>OZ020317.1:5000000-10000000 GCA_963971305.1 Arcuatula senhousia | reverse complement strand
CCTCTTGATACGGCAAATAATTGATATTTACTATCAAACATTAATACATATACCAATTATAGGAAATTGAAAACTTTAACATGCTTAATTTTTCAGTGCATAACGGACAATTTAAAACATATAAGGTTTTCTAGATATGTTTAGGTCTTGGATAGAAAATGATGTGATAAAAAGGGTATGCCGCACTGTTTTCCATCGAACCATATTACGGCCTCGCCTGGCTTCTTGACCTAATATGAGAATCTCTGAATAATATTGGACCTTATAAGTAACCACGGTGTATTTATTTATCCGAAGTTTTATATAAAAAAACAAAATACTTTTGTCATAATTTTACATATGTGAACCCACCACTTAATTGTCTTAATTGTTCACAGTCATTACAGTTAAGAAAGGTCAAATAACTGCTTGGTGTTGTCGTCGTTTCGTCTTTTATCAATTTCTTATACTGCTCCTTACCTAATTATGAGATTGATCATTTGAGTCCCATTTTTTTTTAAACAAGTCAGGATTACTATACTATGAAAATGTCGATAGTTACATTTGTTCTAAAATTACAAATACCAAAATGCGGGTATGAACGGTTAATTTGGGTATGCTATATATCGATATTTCAAGGAGTAACCTCTCATCAGTAGCATTTAAATCAAAACATTGGAAGGTCAAATTCCAAAACTGTTGAAATCGAAAAGTACTCAAAACCAAAACGTTCGAAAAAGGAAACCAAATCCAGCACCGAGGATATTGACCATGTGCATTACAAGGAAAGAAACCTGGTGTGTTAAACAATTTTGAATTTATAAAAAAAACGGAAATTTTATCGACAAAAATATTGGAAATTTTATGGTAAATCGTGTCAGACAAGTCTGACTACCAGGCTTGTGATTACCCTCGGGGACCTCTGTTCCACCAGCGGCGGTTATCGCCCAGTGGTTTCAAAATTACAAATACCAAAATGCGGGTATGAACGATTAATTTGGGTATGCTATATATCGATATTTCAAGGAGTAACCTCTCATCAGTAGCATTTAAATCAAAACATTGGAAGGTCAAATTCCAAAACTGTTGAAATCGAAAAGTACTCAAAATAATAATTCTGATTGACTGATTTCTATGATGTTTTGCAATAATTATAATGTTTTTGATTCATTTACTCAGAATTGTGGTTAGCTGTAAAATATGTTCCCCAAATTAACTTTGTCCTTGGTAACTGCCCGTTTTGAAATTCAAAGTAGAGGGTGATGATGATTTATCATTGTTTGTCCTTCCGTTCGTCCTTTTGTGTGCTACATGACTATCGTAAGAGATTTTTCAAAGTTTGTAGGTTATAATTTGTCACTGTGCAATTTGTATTAGACTAGTGTAATAGGCATTAAAAAACGGGTCTTTCGGGGTTCGGTAGCGGGGAATACTGGGAAAAAAGTTGCACACAGATTTAATGTCTATTTTGGAACCCGTCTTTTCCTCAAGAAATGAGCGAGCAGTATTCTGTAAACGGGCTATGTGACTTGTGGGGCAATGCTTTGACCTGGGACGTTGACATGTTAACAACATTTAAACGTAAACTTTATTGTTGACTGGTTACAAATACTATCATATAACAGTATAAATAAATAAATCGGTAACATAATATTCGGAGGTTGAAAGAAAAAATATAGATATGTCTTACTTGGGGACCGACTATTTAACTTGAAAGGGGGGCCTTGGTTTTTTCCTAAAAAATATTCTGAAAATTATTTTTGATGAAAAAAATATATTTGCAGCTGAGGGTAAAAAAACATCTGAAGAAGGATTTCTGCAATAAAAGATAATGCTGATAATGAAAAAAAAAATTCTGTCGCGATGCCTTCGAAAATTAAATATGTTGATTCTGATCAAAACAAAAACCCACCCCCCTTCAAGTTAAATGGTCCGTCCCTTATCAAAACTCCAGAGCGTTTGCATTTAAATAAAAAATGGCAACATAGCTCACTTTTAATCTTTTACAAACATAAACTTTAATCAAAGTCTTTATTGCACAACAGACCTATTGAAATTCAAAAAAAAACTTAAGCATCGAAATAGCAAGAGCATATCTTGACCATTCAACATCAAAGTAAATAAAATCAAAACATACATTCCATTAGAGAACCTCCCGTTTATCGAAAAAAATGTTTATGCACACAATAATTTATATCGGTCTAAAAATATTGTAAATAATGAATATTCATAATGATAAACAATTAATCATTCATTTATTACTATTGTTTATCTTTAAACATCATACAATATGAAGAAATTAACATTTTTATCACAAAAAATCAACACCGCTAGGTGCGTAAAGTTAAAAAGAAGTAAATATATTCACATGTCACCACCTGGACTTTACACCCAAGATGATGGGTAGAAGTGAAAGTTGCTTTATAATTTTTGTATAAGAGATGAGATAATGAAACAAATTAACATCAGAAAATAAGCAAATTAATCATTAAAAATATTAGGAGCACATGTAACAAATCTAAAATATCATATTTAAACAAGGGGGAAACTTCCCAAATTTTGACTTTTGAAATGATGCTGGATGTTTGGTGGTAACCAAGAGGCTAATTTTAAGCGAAATTTGCTGCGGTGACCTATAAATTATGGTTTCCCATTTACATCTAGAGGGATGACACTTTCCAGAAAAGTGAGTAAACTGTTACTAATTTTTGTCCTCTGTTAGTGATTAATCAAAACGTTTACATGACGTGCAATTGAAACTTTTACTTCCATGTAACCTATATGGGTAATGACAGGGGCCAAACACTGATAATGACCTAGTGATGCCATAAATGGTCCCAGCTTATTAGATTTGACTATATTAAAAGTTAAATATATTGATTTTTAAATTTTCTCATTTTTAGCAAAATAAGGGGTTTATGGGAATTCTTATGCAAATTGGCGTTAAAGGGCTATTTTGCTATTTCAGCTCTGCATTGGTAAACTTACCCTGTTCTAAATATTTATAAAAATTTTATACGACCGCAGATTTTTGCAATCGTATTATGTTATGGCGATGTCGTTGTTGTCGTCATTGTTGTGGTCATCGTTGTTGTCTTCATTGTTGTCTTTAGACACTTTGGTTTCCGTGCAAAAACTTGAGTTGTAGTGAAGTTATTGTTATAAAATTTTGATATGATGTTTGATACCACTAAAGGAAGCTTGGTATTGAATTTGGAGTTTCAGGCCCTTACCTTTTCAGAAAAAAGGGTCAAAAGGGGCTAAAATGGGTTTAATGACAATCTGTCTGTAGAATGTAAATTTTCATCTGATTTTGATCATTCTTTTTAATTGTATTCCTCTATAAATTATGTCAACAAAATAAAACAAAAGTTATGATATATATCTTGCACAGTTACATTGCTATGAGGGGTCAAAAAGGCTTTTTTTATTTTTGGTCCGATTTTCAAAATCTTTTTTTCATTTGAATCCTTGTGAAAATCCATGTCTGCGTTTTGCTACAGTTTTGCAATATCTCTTACTGTTTTTGAGAAATTTGGGGTCAAAGGGGCAAAAAACGCAATATTTAAAAGTCAGTCAAGGCAAATAGTTTTATACAAGAAATTTAGTTGTAGTGAGCCAATTGTTATGAAGTTTTAATATGATTATTATATCCACTGATCGACGTTTTTTATTACATTTGGGGTTGGTGGTCCCTAATGGTTTAAAAAAAGGGTAAAAAAAGCTAAAACGGGTATATTGACAAAACTGTTTTGTTGAATGTTTATTATTCATTCGATTTTGAAAATTCTTTTTTATTGAATTTCTCATTAAATTCTGTCAACTAAATGTGTCAATGTTTTTTATATATATTGCACTGTTACATTGCTAAAGGGAGCAAAAGACAGGCCATACCTAAAAAAATCATCTTTTATATTTTTGGTCCAAGTATAATTGTATTTAAAAAAAATGAAAATGCATTAAAAGTCCACCCAAGGATGCATGTGTCAAAAGGCTTTGCGAGTCCACCATGGGCTGCATGTGTCCAAAGTATTTGACAATCCATATTGGGCTGCAAACTACAGGGTTCAACATATTGCGGTCGTATCATGCTGCGCTCGGCGTAGCTTTTTATTAGCATATTAAAATATAATGAATAGAGTAAGAAATGTAATTATCTTCTGGTCTAGCCTTTTACTTGGTTGTTTTATAGGTATGATTATATGCAACCTGTAATTTTGCACTCCATGAGAAATATAGCTTGATTAAAACATTTACATTCAATAAGTAAATGATTATGTATCATTAAAAAAAACCTTTAATAAGCACCATTTATTATCAAATGTGGGTAAAAGTCGACAATATTGAAAATATTTGCTTTGAAACTTGCCATTTAATCCCTTTTTGCAGAGAAATCAAGGTCTGTCTTCATGAAAAAAATGGTTTAACTATATACATTGTTCATTATATGTGTTGTATTTTATCTTGTTAAAGTGAAAACTTGCATTTTTAGATGATTAAAACCTGTTCCTACTTTCTTTTTCTAAGACATATGTTTATTATACCTCTGTCCATTGAATAATCAGTTCCACAATAGCCTAAAATTCAGCTCTATTTTCATTTTGTGCTTAAATTCCCTGTCTTTAGATATATTTAATATTTTAAAACTGTTTTAGTTCATTTTTTGTTTTATAGCGAGCATCGCAGATGCGAGCCCTACGGCATTGTGCATATTTCGAGATGTGCCAGAAATATACTGACGATAAAACCGGATCAGGTTTACTTTTACGAAGTGAAAAAAATAATAGGCACGGAGCAAGTAAAACAATCAACCCTCTGGGCTTATAAAAAATACATCATAATATGTTATGCAAAAATGTAAAAATTGAAATTCAAAAACAGTGATAAAACCCTAATTCATCCACTTGTTAATTTTTACATACAGATTTTTATTTAAACACCATTCGGTGTTTTCCGCTGAAAACGATTTTCCGGAAATTACCGAGCTAGCTTTTGGCAACATCTTCCCATTGACTAGTCCTACCAAATGCATGATACTGACCAAGCTTTGTTAAATCTAAATAAGATAAAATACGATAAAAAAATACATAAAAATTGAACAGGCCATAAAAACAAAACAAGAAGCTCCCGGGAGCTTGAATCGCTCACCTGGTCTTGATGTCAACCCTTTGAAGACTTTTGTATAGCTAAATGAGCTGAATGTTTAAGCAATAAAAAGCTTTTCTCTATCTGCAATAGGTTTCATTCCAAAGCGAAAAACACTATTTTTCACCTTTAAAGGGCCATAACCCCTTAAAGGGGTCATCTGACAGCTTCGACCCTAAGAAGACTTTAGTAGAGCTAATTAAGCTGAACATTTAAGGAAGCAACATTTTTTTCTCTATCTGCAATAGTTTTCTTTTTTTAGACCAAAAACACTATTTTTTGCCTGTAAGGGGCTGTAACCCCTATAAGGGGTCATCTTACAACTTCAACCTTATGAAGACTTTTGTTGAGCTAAATGAGCTGATCATTTCAGCAAGCAACAGCTTTTCTCTATCTGCAATAGTTTTCATTCTATAAGCCAAAAACACTATTTTTGCCTTTAAAGGGCCATAACCCCTATACGGGATCATCTGACAACTTCGACCCTATGAAGACTTTAGTACAGCTAAATGAGCTGAATATTTCAGCAAGTAACAACTTTTCTCTATCTGCCATAGTATTCATTCTATAGGCCAAAAACACTATTTTTTGCCTTTAAGGGGCTGTAACCCCTATAAGGGGTCATTTGACAACTTCGACCCTATAGAGACTTGTGCAGAGCTAAACGAGCTGAACATTTAAGCAAGCAACAGCTTTTCTCTATCTACAATAGTTTTCATTCTATAGACCAAAAACTCTATTTTTGGCCTTGAAGGGGCCGTAACCCCTATAACGGGTCATCTGACATCTTTGACCCTATGGAGACTTTTGTAGAGCTAAATGAGCTGAACATTTAAGCAAGCAACAGCTTTTCTCTGTCTGCAATATGTTTCATTCTAAAGGCCAAAAACATGAAAAAATGCTATGTTTCACCTTTAAGGGGTTGTAACCCCTATAAGGGATCATTTGACAACTTTGACCAAATGGAGACTTTTGTAGAACTTTTGATGCTGAAGCAGTAGGATGGCATCAGATTTATCTATCTCTTTATACTTTTTGATTTACAAGTCAAAGACAGTAGTCTGACCCCCCTGGTCTATTTTTAGCAACTGCGGCCATGTTTATCGACGAATCAAAAATCCCCACATCAGTACTGTGGGGGATACCCTTAAGTACCGCCAGGCCAAATTTGGTTTGAATCTGTACAGCCGTTTAAGAGGAGAAGAAGTTTGAAGAAAAGTTAACGACGACGGACGACGACGACGACGACGACGACGACGGACGACGACGACGGACGCCAAGTGATGGCAATAGCTCACCTGGCCTTTGGCAAGGTGAGCTAAAAAAGGAAGAGGGTTGATGCGTCCCCACATTGGTCCAAAGGATACTTATTTAAATTATGATGCACAGAGAACCGGGCGGAAATTCTCGCTCGTATTCGATATATAGATTGTATAGGACAAAGATTCACATCAACTTCCGCGGAATGCCATGAAAATGGAATGGGGCAGAATAACTTAGTAGGAAGGCTAGATGTGTCCTCGTTTTGGTCAAAAGGATAATGTTTTTAATTGTCATGCACGGAAAACGAAAGTTGTCGCCCGTATCGGACATATAGGTTTGTAGGATAAATCATCTCCTTTCGGCTTTCATTGATGTCATAGAACCGTTAAGACCCGCTGACAATTGCTTATTAGTTGCATATGATGTTACAAATATGTTTACTTATTGTCCGATCGGAGAACTTTTATCGTCTGTAGAGAAAAGTTACAATTCTTTAACAAGAATTACTACAAAATAAAATATCTGTCCACAAATCATCTGTTGCATTTTATAAAAATGCACATTTAAGGATAATAACTTTGAATTTAATGGCCAGTTATTTAACGATGTATATGTTTGTGTCAACTGAAATGACTTAAAAAAAAAACATCAAGTGATATTTTATTATAAAACATTGCAATGTTTAAATTATTATTTATTTATTTATTGCAAATAAAGCGGGTTAGCCTTGAAACATTACCTTGACAATTCGATAGTGTTGCATGTCGGTATATCAAGGAACCTAAGAGAGAGAGTAAATTTTGTATATATTTGTCCTGCCCCATCCACCTGTTGTTTGGACCATGTGTAACTGAGCGAACGTTCTAAAATGGCAGGATCTTACCTGTCTGCCTATAGATACTGCTAACACGAGTCCTTATTTGTTTGTATTATCCTTTCCCTCGACATTTTTGTGAAATCAAACCTCATAATAAACAATAATAAATCTATATAGTTATTTATGTTTTATCTTATTTATCGTGTTTATCATCATTTTTTTAATCTTGTGTGTGTATGTGAGAATGCAAATGCCGTATAGATAAATAGTATTATGATACAAGTATATTTATAAATTGAAAAAAAACAATTGTAAATAGCAGCCGTTACAACTAATGTATGTGGCAATGTATGTGGCAAGAACATATGCGTTTAGAAAGTGCAGATTAGTGTAAATTAAGTGATTTATACTCCACACTTATATTTGCTTCTGTCTCGGCGCCTGCTGAATCTTTAAGATAGAAACTATTTCCGTTTATAAGGTTTGACTTAAAACCAGTGGTACATGCAAGTCTAATTACCTTATTAATTTATTTTCCTAATCTACAGATCAATATACCTACTTCCCCTGCATACGGTGTTTATATTTCAAAACTTATTCGATATGCCAGAGCTTGCACACATTTCACAGATTTTTTTTAAAAAAAACCGATTTCTTCGTAACCGACTTTTGGAGCAGGCAAGAAAATACGTCTCATACGATCCCTAAATGAATTCTTTCTTCGTAATCAGCCACTAGTAGAAAAGTTCAAAATTGAATTAAAAGATATGGTGGTTAATTGTTTTAATTAGCGTTT
The DNA here is from genome assembly GCA_963971305.1 of Arcuatula senhousia. Classification (NCBI taxonomy): domain Eukaryota; kingdom Metazoa; phylum Mollusca; class Bivalvia; order Mytilida; family Mytilidae; genus Arcuatula; species Arcuatula senhousia. The sequence goes on along the minus strand of OZ020317.1, from coordinate 9,992,000 downwards.
GACTGGTCTGCTGTACTGAGATGATCACCTCAAAATCCTGTTGTGTTCTATGGTCATTACCGGATCTTAAGATCGCAATGGAAGAGGGATGTTTGGCGCCATAAAACCTGGTTTAACCCACCATTTCGTTTGAAATGCCTGTACAAAGTCATGACCATTGCGATCCACCAATTCTCCGGTATGACTGATTCGTTTTTGTCATTTTCTCTGGACTATGAGGTTGATCATTCAAGTTCGGTAGTTTTGTTATTACCTTGATTTACCAAAAGTGGATCCGACGGACAAATTCAGACTTCCTTCAATAAAGGGATTTAATGCATACTTCATGAAATTGACTTATTAAAACAAAAATACCGGAATGCAAACAGTTTTTTTGTCCTGAAATCTGTGACGATATAGTTTATGAAATAACCAAAAAATTTGTACACATACAAAATATATTTTATTCAAGGAAGTAAGAAGATGACGGTTTTATGATATATTACGGTACTAGAGGAGAGATTTTACTATTTTGTTTTAGATAGCAAACGTACAAACACTACAACTTTGTGAAATTTACGTACGCAATATCAGACTTTTTTTATCTTCACACCTTTGAGGAAACTAGATATGCCGATTTTATTATTGTATATACCAATGAAAGAAAATTTGAACATGAATGTCGCTGCAATACCAAGTAACCTATTACATAAAGTTAGTGATAAATTGTTGAACGCAAATGATCGACACCTATTTGGTACTTTGCCTTTGAAATCAACGTATGCTAAATGACGTAATAAAACCGACCAGAATGACGGAAGCAAGTGATATAATCACTCAGAATAGTTACATTTGATCATGTATTGTTTCATTTCTGAAAAAAAACTTGATTCGAAAATTGCATAGATGGTAGGGAAAATATACTATATAGAAAACTTGACTGAGTAATAAAAAAAAGTTGCTACGCCTGACGCGCGTTTCGTCTATTTAAGACTCATTAGAGCCGCTCTACCAAAAGATTGAAAATACGGAACACTCTATGAATTTGAGGATCATATAACAATAAAACCAAAAAAGCCGAACTGGGAACCAAATTATGACTAAGATCAACCTATGTATGCGGTAGAAAGAACCTTAGGGTTTTGACAATATTTAAATTCTAACAGATAATTTAAAAGTTTTGGTGTGATATTCGACACAAAAATGATGAAACCGGAGCGGGCTGACCTCGGGGAATTAATACTCCACCAGCAGCGCTAACCTTCACAAATGCTACAGATAAAAATACAATAAAGTTCCAGACAACAACTTTTGCTACGCCTGACGCGCGTTTTGTCAATTCAAGACTCATATGAGGCGCTCTACCAAAAGAATGTGAAACACTATCACAGGCGTTTGGGTCCAGGATTTTTATTTATTTGTGTCTCATATATTTGCTTTATTTTAGCTCTGCCATGTTACTTGAGTAATTGGTAAAAGTCTATAAAAAACGGGTTTTTCCTAACCTGTTTAGATTTTATATTTTTCCATTTATGACTGTTTAGGAGATGTTGTTTTTTTTCTAACCTGGAAACTCCTTACTGTTTCAGTTCCCGTTCGCTGATTTCTCTGGGACAGAAAATAAAATTCCATTTTAATAATAACTAGTATTCTTATGTCAATGCATTGTATATCGATTCTTTTTCATTTGTGTTTTTTATTCTTTAGAATATACAACCATCCATTGCAGACTTTTTTTTAAAAGATGCAAAAAATGGTTTTGTCTAATATGCGAGTATATTTCAACCTTTTTTTTTGTTGCGCGCTTTTGTGCGCATATTTGGTTTTTTTTTAGAGCAACTATAATTTTTTTAGTCAAAAATACCATCCTGCTTTTTTTTTTACTCAAAGCACTATCCTGCCTTTTTATTTCTGGATTTTTGCCATCCTGCCTTTTTATTTCAAATTTCACCATAGCCCCCCCCCCCCCCCCACATAATAATCAAATGGTCGTTCCCTTAAAGATCTTTTTTAGACTTATTATGAAATAATCAAATATAAACGACAAGGCACTAAAAGTAGATAATAAAAGTAACTCGAACTGTTAAATCAAAGTGTCATGGGGAAATAAAATGGTCTGTCAAACAAGGATTTGCTCTTGCTTTACTTTATCATATGTTAATAAATAAAAATGAAAACAAGACCTTAAACATCATGTAAAAATGAATGTATTTAGCTTTTATTTTAGGTGCAGTCAGCAAGCAACTGGAAGACCCTCTTCCACCAAATATAAGAGGTAATTTATATACTGGTATTAACCCAAAATGCATGTACATGTATTTCTATACTTCTCTCAATGGTTTAATCCATACATTATATATATTATCATGCAATATTCTAAAAATAGCATAATACAAGTGTCAAAACGGGTATCAACGGTTTTGGTTATGCTGTATATCGACATTTCAAGGAGTAACCTCTCATTAGCAGCATTTGAATCAAAATATTGGAAGTCATAATTACCAAAAGTATTAAATGAAAAGTACTCAAAGCCAAAAGGTTCGAACAGGAAAGCCAATCCAGCATCACGGATATCGACCATGTGCATTACAAGGAAAGAAACTTGGTGTTTAAATAGTTTTGAATTTAAAAAACGGGAATTTCAACAACGGAAAAATATTAGAAATTTATTGATAACTTCGTGTCAGATAAGTCTGACGGACCAGGATTGTGATACCCTCGGGGACATTTGGTCCACCAGCAACGGTTATCGCCTAGTGATTTCAAATACAAGTACCAAAACGGGTCTCAACGGTGAATATGGTTATGCTGTACATCGACATTTCAAGGATTAACCTTTCATCAGCAGCATTTGAATCAAAACATTGAAAGGTCATAACAACCAAAAGTATTGAATAAAAAGTACGTACTCAAAGTCAAAAGATTCGAACAGGGATGCCAAATCCAGCACCGAGGATATCGACCGTGTGCCTTACAAGGAAAAACCTGGTGTTTTAAACAGTTTTGAATTTAACCAAGCATACATTGAATTTTCCTTTAATTGCACGCAGTTACAACAGTACTAGTCTTGATCGTCATTTTCTCAAATGAGACTTGAAGTATCATATTCAATATCGTGTACTTGAGAAGGATCCATACTTCCTCCGAACATAATTAACTTATTGACATGTGGTAAAGATTTTATAAGTTAAAAAGACTAACTTATTAAGAAAAACGAAGGTTCTACAATCTTATAATGACAGATCTTTCTCATGTTCATGACAATGATATTACTATGAGTGGGCCAGATTTCCCTAATTACAAATTATTTAGTTGTTTAGGAAGTCATTCAAGCTTGATGAGACAGTCTCTCACCTTTGATAAGTCAATGGCTAAAATAAACTTCTTTGGTATGTGCATCATCCTATTGGCAACACTGTAGTAAAGGTTTTATTGTCTCGCTAGATATTGCATATGCATAGCCAGATCTTGTTTTAAGTTTTCTGAATATTTCCGAAAAAAATCTTACATTACTCCGACCCACCATACAGCGAGTCAAATAATTAAAAATGTAGTACTATTTATGTTGAACATTTACAAAACAATATACCAGAAATAAAGGAAAATGTTCAAAATTATTATGTAAATAACTAATCCCTAGTAGTAGAGTGACAAAACGAGAAAAAATCGTTTAGTTTTCGAGTTTATATGACCCACCTGTCACATGGAATATGATAGATTGATTATTGATCTTCCAAAAAAAGTTTGTCGTCGCATAAAAATGTGGTGCCATCCGACGTTAAAATGACGTTTTTCGAAGGTACCCCTTGGCATATACGTACCAACATCCCATCTGACCTAAAAATAAAATATTTCCGCTTATTATCTATAGCGTTTATTATCAGAAAAAAAACATATAAGGATAAATTAAGGTTTTAGACGCAGTAAACAAAATAAATTTTAGTTTTTTTGTAGATGTAAACTGTATCCGAATAAGAGCCAAAAAATGCCTAAAAAATTGAAGTTTTTCTCTACTCCTTATCGAAATTGCACTTTTTCAATCAAAAAATTATTTAGCTATGAAGTATTAAGTACAAATGAAAAAATAGCCGATTTAGATTTTAGAAAAATGCTTTTAACTTAAAGTTATAATGAATAGTTGAAGTTCAAGACTTTTTTTCGAGCAGATGACGTATGTAATTCGGAATATATACAGCACTTTAACGAAATCGATTTCATTTTAACTTCAAGGTCATTTGTGTTTTCATTCTGTGTTACAATATTAATCTATTTCTTTTGTGAATTATTTTTTCGAAATTTGTAGTTGTTTTTGTTAATTGATTTAATATTTTCAGTCGGAATACCAAGTTAATTTGAAAAAATGTAGTTTGTTTTTTAAGTTTACAAACACCTGTGTTACTTACAAAATAGTGAAAAAACTTGCATACGAATATCGCAAACGTAAAAATTTTTGCCTGGGGATTATTTCCATAAATTCGCAAACTCAAAATATCCGCAAAAATATCCCCCTCAAGAATGCTTTCATTTCAAACGTATAAAGTTTAAGTAATCAGATGGAACGTGATTTTATTCCCCCCTCCCACGCGAAAGGTAACATTTACAAAATAAACGCGAAAATTTCCACGTTTACAGTATGTGATCATATGTCCTCTTTTGTCGACGAAATGTATTTCAGTAGAGGTGTAAAATTACAAATACCAAAACGCAGATATAAGCGGTTAATTTGGATATGCTATATATCGATATTTCAAGGAGTAACCTCTCATCAGTAGCATTTAAACCAAAACATTGGAAGGTCAAAATCCAAAACAGTTGAAAGCGAAAAGTACTCAAAACCAAAACGTTCGAACAAGGAAGCCAAATCCAGCACCGAGGATATCGACCATGTGCATTACAAGGAAAGAAACCTGGTGTTTTCATCAATTTTGAATTTAACAATCGGAAATTTCAGCGACAATATATTAGAAATTTTATGGTAATTCGTGTCAGACAAGTCTGACTACCAGGCTTGTGATTACCCTCGGGGACCTCTGGTCCACCAGCAGCGGTTATCGCCCAGTGGTTTCAAAATTACAAATACCAAAACGCAGATATAAGCGGTTAATTTGGATATGCTATATATCGATATTTCAAGGAGTAACCTCTCATCAGTAGCATTTAAACCAAAACATTGGAAGGTCAAAATCCAAAACAGTTGAAAGCGAAAAGTACTCAAAACCAAAACGTTCGAACAAGGAAGCCAAATCCAGCACCGAGGATATCGACCATGTGCATTACAAGGAAAGAAACCTGGTGTTTTCATCAATTTTGAATTTAACAATCGGAAATTTCAGCGACAATATATTAGAAATTTTATGGTAATTCGTGTCAGACAAGTCTGACTACCAGGCTTGTGATTACCCTCGGGGACCTCTGGTAAAAGGAAGTTCTTTGGAAATCTGACAACACGAATTTGTTTAGGTGTGCATTTCCTTGATTCAGTTAAAAACACATGTGAAGTTTGGCTTCAAACGGGTTCCATGTGGGTGGGGAATAGGCCCACAGCGCTAAGCTTGTCGGGAAAGAGGGACATTATAGAGCGCTCAGAAAACTTACATCGAGTCAGGCCGCTTTGACCACAAAGCGACTGGGATGTGAGTTCCTGATGATTGAACAAGGGCAGTCCTGTCATAAAGAATGGATAAAGGTGTTCAGTTTCTCGCACGTTAAACAACCTGATGCAGTTCTCGATAAGAGAAGGACCTGCAGGATCCCGATGCACGAAGCTAATTTGTCCGATCAAACCCTAGCTTTTCATCCATTTAACAATGGCAGTCAACTTTCCATCCCGATTGGCTTTGTGTCCCCAAATCTTCCACTTCATCATCATTTCATGTTCATTTTATGTTCATCTCCCTTGTATAGCCAAATTCGTGGTGCTTGGAAGTAAAGCAAGTAGTAGCAGACTAGCTGACTGGTTGCAAACCGAGTTATTTTAAAATTCTATAGATAGCAGAAGGTTTACTCTAGTGTATCTACTATCAACTGTTGTTCAGATTTTGCCTTTTGCACCTGCTCTAGGTAGTTGTGACTCGACATCACGACAATTTGTTTTCAGAAGAGAAGTGGCAAAAAAAAACCTTGTATAACGCGATGGAAACAAATTCGGATCGTTTTGCAAATCTGGCTGCCTTAGCAAACGATGACATTGGTGACGCTATTGAAAAAGAAAGGATTTTTTTCGCTGTTTTATATAATGAGAGTTTCCAATATAAAACTTTGAACCTGTTATTTTTGATTTAACAATTACTGTAGACTTTTTACGAGACTTGATTTGTTTATGCAATGTTGTGTAACTAAATGTGTCTGTAAAGAACAGGATCTTTCGTGTACATGTCTATGTCTTTGTCAAAATGAGGAAAACTGTCGCTATCACCAACCTGTTGTTACAACTGATGCAGTTGAGGAAGAATTAGATTTCTAAAATGTTTTTACAGGGATAATTGCCATGCTTGACACACTTATGTAGTCAGATATACAATCGTGTACGAGAAAGATAGCATAGATTGATGTGTGCTGCATGTTCAAAGTTTCTTAAATGGGGAGGAGTGTAAACCATTTGTATAACACATGAATAGTGAAATAAACGCTAATTATACTTAATTTTATACAATCCTATTTTGTTTTGTCATCCTGATGGAATATTTCCAAAAATATTCCAATATATTCGATTTTTATTTCTTTAGGTAACTTAACCTGTGACTGAAACTCGATCAGATTTCCAAATACGTGAATAAAGTTCCGTAAAATCATTTGCCATAGTTAAGCTGGATAACAGAGCTAATCATGTGAACAAAAACAAAATCATAATGTCAATACAATATAAAAAAAAAACTATTTTTGTATTAAAAAACTATCTTTTTTACATACAATTTTAGCAGACCGGATGTGGCGTCTGTGTGTGTCATTTGAAACCTTTTTTTTTCTTGTAATAGCTTTATAGTTCTTTAAATTAAGCGTTTTTGGTGTTGCTTTATTTGTTTCCCTATTTTGAGATTTTAACGCGTTTTAACTATTCCGTAATTCGTGGAACGTTTTCCACTCATGACCTTTGACCTTGATTTTCGACATGATGGCATCAGATATTATGGCGACGACATTCATTTCCTGATGAAGAATGATTTTGCTTATCAAACAGCTTTTCAAAATCCATGTGATAGATGGGCCATTTAAATTTTTCAGAATTGACACTATAGTACATGTACGTCGTATTGGTTCAAATTTTGCCTTGTCCACGAACTTTACGGACAGCCCTCGAACATGTCATATTTTATAAACAGAGACTTGTCGCCCAACTAAAAATGTTTTTTGGCTGATAAAGCGCAATTTTGCTATGATCGCATGTTTTCGTCTTGAAATAGTATGTAGGACGTTATGTTACAAGCCGTTTTGCAATAAACTCCCCGTTTTGCAATAAAATATTTTTTTTCTTTGTTTTATCATGTTTTAGGTACACAATGGTTCCAAATGATCATTGATGAAGTTTAAGATAAAAAAAAATATTGTTTTTAGATATAAATTAATATGATTTAATAACTTTATTGCAAAACGGGTTGATTAAATATGTTCCGTTTTTTTGCACAGACCTCCCCGTTTTGCAATAAAATATTTTTTCTTTGATTTTTTATCATTTATGGACATAATGGTTGCAAATGGTCACCACTTAAGCTTAAAATAACAAATATTGTTTTTAAACATAAGCAAGAGGTTCCTAGGAGCCTGAATCGCTCATATTTTATTTGTTTATCATGTTTTTAGTACACAATGGTTCTAAATGGTCACCAATGAAAGTTAAGATAAAAAATATTGTTTTTAAATATAAATTAATATGATTTAACTTCTTTATTGCAAAACGGGTTGATAACAATATGTTCCGTTTTTTGCACAGACATCCCCGTTTTGCAATAAAATATTTTTTCTTTGATTTATTATCATTTATGCACATTATGGTTTCAAATAGTTACCACTTAAGCTTAAAATAACAAATATTGGTTTTAAACATAAACAAAATGCTCCCATGAGCCTGAATCGCTCATTTTGTCTTTGTTTTTATCTTGACCTAGGTACACAATGGTTCCAAATGGTCACCAATGAAGTCTGAGATCAAAACACATTTTTTTAGGATTAAACTACTTTATTGCAAGACGCGTTGATAACTGACAATATGTTCCTTTTTTTGTTCAGACCTCCACCTTTTGCATTTAAATATGTTTTCTTTTTTTTATTATCATTTATGCAGATAATGGTTTCAAATGGTAACCATTTAGGCTTAAAGTAACAAATATTTTTTTAACATAAACAAGAGGTTCCTAGGAGCCTGAATCGCTCTTATTTTCTTTGTTTTATCATGTTTTTGGTATACAATGGTTCTAAACGGTCACCAATGAAGTTTAAGATAAAAAAATATTTTTTTTAGATATAAATTGCATGTAATATGATTGAACTACTGTATTGCAAAACTGGTTGATAACAATATGTTTCGTTTTTTTTTAAAAACCTCCCCGTTTTGCAATAAAATATATTTTTCTTTATTTTAATATTATTTATGAACATAATGGTTTCAAATTGTTACCACTTAAGCTTGAAATAACAAATATTGTTTTTAAACAATAGAAGAGGCTCCCAGGAGCCTGAATCGCTCACCCGGTCTAAATTAAAATGAAACATAATCTGACAAAAACCACCCAATCGAGACTTTAGCTCAATATTTGTCATTTTCATAGGCCAGACACACAATTTATTACCTTTAACGGGCTCTAAGACAATCATGACCCTATGAATACATTTGTAAAGCTAAATGAGCTGAACAATTAAGCAAGTAACAGCTATTATCTATATGCAATAGTTTTCATTCTATAGGCCAAAAACATGCAAAAATGTTATTTTTGACCTTCAAAGGGCCGTGAATCCTTTAAGGGGTCGTCTAGAAATTTAGACCAAATGGAGATTTTTGTAGAGGTTTTGATGATGAAGCAGTAGCATGGCATAGGATTTCATCTATCTCTTATACTTTTTGATATACAAGTCAAAAACACGGGTCTGACTCCCTGGTCAATTTTAGTAACAGCTATTATATTATTATACCCCCCGCAAACAAAGTTTGGGGGTATATAGGAAACACCCTGTCTGTCTGTCCGTCTGTCTGTCCGTCTGTCCGTCCGTCCGTCTGTCCACATAACTCGTAAGCGCTTCTTCTCCTAAACCGCTGGGAGGATTTTCCTGAAACTTCAGATAAAGGAAGTAATTCATATGAAGATGTGCATGAAGAATTTTCATCGCACTCGGACATCATTCAGGGGAGATAATTGGACTTAGACTTCTTAAAATACATTATTGAATGGGAGACCTCGTAAGCGCAACTTCTCCTAAACTGCTGGAAGGATTTTGATGAAACTTGAAGGAATTACATCATATGTAGATGTGCATGAAGAATTTTCATCGCAATCAGACATCATTCAGGGGAGATAATTGGACTTAGACTTTTTAAATACATTATAATACATTATTCAATGGGAGACCTCGTAAGCGCAACTCCTCCTAAACTGCTTGATGGATTTCGATGAAACTTTACATAGAAGAAGTACATCATATGTAGATGTGCATGAAGAATTTTCATTCCAATCAGACATCATTCAGGGGAAATAACTGGACTTAGACTTTTTTAATACATTATTCAATGGGAGACCTCGTAAGCGCAACTCCTCCTAAACTGCTTGATGGATTTTGATGAAACTTTACATGAAAGAAGTGCATCATCTGTAGATGTGCATGAAGAATTTGTATTGCTCTTGGTTATTATTGAGGGGAGATAACTGGACTTGGGATTTTTTTTACAATACAGAGTCCAATATGAAGCGGGGGGTATCCTTTTGGGAGCTCGCTCACAGTATTACTTGTTTTGTTTACTACTTTCAGAGAAGATTTTTGAAAACAAAAGTTTGAAAAATTGCTATTTTTCACTTTTAAGGAACCATAACCCCTTTCAGGGGCCTTCTGACAACCTCAACCTAATTGAGACATTTGTAGACCTGAATGAGCTGAACATTTAAGCAAGCAACAGCTTTTCTGTATCTGCAATAGTTTTCATTCTATAGGTCAAAAACATGAAAAAGTATTATTTTTTTTACCTTTAAGAGGCCGTTACCCCTTTAAGGGGTCATCTGACAACGTCGACTTTCATCTTCTTGTTTTTTACGAGTCCCTGAAGAAATCCAGTCTCGTGAGAATATAAAAACAAATCGGCGAGAAGAGGAGCACAGTTTGGCTCATTGGAATGCCGATTTGTTGTAGAAAAATCTCTCCTCCGAAGGTGACAAATATGTTGTCAATAAGGAAATCAAGCATACTGCAAACTTGTTCCAGTGTGTAACAAATTTTATCTTTGAAAGATGTTTTGGAAAAAAATGTAGAGTTATGACCCAAAACAACAAAATTCCTAGAGTTTGAAAAGGCTTTTTCGAGAAGTTTTTTTCAGACGACATTTTAGTTTTTCGTGTGGCAAGGTAGTGTATAAAGTTGAAAAATCGTACGTTTTCAAAGAATGAACATCAGAAAATGATCTAGATTTAAAATGATCTAACAACTCTTTTGAGTTCTTCAAAATCCACATATGGTTGATTCCACTACGATTATAAATAGTGTCGCAGTATGCTTGTTGACCTTCTTTGACAGCAGACAAGATTTTTGTTAAATAAACGGACAGCTCTGTAGTTGAACATGATGAAGATCCAGCTATATATCTTTCTTTGTACGGATTTTTGTGAAGTTAAGGTATCCAGTACAAATATGGTAACTCTTTATTATCCTCTTTCATTTGAATATTGAAAGAGGACACCAAAGAGCTATGGTTGGCTATGATTTCATCTTTGTTAAATGTAGTCCGTTTGTATGTAGCACTAGCGGAAGTATTACCATCAATGCCTAGTTCTTTTATTAGACAATTGTAATAATGTGCTTTACATACAAAAACTATATTATTGGAAGCCCTGTCTTAATTGCAATTAATTTCTTTACACCATTAAACTTACAGAAAAGATGAAAATAAATCCAAAGTTACTATTTAACTTTACTGTTTTCCAATTAAAAATGATTTTTTAACTATTTAACACAAACACAGTATTGTCCTAATTTTACACTTCACTTTGTCCAAGAGTCTGAAATTTAGCTTTAAACAGTTTCTGCACTAGTGCACTAGTGAATCGTTTCGTTAACTTCTGATAAGTCCACGATTTTAATGCACATACATTGTATTTATAATGAGGTTTAACAATGTACAGGATGAATTTAAACTAGTCTTTAAAAATCTTGAAATTCACAAAACATAATTATGTAACTGCTTCTGTTTATAAAAACTATGAATAAAAGTAACTATTACGACGCCATAAGTTTTCAGTTATTCAAGACTTAACAACTAGCACGTTAACATATCTGAGGAACTCACTACGGCAATACTTCCTGTGTAGGCAAGATATTCCATATTCACATTAACATCAACATCAAGAACTGCATGGATACCATTTGGCTTACAACATTAGTTCCAAAACACTAGAACTGGCTATACCTGTGTAGGCTATAGCTAATAGTTATTCCTCATGATAACCAAACACTATCCTAAGGATCCTCAAATCATCAACCTCCAACAATCTCTATAGTAGTCCTAAAGTGTTTTTAAGTAAAATATACCCATAACTGAAAACCTAAGGGTCTGATATAGTAACCAACACCAAATATGCACCAACAACTGATTAATATTCCAATCAGCATATTCTCATATCTTTGTGCTCTAGAACATTGCTCATTTAAATATGGACACCTATAGGGGTTGAAAATGTATTTTACCAATATTAAAATCAAAGTATAGTACTTCATTGCAAAACGGGTTAGTTATTACAAAAGTTTGTTTTTGTGTTCGACCTCCCCGTATTGCAATAAAAGTACTTTAACTTACAACGGGTTATATTTTTCTTATTTTATTGTGCTCTAGAACATTGCCCATTTGAATATGGAAATCTATAGGTGTTGAAAATGTATTTTACCAATATTAATATCAAAGTATAGTACTTTATTGCAAAACGGGTTAGTCATTACAAGAGTTTGTTTTTATGTTAGACCTCCCCATTTTGCAATAAAAGTATTTTTGCTTACAATATTATTATTTTTTCTCATTTCATTGTGCTCTAGAACATTGCCCATTTGAATAAGGAAACCCATACGTGTTGAAAATGTATTTTACAAATATTAATATCAAAGTATAGTACTTTATTGCAAAGCGGGTTAGTCATTACAAAAGTTTGTTTTTGTGTTAGACCTACCCGTTTTGCAATAAAAGTAGTTTTATTCAAAATATTATTATTTTTTTCTCATTTCATTGCACTCTAGAACATTGCTCATTTGAAGATGGAAACCTATAGGCGTTGAAAATGTACTTTACCAATATTAATATCAAATTGTAGTACTTTACTGCAAAACGGGTTAGTCATTACACCAATTTGTTTTTTATGGAAGACCTCCCCGTTTTGCAATAAAAGTATTTTAATTATAATATTATTATTACTTCTCATTTCATTGTGCTCTAGAACATTGTTCATTTGAATATGGAAACCTATAGATGTTGCAAAATGTATTTTACCAATATTGATATCAAAGTATAGTACTTCATTGCAAAACGGGTTAGTCATTACAAAAGTGTTCTTTTATATTAGACCACCCCGTTTTGCAACAAAGGTTTTTGTACTTACAATATTATTATTTTTTCTCATTTCATTGTGCTCTAGAACATTGCTCATTTGAAGATGGAAGCCTATAGGCGTTGAAAATGTACTTTACCAATATTAATATCAAAGTATAATACTTTATTGCAAAGCGGGTTAGTCATTACAGAAGTTTGTTTTTGTGTTAGACCTCCCCGTTTTGCAATAAAAGTATTTTTATTTAAAATATTATTATTTTTTCTCATTTCATTGTGCTCTAGAACATTCTCATTTGAATATGAAAACCTATAGGTGTTGGAAATGTATTTTACCAATATTGATATCAAAGTATAGTACTTTATAGCAAAACAAGTTAGTCATTACACAAGTTTTCTTTTATGTAATTCAGATAAGTCCTATTAGAATTGTCCAGGAAAGCGACATCAAACCAGTATTTGTACCAAAGGAGACTACAGTCAACAGTTCCCAAACCGATTAAATCGACCGCAACATGCACGACAGCATTACCCAACGTGCTTTCATCCGCACACCCCATGAGGTCACATGTATTTTTAAAATCGTCAATTACGCCAGTCTCAGCAGATGGGAATCAGTTTGAAGACTTCGAGGTATCCATATAGTCGGGGCTGATTTTGGTTCAGATAATAAATGTCTTACTTACTTTCGATTTCACAGCTGTTGGACCTTGACCTCTGACTATTTGATCTTCGACTACATGTAAGCCCCAGAAAAAAATCAGCACCGACTTATATGGATACCTCTCAATATTCATCATGTACAGTAGGGTTAGCCAACTTCAATCCACTCAAGTACAGAAAAGTTGACATCGGTTTAGAGTACATGTTTTTGTTTGTATCGGTTGAGGTTCGATAAGTACATCTATGTGTATCAGCTTGGCTGTCTGCGTTTTTGTGTATATGGTTGCCGTTTGTAGATATCTGTGCATTCTTCAGAGAACAGTATTATTGACGATCAAATCACAACTGCCACAGGCATTTCTTCGAGCTGCCCCAACAAACCAAAAATTACCGACAATGTACTGGATGACAAATTTACACAAAAATCCATACAAATCTCGTTTTATATCAGCGTCTAGAAAATGTTCTATGACCAACAAAGTGTTGTCCCTTGCTTTGACCACCATGAAGAAATTTTTTATTTGTTACTGTGAAAAGATTTTCAAAAATAGCGGCATTACTAGTACCCATTTTTGTTAAACTCGATTGACGTTCTCGACCAACTTCGTGCTTTTGAAACTACCTTTACATCTATCGATAGTTAGTATTTTTCTGCTTTACATACTAACCTTCCGCATAATCTTATAAAGAATAAATCTTCATATGTGACTAAGTGGTGTTTTGATAAATCTAAAAGTGACTATATTTGTTCGAAAGTTTCTGATGTATTTGTAAATCGTTTTTTTTTAGTAACAAGACACATGAAGGATATGTAAATTGGACCAACGCAGAAATGATAACTGCATTGAATTTTCTACTAGATAGCATATATATTCGTTTCGGAAAACAAATTTATCGCCAAGTTATTGGTATTCATATGGGAACTAATTGTGCACCACTTAAAGCAGATCTTTTTCGATATTGTTATGAATCACAATTTATGGCTAAACTCCAGAAAGACCACAAAATCAACACCTCATCGATACTTTTAATAAAACTTTAAGATACATAGACGACATTCCTGCAGTTAATGTCCCCATATTTTCTAATTTTATCTCCAATATTTGCCCTACAGAATGAACATGGAATAAATCGAATACAACCGGCGATAGATGTCCTTTTCTTGATTGCATTTATGTAAAATGAAAGGTAAAATTGGCATTAAAACATGCGATAAACGTGAAGACTTTTTATTCAATATTGTAAATTTTCCAAAAAAAGATGTACCACTGGCTCCATTTTATGGAGTATACATTTCAAAGTTAGTGAAATATGCTTGTATCTGCAGTAGTGTCTCTGATTTTATTGAGAGAGACCGGTATATAACAGAAAAATTGTTGAAGCAAGAATATCGATATCACAAATTAGTAAAATCGTTTTCAAAATTATGTCTAGAGATAGGTCTTTCCTTATTAATTTTAGGGTTGGTATTGAATCTTTGTATTCCTGGGACAATGCAAGACTGCGAGCAGTCATCTTTGGTCATGTTGAAAACTGCTGGCGGTCTTCCATTGTGGATTTTGAAATTTACCGATAGGTTATGTAGGTTGTGTTGCGTACACTTATTCCACATCTCATTATCGTCTATCTGACCTTTTTGTTGGTTTCCCCGAATAGTGATCGATTCTGTTTTGGTTAAACGTTTATGCTTTCTGCTAGTTTTTGTGTGATGAAACTTCTTTGAGCTCCCTCGTCAAAAAAATACGTTGGCTGATTCAAACATCTGATTATACCCATCTGCTGAGACTGGCGTAATTGATGTTTTTTAAAAAGTACATGTGACCTAATGGAGTGTGCCGATAAATGCATGTTGGGTAATGCTGTCGTGCATGTTGCGGTCAATTTACTCGGTTTGGGAACTGTTGACTGTAGTGGTTGCTCGGAATCTCCTTTGGTACATATACTGGTGTGATGTCGTTTTCCTGGACAATTCTTTCAGGACTTATATCTGAAGTTTATCGACTGGCTTCTTCGATGGTGATATTTTTCTCAATGGCATTCCTAAGTACTTGTATAGTCCACTGGTTGCTTTCGGGACATCTGACTAGGTTTTCCTTGGTCATTTCGGGTATGGTGTTGAGTATTATTGGTACTAACATGCTTTCGCACGTTTCTTCTGACTGACCCATGCTCTCTAAATCTCAGATGTAATTTTCAATACCGATGAAAAAAAATCCGCGATGTCTGACGTAGGACTTGGTAGACTCGTAAAATTCTGCATGGACGCTACGACTATCTTACGTGCGCTTCGATACATGTAAGGCTTGGATGTAGTTCTTGTTCGTAATTTGCAATCTTGCAATGCATCTACTTGCCTCTCCGTTAAACAGGGATTTCAGATAATTGAATCTCTGGACGTTTTTTTTTTCGTGTATGGCTGCGGAGAATGAATCCCAAAATGGTTACCAATCAAAAATGTTTCCGCTGAACATGGGTAGGTTGAGTTTTGGTAGCTTGTAGTACATTCTGGCAATGGATCCTGAGCTCTCGGAGCTAGACGTAGCTTGAGGTAACTGACTTCTCGGGTGATCAAAATGAGACTGGGGGTAGCTTAGGTCTTGTGAGTGTGATCGTTTATAAATTCCGAGGCATATGGGTTTAGGCTACTAGACTCAGACACAGGCTGAGGGATGTGATGATTTGGGTGTATGAGTTGGGGAACAGTAGTATTACTTGCTTTTTCGATAATGATAGACAGTTTAAACAGGGTCATTTGTATATCAAATGTTTACCTACCTCGTCTTCGTGTTCATTTTCCGATATTTCGTCAAAGATCTTTGCATTGTATTCTAGGATGGTCTTCTGTTTGTTCCGGATCAGGTCAGGTTGTGAGTCCTTTCATTTCATGTTCCACAAAGAAATCGTCTACACGTTTCAAAAGCTTAGTGATGCCTCCTCTGTGTGTTGTACGTTGTAAGTTTAGCTTCGTCATCATTGCCGATTCGTCGTCGGCACTAGATTTAACGCTGGTTTGGCCGTGAATAAACTAAGACGTTCTCCTTTGTTTCGTTCTGTTTGGTCTCTAAACGTTTCATACAAATCTTGTGGCTTCCAGTGGCGACGTTAGCATCAATAAGTTGCAATATTGCGGGGAATAATGTTACTGTCTTTGACGGAAATAAAAGTTAATTGAATAGAACTAAATTGAAAACTATTCACAACCTGTATGTTGTACTTTTAGTGTAAAACAAAAACGGGAAGGTCTAAAGTAAAAGAAACATGTGTAATGACTTAACCCGTTTAGCAATACAGTCTTTATCATAAATATTTTACTATTATCAAGAGGTTATTACAATGTATATTATGGCAATATTCATATCACATCTCATATCAACCCGAGACCTCCATATCTACCTGAGGGCCTTTAGGCCCGAGGGTTGATGTGGATGTGATATGAATATTACCATATCATTACCTATTTATCTTATACTTTAAAAACGCATATTTCCATGTCCTATTTTCAACATAAAAATCAGTAAAACTAAAAAACATGAACATTTTATTAAAATAATTTCAATAAATAGGACAAAAGCAAAACTCATATCAACTCTATCAGTTATTGAAGTTGTAAACAAATTTAGCAGACAACAAAAGAAAACACCCGAAATAATACAAAAACAATTAGGTGACGAATTCATACGCAAAGATTGTATTTAGAACAAAGTTATTTGTCCTTTTTGAGTTTACTTTACTTTTTATTGTTATGGGGTGTGATATGGATTTTATGTAGCATGATATGGATTTTAGGGGTATGATATGCATGATTATCACACCCCTAGTGATATGGATTTAGGAACATTGCCAGTATCGCATATACAAAAACGATATCACCATTAAGTATATGATAAATATATTTATCTCACCCACATTTTAATATCTTTCACGTAATGTCCTTATATCATATACCTACAGTTAAAAGTATAACATACGAATAAACGAGTTGAAACGAAATATGTTTATTCATTTTATATATCTTACCATCATTCTGAAAACATTTTATCATATGTTTTCTTTTGCCTTTCTCCTCTGGTTTTTGTTCCTCTAACGACTATCCACAAGCAAAGGAGGAAAGTCATTGTTTATACATTTAATTGCAAAATCGGGTATATTGTATCAACCTATTTGACAATAAATTCCTATACTTTGATCCACCAGTTCTCCGGTATGACTGATTCGTTTTTGTCATTTTCTCTGGACTATGAGATTGATCATTCAAGTTCGGTAGTTTTGTTATTACCTTTATTGATAACATTATTGGTAAAATACATTTTTCAACATCTATAGGTTTCCATATTCAAAGGAGCAATGTTCTAGAACACAATGAAATGAAGGAAAAGAACATATTTTAAGTAAAAATACTTTTACTGCAAAACAAGGAGGTCTTACATAAAAGAAAACTTGTGTAATGACTAACCCATTTTGCTATAAAGTACTAACCTTTGATATCAATATTGGTAAAACACATTTTTCAACACCTATAGGTTTTCATATTCAAATGAGCAATGTTCTAGAGCACAATGAAATGAGAACAAAGAATATTTTTACGTAAAAATACATTTGCTGCAAAACTGGGAGGTATAACATAAAATAAAACTTGTGTAATGACTAACTTGTTTTGCAATAAAGTACTATACTTTGATATTCATATTGGTAAAATACATTTTTCAATGCCTACAGGTGTCCAAATTCAAATGAGCAATGATCTAGAGCACAATGAAATGAAAACATTAGGACCTATTGTAAGTAAAAATACCTTTGTTGCAAAACGGGGTGGTCTAATATAAAAGAAAACTTTTGTAATGACTAACCCGTTTTGCAATAAAGTACTATACTTTGATCTTAATATTGGTAAAATACATATAGCAACATTTATAGGTTTCCATATTCAAATGAGCAATATTCTAAAGCACAATGAAATGAGAAAAAATAATAATATTAAAAGTAAAAATACTTTTATTGCACAAAGGGGAGGTCTAACATAAAAATAAACTGGTGTAATGACTAACCCGTTTTGCAATAAAGTACTATACTTTGATATTAATATTGGTAAAATACATTTTCAACACCTACAGGTTTCCATATTCAAATGAGCCATGTTATAATGCAGAACGAAATGAGAAAAAATAATAATATTATAAGTAAAAATACTTTTATTGCAAAACGGGGAGGTCTAACATAAAAATAAACTGGTGTAATGACTAACCTGCTTTGCAATAAAGTACTATACTTTGATATCAATATTGGTAAAGTACATTTTCAACACGTATAGGTTTCCTTATTCAAATGGGCAATGTTCTAGAGCACAATGAAATGAGAAAAAATAATAATATTAAAAGTAAAAATACTTTTATTGCACAAAGGGGAGGTCTAACATAAAAGAAAACTTTTGTAATGACTAACACGTTTTGCAATAAAGTACTATACTTTGATATTAATATTGGTAAAATACATTTTCAACACCTACAGGTTTCCATATTCAAATGAGCCATGTTATAGAGCAGAACGAAATGAGAAAAAATAATAATATTATAAGTAAAAATACTTTTATTGCAAAACGGGGAGGTCTAACATAAAAATAAACTGGTGTAATGACTAACCCGCTTTGCAATAAAGTACTATACTTTGATATCAATATTGGTAAAGTACATTTTCAACACGTATAGGTTTCCTTATTCAAATTGGCAATGTTCTAGAGCACAATGAAATGAGAAAAAATAATAATATTGTAAGTAAAAATACTTTTATTTCAAAACGGGGAGGTCTAACATAAAAGAAAACTTTTGTAATGACTAACCCGTTTTGCAATAAAGTACTATACTTTGATATCAATATTTGTAAAATACATTTTGCAACATCTATAGGTTTCCATAATCAAATGAGCAATGTTCTAGAGCACAATGAAATGAGAAGTTATAATATATTATAATTAAAAATACTTTTATTGCAAAACGGTGAGGTCTTCCATAAAAACAAATTGGTGTAATGACCAACCCGTTTTGCAATAAAGTACTACATTTTGATATTAATATTGGTAAAGTACATTTTCAACACCTATAGGTTTCCATCTTCAAATGAGCAATGTTCTAGAGTGCAATGAAATGAGAAAAAATAATAATATTTTAAATAAAACTACTTTTATTGCAAAACGGGTAGGTCTAACACAAAAACAAACTCTTGTAATGACTTACCCATTTTGCAATAAAGTTTTAGACTGTCATATTAATATTGATAAAATACATTTTCAACACATATAGGTTTCCCGAATCAAATGAGCAATGTTCTAAAGCACAAAGAAATGAGAAAAAATAATAATATTGTAAGTAAAAATACTTGTGTTGCAAAACGGGGAGGTCTGATTTAAAAGAAAACTTTTGTATATTAAAAATTGGTAAAATACATTTTCCACACCTACAAACAAAAATGTATAGGTTTACATATTCAAATGAGCAATGACCTATGACACAATGAAATAAGAAAAATAGAACCCATTGTAAGTTAAAATATGTTTATTGCAATACGGGGAGGTCTAACATAAAAACAAACTTTTGTAATGAATCACCCGTTTTGCAATAAATTATAATACTTTGATATTAATATTTGTAAAGTACATTTTCCACCCATATTCAAATGAGCAATGTTCTAGAGCACAATGAAATGAGAATATGCTGATTGTTGTTGGTGCAGATATGGTGTTGGTTACGATATAAGACCCATAAGTTTTCAGTTATGGGTATATTTTACTTAGAAACACTTTAAGACTTTAGGGATGCACGTTTAATATATCGGACTCTATTCGTACAGGCAAAAATAATCAGAATGAGTAAAAGATAGAAAATATTTCGGAAAAGGTTGGAATAAAATATCGTAAGAACTCGTAAAACTATCAATCGTGAAAAGCATTGAAACTCGAAAGAGAATATCGTAAATGTAACAGGGGTATGAATAATAATACAGCAAAGAAAAACTATTTTATCGCGAAACGGGGAGACCTGACCAATGAACAACTAAATTTTAAATCATCTTGTTTATTCTTATTTTTTATGTTTAAAAACAATATCTGTTTCTTAAGATTAAAGTGGTAACCATTTGAAACCATTGTTTGCATAAATGATAATAAAACAGAGATTAAATATTTTATTGTGAAACGGGGATGTCTGTGCAAAAGACGAAGCTATGCCATGATGTGGCGTACGTCGTCGTCGTCTGTAAACAATTTTCAAAAATCTCTATCCTCTGAAACCACTGAACAGAATTTAATGAACCTTGGTATGGTTGATCCTTAATGTGTCCTACACCAAACTTGAATTTCGATTTTTGATCCGTCAAAAACCTCGCTACCGTTGCTTAAAATAAACAAGGGCGGTCAGACCACTGTTTTTTTTGGCTTGTAAAGTATAAGAGATAGATAAAATAAGATGCCACGCTACGGCTTCAGCATCAAAAGTTCTACATAAATATTCAATGAGTCGAAGTTGTCAGATGACCCCTTAAAGGGGTAACGGCCTCTTAAAGGTAAAAAATTACTTTTTTATGTTTTTGACCTATAGAATGAAAACTATTGCAGATACAGAAAAGCTGTTGCTTGCTTAAATGTTCAGCTCATTCAGGTCTACAAATGTCTCAATTGGGTCGAGGTTGTCAGATGGCCCTTGAAAGGGGTTATGGCCCTTCAATGTGAAAACTAGCATTTTTTCAAACTTTTTTATAAAAAAATTTTCCTGAAAGTAGTAAACAAAATTTAATGAAACTCGGTATGGTTGATTCTTAGGGTGTCCTGCACCAAACTTTGTGTTTCGAATTCTGATCCGTAAAATAACATACTGATCCGTAAAATAACATAAAAGCTGTGTAACAACCCGTTTTGTAATAAACTCCCCGTTTTGTAATAAAAAATTGTTTTCTTTAAAAAATGTTAAAATGTGTCCAGGAGGGGTTAACTACAATATACTTATAGTTTGTAACTCAAAATTTTAACATTTAAAGACAATATCTTTAAAAAAATATTTTATTACAAAACGGGTTATTCCGAGCCAACCCATTTTGTAATAATTTTTTGAAATGTAATAACCCGTTTTGTAATAAAAAAATATTTCATTTCCCGTTAACCTACAAAATGTATTTATACTTTGCATTTATACAATTATTATTTTGTGAACGAGTTATCAATCGTAGAGTAAGGAATTTCGATTAAAATTTAATTTACGAAATTACTTGAATAAATATGAATGTTTCATAAAAAATACTCTTGTAATAAATTTTATGGCTAGTTAAATATAAGTACACGTAAATACTTATTTTTTTTTTGTTTTCAGTCGTAAACCAAAGCGTTTTTGTAAACAACTTCTCCCAGTTAATATAAATGCAGCATAAAAATGCTTGGTTTCACAGTGTATGGATAAAATAAAAACGCTTTATTACAATTATGTTGTTTCTAAAAAATAAAGTAAAGGCATTTAAAAGTATACAAATATAAATAATATATACTCGACTTGTTTATAAGTTATGCAAATTATAACAATCCTTTGAGTACATGTATCAGCTCTAAACAATCATAAATGTTGAGTCTTTAGAGTGATTATATTCAAAAGTATTTCACGGATTAAATTATTTCCATATTCACATAAATTAATGGGTTTTTTTTATCAAGAATTATTTCTATACCATTTCTCAACAGATTATCATGAAGTAAAAATCATGCAAAATTGGTTAATTTCAGAAGCTACATTAGAATTTAAAAACACCTAATCTACTTGCTTGACGTTTTTCTTGGATTCTTATCTTGAATTTGACTCAAGTGGTCATCTGAGTAGAAAAAATATAGGGCAAAAGAGACTATTTTAATCTTCAAATTATTTATTTTCCTAATCTAGAAAGCAACATGCCCACGTCACCAGCATATGCGGTGTATATTTCACAACTTATTTGATATGCCAGGACTTGTACTAATTTTTCAAATATTTTGACCAGACACCGTTGTCTCCTTGGTCGGCCTTTAAACCAACGTTATCAGGAAATACGTCTCATATGGTATATAAACAAGTTTTTTTTTTTCAAATCAGCTACTGATAGCAAAATTCAAAATTATGTCAGTTGAGATGGTTCGTGATTGGTAATTATATTTTGACGTGATTTTTCCCGATATTACATTTTCTCCAAAATAGTATATCAGACACACGGATCGAACCAGTGCTCAGGTCCAGTTTATGGAACATTATATTTATGCATGTACATTGACAATAAATTGTTAGCAATAAATGAAAATTAACGATATGTTAAACATGTAAAATTAGATAACAAGAGATTTTATTAAAAGAACAAAATTCGTCCAACTTTACGTCTACTACAATAAATAAATAAAGGAACTAAAAAAAATTAAATAATAAATAAATCAATAAATTAGTTAATTAGTTGAGGTGAATAAATAAAATAAATAAGTGAATTTATTATAGTTTTAACATTAAAATTATAATAATTTATTAATTTTTTTTTAAATTTTTTCAAGTAAACATCTTTTAACTAGAAAAAGATAATAAAATGAATATGCAAATTGCTATTTTTTTTAATTGACGACCGATTAATTAATTTGCAATCCTGTCCACTGTATAAAAGCTGTCTAAAGCGAACCTGTCTTCTGGTCAGGTCAGCTTTGGACACCTCTCGATCTGCTTCTATCTGACAAAACCTGACTTGTGGTCCGGTCCGCTCTGGTTCACTTTTCAAAGCAGACATGAACAGGAGAGCGGACCATAGTCTGCTTTGACCTGACCAAAGTTCAATCTTTGGACAGCTATAGCTGACCAGATAAGCGGATCTAAAGTCTACTTTAAGTTCATTTTTGTACAGGTTCGGACTGGACCCATCTGTATAAGTCTACATGTTAGATGTTTTATTTTTCTAGTGTGATATTGGTACTTTTCAACTTGTTTCTTTTTTTCTAGGTTAAAACTTAAAAAACTTTTAATTATTTATAAAAAAAAACCGGCATCAGGGTAGTTTGAAATTATAGTAGGAATAAAATAACTGGTTGGAAATTATATTTGACGCAAGTATTTCGTGCTTTTCGATTTTTTACGTTAAACCTTTCTTTAAAATTTCATGTAAGAAACAAGGGCTCTTTTCATTTAATTGTGTATTAAAATATATCTCCACTCTCCATAGTTTTTTATTTCTACAACACTCGCCAATACTACCATTTTAAAACAAAATATAACTATTTTAGATTGGAGATATCGCATTGCCAACCCTGACCAAAGAAGAACCTTTACATATAATGTATTGAATTTGTCAACCGGTTTTGTAACAAAATTTTAAAATGTAATAACCCGTTTTGTAATAAAGTTTGTTAGACGTATAATATAAGTCTATATGTAATATGTAAGATATTTCATTTTTCTAGTGTGAAATTGGCACTTTTCAACTTGTTCCTTTTTTGTGGGTTAAAAGCTAAAAAAGATTTATCCATTGATCAAAAAAGGTATCAAAGTAGTTTGATCTTTTACGTGGGTTGAATAACCGAATGGTATTTATATTTAGACCTGAGTTTTCCCGCAATTACATTTTCTCCAAATTGTCATATCAGACTCAGAAGAACCTACACATATAAAGTGTGTGTTTAACTTTCAAATTATCTAATCTATGTTCGATAGATTTAGATTATTACAAAACGGGTTGAGTTTGTCAACCCGTTTTGTAACAAAATTTTAAAATGTAATACCCCGTTTTGTAATAAAGTTTCTTAGACGTTTAATATAAGTCTATATGCAAAATATTTCATTTTCCTAGTGTGAAATTTGTACTTTTCAACTAGTTTCTCTTTTTGTTGGTTAAGAGCAAATAAGTAAAGATTTATCCATTGATAACCAAGGCATCAAAGTAGTTTGATATTATACGTAGGAATTGAGTAACAAAATGGTTACTATATTTTGACGTGAATTTTCCCGCTATTACATTTCCCAATATTGTCATATCAGACACAGAAGAACCTATACATAAAAAGTTTGTGTTTAACTTTCCAACATTCTAAACTATGTTCGATGGATTTAGATTTATTACAAAACGGCCCCGTTTTGTAACAAAATTTTGAAATGTAATGACCCGTTTTGTAAAAAGTTTCTTAGACGTATAATATAAGTTTATATGCAAGATATTTCATTTTTCTAGTGTGACATTGGTACTTTACAGCTTTTTTTGTTGGTGAGTTAAAAGCAGAAAAAAAAGAAGATGTATCCATTGATAAAAAGGGCATCAAAGTAGTTTGATATTATACGTAGGAATTAAGTAACCAAATGGTAATTATTATATTTTGACGTAAGTTTACCCGCTATTAGATTTCCCAATATTGTCAAATCAGACACAGAAGAACCTATACATAAAAAGTATGTGTTTAACTTTCCAACATTCTAAACTATGTTCGATGGATTAAGATTTATTACAAAACGGGTTGAGTTTGTCAACCCGTTTTGTAACAAAATTTTGAAATGTTATAACCCGTTTTGTAATTAAGTTTCTTAGACGTATAAGATAAGTTTATATGCAAGATATTTCATTTTTCTAGTGTGACATTGGAACTTATCAACTAGTTTTCTTTTGGTAAGCTTAAAGCAGAAAAAAGATTTTTCCATTGATAAAAAAGGAATCAAAGTAGTTTGATATTATACGTAGGAATGGAGTAACCAAATGGTAATTATTATATTCTGACGTGAGTTTTGCGGCTAATACATTTCCCAATATTGTCATATCAGACACAGAAGAATCTATACATAAAAAGTATGTGTTTAAACTTTCCAACATTCTTAACTATGTTCGATGAATTTAGATTTATTACAAAACGAGTTTAGTTGTAATAAAAGTTTGAAATGTTATAACCCGTTTTGTAATAAAGTTTCTTAGACGTATCATATTTGTCTATATGCAAGATATTTTATTTTTCTAGTGTGACATTGGTTTTTTCAACTATTTTTTTTTGGTGAGTTAAAAGAAAAAAAAGATGTATCCATTGATAAAAACGGCATCGAAGTAGTTTAAATTAAACGTAAGAATTGAGTAACCAAATAGTAATTATATTTTGACATGCGTTTTCCCGCTATTACATTTCCCAATATTGTCATATCAGACACAGAAGAACCTTTACATAGAAAGTATGTGTTTAACTTTCCAACATTCTAAACTATGTTTGATGGATTTAGATTTATTACAAAACGGGTTGAGTTTGTCAACCCGTTTTGTAACAAAATTTTGAAATGTAATAACCCGTTTTATAATAAAGTTTCTTAGACGTAAAAGATAAGTCTATATGCAAGATATTTCATTTTTCTGGTGAGACATTGGTACTTTTCGACTAGTTTTCTTTTGGTAAGTTAAAAGCATAAAAAAAGTTGTATCCATTGATAAAAAGGGCATCAAAGTAGTTTGATATTATACGTAGAAATTGAGTAACCAAATGGTAATTATGATATTTTGACGTAAGTTTTCCCGCTATTAGATTTCCCAATATTGTCAAATCAGACACAGAAGAACCTATACATAAAAAGTATGTGTTTAACTTTCCAACATTCTTAACTATGTTCGATGAATTTAGATTTATTACAAAACGAGTTTAGTTGTAATAAAAGTTTGAAATGTAATAACCCGTTTTGTAATAAAGTTTCTTAGACGTATTATATTTGTCTATATGCAAGATATTTTATTTTTCTAGTGTGACATTGGTTTTTTCAACTATTTTTTTGGTGAGTTAAAAGAAAAAAAAAGATGCATCCATTGATAAAAACGGCATCGAAGTAGTTTAAATTAAACGTAAGAATTGAGTAACCAAATGGTAATTATATTTTGACATGCGTTTTCCCGCTATTACATTTCCCAATATTGTCATATCAGACACAGAAGAACCTTTACATAGAAAGTATGTGTTTAACTTTCCAACATTCTAAACTATGTTTGATGGATTTAGATTTATTACAAAACGGGTTGAGTTTGTCAACCCGTTTTGTAACAAAATTTTGAAATGTAATAACCCGTTTTGTAATAAAGTTTCTTAGACGTATAAGATAAGTCTATATGCAAGATATTTCATTTTTCTAGTGAGACATTGGTACTTTTCGACTAGTTTTCTTTTGGTAAGTTAAAAGCATAAAAAAAGTTGTATCCATTGATAAAAAGGGCATCAAAGTAGTTTGATATTATACGTAGGAATTGAGTAACCAAATGGTAATTATTATATTTTGACGTAAGTTTTCCCGCTATTAGATTTCCCAATATTGTCAAATCAGACACAGAAGAACCTATACATAGAAAGTATGTGTTTAACTTTCCAACATTCTTAACTATGTTCGATGAATTTAGATTTATTACAAAACGGGTTAAGTTTGTCAACCCGTTTTGTAGTAAAATTTTGAAATGTAATGTAAAAATGTAAAAAGGTAACCCGTTTTGTAATAAAGTTTCTTAGACGTATAATTTTCGTCTATATGCAAGATATTTTTTTTGGGTGACATTGATTTTTTCAGATATTTTTTTCGGTGAGTTAAAAGAAAAAAAGAAAAACAAAATAAAGATTTATCCATTGATAAAAACGGCATCGAAGTAGTTTAAATTATACGTAGGAATTGAGTAACCAAATAGTAAATATATTTTTACGTGAGTTTTACCTCTATTACATTTCCAAAGTTGTCATAGACACAGAAGAACCTATACATATAAAGTATGTGTTTTACTTTCCAACATTCTAAAGTATGTTCGATAAATTTAGATGTGGCTTGCTTTCAAGACAGGAGTCACATCGATAATGGCCACTTGTTTAATTACCACAATATCTTCAACAAAGCATACACATTCATCAGTCACAACACACACTCGCTGCCTTGGCAGACAAAATGCCAGGACATACCGTTAGGCCAAATAAACAAGATCTGACTAAGGGACCGACCATTTAACTTGAAGAGGGGCCTTGGTTTTTCCCCAAAAAATATTTTGAAAATTATTCTTGATGGAGAAAAAATATTTTGGCAGCAGAAAGTAATGACAAAATATTCTGAAGAAGGACATCTGCAGTACAAAATAATGTTAATATTAAAAACATTATTCTGTCGCGACGCCTTTAAACAATAAAAAAAATTCTGACCAAATTAATAAACCAAGCCCCCCTCCCTTTTCAAGTTAAATGGTCCGTCCCTAAGACTGGTCTTGATATAAAAGGCTGCAATCTGAGTTACAGACACCTTTGTTTGCGTTGTAAATAATGATATTGTTTCAGTGCTGATACCTTTGTTTGGGTTGCAAATAGTGATATTGATTCAGTGCTGACAGTCAGGGGACCAACTTGTACAAGTCAGAATGATCAGATTCAATCTTACTTGTACAAGTCAGATTAAACAAACTAGAGTTATCTTCTCATTATTTTTAGAAATTTCAATCTGACTTCTACGAGTAGAATATACTAGAATGTCTTTTTATCAAAGTCTCTTATCCAGAGATATTCTCTATGGATAAATTCCTTTTCTATATACTGAGATCTATTTATAAATCTTACAAAATAGTCATGGGTTTGTAATTTAGATTTTTTGTTTTTATATCATTCTTACTTGTACAAGTCAGAATCAAAATTTTACTGCCCTCCTTTGGCAGTAAATTTCTCTACTTTGGCGGTCGTGAACTCCATGGTCTTTAATTATGCTTAAATCATTAAATAACAATTATTTATCTAGTATAAACCACATTGGTGTTCAAAACCGTGGATATAAATGACAGTCTTAGATAATTAGCTATGAAATTCTTTGATGATAATTGAAACTTTACAGTCAATCTGCTTCCTATTCGATCATGATTCTTTCATCCTAAACGCAGGATGTCATTGTTGACCTTGTGAAATAATTTGAATAAGATTTATTGGTTTTGAGAAATGTTATTTCAAAAACATTTAGTATTGGAGCAAATTTAATAGAAACAATTCTTACTCTAACAAGTCAGATTCATTCTGACCCATAGAAGTCAGAATTGGATCTGACTCTACAGAGTAAGAAACCATAAATAGAATCTTATTGGTACAAGTAAGATCTATTCTGACTTCTACAAGTTGGTCCCCTGACTGGCTGATACATTTGTTTTCGTTATAAATAATGATATTGATGCAGTGCTGAAACATTTGTTTGTGTTGTAAATAATGATATTTATTTAGTGCTGATACCCATGTGTTGGAAACAATGATATTGATTCAGTGCTGATACATTTGTTTTCGTTATAAATAATGATATTGATGCAGTGCTGATACATTTGTTTGTGTTGTAAATAATGACATTGATTTAGTGCTGATACATTTGTGTTGTAGACAATGATATTGATTCAGTGCTGATACCTTTGTTTGCGATGTATACAACGATATTGATTCAGAGCTCATACATTTGTTTGCGATGTAAATAATGATATTGATATAGTGCTGGTACCTTTGTTTAAGTTGTAAATAATGATATTGGTGGAGCTGATACCTTTGTTTGTGTTGTAAATAATCATATTGATTCAGTGCTGAGCTGATACCTTTGTATTCGTTGTAAATAAAAGATATTGATTCAGTACTGATACCTTTGTTTTCGTTGTAAACAATGATATTGATTTAGTGCTGATACCTTTGTTTGAGTTGCAAATAGTGATATTGATTCAGTGCTGATACCTTTGCGTGATGAATAATGATATTGATATAATTTTGGCTGCATCAGTATTATATTAAGTATTTGTCTTCGTACAAAACAATGAATTGTTGCAACAGTCATTTTTTGTTTTCTGCAATAAGTATCATGATACTGAATCAGTGCTGATAAAATGTGTTGTTTTTGTATTAAATATTGATAATATTCCTTCAGTGCTATACAGGTTTACCGTTGTAAACCATGAAAGATTGTCTCTTGATATTGTGTCAGGTAAATGGTAGTAATCCACATTGCTCTCATCATTTTTACACCACTACTTTTTCAGGTATCTACTTCACCAAGTTAAGCTCAAAAGCATGAAAAGGCAAGAGAAATAAACAACTACTACAACGTCTTGCAAAATAATTTTTGTGGACGAGTAATATAGATTACAACAAAGTTCCAGACAATAAATTTTGCTACGCCTGACGCGCGTTTCGTCTTTCCAAGACTCATCAGAGACGCTCTACCAAATGTTGAAAATGTCAAATACGTTATGAGTATGGAGAGCATATAACATAATACCAAAAATATCGAATGAGAAACCAAATTATGACTAAGACCAACCTATGTCTGGGGTAGGAAGAACCTTAGGGTTTTGATAATTTAAAAAATTAAACGGGTAATTTATAGCTTTGATGTGTTCGTCAACACAGAAGTGCTGACGCTGGACGCTGGAGCGGGCTAACCTCTGGGAATTAAAACTCCACCAGCAGCGCTAAACATCACGTATGTTAGAAATATAAATTACAACAAAGTTACAGACAATCAATTTTGCTACGCCTGATGCGCGTTTCGTCTTTTCAAGACTTATCTGAGGCGCTCTACCAAATGTTGAAAATGCCAAATACGTTATGAGTATGGAGAGCATATAACAATAATACCAAAAATGTCGAATGAGAAACCAAATTATGACTAAGACCAACCTATGTCTGGAGTAGGAAGAACCTTAGGGTTTAGATAATTTAAAAATTTAAACGGGTAATTTATAGCTTTGATGTGTTCGTCAACAAAAAAGTGCTGATGCCGTAGTAAATGATGTAATGCAGATGTTTTCAAAGGTTATAAACACAATATTCCCCTTCCAACGGGTGCAAGAAGCAAAGAGGCACCAATGGGGCATTCGAGTGTCAAAAGTCCGAAAGGTCAACGACAAAACCAATAAACTAAAAGAGTATTTCATGTATATTTTGACAATTATTTAATAATACATATAACATATGTGTATCAAATTATGATTATACACTTGTGGAGTCACCTGCATTACAGGTATCGTGTACAAATGATATCGATTAAAACACCCCTTCGATTAAAATGCATCCCATGCGGGGATTTGGTGGCGAATAGGCCTGCAGAGGCTAGCTTGTCGTAAGAGGAGACTAAGGGTCTTGAGATTCTGACGTAGGGTCCGTGCTCAGCCCACAGAGCCAAGGTGTGTACACTAGGTGGCTGAATAGGGTGGCCCTTGTCCGCGGGGGTTTTCAGGTCTATAAAACGGAAACCTTAATGGTTGCCCATAGAGGGCCAACCTGTGTGGAGAGTGCCACACTTCATGCACACAAAAGATCCCTTTGTGGACCGCCAAATAGTGCATCACATAGGCTAAATTTTCCGCCCCTACCCAGAAATATGTTTAGGTACAGTGTATAAACCAATCAATGAAGAGATTAATATGATTAAATGATGCATATTCTGTCTATGCATTAGGTTTTTTTTCGCCAGGTTGCCACCAAACCTTAAATTAAGCAAGATACTGAAATTATTAATTATTACTAGATGGTATTCTGATATGAACATCCTATTTCAATAAAAATAGGATTTCTGTGCGCCAATAATGACCATCTCGGAGCCACTGTCGGTCGTTAGGAAGCAGGAATTATTGCAAATACTATTCCTGCCAAGATGCAACAAACTTGATATTCAAAATCAATTAACAATGTTTTATTTAATTTAATCTTTTTAAAAAAGATTACCATGTGTGTATGTACTATTTTTTAATCGAATAAAATATTAAATCAATGAGATGCTAGAGTCCACAAATTGTTAGTAGATCGGAATGTTGTATTCGTCGTCTTATCTTGTAAAGCAAAACATTATTAGAGGAATATTTGTTCAGTGGGTACATCTGTGATGGTAGTCAGAATCAATACCAAAATTAATTGACCTTGACCTATAATTTCCACGTAAATGCATATGACTCAGGTTAAAGTTTTGGTTAAGGTTCATATCTCAGCAACTGCAGGTGATAAAGAGATGGTATTGGGTCAGTTGGTACATCTTGGATTGTAACCAGCATCCGTACCAAAATAAGCTGATCTTGAACTACATTTTTGCATGAATGACTCGGGTTAAAGTAATGGTTAAGGTCCATTATCACCGATGATTATGTCATTCATTCCTTTAGCTATAAAAGGGCTCTGTGCTTTGTCTGGCATGTTCTTTATGTCTTCGTTCGTGAAAACTGAGTGAAATTAGTGGTTTAAAATTTCCGCTTTGGACTGGCTATCACTGTGTTGAAACCCATCTTTATTCAGAAGTGGAGAAATTCCAGATTGATCTTTTTGATGTAAGACCAGACACGTTTCGGGTTTGTCTTGATGTCATCATTTACAGTTAATTGAATAAAGTCCTTTTGAGTTGAGCTAATTTCATTTCACTCTGTGACTCAGATTGCAGCCTTTTCTATCTAGACCAGTCTTAGGGACGGACCATTTAACTTGAAAGCGGGGGGTTGGTTTTTTAATTTTGTCAGAATTGTTTTTATTGTTTGAAGGAGTCGCGACAGAATACTATTTTTATTATTAGCATTATTTTCTATAACAGATAACCTTCTTCAGAATATTTTGTTCATTACCTTCTGCTGCCAAAATATTTTTT
The DNA here is from genome assembly GCA_963971305.1 of Arcuatula senhousia. Classification (NCBI taxonomy): domain Eukaryota; kingdom Metazoa; phylum Mollusca; class Bivalvia; order Mytilida; family Mytilidae; genus Arcuatula; species Arcuatula senhousia. The sequence goes on along the minus strand of OZ020317.1, from coordinate 9,960,044 downwards.
TTTCATCAAAAAATATTTTCAAAATATTTTTTTGGAAAAACCAAGCCCCCCTTCAAGTTAAATGGTCGGTCCCTTAGCCAGATCTTGTTCACTTGGCCTTGCGCTATGCTCTGGCATTTCGTCTGCTAAGGCGGCGAGTGAGTGTATAATATAAAACTAATTTGATGATGTCATTATCAATGTATAAATCTTTATTTTTTGTTTTGCTTTTAACAGACAAAAAAAAAGAAACTAGTTGAAAAGTACCAATTTCTTACTAAAAATGAAATATCTTAAGCTTGCATATAGACTTGTATTATGCGTCTTAGAAATTTTATAACAAGAAGCAAAGGTGTACCAAAGGGGTAATCAGTATCATAAAACCGTAAAGACAAAGACAAAACCGGCAGACAAAAAATCATCACAACAAAACAATCCACATATCAACATAAAACACACACACTCACAAAACAACAAAACCGCATTCAGCAACGCGAACTCAAGTCGAAACGAGAGTGAACTCAGGTGCTCCGGAAGAGTAAGCAGTTCCTGCTTGCTATAGCACATCCGTCACGTTGCCGATGATCGACTAAGTGTTGGTCAAATCCGGGTTATTACATTTCAAAATTTTGTTACAAAACGGGTTAACAAACTCAACCCGTTTTGTAATACATCTAAATCTATCGAACATAGTTTAGAAAGTTAAACACATACTTTCTATGTATAGCTTCTTCTCTGTCTGATATGACAATTTGGAGAAAATGTAATAGGGGGAAACCTCACGTCAAACTGTAATTACCATTTTGTTACTCAATTCCTACGTATATATACAACTACTCTGGTGCCGTTTTTATAATTAATTAAATCAAATATTTTTAGTGTTAACACTAGAAAAATAAAAGATCTAACATATAGACTTATACAGATGGGTCCAGTCCAAACATGTACAAAAGTGAACTTGGTCAGCTATAGCTGTCCAAAGAGGGAAAGCAAACCGTGGTCCACTTTCCTGTTCAGGTCTGCTTTGAAAAGTGAACCAGAGCGGACCAGACCACAAGTCAGGTCAGCTCAATGTCCTCAGATAGAAGCAGACCGAAAGCTGCCCAGAGCTGACCTAACCAGAAGACAGGTCCTCTTTAGACAGCTTTTTATATTATGAATGTAAATCCCACTTATACTTCTGATCATGATAATTTAATTACAATACTACATGTATCTCCTACAAATTTTCGGCAAACTCAGAGCCTTGCCTCCTTCATTAAACGGTCATCAGAACTGAGGTTAGGAGTCTTATAGTCTTTAAATTGTCGTTTATTTGTACTTTCTCTGTTATTATTTCTGTCACAAATCATTTGTAATATGATTTATATGACAAAAAAAGTTAACATATCATTATCAAGATATTTCTTAATTTAATCAAAAAAGACGTCAAATAATATTTTTTTTAAATAAAATGACTGAATGACACGCCCGAGTCGCATTAAACTTTCTTTTAGATAATATTTACATCCGATTCGGTAAACAAATAAATCGCCAAGTCATTGGTACTCCAATGGGAACCAATTGTGCTCCACTCATAGCTGATCTTTTTTATATTGTTACGAATCACAGTTTATGGCCAAGCTACAAAAAGACCCAAACAAAAACCACCTTATCGAAACTTTTAACAATACATATAGGTACTTAGATGACATACTTGCTCTAAACAACCCCACATTCTCAAATTCAATAAATGACATATATCCTTAAGAATTAACCCTAAATAAAGCAAACTCGACCGACAGTAGATGTCCATTTCTAGATTTGGACTTAAGCATTATCAATGGTAGATTACACACTAAAGTATATGATAAACGGGATGACTTTTCATTCCCAATAGTTAATTTTCCGTTTCTTGAAGGAGACGTACAGTACAAACAGGGACTTATTGCTATGACTGTCTTTAAGAGACAGCCATGTCTGACATGTCTCATACCCTGCCTGACCAAAGCAATAAAAATTTTATATCATGCTGTTTTCATATTCCAAGTGAACAGGAAAAAGGTAATAAATTTGTCAACTTGTCACACTTACCTGTTAAATTTTATGTACCGTAATACTTTTTTATAAAGGTTCTGGTTTTTTTTTATTTTCATTAAAAACAAAGTCTAATTTAGTTGAATAAAAGAAATTTGATTTGACCAAAAATAAAAATTTCAACTCATTTAATTTATACATTTAAACAAATTCAATAATGAGTAAAATAACTGTCCGAATGAAAGATTTTTTGAAATTTTATTATTTAACATTTTATTTTGTTTTAACATAATCAAAACCATGTTAAGCTTTTTATATAAAGACAGTCAAGATATAGATATTATGATTAAAAATTAATTAAAAACTATTTAAAAAAGCAATGGATGTAATTTTCAATCACAATTTTTAAAACTTTTTTTTTAAATATGTTTTCTCTTTAATTTTTTTTTTAAATTATTAATGTATTATCATTTTTTTCATCATTATAATAAAAAAGTGTTTATTCCATTTACATTTACTTTTTTATATTAATTCATATCATGGTTTCATAATTTTTATTTTTTTACTTGAGGTGAATAGGAAACTGGTCATAAATATGTCATCTTGTCATATTTACCTGAATGATTTTTAAAGGAATTTAACATTTTGTTTTCTAAAGAATAATTCTGTATTTAAAAAAATAATATCTAAATAAAATTGATTGAATATGAAAAATTAATTTCAATAAAATTACATATAGAAAACATGTTACATGTATATGCGACTACATGTATACACATTCAACAAAGTTATAAATTTATAAATGAAAAATATTTTGTGAATTTCTGACTTTTTAACAATATTTAAAAAAACATTACCAATAATTTTAAAATCATATTTTCAAAAATCTTTTTTTTTCTCTTTAACATGTACTTTATAACTCGAAATACCTTTTTGGAGGTGGAAATGAATAATCATTACAATTAAATTGTAAACTGTAGAATTTATGAATGATTGTTTTGCAACCACTTCATGCTGATTTATTACCCTGTCTCTGAGAGGCATCTATCACAATAAGTCCTTGTTTGTACTGTACCATTAGCTCCAGCTTACGGGGTATACATTTCACAATTAGTCAGGTATGCTCGCATTTGCAGTGATGTGTCTGATTTTAATGATAAAAACCGTTTTATTACAGAAAAATTGCTAAAACAAGGTTACCGTTACCACAAATTAGTCAAATCTTTTACTAAATTTGCACATAAATATGGACATCTCATCGAAAAATTTGATTGTACACGTAGATTTCTGATTGTTAAAGGAATATCTCATCCTGATTTTTATAGCAATGTAGTTTATAAAGCACAAAAATTCAAAAACAACCTTATGGAAATTAAAAACTGGCTTAAAAACCTTTTGATACGAATTCAATGTTTTAGTAAATTCTTTGCATTCGGTATGTTTCGGCAGAAATATTGATAGCTTGATAGTAACTTTAAAAACTTAAATTTTCACTTTGTATCCACTGTATTATTTATAAGCACCACAGCGATCAAGTATGTCGGTTCTGTATGGTGATACAACTCTTAATCATTCATTGTTTTGACGTGGGGTGTCGGATTTAGAACTGATGTATTTGATTCTTTTACATCAATCGATAAATGTTTCTTAGCTAGTTGTCAGTAACTTCGAGTGTTCTCAAGAGAGTTCCTCCTTGTCTTGTTGTTTTCGTACAGTATTTTGTCTTAAGTCCTCTCTTGTTGAATTGAACTTTTGTCGATTGAGTTTTACAGTGTGTTTTGTATGTAGCTTTGTGCAAGCTTATCAATAGGGGGAAGGTTGGATCCAAAAAACTAGTTTAACCCCGCCACATTTTATATGTGCCTGTCCTAAGCCAGGAAACTTTGCCAAAGCCTTTGTTTGTCCTTGTCATTCTATGTTAACTGTTTTATGTCAAGAATTGGTATTTTCGTTGATGATTTAGGGATTGGTTTTGATACTTTTGTATTGTATTATAAGTCTTGGGCCAATGCAAGACGGTAAGCAGCGACCTATGGTCATGTTGAAGACTGCTTGCTGTTTTCCGTAGTGATTTTTTGAATTGCTGTTTGTTTATGTTTGTTGTGTCTCGTACACTTATTCCACATCTCAATATCGTCTATTTAATTTTTTGTTCAATCTTTCTGAAAGCTATATATTTTAAAAACATGCTTGCTCTGGTGGTTTGATCCGAACTACATGTAGTTAAGAAAAATGAAAAGGTGTTCTCAATTTGCCATGCCTGTCACTTCTTATCCTTGACTAGTGTATTTAAATTCGAAGATCAACTTTATTAAAAACTACAAGTCTTTAATAAATAAATATGTCATCTTTTAAGATAGTGCTTATTTGATTTTTCTAAGTTACGTACAAGCATCGAAATGTTAATTGTGGCCGTTCTACAAACACGGGATACATGCAGAAAGTGTACATATACCTTTTCTTATGCATTAAAGACGTCACAGAAATAAACAGGTCCATCTGAACTCGAATAATTCAAGCTCTCTTCGTCTTCGTATACTTCGTCGGAATGTAGCGACTCTAGGAAGTAAATTATATCGACTGTATTATTCATCTGTTCCTGTAATATGCCACGATGAAACATCCCACTGAGACCTGCCATGTCATGCATAGATATTCAAATATCATACGAATAAACAGAAAATAATATTAAAAACAAAAGAATATGGAATATGTGCCAAAAAGACACGATCCACATATTGGACATCTTCGCTAGCCAAGGGTTACGATCAGGTATCTCTCATCTTCACCCTTGGCAGATCTAGAAGGATTTTTGTGGTCATACATTCTCTCATCTGATTGGATGCAGTGAAAGTTGGCTGCATCCAATCATATGGCCCCATTTCCATTTTTAAACAATCTGTTAACAAACATGTGGGTTTACATAGGTGAAAACTAATTATTATTTTTGCAAAAAAATATTAGCAGTTTTGATCAAATCTTACCAACATTACCTTTATTTTATCTTCAGATAAATGTTTGTTGTTAATGGAATGAAATATCTCCTGTTTTTTCAACTATCTGGATGAAAATAATTTTTTTTAATTGGAATAGATATTGCTTCAAGGGAGATAATTAAAATGTTGAGATTACAAAAACCTTCTAGATCTGCCAAGGGTGAAGATGAGAGATAGCGGATGGTAACCCTTGGCTAGCGAAGATGCATATTGAAATGATTTTAATAAATGTACAAAGCAAAATTTCACTGCGTGTGAAGCGCTTTTCTGGATTAACCTTCATCAGACACGCTAGGAGTAGAAAACTTGGAAAATCGGTAGAATATTAGATTTGATAGAAAAAAAATGCCAAAAAATATTACAACAATGACCAAACAGATAAATTTATCATTTTTTAAAGAAAACAGCCAAACGTTGTCAAATTTTGGAAAGATGTAAACTGTGTCTTTCCAACACATATTCCAGTACTAAAAAATATATAATAGCATACAACTGAAGCACGGGGAAGCTTTCTACGACCTCCACACGGCACTAAAGCCAAACTCTGAAATAATATTAAAAACGAAAGAATATGGAATATGTGCTAAAAAAGACACGATCCACATATTGAAATGATTTTAATAAATGTACAAAAGCAAACTTTCACTGCGTGTGAAGCATTTCTTGGATTAACCTTCATCAGACACGCTAGGAGTAGAAAACTTGGAAAATCGGTAGAATATTAGATTTGATAAAAAAAAAATGCCAAAAAATATTACAACAATGACCAAACAGATTAATTTATTATTTTTTAAAGAAAACAGCCAAACGTTGTCAAATTTTGGAAAGATGTAAACTGTGTCTTTCCAACACATATTCCAGTACTCGAAAATATATAAGAGCATACAACTGAAGCACGGGGAATAAACCGCTTTAATCACTGTTAATGGATTCAGGCATAGTCCGGCATTATGTAGGACAAATGAATAAAATTAGTTTTAATTCTTCTCAGGAAAAGTACATGTTAGCATATACGATTGAAAATGGGAAAATTTATTTTAAAATAAACTCTTATATAGTTACCATTTCCTTAGTGCGACCTTCATCTGAAAATAGTCCTTTTTTATACTTTGAGTCTATTTACTTCTTTTTTTAATTCTTTTTCAAGAAAGCTTTATCAAACATTCGTATGATCTATCTTTAAAACAGATGTGCATGCAAAACAAGGGTCAGAAATTTAACCAAATCAATCGTAAAAAATATTCTTTTAATCGGTCAACAAATAGTTAACCTATTTCATTAAGTTGTTTCTTTGCCTTTATTATGTGACTTCACTCATGTGTGGAGGTATAAATACCGGGACAGAAATCTGCATTATTTAAATATTCATTTCACTTATCTCATATTTTAATAAGACAAGAATTTTTTTTCTGTTTTTATACCCCGCCACACGAAGTGGCAGGGTATTATGTTATACACTCAGTTTTTTTCGGTGTCTGTCTGTCCGTCCGTCCGTTTTTTCGGTGTCCGTCTGTCCGTTTCTTCGGTGTCCGTCCGTCCGTCCCATGAGGTTCCCGACCAATAACTTAAAAACGCGTCAAAGGATTTAAATGTTATTTTGCACAGCTGTTAAGTACATTAAAATACAGGTCAAGTTCGATTTCCAGCATGATCCGAAAAATAGTTTTTGAGACTGCCACTTTGAAAAATAAATTTTCATGAAATTTTGAGTTTCCGACTCATGACAGAGATATAGTCCGTTTTGGAGGTTGGAGATTTCAGGACACCATTCGTTTTTTTTAATCCAGCATTAAAATTTATGAATATTGTTTTTGCTGTTGAAAATATTTATTTTGTTCAATCACTTTTTCGATAAATTCAATTCGATCGATGAATAATTCTGAAAAAAAACAAACGAAACGAAATTGAGTTGTAAACCAATCGGAATGCTAGGCTATCGTGTATACACGATACACGATACACCATTGGCTTTTCATCACACGATACACGATTGACCGATACACGATACACCATTACACCATATACCATACACGATTGAACGATACACGATACACCATTACACCATACACGATAAAATGGGAAAGTTGCACGATTCAATAGCTGTATAATTATGTAAATCTTACAATTATGAGTAAACTAAAACAAGTACACAAATATTAAGATTTAAAACTTTTTTAAAGATATCTATAATTTTCATAAATTTATACAGAAAATAAATTTATACAGAAAATGGTGGAAGAAGAAAACTTCTTCAAAGTCTTCAAACTGGTGACTGGTCCAGGAATAGAGACTGTCAGACATATATTTGATGCGTTATTTCCACCAGCAACACTAAATGCGACCCTAAACAGTCACAAATATACAACAATTATACAAGGTCTTAAAAGAAAACGAATAATAACAGCAGCTCAATATGCCCTGTTATTTCCACCAACGGGTAAGAAAATGTACAGTATTATGGCAAAACTATAAACAAAAAAAAGCGTTATCTAAGGCAATCAAAAGTTCAAAGTTTAAAAAAACACATACACAACATTAACTGTCATTTGACATGTTACATGTATTAAATAAGCCATCTCTTATAAACTAAAAAACTTGATTTCTATGAATGTGTTGATATTTTTCTCACTCATTGTTTTTGATTTTAACGAAAATGTTATAATCAGGACACAATTTTATTTGTTTACTTTCTACTATTAGTTATGTACTTGATGAACTTTTAAGCCAGTCTATATGCACAGTCACATATCTGCACTGATTTGCACTAATCTATAAATTAGAAAGTGTGTTGAAGGTTTTAATAGGTCCTTTATTGCATGTAGACAAGTTTTGTTTCCTGTCCTAAAGCTCAAGTTTAAACTAAAGAAATGTCAAATATTGGTCAGTTTTTTTATATGAAATCGTATTACATAATTTTCTTTAATTATGACACCTATTAAAATAATGTTAACAATAATTAACTGAAGGAACAGGTACAACTTCTGTGGCATTTGACCTTACACTCATGATTTGTCTGATACGGAATCTGACACTAATAAGACCACCGACCAATGGCTGGGATACATTACCACCATCTACTGAGATCAGCATGGAAGCTGATATTGCCAGAATTAAATTTGTTCGAACTTTATTGGCACACACTGACAGAAATGTGATGTCTAACAGTGATTTTAATGCCCACTGGTCCTGTATATATGACGTAAGTTAACAGTTTACACATATTATCATCAAATGTGTTCTCTTTATAAATATTTCATGCATTTTGTTAATGTCAAAACAACACAAAATATAAAAGCAGATATGTACCAATGGAACATTAAAAGTCGTATGTCTGAAAGTACAGACACAATCAGTCAGACTGACATGAGCAGCATAAAGAAGCATAAAACATATAAAAAACAACCGAAAGTAATCAGCAACGTGACTCACTCATGTCGTAACGAGAGTGAACTCAGGTGCTCAGGAATGGTAAGTAGTTCCTGGTTGTTGCAGCAGAACATTTATCACCTTATAAATGGTCAAATCCAGTTAAGAGGACAAAACAAAAACCTATGACTAACCAGCATCTGTACTTATCTGTACTGAACGATAAAATTCCAATAACTGTCTTCGAGTACACGAGATCCTATATTAAATCTTACATGTAAGACAACAATCAAAGAGTAACACAGTCCTGTGTTATTTTTTTTTGTGTCAGACGTGCACCTCTATCAAGGCAATCCCACCAGCTCTCAAATATCGAATCATGTGTGATATGAATACCCCAAAAGTTTTTCAGTCTATCTTATTATGACCCTGCATTTAGTTCAAAATTGTAGGTGTTCGCATTTAAATCAAAGCAGTAATATTTGCAATAATTTACAATTAAGATAGTAACACAGTTTAATTTTTAAAAGTTAACGTTCGTATTAAACGCCAAATAAATATCCAGGGACGTCAAAAAGTGACATAAAATGACGCGGTTTTTTTGCTGGCTTTAAGAAACTACAGTTGGGTGCAAACATAAACTGTACGGTAAGTTAACTTTAAAAGCAGATATAAATCTAACTTCAAGATCAATTGTGACTGGTCACATGACTTCTTTGAGCAGACGCGCGAATGGTTCCAAGTTAAGTTTCATGTCTGCTTTTAAAGCAGTCGCCTTCTTATGACAGGTCAAGTTAGCTTCGTGCAAGGTCTACTTTATAGAATGAAGCTTTCATGGTAAAATGTTCATGTTTAACCGCCAAACTTGTCATCGATTTTTTTTAATATTATAAACCGATTTTAAATATAAAGTAAACAGCCATACTACACGGTTTGATCAGACATATCACAATGACTGGTCTGATTAGAGATGTCACGACTTTATGACTGGTTATGAATAGTCATAAAAAGCTGTTGCAAGTCTGCTTTGACCAGTCATGAGTTAACGCAGTTAACTTGACTGTCGGCTAAAGCAGACATGAGCAGACATGGAAAGCAGTCACAAAGTTAACTTCATGTAAACGTTTGTACATGTTATGTGTGCACCCAACTGTACATGGTTTATGTTTTTCAAATTATTTAGTGAACGGATAGCAAAAATATTCAGAGTTGTTCCTCATTAAAATCTAGTATTTTTTAAATGGAACGGATCATTACAATAAATTACATCACGCATGCTAAAAATAAACATTTCTGGATCGCTAATTAATACTTTTAACCCAATTATCTCCATAAAACGAAATATATAATATGTATTATGTCTTATATTACTCCAAACCGTCAACATCTGATTGTAAATTTTCAAGGTGCAAAAGTACACTGACACAAAGATTTTTTCAAACAAATTAAAATTACAAAATAGTTCTAGGCAACAATTTTTTTCTTACCCCAAACGTGCGTTTTTTGTCTATTCAAGACTTACATGTATCAGATGCACTATAGCCAAAAAAATGAAAATACCAAGCTCAAATTAATAAGAGGAGTGTCTAACAATAAAATCAAAAACATTCGAAATGGAAACCAAATAAGGACCTAGATCAACTTAAGCCTGAGGTAGAAAGGACCTTAGAAGTTTTATAAAAAAATTAATTTGCACGGGAAAATTACATGATTTTGAAGTATTTGTCAACACAAAGCTACAGTTTGCTCGTCGTAATAAGTTATACATCTCTGATGGTGCACTACACTTTTGTGCAGCAAAATATTAGCGAAGCAACTGATATAATACGCAGATTAGTTTAAGTCAGTATCACTTTCTAGCCTAGTGAACAATCAAATTTAACTCTATTTGTTTGTATCTATTATAAAGAAACTATTTGACAATATTGTATTTTATTAAATTTATTCTTTTGATTATTGCCTTATTTCGGGTGATTTTCTTTCTTTAATTTAAACTGGGTACATTTTACTATCATAAGTACCGATTATGGTACTATTTTTATCACAATTAATATTATTTCAACTTTATTTTCTAAAATATGGACTTCCCTCTTCGCAGAATTGAAGATATGTCCTACATGTAATCCATTTATTAATTATACATATTGACAGAAATTGCAGGAATCCTGATTACTGTAATATATATCATATTTTCTAACGCGGAACTACGTGTTATCGATAAATTTTTTTAAGTGTTTTGGAAAATAAGCACGCAGATTGTGTATAACAAAAAAAAACATTATCCTGATGTTTATCATAAAACTAAGATGATGGTGGTCTGATGTTCCTAATAAAAGTAATGAACTTTAATGTTATATCAACGGATAATATTAATAAACAAGTTTTTCATATGTTAAACCAAAATATTTGTTTACAGGCAATACAACGACAGGGAGGACCAGGTATAAAACATAAATGTGACGACATTGACAAATTAAGACTCATCATCATCAGTGATGTTGAGATTCAAGATTGCATTGACCAAGTACAAGATTTCAAGCAGACACTTGCACATGAATTCAGAGAAGGTAATACTAAGCAATAGTCGGTGTTATTTTTGGTGCATCGTATGTCATGTGATATAGAGATAAAACGGTTCATTAGCTATATCATATAATGTACTTTATATGAAAACTGAGTAAAACCACAACAAAAAGTACAAAGTATTTTGTACTGTGTAAGTACAAATCTATTCCGGCTATTTGGATTTGGCCTCCATTTCAAGGGTTTTTGGTTTTGAGTTTCTTTCTGTCAATACTTTGGGTTTTTGTCCTTTAAATGTTCTGATTCAAATTCTGAGAACGAAACGTTCTTTTTGAATTGAACACATACAGCATATCCATTTTTATACCTATTTTGGTCTTTGTATACCTTGTCTGCTTTTTTGTGCTCTTCGTGTTAACAAGTTTCGGCTTTGTCCTTTCTGACATACATTTGATATTCAAATTCCATATAAGTAGCTCGTTGCTTTCTTTTTTAACTGAGTAAATAAAAATATGTCATTTCTGAGGTCCTATTTTTCATTTGACTTCTAATGATGCCAGGTAACTTCTTAAAATACATACAGATGGGTCCAAACCTAACCTGTATCGAACCAAACTAAAAAGGCAAAGCAGAAATTTGTTCTAAGTTTTCTTTTCTCTTTGTTTGGTTACTTAAGCAAATCAAAAAAAGTAAAATGGACGGCTCAAAGCAAACCAAACTTGAAAAAGCAAATCAGCTCTAGTTTGGTTTGGTTTGCTCTGAGCAAACCGCGTGAATGCGCAGATGATTAATAGAATCGACGTGAAAAAATGTTCAAAATATTTTACAATAATTACCTTTGATGAAACACTTATATTTGCTTATATTAATGTCTCAATCGAATTCCAATTCTGATTTAAACATTTTTTTATAATATTAGAATGGTTTTATATGAGTTAACCAAACCATCACCTCAGTTTGGGTTTTAAGATCAAACCGAACAAGCGCCGTGGCTTTCTCTGGTTTGGTTAACTAAGAGCAAACCACGAGCATGCGCAAATGAATCAAACAATCGAAATAAATCCTGATGTTCGCTCTCGATAAAAAATGTTTTGTTTGCTTATTGTTTTACTCGAATAACCCATTATGATTTATGTGGCTGATTCGTTTTTGTCATTTTCTCTGGACTATGAGATTGATTATTAAAGTTCGTTAGTTTTGTTATTACCTTTATTTAGATATTTAACATCATATTTGATTAGTTTGCTCAGAGTACATCAAACCAGCGACCTATATGTAGTTTAGTTTGGTCAGAGCAAACCAAACAAGCGACTTAGTTTGGTTTTGTTTGATTTTCAAACCAATCCAAACTTAAAAATCACTCGTTTTGAGTAAACTGTGGTTTGCTATTGTGTTTGGTCAAGCAAACCAAACCAAAAAAGAAAGAAAACTAAATGTCTGCTCCTAGTTCACTTTTACAAAAGCTTCTGTATTTTGTTCATGATATTTTTTATATCCTACATGTCATATTATGTTCGACTTACATGACTTATAAAACCTAATTCCAAGAAAATTTTACAGTGTCACACTATCATTACTATTTTACGTAACTATATATTATGGGTTAAGCAACTTTTACAGTGTAACACTATTCTATGTAACTATATATATATTATGGACTTGAAGATCGCAATGGAAGAGGGAGGTTTGGCGCCATAAAACCTGGTTTAACCCACCATTTCGTTTGAAATGCCTGTACCAAGTCAGGACCATTGCGATCCACCAGTTCTCCGGTATTACTGATTCGTTTTTGTCATTTTCTCTGGACTATGAGATTGATCATTCAAGTTCGGTAGTTTTGTTATTACCTTTATTTGTACAGGTTAGGTTTGGACCCGTTTGTATTATAATAAACTGTTGTTTTGATATGTGTAGTTGGCATCATTTTTGGCATTGAAACAATTTAATACATTATATCATTGAAACTAGTAAATGTGCAGGAAAAACTCGCAAAAATACAAACAACATAAGCGGGTATAAAATGGTTAATTTGGTTATGCCTATGGAATACAATACAACAACACGGGTGTAAAACGGTACATTTGGTTATGCTGTATATCGATATATCAAGGAGTAACCTCTCATTAACAGCATTTGGAATCAAAGCATTGGAAGATTAAAATCCAAAAATATTGATTGGTATGCTTTATATAATTTATGCTTTCCTTAAAACCAATAAATACAATGATTATTTACTAGGTAAAACCGTATATGATTTCAATGAAACAATACGCAATTTAAGAGAATATTCAATTGACACAAATACCCCCAAATAAACCTCATATCAAAGCAAAAATATGTTATAATGTATGATATTGTCATTCAGTGATTCGTAAACATAACCAATCATTTAGGCATTTAAACATTTTGATACCTTATAACATTGAAACTAGTTAAAATAAATGTGCTGCAACAAGTACATGTATATCCTATCAAGTAAATAGGCAAATATTCAAATTAAACGTAAAAGTTAAAATTTGAAGGCAAAATCAAAATACATAAAGGTAATAACAGTAATGTCGAAGAGATAAGACAAAACAGGAAAGACATACCTGAGAAATTTATGATCACAATTTGCCTCAGAAATTTGATCTTAGCGATCATTATCTATGTAACGTGAGTATCATGTGTCTTAATATACATGCATTATATAAGTAGCTCTTTAAGTATTCGACTCTGCGTTTTTTTTTTGCTTCTCTGTTTATTTTTCATTATTCATCAAGGTGTACACAGGCAATTGATCTTATACAATGAAGGCTATCAGCCGAATCGGCAGAATCATTTTAGGTCACCTGGACCGAAGGTCCATGTGAGCTATAGCCATCACTTGGCGTCCGTCGTCGTCTGTCGTCCGTTAACATTTTTTTCAAAAATCTTCCTCACTGAAACTACTGAACAGAATTTAATGAAATTTGATATGAATGATCCTTAGGTTGTCCTGCACAAAATGTGTGTTTCGATTTTTGATCAGTCAAAATACCTGGCCGCTGTTGCTTAACATAGACTAGGGGGTCAGACTACTCTTTTTGGCTTGCAAATCATAAAGTATAAGAGATAGATGAAATCTGATTCCAACCTACTGCTTCAGTATAGAAAGTTCTACAAAAGTCTCCATTTGGTCAAAGTTGTCAGATGATCCCTTTTAGGGGTTACAGCTCCTAAAAGGTGGAAAATAGCGTTTTTTATGTGTTTGGCTTATAGAATGAAAACTATTGCAGATACAGAAAAGCTGTAGCTTGCTTAAATGTTCAGCTCATTTAGCTCTACAAAAGTCTCCATAGACTAGAAGTTGTCAGACGACCCCTTATAGGAGTTATAACCCCTTAAATGCAAACAATAGTGTTTTGGCTTATAGAATGAAAACTATTGCATGTAGAAAAAAGCTGTTAATCTCTTAAATACTCAGTTTATTAAGCTCTACAAAAGTCTCCATAGGGTCTAAATTGTCACATGACCCCTAATAGAGGTTATAGCCCCTAAAAGCAAAAAAGTGTTTTGGCCTATAGAATGAAACCTTTTGCAGACAGAGAAGAGCTGTTGCTTGCTTAAATGTTTAGCTCATTTAGTTCTACAAAAGTCACCATAGGGTCGAAGTTGTCACATGACTTCTTATAGGAGTTACAACCCCTTAAAGGTCAAAAATATTGTTTTTGGCCTATAGAATGAAAACTATTGCAGATAGAGAAAAGCAGTTGCTTGCTTAAATGTTCAGCTCATTTAGCTCTACAAAACCATTCATAGGGTCAAAATTGTCAAATGACCCCTTATAGGGTTTTCAGCCCCTAAATTAACATGTTTTCACGTTTTTGGCCTATATGATAAAAACTATAGCAAATAGAGAAAAGTGGTTGCTTGCTTAAATGTTAAACTTATTAAGCTCTTAAAAACTCTCCATAGAGTCAAAGTTGTCAAATGACCCCTTATATTGGTTACGGCCCTTAAAATAACATTTTGCATGTTTTTTGTCTACATAATGAAAACTATTGCTGAAAGATAAAAGCTGGTGTTTGCTTAAATGTTCAGCTTATTTAGCTTTCCAAAAATTTCCATGGGGTCAAAGTTGTCAGATGATTCAGCTCATTTAGCAATACAAAAGTCTTCATAGGGTTGACATCAAGACTAGGTGAGCGATTCAGGCTCCTGGGAGCCTCTTGTATAGATGATGGGTCTGATCTATGTACTCTGCAAAACAGCAGTTTTTTTGTAGGTTTAACGTTCAAGTTTACTTTGTTAAAACGACAAAAAGATGGAATTTAATTTTGCTCTGTGTAATCAGTACAATATGAATTTATGAATTAAAGTTCGCTTTATCAAATCAAAATCTGTCACTGACACTGTACAAATCATATAACTTTAACAAAGTTTTTCTGTATTAAGATATTTAGATGTGCAAAATTTGTGTTTTAAATATGTTGGTGGTTAAGCAGATTTAGTGTCAATGGAGGCAATTGGAGGGTCCCTAGTGGACTTCAAGTTCATGCAGGCTCAGGACAAATAATAGTTTTTAGCTCGCCTGACCCGAAGGGTCATGTGAGCTATTGTCATCACTTGGCGTCCGTCGTCCGTCCGTCGTCCGTCGTCCGTAAACTTTTTAAAACGTTAACTCCTCTGACACCATAAGTCCAATTGCAACCAAACTTGTTATGGTTGTTTATTAGCATTCGGTGCTTAGAACTAATGTGGGGATTTTTGATTCGTCGTAAAACATGGCCGCCTTGGCTAAAAATAGAACATAGGGGTAAAATGCTGTTTTTGCAAATAACTCAAAAACTCAGATATCAAACTTCTGGGTAGTAAAAATGATCAGCACCTCAAGATCTACCTACCCTTAAATTTTGAAGAAAATCCAACGACCCATGTAGGAGTTATTGCCCTTTTTGTGGATTTTTTGCAAATTTTGCACCTGTTTAGCTCAATATCTTGAAACTATACTATATATTTGAGAAATTTAAATTGCATATTGTTAAGCGCATTAAGATCTACAAAATATGTACAGGGTCAACGTTGTAGGACCTTTCCGTTGAGGAGTTATTGCCCTTGGAACGTCAAAATTGAGCATTTTAACTGCATTTCCTTATATTGAAAATGTTAACTCCTCTGACACTTTAAGTCCAAATGGAACCAAACTTGGTATTATTTTTTATTATTATTAGGTGTATGGAACTGTTGTGGGGATTTTTGATTGGTTGTAAAACATGGCCTCTGTGGCTAAAAATAGAACATTAGATTAAACTGCATTTTTTGGCAAATAATTCAAAAAGGGTGACAGATTTTTAGATTTTGATTTAGAACAAAAGTGTTCAGCACCTTTAGATCCACCATATTGTCAGATGACCCCCTTATTAATCTTATGACCCTTTAACGTTAAATAGATTTTGCCTTATAACCTTTACTTCAGGCACATGTGTCAGGTGAGCGATTCAGGCTCCTGGGAGCCTCTTATTAATAAATAAGTTTGTGTTTTAACAAACATTACAAGCTCCAATGAGCTTTTATTACATTACTGAGTTTGTTGCAGTTGAATTTTGCAAGCATTTTGTTAGATTTCCTAGAATGTTTGGGAAAGAATTGCCGTCATGGTATTGTAAAAAAAATCTCTGACAAAATATGAATTCAAAATATGATTTAAAAAGAACAATTTAACAAATATTTTGTCCACTTGAATTTTAAGCGCTGGTTTAAGAATTCAAAATTGTTAAAGCATTTTTAGGTCGTGTTATACTCACCAATAATAAATGGTTATATTTTGTTTAGGTTTTCCGAGACATTGAAATACCAAAAGGCAAGTTCGTAGAAGTCATTTACTTAGTATTACAAAGGCTAATATCGCCATAATGTTTTATTATCGGGGGTTAAGTTTTGGTCGAGTCTGTCTGTCGGTATGTCAAGCAATAGTTGGGTCAGGATACACGTCCTTAGCAAATTTCAGATACCTCGGCAATCTACTTCCTTGAAAAGGTCTGTCAATGTTTCCTCAAAAGTAGGTACATGAAAATGAGTTAAAATTTGCGAAAGTGTTTGCGAGCCATTAGCGACTTTCATACCTCTCAGACTATATTTTTCTTGCTTTGGACTGGTCCAATATAAGATTTATTTCAACATTTTCGTCAAAATTTATGATAGACTGTGTTACCTTAATCTTAATGTGTTGATATGTGGACAAAATGTACACGAAAGAACCTACATATTTCAACGGTTATTTAAATTCCACAAATGATGTACTGTGGTGTTGTTTGTGTATATGGTTTATATAAAGATTTTCTACTACTTAAACCATTCAATTTAGTTTTTAGCCTACAAAAGATGAATACAGCATTCCAAAATGTTAAATGCTTATTGAAACGCAGTGTAAGTACAATCAGTTTGCCTGTTTTCGTAATAATTCATTCGTACTGATGTTATTCCTAATTTTTTAGAATACAACAATGAAAAGTCACCAACACCTTATTTTCTTGATACAGTATCAAAACATATTGGAAATGACACATTACAGCTTGCCTTGGAACTTGATCTGGACATTTCAGAAATCGAACAAATCAAGATGGAATCCAAGAACAAATTATTAGAACAAACACAGAAAATCCTTTCCACATGGGTAGCTGAAGAAGGCCGAGCTACTAATAAAAATTTGGTCAAAGCATTGATCAGGATCGGAAAAAGGAACTCTCTCAGAGGAGTGAAGCTATAAACAACGGTATTTTAACCGTTTTTTGATGTTATATATTGCCTTGTACTTTTATTCACTTCACATTCCTATGTTTTAGTATGTATGTTATGTAAAATCATGTTATCATAGTGGTTAACGTGACATCATTCACTAGAACTTAGGTCACTGTGAGTTATATTATATGCATGAACGACTTTGGTTAAGTTCTTTGTTAAGGTCTCTAATTTGGAATCTAGATGTTGGATGTCAAAACTATTTCACCATTTGATGTGTCTTGGGTAAATCGATACCACCCACTAGAAATAAGGTCACTGCCACCTATATATTTCACGCATGAACGACTTTGGTTAAGTTTTAAGTTAAGGCTCATATCTACATGTTGTTGGTTAACTATATTTCACCACTGGGTTTATCTTGAGTAACAATACATCCCCAATAGCAACTGGGTCAATGTGACCTATAGTTTACGCATGAACTACTTAAGTTCTTGCTGAAGGTCTTTATCATGGATACAACATGTTAGGAGGCAATGATATTTCACTTCTAGATAAGTCTTGATAACACAACTTAACCCACTAAAAACTCGGCCACTGCGACCTATATCTTACGCATTAACACTTTTGATTTATTTCTTGGTAACGATCCATATCCTTGGTAATACAGATTGGGATGAATGATTTTTCAGAACGGTCATCCTGTGGCTCATAGACACATTTTCTTGTTTACCCAAAATTGTGTTCACTTATATCAGTAATAGGATTCCAGGTGTAAAAACAAATTCACTTGTATAAAGATGATCATTTACTGTGTTATGTCGAACAAAGCAAAGCAACTTTTTTATTTTAAAGTAGGTGAAAATATTAGCAGGTGGTCAAAACATTAGCAGTAGTAGAGTTATTTTTAAACTTCTAGCGTAAAAAACTGTGTGTTAGTATTAAAAAAGATAATAGAAATACAAATGACAACAAAATGAGAGTCAAGTAATGTGTACTTGTGTACTTTTCTTAAAATTTTTTTTATTGTTTTATGTGCAGAAACTGGTCTATTTGAAAATAAAATAAAATAGTTTTGAATACACTTAATAGTAGTTTGTTATATAGTTATCTAATACTTCCAAATATCTGGCTTGCTGTTGTCTTCTGTTGGAACTGAAAAAAAATGTTATCAATAAAAAATCATAGTAAATGCTGTTAAACCAACAGACCAAAACAAAACAGAAACAAAGTAAGAAATATGCATGTCGCGAATAGCCCAGCGAGATCATTTACTTTTTGTTTACAGGAAATGGTATTAGTATGGGTTACACTTTGGGTTTTATCAGAACAGACGTTAAAAAGCTTGTTTCCAAATGTGTCCATTATCTATTTCAATGTAATACGTACAATATTAAACTCCCCTTTCTGATGATCAAAGCCTAGCTTAAAGTACTTTTTTATAAATCATAGATGATCGAAAGACATTTGTCGAAATGCAAAGAGGTAGCAATTGGGCATTCGAATGTCAGAAAGGGCAAAGACAAAAACATTTAACACGAACATGTGACGAACGAGAGCAGCACGAAAAAATAGAAAACACAAAAAACATAATCAACAACGCGATCTAAGTCGTATCGAGAGGGAATTAATGGTTTCCAGAAGAGTAGGAAGTTCCTGCTGGCAAAAGCATTTCCGATGCGTTACAATTGTCAGATATAACAATAATATCTATGTTTATCTAAAAACTCAAAATAGTGGTTAATGCTTAACATTAGCGTCTTGAAAGTCTTGGGGTCTCTCTTGTTGAATTGAGGTTTTATCGATTTGATTTTTTGTGCTTTTTACAAGATTATCAATAAGGAGAAGGTTGGGGACAAAAACAAGTTTTTGTTATATGTGTCTGTCCTAAGCCAGGAATATTTGTCAAAGTTTTTGTTTGTCCATGTCACCTTTGTGTTTATTGTTCTATGTCCAGAACCTTTAGTTGATAATTTTTGGATTGATATATATATTGAATCTTATATATTTTATTTTTAGTCTTGGGCCAATGCAAGACGGCGACCTCTGGTAATGTTGAAGACTGCTGGATGATTTCCATTGTGATTTATTAAATTGTCGTTTCTTTCTGTTTGTTGTGTCACGAACACTTATTCCACATCTCTTTATCGTCTATAATAAAGTATAGAACAATTACTGGCTTTAAAGATCTAATTAAACTTTAACTGAAAAGAGATCATTCTAGAGAGGAATTCATTTCTCTGATGAGTCTTGAATTGACAAAATGCGCACCAGGCGTACCAAATTTATTGTCTGGAACTTTGTTAACAATAATATTTTTTTATTATTTCATAGGTCAACAGGTTCTTAATGTGTTTTTTAGAAAAAAATAAATGGAGGTAATAACAAATGTCCATGACGAAAGACAAAATAAGAAAGACATACCAGAAAACTTGAAGATCGCAATGGTCCTGCTTTGGTACAGACATTCCAAAAGAAATGGTTGGTTAAACCAGGTTTTACGGCGCGCTAACCTTCCCTATTCCATTGTTATTGTTGGGTCTGGTAGTTACACAAAACACCACACGGTTGTGAAGACATAATAGGGATATTGAGATGATCGTTTCATGTATAGTACACCAAGAGACTTTCCATGACTGAACACTGACATAGACATTCCCACTCTTTTGGTGGTAAGGAGAACTTTTCACAGTAGTTGGTCTAATTAGGGGTCATTTAACCCCAGGTGGCCTAACTATTCTTGGTGAAATTTTTACCTGTACAGGATATGAGCAATATAATTGCAATAGGTAATTTTTATGACAGGAAAACATCGATAGGATTATAGGTCGTTAAACTTGACCAACACAGTAGTTTTATTGCCCTTTGTAGGTCTGACTTAGTGGTATCATGTCAGTGGTAGAAGGTCTAAAGGATTATGTTTTATGTTTATGTCAGTGTTCAGTCAAGGAAAGTCTCTTGGTGTACTGTAGTACAACAATCATCCAAACATTAATAAAAAAATCACTCACCATTTCGTCTAACGTCATTTTGAATTTTTAACCTGTTGCTGAAAACGAAGGAAGAATTTTTGTACATGTAGGAATCGTATAAGACGTATTTCTTATAACCTTGCTATAATAGTTGGTTACGGAGAAGGCGGTGTCTGAAAAAAAATGTGTACAAGCCCTTGCGAACTTAGGTGCTCCGCAAGAGTAAGCAGTTCCTGCCAATATCCATTTCAGTGTGTCATATCTGGCAAAACAAGACACTAATAAAATCTTATGACAACCCAACATCTGCACTCATCTGAGATATAGAAATCCCATATTTGTCTATGAGCGCATGATGCCGTTTGATGCAATCAGTCAAAAAATCAAGACAAATGATAAATGGTAAAATCATTTTCGATTGGTCCTCAAAAAGAAAAAAAATGCGCATTTGAATTTTATAGGATCGAAACTTCTCCGTTTTAATAGCATGAATAACAACGACTATCAATTTGCATGTTAAAGACATTTATCAAAATTAAATTAGGAAGTGAACTTTCCTAGCTGACAATATGGACTTATCTATAAATTTAAGTCGACACCAACATGACAACAGGTATGTTCTATAACTACTTTCAGTAAATGTTAACAATTCATAATTATATCATTATTTTACATTAAAAAAAGACTTTTATCTTATTAAAAGATGAAAACATTTCGGAATATAGACCTTTACCATTTCCGTGAAACAACTTTTGTGCAAATGTTTAGCATCGTTTGAAAAAAAAACCTGTTTAATAATACTTGATTTCTAAAAGAGTATTTTTGTCCAACAACATATACATTTGTAGTGACAACTGTTCAACACAGACATAGCATTATACATGTTACAAAATAAAATTTGACCTTCTCCATGCTTATGTCACTATGACTGTCAATCCACCATTGTTATTCGATGCATCAATGAAACAAAGAGGTGGCTCAGGTTCGTCAAACTAAGTTTCCCGCATAGTAAACCAAAAATTGATTCCATAAAGTGTTTGGTCCCTCCCTCTGGACTTATCACTTAATACTTGACTTTCAAAATATCCCCAGGAAATATGACTGTTTAAAGAGAATAGGGAAAACGCAATGTTTGTTACTTATTTTTCCTTTAAAAATAAGTTTTCGATTTAAACATTATTTTTTGGTATTTAGATTAAAATCATTTATATATGGGTTAAATTCCCTTAAATTTTTAGTAATGTCGTTAGATATCAGTGAAATAATAAAAATAATTTACAAGCATCAAGTTGGTAACTTATTTCCTATTTAAATAAGTAGCCACCTAGATCCTTCTTTAAAATTGCATATTTATAGAATTGACCAAGCCCTTTTGGAAGTCCATGATATACAGCTTATATTTAATCATTCGATATTGAATAGAATGCTTAATTCCACACATTAACATAATAGAAAATGTACATTTAGTTTTATTCTTAACTTTTTATTTCTAGCTTTGTTCCTTGTTTTGGCTATTGTCGTTCTACATGTACCAGCATTGGGTAAGACCAAGTGTAGTTGATTTAAATTTGTTAACAAGGTGTTACTTTAAAGTCTCATCATCTTTACTATTCTAAGTACATTTATTTGAAAACAGGTGTGCAAAACATCTACCCGTCAAGTCTAAGTATTATTAAAATGTAAATAATAGCGAGCATCGCAGATGCGAGCCCGTACGGCATTGTGCATGTTTTGAGATGTGCCAGAAATATACTGACGATAAAACCGGAACAGGTTTACTTTTACGGAGTGAAAAAAATAATAGGCACGGAGCAAGTAAAACAATCAACCCTCTGGGCTTATAAAAAATACATCATAATCTGTTATGCAAAAATATAAAATTGAAATTCAAAAACAGTGATAAAACCCTCATTCATCCGCTTGATTATTTTTACACAGAGATTTTTATCTAAACACCATTGAATTCGGTTTTTTCCGCTGAAAAATGATTTTCCGGAAATTACCGAGCTAGTGTCGCAGTGTATTTTTATGTGTATCTAAAGGGAACTGCTAAATAATGGCAACGTCCATGAATATAAACATTTATTATCTGAAAATATAGTTAAACATTTTACACAATATTCAGGAAACATACAATGCCTGAAATAGAAACAATATATAACGACGAAGTTTATATATTCCTTGAATAAATATCCCAAAATGGGTTACTTTAAATAAAATGATTTATCAATTGAAATAATCAATGATTGAAATTATCTATGCCGACTTCCAAAATGTAAATGGATACTTATAAAACTTTTACTTATAACTTTACGCTTATAAACAATCTTTATGAATTAATAAAATAAAACCAAATTTATAAAATGTCTTTGCTAAACTTTACTTTAATAACTTTTATCAAAAATAGTAATAAAAAGTATATTTCTCATACCTGAAAATATTCGGCGACTTGCGTCGGCCGATGTTCTTATGGAGTGGCAATCAACAATAATAACATTCTTTATTTATACGGTGTATAGTAAACAACATGCAGTGCCCGTGCAGTTAGCGCGCGAAAGCTACTGTGTAATTGTATAATCCAGTCCCGTCGTCACAAATGATAATACGTCACACAGTCAATGAATGAATGACGAAATGATGAAAATGCGTAATGACTGAATGATGTAATGAAATAGCCTATATCAATATTACAATATATAAATTAATGCAAATGAATTATTTGCTTATTAACTCATGAATTGGCGGTGACATACACCCCCTGCCGGGATTCAAAAGGGTTCGTCCCCGAATCCACTATATCAAGTCAGAAAAAACAATAACAATACTCAAACTGTACACATAAAGTATGAAAATTGACCATTCTTACATTGTATGTGGCAAACGCCTCTATACTAAGAATCATGATCAAATTTCATAAAATTAACACAATTTCAAAATACTAGAGTAGATACTTGTATCACTCATAATAATATACAACGTATAAATGATATACATTTAAATACAACTTTTCAAATAAATGATTCATTCTGTTCAATAGCTTTGTTTACACGCAATGTCCATTCATATTGCTCTAAAATAAATAAAATCTGCACTAAATTCAACTTAAATATATGTAGCCGCTTCTACATATCAAATGCTCATGTCAAATCTATATCTACTTGTACGTAACGTAGTCTCGAAAACGAATCGGAGGACGCACCTGTCTATTCGATCTACGCGTAGGTACTACTATTTCCGGGCTCGGACTGTCTAATCTCGACTCGCCGCTAGACTCTCGTATTTCCGTTCTTGATCTCGAATCGGTGCTAGAATCTCGCAATTCTGTTCTATATCTCGCATCGCGAATATCTGATTCTGACACGTGACTAGAGTATTCTGATTGTCTAGAACTATTTGGACTTGAATAAGAGCTACTATTATTGTGACGTCTATATATCTGACCAGGTTCAAATTCGGCGGCAAAAGGATTCAAGGATCTAGGTTGCAAATTTTGACTTCTAGATCTTGTAAATACCAAATCATCGTCCGAATCTGAATTAGGTTCATCGTACATACTTGCTTGGCTTTCAGTATTAGCTGAAAACTCATCTGACACTGTATTTGTAAAGTCTTCTGACAAACTATCAGACTTTGTGACCTCTTTCCTTAAATTATCAGTATCAAAATTTGTGACGTCTGTTGCAATATTTTCCATATGTTTATTTTTAGAATGTTGACAGTCAGATTTATCACTATCGACACCTAAAAACAAATTAGAAGTAATTGGCAGTAACATGTTTCTATGAACTGTCTTCCTAATTCGTCCATGTTCTTGACGTATGACATAAACAGGTATATCAGGGTTGGGTTTGGACATTACAACGTAAGGTACCTTACCCCACTTGTTTTCCAATTTATGTCGACCCTTAAAAGCAACATTTTTCAGTAATACTCTGTCACCTGGCTCTAAAACAGATTGCCTTACCTTTAAATCATATCTCGTTTTATGACGCTTACTAGCTTTTTCGGCGGTTTTCGCGGCTGTCCTGTACGCAAATTGTAATCTTTTCTTCAGACTTGATACATACGTGCTATGGTCACCCGAGGAGTTTGGGTTGACGTCATTTCTCAAAAACGCATCAATAGCTAATCTTGGATGCCAGCCAAACATAAGAAAGTGGGGACTGTACCCTGTACTTTCATGCTTTGTGGCGTTGTAGGCATGGACTAACGGTGCCACATAACTTTTCCAGTTAGCTTTCTTATCCTCCTCGAGGGTACCAAGCATATTCAATAGGGTCTGGTTAAATCGCTCACACTGACCATTCCCTTGTGGGTGATACGGGGTAGTGCGAGATTTCTTTATCCCAGCCAACAAACATAACTCACGGATAACTTTGGACTCAAAATTCCTACCTTGGTCGCTATGAATGCGAGAAGGAAATGAATAGTGTTGCACAAAGTTTTCCCATAAACACTTTGCTGTAGTCTTTGCAGATTGATTTCTTGTAGGGATAGCTTACGCATACCTAGTGAAATGATCTGTAATGACTAATATATTTTCATAACCACCAATAGATCTATCCACCGTAAGATAGTCAATGCATACGATTTCTTAAGGTTGAGATGAAGATATATTTACTAATTCAGCTGATTTACCAGATTTTGACTTTCGAAGAATACAGTTTGGACAAGACGAAACCTTCCTTTCTACGTCGCGATCCATACCTGGCCAATAATATCTAGCTTTTACCAACGACAGAGTCCTATCTCTACCTTGATGACCTACATCATCATGTAGACCCACAAGAGCAGTCTCATGATAAACACAGGGCAACACAAGTTGAAATATTGATTCGTTGTTGATACAACACTTCCGATATAATACTGCCTCTCTTATAACTAACTTATCCCATTCCTTCAATAATTTTCTGACGTCATATGTCTCAGACTGAATTTGGCGTTTTGACGGTTTCTGACCAGCTTTCAAGAAGTCGATAACGTTGTTAATTGTGACGTCATTCTTCTGTTCTAATGACCAATTAATACCAGCCAAATTTGGTAACGTTTCAGTTTCTATATTATCATCCACATTGTCAATTATTTGCGCTTCTTGGGCTAGCAACAAACTTTCGACAATCGGGTGGTCATACTGAGAAACTTTAACTGAACTGCAAATAGCTTTTATGACGTCATATTATATGTATTTCGACTCTTGTTGTCTGGACAGAATATCGGCGTCTATGTTCGACTTACCCTGTCGGTAGGAAATACTGAAGTCATAATTTGACAATGCTGCTACCCACTTATGTCCTGTCGCATCAAGCTTTGCTTTGTCCAAGACATACGTGAGCGGATTGTTATCTGTTTTGACTTCAAATTTACTCCCGAAAAGGTAGTCGTGAAACTTATCGGTTATTGCCCATTTTAACGCCAAAAATTCTCTCTTATGCGCAGGATATAACCTCTCAGGACCCCTCAGACTACGGCTTGCATATGCAATGACCCTATCCTTACCATTTTGTTTTTGGTACAATATGGCACCTAAACCAGAACCACTTGCGTCAACATGAACAAGAAATGGTAGTGAAAAGTCTGCGAATGCTAGCACAGGAGGGTTAACCAACCTATCAATAATTTCATCTCTAGCTTTTTGTTCTTCGTCACCCCACTTCCAAGGATTTGGCTTTTTCTTTTTAGATTTAGCCCCTTTCTTGTTAGTAGGATGCCCGACTAACAAATCATTGAGAGGTTTGACAATCTTAGCATAGTCTTTTATAAACTTTCTGTAATATGACGTAAAGCCTAGAAACTTTCTCAAATCTTTGATGCCAGATATTTTCGGCCAGTTCTTTACGGCGGAAACCTTATCGGGGTCGGTCTTTATACCATCTGCGGACACGATAACACCTAAGTACTTAATTTCCTTCTTGAAAAATTCGCATTTGTCGGTACGAAGCTTTAAACCATTCTCTTTAACTCGCTTAAGAACAGATTCTAAACGTTCAAAATGCTGTTCGATCGTACTCGAGAAAATCACGATGTCGTCGAGGAATACTAAACACTGTTTTAGATGAGCTTCTCCCATACACTTTTCCATAAGTCTTTGAAAAGTTGCACCGGAGTTAGTCAAACCAAAAGGGAGGCGATTCCATTCATAAAAACCTAACGGACCTAAATTAAAGGCGGTCATAAACTTATCACTTTCCTTGATACCGCAATTCCAATACGCTGAACGGAGATCGAGTCTAGAAAAATACTTCGCTCCGGAAAGACAATCTATTGTCTCATCGATTCTTTGTAATGCGTACGCGTCTTTTACTGTACGTTTATTCAACTTCCGAAAATCGCAACAGAAACGCAAACTTCCGTCACGTTTACGGACTAGAACAACGTTACTTGAAAACGGACTGCTTGACTCTCTAATACAATCGGCTTCTATCATTTCTCTCAAATGCTCCCTTACCTCATCGAAAAGGGCGGGCGGAATGCGCCTATACGGTTCTTTGAACGGTTTATCATCGGTTAATTTAATCTCGTGCTCTAATAAACGCGTATATCCGATATCGGTAGGACCTTTTGAAAACACCGACTTCCATTTATCAAGAAGACCCTTCAACTTAACCTTGACCTCTTCATCTAATTCCTCACTGACCTTGACCCCCAATTCCTCAATAGATGGTTGATCTTCCTGATTTTTAACTTCTTTTGGATCAGTATCCAAATGACGTATGACCTTGACCTCATTCAAACTACATGAAAGACTTTTAGGTTTAATTTCAAGTACCTTAGCAGTCATATTGAACACTCTAACTGGAATCCTACAACTTTGGCCTTTTAAATTTACAACTCTTGGACATACCCCTAACTCGTCTGAGTATCTACCCTCACAACTCTCAGTGACCACGGTCGTTATTTCAGAGACTTTTGATCTAGCTAAACCTGATATGGTAACAACTGACATAGGATTTATCTTCATAACTTTCCGATTGGTCGACTTAACTTGGCCAACCGTTTGATCCATCATAGAATTAAAAGCTAGATCCCATGCTTTAGGAATATCTCTTGAACTATCTTCTGTAATAGACCTTCTGAACAAATTAATAACGTTTGTTCCCACTATAACAGGTACATTACTATTGTACTCCGTAGGAGAAACAACTAATAATGGTACAAATATCTCTGAATCTGACATAAAATTGACCTTAACTCTCACCTCTACATATCCTAAATACGGCAAAGTACTTCCGCCAGCAGCATTTATCTCTAAATGAAACTCTGTTAAACTCTTAACCTTTGGTTTAGGTTTTAACTTATCTACGTGTGCACTTGAAATAGATGACACCATCGAACCACTATCAATCAGAGCCTTAGTCTTGACGTTATTTATGAAAATAAACGCCTCATTAGCATTACCTACCATTCTATCATATAAACTCCTCTCTACTACTTGTTTACCGACATTAACATTGGGACTGGGTTTGTCATTGACACCCTTAAGCTTCAAATCTCTAGTTTGTCCCTCAACAGAGATTTCTACTCGTTTAAACCCTCTGTTTGACTTTTGCTCTGATTGTTCTGACCTTGATTTTGGTTTTGACCGTTATTATGACCTTTGTTCTGATAACCACCTCTACCTCTGCCAAAATTTCCTCTACCTCTATAATTACCTCTATAATTACCTCCACCTTGACCATTTGACTTAAAGTCATTCTTAACCTTCTTCAACTCACCCTCAACTGATTCCATCCTCTTGTTTAAACTTTTCAGTGTTTTCAAAAGCTCGTCCAACTTATCCGATTGAGCAACGTTTGCTTGTTGAATAACCTTCGATTCGGTACTCGATTTTGAATAATTAGACAGGTCTAATTCTATGGATCGAATTTCTTTACGTAACTGGTCAAAATCCTTAACAGTGTCATACTTATAACGGCTCGCGTTCTTTAAAAGTGGATCTCTTAAACCGGACCAAAATTTTGATCTTAACATCTCGTTTTTGGCGTTCGCGTTTATCTGACCTTTCTCAACTGCTAACTGAATAATACTTTCCAGTTTCATTCCATATTCAGCAACTGACTGATTTGGCTGCTGATTCTCGCTATAAAATTGTTGCAATAATGCTTCACCACTGAAAACATTTCCATAAACCCCCTCTAACTTGTCAATAATCTGTGTGGGCGTAGCATTATCAGAAATTGATAAAAGTAAACTTCTTGCTTTACCCTTTAATGAACCTCTAATACTCTGAACCAATATGGTATCAGTATAGTTTCCCTCTCTAATAATACATTTGACCTCATATTTCCAGACGTCAAACGAAACTTCACTTTTCTCCTCACCTGAGAATATAGGAATTCTAGGTTTGGCATATGATTGATCATTTATACCAGTCTGGTTATCAACTACTGGTTGCACGCCAGCTAATGTAGTATGGGGTTGTGGATTTGCAAGATGGTGCTTACTCTTTACTGCCGGAGTACTAGTTCTGAAATCAACTGATTGATTCAACTGATTATATTCATCAGTAGTTACTACTTTATACTCAGTATGTTGATTGATTATATCAATCATCAAAGAAATTTTCTCAGGACTAATAGAATCTAAAATCTCTTTCTTAGCGGTTTCTTTACCACCCGTAGCCATCTTCAGTTTCAACAAATATCAATGAAAACAAAAATGATAATGAAATGAAAATGAAATGAAAATGATAACTCACCAATGATCAGTCAAATGTCAGTCGCATAGCTGTAATCTGTGACGGTATGTTAGTTGTGTCTGTGCAAAGTGATTGTGCTGTGACAATTCTGCAAAATATCAATATAAAATAAATATATGCAATAAAAATAAATACAAAAAAACATATGATAAACAAATACAAAAAAATTAAGTTCTTTAAAGTTCAAATAATTATAAACTTTACACAGTTTATTACGTAATTACTGGTCACCGTTGCTGGACAATAGACATCTCATCTTAGGTTTAACGAAGTGTGACGTGCACGGACGGACTTCTATTGGCAATACACAAAGTACAGATACGATCCTTTACAGGTATCGGATAAACTTCATCCTTTAAAGTTGACAATGAATATCTTAGAAAAATCACTTTTCCACTAATTAAATGTTGAATATTTCAAATAGTTGAAACAAAATTGAATCAAAATAAGTTATGCACATTTACAAGAACGATTACTTCTTGAATAACTTTTTCCACAAAGAACGTAGACAATAAATATACTTCTCAGCGGTTATATAAATTAATTATATATATAATACTACACGGTGATGTAAGAACAGCTTTATATCCACCATCCGTCAAAACCGGATACTATTCCATCATGGGTCCGGACAAGTTTTACCAGCTGCAGAAGTGTTGACTTTAACGGACATCTACGGACATCAGGAACGTCAGCAGTAGTCTTTGGACGATGCAAATCTCGGTGGAACCTCCAAATGTCGCAGTGTATTTTTATGTGTATCTAAAGGGAACTGCTAAATAATGGCAACGTCCATGAATATAAACATTTATTATCTGAAAATATAGTTAAACATTTTACACAATATTCAGGAAACATACAATGCCTGAAATAGAAACAATATATAACGACGAAGTTTATATATTCCTTGAATAAATATCCCAAAATGGGTTACTTTAAATAAAATGATTTATCAATTGAAATAATCAATGATTGAAATTATCTATGCCGACTTCCAAAATGTAAATGGATACTTATAAAACTTTTACTTATAACTTTACGCTTATAAACAATCTTTATGAATTAATAAAATAAAACCAAATTTATAAAATGTCTTTGCTAAACTTTACTTTAATAACTTTTATCAAAAATAGTAATAAAAAGTATATGTCTCATACCTGAAAATATTCGGCGACTTGCGTCGGCCGATGTTCTTATGGAGTGGCAATCAACAATAATAACATTCTTTATTTATACGGTGTATAGTAAACAACATGCAGTGCCCGTGCAGTTAGTGCGCGAAAGCTACTGTGTAATTGTATAATCCAGTCCCGTCGTCACAAATGATAATACGTCACACAGTCAATGAATGAATGACGAAATGATGAAAATGCGTAATGACTGAATGATGTAATGAAATAGCCTATATCAATATTACAATATATAAATTAATGCAAATGAATTATTTGCTTATTAACTCATGAATTGGCGGTGACACTAGCTTTTGGCAGCATCGTCCCATTGACTAGTCATACCAAATGCATGATACTGACCAAGCTTTGTTAAATTCTAAGTAAGATAAAATGAGATAAAGAAATACATTAATTTACTGAATAGAACCTAATCATAATAATAAATAAAAGGTTCTTACCTGAAAATGAAAGAAGAGACCCCATTCTGTGGGGTTTCACTCACTTTCATCAGTCCTGCATGATATTTTTACTTAACCGTTTTTTTCCGCCTGGTTTCTTAATGTACCTTCTGTTACCAAAGCTTCAAATAAAACACTGATACTCAGAAAATCTCACAAAACCTGACAGAATCTGAATGTTGTTTTGATCTGCTGAAAAAGCGCGAAATACTCTGACAAGGAAACGACGTCACGTAATCCATAAAATGGATAATTTCTTCCCGCTTAATGTCGTCCCAGAATGTTACAGGATTTATTATTTGCACAAATAATTGAATTTCTAATAAGTAGTTATTGATCCCAGATATTTTAACAACAACTTTCTCAAGTGCATATAATTTGGATTGGGTGGGGTCAGACTTTGCTACTATTTAATTCTTTTTTAAAAGTACCCTCTTTACGATTAAACTTAGACGATCGAGCACATGGATTTATTTTTAAAAGGTATATAGATTTTCGATGCTCGCTAACAAGGCAGGGCCTTAATCATATTAAGCATAGTAACGACTGTCTAAAGTGTATGATACTCGGCCGTTTCGATAAGAGGTATGCATGAACTTTCACATTTGTCTGCTTGTTTGTTTGTACGTAATAAACTTTTTGTCACAGTTTTCTAAGTAACCACATAACGCAGAATCTGAAATTTAACATTTTGGTTTATTCATTTGTACCATATGGTTTTTATACAAGGAATTTTTTTAGGGCGGGGTATCCAAAAGCATACAAGCTCACAAATTTACATTCCTTAGGCGCCCCTCAACAATTAAGCATCGACATTTGAGTTCGGCTTTGTCTTACTCACGGCCAGGACCCTACGTCACACGCAAGGATACCGTTTCCAGTTTTTACTGAGATTTCGGTCCGCCTCAAGGTAAGTTGACACTTGGTTCTACATGATAACAAATATATATACAGGAAAAAATTCTAGTGCCTTTGGTGGCACCAAACTCCAGCTACTTTATCGCTATATTCTTAAATATGCTTTGTTCTATGCAAACACCTCTGTACAGTTCAGAAATCGAACAAGGATACCGTTTGCATTTTATGCCGATTTTTATTAAGCTGTTGTTTTGTCCATAGTACAAAGATATTTGCAGTGTATATTTTGTTGCAAACCAACCAGAATGAAAATGTATGAGCAAAGTCCTCTTTTGAATGTAAACAAGGTCTTATGCAAATAACAAATGGCAAAGTCTTAAAATGATACCGTTCACATCCAATCAATTCACGGATACCGTTTGCATTGTAAATGCATATTTTTAAAAATATATATATATATAAAACTCTTTATCCTGCACTTTATCGAACTTCAAACCCCCTTATATAAAAATGCTAAAATACCAATGTAGCTTAAACATATTTTTCTATTTTCATCTTTCAAAGTTTAAAATGTGCATGCGTACCAAGTTCCTATTTAAATTTATATCGGAGTTCCTAGAATTGGCTTCTTCTGGTCGGACTGCTAAAATCATAAATTATATGGGATGCACTTAAAAGTGTACGTGGCATAGCTGAACACCATAATAAGTTTTAATTTTTAACATTAATTTACCAACGATTCTTAGAAATACAGAGCATAGCTGGGACTGAAAAGAAGTGAAGGAATAATTTCGGCAGGGGGTCTGGGGCTGCTCAAAGCCCCCAGTAGGTCCAGGGAAGCAAAGCATACGGAAACTTCAGGGAGATAGCGTTAAGAGCATCATACTAGACCTGTCCTGAATTATACCAGTTGTCAGTTTCAGTCCCAAAATCTTAATTTTTTTATTGAACGGGACCAATATCCAACAAACTTTGACTTACTAGATTTGATAAACCAGATTTACCCGACAAAAAATATTGACTTACTAGATTTGATAAACTAGATTTATCCGACAAAAAATATTGCCTTCCGTGCAGGGCCTGGAAGGGTATAGACCTGCAGCAGCGTTAAGCTTGTCGATTAAAGTCCACTAAAAAGCGAACAGAAACCTGACATCGGGTTAGGCCCGACTTAGCCCACAAAGTGACTTCAGATTTATGCCCCAGGTTGTTGAATGGGGCAGCCATGTCAAAATATATGCAAGGGTCGTCAGGCTATAATGCAGAAAACCTGACTGCAAACCATCGTGGGTCAACGTGTGTGAAGAGTGCCACGCTTCATGCACGTAAAAGACCCCTTTGGACCGCCCAGTAGTGCACCACATGACAAAGGCTATTTTTTTTGCCCCTCCTCACCTCTCCACTTTTCCTATGGTCTTCAAAATTTACTGTTCTTTTGTTTCCCACCCCACCCACATATTACATTTCTTATCATCACTTCATGTTCATTTTATCATCCATTTCATGTTTATCGCCTTCAAATTACCTTTCTGGCGTTATAAGGGCGTAAAACACCAACTCGCTCACTCATTCATCCTAGAAATCTTACACCACTCATTGTAAACTGGAAAAATGTCACATAACCGAAGGTAATAAAACAATTCTCAGCTTAAAACGCTTCCTATGTCAATATCAGTAGGGCTAACGAAGACAAACGATCTTAACCATTGAAGAACCAAGCAAAATATGTTTGCCCAACCTGCAACAAAGACTTCGCCTCCAAGCCTGAACTAAACAGACACTAAATAATAGAAAAGGTTTCCTCTTATATCATATATAATCTATGATATTTCATATACGTGATGTTTCTAGTACTATATGAGATTTGACCAATTGAGTGAACTGACCATAACATTTTATTTCAACAAACGATTCCGGCGGCCTGGCTCTATTGATTCTACTCTATCGAACCATACAAAGGTTTTGAGAATCGTTGGTAAATTAATGTTCCAACATTACGCGGGGCAACACTGTTTTGTTCCCTTGGAAGACTATTGCAAATTATGTCGGTCGGAAAATCGGTTCATGAAATGTTTACAACTAACGAAGATCGAACCAATAATATTGACAGTTGTTTGAGGGGGGCTTAGTTATGTCACGTACGCTATCAAATACATCTCATATAATCTATGATATTGGCAGTTCGACCAGAAGAAGCCAATTCAAGCAACTCTGATATAAAATAGGTAGGGGACTTGGTACATATGCACATCTTGAGAGATGAAAAATTAATTCTATTTAAGTAACATTGATGTTTCAACATTTTATTTAAGGGGAAATTAGAAGTTCGATAATGTGCAGGATAAAGAGTTTTATATACACATTTAAAAATTATGCATTTACAATGCAAACGGTATCCGTGAATTGATCGGCTGTGAACAGTATCATTTTAAGACTTTGCCATTTATAATTTACATAAGACCTTGTTTACATGCAAAAGAGGACATTTGCTCATACATTTTTTATTCTGGTTGGTTTGCAACAAAATATACACTGCAAATATCTTTGTACTATGGAAAAAACAACAGCTTAATAAAAATTGGCATAAAATGCAAACTGTATCCTTGCTCGATTTCTGAACTGTAAAGAGGTGTTTTCATAGAACAAAGCACATTTAAGAGGCCGAATATAGCGATAAAGTAGCTGGAGTTTGGTGCCACCAAATGCACTAAAAAGTTTTCCTGTACAATATTTGTTATCATGTAGAACCAAGTGTCAACTTACCTTGAGGCGGACCGAAATCTCGGTAAAACTGGAAACAGTATCCTTGCGTGTGACGTAGGGTCCTGGCCGTGTTACTTGTCTTTTAAATTTAGCTCTTCGAGGGAGGATTTTCATTTTCTTTTGTCCTTGCCAAAGTTGTTGACCTAGTCCCATATGTGCCCAGCTGCTTTGCTTCTTCTGTCAATCTTCTCTATGGGTCTACCTATTATCCTCTATCTTATTGATGCCATTTTAGAGCTTAGCTCTT
Organism: Arcuatula senhousia; assembly: GCA_963971305.1. NCBI lineage: Eukaryota > Metazoa > Mollusca > Bivalvia > Mytilida > Mytilidae > Arcuatula > Arcuatula senhousia. The sequence continues at coordinate 9,925,300 of OZ020317.1, read as the reverse complement.
TATTCATGGTGTTTGTCTAATCTAGGCCCTTTTTTTCGATCTGGCTATCAAACGAAAGTTGTTCTGTACTCCTCCAAATATCTTATTGTTTTTTTTTTCTTGATCATTCGAATGGTAACAAATTCTTGAGGCCTGTGTATTGCTGCTTATATTGTACGCCAGTTTTCAGATGTGTATGCATATATTTATAAATACACACCTAAGAGGGGGTAGGACCTTTTTCGGGACACCGGGATTGGCCATATTTAAGCTCGGGATTCCGGGATTTGGACAATTTAAGTTCGGGATTCCGGGATAAAATTATATCAACTTTACCGGGCTTCGGGATTTTCTAATTTTTAAGTCGGGATGACGGGACATTGTAAAAATTAGTTCGGGATTCCGGGATCAGACCCCCTCCTACCCCCCCTTCACCTAACGGTCAAATTACAAATTTTTTGAACCCAACCGCAACGCAAAGTCAAGAATCTGTTCTTGTAAGATTTGTGTTCATTAAATGTTTGAAGTTCCAAAATTTGCCATAAAGTTTTTTAAAGATAGCCCAGCGTTTCCAATAATATTCCTAAAATTGTTCCATCATCAATACTAACGATTCTATCAAAGTATGTTTATTGTAAGGTGACACCATCTTGTTCTTTTCCGTCGATTTGCAAAAATTACAGAAATAATAATCAAGAAGGATGGCTTATCTAAAGTCTTATATTTTAAGGTCTTTTGTGAGCTATAACCCATCACCCTAGGCTATTGCAGAGAAGTATAATAAGCAAAATCATACCTTGAAGCGGCAATATGGCGTCCAAAATTTTTTCGATACCCAATCGTGATGACGTACATTCTTACTCTTGAACAATGCTTAAAGCGAGCATAGCTGAACCTTTAAGACCACATATTTCAGTTCTTACGATCCTATTCTTCTTTCATTATGTAATTGCCATAAATACTTTTCTTATGGGTGAATATCCTTTTTCTACTGACAAGTCCATACGGTGCTTAGACTCGACATCAGCATACTTTTATTACTTTTGATTTTTTTACATTTTATAGAGTGTACGAGGATATGTTTTTCATGCACGAACGTTGGTGAAGATGAGGTTTGTCAACACGCAATACGATGTGACTCAGATGAGGTAAATATTACGAGGGATACAAAAAGAAAACAAACAACTAAACACAGATAGTTTGTTTCTTCCTTTCGTATGGCATAAATTGTTTAATGAACTGGGCATTTTATAAATTCGCTGTATTTTGTTTATTTTTAAAATCTTTTCTTTGAAAAACACAAAATAGACAGTAAATGCGATGAGCATGGTGAGGAAAATTTAAAGATCAAATTATAAATGAAGACGGTGTCACGTCTGTCAACAAAATTGCCTTACACAGTTATGTTGCTGATCGGTTGCTGTTTTCACTTTTCGGAAGACACCATACACACAAAGAAATGTGGGATTTCATCCCCCAATCTCTCAGAATAGAACAGATGTTGGTCTGTCATAGGTTTTTGCTTTGTTTGCCTTCACCGGATTTGGAACACTGAATTGTCATTGCCATGGGCGTGCTATCGCAAGTAGAAACTGCTTCCTCTTTTACCTGGTTTTGTCTCTGTGCATTTTTGACATGCTGATTCTCCATTGGTACCTCTGCTTCTTTCTGAAAACAAACGTGAGTAAGATTTAGAGCTAACAACGAGTAGTCACGGGTTGGTAAGATGTTGCATGACGTGTGAATTTAAAAAAAAAATAATATGCTAACAGAAGATAAGTGACTGCCGATGCATTTTTTTATTTTCTTCTATCTATTTATTTTTTTGCATTGTTCAACGTTTGTTATTTGTAGGTATGCTATACACATAAATTCAGGACTAGTTCTAATGAAATACGGTACGATGTTGGATGCATCAATTCAAATGTAAGTAAAAAATACCATAATTGATTAATAACCTGGACTCTTAAGAACCGGAATGAAGGATTTTGTTGTCTTCTATACCAAAAGTTGACCTACAAGAGAGTCCCAACACAACAGAATAATAAGTACGCATTTAATGTGACACTATTTACTGAAAGACAAGTTCTTCATTAATAAAGTTATAAAAAGTATACGTTTTTAAGTATTTTTTTTACAATCTTTTCTAGAATAAAGACAAAAAACTGTTTTTCGAAATCATTTGGTTCACATTCAAGTTTTTGATCACCTCAGCATCCCTAATATGTCTAAAAAAAACCTGATGTGCTTTGTGTAACTACCGGACCCAAACATCGCAATGAAAGGAATAGTTTTGGCTCGCAATAAAACCTGGTTTAACCAACATTGTATGAAAATGATCATAATGTTGTATAAAAATGATCATATTGTATAGAAATGATCATTTTATACAATTTGGTTTAACATAGCATTTCTTTTGAAATGGCTGTACCAAGTCAGGATCATTGCAGTATTCGTGCTTTGGTATGTCTTCCTTGTTTTTCTTGTCTAATGGACATTTGAGATTGATTCTTCAAGACCGGTAATTTTGTTATTACTTGTATTTCAATGTATATGTTATAGGGCAAATTGGAATCCAGGGCGATCCGGAATCCTCCTAGGACAAATTGAACTTCTAATTTCTCCTAGGACAAATTGGTATTCTGATTTGCCCTGGAACTGATCCAGTGTATATCGGAATTCACATTTGTGCTAGGAGATATTGAGATAATCCCCCTAACACAAATATCTAGTGTGATTCTGGATCCCACTGAAAAATCAGAAGGATCCAGAATCGTCCTAGGACAAATCTGAATATCTCTCCTAGGACAAATTGGAATTCTGATTTACACTGGTTTGAATCCAGGGCAAATCAGAATTCCAATTTGTCCTAGGAGAAATCGGAATTTCAATTTGCCCTAGGAGGATTCCGGATCCCCCTGGATTCCAATTAGCCCTGTAACATATATTTTAATAAAAATGCAATAATGTAATAAAAGGTGTACACGGTTATTGTTTTTATAATATCAATTACTTGTATCCCGAAATGTATATTTGCAGTATTGTCACGCCGATTTAGGGCAACATGCCTTTGGTAAAAGATATGACCATTCCCACGTTGTTTGCCAGAAATGTTGTAATGACAGTAATGTGTGCAATTCAGAAATGTTATGCAATAATGGTGTACCAGGTTTGTTCTTTCTTCTCATTTAAGGGGGTACAGAACACCTAAGGGAAATAACTCTTAAATATCACTGGAACGTTTTAGTCAGACTCATGTATTCAAAGAAATCAAGCTTCTCAATGATCAAAATATGATATGTTGCAATCCCATTATATTCAATGAAAATTTTCCCAAGAAACCTATGGTTCAATTTTCTTTTAATTTTGCAATTAAATTAGTTTTATCAAAGTACATATTTTTGCAAATTTTCAGGAAAATTAAACGACACAATTTTATTTTAGCCAAAGTGTTGGGTACCCCCTTAATTGACCAATTCTTTTTTGATACCTAGATTGAACCACTAAACCAAATAAACAAACAAAGCCAAGACACTCATTTAGGGTAATACTTATGCAGTTTTAAGGAGATTTGCTCCTCTGCCTTAAAGTAAATACAAATGAATAAAAGTGAATCTGTTTTAAAGAATATGGACAAATGATCAAAATAAGCAAGAAAAAAATGCATGTCCATGTGCTCGTTTTTATGCTATAAGTGTTTATAATATTGGCTTGAAATAAGTTCTCTCTAGATTTTTAATTACTATTGCATTGCTGAAGATTGGCATCTTTAAACTTTTTAAAATGTATGACAGAGTAAATAAAATTTCATAAAAATATGTTAATTGCATATTCCATGGACATATTTTTGAATAAGAAAAAGAAAATAGGGGGTTCATTGACAAAACATTTCAAGCATAATAGATGGAAAAACCCCGAGGATCTCGAAAATCTGACAGAAATCCCAAAATATGAGGACCAAACCTCCTTAAAGTAAGGATAAGTCTCATTCATTGAAAAGGGACATTACACAACAAGCACGACAAACAAATTAACAATCCTATCGTTTAAAGTTTTGAATTAATAATAATACATATATATCTACACTTGGCGAAACTGGTTAACCTTAAAAGTAATGTTTGAAGCTAGAAGAATGGAGTGCTTGAACTGCACCGACATTGTCAGCCCCTTGCTGTGCCAACAATCTGAATATTGCGATAAGAACGAGGTGAGATTAAAATAGTTGTACAGTATTGCAAATATTTTAGAAAGATAGATACTAATAAGACATAAGTCTCTTTTGTAAGATGCGATAATACCTGTTTTATTTGCCTGTCCCTTAAAAGAGAAATAAAATTAAAAAAAAGTCTACTATAAAGTATTTTAAAGCTAATCGATTGAATTTTAGTACATAGGTAGTTGTGCTATATTCAATTAAAAGTTTCGTCCTTCTAAGATGGTCATTTTTTACCCCTTAGAGATTGAAATAGTTAATAAAAGTTATTAAGATGGTCTTGTTATAAATCAACTTACAACTTCGTAAGGGGGACTTGGTTCTGATTTTTTTTTTAAACATGAATGTGTATTTGCATTTCTTGCAGGTGTGTTTTGTCCACAGGTACAGGACCGAAGATGACAGAGACAGCTACGATCTTGGATGTAAAGATATAAATGTAGGAATTCTCCTGTTGTTGTACAAAATTAAAGGAACTTTTTTTATATTCGCATTTAAGGAAGAAAAGTTTTTGAAGCATACATATGTTTTTGCGTTGTGATTCACTTTTTATGAAATTTACCAAGAAAATTTAAAACTGATTTTTTTTATTGTAACTAATAGCTGTGCAATATTTTATGCAAATTTGCAAAAGTCATTGTAAAGTTATCAAATAAACTAAAAGGGGACAGACGGGTGACAGTCCATCATTATCACAGAGATTGACATCTGGATCTTTTTCTAATAACTTTGAGACTATTTGAACATTACTTATAACACATGCTACCCAAAGTAGGGTCTTTCCATACCTATTACGATGGTTTATGCATCTGGATCTTTTTCTAATAATTTAGAGTCTATTTCTACATTACCTGTTGCACATGATATCGACTGTGGAGACCGTCCACGCCAATCACATAGATTGACATCTGGATAGATATTTTTCTAATAACTTTGAGACTATTTCTACATTACCATTTTCACATGCTATCCACAGTGGGTAAAGAAACATCAAATTTAATAAAAATTGAATTTGGCATGGCAGAGTATAAAAATCTTCATGTTATCCTGGTTTTGTTTAAGCTGTGTTGGGGTGACATTAGAAGTCGACGAATTTCAGATGGACGACATTTGAAGTGTGAACAATGTTGCAACAGTACTCAATCGGGCAATAGATTTCTACAATGCTCAGGTGGAAAGGAGAAAGGTGACGAAATACAAAACAAACACTTATCATTAAAACTTCAAAAAGTATATTTTATTTTTTTTTATTTACACGTTAACCTAGGTCACACCTGTGTTGAACGTGGTGATCATTGAGCTAACTGCATGCACCTAAATAAATCATTTCTAATTTTTGAAGAAGAAACCGTTATGCACTGTAATTGGTAACCATTTTAAATTTGAATTTATTCTTCCCTGATATAAAGAGTGGATCAAATATTGTAGACTACCTTTTGTTTTTTTCCAAGAAAGTGCTGAGTAACCTTATTCGACATCTTATGTATGTTAAAAAAACAAAAAGGTAGTAGAGTTAAGCTAAAACTTTACCAACAATCACTTTTGCATTTCTGCACTTCTTATTTGTTATAAAGACACATACGTTTGTAATTTTTAGACATTTGAAGAAAGCATTTCACCATTTCGTTTGAAATGCCTGTACCAAGTCAGGACCATTGCGATCCCCCAATTCTCCGGTATGACTAATTCGTTTTCGTCATTTTCTCTGGACCATGAGATTGATCATTCAAGTTCGGTAGTTTTTGTTATTACCTTTATTTCATAAACTTTTTAATCACTTATTATTTTATTAATTCAGTAAATTGTGAAGAAGGATGGATTTATTATAATGGCCATTGCTACCTCTTTGAATATAGTAGTAATACTAATATTTCTTGGTGGAACGCAACGGTGAGTTTATCCCCTGGTTAGGTTAATTTAAAAAAAAACACATTTTTAAACAGTTTGGTCAGGAAAGGTAAAAAGTTGTGATGATCATTATGATTGTACAATGATTTTGAAAGTCGGTTGAAATACATCGACCTTTTTTTGTTATTCTTCTTATTCTAGAAACTAAAGTATTGATTTTTAAATATTGCTCTACATTGCAACATATATGTCAAGTATTTTTGAGATGTGGAAAAAGTGTACTCGTAACAACCTTAACTATAAAGTCCACAATTGAAAACAGCAAGTCACTTTTATTGTTACAAGTGGTCGCTGATCGCCAATTAGCAATTGGTCCAACATAATAATACAACGCACACAGTTCAAACCCAATCCTAAAAAAAAATCAACAAAAATATGCAACAGCATATAATACATTTGAGGTTATTGCACATCTTATAAGGAACCACAAAGTACCCTCTCTTATACGACCCCACAAGGGAGCGCACTGGCATATATATTTTTTTAATTATGAATGAAAGGAAGAAAAACAATGATCAAACGAATATTTAATTTCCGCAATCAGGTAGTAGAAAACTAACATAACTAAATAAAAGAATTCTTCTGTACAATAAAATTATTTGTTTTTTTTGTCCATAGACTGAATGTCAGAATACAGGAGGAGAGTAAAAGTCGAAGACGCTAATGAAGATTCGTTCCTTAAACAATTTATGCGAGGTAACTATCCATTAAAACCAGGACCAATCCTACCCATATACATTTCTTCCCTTGTGGCATTATTTAGGTTAGGAACTACCAAATCAAGCCCCTCTTAAAGCAACCAAAATTAAATGTTTGGAGGCTAACAGACAATTTACCTTTACTTTTACCTCCTGAAGAGTATTTATTTTCTGGTTCCCCATCATACAAGGAATCATTACTGAAAATATCACTTGAGGTTACATAACTTGAGGGAAAGAAACGTCATTTCGTTTGGGAGCAGGCTAAAAATAGAACATTTTCCGGAGAGAATATGCAAGAAGTATTGGTCCTGGAAAACCCCCCATTAAAGCGAACAAACATGTATCAAACCTCAATAGATTTGATTTGTCTGTGTTGCACATATATATTATTAACCGAATATATGCAGTTTCTACAATAACATGACTAATTCTAATTTCTACGAAAAATACCTAAATTGGAAATTCTTAGGACTACATTTAACAAAGATGAAATCATAGCCAACCATAGCTCTTTTGTGTCCTCTTTCAATATTCAAATGAAAGAGGAACATAAAGAGTTACCATATTTGTACTGGATACCTAAACTTCACAAAACTCCGTACAAAGAAAGGTATATAGCTTGATCTTCATCATGTTCAACTACAGAGCTGTCCGTTCATTTAACTAAAATCTTGTCTGCTGTCAAAGAAAGTCAACAAGCATACTGCGACACTATTTATAATCGTAGTGGAATCAACCATGTGTGGATTTTGAAGAACTCAAAAGATTTGTTAGATCATTTTAAATCTAGATCATTTTCTGAGGTTCACTCTTTGAAAACGTTCAATTTTTCAACTTTATACACTACCTTGCCACACGAAAAACTAAAATGTCGCCTGAAAAAGGCGACACTATTTTTAATCGTAGTGGAATCAACCATGTGTGGATTTTGAAGAACTCAAAAGATTTGTTAGATCATTTTAAATCTAGATCATTTTCTGAGGTTCACTCTTTGAAAACGTTCGATTTTTCAACTTTATACACTACCTTGCCACACGAAAAACTAAAATGTCGCCTGAAAAAAAGCCTTTTCAAACTCTAGGAATTATTTGGTTTTGGGTTATAACTCTAATTCTTTTCCAAAACATCTCTCAAAGATAAAATTTGTTACATACTGGAACAAGTTTGCAGTATGCTTGATTTCCTCATTGACAACATGTTTGTCACCTTCGGAGGAGAGACAACAAAAATCGGCATTCCAATGGGCACAAACTGTGCTCCTCTCCTCGCCGATTTGTTTTTATACTCTTACGAGAGACTGAATTTCTTCAGGGACTCGTAAAACACAAGAAGATGAAAGAGGCAAGGTCATTTAATCTTACATTCAGATATATTGATGATGTCCTTTCTGTCAATAACACTTCATTTGGTAGATGGGTTCCTTCAATATATCCTCCAGAATTGGAGATTAAAGAGACCACCGAATCGAATTGCTTCACGTCTTTCTTAAATTTGCACCTCGAATTTGACCCAGGTGGTCATCTCAGTACAAAAATTTACGATAAAAGAGACGATTTTAATTTCCAAATTATTAATTTTCCTAATCTACAGAGCAATATACCTACTTCCCTTGCATACGGTGATTATATTTCACAACTTATTCGATATGCCAGAGCTTGCACACATTTTACAGATTTTTTGATCAAACACCGATTTCTTCGTGACCGACTTTTGGAGCAGGGCTATAAGAAAATACGTCTCATACGATCCCTAAAAAAATTCTTTCTTCGTTATCAGCCAATAGTAGAAAAGTTCAAAATTGAGTTGAAAGATATGGTGGTTAATTGTTTTAATTAGTGTTTGACTGGTCTGCTGTATTGTGATTATCACCTCAATATCCCTATTGTGTCTCACAATCATGTTGTGTTCTATGGTCATTACCGGATCCTAAGATCGAAATGGAAGAGGGAGGTTTGGCGCAATAAAACCTGTATAAACCCACCATTTCGTTTGAAATGCCTGTACCAAGTCAGGACCATTGCGATCCACCAATTCTCCGTTATGACCGATTCGTTTTTGTCATTTTCTCTGGACTATGAGATTGATCATTCAAGTTCGGTAGTTTTGTTGTTACCTTTATTCACATACGTTCCAAATCTGATTGGTCTTAGTAGTTAGTAACCTAAATTGATAGTGGAATGTGTTTAAAGTGAGTATAATCTCATACAACAACATCGGGGTAAATGGAGAAAAAAATATAACTTTCGTAGTTGACAACTGTAATTTTTATTTGTCACCAGAGTGTAAATTTTTGCATTATAAAATATTACAACAAATCCTACACAACAATTTTGAATTCCTTATATTTATGAATAAACACGGAAAAAATGCTAGATTATTTAGATGCTCATGGTTCCTGCTTCGATCAACTTATTTTTCAGGCATTTTACTTAATATGGTGTGAAACATTTATCAATCTCTCTTCTGAACATCCTTACTTTAAAGGCAATGCCGTTTTAAAAAATGAAGATTCAGTTAAAAATGATCGAACATGTTACACTAGAGGAACATTTCACTACCTGAACGGTCAGAACCTGACAACTACTTAAGATTTACCGATCTTTTAAATGTCCACTATTTTAAAGCAAAACATGTGAATTCAGTAGGAGTTCCTTTACGTTTCGTTGTTCTCGTATAGTACTCTTGTCTCAGGTTCTCTCTTGGTGAATTGAACTTTTATCGATTTGATTTTTAAAGTGTGTTATTTTTGTGCTTTGTACAAGATAAACAATAGGGGGAAGGTTGGGCCCAGAAAACTAGTATAACCCCGCCACATTTTATATGTGCCTGTCCTAAGCCAGGAATCCTTGTCAAAGCTTTTGTTTGTCCTTGTCTACTATCTGTATTTTTGTTTTATGTCCAGAAATGGGTCTTTCTTTCATATTCTAGGGATTTGTTTGAATCTTATGTATTGTATTTTTAGTCATGGGCCAATGCAAGACGGCGAGCGGTGACCTCTGGTCATATTGAAGACTGCTGGCTGTTTTCCATTGTGATTTTTTAAATTGTCGTTTCTTTAATGTGGATTGTGTCGCGTACACTTATTCCACATCTCTTTATCGTCTATATGTTTCTTGCAGTAACTAATTAAATCAAGATGGTGTCCAGTCATCCTCGGAAACCCTGGGTTTCTTCTCTCGCTTACTCATTCATTACCCCTGGGACATTTGGTATGAAATTCTTCGTTTTGAGTTCAGGATCTGATCTTGAACTTAATATTATTTGTATATAGAATCATGTTTAAATCGCATTAGCTAAATCTAAAGCGACCAATCAGAAAGCTCGATACAAAACTATCGAAAACGAAGTATTTTGTGCGTTGTGTCCCAGGGGTGATGAACGAGTAGGCGAGAGAAGAATCCCTGGGTTTCCGAGGAATCAAGAGCAAATATTCTGAACACTACTGGCCTTTAAGATAAACTACTGAAATAAAAATGACAACAAAGTTCTAGACAATACAAACAATATATGAATATTAAGAGCATGGAAATTGAACTTTAACTCTCAAACTACTTAACATTTTATTTAACTGTTCAGTTTAAGCAAGATTTATCATGGACATTATGTTCTTTCAAGACATTTTTGGCTCTACATGTGTAAACAATGGTTAAATCTAATAATGCAAAACATATATCTGACAAATTCTAATATGCAAACAGCTTGTTATTAAATCATTTGAATGTATATTCTATCTCATGCATTTGCATCAAAATAAATAAACAATATGAATTCAAAAGGATGCCCTAATATTTTCTTTCCGTTTTCTAATTTATTTTCAGATGATGAAAATATGTGGATAGGACTTTCATACTCGAGCCAAACACGAACATATGTTTGGAGTAGCGATCATACTCGTTTGACAATGTCGTTTTGGGGCCCAGGGCAACCAAGTAGACAATCGTTTGGCTATTGGAACAACTATGTGTACTCTGATTGTGTTGACTACTCCAAAGTCTATAATAAGTTAAGCTGGAAAACAGAACGGTGTGATAATGACGGAGGATATATTTGCGAGAAAAATGCTTTTTAACATATACGCTTGAAATTAGAGATAATAAAAATATCGAATTTGTTTACTTTATTATCTACCAAGTGTGTAAATATTTCGTTATTTAAGACTTTAGAAAACAATATCAAATAAAATTTGTAAAAATACATGTGAGACAACTCCAATAGTCTTGTATCTTATGGAGATACGTGCACACACATCCATATAGTGAATTGAGAAAAATAGTGTCAAATTATGTCAAAATAAATACCCAGAGACCTTTCAAGTGTGTATGCTCAGTGTCTGTTATCGACATGCTAGGGGGAATTCGGCTTTAGTGAATAAAGGAACTTATTTAACTCTATTGAATTTAATTCATACTGGATTGGGTTACACGCCATTACCTTATGCGAATCCCTCTTCGGTTTGCAGTGTGCGAGTATGCTCTTTAAGTCTGTTCTTATCGAAAATCTTCAATAGGGTCTTTAACTTTTATGGGGTATTGCTCTCCCCATTTAACTAATATAATATAATATGATATGATATGATATATAATATAATATAATATAATATAATATAATATAATATAATATAATATAATATAATATAATATAATATAATATAATATAATATAATATAATATAATATAATATAATATAATATAATATAATATAATATAATATAATATAATATAATATAATTATGATATAATATAATATAATATAATATAATATTATATAATATAATACTCAAAAAAATACTGAACACAGAAATCAAAAACGAGAACTTAAGTCGAAACGAGTCGTAAAGAGGAGTAATCCGTTTTTGCTTAATATAGCACACCCGTCGCACTGCCAATTGCCAATTCAGCGACTATTAAACTATAAAATCTTCTTTTCGGATTAACGACATTGCATTATCCCTTTGGTACATCTTTCGGTAGCGCGGGGATAATAATCGATCTGAAGAAGGGAAACAATAATATTCAACGAAAAATTTTTAATGAATCATTGTTTTATTCTTAACATATTCTCTCAAAACATATTTTGCTAGGGCCATGCACGTCTCTGTATAAGTTCTGTTGAGCACAAGACTAGACTTGTTTGTCACATATCACACCTTCTATTATAAGTTTTTTAAAATGCTTTTCATTCATAATTATTTAAAAACCTAGTTTCTGATAGAAAAAAAACTACACTTGGCACTCTTGCGCTAAGTACTGCTATTTTATCAAGACACAAAGTAAAATAAGGAAAGAAAAGCCATGAAACAAACATTTTATTTGATGATAATCTATTTAAACCAAAATAGAGTATCTTAAGTTATAAGTAATGATTTTGAAACAGGTCAAATAACGATTACAAAGCTTACATTGTACCCTGGATTGCTATAAGAAGGAATGGATTTCTACCATTCTTCTGTTAGTGCGGTAATCCATACGGAAAACATGTCACAGTTGCATTGTGTTTAGCATCATTAGGTGCATTTTATTTACCTTACCAAAAAATGATGTGGCACTTGTCTGTAAGTGGTAATGAACTTTAACTACTAGTATTGTGTGAGTGGTCATTCATTCGAAAAAAGATAGATCACAGCCAGCGCCCGAAGCATACACCTTCAGTAAGTTGATGCGGACACCGACGCTTAGGGTATCACATGACCCCCCCCCCCCCCCCACCCCCACCCCATGCGTCGTGTTCGTTAGCTAAAATTATAATCGATATATGAAATCATTGAATTGTGAATACATAACTTTTCTGTAATTCTTTTATTTTTGTTTTCAATGCATATCAACAGATCGAGTCAACTAGATTCAGTTTGACTTGTTTATCAATCAAACAATGATCTGAAAGAGTAGATTTCTGATGGGGGTCTGGGTCATGGTATCGAAAAATCAAATTTTAGATATCACAGTTCACGGGAAAAATTATTCCTTTAATCACAATTCACGAAAAATTTTAAATGAACCGATCACCCATAACAAAAATACCCTCATCAATTCATTCGTAGATGTGCCTGGGCAGATTTTTTTGGCAAGAAGTTGATAACCGTATTTGCATCTATCATTGATTCTCTTCGTCAGTGGGCTCAATTCCAATTACTTTTCCTATTGGACAATAAATAAAGCCCAGACACTATCTGTTTAGTACATATCTCTTGTATTTAAATGTTTCTACATTGGAAGACCGATCCTGAACCAAAATTCGACAGAAACCCGATCCTGAACATATTTCTCAAGATTAATGTGCAAATTACCACAGGACCGATCCTTAAACATAAACAAAACTTCTAAATTGTGAACATCTTTTAACATATATTCGTACAACATTAAAGACAATTTGGTGGCTTCCCATTAAAGAATGCTTCCAGAGTTGCGTTTCGGTACGTTAAGCCCGCAGTTTTGTGTAAAATTAACGATTTCAGGAGAAATGCCCGCTTCGATTCTCATTTCAGATGATTACTCGTCTTTGGGAGTCTTATATGGAAAATCCATCCATGCCTTTTTCCATCGGTCTTTTATATGTAGTAGACAATTCTATTACCTTCCTTCGGAGATATGTAAAATTTTGTAAAGTGCTGTAGATTTCATACAATACCACTGAAAAGAAACCCCCCCCCTGATTTGACCCAACCTTGAAATGACCGATCCTTCTCACGTACACGACAGTGAGATTATTTACATTATATCTCAGTTGCATGAGTCATGGGTTTCATGAATACTTGGGATCTTGATCCCCAATAATCTCATTCATTCTTCTTATCAAATAAATCAATGTTTATAACAGTCATGACAGTATACTGACTAATCAAATAGAAAATAATGAGATCTATATCCGTGGAAATGGTGCATGCGCCCCGGTCTAGCATGCGACACAGCTCAAATAAGGTAAAAGTCATTGAAAAACCGCCGGTGTTCTATTGTAGATTTTCCCCCATGCCAGTTTTTCCGGGGGGAATCTGGATCGATCCAGTTTTCCCCCCCCCCCGGAAGAATAGGATCGATCCAGTTTTCCCCCGGGGGAAAAATAGGATCAGTCTAAATTTCCCCCTTTATAAGCAAAAAGCTCTTCATTTTTCCCCCTTACGATGTAACGTCACCGACGTCACGATGAAATAAAAAATCGATATTACCATAGTTCAAGCGATTTAGGGGAGTTATGCTTTAATACGAGATAAGAAGACAGACACACAGATTTGTATGCATGGGTACAAAAATATGCAATGAAAAGCAGCTAGCGGTCCTCAATATGACAAGTGTTTGATGCTCGCAGTTTTGCAATCAACATTTATTGCAATATTAATCACAAAATTAGGGTTGTGAAAAAAATACTCAAAATTTAACAGCAAGTATAAACAATAACCATATGAACCAAAAGTTTATAGGTCCCCTGTCCTCGGTGCTAATGACTGTTTTAAGAAGGAACTATAGTGTTTTCTACTTGCCGAAAGATTGTCACTTTGGGACAGAGTGTACTTATCTTTACTTATTTCATTCAACATCCCATGTAGCACGAACCCTTTTTAAAACATTTTTATTTGGTTATTTCTGAGGTCCAAAGAAAACGTTTTTAAAAAACATCTTTAAAACATTTTTAATACTATTCTTAATTGATTGCTTAATGACGTCATATTTCAAGAAAAGCTGCAAAACGGCCAAAATTCACAAATTTAAGACAAGTTTTTCAAAAAATTAAATACTTCCGCATGCCTCCACAAAAAAAGATGTTATCTTGCATATTTTTGCTAAGTTTCATTTTGGTGGAGGCTTGTGGAGGCATTTAAATTTAACAAAAAAAAACAATGTAAAATGTCACGTTTTTCACCATTTTGGACAAATTCTATAAAGTAGTCATGTTTAAAAGACCTGTGTAGAGAAAAGCTCTTAACTTACAATGCCATAATTGCCAAACACTTTGTTTGTATCATTTTAAGAATGCAAATTAAACATAGTTCATTCAAATGAAATACACTGAAATTATGGGGCCAAAATAGGGTCTTAGAATTTTGTATGGCAAAAAAAATCTTCATGTTATCCTGGTTTTGTTTATGCTGTTTTGGGGTGACATTAGAAGTCGACGAATTTCAGATGGACGACATTTGAAGTGTGAACAATGTTGCAACAGTACTCAATCGCGCAATAGATTTCTACAATGCTCTGGTGGAAAGGAGAAAGGTGACGAAATACAAAAACACTTATCATTAAAACTTCAAAAAGTATATATTTTTTTATTTACACGTTACCTTAGGTCACCCTTGTGTTGAAAGTGATTAAGAGTGATCATTGAGCTAACTGTATGCACCTAAACAAAGCATTTCTTATATTTGCAGAAGAAACCGTTATGCACTGTTATTGGTAACCATTTTAAATTTGAATTTATTCTTCCCTGATATAAAGAGTGGATCAAATATTGTAGACTACCTTTTGTTTTTTTCCAAGAAAGTGCTGAGTAACCTTATTCGACATCTTATGTATGTTAAAAAAACAAAAAGGTAGTAGAGTTAAGCTAAAACTTTACCAACAATCACTTTTGCATTTCTGCACTTCTTATTTGTTATAAAGACACATACGTTTGTAATTTTTAGACATTTGAAGAAAGCATTTCACCATTTCGTTTGAAATGCCTGTACCAAGTCAGGACCATTGCGATCCACCAATTCTCCGGTATGACGAATTTATCCCCTGGTAAGGTAAATTAAAAAAAAACATTTTAAACAGTTTGGTCAGGAAAGGTAAAAACTTGTGATGATCATAATGAAAGTCGGTTGACATTTTCAAATAAAATACATCGACTTTTTTTTTGTTATTCTTCTTATTCTAGAAACTAAAGTGTTGTTTTTTTAAATATTTCTCTACATTGCAACAACATATATGTGAAGTAATTATGAGATGTGGAAAAGTGTACTCGTCACAACCTTAACTAAAAAGTCCACAATTGAAAACAACAAGTCACTTTTATTGTTACAAGTGGTCGCTGATCGCCAATTAGCAATTGGTCCAACATAATAATACAACGCATACAGTTCAAACCCAATCCTAAAAAAATCAACAAAAATATGCAACAGCATATAATACATTTGAGGTTATAGCACATCTTATAAGGAACCACAAAGTACCCTCTCTTATACGACCCCATAAGGGAGCGCACTGGCATATAATTTTTTTTTTAAATTATGAATGAAAGGAAGACAAACAATGACCAAACGAATATTTAATTTCCGCAATCAGGTAGTAGAAAACTAACATTTATAACTAAATAAAAGAATTCATCTGTACAATAAAATTATTATTTTTTTTTTCAATAGACTGAATGTCAGAATACAGGAGGGGAGTTAGTAAAAGTCGAAGACGCTAATGAAGATTCGTTCCTTAAACAATTTATGCGAGGTAATTATCCATTAAAACCAGGACCAATCCTACCCATATACATTTCTTCCCTTGTGGCATTATTTAGGTTAGGAACTACCAAATCAAGCACCCTCTTAAAGCAACCAAAATTAAATGTTTGGAGGCTAACAGACAATTTACCTTTACTTTAACCTCCTGAAGAGTATTTATTTTCTGGTTCCCCATCATACAAGGAATCATTACTGAAAATATCACTTGAGGTTACATAACTTGAGGGAAAGAAACGTCATTTCGTTTGGGAGCAGGCTAAAAATAGAACATTTTCCGGAGAGAATATGCAAGAAGTATAGGTCCTGGAAAACCCCCCATTAAAGCGAGCAAACATGTATCAAACCTCAATAGATTTGATTTGTCTGTGTTACACATATATATTATTAACCGAATATATGCAGTTTTTACAATAACATGACTAATTCTAATTTCTAAGAAAAATATTGAAATTTGAAATACCTAAATTGGAAATTCTTAGGACTACATTTAACAAAGATCATAGCCAACCATAGCTCTTTTGTGTCCTCTTTCAATATTCAAATGAAAGAGAAACATAAAGAGTTACCATATTTGTACTGGATACCTAAACTTCACAAAAATCCGTACAGAGAAAGGTATATAGCTGGATG
The DNA here is from genome assembly GCA_963971305.1 of Arcuatula senhousia. Lineage (NCBI taxonomy): Eukaryota > Metazoa > Mollusca > Bivalvia > Mytilida > Mytilidae > Arcuatula > Arcuatula senhousia. The sequence goes on along the minus strand of OZ020317.1, from coordinate 9,908,445 downwards.
TTCAACTACAGAGCTGTCCGTTCATTTAACTAAAATCTTGTCTGCTGTCAAAGAAGGTCAACAAGCATACTGCGACACTATTTATAATCGTAGTGGAATCAACCATGTGTGGATTTTGAAGAACTCAAAATATTTGTTAGATCATTTTAAATCTAGATCATTTTCTGAGGTTCACTCTTTGAAAACGTTCGATTTTTCAACTTTATACACTACCTTGCCACAAGGAAAACTAAAATGTCGCCTGAAAAAAACTTCTCGAAAAAGCCTTTTCAAACTCTAGGAATTATTTGGTTTTGGGTTATAACTCTAATTCTTTTCCAAAACATCTCTCAAAGATAAAATTTGTTACACACTGGAACAAGTTTGCAGTATGCTTGATTTCCTCATTGACAACATGTTTGTCACCTTCGGAGGAGAGACTTTTCAACAAAAATCGGCATTCCAATGGGCACAAACGGTGCTCCTCTCCTCGCCGATTTGTTTTTATACTCTTACGAGACTGAATTTCTTCAGGGACTCGTAAAGAACAAGAAGATGAAAGAGGCAATGTCATTTAATCTTACATTCAGATATATTGATGATGTCCTTTCTGTCAATAACACTTCATTTGGTAGATGGATTCCTTCAATATATTCTCCAGAATTGGAGATTAAAGAGACCACCGAATCAAATTGCTACACGTCTTTCTTGGATTTGCACCTCGAATTTGACCCAGGTGGTCATCTCAGTACAAAAATTTACGATAAAAGAGACGATTTTAATTTCCAAATTATCAATTTTCCTAATCTACAGAGCAATATACCTACTTCCCCTGCATACGGTGATTATATTTCACAACTTATTCGATATGTCAGAGCTTGCACACATTTCATAGATTTTTTTATCAGACACCGATTTCTTCGTGACCGACTTTTGGAGCAGGGCTATAAGAAAATACGTCTCATACGATCCCTAAAAAAATTCTTTCTTCGTTATCAGCCAATAGTAGAAAAGTTCAAAATTGAGTTGAAAGATATGGTGGTTAAATGTTTTAATTAGTGTTTGACTGGTCTGCTGTACTGTGATGATCACCTCAATATCCCTATTGTGTCTCACAATCATGTTGTGTTCTATGGTCATTACCGGATCCTAAGATCGAAATGGAAGAGGGAGGTTTGGCGCAATAAAACCTGGTTAAACCCACCATTTCGTTTGAAATGCCTGTACCAAGTCAGGACCATTGCAATCCACCAATTCTCCGGTATGACCGATTCGTTTTTGTCATTTTCTCTGGACTATGAGATTGATCATTCAAGTTCGGTAGTTTTGTTGTTACCTTTATACACATACGTTCCAAATCTGATTGGTCTTAGTAGTTAGTAACCTAAATTGATAGTGGGATGTGTTTAAAGTGAGTATAATCTCATACAACAACATCGGGGTAAATGGAGAAAAAAATAGAACTTTCGTAGTTGACAACTGTAATTTTATTTGTCACCAAAGTCTAATTTTTTGCATTATAAAAAATTACAACAAATCCTACACAACAATTTCGAGTTCCTTATATTTATGAATAAACACGAAAAAAAAAGCTAGATAATTTAGATGCTCATGGTTCCTGCTTCGATCACCTTATTTTACATGTATAGGCACTTTACTTAATATGGTGTGTAACATTTATCAATCTCTCAAAAAATGACGATTCAGTTAAAAATGATCGAACATGTTACACTAGAGGAACATTTTACTACATGAACGGTCCAAACTTACCTGACAACTACTTAAGGTTTACCGAACTTTTAAATGTCCAGTATTTTAAGGCAAAGCATGTGAATTCAGTATATGTTTCTTGCAGTAACTAATTAAATCAAGATTGTGTCCAGTAAAATCTAGAGCAAATATTCTGAACACTACTGGCCTTTAAGATAAACTACTGAAATAAAAATAACAACAAAGTTCTAGACAATACAAACAATATATGAATATTACGAGCATGGAAATTGAACTTTAACTCTCAAACTACTTAACATTTTATTTAACTGTTCAGTTTAAGCAAGATTTATCATGGACATTTTTGGCTCTACATGTGTAAACAATGGTTAAATCTAATAATGCAAAACATATATCTGACAAATTCTAATATGTATACAGCTTGTTATAAAATCATTTGAAATGTATATTCTATCTCATGCATTTGCATCAAAATAAATAAACAATATGAATTCAAAAGGATGCCCTAATATTTTCTTTCCGTTTTCTTATTTATTAATATGTGGATAGGACTTTCATACTCGAGCCAAACACGAACATATGTTTGGAGTAGCGATCATACTCGTTTGACAATGTCGTTTTGGGGCCCAGGGCAACCAAGTAGACAATCGTTTGGCTATTGGAACAACTATGTGTACTCTGATTGTGTTGACTACTCCAAAGTCTATAATAAGTTAAGCTGGAAAACAGAACGGTGTGATAATGACGGAGGATATATTTGCGAGAAAAATGCTTTTTAACATATACGCTTGAAATTAGAGATGATAAAAAATATCAAATTTGCTTACTTTATTATCTACCAAGTGTGTAAATATTTCGTTATTTAAGACTTCAGAAAATAATATCAAATTAGATTTGTAAAAATACATGTGAGGCAACTCCAATAGTCTTGTATCTTATGGAGATACGTGTATACACACCCATATAGTGAATTGTGAAAAAATAATGTCAAATTATGTCAAACTAAATACCCGGAGACCTTTTAATGGCGTATGCTCAGTGTCTGTTATCGACATGCTAGGGGGAATTCGGCTTTAGTGAATAAAGGATCTTATTTAACTCTATTGTATTTGATTTATACTGGATTGGGTAACACGCCATTACCTTATGCGAATCCCTCTTCGGTTTGCAGTGTGCGAGTATACTCTTTAAGTCTGTTCTTATCGAATTCTTCAAAAGGGTCTTTAACTTTTATAAGGTATTGCTCTCCCCATTTAACTAATATAATATAATATAATATAATATAATATAATATAATATAATATAATATAATATAATATAATATAATATAATATAATATAATATAATATAATATTACTCTAAAACCAACTGGACACAGAAATAAAAAAAAAACGAGAACTCAAGTCGAAACGAGTCGTAAAGAAGAGTAATCTGTTTCTGCTTGCTATAGCACACCCGTCGCACTGCCACTTGGCAATTCAGCGACTATTAAACTATACAATATTCTTTTCGGATTAACGACATTGCATTATCCTTTTGGTACATCTTTGCTTCCTTATCATAGCGAGTATACCCAAGTTGTAGACTTGAAACATACATGTGATATCATTATATTATTTTCTGTTAATAAACGCGCTCATATATCGTGCTTTGATTGTTAACCTTGGCCAACCTCTCTATCTGTATTCTATGTTAGACAACACTCAATGAATTTGGTGTGTACTATTAGAACACTTACTTTTTACACTCTTATCATGTAAAAAGTATGTATTGTAATTCTTATTATATCATTAGCATGATTCTAAGTGTTTTGAAAATTTCGGACCACTTCAACATCCATAGTACCTGTGCATGTAATGGTTAATACTTATAACGTGTTTTACTTTACATCTAATGTAATCCAACTTAAACATTGTACATGTGTTTTTTTATTTTTTTGCATGTTTTTTCTTTACCAAATGAACAATAATATTTAAGTTTTATATTTACTATACCTATTATAAGAAAATACAAATATAAACTTTTATTGAAGAAAAAATCTAACTCTTAATTAAAAAGTGATGTAATCGACACACGATATTTTTTTAAACTAAACATTAGAAGGGCTAAATTAAATTATCAAATCTGTTCCATTTTTCATAAAGTAAGTCATGTACATGACTGTGTTATTGTTGATATTGTTGCTGCATATTGTAAACGTGTATCTTTTGCGAATCATTTTTGTTTAAAAACACATGTTTCAAATGGGTTTTCTTCAACATGATACAAATGTTATTTTAATAGTATCAACCAAGAATACCAAACACCAAACACATTTCAGACAAAAATTGTGGTAACATCATGGAATTATGCGACATTTTAACAAAAATTCAAAGCTCAATTTATGTCTTCTCTTCATGAATAAAAGTAAAATGAACTTCAGTAGCGTAGCTTGGGTTTAATATCGACCGAGGCAGGCACTAATCACATCTGACTACCACTGATTTTATTAGCGTACACCTATTCTCCTATATCTATGTATTTTACTGTTGAATATGAATATATTATATATCATCACTTCATATCATATCTTTTTTTGCAAAATTACACACATTAGGGGCAATACATGATTGATTTTTGAGTTTTCTTTAAAAAGTATTACTATTGTACGAACACGTTACAGCTATGCATGGACCAGTGCATGGCCTACTAAAATTACTTTGGGGAAGTCGGAAGGACGGAAAATTAATACCTGAATGCGCATTAGCAAGAACAAGTGCTAAAGATAGCTCGGTTTCAGGTTCTCACATGAAGTATTTCTTTCCCGGATTTCTTTCATCGCCGGACTTTAAGATGTAATGTGTAGTACTAACAACAGGAATCAGTCGTTATGTCAAAACACTGAGCTTATCAATACAACGGTCAATAAAATACTTTATCGAGAGACTATACCCGCACAAGCTCTGTGTGGACTTTTTAACTTGCGTTGTTCTTATGGCTACTCTGCCTCCAAAAACGCTAAAGGCTTTCCAGGTTCTTTGATCCTTTATTTCAATTTAAACAAAGCTGTGCGGGATGCGGGCTTTCACTATATAAATGCATCCGAGTTCTCTACATGCCGGTTTTCTGTAGACATTTCGAAAGCTACGGAACGCAATTCATACATTTGTACCTAAGAATATGTTGAGCAAAGACTAGTGATATTAATAACAAACTTGACTCCAAATGTCACTGTTTTAATTTGACACCAACAACCAAGGAACATTCTGAGTAACCTTTTGTTTAATTTTTAGAGTGAATTTCCCCCCCCCCCCCATGTTTTTATTTTTTCACTTGTCAATTTTTCTACCAAGGCAAGTGCCTCGGTTGCTTCAGTGCAAGCTACGCTACTGGAACTATTCCACTCAAATTCATTTCCGCCCGACCAAAACAGGAAGTAGAAATCCGGCAGGTCTGCATAAAGTCGCTTATGTTGACGGATATGTTCATGTAAATTTCATTTTCGGCCCGTCCCAAACAGGAAGAAGATGAAAATAGGGCCGGGGTGTTCTTGGGCTTATTTTATAAATTCAAGAATGATTTGAATGCATTGGTGCTGGTATGTACCATGAGTCATGACCTAGTTTTGTATATAGTAAAACTCACGGCGACAAAAATCACGGTCTTTTGGGGTTTAAAGAAACCTTCTTGATTACCCATGCACTTGAAGTCGACACGAGGCGATGTCTAATATGTGTTAATTATCCCAGAAGATTATTTTTATTATGTTTCTTTTGTTTTTTTGTTTTTTGGTATTGTTGTCGTACAACTTTTGTCTTAGGCGTCTCTTATTGGTCTTTAATATACGAAACGGGCATATACTACGCATTGAATTAAAATTATTCGCCTTGTAAAATATGTATGCATCAAAAATACTGCACGTGTACTTCAGACACTGTAATAGCAAGATGTAATAATTGGCCAGATTTCACCAGAGTGAACATTCCAGGGATATAAAATGGTTAATGTTTATCTGGCGGGGAACTTTTTTTTGGAATTATCAATTACCTCGGCATCTACTAATCATTAGCCTCTTGATACTTAGTTTATAAACATATTGATTCTGTCTCTCTAAAATATTTAGTGCTGTATTAAATAATAGAATAACTGAGTATATGAATGATAAGTTGACTAATTGTCAATTTGGATTCAGATCAAATCATAGAACTACGGATAGCATATTTGACTTAAAAACATTAATTAACAAATATATATGCTTGAAAAAGAAACCTATTTATGCTTTTTTCATTGACTTACGCAAAGCTTTTGACTCTGTTTGGAGAGAAGCTTTATTGTATAAAATGATAAACTATGGTATTGGAACAAAAACCACTAATATCATTAAAAGCATGTATTCTAATACATCCTCTGCTATTAAACTTAATAACAGTTGTACAGAGTACTTTAAAGTAGATAGAGGCGTGAAACAGGGAGATTCGCTGAGCCCTACCCTATTTAATGCATATATAAATGATATATGTGATTTATTTAGTACTTGTGAAACCATGCCTTTAGCTTTAGACGAATCCAAACTTGGAAGTCTTTTATTTGCAGACGATTTAGTTCTTCTTTCTGAATCAGAAGAGGGCTTACAGAAAAGCTTGAACAAGTTAGCCATTTATTGCGAAAAGTGGCAACTTTCCGTGAACTGCAAGAAAACGAAATCAATGATTATTAGTAATAACAGAATTACCAAAAACTTTAATATTTACTGTAATAAGACTAAAATAGAGCAGGTAACAGAATTTCAATTCTTAGGAATTTTTATATCATCAAATGGGAACCTTACTCAGTCGGCAAAATATCTAGCACAAAAAGCTTACAAAGTTTTGTTTTCAATCAAAGCAGGAACGAACCACCTTAATCAGGTTCCTGTAAATCTTGCATGTCACCTGTTTGATTCATTAGTGAGGCCAATATTGACCTACAATAGTGAAATTTGGTATATGGATATCTATAAGTCATTTTATAACTCTTCCAAGCGGGCATCTTTAAGTAATTCTAAAGCCGATTTACTGTCTTTTTTTGATAAATCTATAGTGGATAAAGTACATACTAAGTTTTGTAAATATACCCTAGGTGTGAAAAAATGTACCAGTAATATAGCATCTAGATCTGAAATGGGAAGATACCCGATGGATAACTTCATTAAGATTCAACCTTTATTGTATGAAGATAGATTAAATAATCCAAATATAAACCCAATACTAAAAGAGTGTTATAGTATTTCTAAAGAATAAGACTCCAATGACATTTATACTTGGTATAGCTTTATAAAACATATTAGAAAATCATACAATCTACCACAGTCTGAATTTAAGAAAAATACAGACAATAGAAAGAAATACTATAGAGAGGAAGTTGAAAATAGTTATAATAATATATTTTGGGACAAGATTGAAAACTTGGACCAAAATAGCAAGCTACAAACTTTTAAACAAATAAAAAATAATTATAATTTAGAACCATATTTGTTAACAGACAATACTGAATACAGAAACTTAATATGTGAATTACGGTTAAGTGACCACCAGTTAACTACAGAAACTGGGAGCAGTATAAGAAAATACAAAGAGAAGATAGAATTTGCAAAACTTGCAACGCGATTGAAGATGAGAGTCACTTTCTTTTTAGTTGTAGAATTAACGAAAATTGCAGGAAAATATATTTTGATAAAATTAACATCTTCTTCACAAAAGGAAATAAAGCTTAATTTAATCTTAAACCCAAATAATAGTCAAGAAGTGAAATTTCTGGGATCCTTTTTAAAACAGTCAATGAAACTGAGGACAGGAGACACTTAAGTTTCATTGCACATGCTATTATTATTTGTTGTTATTTTGTCAATTAATTGTTTGTAGCCTTTGGCCCTTCATTGGGCGTAACTTGTGCTAATAAATTTTATTTGATTTGATTTGATTAATACAAGCTTGACGCTTATGTCAATACCTCTCCTGTTTGCAGTTCGCCAATGTGACACTTGTAGCGGGTCCTATTCAGTCTACTCTTATCGCATAGGCGGATCAAGAAATTATTGAAAGGGGAGTTCCACTAACAATCCACTGAGAAAGAAATGGGGGTTCCAGTCTAATTTTGTCAAAATCTACATCAAAATAACAAAGTCGTTTGAGGTTCCAGTTGAAACCCAGGAACACCCCTTTGTGTGCTTAATCTGTAATATAGTCAAACAATATAATTGTGAACATGTAATTAAATTTACTATTTCATTTTTAAAAAGTTTTAAAATCCATACCATACCATATGGTATACCTAACTCTATACCATTGTATGAAAATTCATACCATACCATGATACCATACCATCGTATCGTACCATAGTATGGCAAAATTTATACCATACCATCGTACCCTACCACATACCATACCACCGTACCATACCATGTTTTACAGTATGCCTTTTTATTTTCGGGAAAGCTGAGCCTGGATTTCTTTTTTTCGCGTGCTTGCGCACGTCAGTGTTTTATTTTTAAAGCTATAATTATGAAATTTTCAGCCAAAACTACCATCCTGCTATTGTTATTAATTCAATGCACTACTGTCCTGCCTTTTTATTTATGGATTTTTGCCATCCTGCCTTTTTATTTTAAATTTCACCAAAGCCCTTCCCATAAAAATCAAATAACCCGTCCCACTTGTAAAAGAGGATACTAAATAATTCAAAATCTCTATGGCAACCAAACATCCGCACTTACAAAACTTCTTATCAAAATTTTGATATCGTTCGGGATCCGGGTGACGAATTGATCCAAAGCGACGCTAATCTTGTCGTTTAAAGTCCACTAAAGAGCGCTTTGAAACATGATATCGGTCAGGCCTTTTTTTTCCTTTATGTATACAATTCGTACATTTATTTTCTGTTAAAGAGGCGAAAATCTAAATTTCATAATTTATAAATCTCATAATTAAGTAAACACACATGCATACGATGTGTTTATTTCATGTGATTTGCTAGATGTAGAGCCTGATACCATTGTCTCCGTGGCCGGCTTTTTAAACAAAGGTTATCAGAAAAAAATTTCATAAAAACTCTAAGAATTGTCCTTTCGATATCTGACATTGGTAGAAAAATTCAAATTTCACATGCATTTCAGATGAATTCATAAGTCGTATTTGCTTTAATAAGGTTTTTTTTCCGGGAGCGGTCAGCTTAATATCCTTTAGTGTCCAAATTAAGGATAATTGTGAATTAAAATTTCTATACGCTGGTCTTAGTCTTCTTTTGTCTACATGTATATTTAAGATTTCACTCTAGTAAAAACAGGACCCGTCAAGCTTTTTATCCCTTTTTAAGCTCACGAACCTATTCCCCCCTTACGTTTTAATGTCACCGACGTCACGGTTACTATAAAAGATAAATACAATAATTGAGTTTTGTAAAGTTCATGCTTTCCAGTTAATTTGAAACTTTGGACAACGCCTAATATGAAAAAATATCATTTAACATTGCTTGTTGTTGAATGCATTAAGTTTTACCTGTTTCGTTTTGTATCAAGTTGTTCCTTAAAAATTAGAAGAGACTGCTTTTAATTTTGTCAAGGTATTTTTGTACATTTATATCCAAAAGCTATATTCAGATATTCAGATTCTGTTTTTGGGGACCTCCTTGTTGTTACATGTAATGCGTCCCATAAACATTGACACAGGCATTTTCTAAAATCTTTTTTTTGCACCAGTTATATTCAACACTTTTAGTTAATCTGCATGTGTACCAAATTTTAAACGAGTTCTTTCATTATCGACGCCTGTGGACATGTTGACACTTTCAATCGGTTTCTGAGCAAGATAATTGTGATTGACCAATTGTTATAAAATTTTGATATGATATTAAAAACGAAAAAATATGGAATATGTGCCAAAAAGACACGATCCACATATTGAAATGATTTTAATAGATGTACAAAAGCAAAATTTCACTGCGTGTGAAGCGCTTTTCTGGATTAACCTTCATCAGACACGCTAGGAGTAGAAAACTTGGAAAACCGGTAGAACATTAGATTTAATTTAAAAAAAAATGCCCAAAAATTATTACAACAATGACCAAACAGATGAATTTATCAATTTCTAAAGAAACAGCCAAACGTTGTCAAATTTTGGAAATATGTAAACTATGTCTTTCCAACACATATTCCAGTACTCGAAAATATATAAGAGCATACAACTGAAGCACGGGGAAGCTTTCTACGACCTCCACACGGCACTAAAGCCAAACTCTGAAATAATATTAAAAACGAAAAAATATGGAATATGTGCCAAAAAGACACGATCCACATATTGAAATGATTTTAATAGATGTACAAAAGCAAAATTTCACTGCGTGTGAAGCGCTTTTCTGGATTAACCTTCATCAGACACGCTAGGATGTTTGAAACCACTAAAGAAAGGTTGGTATTGCATTTTGGAGTTTGGTGTCCCTACTGCTTTTCAAAAAGGACCAAAAAGGGGCCAAAATGAATTGTAAGAACGTAAACTAATGTTTATTTCTCATTCGATTTTGAACATTCTTTCGTGTTTTTTTTTTGTATGACTTGGGAAATTTTGTTAACTAAATGTAACATTGGTTTAATGTATCTTGCACCGTAACAATACAACAGGGATACAAAATGGCAAAAAATACCAATTATAAGAGTTTTTCTGGACAAATGGTTTTCTTAAAATATTTATTGATACTAGGTCACAGGGTCGGAACGGAAATTGTACAGTTTCCGGAAGCGCCGTTCTCGAAGCGAGGATATTTTCTGATACAGGTAGCGCCAGATTCAAAAATATCAAAACACGGGAATTAGAAGTCATTTGCAAGCACAATATGAAGAAAAAAACAATAAAATTGTAACAAAAATAATTGAAAGTACATTATTTTAGCAGCAAAGGTTATAATACTACAAACGGCCAAGTTTAAGACTATTTAATTCACCTCGAACACCGAGAATAAGACGGAAAATGTGATATGGCTTGTCTTTTTCGGGGTTTGATGTGAAATCGGTTTCAATCTAGACCCTGTTGAATGCGCCAATCCACAGATCAAACTATCAAGATTCAAAACATTATAAAAATGTTGTGAAATTTTTGCGTTTTAATCATATTATTGCATTTCTAACATCCCCTCTAAATTTCAACACATGAACAGGTAGCGTCCGCTGTCTTGAACAGGTAGCTCCAAAATTCACATTTTTAGTGAACGGGTAGCTCACAATTTAAAAAAATATATATTTCATTTGAATAGTGCAATAAAACATAAAACGGGGAAGTAATGAACAAATGAAAAATAAAAATGAACTACACTAAATCGATCTTGTATTGGAATGCTCTTTTTTATTCATTGCTACGTTAAAAATGCTTTAAAAAACTTTTTAAAAATTCCGAATCAGCCAACCGTTATGAATCGATCGCTGAACATACCATACCTTATGAATATCATATAGTTTATAAGAAACATATGCTTTGATATCTATTCAAAACAATACAGATCTCTATTATTTATACTTAATCATTACTAAAATTGTCTTTTGATTTTTTTTTAGCACCTTAAAACTTCAGCAATTTAATAAGAACGTAATAAGCACTGAACAGGTTTCCGGATAATCCGGTATCCTCCGAAATCAAAACTGATCGCCTTGTGTGATTTATGTTCATGTATTCACTAACTTTGTGTTTAGTGCGTCTCTCATGAGACTTAAATGTACAAAACGCACTCTAGTTATAAAACCAAGTGCCTAGAACTATGTTTTGTTTTCCGATAATCCGCAACAGTAAGTTCTGCTGACAGAGTTCTACTAATTCCCGAATTAAGGCCACTGAGGTACCTACTCATTTTAGTAAGAGATGCATCTACTCCACCGAGAGAAAGGACAAAAAAAGGAAGACATACCACAGAAATTTATGACCGCAATTGTACTGACCTTTTTCATGCACTTCAAAATAAATGGTAAGTTAAACCAGGTTTACGGCACCATCCCTCCCTCTTTTGTATCTTTTTGTGGACATTTTGATAACAACATTATCTTCAATCTTTCGATATTTTGCTTTCAATTCAATGCTGATTTATTTGACAGCATTTTAGTGAAGTTAGTACATAGCACGATTTTGCGGTAAGTCTTGCTTAGAATATACCGCCACTCAATCATTCAGAAAACAAATGGTAGATTCTCGACCGGCCTGAAAAGGGGGAGGGCGTTATAACTTATCGTTACAAGGCTTTGTGTTAAATTGTGAATCAAACCATTTATTAGAAGTGCAGAAATCTGTTACGAAGCATTTTCTATTTTTTTTTTACCCTTAAAAGTCAAAGTCGGCTCAGAAAAGAGGAAGTAGATGTGCAACTGACCTGAAAGGGGGAGGCACATACAAATCTGAAGCTCCTTACCAAATTTGAAACCAAACACTTCAGTGGAAGTCGAGAACTCTGTAACGAAAGTTCGGACGACAAGGTAATTGCAATATAGCCTCATCTCTTGCGAGAGGGGATATAAAAAGTATTACTCAAAGAAAGCAGATTTTTACGTCTACATAATATGGAGGAATTAAACATAGATGTGCACCATACAACCTCCACAAGTCAGCCGTTATTAAAAAAGCAGACAACAGTTTTAAAAGTAACAGTGGTCACGAAAAGAAAACAGGCATTACATGTATACGTACGGTGCTGAAGATAAAGTGCTGCTAATCAGGATAATATATCTGCAAGAACTTTTATTGTATTGCCCTCTTATTATCAAACATTTCCGTTACACAGTATTAAAAAAACCAAATTCTAATCAGGGGCAGATCCATAAAAAGAACCGAAGGTTTTCATCTATTACCCAAGCTTAGTTGTAAAAAATCATGACGAAAGTAGCTAGGTTGCCGAAAATCATGACGAAAGTAAGAAAATTTTAATTGATTTGGGGTTTGAACAGACGACTCAGCCCTTTAGATTCGCCACTGAATATTCAACAAAAACCAGCAAGCATAAAACAAACAGAAAAGCCAAAGTAAACATTATTTGCGCTTCTTTTGATGAAAAAAAAAACAACCAAACAAGAGGCTATCAGGAACCTGAGTCTTTTACCTGGTACCAAGGACAACGAGGATGTCATATCTGACAATTGTTATCCAATAGAGACTTTTTATAGCCTTAAATAGGCTGAAGATTTGAGGGAAAAATAGCTCTTCTCTATCTGCTTTAGTTTTCATTCTATAGAACAAAAACATGAAAAAGAAGCCCCAAGGAGCCCGAATCGCTCACCTGGACATTAGGGCCCTATATGGGGTCATCCATCCTCGGAAACCCAGGAGTTCTTCACGCGCTTACTCATTCATCATCCCTGGGACATTAGACATGAAATACCTCGTTTTTGATATTTTTATATCGAGTCTTCTGATTGTTCGCACTACACTTTTCTAATGCAATTTAAACATGTTTCTATATGACCAATTTATGAAGTTCAAGATTAAATACTGAACGTGAAACGAGCAAACCAAATCAAATGTCCCAGGGGTTAAGAATGAGTAAGCTGGGTTTCCGAGGACGGGGTCATCTGACTATTTTAGTCCATGCAATAGAGACGTTTTTAGATTTTAAAGTAAAGTTAAGATAGCCACAGCTTTTCTTCATTAGCAATAGTTTTCATTCTACGGGACAAAAAATTAAAAAAAACCCGCAATTTTTTACCTTTATAGGCCCATAACCCCTATAAGGGTCCATCTGACAACATCGACCCAATGGAGACTTTCGTAGAGCATATGATTTTTAAGGAGCCTTAGACTCTTCTTTTTTCTATCTGTTAAGTTGCTTAGTTAAAGTCATTTATAGTGATTTTATCTAACGTTCTACTTTTGGTTCCAGCGGCCACGTGCACGTTTGTATAGCCCTTTTGAAAAAGTCATCCGGAATTCCGATTCCGAGTCTTTTATTTTAATGTTTGCAAGAGTAGCTTCCCTTTGTGGGTCGGCCTCATTGTGTAATCAACGTTGAGCAAAGGAAAACGTCAATTTGTCCCTATCCGTTTTTTGCCTAATTTCCCCTTCCCCTTTCAAATAAACTGGTTTGGAGTAAAGTCTTGGATGTTAACGTATGTTTTAGTAGTTTAATACTGTTGCAGACTGATTGAAAAATGTTTTAACAGGTTGACGAATTTAGTTAATTTCAACAGATTTTCAATGGCTAGGCCTACCCGGAAGTAGTAAACCTGTTGTGAATAAGTAAAAGATTGCTCAGGTCCGCAAGTCCGGAAAATACTTTCTAAAAAGGACTATTGAGTCATTTCAAAATGAGGATCGTGTGTATTGCCAACATTTCAAGTATCATTTCTGCAGTTAAGTTCGGTCTGTAGTTTCAGAGGAGAAGATTTTTTAAATTGCTAACGGACGACTGATGGCGACAGACGACGACAGACGACGGACGCATAGGGATGGTAGTTATAAACTCGCATGGCTTTTAGCCAGATTAGCTTTTAAGTACCACTACAAGTTCTTCACTCTTTGCTTGAAAAAATATCGTTGAAAGTCTGTATAAAAAATCATCAATCAGTTTAAGACGTGCTGTGCGAGCTAAAGGGTTTATTTGTATTTCGAATGTAAACACACCAAAGACAACTGAAAAAAACCCAACTTAAATCGAAGACACAATATCACTTAGAACAAGGGTACAAAATGATTAGACAGGGGAAAATTATGGACGAGGACTTAAATACTCGGATATTAGTTGAACAACTTCATGCTGCAGAGTCATGAAGAGAGAACTTACCAAACGCTTGAAGTTACATCAGAGGATTTTTGATATATTCCTAGAGCGACTTGTATAAGAAATTAGAGTGGTTTTATGTATTTTTTACCCCGAAAAGAAAACTGTTATTTTCGGCGCTACCTGTTCAATACATTTTTTCTTCACTTTTGATTTCAAAATTTTGAGACAAAATCGGAGATTATCACTCGATAATTGATTTCTGCTTTATAAATGCATTTGATTTTTAATGTTTAATATCAAGAGGCTACAATATACAATCAATCATACTTTCAATGTGTGATTACTTTGAAAACAACCGATAAAAGAAGATGGTCTTGTCTTTTTGAGATGTTCGAGCTACACTTTTTATTAAAAATTCCATGCTTAACGTGAACATACGAATAAAACGCATTAAATGCAGATACTCGTCACTACATTAAACTTACATGTGCACTTTATTAATGGCAATGTTGGAACGTTATTGCGTATTTAACTTAATACGAAGTGTTTTAATAACGAATCCTTGGGATTTGAACATGGCGCTACCTTTTGCTTGTCATAAGAACGACGCTTCCAGAAACTGTACAATTTCCGTTCCCACCCTGTGTAGGTGGACCAACCAATTGTTATGAAGTTTTAATACGATGTTATTAGTAACTAAAGGAAGCATGCTCTCGCAATTTGGGTTGGTGGCACATAACGTTTCAGAAAAAGACCAAAAGGATTAAACGGATGTCTGGTCAAAAACTCCTGTAGAATTGAATTCTAAAAATTATACCCCCAATCGTAAGAGAGGGGCTATATTGCAATCACCTTGTCCGTCCGTCCGACTGTCTGTCTGTCTGTCTGTCTGTCTGACTGACTGTCCGTCCGTCCGTCTCTCCGTCAGGTACAATATCTCAGCTTCTACTGAAGGGATTTATTTCAAATTTGGTAGATAGAAAAGCATGATAGGATGTACATTTTCTTTACTTTCCATTTCAAGGCCAGTCGATGATCTATTTCTTTCCGAGCAGATTAAAATTATTTCAAGGGTCAAAAAAGGGTCAAAGACAAAAATGGCCGGATTTCGTTTAACAGGAAGTAGACGAGCGACAGGCCTGAAATCGACTCCCACGTTATGGGATCCCACCCTGAAGCTGTATACCAAATATCAAATGGCTGTGATAAGTAGTTGCTGAGAAAACTGTTCCGAAAATTTCTTCACCGCCCGTCCGCCCGCCGCCCGACATTCCACCATTTTATAACCCGGATTTTTCACTCCGTGAAATCCGGCCAAAAATGGTAATTTTTTCGTATCAGATTTCTCAGCTTCTATTAAAGGGATTGCATGATTTTTAATTTGGTACGCAGCTTAAGCATGACAAGTTGTACCGTGCCTCTCCTTTCCAGGTGAGTTAGTCATCTACTTTTTTTCTTTCTTCATTGTGTTCCTCAATGAAATATATCACTCCAATGTGTCGACAGTTTTTTTTTGCATGCTCCCAAAATTAGCATTTTCATTTGTGGTATAATTTTCAAAATGTTTTTTATTTTATTTTCTATTTTCCCCGAACTATAAATAAAGGTGAATTGAACCGTCGTCTGTCCGTCCATCCGTCCCGCAAGTATCCCAAACTTTATATCCACATGCTGATCGACAGATATTGAGATGATTTTTGGTATTCAAGTCTATCATGATAAGTTACAGACCGAGTTTGTGTTTTTTTTTTCTTTATTTGGTCCGTTGAATTGCATCAAAATTATGGGACTTGAAAAAAATTATGAAATTCATAGATTTCCAGATTTTTGGTCCACATGCTCACAAATATTGAGCTTTTCTGTTTCTGAGTCTACCATGATGAGTACAAATTAAGTTTTGTGCATGATTCTGGTCCAAAGAAAGTATTGCCCTTAGACTAAGAAAAGAAAATTTTATGAAAATAACAGTTTATCGGACATTTTTTTCATATGCTTCCATATACTGAGCTGATTTTTAGTTTGTGGGTCTGTCTTAATGAGTTACTGATCGGCTTTTCGCCAAAATTATAGCACTTGGAAATATTTTATGAAATTAACAGTTTTGCAGACTTATTTCCACGTGCCTGAACACAATGAACTAAGAAATTTTAAGGAAATTAACATTTTCTGGACATTTTTTCTACACGATTTTACATGGAGATTTTGCTTGGAATTTTCCCAACATCGCGACCCGGGCATCATCTGTGTCCTACACACTTAATCAGAATATAGCTACCTGTAGTTCTCTTAACATTGTATATTGGGCTGGGCAGCTGAGATATTTCATTTTCTAGTTTTCACTTGAATCTTTGGCGGACACCAAAGGGGTCTTTTAAGTGAATAAAGTATGGCTTTCTTCACACATTTTGGTCAACGGTTAGGCTTTCCGTAATATAGAGCTGACTATAACCGAGGATTAGGGCCAACCCATTAAGCCTCCTAGGTCACAATTAGTCATTCTGTGGGCTGATAACTTATCCTATGTCAGAATTTCAAGACCCTTAGTGGTCTCTTACAACAAGCTAGGCTCTTTTTGTGCTTTTTTGCCTATTCTTCCTATGTTGGCATTTCTTACTTCCAAGTTGACATTTTTTACTTCAAAGTTGACATTTCTAACTTTCAAGTAGGAACTGAGAAATGCGAACTTGGTAAACAAAGATAACAGAAAAAATACCGACCTGTGATGATCAATAAATATAACCAAGAAGAAAAGACAATTTAAACAAGACAAATACATATCAGAGAGATTGATGCACGCAATGGTACTCTAAAATGATACAAGCATTTCAAAAGAAATGGTGGGTTGAACCAGGTTTTATGGCAATCTACCTCCCTTTTCTATTGTGATCGTAGTGTCCGGTAACACAACGCATAACACCTAGACTTGTCAGTTTGGAACTGAGAAATGCCAACTTTGAACTAAGAAGTGTCAACTTTGAACTGAGAAGTATCAACTTGGAGACAAGAAATGTCAGTTTGGAACTGAGAAATGTCAACTTTGAACTAAGAAGTGTCAACTTTTAACTGAGAAGTATCAACTTGGAGGCAAGAAATGTCACTTTTGAACTGAGAAATGTCAACTTGAAAGTAAGAAATGTCAACTTAGAACTGAGAAATTTGTAATTCCAATCAAGGAATGCAAAAAACTTACGACACTACTGGTCTTTCGTATATTGACACCCAAGACCAGTGGAACGGTCCAGTTGTGCCACTTGAAACCATAGTGCTGGTTGAGGTTGGAGAATTAGGTGTACTGTTGAGAAGCCACAAGATCCAAATGTAATAGAAACCTATAACGTACGAGGAACATGACCTTTTATCCATAATGTGAACCTAAAATGATTTGTCTTTATTGCCTGATGAACCCGCCGTGATAGATGACATGATTTCTC
Organism: Arcuatula senhousia; assembly: GCA_963971305.1. Taxonomy (NCBI): domain Eukaryota; kingdom Metazoa; phylum Mollusca; class Bivalvia; order Mytilida; family Mytilidae; genus Arcuatula; species Arcuatula senhousia. The sequence goes on along the minus strand of OZ020317.1, from coordinate 9,890,605 downwards.
CATTCAATGACCTTGGGTGCATGTCACAGTCATTCTATGTACAAAGCGGTTTGTCTCGAAACCCAAAGAGTCGCTCATGAGAAAACTTTTACTTATATGCTTAGCGTTGAAGTGGTCCTTTTATTACCCTCTCGTTGTCGTTGCATTTTTATACCATACCGAGCATGAAATGCTATCTGATTGTTGACGCATTACATCTTTACTCTCAAACAGCACGAATTCGGCCACATATACATGCATCAGTAGGATGAACATATATAAAGGGTTATAATTGATTATAAAGTGTTAAAGTTTTCACTTAAGGAGAAATTTGGGACACAATAACAATCGTGGAGAGTTTTGACTGCATGCCATTGAATAAATATGGATGGACAGAATCTGACAATATAGCCTCTTGCATGGGTCCTACTCTTACCGAGACCTGCAACAGGCTTCTTTTGTTTTCGAGAAATGCGAATTCTTCTTCCCAACACGTCTTGGTTTTTTTGGCATTATAGAAGCAAAGAGGCACCAATGGGGCATTTTAGTGTCAAAAGTTCAAAAGGGCAACGACAAAACCGTTAAACACGAACAAGATCAACACGAGGAAACACAAAACACTAAAAACACAAAATAAACCCAACAAAAATCAACTACGCAAACTAGCATCATTTGATTTTCAAATCGTTATTATAATTTTTAAAAATCAATGATGTTAGAAAATTTTGGCGCCTAAAATGTGTAACCGGAAGTTTACACTAAGACAAAGGTGCCAAAGAAATTAACTCGAATGATTCAAGCCCTATCCGTCTTCGCACACTTCGGCGGGACAGGGCTTGAGCTCGTCCAATGGAAATTCTCCGTCACTCGCTGTCCAGTTCAGACAGCCAATCACAATCCTTATAATGATGTTAATTAATTAGTTGATAACATTGGTTTGATCTTTTCTAAAACAGATATGACAAAAAGGTGTGAATTATGTGATAATAAATAATACATTAATGATAATGAATTTTATCTTCACTGATCCTAAGAAATTTTGGTCAACACATGCAGTATGCTCATCCTGAGAAAATCATTTATTGTCTCAGCTCATCATTATCGTATGAGCATTCACGCGTTAATGTAGTGACTGTAAGAAGCGAAATATAACGACTGTATTATTCGGGTTACAAAGAAATGAGAACTTTTATCTTCTTTTACATTTTAATTTTTATTCGTAAATTGGTTTCTTTTAATTGTTTAATGTTATATTTATTGTTTATAGCGAATATTTTGTAAATTGACTGTTGTTTGAATCTTTTTTATCTTATTTTTTTACATAAGAAATTATCAAAACTTTGGCCCGGATTTTCGCCGGGTACGGGTAATTTGTAAACATAGGAAAAAATCGCGATATGTCCCTCAGTAAAAAGTAAAATTGTGAAACGGGTTGTTATTGATTTTGAATAAAACTTTTATACACTAATTGCTGATATATTTTAGTAACTTTTAAGTCATGTTTAATACAAATATGATATTCATTCGATTAGAAAAGGCCCTGTATGTCACCGGGTACGGGTAAATTTTCGGTGGTGCCTAAAATGTGTAACCCATACCCGTACCCGTACCATTTTAGGTTTTTTTTTCTAAAATTGCACATGAAGATTTCTGATAAGTTATTTAATGAACTGGTATCATTTGTTTTTCTAAACGTTATTGTTATTTCCAAAAATCGATGATGTTAGAAAATTTTGGTGCCTAAAATGTGTAACCGGAAGTTTACACTAAGACGAAGGTGCCAAAGAAATGATAACTTTAATCTTCTTTTAAATTTTACTTTTTAATCGTTAATTGGTTTCTTGTAATTGTTTAATGTTATATTTCATGTTTATAACGAAAAGTTTGGAAATTGACTGTAAATGAATCTGTCTTATCTATTTTTTTACATTAGAAATTATCAAAACTTTGGCCCGGATTTTTGCCGGCACGGGTAATTTGTAAACATTGAATAAAATCGCGAAAGGTCCCTCGGTATAAAGTAAAATTGTGAAATGGGTAGTTATTGTTTTCAAATAAAACTTTCATATAGTAATTGCTGATATATTTTTTAACTTTTTAGTCATGCTTAAAACAAATATGTTTCTTATTTGAATTGAAAAGGTCCTGTATGTCATCGGGTACGGGTAAATATTTAATGGAAGTATCGAGTAAAAACATAAAATATATCAAAATAAGAGTATTTGTTTCGATGTTTGGAGGCATATAAACATTAAATCTTATATTTTAAACGTTATTTTCAAATATCACAACGATTGACTGCGTTTTCTCTACAGTCGAAGCGATTATGTGAAATTTTGACAAATCTGGGTGCGGGTACGAGTACGGGTTACACATTTTAGGCACTACCTAAATTTTCCATGTTGGTATCGAGTAAAAACATTAAATAAATCAAAATATGAATATTAGTTTTGATGTTTGGAGATATATAAACAATAAATGTTATATTTAAAAGGCTCTTGTCAAATATCACAATGTTTGACATCGTTTTCTCTACAGCGAAAGCGAATTTGTGAAATTTTGACAAATCTGGGTGCGGGTACGGGAACAGGTTACACATTTTAGGCACCACCATCTTATAGACCCCTTTTCATTCATTTCTTTCCCCTACACTAATAACCCTCTTTTGAAAAAAAAAATAAAGAACAGAAATTATGACCGATAGACGTCCACTACGTTGTCCACGTCGAAGAAAAGCTCGATCGACATCACTAAGTAAAAGTAATTCTTCGAGAGGATCATGTTCATACGAAAAAGTTTCATCATGGTTAAATTCGGAAAGCATTCCAACATGCACTTCCAATTGGGACATAATTACTCTGGAATCTTTGGGCATATTCTACGACAAAAACTATCAAGCATCGCCACTTGATATTCTAGACAAAATTTTTGAAAAAAGAAAAATTTTCGGTCAGGTCAATGAAATTCAAAAAAAATATATTGACAATGTTAAACATAATATGTTATTTAGTTCATCTTATAAAGAAATTATGGAAACCAAAAGAGATCAGGGACTGACTCAAGAAATATTGTCAGAAAAACTTTTACCAGAAATGAAAAAAGATATAGAAAACTTCCGAAACCAAACTGGAATGAGTAATTTAAAAGATTTTATGTAAGTACCCTTGCCAGCTAGCCCAGTTGTCAAATGTATACACTTGCTTCTTCTACTGAGTACTGTGTCTGCATCCACCCTCATCATGTAAACGTCAGCATACCCAAAAGGGCCCCAGGTACCAGACCTGGGGTAATTAAAAAAGTAATTGTAATTGGCTGTAATTAATTACATGTTTTCCATGTACATGTAATTGAAAGTAATGTGTACATGTAATTGAGGCAAATAATATGATAATGACTCTGCCCTAAAAGCTCGCGAAGATACAAAATCAATATGATAATAGGTGTAACCAAAACTGGATCAAACCTTAATTGGATCTGGAAAAAATGTCAAAATACTCTCGGCTAGATTAAAAGCTAAGACATGAAAGAGGGTCCACTTTTGAATAAAAATTTAATAATTTATTTGAAAAAAAAAAAAAAAAACAGGCCAGAACAACATCATCCATAACTTAATCGATCCTTCAGTGACGTCATGTCATTCGACAAGCAGACTGTAAACATGAAGACATCAAAATGTCACCCCTCTTCTGCCAGGTTTTGTTATATGTTTTGTATATACGCATATACTTTGTCAGATTGAGGGACCACATAAGATAAGGATGAATTAGGATTTTATTTTCTAATCAGGTACGTAGGACCAAATTATCATACAGTACAAACAGGGACTTATTGTGATAGATGCCTCCCAGAGACAGTGTCTAACTTTTGATGTCAGACAGGAAATCAGACATCTGCCTCTCAGAGACAGGGTAATACAACAGCATGAGGTGGTTGCAAAATGATCATGCATAAATCCTACAATTTAATTGAAGTGATTATTCAATAAAATAGTAACACTTTAACAATTAAAAACATGTAATAAGGAAAAAAAAATATGATTTTAAAACTATTAGTTTAATTGTTTTTTAAATATTGTTAAAAATCAGAAATTCACAAAATATTTTACAATATTTTTTATTTATAAATTTATTTAACTTTGTTGAATTTGTACACATGTAGATGCATATAACATGTTTTCTATATGTATTTTTATTGAAATCAATTTTTCATATTCAATCAATTTTATTTAGATATTATTTTTTTAAGAATCATTCTTTAAATTCCTTTAAAAAATCATTCAGGTAAATATGACAAGATGACATATTTATGACCATTTACTTATTCACCTCAAGTAATAAAATGAAAACATGAATTAATATTAAAAAGTAAATGAAATAATACTTTTTTTTATTATAATGATGAAAAAAAAATTATAACACATTAATAGTAAATAAAAAGAAAATATTTTTAAAAAATTGTGATTAAGAAATTACAGCCATAGTTTTTATACCCCGCCACACGAAGTGGCAGGGTATTATGTTATACCCTCAGTTTTTTTCGGTGTCTGTCCGTCCGTCCGTCTGTCTGTCCGTCTGTCTGTCCGTCTGTCTGTCTGTCCGTCCCCCGAAGGTTTCCGACCAATAACTTGAAAACGCGTCAAAGGATTTGAATGATATTTTACACAGCTGTTAAGTACAATAAAATACAGGTCAAGTTCGATTTCCAGCATGATCCAAAAAATAGTTTTCGAGATAGGCCACTTTGAAAAATCAAATTTCATGAAATTTTTAGTTTCCGACCAATAACTTGAAATCGCGTCAAAGGATTTGAATGATATTTTACACAGCTGTTTAGTACAATAAAATACAGGTCAAGTTCGATTTCCAGCATGATCCAAAAAATAGTTTTCGAGATAGGCCACTTTGAAAAATCAAATTTCATGAAATTTTGAGTTTCGGACCAATAACTTGAAAACGCGTCAAAGGATTTGAATGATATTTTGCACAGCTGTTTAGTACAATAAAATACAGGTCAAGTGTAATTTCCAACATGATCTGAAGAACAGTTTTCGAGATAGGCTACTTTGAAATCAAATTTTATGAACTTTTGATATTATAACGTGGCGGGGTATCATTTAATGTCCCATTACATGCCCTATTTTTTGAAATAGTTTCTAATTAACTTTTAATCAATATATCTATATCTTTACTGTCTTTATATAAAAAGCTTTACATGGTTTTGATAATGATAAAAAAATAAATTAATAATGTTAAATAATAAAAATTCAAAAAATCTCTTATAATATTTTTCATTTGGGTAGTTATTATACTAATTATTGAATTTGTTTGAATGTAGAATTTAAATGAGTTGTCTATTTATTTTTAGTCAAATCAAATTTGTTTTATTCAACTAAATTAGACTTTGTTTTTAAAGAAAATTATTAAAAAAAACCCAGAACCTTTGAAAAAAAGTATTGAAGTACATAAAATTTGACAGGTAAGTGTGACATGGTGACAAATTTATTACCCTTTTCCTGTTCACTTGGAGTATGAAAACAGCAGGATATCAAAATTTTATTGCTTTGGTCAGGCAGGGTATGAGACATGTCAGACATGGTTGTCTCTCAAAGACAATCATAGAAATAAGTCCCTGTTTGTACTGCAGTACAAACAGGGACTTATTGTGATAGATGCCTCCCAGAGACAGTGTCTAACTTTTGATGTCAGACAGGAAATCAGACATCTGCCTCTCAGAGACAGGGTAATACAACAGCATGAGGTGGTTGCAAAATGATCATGCATAAATCCTACAATTTAATTGAAGTGATTATTCAATAAAATAGTAACACTTTAACAATTAAAAACATGTAATAAGGAAAAAAAAATATGATTTTAAAACTATTAGTTTAATTGTTTTTTAAATATTGTTAAAAATCAGAAATTCACAAAATATTTTACAATATTTTTTATTTATAAATTTATTTAACTTTGTTGAATTTGTACACATGTAGATGCATATAACATGTTTTCTATATGTATTTTTATTGAAATCAATTTTTCATATTCAATCAATTTTATTTAGATATTATTTTTTTAAGAATCATTCTTTAAATTCCTTTAAAAAATCATTCAGGTAAATATGACAAGATGACATATTTATGACCATTTACTTATTCACCTCAAGTAATAAAATGAAAATTATGAAACCATGACATGAATTAATATTAAAAAGTAAATGAAATAATACTTTTTTTTATTATAATGATGAAAAAAAAATTATAACACATTAATAGTAAATAAAAAGAAAATATTTTTAAAAAATTGTGATTAAGAAATTACAGCCATAGTTTTTTGAAATAGTTTCTAATTAACTTTTAATCAATATATCTATATCTTTACTGTCTTTATATAAAAAGCTTTACATGGTTTTGATAATGATAAAAAAATAAATTAATAATGTTAAATAATAAAAATTCAAAAAATCTCTTATAATATTTTTCATTTGGGTAGTTATTATACTAATTATTGAATTTGTTTGAATGTAGAATTTAAATGAGTTGTCTATTTATTTTTAGTCAAATCAAATTTGTTTTATTCAACTAAATTAGACTTTGTTTTTAAAGAAAATTATTAAAAAAAACCCAGAACCTTTGAAAAAAAGTATTGAAGTACATAAAATTTGACAGGTAAGTGTGACATGGTGACAAATTTATTACCCTTTTCCTGTTCACTTGGAGTATGAAAACAGCAGGATATCAAAATTTTATTGCTTTGGTCAGGCAGGGTATGAGACATGTCAGACATGGTTGTCTCTCAAAGACAATCATAGAAATAAGTCCCTGTTTGTACTGTACATATGTAGAAAAACAGTTGCTGATCACTTTATTTTAATGAATCTGTGTTATGAAAAGTTCCAAAAATTGATTGACGATTGTGATGACATTTCCCATCATTTTTCTGCGAATGACTATGCACTATGGGTAAAAGGTCACTACAGTATCGAATTCTCGCGAGAAAGCCATATAATATTTGTGTAAAAACAAAAACAACTAGTGTTCGTTCGTTAGATAGTTATTATTCATTGGGAAAGTTATTGTCATTAACAACAAGAAAATGTTTTGTTTTGTTACCGTTTGTACAGAAATAAGCAAAAATAAAGGCTTATGCGAGACCCAGTATTTTTATACGACCGCAAATTTTTTGCGATCGTATTATGTTATGGCGATGTCGTTGTCGTCGTCGTCGTTGTCGTTGTCGTCGTCGTCTGTAGACACTTTGGTTTCCGTGCGATAACTTTAGTTGTAGTTAACCAATTGTTATAAAATTTTGATATGATGTTAATAACCACTAAAGGAAGGTTGGTATTGCATTTGGGGTTTCTGGCCCCTATGGTTTTAGAAAAAAGGGCCAAAAGGGGCTAAAACGGGTGTATTGACAAAACGTCTGTAGAATGTTTAATTTTCATCCGATTTTGATCATTCTTTTTTTATTGTATTCCTCAATAAATTCTGTCAACACAATGTAATAACACTTTTGATGTATCTTGTACTGTCACATTGCTATAAGGGGTCAAAAAGGGGCCACACCCAAAAAATTGACTTTTTTATTTGTGGTCCAATTTTCAAAATCTTTTTTTCATTGGAATCGTTGTAAAAATCCCTGCATGGGTTTTTCAATCAGATTTGCAATATCTCATACCGTTTTCGAGATATTAGGGGTCAAAGGGGCCAAAAACGCCATTTATAAAAGTTTGTCCAGGCAAATAGTTTTTTACCAATATTAAGTTGTAGTGGGCCAGCCAATTGTAATGAAGTTTAAATATGATGATTATATCCACTAAAAGAATGTTGGTTTTGTATTTGGGGTTTGTGGCCTTTACTGTTTTAGAAAAAAAGGACCAAAGGGGCTAAAGCGGGTGTATTGACAAAACTGTTGTTAGATGTTCATTATTCATTCAATTTTGAAAATTCTTTTTTTTGTTGAAGTGCTCATAAAATTCTGTCTACTAAATGTGTCAATGATTTTGATATGTATTTCACCATTACATTGCTACAGGGGGCTAAAGACAGGCCACGCCCATAAAATCAACTTTTTTATTTTTGGTCCGATTTTCAAAGTCTTTTTTTCATTGGAATCCTTTCGAAAATTCCTGGCTGCGTTTTCAATCAGATTTGCAATATCTCTTACAGGTTTTTGAGAAATAAGGGGTCAAAGGGGCCAAAAACACCAATTTTATAAGTTTGTCAAGGCAAATAGTTTTATACTTAAAATAAGTTGTAGTTATTACATGTATATAGATAAGGCTTTTTGTATTAGATGTTGATTTAAATATATATGTGTCAAAAATGCATTTTTAAGTCCACCACAGGATGCATGTGTCAAAAAGCTTTGTTAGTCCACCATGGGCTTCATGTGACCAAAGCAATGGACTATCCATATTAGGCCTCCAATGTACAGGGTTAAACTTGTTGCGGTCGTATCATGCTGCGCTCGGCGTAGCTTTTTATTGAAAAGGTCCGATGCCTACCAATGGATGACAGAATTTATTTTCAACCATCGTATTTTGAGTCTTGTGCAATTTGGCAGACTCTCTACAATAGTGAGCTTCGCTTTGCACGCATATTAGTTACTTGGAATTGAAAGTAATGCATTACTTTTTATATTTTGCATGAAAGCCAATTAATACATTTCAATTACATACAGTATCATTATATTGCTTCCAGCATAATACATTTTCATGAATTCAAAGTACATGTATATTTTACTTAATAAAAAAGCAAATGTTCTCATGTAAAAGCCACCTCAGGCTTTTTTGGCAGTTGTCTTATTGTAATATCATATGATAACTGAATAATAAAATAAATTATTTCAGACAAAACATTTTTGTCCCCCGCCGCAACGAAACTTTACACACTGATAGGGTACAATTAGTAGATGATCATCCCATATTTGAAATTTTCAAAATGGCCGCCGTTTCCATGGAAACAGGGAAGAAAGGTAAAAATATAGGACATTCAATATCTCGGTTACCTAGGTGCACAGGGTTCTGAAATTTTGTAGGCTGATAGAGCAAAGGGTACTCTATAATAATACGAAAAAAAAAAATTGGAGGGTTTTTTACGGTTTTCGAGTTATTAACGAATTTGTGATTTTTCAGTTGGAAAAATGGGACTTTGTCAAACGTTTTTGTGGGTGCAACTCCTCAGACACTATTGAACGGATGTTGCTGAAACTTTACACACTGATAGGGTAATGTTAGTAGATGATCATCCCATATTTGATATTTTCAAAATGGCCGCCGTTTCCATGGAAACAGGGAAGAAAGGTCAAAATATAGGACATTCAATATCTCGGTTACCTAGGTGCACAGGGTTCTGAAATTTTGTAGGCTGATAGAGCAAATGGTACTCTATAATAATACGAAAAATATTTTTGAAGCGTTATTGACGGTTTTCGAGTTATTTACGAATTTGTGATTTTTCAGTCCGAAAAATGGGACTTTGTCAAATGTTTTTGTGGGTGCAACTCCTCAGACACTATTGAACCGATGTTGCATAAACTTTACACACTGATAGGGTACTGTTAGTAGATGATCATCCCATATTTGATATTTTCAAAATGGTTGCCTTTTCCATGAAAACAGGGAAGAAAGGTCAAAATATAGGACATCCAATATCTCGGTTACCTAGGTGCACAGTGTCTGAAATTTTGTAGGCTGATAGAGCAAAGGGTATTCTATAATAATACGGAAAAAAAATTTGAAGCGATATTTACGGTTTTGAGTTATTTACCAATTTGTGATTTTCCTGTCCAAAAATTGGGACTTTGTCATATCAAACATTTTTGTGGGTTCAACTCCTCGGATATTACTGAATGGGTGTTGCTGAAACTTTACACACTAATAGGGTACTGTTAATAGGTGATTGTCCCATATTTTGACAACCTTTTTCTATCGTTTCTCAGAGAATATATTGCTTGAATTGACATACCACACAACTTGTATGCGGCGGCGGGGGACCCTTGGCTACACGTAGCAATCTTGTTGAATTAAGAATTCTAAATATCAAAAAAGCTGGTTCATCATCATCATGTTCATAAAAAGAAATAGCACTTGAACTTCACAAAAAATAAAATAAATAAATTTATGCTCCATAGGTTTATCACTGCATAGGAATTGCATGATATATTTTAGCAACCATTTTATTCTAATCCAGTTTTCAAACTAGTTGGACAGGTCCTTATTTGGGGAAAGTCTTTAGACAAAGATGTACGAAAGGAATGCCTGTATGTAACCAGTAAGGCTTTAAAAATGAAGTTACTACAAAACAAAGACATACATGTATATCAAAATTCTGGCAGAGGGTAAAAATGTTCAGCATGGTGAGATCTACCAGTGTGCTAATTTTCATGAAGACCCAAGAATTGTTGGAAGAGTTATAGTCCTTGGAATGTCAATTTTTGAGAAATTTCACTTTTCATACAATGTAAAGTTTCTATTCTACAGAGGGACTCTTATTATCATGATTATGTTTTAACGAAGAACTTGTATGATTATTTCGCCAAACAGTTTTAAATTGAAACTCAACATAATAGCATGCTCTGTGTTAAAGGCCACCTGTTATTTCTGCACTGCTTGTAAAAGAACATTCACTGTGATGAAACTTCATCTTTCTGGGTGTTGGTAGGTCAGGATATGATTGTAGTAGTTTAAGATATAATTATCGGGTTAAAATATGGTAATGCATTTGAATGGTAAGTGCAGATGGACAAAAATTGACCAGTTTTCTTTGCTGAACTATGTTTGATGAAGTGTATTTCAAGTAATTATTACCCAATAAATTGCTACAATATTTGTTCTGGATATTCACCAATCATATTCGAGTTCAAATAAATGTTACTGGTTACAATCCCTACAAAGTGCGACACGATAAATATGTTTTTGCGTGACAACAGTACGGTTTTTGCGGATCACCTAGAAGCATTGTGGGAAAAGCAGAGGAAAATTAAGACGATTTTGGCTTTTTCAAGGACAATTTAGTTTATAGCATAATTATTTATTGGAAAATACGTCGATAGATTTTTAAAATACACCAGAAATATCCCTTATCAATATAAGCACAGTTAGATGTTGTTTCCGTGTCAAAAATAAAGATTATTATCAAATTTTAAAATATCGTAATTTCGGTACAAAAAAATAGTAGAAATGAATCCAAAACAGTTTCTGTGCCTCTTTGGTCAAATCTGAAATTTTTAAGATCTTTCTTACCCACAGTAATAAGGATACGTTGAAGTTATAAACATTTTTCTCCAAAAATGCTACGGTTTTTTCGGGAATACTGTAAGGTTTTGAGTGACACTGCGTAAGAATGCGACGGTTTTCTCCTTATATTTAGATTTTTAATCAATGAAAGGATACCTAAATCAATGTGTTTATTTCATACCTTTATTGGTCTTTCGTTGTTATTCAAGCTTCAATCATAAAACAAAAGCAAATTATAACAATAAATTTTACGAAAAAAAGAAAAGAAAAAAAAACAATATACGAGTATATAGCTTCAGTACGAGGTCCTTTATCGAGAAAACTTAAATTAGGTCTTTCGGATACCGACTTAATACATTTTCAGCACAACTGGTTCATTGTTGAAATTTTCATTATAGTTTTCTTAACAACTACGAAACACAGTGGCTTAAAATTGGGTATATGGCTTCAGTATGAGGTCCTTTATCGAGAGTAAATTAGGTCTGTCGAATGTTTACCGACAATTTTATAGGTAGTGGTGGTATACTAAATGACCAGCGGCTCACAGATTTCTTGTTTTTAAAAATGTAAACTTTTGTAATGAATTAGTGGCAACTATTTGATTTTTTATGAGGACTTGGTGATATAAACTATATTCATTGAATAAGATATCTTTGTAACAAGTTGAATGTTCATCCCAAATTTATAAAGTTTTAAAAGATCTTAAAGTATTTAAATGTTGCTCTCCTAGGAGCAATACGTCCTGTAGAATGTGATTTTAAGGCGCTCTTAAAGGTGTTATGGAAAACTTGTGTACAAGTTTGAAGGTTAGTGATTCTTGGGATTTATATCTTTGGTTATCTTTATACACTTCATGAGATTACAATCTTAATATAAGCTGGCACTTAAAAAAACTGTTACTTTTTGTTGCTTAAAGGAGGTGTTTTATTTACACGAAGTAGTCAGTATACTCTTAGTATACACCAAACGCACATGCGTGCGACTTTTTGCAGAGGCTCTAGCAAAACCTTTGATATAGCCGTCTATATACTATAAAAGCGTTCGTAATTGTGTTAGGAGGAAAACTTTTAAATAAAATTCATGCAACTTGAAGACTTAATATTTCAGTGATGTCTTGAAATCACTTTATTGCAAACCACGATGATCATGTGTGAAATTGGTATACAGACAAAAATCCTTAGCAACAAAGTATATAGAAACATAATTTTCTTCGATTCCAGTTAAAGATTTAGTCTGCATTATTGACTTAATTGACTTATTTATATGGACTTATTTGATATAATTATTAAAGGAAGATTGGATCTGAAAAAATCATCCCAATTTAAAGGCTGTATTTTGATTTTTTTAAAGGATGATTATTACAAATTGCAAATGTTAACTAATCCTTTTTGTTTGTCAAAAATATAAGATTGCCACAACAAAATAACTTATTCTATACATAGAAATGTTGATGAAAATCTGACAGAGTAAAAAGATCCAAACTGACCGGATTTCGTTTTAGAGCAAGCAAGACAGACTAGACCTGAAATCAAAACCCCATACTATAATGCTGCATGCCAAATATGAAGAGGCTGAACTAAGAAAATTTACATGAAATAAAAGTAACTACATTTACAAAATTTACGAACTTTTTAAATGATTTACAATAAAAAGCTACGCCGAGCGCAGCATGATACGACCACAACAAGTTGAACCCTGTACGTTGGAGGCCCAATAAAGATAGTCTATTGCTTTGGTCACATGCAGCTCATGGTGGACTTACAAAGCTTTTTAACACATGCATCCTGTGGTGGACTCTAAAATGCACATTTAAAACATTTATATTTACATCAACATTTAATAGAAAAAATCTTGTATCAATTGACATATTTGGCCCTTTTGACCCCTAATTTTTCAAAAAACGATAATAATTATTGCAAATCTGATTGAACAAAAGCAGACAAGGATTCCAATGAATTTTCTTTTTAATCTGACCAAAAATAAAAAGAGCCCTTTTTGCCCTTTTTTCTACAACTTTAGAGGCCACAAACCCCAAATACAGTACCAACCTTCCTTTAGAGAATATAACCATCATATTAACACTTCATAACAATTGACTGGCTCTCTACAGCTAAATTTTTGTCTAGAACTTCGACCTCTTATTTTTCAAAAATGGTAAGAGATATTGCAAATCTAATGCATGGATTTTCACAACAATTCCAATAAAAAAGGTTTTCAAAATCGGACCTCAAATAAAAAATTCAATTTTTCGGGTGTGGTCCCTTTTTGACCCCATGTAGCAATGTAACGGTGCAATATATATCAAAACCATAGACAAATTTAGTTTACAGAATTTAATGAGGAATTGAATAAACATTCTACAACAGTTTTGTAAATTCACCGGATTTAGTCCCTTTTGGTCCTTTTTACTAAAACAGTAGGGGTCACAAACCCCAAGTACAATACTAATCTTCCTTAAGTAGTAACTAACATCATATCAAACTTTCAAAATTTAATAACAATCGGTAAATATTTACTCAAGTTATTGCACGGCTACCAAATGTCTACAGACGACAACGACAACGCTGACGACAACGACGATCGACAACAACATCGCCATAACATTATACGATCGCAAAAAATCTGCGGTCATATAAAAACGAAAAATATTGTTCCACCCGCCGCTTACTGTTTTTTTAACTGGTCAAGAGGTCAGTTTCAGTGTAATTTTTACACGTCAACTACTTTTAAAAGATTCTATGAAGTGTTTTAAAATTGTATTAATTTATGGCTATTCTATACGGATAACCTAATTTGTTTTATCCTAGTCTAATGTTTGAAACCAGTGCCGTTCCCGGTTGGCGCTGGTGAGGCCTCTTTGCCGGCAAAACTACTGGAATGTGTGTCCTATGTTGTTGAATTGGACAGCCCTGTCATAAGAATATCTGGATTGTATCTAATGAGGAAAAATGATTGCAATCTATACATTGGTGCGCCGTATTAAAGAAGCCTGCTACAGGTCCCGATAAGGGAAAGACTCGTAAGGCGTTCCCATCCATCCGTTTCTTTTCAGATTACAGAGAGTTCTCATCCCCGATTGGCCATGTGTCCCCATTTTCCCCACTTTATCATCACAACGTGTTCATTTTCATGTTCAGTTCTCTGATATAACCGAAATCGGGCTGCTGCAGAGTAAAGGTTTTAACTTTTGTGTAACTAGCCATATTTTAAAAATTTTCTTAAATGAACATACGATCATCATTGTAACCCAACATCTATATACTAGTATATGACTATTTCAGTATCATGAATGATTTTTCCTATACCTCAAGTACCTCAGTTTTAACTAAAAATATCTTGTATTGAGCCCATTTTATCTACATAATCTCGTTTTAGGATGTATAAAATTGTTAAAGATTGTGGAAAATGTAATACACGACGAGGCTTATGGAATGAAAATTAAAACAACCGTTTTCTAAAATATAAATTGTTTGCTATTTCCGTTTCTATTTTTATTGCAGTAATTTTTAAAGTTTGATAATATATTCATCCGCATGTAAAATATATGTATCTGAATAGTTTCTTGTACGGATAATGTCTTTTTTTTACATTTGTAATATTGCAAGATTTCGTAAGGAATTGTGTAAAATTAACAATAAAATACCGTTTCTCGGTTTGCAATTCATTTGTCTTTAATAACAAAGAAATCAAAAACTCCAAATTTGTAATCTCAAGACAAGTTTAAAAACCAAGTTTAATTGTTTGTTTCAACTTGAACGCGAAAAAACCGTCGCTTTGTTCATCAAAAACCTTCACCTACACACTAAAAAACCTTATATAGCAAAAGGTAACACACGAAGAAACCTTACCAAAGCAAAATATTTTGGCTGGCAAATATGTTCTTCTGCTTTATGACAGAAGACTGGTTCAAAGTAATAAATGTTGGCAAATAAGTAAATTTTATATGGTAATAAATAAACTAACCTTACGGTGAATTTTCTTGACAAAATTCGTTTGAAGGTCCAAAAACAAGGCTTACCAGACGGAAATATTACTTTTTTTTGCTTTATTTAACTGTTATATTGAAAAAAATATACCTACCTATTTCTCAGAATACAGGGTTGTATGTGAATACTTTTTCAAGACCAATTGCATTCATTTACACACTGATAATTAATACCTTTTCATTTTTGTCATCTGTAAAATTTGGATATGTCCGCAAAAACCTTACTGTTGTCACGCAAAAACATTTTTGTCGTGTCGCACTTTGTAGGGATTGGGTTAGAGCAATCGACAGAAAAATCGTATAAAAAAAAAATTTTGTAAGAGACCATGACGCGTATAATCAAAATATTGTGCACTCACTGATTTCACAACTACCACCGATTTCATGATTACACGTTGAACCAGGTGATATATAATTAATGTATTTGTTGCTAAGAGCCCATGCTGACGAGTCATTTGTGTCTCGTTATTTTACATGTAGTAATATAGATACATGGTAGGTCAATGATATTTGGTACATTTGTAGGTAGATAGAGCTTAGTAAAACATAGTCTCGAACCCAAACTCATACTACCAAGGTAGTGAGTCTGGGAAAACACCTATTGATTTCTCGTAACCACTAGGTGGCGATCGTTATACCTTTTAACCTTTACCACGTGTGTATATGACGTGTTAAGCATACAAGATTCATTTCAATCTGAAATGAACCAACTTTAAAAACTCAACGTTTCATTGGTCTTCCGTGGTTTTTGACAACTGGTTCTGCAAAATCGAGAATCGGATTGGTCAAACGTGTATGGTTCTGTAATCAAGAATGTCCCAATTTTTAACTCCCAATAAACATAAACAATTCCAAAACCAGGTAGACGCCCGTGAGTACATTTTAACGATAAAACGATTTTTTTTATTGTTAACAAAACCAACTTGTGTTCAAATGTGTAAAATATGATGTCTTATTATAAAATAAGAAATTATATGTTATAAGAGAACAACTCACATCAATTCGAGAAGTTATCTCGCTATTGTATTTGCATAAATTCACTGAACCATAGGCACGGAATTCTGAACATACGGTTGAGTGATTTTCGTCGAATATTATGATAAAGCCTGAAAGTACTCCGAACGTACACATAACAAAATAGGTAATGGGACTGTTCCAGACTCTTATCATCTATTGATAAGCGTCTGGGTGATCGAGACTAAGTAAAACATGATTCCTGTCCTGTTGCATTAGGTCACTGTGACCTACATTTTCCGCTTTCGCAACTCTGTTAACATTGGTTAAGTTTTTC
This sequence comes from Arcuatula senhousia, assembly GCA_963971305.1. Lineage (NCBI taxonomy): Eukaryota > Metazoa > Mollusca > Bivalvia > Mytilida > Mytilidae > Arcuatula > Arcuatula senhousia. The sequence continues at coordinate 9,874,112 of OZ020317.1, read as the reverse complement.
GTTTTAGGTCCATTTCTCAGGAACTATACATGGAAGGTCAATATTTGGTGGGGAAATAGATCTTAGCTAGTAGAAAACGATTTACTATGAATATAGGTCATCTTCACCTATATGTGCATACAAAAAAGGAATTTTCTATCTCAAAAATTTATATAAATCAAAGTTACATGTATGCCCCTTTTGGACTTAGAAATTTTACACGAAAATCTTGTTTGCAACTCCTCTGAAATGGCTCAATCTATAAGTCAGGGAGATCATCAAAAACAGTTATATTTCTTTATAATCATTCTAGGTTACTTATTTGTACTTTTCTAGTCAAATTTGAGTTACTTCCCTTGATTATTTTAATAATGTAACCAGTTTCAGTTTTTTTTTCTTGCTAAAAATGACCAATTTAAAAAAAAATGTAAAATTTTCTTTTAATTCTTGTCTTAAATCTGAAGTTTTTTCTTAATTGATAGATTATCAATGGCTTGACAAGGTATATTTATTCGAAATCATGATTTAAGCACTGGGGCTGTGATAATGACATTTTAATTTCCCATGGGCATCATCATCTTTGAGAGGCTTGCATACCAATAAGATAAGCTTGCAATTTCAAACTCATAGCTGAACTACACAGTTTTAAGTTCAAATAATGCAGGAAAAAATTAGCCCAGTGGGGGAAAATTCACCAACTATGTAAATTTGTAGATTTGAAAGTGATCAATTTAACAAAAGTAACTGAAAATGATTATCTTTCTAAATTCAGATAACCAAAATCAGTTATAAAAATTATAACTTATTTTGATGGTGTCCCTGACTGATAATGTCTATGATTACAAAACTTGGTATGTGAGAAGAACACCATACAAAAATGTATGTTTATAACATGTATAAGTTATCAACCAGACACCCTTCAGACGACCAAATATGACCATTATCGTATTTCAAACCAGCATTACCATTTAGACCCTCACCAGATTCCGTTTGTTTACATCCGGCGCTACTTCCGGTGTAAAATATGAATCTATGTTGCGACACATGTAATGTATGGTACCACCAACACTGTCTTGGAATGAATGAACATGTCTATAAAGCACTCAAAAACATCAGCTGGGACTGCATACAATGTGGTTTACCCAACTTTGCCTCATCTCTCTTCGACATAACACTGTTTGAGAGCACCAATCAGTTTGAAACATTGGCATATGCACCACACCCTGACAACAACAACGAAGTTAGTTTTGGTTCACCTCAAGCCACTTCATCACCTAATAGAATGAACACCAACAGATCTGGAAGCACACATCCACAACGACTTTCATCATTATTAAGCTCTACACAGAACTCAAGCCTTTACCCAGGTATAGATGATGATGAAATGCATCACCCAAGCTTCACCAACTCAGAGCAAAACCAGATAATCCATAGGAGTAACCACCAACGAGAAGATATACCAATTAAAGTCTTAGTTGTAAACTGCCAACAATTATTGATAAACGTCCACAACTAGAAAACATGATAGAACAAACAACAGCAGACATCATTATTGGAAGCGAGTCATGGCTCAAAGACCACCACCTATCAACAGCTGTCTTCCCGAAAGATTTCAAAGTTTTTCGTAAAGATAGGAAAACCCGACCAGGAGGAGGCGTCTTTATACTCGTATCTGAGAAATTTGAATGCATTGAACCAGAAGAACTCAAATCTGACAACTGTGAGTTGATATAGGTAAAGATCAAGGTAATTGGCACAAATCACCTGTATGTTGGTTCGTTCTACCGACCACCAGATTCTGACGACACTGAATATCTGACACACCTAGATACCAGCTTGATGCGTATACCACAAGGATCACACATATGGCTTGGAGGCGACTTTTACTTAGGAGACATCAACTGGGAAGAAGAAAACATAAAACAAAATGCATCGAAGCATCGTCAATCACAACAACTGTTAGACATAAGTAAAGATCATTTCTTAGACCAAGTAGTAATGGAGCCAACAAGAATAACAGAAACTTGCGAGAATACACTAGATTTATTTTTTACCAACAACAGCACGCTAATCAACAGAGCCCAAGTTATTCCAGGAATATCTGATGATGAAACAGTTTTAATTGAATCAAGCCTAAGACCAATGAAAACCAGAACACCACCAAGAGAAGTATATTCATACAAAAAGGGAGACTTTGAGAATTTAAAAATAGAGTTAAAAAGTATGGAGGGTTACTTGTTTAATCTACAAGACCAAAACGAGGATGTCAACATTATATGGACATACTTCAAGACCCAGCTAACTCGGCTAATGGATAAATACATCCCAAAAAGACAAGTCAAAGGCAACAAAACACGCAAACCATGGGTCGATAGGAAAGTTAAAGCCGGACTCAAACGAAAAAGCAAGCTATATACCAGAATGAGAAAGACCAAAAACCCATCAGACATCAGAAAATACAAGGAAAGTAAAAGAACCGTACAGAAAGCCGAAAGACGAGCCTACTGGACCTACATCAACAACATCATAGAAGTAGGAGACGGCGAACACGATGCCCCAAGCAAACAGAAACGATTCTGGAATTACATCAAATCCCTAAGGAAAGACAATACTGGTATATCACCACTAAAAGACAATGGCAGGCTATTCAACAGTGCAAAGGACAAAGCCAACATCCTGAATAGACAATATCAATCAGTATTTACCAAGGAAGACGACCAAGAGGTACCTTTACCATCAGGGCAACCCCGTCCATCAATGCCTGAGATCACCATCACCAGGGAGGGTATTCTCAAACTATTGCAGAAGAGTAACCCTACAGTACTTGAACCGATCAATGCAACACTTTGACGGATCGATGACTGATCGGTGACGGATTGATGACGCGTTTGGACCGGATTGATGACTGATTGATGACGGATTGGTGAATGATTGGTGACTGGTTGTTGACTGATTGATGACGGATCGGACGGATTGGACGGATGACGGATACCATAGGCAACCGGTCTATCGATCCGTTATTTTGACTGATACGATCGATCGGTTTAATTAGAAAACTCTTCTGTGAAACGAAGTTATCGTTTTTACCTATACGTTTATAACATGTATAACGCAATACAAACCAGTGACGGCGTTAATTTAATTTGTTTAAATAAATTATGCTATAGTGTTAAATAAGACGTACATTTTCTATTTAAATATGTTAATATTATTAATCTAATAAATTTAATAATTGTTTACATAGTACTTCCTTTAAACTAAATAGGCAAAGTTCGTGTTCTTTTCTTCCATAAAAATATTAATAATATAATTTTATTTTATTAATTTGTTCTGATTTTTAAATACAAAAAACAGGAACTGTGCTGAAAAAATCTTTGAAATGTAAAAGGGTTCTGCTTAGAATGATTATCACAACAATTTGTAACATATATTCAACAACAAAATATTCAGGAGATATCAATAATCTAGTCAATTTTATTTTAATTTTCTTTTAATTCGCTGTGTTAAATTTGTTCGCATAGGAATATAGATCACATTTGCAAATTTCTCATGTAAAATATATGAAACTTTAGTAAATTCTTATATTTTAGCATAAAATGATATGATGGTTTAATAAAATTGCCAAGAAAATGTTTGCGAAACAACTTTTTACATCAGGTTTGACACATTAATGCTAAGATAAGTTGAAAAGTTGCATAACTACATGTACATATTGCTGACTTAAAAAATAAGGTTCATATAGTTAATAGATAATAGATAAAATTTGTTCGCAAAGGAATATAGATCACATTTGTAAATTTCTGATGTAAAATATATGAAACTTTAGTAAAATCTTATATTTGAGCTTAAAATTTTATGACGGTTAGATAAAATTGACAAGAAATTGTTTGCGAAACAACTTTTTTCATCAGATTTGACACATTAATGGTATGTTCAGTTGAAAATTTGCATAAGAACATATTGGCGCCTTAAAAATTAAGGTTCATAAAGTTAAGAGATTATGCAGAAAATTTGTTCGCAAAGGAATATAGATCACATTTGTAAATTTCTGATGTAAAATATATGAAACTTTAGTTAAATCTTATATTTTAGCTTAAAATTATATGACGGTTAAATAAAATTGACAAGAAATTGTTTGCGAAACAACCTTTTTCATCAGATTTGACACATTAATGGTATGTTCAATTGAAAATTTGCATAAGAACATATTGGCGCCTTAAAAATTAAGGTTCATAAAGTTAAGAGATTATGCAGAAAATTTGTTCGCAAAGGAATATAGATCACATTTGTAAATTTCTGATGTAAAATATATGAAACTTTAGTTAAATCTTATATTTTAGCTTAAAATTATATGACGGTTAAATAAAATTGACAAGAAATTGTTTGCGAAACAACCTTTTTCATCAGATTTGACACATTAATGGTATGTTCAATTGAAAATTTGCATAAGTACATATTGGCGCCTTAAAAAATAAGGTTCATAAAGTTAGGAGATTATGAAGGAAATTTGTTCGCAAAGGAATATAGATCATTTCTGATGTAAAATATATGAAACTTTAGTTAAATCGTATATTTTAGCTTAAAATTATATGACGGTTAAATAAAATTGACAAGAAATTGTTTGCGAAACAACCTTTTTCATCAGATTTGACACATTAATGGTATGTTGAATTGAAAATTTGCATAAGTACATATTGGCGCCTTAAAAAATAAGGTTCAAAAAGTTAAGAGATCATGAAGAAAATTTGTTCGCAAAGGAATATAGATCACATTTGCAAATTTCTTATGTAAAATATATGAAACTTTAGTAAAATCTTATATTTGAGCATAAAATTATATGATGGTTTAATAAAATTGCCAAGAAAGTTTGCGAAACAACTTTTTTCATCAGGCTTGACACATTAATGCTAAGATGAGTTGAAAAGTTGCATAACTACATATTGCTGACTTAAAAAATTAGTTTCATATAGTTAAGAGATAATAAAGAAAATTTGTTCGCAAAGGAATATAGATCACATTTGTAAATTTCTGATGTAAAATATATGAAACTTTAGTAAAATCTAATATTTGAGCTTTAAATTATATGACGGTTAGATAAAATTGACAAGAAATTGTTTGCGAAACAACTTTTTTCATCAGATTTGACACATTTATGGTATGTTCAGTTGAAAATTTGCATAAGAACATATTGGCGCCTTAAAAATTAAGGTTCATAAAGTTAAGAAATTATGCAGAAAATTTGTTCGCAAAGGAATATAGATCACATTTGTAAATTTCTGATGTAAATTAAAATATATGAAACTTTAGTTAAATCTTATATTTTAGCTTAAAATAATATGACGGTTAAATAAAATTGACAAGAAATTGTTTGCGAAACAACCTTTTTCATCAGATTTGACACATTAATGGTATGTTGAATTGAAAATTTGCATAAGTACATATTGGCGCCTTAAAAAATAAGGTTCATAAAGTTAAGAGATCATGAAGAAAATTTGTTCGCAAAGGAATATAGATCACATTTGCAAATTTCTTATGTAAAATATATGAAACTTTTGTAAAATCTTATATTTGAGCATAAATTATATGACGGTTTAATAAAATTGCCAAGAAAGTTTGCGAAGCAACTTTTTTCATCAGGTTTGACACATTAATGCTAAGATAAGTTGAAAAGTTTCATAACTACATATTGCTGACTTAAAAAATAAGGTTCATATAGTTAAGAGATAATAAAGACAATTTGTTCGCAAAGGAATATAGATCACATTTGTAAATTTCTGATGTAAAATATATGAAACTTTAGTAAAATCTTATATTTGAGCTTAAAATTATATGACGGTTAGATAAAATTGACAAGAAATTGTTTGCGAAACAACTTTTTTCATCAGATTTGACACATTAATGGTGTGTTCAGTTGAAAATTTGCATAAGTACATATTGGCGCCTTGAAAAATAAGGTTCATAAAGTTAAGAGGTTATGAAGAAAATTTGTTTGCATAGGAATATAGATCACATTTGCAAATTTCTAATGTAAAATATATGAAACTTTAGTAAAATCTTATATTTGAGCATAAAATTATATGATGGTTTAATAAAATTGCCAAGAAAATGTTTGCGAAACATTTTTTTTCATCAGGTTTGACACATTAATGCTAAGATAAGTTGAAAAGTTGTAAACTACATATTGCTGACTTAAAAAATAAAGTTCATATAGTTAAGAGATTATAAAGAAAATTTGTTCGCATATAAATATAGATTACTTTTGCAAATTTCTTATGTAAAATATAGGAAACTTTAGTAAAATCTGATATTTGAGCATAAAATGATATGACGGTTTAATAAAATTGACAAGAAAATGTTTGCGAAACAATTTTTTTCATCAGGTTTGACACATTAATGCTAAGATAAGTTGAAAAGTTGCATAACTACATATTGCTGACTTAAAAAATAAGGTTCATATAGTTAAAAGATAATAAAGAAAATTTGTTCGCAAAGGAATATAGATCACATTTGCAAATTTCTGATGTAAAATATATGAAACTTTAGTTAAATCTTATATTTTAGCTTAGAATGGTGAAATAAAACTGACAAGAAATTGTTTGCAAAACAACTATTTTCATCAGATTTGACACATAAATGCTATAATTTTTTTGAAAACTTGAATATTAAACTTCATATCTTTAACTTGAAAAATAAGGTTATTTAACTATTTTTAAGAGATTATGAAGAAAATGTATTTCCATTATAGAAATGTTAAGACCAAACATTTCTTATGCAAGCTACAAAAGTATAAGAAATTAAAAATCTGATGTTTGAGCTTAATATTAAATGATGGTTTTATAACAATCACAAAAAATTGTTTTCAAAATAACTTTCTGACAAGATTTTAAATGAGGTATTTCAAAATATAATATATTTGACATCAAAAATCGTATGAATTTTCGCATTTTAAAACAGAAATGTGTTATGTCTTAATTAATTTACATTAAAGTTTGACTTTAATATTTATTTAAGCACAATTCGGCTGTGCTTTGTAATATTCTATTTGTTGTTATTATTAATGTAAAACTTGTCAAATGTCCCGCTCTTACATTTATTTATATAAATTTCTATTTTATTCAAAGATTTTATGCATTCGATCTAGGAGTCATGTGATACAATAAGCGAAAAGAACTTAAAAATTCCGTATTTTAGATTGAATTGACGCGTGACGGATTGGTAAATTGCATCATGGGATGCATTTGACGGATAGGATCGGACGGATTGGTGACTGATCGATGACGGATTGGTGACTGATTGATGACGGATCGGTGAATGATTGAGACCGGATCGATGACTGATTGGTGACTGATTGATGACGCGTGACGGATCGCAAAAACTGTTGCATTGATCGGTTCAAGTACTGTAACAAGGCTTCTGGGCCAGATGAAATATCAGCAAGAATACTCAAGGAATGCGCAGAGGAAATTGCCCCCCTCCTATGTATCATCTTTAGTGAAAGCCTTAAGTCTGGGAAAGTACCAAACGACTGGAAACAAGCAAATGTAACAGCTATTTTTAAGAAAGGAAGTCGATATGATGCCAGCAACTATCGACCCGTCTCCCTGACCTGCCTATGTTGTAAATTTATGGAGCATATCATAGTTAGCAGCACCTTGAAACATCTAGACCACCACAACATCCTAACCAATTGCCAGCATGGTTTCAGAGCAAGACGTAGCTGCGAAACACAACTTATTACACTTTCACACGAACTAGCAACAGCTTTAGACAAAGGACAACAGATAGATATGATCATCCTAGACTTCTCCAAAGCATTTGATCGTGTTCCACACAAGCGCCTCCTCAACAAGATCCATCATTACGGAGTTAGAGGACAAACACACAAATGGATACAATCCTTCCTATCAGAGAGGTTACAGCAGGTACTAGTAGAAGGTGAAACATCAGACAAAGTCCCAGTTGTAAGCGGAGTGCCACAGGGCACTGTTCTTGGACCACTCCTATTCCTACTCTTTATTAACGACTTACCAGACGACCTAACATCAGGTGTAAGACTCTTCGCAGATGATTGCATAGTGTACCGTACCATCACTTCAGCTGTAGATACTGAGATGCTACAAGAAGATCTACACACACTGGCTACATGGGAAAAGACCTGGGGTATGGACTTCCATCCACAGAAGTGTAGTGTACTCACAGTCACTAGAGTAAGAGCACCAACCATCCACCACTATAAACTAAAGGGCCAGATACTTGAAACATCTAAGAGCACGAAGTACCTTGGAGTAGATTTACAACACGACCTATCATGGAAACATCATATTGATAGAGTAACGAAAAAGGCCAACAACATGTTAGGATTCCTCAGACGAAACCTCAGAACATCCAACACTGAAACCAAGACAAATGCCTACATAGCCATGGTAAGATCCAACCTTGACTACTGTGCGACAGTTTGGAATCCACACCAGAAAGACCAAATCAGGAAGATTGAGATGGTCCAGCGACGTGCAGCCCGTTATACCACCAACCGCTATAGAAACACCAGTAGCGTAGGGAGCATGTTAGAAGAGCTAGGCTGGGACACATTAGAAAACCGGAGGAAGAAACAACAGTTGACCATGTTCTATAAGGTAGTGAATGACCATGTGGATATACCATGCACAGACTACCTTACACCAATGAACTCCAGAACCAGATCAGCCCATGGAAAGAAGTTCCGCCAGTACTTGACGAAGACCAACACACTAAAGTACAGCTTTTTCCCCAGGACAATTCCAGCATGGAACGCCTTGCCTGCATCCGTTGCTGAGGCTCCCTCTTTGGTATCCTTCAAGAGGGAGCTAGCTACAGTCTCTTTCTAAATCTGCTTTCCTCCCATTTGCCCAGTAGTCCAAGTGATGGACTAGAGCTATGTCGGCGGGGTCTTCGACCCTGGTACCGCCACGGAAGCCGAACAGGTCTAGACCAGATGGGTGAAGAGCAAATGGGGCATCTCTTAAATTTTTATTTTTTATTATTATTTATTTTTATTTTTTTATATTTGTTAATTCTTCTTTGATTTGATAATTTTGGACATTCTTCTAAATTTTCTTTATGCACCGGAAGCGTTGAGTAATTGTCAAGATAATGACGGATCAACGTACCATGTAGATGTAGATGTAGAAGTTGTGCGTACATTTGTACAATGTACTATTTAAAAGGATTTTTTTTTCTCAATTTTTTATGGAATTACGCCCCTTTTTAGCATATAACTTTTACCCATTTTACTCTAAGATCTTGTCTGCAACTCCTCTGGAATGGCTCATGAAATCTACGATTACGAAACTTGGTATGTAAGAAGAACATTATGTGTAGTTGTTCATACATTTGTACAGTGTACTAAACATGCTAAAAGGATTTTTTAATTCTCAATTTTTTATGGATTTCCCAAGTTCCCACAGAGTTTGGTATTTTTAGACTCTTGATAACATATAGTGTTTGCCATTTTCAATATTTTTGGTAGAGAGCCCCTGATGAGTATTGATTAGACGAAACGCGCATCAGGTGTAGCAAAATTAATTGTCTGGAACTTTGTTGTCATTTTTATTTCAATACATGTACATAATGTATGAAACAGATACTGTTTGTAAAAGCTATTATTTATGATCATTCATGTTTCAGGGGTGTTCATACTGTTGCTGAAGACTTTATTTTCAATGCAAGACAGGTAGTTATATATGAGACAGCATATCTCAGAGATATTGAATATAGATCTGAACAGGGACCTGCATCTAAAGATATGTATGTGGAAGTGGTCAGGAGTTTTGCACGAATGTGTAGGTTAGCTGTAGGGTGAGTTCCTTATTTCTGTAACAATAACCTAAAATGTTAGGAGTTTTACACGAATGTGTAGGTTAGCTCTAGGGTGAGTTCCTTATTTCAGTCACAATAACCTATAATGTAAGGAGTTTTACACGAATGTGTAGGTTAGCTCTAGGGTGAGTTCCTTATTTCAATGACAATAACCTATAATGTAAGGAGTATTGCACGAATGTGTAGGTTAGCTGTAGGGTGAGTTCCTTATTTCCTCAGATGAGTGCAGATGTTGGTTTGTCATAGGGTTTTGTTTTGTCTTCCTTTACCGGATTTGACACGCTGAATGGACTATTGGCAACGCGACGGTGTGCTATAGCAAGCAGGAACTGCTTACTCTTCCGGAACACCTGAGTTCACTCTTGTTTCGACTGGAGTTCACGTTGTTGATTGATATTCAGTTATTTTGTGTTTCCATGTTTTACATGTTGTCTGTTTTTGTCCCGTTCTTGTTGGTGTTTACTGGTTTTGTCTCTGCCCTTTCGGACTTTTGATATTCGGATACCCCATTGGTACCTCTGCTTCTTTCAATGACAATAACCTATAATGTAAGGAGTTTTACACGAATGTGTAGGTTAGCTGTAGGGTGAGTTCCTTATTTCAGTGACAATAACCTATAATGTAAGGAGTTTTGCACGAATGTGTAGGTTAGCTGTAGGGTATGTTCCTTATACCAGTGACAATAACCTATAATGTATTGTTAATCTATATTGATTTATTCTCATTTCATAATGATTTTGTAGAACTGTCAAGCCTTAAAACTTCTTTGTTACCCCTGCCAAAGTGTGTCCCGGACATGATATTCTTACCCCCCATAGCGATATTTTGACCCCCCCCTAGACAGTTCAATATAAGTCTTTGATTAAATATTAAGGGTTGCGATATTCTTTCCCCTCTCTGCGATATTTTGATCCCCATTGACAGTTTAATATAAGTCTTTGATTAAATATTAAGGGTCGCAATATTCTTACCCCCTAGACAGTTTAATATAAGTTTTTGATGAAATACATGTTTAAAGGGTCGTGATATTCATACCCCCCACCCCACCCCGTGATATTTTGACCCCCTGCTGAAACCTAAGATATAAGTTTATGATATAACCCTCTTCAGGGGGGGGTCAATATTTCGCAGGGGTGGTCATGATAACGCAACCCTTGGGTTAATATTTCATATGATATTCTTACCCGGGGTCAATATACCATATGATATTCTTACCCCGAGGTAAGATTTCGCAGGGGGTCAAAATATCATTTGACACCTCATAGTCTTGTCAAATGATGTCAATTTATGTTATTATCCATCAATTAATTAATTTAGATCAAGATCAATCTGAATGCTTAAAGCATGCTATAGATAATAACATGAAATAAAACACTCAGATGATATGCTTACAATTTGAAAACTTGTGTTATTTTTCAATGGATAAGGTTTCTGAATAGGTGGGGTTCAAAATTGGGAATTTAATTTATTAATTGTTTTAAAATTAGTTTTTCGTTTCATATTATTTTTGAATTGAGAAAACATGTAATTGAAATTAATTTATAAGAAATGACCACAATATTTTTTCTGTCTATTTGAAATAACATTTAAAAATGTGGCACATAGACAGAAAAAAAATCGGTCATTCATTGAATAAAATTATCTTCTAGGTATGGATCATCATGGAAAGGGAAAATGTTAATACAGGATGTAAAAGTTTCTTCAAGGGCGGATCTGGTGTTTATGCCATTGGACTTTTGTCATGAACCATTAGGAGATCTAGCATCACAAAAATCTTCAATCGTTACAGTTGTTGAGGTGACATTTGCATATCTTAGAAAATCCAATGTTTTGAGTATTTAGAATTAATTAGATACAACTATTTTAATGGCCCAATCACTTAAGTGAAGGGGCATATAGATTTACATTTCTCCGTCCATACGTCCAGATGTTAACCAAGGTTAAAGTTTTGCATTTAGGTCCATTTCTCAGGAACTATTCATGGTAGATCAATGATACTTGATAGGTAGATAAATATTAGGTAGGACAACACGATTCAATATATATTTGGTTACCTTGACCTACATTTTCTGCTTGAACAACTTTATTAAAGTTTTGCATTTAGTTCAATTTCTCAGAAACTATACATGGTAGATCAACTAGGCTTGATAGGTAGATAGATACATGTATTAGGTAGTACAACACGATTCAATATGTATTTGGTTACCTTGACCTACATTTTCTGCTTGAACAACTTTATTAAAGTTTTGCATTTAGTTCAATTTCTCAGGTTAAAGTTTTGCATTTAGGTCCATTTCTCAGAAACTATACATGGTAGATCAACTAGGCTTGATAGGTAGATAGATACATGTATTAGGTAGTACAACACGATTCAATATGTATTTGGTTACCTTGACCTACATTTTCTGCTTGAACAACTTAGTAAAGTTTTGCATTTAGTTCAATTTCTCAGGTTAAAGTTTTGCATTTAGGTCCATTTCTCAGAAACTATACATGGTAGATCAACTAGGCTTGATAGGTAGATAGATACATGTATTAGGTAGGACAACATGATTCAATATGTATTTGGTTACCTTGACCTACATTTTCTGCTTGAACAACTTTATTAAAGTTTTGTATTTAGTTCAATTTCTCAGGTTAAAGTTTTGCATTTAGGTCCATTTCTCAGAAACTATACATGGTAGATCAACTAGGCTTGATAGGTAGATAGATACATGTATTAGGTAGTACAACACGATTCAATATGTATTTGGTTACCTTGACCTACATTTTCTGCTTGAACAACTTAGTAAAGTTTTGCATTTAGTTCAATTTCTCAGGTTAAAGTTTTGCATTTAGGTCCATTTCTCAGAAACTATACATGGTAGATCAACTAGGCTTGATAGGTAGATAGATACATGTATTAGGTAGTACAACACGATTCAATATGTATTTGGTTACCTTGACCTACATTTTCTGCTTGAACAACTTTATTAAAGTTTTGCATTTAGTTCAATTTCTCAGGTTAAAGTTTTGCATTTAGGTCCATTTCTCAGAAACTATACATGGTAGATCAACTAGGCTTGATAGGTAGATAGATACATGTATTAGGTAGTACAACACGATTCAATATGTATTTGGTTACCTTGACCTACATTTTCTGCTTGAACAACTTAGTAAAGTTTTGCATTTAGTTCAATTTCTCAGGTTAAAGTTTTGCATTTAGGTCCATTTCTCAGAAACTATACATGGTAGATCAACTAGGCTTGATAGGTAGATAGATACATGTATTAGGTAGTACAACACGATTCAATATGTATTTGGTTACCTTGACCTACATTTTCTGCTTGAACAACTTAGTAAAGTTTTGCATTTAGTTCAATTTCTCAGGTTAAAGTTTTGCATTTAGGTCCATTTCTCAGAAACTATACATGGTAGATCAACTAGGCTTGATAGGTAGATAGATACATGTATTAGGTAGTACAACACGATTCAATATGTATTTTAAAAACAAAAGAATATGGAATACCTGGCCTACATTTTCCACTTTAATGACTTCGTTATTGCGTTTTAGGGGATTACTATTAAAGAGAAAGAAACAAGTATATTATGGAATTACTATTTTCAGAAATGAAGTTTCATTTCTTATTTTAGCAAATATTTTTGTTCTGTTTCTAGATCTGGTTCTAACAATTTTGTCTTCATAAATTGATCAAATAAAAACATCTCTTTCCAACAAATACTTTGAATTTTGTGGTGATATTTTTAAATATTTCTGTTGCTTTTCACATGCTACATACATATTATTTTAACCCGTTCACATATCTGTGTTACTCACTTTATAATTACTATACACCGGTTTCATGGTAGCAATGATTTAAGGCAAGTATGCATCAATATTCAATTTCAATTTGTTTAATCTAATTATGCCAAATCTTTTCTTTATTCTTCATTAAATATACAAATGTAATAGGAAAAAAATCTTCTTTTTAGGTCAGTGAGCTATTGCCAACTCTGCGTCCGTGGTCGTCATATGTCGTAAACCTTTTTTAAAAAATCTTCTTGTTTGAAACTTCTGAACAGAATTTGACAAAACTTGTCCACAATCATCCTTGGCATGTCCCAATCTATCACCAGAGGGAGTGTCTATCAACACTGACCTCTATACTATCGAGCTAAGGATCATGGGAAATATTTAATGATATTCAACAATCCCCGAATTCAGGGATATTACCCACAATCCTTAGCTCGATAGTCTATCAACACTGACCTCTATACTATCGAGCTAAGGATTGTGGGTAATATCCCCGAATTGGGGGATTGAATATCATTCAAATATTTCCCATGATCCTTAGCGCGATAGTATAGAGCTCAGTGTTGATAGATGCTCCCTCTGGTGATAGATTGTGGCATGTCTACTTTCAAAATCGTATCCGCCATGACTGTTCCTTAAAAAAACATGGCCACTGTTACTAACAATAGAACATAGGGGTCAGGCACACGTTTTTCACCTATATCTTGGAAATTTTTGTTGTTGAGTATATGTTAAATTTCGAAAATCTTCCCCGGAATCTACTTGACCCTAAATGTCATGCTTTGATTTCAGGCAAAAAATTTGAAAAGAGGTATGGCAGAGCATTACTCAGGAGAATCAACTCCAGTCAGGGAACCAGAATGTGTTCAGGAGCCATCCATCTACCAGAAAGTGAAACCAGGAGCTCTTGCACAACATGGCGGCGATCTATTGCTTTACTACAGATTATATGAACGAAAGTTAGTGGACAACTTGAAAGATTTGCAATATTTTCCTGGAATGTTAGTTGTTGGAACTGAGGCAAGATATAGTTCTTAATCAATTTTATTTACTATAGATTGTATGAACGAAAGTTAGGGGACAACTGGAAAGATTTGCAATATTTTCCTGGAATGTTAGTTGTTGGAACTGAGGCAAGATATTAGTTCTTAAGGATGTTCGCTACTATTATTGAAAATAAATAGGTTTCAAATTTGATGCCTTAAATGAAAAGATAATAGCAAAAGGTACAAAATAAGCAAAAAATGTTGATAGTTTCGCGACTTCATTAACTTTCAAAGTTTTTTTTAATAAAAATATCCGTGTAAGGATTAAAAAAAAATTTTAAATCCAGAATTTGGAGAAAAATAAAAATTAAAAAAAATGTTACTACAATTTTGGCTATAAAAACTTTGCAGTTGTGGAGTTAAAATTAGGTTGGTCGGGAGTTGGCAATCAAATTACTTTTTAATTTTGGCCCAATGTAAAACTTTTTAGCTCACCTGACCTTTAGTTGGTGAGTTATTGCCATCACTTTGAGTCTGTCCTTCGTTGTGGTCTGACACCATCTGTAAACCTTTTAAAAAATCTTCTCCTCTGAAATTACTGAATGGAATTTGATGAAACTTGGCAGCAATCATCCTTTGCATGTCTACTTTTAAAAGTGTGTTTTTATTATCTTTGCTAAAAAAAGAATATGGCCATGATATCTATAAAAAGAACTTAGGGGTAAAAATGCAGTTTTTTTCATTTTTTATGAATTTGACTTGGTATATATGCCGAGTTGAAAGTTGATAATTAAATTTTTGTGTGGATGGCCATTTTCAAAATAGCTCATATTTTTTACGGATTTTTTAAACATTTTTTTTATTTCAATGATAGCAAGGAAACACGGTAACACAAGTTGAATGGTGATGACAAAATTTTTGTCTGGCCTGCCATGTTTACCAATTTTTTTCAAAGTTTTTCCGACCTCAATGAAATTTGGTATAGGGAGAAAACATTGTATCCTAAGTTGAATGGTGATGGCAAAATTTTTGTGAAAGAAGCACTCAGATCCATTACACATGTACATATACATCGTATATCGAAAAAGCAATGACAAACTGTAACCAATGACATCCGAGAAAGAAGCCTGGTGTATAGCAGTTCAAAATTTTGAAAAAAAGGAAATTTCGATAATTGATGAAAAAATAAAATGGAATGCAAAATTATAGGAAGTCAAATCTAACAACTACTGTATATATGATGTGTGGATTCCTCAATTCTGTATTGTGAAATTTTTTTGCCCTTTATTCTCTATTCTACAAAGGTTTTTGCTATTTTTTACATTATTCTTTATTCTGTAAGGGTTATTATTCTCTATTCTTTAGTTTTTTGGTCATTATTCTTTATCTGTTAACTTTTTTAGCCTTTATTCTCTATTCTGTAAACCCCATCCACACCTTCATATATACGAGGGTTGTCCTAAAAGTTCATGGGCTGGTCTAAATTTTCTAAAATATGGCACATTATTCTGAAAAATGTTATTGCAGTAAATATTTGTAACATTTGGGACTTGAAATATGCAACTTTCATAAAAAATACTGTGTGTATAGTCTTTCTATTCTAATTTTCGGCATATGAGGTTCTATGACCTGGAGCAGTCAAAATTTCAATCAAAGTTCTGTTTATTATTATATACAAACATACTATAAAATATTTCAAGAAACACAAAAACTAAAAATAAACTACATTAAAAAAACTATAGTATATGTGGCTATCATGGCTATATTTCTTAAGTTTTAAAGGTTGTAGGTAAAGTAGACTTTGAGTAATGGCCATTCGAAATTAGATGATGGTGGCAAGTTGAAGAGAAAATGTGATGTGATTCAAAGGAGGTGGAGCAGTCGAACAGAGCATTTTTGGATGTGCGGAGTTTGATTAAGCAATTAATGTCATAAGCTTAAGTGAAAACCCATCAAACGAATTCAGTATATATAAAAGAACATCCCTGATTATGTTTTGTAAAAATATTTAAAGATTATACACTTTTCTGGGAAGATAATTGGGACAAAAAATATCGATTATCATTTTAAAACTGAAACTGCAATATTGTTCAATGTAAAATCCATCTAAAGATAATCTTAGACATTAAAAAACTGTAACTTATTTTGTTGATATTTTCAATGTTTCATGTTGCGTCCTTAGTTCAGATTCATGGCAACTCTAGTACCAAATTGAATTAGAATTATTTCATAAAGAACATGAAAACAAGACTCAAGTCAAATAACAAAATTCGCTGATTTTCACAAAATATGCCAATTATGTGACGGGAAGGAACATATTTATTTCATCTATTCATATTTTTGTTGTTTGAAAGGATACTGCCTTGAAATTTTGCACAGCACTTGACAATATGATGCATTTAATTGATACATAAAAATCGTTGCTCAATATGTACAATGTTTCAAGATAATCATAAAAAGGCAGTCCATGAACGTATGGACGACCCTTGTATATATAGATATATTCTAGATTTTTTTCCTGAAAAGATGTTTGATCAGCCCAAACTACACTGTACTTAATGTTGCTTATTTGTGTTTCTTCATAATTTCAGGTAATTTTTACATTATTAGAGATTCAAAATCAACATTTAGTGGAGTTAAAATCAACAGATCCAATAAATAACAGCCTCAGGGCAAAAATCCACTATTCTGAACCTAAAGACCTGTTGAAAAGAGAAGATCGGGATGTACTTTTAGAAGCATTTATCAGGCTTAACAATATATAGGTGCAATACTACACAGATGAAAGTTGCGAAATGACATCGACCAAAATGTTTACCGTAATATTATTAATTCACCTGGTATTAAAGTCAGCAAGCTATGAATATTAAAGTCAGCAAGCTATGAATATGTGTCTGTTGTCTATTGTTGTCCATCATCAATTTCCCGAACATCATTTGAAACCAATATACCAATATAGATGAAATAGACACCACTGATCCTCTTTAGTGTTCTAATAAAGGTTTAATTGTTTTTTATACGACCGCAAATTTTTTGCGATCGTATTATGTTATGGCGATGTCGTTGTCGTCGTCGTCGTCGTTGTCGTCGTCGTTGTCGTCGTCGTCGTCGTCGTTGTCGTCGTCGTCGTCTGTAGACACTTTGGTTTCCGTGCGATAACTTTAGTTGTAGTTAATCAATTGTTATGAAATTTTGATTTGATGTTTATCACCACTAAAGGAAGGTTGGTATTGCATTTTGGGTTTCTGGCCCTTACCGTTTTAGAAAAAAGGGCCAAAAGGGGCTAAAACGAGTGTATTGAAAAAACGTCTGTAGAATGTTTAATTTTCATCCGATTTTGATCATTCTTTTTTTATTGTATTCCTCAATAAATTCTGTCAGCAAAATGTAACAACACCTTTGATGTATCTTGTACCGTTACATTGCTATAAGGGGTCAAAAAGGGGCCACACCCAAAAAATCGACTTTTTTATTTGTGGTCCGATTTTCAAAATCTTTTTTTCATTGAAATCCCTGCCTGCGTTTTTCAATCAGATTTGCAATATCTCATACCGTTTTCGAGAATTTAAGGGTCAAAGGGGCCAAAAACGCCATTTATAAAAGTTTGTCCAGGCAAATAGTTTTTTACCAATATTAAGTTGTAGTGGGACAGTCAATTGTTATGAAGTTTAAATAGGATGTTTATATCCACTAAAGAAATGTTGGTTTTGTATTTGGGGTTTGTGGCCCCTACTGTTTTAGAAAAAAGGGCCAAAGGGGCTAAAACGGGTGTATTGACAAAACTGTTGTAGAATGTTCATTACTCATTCAATTTTAAAATTCTCTTTTTGTTGAAGTGCTCATAAAATTCTGTTTACTAAATGTGTCAATGATTATGATATGTATGCATGTGTCAAAAAGCTTTGTAAGTCCACTGTGGGCTTCATGTGACCAAAGCAATGGACTATTCATATTAGGCCTCCAACGTTCAGGGTTAAACTTGTTGCGGTCGTCTTATATTTACTATTTTCTTTTATTTAAATGTTTAGCATTTAAATACTATGTCTCAATGCAAATGGTACATGTAGGTATTATGGTCTCAATGCAGGTGGTACATGTACGTATTATGGTCTCAATGCAGATGGTACATGTACATTTTATGGTCTCAATTCAGATGGTACATGTACGTATTATGGTCTCAATGAAGGTGGTACATGTACGTATTATGGTCTCAATGCAGGTGGTACATGTATGTATTATGGTCAATACAGATGGTATATGTACAAATTCAGTTGAAAAAATCCTCAGCCAAAATTCTGAGCAAGCAAAAACAAATAATGGAACTATTAATCAAAATAACTCATCGAGATACTCCAAGACAGGCTATCGTCAAGGATATGAAAATTATTACAACAACTATTACGATCCGTACTATAATGGTTATTATAATTACAACCGACGTGGGAACGGTGGACGCAGATACCAAGAAAGAATGTCAAGGGAAAACAGTCCAAAATTATAGTTGTTTTAAGTGAACATGTGTAAATCATTTAATGTATTTTCATCAAAAAGATCTGTAAGCTTAGCTGTATGGAATGTTAATGGTATAAAATCCAATGTACAAAACAAATTTGAAGACGAATCATTTGTTAACATTATTAAAAAAATTGATATAATTGGTTTAACTGAAACACATCTGATTGAATCTCTACCATCCTCAGACAAAAACTTTAATATTCACCACTTCTATAGAGTTCAGAACAAAAAATCTAAGCGTGTGTTTGGTGGTATAGGTATATATTAATTAAAAAATCATTAAAGAATAGAATAAAAGTATTAAAAAACACAAACAGCAAATTTGTCTGGGTAAAATTTGAAAAAAAAACTTTTTCCAGCTTGAAAAGGACCTATTTGTATGTTTCTTACATATTCCTCCAGAAAACTCAACTTATAGTATTAGTCAAGGGGACCAATTTTCATGCTTAGTTAACAGTGTAATGAAATATCACAATGAAGGTGACATCATTTTGGGGGGTGATTTTAATGGTAGAGTTTCAACCTCAGTTGACTTTGTAAATAATGATTCCTACAATGAAAATTGGAATGATGATATTGAGTATATGGTTGATAATTGTAGACATAGACAATATCAAGATAATGAACTGACAGCCAGAGGGAAAAATATATTAAATTTATGTATTGAAAGTAGATTGAGGCTTTTAAATGGCAGAACTTTTGGTGACATGGAAGGTAAATTCACATTTCATAATTCCCTAGGTAGCAGTACAATCGACTACTTTATTTCAAGTGAATATTTCTTAAACAAAATAAATTTCATGAAAGTGCATAATTTCATAAGAACATTATCTGATCACTGTTGTTTATCCTTAAATTTTGAATTCAATTTGGATGTTGGTCAAAGCAAAACAATGTGAAAATAGCCATGATGCTTATATATCTTTCCCGGATAAATTTATTTGGGATGAAACTAGTATTACAAAATTTCAAATGTCTTTACAATCAGAATCAATCACTTCCATGATCAAAAGTTACCAAAATACTGATTATACTACTTGTGACAGTCCTGTTTATACATCTGCCAAGGATATCAATGATATTCTTTTAAAAGCTGCAACTACATCATTAAGAAAAAAACCAACTTCAAAAAAGAAAAATAACTCACAGAAGAAATGGTATGATAGATCATTACAAGAAATGAGATCTACTGTTAACCACTATAGCAATATGTTAGCATTTAATCCTTTTAACAAAAAACTAATGCAGAAATGTTTTATTCTTAATGCTAAATACAACAAAGAAAGAAAGAAAAAGAAACGAAACTATTTCCAATCAATTATGAATGAAATTGATAATCTAGAAGAAACTAATCCAAGTATGTTTTGGAAATTATTGAATTCACTGAAACAAAAAAACAACAGTCCAAATGATTGTATTGATATTAAAGAATGGGAGGAACATTTCAAAACTTTGAACTCCCTGCCAGAGTGTAAACAGGACACTGCAAGCAAATATCAAAAGTTATTTAATGATTTATTGTTAGCTAGAAAAAATGATTGGAACAGTTACAAATACCAAAACGCGGGTATAAACGGTTAATTTGGATATGCTATATATCAGGGGGCATTAAGTTTTACTCATGTCTGTCTGTCTGTCCGTCTATACGAATTTCCGTCAAGCTTTTCTCAGGAACCGTACATAAAAATGATTTGAAACTTGGTAGGATGGTTCATTATGACAAACTATACGTCCTAAGCCAGTTTGAGACCTGTCGGACATCTTCTTCCTGTTTGGAACCTAGGCCAATGTGAAAATATGTGAAAATGACTATGAAAATTTCCATCAAGCTTTTCTCAGGAACCATACATGAGAATGATTTGAAACTTGGTAGTATTTTTTTTAAGTATGACAAACTATAGGTCCTAAGCGATTTTGAGACCTGTTGGACATCTACTTCCTGTTTTGGACTAAGGCCGATATGAAAATATGTGAACATGACTGAAAATTTCCGTCAAGCTTTTCTCTGGAACCATACACGAGAATGATTTAAAACTTTGTAGGATTGTTCAGTATGACAAACTATACGTTCTTAGGGATTTTGAGACCTGTCCGACATCTACTTCCTGTTAAGGACTTAGGCCAATGTACTTAGGTCATACAAATTCTTATGTTATCGATACTAATGCTTTGATTTGAAATAGTAGAATAAGTAGTAAATTGATAATTTAAAGCTTAGAAAGAAAGATGTAATGACTTGGCCATTCAAAATGTTCCCTACTTTAACAAAATTTCAATTTTGTTAATTTGAATCGTTTAATTAAGTGGATCGCTATAATAGTATTTAATTTTAATGCCAATATTGTGCTATGACCCCGAGAAAATATAGTTACAAAACATGGTATGTGATATCGTCTTAAACAAAGTCGACCTAAAATGCTTCAATAAATTCTTCAGAAATTAATTGAAGGAATTGATTTTAACTAAATGCCAAAATTAAAAAGTTTTTTTGACACATTTATCGTCATATCATTTTGCTGTTTAGCTTCAATTTACGTGGGCTTTTTATGCATACAATATAGAGGACAGAACATAATAGGAAAGTCTTTATTACATTGTGTTTTTGTTTGTTTACTGCAACAGTTTCCCTTCAGAGGTAAGTTTTTTAATAGATTCGATGGAAGCAATGATTATTGAGGAATATCAAGAAATACAATATCGTTTAGATAAAAGGCTATAAGAACATTTTTGTTAAGTTTTATAATATGAAATTATAGCTTGGTGATAAGTTCATACACTGGCCAAGAAAAAAACACACCGAACTCAGTCTTTCATAAACATGATAACATAAATTAAGCGCAGGTAAATAAAGGTAATAACAAAACTACCGAACTTGAATGATCAATCTCATAGTCCAGTGAAAATGACAAAATTGAATCAGTCATACCGGAGAATTGGTGGATCGCAATGGTCCTGACTTCGTACAGGCATTTCAGACGAAATTGTGGGTTAAACAAGGTTTTATGGCGCAAATCTCCCTCTTCCATTGCGATCTTAGGAACCGGTAATGACCATAGAACACAACATAGTTGTGAGACACAATAGGGATAGTGAGGTGATCATCTCAGTAAAGCTGACCAATCAAACACTAATAAAAACAATTAACCACCATATCTTTTAACTCTTTTGAACTTTTCTACTAGTGGCTGATAACGAAGAAAGAATTTTTTAGGGATCGTATGAGACGTATTTTCTTATAGCCCTGCTCTAAAAGTCGGTCACGAAGAAATCGGTTTCTGATAAAAAAAAAATCTGTGAAATGTGAGCAAGCTCTTGCATATCGAATAAGTTGTGAAATATAAACACCGTACGCAGGGGAAGTAGGTATATTGCTCTGTAGATAAGGAAAATTAATTATTTGAAAATTAAAATCGTCTCTTTTATCGTAAATTTGTGTCAAATTCGAGGTGCAAATCCAAGAAAGACGTGAAGCTATTTGATTCTGTGGCCTATTGACAAAACTGTTGTAGAATGTTTATTATTCATTTGATTTTGAAAATTCTTTTTTTATTGAATTCCTTATTAAATTCTGTCAACGAAATGTCTAAAATGGTTTTGATGTATATTGAACCGTTACATTGCTACAGGGGTCCAAAGACGGGCCACACCCAAAAAACTTTTTTATTTGTGGTCCGATTTTCAAAATCTTTTTTTCATTGGAATCCTTGTGAAAATCCCTGGCTGCATTTTTCAATCAGATTTGAAATATCTCTTACTGTTTTTTGAGATATAACGGGTCGAAGGGGCAAAAAACACCATTTTTAAAAGTTGGTCAAGGCAAATGGTTTTACACAAGATATTTAGCTGTAGTGGGCCAGCCAATTGTTATGAAGTTTAAATATGATGATTACATACACTGAAGGAAGCTTTTTTTTGCATTTTGTGGTCCTAACCTTTTTTTTAAAAAGGGCCAAAAGGGGCTAAATCGTGTCAAAAATGTCAATGAATATAGAAATAATTTTTTTTTCTATTAAATGTTTTTGTAAATATATATGTGTCAAATATGCATTTTAAATTCCACCATAGGTTGCATGTGCAAAAAAGCTTTGTAAGTCCACCATGGGCTGCATGTGACCAAAGCAAAAGACTATCCATATTGGGCCTCCAATGTACAGGGTTCAACTTGTTGCGGTCGTATCATGCTGCGCTCGGCGTAGCTTTTTATTTAGGTGAATATTGTTACCTGGGTTGTACATTGCTACAAATAAATGAATATGTTTTAGGTCCATCCATTTGCTTGTATTTCTCTCCCTAATGAGGTTTAAGTTGCTTAAACATGACGTTAAAATTTTATACACATATACATATACATTGTTCAGGTTATGAACAAACAATAAAAAAATACGCCGAACGCAGCATGATATGACCGCAACATGTTGAACCGTGTACATTTGAGGCCCAATATAGATTGTCAAATGCTTTGGACACATGCAGCAAATGGTAAACTCACAAAGCATTTTCCAAAAATAATTCTTTGGTTGTTTTTCTATGCATATTATTGAATCATTATTGCAAAAACGTACCAACAATAAATTTTGCTATGCAATCGTTAATCATTGCTTAGGTCATACCATTTCTTTTGTTATCGACACTATTGCTTTAATTTCAAATAGTAGAATAAGTAATAAATTGATAATTTAAAGCTTAGAAAGAAAGATGTAATGACTTGGCAGTTTAAAATTTTCCCTTCTTTATATATAACCAAATTTCAATTTTGTTAATTTGGATCGTTTATTTAAGTGGATCGCTATAATAGTATTTGATTTTAATGCCAATATTGTTTTATGACCCCGAGAAAATATAGTTACAAAACAGGGTATGTGATATCGTCTTAAACAAAGTCGACCTAAAATGCTTCAATAAATTCTTCAGAAATTAATTGAAGGAATTGATTTTAACCAAATGCCAAAAATAAAAAGTTATAAATACACTTTTTATGACACACTTATCGTCATATCATTTTGCTGTTTAGCTTCAATTTGCGTGGGCTTTTTATGCATACAATATAGAGGACAGAACAAAACATTTACATTAAACACCCCCACCCCCCCGCAAGCAAAGTCTTAAGGTATAAAGGAACCCATCATTCTGTCAGTCCCTCCTTGTATCTGTTTGTCTGTTCGGTCGTCGGTCTGTCCATTTAATTCGTATGCGCAATTCCTCTTAAACCGCTTAATAGGTTTTGATAAAACCTTAAATTGAGCAGTTAACTTCATATGGCAATGTACATGAAGAAATGTCTTTGCTCTCGGCAATCATTCAAGATAGATAAGTGGACTTTAGTTTTTAAGTGGTAAACGGAGACCCCGTTCATTCAAATGCTATACAGCTTGGTGAAAACTTGACCTATAATTAAACAGTATTAGTAATAATAAGTTTAAAAGATGAATGTTCACAATCTGCTATTTTATATTATCTTATTCTATTTTGAAACCAAGGAAAGAGATTCCTTTTCAAATTTGGTCCACCCAAGGAATTCTATAGAATGTAAAAAAAAATTAACCAAATTTGCATATTATTTTTAAAAAATATCTTGCAAGGCGACATTTTGTGAGATTACTCATGATGCACCTGCTAGAAAGACTTTTCATAAAAATAATTAATCATATAAACAAATTGTTCAACGATTAAAGAACAAAATTTCATAAAAAATAATATGATTTAAACACTTAATTTCACTAATACACAATATTTTTTTATAAAAATATCAATCAAATTGAAATTATTGATGGGTTATAGATTTGGCAGTATAACCAAGTCTCGCCTTGCAAGAAAATGTGAGATTCAGCGAGATTCCATTCCTTTTGATTTGATTACTTGGTCCATAGTTTTTATTTAATTTCAGCTTAAAAAACGTCACCTGTCGTTATATTAACGTTGATTTTAACCTGAAAATAAAGTTTTACATTTACGTTAATTAAATAAACAATCGAAGCTCGATAAGTCATTTGAAATATCCATTAAAGCAAAGGCACACACAGACAATATAGTTAACATTAACGTTAAATTAGTACTAATCGAACTTCGATTGTTACAACGTTACATATGAAGTAATACTTTCAAATTTAATTTGATATGAAAAATTAAATGAAAGCTTTTTTCTGGTTTTTCATCTAAAATATCTTAAAAAATAAAATAAAACAGAATTGTTTAATTTCTACATGTTCTAAGATTGTGAAACACCTTGAAGTATTTTATTGGTACTTCCTTTCACTTCTACTTCTTATACTTATTATATGTTTAATTGAAGCAAAGGTGTACCAAAGGGGCAACAAAATATCGTAAATTCAAAAGACAAAGACAAAGTCGGTAGACAAAAAAATCATCACAACAAAAACACATTAAACAACCAAACCACAATCACCAACGTGAACTTAAGTCTAAATAAGAGTAACTCAAGTGCCACGGGCGAGATGGCAGTTCCTGGTTGCTATAGCACAAACATCTTAGTGCTTAAAATCGAATGAGTGTGAGTAAAATCCGGAAAGTAAATATTAAATATAAAATGAAATCCCGTATTGATCTAAAGGCACATAATGTCTTCCGTACAATTTCTTGAGCGATGACAAAACTGGGAAGCAACGTTCTATCATCAAGGAGTTTAGAATACTCCCCTCAAGCCCTGGAGCAAATAAAAATCAGTTTTGATACGTAAACTCCATATGCTGGAGCAGAGGGACGGAATGTTGCTACACAAAAAGCTGAAATTGAATATTGGAAAACTGAAGTCATCACGTTTGTCATAGAGCTTTGTACGAAGCCTTCCTAGTGTTTCAATTTTAAGATATAATAAAATAACCCAAATGCGCAGCGAACCTCTTAAAATCTGAATTGCCCTTATTAGTAAAAAAAAATCAAGGAGTGTTAGGTGAACGAACATCATCAATATAACGAAATTTGAGATTAAACGATTAAGCATGTCTTAAATTGTATTTACAAATACAATTTTAATTTCTAATTGGTAATTTAAAGTAATAAATACGACATTTTAACATTTAAAATATATATTACATTATGAGTTTTTGTTGATAATTTCAAAAATGAATCTTTGATAACAAATAATAAACATTTGTATTGTAATAAGCAAAAACGTTCCAATAGGTAATGTCGTTAATTTGAAGTGACAATGACGAACAAAATTTGTAGACACAAAAAGCTAACACTTTTATAAGTAAAAGGCTATTTCCAATCTCTGCACCCACACTTATAAGATCACCAGGTGTTTCAAAAATCTATTTAGACCAATTAGATAATACTAATTGACCTTGGCCATGTTCATCATCAGGGACCAAGCCATAGTATAACTGATTTCATGTTAATATAGTATTCATGCATGTCGAATTTTATCTCATCTTTAACAGAATATTTTGCACTGACATTTTATTAAGGGTCCGACACCTTAGCGATCTATTATTATTATTTATCTTAAGGAGGATTTATTTCATTTTCAATAACCATCTCTTTCGTGTTCTTGTGTCGATGCTTTGCCATCATAGGTTTCCTGTCAATAATAGGCTTGCATCGTCATCTGTCATCAAACAATCATGTACTTTATAATCAATAGCTTCAAATACGTTAAAACGTATATTGTGCAGTCATTTTTTCTCTCTTGATGAAATATGGTGTAACTTTATGTGATTTGGTAAAAAGATGTAATCTTTGTCTGATTGCATGGGTAATCTTGTCAAGAAAATCCTTTGGGTGCATTTCTTTCGTTATTTTGTTAATTGTGGCGTAAGTTTCATCCGAATTCAATGTTTCAAACTTTTTATCTCTTCGGGAATCCTTTCGTTGATATATTCAGTTCTGTCAAAAATGACAGTGATGTTGTTTTGTCAGCATCTATAATGATCATTATTGTGTTGCTTTTCAATTATCTAAGTGCATTTCCATTTATGACTTGCTTATAAGCTCCATAAGGTGGAGTGGACGAATTGTTGCTACACAAGAAAGGTAAGTTGACGATTGGAAAGTTGAAGTCATCATGTTTGTCATAAAGATTTGTTGAAAGTTTTCCTTAAGAGTCAATTTCAAGATATAGATCTTGATATGAAGCAGACTTCCTAGAATCCAGTAGTGTCCTTAATCTCAAGTTCCTGGGGATAGGATAGAAAAAATCACCAAATCGAGAATGGTTCAGTGAAAGGACATCATCTATATAACGGGAAGTAAGGTTAAAAGAGAGAGAGATAGTCTACGATTGTTTTTTTTTATAGAAGTGATTGTAAGAAGTCTGCTTCTTATGGATGAAGAAACAAGTCAGCAAGGAAAGGTGCACAATTCGTGCCAATTGGAATGCTTACTGTTTGCTAAAAACACGTCCACCAAAATAAACACATAATGTGAAAGTTGAGCAAGTCGATTAATTGGTCATTTGTAAATTGGTTCTTTTTCTTACACTCATTGATAACAAAGTAAGTCTTGGTATAATCGACTACCGGATATTTGTATCTGCATTTACCTTTCTTTTTGAAAAAGCTGCGTTTAATCAGTTGCCAATCGCGATTTTAGCTGTGCGTGTGGAATAGAAGTGTAAAGTGTGGAGAAATCGAAAGTTTTGATGCTGTTACAAGATGAAACTTATTTAGAGTTAAGAATCTCCATAAGATTTTTTGAATTCTTACGAATCCACATTTGACTGACACCATTTTTAGAACATTCAACAATCGTTATATATCTGGAGGCCGGATTTTATTGCCGTAAGTATTGAAGTCATCTGAACTGAAAGAAGTTAAGTGGTACCTTTGGATGACCCTGCAATGAAGAGTTGATTTTTATGTAATTTTGTAATCCAAATATAACTGGGATTGAATGTCATCATTATTGTCACCAACAGAATGGTCAGAGAAGGAAATGACAGATTTTTGATTGTCAATGATTTCCTCCTTAGACAGTGTTGTAGCTGTGTATGTGGTGCTATTGCTGGTACAACCAATCCCTAATTCGGCTGTCAAACAATCAATGTAGTGTTTCTTGCACACTCAATTTTTTTTTGGTGCTTTTTACAAAAAAAAAAACATTTGTCATGTACATTGTAAGGTGGACAATGTTTTGGAAACATAAGCGTTTCTGAAAATGGATGTTGCCTTAGTGCTCAATGAGCCTTTCAAAGAATCGATTCTTTTTACAACAAATATAGACTCACAGCTTTAGCTCATTAGGACAACGTCACCTTCTTTCTCCTGTTCTTTTTTGTCACTTTCTTTCTCCTGTTCTTTTTTTGGCAACATTGATGTTGTGTTGCATAAATGAGCTTCTAAACTAATGTATTTATTATTATAGATCTGTCATCTCAAGCTAGATTTTAAATGTTATTTTTCTTAGTGAACTTCTGACGTCTGGTTTTAAATGTATACAATAAGAACAAATTCGTAACATAGATCTGTCATTGTTATTTTATTATTAACAATAAAACATAAAAGCATTGAATTACTATATATAAAGTAGTAAAATAAAACAAAGGCAGCTTTGTTCTTACAACATAGTTTTAACAATGTTCTTTCTTTGGTTGCTTTTTATACTAACAACAGCGTTACAAGTGCGCATTGATTTGTTTATATTCCACTGGCAAGCTTTTGAATCAATGTACATTTAAGGTAAAAAATGTACTGAGGCCATTGGTTGGTTATGACAAGATATGAACTAAACTTTTTTTTTGTTAGTAGATTCAATTATGTTTAAAATTAGTGAGGAATAACATATATTTTTATAAATGTAAAAATAAATGAATAAAAAATGAAAAAAAATGATGTGTCATTTTGTGATGAATTTTAAAGCTTACATAACAACTAATATAGAGACCGACTTTTGTCGAACGACAATATACTTTTTTGGCTTAAAAACAATTCAAATGTCTACTCTACAAAACAAATTTTATTTCTTTTGGTAGCTGTTTCTTCTAAGAGGAATATACATTGAAACAGAATGGGTTCCCTATGGAATTTGCATTGTTATCTGAATGTGCATTTTGAACCAAAGGCATGATAGATTTTATAAAGTGTACAGTTTACTAACTACCAAAACCGAATTAATCAGATTTTGAACTAAACTTGTGCTTAGAAATCCCAGTGTAGTGATTTTAAAGTTTAATATTTTTTCTTAAAATAATGTATTTTTGTAATAATTGTAAAATCTCATGAAAAAGAAGATATCTGTTACATATTCGATACTTATTTGTAAGCTTTAAAAAAAGTTCTAAGTGTGTTTAAATGTGAGTATCCTACGACTATTACCTTTTGAAAATCTTATCTCTTATTGTTTTCATACAACTCTTGAAAAAGCTATAGTTTATTGCATTAACATAAAAAGTGTGAGCAATATTGAAATAAATAAAGGGTTTGAAAATATAAACCATTTTAGAGATTGATTAAACTGACCAGGGCGTTTTGAAAAAGATGTGGTTTTGGTGGCTTATATATGGGTCTTGTTTCAGTACTAAGAACCTTAAAAACACGACACCATTATTCATTTTTTGAATAAGAGATTGCAATTTGGCGGAATAAACTTTTCACTAACTTATACATTAGTATAGTACTTTCATTAGAAATAATCTTGTTTAAAAGCCTATGAAGATGTAAAATTTTTTTTTATTTGTAAAACAATTCTTACCAGCCTCGTTAAACTTTTACATGTACATGTATGAAATAAAATAGAGGGCAACCAGGCAAAAATATCTCTATTTCAATTGTAACAGCAATAGGATAAAAGAATTGACCAAAGTAGCAAAGTTGTCAGCAGGCATGCTGGTTTTAATATACTTTTTTTATTTCAAAGTACACGCTTCCATGGGACAAAATAGAGTAGATTTCAATTTAGTAATTGCTGTGCAACGTCCATAATTTCATAATTTCATTATTTCATATAGTCTTCAAAATTATTTTTACACCTAGAAGGCTTTAATAGACTATAGAGCAAATATTGAAAGAAAAGTTGTTTAAATCACATCAAGCAAACAATTGAATTAATTATTGTAACCTACTTCTTAATAGTTGCAATTGGCCATGAAGTATTCTTTTGTTTCACTTCACTTTGATGGTATGATTATTTTTTTGAAAGTTACAGCTGATAACAAGCTAACAGTTTATTTGTTAGTTGGCGGGTTGAAGTAGATTTATCAACCAGTTATCAACACCTGACATATAACTCATGCCTCTATAAAAGTAATTTATATTGAAGGTTCAAAACCCTTTCCAGACCCTTCATTGGCCGTTACAAGTTATCTATATAAGATATGCTTGACACAGGAAAGACTATTTCAGTCATTTAGGTCCTTACGGCATGTATGTATTGTTGAACTATGAAGGATGTGATCGTTTAACTTGAAAAAAGGGGGTTCACTTTATTATTGTTTGAACGAATCTGACATTTGTCATATATCTTGAACTTACATGTGATTTATAATTTTATCTGGAAATTCTAAGTTTTATCGGTTTGAAAGCATGTGTCAGATCTAATGAAGAAATAGTATCAAAGCTATTAGAAAAAGATCCAGATGTTAATCTCTGTAATAAACGTGGACAAACACCACTTTGGGTGGCATGTGAAAAAGGTAATTTAAAAATAGTCTCAAAATTATTAGAAAAAGATCCAGATGTAAATCTCTTTAATAAAAATGGACAGTCTCCACTGTGGATTGCATGTTTTAAAGGTAATGTAGAAATAGTCTCAACATTATTAGAAAAAGATTCAGACATCAATCTCTGTGATAAACTTGGACAGTCTCCACTCTGGGTTGCATGTTGTAAAGGTAATGTAGAAATTGCCTCAAAGTTGTTAGAAAACAATCCAGATATCAATCTCTATAGTAACGATGGCGATTCTCCATTGTTGATGGCATGTTATAATTGTAAAACAGAAATAGTCTCAAAGTTATTAGAAAAAGATCCAGATATAGATCTTTTTAATAAAAATGGAGAGTCTCCACTGTGGATAGCATCTGTCAGAGGTAATGTAGAAATAGTCTCAAAGTTATTAGAAAAAGATTCAGACATCAATCTCTGTGATAAAGATGGACAGTCTCCACTGTGGATAGCATGTGAAAGAGGTAATGTAGATATAGTCTCAAAGTTATTAGAAAAAGATTCAGACATCAATCTCTGTGATAAAGATGGAAGGTCTCCTCTGTGGATAGCATGTTTTAAAGGTAATGATGACGTAGTATTAAAGTTGTTACAAAGAAATCCAGATGTCAATCTCTGTGATAAACTTGGACAGTCTCCACTCTGGGTGGCATGTTGTAAAGGTAATGTAGATATTGCCTCAAAGTTATTAGAAAACAATCCAGATATCA
Organism: Arcuatula senhousia; assembly: GCA_963971305.1. Taxonomy (NCBI): domain Eukaryota; kingdom Metazoa; phylum Mollusca; class Bivalvia; order Mytilida; family Mytilidae; genus Arcuatula; species Arcuatula senhousia. The sequence goes on along the minus strand of OZ020317.1, from coordinate 9,842,656 downwards.
ATCTCTATAGTAACGATGGCGATTCTCCATTGTTGATGGCATGTTATAATTGTAAAGTAGAAATAGTCTCAATATTATTAGAAAAAAATCCAGATGTAAATATCTATAATAAAGATGGACAGTCTCCATTGTGGATAGCATGTTTTAAAGGTAATGTAGAAATAGTCTCAAAGTTATTAGAAAAAGATTCAGATGTAAATCTCTGTGATAAAGATGGACAGTCTCCACTGTTGATAGCCTGTTATAAAGGAAATGTAGAACTAGTCTCAAAGTTATTAGAAAAAGATTCAGATGTAAATCTTCGAGATAAAAGGTATGGAAAGTCTCCACTGTTGGTTGCATGTTGCAACAATAATATAGAAATAGTCTCAAAGATATTAGAAAAAGATCCTGACATCAATCTCTGTGATGAAGATGGACAGTCTCCATTGTGGATAGCAAGTGATAGAAGCAATGTAGAAATAGTTGCAAAGTTATTAGAAAAAGGTCCAGATGTAAATCTTTTTAATAAAAGATATGGAGAGTCTCCACTGTTGGTTGCCTGTTGTAACGATAATGAAGAAATAGTCTCAAAGTTATTAGAAAAAGATCCAGACATCAATCTCTGTGATAAAGATGGACAGTCTCCACTGTGGATTGCAAGTGATGGAGGTAATGTGGAAATAGTCTCAAGGTTATTAAAAAAAGATTCAGATGTAAATCTCTCTGATGAAGATGGACAGTCTCCACTTTGGATAGCAAGTGATAGAGGTAATGGAGAAATAGTCTCAAGGTTATTAGAAAAAAATCCAGATGTAAATCTCTCTGATAAAAATAATGGGGAGTCTCCACTGTTTGTTGCATGCTGTAACGATAATGAAGAAATAGTATCAAAGTTATTAGAAAAAGATCCGAATGTAAACATTTGTAATAAACATGGACACTCACCGCTTTGGGTGGCATGTGATAACAAAAATGTAGACATAGTCTCAAAGTTATTAGAAAAAGATCCAGATGTTAATCTTAGTGATAAAAGGTATGGACGGACTCCACTTTATGTTGCATGTTGTAACAATAATGAAGAAATAGTCTCCAAGTTACTAAAAAAAGACCCAGATGTTAATCTCTGTAATAAAGATGGGCAGTCTCCACTCTGGATTGCAAGTGATGAAGGTAATGTAAAAATAGTTTCAAAGCTATTAGAAAAAAATCCAGATATCAATCTCTGTGATAAAGATGGACAGTCTCCACTGTGGATTGCAAGTGATAGAGGTAACGTAGAAATAGTCTCACAGTTATTAGAAAAAGATGCAGATGTAGATCTCTCTGATAAAAATAATGCAGAGTCTCCACTGTTTGTAGCATGCTTTAACGATAATGAAGAAATAGTCTCAAAAATATTAGAAAAAGATCCGAATGTAAATATTTGTAATAAACATGGACACTCACCACTTTGGGTGGCATGTCATAACAGAAATGTAGAAATAGTCTCAAAGTTATTAGAAAAAGATCCAGATGTTAATCTTTGTGATGAAGACGGAAACACTCCACTTTGTATTGCACGTCAATTAGGTAATGTACACATAATCAAACAGCTACTTGAGAAGTTCTCTAATAATTAACCGTATGGTGACAAATGAATAACACATTCATATTTAGCTTACTCGTCTTTTCTGTGAATTGACACTAACGGGAAAATCTAAATCAAATAGAAATGAAATAGCATACATTTTGAAATTTCATTAAGGTTTTCTCAGAAACCCTACATCCAACAGGATAAGTAAGTATGACAACTTAAGACCTTCTGCTTACTGTTTGAACTAGGTAGATTGCCATCAAGCTTTTCTCAGAAATGGTATATGAGAATCAGTTGAAATTTGGTAGTGTGGTTCGCTGTGAAACAATTGTGTATGTCCTTAGTGACTTTAAGACATGTCGAATTCCTGTTTGTGACTAGGCCTTTATGAAAATTTCCGTCAAGCGTTTTCTCAGAAACCGCGTTCATGAGAATGATTTGCAATTTTGGAAGGTGATTCCGTATGATAATATGTACGTCCTAAGTCGCTTGATCCCTTTCGGACTTGCTCTTTGCGGCATTACGCAGTTATAAAAAGTTATCAATGAAACTGTACATGAGAATTTGCATTTTGATAGGGTGGTTCAATTTGTTAAACTGTGTGTGCTACGAGACTTTAAAACATGTCTGACTTCTTCTTATTGTTTTACTAATATTAAATATCTTTATGTTATGTCATACCTAAATTAGTAATGGTTATTTTTATTTTTTATTTGGAAAGAAATTTTCTTAATCCTTGACAGGTTATATGTAAAATAAAATATGCAATGTCAGTGTTAAATAAATCCACCTCATACAAACACATCCTGTGTTTTAGTTTTCTTTTCATTAAAGACATAGAACCTATCATTTTGACTTTTTTTAAATAATGAAATTCACACTATTTGAAGAATACATTGTAAAACCTTTAGAGAAACTGTTTAATTTTCAAAAAACCTACCAGAAAGTATTCTTTTCGACGGAAAACTGAAAAAAAACAGTGTCAAAAAGATGACAATCTAATTATAGAATGTAAACACTTGCGGGTACCGGTAAACTGAGAAACAAAAAGTAACCAAACGAAACGAAGTTGAACAAAAACGATATCGGTAAAGAAGGAAACATAAACAGTAAAATAAGCAACCGAAATCTGTAAAGAAAGTAAACAAAATCGAAAGTCGTTTTTTTCTTAATTGTCTGATTTTGTTTTCTCTTGGACTCGTTTGGTTACATTTCGTTTCTCAGTTTAACAGTACCCAGTTTACCAAAAGTAAATATTTATGCTGGACAATACTTAATCAACGCGAATAATTAAAATAAGATTATTTTATAGAAAACTGCAAAACATTGAGTTTTTATTTTCGTAAAAGTAAGTTTTAGGTAGTATATTTTTATACTATATTTTAGATAGTATATAATATATTTGTATCTTATATTTTAGATAGTTTATAATATATGTACTTTCTATTCAATGTAAAAAACTGCGAAACTGATAGGTTCTATGTCTCTAATCTTAAAGGATAAAATAAATTTAACTTGTTTTCATATTTTTTGTGGGAATTAGGTTATATGCTCTTGTAGGTCCCTTTATTTGTTTCGTTGTGCAAGTGTGACCTTTGTAGTGGGGCTCTTAAGTGAGTTTTTTCAAGCTGTTGTGTGTCTGATATTGCTCTCACTATACACGGGAATACACTTCTGAAGCATATGTCAAGAGTTGGTTTATTAAGTCATGAATTTTATTTAATAGACACCTAAGCATCTATACCACAAGCTGTGATATTGTGGTCTTTCAATAATTGTGCTGTATGCAGTTTTTATTTAAACTTCTTTGTAGATATTTTGAGCTCTGTTGTTTTGATTTTCATGTTTTGAAAACACTTACTAATATTTTGAACATTTGTCATGGGTTTTTGTTGTACTTTTATTCTAGGATTTAATATCACCTTTATTTAGTTTTTTTTTTAATTTTGAAACATACTTCATGTATTGTTAACTATTGTTTTTTAGTGTATGTTTTATAGATGCATCATGGCCATATACAAACAAATTAAAATTTCATTAATATTTGTGGTAGGATAATTTCACTTAAAGTTTAATGGTACTTGTACATTACAGAACGGTTATTGATTGTTATGAAATGTATTCCAGATAACAGTTACACACTTTTGGTAAAAGATTGTTAGCATAACAGTCTATAGGTCGTGTAAATTTATGCTTTCACTATACATGTTCATTCTGGTTTTTTTTTATTCAGTTGATAGAATGATGGAAATATTTCCTGCATTTGTGTTTACCTCACCTAAATAATTATCATTGTTTATCATGTTTATATAACAGTTTTAACAATTCATATACTAAGAGCATTATTAATTTGAAAATTAAGGATCCAGATTAAGAACTTCAACAAATAGGAAAGCTTACTATTTTTCTTCCCCTTTTTATTTTTCTAAATTGATGATCTTCATTAAACAAAATCTTTAATCTAGAAATAAGAATATACATAGAACTGTAATAAAAAACAATAGTATGCTTGAATCCGTTGCTATCTTTATTTATAGCTAATAAAAGATGTTTTTATAGCTGTCTATCTTTCATTATTAACAAAGCAAACATGATTTAGTTACATGATTGTATAAACTTGGCGAACAGTCACCGAAAATAGAAAACAAATGTGCCCAGTTTCTTTTAGTGGGTTTCCCAAGACACATCTAGTGTCGAAATACCATTGACCCCCTACATGTAGTATCAGATATATGGACCTTAAACAAGAACTTAATCAAGGTGGTGCATTCGTTAAGTGTAGGTCACAGTGACCTTATTTCTAGTGAGTGATGTCACGTTACGCAAGACATATCTAGTGGTGTAATATTATTGACCCCCAATAACCAGTATCCGAATTATGGACTTTAACCAAGAATTTAACAAAAAGAATATCGTGCAGACAATATAGAGCACACTGACCTTATTTCTAGTGGGTGGTGTAGCGCTACCCAAGACAAATCTAGTGGTGAAATATCCTTGACCCCAAACATCTCGTTTTCAAGTTATTGACCTTGACTAAAACTTGACCAAAGTGTTACGGACATACGTACGGACGGACGGACAAACAAGGTTAACTATGTGTCTGATCCACATACGTGGTCGGGCCAAAACTATAAATGGGACTATGAGACATAGCTGTCCATCCCGTTTAAAAATATCATTGACCCCAAACATGTTTTACCTGACATATTGATCTAAACTACGAAATTAGTCAAAGTAGTTTATGCGTAAAATAAAGGTTACAGTGACCTACTTTTTAGTGGGCGAGGAAGTGTCACCAAAGACACATCTAGTGGAAAAATATCATTGACCCCAAAATCAAATAACATCGGAGTTATGGACCTTAACTAAGAAGTTAACAAAAGTTGTCCATGCGTACAATATAGGTAACAGTTACTTTCTTTCTAGTGGGTGACTGAGTGCTACCAAAGACACATCTAGTGGTGAAATATCATTGACCTCTAACATCTAGCATCCGAGTTTTGAACCTAATCAAAGTATTAATTTAAACCATGTTATCAGATGAACCATCTGATAATATGGTTTAACTTAAGGTGGAAAAGGACAGTGGTCATGTGACTTGCCCAAAATAAAATGAAATTTGAAGAAAAAAAATATTTTGAGTTTCTTGTGTTTTTAGATTCTTTATACCTAGTTTAGGCACATTTTATCAATGTGATTAAAATTTGTATTCTAAAAGTAATATAAATTCTTAGCTTAATAATGGTCAAGGGAGGTAATTTGGCAAAAATCATGAAAAATCATCGTTTTTGGTCTTATCTTTGCTTGAACGTAAAAAGCAAGGAAAGAATTGATTTAAGATGATGAATTGTTGCAAGATCTAAAAAATGTAAAAAAAAAATGAGGGAAATCTATTGACAGGAAAAAAAGTAATGGAACATTTTTGTGTGTTTTTATGGCTTTCCCTATATGATTCATTGTAAAATATTGATATTTTTACTTGATATAACTCGAAAAGAAGGAAAGAAACCCATGAATTTTGAATCAAATTATGACAGAGGACATCATTTTGAACAGTTATGCCAATTTTTAAGAAAATCTATTGACAAATTAATTTTGGACCCAAGCGCCACGCTCTACATTAATATAGTCAATTGTAGAGTAATGTTTAAGCAGTTGAGAATTTTTTTTTATTTTCCTCTTTTGTTATCTATTGGGATAACTCCTAAAATGTAATGAGGAAATGCGGTGAAAATGCTGTGAAAATGGTCAATTTTTACGTTCTAAGGAGAATAACACCGAAATGGAATGGTCCCACAATGTTGACCCTAAACATATTAAAAATATCTTTATAAGTTTTTGAGATATTGAGCTTAATATGTGCAAAATTCATAAAAAATCAATAAAAGTTCAATAACTCCTACATATGTTTTTGGATCTTCTAAATTTCCGAGGACAGGTATATCTTGAGGTGCTGATCAATTTAACCCTATGCCAGAATTTGATATTGGCCGGTTTTTTTTTATAGTTATTTGCACAAAAATGCAATTTACCCATATGTTCTATTTTAGTCAAGGCGGCCATGTTTTATAACGAATAAAAAGTCCCCAAATCTGTTCTATGCACCTAATGCGAACGAAATACATGGCAAGTTTGCTTGTCAATGGACCTATGTATTCAGAGGAGTTAACGTTTCAAAAAATTTTCGGACGACGGACTCCAAGTGATGACAATACCCTTTGGGTCATTTGAGCTAAAAAAAGGTCAACTACAAAATTACAAACACTGCTGGACAAGCCTGTTAATTCAATAAAAAAGTGAAATAGACGGCTACATACCAGAGCAGAAAATTGCAATAGTCCTGACTTGCAACAAGATTTTTATAGAAATGGTACTTGTAGGTTTTATATACAATAAAATGTGAAATAGACGGCTACATACAAGAATTGCAATAGTCCTGACTTACAGGATTTTGATAGAAGTTAAACATATCAAATAATATACAGATTCAATTATGTTGTGTGTTTGCACTTTTTTCTCGTTTCTAATGGGAATAAAAGCATTTTGAATCAAATATTGAACAGACTGCGTTGACTGCATAAATACATAAGTACCTATATAGATGACAACAATTTTTTCCAACAGATATGTCCAAGAAGAGCACACAAAATGAAGTTACATATAATCAAATAAATGCACCGCAATGGTCTTGACTTAATGTAGGCATTTCAAAATTTTCTATAAAGAACATTCATTATTGGTTTGGGTTTTTTAAAGAATCTATGAAATTAGAAAACGGTTATTTAAAACATGTATGCATACGGAAAAAAAAGAAAAGTAAAAAAAATAGTACGAAAAAGGAACATGTACAACAACGTATAAGACCTAACTAGGTGAGAACTGAGACCAAGAAGCAAAGGTGTACCAAAGGGGTAATCAACATCATAAAACCGAAAAGACAAAGACCTAAAATCATCATAACGAAACGAACCACACAACAACAACAAACACCAACACACATAACAACATAACTGCATTAAGCAATGTGCACACAAGTCGAAACGAGAGTGAACGCGGGTGCTCCGGAAGAGTAAGTAGTTCCTTGCTAGTACACCCACTTCACGTTGCCAAAGATCGACTTAGTGTTGATCAAATCCGGGAAGGAAGACATTACCAAAGTTAAGGACCTTTACCAAGAATTTAAACAAAGTCGTTCATGAGGAAAATATAGGTAAGAGTGACCTACTTTCTAGTTGATGGTGTAGCGCTACCCATGTTACATCTAGTGGTGAAATATCATTGACCTCCAACATATAGTATCCAAGTTATAAGCCTTAACCAAAGTGTTACGGACGTGAAGACGTACGTACGGACGGATTAGGGTAAAACTATATGGCCGATCCATATATGTGGGCCAAAAAATACCTTTGTCCCAGAAGAGAAGCGATCCTGCATAAATTGTATTGCACCAATTTCGAAATCACATCTTCGTATTGTTATTGTGACCATTGAAAATAATAATTATTATTTACTGTGAGCAAGATAGGCATCACGAAAATGCCATTTCGTCACATCAACAACATCGATTTTGGCCCTGCATCGAGTTTGTATGGTTTTCACTTTGTCCGTTCTTAAACAATTTCTTATGAACATTTAAACTCATAATGCAGCATGTCATGGTGTGTATATTAAAATTTAATGCAGAGAGTACAACTTTTAATTATGTACGTGCCATGCAATATGTCATAATGTGAATATTAACAATGTCTTCATGGAAAAAAAATACCTTATATAATAGAAAATTACAACTTTAAAAATTGAACTTCGTGAATATAAAAACTAAAAACCTATAGGCTAACACATTTCTGCAATTTTGCACAGTTTCTATGCTTCATGTCATAGTGGTATTATTGGGGCAAAACTTAATTTTAATTGAAAATTACAGGTTAAGAAGTTGACTTTGTCAAAACAAAAACTCAATGAAAAGCTTTGCCGAGCGTAGCATGGTGCAATCTATGAAACAAGCTACCAAAAACTCTAATTATTTTGATAAAGTTTCTGATCACTATTCTCACAAGGCATATCGATCTCTAGCGTGTAATTTAGCATGTGATTATAATGAACTCATTCTGTGTAAACCAACAGTATCATTCAAGTACACTAATTTAATTTAATTTATTGATTAATTTAACAATTGAAACCGTTTTATAACTGAAAAATTATTAAAACAGGCTAAATCGATACCATATTGGATTCAGTATAGTTTGTATGCAGGGAAGTAGAGAAAGGAAATTTTTGACTTTGATAGCTTATATCATAGAGTGGATACGACCACAACATGTTGAGCCCTGTACGTTTGATGCACAATATAGATAGTCAAATGTTCTGGACACATCCAGCCCGTGGTGGACTGACCATTTTTTACACATGCATTCTCACCAACATTTGGCAAGGAATTCGATAGAATTATTTTTCATAAACAGACCCCCAAAAATTGCAATAACAAAATATTATCCCTTTTGGCCCCTAATGGCCATAAAGTGGGAGTCACAAATGTCAATCCTCAATTTTGTAAATCCAATCCTTGACCAGAATTAAGAAGCCAAATAAAATCAAATCAAACAATGACAAATAAACTTTCAATTTTGGCCCCTACTGTTTCGAGGAAAAACGGAGCCGCAAAAATTTTACCCCTATTTCGTCTCCACCACTTGATTAGAATTAACTTCAAAAATCAAAATCGTACTAGAAATATAAAGTTTGCATTTTTCGTCTTTTGGGTCCTTTTTTCTTAATGAAGAAAAGGGGGGCAAAAAATCAATCACATACTTGAAAGGAACGTTACTGTAAATTTTCATAGTAAATGGCCACCAAGAACTAAAGTTGTTGTGGGAACAAAGACAATATTTTAATTTGAGTCCCTCATTTCTGTACAAATAAATGGGGGTCTTCAAAATTAATCCCATTCATCCTTTTATGGTATAAAAACAATATTGTAAAGTTTTAAAGCATCTGGTCAACAAGAAGAAAATTTATAGAAAGAACAATCAAAATGTATTTTAGTACCTTATTTCTAAGTCACATAAAATAGGAGAACATCAAAATCAATCCAACCCATCATTTTATGCTAAAGAGTCAATTGCAAATTTCAGAGCTATTGAACAATTATAACAAACGTTATTGTGGGAACAATATGGTATGATTCATAACATAACACGTCCGCATTTTTTTGCGGTCGTAAAACGTTTTTGACAGTACAGTAAGCAAGTTGTCACAAATAAAAAAAAATTCTTCCATTGACCATTAATGACAAAAATCACCTAAGTCAGTAAACAGGGTGTAAATGGGTGAACGACCTGAAATCTAATCTCATGTTATGGAGTCTCTTGTTGATGATTCATACAAAATATCAACAAACTGTGATAAGTGGTTGGTGAGAAAAAAAGGAAAAATTTCCACCATTAACTATTAATGATTAGTCAGTTAACAGGAAGTAGATGAGCGACTGAAAAGAAATTCAATCACACGTAATGAGACTGCACATCCAACATCAAAAGACTGCGCCGAGTGTTTGGTGAGCAAACATTTACGAAAGTTTCCTACTGTTGACCTTTAATGTCAAAATTAACAAGAAGTAGATGACCTGAAATCTAATTTATTAATTTTCTCAACATCTCTACGTCTGACATTCAAGCACATATTAATCTTAGTCATAATGTTCGCTTTGGTAGATCATTGCTTTATGCTTTTTCAATTTATATGGTATTGTGATATGCATGTTTAATCTTTTGGCTAATTTTCGCCTCTGATGAGTCTTGACGAGATGAAAAATTGCCAACAGTCAACTCAGTGTGTCATATCTGGTAAAAGAGGACAAAACAAAACTCTATGATAAACCAACATCTGCACTCATATGAGGGTCGAAATCCGATATTTGTCTATAAGCGCATGATGTCTTCCGTAAAATGTCTTGAGTGAAAACAACAACCTAGGAGCTACAAAACCCTGTGTGAGCATTTTTTGTGTCAGACGTGACGATCTGCTAAGGAAATCGATGGAAGTCACGCACGCTCTGAAATAACGCATCAAATGAGATACATAACTTCCTTAAAGTATACAATGTACAGTACCTGACGTAATGTTCATTATAATATCTCGTCCAGTATAATTATTGGAGTCAACTGTCTTAGGATGCAATGGAAGCGTCAAAGGTTAGAGGTCCCCGGGGTAACATATGGCACCGAAAAAAAGTCATGTAAAAATGATTTTTGCTTCTAAATTATTATATATAAAGTAAAAATAAATTAATCAGATCAGTTTTGACATGATATTAACAAGGTATACATGAAACATCCCCTGGTATAACAAGGTGTGTTATTCGTAGGGTCCGATTTAGAACAGGCCAACCTTAACTTTCATCCGATCGAGGTTTATTTAAAGTGTTCGATATAGAGAACGTTTTGCAATATGTTACTGTACACTGATCTTGGAAATGAGTTAGTTCCAAACTAGGAATAAAAGTTAAAAACGAATCTACGATATTTACCACAGGGTCAGATCAGAAAGTATCTACGATTTCATGATGATATGCATGCATTTTGTTATAGTTAAAACCACAACTTAATACAAGATGCTATTAATACAGCAATTGATTTTCAGTTGGATTCTTATTTTATTTTAAAAACCTGACCCTCCCGCTGCCTATTAAAACAATTACTGTTATGTTATTTATTTCAAGTTAGTTTGATGTATATATATATATATAGATGGCAAAAAGTTAATCTAGTAAATAAAGGTGTATATGAGTCAATAAAACTCCAACACAATCGGATTTCCACGTTATATTAAAAATGTTAATGTAAATTTATTACTAGCACTTTCATGGCGGCTGCCAATCTTCAGGTGACATTACATATAAAGCAACAGTAGTTAATGGTATCGTAACGAATAACAACAATAGAAGGGAAATTAATAATTATCCTTGACGAACAGCATCATAAATTGAAAGTAAAATTATACATGGAGTAAAAAATAAATAAGATATGTTACAGACGTCCATTCATATTAGGTTTAAACTTAAAAATAAAGTTCTTTTCTTTTAATTTCGTAAATCAAATTAATAAACAACTGGAAACGTTTTTTAGATGACTGTTTTATTATTTGGACAAAGCCAGATAATCATATTGAGAGATTTACAGAGATACTCAATAACTTGGTTGTTTAACTTAGTAAGAATCGTAATCCTTATCCTTGTTAAAGAAGAATTCATGTGCAGGTTAAGATTTTGATGTAGCTACATTATACAAGACGAAAGGGCTAATGATGAAGCGGTAGGCACTTGAGGAATCCTGCACCAGTAAAGTCAATCATCTATTTGATCGAAAAAACCTACAACAAAGATGAGGGGAATGATTTTAGAATGCAACTTGTAAGCGTTTAATCTGTCCAAGATCACAATATAAAACAGAATTAGGTGTTAAATCCTACTTATATTTGAACGTGCGTATCATTATCTTATAAATTATAGAAATTCCAAGTGATTAAAAGTCTACATTTTCAATGTCTCAATTAGAGTGTGCTATCTATATGATCTATGTGATACAGAAACTACAGAACAAAAAAGTTGCATTTAAAACTGCGCGATTGACTTGTGTCTATAAAAGTTTCATCAGAGATAACGAAATTCCGTATTTGCCTATAAGCACATTGTGTCGTAAGTAATGTATTCTTTAGTAAAGACAACAACCGAGGAGCAAAATAACTATGTGTTTGCACTTTTTGTGTAAAGCCTGGCGCTTAATCAAGAAATGTATGATAGGTCTTACAAGCTCTGAACAACAGTTTAGTTGTATATTTATATCTGTTGTGTTCTAATAAGCTAGAGGCTTCCAGGAGCCTGACTAGCTCACCTGATTTATAATGCTAACTCTTCTTAGCTAGATTTCGCATGGTCTACATGTACATGTTAAGTAACGTAAAATATATTAGTTAGGATAGAAAACACTCTAAAAATCAAATACAGAAAGCTGTAGAGCTTTATAAAATGCAAACAGTTAAAATTGATAATAACAGTAAATGGGATATCACTCTTAAACGGCTGATCTGATAATTTTGACGCTCAAATCATTTTTGCAGATCTCAATGAGCTCAACAGTTCTTCAATTTTAACTATTCCTCCAACACTAACTGTTTTTAAAAAGTCCCAAACTGCAAAAATGGCCAATTTAGAAGATTAAGGGGACATAACTCCTATTAGAAGTCGTCTTGCAACTTCTACCCAATGGATATTTTTGTCGAGCTTTTAATGCTGAAGAAGGAGTGTTGCTTTGGATTTTCTCTATCTCTCATACTTTTCTTGCTATAATTCAAAAACTAAGGCCTCACCCGTTTGGTTTGTTTAGCTACGGGGGCAATTTTGGTAGGTTTGCATAATTTTTGAAAACTCGGAATAGGACACCCTAAACAAAACCCTGCGCGATTGACTTGTGTCTATAAAAGTTTCATCAGAGATAACGAAATTCCGTATTTGCCTATAAGCACCAATATATGTAACACAACGAATTAAAAGACTTTAGTAGTTTCAGAAAATAAAATCTTTGAAGTTTAGTTAATGTTTAACGGACGACGGACGGACGGACAAACGGACGACGGATGCCTTCTGATGACAATAGCTTGTATGACTTTCGAATGTTATGAGCTCAACAATAAATGCAACATAAGAGCTAGTGTGCCTGTAACAACCCGTTTTGCAATAAACTCCCCGTTTTGCAATAAAATATTTTTTTCTTTGTTTTATCATGTTTTAGGTACACAATGGTTCCAAATGATCATTGATGAACTTAAAGATAAAAAAATATTGTTTTTAGATATAAATTAATATGATTTAACTACTTTATTGCAAAACGGGTTGATAACAATTTGTTCCGTTTTTTGCACAGACCTCCCCGTTTTGCAATAAAATATTTTTTCCTTGATTTTTTATCATTTATGGACATAATGATTGCAAATGGTCACCAATTAAGCTTAAAATAACAAATATTGTTTTTAAACATACACAAGAGGTTCCTAGGAGCCTGAATCGCTCATATTTTATTTGTTTATCATGTTTTTAGTACACAATGGTTCTAAATGGTCACCAATGAAAGATAAGATAAAAAAAAATATTGTTTTTAGATATAAATTAATATGATTTAACTACTTGATTGCAAAACGGGTTAATAAAAATATGTCCCGTTTTTTGCACAGACCTTCCCGTTTTGCAATAAAATATTTTTTCTTTGATTTTTTATCATTTAAGGACTGGTCACCACTTAAGCTTAAAATAACAAATATTGTTTATAAGCAAGAGGTTCCTAGGAGCCTGAATCGCTCATATTTTATTTGTTTATCATGTTTTTAGTACACAATGGTTCTAAATGGTCACCAATGAAAGTCAAGATAAAAAAATATTGTTTTTAGATATAAATTAATATGATTTAACTACTTTATTGCAAAACGGGTTGATAACAATATGTTCCGTTTTTTGCACAGACCTCTCCGTTTTGCAATAAAATATTTTTTCTTTGATTTTTTATCATTTATGGACTGGTCACCACTTAAGCTCAAAATAACAAACATTTTTTTGTTTTTAAACATAAGCAAGAGGCTCTTAGGAGCCTGAATCGCTCATATTTTATTTGTTTATCATGTTTCTAGTACACAATGGTTCTAAATGGTTACCAATGAAAGTTAAGATAAAAAAATATTGTTTTAAATATAAATTAATATGATTTAACTACTTTATTGCAAAACAGGTTGATAACAATATGTTCCGTTTTTTGCAAAGACCTCCCCGTTTTGCAATAAAATATTTTTTCTTTCATTTTTTATCATTTATGGACATAATGGTTGCAAATGGTCACCACTTAAGCTTAAAATAACAAATATTGTTTATAAGCAAGAGGTTCCTAGGAGCCTGAATCGCTCATATTTTATTTGTTTATCATGTTTTTAGTACACAATGGTTCTAAATGGTCACCAACGAAAGTTAAGATAAAAAATATTGTTTTTAGATATAAATTAATATGATTTAACTACTTTATTGCAAAACGGGTTGATAACAATATGTTCCGTTTTTTGCACAGACCTCCCCGTTTTGCAATAAAATATTTTTTCTTTGATTTTTTATCATTTATGGACATAATGGTTGCAAATGGTCACCAATTAAGCTTAAAATAACAAATATTGTTTTTAAACATAAACAAGAGGTTCCCAGGAGCCTGAATCGCTCATATTTTATTTGTTTCTCATGTTTTTAGTACACATTGGTTCTAAATGGTCACCAATGAAGTTTGAGATCAAAACACATTTTTAGATATAAATTGATATGATTAAACTACTTTATTGCAAAACGGGTTGATAACAATATGTTCCTTTTTTGTCCAGACCTTCCCCTTTTGCATTGAAATATGTTTTTTTTTTTTATTATCATTCATGCACATAATTGTTTCGAATGGTCACCACTTAAGCTTAAAGTAACAAATATTGTTTTTTAACAAGAAGCTCCCAGGAGCCTGAATCGCTCACAATTTCTTTGTTTATCATGGTTTTGGTACACAATGGTTCCAAATGGTCAACAATGAAATTAAAAAATGATGTTTTTAGATATAAATCAATATGATTAAACGACGTTATTGCAAAACAGGTTGATAACAATGTGTTTCCTTTTTTTCACAGACCTTCCCGTTTTGCAATAAAATATTTTTTTCTTTATTTTATTATTATTTATGCACATATGGTTTCAAATTGTTACCACTTAAGCTTGAAATAACAAATACTGTTTTAAACATAAAGAACAGGCTCCCAGGAGCCTGAATCGCTCACCCCGTCCAAATTAGTTATCACCCATAGAATAAAACATAATTTGACAAAAAAACCACCAAACTTTAGCTCAATATTTGTCATTCTAATAAGCCAGACACACAATTTCTTACCTTTAACGGGCTCTAAGACAATCATGACCCTATGAATACATTTGTAAAGCTAAATGAGCTGAACAATTAAGCAAGTAACAGCTATTCTCTGTATGCAATGGTTTTCATTCTATAGGCCAAAAACATGCAAAAATGTTATTTTTGACCTTCAAAGGTAAATCCTGTAAGGGGTCGTCTATAAATTTAGACCCAATGGAGATTTTTGTTGATGTTTTGATGATGAAGCAGTAGCATGGCATAGGATTTCGTCTATCTCTTATACTTTTTTGATGTACAAGCCAAAAACACTGGTCTGACCCCCATGTCTATTTTTAGTAACAGCTATTATGTTATTTTACGGATAAGTATGTTATTTTACGGATCAGAATTCGAAACACAAAGTTTCGTGCAGGACACCCTAAGAATCAACCATACCGAGTTTCATTAAATTTTGTTTCTACTTTCAGAAAATATTTTTGAAAAAAAGTTTGAAAAAATGCTATTTTTCACCTTGAGGGGCAATAACCCCTTTCAGGGGCCATCTGACAACCTCGACCCAATTGAGACATTTGTAGACCTGAATGAGCTGAACTTTTAAGCAAGCAACAGCTTTTCTGTATCTGCAATAGTTTTTATTCTATAGGTCAAAACATGAAAAAGTAATTTTTTACCTTTAAGAAGCCGTTACCCCTTTAAGAGGTCATCTGAAAACTTTGACTCATTGAATATTTATGTAGAACCTTTAATGCTGAAGCAGTAGCGTGCCATCTTATTTTATCTATCTCTTATACTTTACAAGCCAAAACACAGTGGTCTGACCGCCCTGGTTTTTGACGGATCAAAAATCGAAATTCAAGTTTGGTGTAGGACACATTAAGGATGAACCATACCAAGGTTCATTAAATTCTGTTCAGTGGTTTCAGAGGATAGAGATTTTTGAAAATTGTTTGCAGACGACGACGACGTACGCCAATTGATGGCATAGCTTCGTCTTTTGCACAGACTTCCCCGTTTCACAATAAAATATTTAATATCTGTTTTATTATCATTTATGCACACAATGGTTTCAAATGGTTAACACTTTAATCTTTACGAGTTCTTACGATATTTTATTCCAACCTTTTCCGAAATATTTTCTATCTTTTACTCATTCTGATTATTTTTGCCTGTACGAATAGAGTTCGATATACTAAACGTGCATCCCTAAAGTCTTAAAGTGTTTCTAAGTAAAATCTACCCATAACTGAAAACGTAAGGGTCTTATATCGTAACCAACACCAAATCTCCACCATATTCTCATTTCATTGTGCTCTAGAACATTGCTCATTTGAATATGGAAGCCTATAGGGGTTGAAAATGTACTTTACAAATATTAATATCAAAGTATTATACTTTATTGCAAAACGGGTGATTCATTACAAAAGTTTGTTTTTATGTTAGACCTCCCCGTATTGCAATAAAAATATTTTAACTTACAATGGGTTCTATTTTTCTTATTTCATTGTGCCATAGGTCATGGCTCATTTGAACATGGAAACCTATAGGTGTGGAAAATGTATTTTACCAATATTAATATCAAAGTATAATGCTTTATTGCAAAACGGGTAAGTCATTTCAAAAGTTTTCTTTTAAATCCGACCTCCCTGTTTTGCAACAAAAGTATTTTTACTTACAATATTATTATTTATTCTCATTTCTTTGTGCTTTAGAACATTGCTCATTTGATTCGGGAAACCTATATGTGTTGAAAATGTATTTTATCAATATTAATATGACAGTATAAAAATTATTGCAAAATGGGTAAGTCATTACAAGAGTTTGTTTTTGTGTTAGACCTACCCGTTTTGCAATAAAAGTAGTTTTATTTAAAATATTATTATTTTTTTCTCATTTCATTGCACTCTAGAACATTGCTCATTTGAAGATGGAAACCTATAGGCGTTAAAAATGTACTTTACCAATATTAATATCAAAGTGTAGTACTTTATTGCAAAACGGGTTAGTCATTACATCAATTTGTTTTTATGGAAGACCTCACCGTTTTGCAATAAAAGTATTTTTAATTATAATATTATTATTACTTCTCATTTCATTGTGCTCTAGAACATTGCTCATTTGAATATGGAAACCTATAGATGTTGCAAAATGTATTTTACCAATATTGATATCAAAGTATAGTACTTTATTGCAAAACGGGTTAGTCATTACAAAATTTTTCTTTTATTTTAGACCTCCCCGTTTTGAAATAAAAGTATTTTTACATACAATATTATTATTTTTCTTATTTCATTGTGCTCTAGAACATTGCCCATTTGAATAAGGAAACCTATACGTGTTGAAAATGTACTTTACCAATATTAATATCAAAGTATAGTACTTTATTGCAAAACTGGTTAATCATTACACCAGTTTATTTTTAAGTTAGACCTCCCCGTTTTGCAATAAAAGTATTTTTACTTATAATATTATTATTTTTTCTCATTTCGTTCTGCTCTAGAACATTGCTCATTTGAATATGGAAACCTGTAGGTGTTGCTAAATGTATTTTACCAATATAAAGATAAAAGTAAAGTACTTTATTTCAAAACGGGTTAGTCATTACAAAAGTTTTCTTTTATATTAGACCACCCCGTTTTGCAACAAAGGTATTTTTACTTATAATAGGTCCTAATTTTTTTCATTTCATTGTGCTATAAAAAAAATAAATATAAATGTATTTTACCAATATAGATATCAAAGTATAGTACTTTATTGCAAAACAAGTTAGTCATTACACAAGTTTTATTTTATGTTATACCTCCCAGTTTTGCAGCAAATGTATTTTATCTTAAAAATATTCTTTGTTCTCATTTCATTGTGCTCTAGAACTTTGCTCATTTGAATATGAAAACCTATAGGTGTTGAAAAATGTGTTTTACCAGTATAGTACTTTATAGCAAAACGGGTTAGTCATTACACAAGTTTTCTTTTATGTAAGACCTCCTTGTTTTGCAGTAAAAGTATTCTTACTTAAAATATGTTCTTTTCCCTCATTTCATTGTGCTCTAGAACATTGCTCATTTGAATATGGAAACCTATAGGTGTTGAAAAATGTATTTTACCAATAATGTTATCAAAGTATAGGAATTTATTGTCAAATAGGTTGATACAATATACCCGATTTTGCAATTAAATGTATAAACAATGACTTTCCTCCATTGCTTGTGGATTTTCGTTAGAGGAACAAATCAAAGTACTGAAAGTACTGGTAGCCGGGGTAATCTACAAATTTTAAAGTGTGTATGTGTTGCAAAAAATAAAAATAAAAAGCTACTTTTTTGTGTACAATGGATTGTCACAAGGATTCCAATGAAAAAAAATTGAAAATCGAACCAAATTTTAAAAAAAGTTGATTTTTTTAGCTTGGCCTTGTCTTTAGTCACCTGTAGCAATGTAACGGTGAAATATATATGAAAACCACAGACATATTAAGTTGACAGAATATAATGAGGAATTCAATAAAAAAAGAATTTTGTTAATTGAATGAGTAATAAAAATTATACAGCCATTTTGTCAATACACCCATTTTAGCCCCTTTTGGCCACAATCCCCAAATACAACATCGTTCTTCCTTCAGTGGATATACCGTATAGCGGGTAATTTTCGCGGTGTTCAAATCGCGATTTCATACCAAATGACTAAGTTGTTATATACGCGGACATTTATTTTAGCGATTTTATAGTAGTCTCAATACAAATTTTTGTTGATTAGAGATATTTTACGCGGGATCTAAATTTTGCGATAGAGTAATGGTCGCGAACATAGCGAAAATTAGAACCTTGCCAAAATTTTCCACAATACGGTTATCATCATATTAAAGCTTCATCACAATTGGCTGGCCCACTACAACTTAATTTCTTGTGTAAAACTATTTGCCTCAACACACTCTATAACATGGCGTTTTTTGCCCCTTCAATCCTTAATTTCTCAAAAACGTTAAAAATGTTGCAAATCTGATTTTAAAAAGTAGGCAGTGATTTTCACAAGGATTCCAATGAAAAAAGAGTTTGCAAATCGGATCGGAACTCAAATAAAAAAGTCGATTTCAGGTGGAAGTCCCCTTTTTGACCCCGTGTTGCAATGTAATTATCCCATTAGGCCAAATGAAAAAAAATCCACGCGTGTTTCTATTACTTTTTTTGTGTTTACCCATCGGTTCAACTTAATTGATAAGTTTTGTACATCATATTTGCTACAGCTTATCTATATATTTTGCATGCAGGCCAACGGACAAATTCCTCTGAATAGTTTATTGCAACTTTGTTTTCAGATGAGCAAGCAACGTTTAATTATGTAGGCTAACCAAACACCATTTTTTTATTAAACGAGGAATAACCCATGAGAAGAGGTTGTGAAAATTGTGTTGAATTGTAAACTTAAACTAAACAATTTAAAAGCATAAGATTTCTCTCATTCTATAGGAAAACCATACAAATTAACAAGATTGCTACAAGTTCCACACCTTACAACAGTTGAAATTTTACTTTGATAATAATCTCATTATTTATGTTTACTTTGTCCAACTCGAAACTCAAAATAGTATTATTATACAAACATCTGAGATTAATACAACTAAACAAAATCTGTCCTGTAACTCCTGTAGAATTTATCAATTTAAAATATCTGTTAAACACACTGGGTACCACTGTACACTTACATTTTTTGTAAAGTTGCTTTTGGTTCTACAATTTTCAGAATAAGATCGTTTTTGTAGTGCATTTTGAAAATAAATATATTCATTGGTTCTTAAGATCGAAAATTTGGTTGATTAAAAATTTTGTATGAAAAATTACTTGGTCTAGAAACAATTTACAGAAAATTGATTTTTTTAAGCTTTATTTTCAAAATCAAGTATGGTAAATATGAATAAATTCTTTATAAACGAACCGTTTACAGAACAATTTTCTCTGACCAAATAAAGAAGTTATGAGGATTTGCCTGTCCATCGATGTTTGTTTATTGCCATTCAGTTTGACACTTAATGAGATGCAAATTAGTGAATATGACTTCACTAATGAGATCGGCGAACACTCCTATAAACAAAATATCAATCCGCATTTGTATTCTTTATAAATCATTTAATACTATCGCATCAGATAGGCGTCTTTTATACTTGTACAAAATTTGAAAACTAAATAAATCAGTTTTATAACATAATTGCAAGTTAAGCGACGAAAAAACAGACCTGGAAAAGGACTATATTGCAAGCGTGTATTGATATTTCTATTAATAGGTTTTTGGTGAACCGCCGGAAAAACCATCTTACCGAAAGGCTATCGTAGCTAAAGCCGTGGCTAATCGCTAGCGATTACCCCGGCTAAAAACCTGAGGAGAAAGGCAAAAGAAAACATATGATAAAATGTTTTCAGAATGATGGTAAGATATTTAAAATGAATAAACATATTTCGTCGCAACTCGTTTATTCGTATGTTATACTTTTAACTGTAGGTATATGATAAAAGGACATTACGTGAAAGATATTAAAATGTGGGTGAGATAAATATATTTATCATATACTTAATGATGATATGTACGATTTTGTATATGCGATACTGGCAATGTTCCTAAATCCATATCACTAGGGGTGTGACAATCATGCATATCATACCCTTAAAATCCATATCATGCTACATAAAATCCATATCACACCCCATAACAATAAAAAGTAAAGTAAACTCAAGAAGGACAGATAACTTTGTTCTAAATACAATCTTTGCGTATGAATTCGTCACCTTATTGTTTTTGTATTATTTTGGGTGTTTTCTTTTGTTGTCTGCTAAATTTGTTTACAACTTCAATAACTGATAGAGTTGACATGAGTTTTGTTTTTGTCCTATTTATTGAAATTATTTTAATAAAATGTTCATGTTTTTAGTTTTACAGATTTTTATGTTGAAAATGGAACATGGAAATATGCGTTTTTAAAGTATAAGATAAATAGGTAATGATATGGCAATATTCATATCCCATCCACATCAACCCTCGGGCCTAAAGGCCCTCAGGTAGATATGGAGGTCTCGGGTTGATATGAGATGTGATATGAATATTGCCATAATATAATAACCTCTTAATAATAATAAGATATTTATGATAAAGACTGTATTGCTAAACGGGTTTAGTCATTACACATGTTTCTTTTACTTTAGACCTACCCGTTTTTGTTTTACACTAAAAGTACAACATACAGGTTGTGAATAGTTTTCAATTTAGTTCTATTCAATTAACTTTTATTTCCGTCAAAGACAGTAACATTATTCCCAGAGACCAAACAGAACGAAACAAAGTAGAACGTCTTAGTTTATTCACGGCCAAACCAGCGTTAAATCTAGTGCCGATGACAAATCGGCTATGATTACGAAGCTAAAATTACAACGTACAACACACAGAGGTTTTGAATCACCAAGCTTTTGAAACGTTTAGTCGATTTCTTTGTGGAACATGAAGTGAAAGGACTCACAACCTGACCTGGTCCGGAACAAACAGAAGACCATCCTAGAATCAATGCAAAGATCTTTGACGAAATATCGGAAAATGAACACGAAAACGAGGTAGGTATACATTTGATATACAAATGACCCTGTTTAAACTGTCTATCATTATCGAAAAAGCAAGTAACACTACTGTTCCCCAACTCATTCACCCAAATCAACACATCCCTCAGCATGTGTCTCCGTTTAGTAGCCTAAATCCACATGCCTCGGAATTTATAAACGATCGCACTCACAAGACCTAAGCTACCCCCAGTCTCATTTTGATCGCCCGAGAAGTCAGTTACCTCAAGCTACGTCTAGCTCCGAGAGCTCAGGATCCATTTCCAGCATGCACTACAAGCTACCAAAACTCAACCTACCCCTGTTCAGCGGAAACATTTTAGATTGGTAACCATTTTGGGATTCATTCTCCGCAGCAATACACGAAAAAAAACGTCCAGAGATTCAATTAGCAACAAATGCAGAGGTGGGTGTAAAATTCATTAGTCTGGACAATACTCATCTTATTCGTTTATCGACTGGCTTCTTCGATGGTGATCTCTTTCTCAATGGCATCCCTAAGTACTTGTATTGTCCGCTGGTTGCTTTCGGGACATCTGACTAGGTTTTCCTTGGTCATTTCGGAATGCTTAGGTCCATGCAGAATTTTACAAGTCTACCCAGTCCTATGTAAGACATCGCGGATTTTTTTCATCGGTATTGAAAATTACATCTGAGATTTGTTGCACAATTACGAACAAGAACTACATCCAAGCCTTACATGTATTGAAGCGCAAATGTGTTCAGCCACGTAAGATAGTCGAAGCGTCCATGCAGAATTTTACAAGTCTACCCAGTCCTACGTCAGACATCGCGGATTTTTTTTCATCGGTATTGAAAATTACATCTGAGATTTGTTGCACAATCAGTTCCCATATGAATACCAATAACTTGGCGATATTTTTTTTTCCGAAACGAATATATATGCTATCTAGTAGAAAATTCAATGCAGTTTTCATTTCTGCGTCGGTCCAATTTACATATGCTCATGTGTCTTGTTACTAAAAAAAAGATTTACAAATACAGCAGAAACTTTCGAACAAATATAGTCACTTTTAGATTTATCAAAACACCACTTGATCACATATAAAGATTTATTCTTTATTAGATTATGCGGAAGGTTAGTATGTAAAGTAGAAAAAAATACTAACTATCGATAGATGTAAAGGTAGTTTCAAAAGCACGAAGTTTGTCGAGAACGTCAAGAGAATTTTTAACACTAAAAAAATGGTTACTTGTAATGCCGCTATTTTTGAAAATCTTTTCACAGTAACAAATAAAAAATTCTTCATGGTGGTCAAAGCAAGGGACAAAACTTTGTTGGTCATAGAACATTTTCTAGACGCTGATATAAGACGAGATTTCTATGGATTTTTGTGTAAATTTGGCATCTAGTACATTGTCGGTAATTTATGGTTTGTTGGGGCAGCTCGAAATGCCTGTGGCATTTGTGATTTGATCGTCAATAATACTGTTCTCTAAAGAATGCACAGATATCAACAAACGGCAACCATATACACAAAAACGCAGACAGCCAAGCTGATACACATAGATGTACTTATCGAACCTCGACCGATGCAAACAAACATGTACTTGAGTGGATTGAAGTTGGCTTACCCTACTGTACATGATGAATATTGAGAGGTATCCATATAAGTCGGTGCTGATTTTTTCTGGGGCTTACATGTAGTCGAAGATCAAATAGTCAGAGGTCAAGGTCCAACAGCTGTGAAATCGAAAGTAAGTAAGACATTCATTATCTGAACCAAAATCAGCCCCGACTATATGGATACCTCGAAATCTTCAAACTGATTCCCATCTGCTGAGACTGGTGTAATTGATGATTTTAAAAATACATGTGACCTCATGGGGTGTGCGGATGAAATCACGTTGGGTAATGCTGTCGTGCATGTTGCGGTCGATTTAATCGTTTTGGGAACTGTTGACTGTAGTCTCCTTTGGTACATACATCTATACTGGTGTGATGTCGCTTTCCTGGACAATTCTAATAGGACTTATCTGAATTACATAAAAGAAAACTTGTGTAATGACTAACTTGTTTTGCTATAACGTATAATACTTTGATATCAATATTGGTAAAATACATTTCCAACACCTATAGGCTTTCATATTCAAATGGGAATGTTCTAGAGCACAATGAAATGAGAAAAAATAATAATATTTTAAATAAAAATACTTTTATTGCAAAACGGGGAGGTCAAACACAAAAACAAACTTTTGTAATGACTAACCCGCTTTGCAATAAAGTACTATACTTTGAAATTAATATTGGTAAAATACATTTTCGACACATATAAATTTCCCTAATCAAATGAGCAATGTTCTAGAGCACAATGAAATGAGAAAAAATAATAATATTGTAAGCAAAAATACTTTTATTGCAAAACGGGGAGGTCTAACATAAAAACAAACTCTTGTAATGACTAACCCGTTTTGCAATAAAGTACTATACTTTGATATTAATATTGGTAAAATACATTTTCAACACCTATAGATTTCCATATTCAATAAAGGTAATAACAAAACTACCGAACTTGAATGATCAATCTCATAGTCCAGGGAAAATGACAAAAACGAATCAGTCATACCGGAGAACTGGTGGATCGCAATGGTCCTGACTTGGTACAGGCATTTCAAACGAAATGGTGGGTTGAACCAGGTTTTATGGCGCCAAACCTCCCTCTTCCATTGCGATCTTAGGATCCGGTAATGACCATAGAACACAACATAGTTGTGAGACACAATAGGGATATTGAGGTGATCATCTCAGTACAGCACACCAGTCAAACACTAACTAAAACAATTAACTATCATATCTTTTAACTCAATTTTGAACTTTTCTACTAGTGGCTGATAACGAAGAAAGAATTTTTTTAGTGATCGTATGAGACGTATTTTCTTATAGCCCTGCTTCAAAAGTCGGTCACGAAGAAACCGGTGTCTGATCAAAAAATCTGTGAAATGTGTGCAAGCTCTGGCATATCGAATAAGTTGAGAAATATAAACACCGTATGCAGGAGAAGTAGGTATATTGCTCTGTAGATAAGGAAAATTAATAATTTGAAAATTAAAATCGTCTCGTTTATCGTAAATTTTTGTACTGAGATGACCACCTGGGTCAAATTCGAGGTGCAAATCCAAGAAAGACGTGAAGCAATTAGATTCGGTGGTCTCTTTAATCTCCAATTCCGGAGGATATATTGAAGAAATCCAACTACCAAATGAAGTGTTATTGATAGAAAGGACATCGTCAATATATCTGAATGTAAGATTAAATGACCTTGCCTCTTTCATCTTCTTGTTCTTTACGAGTCCCTGAAGAAATTCAGTCTCGTAAGAGTATAAAAACAAATCGGCGAGGAGAGGAGCACAGTTTGTGCCCATTGGAATGCCGATTTGTTGTTGAAAAATCTCTCCTCCGAAGGTGACAAATATGTTGTCAATGAGGAAATCAAGCATACTGCAAACTTGTTCCAGTGTGTAACAAATTTTATCTTTGAAAGATGTTTTGGAAAAGAATGTAGAATTATAACCCAAAACAACAAAATTCCTTGAGTTTGAAAAGGCTTTTTCGAGAAGTTTTTCAGGCGACATTTTAGTTTTTCGTTAGGCAAGGTAGTGTATAAAGTTGAAAAATCGAACGTTTTCAAAGAGTGAACCTCAGAAAATGATCTAGATTTAAAATGATCTAACAAATCTTTTGAGTTTTTCAAAATCCACATATGGTTAATTCCACTACGATTATAAATAGTGTCGCAGTATGCCTGTTGACCTTCTTTGACAGCAGACAAGATTTTAGTTAAATGAACGGACAGCTCTGTAGTTGAACATGATGAAGATCCAGCTATATACCTTTCTTTGTACGGATTTTTGTGAAGTTTAGGTATCCAGTACAAATATGGTAACTCTTTATGTTCCTCTTTCATTGGAATATTGAAAGAGGACATAAAAGAGCTATGGTTGGCTATGATTTCATCTTTGTTAAATGTAGTCCGTGTGTATGTAGCACTAGCGGAAGTATTACCATCAATGCCTAGTTCTTTTGTTAGACAATTGTAATAATGTGCTTTACATACAAAAACTATATTATTGGAAGCCTTGTCTGCTGTCGTGACAACATACCTGTCATGTAAGGAAGAGAGACAATTGAGAGCTTCACGATCTCTAAATACAGAAGAAGGCCGGGGGTTCACACATTTGCTAAGTTTGTCTATTCGGCTTCGTACAAGAGATCGGATAGTCCTTACCCAGTCCGACAGTGATTCAAGCTCTGGTTCTTGGTCCTTCTCCCTCTTTATCCAGGCTCTAGCATAGTCCTCCACAGCGTCCATGATGATCTTAAAGTTATGATTCCAATTTATACGTTGTGGTTCCCTGAATTTAGGTCCATGGGAAATCACATTACGTAATAAATCATTTTCAATTATCTTAAGATCACCCGTGATGACATGACCAGATGGACCATAGACAAAGGGAGAAGCATAGCAATCACATGTCAGAGGGGACTTTAGATATTCTTCAATGTTTAGGTCCTGCAATGCCTTTTTGTGGTTGAAAATTTTACTACTTATGGTTTTAGTGTAGCGGTAGGAAACAATTGGTGTTGACTGATTTTTTAAATATTGAGGAATTTGAGATGTAACTTCCTTACGATTTAAAATATTGCTAATGTTTATAGCATCTATCCCTTTGTTCTTAAATGGAATATGGAGAAATTTCCTATCCTCAGTAGTAAGAGGCTCACTTCTTACAGGCTTAAAAAGACGGAAAAGAGCAACGTCGCAAAAAATGCTAGTAAGCCTGTAAGAAGGAGTAAAGGGATCAGTACCTGCTTTTTCTAACCCAAGATCACGTAGGTTTTTAAGTTTCGTGACTCGTAGTGAATAGAGAATGGTACGAACATGATGGACTCCCAATGGTTGTTGTAGACTTGTAACCAGATCATCAAACGTGTCTGAAAGAGATCTGTTGTCAGTTTGACTGGCACCAGATCTTGGTTTGTATCGTTTGTGACCATGACTACGTTTGTGTCTACCATTAGGGTCAAACAGTTTCATAACATTCACCTCACTACATTGAGGGCTAGAAAGATTTCCTACTCCTTTGATGTTATCATTACATCCATAAGGCATTGCAGTACCTAAAGTTTTTATCCAGGGAAGCTCTTGTTTTTTTACGGTGAGGTGTACTAAGATTTGGACTGTTGGTGTCGTGGTAAATCTTTTCGATAAACCGGACTTTCATGTTCAAACATTGGTCATGGTTAGGTTGATTAAAGTGGTTATACAAAACCCGATAATCAGAATTTTTGGTGTCATACCTATGACCATTCATGCGAGAACGCAATGAATTTTTGGTTTCACTGACATACAACAGTCCACATAAAGTACACTCAATTGAGCAATGTTCTAGAGCACAATAAAATAAGAAAAATAGAACCCATTGTAAGTTAAAATACTTTAATTGCAATACGGGGAGGTCGATCACAAAAACAAACTTTTGTAATGACTAACCCGTTTTGCAATAAAGTACTATACTTTGATTTTAATATTGGTAAAATACATTTTCAACCCCTATAGGTAGAAGAAAATGAGATGTGGAATAAGTGTACGCGACACAACCTACATTATAAACGTATATTTTAAATATCCACAATGGAAAACAGCCAGCAGCCTTCAATGTGACCAGCGGTCGCTGCTCGCTGTTTTTCAATTGGCCCCTGGATTGAAAATAAAATACATATGATTCAAGCCCAATCCTAAAGTGCATTGAAAGACCCTCTTCTTGATAAAAAACAATTAACAAAAATTCGACTAAATACAAACATAAGCTTTGATAAAGATTCCTGGCTTAGGACAGGCACATTAAAATGTGGCGGGGTTAAACTAGTTTTTTGGCGCCAACCTTCCCCCTAATGATAATCAATAACAAAGCACAAACTAACACACATTAAAAATCAAATCGATAGAAGTTCAATTCAACAAGAGAGTATCTGAGACAAAAGGACAACAAGTAATTAACGGGACGTAAAGATACTCTCTTGAGAACACTCGAAGTTACTGACAGCTAGCTAAGAAGCATCCATCGACTGATGTAAAAAAATCAAGTATGTCGATTTTAAATCCGACACAACACGTCAAACACTTGATTTGATGATGCATCATCACACAAAACCGACACACTTGACCGCTGTAATGCTCAAAAATGACATAAGTATAAAAAGGCAATTAACATTTTAAAGTAAGTATCAAATTATCAATATTTTTACCAAAGAAGACTAAATTCAAAGATTTTACTAAAATATCCATTTCATAACCTTTATTTAATAAAGTTTTAAGCCAATTTTGCATTCCCAACGGATTGTTTTTGAATTTATTTGCTCTATAAACAACATTACCGTAGAAATCTGGAAGGGATATTCCCTTTACAATCAAAAGTCGTCGTGTGCAGTTAAATTTTCCAATAAGGTATAGATATTTATGATAAAACTTAGTAAACGACTTCACTGTGTCCATATTCAAATGTGCAATGTTCTAAAGCACAATGATATGAGAATATGCTGATTGGAATATTAATTAGTTGTTGGTACAGATTTGGTGTTTGTTACTATATAAGACCCTTAGGTTTTCAGTTATGGGTATATTTTACTTAGAAATACTTTAGGACTACTATAGAGATTGTTGGAGGTTGATTTGAGAATCCTTAGCATAGCGTTTGGTTATCATGAGGAATAACTGTTAGCTATAGCCTACGCAGGTATAGCCAGTTCTAGTGTTATGAGATGTATTGGTGTTTTGGAACTAATGTTGTAAACCAAATGGTATCCATGCAGTTCTTGATGTTGATGTTAATGTGAATACGGAATATCTTGCCTACACAGGAAGTATTGCCGTGGTGAGTTCCTCAGATATGTTAACGTGCTAGTTGTTAAGTCTTGGATAACTGAAAGTCGTAATAGTTACTCTTATTCATAGTTTTTATAAACAGAAACAGTGACATAGTTATGTTTTGTGAATTTCAAGATTTCTAAAGACTAGTTTAAATTCATCCTGTACTTTGATTAACCTCATTGTAAATATGTGTGTGAATGCCGTTATTAAATGTGTATATAATAAACTGTAGAACGAGAAAGCTTAGAATCCTTTTACCATCAAAAAGCCCACGATTAAATAATGAAACGTAGCATTCAGTTGTCTAAACATTAGCCTGGATCCTTGGCCAAACTCGACCGCCATGGCATGTTTGGTGTCAGAAGTGGGATACCATCATGGATTAATCATAGACTAGATTCATCGTTTCTTGAAGTACAATATAATGATTCAATGGGATGTGCTGGTTGTTACATTTGATGTTCTAGAAATGTAAATGTGCAGTCAAATCGAGATGCTGATGATTCGAAATCTATTGTTAAGCTGTCGAAATTCTATGGAGATGTTGAAAAAAGATTTTGAAATTTGGATTTGAACATTCAATAGATAAGTTCCGCAAACCAAGAAAATGTGAATGTTGCCACCATTCTTGAGGGGAGAATTAGTTCACCATGTTTACTTTTTTACAAACTTTGATTTCCGTTTTAGACGTTCTGGTGATTCCTGAATATTCTTTTATAATAATTATATGCGAGTGACTATTGTTGTACATGTGGACTTTGCAGAAGTTAACGAAATGATTCACTAGTGCACTAATGCAGAAACTGTTTAAAGCTAAATTTCAGACTCTTGGATAAAGTGAAGTGTTAAATAGTTAAAAAAATCATTTTTAATTGGAAAACAGTAAAGTTGAATAGTTACTTTGGATTTATTTTCATCTTTTCTGTAAGTTTAATGGTGTAAAGAAATTAATTTCAATTTAGACAGGGCTTCCAATAATATAGTTTTTGTGTGTAAAGCACATTATTACAGTTGTCTAATAAAATAAATAGGCATTGATGGTAGTACTTCCGCTAGTGCTACATACAAACGGACTACATTTAACAAAGATGAAATCATAGCCAACCGTAGTTCTTTTGTGTCCTATTTCAATATTCAAATGAAAAAGGAACCTAAAGATAACTCTTTGTACTGGAAACCTAAACTTCACAAAAATTCGTATAGAAAGAAAGTTATATAGCTGGATCTTCATCATGTTCAACTACAGAGCTGTCCGTTCATTTAACTAAAATTTTGTCTGCTGTCAAAGAAGGTCAACAAGCATACTGCGACACTATTTATAACCGTAGTGGAATCAACCATATGCGAAGAACGCAAAAGATTTGTTAGATCATTTTAAATCTAGA
This sequence comes from Arcuatula senhousia, assembly GCA_963971305.1. Classification (NCBI taxonomy): domain Eukaryota; kingdom Metazoa; phylum Mollusca; class Bivalvia; order Mytilida; family Mytilidae; genus Arcuatula; species Arcuatula senhousia. Next base: position 9,812,803 of record OZ020317.1, on the reverse strand, counting down.
TCATTTTCTGAGGTTCACTCTTTGAAAACGTTCGATTTTTCAACTATATACACTACTTTGCCATACGAAAAACTAAAATGTCGTCTGAAAAAAACTTCTCGAAAAAGCCTTTTCAAACCCTAGGTTTTTGTTGTTTTGGGTTAAAACTCTACATTATTTTCCAAAACATCTTTCAAAGATAAAATTTGTTACACACTGGAACAAGTTTGCAGTAAGCTTGATTTCCTTATCTAAGGGTGTCCTGCACCAAACTTTGTGTCTCGAATTCTAATCCGTCAAATAACCTACTGATGCGTCAAATAACATAATAGCTGTTACTAAAATTGACCAGGGAGTCAGACCAGTGTTTTTGACTTGTATATCAAAAAGTATAAGAGATTGATGAAATCCTATGCCATGCAACTGCTTCATCATCAAAACCTCTACAAAAATCTCCATTGGGTCTAAATTTTTAGACGACCCCTTAAAGGATTTACGGCCCTTTGAAGGTCAAAAATAACATTTTTGCATGTTTTTGGCCTATAGAATGAAAACTATTGCCTATAGAGAATAGCTGTTACTTGCTTAATTGTTCAGCTCATTTAGCTTTACAAATGTATTCATAGGGTCATGATTGTCTTAAAGCCCGTTAAAGGTTATAAATTGTGTGTCTGGCCTATTAGAATGACAAATATTGAGCTAAAGTCTCGATTGGGTGGTTTTTGTCAGATTATGTTTCATTCTAATTTAGACCAGGTGAGCGATTCAGGCTCCAGGAAGACTCTTCTTTTTGTTTATAAACAATATTTGTTATTTCAAGCTTAAATGGTAACAATTTGAAACCATTATGTGCATAAATAATAATAAAATAAAGATTTTTTTTATTGCAAAACGGGGAGGTCTGTGCAAAAAACGGAACATATTTTATCAACCCGTTTTGAAATAAAGTAGTTAAATCATATTAATTTATATCTAAAAACAATATTTTTTTATCTTAACTTTCATTGGTGACCATTTAGAACCATTGTGTACTAAAATCATGATAAACAAATAAAATATGAGCGATTCAGGCTCATAGGAACCTCTTGTTTATGTTTAAAAACAATATTTGTTATTTTAAGCTTAATTGGTGACCATTTGCAACCATTATGTCCATAAATGATAAAAAATCAAAGAAAAAATATTTTATTGTAAAACGGGGAGGTCTGTGCAAAAAAACGGAACAAATTGTTATCAACCCGTTTTGCAATAAGTAGTAAAATCATATTAATTTATATCTAAAAACAATATTTGTTTATCTTAACTTTCATTGTTGACCATTTATAACCAATGTGTACTAAAAACATGATAAACAAATAAAATATGAGCGATTCAGGCTCCTAGGAACCTCTTGCTTATGTTTAAAAACAATATTTGTTATTTTAAGCTTAATTGGTGACCATTTGCAACCATTATGTCCGTAAATGATAAAAAATCAAAGAAAAAATATTTTATTGCAAAACGGGGAGGTCTGTGCAAAAAACGGAACAAATTGTTATCAACCCGTTTTGCAATAAAGTATTTAAATCATATTAATTTATATCTAAAAACAATATTTGTTTATCTTAACTTTCATTGTTGACCATTTAGAACCATTGTGTACTAAAAACATGATAAACAAATAAAATATGAGCGATTCAGGCTCCTAGGAACCTCTTGTTTATGTTTAAAAACAATATTTGTTATTTTAAGCTTAAGTGGTGATCATTTGCAACCATTATGCCCATAAATGATAAAAAATCAACAAAAAAATATCTTATTGCAAAACGGGGAGGTCTGTGCAAAAAACGGAACATATTTTATCAACCCGTTTTGCAATAAAGTAGTTAAATCATATTAATTTATATCTAAAAACAATATTTTTTATCTTAACTTTCATTGGTGACCATTTAGAACCATTGTGTACTAAAAACATGATAAACAAATAAAATATGAGCGATTCAGGCTCCTAGGAACCTCTTGCTTATGTTTAAAAACAATATTTGTTATTTTAAGCTTAATTGGTGACTATTTGCAACCATTATGTCCATAAATGATAAAAAATCAAAGAAAAAATATTTTATTGCAAAACGGGGAGGTCTGTGCAAAAAACGGAACATATTTTATCAACCCGTTTTGCAATAAAGTAGTTAAATCATATTAATTTATATCTAAAAACAATATTTTTTATCTTAACTTTCATTGGTGACCATTTAGAACCATTGTGTACTAAAAACATGATAAACAAATAAAATATGAGCGTTTCAGGCTCCTAGGAACCTCTTGTTTATGTTTAAAAAAATATTTGTTATTTTAAGCTTAATTGGTGACCATTTGCGACCATTATGTCCATAAATGATAAAAAATCAAAGCAAAAATATTTTATTGCAAAACGGGGAGGTCTGTGCAAAAAATGGAACATATTTTATCAACCCGTTTTGCAATAAAGTAGTTAAATCATATTAATTTATATCTAAAAACATTATTTTTTTATCTTAAACTTCATCAATGATCATTTGGAACCATTGTGTACCTAAAACATGATAAAACAAAGAAAAAAATATTTTATTGCAAAACGGTGAGGTCTGTGCAAAAAACGGAACATATTGTTATCAACCCGTTTTGCAATAAAGTAGTTAAATCATATTAATTTATATCTAAAAACAATATTTTTTATCTTAACTTTCATTGGTGACCATTTAGAACCATTGTGTACTAAAAACATGATAAACAAATAAAATATGAGCGATTCAGGCTCCTAGGAACCTCTTGTTTATGTTTAAAAACAATATTTAATATTTTAAGCTTAAATGGTGACCATTTGCAACCATTTTGTCCATAAATGATAAAAAATCAAAGAAAAATTATTTTATTGCAAAATGGGGAGGTCTGTGCAAAAAACGGAACAAATTGTTATCAACCCGTTTTGCAATAAAGTAGTTAAATCATATTAATTTATATCTAAAAACAATATTTGTTTATCTTAACTTTCATTGGTGACCATTTAGAACCATTGTGTACTAAAAACATGATAAACAAATAAAATATGAGCGATTCAGGCTCCTAGGATCCTCTTGCTTATGTTTAAAAACAATATTTGTTATTTTAAGCTTAAGTGGTGACCATTTGCAACCATTATGCCCATAAATGATAAAAAATCAACAAAAAAATATCTTATTGCAAAACGGGGAGGTCTGTGCAAAAAACGGAACATATTTTATCAACCCGTTTTGCAATAAAGTTGTTAAATCATATTAATTTATATCTAAAAACAATATTTTTTTATCTTAACTTTCATTGGTGACCATTTAGAACCATTGTGTTCTAAAAACATGATAAACAAATAAAATATGAGCGATTCAGGCTCCTAGGAACCTCTTGCTTATGTTTAAAAACAATATTTGTTATTTTAAGCTTAATTGGTGACCATTTGCAACCATTATGTCCATAAATGATAAAAAATCAAAGAAAAAATATTTTATTGCAAAACGGGGAGGTCTGTGCAAAAAACGGAACATATTTTATCAACCCGTTTTGCAATAAAGTAGTTAAATCATATTAATTTATAGCTAAAAACAATATTTTTTTATCTAAACTTTCATTGGTGACCATTTAGAACCATTGTGTACTAAAAACATGATAAACAAATAAAATATGAGCGTTTCAGGCTCCTAGGAACCTCTTGTTTATGTTTAAAAACAATATTTGTTATTTTAAGCTTAATTGGTGACCATTTTCAACCATTATGTCCATAAATGATAAACAATCAAAGAAAAAATATTTTATTGCAAAACGGGGAGGTCTGTGCAAAAAACGGAACATATTTTATCAACCCATTTTGCAATAAAGTAGTTAAATCATATTAATTTATAGCTAAAAACAATATTTTTTTATCTTAAACTTCATCAATGATCATTTGGAACCATTGTGTACCTAAAACATGATAAAACAAAGAAAAAAATATTTTATTGCAAAACGGGGAGGTCTGTGCAAAAAAACGGAACATATTGTTATCAACCCGTTTTGCAATAAAGTAGTTAAATCATATTAATTTATATTTAAAAACAATATTTTTTATCTTAACTTTCATTGGTGACCATTTAGAACCATTGTGTACTAAAAACATGATAAACAAATAAAATATGAGCGATTCAGGCTCCTAGGAACCTCTTGTTTATTCTTAAAAACAATATTTAATATTTTAAGCTTAAATGGTGACCATTTGCAACCATTATGTCCATAAATGATAAAAAATCAAAGAAACAATATTTTATTGCAAAATGGGGAGGTCTGTGCAAAAAACGGAACAAATTGTTATCAACCCGTTTTGCAATAAAGTAGTTAATCATATCAATTTATATCTAAAAACAATATTTTTTTATCTTAACTTTCATTGGTGACCATTTAGAACCATTGTGTACTAAAAACATGATAAACAAATAAAATATGAGCGATTCAGGCTCCTAGGAACCTCTTGCTTATGTTTAAAAACAACATTTGTTATTTTAAGCTTAATTGGTGACCATTTGCAACCATTATGTCCATAAATGATAAAAAATCAAAGAAAAAATATTTTATTGCAAAACGGGGAGGTCTGTGCAAAAAACGGAACATATTTTATCAACCCGTTTTGCAATAAAGTAGTTAAATCATATTAATTTATAGCTAAAAACAATATTTTTTTATCTTAACTTTCATTGGTGACCATTTAGAACCATTGTGTACTAAAAACATGATAAACAAATAAAATATGAGCGTTTCAGGCTCCTAGGAACCTCTTGTTTATGTTTAAAAACAATATTTGTTATTTTAAGCTTAATTGGTGACCATTTGCAACCATTATGTCCATAAATGATAAAAAATCAAAGAAAAAATATTTTATTGCAAAACGGGGAGGTCTGTGCAAAAAAATGGAACATATTTTATCAACCCGTTTTGCAATAAAGTAGTTAAATCACATTAATGTATATCTAAAAACAATATTTTTTATCTTAAACTTCATCAATGATCATTTGGAACCATTGTGTACCTAAAACATGATAAAACAAAGAAAAAAATATGTTATTGCAAAACGGGGAGCTTATTGCAAAACGGGTTGTTACAATGCTGTATATCGATATTTCAAGGAGTAACCTCTCATCAGCAGCATTTGAATCAAAATATTGGAAGATCACAAACCAAAAACATTGAATGAAAAGGTCTCAAAACCAAAAAGTTCGAACAGGAAAGCCAAATCCAGCACCGAGGATATCGACCATGTGCATTAAAAGGAAAGAAACCTGGTGTTTTCAACAATTTTGAATTTAACAATCGGAAATTTCAATGACAAATATATTAGAAATTCGTGTTTCCTTTGCTTTGATTTTAAGAACGATTCAAATGCAAGTTTTGTTTTAATGTGTCACGTTCATTTTATCAAAGTGTCTAAGATTATTTTTCTGTTTAATGAACATTTTAGCCCAGTTAGCGCTCGATCGATGTCACTTATTATATATTTTTTCGCCACATTCAAGTGCGTTGTTTGTTTTGTTGTTTTATGTTTGTTTTCACAACATTAAAGTTTCAATTCAATTTTAATGTACAATTTACCCCAATTATCTGCTTGTTTTGGTTTTCATCAATTTCAAGAGATTGTTTTTTTTGGTATATTTTCATCACTTTCATAAATTTGTTTTGTTTGTTGTCGATTCTTGTACTTAGGCAAAAATTAAATGATTGTTTTGTTTTGTTTGTTGTCGATTCTTGTACTTGGTTAAAAATTAAATGATTGTTTTCTTATGTAATTTATGTATATTCAAACCCTGTGTTATTTATGTACATTTTATCATTGTGCTATTTATGCTCAATTTAGCCCTGTTTTAATAATGAAAGTTTTAACCCTGTGTTATCTATGTATATTTTAACCCTGTGTTATCTATGTATATTTTAACACTATGTTATTAATGTACATTTTAACCCTGTGTTATTTATGTACATTTTCACCCTGTGCTATTTAAGTACATTTTAACCCTGTGTTATTTAAGTACATTTTAACCCTGTGTTATTTAAGTACATTTTAACCCTGTGTTATTTATGTACAATTTATCTCCATGTTATTTATGTACATGTTTACCCCGTGTTATATATGTACATTTAATCTATGTAAATTTTAACCCAGCCCCCGCGTCCACCATTGTTACTACTCTTATCAAACTCTTCGCAGGGGTATTTAAACTGCACTGGGTATTGCTCCAACCTTTGACAGGAAAACCTTTTTTCGTCCCATTTGAAGGACTAGCATCGTTCCTTGAGACCATCCTCGCAAATGGTATAAAAAATGTTGTTTTTTATATACAATTTGAAACATACGTTTTTGTATCGTATAAAGTTTTCATCGCATGCAAGTTTTTGTGGGGTTTTATTGTTTCAAGTACATTTCACCACATGTAAGTTTTTGTTTATATATTTTTTAGTAATGTATATATGTTGTAGATATTTAACATTGAAATGCGTCTTTCGTTTTTAGAACATCTATTCGACAATACCAGTTAAATTGTAAGTTTAAAAAAAACTAGGAAACCTCTGAGCAGCTGCTCACAAAGAAATACCCCAACATTTTCAAAATAAATCAAACCTTATTTCAAATAAAGAGGTGAACATCTTTAACATGTCATAAGGATTGCGTGAGAATTTCATGAAAATCCATTTAAATTTAAGTGGAATTTCGGATATAAGATATGTACCCCAATCTTGTGTAATGGCTAAGTCTATGCTTTACAATAGGAAACCAACAATGCTATCAAATCAAATATTGAAATATAAAGTTCACATCAATATTTTATCATAATGATAATGTAAACGTTTCAAAAAAATCCATTGAGGGGGTCAAGAGAAATTAGGGATAAGTGATGGGTAACCCCTTGTAGTGTTATGGCTAACTTTATGTGCTGCAGTAGGAAACCCTCAAAATTCAACAGATCAAATTTTAAAATGGTAAGTGCACATCTAAATTATGTCATCAAAATTGTGTAAAAAGTTTACAACAATTCAATGAGGGGTTAAATTAAGGAGGAGTTGCAGATAAGAAATAAGTACTTTAGGGTGTAATAGAAGGACGCACAGAAGGACACACGGACAGACATTCCTATCACTATATACACCTAGCTGTTTAAGAGGGGTATGATAATATGATAAATTGCACCTGATTTTTTTAAGATGTATATTTCAATGATTTTACACTAAAGATATAATTCTGTTTAATTTTCCACGTACTGGTAAAAAATAAAAATCTGTTTTTTTTATTTCACATCTGTTTATTATGTTTTTTATTTGTACGTTTACTGTATCATATTTTTTTTTCAGAATCATCATCTAAATGTTGACAAAATATCACAATGAAACAAAAACAAAAAAGAAATTAAAAAAAAACCGCAATGAAAGAGGAAGGTTTGGCGCACCATAAAACCTGGTCTAACCCACCATTTCTTTGAAATACCTTTACCAAGTTAAAGGACCATTGTGATCTTCACTTTTTCCTGTAAATCTTCCGCTTTGTCTTATCTTTTTGTCATTGAAATTGATTCCAAAATCTCGGTAATTAGTTATTTCTTTTTTTTTGTATAAGAAAATAAAGACTTAAATTAAGAGAAACTTTTATTCTATAAAAGCGATACAAAATAATTGTTTGCAGTGTTGGATCCTGATATATAGAATGTGATGATATGCCATTTTGTATGAAACTAATTGTTGTTTTTTTTTTTGTTTCTTGGAATAATCAAACATTTTATGTAATATATATGAAAATCTGTACCATCCAAAATCTTTTATGAAATACTTCGTCTTTTCCTAGAATCTTGAAATTTCAGGATCGACCACTGACGGTTAATATTTCAATACAATATGAACTATTTGCATACAACTATAATAAATTAATACATGTACATAGGTCTATTAATGTGAGTATACATATTTTCTAAAACTAATATATAACTCTATTATATTCACAAGATTGGGAGGAGCCTAAGTCTCACAAGCATTTTGGTAAAATTTAAATGAAGAATCCCTAAAACATTCATTCGTGACCAACCTGGTCAATAAAATGAGTAAAACTGATGGGCAAAAAATAACTGTGCTATCAAACCTTATGAATAAAAATCATTGTTTTCTAACATCGTGTACATTAAAAAAAAACATTTTCTGTTACTTGCCTGCCGCCAAACATTCACCATTTACACTTTGACAAAAATCTCAAGAAGTTTTGTATTAATCTAATTGATTTTATTTCTAAATCAATAAATTTTAAAAGTGCGCATAGTTTCATCTTCCAATCAGAATATAATATTTATTTTTTTAAATATACAATGTTGATTTAATTTAAAAAATCATATATTATATTTGGTATCAATAATAAAATTTCTGACACTACATGTAATAAAAGATTAAGTTAAATTTCGATCAGTTGCAAAACTTAAAATTATTTGGTATAGAAGTTAATTTGGCTCATTTTGTAAAATATTTTTAAGGTTTATGGTTACACTTCCAATAAAATGATTGATTTTTTACTTTTTTCTACTCTATGTACAACTTAAAGTACGCAAAGACATAGACATAGATAACGTTTATCAGCGTCTATATATGAAATTGGCTGATATTTTTTTATTTCATGTTAACATTATAATTGTTGTTATCTCTATTAATTTTTTCTCCCTTAAAATAATAATAATACCCTTTTATTTAAAAGGATGTTAGTAGATTAAATAATAACAGTATGGAAATTAAAACTTGCACGTAGTTGTCGATTGTTGGCTATATTTGGAAGAGCTAAAAAAACGACCCGGAAAAACGGATCAAGTGTACACGTAAAAATACTTAAACTAAGATATGCAAAAACTATTTATCCGCTGCTATGCCTTATTAAGCAAATGAATGTGAAGTTTAAAAAAATCAGCAATTTTATTCTTAGTGTGAACATGAACCTTAACAGTAAAAAAATGACAGTTCGCTTTATAATTTATATGGATGCACAATTTGAACTCAGCTACAAATAAGTCACACAAAAGATATAATTTATAAGCATACAAATAAAAATTGTCTAATGTCTTCGACAATTGTCATCGACAATTTTCAATAATTTAAACGATTACGGACAGCAAACGACGGATGCATAGTGATGGCATAAGCTCACAATACCTCGTTCTAAAAATAAAAATGAAATTTGACCTAAATCTTAATGTAGCAAAGATTATCCTCATTTTTTTTCTAATCTTTACATTTTAATTTCTATTCCTTTTTGCAGATTGCCGAAAACGGTTACCTATTTTGCCAATAAACTACGAGCGAGTTGATGTGCAATTCTTAAAGGAGATTCCAAGATAAATCATAGGGATTTTACACCTAAGTACATTTTAAATAACTCAATTATTTCCTCATTACCTCGGTCTTTTGCTACCATCAGTGGAGATATTCCAATTTTATCACAGATATTAACATCTGGATCTTTTTCTAATAACTTTGAGACTATTTCTACATTACCTTTTTCACATGCTATCCACAGCGGAGACTGTCCATTTTTATCACAGAGATTCACATCTGGATTTTTTGCTAATAATTTTGAGACTGTTTCTACATTACCATTTTCACACGCTATCCACAGTGGAGACCGTCCATACACATTACAGAGATTAACATCTGGATCTGTTTCTAATAACTTTGAGACTATTTCTACATTACACGTTTCACATGCTATCCACAGTGGAGACTCTCCATTTTTATTACAAAGATTCACATATGGATCTCTTTCTAATAACTTTGAGACTATTTCTACATTACCTTTAGCACTTGCTATCGACAGTGGAGACTTTCCATCTTCATCACAGAGATTGATATCTGGAGCTTTTTCTAATAGCTTTGAGACTATTTCTACATTACCTATATAACATGCTATCCACAATGGAGACGGTCCATATTCATCACATAGATTCACATCTGGATTCTTTCTCAATAAAGCACACAGGAAATCTTCTTGTCTCATATTAATGTTATTCAAAACTTGGCTGACTTTACCATTTGACCATTCAGTCACCATCCTTCCAATGTATTGGTCTCGATGTTCATCTGGAATAATAATGATATATTCCATGTCACCAGACCTGTCAATTTCCTCTAAATTCCATCGGAATCTTTCATGTATAAGACGACTGTCTCCATGTTTGATAATACAGCTGATTATCTTCTTACCAAAGTACCAAGCAAAGTAGTCAAACACTTTATCGTGAATGGCTTTGTATACAGTTCCCTGTTTAATCACAAATGTGTCAATTAAAGTATTTAGTTCATCTTCAAGAGATTGCTTTGACAGCCTTCTATCGAGTTTGCAGGCATCTGATAGGTCATCTAGTAATGACCTCTGTTCCTGTGTTATCTCACCTTTGAACCAATCAGCTTCTAAGTTGTTGTTGAACAGGACTAAAAGCGCTAAACTGCAAATCTTATACTTACTTGAGTCTTCTTTTCTATAAGACAATGTGTCTAGTTCCTTAGTGATTTCACCAAAGGGATTTTGAAGGAATTCTAATGCACTAGTTCCACTTTTGGTTCGATACAAGAAACATAAAAGTGGTAAAAATGCACCAGTCGTACCTAATTTCTTATTTATGATAGACATATCTATCGTCTCACCTGTGTATTGTTTAATCATTTCAGCTTTCTCCTCTGGCAATAAGCAAAGGTCCTCTGAAATCAAATTACATTCACAAGACACGAAATGGGAAAAACTATTTAAATTTGCATCCCTATATATTTGAAGCCTACATGACACAACTATTCTACAATTTTGGTCTTTAACGATCTTATCAACAACATCTTTATATTGTGACCAGTTTTCATTTTTTTCTTGACTTGCTGTAAAGTTTCCACAAATGTCATCTACTATGAAAAGGGTCTTTCTCCCAGGTTTATAGAAATCCCTAATGTCTTTTGGGGTCTTGATTATGATAATATCGTAACCATCCTCTTTCAATAATAATGCTGTGTGTCGTGCTAAAAATGTCTTTCCACAACCAGCAGGGCCTGTTATCGTTACACAGGCATTTTTGGTTACACATTCAAAAACATGTTTACTGGCTCGGGTTGGAACAAAGTTTTTGTCTTTTTCCTTCCACTGCTGAAATTCAATACGGTTTTGACCTGCAAGAGAATACTTAAATAATTTTATTCCTTTTTTTGAACAAAATGTTCAAGAACTAGTCCTTGTACTACTCTCATTTTGGTGTAGTTTAACTAAGGTTAAAATGGGCTTGGTTACTACGAGTCTTAAAGTATTAATTTTAAACAGTTAATATTTAAATTTGTATAGTTTTTTTTAAGATATTTGTCTAAAAAGCGCAAAATTTGGAAAAATTCAAGAAAAAAGGCAATAACTGATACAACAATTGTTGGATCTTCTTCAAAATTTTAGGGAATGTAGATCTTGATGTGCTGATCAATTTTACCAAGCCATAATTTTGATATCTGAAACGGTTTTAGACTAATTTGCAAAAAACTGCAATTTACCCATATGTTCTATTTTTAACCATAGCGGCCATGTTTTTTTGTCGAATCTAACTTTCGAACTTGATAGTTTTGTAGAGGACATACTATAAAAAAACCTACCAAGTTTCATTACATTTGACCAAGCTGTTTCAGATTTTTGAAAAGTTGACGCCAAGTGATGGCAAAAGCTCACATTTTCAAGCTTAAGAGGGTAAAGCATAACTAGTCGAAAGATTGCCGACGAATTAAAATCAGCAAAAGTCCTAACTTTGTGCACATTTGAAAAATGTAATGGTTGGTTTTATGGTGCTGAACCTTAGAATAAGATATCATGTTGTCCAACGAAACGATGTGTGGTTTGTGTGTTGGGTACTTTCGTTGAGTATGTTTTAATCCTTAAAATTTTGAAAGTACACCAAAAAGATCTTTTGAGCAAAAGGAAATAAAAAAGAAAAAAGTTTAGATTGCCTTGATTTAAAGCTATAAGGTAAAAAAAAGCTTCTGACATTTTAAGGATCAAAGAGTTAATAATTAAGACAGGCTGATCACTTTTATTCTTTGCCAGAATTTTGACATCTGTCAATTGTGTTCATTGACGACGGACGCATGACGATGACATGAGCTTACATTACCTTTATCAGTAAGGTGAGCTTAAAACCAGATACTTCTAAATTATTTTTAGAATATCCGACTCTTTACATTTAAGTTTTAAAAAAATGTTTAACTAGGGTACACGTGTCTTGTCCATGTTTTGTTTCACCTGTTGATGTGAAATCTGTATACCAATATAAATATTAATTCACTTAACGAACTGTTTTTTACCTCGCACATTTCGTGGAATGACTTGATCTGTTCTTGCTAGAAAGCGCTCATATGCATTGCTTCTTCTCCTACAAGGAAACAAGATTAATTTAAAAAGAATATATAATGCTACTTTACTTAGATATTATACAAGTACAATAGTCTAATAGTTGCATTACATCTCTAGCATCTTACAAAATTGTATTAATGCCATTAAAGTTCTTTTTACAATATGTCATTTTTATTTTCAATTCAACATAAAAAGACTTAATAATAAGGAAATTGCCACTGACCAAAACAGGCTGAAAGACAAAAACAAAACTAGAACAGGTTCGATAGGATGAGATATCGATAGTAGGTATAAATGATCATTAGATGTGGTATAATTGAACTAGACACAACCAAATAATAGCGAGCATCGCAGATGCGAGCCCTACGGCATTGTGCATGTTTTGAGATGTGCCAGAAATATACTGACGATAAAACCGGAACAGGTTTACTTTTACGGAGTGAAAAAAATAATAGGCACGGAGCAAGTAAAACAATCAACCCTCTGGGCTTATGAAAAATACATCATAATCTGTTATGCAAAAATATAAAAATTGAAATTCATAAACAGTGATAAAACCCTCATTCACCCACTTGTTTATTTTTACACACAGATTTTTATTTAAACACCCTTCGGTCTTTTCCGCTGAAAAACGATTTTCCGGAAATAACCGAGCTAGCTTTTGGCGACAAATGCATGATACTGACCGTGGCCAAGCTTTGTTAATTTCTAAGCAAGATAAAATAAGATAAAGAAATACATAAATTTGTTTACTGAATAAAACCTACTCATAATAATAAATAAAAGGTTCTTACCTGAAAATGAAAGAAGAGTCCCATCCTGTGGGGTTTCACTCACTTTCCTCAGTCCCGCATGATATTTTTACTTTACTGTTTTTTCCGCCAGGTTTCTCAATGTACTTTTTGTTACCAATGCTTCAAATAAAACACTGATACTCAGAAAATCTCACAAAACCTGACAGAATCTGAATGTTGTTTTGGTCTGCTGAAGAAGCGCGAAATACTCTGACAAGGAAATGACGTCACGTACGTAATCCATAAAATGGATAATTTCGTCCCCCTTAATGTCGTCCCAGAATGTTACAGGATTCATTATTTGCACAAATAATTGAATTTTTAATAAGTAGTTATTGATCCCAGATATTTTAACAACAACTTTCTCAAGTGCATATGATTTGGGTTGGGTGGGGTCAGACTTTGCTACTTTTTAATTCCTTTTTTAAAAGTTCCCTCTTTACGTTAAACTTAGCCGGTCGAGCACATGGATTTATTTTTAAAAGGTATATAGATTTTCGATGCTCGCTAAGAAGGCAGGGCCTTAATCATATTATCATCATGTCAATCTTATTGTGTTATATGTCAAGTTTTTAAAAAAATTGAGATCGTTATTTTTTTACTTCCTTGTACCCTCATACAGATATACCAGTGATAAAAATTGATATATTTTAAGTTTTGACAGTTTTCGTCAGAACTAGACTGTTCTATCTCCATATGTTCCATTGGATTAACATTGGGTTTATTTATAGCCCAAAACCGAAAGTTTAAGAAAGTTTCAATATTAGACTGATGTATATCCAAATTTTTGAATTATTATTTTGTCTTTCAAAGTTTTTTTGCCAGATATCTTTGAAATTCTAGGCTCATTTGTTTCCATCTTTTAAAATCATTTTATTTTCAGTGATTTTCAGCACATTTTGGTGTGTCTTAATACGAATATTAAAGATATTATATATTTATGGTCTATCTCCATTGAAAATATTAACAAGATTTTGAAAAAATCCACTTTGTTTCTTAACAATGTTCTATCTCTAAAAAGGGGGGTCTAATTCTATGTAATTTTGGTTGTCTGTTAAAAACAAATTGTTGTTTCCAACAAGTTTAAGAACTATACATTCAATAAATTCAAAACTACTTATTTCTTTACAACTTTAAACCCAATTTACCAACAATTTAAAAATATTGACATACATCACTATAAGATTGACATGACGCAATGGGGAAAAATCTAAAAAAAAACAAGGAATATATATGAGCTACTGCTCACTCAGTATAACCCTGCTACCCCAGAAATCAACTATGTCGGTAAACAGGAAGTAAATATCATACAGACCTAATTTGAATACTCGTAATAAAGACCCCATACTGATCTCATATATCAATCAAACGGCAATTCAGATAAAAAACACAATGGACAACCGCCAGCAGCCTTCAACGAGGCCTGTAGGCGCTGCTCGCGGTTCTGCAATTAACCCATGGTCTAAATAAAATGCATTTAATTCAAATCCAGTCCTGAAATAGTAACAGATAGACCCCTTCTTAAAAAAAGGAAATGGGAAATGAAACATCAAAAAGACAAGTACAAACGAAAGCTTTTTATAAGATTCCTGGCTTAGGACAGGCACACATAATATGAGGCGGGGTTAAACTAGTTTTAGGGCCAACCTCCCCCCTATAAATATTCCTAGACAAAGCACAAAAACTAAACACACAAGGAAAATCAAATCGACCAAAGCTCAGTTCCACTAGAATGAACCTTAGACAAAAGACAACAAGAACAAACGAAAGGACGGTAAAGGAACTCTTTATAGAACAATCGCTGTTACTGACAGCTAGCTGAGAATAATCAATCGACTGATGTTAAACAATCAAACATATTGATTTTTAATCCGACAGAACACTTCAATCAATACTGATTTGGTGAAGTGTCATCACACAAAACAAACATGCTTGATCACTATAATGTTAAAGATGACAATAGTAAAAAGCTTTAGGGAGTTTTAAAGCGAATATCAAGTTATCAATATTTCTGACAAAAAACAGTAAATTCAAAGATTTAACCAAATTATTCAATTCATATCCTTTCCGTAATGAATTTTGAAGCCAATTTTTCATTTCCAATGAATGTTTTTTTAAACTTGTGGGCTTTATAAAAAAAATACCATAAAATTCAGGAAGTGATAGTCCTTTCACTATCAGAAAACGACGTGTACAATTAAATTTTTCAATAAGAGATCGATACTTGTGGAAGAATGTAGAAAACAGATTTTATTAAAATGTGGTATCGATTACTTTATTTTAATAATTTTTCAGTAATAACGGTTTTTATTATTAAAATCAGAAACACCACTGCAGATCCGAGCATATCTTACTAGCTGTGAAATGTAAACCCCGTATGACGGCGACATCTATAATACGGAAGGTTAAGTTGTAACGTTTATCATATTCTTTGGTTTGTAATTTTCCGTCAATTATACTTAAATCTAAATAAAAAATTGACATCTATCACCGCTGACGTTAGATTTGTTCAAGGTTAATTCAGAAGGAGAGATATCTGTAATAAAATTAGAAAATGACAGATTGTTGAGTGCAAAAATGTCGTCTAAATATCTAAAAGTATTATGGAAAGTTTTGATTGGGTTCTGTTCGTTAGTGTCATTTTGTAATTGAGCCATAAATTGTGATTCATAACAGTATAGGAAAAGGTCAGATTTAAGTGGCGCACAATTAGTTCCCATAGGAATACCTATAGTTTTGCGATAAATTTGTTTACCAAAATGTATGTAAATATTATCTAACAAATAATTTAGAGCAGTAATAGTTTCTGCATCAGTCCATTTAATGTAACCTTTTTGAGTCTTGTTACTAAAAAATGATTTACAAAATGAGTTTGCAACTCTAGAACTGATATAATCACTTTTAGATTTGTCAAGACACCATTTAACCAAATATTCAAATTTATTTTTAATCAGATATTGCGGTAGGTTAGTATATAAAGTAGAAAAATCGTAACTATCAACGGCATGAAAAGTATTTTCAAATGCACGAAGTTTGTCCAAAACATCAAGAGAATTTTTTACGCTCCAAAATTGATCAATTCCACTGTTTTCGAAAACTCTTTCACAGTATTCATTAATAAATTCCTTCATAGTAGTTAAAGTAGGAGATAGAGCTTTGGAAATATGGATTAAGGAACACTTACTCGAAGCAGAGATAAAACGTGATTTATAGGGATTGAATGCAATTTAGGTATCAGTACATAGTAGGTAACTTATAGTATGTCGGTGCAACTAGGAGTGCTGTGGTCGCTATGATATGATCGTCAATAATCCCATTGTTGATTGCACGGGAATGAAAGTGTTCGAATTTTTATTTCGTGCATTAAAACCTCAAGGTAATACTTTCGTCATACCACAACGATATTGTTAGCCGCTTTTTGGCGAGAACAAACGAGTATTGCAAACCAAGTAAACGGATTTTTGACTTTATTCGATTAAGGTAAGTATTATGCCTAAAATCTAAAAATGAATCTTGAAATCGTCTGATTCTGAGATGAACAATTGTCATAAATTTATTAATAAAATGGTCTAGAGATTTTGAGTCGGCCCCTTCTCTCCTAATCCAAGATTGGCAATAAGAGAAAAGGGAAGTTTTGATACAGTTAAGGCAGGAATTTCAATTAATTTTTATGGGTGATCGAAACTTTGGTCCTTTTTTTCAAGAAATTCATGAACTTCTGGGACATTGACGATTGAAAGTCACTGCGATATGTAGTTGCCGAGAGAAATGTTACGAAAACTTTCAAAAATTGACCAGGAATGTTGAAAATTAACTAAGTCGGTTAACAGGCAGTATATATCATACAGAACTAATTTCAATACTTGCAATAAAGGACCTCATACTGAACTCATATACTGAATTTCAAGTCACTGTGATATGAAGTTGTTGAGAACAATGTTACGAAAATTTTCAACAATAGACCAGTAATGTTGAAAACTAACTAAGTCGGTGAACAGAAAGTAGTTTTTCAACAGACTTAATTTTGTACTGGCGATAAAGGACCTTACACTTAACTTATATACCAAATTTCAAGCCACTATGATATGTAGTTGCTAAGAAAAATGTTACGAAAATTTTCAACAATTGACTAGTTGTTGAAAATTGACAGGAAGTAGATATCATACAGACCTTATTTCAGTACGCGCGATCAAAGACCTCATGCTGAACTCCTATACCAAATCTAAAGTTTGTGTATTGTAGTTGTTGAGAAAAATTTTCAACAGTTGACTATAAAGCCGAAAATTGACTAAGTCGGTAAAAAGGAAGAATATATCCGACAGACCTTATTTCGATACTGGCGATAAAAACTCTCACACTGAACTCATATGCCAAATTTCAAGTCACTGTGATATGTAGTTGCTGAGAAAACTGTTACGGAATGTTATGCTGCGGACGGACGGAAGGCGGGTGGAAGGACGGACAGAAGTAAACCCTTATAGCCCCCTCTTCTTCGAAAATGGGGAGTTATAATAAAAAAGCAATCATAACTTTACCCATATTTATCAATTTCAACTCAGTCCAGCTGATTGTAGTAAAATCTATTTTGTCTGCCAGGTCGGCATATACTCCATCTTGACGCAAGATGTCTAAGAAGCAATTATGTGAGCAAAAGTCCTTCCTCAGAAGTTTGGTTAACATCCGACGGCAACTCTCACTTCTTGTCAGTCCTGTAGAACATATTTCTTCTTGGTCCTTCATAGTGATGATATCTCTTTCTATGAGTAAGTCATACATTGAACCAGTACAATCCACCTCTTGGACGATGGTCTTGAAGTTCTTTTGTAGTTTTGCTTTTAGGTGATATCTTTCTAAAATAAAGAGGCTAATTATGAAAGAGACCGAATGACCACGAAAACAAAATAAGATCAGCAATATTGAAAATTTGGAGTCCGACTGGTTTTTTTTCAAATGTACAACAATTGTGTCAAAGTGTTACTAAAAGACGTTATAAAACCTTTATTCTGGCTTTAACAAAACTTTATTCGATCAACTCATGCCACAAACACTTTTGCAGTTTTTTTTTCTGTGCTATTGGAATACGATTTTATGAAACTTGAAATCAAATCATTGAAATATTAAACCTTTGTCACCAGTCGTTGCAAACTCATTTGCACCAATGAATTCATCAGAAGTTCTATGTTTTACAGACATTTCACTCTCCAGATCCCCTTCTTCGTCAAACAACTCAATTTTTCTTTGGTGAAACAGTATAGGCTCCAATCTTTCAATTTCTTTGACGATTTTGTGAATGTCTTCGTTATTGCTGTCAGTTTTCTCCAGGATTTCGCAAAATAGGCCTAATGTACTATATGGTCTGTCAATAAGTATATCTAGAAGAATCTTATTCCTTTCTGTTTGTGAAGGCAGGCCTACTATTTCCTCTCTATCCCCAGGCGATAGGACAAACTTAGAAATCAACTCGTCTAAAACTGACTTGTCTAATTGACTTTTTTCTATGATCTCCTTTTGAAATACAACCAATGGTTTGTGCCATGGTTCTACAAAAAACCCACAGAAAATAAAATTATTAATGACAAAATGACAGACTGACTCGGAAGTTTTAAGTCGTGATAAAATCTTTCTTATATGTCAGTGCACATAACGATGTCTCCTTGTCAAAAATGACCTATGCATGATTTCTATACTACAAGGGTGTCATCAAGAGAGTTTAAACTAGAGCTACTAGGATTATGAGTCGATCACATTGGTCTGTAATGAAATTGAAAAAATCCTTAAATGTAAAGTTCTTAAAAAATACATAAGTGGAACAATTCAAGCAACTTTCTGCGAAAATGCAAAGACATCAGCAACACAAAGATTGACACTTTAAAGACCATAACCACTGAACAGGGATCACTGACAACTTTGACAGAGATGAACACGTTTGAAAAGCTTCTAAACTGAACATATAAGCATGCAAAAAATTATTTATTCTGTAAGCCGAAAAAAAAACAGCTATGGTTTGAAGCTTTCAAGGGCCTACATGTACATGTAACATCTCAAAGGGGTCATACATGATTACGTTATCAAAAGATTTTTAATAAAAGAAAAATTGCCCAACATCTTTACGATTAGTTCACCTTTAAATAATAAAATGAACATTATTATTATTTGTTTTAACAAAAAAATTGTAATATCTTTTAATTCAAGTAAATATTTTATATAAATGTAAAAAATAATGAAAATTGAAATGTATTTTTTTTAATTGGCAATCGATTAGTTGATTTGCAGTCCAGTTTATTGTTTTAAAAAACTGTCCAAAGCGGACCTGTCCGTTGGTTATATCAGCTCTTGATAGCTCTCAGACTGTTTTATGGTCAGATCCGATCTGGTTCTTTTTGAAAATCAGACCACGATCTGCTTTGACCTGACCAAAGTCCAATCTTTGAACAAGTAAAGCTGACCAGCTAAGCGGGCCGAAAGTCTGCTTAAAATTTACTTTTGTAAAGGTTACATGTAGGACTTGACCGATCGTCAACTTTTTTTAAAAAGCCTGTACATAATCATGCCAATCCATTGATTAAAAACGTATTATGGTATGCATACTTATAGATACAAAGTTACACATGTATATGATATTACAAATTCACTTGATGAATGCTTATTAAAAAAAATGTATAAATTCTTTTTATAAAAATACATTACAAACATAAAAATAAATACTCTTTTCATGATATCTTCCTTTATTTTCATGTTTTTATACACATTTATCTTATGTTTGGTTTGCACTGATTTGATAATAGTTTCTGATATATCAAATTACAAATTAATTTTGTACAGTCCCGGTATAATAAAATCCCAATCTATATGGTATATGGGGGATGGGGAATAGGGATCGGGGTGGGGATGGTGAATAGTATATGGTTTGTGGGGTATGGTATCGTGTATGGGTGTGTGTGTGTGTGTTGGTGTTTAACGCCCATTATCGATGCACTTGGGCCATGTAGTGCGGTCAGTGTTTAATGATGGAGGAAACCGGAGTACCCGGAGGAAACCACCGACCTTGGGCAGGTAACTGACAAACCTAATCACATACAGTTGGGGAAGTCCCTTTTTTGTTAAATACAAACGGTACTTGAACACCAGCTCAGAGGTGATCGGCAAGTGATTAATAGTGTGGTATTTAAACCAGCGCCTTAGACCACTCGGCCATCCAGGCCCCCTCGTGTATGGGGATGGTGATAGTAAATATGAATGGTTAATGGAGATTGGGGATTGTAAATGGTATCTCGAATTTGATTGGTCTATTGATTGGTAAACAGGGAATAGGGATGGGAAAATATATGATGCACGGGGAATGGAATGGTATATGGGGTAGGGGATGGTAAATAGTGTATGGGGATTGGAATGGGAATGGAAAATGATGTATGGGGATGGGGATAGTATATGGTTCAGTGGTTAATGGGGAGAGAGGGAAGCTTTTTCCATATGAATGCTGTATTCTTTGCTTGAATTGTTTAATGTGCATTTAGACAACGGTAAGCCTTTTCTTTTTCATGTTGAAATATAATAATAAAATTACTACTATATCATTAGTTGAACATGTCTAAGATTGCCTTATCTTGTTTGTTTATATTTGTGATGCGATTTGTCTTTCTGTTTATTGTAAACTCGGGGTTACGTTGCCCCCGGGTTGTTGTGGTCACTCAATACATGTATATTTAACAGAAGACATAATATGCAGGTGGGAAATATGGGATATCTTTCCTTTAAATAAGGGCACACGTGGGTTAGACACAGATGTCCTTTACAGAAGATAACTCACGTGAGATTAATTAAAGTTCTTACGTATAGTCCGGTAGATCCCGTATTGCCTCTGCATTTTCGGTATTCGAATGGCTCCATTGATATACCTTAAGATTGAGGTTTCTATCATACCTTCTAAAACTTAGCAAGAGAGTTTCTTGTCAAAAAACATATTTGACATCATGATAATGGACTAAAAATCCATTTCCGATCCCTTCACGTCTGAAAAAAGTATGAAGAAAGTATTACCTTGAGGTTTTAATGCACGAAATAAAAAATTCAAACACTTTCGTTCCCGTGCATTCGACAGAATCAGGTATCATTGATGATCATATCATAGCGACCACAGCACTTCGAGTTGCCCCGACATACTTTAAGTTACCTACTATGTACTGGATACCTAAATTGCACAAAAATCCATATAAATCTCGTTTTATCTCTGCTTCAAGTAAGTGTTCTTTAACCCATATTTCCAAAGTTCTATCTCTTACTTTAACTACTATGAAGGAATTTATTATTCAATACTGTGAAAGGGTATTCGAAAACAGTGGAATTAATTATTTTTGGAGTGTAAAAAATTCTCTTGATGTTTTGGACAAGCTTCGTGCATTTGAAAATACTTTTAACACCGTTGATAGTTACGATTTTTCTACTTTATATACTAACCTTCCACATAATCTGATCAAAAAGAAATTTGAATATTTGGTTAAATGGTGTTTTGACAAATCTAAAAGTGATTATATCTGTTCTAGAGTTTCAAAATCATTTAGTAAATCATTTTTTAGTAACGAGACTCAAAAGGGGTACATTAACTGGACTGATGCAGAAACTATTACTGCTCTAAATTATTTGTTAGATAATATTTACATACGTTTTGGTAAACAAATTTATCGCCAAATTATTGGTATTCCTATGGGTACTAATTGTGCGCCACTTATAGCCGACCTTTTCCTATACTGTTATGAATCACAATTTATGGCTAAATTACAAAAAGACCCGAACAAACAGAACCTAATCGAAACTTTCAATTATACTTTTAGATATTTAGATGACATTCTTGCACTCAACAATCCTTCATTTTCTAATTTTATTACAGATATCTATCCTTCTGAATTAACCTTGAACAAATCTAACGTCACCGGTGATAGATGTCCTTTTTTAGATTTAGATTTAAGTATTATTGACGGAAAATTACATACCAAAGTATATGATAAACGTGACGACTTTACCTTCCCTATTATAAATTTCCCTTTTCTTGAAGGAGATGTTCCACTAGCGCCGTCATACGGGGTTTACATTTCACAGTTAGTAAGATATGCTCGGATCTGCAGTTGTGTTTCTGATTTTAATAATAAAAACCGTTTTATTACTGAAAAATTATTAAAACAAGGTTATCGATACCACAAATTAGTAAAATCTTTTTCTAAATTCTTCCACACGTATCGATCTCTTATTGAAAAATTTAATTGTACACGTCACTTTCTTATAGTGAAAGGAATATCACATCCTGAATTTTATGGTAATGTTTTTTTATAAAGCTCACAAATTTAAAAGCAATCCTATAGAAATGAAAAATTGGCTTCAAAATTTATTACGGAAAGGATATGAAATGAATATGTTGGTTAAATCTTTGAATTTAGTGTTTTTTGGCAGAAATATTGAAAACTTGATACTTGCTTTAAAACTTCCATAAACGTTTTTACTATTGTCATTTTTAAGCATTATAGCGATCAAGCGTGTCGGTTTTGTGTGATGACACTTCACTAAATCATTATTGTTTGAAGTGTTGTGTCGGATTTAAAATCGATACGTTTGATTTTTTTACATCAGTCGATTGATGATTCTCAGCTAGTTGTCAGTAACAGCGAGTGTTCTATAGAGAGTTCCTTTACCGTCCTTCTGTTTATTCTTGTTTTTTGTCTTAGTTTCTCTCTAGAAGAATTGGACTTTGATCGATTTGATTTTTATTGTGTGTTTAGTTTTGTACTTTGTCTAGGAATATTGATAGGGGGAAGGTTGGGCCCAAAAAACTAGTTTAACCCCGCCACATATTACATGTGCCTGTCCTAAGCCAGGAATCTTTGACAAAGCTCTCGTTTGTACTTGTCTTTTTGATGTTTTCTGTTCCTTGTTTAAGAAGGGGGTCTATCTGTGACTATTTCAGGGCTGGATTTGAATTATATGCATCTTATTTAGACCATGGGCCAATTGCAGAACCGCGAGCAGTGCCAAATGGCCTCGTTGAAGGCTGCTGGCGGTTGTCCATTGTGGTTTTTCTAAATTGTCGTTTAATTGTGGGCTGTGTCGCGTACACTTATTCCACATCTTTTTATTTTCTATTTCAAATCTGATAGTATACTTTGCAATGCATGTAAGTTTTTCTAGCATCAAATATTGATGAGCGTGAGCAAGAAATACAACCTTTAACATGTTTAATACTGTATATAAATTTGTACATACTAAATGTTTGACTGCCATTTCCACCTAGTCGTATGTCTTTCAAACTGTCTCTTTGATCTCGAGGAATTGAAAACAAAGGAAGATTGTTAGTTTCACTACCCAGCTCGCCATGCTGTGTATCACTTTGGTTTTGTGGTGTTGAGAGCAAAGATGGGTTATCAGGCTCCTTGACAAAAAATACATGTAGACTTGTAATTATATGACAGCAGAAGTAGAAATAAAATGGGTCTTAAAACATAATGGCTAAATTTCGTTAAAGCAAAAAAAAACCCAACAAGGTGCACCTAAAATTACTTGATTCCTTTTAACACTTTAAATAAACTGCATGGAATTCCACTTCTTTGGTACTCTATGTACAGTTCAAATCACACATACAGCTGCATTATAAGACTTATAAGACACAATTATTTTACGTAACTTTCAAGTTTTATAACAGTTATGTTGGTAGGGACTTGCCAAGACATTTTATATTTCTTATAGTAAATTTCATTTGACCGCCACATGCTAGGTAATGGATATAGATATTGTTTTTAATCTACTTTGATACATTTATAGTTGAAGCTATTTAGGGGTAATTCATGCTTTATTTAGAGTACACCTTGCACGAAAAAGAAATAAACTGAGAAAACAGCAATAATAATCTCTAATTCATTATCTAAACGTTGCTATATCATATTTTGTATATCTTTGTGACGTTTAAGCTGTACATATATAAAGCAATATCCAAATATTAAAGTGTAATAATTCATGAAAAGAGTCATTTCAAATTTAACGAGCTTTGCAGTTAAGCAAGCAACAACAACTTTTCTGTTTCTGCATGCAAAAGTTCCAATTTTTAGTGAAAAATCATGAGAAATTGGTGAAATTTACGTGAAGTTGGTTGTAGTTACTTGAGCTTTATTTTTTCTGTTTTACTTATACACTGATATACATGTAACCTTAATCTGTTGATGTTTACCGTATTTTGGTCAAATCAATTCATTTAAAAAAACTATATTCATTACTACTGCAAGTTAGGATTAATGGTTACACTTCAAATAAAATGGCAGATGTTTAACCTATTTTTCTAGTCTGTGTATGACTTAACTACACACAGAAATAAAAATAAAGTATAGCAGCGTCTAGATATAAAATTTGGCAATCATTTTCCAAATATTAAAACAATGCCCTGTTATTTGGCCTCCGCGTACAAGGTGATTTCATTACTGGCGTTATTGAATCAACTCAACACTGGTTATAAGAAAGGTTATTCAGGGGTAACTTATGCTTTATTTAAGGTACAACCTGAACGGAAAGAAAACGAAATGTGAAAACAACAAGAGTTATCTTTTAAAATGAAAGGGAAATGATCGGCAAATTTTATATCAAGATGCTGCTTTATCGTAGCTTATGTCGTACATAGACTAGAAAAAAAAAGATAAAATATATTTCCTTTTACTTGAAGCGTAACTATGACTCTTATAAGGTGAAACATGAACGGATAGAAATGAATAAATAAAACAACAAAAAAGTTATCTTGTAACCTGAAAGAGAAAAAAATAATAATCAACAAATTACATGTCTAGACGCTGCTATACCTATTGTTTATTTCTATGTGTAGTATAAGCTATAAATTGGCCATGGAAATAGGTAAAAAGGGATAAAAACAAAACTACCAAACTGCGATGATGAATCTCACATATTCAAGATGAAAATACAAAAAAGACAAAGACATACCACAGAAATTGAAAATTTTCTGATTTGTTACAGGCATTTCAAAAGAAATGGTCGATTGAACCATCTTATGGTTTTATGGCACCAAACCTCCCTTCTCCATTCGGATCTTATGGTCCATTAACATAAATACATCACGGTTGTGAGACATAATAGGGATAAATAGGTGCTTATCTCAATACAACAAAGTGCCACAACTTAATTGAAACAATCATAAATTGTTTCTTCTGACACAATTTTAAATTTTGCTACTATACCAATAAAAAACATGCTATTTGAAGGGCAACAATGAACCTTAAATAGATGTTGGATGTAAAGCCTGTATTATTAGTTCTTTGAGAAGAACTATGATGCTCAAAGAACTGTGATGTACGATGTGGTGTTCGCAAACTTAAGCTTAGTGCTTATCAAAGTGGCCAACGATGGCGATACTGCATGCATAGGTTAGTGTTTGTCGTCAATTAAAGGGAGAGCAATGGGATTGAGCTAATGAAAGACTTACCTTTGAGACTTTAACACTCATTGTAGTCCAGCATATGGTCGTACCCAATAATTCACGATCTCATCGGAAATCACTTATTAATGTAGTCATCTAATTAAATACATAAAAATAATATGTTACTAAAAGGTACAAAGACGTGGACATATACTTTCTAAAAATATTTCTTAACATATATGTATAAGAGATGCAAACATCAACTACCCATGTTAAGCTGACCAATATAAAATCTGATTAAGTTGACGTTTTACTTTCATAAGAAAAGTAACTAAACGCACCTGGTTAAGGTCCATCGAAACATTGACCTTGATATGGGTTAATTTAGATAGGTTTTTAATATGTGTACAACAAGGACGCATATAGATTTCAAAAATAAACAGTGGAAAGACCTCGGGAAAGACATAGTTTTAATAATAGAAAAAATGATGGGAGAAGTAAATCATGTTCAAAGAAAAGAATTTTTGAGTTTATTTTTTAAATTTGTTCACTTAAAGAAGCGAAAATATCAGTATCGAAATTATTTAGCTTGGTTCCCATCACAATTAATACTTTATTATCCTAATTTGTTGTAAATAAAATCCGTACGCATCTTTGTATAAATAGGTCTTTAATAATGCGATTTATTCATAGGATTTCTTGATTTCATATCATAAAGTAGGTAAAAAAATGTGACTTATAGGTTCTTACACAAGTTCTTGGAAAAGACCGGCTGATCTTTCACGAGGGATAGAATTTTTTAGTCTTTTTGCGAGTGGAGCGAAGGAAATAAAGGATGCATTTTGACATTGTTTCGACTTTCTGAAATCGCAGCAGACTAGAGAAAAATATACTTCTTACAGCTAAATTTGTATATATTGTCAACATAAACAAACCATTTGAGACAACCTGAAGTATTATCGTTTAGTGTGCTCGACTGAGAACTAATCAACAAATTTGCGAGGGTCTAGAGAAGTGGGAAACATGGAAAACGTGGAATATACTACAAACACTGAGGGTGAGGGTAAAAATGAAATATCCGTCGAATCTCTGTGCAATCTTATGGTGAAAATATATAATCGTTTATCAACTAATGAAAACAAAGTAATCGAAAATTGACGAACTAAGCGCAGCCATTGCGAACCCATCAGCAAGCTATACCCAAATGAAAAGTAAAGTGGGTGAAATAGAGGTTTCTGTGTAAAATCTGAAGAAAACTCACAAAACTCAAAACCAGGAAGTTCAATCAATTAAAACGGACAATATTGCAATAAAAAGAGAAATAAGCAACACCAAAAGCTCGATTGCGTCTCATAGCAACGACCTACAGGACATTAGTTATGTATTTGACGAACTTAAAGAAAAACACGAAAGGAGTGCCCAAGACATGAACCACCTTGGTCACCTTGTCAATAACGCTAAACGGGAAATAGACGACCACTGACATGAAATGTGTCAGGAAATAAAAGCAGCCCTGTCAGATGTCCGTGAAGAAACACAGAAATAAAAAAACACGGTATTGAATTTGCAATGCAGGTCGATGAAATATAATATGATCTTTACCGGCCACATAGAACATGACGAGGAGGATACAAAATTTGTCATCCGTAGCTTTATAAAAAGAGAACTTCGTATTAACTACCCAGTGGCACTAGGAAATGTCCACCGCTTTTGGAAGTGGCTCTCCACCAGGACGGGGACATCGAGGCAGACCAAGGCCTATTATTGCCCGTTTCATTTACATGAAGGATCTAGAGGCAGTCTTGTCGAACGCTTATAGGCTGAAGAACACCCCTTTTGGAATAAATAGACAATTCCCAGAAGTAATCAAACAAGCTAGGCGAAGCTTAAACTACATCATGAAAGAAAAGAAAAATCAAAGACACCTTGTTAAACGTCCCTGACATTCTCTTTGTGGACGGCGAGTATACAACGACATGCCCGAAGAAAAACCTGCAGTATTTATCCCCCGTTTCAAACCTTACAGTGATGTAACAAGCACAATGACACAACAAAATTGAACTGGATTTATACGTCGTAGGACATTATCTACTCCGCAGCAGACCCGCTAGGACACTCATTGAGGACACATAACGAACCCCGATGTAACTAATAATGTTGATATTTATACGCTAAAATTGTAAACATTACATTGTGGTGTAGTTGTAAAAAAGTCTTAATATCCTGAATTTATTGATCTTGTAAACTGTTATGATTTTGTCTGTATAGTAGAATCTAAAACTGATGATTTAGATGAAATTTTAATTCCAGTTATAATTTTGTTTTAAAAAACAGAAAACACCAAAGTAGAGTTAAATCAGGTGGGAGTGCTTTTGGTTATAGAGAGAAATATTCAAATTTCATTCATCCCATAAAAACAGAAAGCAAATTAGTGTGATGGTTTAACGTTTCAAAATGCCTTTAAACTGGGAAGAGGACCTTATTATTGGCAATGTCTATATACCCCCAGAAAATTCAGTTTATAGATCAGAAGATGCTTATAATGAAATTGAACAATTTGAATTTAAGCAAATTAACTTTCCCATAGAATGGATTTTAGTTTGTATATATAATATGAATAAAAATCATGAAAACACCGAAATAAAATTGTCGTAAACGTTGCAATAAAATAATAATCCATTTACCCCTCCCTAACCTGTTATTTGTATGTTAGGCAAAACAAAAACATAAATAAAAATAAAATTAACAGTATGGGTCCGGATAATTTAGCAAACAATGTAAGTTGGTGTTAATGTATTCCGTAGCAGCACAATACGGCTTATATAATGGCGATGGACATTAAGGAGATGATCAAATGAACATAAAATGATGAGAAATATATCGGGAGGTTGTGTTGAGAACAAAAGAACAGTAAATGTTGAAGACCACTTGAAAATGGGAAATATGTGGGGATGGTTATACTTCTTGGTGACCCCCCCCCCAAAAAAAAAAAAGAAAATATATTTTACGTGCATCTGTACACATGATTGCCCATTATTATCAGCATGCTTTTCATACTTATTATACACTTTGAATTTCCCAGGTCTATTACACTGTTAATGTTTTTAGGAAACTTTCCCGCAAATTTGCGGGTGTTATCTAGTAAATATAACATATACAAATCAAAAATTAATCATTCTCCTTAAAGAGGAGCGTTTACCAAAAGTAAAGGTTTTTTTATAAAAGAAATGAAAACGCTAAATTGTCCGGAACAATTACGTACAATTTATTGTATTTGTCAATGACATGCGGATCTTGAGTGTACACCGATTGTCCTTAAAAATGCCAATAAATCATATGATAATATCCCATTCAAAACTGCGTTTAAAACTATTCTTTTGTTCGTTACCGAGAAAACCAAATTTGTGGAAAACACTCTCTTTTGTTAAAAAATATTTAATTTTAGGTGTGCGTATGTAATCTAATATTTTGAAGAACAATAAGATTTAGTTTAAAGTGACTCTGAAACTAATACCAAAAATATTATTATACAATCCCTGTATAAAAAAAGCTAACCAATTTATTGTATACGGGGTTGGCCAATTCTGTATAATTTTCTGTTACCTTTATGGTATCTTTTCACTAAACAACTATCGATTACGTGACTTCCTCGATCTCATATATCTGCTGGAAAAGAATGACAAACGGGTTCTAGGAATTCTGCTTTATAGTTAGATTTACATCTCAAAATATGAAGTCTGACATTAACATTGCTAATACAATGTTGCTCCCCGGTTATTTTCTTCACTTAAGAATTTTTGTGATAAAACAAGTAAGCACAAACGAAAACAGCACGAAGAAACACAAATACAAAACAAATTAACAGCAATCATCAATCAAATTCAAGTCGTCACTAGAATGATCTCAAGTGCTCCGGAAGAGTAAGCAGTTCTTAATTGCTATTGCACACCCATCGCGCTGCCAATGGTAATTTCAGCGTGTCACCTCCAGTAAAGGAAGACAGAACAAAACCTTTTACAAACCAACATCTGCACTCACTGAAAGACAGAAATCCCATATTTGTCTATGAGCGTATGGTGTCTTTTAAACCTTTTCATATGTGAAGACAACAACCGATGGGTAACATAACCTTGTGTTAGCAATTTTCGGTGTCAGACGCTACATGACACTTAATATATCGATGTTAATCTGCTGCAAGCTCTGTATATTGAATCGATTGTGAAACTTAACTCCATCAGCTTTAATGGACGAACTGTTGAAAAACAGGAAGGGAAAGTCGGCGATTGGAAATGTGAAGTACATCACGTTTTTATTATGCTTTGGTGATTTTTTTTTTCGCAATATAAAACACACGTCCTTAAACCTGCTGTGTGTTTTATCTCAAATTTTGAGGATGTATGAGATGGGAAAAAATCACCAAATAGAAACATGTTCAGTGAAAGAACATCTTCAAGATGGAAAATGGAAATTAGAAGAGAGCAAAAGTCTGCGATGCTTTTGTCTAGAAATGAACTAAATATTTCGAAATAAAGCCTCTTATAGGATATAAATGTTCCGGACCATCGGAATATCTAGACCATACACATAAGGATACCAAAATAAACGATAAAAGTATTGTTTTAGTATTTTAACAAATTTTCTTATTGATAGAAAAATAAATAATTAAATTATTGAAATATGATTAAACCCAAGCTACTTAATTCGCCCTATTGAATCATATAAAGACCAAACTCTTCTTAGAATATTTCATAATATTTGTGCAATAATAATATATTGAGATATCCCTTTTTAATTAGTTTCAGAGTTACTTTAAAGTTAACATTTATGTATTTTAAGATATCAGATAATAAATACATACTTCAATTTCTCTTGTATATCCTTCCCTGTTTTGTCGTTTCGTCTTGAATATATGAGAATGATCATCCCAGTTTGGTAGTTTTGTTGTTACCTGTATATAAAACCTCTACTAAGAAGAGGAGTGATTTCCACGAATTAGGTCTTCTTGGTAGCTAATGAAATAATATATTAAAAACTCCGTTTTGAATAGGATATTATCATGCATACTATTGGTTTTGTCAAGGACATTCATGTAAAACAAAAAACATCAAAGCGAACGTTATTATCCCTGGCTAAATAGCGTTCTATTTCTTGTGTCCGTTTCTGAGAAAACATAACTTTTAGAAAGCACTCTTCTTTGTGGAGAATGATTTATTTTTTTTTTATTTGTATATGCAATCTTATATTTATTACAGATCATTTTGAAATACAGGTTTGATTAAAAAAAAGTAGGTTTTGTAGGAGTTTTAAGTTGAAATAAACTGCATTTTTTGACAAATTTCAAATTATTTATATCATCGAATAAAAAGACGAACAGTAAAAATAAGTCTTTACGTTAAGGGTGTTTGCTACTATTATTATTTAAATAGGTTCCAATGCCTTTAATGAAAGAAAATATAGGTATAGCTACACAATTAAGGAAACAAAAATGGCAGGTTAGTTATCTCGTTTTAAGATAATTGACGATAATACCTTTTCTTGCTGATATTGTTTTCAGCGAGATTTATATTGCACCAAGAAGAAGGGTGCTGCAAACAATAACTTGTCAATTATAGACGTACCACTTGGTGGTCCACCAAGGAATGTGCACGAAGTGTGACACTCTCAACACACGTTGGCCAACTATGGTCAGTGGTCAGGGTTTCCGTATTATAGACCTAACAACTCAAAGCTTTGAGGACTGAGCATTAAGCCGGTAATCCCAAGACCCTTAGTCGCTCAAAGGACAAGCAAGGATCCGCTGTGGGCCTATTCGCCAACCGGGCTCCACACGGGACTATCACCTCTTTTATGTTCTTCTTATTGGCATTGTATCTCAGAGACAACTGACTGTGACACCTTTGTCCAGACAGGAATGCAATAAAATATTAAATAAAGATCCCACAGGATATAAAGGCGACTAAGACATGAAACTTAAATTAAACTTTTTCTTTCTGAACCATAAGTAATCTAATAACCTATTTCGTGAAGGAATTTGAAATGAATAATATAATTTACAAAATAAATATCACTTTTCACATTTTCCTCTTTAAATTTGGGTCAAATGACTAGACAAAAATACATAAAATATTTAGTACAATAAACAAACAATCCTGTTTGAGATGAAATTAGATTTTGACACGCAATTGTAAGACGAGCTGCTGTTTATTATTCGTCTTGTTTTATCTTTCATGTGGACAAATTTTCGTTACAAAATAAAAAAAAGAAACTGAATATTTCTAGCCATAACTGCTCGCCTGTTTTTTTTTTAAATAAGACTCAAGCAGCGCGATTTCTACTATATCTGGGTTTTGAACAAAAGAGGGGTGATACAGTGGACATGAAATGATGATGAAGTGAACGAAAGGGAGACACAAAGCCTATTAAGGAGGCCATTTCTGACTGCAACTAGGAACAGGAGTGATGGGTAGAGACGGACAATTTAGCATTCTGCATTGGGATTCTACGGTTCCTTCTCTTATCGAGACCTTTTGCAGGGATCTTTAACGTGGCAGGAACCTGACATTGTCCATTACATTATTCACCACTATGGTTTGCGGTCAGGTTTCGGCATTCCTTATGACAGGGATGTCCCTTTTAACCACTTTGGGCTTCTTGTACATGTAACTGGAAAAAAAACATAAAATAGACCAAAACTACATGCTATTCATGAATAGGCTGAGGCATGTACTTTAAACAGTCCTCCTTAAGTTTTATAATTCATTCATGGTCTATAACATACTTGATATGGTTTTACATTGCATTTTCAAGTTTTTATCGGATTAAGGGAGCAACCATTTGATTTTTAGGGGGGTAGCTATGGACATATTTGAAATAAAAAGGCAGGATGCTCCAAATGATTGAAAAAAAAATAGTCAGGGCAGCTAAAAAAATCAGGATGGTATTTTGGGCTATACAATTTATGGGTATCAATGTTAAAAAAAATTGCGCTCCCTAAACAAATATTTTTTATAAATGCAGTGCATAAATAGTATGAGCAAATATCGATAAAAAATCAGTAAAACATGAAATTAAAGTATAGACTGGCTGAGGTCCTATATTGTAGAACTAACGTTGTACCTTTATCATCACATATTCCTCGGACATTTATGGAGTGAAAACCCTTCCTATTTACATAGGCATACTCGTTTTGACCAGATGGCGCTTGGATTCTAATGTGAGTCCCATCTACACAACCTATTACTCCAGGAAAACTGGCTATTCCATAGAATCGTTCTTTGATTTTGTTTTTATCCATTTGTGTATTTCGCCATTTAATAAAGTTATCTGCTACATTACAAAATGCATCAGAAACATCACGGACAGTTCTAGAAACACTGGATATGTGGTATCCCATAGTATCCCATTGTGATCCTAGGTTCTGGTAATGACCATAGAACACAACATAGTTGTGAGACACAATAGGGATATTGAGGTTATCATCTCAGTACAGCAGACCAGTCAAACACTAACTAAAACAATTAATCACCATATCTTTTAACTCAATTTTGAACTTTTCTACTAGTGGCTGAAGATTTTTTTTAGGGATCATTTGAGACGTATTTTCTATAGCCCTGCTCCAAAAGTCGGTCACGAAGAAATCGGTGTCTGATCAAAAAATCTGTGAAATGTGTGCAAAAGTAATCAGCACCTCAAGATCTACCTGCACAGAAATTTTCAAAAAGATCCAACAAACAATGTAGGAGTTATTGCCCTTTATCTAGATTTTTTTTCAAAATTTTGCACTTATTTAGCCCTATATTTTAAAAACTATACAAGGTATTTCAAAAATTTAAGATTTACATTTCATGTAATTAGGTCAAAACTATAAAACCGTTTCTTTTAGGAGTTATGGCCCCTAAATCGTCAACATTTACCATTTTTCATTACTTTTCCCCTGAATTTCTAAGATTGACTTGACTGACACCATACATCCAACTTCAACCAAACGTGGCACAGTTTTTTAATAGAATAAATGCTACAATTCTATCGTTCGGATTTTTGATTCGTCAAAAAATATGGCCGCCAAGGCTAAAAGTAGAACATAGGGGTAAATTGAAGTTTTTTGCTCATTACTAAAAAATAGTTACAGATATCAAATTCTGATGGAGACAAAAGTGATCAGCATCTCAAGATCTACCTGCTCTGATTTTTAAAGATCCAACAATCGACAAAGGAGTTGTTGTCCTTTTTCTGGATTTTTTCAAATTTTTCGCTTATTTAGCCCTATATCTTGAAAACTATACAAAATATTACAAAGATTCAAATTGCATATGATTAAGCACATCAAGATCTACATTTCATGTAATTAGGTCAAAGCTGTAGAACCATTTCTTTTAGGAGTTATTATCCTTAAAACAACAAAATTTACCATGTTTCATTACTTTTCTCCTAAATTTCAAAGATTAACTTGTCTGACACGGTCAGACCAACTGCATCTTAACATGACACAATCGTTTAATAGCTTATATGCTACAACTCTATCGTTCAGATTTGTGTTTCGTAAAAAAAACACATGGCCGACATGGCTAAAAAAAGAACATATGGGTAAATTGCATTTTTTTGCTAATAACTCAAAAATTGTGCAAGGATCAAAAGTGATCAGCATATTAAGATCTACCTGTCCTGAAATTACGGAAAAGATCTGACTGCTGATGTGGGAGTTATTGTTCTTTTTTCTATTTTTTGCCAAATTTGCACTTACGAATCCCAATACCTTGAAAACTAACCAAGATATTTCAGAAATTTAAATCGCATATTGTTAAGCACAATAATATCTTCAAATATATGTATCTGTGTAGTTCAGGTGAGCGATTCAGGCTCTTGGGAGCCTCTTGTTATTTAAAATATTATTGTTTATTATGTCCCCGAACATATTGTTTTTGCTCGGTTTCTTATTATTATTATGTCCCTGAACACGAAGTGTCGGGGACATATTGTTTTTGCTCGGTTTCTTATTATTATTATTATTATTATGTCCCCGAACACGAAGTGTCGGGGACATATTGTTTTTGCTCGGTTTCTTATTATCATTATTAAGTCACCGACCACGAAGTGTCGGAGACTTATTGTTTTTGCACCGTTTCTTATTATTATTATTAATACAAGTGTGACCGTGTATATAAATATACAAAAGTTTTTTTTATTTCTTTTAAATATTTATGTATGGTCTACTAAAATGTATACGCTGTTTTATGGCTACCATTTCAGATAACCTGAAATGCAGCTAAATATTGTTCAGTTTATATTCCAGCTATTATTAAAGTAGAAGTGTAAATAAAGTTTTACCTGGGTGTCCAGTTCATTCTCGCTTCGTCATGAGTTCATGTTGCTGATTGCGGTTTTGACGGTTGTATAATGTGTTTTTGTTTGTTGTATTGTCTGAATTAGTGATTATATTCGTCATTCGATCGTGTCTTTAGAAACATACAGATGAAACACTTTTGATTTTGTTCTGTACTGATACTTATGCAACTGCATACCATATATTAATGGTGTACCATAACTTGTTAAACAAATTAGACAATCATCGCCTACAGGCAAGAATTCTAGCAAGTTCAATAAAAAGCTACGCCGATCGCAGCATGATACGACCGCAACATGTTAAACCCTGTACATTTGAGGCCTAATATGGATAGTCAATTGCTTTGGTCACAAGCAGCCCATGGTGGACTTAGTAAGCTTTTTGACACATGCATCCTGTGGTTGACTTTAACAGTGTGATTTTGAAAATTATACCAAAAATAAAAAGTTTGATATTATAGTGTGGCAAATCTTTGGCTCCCTGCAGCAATGTAAAGGTGCAATATATTTTCTAACCATGGACACATTTAGGTGACAGAATTCAATGTGCAATTCATAAAAAAAAATCAAAATCGAATGAATGATAAACATTCTACAACAGTTTTTTTCAATGCACCTGTTTTAGTCCCTTTTGGCCCTTTTTTCTAAAACGGTAGGGGGGCACAAATACAATACCAACCTTCCCTGAGTGGATATAACAATCATATAAAAACTTCATAACAATTGGTGGGTCCACTACAGCTAATTTTCAATAAAAATGATGTTTTCCCCTTCGACCCCTAATTTCTCGAAAATGGTTGGAGATATTGCAAATCTGATGGAAAAACACAGGCAGGGATTTTCACAAGGATTCCAATCAAAAAAGATTTTCAAAATCGGACCACAAATAAATAAAAAGCTACGCCGAGCGCAGCATGATACGACCGCAAAAAATTGAACCCTGTACATTGGAGGCCCAATATGGATAGTCTATTGCTTTGGTCACATGTAGCCTCTGGTGGACTTACAACGCTTTTTTACACATGCAACCTATGGTGGACTTAAAATGGCATATTTTACACATATATATTTACAATTATATTTAATTAAAAAAATATATATATTCATTGACATTTTTGTCAAGATTAAGCCCCTTTTGGCCCCTTTTTTTTTAAAGTTAGGACCACAAACCACAAATGCAATAAAAAGCTTCCTTCAGTGTATATAATCATCATATTTAAACTTCATAACAATTGGCTGGCCCACTTCAGCTAAATTTCTTGTGTTAAACCATTTGCCTTGACCAACTGTTAAAAATGGCGCTTTTTGCCCCTTTGACCCCTTATATCTCAAAAACAGTAAGAGATATTGCAAATCTGATTGACAAATGCAGGCAGAAATTTTCACAAGGATTCCAATGAAAAAAAGATTTTGAAAATCGGACCACAAATAAAAAGGTTGATTTTTTTGCTGTGGTCCGTCTTTGGCCCCCTGTAGCAATGTAACGTTTCAATATACATCAAAACCATTGACACATTTTGTTGACAGAATTAAAAAAGGAATTCAATAAAAAAAGAATTTTTAAAATCAAATGAATAATAAACATTCTACAGTTCAGTTTTGTCAATACACCCATTTTAGCACCATTTGGCCCTTTTTTCCAAAACGGTAAGGGCCACCAACCCCAAATACAATAGGAACCTTCCTCTAGTGGTTACAAACATCATATCAAAATCTCATAACAATTGGTCTATATTTACCCAAGCTATTGTACGGAAACCAAATATCCCCAGACGACGACGACGACGACAACGACAACGACAACGACATCGCGATAACATTATTCGATCGCAAAAAATTTGCGGTCGTATAAAAAGTCAATTTTTAGGGTGTGGTCCCTTTTTGGCCCCCTGTAGCAATGAAATGGTGCAATAAATATTAAAACCATTGACTTATTTAGTTGACAGAATTTAATGAGGAATAGAAAAAAAAAGAATTTTCCAAATCGAATGAATAATAAACATTTTACAACAGTTTTGTCAATATACCCATTTTAGCCCCTTTTTGCCCTTTCTCTAAAATGGTAGGGGCCACAAACCCCAAATACAACCCTTCTGTAGTAGTAACAAACATTATAACAAAATTTCATAACAATCGGTCAATATTTACTCAAGTTATAGCACGGAAACCAAATGTCTACAGACGACAAGGACATCGCCATAACATTATACGATCGCAAAGATTTTGCAGTCGTATAAAAATTGACTTGAAAATAGATGAACAATTACAGAAGACAGACGTGAAGAAAAAAATCCATAAAATAATAAAAAGAATGATGCAAAAACAAATAAAAGCTTCCAACTAATATAGTGTTTTTATTTATTCATATGACATTTATCTTTGATATACAAAAGTGTCGTGTCCTCCCTCTTCACTTTAGACATGAAAAATCTCACTATTGTCTTTTTTTTGCTTTCAATATACCAGGAAAAAAGCTGACAAAAGTAAACAAATGCTATGGATCGAAGTCATTGAAATATCTACGTTTGTTGAAGGTTAACAGAGTCCATTCTTTTTAATGCATGCATAGACAAGGTAATGGTAAGCTTCCCCGAACAAGTTTTTGTTTCCACATTTTCACACAGTCATATGTCCGGTTTTTTAAAATTTTTTATAATCGGTCTGACGGCCTAGTTGAGTAAAAAAATATTCCTGCAATGGTCGAATTCCTCTTGTGTCTGTATGCGTGCTTATTTTACTTCTACAAGACCAATTTTACACATATTTCCATCAACTGAATATAAAAACTGTCTTTAATCTGTATTGCGGATCTTGACTGTTTGTCCTCTGTGCTTTTAGGTACATTTCTACAATAAATAAATAAAAATAATAATTAGACTCAATGTTTTAATTTTTTCTTATTGAACCGCTACATAGAAGGATGCGGTTATTTGTATGGTTAAAGCTCGAGCTTTGTATAAATCTGCGACATCCCTTTGAAAAGAAAACCTGTTTTTTAAAATATAAGGATAAAATGCTTCAGCCTATAGTCGAATGAGTTCATATAGAAATATTTCGTAAACATTTGTTTTTTTTTATATTTTAAAGCATACACTTAACACAATCCCGCAATTAAAAAAAACATATATGAGCAATATTTCAACCGGTTAACTTCTTATAAATTGATCAAAAGACTTTATAAATGTTAATAAAAGGTATTTCCAAAGTTCCACGAAACATTATGCATCTTGATTTAAGATCAGTAGTTGTCGAGGAAATTATTACGAAATTTTCCCCACCCGCACGCCGCAC
The DNA here is from genome assembly GCA_963971305.1 of Arcuatula senhousia. Taxonomy (NCBI): domain Eukaryota; kingdom Metazoa; phylum Mollusca; class Bivalvia; order Mytilida; family Mytilidae; genus Arcuatula; species Arcuatula senhousia. The sequence continues at coordinate 9,774,606 of OZ020317.1, read as the reverse complement.
GCCCGAAATTAACCATTTTATTACCGGGATTTTTCACTTGAACAAGGCCTACATTTTTGCCGTTAAATATTACTAATTTTTAACCGCTTTGAACGAAACATATTACATCAATTTTGATATTCGAAAAGTTTCCCGCAAATTCTGTAAACATTGTCAATTCCGCTCAGCGCATTCAGATGAAAAAGCGATGAGACTTTTTGAATCCACACAATAACATTGTAATTGATAATTTATTTCCCTTTTTTCTCGAAATGTAATAATTGATAAAAGTATTTGTACAAATAAAAATGACAACAAAGTTCTAGACAATAAATTTTGCTACGCCTGACGTGCGTTTCGTCTATTCAAGACTCATCAAGTATTTGTACGAACTATTTTACTAATAAAATAAAGTTTAATAAATACATTTTGTAAATATATAAAAACTAGATCGAAGTGTTTGAAAATTAAAATATATATTTATATGAAATAACGTATAATTATGATCTTTAAGATGACAAACACTTACCTAAAAAAGCAGATAAACCTATCCCGAAAACATCAATTCTGTGATGGCTAGTTTACATAAAAGTGACTACGTGAAATATCAATTGCCTTTTTATACCAAGAGGTCAAAGCGGGTGCTCTTGACCTCACACCGGGTTTATCATTCGGAATATTCTCTAGATATTTCCTTTATAAGTATAATGAAGGAAAAGGTTAAATGAGTGCGTTTAACCAGGTGAATATCTATAAATAACATTGATGTAAACTTGCAAGGGGTCAAACAAGGTGCTGTTGACCTTGCACCGGGTGAAGGATCTTTCTCAGATATTATTGGTTGATTAAAACTGGGAAATCCCCTACTATATTTCTGTCTTGCTGGTGAGGATAATGGCTTCCATGACCTAATTTAAAACGTGTCCGCTTCAAAAGTTTACAGGCCGATTGCAATTTTATTACAACTTCTTTCAAAATAATCTTACACTTGATTCTAGAAAAAACATGTATTAATCCAATGGTGTATTTATTTTTTTGCTGCAACATATAATAAAGGCTAAACTATCAAAAAAAGTTTTTTACCACATTAATTTGTATATTTATATATAATTATTATTTTTTTTTTCTCTGACGCAGCTTTGTCCGCAAGATTACGGAAAAGTGTCTGAAACGATTCTCATGAAACTTGGAATATATATAGGGTCACATATGTAGGTGGGCCTCATGGTTTTAGAATTTTCAAAATGGCCGCCATTTTCAAAATGGCTGCCCTCAAATTAGGGTACCGAAAATTTATCTCGGAAACTACTGGATGGATTTCAACCAAATTTGGTATGTAGGTAGAGGGGAGTAAGAGAAGTTGAATGGTGGATACAAAAAATTCAAGATGGCTGCCGTTTTCAAAATGGCCGCCGTCAAAAATTGACCGAAATTTTGTCCGCTAAATTTTTCTACCTAAACCTCGATGGATTTGCATGAAATTTGGTATATTAATAGACCATCATATGTAGATGGTTTTTTTACCAAGAAAAAATTTCGCGCGTCGGCCATTTCCAAAATGGCCGCCTTCGAAAATTGAAAAATTGGATATTTCTAAAACTACTTGAGGGATTGCAACGAAATTTGGTTTTTAGGTAGATGGGAGTAAGGGAAGTTGAATGGCCAATTCGAAAAAATCAAGATGGCCGCCATTTTCAAAATGGCCGCCATCGAAAATTTAAAAAGGGGGGATCTCGGAAACTATTTGACAGATTTCAACACAATTTTATATGGTGATGCAGTTCAATACGTCGCTTCGAAAGACATGCAGTTCAAACGGGAGGTGACTTCTGTGTTGGCATCCCAACACAATCACATCTAGTTATTATTATGTCCCCGAACACGAAGTGTCGGGGACATATTGTTTTTGCTCGATTTCTTATTATTATTATTATTATTATTATTATTATTATTATTATTATATCTCCCAAACACTATGTTTGGGAGATATATTGTTTTTACTCTGTTTCTTATTATTAAGTCTCCCAAACGAAGTTTGGAGACTTATTGTTTTTACTCAGGTTTTTCAGATTTTTTTTACAATGAACTTGTCCGACCGGTTTCTCGGAGATGGTTTTTCAGATCAAAACCATACTTGGTATGTGAGTTATTCATGTTATGAAGGTGTGCACAAAACTTTCGAATTTTTCAAGATGGCCGCCTATTTCAAAATGGCCGACAAAAATCGGCTAATTTTTGGGAATGTTGACCGATTCTGATGAACATTGGTTTCTGGGCTAAACATGATGCTCCGAGTTCAATGGAAAAGACCAAAAATTGCTATCTTGTATAGTTTTTTTTTCATAATTTTTTTTTGTATTTTTTTTAATTTTTGAAAAATCACATAAAAAATTTTAAAAAAATTCTGAAAAAAAATCAAGTGCTCCTATCAAAAATCTGATTTGATATTTGAAATCAGCATTATAAAAGCTACAAAAAAGGGGTGAGTCATGAAAAAATCTGACCAACGGTTTTCGAGTTATACAGTCTTGAAATTTTTTCCGAAGTGACCCCACCCCTCCTTTGGACCCCCTTAATTTCGCAATGGACCTCTTACATTGAAACGATTACCGTATTGAGTTCAAGTACATGTTAGGCATCTTATAATAGGTATTGTTTATACAGATTGGATTTACTGTTTGAGAGCTATAAGGAGTTTTGTGTGCGAAACCATGGCATTTTGGCCTACGGTCCCCCTTTCTGGTACCCCCCAGAACCCCTTATGACTTGTGAATCTGATCTTTTTGGTATTAATTCTTTACATTGGCCTTTGTCCTACATGTTTACCAAGTTTCAGAAGGATCGGTTAAAAAATGCCTGCAAAAAGTTTCGGTATGTAATTATTAAGTCTCCCAAACGAAGTTTGGAGACTTATTGTTTTTACTCAGGTTTTTCAGATTTTTTTTACAATGAACTTGTCCGACCGGTTTCTCGGAGATGGTTTTTCAGATCAAAACCATACTTGGTATGTGAGTTATTCATGTTATGAAGGTGTGCACAAAACTTTCGAATTTTTCAAGATGGCCGCCTATTTCAAAATGGCCGACAAAAATCGGCTAATTTTTGGGAATGTTGACCGATTCTGATGAACATTGGTTTCTGGGCTAAACATGATGCTCCGAGTTCAATGGAAAAGACCAAAAATTGCTATCTTGTATAGTTTTTTTTTCATAATTTTTTTTTGTATTTTTTTTAATTTTTGAAAAATCACATAAAAAATTTTAAAAAAATTCTGAAAAAAAATCAAGTGCTCCTATCAAAAATCTGATTTGATATTTGAAATCAGCATTATAAAAGCTACAAAAAAGGGGTGAGTCATGAAAAAATCTGACCAACGGTTTTCGAGTTATACAGTCTTGAAATTTTTTCCGAAGTGACCCCACCCCTCCTTTGGACCCCCTTAATTTCGCAATGGACCTCTTACATTGAAACGATTACCGTATTGAGTTCAAGTACATGTTAGGCATCTTATAATAGGTATTGTTTATACAGATTGGATTTACTGTTTGAGAGCTATAAGGAGTTTTGTGTGCGAAACCATGGCATTTTGGCCTACGGTCCCCCTTTCTGGTACCCCCCAGAACCCCTTATGACTTGTGAATCTGATCTTTTTGGTATTAATTCTTTACATTGGCCTTTGTCCTACATGTTTACCAAGTTTCAGAAGGATCGGTTAAAAAATGCCTGCAAAAAGTTTCGGTATGTAATTATTAAGTCTCCCAAACGAAGTTTGGAGACTTATTGTTTTTACTCAGGTTTTTCAGATTTTTTTTACAATGAACTTGTCCGACCGGTTTCTCGGAGATGGTTTTTCAGATCAAAACCATACTTGGTATGTGAGTTATTCATGTTATGAAGGTGTGCACAAAACTTTCGAATTTTTCAAGATGGCCGCCTATTTCAAAATGGCCGACAAAAATCGGCTAATTTTTGGGAATGTTGACCGATTCTGATGAACATTGGTTTCTGGGCTAAACATGATGCTCCGAGTTCAATGGAAAAAAACAAAAATCTTCTTGGTGGATCTCGAAAATATAGTTATATTGGTAGAAAAGATGTAAATGGAATGTCATCATAGTTTACAATTTTCTGAAAGTCTTATTGCAATTTCTATATTTTTTTTGTTTACCATGTGAGTCCATTTCACAGCAAAATAAACATTATTCATACACTTTTTAAAATGAGACATAAATATTGAGATGATGAGGTTGCATTCATTCAACTAAATATTTGCATTGTTATTTCAGCTTATTATAATGGAATAAATTTGAAAGTTTAAAACCCTGCCTGTCATCATCAATTTCACTTTTTAGGGACTATGTTAGGGAGGGACCAATTGACCCTTGACCTTCAGCAAGATGGGTGTATTATCTCCCTTTATGTTTTAAAATTATTATTTTCACACTTGTCCTTTTTACAATGGAAAAAATAAAGCTTTATTTCTTTTTCTACAACAATTTTGATCTTTTCTCATTTTTTGGTTTACAAAAGATCTTTAATAAATATAAAATATTTGCAAATTTTAAAATTTAACTATACCTGTTGCATTAATTTGAATATCTTAGTAATAATTTGGTTTCCCAGTTTGGTTTTTTTGGTTATACTGTTCTATGCTCTTCATATTCATACAGTGTTTGGCATTTTCAATATTTTTGGTAGAGCGCCTCTGATGAGTCTTGAATAGACGAAACCACGTCAGACGTAGCAAAATTTATTGTCTGGAACTTTGTTGTCATTTGTATTTCTATTTACTTACTATATTCAAAATATATTAAATTTTCATGATGATCTTCGAACATTGGGACAAAGGGAAGCCTTCATTTTGGAGTTGTTACTTTTTTAATCGTTTGGGAGACTTTGTGTGTTGGCATCCCAACACAATCATATCTTGTTATTATTATTATTCTTTTTTTTTCTTCCGGACATGAACGTGTCCGGACCGGTTCTCACAAACTACTAAATGGATCTTCATGAAACTTTGTATGTTGGTAGAGGGGGTCTCAAAGGTGGGAATGCAAAAATCAGAATTTTCAAAATGGCTGCCGTTTCCATGGAAATAATATAAGGTCATAATATAGGACATTGTGATATCTCGGTAACCTAGGTGGGCAGGGTTCTGAAATTTTGCAGGTTAATAGAGCAAAAGGAGCTCTTTAATAATATGAAAAAATATTTCGAAGCGATATTTACGGTTTTCGAGTTATTCACGAAAATGTGATTTTACGGTCCCAAAAATGGGAAAATTGTCAAAATGCTACGATTTCGACAAAATTTTGTATTTAGGGGTTTCAAATGATGGCGAGTAAGGATGCGATGTCAAAATTTATGCAAGAGTGACCATATGCGAACGTTTGGGATATATTTTTGTGTTGGGCATCCCCAACACAGTCAACACTAGTTATTAAGTCGCCCAAAACAAAGTTTTGGCGACTTATTGTTTTTACCCCGTTTCTTATTATTCTTATTATTATGTCTCCCAAACGAAAGTTTGGAGACATATTGTTTTTACTCCGTTTCTTATTATTCTTTTTATTATTATTTTTTTTCTTCTTTCTTCCCATGAACGTGTCCGGTAGTTTTCTTGGAAACGACTTGAAGGATTTTCACGAAACAATGTACGATGATAGAATGGTTATTGGAGGTGTGCACGGACATTTCGAAATTTTCAAAATGGCCGCCGATTCTGTGTTTTTAGCTAAAGTTCATAATATAGGACATTGCAATATCTCGGTAACCTAGGTGCGTAGGAGGCTGAAATTTTGTAGGTGAATAGAGCAAAAGGAACTCTTTAATAATACGAAAAAAAAATTTGAAGCGATATTTACGGTTTTCGAGTTATTTGCGAAAATGTGATTTTTCGGATCCGAAAATGCCAAAATCGTCAAAATGCTTCGATTTCGACAAAATTTTGTATGTAGGGGTTTTAAAAGATAGCGAATCAGAATATGATGTCAAAAATGGGTTCGTTTGGGAGACATTTTTGTGTTGGGCATCCCCAACACAGTCAGCACTTGTTATTTTTATTATTATTATTATTATTATATTCCTTTTATTACCCTTGAACTTGTCCTAATAACTAGTCCTAGGATTTTTGAGTTAGATCAACAAAACTTTGCAAAGTTGTAGACCATCATCCAAAGTTTTGCAGGTGTGTTGGATTTTTTCAACATGGCCGCCGTTTCAAAATGGCGGCCATTTGAAAAAGTGGGCGGAATTTTTTTTTTCATCGGATCATCTTGAAAATGGGTCATCTGGGTAAAGCGGGTATGCTGAGTTCAAATCTGCGACCGGATTTGAAATCCAACTTATGGTTTCAAAATGGCGGCCATTTTACTACACCCGCCCCCTTAAAAATGTGAACTTTATCCGATTTCAATGAAATTTGATTTCTATACATATTTTATTGTACTGAATGGGAAGAAATAGTATCCAAGGCGATTTTGGGCGACTTGTGTGTTGGCATCCCAACACAAATTATAGCTAGTTATTATTATTATTATTATTATTTTTCTCGGTATTCTGGACCGTGAACTTGTCCACCTCATTTTTTCGACATCTTTAAAGGTAGGAAGCTGAAACTTCATAAATCAAGAGTATGGAATGGGAGATTGTGCTTTTTGTATTTTTCGTCGAAATCGAACGACCCCTTATAGGTCAAAAAAGGGCCTCAAAATGGCTCCTCGAAACCAAAGTTGAATTTTTACCTGGCATTTCTGATCCGGCAGGGGTAGGAAAAATTCATTTATGGGGTAAGTGTAGACTTTTAATACCTTTCATTTAAAAAAAGAATTTTGAAAATCGGACTTACGGTTCTCAAAATTTTGCAAAAAATCGAAATTTAATTTTTTTGTCAAATTGAGTTATCTTTCTTGTTACAATATATTTTGTAATAGTAATGTAAAAATTCTCAACTTTGTTATTTCTTAATGAAAATCGGTTTACAAGGAAATAGTGGTATGCCGAGTTCATTTTTGGTATCGAAAAAATTTTTTGGCGGCCATTTTCAAAATGGCGGCTAAAATGGCCGCCGTTTTCCCGCCCAAATTTAAATTTGCTCCATTTTTTATGAAAATTGGTATCAGGGGTTGGGAAGGTAGGGGGCCATGGGCCATATGCCCCTTAACGATAAAAATGGCCCCTTTCAAATTTAAAATTTTATATAGATTGTTAAAGAATGGCCCCTTCAAATTTTGCATTATAATGAAAAAAGTGGTAAATGGCCCCTTTGTAAAAATTGCTTCCCAATCCCTGGCGTATATAAGGTAATAGTGGTATGGCGAGTTGATTTTTGACATCAAAAATTTTTTTTCGTCAGCCATTTTCAAAATGGCCGCCATTTCCCGCCAAAATTAAAAGTTACTCCGATTTTGATGAAAATTTGTATATAAGGTAATATAGGTATGGCGAGTTGATTTTTTACATTAAAAATTTTTCATCGTCGGCGATTTTCAAAATGGCCGCCGTTTCCCGCCAAAATTAAAGTTACTCAAATTTTGATGAAAATTGGTATTCAAGGTAATAGTGGTATAGCGATTTGATTTTTGACATCAAAATTTTTTTATCGTCGACCATTATCATAATGGCTGCCGTTTCCCGCCAAAATTTAAAGTTACTACGATTTTGATGAAAATTGGTACATAAGGTTATAGTGGTATGGCGAGTTTAATTTTGACATTAAACATTTTTCATCGTCGGCCATTCTCAAAATGGCCGCCGTTTCCCGCCAAAATTAAAGTTTCTCAGATTTTGATGAAAATTGGTATTCAAGGTAATAGTGGTATGGCAAGTTGATTTTTTACACCAAAATTTATTTTCGTCAGCCATTTTCAAAATGGCCGCCGTTTCCCGCCAAATTAAAAGTTACTCTGATTTTGATGAAAATTTGTAGATAAGGTAATAGTGGTATGGCGAGTTGATTTTTTACATTGAAATTTATTTGTAGTCGGCCAATTCGAAAATGGCTGCCGTTTCCCGCCAAAATTAAACTTACTCCTATTTTGATGAATATTGGGTATATTAGGTGATCTCAAATGCCAAGAGACATATTGACAAAGAGGGGTACGTGAGGGGACATATATGTGACTCGCTTGCGATCACAATTAGAACTAGTTATTATTATTATGTCCCCGAACACGAAGTGTCGGGGACATATTGTTTTTGCTCGGTTTCTTATTATTAAGTCGCCCAAAACAAAGTTTGGGAGACTTATTGTTTTTGCATCGTTTCTTATTATTATTATTATTATTATTCTTCTGATTCTTAATCATGAAGCTGTCCTCCCTAATACAAGAAAACGGTTCAAGGAAATTGAATAACACTTGTTGGATTGGATAGTGGGTTACCTAAAGGCGTGCAATCAAGTTTAGAAATTTTCAAGATGGCCGCCGTTTCAAAATGGCGGCCGTCCGAAAAAGTGGGCGGAACATTTTTTTTTGTCGGATCGTCTTGAAAATTGGTCATCTGGGTAAAGCGGGTATGCTGAGTTCAAATCTGCGACCGGATTTGAAATCCGACTTCCTGTTTTAAAATGGCGGCCATTTTACTACACCCGCCCCCCTTAAAAATGTGAACTCTGTCCGATTTCAATGAAATTTGATTTCTATACATATTTTATTGTACTGAATGAGAAGAAGTAGTATCCAAGGCGATTTTGGGCGACTTGTGTGTTGGCATCCCAACACAAATTATAGCTAGTTATTATTATTATTATTATTATTTTTCTCGGTATTCTGGATCGTGAACTTGTCCACCTCATTTTTTCGACATCTTTTAAGGTAGGAAGCTGAAAATTCACAAATCAAGAGTATGGAATGGGAGATTGTGCTTTTTGTATTTTTTGCCGAAATCGAACGACCCCATATAGGTAAAAAAAGGGCCTCAAAATGGCTCCTCGAAACCGAAGTTGCATTTTTCCTGGCATTTCTGATCCGGCAGGGGTAGGAAAAATTCCCTTATAGGTTAAGTGCGGATATACAATACCTTTCATTTAAAAAAAAATTTTGAAAATCGGACTTACCGTTTTCAAAATTTTGCAAAAAATCGAAAATTATTTTTTTTGTAAGATTGAGTTATCTTTCTTTGTACCATATATTTTGTGATATTAATGAAAAAAATTCTCAACTTTGTTATTTCTTTATGAAAATTGGTTTACAAGGTAATAGTGGTATGCCGAGTTCAATTTTGGAATCGAAATTTTTTTTTTGGCGGCCATTTTAAAAATGGCCGCCATTTCCCGCCAAAATTAAAATTACTCCGATTTTAATGAAAATTGGTATATAAGGTAATAGTGGTATGGCGAGTTGATTTTTGACATCAAAATTTTTTTAAAGTCGGCCATTTTCAAAATGGCCGCCGTTTCCCGCCAAAATTAAAGTTACTCAGATTTTGATGAAAATTGTATATAAGGTAAAAGTGGTATGGCGAGTTGATTTTTGACATCAAAATTTTTTTATGGCCGCCGTTTCCCACCAAAATTAAAATGACTCCTATTTTGATGAAAATTGGGTAAATTAAGTTATATCAAATGCCAAAAGACATATTGACAAAGAGGGGTACGTGAGGGGAATTATATGTGACTCGCTTGCGATCACAATTAGAACTAGTTATTATTATTTTTCTCGGTATTCTGGACCGTGAACTTGTCCACCTCATTTTTTCGACATCTTTTAAGGTAGGAAGCTGAATCTTCATATATCAAGAGTATGGAATGGGAGATTGTGCTTTTTGTATTTTTCGTCGAAATCGAAGGACCCCTTATAGGTAAAAAAAGGGCCTCAAAATGGCTCCTCGAAACCGAAGTTGAATTTTTACCTGGCATTTCTGATCTTGCAGGGGTAGGACAAATTCCTTTATGGGGTAAGTGTAGACTTTCAATACCTTTCATTTAAAAAAAAAATTGAAAATCGGACTTACGGTTTTCAAAATTTTGCAAAAAATCGAAATTTAATTTTTTTGTCATATTGAGTTATCTTTCTTTGTACTTTGTATTATGTAATAGTAATGTAAAAATTCTCAACTTTGTTATTTCGTAATGAAAATTGGTTTACAAGGTAATAGTGGTATGCTGAGTTCCTTTTTGGCATTGAAAATTTTTTTGGCGGCCATTTTCAAAATGGCGGCTAAAAGGACAAGGTACGGTAAGGCCCGTATTTGGCCCCCTCTAAAACTGAAAAATAGAAAACTGATCTAGAGAAAAGTCCTTTTGTTATTTATTAAGTCAAATGAATGAAGAAGATAAAATAACTAAATTTATCAGAATTTTTCATGTTTATTATTTGAAATTGCTTGTCAAAACATGGTTAATATGTATGATTTCTTTCAAATTCAAGGAAAATGGACAATATTTGGGTAATATTTTCAATTTTTAGATGCCAGCGACTACTTAGACCACAGTTATTGTTTATGAACTTTAATTTGCACTATAAAATGGTTATAAATCAGTTGAGAAATCCATGGTCTACGTTGTCGCTGGTCATTAAAAATAACAAAATAAGCATGAAAAATGACATATTTCGATGATTTTGATACTTTGGACTACTTTTAGCCTCTATCAAATTGAAATTAGAGTATATGATGAAAAATGTTTACCATTGTCAAAAAGTTTAATCATCTTACTTGAAACCTGAATGATATTTAAATCATTTACTTTGGATTTGATTTTCTTTAAATAGGGGGGCAAAATATGACCCTTACTGTACCTTGTCCTTTCCCGCCAAAATTTAAACTTGCTCCGATTTTGATGAAAATTACTATATAAGGTAATAGTGGTATGGCGAGATGATTTTTGACATAAAAATTTTTCTATCGTCGGCCATTTTCAAAATGGCCGCCTTTTCCCGCCATAAATTAAAGTTACTCCGATTTTGACGAAAATTGGTTTATAAGGTAATAGTGGTATGGCGAGATGATTTTTGACATCGAATTTTTTTTTATTGTCGGCCATTTTCAAAATGGCCACCGTTTCCCGCCAAAATTAAAGTTACAGCAATTTTGATGAAAATCGGTATTTGAGGTAATAGTGGTATGCTGAGTTGATTTTCGGTATCATTTTTTTTTATCGTCGGCCATTTTCTTAATGGCCGCCATTTCCCGCCAAAATTAAAGTTAATCTGATTTTCATGAAAACTGGTATATAAGGTAACAGTGGTATAGCGAGTTGATTTTTGACATTGAAATTTATTTATGATCGGCTATTTTTAAAATGGCCACTGTTTCCCGCCAAAATTAAACTTACTCCGATTTTAATGAAAATTAATATACAGGGTAATTGTGGTATGGGGAGTTCATTTTTAGCATCAAATTTTGTTTATGGTCCGATGCAACAGCTTTTGGATGCGACTGTGTGACTCTTCTCGACTATATGAGATTAAGGGAGAATAATATCTCATATGGATGTCAACCAAAAGCTTCTCCGTAACGTTTTTAGCATTTCATTGAAGAATGGCTCCATTGTAGAGGACGAGAGCGGTAGTTATGCTCGCTAGTCACTACAATAGTTTCAAGTACGCTACCAATGCTTGTAAAAAGGGTGCTTCAATGGAATGATAAGGGCGTCATTGCTTAAACAGGGTTCCCACAAAAGCCAGAAATATTGTCAAAGAGGGGTACGTGAGGGGACATGCATGTGACTCGCTTGCGATCACAATTAGAACTAGTTATTATTATGTCCCCGAACACGTTTAGGGACTTATTGTTTTTGCACCGTTTCTTATTAAGTCCCCCAAACAACGTCTGGGGACTTATTGTTTTTGCACCGTTTCTTATTATTTTTATTCTTCTTCTTCTTATTCTTCCACTTAGTCGTGAACTTGTCCGGAGATCCCAGAGAAAACGACTCCACATATCAATATGAAACTTGGCAGGATAATAGATTGTAAAGAAAGGAAGCTTCGTTGACAATCAGACTTTTCAAAATGGCCGCCGTTTCCATGGAAACAGGAAAATGGACTAGATATTGGACATTGCAATATCTCGGTAACCTAGGTGCGCAGGGTTCTGAAATTTTGTAGGTTGATAGACCTAAATATTCTCTTTAATAATATGAAAAAAATTTGGAAGCGATATTTACGGTTTTCGAGATATAAATAAAAATGTGATTTCTCAAGGGAGATAATCGGGTCGAAATTTTCAAAGTGCTCCGATTTACATGAAAATTGATTTTTAGGGGGTTTTTGACATGCTGAAGAGAATAGTGGCAAATGCGGGTCGTTTGGGGGACTTTGTGACTTGCTTGCAATCACAGTTAATACTTGTTATTAAGTCCCCCAAACAACGTTTGGGGACTTATTGTTTTTGCACCGTTTCTTATTATTATTAAGTCCCCCAAACAACGTTTGGGGACTTATTGTTTTTGCACCGTTTCTTATTATTATTATTATTCTTCTTTCGATTTTTTCGGAATTTTCGGAATTTTAGAAATGGCCGCCGTTTCCATGGAAACACGATTAGGTCATAATATAGGACATTGCAATATCTCGCTTACCTCGGTGCGCAGGGTCCTGAAATTTTGTATGTAACTATAGCAAAAGAAGCTCTTTAATAATTAAGAAAAAAAAATTATGCTAGAATGACAGTTTGCATACGTTTGGGAGATATTTTTGTGTTGGGCATCCCCAACACAGTCAACACTAGTTATTATTATTCTTTTTCTTAGTATTCTTTAGTGTGAACTTGTCCGATGTTTTTAAAGAACATCGTTTAAGGTAGGAGGCTGAAACTTCATATATCAGGAGTATGGAGTGTGAAATTATGCATCTGATTTTTTTGTACGAAATGGACGACCCCTTATAGGGTAAAAAGGGGCCTGAAAATGACTCCTCGAAATCAAAGTTTATTTTTAACGGCATTTATAAACCGACCGGATTAATGAAAATATGTTTATATATAAAATAGGTACTTACAAGAGGTACCATTCAAAAAAAGAATTTTTAAAATCGGACTTACCGTTTTTAAAATTTTGCAAAAAAACGAAAAAAAAGTTTTTAAAAGGGAAATAATCCAAATTGAATTTCGGGAAATTTTTTAAACTTCATTATTTTTAAATGAAATTTGTATTGAAGGTAATTGGAGTATGCCGAGTTTATTTTTGGTACGCCATTTCTGGTAAAAATTAAACTTGGTCCGATTTTAATGAAGATTTGTATTTAAGGTAATTGGGGTATGCCGAGTTCATTTCTGGTATCGAATTGTTTTTATCGGCCGCCATTTTCAAAATGGCCGTCACTTCCGGTAAAAATTGAACTTGCTCTGATTTTAACGAAAATTGATATCTAAGGGTTTTGAAGGATGGCGAATCAATGCGCGTTGTCGAAAATGTCGAAAAATTCAAAATGGCCGCCATTTCCGGTAAAAATTTAACTTGCTCCGATTTTAACGAAAATTGATATTTAGGGGTTTTGAATGATAACGAATTGAGGCGCTTTGTCGAAAAATTTAAAATGGCCGCCACTTCCGGTAAAGATTTAACTTGCTCCGATTTTAACGAAAACTGATATCTAGGGTTTTTTAAGGATAGTGAATTGAGACGTGTTGTCGAAAATGTCGAAAAATTCAAAATGGCTGCCACTTTGGAAAAATTCAACTTGTTAAGATTTAAACGAAAATTGATATTTAAGCATTATAATGGATGGTGAACAGAAAAATAAGCCAGATATTAACAAAGAGGGGTACGAGAGGGGACATCTGTGACTCGCTTTGCGATCACAATTATACCTAGTTATTATTATTTTTCTCGGTATTCTGGAGTGGTGAACTTGTCCACCTCATTTTAACGACATCTTTTAAGGTAGGAAGCTGAAACTTCATAAATCAAGAGTATGGAACGGGAGATTGTGCTTTTTGTATTTTTCGCCGAAATCGAATGACCCCTTATAGGTCAAAAAAGGGCCTCAAAATGGCTCCTCGAAACCGAAGTTGAATTTTTACCTGGCATTTCTGATCCGGCAGGGGTAGGAAAAATTCCTTTAAAGGGTAAGTGTAGACTTTTAATACCTTTCATTTAAAAAAAGAATTTTGAAAATCGGACTTACGGTTCTCAAAATTTTGCAAAAAATCGAAATTTAATTTTTTTGTCAAATTGAGTTATCTTTCTTGGAACAATATATTTTGTAATAGTAATGTAAAAATTCTTAACTTTGTTGTTTCTTAATGAAAATTGGTTTACAAGGTAATAGTGGTATGCTGAGTTCATTTTTGGTATCGAAAAAAATTTTGGCGGCCATTTTTAAAATGGCGGCTAAAATGGCCGCCATTTTCCCGCCAAAACTTAAACTTGCTCCAATTTTTATGAAAATTGATATATAATGTAATAGTGGTATGGCGAGTTGATTTTTGACATTAAATTTTTTTTTAGTCGGCCATTTTCAAAATGGCCGCCATTTCCCGCCAAAAAATAAACTTACTCTGATTTTGATGAAAATTGGTATACAAGGTAATAGTGGTAAGGCGAGTTGATTTTTAACATCAAAATTTTTTGACGCCGCCTATCGGACATAGAAAGTGAGCCGGAATTGAATATTGTCGAATCCGGATACGGTTTTTAAATATAAAATATTATATCTTTCCGGTTTGTTATGTCCCTTGATTTTCCCGTAAGATCTAAGCAAGAATACAGAATTTATAACAATTTAGTGCATTTAACATAAATATTCAACACATTTTTTTAGAAATTCCCACATGAAAAGATTAAATTATGAGAGAAAAATATTTAAGTTCATTTGTTTGTGTGTAGTATTGTAAGAATATGGGCTTAAACTGTTCTGAATGCCGGCAATGTGACTATATCGGTCAGCTGGAAGTACATGACAACAACCGTAGCGTGAGGTGTGTTACTTTTACACACATCACATTAATAGCCCCGAATGTTATACACAAACTTTTTTATGTGTTTACCCTTTCATCTGTATTAAAGTTAACAACTTTGAGGATAATATGCTTCTTTATACCGAGCTGATCACCTCAATATATCTATTATGTCGTCACAGCCTTGTTGTGTTTTTTAATACTACTGGACCATAAGATCGCAATTGGAGATAGAGGTCTGGGCACAAAAAAAAACCCACACTTCCAAGTTAGGACCATTGTTAATGTTATTCACACTTTCCTGGCATACATGTATGTCTTCCTTGATTTATCTTTATATTCTCTTGGACATTGAGATAGATCCTCCAAGTTCGGTAATTTTTTTATAACCTTTAATTATTACAGTTGACTTGTTCATACATGTCATATCAAAAATGAAACAATTATACATCACCATGCACACAGCCAGCTCTATAAAGACAGTATATAATTGTTTAGCATGTGTAACATCAAAGTGACAACATAATATACCATACATGTACATATCTCACGGATGTACATGTATATCATGTACTTGTATAATCATTGTAATGATTTTGCCCTTTAAGGGAACTTATTTGGAAATGTATTTGTCTTATGTCTTCTGTATGGACTTACGGGCAAAGGCTCCTACATTCATGAACAGTTTGTTTGTGATATATGCTATTGCAGATTTTGTAAATTGCCATTTTAAATGGCAAGATAAATATTGTATTGTATATAGGTTTATATCACACATACACTTATTCCACATCTTTTTATCGTCTAAATACATTTCTACTTTGATGTAAGTGGAAATATTTAACATCCGGCATTTCGTCTCGTTTATTTCTATCTGAGAAATGATTCCTTAGCTTATCCATTATATTTGTTATTGGTACTTTCATTGAGAGCATGCTTAAAATTTCTGCTTTAATTTTGTCGGGTAGAGGCATGTATTTACTTTGCTCAATAGATAATTAATGTGTGTGGGCTTTAGTATACTTAACACGTACGTTGCCATCTGCCTTTTCGGATACGGAAAATCTTGATGGACAAAAACTATTTAGCTGACAGTGACCTTTGATGTTTCTCCTTTTTTCTTCTTTTTTTTTGTTGAGGTTTAAAGTGTGGTCTTGTGTATCCATTCCTGTGACATTCTAGTATGTAAGTTTTGTCTCCCTTCTTGGTAGAGTATGTACACTGTCTCATAACAAACCTTGTGTTACTAGCCTTTTCCTCTTGTTCCTTATATTCCAAAAATTCCTTTTTGCTACTAAAGTTTAGGTGTTCTATAGCAATATTTGCATCATGTGCTTGAATAGCATGCTCCACAACCTGATCCGTTGAAGCAAACCTTTCCGAACAAGATGATGACATACATGGATATTTTCTATTAGATGTTTTTGTAGCTTTACTCTGCTCGCTGTGACAATTCATTTGGTGTCTTTTCAATGTAAATCCATTTTTAAATGACAATTTGCAATGTTGGCATATTTTCCTGTCCGTTTTAGTATTTTGTTTTTCAACATTCTTTCCCAAATCCAAATGACTTTCCTTCTTAGCATATGTATGAGTGTCAAATGTTGAAGGCATACTTTGTTGTTCAGTACTTTCTCCAAAACTTTCTTTATTTACTTTTCGAGAGATTTTTTCCGATGGTTTTGTATGCAAAAGAATAGCATTGATACATGTGTGGTGGTTCTGATTCTGATTAAATGAATTTGTTGCAACATGTACATCAGATTCTGAAACTGCTTCATAATGTCCTCCTCCAAATCTTATCCAAATTATGTGAATTGTTTTTTGATTTGAATCAAGTGAAAAACTATTCTCCATAGTTACAACCTCAGTTGATGTATCATCGCCTCCAAATGTTACTAGAATATTTATATTAAGAGCTTTGGCTAGAGCATAAATACATTCCTGTCCTGCATATGTGTTCAGTCTTTGAATTTGTTCAATAGGTGTACCTTGATCGACTAGAAAGTAGTCTGAAAACTCATCTAGATTGGATTGTAGAGTTTCGATAGCAAGATGTCTAAGTTGAGCATGGTGGTCTTGGGTTTCATATAGCGAAAAGCTTATAGCACGGAATAAACAATTTCCATCTCCTATTATGGGAACACGATGTAAATCAAAATGGAAAAGATAGCTGTCCTGCCGATATAACTCGGACTCAAAATCACTAGCACTTACCTGCAAATCCAAATCATGAATATTAAATCCCTAAAATATAAATAACAATCGGAATATTAAGTAAAACAATAATAAAATATATGTTCTAACAACATGAGTGGCAAAGAAGTCTGAACCTCATTTTTTTTTGTTTTAACTAACCTTGGCTCTGAATATGGTGAACTGTTTTGAAAAAATGCAGTTGGCAAATTTGAGCATTTAAAATGTCTTATTTAAAAACTGTTTTTCTTTTATGTGTTCTGACTGTACACCAAACTTGATAGAATTTGACTATTTAGCAAGGTCAACAGTTTAATTGTCTCGCCTGCATGGGAAGTTGTGGAAGGCCAGACATACTCTATGTAATGAAGGCCAGACATACTCTGTGTAATGTATTTTAAGTGCATAAACCAAACTTTGTGTAAGAGTACTTCTCTTTTGAAAGCAACTTTTGTATATTAGGTGCTTACACCAAACTTTGTGTATGAGTGCTTCTCGTTTGCAACCAACTATTGTATATTAGATGCATAAACCAAACTTTGGGTAATAGTGCTTCTCTTTTGCAACCAACTATTGTATATAAGGTGCATAAACCAAACTTTGTATAAGAGTGTCTTAATGACTTTGCCACTCATCGATGTGCAATTTATCAAATCACAAAACACTATATAAAGAATACTGTTACAAAGGCATCTGGATAGATAAAATTGTACTTCAAAAACATAGAACAACTGGCATTTAGAGTTTAGAATGATATAATAAAAATTAACATGTACATTAAACATAAGTGATATTATGAAAATATTACAGTAAATAAAATGTTTAACACACATCATACATCCAATAAAGCAAAAGTCTTTATCACATGTAAAATGAAAAAGACAGGGTTTAACACATTCACAAAGTGTTATTAAAACATAAGATAAATGAAAATGACTAACTACTCATACAAAAGCTGAAAAATAGTTATATACATTAAACACATCATACTTTGTACAATGAAATATAATTATGCACAAAATATCTATCATTTTAACACATGGTTTTTAAGCTGAAAATATATTTTTAAAGCATATTGTTTTGACAAATGTTTTAGTATACAACATAAGAATGAATTTTAAAGTATATAATCAAAAAGTGCATTTAATTATAGTAATGAATAATTCAGAATATGAGAAAAAAATTCAACAAGTGACCGAACAACCCAGAATGATTAAAATACCAAAAAATATCTGTAACTTATCACAGAATTAAATAAACTAGGCCAATTAAATTACTTGATTACTTCAAAAAAGTATATATAAATACATGTAATACTGGAAAAACAGAAAAGATATTTTTATTACAAATATTTTAATAATATATAAATAAACATATAAATACAATGTGGCACATTAATAAATCATAATGAAAAGTACATTTAACCCATGTTTCCATCTATTATGGAATCAAGAATTATAAACAAACTTGACTGTCAATCAGTCAATTAATACCATTAACATTTATCACATGATACTTTAAAAATACAAATTATATGTATATACAACCAAAAAGACAATATTTACTCCCATACATAACTTTTGCTCTATAGTGTAAAAATAATAAATGCATAAAAATAAAAACCTATATGTTTAACACACATGACATTATTCAAAATATTCAAAATATATGAATGAAAAAAAAGCTGAAAAAGTTGAGGAACACCTTTTAGGAATTATTATAGTATACTACCGGTATTAATATATAATTTAAAAAGTGGTTAAAATAAATGCTTTAGTACTCAATGTTTATTTGATTCTGTATCATGCATAGATGAAACAGCATAATAACAATACAATTGGTATATTTACAAAAGATAAAGTTAATATTCATTTATTCATTATTTATTGTCGTATAAACATCAGTGTTCACAGTAGTCAAAATCAGTTTAGCTCATGCCTTGACTAAGGTTAAAAACCATAGGATAAAGTATGGTTGCCAGGCATATGTGGGGTCAAGGTTTACAATAAGGGAAACCCACAACCAGAGGTACTGTGGGTATAGTTGCCTGTGACACTGTGTGAGACTTTAATCACAACAGATGTCAATTAAGTGTGATTTAAGGTCAATGTCTTTACCACATGCATGTCTTATTATATAGATACATATAAGAAACATTCATGAATTGCACTTTATGATACAATATACATTGTCAATACACTAAAGAGACCTGTTAATTTACTGGTTTAATTTCAATGTTTATGAGATTTTGTGTCATACATAAACACTTTAACTACTTTTTTAATGCAAGAAACAATACTTTAAAATACAAGGTATAGTGAAATTCAAATATAATTTAAAGGTATTTTTAACATATGTTAATGGTTTAATTTTGTGTCATGCATTAGTACTTCATATCCCTACTTTTTTATCATGTTTATCTTAAGATTGTACACTTGTAATGGTATTAATATTTCTTGCTAAAGCATCTCTGATGAGTCTTCTGAAAAGCATAAATTCATCATTGTTTTATAAAAGCAATAATTTCAATATTGTTACATATGTACAGATACACAAACAACTATTATACACATCTATACAGTATACAAAAACAACATTAATATTGTAATACATGTACAAATCATGAAATGGTTCAATTCAAATACATGTCTGACTGTTCATTTATTAAATAACAGTAGTAAACACATCAGTGTACAAAGTAGTCAAAATCAGTTGACTAAATTATTCATTTAATTTGAATATATCAGTAATACACATCAGTGTACACATAGTCAAAATCAACTTATATCTTTTGATTTGACTAAGATTAACAACCTGAAGGCTAAAGTAAGCCTCGTGCAAGGTTGCCAGGCTAATGTGGGGGTCAAGTCTTGTTTACAATAAGGGAAACCCAAAACCAGAGGTACAGTGAGTAGTTGCCTGTGAATAATGACACTGTGTGAGACTTTAACCACAACAGATGTCAAAGTGAGGTTTTTAATAAATACCACAATCATCTCTTATAAAATATATTAATACAAGAATCAATTAATCATGACTGTTTCTGAATAATACAATACATGTCTACAGCTAAAATTTAATACAATAAAAAAAGAGTGCTGTTTTGGTGTTAAGTTGTTCCAATTCAATGTTTTTGTGATTTTGTGTCATGCATAAATACTTTAAACCCCATCTATTTTCATACAAGAAAAATAAACTTTTTACAATTTAAAGGTTTTTTTCATAATTCAATGTTTATGGTATAATTTTGTGTCATGCATTGGTACTTCATATCCCTACTTTTTTTATCTGAAGATTGTCAACCTATAATGGTATTAATATTTCTTGCTAAAGCATCTCTGACGAGTCTTCTGAAATACATAAATTCATTGTTTTATAAAAGCAAAAGTTTCAAAATTGTTACAAAATAAACAAATATAACACATATCTATAAGTATAATATATTATAAAAAAACAACATTAATATCATAATACAAGTACAATGATCAATTCAAATATTCATTTATTAAATATCAGTATACACATCATGCAGTGTACACAGTAGTCAAAATCAGTTGACTAAGACTTACAACCATAAGGCTGAAGTATGGTTGCCAGGCAAATGAGGGGTCAAGGTTTACAATAAGGGAAACCCACAACCAGAGGTACAGTGGGTATAGTTGCCTATGAATAATGACACTGTGTGAGACTTTAACCACAACAGATGTCAAAGTGACTGGTTTAAGGTCAATGTCTTTACCACATTCATCGCTTCCAATAAATATATAAGAAACAATTAATCATGAATTAAACTTAATGATATTACCTGGTAGTACAAAATACAATTAACATTATAAGACAACAATTATAGAGTTATTCTTTTGCTAGGTTTTATGCCTAAATAATTTATATCCCTTCTTTTACAATGCAGGAAACCATGAAAAGTACTTCCAAGACATTTCAATGGAGGTTGTTTAATTGTAATTTTGTGTCCATTGCATAAGTTATCCATATCCTTACTTTTTCAAAGATTGTAGTGATATAAACTTATTGACTTGTTTCATTTTAAATAGATTTTAATATTTAATAACTATTAAAATATGATTAAATACCAAAGGGGTATAAATACAGTTAGTTTGGTTATGCTGTATATGCATATTTCAAGAAGTAACCTTTTAATCAAACATTTGAAGGTTGAACACCGAAAGTATAGAAAACCAAAACTGCCAAACAGGGGAGCCAAATCCAGCACCAAGGATATCCACTATGTGAAATACAAAGATCAAATTTTAGTGTTTTATACAATTTTGAATTGAAAGAGATATAAACTTCAATATTGTTGATAAATAATAATTTGTGTTAGCAAAGACTGACTACCAGGTTTTTGTTAAGTGCTTAATATAAAAATCACTCTTAAAAATAGTGTTTTACAGATGAGTATCACAATAGACAATAGACAATATTTTATTGGCACAAACACAATCAGTACAATTGGTTATGACCCATAGCACATAGCAAAGTTATGTACAGTATAAACAAATAAATGATTAACATACCCCATATGATCATGGATAGAATAACATTTAGTGAATCAAAATGCAGATTTAAATAAAATATGAACCAAAAAACGGTTAAGTATTAAAAAAGTTATATATAATGGCATATATATGAAACATTTGAAAATAAAGCTAGTGCAGAAAGCTAGCACAAGAAAACAAAACTACAACAAAGTTCCGGACAATAAGTTCTGCTATGCCTGACATGGGTATTGTCTATATATTATATTCAAGACTCTGATAAGGGACTCTTTCACTCTAGCCAAAGAAATGACTAAAAAACTTGAACAATATAAAACCAAAAATGCCAAACTGTAAACCAAATTATGATCAACCAATGTCTGAGGGTAGGGACCCACTGAGGGGTTTGACAATTTTAAAATTTAACAGATAATTTTGTTAAAAATTACATACATGTACAAGAGGCTCCCAAGAGCCTGAATCGCTCACCTGAACTACACAGATACATATATTTGTAGATATTATTGTGCTTAACCATATGTGATTTAAATTTATGAAATATCTTGGTTAGTTTTCAAGATATTGGGCTTAATAAGTGCAAATTTGGCAAACATTAGGAAAAAGAACAATAACTCCCACATCAGCAGACACATCTTTTCAGAAATTTCAGGACAGGTAGATCTTAATATGCTGATCACTTTTGATTCCTGCACAATTTTGATATCTGAAACCAGTTTTGAGTTATTAGCAAAAAAATGAAATTTGCCCCTATGTTCTATTTTTAGCCATCTTGGCCATGTTTTTTTACGAATCAAAAATCTGAACGATAGAGTTGTTGCATATAAGCTATCAAACAGTGTGCCATGTTAAGATGCAGTTGGTCTTACCGTTTCAGAAAAGTCAGGGGAAAAGTAATGAACAATGGTAAATATTGACGCTTTAAGGGCCATAACTCCTAAAAGAAATGGTTCTACAGCTTTGACCTAATTACATGAATTGTAGATCTTGATGTGCTTAATCATATGCAATTTGAATTTTTGAAATATCTTGTATAGTTTTCAAGATATATGGTTAAATAAGTGAAAAATTTTGAAAAAATCCAGAAAAAGGGCAATAACTCCAATGTCGTTTGTTGGATGTTCTTGAAAATTTCAGAGCAGGTAGATCTTGAGATGCTGATCACTTTTGTCTTCCATCAGAAATTTGATATCTATTACCGTTTTTGAGTTATTTGCAAAAAAATTTAATTTGACCCCTATGTTCTATTTTAAGCAATGGAGGCCATATTTTTTGACGAATCAAAAATCCGAACAATAGAATTGTAGCATTAATGCTATTAAACAACTGTGCCAAGTTTGGTTGAAGTTGGATGTATGGTGTCAGACAAGTTAATCTTTGAAATTCAGGGTAAAAGTAATGAAAAATGGTAAATTTTGACGCTTTAAGGGCCATAACTCCTAAAAGAAATGGTTTTACAGCTTTGACCTAATTACATGAAATGTAGAGCTTGATGTGCTTAATCATATGCAATTTGAATTTTTAAAATATCTTGTATAGTTTTCAAGATATAGGGCTAAGTAAGTGCAAAATTTTGAAAAAATCCAGAAAAAGGGCAATAACTCCTACATCGGTTGTTGGATCTTTTTGAAAATTTCTGGGCAGGTAGATCTTGAGGTGCTGATCACTTTTACCCTATGCCAGAATTTTGATATCTGTTACCGTTTTTGAGTTATTTGCAAAAAACTGTAATTTGACCCCTATGTTCTATTTTTAGCCATGGCGGCCATGTTTTTTTACGAATCAAAAATCCGAACGATAGTTTTGTACACATAATGCCACTAAACAACTATACCAAGTTTGGTTGCAATTGGACTAATGGTGTTGTACAAGTTAACGTTTGAAAAATTGTTTACAGACGACGACAGACGACAGACGACAGACGACGACGACGACGACGACGACGACGGACGCCAAGTGATGGTAAAAGCTCACATGGACCTTCGGTCCAGGTGAGCTAAAAAAGTGAAATGATCTCATTACAATGAAAAAAGAAATAAAGTTTCAGACTAAGTGTCTTCTTAATCGCATCAATTGATTGTTTTATAACTACAGAATGAAGTAGTTTCATTACTGGTACCAATATATAAATATATATCTATGGTAATATGAAAATGATATAAATAACATGGTCCATGTACAAAAGATAGAGAGAAAATATTCAATAATTGAATGACAAGTACAACAAGAGTTAACACTAAAGTATGTCTCGCCTGCCGGCACCAACATAAACAATTATTCTTTCTTAATTCCACTATATTTTGAATTTATGTGGATTTTCAGTTTCTGAGATCAAAAGATGTTTAAAGAACTCAAACATTGCAAATATATGCAATAAAAATAATCAAAGTCACTCAACCGGAAAACCAAGGTCAAGGTCAAAAGATGGGGATGCAACTGTGCTAAGCTACTACTGGGGCATATGCATACCAAGTTTCATCAACCTAGGACCTATAGTTCTTGAGATATGGAGGTGCTCGCAAAACTTTTCCATTGCTATTATAGGTATTAAAAATTGTCAAAGTCACTCAACCGAAAAATCAAGGTCAAGGTCAAAAGATGGGGATGCAACTGTGCTAAGCTACTACTGGGGCATATGCATACCAAGTTTCATCAACCTAGGACCTATAATTCTTGAGATATGGAGGTGCTTATATTCTTATAAATACAAAGAACAATGAAAAGTGCACATGTACATTAAATTCTAAGATACAGTATAATCTAATACAACATAAAGGTATTTGTTAATAAGTTCAATGCATGTTTTCAGTTTTATTTTGTGATATGCACAAGTACTCCTTATCCCTATATATGCATTAATTCATTGTTTACAACTACAATACACTTCTATAGTATATAAAAAAAAACACAAATATCATAAGACATCTAAGATTGATAAATTTTAAATATTCATTTATTGAATTTTCATGGTAAACACATCAGTGTACAATGTACACATAGTCAAAATCAACGTATATCTTTTGATTTGACTAAGATTAACAACCTAAAGGCTGAAGTAAGCCTCGTGCAAGGTTGCCAGGCAAATGTGGGGTCAAGGTTTACTATAAGGGAAACCCACAACCAGAGATACAGTGGGTATAGTTGCCTGTGACGCTGAGTGAGACTTTAACCACAACAGATGTCAAAGTGTGGATTAAGGTCAATGCCTTTACCACATGCATGTCTTGTTACATAGATTCATACAAGAAACAATCATGAATTGCACTTTATGATACAATATACAATTAAAATTCATATATAATTTAGAGGACTGCTGTATTTGTTGTTGTTTGTTTGTATTCAATGTTTATGTGAATTTGTGTCATGCATAAGTACTTTATATCCCTTCTTTTCTAATACAGAAAACAATAAAGAGTGCTTTTAAATATAAGGTTTATGATGTGAATACAACAGAAAAAACAATCTTAGTACAATGCTTATGGTGAGAATAGAAAAAAACAGTGTTTATCATTTTATAGTGTAAATACAATAGAAAAAAGTTTAAAAACAATGTTAATGGTGTGAATACAAAAGAAACACAGTTTTAATACATTTATAATTATGGTGTGAATACAATAGAAAAAAGGAGTTTTAATACTTAATGTTTATGGTGAGAATACAATAGAAAAGCAGTTTCTTATACAATGTTAATGGTGTTAATACAACAGAAATTAATATTTATGGTGTGAATACAATAGAAAAGGCAGTTTTTATTCAATGTTAATGGTGTTAATACAACAGAAATAATATCTATGGTGTGAATACAATAGAAAAAGCAGTTTTTATACAATGTTAATGGTGTAAATACAACAGAAATTTTAAAATATTTATGGTGTGAATACAATAGAAAAAAGCAGTTTTTATACAATGTAAATGGTGTTAATACAACAGAAATAAATATTTATGGTGTGAATACAATAGAAAAAAGCAAGTTAATACAATGTTAATGGTGTTAATACAACATAAATTAATATTTATGGTGTGAATACAATAGAAAAAAGCAGTTATAATACTTAATGTTTATGGTGTGAATACAATAGAAAAGCAGTAAATGATGTTAATACAACAGAAAAACAGTTTTAAAACAATGTTAATGGTGTGAATACACATTTGAAAAAAATTTAATACATTACTGTTTATGGTGTGAATACAGTAGAAAAAAAGTTTAATACAATGTTAATGGTGTGAATACAAAAGAAAAATAGTTTTAATACAATGTTAATGGTGTGAATACAAAAGAAAAATAGTTTAAATACAATGTTTATGGTGTCAATACAAAAGAAAACAGTTTAAATACAATGTTTTTGGTGTGAATATAAAAGAAAACCATTTTAGATACAATGTTTATGGTGTGAATTCAAAAGAAAAAAAGCAGTGTTAATGTAGTGAATACAAAAGAAAAAAACAGTTTTAATACAATGTTAATGGTGTGAATACAATGTTTATGGTATGAATACAAAAGAAAACAGTTTAAATACAATGGTTTTGGTGTGAATACAAAAGAAAAACATTTTAAATACAATGTTTATGGTGTGAATACAAAAGAAAAAAAAAAACAGTGTTAATGTAGTGAATACAAAAGAAAAAACAGTTTTAATACAATGTAAATGGTGTCTATACAAAAGAAAAACAGTTTTAATACAATGTTAATGGTGTGAATACAATAGAAAAACATTTTAAATACAATGTTTATGGTGTGAATACAAAAGAAACCCAGTTTTAATACAATGTTAATGGTGTGAATACAAAAGATAAACAGTTTTAATACAATGTTTATGGTGTGAATACAAAAGTTTTAATACAATGTTAATGGTGTGAATACAAAAGAAAAACAGTTTTAATACAATGTTAATGGTGTGAATACAAAAGAAAAACATTTTAAATACAATGTTTATGGTGTGAATACAAAAAAAAAACATTTTAAATACAATGTTAATGGTGTGAATACAAAAGAAAACCAGTTTTAATACAATGTTAATGTGGTGAATACAAAAGAAAAAAAGTTTTAATACAATGTTAATGGTGTGAATACAAAAGAAAAATAGTTTAAATACAATGTTTATGGTGTGAATACAAAAGAAAACAGTTTAAATACAATGTTTTTGGTGAGAATACAAAAGAAAAACATTTTAAATACAATGTTTTTCGTGTGAATACAAAAGAAAAACATTTCAGATACAATGTTTATGGTGTGAATACAAAAGAAAAACAGTTTTAATACAATGTTTACGGTGTGAATACATAAGATAAACAGTTTTAATACAATGTTTATGGTATGAATAAAAAAGGAAAAAAAAACAGTGTCATTGTGGTGAATACAAAAGAAAAACAGTTTTACAATGTTTATGGTGTGAATACAATAAAACAAAACAGTTTGAACACAATGTTTGTGATGTGATAACAATATATGCTCTTATATATTTTCGAGTACTGGAATATGTGTTGGAGAGACACAGTTTCATATTTCTAAAATTTGACAACGTTTGGCTATTTTTTTTTTTAAATTGATAAATTTATTTGTTTGGTCATTGTTGTAATTTTTTTGGGCTTCTGTTTGTTTTATCAAATCTTATATACTACCGGTTTTCCAAAGTTTTTACTCCTAGCGTGTCTGATGAAGGTTAATCCAGAAAAGCGCTTCACACGCAGCGAAATTTTGCATTGTACATTCAATATGTGGATCGTGTCTTTCTGGCACATATTCCATATTCTTTCGTATTTAATATTATTTCAGAGTTTGGCTTTAGTGCTGTGTGGAGGTCGTAGAAAGCTTCCCCGTGCTTCAGTTGTATGCTCTTATATATTTTCGAGTACTGGAATATGTGTTGGAGAGACACAGTTTCATATTTCTAAAATTTGACAAGAAAGAAGCAGAGGTACCAATGGGGTATCCGAATGTCAAAAGTCCGAAAGGGCAGAGACTAAACCAGTAAACACAAACAAGAACGGGACAAAAACAGACAACACGTAAAACATGGAAACACAAAACAACTGAATATCAATCAACAACGCGAACTCCAGTCGAAACAAGAGTGAACTCAGGTGCTCCGGAAGAGTAAGCAGTTCCTGCTTGCTATAGCACACCCGTCGCGTTGCCAATAGTCCATTCAGCGTGTCAAATCCAGTAAAGGAAGACAAAACAACACACTATGACAAACCAACATCTGCACTCATCTGAGAGATCGAAATCCCATATTTGTCTATAAGTGCATGATGTCTTCCGTAAAATTTCTTAAGTGAAGACAGCAACCGAGGAGCAACATAACCCTGTGTGAACAATTTTTGCGTCAGACGTGTCGTTCTGCTAAGGAAATCGATGTAAGTCCCGCACGCTCTGGAGTAACGAATCAATTGAGATACGTAAACTCCATAAGCTGGAGCTGACGGAATATTGCTACACAAGAAGGGGAAGTTGACGATTGGAAAGTTGAAGTCATCACGTTTGTCATAGAGCCTTGTTGAAAGTCTTCCTTGAGAGTCAATTTCGAGATGTAGATCTAAATATGAAGCAGACTTCCTAGAATCCGTTGTGTCCTTTATCTCAAGCTCCTGTGGATATATGAGATGGAGAAAGTCACCAAATCGAGAATTGTTTAGTGAAAGGACATCATCAATATAACGGAACGTGAGGTTGAAAGAGAGAGCTAGTCTACGGTCTTTTTTGTCTAGAAGAGATTGCAAGAAGTCCGCTTCATATGAATGAAGAAACAAATCAGCAAGCAAAGGTGCACAATTAGTGCCCATTGGAATCCCTATTGTTTGCTGAAAAACACGTCCACCAAACTGAACAAATATGTTGTCAATAAGAAAGTTGAGCATGTCGATTATTTGGTCTTCTGTAAATTTGTTCTTTTTCTTGGACTCATTGATGACAAAGTAAGTCTTGGTATAATCGACTACAAGAAATTTGTACCTGCGTTTTCCATTCTTTTTGAAAAAGCTGCGTTTAATCAGCTGTGCCAATCGCGATTTCAGTTGTTCATGTGGAATAGAAGTGTAAAGTGTGGAGAAATCGAATGTTTTGATGCTGTTACAAGATGAAACTGAATTAGAGTTAAGAATCTCCATCAGTTCTTTCGAATTCTTCAGGATCCACATTTGATTGACACCATTTCTAGAATAACAACAATCGTAATATTTCTGGAGGCCGGATTTTACTGCCGTAAGTATTGAAGTCAACAACACTGAAAGAGGTTTAGTTGTACATTTGGATGACCCTGCAATGAAGCGCTGTTTGTATGGATTTTTATGTAATTTGGGAATCCAATACAGGGGTGGAATGTCATCATTACTGCCACCAACAGAAAGGCCGAAGGAGGAAATGACAGATTTGTGATTGTCAATGATTTCCTCCTTAGACAAAGTTGTAGCCGTGTATGTGGTGCTGTTGCTGGTACAACCAACCCCCAATTCAGCTGTCAAACAGTCAATATAGTGTTTTTTGCACACAAAAATGATGTTATTTGGTGCTTTGTCTGCAGGTACAACAACATATTTGTCATGTAAGGTGGACAATGTTTTGGCAACATCAGCGTTGCTGAAAATGGATGTTGCCTTAGTGCTCATTGTGCCTTTCAAAGAATTGATTCTTTTCAAAACCAATGACCTCACGTTTGGCTATTTTTTTTTTTTAATTGATAAATTTATTTGTTTGGTCATTGTTGTAATTTTTTTGGGCTTCTGTTTGTTTTATCAAATCTTATATACTACCGGTTTTCCAAAGTTTTTACTCCTAGCGTGTCTGATGAAGGTTAATCCAGAAAAGCGCTTCACACGCAGCGAAATTTTGCATTGTACATTCAATATGTGGGTCGTGTCTTTCTGGCACATATTCCATATTCTTTCGTATTTAATAGAATAGAAAAAATAAAACAGTTTTATTACAATATTTATGATGTGAATACAATAGAAAAAACAGTTTGAATACAATGTTTGTGGTGTGATTACAATAAAAGAAACAATCATTTATCATAAAATTTATACTTAAAATACAACTTGTCAAAATATACTCATGGAAAAAAGAAACTGTGCATGTCTATTGAAAATCAATTGTACCCATATTTCTCTTAATCAGAAAATCGTAAAAAATGCAGTTATCGAGTTGAAATTTTCACTGAATGTCGAGTGGACCTTGCAAATCATTTTTGGGTAAAAATCCGAAATTTGTGTAATTCCAGTTTCTGAGATTCAAAAAACCACTTTTTTAACCCAAAAATGAAAAATCAAGATTTTCAATGAAAATTTAAGCGGTTAACTTTCAACCACTAAAAGAATAAACGTTTTTGGTGAAAATCAGCAGAGAAAACTTAATTTCAAAACTGTGCATTATTTCCAAAGTGTGATTTTGTGAATTTCAAATTGACACTCCCTGATTTCAAACTGCAAACAAAACATCTTTTAGGGGTCTAAAAATGATTTTTTTTTGTCCAGATCTTTACAAAAATGATTTTGCAATACTTTTGTGATAAACTGTATCAAATACTAAATAAAATTTTGAATTTGTGATTTTTCAAAGTGATGCACAGTTTCTTTTTTCCGTTAGTATACAATTTAATTCCAATACTTGTAAAATAATATTTATTTCTTATACAAGAAACCAACACAAAATATAAAAAAAAATAAAACAAAACAAAGACATGTGTAATAAATAAAACACAATAAAACCATTAATGCCTTCAGTTTTCAGTAATCATAACATTTACATACATGTTAATTTATACACAAGCAATATTAACTTTATGTTAACATAAGTACAAAGACAATGGTGAAACAAATATACAAACAGGAAAGAGTGATTGTAAATCTGGTTCACATGCCAGTTACAAACATTTTTGCAATTGTATGCAGTCCATATATATGATAATAGTAAATACATTACTTGTTTTGGGTATAAAAAGACAACAAAAACAGAGAAATTTAAAAATAACAACAACATACTTACCTCCAGCTGTAAATCTTCCTCGCCAACTTCTTCAAGGACAAGTGGACCAGTCATCTTATAACAAAATTGGAATTATCAATATATTTATAATGCTTGATCAGATATAAATATTAAATTAAATGAAAAAAGAATATCCAATTGACAGTCGAAAGATTTATTGGTTTGTCCACACAAAAATAAAGAATTTCAAGTTGAAAAATTCAAAATTGTTCACTATTATTGCCAATCATGATATTAATTCAGATTCATCATTGTTTAATAATGTTTAAGCTTGAAAATATCATGTGTACACATGTATAGTACAGTGTCATGTTTTCTAAATAAAATAGAGGTTAGACACAGTTTACATATTTCCAAAATTTGACTTTTGGTTGTTTCTTTAAAAAATGATAAATTTATCTGTTTGGTCATTGTTGTAATATTTTTGGCATTTTTTTTATCAAATCTAATATTCTACCGGTTTTCCAAGTTTTCTACTCCTAGCGTGTCTGATGAAGGTTAATCCAGAAAAGCGCTTCACACGCAGTGAAATTTTGCTTTTGTACATTTATTAAAATCATTTCAATATGTGGATCGTGTCTTTTTGGCACATATTTCATATTCTTTCGTTTTTAATATTATTTCAGAGTTTGGCTTTAGTGCCGTGTGGAGGTCGTAGAAAGCTTCCCCGTACTTCAGTTGTATGCTCTTATATATTTTTGAGTACTGGAATATGTGTTGGAAAGACACAGTTTACATATTTCCAAAATTTGACTTTTGGTTGTTTCTTTAAAAATGATAAATTTATCTGTTTGGTCATTGTTGTAATATTTTTGGCATTTTTTTTTATCAAATCTAATATTCTACCGGTTTTCCAAGTTTTCTACTCCTAGCGTGTCTGATGAAGGTTAATCCAGAAAAGCGCTTCACACGCAGTGAAATTTTGCTTTTGTACATTTATTAAAATCATTTCAATATGTGGATCGTGTCTTTTTGGCACATATTCCATATTCTTTCGTTTTTAATAGTATGCATACTTACCGGCAAAGCAAAGTAATTGTGATCATCAACTCTCATACCAAGTCCAGGAGACAACACAAAAATACATATCCCAAGGTACTAGAACAATCATGATTTTGAATAATTATTCAACATTGCACTTCTATTGTAGTACAGTATAGTTGTAAAAAACACAAAAAAATATACAGGACTTCTCTTTGCAAAAGGTAGATGAAGTAGCAGCTAAATTTGTTTTTGTGTGTATTTGTTGTTTCTTATCTTGGGGGGGAGGGGTTCCAAAACTAAACTGACAATAAATTGCATGTAAAATATTCTTATTTAAATAATTTATTAAGGAATTATAATTAATTCAAATGCAAACTTATTCTAGGTAAAATGAATAATAAGATAATAAGTTAAAATATCTACACAGCCCCCCCCCCCATTTTCTATCAGTCTTTGGCTCTTATTTATAATTTATTTTTAAATTTACTTGTCCTTGTATCGTGTGAAGCGACGGATTTTATAATCTTAACAAAAAGAATATGTTTTTTTTCTTACCACAGGAAACATATTTTTATCTCAAGTTCTGATCTATTCAAGACAAACAGGAATAAAATCCGATTCCATTTTTTAAAGTTTTTAATCTTCCCGCTTTTGTGGAAAAAGGAAGTCACATGACAAAAATAAAACAAAATCGGGATCGATTTCGGAATCGAAAATATCCAATTCCGGCTCACTTTCCATGTCCGATAGGCGGCGTCAAATTTTTTTTATCGTCGGCCATTTTCAAAATGGCCGCCGTTTCCCGCCAAAAATTAAACTTACTCCGATTTTGATGAAAATTGGTATATAAGGTAATAGTGGTATGGCGAGTTGATTTTTGACATCAAAATTTTTTTATCGTCGGCCATTTTCAAAATGGCCGCCGTTTCCTGCCAAAAATTAAACTTACTCCGTTTTTGATGAAAATTGGTATATAAGGTGATAGTGGTATGGCGAGTTGATTTTTTACATCAAAATTTTTTATCGTCGGCCATTTTCAAAATTGCCGCCGTTTCCCGCCAAAATTTAAGTTACTCTGATTTTGATGAAAATTGGTATATAAGGTAAAAGTGGTATGGCGAGTTGATTTTTGACATAAATTTTTTTTATCGTCGGCCATTTTCAAAATGGCCGCCGTTTCCCGCCAAAATCAAAGTTACTCTGATTTTGATGAAAATTTGTATATAAGGTAAAAGTGGTATGGCGAACTTATTTTTGACTTCAAAATTTTTTTAGCGTCGGCCATTTTCAAAATGGCCGCCATTTCCCGCCAAAATTAAACTTACTCCTATTTTGATGAAAATTGGATATAATAAGTTATCTCAAATGCTAAGAGACATTGACAAAGAGGGGTACGTGAGGGGACATTTTTGTGACTCGCTTGCGATCACAATTAGAACTAGTTATTCTTATTATTATTCTTCTGATTCTTTATCGAGAATTTGTTCTCCCTAATACAAGAAAACGATCCAAGGAAATTGAATAACACTTGTGAGATTGGATAGTGGGTCACTCAAAGTTACACTTTTAAAATTTTCAAGATGGTCGCCGTTTCAAAATGGCGGCCATCCAAAAAAGTGGGCGGAAATTTTTTTTTCATTGGATCGTCTTGAAAATTGGTCATTTGGGTTAAGCGGGTATGCTGAGCTCAAATCTGCGACCGGATTAGAAATCCGACTTCCGGAACTTGCTCCGATTTTAACGAAAATTGATATCTAGGGGTTTTAAAGGATGGCGAATTGAGGCGTGAAGTTAAAAATGTTGAAAAATTCAAAATGGCCGCCACTTCCGGTAAAAATTGAACTTGCTCCGATTTTAACGAAAATTGATATCTAGGGGTTTTAAAGGATGGCGAATTGAGGCGTGAAGTCGAAAATATTGAAAAATTCAAAATGGCTGCCACTTCCGGTAAAAATTGAACTTGCTCCGATTTTAACGAAAATTGATATCTAGAGGTTTTAAAGGATTGTGAATTGAGGCGTGAAGTCGAACATGTTGAAAAATTTAAAATGGCCGCCACTTTCGGTAAAAAATGAACTTGGTCCCATTTTAACGAAAATTGATATCTAGAGGTTTTAAAGGATGGTGAATTGAGGCGTGAAGTCGAAAATGTCGAAAAATTGAAAATGGCCGCCACTTCCGGTAAAAATTGAAATTGGTCCGATTTTAACGAAAATTGATATCTAAGCTTTAATATGAAATAGGCAGTGCCTAAATGCGAGCACAGCATAATTCTGTTCAAAAAAAAAATGATTTCGAATCGATGCAGTCAAATAAGGTCTGAAACCATCGTTGTTATTTTTGTTTTGGTTAATTTTCTAGAACGTTCAATTTGGGACGAGATCCTAGGGGCGATTGAACGTTAAATAGAAAAATAAGAAAAAATCGATTAAAATTTGGTTACTACAAAAAATGTAGTAACTTGTCGTCATCAGAATATTTTTCTCTTTTTACATTATTAAATAGATAATTTTTGGAATGCGACTAGCAAAATGAGTAATTATTTCCAAATTCACTCCGTTCCTGTAAAAATTCAAGAGCCTTTCCGGACCATGAAAAATCAATATCAGCATTAGGCAAAGTTTTCGCGGGTACAAATACCGTAGAGCTCTCCGCTCGAGCGGGCACTTTGTGCCCGCCTTGCGAGCTGTGCTCGCTTTAATGGATGGCGAACAAAAAAATATTCTTGAATAAGCCGGATATTAACAAAGAGGGGTACGTGAGGGGACATTTGTGACTCGCTTTGCAATCACAATTATACCTAGTTGTTTATTAACTTTGAAAATATCTGCTATTTTAGTGCTAACATATTTCGTTTGCATGTTAACGCTTTAGCGCTTTGATTTATGTCGAGTTAAAAGTTGTCGGTCGACAGGATGATCATTGAATAGACGAACAAATACGCGAGTCAGGTTGGAAAATTTGAAACTTAGACTGTTGTCTGTTTTTTTTAGTACTGTTCCCCTTCGTGTTAACTGGTAGTTTTTTTGTCCTTTAGACTTTTGACATTAGTTTGCGCAATTTATGATTCCCTTCTTTCTTAAGTGTACTAGTATACTATATATATAGCAGCTATTAATTTCAAAAGAAGATTTGATCCTGTACGGAATAAAGTGTAAAAACTTACATACAATTATCATCGCTATTTTGAAACCTAGAACAACTTTTATTGCGTTGTAATTTAACTCGTGCGAGGAAAAGTTTTCGGTTTTTTTCACGCGAGACTTACTAATCAAAATGACTGAAATACCAGGTGGTCATGGGAATCAACTGTCGGACTGTACCCATTTAAAGAGACGTAAATTAAAATAAAAATGACCTTTATTTTATTACAGGGTAAGATTTCATAATTATATCGTTTATAGTCATAAATTTTGTTGTGTAGTAATATAAGTCGTGTAGGAAATTGTTTTTTTTATCAAAATAAATTGTATACCAGATGGGGAAATATGCTGTCCGGACTGTACCGATATAAAGAGACGTAAACTGATCCCAGATAAAATACCCCTTATTACAGAGTAAGATTTTATAATTATATCGTATTCAAATATCAGTCATAAATCTGAACACGCTATAAATATTTATATTGTTCATATGATTAATACCTCTCATATAACACAATTATATTTTATGCAGTTGGAGTAACCTCATCTAAAGTGTCAAGTGTACATTTTACCTTTTTGTATGTAATTTTATCAATTTTAAATGTTATAAAATTTATTGTGTTTTATTTTCTTTCTCCTTTTTCTTCTAGATGTGGAAGCTTGTTTAAACACGGATGACTTATACATACAGAGGATGCCTAAGAATAAAAGACTATAAAACACTATAATGTTTATATATAATGTTTTCTGGACACATGATTTTCCTCGGTTATGGTGTAAAAGGAACATTGTTTAAAATAAATGAGAAACCAACGTCCACTTCCTAAGTCCACTGCTATTTTAAGACTTTGTGTTGGGATCAAAAATTGAATATAAAATCTACATGTATGCAATGATAATGAATACGAAATATCAAAGGAGCATGATACTAGCTATCAAAGCTTTAATTGGAAATGAATTTTCATTTTAATGGTACATGAGATAAAATTATAGAATAACAAATGAACAGAAAAGCAGTTTGTCGTGCATATATTTAGAAAAAGTCCCTGTCCCGGTCTTAGCGATGGTGTACATTCTATTTGTAAGAGTGCGTGTCATCTTGTTGTCTCGCCTGCGAAGCAGAGCGGGACATAGGTGTTACTTTACCGGCGGCGGCGACGGCGGCGGCGGCGGCGGCGACGGCGGCGTTAACTTTTTGAAAAAGTTTTATGAGCACCTCCATATCTCAAGAACTATAGGTCCAAGGTTGATGAAACTTGGTATGCATATGCCCCAGTAGTAGCTTAGCACAGTTGCATCCCCATCTTTTGACCTTGACCTTGATTTTATGGTTGAGTGACTTTGACAAGTTTCAATACATATGATAGCAATGGAAAAGTTTTGCGAGCACCTCCATATCTCAAGAACTATAGGTCCAAGGTTGATGAAACTTGGTATGCATATGCCCCAGTAATAGCTTAGCACAGTTGCATCCCCATCTTTTGACCTTGACCGTGATTTTCTGGTTAAGTGACTTTGACAATTTTCAATACATATAATAGCAATGGAAAAGTTTTGCGAGCACCTCCATATCTCAAGAACTATAGGTCCAAGGTTGATGAAACTTGGTATGCATATGCCCCAGTAGTAGCTTAGCACAGTTGCATCCCCATCTTTTGACCTTGACCTTGATTTTCCGGTTGAGTGACTGACAATTTTCAATACATATAATAGCAATGGAAAAGTTTTGCGAGCACCTCCATATCTCAAGAACTATAGGTCCTAGGTTGATGAAACTTGGTATGCATATGCCCCAGTAGTAGCTTAGCCCAGTTGCATCCCCATCTTTTGACCTTGACCTTGATTTTCCGGTTGAGTGACTTTGATTATTTTTATTGCATATATTTCCAATGTTTAAGTTCTATAAACATCTGTTGATCTCAGAAACTGAAAATCCATGTAAATTCAAAATATAGTGGAAGTATTAGAAATAATAATTGTTTCTGATGGTATCGGCAGGCGAGACATACTTTAGTGATAACTCTTGGTTTTTCTTGTTAGTATCACTGTGTCCATTCTTTTGAATGCATTAATAATGTTTGCATATGAACGATTTTTTGATGTCATACAATCTAGCCGTGTATGTTTACAAAACGTAGCAGGCATGTACGTAAAACATCATCGCATAAATCATGAATTAAAACTTTTCTTATTTCTATTTGAATTTGAAGTTACGATATAATTCACAAAGCATTAACATCAACACGGAATCCGGATCCGTTCCGTATTTACAATATTAACGTCAAATCACGTCAGCGTTTTTCCTGTAACGATACAATCTAGCCGTGTATGTTTACAAAACGTAGCAGGCATGTACGTAAAACATCATCGCATAAATCATGAATTAAAACTTGTCTTATTTCTATTTGAATTTGAAGTAACGATATAATTCACAAAGCATTAACATCAACAGGGAATCCGGATCCGTTCCGTATTTACAATATTAATGTCAAATCACGTCAGCGTTTTTCCTGTAACGAAAGTGCAGGTTTTCAGTTGTGTATTAAAAAAATGAAAATCACAAGTATTTCTATCGGAGAGATTCTAATGAAGTTTTGACACAAAGTATAAAATAGCAATGCAGTTCCAAAAAGTGCTGGCCAATAAGCGCTTTGGCGAATATATAAAACACATATGACTGTTTTATGTTACAATTCTACCGCCACGGCCCAAAATGTAACACATGTAACACATTTTTATCATTTTCATAAAAATATTGTCTCTTTTCATCATTGGCCAGATATTTTCCATAGAAAAGACATATTGCGATTTCAATTGTACCAAGGTTTTATCTGTAGAGCGAGAAGAATTTAATTAGTTAGTTATTGTTTTACTCCCAAGCAGCACGATTTCGGCTATATCTGGGAGATGAACATGAAAGTGATGATGCAATGGACATGCAATGATGATGAAGTGGAGAAAATGGGGACACAAGGCCAATCGGGTAGGAGAGTTTTGACTGCCACTGGAAAAAGGAATGATGGGTAAGAACGGGAAATTTAGCCTCCTGCACGGGGATCCTACGGGTCCTACTCTTACCGAGACCTGCAGCAGGGTTCTTTAACGTGCGAGGAACGTGACATTTTTCCCAACACGGTGCACCAATATGGTTTGCAGTCAGGTTTTCCGCATTATCGCCTGACGACCCCGCATCTCTCGATGTCAGGGCTACCCCATTCAACAACCTGGGGCACACATCCCAGTCGCTTTGCGGGCAAAGCGGCCTGACCCGATGTCAGGTTTCTGAGCGCTCTTTAGTGGACTTTTACCGACAAGCTTAGCGCAGCTGCGGGCCTATTCGCCACCCGGAACCCGCACGGGTTAGAGTGAGAAGAAATACTTGTGATGTGCTAATATATAAAGGTTATTGATCACACCTCTTCTTAAGCCTCTAATGACGTACACAATGCATTTTTAGTCTCACTTTTTATTTTTTTTATTGAACATTGTTCATCAACTTATTTTCCCAATTTAAAAAGAAGCATTATTTGTGTTGTTTAATTGGAAAATGTATGCATTTGTAAATGTGTCAATTAAGGTACAATATTAAAAGATTCTTGTCTTAACATACCTGCGTAATCGATTATTATCGATTACAAGTAATCGAAATTCAGAAAGGCAATCGATTATTCTCGATTATTTGAAAAATTGTAATTAATTACAATCGATTACGATTACCGATTACGACTACCCCATGTCTGGTTAGCACCAAGAAAGCTGGATGAACTTTTAATAAAAGGTTTCACGTAATTTATTAACATTTAACAGAAGATATCATTGCATTGCTTTAAAAGCAAATTTTATTTTTTTTTCTCAAAACTGAAGATTTACAAATATAGATTACATAGAAGAAGATTTTACCTAAACTTTTGATTAGGTTTTTAGTAGACTTTTACCGACAAGCTTAGCGCTGATGCGGGCCTATTTACCTCCCGGGCCCCGGACAAAAATTAAAGATACATGTAGCAGATGTCCTTAATTACACTATGAACAAAAAAATGACTGACATTACCATATACAGTTCATATTTGATTTTTAGAATCTGAGGATGACTGTAAATTTACTGTTAATGATCTATCTTTTTCTGTTCCGGACTGATACAAGTCTTTCCAGTAAATTACAATAATGGTCTTTCTACTGTTTTTATTTGTTTTGAACTTAATCAGTAAATATCAGTCAAATACAGTTACTTTGTGTCACTGTCTTGGTCTTATATTCACTGTATCAGATCATTTCAGAACATTTGAATAATTACCTTGATTTCACATCAGTGAACATTAGATTTTACCTTGATTTAGAATGACTGATAGAGACTGCATCTGTTCATATCTGTCAAAATCCGATTTTACCTTGATTTAGAATGATTGATACTGACTGCATCATTCCGCTTCAGTGATCATTGGACTAACCTTGATTTAAAATGACTGATGCTGACTGCATCTGTTCAAGTAAGTAATCATTGGATTTTACCTTGATTTAAAAGACTGACGTTGACTGGATCATTCCTTGTCTGCCATTGTTGGATTGATTCTATAGCGCTCTCAATATTAAGTTATTAAATCTGATATGGAATTTTAAATCTTCAACCTAAAAGCTTAGTTGGTAAACAGTTCAAATTCAAACCATACATAGATGTACCATTGAGCGATCTGTATAAAGTAATGTTTTTAATATTAGCAGATTTAATTCTATTAGAAAATAACGGTGTTATTTATAATTTTATTTCAAAGTACAATTTTTGCAGCCTTTACAATGTAATTAATGACCGCAAACATGCATGACAAGTACATGTATTATACGAAATATATAGCGTTACCAAGAACTTTTCCAAATGGAATGGAGAGACGGACAGGCCGACGTACAATCAAACAACATACGTTGGCGACCGGGCTATTAAAATGATTATCATTGAAAAAAGAACAGTTTAAGTTTATAAAATGTTAATGCGAGTCAACCTTGGAAATCAGCGTCCATTGAAAATATAAAAAAAATAGCTTTTTGATCAAACTTGGTTTTATCTATTGTACATTTAATCTTTGCTAGTAGCATACTATGATTCCTAACGTAGTGCGACACAATTATTTCGTGTATAATGTTTGGAATTCCATCTAAAATAAAAATTTAGTGGAAAGCAATTGTTTGTTGTTTCATCTGTTATCTCCTGAAAAGTGAAATCTCTATGGCCGACAATTTCACAATTCTGCTTCAGTGGGGAATTAAATGGGGGAATCGGTTTTCCTTGGATCTGACCTAGAACTTTTTGTGTTGATTTTCGGTAAAATTGGTCTTAAAACTTCCGGCGTCCATAATGGATTTCATATTTCCCCACTCCTTTTCTTAAATTTCTGCAGTTTCGATTTTTCGATTAATTTGGTACCATAGCCATATTTTTGTTGTTCATATGTTTAAAATTAGACAAAACAAGTTGTCTGTTGGCCTTTTTATGTAAGTAAAACTTTTTTTTTTCGTAGACAATATCCCTTTAATAGATAAGATGTGCTACACAAATTTATACATGTACATTGTGCATGTGACTACATTGTAAGAAATTTCGTCAAAATTAAATTTCTTTTATAAATCTGTTACATGCATATGTATCTCATCGGATGCAGATCAATGAAAAACAATTTGGTTTTCACTGGGCTACGTGAACCTGAAAATGAAAACACAGAGAACCTAATCAGACAGTTCATTAGTACAGAGCTAGGACTAAAGTATCGAATTGAGTTCGGAAATGTTCACCGCTTTGGACAGGGAGCAAAACCTGGTAAACGAGGACGCCCGAGGCCGATAGTAGCACGCTTCATATACCACAATGACTTAGCAAACGTCTTGTCTTATGCATACAGATTAAAAGGCAAACCTTATTGCATAAGACAACAGTTTCCAGACGAGATTGAGCAGGCACGTATGAGCCTGTACCCTATACTGAAACAAAAGCGAGACGAAGGTCACAGAGTAAAGTTAGTGAGAGACATATT
Source organism: Arcuatula senhousia (assembly GCA_963971305.1). NCBI lineage: Eukaryota > Metazoa > Mollusca > Bivalvia > Mytilida > Mytilidae > Arcuatula > Arcuatula senhousia. Next base: position 9,733,952 of record OZ020317.1, on the reverse strand, counting down.
ATATGTTGATGGAGTCCCGTATTGCGAAGGTGAGGATGATGAAACAACTCATTTAAGTCCAATCAGAACGACGGAACTAAACAGAAAAAACGCCAAACCGACGCCTAGACACCGGGAATAAAAGACGACGCATGCTGTCAACCCCAGAAAATAGGTAGGACACCCACGGAGAGACAAACACAAATGAAAGTGACAGAAATGAAAGACAATTCCACTTCTTATCTTTAAATTGTTGTAGTATTAACAATAGAATAAATTATCCTGAATTTGTAGAGCTTGTTAAAAGTAATGACTTTATATGTTTAACTGAAACCAAAACAGATGATTTTGACAGTATTGATATTCCTGGCTATACTTTTAAATTAAAGAATAGAAAACAAAACTCGAGAATAAAATCCGGTGGAATAGCTTTTGGGTTTAAATCAGAATTAGATAAGCATGTCCATATATTGGAAACCGCTAGTAAATTAATACTTTGGATTAAAGTTTCAAAACAATTATTTTCGACATTAGAAGATGTTATTATTGGAAATGTTTATTTACCACCAGAAAATTATAGGTATAGAGTAGAGGATGCTATAAATGAATAAGAGCAGGAATTTTTGAATTTTTCGACAAATTATAAGTTTGTATTGCTCAATGGTGATTTCAATTGTAGAACAGGAGTAGATTTAGATTTTTTAGAAATAGATGTAAATCCAAATTGTACAAATGATATTATGTTTACTGATTATGCAAATACTTTGATAGATTTTAATATGCTTTGTTTTCTGATGTTCACTGTCCTATTGAATTAGAAATTAAAAAACAAGTAGTCAGTCATAATGTATATGAAACTGAACAAAATTGTAATCATGTCAAAAAAGGAATAAAGAAATGGGATTGTAATAAGAAAGATGAATTTGTACAAAGTATTAGTATGAATGATATAGGAGAACTTATTGTAAAGATAGATAATTATATGAACACTGACAATATATCACAAGAGATAAGTAATGAATTAGTACAAGATTTAAATGTAATAATTACTAGATCCGCAGAAAATGTCTTTGGCTCCTATGAGTTTAAAGTGAATAATTCATGTAAAAATAATCGCAAAGAAAATAAACCATGGTTTGACAAAAATTGTTGGCAGAAGCGAAAGGCGTTTAGAATAGCTAAAAGGCGATATAAATGTAAAAAGACTGTAGCAAATAAAGATATCAAAACCAGTGCTGAACGTGAATATAAGAGAGAAATGAATAATGCTATTAAGAAATACAAATGACAACAAAGTTCCAGACAATAAGTTTTGCTACGCCTGACGCGCGTTTCGTCTATTCAAGACTCATCAGAGGCGCTCTACCAAAAATATTGAAAATGCCAAACACTGTATGAATATGAAGAGCATAGAACAGTATAACCAAAAATACCAAACTGGGAAACCAAATTATTACTAAGATAATCAACCTATGTCTGGGGTAGGAAGAACCTTAGGGTTTATAGACAATTTTGAAATTTAGACGGATAATTTAAAGCTTTGATGTATTCTCCAACTCAAAAGTGTTGGTGCCGGAGCGGGCTAACCTCAGGGAATTTAAACTCCACCAGCAGTGCTAACCTTCACGTGTGTTCGAAATACAAATAACAACAAAGTTCCAGACAATAAATTTTGCTACGCCTGACGCGCGTTTCATAGAGAAAAGATGAAGAAGAAGATTGATAATCTTCGTAAGGGGAACTCTAAAGAGTTCTGGAATTTACTTAAGCTAAAACAGAATCGTAAGAATTCAGATATATCTATTGATACTTTATATAACTTTTTTAAAGATTTAAATAGTGATGATGATAAAAGTACTACTGATGAAACGCATAATCTCAATGCAGATGTGCAAGAGCTTAACGAAATTATTAACAACGATATTACTGAAGTACAAATGACAACAAAGTTCCAGACAATAAATTTTGCTACGCCTGACGCGCGTTTCGTCTATTTCGTCGTTTCGTCTATTCGCGTTTCGAAGATGAAATTATCAGATGTATTCGTTGTCTGAAAAATGATAAGGCATGTGGTGACGATTATATAGTCGATGAGTATATCAAGAGTACTTCACATCTCTTTATGCCAGTTTATGTCAGACTATTTAACTTCATCTTTAGCACTGGTAATGTTCCAGAGATTTGGCTTAGTGGTAATATATTACCATTCTACAAAAACAAGGGTGAAAAGAGAGATCCTAAAAACTATAGGCCAATAACTATTCTAAGCTGCCTTGTCAAACTTTTTACAGCAGTGTTAAATTTTCGATTAAGTGATTATCTTGAAACATATGATTTGCTTAATGAAAATCAATTTGGGTTTAGAAAAGGTTACTCTACTACAGAAAGCATGTTTATACTACACTTACTTTTTGACCTATGTAAATTAAATAAAAATAAACTGTTCTGTGCTTTTATAGATTTTGCCAAAGCCTTTGATACAGTATGGCGCCCTGGTCTGTGGAAAAGCTTATGGCAAATTCTATAAACGGAAAAATGTACAATATTATTGTAAATATGTATAGACATATAAAATCTAGGGTTTATAATGGAACAGCATTTTCTGATTTTTTCCCTTGTAATATAGGAGTTAGACAAGGAGAAAACTTGTCACCTTTACTTTTCTCATTGTATTTAAATGATCTTGATGCTTTCTTTGAAGACAAGAATATTATAGGAATGTCAAAAATTAATGAAGACATAGAGAGAGAACTTAACTTTTTTCTAAAGATTTTTACTATTTTGTATGCAGATGACACAGTGCTCTTAGCAGAGTCAAAAGATGATTTACAGAAACAATTAAATGCATTAAGCGACTATTGTGATTTTTGGAAACTTAAAGTTAACGTCGATAAAAGTAAGATACTTGTCTTCTCAAAGGGAAGATTACCTCGAGATTTAAAATTTTATTATAAAGATATGGATATTGATATTGTAGATGAATTTAATTACTTAGGAATAACTTTTGCAAAATCTGGTAGTTTCTTAAAAGCAAAGAAAGCTAAAGCAAAGAAAGCTACAGTAGCTATGTATGATATCTTGAAGAAAGGTAGGCTGCATAATCTGTCTATCGAGTGCCAATTGAGCCTTTTTGACAAAGTAGTACAGCCTATACTGTTATATGGTTGTGAAGTTTGGGACCAGGTGATAACAAAATTATTGAGAGAGTGCATTTGAAATTTTGTAAACTTCTTTTACACCTTAAGTCATCTACACCTGATTATATGATTTATGGTGAACTCGGCAGATATCCTTTAGATGTTTTATTAAATTGCGCATGGTTAATTTCTGGGCTAAAATTATTGTGGGAAAACCAAATAAACTATCAGCCATTTTGTTGCTTATTATTATTATGCTTAGGTAAACATACTTTTGTAAGGCATTTTACTTGGCTTAGTAGCATGCAATGGATTTTTAATAATTGTGGGTTATCCTACATTTGGAACAGTCAAACCTTTATTGACAGTAAATGGCTTTATAATGTAGTTAAACAAAATTTGAAAGATCAGTTTAATCAATCTTGGTTGTCACTAGTCCAAAACTCACCAAAATATCTTAATTATAGAATTTATAAACAAACTTTAGAAATGGAGAGCTATCTTAAATTTTTAGACTATAGAAACGCAATTACTTTTTGTAGATTCAGAGCAACCAACCATAATTTGCCAATTGAGTCAGGCAGATGGAGAAATATTAATAGGAATCAACGTGTTTGCAATTTATGTAATGATTTAGACATTGGTGATGAATTTCATTATATTTTTGTATGCTCTGCTCTAAAAGATGATAGAAAACTATTCATCAAATCAAAATTTCGATCGAATCCAAACATTATTAAAATGAAGGAACTTTTCCAGTCAACAAATACTGCTGACCTAAACAATTTGTGTAAATTTATTAGAAAAATTTGTAAGATACTTTCCTCTCCGGGGTAGTTCATATTTATTTATTTATATTAAAATATGTTTATACTGTAAACAATTATTTGACAGTTCATTATTTTCTTTTTGTATTTATATGAATGAAACTGAAGTCGTAACCTATCAATTGATTCGTGTACTTTTGATGTAACATATTATATTATACTTTGATTTATTCTTTTTCTATACCATTGTAATTTTGGTTTATGAAATAAAGATATATATATATATATCAGTACATGTATACGTATTCCGGCTTCACGGGGCTACAATAAACAAATATTTCACAAGCGCAAATTGTCGCTCAATCAGTTGATACCCTACTAATATTCATGTTTGTGTTTATTAATAAGAATTAATTACTTTAGCAAAGTCACCATCAGGGCCTACTATTGCTTTGAAGATTTGAATGAAGAAATTAAACGACATTAGAGACCATTCCAAAAGACATAGTGCCCCCTCTTGCATCATTTAAGACGGACAACGGACGAACAAACAAACAAACGAACGAACGGATGGACGGACGGACGAACGAGCGAACAAACGAAAGAAAAAAACCGAAAGAACGGACGGACGGACGGAAGAACAGACCCGAACACTAGATGCTCCCCAACTTTCGTATATGGGGCATAAAAAAATATTGGTTACATATTGAACTTTTAAAGAGTAACAAGCATTTAAGGAAATAAGTATTTCCTTCTTATGAATTCTTTTTGAATCTTATCACTACGAAACCTCTATTCGAATTAAGACTTAATTTTAACAAATACTAAGGAAAAAAACTTTAAAAAAATATCAATGAGTCTTATACATATATCCATTAGTTAATGAATTATTAGGTTTCGCACTTTATTATATTTTCTATATGAACCACAATGTCCCGACGTTTTTTTGAAAAGGGGCGAGTATATTTTCAAGGACACTAATCTAGTTGGCATGGTTGCACCTTGACTGGTTTGTGTGTTAACAAATTACTTGTCTGATGTATCCAAATTTGTTAGGTTTAGCTTTTGGAATTTTGAAATTCGAATGCACTTTGGTTTTTGTTTTTCTTTTGCTTATCTTCTGAAAACCATGCCGCAGTAAACTTGTTTAATTTTGTCTTGACCGGGCCAAGCATATTTCATTTAAATGCCATAGCAATACCAACTTTTTGTGAACTCTGTAGATAAATTTTGTTCACCTATCGTGAACTCCTCTGGTTGTCTTGATTGGGAAAGTTTATTCCTTTTTCTTCATCATAGAGCTTATTTTGAATAAAATAAGATGTAAGATAAGCGTGAGTGAGTGTGAGTGAGTTGGTGTTTTACGCCCGTGCAACGCTATATATGTTATTTACAGGCGATGCACATGAAAAGGATGATAAAATGAACATGAAATGATGATGATAAATGAAATTTTGGGGTTGGGTGGGAAACAAAGGAACGGCAAATTTTGAAAAACCACAGAAAAGGGGGAGGGGTGGATAGGAACGGAAAATGTAGCCTATGTGGTGCACTTATTGGCGGTCCACAAAGGGGTCTTTTACGTGCATGAAGCGTGGCACTCTCCACACACGTTGGCCCACTATGGTCGGCGGTCAGGGTTTCCGTATTATAGACCTGACAACCCCCGCGGACGAGGGCCACCCTATTCAGCTACCTAGGGTACACACTTGGTCGCTCTGTGGGCTGAGCACTGACCCGACGTCAGAATCCCAAGACACTTAGTCGTCTCTTACGACAAGCTAGGCTCTGCTGCGGGCTTATTCGCCACCCGGGCCCCGCACGGGACTAAGATAAGCGACACAAATTCCATATATAAAAGGCATTTAAAAATCTGCATTGGAAGACAGCAAACTATAAAACAAAAACACCAACAAGGTTCGCAATACAACTCGATCGTCGATACAACCTTCATAGCAACGGTATTCTAAAATTCCACAGTCGAAAATATTCAGCAAAAATCAAAAGTAAATTCAGTTAGTAAAGATTCGAGTAGACATGACCTGTGTGCCAAGTTTCAAAAACGGTTTTACTGCCTCTTCTAAGTAAACTCACATTCGCTTTTAGACTGCATTTTGCAGACCGCTGACCTGTCAATGTAAAAGCAAACGTAAATCTTATTGTTTTGATAGATATAAAACAATTCATCGGATCTGTACATATTTTTTTTTTCTTTTTAAAGGTATTTGTTGAAAATATATTTATTGAATAATATTTATCAATTTAAATGATTATTTTTTTATTGTAAAAATATTCATTTATTTCTAAAAAATATTTTTCTATTTACATGATTTATTTTTTCTTTAGTCTTAAGTTTTTGACTGAGTTTTTAAGTAGCAATTCATTTGAAAAATAAGTAATTCTTGATAATTCTAAAACGATCATTCCAAATCAATAAAATATTCGAAAAATTATTTTTTGAAACAGTACCTTTCATTGCTTTCAAAAAATTTTTTTTTTAACAAATCTATACTACTAAAATAACGAAGCGTTTTTTGTTAGCCGGGTTGCAGCCTAAACAACAAATGTTACGACTATGCTTCATATATCAAAAATAGGGGATGGTTGTGCCCTTTGAAAATTTTATTAGCACATATGCAATTATGTCTGCAGTTTGCTAATTAACCTAATTAATTGATCCGGAAACGGTATAGCCGTCATCGTTCCGGAATTACACTCCGACGGTCATACTTTAAAGCGATAGGAAGCGTCCGAGTAGGTATTTGACGCCCGAGACTAAAAAGTTTATTCTTATCTGAAAATGAAAAATAATGGGTAACATGTATAAATTAATTGTTACAGAATTATTAAATCAATCGATATATGACAATTATGAACATAAAAAAATACTAAAAAACTAGAAGTACCTGTACATGTAGAGGAAAAATAAAAAAAGAAATCTCATCGCCATGATATAAGATCTATATTGTTCATCACGCAACAAATTAATTTAGGTAGAATTTGTTTAATTTACATGTGGGGTAACACACAATAAAAGATTAAAATAGAAAATAATGAGATGTGAAATAAGTGTACGCGACACAGCTCATAACAAGCGGTAATTTAGAAAAAACACAATGAAAAACTGCCAGTAACCAAAACGTTTTAGAGTTAAATAATACTGTAGAACCTTTAATTTGCGATTAGCACAACCATGTAAGACCCGCAAATGCAATGTTTTATTGTGTGGATTATTTTGTAAAACAACCAACGATTGATTTTCCCGCGAATTCGCGGGTTTTTCCTAGTAATGTTTATTTTTTTTTAATTTATTTTAATCATTAGCCTTTTAGACACTGTCACCTTCCTATAAGCCACGTCTCCGATTGTCAATTACAATTACATGTACAAGAAGATTAACGGTAGTTCAAATTTGATTATCCAATCAAACATCTATATTCAGTGCTCATCCGCGTGGACACACCCACCAACTCATGCCCCAATTTATTTGATAATTTCTTAAGCAGTCACAATAAACAATAAAAAATATAATAGCATGTGTTATTTCATAGACTTGTATATTTGAATATACAGGTCTATGATTAATAACACCTGTTTATTCCACTATCTTAACCGTCCTAATCAATTGCCATGCAGTCAACAAGTACGAGCCATTGTTATGGTAAAACCAAAATTTGAAATATTTCATGTCCTCAAAATTTAATTTGAATTAAGCATATAAATACCTCGCTGAAAAATTCCCAAATGAAAAATATGCTTATAATAATATATATGCGTATGCAGCTTATTTTTACAAACCTTTGGTTATAACTAGAGAACGGTTAAAGGTCCACCATAAATTTAGTATTTGCAAGAAAACATATTTTTATTAACCTTTTTTATGATGGCTGGAATAAAGTTATATTATTTACTTTCTACTATTGCAATAGCCGTTACTCGGCGTCCACGCCCGTACGTCATCTGGCCTTTTGTTCAACTTTTTAAAAAATCTCCTCTGAAATCGTTTTGCAAAGCTTTTGTTTTTTACAACTTAAGAAAAGTCTATTATAAAATGTGCAGCTTACATATAATTCAGTCACTGTTTATTATCATATAGAGTACTGATATGTTTCATTCTTCTTCAAAAGCAAAAAGGAAGAAAAAATGTGTTAACAAAACTTTCTGTCGTGAAGTTCAATTCTAACCTGCTTGGAACTGAAGCTACCAAGGCTAAAAATAAGATGTCAAAAAATCTACAGGGGTATAACCGGCTTAGGTTAACACTGGAAAGCTAACGACGGGGGAAAATAACGGCATATGGTTTCAAAATGTTTAATTGTATTTCACAGTTTCATATATTTAAGTTCATTCTTGCCGTGTGTGTTATGCAACCAAAAGTGGTAATTTTTACAATAAAAAGTTAAACGATTGCAATAGTCAAGCAATCTGGCAAAATAACAAAGAATACTCAGACATCGTCTGTTTCAAAAGTATGAAAAGAATATAAAGAATAGATCTTTAAAGTTTCCTGCGATAAAGCAGGCATATAAAACTCATAATTGATTCAACGTTCACTTTTGCATTTAAAGCTAAAAAGTATTCAAGTTTCTTGTAGTAGCAAGCAATATAAACAGCTATGGTTAACGCTGGAAATCTAAAGACAATGCAAAACATTACAGTCTTTTTTTATGAAAAAAGGCAATCAGAGTGAATAGTTTATCACTAGTCTGTTGTCAAACATTTTATCCTATATTGTTACAAGTGTGGCCACTAAAAGTATGTCTCGCCTGCATGCACCATCACTAAAATCAACTACCTAAGCTTCCATTTCTTGATATAAACACAAAAAGTGTCTGTATACCCAATATAAGATGCCTACCTATTATACTTTTCAAGCAATTCATTGCCCACAAAAGTATTACAAAAAGTTTACGGCCTGAAAAAAGACCTAAGTTCACAGAGTTATCGGAGCGTGAAAATGGGCTCAGGGTTACACAGCATAGTGACAATTGTGTAGACCGTAACCAGAACTGTCTGTATACCCATTATCAGAAGCCTAGATATTATACTTTTCAAAAAATTCTTTGTCCACAAAAGTCTTACAAAAATGTTTACGGCCTAAAAAAAAGACCTCAGTTCAAAGAGTCATTTGAGCGTGACATGGGGTCAGGGTCACACGGCATGGTGACAGTTGTGTAGACCATAACCAGAACTTTCTGTATACCCATTATCAGATGCATATCTATTAATTCTTTTCAAGGAATTCATTGTCCACAAAAGTCTTACAAAAAAGTTTACGCCGCCGCCGTTGCCATCACCGGATAGTAATACTATTCGTCGCAGGCGAGACAAAAAAGACGCATATCTTCAGAATTTCAGCTTAAAGGATTGCCAGTAATAATAATACTCGTATTTCACCATGAGACTAAATGCGAAATATTAGTTTCCAAAATCTGTTTTTATTTATATAAGTCGAATGGGTATACGATTTGCCATATGATGCTATATATACAACCCTCTCAAGCAAACTATTCTGAAAAAAAGCAGGTAGATGGTTTGACTAGGGTTAAACTTACTGCCCAAACATATTGCTGGGAAATAAAGCTGAAGAAAAATAACCAATATTTTGCAAAATGAATTATTATGAAGTCAAAATCAGCGACCTAGGAAGAATTAAAGTTCAATTAAGCGGATATTTCGTGACATGCACACAAAATTAACCAAAGACCATTAATAAAGTATTTGTTCTTTAATTTATACCTATATAGCGTTGCAAGGGCGTAAAACACCAACTCACTCTTCATATGTGCACAGTTTTAATTTCTTAACAAAAACTAACTCAAGTAATAATATATTATATTAATTGATTATTTATTGAAATGCATAGTCGTGCCTTTATTCCAGCTGCCGTTTTATAATAAAAAAATCTGTCAAAGTAAAAAATGGCCGGATTTCTTTAAACAGGAAGTAGGTGAGCGACAGACCTGAAATCGTATCCCCTGTTATTGGACCCCACCTTGATGCTGTATACCAAATATCAAGTGGCTGTGATCAGTAATTGCTGAGAAAACTGTTGCGAAAAATATTTCCCCGCCTGCACGCCGCCCGACATGAAATCGGGCGGCCAATTATAGTTAGGATTGCCTGGGTTAAGAAGTTACTAGGAATACTTCGAAAACACCCCTAAGTATTTCTGAAGTCATTCCTAGATGTTTCCGTAAGTCTGTCTAAGAACCTTTCTTATGGCTTTTCTTAGGAAAGCATCGGGAACACCACCCCAGATTAATACTGCAAAGGATCAAAACGGAAAATTCATATTATTTAAAGGGTGATCTAGCCTCGGATCTAGCAAAACGTACAACGGCGAGATTTCTTTGTCACTCCCTGCATTTGTAGGGTTTTTTGAAAATTTCTAAACCATGAATCATATTTTAACATAAAAGACCTTCAAATGATCCATGATTAATGAATAAAAAAGAAAGAGCAAAATATAGAACTGCTTTTTCAAGGAAAAGTAGCGAATACATATCATGAATGTAGGTTTGGTCGCGACATGTATCCCACATCTCATTTTTTATGATTGATAGGCAAGCACATGATAGGCAAAGTGTTTTTCCGAATCTAGGTGCTTTCGTCGAGGTCCGCTATCGCTTTACTAAGAATGCATTTTCTGAAAATTTAGATGCTTTCTTCGAGGTCCGCTATCGCTTTTCCGAGAAAAAAACATTTTCTGAAAATCTAGGGGCTTTCTTTGAGGTCCGCCATCGTTTTTCCGAGAAAAGCAAATCGGCCTCACGAATTATCCATTTTATGGCTTGAAAATTTGTTGACGTGTTGATTTTATTAAAAACATAGTGTTTTATTTGGTTATTTCAACTTATTGTTTAATTTGGTTTTTTGTGTGGTCTCAAGCGTAAACATTCAGCATTATTGTCAAAAGGACTTTTTCAATATTATGACTACCACAAAAGTTTTTTTTTCTAATTTTTTAAATGAATGGCGATTAATTCTACAAAAGACCTAGTGCAAAAGGCAAAAAAAAATGTTTCAAACCCGTCTTCACTCGATAAATTAAGTTCAGTGTGAAAAGCCGGATTGGAAGGTTATTTTACAAATTTCTCTGGCAAAAGAACGCGTGCAACTGTCTCGGGGCCACTGTCCTCTATCAAGCAGGAGTACCAGAGCAAGATATCTGGTCAAGAACCGCTCAGTAGAAAGCGTTAGAAAATATAAACGTCCGTCTGTTCTGTTTACTGGAATGCAAAACACTTAGCATTCGTTGTATATTTTCTACTTTCTGGTACAAGCGTCTCTTACGAGTCTTATATTGGTGAAACTGTAGCACTAAGTAGTGTGTTTACGTGGCTGCTGGTTGGTAAACTAAGTCAATGACCATTTAATTTTCGGGGGGGCTGGGATTATCACCCGAGCCGAGAGTCTTTTTCGACCGCTGCGCGGGCCAGCTTATTTTTTCCCATACACTCAATGCTAGAAAATTTTGTTCAAAAAATCTCTTTTATTTCGAATGCGCAAAATGAGGGCCAGTTTATTTTTTTTCGCCCTATAAGCTGGCCAGACTAATTATAGGCCAAAAATCAGAGCCAGAATATATATTTTTTTAAATTCCAGCCCTCCTCCCCGAAAATCAAATGGTCGGTGCCTAATCAAATGTGTCGAAATTCTATCATGGATGATGTACACATGCATTTGTATAGAAATTTAATTCATATATGGTATATGGACACCACCTTGAAAAAGATGATATTTTTTGTCAGCTGTAAACGTTAATATGATGTTTGGCATAAAGATAAGAGGTTACATGTACATGTGTGCTCTTTAAAGTTGTGTTAGAGGCGTTCCTTTAGTTTCTTTTTAAATATAGGAGTATTTCCGGGTTGCTTATAAACTTGCGGTTTTGATTCCGATTCTGATGCAAAAATATGTGCAAATAAAACACATAGAACTTCGAGCATGCGTTGTATCAGGCTAGGTTATTATTAATATAAATATTCTTGTCGCCGCAAAAAACTAACAAAATGAAGGACAGTAAATAATTAACCATTATAAACTGTTACAATCTATTATTTCCTGCTTAAGTTCATGACAGTTCAAGACAGAAAATATAAATCTGTCATGACCTATTATTTCCTGCAGCAATTCACAACAGTGCATAACAGTTAGTGGATATCTTGTCAAGAACTGCCTTTTACTATGGCAATGGTGGACAGTGCATCATAGGTCAAGAAAAATTGTCGACTGCTGTGCAAAATTGTTACGGATCAGGACAGTGATAAACAATACAGGTAAAATTGTTAACTACTGCCCAAAATTGTAACAATCTAGGACAGTGATTAACAATCCAGGTAAAGTCTGTCACGATCTATGAGAATCTGTACCAATGTCGGACAGTGCAGGCCAATGTAGGACAGGGCATTATAGGCGGAAGGTAATCACTGTCACAAACTGTCCTTGATTGTATAGGATGATAATGGTAATTCACTGTTGTTTGGCAGTAGTTTCACAGTAAATAGCAGTGTAAGGCAGTAAAAAAATGACTGTGTCTGGTATATTTTTGGTTCATAGTGCATGATGCTATATATACTACCCTCTCAAGCAAACTATTCTGAAAAAAAGCAGGTAGATGGTTGGACTAGGGTTAAACTTACTGCCCAAACATATTGCTGGGAAATAAACCTGAAGAAAAATAACCAATATTTTGCAAAATGAATTATTATGAAGTCAAAATCAGAGACCTAGGAAGAATTAAAGAATTTATACCTTAAATATCAACCTTTTTTTTATTTTACTGAATCGGGCTGAGTTGTCTTTCACCGGTCCGACTTGTCTTAAAATCCGGCTTTTCCTCGGGCCAAGTTGTCTGGCTACCATCGCCGCGGGGGCATAAAACAGGAACTGCACGGATACCCAGGTCTTTTTGTTTTAAATTTTCGGTAATTGGAAAGAAAGTAAAAGAATGGATTAAGTTCACAATGAACTTTTGCTACAATATAATGTAGCTATAAATGAACTTGCATGTAGTGTTATAGTTATCTTTTACGCTTATAGAATACAAAGTTATAACGTAAGTTTTTTTTCAATAAGTGTAGTCTTGGTGACGGTCTTTAAGGAACATAAAAGATTATTTATGCTAACATGAAAAAAAAACGATCAGTACACGCACACATTTAAATATTCAGTCTTGATCCTCGTCTTTTAAATAATTAATTGATATTGTCAATAGCCCCCATGTTTTGATGCTGTGAAAAATGAGTGAATATTTACATTTAGACATAGACCTGTATATTAAATCTTATACATGTTATATACTAGCTGCAATAATGTAGCTCCTTTGACATCTTTGATTAGGCGGGTAGACGAGCATTATTAAAGAGGGTTTTATTATTAGAACTAGTTATATACAGGTCTATGAATTGATTTAAATGAGTATAAGCTGCTATGAAATGATGAAAGATCAAAATAAAACCGGACAAAAATTCCATTTAGTTATCTATGAAATAAAAAGTAACAATTCAAAGCACTCCTGTTGCATATAAAACGTGTGGTAACATTTTTTAATTGTCTCCCTTAGTATTGTTTATTATCAAATTCTTCTAATACGCAATATGAAATTATAAAACTGGTAAGAAAAATTCTTACAAAGTTTAAAGATATTATTTGTTTAACCCACCATTTCGTTTGAAATGCCTGTACCAAGTCAGGACCATTGCGATCCACCAATTCACCGGTATGACTGATTCGTTTTTGTCGTTTTCTCTGGACTGTGAGATTGATCATTCAAGTTCGGTAGTTTTGTTATTACCTTTATTTACTACAACCAATTAAGCCAATGTCGCTGCTGGTGGAGTGAAAATTCCCCGAGGGCATTGCAACTTGGTAGCTTTTTTAGCAATCATGAAAAATTACAAAATTCAGAACTCGATGCCGGCTAGGACGTCTCCCGGAATACCGAGGTCCTCCTTTGCTACCTCTAGGAACATGAATATATTTTCAACAAATACCTTTAAAAAGAAAAAAATATGTACAGATCCGATTATTTGTTTTATATCTATCAAAACAATAAGATTTACGTTTGCTTTTACATTGACAGGTCAGCGGTCTGCAAAATGCAGTCTAAAAGCGAATGTGAGTTTACTTAGAAGAGGCAGTAAAACCGTTTTTGAAACTTGGCACACAGGTCATGTCTACTCGAATCTTTACTAACTGAATTTACTTTTGATTTTTGCTGAATATTTTCGACTGTGGAATTTTAGAATACCGTTGCTATGAAGGTTGTATCGACGATCGAGTTGTATTGCGAACCTTGTTGGTGTTTTTGTTTTATAGTTTGCTGTCTTCCAATGCAGATTTTTAAATGCCTTTTATATATGGAATTTGTGTCACTTATCTTAGTCCCGTGCGGGGCCCGGGTGGCGAATAGGCCCGCAGCAGAGCCTAGCTTGTCGTAAGAGACGACTAAGGGTCTTGGGATTCTGACGTCGGGTCAGTGCTCAGCCCACAGAGCGACCAAGTGTGTACCCTAGGTGGCTGAATAGGGTTGCCCTCGTCCGCGGGGGTTGTCAGATCTATAATACGGAAACCCTGACCGCCGACCATAGTGGGCCAACGTGTGTGGAGAGTGCCACGCTTCATGCACGTAAAAGACCCCTTTGTGGACCGCCAATAAGTGCACCACATAGGCTACATTTTCCGTCCCTATCCACCCCTCCCCCTTTTCTGTGGTTCTTCAAAATTTGCCGTTCCTTTGTTTCCCACCCAACCCCCATATTTCATTTATCATCATCATTTCATGTTCATTTTATCATCCTTTTCATGTGCATCGCCTGTAAATAACCTATATAGCGTTGCACGGGCGTAAAACACCAACTCACTCACACTCACTCACGCTTATCTTACATCTTATTTTATTCATAATAAGCTCTATGATGAAAAAAATGCATAAACTATCCCAATCAAGACAACCAGAGGAGTTCACGATAGGTGAACAAAATTTATCTACAGAGTTCACAAAAAGTTGGTTTGCTATGTCATTTAAATGAAATATGCTTGGCCCGGTCAAGACAAAATTAAACAAGTTTACTGCGGCATGGTTTTCAGAAGATAAGCAAAAGAAAAACAAAAAGCAAAGTGCATTCGAATTTCAAAATTCCAAAAGCTAAACCTAACAAATTTGGATACATCAGACAAGTAATTTGTTAACACACAAACCAGTCAAGGTGCAACCATGCCAACTAGATTAGTGTCCTTGAAAAAATACTCGCCCCTTTTCAAAAAAACGTCGGGACATTGTGGTTCATATAGAAAAGAGAATAAAGTGCGAAACCTACTAATTCATTAACTAATGGATATATGTATAAGAATCATTGATATTTTTTTAAGTTTTTTTCCTTAGTATTTGTTAAAATTAAGTCTTAATTCGAATAGAGGTTTCGTAGTGATAAGATTCAAAAATAACTCATAAGAAGGAAATACTTATTTCCTTAAATGCTTGTTACTCTTTAAAAGTTCAATATGTAACCAATATTTTTTTATGCCCCATATACGAAAGTTGGGGAGCATCTAGTGTTCGGGTCTGTTCTTCCGTCCGTCCGTCCGTCCGTCCGTTCTTTCGGTTTTTTTCTTTCGTTTGTTCGCTCGTTCGTCCGTCCGTCCGTCCATCCGTTCGTTCGTTTGTTTGTTTGTTCGTCCGTTGTCCGTCTTAAATGATGCAAGAGGGGGCACTATGTCTTTTGGAATAGTCTCTAATGTCGTTTTATTTCTTCATTCAAATCTTCAAAGCAATAGTAGGTCCTGATGGTGACTTTGCTAAAGCAATTAATTCTTATTAATAAACACAAACATGAATATTAGTAGGGTATCAACTGATTGAGCGGCAATTTGCGCTTGTGAAATATTTGTTTATTGTAGCCCCGTGAAGCCGGAATACGTATACATGTACCGATATATATATATATCTTTATTTCATAAACCAAAATTACAATGGTATTGAAAAAGAATAAATCAAAGTATAATATAATATGTTACATCAAAAGTACATGAATCAATTGATAGGTTACGACTTCAGTTTCATTCATATAAATACAAAAAGAAACTAATGAACTGTCAAATAATTGTTTACAGTATAAACATATTTTAATATAAATAAATAAATATGAACTACCCCGGAGAGGAAAGTATCTTACAAATTTTTCTAATAAATTTACACTAATTGTTTAGGTCAGCAGTATTTGTTGACTGGAAAAGTTCCTTCATTTTAATAATGTTTGGATTCGATCGAAATTTTGATTTGATGAATAGTTTTCTATCATCTTTTAGAGCAGAGCATACAAAAATATAATGAAATTCATCACCAATGTCTAAATCATTACATAAATTGCAAACACGTTGATTCCTATTAATATTTCTCCATCTGCCTGACTCAATTGGCAAATTATGGTTGGTTGCTCTGAATCTACAAAAAGTAATTGCGTTTCTATAGTCTAAAAATTTAAGATAGCTCTCCATTTCTAAAGTTTGTTTATAAATTCTATAATTAAGAGATTTTGGTGAGTTTTGGACTAGTGACAACCAAGATTGATTAAACTGATCTTTCAAATTCTGTTTAACTACATTATAAAGCCATTTACTGTCAATAAATGTTTGACTGTTCCAAATGTAGGATAACCCACAATTATCAAAAATCCATTGCATGCTACTAAGCCAAGTAAAATGCCTTACAAAAGTATGTTTACCTAAGCATAACTTGTACAAAATGGCTGATAGTTTATTTGGTTTTCCCACAATAATTTTAGCCCAGAAATTAACCATGCGCAATTTAATAAAACATCTAAAGGATATCTGCCGAGTTCACCATAAATCATATAATCAGGTGTAGATGACTTAAGGTGTAAAAGAAGTTTACAAAAATTCAAATGCACTCTCTCAATAATTTTGTTATCACCTGGTCCCCAAACTTCACAACCATATAACAGTATAGGCTGTACTACTTTGTCAAAAAGGCTCAATTGGCACTCGATAGACAGATTATGCAGCCTACCTTTCTTCAAGATATCATACATAGCTACTGTAGCTTTCTTCGCGTTAGCTTTCTTTGCTTTTAAGAAACTACCAGATTTTGCAAAAGTTATTCCTAAGTAATCAAATTCATCTACAATATCAATATCCATATCTTTATAATAAAATTTTAAATCTCGAGGTAATCTTCCCTTTGAGAAGACAAGTATCTTACTTTTATCGACGTTAACTTTAAGTTTCCAAAAATCACAATAGTCGCTTAATGCATTTAATTGTTTCTGTAAATCAGCTTTTGACTCTGCTAAGAGCACTGTGTCATCTGCATACAAAATAGTAAAAATCTTTAGAAAAAAATTAAGTTCTCTCTCTATGTCTTCATTAATTTTTGACATTCCTATAATATTCTTGTCTTCAAAGAAAGCATCAAGATCATTTAAATACAATAAGAAAAGTAAAGGTGATAAGTTTTCTCCTTGTCTAACTCCTATATTACAAGGGAAAAATTCAGAAAATGCTGTTCCATTATAAACCCTAGATTTTTTATTTCTATACATATTTACAATAATATTG
This sequence comes from Arcuatula senhousia, assembly GCA_963971305.1. NCBI lineage: Eukaryota > Metazoa > Mollusca > Bivalvia > Mytilida > Mytilidae > Arcuatula > Arcuatula senhousia. Next base: position 9,716,488 of record OZ020317.1, on the reverse strand, counting down.
TACATTTTTCCGTTTATAGAATTTGCCATAAGCTTTCTCCACAGACCAGGGCGCCATACTGTATCAAAGGCTTTGGCAAAATCTATAAAAGCACAGAACAGTTTATTTTTATTTAATTTACATAGATCAAAAAGTAAGTGTAGTATAAACATGCTTTCTGTAGTAGAGTAACCTTTTCTAAACCCAAATTGATTTTTATTAAGCAAATCATATGTTTCAAGATAATCACTTAATCGAAAATTTAACACTGCTGTAAAAAGTTTGACAAGGCAGCTTAGAATAGTTATTGGCCTATAGTTTTTAGGATCTCTCTTTTCACCCTTGTTTTTGTAGAATGGTAATATATTACCACTAAGCCAAATCTCTGGAACATTACCAGTGCTAAAGATGAAGTTAAATAGTCTGACATAAACTGGCATAAAGAGATGTGAAGTACTCTTGATATATTCATTGACTATAAAATCGTCACCACATGCCTTATCATTTTTCAGACAACGAATACATCTGATAATTTCATCTTCAGTAATATCGTTGTTAATAATTTCGTTAAGCTCTTGTACATCTGCATTGAGATTATGCGTTTTATCAGTAGTACTATTATCATCATCACTATTTAAATCTTTAAAAAAGTTATATAAAGTGTCAATAGATATATCTGAATTCTTACGATTCTGTTTTAGCTTAAGTAAATTCCAGAACTCTTTAGAGTTCCCCTTACGAAGATTATCAATCTTCTTCTTCATCTTTTCTCTATGAATCTTAATAGCATTATTTATTTCTCTCTTATATTCACGTTCATCACTGGTTTTGATATCTTTATTTGCTACAGTCTTTTTACATTTATATCGCCTTTTAGCTATTCTAAACGCCTTTCGCTTCTGCCAACAATTTTTGTCAAACCATGGTTTATTTTCTTTGCGATTATTTTTACATGAATTATTCACTTTAAACTCATAGGAGCCAAAGAAATTTTCTGCGGATCTAGTAATTATTACATTTAAATCTTGTACTAATTCATTACTTATCTCTTGTGATATATTGTCAGTGTTCATATAATTATCTATCTTTACAATAAGTTCTCCTATATCATTCATACTAATACTTTGTAAAAATTCATCTTTCTTATTACAATCCCATTTCTTTACTCCTTTTTTGACATGATTACAATTTTGTTCAGTTTCATATACATTATGACTGACTACTTGTTTTTTAATTTCTAATTCAATAGGACAGTGAACATCAGAAAACAAAGATGAAAAATTTAGCACATTAAGACTTAAAACATAAGGCATAAAATCATATGTACAGATAAAGTAATCCACAACACTACTATTTCTGCATGTTAACTCACCATGCATATCACCTTTAACCCTTCCATTTAAAATAAATAAGTTATTGTTTCTACATAAATCAAGCAATTTATTACCATAATTATTTTTTTGCACATCTTTACTATTTCTGTTTACAAGCATATTAAAATCTGGCAAAGTATTTGCATAATCAGTAAACATAATATCATTTGTACAATTTGGATTTACATCTATTTCTAAAAAATCTAAATCTACTCCTGTTCTACAATTGAAATCACCATTGAGCAATACAAACTTATAATTTGTCGAAAAATTCAAAAATTCCTGCTCTAATTCATTTATAGCATCCTCTACTCTATACCTATAATTTTCTGGTGGTAAATAAACATTTCCAATAATAACATCTTCTGATGTCGAAAATAATTGTTTTGAAACTTTAATCCAAAGTATTAATTTACTAGCGGTTTCCAATATATGGACATGCTAATCTAATTCTGATTTAAACCCAAAAGCTATTCCACCGGATTTTATTCTCGAGTTTTGTTTTCTATTCTTTAATTTAAAAGTATAGCCAGGAATATCAATACTGTCAAAATCATCTGTTTTTGTTTCAGTTAAACATATAAAGTCATTACTTTTAACCAGCTCTACAAATTCAGGATAATTTATTCTATTGTTAATACTACAATAATTTAAAGATAAGAAGTGGAATTGTCTTTCATTTCTGTCACTTTCATTTGTGTTTGTCTCTCCGTGGGTGTCCTACCTATTTTCTGGGGTTGACGGCATGCGTCGTCTTTTATTCCCGGTGTCTAGGCGTCGGTTTGGCGTTTTTCTGTTTAGTTCCGTCGTTCTGATTGGACTTAAATGAGTTGTTTCATCATCCTCACCTTCGCAGTATGGGACTCCATCAACATATAATATGTCTCTCACTAACTTTACTCTGTGACCTTCGTCTCGCTTTTGTTTCAGTATAGGGTACAGGCTCATACGTGCCTGCTCAATCTCGTCTGGAATCTGTTGTCTTATGCCATAAGGTTTGCCTTTTAATCTGTATGCATAAGACAAGACGTTTGCTAAGTCATTGTGGTATATGAAGCGTGCTACTATCGGCCTCGGGCGTCCTCGTTTACCAGGTTTTGCTCCCTGTCCAAAGCGGTGAACATTTCCGAACTCAATTCGATACTTTAGTCCTAGCTCTGTACTAATGAACTGTCTGATTAGGTTCTCTGTGTTTTCATTTTTAGGTTCACGTAGCCCAGTGAAAACCAAGTTGTTTTTCATTGATCTGCATCCGATAAGATACAAATGCATGTAACAGATTTATAAAAGAAATTTAATTTTGACGAAATTTCTTACAATGTAGTCACATGCACAATGTACATGTATAAATTTGTGTAGCACATCTTATCTATTAAAGGGATATTGTCTACGAAAAAAAATGTGTTTTACTTACATAAAAAGGCCAACAGACAACTTGTTTTGTCTAATTTTAAACATATGAACAACAAAAATATGGCTATGGTACCAAATTAATCGAAAAATCGAAACTGCAGAAATTTAAGAAAAGGAGGGGGTAAATATGAAATCCATTATGGACGCCGGAAGTTTTAAGACCAATTTTACCGAAAATCAACACAAAAAGTTCAAGGTCAGATCCAAGGAAAACCGATTCCCCCATTTAATTTCCCCACTGAAGCAGAATTGTGAAATTGTCGGCCATAGAGATTTCACTTTTTAGGAGATAACAGATGAAACAACAAACAATTGCTTTCCTCTAAATTTTATTTCAAGATGGAATTCCAAACATTTTACACGAAATAATTGTGTCGCACTACGTTAGGAATCATAGTATGCTACTAGCAAATATCAAATGTACAATAGATAAAACCAAGTTTGATCAAAAAGCGATTTTTTTATATTTTCAATGGACGCTGATTTCCAAGGTTGACTCGCATTAACATTTTATAAACTTAAACTGTTCTTTTTTCAATGATAATCATTTTGATAGCCCGGTCGCCAACGTATGTTGTTTGATTGTACGTCGGCCTGTCCGTCTCTCCATTCCATTTGGGTAAGTTCTTGGTAACGCTATATATTTCGTATAATACATGTACTTGTCATGCATGTTTGCGGTCATTAATTACATTGTAAAGGCTTCAAAAATTGTACTTTTAAACAAAATTATAAATAACACCGTTATTTTCTAATAGAATTAAATCTGCTAATATTAAAAACATTACTTTATACATATCGCTCAATGGTACATCTATGTATGGTTTGAATTTGAACTGTTTACCAACTAAGCTTTTAGGTTGAAGATTTAAAATTCCATATCAGATTTAATAACTTAATATTGAGAGCGCTATGGAATCAATCCAACAATGGCAGACAAGGAATGATCCAGTCAACGTCAGTCTTTTAAATCAAGGTTAGTCCAATGATCACTGAAGCGGAATGATGCAGTCAGTATCAGTCATTCTAAATCAAGGTAAAATCGGATTTTGACAGATATGAACAGATGCAGTCTCTATCAGTCATTCTAAATCAAGGTAAAATCTAATGTTCACTGATGTGAAATCAAGGTAATTATTCAAATGTTCTGAAATGATCTGATACAGTGAATATAAGACCAAGACAGTGACACAAAGTAACTGTATTTGACTGATATTTACTGATTAAGTTCAAAACAAAGAAAAACAGTAGACAACATGGTAGAAAGACCAATATTGTAATTTACTGGAAAGACCTGTATCAGTCCGGAATAGAAAAAGATAGATCATTAACAGTAAATATACAGTCATCCTCAGATTCTAAAAATCAAATATGAACTGTATATGGTAATGTCAGTCATTTTTTTTGTTCATAGTGTACAGTAATTAAGGACATCTGCTACATGTATCTTTAAATTTTGTCCGGGGCCCGGGAGGTAAATAGGCCCGCATCAGCGCTAAGCTTGTCGGTAAAAGTCTACTAAAAACCTAATCAAAAGTTTAGGTAAAATCTTCTTCTATGTAATCTTATATTTGTAAATCCTCAGTTTTGAGAAAAAAAATAAAATTTGCTTTTAAAGGAATGCAATGATATCTTCTGTTAAATGTTAATAAATTACGTGAAACCTTTTATTAAAAGTTCATCCAGCTTTCTTGGTGCTAACCAGACATGTAGTCGTAATCGGTAATCGTAATCGATTGTAATTAATTACAATTTTTCAAATAATCGAGAATAATCGAGTGCCTTTCTGAATTTCGATTACTTGTAATCGATAATAATCGATTACGCAGGTATGTTAAGACAAGAATCGTTTAATATTGTACCTTAATTGACACATTTACAAATGCATACATTTTCCAATTAAACATCACAAATAATGCTTCTTTTTAAATTGGGAAAATAAGTTGATGAACAATGTTCAATAAAAAAAATAAAAAGTGAGACTAAAAATGCATTGTGTACGTCATTAGAGGCTTAAGAAGAGGTGTGATCAATAACCTTTATATATTAGCACATCACAAGTATTTATTCTCACTCTAACCCGTGCGGGTTCCGGGTGGCGAATAGGCCCGCAGCTGCGCTAAGCTTGTCGGTAAAAGTCCACTAAAGAGCGCTCAGAAACCTGACATCGGGTCAGGCCGCTTTGCCCACAAAGCGACTGGGATGTGTGCCCCAGGTGGTTGAATGGGGTAGCCCTGACATCGAGAGATGCGGGGTCGTCAGGCGATAATGCGGAAAACCTGACTGCAAACCATAGTGGTGCACCGTGTTGGGAAAAATGTCACGTTCCTCGCACGTTAAAGAACCCTGCTGCAGGTCTCGGTAAGAGTAGGACCCGTAGGATCCCCGTGCAGGAGGCTAAATTTCCCGTTCTTACCCATCACTCCTTTTTCCAGTGGCAGTCAAAACTCTCCTACCCGATTGGCCTTGTGTCCCCATTTCCTCCACTTCATCATCATTTCATGTTCATTGCATCATCACTTTAATGTTCATCTCCCGGATATAGCCGAAATCGTGCTGCTTGGGAGTAAAACAATAACTAACTAATTAAATTCTTCTCGCTCTACAGATAAAACCTTGGTACAATTGAAATCGCAGTATGTCCTTTGTATGGAAAATATCTGGCCAATGATGAAAAGAGACAATATTTTTATGAAAATGATAAAAATGTGTTACATGTGTTACATTTTGGGCCGTGGCGGTAGACTTGTAACATAAAACATTCATATGTGTTTTATATATTTGCCAAAGCGCTTATTGGCCAGCACTTTTTGGAACTGCATTGCTATTTTATACTTTGTGTCAAAACTTCATTAGAATCTCTCCGATAGAAATACTTGTGATTTTCATTTTTTTAATACACAACTGAAAACCTCACTTTCGTTACAGGAAAAACGCTGACGTGATTTGACATTAATATTGTAAATACGGAACGGATCCGGATTCCCTGTTGATGTTAATGCTTTGTGAATTATATCGTTACTTCAAATTCAAATAGAAATAAGACAAGTTTTAATTCATGATTTATGCGATGATGTTTAACGTACATGCCTGCTACGTTTTGTAAACACACACGGCTAGATTGTATCGTTACAGGAAAAACGCTGACGTGATTTGACATTAATATTGTAAATACGGAACGGATCCGGATTCCGTGTTGATGTTAATGCTTTGTGAATTATATCGTAACTTCAAATTCAAATAGAAATAAGAAAAGTTTTAATTCATGATTTATGCGATGATGTTTTACGTACATGCCTGCTACGTTTTGTAAACATACACGGCTAGATTGTATCGTGTCGTGTCGTTCATGTTACGATGTATGACATCAAAAAATCGTTCATATGCAAACATTATTAATGCATTCAAAAGAATGGACACAGTGATACTAACAAGAAAAACCAAGAGTTAACACTAAAGTATGTCTCGCCTGCCGATACCATCAGAAACAATTATTCTTTCTAATACTTCCACTATATTTTGAATTTACATGGATTTTCAGTTTCTGAGATCAACAGATGTTTATAGAACTTAAACATTGCAAATATATGCAATAAAAATAATCAAAGTCACTCAACCGGAAAATCAAGGTCAAGGTCAAAAGATGGGGATGCAACTGGGCTAAGCTACTACTGGGGTTTGCAAGAACTACACCATATATAGATATGCATGTTACCAAAAAATCTAGAAAAGCAAAGTTTTGTCGGACTGTTGACCCAATATTTATGTTGAAAACCCTGATAATAGTTCATGAACAAGTAAACGGATATTTCTAAAAAGTACATCATATGTTGTGCTTTCTACCAGGATTCCATCTGCAATAATCACCCATTAAACTGAAATCCTGATATACATGTACAAATGGTGATAAGGCTGTCCCCATCTGTTAGTCAAGTTAGTCAACACAACCCTTAAACATCTGAACAAAATTTAACAAAACTTGGTATGCAAGAAATTCATCATATGAAATCGTGCATAATTACCATGTATTCATTAGCCACAAATTTGGGACACAATTAAATTTACCAAAATACCAAGAACAACAAAACAGAATTCCATAGAACTTGGATTTGAAGAAGTATAACACTTATAGTTGTATCTGTTGCAACAAATCATTGATTTACCAGAGTACATAATTATAAATAATTTTTTACTCCAATACCATAATATGAACTGCACACAAGGGTTATATCATAAATATACAGCCTTGTCCAAATACACAAAACAGAAAATGCTTTCCAAAATTAAGTATAAAAAAGATATAGATTAAATGTGCAATATAAGACAAAGCCCCCAAAAACAGGAACTGTTTTATCAAACACCAGATTAACAAAATCTCCATCCTTGAAATCAGCATTCAATAGAAACTAAAATGTGTCGCATTTATTTGCAACAGAATACCCAGCAGAAATAAACAAATTTATGCAACTCAAAGACATGCTACGAGAAATCCTTAAAGTATTTTCAAGATATGAAATATGGTACACTGCCTAGTTGAGTCATTTAAAGAAAAAATGGTGGGTTAAACCATGTTATATGGTGACAAACATTCTTCATCCATTGGATATAAAGTTCCATAGTAAAAAGAACACATTCTGACTTCCGAGTTGTCAGTACCAACGGTACTTTGATTATTTTAATTTACGTCTCTTTAAATGGGTACAGTCCGACAGTTGATTCCCATGACCACCTGGTATTTCAGTCATTTTGATTACTAAGTCTCGCGTGAAAAAAACCGAAAACTATTCCTCGCACGACTTAAATTACAACGCAATAAAAGTTGTTCTAGGTTTCAAAATAGCGATGATATTTGTATGTAAGTTTTTACACTTTATTCCGTACAGGATCAAATCTTCTTTTGAAATTAATAGCTGCTATATATATAGTATACTGGTACACTTAAGAAAGAAGGGAATTATAAATTGCGCAAACTAATGTCAAAAGTCTAAAGGACAAAAAAACTACCAGTTAACACGAAGGGGAACAGTACTAAAAAAAACAGACAACAGTCTAGGTTTCAAATTTTCCAACCTGACTCGCGTATTTGTTCGTCTATTCAATGATCATCCTGTGGACCGACAACTGTTAACTCGACATAAATCAAAGCGCTAAAGCGTTAACATGCAAACGAAATATGTTAGCACTAAAATAGCAGATATTTTCAAAATTAATAAACAATAAACAATAATATTTTAAATAACAAGAGGCTCCCAAGAGCCTGAATCGCTCACCTGAACTACACAGATACATATATTTGAAGATACTATTGTGCTTAACAATATGCGATTTAAATTTCTGAAATATCTTGGTTAGTTTTCAAGGTATTGGGATTCGTAAGTGCAAATTTGGCAAAAAATAGAAAAAAGAACAATAACTCCCACATCAGCAGTCAGATCTTTTCTGAAATTTCAGGACAGGTAGATCTTAATATGCTGATCACTTTTGATCCTTGCACAATTTTTGAGTTATTAGCAAAAAAAATGCAATTTACCCATATGTTCTTTTTTTAGCCATGTCGGCCATGTTTTTTTTATGAAACAAAAATCGGAACGATAGAGTTGTAGCATATAAGCTATTAAACGATTGTGCCATGTTAAGATGCAGTTGGTCTGACCGTGTCAGACAAGTTAATCTTTGAAATTCAGGAGAAAAGTAATGAAAAATGGTAAATTTTGTTGTTTTAAGGATAATAACTCCTAAAAGAAATGGTTCTACAGCTTTGACCTAATTACATGAAATGTAGATCTTGATGTGCTTAATCATATGCAATTTGAATCTTTGTAATATTTTGTATAGTTTTCAAGATATAGGGCTAAATAAGTGAAAAATTTGAAAAAAATACAGAAAAAGGACAACAACTCCTTTGTCGATTGTTGGATCTTTAAAAATCAGAGCAGGTAGATCTTGAGATGCTGATCACTTTTGTCTCCATCAGAATTTGATATCTGTAACTATTTTTTAGTAATTAGCAAAAAACTTCAATTTACCCCTATGTTCTACTTTTAGCCATGGCGGCCATATTTTTTGACGAATCAAAAATCCGAACGATAGAATTGTAGCATTTATGCTATTAAAAAACTGTGCCACGTTTGGTTGAAGTTGGATGTATGGTGTCAGTCAAGTAAATCTTAGAAATTCAGGGGAAAAGTAATGAAAAATGGTAAATGTTGACGCTTTAGGGGCCATAACTCCTTAAAGAAACGGTTTTACAGTTTTGACCTAATTACATGAAATGTAAATCTTAAATTTTTGAAATACCTTGTATAGTTTTTAAGATATAGGGCTAAATAAGTGCAAAATTTTGAAAAAAATCTAGAAAAAGGGCAATAACTCCTACATTGTTTGTTGGATCTTTTTGAAAATTTCCGTGCAGGTAGATCTTGAGGTGCTGATTACTTTTGCACACATTTCACAGATTTTTTGATCAGACACCGATTTCTTCGTGACCGACTTTTGGAGCAGGGCTATAAGAAAATACGTCTCAAATGATCCCTAAAAGAAATCTTCAGCCACTAGTAGAAAAGTTCAAAATTTAGTTAAAAGATATGGTGATTAATTGTTTTAATTAGTGTTTGACTGGTCTGCTGTACTGATTTGATAACCTCAATATCCCTATTGTGTCTCACAACTATGTTGTGTTCTATGGTCATTACCAGAACCTAGGATCGCAATGGGATACTATGGGATACCACATATCCAGTGTTTCTAGAACTGTCCGTGATGTTTCTGATGCATTATGTAATGTAGCAGATAACTTTATTAATGGCGAAATACACAAATGGATAAAAACAAAATCAAAGAACGATTCTATGGAATAGCCAGTTTTCCTGGAGTAATAGGTTGTGTAGATGGGACTCACATTAGAATCCAAGCGCCATCTGGTCAAAACGAGTATGCCTATGTAAATAGGAAGGGTTTTCACTCCATAAATGTCCGAGGAATATGTGATGATAAAGGTACAACATTAGTTCTACAATATAGGACCTCAGCCAGTCTATACTTTAATTTCATGTTTTACTGATTTTTTATCGATATTTGCTCATACTATTTATGCACTGCATTTATAAAAAAAATATTTGTTTAGGGAGCGCATTTTTTTTTTAACATTAATACCCATAAATTGTATAGCCCAAAATACCATCCTGATGTTTTTTAGCTGTCCTGACTATTTTTTTTTCAATCATTTGGAGCATCCTGCCTTTTTATTTCAAATATGTCCATAGCCACCCCCCTAAAAATCAAATGGTTGCTCCCTTAATCCGATAAAAACTTGAAAATGCAATGTAAAACCATATCAAGTACGTTATAGACCATGAATGAATTATAAAACTTAAGGAGGACTGTTTAAAGTATTTGCCTCAGCCTATTCATGAATAGCATGTAGTTTTGGTCTATTTTATGTTATTTTTCCAGTTACATGTACACCATGTCGTACACTAATTAAGAAGCCCTACGTGGTTAAAAGGGACATCCCTGTCATAAGGAATGCCAAAACCTGACCGCAAACCATAGTGGTGAATAATGTAACGGACAATGTCAGGTTCCTGCCACGTTAAAGATCCCTGCAAAAGGTCTCGATAAGAGAAGGAACCGTAGAATCCCAATGCAGAATGCTAAATTGTCCGTCTCTACTCATCACTCCTGTTCCTAGTTGCAGTCAGAAATGGCCTCCTTAATAGGTTTTGTGTCTCCCTTTCGTTCATTTCATCATCATTTCATGTCCACTGTATCACCCCTCTTTTGTTCAAAACCCGGATATAGTAGAAATCGCGCTGCTTGAGTCTTATTTTAAAAAAAAACAGGCGAGCAGTTAGGGCTAGAAATATTTAGTTTCTTTTTGTCTCGCCTGCGACGAAAAGTCGCGGAAGGCGAGACATAGGTATTACTTTCCGGCGGTGGTGGCGACGGCGGCGGCGACGGCGGCGGCGGCGGCGGCGTCGTAAACTTTTTTGTAAGACTTTTGTGGACAATGAATTGCTTGAAAAGTATAATAGCTAGGCATCTGATATTTGGTATACAGACAGTTCAGGTTATGGTCTACGCAACTGTCACCATGCCGTTTGACCTTGACCCCATTTTCACGCTCCAGTGACTCTGTGAACTTAGGTCTTTTTTCAGGTCGTAAACTTTTTTGCAAGACTTTTGTGGACGATGAATTGCTTGAAAAGTATAATAGCTAGGCATCTGATATTTGGTATACAGACAGTTCAGATTATGGTCTACGCAACTGTCACCATGCCGTTTGACCCTGACCCCATTTTCACGCTCCAGTGACTCTGCGAACTTAGGTCTTTTTTCAGGCCGTATAACTTTTTTGTAAGACTTTTGTGGACGATGAATTGCTTAAAAAGTATAATAGCTAGGCATCTGATATTTCGAATACAGACAGTTCAGGTTATGGTTTACGCAACTGTTCCCATGCCGTTTGACCCTGACCCCATTTTCACGCTCCAGTGACTCTGTGAACTTAGGTCTTTTTTCAGGCCGTAAAACTTTTTTGTAAGACTTTTGTGGACGATAAATTGCTTAAAAAGTATAATAGCTAGGCATCTGATATTTGGTATACAGACAGTTTAGGTTATGGTCCATGCAACTGTTACCATGCCGTGTGACCCTGACCCCATTTTTACGCTCCAGTGACTCTGTGAACTTAGGTCTTTTTCAGGCCGAAAAACTTTTTTGTAAGACTTTTATGGAAGATGAATTGCTGGAAAGTTATAATAGCTAGGCATCTGATATTGGGTAAACAGACAGTTGCGGTTATGGACAACGCAACTGTCACCATGCCATGTGACCATGACCCCATTTTTACGCTCCAGTGACTCTGTGAACTTAGGTTTTTTTTTTTTCAGACAGAAAACTTTTTGTAATACTTGTGTGGACAAATGCTTGAATAGTAAAATAACTAGGCATCTGTTATTAGGTATACTGACACTTTTTGTGTTTATATCAAGAAATGAAAGCTTAGGTAGTTGATTTTAGCGATGGTGCCGGTAGGTGAGACATACTTTTAGTGGCCACACTTGTTTTTTTATTTTGTAACGAAAATTTGTCCACATGAAAGATAAAACAAGACGAATAATAAACAGCATCTCGTCTTACAATTGCGTGTCAAAATCTAATTTCATCTCAAACAGGATTGTTTGTTTATTGTACTAAATATTTTATGTATTTTTGTCTAGTCATTTGACCCAAATTTAAAGAGGAGAATGTGAAAAGTGATATTTATTTTGTAAATTATATCATTCATTTCAAATTCCTTCACGAAATAGGTTATTAGATTACTTATGGTTCAGAAAGAAAAAGTTTAAGTTTCATGTCTTAGTCGCCTTTATATCCTGTGGGATCTTTATTTAATATTTTATTGCATTCCTGTCTGGACAAAGGTGTCACAGTCAGTTGTCTCTGAGATACAATACCAATAAGAAGAACATAAAAGAGGTGATAGTCCCGTGTGGAGCCCGGTTGGCGAATAGGCCCACAGCGGATCCTTGCTTGTCCTTTGAGCGACTAAGGGTCTTGGAATTACCGGCTTAATGCTCAGTCCTCAAAGCTTTGAGTTGTTAGGTCTATAATACAGAAACCCTGACCACTGACCATAGTTGGCCAACGTGTGTTGAGAATGTCACACTTCGTGCACATTCCTTGGTGGACCACCAAGTGGTACGTCTATAATTGACAAGTTATTGTTTGCAGCACCCTTCTTCTTGGTGCAATATAAATCTCGCTGAAAACAATATCAGCAAGAAAAGGTATTATCGTCAATTATCTTAAAACGAGATAACTAACCTGCCATTTTTGTTTCCTTAATTGTGTAGCTATACCTATATTTTCTTTCATTAAAGGCATTGGAACCTATTTAAATAATAATAGTAGCAAACACCCTTAACGTAAAGACTTATTTTTACTTTTCGTCTTTTTATTCGATGAAATAAATAATTTGAAATTTGTCAAAAAATGCAGTTTATTGCAACTTAAAACTCCTACAAAACCTACTTTTTTTTAATCAAACCTGTATTTCAAAATGATCTGTAATAAATATAAGATTGCATATACAAATAAAAAAAAAATAAATCATTCTCCACAAAGAAGAGTGCTTTCTAAAAGTTATGTTTTCTCAGAAACGGACACAAGAAATAGAACGCTATTTAGCCAGGGATAATAACGTTCGCTTTGATGTTTTTTGTTTTACCTGAATGTCCTTGACAAAAACCAATAGTATGCATGATAATATCCTATTCAAAACGGAGTTTTTAATATATTATTTCATTAGCTACCAAGAAGACCTAATTTGTGGAAATCCCTCCTCTTCTTAGTAGAGGTTTTATATACAGGTAACAACAAAACTACCAAACTGGGATGATCATTCTCATATATTCAAGACGAAACGACAAAACAGGGAAGGATATACAAGAGAAATTGAAGTATGTATTTATTATCTTATATCTTAAAATACATAAATGTTAACTTTAAAGTAACTCTGAAACTAATTAAAAAGGGATATCTCAATATATTATTATTGCACAAATATTATGAAATATTCTAAGAAGAGTTTGGTCTTTATATGATTCAATAGGGCGAATTAAGTAGCTTGGGTTTAATCATATTTCAATAATTTAATTATTTATTTTTCTATCAATAAGAAAATTTGTTAAAATACTAAAACAATACTTTTATCGTATATTTTGGTATCCTTATGTGTATGGTCTAGATATTCCGATGGTCCGGAACATTTATATCCTATGAGAGGCGTTCTTTCGAAATATTGAGTTCATTTCTAGACAAAAGCATCGCAGACTTTTGCTCTCTTCTAATTTCCATTTTCCATCTTGAAGATGTTCTTTCACTGAACATGTTTCTATTTGGTGATTTTTTCCCCATCTCATACATCCTCAAAATTTGAGATAAAACACACAACAGGTTCAAGGACGTGTGTTTTATATTGCGAAATAGACTCTAAGCGAAAAAAAAATCACCAAAGCATAATAAAAACGTGATGTACTTCACATTTCCAATCGCCGACTTTCCCTTCCTGTTTTTCAACAGTTCGTCCATTAAAGCTGATGGAGTTAAGTTTCACAATCGATTCAATATACAGAGCTTGCAGGAGATTAACATCGATATATTAAGTGTCATGTAGCGTCTGACACCGAAAATTGCTAACACAAGGTTATGTTACCCATCGGTTGTTGTCTTCACATATGAAAAGGTTTAAAAGACACCATACGCTCATAGACAAATATGGGATTTCTGTCTTTCAGTGAGTGAAGATGTTGGTTTGTAAAAAAGGTTTTGTTCTGTCTTCCTTTACTGGAGGTGACACGCTGAAATGACCATTGGCAGCGCGATGGGTGTGTAATAGCAATTAAGAACTGCTTACTCTTCCGGAGCACTTGAGATCATTCTAGTGACGACTTGAATTTGATTGATGATTGCTGTTAATTTGTTTTGTGTTTGTGTTTCTTCGTGCTGTTTTCGTTTGTGCTTACTTGTTTTATCACAAAAATTCTTAAGTGAAGAAAATAACCGGGGAGCAACATTGTATTAGCAATGTTAATGTCAGACTTCATATTTTGAGATGTAAATCTAACTATAAAGCAGAATTCCTAGAACCCGTTTGCCATTCTTTTCCAGCAGATATATGAGATCGAGGAAGTCACGTAATCGATAGTTGTTTAGTGAAAAGATACCATAAAGGTAACAGAAAATTATACAGAATTTGCCAACCCCGTATACCATAAATTGGTTAGCTTTATTTATACAGGGACTGTATAATAATATTTTTGGTATTAGTTTCAGAGTCACTTTAAACTTAATCTTATTGTTCTTCAAAATATTAGATTACATACGCACACCTAAAATTAAATCTTTTTTAACAAAAGTGTTTTCCACAAATTTGGTTTTCTCGGTAACGAACAAAAGAATAGTTTTAAACGCAGTTTTGAATGGGATATTATCATATGATTTATTGGCATTTTTAAGGACAATCGGTGTACACTCAAGATCCGCATGTCATTGACAAATACAATAAATTGTACGTAATTGTTCCGGACAATTTAGCGTTTTCATTTCTTTTATAAAAAAACCTTTACTTTTGGTAAACGCTCCTCTTTAAGGAGAATGATTAATTTTTTATTTGTATATGTTATATTTACTAGATAATACCCGCAAATTTGCGGGAAAGTTTCCTAAAAACATTTACAGTGTAATAGACCTGGGAAATTCAAAGTGTATAATAAGTATGAAAAGCATGCTGATAATAATGGGCAATCATGTGTACAGATGCACGTAAAATATATTTTCTTTTTTTTTGGGGGGGGGGGGGGTCACCAAGAAGTATAACCATCCCCACATATTTTCCCATTTTCAAGTGGTCTTCAACATTTACTGTTCTTTTGTTCTCAACACAACCTCCCGATATATTTCTCATCATTTTATGTTCATTTGATCATCTCCTTAATGTCCATCGCCATTATATAAGCCGTATTGTGCTGCTACGGAATACATTAACACCAACTTACATTGTTTGCTAAATTTTCCGGACCCATACTGTTAATTTTATTTTTATTTATGTTTTTGTTTTGCCTAACATAAAAATAACAGGTTAGGGAGGGGTAAAAGGATTATTTTATTGCAACGTTTACGACAATTTTATTTCGGTGTTTTCATGATTTTTATTTATATTATATATACAAACTAAAATCCATTCTATGGGAAAGTTAATTTGCTTAAATTCAAATTGTTAATCTTTTGGTTAACATTCCATTAAATAAATTTTAAAGGAGACAACAAGAATTCATGTCCGTCGAATTTGACATGGTGTACGGCCTTATGTTAATAATACGTATGTTACGTCTCTAGCCAGATAATCTCTATAAGGACGATGTACATGAACTACCCTGGAATTGTAATGAGAAACATAGGGGTGTACAACGAAGCTACAATGCATTTTCTGACAACTCAAAGGGGGAAAGGGGTAGCGTTGGATTGCTTGGCTATCCGCACGAATGGTCCTGACATGAATCCATGCCTTGAGCTACTAAGGTTATGTACATAAAGTACCATTAAATGATTATGAGAAACATGGGGGATTTAAAAAAGAAAGCAACAGTACATTTTCAGGAAACTCAAAAAGGGAAAGAGTAGCGATGCACTTCTTTGTTGTGCACACAAAGTATTTGATATGAATCTTGGCACTCTACCCACAACTCGAGCTACTACGATTGACGGTCAGACATTCTGTATTAAATACATGACAGCTTTGCAGACAAAGTTTACCCTATTAATATCCTTTTTAAAGGTCAAGCACAAGCCCGAAGTCAGCATCAAAAAGCCCTTAGTCACCTCTTACGACCACCTAGGCTCTTCCGTGGATATAGAGTAAAACAATGCATTATATATATACTAATGCAAGACTGGATTTTCCCAATATACTTAATCTGATTAATTTTATCTTTAGCCCCATGTTGCTTTTAAACCTTTCAAATTATATCTAAAAAAAAAGAAATATGTTTTTATTTATAGCAGTTGCTTTTGTTCAAAACCCAACCCCGCTCAAATAAAATCCTCTAAAAAGGAATGGATAACACATTCCCTTAGAAAACATCATTATTTATGCAAATTAATCTTATAGCCAAAAAAAGCTTCACTCTCAAAGAACTCAAAAGTCTACAGCTGGTCACAACGCCATTTTAATCAATTTTAAGGAAGACAATGGTTTAAGAGGCGACTAAGGGTCTTGGGATTCTGACGTCGGGTCATTGCTCAGCCCACAGAGTGACCAAGTGTGTACCCTAGGTGGCTGAATAGGGATGCCCTCGTCCGCGGGGGTTGTCAGGTCTATAATACGGAAACCCTGACCGCTGACCCCAGTGGGCCAACGTGTGTGGAGAGTGCCTCGCTTCATGCACGTAAAAGACCCATTTGGGTACCACCAAGTAGTGCACCACATAGGCTAATTTTTCCACACCTCTCCGGATAAAACGGATAATTCAAAGCTTTGATGTGTTCTCCAACACATAAATGTTGGTGCTGGATCGGGCTTACCTAGGGGAATTAAAACTCCACCAGCAGTGCTAACCTTCACGGGTGTTCGAAATAAAAATGACAACAAAGTTCCAGACAATAATTGTTGCTACGCCTGACGCGCGTTTCTTCTATTTAAGACTCATCAGAAGCGCTCTATCAAAATATTGAAAATGCCAAACACTATATGACTATGAAGAGCATAGAACAATATAACCAAAATATCAAACTGGAGAACCAAATTATTACTAAGATGATCAACCTATGTCTGAGGTAGGAAGAACCCTAGAGCTGGACAATTTTGAAATTTTAAACGGATAATTTAAAGCTTTGATGTGTTCTCCAACAAAAAAGTGTTGGTGCCGGAGCGGGCTAAAACTCCACCAGCAGTCCTAACCTTCATGGGTGTTCAAAATAAAAATGACAACAAATTTCCAGACAATAACTGTTACTACGCCTGACGCGCGTTTCTTCTATTTAAGACTCATCAGAAGCGCTCTTTCAAAATATTGAAAATGCCAAACACTATGTGATTATGAAGAGCATAGAACAATATAACCAAAATATCAAACTGGGGAACTAAATTATTACTTAGATGATCAACCTATGTCTGGGGTTGGAAAAACCTTAGGGTTTGGACAATTTTGAAATTTTAAACGGATAATTTAAAGTGTAAGTTCGCGATTTTTAAGTTTTTATTTTATTTGATTTATCATAATGAGAGTAGGCATCATGCCGAGTTTGGGCATTAAAAACGATATTTTTTAAAAAGATATTCGTAATTTCATTGCAATACACAAGACCATATGGGCGTGGCCATGCTCAATTGGAGATGTGTAACATAGGACCGATGTTGTCGATCATAATAAAGAAGTTGGAATATGAATAATTTGGCATTGATAGTTCTATTAATCCCCGCCTTTTTTTAATCAAAATAGCAATAAATAGTTTACTTAAACCTTTTCAAAGGAGTAGGGGCACTAAGGCCATTATTTGGCAACAAAATTTGAGTTACTCAGAATCAATTGTCTTTGGTGTAGATTTAAACAAAAGTAAATGAACTTAAAGAAACACGACACATTTTGACCTTTTCAGTGGCATTGTGATGTCATGGTGACGTCAAAGTTGATCAAAATTGGCTAAAACGCTTGAAAATGTGATTTTCTGGCCTTTTTGACACATATTTTGTTCTGGTAGATAGTGAGCACACCCATGTTCAAACAAAATATTTAAACTGAGCATGTGTCTGATTATTATGCATCTTTCCTGAAAATATCTTTTTTGAACATGGATGTGGACCCTTTTGATTTAAGCAAATACTACCTCTAAATGTGTTAAAAAACATCAAAACCGACAAATTTTGTTATTTTACCAAAGTTTGGGGATCTGCTATGCTTCAGTCAAACCATTTATGCCAAAAAATCCTTTTGGAAATATTAACTCTATATCTTAGCTATTTTATAAGCACCATAGTTTCTATTTTTACAAATGTTCTAAAATGTGTCCAATTTTTTGGGGCCAAATAAGGGCTTTAATGCCCCTACTCCTTTGTTTTATAATTCCAAATAGTAAATAATCTGAAATATTGAAATGGCACAGTAGTTTTCAATCTTTTCTAAAAATATTTAAGACTACATTCAGTTCTTGATGAATACACATGAACCTTTCGGACGATCTGTCACACCTCAATAAGCCACGCCCCGGTGGTTAATTACAGGTATAATTGACAGGTAGGTCAATTAAGGTAATCCTCCAATCAAAGATTGCCATGCAACTTTAGACACACCCTACACAGCCCAATTTTAAGAATTTTAACCGTCTCGTCATTTAATAATTTCTTAAATAGTATACTGTATAATTAATTAGCTTGTGTCAATATCACCTGTTAACTGCATTGACTACCTCACCCTTACAATTAGTAATCAGACAAAGCGTGGTGCTACATCGTGTTTGTGCATGGTATGTGTAATGCCCTCATTTTACATGTTTTTAAAGAACAGTAATAAAATGTTTTAGTTCCGATTTTTTCCGTTTTTGAAGTGTTGGAAAAACGATTTATTATCTACATTATAATTTGCAAGACAGAGAAAAAAATCCTACAATTTATTGTATTTATTGTTTTAATAAAAAGTGTTTTTTATTAACATTTTCCTCACTTCAATGTTTAAATAGCACTGGCGGGACCGGAGGGGTTGATTTTCTAGAACCCATTACAACCAGGTAAATGTCAACTTCTAATACACAGGAAACGATATTTAACCCTTGTGGTGCCGATTGTTTGCACGGGGGTACTTAACATACACAGGAAACGGCAGGTGAACCCCTGTTGTGCCAGTGGTTTGTACAGGGGAATAAAGTATTATACACAGAAAGCGGTAAGTAAGCCCCTGTGGTGCGATGGTTTGCACGGAAGGACTAATTATCATAATATTACTCAATTGAATCGTGCAAGGTAATCACAGTAGGGTGTCAGGGAACCATGAAATCTATAAAGGATGTATAAAAGAAATAAATAGTATGAATTCTCTACATACTGAAAATTGAAATATATTTTTCTGAAATAGTCCGTACGGCGAATCTAAGAATATTTATAAAAAAAAAGTATTAATCTACGAATTAATTTTGAACTTAACGGTTGGTATTATTTTAAAACTGTTCACAATCAAACATTAGACTGACTTTTATTATATTATTCCTGATTTGATTTGAATTATTTTAAATTGTTCTTTGCGGTACACATCGATAAAAACTATCTGGGTATAGGAAGCAACATTCAGACGTTGTGCAGCGCCATCTAGTACAAATCACGTGACCCTCCATGGATAGATTTTTTTACTTTCAAAAGCCAATTTTTTTCCTAACTATGTATATTTGAGCGCTAGGAATTTCACCAAATTTATTTTTATATGATAGTCTTTCAATGTACATTTTTTTAAAAATCGCGAACTTACACTTTTTATTCTGCTTTTCCAAAGAATTTCTAATAAACTTTCGTGCGTTGAGCTAAAAATTTATACACCTCCAATAAAAATAAACCAAAGTTTATATCCACTTCTTAAAAAAGATGTATTAAATGGAGTGAATTACTAGTACTCAGTGTACAAAAATAAAACAAGCTTGGTAAGATCAGATTTACCTTCTCTAAATTTCCGTGGTAAAAATTTCATGGCCCAGTCACAAGTGATTAAAACTTCTTCGTCTGTAAAATTTTCTAATAGTTTTGACTTTGATGCTTGTTGATTCCTGGATCTTACTATGTGGGCTTTCCACCTTTTTATAACAGCAAATGCTTCCGTCAACTATAATATTAATTGTAAAATACTGTGTTTTTCAGGAAATAAAAAATCAACAACAATCAAATTACAAACAGTTGACAAACTACAAACTACCCCAGACATAGGTTGAATATCTTAGTAATAATTTGGTTCCCCAGTTTGGTATTTTTGGTTAAACTGTTCTTTGCTCTTCATATTCATACAGTGTTTGACATTTTCAATATTTTGGTAGAGCGCCTCTGATGAGTCTTGAATAGACGAAACGCGCGTCAGGCGTAGCAAAATTTATTGTCTGGAACTTTGTTGTCATTTGTATTTGCAATAAATTATTTATAAAATGAACAAGTTTGATAGAAAGAGTGTTTTAACTATGTCACATTTTTTTTACTTGCAGCAATAATGCAGCATATAAAGCAAAACAAAGTGGGCTTTGTTGAAGGCTGCTGACTGTTTTTCATTGTGGTTTCTAAATTTTCTTTGAATATGTGGGTTGTGTCACATACACTTATTCCACATATCATTATTTTCCACTGTAACAGCAAAACAATGGACGCAAACAATCGTATAGTTGAGAACACGCAAGGTAGAAAACAATTGTGCATTGTTTGCTTGTACACAATACTACTTGACTCCTATAAATTTCAAAGAAACACATAATTGCTCTCAAGTTAAGAACAAATGTACCACAAAATAGGACATATATACAAAGAATGTGTTGATGTTTTTTTGCAAAAAGGTTTAGTTATTATACTTTTCACTTAAGTCATTTTCACAAAAGTCCTACAGAGATAGGTTTTTTGGGCTCCTAAACCATCCTAGTCCACAGATTTGCAGGACCATAAAGAATAGGTTAATGTCATTTTTGTAGACCTTAACCCCAGGTGTCTGTATACCAAATATCAGATGTTTCATTTTCCACAAAAGTCTTGCAAAGAGGGTTTTCTGTCAAAAAAATCATCTAAGTTGCTGAACCATGAAAATGGGTCAAGGTTAAATGGCATATACGATTTGCTTAGACCATAACCTCAACAGTCTATATACCAAACATCAGATGCCTAGATATAATACTTTTCAAGTAATTTATTTTCTACAGAAGTCTTACAAAATTTTGACGTCCCTGCTAGAAAGTAATACATACATGTATGTCTTGCCCTGCAGGAAAGACAAAATATTTTGTATTAAAGTAATTTTTTTATGAATTCATACAATGTACATTGATGCATCCTTGTTTAACCATTCATGTGCTTCTAGTTTGCATCTAACATCTTCTAAAGTCTTGTCAATGTGCTGACAATTTTTGCATCTCATGTTGTGCTGATGCTCACATGGAGAACTGAAGAACTCTTCACCAGAACTTAAAGCATGAGCTAAACAGTGGTCCTCAATATTACTGAAAGTTTCATCCCACTGGGTGTAAATGGGAATCCGGAATCCATAGATTACCGCAGCAAAAATTCACTTAAAATTGGCCTCTTAATTTTCATTTAAAAAGTCAAAATTTGGGACGTGTCCTCTCTAAAAGTAGGATTTTTCAGTTTTATTATTTGGGGTCTCTGGAGTTCATAAGCTCTTAATTATTTGTATAATGAATTTTCTTATTTTATCAATTTGATTTGATTTATTATCTCTCATAACAAGAGGCTCACAGGAGCCTGAATCGCTCACCTGTTCTTGATGTCAACCTTATGAAGAACTATGTAGAGCAAAATAAGCTGAACATTTATACAAGCAACAGCTTTTCTCTTTCAGCAATAGTTTTCATTCTGTAGGCCAAAAACTGGCAAAATGTTATTTCAAGGGCTGTCTGAACACTTTGACTCTATAGAGACTTTAATTAAGAGCTTAAGAGCTTCTAACGAACTAAACATTAAAGCAAGCAACCACTTTTCTTAATCTGCTATAATTTTCATTATATAAGCCAAAAACATGAAAACATGCTTATTTAGGAGCTGTTATCCCTATAAACGGTCATCTGACAGCTATGACCCTATGGAGACTTTTGTAGAGCTAAATGAGCTGAACATTTAAGCAAGCAACAGCTTTTCCCTATCTGCATAGTTTTCATTCTTTAGCCCAAAAACACTATTTTTCGCCTTTAAGGGGCTGTAACCCCTAAAAGGGGTCATCTGACAACTTCGACCCTATGGAGAATTTTGTAGAGCTTAATGAGCTGAACATTTAGGCAGGCAATAGCTTTCCTCTATCTTCAATATTTTCATTTTAATGGCAAAAAAAAACACTTGTTTCGCCTTTAAGGTGCCATAACCCCTATAAGGTGTCATCTTACAACTTCAACCCTATGAAGACTTTTGTAGAGCTAAATGAGCTGAACATTTAAGCAAGCAACAGCTTTTCTCTATCTGCAATAGTTTTCATTCTATAGGCCAAACATTTAAGCAAGCAACAGCTTTTCTCCATCTGCAATAGTTTTCATTCTATAGGCCAAACATTTAAGCAAGCAACAGCTTTTCTCTATCTGCAATAGTTTTCATTTTATAGGCCAAAAACACTATTTTTCGCATTTAAGGGGCTGTAACTCTATAAGGGGCATCTGACAACTTCAACCCTATGCAACCTTTTGTAGAGGTAAATGAGCTGAACATTTAAGCAAGCAACAGCTTTTCTCTATCTGCAATAATTTTCCTTCTTTAGGGCAAAAACACGAAAAAAGGCTATTTTTAACCTTAAAAAGGCCATAACCCCTAAAAGGAATCAACTGACTACTTCGACCCAATAGTAACATTTCTAGAGCTTTTGATTCTGAAGAGCCTAAGATCCTTCGGATTTTTTCTATCTGTTATGGATGCTGACTTATAAGCCATTTTAAGTGGTTTTACTCTATGTTCTATTTTAAGTAACAGCAGCTATGTTTTTTATCGAATCATTTCAAAATGAGGATCATTTTTTGCCATCATGTCATAAACCATTCCTGCAAAGTTTCATTTAAATTGGTATACTGGTTTCAGAGGAGAAGATTTTTGAAATTCTTAACGGACAATAGACGACGACAGACGACGGACGCATAGCGATGGCATAAGCTCACATGGCCTTTGGCCAGGTGCACTAATGAAATAATTAAGCAATATTCACTTCTACACATCGTCTTGGGTGTAAAATCCAGGTGGCGACACAGATCTATATTTACTTCATTATAACCTATACAGCTCAGAAATGCTTCAGATTTTCAATTAAATGTGTTTTTTTACCATCCCTTGTCTTACACTTGCTTAAATACAAAGTAACAAATTGATCAGAAGAGAGGTATTCAAAATACAGGTACTAATACAAGGCAACTCGGCCAAAAATGCTGTGTTGCTTGCGATCGAAAGGGAATTAAAGAAAGCCGTGTAGCAATAATTTTCTATTTTCATGACATTTAAGCCAATAAATTACTTTTATCAATCAGAAAATATTTACAGAACATGGAAAACTCATTTTATAACAAATAAGAGTTATAAAGTTTTAATTTTTCCCCTCCTCTTATATGTGCGGAGTGCAAAAACCCTTACTTCAGCCTTTTCGGGGGGTACATGTTTGTTGATGATTTTTTTTAAGGAATAAAATAATTGTTTTAACTAGAACAGTCTTGAAATATTATTCTTACAAAAGAGACAAAACAAACCACAAATTCAAGCACAAAATGAAATTTGAGCTGCATTTTAGCCTATTGTGGAACTGATTATTCAACGGCCAGAGGTGACCATGGGTAAAATTAACATATTTTCTATAGATGAAAGGTAGGAAATGAATTCAACCATCTGAAAATGCAAGTTATCCCATTAACAAGATGAAAAACCACACATTTAATGAAAAATGTATATAGTTAAATTAACTTTTTCATGAAGACAGACCTTGATTTCCTTGCAAAAATTGGGGTAAATGGACAGTTTGAGAGCAAAAATTTACATTTTTTTTTCAACTTTTACCCACATTTGTTAAAAATTATTGGTTAAAAAATTATTTTCAATAATAAACATTCATTTACTTATTGAATTAAACTGTTTTAATCAAGCTATGCTTCTCATGAAGTGCAGAATTATAGGTTGCATATAATTATACCTATAAAAATCTTATGTTGCCGCAACCAAGTAAAGGACTAGACAAAGCACTTATTCTAGACTTCACAACAAAACCAGAAAACAATAACATTTCCTACAGTATTCTCAAAACGTAAATATGCTTAAAACATCATACACATTTATAAAAGGGTAAGTTGACCAAAAATCAGAGCTGTAAATAACACAAAGTGTCCTTTTTAAAGGCAATTTGCATAGAAAATTCCATAGACCCCAAATTTTACCAAAACGGAGAAAATTTAAAGATCAATGTAAATGTGTTTGGCTTAGATAATCAAAAATAGTCAAATTTCATAAAGTGAGACCATTTATGGCAACCCTTTTTTCATTTTCAGTGTTTGGCCACTGTCATTTCCCATATAGGTTATAAGGAAGTAAAGGTTTCCATTGCCAGTAATGTTAACGTTTTGGACCATCACTCAAAGAGGACAAAAATGTGTAACATTTTACTCACTTTTCTGCAAGGTTTCATCCCTCTCGGTGTAAATTGAAACCCGGAATCCATAGGTTACCGCAGCAAAAATTCACTTAAAATTGGCCTCTCGGTAATCATTTCAAAAGTCAAAATAGGGGACGTGCCCCTCCTCTAAAAATAGGATATTTTAATTTTGTTATGTGGGGTCCGGAGTTCATATGCTCTTGATAATTTTCATATTATATTTGGTTATTTTATCAATTTAATTTGATTCGTTATCTCTTATAATAAAAAAAATTAAGCAATATTCACTTCTACCCATCATCTTGGGTGTAAAATCCAGGTGGCGACACAGATCTATGTTTACAGCATTGCTCGGGCTCAAGGGCCCAAGCAGCTTCTAGATTCAGAGCAATTACATGAAGATCTCTGTACAAACAGCGCTTGTAAATTCAGTAATTGGATTCCGTCCATTTCAAAACATTTAAATGATCAATGCACCAGAATTGAAGATGCTTCCGGGCTGCGGAAATGGCAGAATGATTCCGATTACTAATTGGAACCTTTCTAGTATGATTTCGTTTGTACCCTTATTCTTCTTCATATTTCACGCCTATCAATTATATAATGGGTTTTAATTACCTGATAGATATCAAAGGTTGATATCCGTGTTTGGATTAATTCTTTATGGACATATGTACAATACAGTAATAGTTATTACATGAGGACGCGGTGTGTCAGAAGAAGATCACCCCGGAGGGTTTTTGTGCCTAGGTTGCTGTCTTCACTTAAGAAATTTTATGGTAAAAACTATGTACTCGTTGATACATGTAAGTATGGGATTTCTATCTCAAATGTTGGTATGTCATATAATTTTGTTTTGCCTTTCTTTACGGGATTAGACACACTAAATCGGAAATCGGTAGCGCCACAGACGTGCTATAGCAGGCAGGAACTGCTTACTCTTCAGGTGCACCTGGGTTATTTCAAAAAGATGCCACTATTAGGACCCCGAAAGCCCATTTTAGCCATGTGGTAAAATGGCCAAATCTCCATTTTTGTAATGTTGTAACATGTAAGGGATGACCAAAAGCAAAGTTACAAATATGTTTTTGTACAGACCATATAACAGTCTTTTGGAAAGATATTCCATATTAATAGTCCAACCCTTGATTCATGAAAAATAGTCCCCTAAAGTTGGCCATGTCTGTACATTTCATCAAAATACACAAGATATTCCCATCTTTCACCCTTAATCCCAAAATATATGTCTTTCTCAACCCTTAAATGGTACTTGTATTGTGATCATCTGTTGTAACAAATGTTCTAAATGTATTTTGTTTCATAGCAAACACATTCTGAGTTTGAAAATGAAATCTTCCAAAAAGTAGATTTTATGAAGAATTATCAAAACATGTCATTGTTTAATCAAAATGTAAAATCCCAGATTAGCTTTTTGATAAGTTTGTCTTGATATGTTATTGTTTTTGAATTTCTAAAAGATAAGGATAAAAAAGCGTTACCTTGGACAATAAGTGCCCTTGAAAATAACAAATTTCAGCATTTTTAAACAGTCTTGAATACTGCCCAAGTCCTACCTAAAGGTACCAGAGAAACCAAAATCATGAATTACGAAAATTGAACTGTATTTGAAAGACCAAACATCACTTTTTCAAAAAAACATTGATACAATTTTAATTCCTTCTACGTAGACTGAAAAAATCACAATAGAAATGTCAAATTTTCAAATAAAATTTGATTGAAATAAGCGATAAATCAGATGAAAGCTATATATATCTATTGAGGCCTGTAGGGCGGCCATTTTGAATTTTTCGAAAAAATAAATTTGCCTAAATAAGTCTTATAGGATGGTCTTTCAGTTGAAATATACCTTTTACATAATTAAAAACCTTGCTATTGGACAAAATTTCCATTTTTGCATGGTTTTCTCATGAACAGACTCTTAAACGGCAATTTAGAAAAAAACACAATGGAAAACCACCAGCAGCCTTCAACGAGGCCATTTTGCACTGCTCGCGGTTCCGCAATTGGCCCATGGTCTAAATGAAATGCATATAATTCAAATCCAGCCCTGAAATAGTCACAGATAGACCCCCTTCTTTAACAAGGAACAGAAAACATCAAAAAGACAAGTACAAACGAAAGCTTTGTCAAAGATTCCTGGCTTAGGACAGGCATATGTCATATGTGGCGGGGTTAAACTAGTTTTTTGGGCCCAACCTCCCCCCTATCACCATTCCTAGACAAAGCACAAAAACTAAACACACAATAAAAATCAAATCGATCAAAGTCCAATTGCACTAGAGAGAACCTAAGACAAATCATCTTTTCCAAAAATAGAATTATGTATACAGGAATTCCTATGAGATCATCCCTTTAAATAACCGTGTAATCTAATATGTTTCTGGTCGCGGTAATTTTACCTTTAATTGGTTACTTGTACATTTATATTAACAGATTCATGACGAAGGCAATAATGGCGACGAATTTATTGGTCCATATCCGAATAAAGTAAGTAAGATATTCTTAAATTTTGATAATGTTAAGTATTATCATCAACTCATGTTGTATATAAAATGTGTGAAATCCTGCCAAAGTATAGGTATTAATTAAGGATGTATTCTTCTGAGGGGTAAAAATTTTCCTTAATCAAGTTTCTTCCCAAACCTACATTTTTGAAATGCTAAGACCCTGAGAAAATCAAATTTACCAAGAAAATAATATGTCCGTGTGCATTTTAGTTCGCTACACCCATTTAAAAAAGGCCTATTTTGACAAATTTCCCAAAATTTCATCATTTTTGGCCTATTTTGAGGCAATTTTCCTTGAAATATTAAGCTTCACAATCAAGTTTTCTCTCAAAGTTTCCATATTGATAGATGTCATGATTTTGAACAAATTTAACTTATAAAAAGTATATGTCCGTGATGACATAAGATTAGTACAGTCATTGCATACAGTACAAAACAATGAGTTAGTAGTATAAATAGTTTATATTTAATAATAGAACAATACAATAGAAAGCTTTGACAATAATGTCAAGAATAACTAGGGTCTCTCTTCCTCAGCTCTAATGACCCACTTGTGTAATGACCGATCTATAAAAGAGACAACAGTCCCAATACTTCATGTGTTGACGGGTTTAAAAATTTTATTAGTTTTTCATTATTATAAAGCAGATTAAAATTTGGGTACCAATCTAAAAGGTTTTTAAGAAATTTATCCCTTTTCTTTTTGTTAATAAAAGTTTTCTAGTGTAATTTTTTATGGCATCACTTAACGTCCGTCGTCCGTCGTCCATAAACTTTTAAAAACGTTAACTCCTCTCACACCATAAGTCCAATTGCAACCAAACTTGGTATGGCTGTTTATTAGCATTCGATGCTTAGAACTGATGTGGATATTTATGATTCGTCATACAACATGGCCGTCGCGGCTTAAAATAGAACATAGCGGTAAATTGAATTTTTTTTTGCAATTGACTCAAAAACGGTTACAGATATCAAAATTATGGCTGATTAAAAGTGATCAGCACCTCAAGATCTACCTACCCTAAAAGTTCGAAGAATACCGAACAATCCATGTATGCGTTATTGCCCTTTTCTTGATTTTCTTATGAATTTTGCACTTATAAAGTTTAATATCTTAAAAACTAAACAAGATATTTGAGAAAAAAAAATAATGTGCATATTGTTAAGCACATCATGATCTACAAAATTTGTAACCATTACTTTTAGGAGTTACCCTTAAAACATCGAAATTGTCCATTTTATCAGCATTTCCATGTTACATTTAAAACGTGAACTCCTCTAATGTTTTTTAGCATTATATTATAGAACTGATGTGGGGATTTTTGATTGATTGTAAAAAGTGACCACCATGGCTAAAATTAGAACATAGGGGGAAATTGCAGTTTTTTGCATGGCAGATTTTCTAATTTTAAATTTGTCAATGAGAAAGTTGAGCATGTCGATTATTTGGTCTTCTGTAAATTTGTTCTTTTTTTAGACTCATTTATGGATGTAATGATAACATCAATGGAGTAAGAAATCTTTCTAGCCCTCAATGTAGTGAGGTGAATGTTATGAAACTGTTTGACCCTAATGGTAGACACAAACGTAGTCATGGTCACAAACGATACAAACCAAGATCTGGTGCCAGTCAAACTGACAACAGATCTCTTTCAGACACGTTTGATGATCTGGTTACAAGTCTACAACAACAATTGGGAGTCCATCATGTTCGTACCATTCTCTATTCACTACGAGTCACGAAACTTAAAGACCTACGTGATCTTGGGTTAGAAAAAGCAGGTACTGATCCATTTACTCCTTCTTACAGGCTTACTAGCATTATTTGCGACGTTGTTTTTATCCGTTTTTTTAAGCCTGTAAAAGGTGAGCCTCTAACTACTGAGGATAGGAAATTTCTCCATATTCCTTTTAAGAACAAAGGGATAGATGCTATAATCATTAGCAATATTTTAAATCGTAAGGAAGTTACATCTCAAATTCCTCAATATTTCAAAAATCAGTCAACACCAATTGTTTCCTACCGCTACACTAAAACCATAAGTAGTAAAATTTTCAACCACAAAAGGCATTGCAGGACCTAAACATTGAAGAATATCTCCCTCTGACATGTGATTGCTTTGCTTCTCCCTTTGTCTATGGTCCATCTGGTCATGTCATCACGTGTGATCTTAAGATAATTGAAAATGATTTATTACGTAATGTGGTTTCCCATGGACCTAAATACAGGGAACCGCAACGTATAAATTGGAATCATAACTTTAAGATCATCATGGACGCTGTGGAGGACTATGCTAGAGCCTGGATAAAGAGGGAAAAGGACCAAGAACCAGAGCTTGAATCACTGTCGGACTGGGTAAGGACTATCCGATCTCTTGTACGAAGCCGAATCGACAAACTTCGCAAATGTGTGAACCCCCGGCCTTCTTCTGTATTTAGAGATCGTGAAGCTCTCAATTGTCTCTCTTCCTTACATGACAGGTATGTTGTCACGCCCGCAGACAAGGCTTCCAATAATATAGTTTTTGTATGTAAAGCATATTATTACAATTGTCTAATAAAAGAACTAGGCATTGGTGGTAATACTTCCGCTAGTGCTACATACACACGGACTACATTTAACAAAGATGAAATCATAGCCAACCATAGCTCTTTTATGTCCTCTTTCAATATTTCAATGAAAGAGGAACATAAAGAGTTACCATATTTGTACTGGATACCTAAACTTCACAAAAATCCGTACAAAGAAAGGTATATAGCTGGATCTTCATCATGTTCAACTACAGAGCTGTCCGTTCATTTTACTAAAATCTTGTCTGCTGTCTAAGAAGGTCAACAAGCATACTGCGACACTATTTATAATCGTAGTGGAATTAACCATATGTGGATTTTGAAAAACTCAAAAGATTTGTTAGATCATTTTCTGAGGTTCACTCTTTGAAAACGTTCAATTTTTCAACTTTATACACTACCTTGCCACATGAAAAACTAAAATATCGCCTGAAAAAACTTCTCGGAAAAGCCTTTTGAAACTCAAGGAATTTTGTTGTTTTGGGTTATAATTCTGAATTCTTTTCCAAAACATCTTTCAAAGATAAAATTTGTTACACACTGGAACAAGTTTGCAGTATGCTTGATTTCCTCATTGACAACATATTTGTCACCTTCGGAGGAGAGATTTTTCAAAAACAAATCGGCATTCCAATGGGCACAAACTGTGCTCCTTTCCTCGCCGATTTGTTTTTATACTGTTACGAGACTGAATTTCTTCAGGGACTCGTAAAGAACAAGAAGATGAAAGAGGCAAGGTCATTTAATCTTACATTCAGATATATTGATGATGTCCTTTCTGTCAATAACACTTCATTTGGTAGTTGGATTCCTTCAATATATCCTCCGGAATTGGAGATTAAAGAGACCACCGAATCTAATTGCTTCACGTCTTTCTTGGATTTGCACCTCGAATTTGACCCAGGTGGTCATCTCAGTACAAAAATTTACGATAAACGAGACGATTTTAATTTTCAAATTATTAATTTTCCTAATCTACAGAGCAATATACCTACTTCTCCTGCATACGGTGTTTATATTTCTCAACTTATTCGATATGCCAGAGCTTGCACACATTTCACAGATTTTTTTATCAGACACCGGTTTCTTCGTGACCGACTTTTGAAGCAGGGCTATAAGAAAATACGTCTCATAGATCACTAAAAAAATTCTTTCTTCGTTATCAGCCACTAGAAGAAAAGTTCAAAATTGAGTTAAAAGATATGATAGTTAATTGTTTTAATTAGTGTTTGACTAGTCTGCTGTACTGAGATGATCACCTCAATATCCCTATTGTGTCTCACAACTATGTTGTGTTCTATGGTCATTACCGGATCCTAAGATCGCAATGGAAGAGGGAGGTTTGGCGCCATAAAACCTGGTTTAACCCACCATTTCGTTTGAAATGCCTGTACCAAGTCAGGACCATTGCGATCCACCAGTTCTCCGGTATGACTGATTCGTTTTTGTCATTTTCTCTGGACTATGAGATTGATCATTCAAGTTCGGTAGTTTTGTTATGACCTTTATTTATGACAAAGTCAGTCTTGGTATAATCGACTTCCAGATATTTGTATATGCGTTTTCCATTCTTTTTTTTAAAAAGCTTCGTTTAATTAGTTGTGACGATCGCGATTTCATTTGTTCATGTGGAATAGAAGTGTAAAGTGTGGAGAAATCGAATTTTTTTATGCTGTTAAGTCAACAATAATATAAAATGGCAATTCAAAGAAAAATAAACAAGAGGCTCCCAGGAGCCTGAATCGCTCATCTGACATATGTGCCTGAAGTAAAGGTTATAAGGCAAAATCTATTTGACATTGAAAGGATCATAAGTTTAATAAGGGGGTCATCTGACAATATGGTGGATCTTAAGGTGCTGGTCACTTTTGTTCTCAATCAAAATTCAAAAATCTGTTTCCCTTTTTGAGTTATTAGCAAAAAAATGCAGTTTAACCCAAACTTCTATTTTTAGCCACAGCGGCCATGTTTTACAACCAATGAAAAATCCCCACACCAGTTCTATACACCTAATGCTAATAAACAACAATACCAAGTTTGGTTCCAATTGGACATAAAGTGTCAGAGGAGTTAACGTTTTCAAGATAATTAAGAAATGCTTTATAAAAGCTCAATTTTGACGTTCTAAGGGCAATAACTCCTAAAAGAAAAGGTCCTACAACGTTGACCCTATACATATTTTGTAGATCTTGATGTGCTTAACAATATGCAATTTAAATTTCTCAAACATCTTGTATAGTTTTCAAGATATTGAGCTAAACAGGTGCAAAATTTGCAAAAAATCCACAAAAAGGGCAATAACTCCTACATGGGTTTTTAGATTTTCTTCAAAATTTCAGAGCTGGTACACCTTGTGGTGCTGATCACTTTTGTTTCTAATCAAAATTTTAAAATCTGTCACCGTTTTTGAGTTATTTGCAAAAAACTGCCTTTTACGCCTATGTTCTATTTTTAGCCACAGCAGCCATGTTTTACGACCAATCAAAAATCCCCACATCAGTTCTATACACCAAATGCTAATAAACGACTATACCAAGTTTTGTTCCAATTGGACTTAAAGTGTCAGAGGAGTTAACGTTTTCAATGTAATGAGGAAATGCTGTTAAAATGCTCAAGTTTGACGTTCTAAGGGCAATAACTCCTAAAAGGAAAGGTCGTACAACGTTGACCCCTTACATATTTTGTAGATCTGGATGTGCTTAACAATATGCAATTAAAAATTCTCAAATATCTTGTACAGTTTTCAAGATATTGAGCTAAACAGGTGCAAAATTTGCAAAAAAATCCATATAAAGGGAAATAACTCCTACATGGATTGTTGGATTTTCTTCGAAATTTTAGGGTAGATAGATCTTGAGGTGCTGATCACTTTTGATATCTGCAGCCGTTTTTGAGTTATTTGCAAAAAAATGCATTTTACCCCCTATGTTCTATTTTTAGCCACGGCGGCCATGTTTTACGACGAATCAAAAATCCCCACATCAGTTACAAGCACCGAATGATAATGAACAACCATACCAAGTTTGGTTGCAATTGGACTTATGGTGTCAGAGGAGTTAACGTTTTAAAAAGTTTACGGACGGGCGACGGACGGACGACAGACGCCAAGTGATGACAATAGCTCACCTGACCCTTCGGGTCAGGTGAGCTAAAAATACGAATTGACTGTCCTTAAACTAATTTAATTTATTGATTAATCAGCTACAGGGTTACCAACCACAACATTAATTTTGTATAAACAAACCTGAAGATAAATGCTCTTGATAACAAATTTATTTAAGGTGCATCTTTACACTTTGGAAAAAAATGACTGATATTTCACGTCTTTTTTCAATCTATGTGGAACAGAAGCTACACATTCAATCGCTTAATAAGGCGTAGCAGCGTCTAGATCAATAGTTTTTGCATAAAGTTTTAGTATTTTTTAGGTGTAAACTTGATCCGTTTTGCCGGAGCATTTTCTTTGCGCTTTTCAGTTCACATGGTTCACCCAAATATAGTCAAATATCAACCTTGCCCTGTCAAATGGCCTCCACGTGCAAGGTAGTTCTATTATTGATGTTATTAAATCTACTCACAATCGGATTTATGGCAGGTTATTAAGGGGTAATTCATATTTTATGTAAGGTACAATTTGAACGGAAATTCATGTTTTATTAAAGGTACAATTTGGACGGAAAGAAAATGAATAGAGAAACAACAAGATTTATCTTGCGAAATAGAAGGGAAAATCATCCGCGATTTTTATATCTAGACGCTGCTATTCCCTCTTTTCAGTTTACATAGGTTATCTCCCATAAGCAGGTGTTATCTAACTTTGCAGGAGGTGTAATTTCTTAGCCCCTCTGTTCTTTTCATGGAAAATCAAAGAAAAATCTAGAGAGATCTGAAAGAAATTAGGGATTTCCCTAAATTTCACAAGAACTTAACTATATAAAATCTTCCAAAGTTAACAATCTTATTGCAGATTATTTAATAAGTATTTTTGTAAAAGAAAATGTTTTAAAAAGTTACATAACTATCTCAAAATGTTAGGAAATCCCTTTTCTTTCTGAACCCCTCAAATTTATCATAGGATTTCAACAATAAATCCAGAGAAAATAAATTTCATACCTGCTGTAAAGTTAGATAACTCATGCATATGGGAGATAACCTATGTTAACTGAAAAGAGGGAATACTTTATTTTTTATTTGTATGTGTAGTTTAAGTCGTACATTGACTAGAAAAATAGGTCAAATATCTACCATTTTATTTGAAGTGTAACCATGAATCTTAATATGTGTAAACAAAACTATCTAAAAACCATTATTTGAAAACTTATTCTAAAACCCATCGAAGCTTGATGATAAAATAGCTTGTCTAGTGCAATTAAGTGTCTCTGTATAATATCTTTTTAATTATTCATTTTTTAGAAGCCAAGAAGATACCAAAACAATGCCCAAATTTAAATGAATGGCTTATATAAGGTGCTTGATCATGTTTTTAGCCATTTGTCTGTTTATTATGGTAAGCATTTTAAGGCATCAAATGTAATTTCATTAATAGACATTCATACATTTGTCTTTATTACTCCCAATTTTGTTGACATTTTGTTTATTTATTTTAAAGTTTACTATAAGTAATTACATTAGATTTCATGTCACTCAAGTTTTTGTGTGGCGTTAAAAAAGACAAAATATTTAAATGAATTTAGTTAGTGATTTTCAGAATTTTACAGAAAGTTTATCGGGGCAAAATAACAAATTCAGGTATTTTCTATTTCCATGTGTTGTTCTTGTCAACCCTAACATTTCCCTGTCATGTCTGCTTAAGCCCTGGTAGTTTTGTAACTCCGTTTCAATCAATATAAAAACAAAAGCAATTAAAACCTTCTAGCTACACATTATGGCATGGGACACTTATTTTGCATCTGCTAAATATAGATAACTATCATTTTGTTTTAGAGTTTACACCAGTGTCGGACTTACGACCTTAAGTGTCCAGAAACACAGCATTTCAAGCATCGAACAGCACTGTGTCAAAATCCACAGCAGTATGTGTGCCTTATCAACACACTAACGGGTCTGTACGAGGAGGCGTGTGTAGGGCCAGATCGAAACCCACCAGGTAAAAAAAAACGAACAAAAATTTGAATAAATGCATATGATAAAACGTCAATCTTTTTAGTACAATGAAATTGAAATCAAGTATAATTTTCAGCAAAGCCCCTACAATATTTTGGAGTGAATATGTTCAAATCCTTTCTAACAATAGCCTGTTTTTAATACTTTTTTATTGTAAAATGACATCCCTTAGAGTTAAGCAATGCAATACAACAAGCAAACAAAAATACAAAACAATTCCAATATCATAAGATCATCAAAGAAAAATAAATCAATTGAAATTTATAAGAATTAGCTTACCTGGGTCTGTTTCTCCATTCACATGACTGTTGTTTACATGTAAATTTACACATTTCATTATTCAAGAACAGTTTTAGGGACTTATAGAAAAATAAATTTAATCAAGAGGACTTAAGTGGAGATATAAGCTATTATGGTTGTTTTTATGTTTTCACAGAACAAATTACACCAATCATCATTATATGTACAAAAAGTGAAATTTATCTTAAAGAATATTGCAACATTCACAAAGTCTTTCCTCAGTCAGTATGTAAACGTTGGCCCATTGTTGGCCCAACGTATCGTGTTACTTTGGTCCTATATGTTGTAAAACTACGATTGCCCATTTAATTCCATATGAAGTAAATTTTGCTAATAACATACAGGAATAAAGAAAAAAACATCTACTTGAAGCGAAAACATTAAAACAGTATCCATAAAATGAACACGGTTCAAATTTTTGCCTTTATTTAGCACTATATAAAACTAATAACAATTTTAAGTGTAAAACAAATACACTAATTTTAGTACAAGATTATTTATCATTATTAAATCAGTGATAAATTAATAATTCAGTTAAGCACGCGTTGCTGTTATACTGATGAAATAGACACATTAACATGATTTATGTTAAGTTGAATTAAAATGATAATAAATTTAAAATAATATCTCACTTTTCAAATTAAATTACATATAATACAATATAAAATCAAAACTTACTTGCCTCTCCTCAGCTCGTAAAACTGTTTAAAATTATTCTGAACTACATCCAATAGCTAGCTACAATAACAACTAGCAATTACGATAATGTGCTGTGTGGAAAGACAATATAATTTTGTATTACAGTGAAGTACTATTTACTTATCAAAATAGCATTGAAAAGGTGACACGTTTTTGGCCATAACTAAAAATCTATTAAAATCATAAGAACGAAAGGTTAACCAAGAACTTTCACCTTTATAAACCATAATGCCGTTGTTTAAAAAAAAAAAAAATAAATACATTACATGACACATTGGTGTATCTTTTACCTAACACAAGTGATTTTCGTTTTCGTTTTTCGTTTTTCGTTTTTCATTTTTTTTTTCAAAATGTTTTGTATCGATTTTTTTTTCGATTTTTAACAGGAAAATGACCCATTTTCCTTTTCGTTTTTCATTTTCCTTTTCGATTTTGAATAGGAAAATGACTCATTTTCCTTTTCGTTATTCATTTTCCTTTTCGTTTTTCATTTTCCTTTTCGATTTTGAATAGGAAAATGGCCCATTTTCCTTTTCGTTATTCATTTTCCTTTTCAATTTTTTTTTCAATTTTTTTTTTCGATAATTTTTATTTTAAAATTTTGAATAGGAAAATGACCCATTTTCCTTTTCGTTTTTCATTTTCCTTTTCGATTTTGAATAGGAAAATGACTCATTTTCCTTTTAGTTATTCATTTTCCTTTTCGTTTTTCATTTTCCTTTTCGATTTTGAATAGGAAAATGGCCCATTTTCCTTTTCGTTATTCACTTTCATTTTCAATTTTTTTTTTTAGATTTTTTTTTTTTTTTAGATTTTGAATAGGAAAATGACCCATTTTCCTTTTCGTTTTTCATTTTCCTTTTCGATTTTGAATAGGAAAATGGCCCATTTTCCTTTTCGTTATTCACTTTCATTTTCAATTTTTTTTTTCAAATTTTTTTTTTCGATTTTTTTTTTTAGATTTTGAATAGGAAAATGACCCATTTTCCTTTTCGTTTTCATTTTCCTTTTCGATTTTGAATAGGAAAATGACCCATTTTCCTTTTCGTTTTTCATTTTCCTTTTCGATTTTGAATAGGAAAATGACTCATTTTCCTTTTCGTTATTCATTTTCCTTTTCGTTTTTCATTTTCCTTTTCGATTTTGAATAGGAAAATGGCCCATTTTCCTTTTCATTATTCATTTTCCTTTTCAATTTTTTTTTTCAAAATTTTTTTTTTCGATTTTTTTTTTTTTTTTTTTGAATAGGAAAATGACCCATTTGCCTTTTCGTTTTTCATTTTCCTTTTCGATTTTGAATAGGAAAATTATTCATTTTCCTTTTCGTTTTTCATTTTCCTTTTCGATTTTGAATAGGAAAATGGCCCATTTTACTTTTCGTTATTCATTTTCCTATTCAAAATCGAAAAGGAAAATGAAAAATAAAAAAGAAAATGGGTCATTTTCCTTTTCAAAATCTAAAAAAAAAAAAAAATCGAAAAAAAAAAATTGAAAAAAAGAATTTGAAAAGGAAAATGAATAACGAAAAGGAAAATGGGCCATTTTCCTATTTAAAATCGAAAAGGAAAATGAAAAACGAAAAGGAAAATGGGTCATTTTCCTATTCAAAATCTAAAAAAAAAAATCGAAAAAAAAAATTTTGAAAAAAAATTTGAAAAACGAAAAACGAAAAACGAAAAGGAAAATCACTTGTGTTAGGTGTATCTTTTTTATGTACGTTAAAACCTATTTCAAATTGAATGCGGGCGACTTATGCATACAAAAAGCAGTTTATGTTCCACTTGAATCTTATTTTGCTTGTTTGCCATGACCTTACCTTACCATGGGAGGACAATGAAGTTTACTAATTTTCATACTCATACCGTTTCCTACATGTATATCTGTAATTTTTATTTGACCTCAAAAAATGCAGACGTATAATGGTATGATGCTGTCGTCGTCGTTGTCGTCCGCGTTGTCTGCTAACTTTAGTGTATAAACGATAACTTAAGTTCTAGTTATCTGATTGCTATGCAATTTGACAATGATGTTACTTACTAGAAAAGGATGGATGGGATTGATTTTGGGGGGTTCCCCTGTTTTTGTAAAGGTCCAGGTGAACTATTGCCATCACTTGGCGTCCGTCGTCGTCGTCGTCGTCCGTCGTCGTCGTCCGTCGTTAACTTTTCTTTCAAAATCTTCTCGTCCGAAAAGACTGAAACAAAAATTACAACAAAGTTCCAAACAATAAATTTTGCTACGCATGACGCGCGTTTCGTCTATTCTAACCTCATCAAAGGCGCTCTACCAAAAATATTGAAAATGCCAAGCACTTTATGATTATGAAGAGCATTGAACAATAACCCCAAAAATACAAAAGAGGGGAACCAAATTATTACTAAGATGATCAACCTATGTCTGGGGTAGGAAAAACCTTAGGGTTAGACAATTTTGAAATTTAAACGGATAATTTAAAGCTTTGATGTGTTCTCCAACACAAAAGTGTTGGTGCCGGAGCGGGCTAACCTCGGGGAAGCGATTGGTTTGAAACTTTGCACACTTCATCTATCGGATGTCCTCTACCAAGATTGCACAAATGGCGACCGCCGTCCAAACAACATGGCCGCCATTAATAAAAATAGACCAGGGGGTCAGACTACTGTCTTTGGCTTGTAAATCAAAAGGTATAAGAGATAGGATAAATCTGATGCACGCTACTGCTTCAGCATCAACAGTTCTACAAAAGTCTTCATTGAATCTAAGTTGTCAGATGACCCCTTATTGTTGTTACGGCCCCTTAAAGATGAAAAATAGCTTTTTGTCATGTGTTTGGCCTGTAGAATGAAAACTATTACAGATAGAGAAAAAAATGTTGCTTGCCTAAATGTTCAGCTCATTTAGCTCTACAAAAGTCTCCATAGAGTTGAAGTTGTCAGATGACCCCTTAGAGGGGTTACAGTCCTAAAATAACGTTTTTTCGTATTTTTGGCCAATGGAATGAAAACTATAGCAGATAGAGAGAAGCTGTTGCTTGCTTAAATGTTCAGCTCATTAAGCTCTACAAAAGTCTTAATAGGATCAAAGTTGTCATAAGACCCCTTATAGGGGGAACGCCTTGTAAAATGACTTTTTTTTCATATTTTTGGCCTATAGAATGAAAACTACAGATGGGTCCAGTCCTAACCTGTATAGCAAGTGGACCAGAGAACCTGTCCAAAAGTCAGTTCTTGGTTCACTCTGGACAGCATTCTGGTCAGCCTTAGTGGACCGTGGACAGGTCTGAAGTTCGCTTTAATAGCAGACTTTGTCCTTGGTCTGGTTTATACTCCTATCCTAGGACAGCTTTAAGCTGACCTGACCAAAGGTCTGGTCTGGTATTAGCTGACCAGACCTCTGGTCAGGACAGCTCTTAGCTGACAAGACCTTTGGTCAGGACAGCTATTAGCTGACCAGACTTTAGGTCAGGACAGCTCTTAG
This sequence comes from Arcuatula senhousia, assembly GCA_963971305.1. Classification (NCBI taxonomy): domain Eukaryota; kingdom Metazoa; phylum Mollusca; class Bivalvia; order Mytilida; family Mytilidae; genus Arcuatula; species Arcuatula senhousia. The sequence goes on along the minus strand of OZ020317.1, from coordinate 9,677,191 downwards.
CTGACCAGACCTCTGGTCAGGACAGCCATTAGCTGACCAGACTTCTGGTCAGGACAGCTTTTAGCTGACCAGACTTCTGGTCAGGTCAGCTCCTGTCCTGTCATGATAGTGAACCTGACCAGACGAAGCGGACCGTGGTTCACTCAAACAGACCAAGGTTTACTTTTCGGACAGCTCAAGCTGACCTGACCTGACCAAAATAGCTGTCCAAAAGTCTGCTTTTTGTCCACTTTTGTACAGGTTAGGACTGGACCCATCTGTATAGCAGATAGAGAAAAGCTGTTGCCTGCTTAAATGTTCAGTTCACTTGGCTCTACAAAAGTCTTCATTGGGTCAAAGTTGTCAGATGACTCCGTATAGGGGTTAGGGCCCCTTAAAATAACATTTTTTCATGTTTTTAGCTTAGTCAATGAAAACTATAGTAGATAGAGAGAAGCTCTTGCTTGCTTAGATGTTTAGCTCATAAAGCTCCTCAAAAGTCTCCTCAAGATCAAAGTTGTCAGATGACCCCTTATAGGGGTAACGGCCCCTAAAATGACGATTTTTCATGTTTTTGGCGTAGTGAATGAAAACTATAGCAGATAGAGAAAAGCTGTTGCTTACTAAAATGTTCAGTTCATTAAGCTCTACAAAAGTTTTTAAAGGGTCGAAGTTGTCAGATAACCCCTTATAGTGGTTATGGCCCCTTAAATGTATAGGGTTGACTCATGACCAGGTGAGCAATTCAAGCTCCAGGGAGCCTCTTGTTTAGAAACTAGGGGCCTAAAATGCAACTTTTTTGTTTGTTCCCACAATAACTTTTCTTTTGGTTTACCAAAGGCAGTGAAATTTTACCAAGTAGAACTTGAATCACTGTCGGACTGGGTAAGGACTATCCGATCTATTGTACGAAGCCGAATAGACAAACTTCGCAATTGTGTGAACCCCCGGCCTTCTTCTGTATTTAGAGATCGTGAAGCTCTCAATTGTCTCTCTTCCTTACATGACAGGTATGTTGTCACGCCAGCAGACAAGGCTTCCAATAATATAGTTTTTGTATGTAAAGCACATTATTACAATTGTCTAATAAAAGAACTAGGCATTGATGGTAATACTTCCGCTAGCGCTACATACACACGGACTACATTTAACAAAGATGAAATCATAGCCAACCATAGCTCTTTTATGTCCTCTTTCAATATTCGAATGAAAGAGGAACATAAAGAGTTACCATATTTGTACTGGATACCTAAACTTCACAAAAATCCGTACAAAGAAAGGTATATAGCTGGATCTTCATCATGTTCAACTACAGAGCTGTCCGTTCATTTAACTAAAATCTTGTCTGCTGTCAAAGAAGGTCAGCAAGCATACTGCGACACTATTTATAATCGTAGTGGAATTAACCATATGTGGATTTTGAAAAACTCAAAAGATTTGTTAGATCATTTTAAATCTAGATCATTTTCTGAGGTTCACTCATTGAAAACGTTCGATTTTTCAACTTTATACACTACCTTGCCACACGAAAAACTAAAATGTCGCCTGAAAAAACTTCTCGAAAAAGCCTATTCAAACTCAAGGAATTTTGTTGTTTTGGGTTATAATTCTACATTCTTTTCCAAAACATCTTTCAAAGATAAAATTTGTTACACACTGGAACAAGTTTGCAGTACGCTTGATTTCCTCATTGACAACATATTTGTCACCTTCGGAGGAGAGATTTTTCAACAACAAATCGGCATTCCAATGGGCACAAACTGTGCTCCTCTTCTCGCCGATTTGTTTTTAAACTCTTACGAGACTGAATTTCTTCAGGGACTCGTAAAGAACAAGAAGATGAAAGAGGCAAGGTCATTTAATCTTGCATTCAGATATATTGACAATGTCCTTTCTGTCAATAACACTTCATTTGGTAGTTGGATTCCTTCAATATATCCTCCAGAATTGGAGATTAAAGAGACCACCGAATCTAATTGCTTCACGTCTTTCTTGGATTTGCACCTCGAATTTGACCCAGGTGGTCATCTCAGTACAAAAATTTACGATAAACGAGACGATTTTAATTTTCAAATTATTAATTTTCCTAATCTACAGAGCAATATACCTACTTCTCCTGCTTACGGTGTTTATATTTCTCAACTTATTCGATATGCCAGAGCTTGCACACATTTCACAGATTTTTTTATCAGACACCGGTTTCTTCGTGACCGACTTTTGAAGCAGGGCTATAAGAAAATACGTCTCATACGATCACTAAAAAAAATCTTTCTTCGTTATCAGCCACTAGTAGAAAAGTTCAAAATTGAGTTAAAAGATATGATAGTTAATTGTTTTAATTAGTGTTTGACTGGTGTGCTGTACTGAGATGATCACCTCAATATCCCTATTGTGTGTCACAACTATGTTGTGTTCTATGGTCATTACCGGATCCTAAGATCGCAATGGAAGAGGGAGGTTTGGCGCCATAAAACCTGGTTTAACCCACAATTTCGTTTGAAATGCCTGTACCAAGTCAGGACCATTGCGATCCACCAGTTCTCTGGTATGACTGATTCGTTTTTGTCATTTTCTCTGGACTTTGAGATTGATCATTCAAGTTCGGTAGTTTTGTTATTACCTTTATTTCATACGATAAAAGGATTAATGGGATTGATTTTAAGGGTCCCCTTTTTATTCGTTTAGAAATTAGAGGCCCAAAAGGCGCAACAAATTCAAATATTTTATTTCTTCCAACAATAACTTTCTGGTTGGCCAATTGCTATGAAATTTGACAATTGTATGCCTTATTATTAAATCATATATTGAATTGATTTTGGGGGTCCCTCTTATTTTTATTTAGAAATAATGGGCCCAAAAAGGGCCAAAAAGGTCCAGGGGAGCTATTACCATCACTTGGTGTCCATTGTCGTCGTCTGTCGTCGTCGTCGTCGTCTGCAAACAATTTTTCAAAAATCTTCTCCTCTGAAACCCCCGAGCCAAATGTTACTAAACCTGGTAAGATTGTTCTATAGTATGTCCTTTACAAATAAATCGTTCGGATTTTGGTTCGTCAAAAAACATGGCCGCCGTGGCTAAAATAGAACATGGGGGTAATTGCAGTTTTTTGCAAATAACTCAAAAACGGTAACAGATATCAAAATTCTGACCATAGTAAAAGTGACCAGCGCCTCAAGATCTACCTGCCCATAAGTTTTCAAAAAGATTCAACAACCGATGTAGGAGCTATTGCCCTTTTTCTGGAATTTTTTCAAAATTTTGCACTTATTTAGCCCTATATCTTCAAAACTATACAAGATATTTCAAAAATTCAAATTGCATATAATTAAACGCTACGTTTTTGTTTGTTCCCACAATAACTTTTGTTTTGGTTTACCAAAGGCTGTGGAATTTTACCATTATGTTTCATACGATAAAAGGATTAATGGGATTGATTTAAAGGGTCCCCTTTTCATTCGTTTAGAAATTAGGGGCCAAAAGGCGCAACAAATTCAAATACTTTATTTCTTCCAACAATAACTTTAATTCTGGTTGGCCAATTGCTATGAAATTTGACAATTATATGCCTTATTATTAAATCATATATGGAATTGATTTTGGGGTCCCTCTTTTTTCATTTAGAAATAAGGGGCCCAAAAAGGGCCAAAAAAGGTCAAGGTGAGCTATTACCATCACTTGGTGACCATTGTCGTCGTCTGTCGTCGTCATCGTCTGCAAACAATTTTTCAAAAATCTTCTCCTCTGAAACCCCCGAGCCAAATGTTACTAAACTTGGTAAGATTATTCTATACAAATTCCTTTACAAATTTATCGTTCGGATTTTGGTTGGTCAAAAAACACGGGCGCCGTGGCTAAAATAGAACATAGGGGTAATTGCAGTTTTTTGCAAATAACTCAAAAACGGTAACAGATATCAAAATTCTGACCAATCTAGAAGTGGCCAGCACCTCAAGATCTACCTGCCCAGAAATTTTCAAAAAGATCCAACAACTGATGTAGGAGCTATTGCCCTTTTTCTGGATTTTTTTCAAAATTTTGCACTTATTTAGCCCTATATCTTGAAAACTATACAAGATATTTCAAAATTTCAAATTGCATATAATTAAGCACATCAAGATCTTCATTTCATGTAATCAGGTCAAAGCTGTAGGACCATTCCTTTTAGGAGTTATTGCCCTTAAAACGTCAAAACTTACCATTTTTCATTACTTTTTCCCTAAATTTCAAAGATTAACTTGTCTGACACCATAAAACCAACTGCATTTAAACTTGGTAAACTTGTTTAATAGCCTATATGCTACAATTCAGTCGTTCAGATTTTTGATTTGTTAAAAAACATGGCCGCCATGGCTAAAAATATAGCATAGGGTAAATTGTTGTTTTTTGCTAATAACTCAAAAATGGTTAAGGATATCAAAATTGTGCAACAATCAAAAGTGATCAGCATATTAGGATCTACCTGTTCTGAAATTTTGAAAAAGATCCAACCGCTGATGTGAGAGTTTTTGCTCTTTTTTTGTTTTTTTTTTCAAATTTTGCACTTATTTAGCCCTATATCTTGACAGCTATACAAGATATTTCAAAAATTTAAATTTCATATGGTAAAGCACAATAATTTAAAATTGTCTTTTGAATGTTAAGTCTTGTCAAGTAGTCAATACAAATGGAGGATTAATTATTGCAACCTCCCCTTTTTCAATTGTGAAATCTTAGGGGCTAAAAAGAGCCAAAATTAAAACTTATTCATTGTCTTATTTCAATTTATTTGGCACATTAATTCCTGTCAAGAAGTGCATTTACAAATTTGAGAGTTAATTTTGTGATACCCCCTTCCCCTACTTGTCATTAAGGGCCAAAAGGGTAAAAAATGAAAGGTAGCAGATACCTCAAGGGGTCAAAAAGGGTATTATTTTTGTAATTGTAATTTATTTTGGTCTGCTTTTGAAAAGAATGAATTCCTCGTGAAATGTGGGTAGAAAGTCCAGCAAAGGCAGCATGTGTCAAAACACTTTGTCAGTCCACCATGGGCTGCATGTGTCAAGAGCAATTGACTATCAATATTGGGCCTAACACGTACAGGGTTTGACATGTTGTGTTCCTATCATGCTGCGCTCAGCGAAGCTTTTTATTTGTTTTGTTTTAAAAAATCATAATAAAATTGCTAAAATATATTTATAATATTGTTTTGTTTTTATTGAAGGAACTAAGGTCGTATTTCAACCAATTTTGCACAAAGCAAACTGTAGTAAGAGCAGATATCAGCCAATAATATTTGAAACCTGGATGAACAGTGACTGTCTCTTTCAAAAATCGCAATGTTCAGAAGAAGGCCAAGTGGTGTACTCGAATGGTTCGACAATTACAGATGTATCTTGTACTTGTGATTACACAAGGGGATACACGTTTGTTTCGCCACCGGTGAATAAGTGTTATTGTGTTCCATCCGAGGAAGATTGTTCTTGTTACATGCCTGGGTGTAAGCTTTCCCAAGGTATGTGTTGACTTGTAGACAAGCTCATACTCATAAACTAGTAGTGCTAAATACATCATTTATCGTCCAATATTTGGTGAAAAGAGCCTTTTATATCAACCATTCAAAATAATGAAGATTCATCCATTAAAGTGTTGGTATGTCAATCTTTACGTTTTAAAAAAGAGAAAATTAAGAGAGTAAGCTAGAGAGTTTATGTTTTACGCCATTCTTGACACACCGGCTTATAACGCGAAATTGGTTACTATTGGTTGAGGGTAAAATGGTGTACCCGAAGGCTACCACCGACCTTGGACAGCTAACGAGTTAGGAAGTAACACACAGAGAGTGTACAAAGGCGAGAAACGTTCAAAATTAAAGTTGGCAACACATTTGCTTCCACGGACAACAACATTGTATTCCGACGGTATCTTAAATCTCATGAACACGTAATATGCACCATAGACCTCCTTACATATTATGAAGTTTTTGTTCAATTAATTATTTCATGCATGGCTTTGTACAAAGCTCTATGACAAACGTGATGACTTCAACTTTCCAATAGTTAATTTCCCTTTCTGTGTAGCAACATTCCGTTCGCTCCAGCATATGGAGTTTACGTATCACAATTGATTCGTTATTCCAGAGCATGTGGGGAGTACAACGACTTCCTTGATAGAGCTACACGGCTGACAAGCAAATTGTTAACACAGGGGTACGTTGCTCCCAGGTTGTTGTCATCACTCAAGAAATTTTACGGGCGACATCATGTGCTTGTATGCAAATACGGGATTTCTATCTCTCAGATGAGCACAGATGTTGGTTTGACATAGAGTTTTGTAATGCCATCCTTTCCGGATTTGACCAACACTTAATCGATCTTTGGCAACGTGACGGGTGTGCTATAGCAAGCAGGAACTGCTCACTCTTCCGGAGCACCTGAGTTCACTCTCGTTTCGACTTGAGTTCGCGTTGCTGAATGCGGTTTTGTTGTTATGTGTGTGTGTTTTATGTTGTTATGTGGTTTGTTTTGTTGTGATGATTTTTTGTCTGCCGGTTTTGTCTTTGTCTTGACGGTTTTATGATTCTGATTACCCCTTTGGTACACCTTTGCTTCTTGCCCAAGTACATGGATCGGGCATACTTTACCTGGGTTCGTCTGTAACACATTGTTTAAGTTCCTGGTAAAGGTACATATCTCGGAAGCTATATGTCGGGGTTCAATGATATTAGATGTTGCTAAAAGGTGGAACGGAAAACGGAACGGAAAAACGGAAACGCAAAAACGGAATAAAAAAATGATTAATATATTGACATTTTCAGTTTAACTTTGCAATATATTTTTTAATGCTGATAACGGGTTTCACTACTTGTCAGATTTACTTCTTGAAGTTAAGATATGAAAATGTAAATATTTATCATGTTAATTGACATTTTAAAATATATATTGACTATACAAAGAAAAGTATGATGATATAGCTTCTGGCAAATGTTCTGATGGGTCAAATACAAACATGTATTTGAAGCAAGTGTTTCTAACTTCAATGTAATATTTACATGCATATGACTTTTTGTTATTTATCACAGAAAATGCTAGTATGGCATATGAAAACATATAAGAACTTAAATTATATATTCTATCTATATACCATGCATTTTAACTAACTAATTCTTGGGTGGCTAAAATTGCATTATACATCAAGACGGTTTGACAAAGGTTTCACCCATCAGTTTGTTTGAAATGCCTGGTCATCATGACCATTTTGACTTTCAATAATTGCTATAGTTGTGTTTTGTGATGATTCTATGTCTTCTGATTTTTATTTTTACATTTCCTGACTTACGACATTGGTACAAATTTATGTCTTTAATTTTTTCAACATTTCTTTGCATTGTGTTGGTTTTTTTTCAATTTAAGATTGTTCATCCCAGTAAGTAGTTTTGTTACTACCTTTATATTACATTTTAAACGCTGGTCAATGTTGCTAAAAAAATAATAAAATGTGCCGTATATAGGAAAAAGTCATAAGAGTACACCAACTAAAACTAAACTTTTCCTGGTAGTAGAAAATATTATGATTTAAACAATAGTTTATGTGCTTGAACAGCATTTGGAAAACAGACTGGAGAAAACCGACTAGAATGGAAAGGCTTATATGCAAGACTATAAGCCATGAAGTCATTTAGGACCTTTTTCTCAGATCTATGGTTATTTTAATGCGTCTGCATTGACTGCAAATAATGTTGTATGAACTTTGACTGAAAGTCATAACATGTATGAACGATTTGGCTGATAATTAACAAAGTTTGTTTTTTAGAGATCCTATGAGACATATATTCTTATAACCTTGGTCTTATATTCATGAATACAGATTACAGACGCAACGGTGTTGGATGAATAAGTCTGAACAATTTGTACAAACCTTGGTATATATAATAAGTTTGAACTATAAACACCGTGTTAAGGTGAAGTAGGTATGTTTCGTTCTAAGTTTGGTAAACTGATAATTTGAGTATTTGTATCGATAAGATTGAGATGCAAATTCAAGAATGATGCGAAGCAAGTGGATTCGGTGAGGGTTTTTTTAATGGCGGATATCCATCTGTCAAACGAAATGGTTTTGATAGAGAGGACATCATCAATATATCTGAAAGTGAGATTAAAGGACCTTTTCTTCTTCTTTACGAATTCTTGCGGAAATTCAATGTCGTAAGATTATAGAAACAGTAGACAATTATGTTGTCTATTATGAAATCAAGCAAACATGGTCAAATGTGTGACAAATCTTATTTTTATCAGATGTGTGAAAAAATGTCTTAAAACAATAAAGTTCCTTAAATTTCAAAAAGCCTCTTCAAGTTCATTTGGTAATATGGATTGAGTATATAATTGTCCATCTCTCTAGAGATTAGAGATTGATATGTGCGCATGAAATTTAAAAGGTTAAAATTTTGAACTTAAAAGTTTACGACTAAATGTACATTGTCTCTATTTGTTCAAAATTTCCTTTAAAAAATTCACGAATTTGCCCTTTAATTTTAAATAAAGAAAGAGTGATATCATTATAAAGTCTTACTAACCTTCAGCTATTGGCAAAGGCAAATTAGATATGTTTGCTTCAACATCACTAAAACAAAAAAATAAATATTTTTATGTTGAATATAAAAATAATTATTTATTGTATAATGGCTTTAAAACACTTCCATCTTTTTTTTATCGGTACATTTTCACGTTTTTTTTTTATTTTTAATATATCATACTCTTTAGAAAAGTGCATTAATGACATGATAGATAAGTGTGTTGTTTGTGTATAAATAAAAAAAAATATTGTTATACTTATGGGGTTGGCCAATTCTTTTGCAAAGTTGTAGTGAATTAGGTGGTCTTGTAGAAGAATCCTCACAATGATGGTCTGTAATTATAAGAGTTTTGATATTTGTTAATATTAACAGGTTCATATTGTTTGTGTTTTGAATTGTGTTGAAAAAATAAAAATACCAAAACGGGTATTAACCGGATAATTTGGTTATGCTGTATATCAATACTTCAAGGAGTAAACTATCATCAGCAGCATTTGAATCAAAACATTGGGATATCAAACACCAGAAGTATTGAACGAAAGTACCCAAAGCCAAAAATTTCGAACAGGAAATCAAAATCCGGCACCTGGGATATCGACAAAAGGAGTTGTATCAAGCCTTTCCATTCTAGTCGGTTTTCTCCAGTCTGTTTTCCAAATGCTGTTCAAGCACATAAACTATTGTTTAAATCATAATATTTTCTACTACCAGGAAAAGTTTAGTTTTAGTTGGTGTACTCTTATGACTTTTTCCTATATACGGCACATTTTATTATTTTTTTAGCAACATTGACCAGCGTTTAAAATGTAATATAAAGGTAGTAACAAAACTACTTACTGGGATGAACAATCTTAAATTGAAAAAAAACCAACACAATGCAAAGAAATGTTGAAAAAATTAAAGACATAAATTTGTACCAATGTCGTAAGTCAGGAAATGTAAAAATAAAAATCAGAAGACATAGAATCATCACAAAACACAACTATAGCAATTATTGAAAGTCAAAATGGTCATGATGACCAGGCATTTCAAACAAACTGATGGGTGAAACCTTTGTCAAACCGTCTTGATGTATAATGCAATTTTAGCCACCCAAGAATTAGTTAGTTAAAATGCATGGTATATAGATAGAATATATAATTTAAGTTCTTATATGTTTTCATATGCCATACTAGCATTTTCTGTGATAAATAACAAAAAGTCATATGCATGTAAATATTACATTGAAGTTAGAAACACTTGCTTCAAATACATGTTTGTATTTGACCCATCAGAACATTTGCCAGAAGCTATATCATCATACTTTTCTTTGTATAGTCAATATATATTTTAAAATGTCAATTAACATGATAAATATTTACATTTTCATATCTTAACTTCAAGAAGTAAATCTGACAAGTAGTGAAACCCGTTATCAGCATTAAAAAATATATTGCAAAGTTAAACTGAAAATGTCAATATATTAATCATTTTTTTATTCCGTTTTTGCGTTTCCGTTTTTCCGTTCCGTTTTCCGTTCCACCTTTTAGCAACATCTAATATCATTGAACCCCGACATATAGCTTCCGAGATATGTACCTTTACCAGGAACTTAAACAATGTGTTACAGACGAACCCAGGTAAAGTATGCCCGATCCATGTACTTGGGCAAGAAGCAAAGGTGTACCAAAGGGGTAATCAGAATCATAAAACCGTCAAGACAAAGACAAAACCGGCAGACAAAAAATCATCACAACAAAACAAACCACATAACAACATAAAACACACACACATAACAACAAAACCGCATTCAGCAACGCGAACTCAAGTCGAAACGAGAGTGAACTCAGGTGCTCCGGAAGAGTGAGCAGTTCCTGCTTGCTATAGCACACCCGTCACGTTGCCAAAGATCGATTAAGTGTTGGTCAAATCCGGAAAGGATGGCATTACAAAACTCTATGTCAAACCAACATCTGTGCTCATCTGAGAGATAGAAATCCCGTATTTGCATACAAGCACATGATGTCGCCCGTAAAATTTCTTGAGTGATGACAACAACCTGGGAGCAACGTACCCCTGTGTTAACAATTTGCTTGTCAGCCGTGTAGCTCTATCAAGGAAGTCGTTGTACTCCCCACATGCTCTGGAATAACGAATCAATTGTGATACGTAAACTCCATATGCTGGAGCGAACGGAATGTTGCTACACAGAAAGGGAAATTAACTATTGGAAAGTTGAAGTCATCACGTTTGTCATAGAGCTTTGTACAAAGCCATGCATGAAATAATTAATTGAACAAAAACTTCATAATATGTAAGGAGGTCTATGGTGCATATTACGTGTTCATGAGATTTAAGATACCGTCGGAATACAATGTTGTTGTCCGTGGAAGCAAATGTGTTGCCAACTTTAATTTTGAACGTTTCTCGCCTTTGTACACTCTCTGTGTGTTACTTCCTAACTCGTTAGCTGTCCAAGGTCGGTGGTAGCCTTCGGGTACACCATTTTACCCTCAACCAATAGTAACAAATTGCGCGTTATAAGCCGGTGTGTCAAGAATGGCGTAAAACATAAACTCTCTAGCTTACTCTCTTAATTTTCTCTTTTTTAAAACGTAAAGATTGACATACCAACACTTTAATGGATGAATCTTCATTATTTTGAATGGTTGATATAAAAGGCTCTTTTCACCAAATATTGGACGATAAATGATGTATTTAGCACTACTAGTTTATGAGTATGAGCTTGTCTACAAGTCAACACATACCTTGGGAAAGCTTACACCCAGGCATGTAACAAGAACAATCTTCCTCGGATGGAACACAATAACACTTATTCACCGGTGGCGAAACAAACGTGTATCCCCTTGTGTAATCACAAGTACAAGATACATCTGTAATTGTCGAACCATTCGAGTACACCACTTGGCCTTCTTCTGAACATTGCGATTTTTGAAAGAGACAGTCACTGTTCATCCAGGTTTCAAATATTATTGGCTGATATCTGCTCTTACTACAGTTTGCTTTGTGCAAAATTGGTTGAAATACGACCTTAGTTCCTTCAATAAAAACAAAACAATATTATAAATATATTTTAGCAATTTTATTATGATTTTTTAAAACAAAACAAATAAAAAGCTTCGCTGAGCGCAGCATGATAGGAACACAACATGTCAAACCCTGTACGTGTTAGGCCCAATATTGATAGTCAATTGCTCTTGACACATGCAGCCCATGGTGGACTGACAAAGTGTTTTGACACATGCTGCCTTTGCTGGACTTTCTACCCACATTTCACGAGGAATTCATTCTTTTCAAAAGCAGACCAAAATAAATTACAATTACAAAAATAATACCCTTTTTGACCCCTTGAGGTATCTGCTACCTTTCATTTTTTACCCTTTTGGCCCTTAATGACAAGTAGGGGAAGGGGGTATCACAAAATTAACTCTCAAATTTGTAAATGCACTTCTTGACAGGAATTAATGTGCCAAATAAATTGAAATAAGACAATGAATAAGTTTTAATTTTGGCTCTTTTTAGCCCCTAAGATTTCACAATTGAAAAAGGGGAGGTTGCAATAATTAATCCTCCATTTGTATTGACTACTTGACAAGACTTAACATTCAAAAGACAATTTTAAATTATTGTGCTTTACCATATGAAATTTAAATTTTTGAAATATCTTGTATAGCTGTCAAGATATAGGGCTAAATAAGTGCAAAATTTGAAAAAAAAAACAAAAAAAGAGCAAAAACTCTCACATCAGCGGTTGGATCTTTTTCAAAATTTCAGAACAGGTAGATCCTAATATGCTGATCACTTTTGATTGTTGCACAATTTTGATATCCTTAACCATTTTTGAGTTATTAGCAAAAAACAACAATTTACCCTATGCTATATTTTTAGCCATGGCGGCCATGTTTTTTAACAAATCAAAAATCTGAACGACTGAATTGTAGCATATAGGCTATTAAACAAGTTTACCAAGTTTAAATGCAGTTGGTTTTATGGTGTCAGACAAGTTAATCTTTGAAATTTAGGGAAAAAGTAATGAAAAATGGTAAGTTTTGACGTTTTAAGGGCAATAACTCCTAAAAGGAATGGTCCTACAGCTTTGACCTGATTACATGAAATGAAGATCTTGATGTGCTTAATTATATGCAATTTGAAATTTTGAAATATCTTGTATAGTTTTCAAGATATAGGGCTAAATAAGTGCAAAATTTTGAAAAAAATCCAGAAAAAGGGCAATAGCTCCTACATCAGTTGTTGGATCTTTTTGAAAATTTCTGGGCAGGTAGATCTTGAGGTGCTGGCCACTTCTAGATTGGTCAGAATTTTGATATCTGTTACCGTTTTTGAGTTATTTGCAAAAAACTGCAATTACCCCTATGTTCTATTTTAGCCACGGCGCCCGTGTTTTTTGACCAACCAAAATCCGAACGATAAATTTGTAAAGGAATTTGTATAGAATAATCTTACCAAGTTTAGTAACATTTGGCTCGGGGGTTTCAGAGGAGAAGATTTTTGAAAAATTGTTTGCAGACGATGACGACGACAGACGACGACAATGGTCACCAAGTGATGGTAATAGCTCACCTTGACCTTTTTTGGCCCTTTTTGGGCCCCTTATTTCTAAATGAAAAAAGAGGGACCCCAAAATCAATTCCATATATGATTTAATAATAAGGCATATAATTGTCAAATTTCATAGCAATTGGCCAACCAGAATTAAAGTTATTGTTGGAAGAAATAAAGTATTTGAATTTGTTGCGCCTTTTGGCCCCTAATTTCTAAACGAATGAAAAGGGGACCCTTTAAATCAATCCCATTAATCCTTTTATCGTATGAAACATAATGGTAAAATTCCACAGCCTTTGGTAAACCAAAACAAAAGTTATTGTGGGAACAAACAAAAACGTAGCGTTTAATTATATGCAATTTGAATTTTTGAAATATCTTGTATAGTTTTGAAGATATAGGGCTAAATAAGTGCAAAATTTTGAAAAAATTCCAGAAAAAGGGCAATAGCTCCTACATCGGTTGTTGAATCTTTTTGAAAACTTATGGGCAGGTAGATCTTGAGGCGCTGGTCACTTTTACTATGGTCAGAATTTTGATATCTGTTACCGTTTTTGAGTTATTTGCAAAAAACTGCAATTACCCCCATGTTCTATTTTAGCCACGGCGGCCATGTTTTTTGACGAACCAAAATCCGAACGATTTATTTGTAAAGGACATACTATAGAACAATCTTACCAGGTTTAGTAACATTTGGCTCGGGGGTTTCAGAGGAGAAGATTTTTGAAAAATTGTTTGCAGACGACGACGACGACGACAGACGACGACAATGGACACCAAGTGATGGTAATAGCTCCCCTGGACCTTTTTGGCCCTTTTTGGGCCCATTATTTCTAAATAAAAATAAGAGGGACCCCCAAAATCAATTCAATATATGATTTAATAATAAGGCATACAATTGTCAAATTTCATAGCAATTGGCCAACCAGAAAGTTATTGTTGGAAGAAATAAAATATTTGAATTTGTTGCGCCTTTTGGGCCTCTAATTTCTAAACGAATAAAAAGGGGACCCTTAAAATCAATCCCATTAATCCTTTTATCGTATGAAATAAAGGTAATAACAAAACTACCGAACTTGAATGATCAATCTCAAAGTCCAGAGAAAATGACAAAAACGAATCAGTCATACCGGAGAACTGGTGGATCGCAATGGTCCTGACTTGGTACAGGCATTTCAAACGAAATTGTGGGTTAAACCAGGTTTTATGGCGCCAAACCTCCCTCTTCCATTGCGATCTTAGGATCCGGTAATGACCATAGAACACAACATAGTTGTGACACACAATAGGGATATTGAGGTGATCATCTCAGTACAGCACACCAGTCAAACACTAATTAAAACAATTAACTATCATATCTTTTAACTCAATTTTGAACTTTTCTACTAGTGGCTGATAACGAAGAAAGATTTTTTTTAGTGATCGTATGAGACGTATTTTCTTATAGCCCTGCTTCAAAAGTCGGTCACGAAGAAACCGGTGTCTGATAAAAAAATCTGTGAAATGTGTGCAAGCTCTGGCATATCGAATAAGTTGAGAAATATAAACACCGTAAGCAGGAGAAGTAGGTATATTGCTCTGTAGATTAGGAAAATTAATAATTTGAAAATTAAAATCGTCTCGTTTATCGTAAATTTTTGTACTGAGATGACCACCTGGGTCAAATTCGAGGTGCAAATCCAAGAAAGACGTGAAGCAATTAGATTCGGTGGTCTCTTTAATCTCCAATTCTGGAGGATATATTGAAGGAATCCAACTACCAAATGAAGTGTTATTGACAGAAAGGACATTGTCAATATATCTGAATGCAAGATTAAATGACCTTGCCTCTTTCATCTTCTTGTTCTTTACGAGTCCCTGAAGAAATTCAGTCTCGTAAGAGTTTAAAAACAAATCGGCGAGAAGAGGAGCACAGTTTGTGCCCATTGGAATGCCGATTTGTTGTTGAAAAATCTCTCCTCCGAAGGTGACAAATATGTTGTCAATGAGGAAATCAAGCGTACTGCAAACTTGTTCCAGTGTGTAACAAATTTTATCTTTGAAAGATGTTTTGGAAAAGAATGTAGAATTATAACCCAAAACAACAAAATTCCTTGAGTTTGAATAGGCTTTTTCGAGAAGTTTTTTCAGGCGACATTTTAGTTTTTCGTGTGGCAAGGTAGTGTATAAAGTTGAAAAATCGAACGTTTTCAATGAGTGAACCTCAGAAAATGATCTAGATTTAAAATGATCTAACAAATCTTTTGAGTTTTTCAAAATCCACATATGGTTAATTCCACTACGATTATAAATAGTGTCGCAGTATGCTTGCTGACCTTCTTTGACAGCAGACAAGATTTTAGTTAAATGAACGGACAGCTCTGTAGTTGAACATGATGAAGATCCAGCTATATACCTTTCTTTGTACGGATTTTTGTGAAGTTTAGGTATCCAGTACAAATATGGTAACTCTTTATGTTCCTCTTTCATTCGAATATTGAAAGAGGACATAAAAGAGCTATGGTTGGCTATGATTTCATCTTTGTTAAATGTAGTCCGTGTGTATGTAGCGCTAGCGGAAGTATTACCATCAATGCCTAGTTCTTTTATTAGACAATTGTAATAATGTGCTTTACATACAAAAACTATATTATTGGAAGCCTTGTCTGCTGGCGTGACAACATACCTGTCATGTAAGGAAGAGAGACAATTGAGAGCTTCACGATCTCTAAATACAGAAGAAGGCCGGGGGTTCACACAATTGCGAAGTTTGTCTATTCGGCTTCGTACAATAGATCGGATAGTCCTTACCCAGTCCGACAGTGATTCAAGTTCTACTTGGTAAAATTTCACTGCCTTTGGTAAACCAAAAGAAAAGTTATTGTGGGAACAAACAAAAAAGTTGCATTTTAGGCCCCTAGTTTCTAAACAAGAGGCTCCCTGGAGCTTGAATTGCTCACCTGGTCATGAGTCAACCCTATACATTTAAGGGGCCATAACCACTATAAGGGGTTATCTGACAACTTCGACCCTTTAAAAACTTTTGTAGAGCTTAATGAACTGAACATTTTAGTAAGCAACAGCTTTTCTCTATCTGCTATAGTTTTCATTCACTACGCCAAAAACATGAAAAATCGTCATTTTAGGGGCCGTTACCCCTATAAGGGGTCATCTGACAACTTTGATCTTGAGGAGACTTTTGAGGAGCTTTATGAGCTAAACATCTAAGCAAGCAAGAGCTTCTCTCTATCTACTATAGTTTTCATTGACTAAGCTAAAAACATGAAAAAATGTTATTTTAAGGGGCCCTAACCCCTATACGGAGTCATCTGACAACTTTGACCCAATGAAGACTTTTGTAGAGCCAAGTGAACTGAACATTTAAGCAGGCAACAGCTTTTCTCTATCTGCTATACAGATGGGTCCAGTCCTAACCTGTACAAAAGTGGACAAAAAGCAGACTTTTGGACAGCTATTTTGGTCAGGTCAGGTCAGCTTGAGCTGTCCGAAAAGTAAACCTTGGTCTGTTTGAGTGAACCACGGTCCGCTTCGTCTGGTCAGGTTCACTATCATGACAGGACAGGAGCTGACCTGACCAGAAGTCTGGTCAGCTAAAAGCTGTCCTGACCAGAAGTCTGGTCAGCTAATGGCTGTCCTGACCAGAGGTCTGGTCAGCTAAGAGCTGTCCTGACCTAAAGTCTGGTCAGCTAATAGCTGTCCTGACCAAAGGTCTTGTCAGCTAAGAGCTGTCCTGACCAGAGGTCTGGTCAGCTAATACCAGACCAGACCTTTGGTCAGGTCAGCTTAAAGCTGTCCTAGGATAGGAGTATAAACCAGACCAAGGACAAAGTCTGCTATTAAAGCGAACTTCAGACCTGTCCACGGTCCACTAAGGCTGACCAGAATGCTGTCCAGAGTGAACCAAGAACTGACTTTTGGACAGGTTCTCTGGTCCACTTGCTATACAGGTTAGGACTGGACCCATCTGTAGTTTTCATTCTATAGGCCAAAAATATGAAAAAAAAGTCATTTTACAAGGCGTTCCCCCTATAAGGGGTCTTATGACAACTTTGATCCTATTAAGACTTTTGTAGAGCTTAATGAGCTGAACATTTAAGCAAGCAACAGCTTCTCTCTATCTGCTATAGTTTTCATTCCATTGGCCAAAAATACGAAAAAACGTTATTTTAGGACTGTAACCCCTCTAAGGGGTCATCTGACAACTTCAACTCTATGGAGACTTTTGTAGAGCTAAATGAGCTGAACATTTAGGCAAGCAACATTTTTTTCTCTATCTGTAATAGTTTTCATTCTACAGGCCAAACACATGACAAAAAGCTATTTTTCATCTTTAAGGGGCCGTAACAACAATAAGGGGTCATCTGACAACTTAGATTCAATGAAGACTTTTGTAGAACTGTTGATGCTGAAGCAGTAGCGTGCATCAGATTTATCCTATCTCTTATACCTTTTGATTTACAAGCCAAAGACAGTAGTCTGACCCCCTGGTCTATTTTTATTAATGGCGGCCATGTTGTTTGGACGGCGGTCGCCATTTGTGCAATCTTGGTAGAGGACATCCGATAGATGAAGTGTGCAAAGTTTCAAACCAGTAGTAGCTTAGCACAGTTGCATCCCCATCTTTTGACCTTGACCTTGATTTTCTGGTTGAGTGACTTTGATTATTTTAATTGCAATTATTAGGAATGTTTGAGTTGTATAAACATTTTTAAGCCCCGCGACGACATGTCGGGGGGGGGGCATGAAGTTTTACTTATGTCCGTCCGTACGTACGTATTTCCGTCAAGCTTTTCTCGGGAACCGTACGTGAGAATGATTTGAAACATGGTAGGATGGTTCAGTATGACAAACAATACGTCCTAAGCCATTTGTAGACCTGTTGGACATCTACTCCCTGTTTGGGACTTAGGTCAATGTGATAATATGAAAATATCCGTCAAGCTTTTATGAGAAACCATACATAAGACTGATTTGAAACTTAGTAGGATGGTTCAGTATTACAAACTATACGTCCTAAGCGATTTTGAGACCTGTCGAACATCTACTTCCTGTTAAGGACTTGGGCCAATGTGAAAATATGTGAACATGACTTTGAAAATTTCCGTCAAGCTTTTCTCAGGAACCGTACATGAGAAATAATTTGAAACTTTGTAGGAATGTTCAGTATGACAAACTATACGTCCTTAGCCATTTTGAGACCTGTCGGACATTTACTTCCTGTTTGGGACTAGGGCGATATAAAAATCAACTTGAAAATATTTGTCAAACTTTTCTCAGAAAGTGTACATGGGTATGATTTGAAACTTGGTAGGATGGTTCAGTATGACAAACTGTATGTCCTTCAAAATTTTCAGGGACATCTACTTTCTGGTTGGGGCCTATAGCGGGGGCATCCGTGTCCCATGGACACATTCTATCTGTATTTCATCTCAGAAACTGAAAATCCATGTAAATTCATAATATAGTGCAAGTAAAAAAAATAATTGTTTCTGATGGTGTCGGCAGGCGAGACATACTTTAGTGTTCACTCTTGTATAAAGAAGTAGTCTTTTCCATTCTAGTCTGTTTCATATTTTGTAACAAGTACTAACGGTGTTTCGAGATTTTTTTGCTGTAAACTTGATAGGTGCAACAGCATGGTTCCCTTCTCAAAAGTCTTCCATATTGTACTAGCCTAATGTCGAAGCTTAGCTAGGTACACATGTAATCTCTAATATTTTTATGACCCGACAGCGTATGTTGATCGGCCATATAGTTTTAGGCTAAACAAAAAAGTATGTGTGTTTACTGTCACATGCTGAAAAACATTAGGGTCGGTAGGTAGGAAATTATTTTTTTTTTATATTTTTTTTTACCTTGAGTCTATGGGGGCAGCTTTGTGACTTTAACAGTGCTTAATGGAAAATGCTCAAAAAAAGTTTAGGGTAGGGGTTAAAAAATACATAGGGTTGGGTGACAGTCATGACAGTAAACTCACTTACTTTTTTATACGACCGCAAAAATTTTGCGGACGTATAATGGTATGATGCTGTCGTCTGCGTCATCGTCTGCGTCGTTGTCTGTTAACTTTAGTGTTCCCACAATAACTTTAGTTCTAGTTATCCGGGCCAAAAAACTACTTTTTTGTTTGTTTCCACAATAACTAAAGTTCTAGTTATCTGATTGCTATGAAATATGACAGTGATGTTCATTACTATAAAAGGATGAATGGGATTGATTTTGGGGGTCCCCCTTGTTTTCGTTTTGAAATTAGGGGCCCAAAAGGGGCTAAAAAATTCATATATTTTATTTGTTTCCACCATAACTTTGGTCTTAGTTGGCCTATTGCTGTGAAATTTGTCAAGAATGTTTCTTACAATAAAAGAATGAACCTGATGAATTTTACGTGTCTTTTTTTATACGACCGCAAAAAGTTTGTGGTCGTATTATGGTATGATGCTGTCGTTGTCGTCGTCGTCGTTGTCTGTTAACTTTTTAGTGTTTCCACAATAACTTTAGTTCTTGTTGTCCGATTGCTATGAAATCTGACAGTAATGTTCCTTACCATACAAGGATGAATGGGATTGATTTTGGGGGTCTCCCCTTTTTTGTTTCGAAATAAGGGGCCCAGAAGGGGCAAAAAATTCAAAAATATTTTATTTGTTTCCACCATAACTTTGGTCCTAGTTGGCCTATTGCTGTGAATTTTGTGAAGAATGTTTCTTACAATAACAGAATGAACCTGATGAATTTTTGCGCCCCCATTTTTCCCGTTGTGTAATTAGGAGCCAAAAGGGGCCAAAATAATAACTTTTTCATTAGTGGTCTGATTTTGAAGCAGATCATGTGAGTATTTTCCCCCCAAAATCAGACGGTCAAAGGTCAAGGTCACAAAAAGTGAAAATTACATTTTTTTTCCCTTACTTGAATTTATTTTTCATTTCTGCATTTCCTTCAAAATACAGCGTGGTTTATACAAATATTAGTGAAATTTTGACAATGATATGCCTTACCATACTACCATATATGGTCTACCATTATTTCATTTTAGATATAAGGGGCCCAAAAAGGGGCAAAAATTGTACCTTTTTTATTTCTGATCCGATTTAGATTTTTTTTTTTGCAATTTAATTCTTGTCAAGTAGAGGATACAGAATTGAGGATTAGTTATAGTTAATTTTTTTTTCAAGATTTTGTCTACTCAAGCTAAATTTAAACTTTCGAAGAACAATTAATCGTTTTGAAGCGCTGTCCATACTATTTGGTATATGGATAGTCCATTTACAGTTAGAAGAAAATGTGACACCTAAGTGCTTATGATTCTCAACATTTATTTTTTTTTATAAAAGTTATATAAAGATTATTTGCTCTTTGAGTTGAGAATACAACACACTCTGTTTTGCTTGGATTAAAATTAACAAGCCATTTTTAAGACCAGAGTTGAATTTTATACAGACCAGAATAAAGGATAGCTTCTGTTTCATTTATACTGTTCGATGAACATGAAAAGGAAGTGTCATCAGCCAAATGACGTGCAATACTTTGGGCAGTATCAGAAATGTCGTTTTTATAGATCAAAAATAAAAGCGGACCCAGAACAGATCCTTTGGGAGCACCCCTTTAATTTCAGTCAGATCCGATTTATAATTTTCAATAATCACTTTCTGCGGTCTGTTACTAAGATAGTCATTTTGCCAGTAACAATCTTCCAGAAATTTTGAATGATTTGATTTTTAAGGCGCCATGTGTGCCAAACCTGATCAAATGCATTTGAAATGTCACAAAAGACTGCACAAACAATTTGTCGATTATCTAAGGCAATACAGATATTATGATATATTTCAAGAAGTTGGTGAACAGCTGAATGTTTTTGCATGAATCCAGATTGATATTTATGTAATGACAAATTATCCAATAAAAAGTTATATAATGTATATAATATAAAAGTATTCATAAATCACTCTCTTAACAACCTTTCTAACGCAACTTAGTAAACTAATTGGTCTATAATTTGTTTGGTCCGATTTGTCACCTTTTTGAATAAGGGGATATCCATCTATCAGGGAATTTACCGCGCAAAAGTGAGTAGTTAAAAAGCATCACCCTGTGGGATTTTCTTAATTATGGCCCTGAATCAGGGATAGAGAGGCTATATACTTTTTACTTAGCTGTCTTTCTTTTGATGTTTGTGAACACTATAGCAGAAAAAAGTTATAACAAAATTACAATTAATGGAGGATTAGTATCAAACATCTGAGAGAAAGGCAAAATCAGGCAGACATACTGAAGAATTTGAAGACCGCAATGGTCCTGGCTTTATGCATTCATTTCCAAGGAAATGGAGGGTTTGAACAAGGATTTTGGAAACCCACTGTTCCTTTGTGACAGAACTGAAATCTATGACAGTGATTCAGTACAGTTTTCACACTAAAATTTCATAAAAATCTATCAAATATTTATGAAAAAACATTGATTTTTTTCTTCCAATCACCTTTCTGACTACTTTTGAGCTGAATATGTTTTAAATTCTTAACTATCAGTCACTTTCATTTGATTTGATACTGACTAAGGCCTTTAGATGGTTTGTATAAACCACGCTGTATTTTGAAGGAAATGCAGAAATGAAAAATAAATTCAAGTAAGGGAAAAAAAATGTAATTTTCACTTTTTGTGACCTTGACCTTTGACCGTCTGATTTTGGGGGGAAAATACTCACATGATCTGCTTCAAAATCAGACCACTAATGAAAAAGTTATTATTTTGGCCCCTTTTGGCTCCTAATTACACAACGGGAAAAATGGGGGCGCAAAAATTCATCAGGTTCATTCTGTTATTGTAAGAAACATTCTTCACAAAATTCACAGCAATAGGCCAACTAGGACCAAAGTTATGGTGGAAACAAATAAAATATTTTTGAATTTTTTGCCCCTTCTGGGCCCCTTATTTCGAAACAAAAAAGGGGAGACCCCCAAAATCAATCCCATTCATCCTTGTATGGTAAGGAACATTACTGTCAGATTTCATAGCAATCGGACAACAAGAACTAAAGTTATTGTGGAAACACTAAAAAGTTAACAGACAACGACGACGACGACAACGACAGCATCATACCATAATACGACCACAAACTTTTTGCGTTCGTATAAAAAAAGACACGTAAAATTCATCAGGTTCATTCTTTTATTGTAAGAAACATTCTTGACAAATTTCACAGCAATAGGCCAACTAAGACCAAAGTTATGGTGGAAACAAATAAAATATATGAATTTTTTAGCCCCTTTTGGGCCCCTAATTTCAAAACGAAAACAAGGGGGACCCCCAAAATCAATCCCATTCATCCTTTTATAGTAATGAACATCACTGTCATATTTCATAGCAATCAGATAACTAGAACTTTAGTTATTGTGGAAACAAACAAAAAAGTAGTTTTTTGGCCCGGATAACTAGAACTAAAGTTATTGTGGGAACACTAAAGTTAACAGACAACGACGCAGACGATGACGCAGACGACAGCATCATACCATTATACGTCCGCAAAATTTTTGCGGTCGTATAAAAAAGTAAGTGAGTTTACTGTCATGACTGTCACCCAACCCTATGTATTTTTTAACCCCTACCCTAAACTTTTTTTGAGCATTTTCCATTAAGCACTGTTAAAGTCACAAAGCTGCCCCCATAGACTCAAGGTAAAAAAAAATATAAAAAAAAAATAATTTCCTACCTACCGACCCTAATGTTTTTCAGCATGTGACAGTAAACACACATACTTTTTTGTTTAGCCTAAAACTATATGGCCGATCAACATACGCTGTCGGGTCATAAAAATATTAGAGATTACATGTGTACCTAGCTAAGCTTCGACATTAGGCTAGTACAATATGGAAGACTTTTGAGAAGGGAACCATGCTGTTGCACCTATCAAGTTTACAGCAAAAAAATCTCGAAACACCGTTAGTACTTGTTACAAAATATGAAACAGACTAGAATGGAAAAGACTACTTCTTTATACAAGAGTGAACACTAAAGTATGTCTCGCCTGCCGACACCATCAGAAACAATTATTTTTTTTACTTGCACTATATTATGAATTTACATGGATTTTCAGTTTCTGAGATGAAATACAGATAGAATGTGTCCATGGGACACGGATGCCCCCGCTATAGGCCCCAACCAGAAAGTAGATGTCCCTGAAAATTTTGAAGGACATACAGTTTGTCATACTGAACCATCCTACCAAGTTTCAAATCATACCCATGTACACTTTCTGAGAAAAGTTTGACAAATATTTTCAAGTTGATTTTTATATCGCCCTAGTCCCAAACAGGAAGTAAATGTCCGACAGGTCTCAAAATGGCTAAGGACGTATAGTTTGTCATACTGAACATTCCTACAAAGTTTCAAATTATTTCTCATGTACGGTTCCTGAGAAAAGCTTGACGGAAATTTTCAAAGTCATGTTCACATATTTTCACATTGGCCCAAGTCCTTAACAGGAAGTAGATGTTCGACAGGTCTCAAAATCGCTTAGGACGTATAGTTTGTAATACTGAACCATCCTACTAAGTTTCAAATCAGTCTTATGTATGGTTTCTCATAAAAGCTTGACGGATATTTTCATATTATCACATTGACCTAAGTCCCAAACAGGGAGTAGATGTCCAACAGGTCTACAAATGGCTTAGGACGTATTGTTTGTCATACTGAACCATCCTACCATGTTTCAAATCATTCTCACGTACGGTTCCCGAGAAAAGCTTGACGAAAATACGTACGTACGGACGGACATAAGTAAAACTTCATGCCCCCCCCCCCGACATGTCGTCGCGGGGCTTAAAAATGTTTATACAACTCAAACATTCCTAATAATTGCAATTAAAATAATCAAAGTCACTCAACCAGAAAATCAAGGTCAAGGTCAAAAGATGGGGATGCAACTGTGCTAAGCTACTACTGGTGGCATATGCATACCAAGTTTCATTAACCTAGGACCAATGACCAATATGTCTTGAGATATGGAGGTGCTCGCAAAACATTTCCATTGATATTATATGTATTGAAAATTGTCAAAGTCAATCAACCGGAAAGTCAAGGTCTAGGTCAAAAGATGGGGATGCAACTGTGCTAAACTACTACTGGGGAATATGCATACCAAGTTTCATTAACTTAGGACCTATAGGTCTTGAGATATGGGGGGGGGGGTGCTCGCAAAACTTTTCCATTGCTTTTATATGTATTAAAAATTGTCAAAGTCACTGAATCGGAAGACAAGGTTAAGATCAAAAGATGGGTTATGCAACTGTGTTGAGCTACTACTGGGGCATATGCATACCAAGTTTCATCAACCCAGGACCTATAGTTCTTGAGACATGGAGGTGCTCATAAAACTTTTCCAAAAAGTTAACGCCGCCGGTAAAGTAACACCTATGTCCCGCTCTGCTTCGCAGGCGAGACAAAAATCACGTAATATCATATATGATTATGAGGATGGTAGGCAAAAACATGCGAGACATCTTCTTATTAAGAGGCTGTCCATTTAGAAATCAGGCAAAAGCCTTCAAAACCTGGCACATGAAAAATTGTATCCCAGCAAATTTATTGTTTTAATGTATTGTTGGACTCATATGTAAAACAAAAATCACCAGGATTCGTTTGAAAGCAACATGGATGACATATGATTCAGCCTGAAAGTTCATGAACAAAGCAACCAAATTTTGCAAATATGCAAGAGTTATCTCCCTTTTTCTGCATGTTTTCAATGCATTCTATATAAATTATATCTAAGTTATCACTTCAATTAACCAAAAATCTGCATTTGTTTTGGGGAATGGATGTTAACCTGATGTGAAATCAATGAAAGTTTTTGAAAAACAAAATTTGTCATGTGCCAGCTATCATGGCTATTGCCTGGTTTTTGCTTGGACAGCCTCTTAATAGACCATCAATATCATAAGTCCTGCAAAAACTTCCCCGGTCGGGCAAACACTTTTAATTATCTGACTGAGGAATTGACATAGACATTGATAGATTTTAAACTTGAATATATATAAACATATTTTTTCCTATCTATTTGACTCTTTGTCGATTTGTTCACGTTTGCTTAACAATAATATAAACTATGTGTGTTTATTCTTTGGTGAGACAGTCACATCATTCATGTCATTAGGCAAAAAAAATATTTGTTTGTTTCCTGCTTCCTATTTTTGAAAATTAGGGTAGGTATGTAGGATTGTTTGTTTTTACAAAATTACATGTATTTTACATTGAGTCAATGGGTAAGCAAATTTGGCGACTTTCTCCATCTCATATATTCTAGGATTCTAGGAAGTCTGCTTCATATTTAGATCTACATCTCGAAATTGACCCCCAAGGAAGACTTTCAACAAGGCTCTATGACAAACGTGATGACTTCAACTTTCCAATCGTCAACTTTTCCTTCTTGTGAAGCAATATTCCGTCTGCTCCAGCTAATTGAGTTTCCGTATCTCGATTGATTCGTTACTCCAGAGCGTGCGGGACTGACATCGGATTCCTTAGTAGTGCGACACGTCTGACGCAAAAATTGCTCACACAGGGTTATGGTGCTCCTCGGTTCCTGTCTTCACTCAAGAAATTTTACGGAAGACATCATGCACTTATAGACAAACATGGGATTTCGATCTCTCAGATGAATGCAGATGTTGGTTTGTCTTAGAGTTTTGTTTTGTCTTCCTTTACCGGATTGGACACACTGAATGGACTATTGGCAACGCGACGGGTGTGCTATAGGAAGCAGAAACTGCTTACTCTTCCAGAGCACCTGAGTTTACTCTTGTGTCGACTGGAGTTCGCGTTGTTGATTGATATTCAGTTATTTTTTGTTTCCATGTTTTACATGTTGTCTGTTTTTGCCCGTTCTTGTTGGTGTTTACTGGTTTTGTCTCTGCCCTATCGGTCTTTTGACATGCGGATACCCCATTAGTACGGTGACCTCTGCTTCTTTAACGGTGCTTGTTCTAAAATGTCAATAAAAACTTTAGGGTAGGGTTCAAAAATAGCGAAGGTAGGGAACAGGAAACAGACATATATTTTTCGCCTTACTACATCGGACCCATCAGAATTAAAGCCCCTGTGGTAACAAAAGGTGTCTTCTAGTATCTATTCAGATATTTTACATATATATTCAGATCGCTTAAAATTAATGATGTAGGTTATGATGTCATGAATGTGTCTTTTGTTTTTTTCCAAATATTTTGCTGATATATTCAGATCGCTCTTAATCAAAGAATGAATCTAAATGGATCTTTCTGTGCCTATTACGACTTGTTCTATATGGAAATCTTTCACCACAAACATCACATTTATAAGGTTTAGCACCAGTGTGTATCCTTAGGTGTGTCTGTAGATCTTTATTACAACGGAATGTTTTACAGCATTCACCACATACGTAGGGTTTATAATCAGCATGCATAAGCAAATGTTCCTGTAGGCTAGTATTGCGACTGAATGCTTTACCACATTTATGACAATTATAGGGTTTTTCACCCGTGTGTATCCTCAAATGTCTCTTAAAGTCCCCACTCCGATAAAACTCTTTAGCACATTCATCACATTTGAAAGGTTTATCACCAGTATGGATCTTCTTGTGTATCCGTAGGGCTCTATTCTGACTAATCCCTTTATTCATGTTATTACTGTCATCACATTTTGAAGGTTTATCCCCTGAATGTATCCTAACGTGTTTCCGTAGACCATCATTATGACTAAATCCTTTACCACATTCGCCACATTTGTATGGTTTATCACCAGTATGTATCCTCGTGTGTATCTTCAGGGTTCCACTCTGACTAAACCCTTTTCCACAATGATCACATGTATAAGGTTTTTCACCTGTATGTATCCTCATGTGTATCTGTAGGTTCTGGTTTGTACTAAACCCTTTGCCACATTCATCACATTTAAAAGGTTTATCACCAGTGTGTATCCTCTTGTGTCTTTGAAAGGCAGTTACACCACTTAACTCTTTACCACATTCATCACATGTATAAAGTTTATCAGCTGTATGTTTCCTCATGTACATCTGCAGGTTCTGACTTGTACCAAACCCTTTGTCGCATTCATCGCCTTCGTAAGGTTGATCAACTGGATGTATCCTCATGTGTTTCAGTAGGTCACCACTTTGACTAAACCCTTGATCATATTGATCACATTCATTAGGCTTATCCGTAGTGTGTATCTGAAGGCTTCCATTCTGACTAAATCCTTCAATAATTTCGTCACCTTTAAAATCATCCACTGAATGTATCTTCATGTGTGTCTGTAGAGCATAATAATGACTAAACCCTTTACCACAGTCACCACATTTGAAGGGTTTATCACCTGAATGTATTCTCATGTGTATCTTGAGGGTCCCACTCTGACTAAATCTTTTACCACATTCATCACATGTATAAGGTTTTTCGCCTGTATGTATCCTCATGTGTATCTGTAGGTTCTGACTTGTTGTAAACCCTTTGCCACATTGACATTTGTAAGGTTTATCACCTGTATGTATCCTCATGTGTACCTGTAGGTGTACATTCTGAATAAACCCTTTACCGCACTTATCACACTTATAAGGTTTATTACCTGTATGACTCATCATGTGCCTCTTCAGGTAATCATTACGGATAAAACATCTACCACAAACACCGCAGCTATAAGGTTTGATATCATCAGTATGCTGGTATATAGTGTTGGGTGTTCCTAGTTTATCTTTAGTAAATTCTACGTATGGTGTACATTTTAGAGGTTTACTCTCTGTAAGTATCTTTGTGTTACCCTGAAAACAAAAAATAAAAACTTCCAAAATTAATAATAAAGAATGATAAATATACAATTATAGCCTTTTGGTGAGGTCAACACATATTTTTATCGACTCAAGAAAAACTATATCGTCCGAGGTCGATATATTGCTTTTCTGAGTTGATAAAAACATATATTACATATGGTTTATCATTCTTACATTTTCATTGGATTATTTGGTCATGTGATTTTAGTGATATTTAGTGTATTTCTTTGCTTTGGAAATAAAACGATGCATTTTTGGTATATTGACGCTATGTTTCTATTTTTACCTATATTGACGCTATGTTACTAAATTTAGATCCGGATATTCGTCCGTTCTTGACATATTTCATAGGTAGTACTCCACAATTAATCTATTTAGCTCATTTTTGCATGTGCTCGACGTTGACTATTTTGTCCCGGATTCTTGTAATCGCTTAAACTGCTATTTGCACTTTAAACTAGGTGGTGTTCCAAACTCCGGTCATGTTTAGTCGTGTTTAGTGCCGTATTTGGTTTCTTTGTTGTACTCGTTGCCCCTAGCAACTCTTAACATTTGTCAAAAATTTGGGGACAAAAATACGCAAAAATCGGGGTTTTGTCCTTTTTTTGAACGTTGCCAGTAGTCGAGCTTTCGGTTCAGGTGAAACGTAACATGTATGAAATGAATGCCCGAAAACAGTCCTTTCTTTTAAGACCAAATAAACCTATCCGACTTCGGCTCTTTTTTCCGCTAAAATTGTTCAAACTTAAAAATCTAAAAATAGCACATTTAAATTTGAGCCCATCCGCTGGTCACCATGCACAGCCGGAAACGACGCTTTATGATCATTGGTATTGATTTTTTCGAAATTATTCTTTAAAACAATAACTGTGGATCGTAATTTTTATATAACGGGTCCAGATTTTTTATTTGTCTTGTTTTAAGACCAAAACGAATCAATATTTTCATTTAACAAAAAAGTTCACAGGGGCCACATACGAAAACAATACTGTGAAAAAAATCCTAATTGTGGAGTACTACCATACACATCTGTGACGTCATTTAGAAGTCCTAAACATTGACATAGCTTTGCAACGGAGCTTTCACTTTCTAACGGTGTGAGAAAAGATACAAAACCAACAATGATTTTGTTTAAAATGTTAAGAATTTAATAAATTACATTTGATTTTTCGGTTAGAACGTGAATTATCTGTAAATAATTGTTAATGCAGAAATTGGGTTACCGCCATGACCACCAAGACAATAGAATGCAGTGAAGAAGGGCATGTTTGTCAGCATTTTACAAAGACGCAATAAACTTACTGCCCAAAAATTAAGGCTAGAAATAATAACAATTAAGGTGTGGAAGATTTCCTAGGTAAATTAGTTAATTTTTGTTTTGATATTGCAAGTCAAAAAATTATGAAATCGAAAAAAAAAAAACGTAAAAACACCGCGAATTTGAATTACATTATGTTAAAACAGCAATTCATTTAAAAAACTACATATGTAATATAACAATGATGGACTTTTGACTCTGTCAATACATTCTATATGGACCTGTTAAGAATATATTGACCTCGGACTTCGTCCTCGTTCAATATATGCCTAACAGGTCCATATATAGTGTATTGACCTCGTTAAAAGTCCATAATTGATAAATATTGACTGAAATGTAAAAGGCTATTGTATATTTTTTTTTATTATAATACTTTATGACTATTCTTATACTTTTAATATTAAAAGAAAACAAGAGTTAACACTAAAATATGTCTCGCCTGCTGGCACCATCAGAAAAGGAATTGTTTTTTCAACTTACACTATATTTTGAATTTTTGAGGATTAATTTCAGTGTCTGAGATCAAAAGGTGTTTATAGAACTTAAACATTGTTTAAACATGCAATAAAATAATCAAATTTACTCAACCAGAAATTTAAGGTCAAAGTTAACAGATGGGTATGCTACTGTTCTAAGATATAACTAGGGCATATATATGTATGTATGCCAAGTTTTATCAACCTAGGACCAATAGTACTTGCGATATGGAGGCGCTTGCAAAACCTTAGCATTGCTATTTCATTGAAAATTGTCAGTCACTCAACCAGAAAATCAAGGTAAAGGCCATAAGATTGGGATGCAATGGTGCTAGATACAATGTACTACTAGGGCTTTTGCATACGAAGTTTTATCAACCTAGGACTTATAATTCTCGAGATATGGAGGTGCTCGAAAAACCTTACCATGTAATGAAAATTGTCAAAGTCACTTAACCGGAAAATTAAGGTCAAGGTCAAAAGTTTAGGATGCAACTTTGCTAAGCTCATACTGGCCCATATGCATACTAAATTTCATCAACCTAGGACCTATAGTTCTTGAGATATGGAGGTGCTCATAAAACCTTACAAAAAGGTTAACACCGCCGCCAGTAAAGTAACACCTTTGTCCTGCTTTGCTTTGCAGGAGAGACAAAAACCATACACTTTTTTTTACAAATTGATCATTTTGAATGGACAAAGTAAACTTTAATAAAAGCAAAACAATATTGTTGTACTGATTATAACAAAAAACCTACAATAATTACTTTAAAATGAAGTTTTGTTTCATTAAGAATAGGCTACCAAACTATTTTAAGAAAGCCTTAGTCCTCAAACTTTTAAAATTCTGTTTTTAGAAATTATTATACTACCAACTATAAACAGTTTTATCGTGTGACTTATTTTAACCATTGACATTATAGAGTATTATAATAGGGGGCTAGGTGGCTGGGTGGTCTAATTTAGGTGCTAATTCAAATACCACACTATTGATCACTAGCCTTATTACCTTTCAGCAAGTGTTCGAGTCCCGTTTGTATCTAACAATAAAAAGCATTGCCATGCGCAGTATGATACGACCGCAACATGTTGAACCCTGTACTTTTTAGGCCCAATATTGATATTCAACTGCTCTGGACACATTCAGCCAATGGTGGACTGACAATGGTTTTTGACACATGCCTTCCTTGGTGGACTTTAGATTTTAACTATTTACAAAGCAAATGGAAAAAAAATATACTTACAATATCATATTTTTTCCATTTCAATATCCCTGCTCATTTTTATCATGTTTATGCTAAGAAATAGACCGGCCGCCATTTTCTATTATTAATCTATTATTGTTTATGTATTTGATCCCTTTGACCCCTAACTTCTTGAAAACAGTAACAGATATTTCAAATCTGTTAAACAAGTAAAAAAGTTTCAATTTTGGCCTCTTATAAATAATAGGGGGAAAAAGGGGGATTGCAATTTTTGTATCCACTTTTTGACAAGAACAAAAATGCAAAAAAAAATGTCACAATTAGATCTAAAGTAAAAAAGTTTCGAATTCTATCCCTTTTGGCCCTTAATTACATAACAGTGGTAAAAAGGGGGTTGCAAACATTAATTCTCAATTTTGCATCTGCTATTTTACAAGAACAAACATGATTTTTTTTTTTCAAAATCGAACTAGAAATAAAAAATATTTTATTTTTGGCCCCTTATGGCCCCTATTTACATAATGGTGAAAAAGGGGGCGCTAAAATTCATCAGGTTCATTCAGCCTGTACCAAGTCAGGACCATTGCGATCTATAACTATTCCGGTGTGTCTTCCATGTTTTGTCTCTTCTCCTGGACATTGAAATTGATCCTCCAAGTTGGGTTATTTTGTTACTACCTTTATTTATTGTAAGAAACATTCTTGACAAATCTCATAGCAATAGGTCAACTACATGTATGACCAAAGTTATGGTGGAAACAAATAAAATATTTGTATTTTTTGCCCCTTATTTCTAAACAAACAAGAGGCTCCCAGGAGCCTGAATCGCTCACCTGACATATGTGCCTGAAGTAAAGGTTATAAGGCAAAATCGATTTAACGTTGAAAGGGTCATAAGATTAATAAGGGGGTCATCTGACAATATGGTGGATCTAAAGGTGCTGATCACTTTTGTTCTCAATCAAAATCTAAAAATATGTCACCCTTTTTGAGTTATTTGCAATAAAATGCAGTTTAACCTAATGTTCTATTTTTAGCCACAGCGGCCATATTTTACAACCAATCAAAAATCCCCACAACAGTTCTATACACCTAATAATAATAAACAATAATACCAAGTTTGGTTCCATTTGGACTTAAAGTGTCAGAGGAGTTAACATTTTCAATATAAGGAAATGCAGTTAAAATGCTCAATTTTGACGTTCCAAGGGCAATAACTCCTCAAAGGAAAGGTCCTACAACGTTGACCCTGTTACAAATTTTGTAGATCTTGATGCGCTTAACAATATGTAATTTAAATTTCTCAAATATCTTGCATAGTTTTCAAGATATTGAGCTAAACAGGTGCAAAATTTGCAAAAAATCCACAAAAAGGGCAATAACTCCTACATGGGTTGTTGGATTTTCTTCAAAATTTCAGAGCTGGTAGATTTTGAGGTGCTGATTACTTTTGTTCCCAATCAAAATTTTGAAATCTGTCACCGTTTTAGAGTTATTTGCAAAAAACTGCCATTTACCTCTATGTTCTATTTTTAGCCACAGCGGCCATGTTTTACAACCAATCAAAAATCCCCACATCAGTTCTATACAGCTAATGCTAATAAACAACTATACCGAGTTTGGTTCCATTTGGACTTAAAGTGTCAGAGAAGTTAACGTTTTCAATGTAATGAGGAAATGCTGTTAAAATGCTAAATTTTGATATTCTAAGGGCAATAACTCCTAAAAGGAAAGGTCCTACAACGTTGACCCTGTTACATATTTTGTAGATCTTGATGTGCTTAACAATATGCAATATAAATTTCTCAAATATCTAGTATAGTTTTCAAGATATTGAGCTAAACAGGTGCAAAATTTGCAAAAAATCCACAAAAAGGGCAATAACTCCTACATGGGTCGTTGGATTTTCTTCAAAATTTCAGGGTAGGTAGATCTTGAGGTGCTGATCACTTTTACCCTATGCCAGAATTTTGATATCTGTAGCCGTTTTTGAGTTATTTGCAAAAAACTGCATTTTACCCCTATGTTCTATTTTTAGCCATGGCGGCCATGTTTTACGACGAATCAAAAATCCCCACAACAGTTCTAAGCACCGAATGCTAATGAACAACCATACCAAGTTTGGTTGCAATTGGACTTATGGTGTCAGAGGAGTTAACGTTTTAAAAAGTTGACGGACGACGGACGCCAAGTGATGACAATAGCTCACATGACCCTTCGGGTCAGGTGAGCTAAAAATGGGTGGACCCCCAAAATCAATTCCATTCATCCTTTTATGCTTAGAAACATCATTGTCAAATTTCATAGCAATCAGATAACTGGAACTTAAATTATTGTGGAAACACTACGACAACGACATCATCATCATGATCATACCATAATATGTCTGCAATTTTTTTGCAGTCATATAAAAGCACTTACAATCTTCCCTTGTAATAACATACATTTGTCATTTGTTGGAAACCATGGTTAAGGATAACAAAGAAAAACTTTGACTAAGTTGTGTGTTATTTTAGTTGGCTTGGTGTCTTACAGTAAAAGATTTTTCAAAAATTCTTTTTACATTTTGAAGGAATGATTATACAGAACAATTTCCAAAAAGAATTTTTGAAAAATCTTTTACCACAAAAAGATATTTGTTATGTCTCTAAGAGTGGTGTACCACTATCACGGTGTTCAGTCACGGTATGTCTCTTGGTGTACTGTACATGTATTGTTATTTTCATTAATTAAAAATGAACAAACGAAACATATCTCCAAAGGTTAATCAGGGAGATAAATCCTTTGTTTTAAAGTTTTACATTGAAAACTGAAAGAAGGATGCTGTCTTAAGGAAAAGGAATAGATATGCAATGTTTGCAGTAGAAACTTCAAAATTTAATTTCATATTTTTGTTGTTTTTTTTGGTGAGAAATGGTGTTTAATCTCAGTTCAACACGCCCCTTTTCGTATTTTTTTTTGTAAAAGAACAGTTTGAAAGAAAATGTCGCTCTCTTGCATTTTTAATGTGTACTTTCTTTGCGTGAGGCTTAAAATTGATACTGTTTTAACATACCTCACTAATATTGGGTTTGTCATCAGAGTCTGTATCTTCCCATATAGGAGTCTGTATGCTCTTACTCTGACTAAATGGTTTGTGGTTTTTATATTTTTCATCTTCATCATTGTTATAATTCATCTTCTCCAGGTTTTCTTTTACAAATAACGTGCCTGTTCATGGTAGAATGTAAAATTAGTATACTGTTTCAGATTTTACTTCATCAAATGTCATGAATGTGTGAAAGACATTCAAGTAATAAATCTATAATACAGTCAGAGATCCCACTTGTACAAGTAAACATATTTAAGTCCCCCAAACAACGTTTGGGGACTTATTGTTTTTGCACCGTTTCTTATTAAGTCCCCCAAACAAAGTTTGGGGACTTATTGTTTTTGCACCGTTTCTTATTCTTATTAAGTCCCCCAAACAACGTTTGGGGACTTATTGTTTTTGCACCGTTTCGTATTATTATTATTAAGTCCCCCAAACAACGTTTGGGGACTTATTGTTTTTGCACCGTTTCTTATTATTATTATTCTTCTTCTTCTTATTCTTCCACTTAGTCGTGAACTTGTCCGGAGATCCCAGAGAAAACGACTCCACATATCAATATGAAACTTGGCAGGATAATAGATTGTAAAGAAAGGAAGCTTCGTTGACAATCGGACTTTTCAACATGGCTGCCGTTTCCATGGAAACAGGAAAATGGACTAAATATCGGACATTGCAATATCTCGGTAACCTAGGTGCGCAGGGTTCTGAAATTTTGTAGGTTGATAGAGCAAAACATTCTCTTTAATAATATGAAAAAAAATTTTGAAGCGATATTTACGGTTTTCGAGATATAAATAAAAATGTGATTTCTCAAGGGAGATAATCGGGTCGAAATTTTCAAAGTGCTCTGATTTACATAAAAATTTATATTTAGGGGTTTTTTGACATGCTGAAGAGAATAGTGGCAAATACGGGTCGTTTGGGGGACTTTGTGACTTGCTTGCAATCACAGTTAATACTTGTTCTTCTTCTTCTTCTTATTCTTCCACTTAGTCGTGAACTTGTCCGGAGATCCCAGAGAAAACGACTCCACATATTAATATGAAACTTGGCAGGATAATAGATTGTGAAGAAAGGAAGCTTAGTTGACAATCGGAATTTTCAAAATGGCCGCCGTTTCCATGGAAACAGGAAAATGAACTAAATATTGGACATTGCAATATCTCGGTAACCTAGGTGCGCAGGGTTCTGAAATTTTGTAGGTTGATAGAGCAAAACATTCTCTTTAATAATATGAAAAAAAATTTTGAAGCGATATTTACGGTTTTCGAGATATAAATAAAAATGTGATTTCTCAAGGGAGATAATCGGGTCGAAATTTTCAAAGTGCTCTGATTTACATGAAAATTGATATTTAGGGGTTTTTTGACATGCTGAAGAGAATAGTTGCAAATACGGGTCGTTTGGGGGACTTTGTGACTTGCTTGCAATCACAGTTAATACTTGTTATTCTTCTTCCGTTTCTTCCACTTAGTCGTGAACTTGTCCGGAGACCCCAGAGAAAACAACTCCACATATCAATATGAAACTTGGCAGGATAATAGATTGTAAAGAAAGGAAGCTTCGTTGACAATCGGAATTTTCAAAATGGCCGCTGTTTCCATGGAAACAGGAAAATAAACTAAATATTGGACATTGCAATATCTCGATAACCTAGGTGTGCAGGATTCTGAAATTTTGTAGGTTGATAGAGCAAAACATTCTCTTTAATAATATGAAAAAAAATTTTGAAGCGATATTTACGGTTTTCGAGATATAAATAAAAATGTGCTTTCAAGGGAGGTAATAGGGTCGAAATTTTCAAAGTGCTCCGATTTACATGAAAATTGATATTTAAGGGTTTTTTGATATGCTGAAGAGAATAGTGGCAAATAAGGGTCGTTTGGGGGACTTTGTGACTTGCTTGCAATCACAGTTAATACTTGTTATTATGTCTCCCAAACGAAAGTTTGGAGACATATTGTTTTTACTCTGTTTCTTATTATTATTATGTCCCCGAACACGAAGTGTCGGGGACATATTGTTTTTGCTCGGTTTCTTATTATTATTATTATTATTATTATTATTATTTTTCTCGGTATTCTGGACCGTGAACTTGTCCACCTCATTTTTTCGACATCTTTTAAGGTAGGAAGCTGAATCTTCATATATCAAGAGTATGGAATGGGAGATTGTGCTTTTTGTATTTTTAGTCGAAATCGAACGACCCCTTATAGGTCAAAAAAGGGCCTCAAAATGGCTCCTCGAAACCCAAGTTGAATTTTTACCTAGCATTTCTGATCCGGCAGGGGTAGGAAAAATTCCTTTATAGGGTAAGTGTAGACTTTTAATACCTTTCATTTAAAAAAAAAATTTTGAAAATCGGACTTACGGTTTTCAAAATTTTGCAAAAAATCGAAATTTAATTTTTTTGTCATATTGAGTTATCTTTCTTTGTACTTTGTATTATGTAATAGTAATGTAAAAATTCTCAACTTTGTTATTTCTTATTGAAAATTGGTTTACAAGGTGATAGTGGTATGCCGAGTTCATTTTTGGTATCTAAAATTTTTTTTGGCGGCCATTTTCAAAATGGCGGCTAAAATTTCCCGCCAAAATTTAAACTTGCTCCGATTTTGATGAAAATTGGTATATAAGGTAATAGTGGTATGGCGAGATGATTTTTGACATCAAAATTTTTCTATCGTCGGCCATTTTCAAAATGGCCGCCTTTTCCCGCCAAAATTAAAGTTACTCCGATTTTGACGAAAATTGGTATATAAAGTAATAGTGGAATGGCAAGTTGATTTTTGACATAAATTTTTTTTTATTGTCGGCCATTTTCAAAATGGCCGCCGTTTCCCGCCAGAATTAAAGTTACTCTGATTTTGATGAAAATTGGTATATAAGGTAATAGTGCTATGGCGAGTTGATTTTTGACATCAAAATTTTTATTTTGTCGGCCATTTTCAAAATGGCCGCCGTTTCCCGCCAAAAATCAAAGTTACTCCGATTTTAATGAAAATTGGTATATAAGGTTATTGTGGTATGACCAGTTTATTATTGACATCAAAATTTTTTTATCATTGGCCATTTTCAAAATGGCCGCCGTTTCCCGCTATAATTAAACTTACTCCGATCTTGATGAAAATTGGTATATTAGGTATTCTCAAATGCCCAAACACATATTGACAAAGAGGGGTACGTGAGGGGACATGTATGTGACTCGCTTGCGATCACAATTAGAACTAGTTATTATTCTTTTTCTTCTTTCTCCCCGCCATGAACTTGTCCGGTAGTTTTCTCTCAAACGCATAAGGGGATTTGCACGAAACATTGTAGAAAGGTAGATCGGTTACTGAAGTTGTTGACGGACTTTTCAAAAATTTCAAAATGGCCGCCGTTTCCGTGGAATTGGTGAAAGTTCATAATATAGGACATTGCAATATCTCGGTAACCTAGGTGCATAGGAGGCTGAAATTTTGTAGGTGGATAGAGCAAAAGTAGCTGTTCAATAATACGAAAAAAAATTTTGAAGCGATATTTACGGTTTTCGAGTTATTTGCGAAAATGTGATTTTTCGGGCCTGAAAATGCGAAAATCATCAAAATGCTTCGATATCGACATAATTTTGTATCTAGGGGTTTTAAAAGATGGCGAATCATAATATGAGGTCAAAAATGGGTTTGTTTGGGAGACATTTTTGTGTTGGGC
Source organism: Arcuatula senhousia (assembly GCA_963971305.1). Lineage (NCBI taxonomy): Eukaryota > Metazoa > Mollusca > Bivalvia > Mytilida > Mytilidae > Arcuatula > Arcuatula senhousia. The sequence continues at coordinate 9,639,527 of OZ020317.1, read as the reverse complement.
ATCCCCAACACAGTCAGCACTTGTTATTAAGGTCTTTCCCTTTACAGAAGGAAAGACCTTACTGTATTTCTTATGATTATTATTATTATTATTCTTCTTTTCTTCCCTCAAAAAACGAAAAGTGTCTTAACCGATCTTAACGAAAGTTGGCACACTTAATCATCACTACCAGGACTCGACGTGACTCATGCTTTGAAACGAATCTATTTTTAGTAACAGAGTTATCTGCCCGTAACCCAAAAACCTTGTCTGCAGATTAACTCAAAAACCATAACTGTTATCAAAAATCTGAAGTGTGGAATTTGTTACCTGACTTCTTGCCATGATTTGTCATGCAAAAAATTTTTTTTCGAACAACTTCCTGGTTACGCGTTTTTGACCCGAAAAGTGTCGCGATGCGCCAACACAATTTTTTTCAAAACGGTTAGTCCTACAGACTTGGGACCTTCACCAATCGTCTTAGGTGACATAAGTTGCATCCGAAAATATATATGTCATAGGTCAAATCTCAAGTTTGAATTATTGCGTCATGACTAAATATAGCAATGTATTGCGCAATGTATGGTAATCCATATGTAACAATGTAATGTTAAGGAAAAGTCCATAGCAACCATACATTTTCACATTCAGTTAGGAAGGGGCTATAATTTGGGCCCAAGATCAAAGGTCAAAGGTCAAGGTCAGTCCATAGCAACAAGGTTACCTTAAGAAAAAATCCATAGCAACCATATATTTTCACAATCAGTTAGGAAGGGGCTGTAATTTAGGTCCAAGGTCAAAGGTCATAGGTCAAGGTCAGTCCTTAGCAACAAGGTAACCTTACGGAAAAGTTCATAGCAACCATATATTTTATGAATCCAGACTACTTGCTGAGTTTAAATTTTATCTTTTTGTGACCGGAAGTGACCTTTTGTCCATAGCAACCGACCAAAAAGTCCATAGCAACCATATATTTTATGACTCCTGACTACCTGCTGAGTTTAAATTTCAATATTTTATGACCGGAAGTGATGTTTTGTTCATAGCAACCGACCTAAAAGTCCATAGCAACCATATATTTTATGACTCCTGACTACCTTCTGAGTTTAGATTTCAATATTTTATGACCGGAAGTGATGTTTTCTTCATAACAACCGACCTAAAAGTCCATAGCAACCATATATTTTATGACTCCTGACTACCTGCTGAGTTTAAATTTCAATATTTTATGACCGGAAGTGATGTTTTGTTCATAGCAACCGACCTAAAAGTCCATAGCAACCATATATTTTATGACTCCTGACTACCTTCTGAGTTTAGATTTCAATATTTTATGACCGGAAGTGATGTTTTCTTCATACCAACCGACCTAAAAGTCCATAGCAACCATATATTTTATGACTCCTTACTACCTGCTGAGTTTAAATTTTAATATTTTATGACCGGAAGTGATGTTTTGTTCATAGCAACCGACCTAAAAGTCCATAGCAACCATATATTTTATGACTCCTGACTACCTGCTGAGTTTAAATTTTAATATTTTATGACCGGAAGTGATGTTTTGTTCATAGCAACCGACCTGAAAGTCCATAGCAACCAAATATTTCTAATCTGGAGTACCTACCAGGTTGATGTATCAAATAATGGTATCATTCAGTTAGGAATCTATTTCTATTGGAGGACACAAATAGGGAAAGACCTCGCGATCGTTCTTTGAACGATTGTAATTTAATTATTCTTCCGATTCTTCCGCTTAGTCGTGAACTTGTCCGGAGATCCCAGAGAAAACGACTCCACATATCAATATGAAACTTGGCAGGATAATAGATTGTAAAGAAAGGAAGCTTCGTTGACAATCGGAAATTTCAAAATGGCCGCCGTTTCCATGGAAACAGGAAAATGGACTAAATATTGGACATTGTAATATCTCGGTAACCTAGGTGCGCAGGGTTCTGAAATTTTGTAGGTTGATAGAGCAAAACATTCTCTTTAATAATATGAAAAAAAATTTTGAAGCGATATTTACGGTTTTCGAGATATAAATAAAAATGTGATTTCAAGGGAGATAATCGGGTCAAAATTTTCAATGTGCTCCGATTTACATGAAAATTGATATTTAGGGGTTTTTTGACGTGCTGAAGAGAATAGTGGCAAATACGGGTCGTTTGGGGGACTTTGTGACTTGCTTGCAATCACAGTTAATACTTGTTTAACTTCTATAGGTAAACTTTTAAGAGTTAAAATTGTCTCCCTTTTTTTGACTTTCACTAATTTACTTGTACAAGTAAAATGATAGAAAATCATTCTTTTCTTAATTATCTTTATCTAGTCATGCAATTTATTTTCATTCATGATTATTTATATGGCTTATAGTATCAGCAACCTTTACCAGACTGAGATTATCTGTTATCTTCAGTTAATTGAGAAATAATCAACATCTATTGTCCTAAGAGGGCAATTTTTAAAGGCTGTGCGCACCATGAAGACAGCCATGCGCATCAGAAATTTTTAATGGACCATAGAGCAGATGATGTATTGTAAAAATATTGTGTAGCAAGTAAAATGAGCTCAAAGTTTTTCTTTACTTGTATAGGTAATTTTTTGCTTAGAGAAAAATACTTTACTTAGACAAGTAAATTTCTGTTTACTTAAAGAAGTAAAATTCTGTTTACTTGTTTAAGTGGGATCACTGACTGTAATAAGCATATATCATATGTTGTTATAAAATCATAAGCAATCATTATTCTTTTTTCTCTGCAAATTTAAGCGATATGAAACACCTTTTTTGTGAGCAATATACTTTGGATTATTATTAAATTTCTGGCAAGTATTGAAGAATACAGTCAAACCTGCCTTAGCGGCCACCTCTATTAAGCAATCACCTGCTTTAGACAGCCACATATTTTTTGTCCCTTTCTTTAATAAATCAGCAAAAACAAACCTGGATTAAGCAGCCACCTGTCTTAAGTGGTCAATTTTTTCTCATCCAAAGGGTGGCCTCTTAAAACAGGTTTGACTGTATCTAAATGATAAAATTGAAATCTCATCTTTTGAAAGAAAAATATGATGATTAAACATGTTAAATATAACTTTCATGACTTTACAATATAAATAAAAATAAACTGTCAAACATTTACAAATTTAATATTAATTACATGACTTGTATTTTCTTCGATTCAAAATCAAACTTTTTATTCGTTCATGAAAAACGAAGTAAACAAAGACAGATGCTTAAAATTAAGACACTGTGTCTTCGGCTCAAATAAATGATCAATAAATCAATCAAAACATTTCATTAGAGTGATTCGGAACTTATAAAACGAAAACGCACAACGCTCATGTTTTAGGAACAGATCACAACAGGGTTTAACATTTGCACCAAAAGCGCCCACGTCTCTTCAGGAATACGGGGTCTTATATTCTTTTATTCTGAATTTTAAACGATTTTGTTCCTCGCAATTGAAATTTTTTTTTTAAAAATCCCTTATATGAGGGCAAAATAGAGGACCCATCTGTGCTGTTTCATGTTGTATCGTTGTTTTCATTTCAAAAGGTAGGTAAATGTATTTGAAATACAAACAAACTGATCAACTTGTATTTTATATATGCTGCATTTGTGCTGTGCACACATTTAGACAATGCCTGTCTCATATTGGATATAATGCCTAAAACTCTACTTGCTGAACAAGGGGACGGATCTACTGAGGACGGATCAACCTTGGACAGATCAACCTGAGACCAAAGATGACGATGTAAAAAAAAAAAAACACATTCAAACCCTTAATCTGTTAATCTTGTCAAAAATCATAATCAAATACCTGCTTTAAAACAATAAAGTTGTGGATTTCGTTTTAAATTGTATCATTCGTAATGGATTCTCTTTGATAAACGGCGGACTTACAATTATAAAAACACGATAAACTCAGGGTAAAACTCAGTTGAATTCAAATGATTGAAGGTATAAAACCACTAATTCCGAGTCCCATTGCTTTCTATGTTAAATTGGACATTTCTAAAATGCTGTAGATTTTTTGTTTAAAGTTCAAATAAAGTGTCAATAGTCTTATTTCAATACAAAATGATTTGGCTCACTCCAGTTCAAAAACTAGCACATCATACATTGAATAACGGGAAAAACTGGTTCCCGGTTTAAATCATCCTGAACGTCCGGTACTTTCTAGTCATGTTTCTGGCAAGAATGAGACCCCAAGTAAAAGTCATCCTAAAAATTGACAATTAACATATATATGAACAAACATGGGCTCAAATTGTTTCTAAGATGTTCATCTTTCAAATAAAAGCTCATTTAATGATTTGCATGCAATAGTTTTAGCTGGGTCAATACTTTAATGGAACTATATTGTCTCAAAATAGGAACTATATTCAGGTTCGTCCTCTACCAGATTGCGAATTAGTGGTTTTATACCTATAACAGAAAAAAACCTCTTTATAACTTGATAATTGTCCTTTTTTACATATATTGGTTTATTGCGACAAATAAAAACCTATTTTTATGTATGTTCCTTAGAAACTTTAGCTACTGTGGGCCACCTTTTAGACCATATACTTTGATGCGATTAACCAAAAAATCCTGATTTACTAAAAATATCAATTTTGGAAGAAAAGTGGAAAATCTTAACTGTTTTCTTACAACTGGACTGAACATTTGCATTTGTTTGCTTATTAATTATACATTTTTTATGTCTTTTCCTGCAAAAGTAAAACATAATGTCATTTATAATGAAAATAATAGGTAATAGGGCCCTCCCCCCTTTTTTGAGCAAAAACATACCAAAAACCTTAAAAATCACACTAGGATATTTTCTTTTAGCTTTAAAACATGCCAGATGCAACACAAGACCTTAATGTTTAAAAAAAGTCACTTTAAAAAATTGTTGTATTGAAAAATATTAAAGACAATGCCTAAAATTACCAAAACTCATTACACGTATCAAATTACATTGCACAAAACTGAATGTTTGTAACTAATTTTTCAAGACTGAAATAAATAAGGGGACTAAATGCACTATTTGCAATCTTAAGACACATAAATCATTCAGTTTCTGTATTCTTTTCTTCTACTTGTTAAAAAATATCCTTAAAAACATCCTTTTCATATCAATACTGCACTGCATTTGAGCCATGTTACCTAATAGAGGGTGAATTTTGTGCTCAGAAAAACAGATTTTGCCAAGCCATTCATCTATTAGCTACTAAAATGCTAAGCATAGTTACTCAGGATCTCAGAAAAGACCAATTTGTTTAAAAATAACAAAAGAATAGGAAAACAAACAGTTTTCAATATTCAGTGGTGAATTATTAATAAAGCGCACTAAGGTGCATTATGTCAAACATATATTTTGCCAATAATGTAACTTCTAAAAGCCAAATCTGTTGAAAACTGACATAAAATGGCTAAGTGAGATGGTTTTAAGTTATTTGGATCAGCAAAATCTCATTCCATGAAGTTTAGGGTCTTTTGGAAATTTGTTAGCCAGATAAATACCCAAAAATGGAAATTTTGAGAGATAAGACAATTTAGGGGCAAAATTTTTCAAAAATGCACAACATATGCTGTTTTGGTAGTTTTTCCATATTATTCACATAATGTCAAAACTGTTTACAAAGAAAAAGTAGCTTTTTTCAGGAAAAAAATTTTCTCAGCCATCCAGTACAAGGTATAAAACCACTAATTCCGAGTCCCATTGCTTTCTATGTTAAATTGGACATTTCTAAAATGCTGTAGATTTTTTGTTTAAAGTTCAAATAAAGTGTCAATAGTCTTATTTCAATACAAAATGATTTGGCTCACTCCAGTTCAAAAACTAGCACATCATACATTGAATAACGGGAAAAACTGGTTCCCGGTTTAAATCATCCTGAACGTCCGGTACTTTCTAGTCATGTTTCTGGCAAGAATGAGACCCCAAGTAAAAGTCATCCTAAAAATTGACAATTAACATATATATGAACAAACATGGGCTCAAATTGTTTCTAAGATGTTCATCTTTCAAATAAAAGCTCATTTAATGATTTGCATGCAATAGTTTTAGCTGGGTCAATACTTTAATGGAACTATATTGTCTCAAAATAGGAACTATATTCAGGTTCGTCCTCTACCAGATTGCGAATTAGTGGTTTTATACCTATAACAGAAAAAAACCTCTTTATAACTTGATAATTGTCCTTTTTTACATATATTGGTTTATTGCGACAAATAAAAACCTATTTTTATGTATGTTCCTTAGAAACTTTAGCTACTGTGGGCCACCTTTTAGACCATATACTTTGATGCGATTAACCAAAAAATCCTGATTTACTAAAAATATCAATTTTGGAAGAAAAGTGGAAAATCTTAACTGTTTTCTTACAACTGGACTGAACATTTGCATTTGTTTGCTTATTAATTATACATTTTTTATGTCTTTTCCTGCAAAAGTAAAACATAATGTCATTTATAATGAAAATAATAGGTAATAGGGCCCTCCCCCCTTTTTTGAGCAAAAACATACCAAAAACCTTAAAAATCACACTAGGATATTTTCTTTTAGCTTTAAAACATGCCAGATGCAACACAAGACCTTAATGTTTAAAAAAAGTCACTTTAAAAAATTGTTGTATTGAAAAATATTAAAGACAATGCCTAAAATTACCAAAACTCATTACACGTATCAAATTACATTGCACAAAACTGAATGTTTGTAACTAATTTTTCAAGACTGAAATAAATAAGGGGACTAAATGCACTATTTGCAATCTTAAGACACATAAATCATTCAGTTTCTGTATTCTTTTCTTCTACTTGTTAAAAAATATCCTTAAAAACATCCTTTTCATATCAATACTGCACTGCATTTGAGCCATGTTACCTAATAGAGGGTGAATTTTGTGCTCAGAAAAACAGATTTTGCCAAGCCATTCATCTATTAGCTACTAAAATGCTAAGCATAGTTACTCAGGATCTCAGAAAAGACCAATTTGTTTAAAAATAACAAAAGAATAGGAAAACAAACAGTTTTCAATATTCAGTGGTGAATTATTAATAAAGCGCACTAAGGCGCATTATGTCAAACATATATTTTGCCAATAATGTAACTTCTAAAAGCCAAATCTGTTGAAAACTGACATAAAATGGCTAAGTGAGATGGTTTTAAGTTATTTGGATCAGCAAAATCTCATTCCATGAAGTTTAGGGTCTTTTGGAAATTTGTTAGCCAGATAAATACCCAAAAATGGAAATTTTGAGAGATAAGACAATTTAGGGGCAAAATTTTTCAAAAATGCACAACATATGCTGTTTTGGTAGTTTTTCCATATTATTCACATAATGTCAAAACTGTTTACAAAGAAAAAGTAGCTTTTTTCAGGAAAAAAATTTTCTCAGCCATCCAGTACAAGGTATAAAACCACTAATTCCGAGTCCCATTGCTTTCTATGTTAAATTGGACATTTCTAAAATGCTGTAGATTTTTTGTTTAAAGTTCAAATAAAGTGTCAATAGTCTTATTTCAATACAAAATGATTTGGCTCACTCCAGTTCAAAAACTAGCACATCATACATTGAATAACGGGAAAAACTGGTTCCCGGTTTAAATCATCCTGAACGTCCGGTACTTTCTAGTCATGTTTCTGGCAAGAATGAGACCCCAAGTAAAAGTCATCCTAAAAATTGACAATTAACATATATATGAACAAACATGGGCTCAAATTGTTTCTAAGATGTTCATCTTTCAAATAAAAGCTCATTTAATGATTTGCATGCAATAGTTTTAGCTGGGTCAATACTTTAATGGAACTATATTGTCTCAAAATAGGAACTATATTCAGGTTCGTCCTCTACCAGATTGCGAATTAGTGGTTTTATACCTATAACAGAAAAAAACCTCTTTATAACTTGATAATTGTCCTTTTTTACATATATTGGTTTATTGCGACAAATAAAAACCTATTTTTATGTATGTTCCTTAGAAACTTTAGCTACTGTGGGCCACCTTTTAGACCATATACTTTGATGCGATTAACCAAAAAATCCTGATTTACTAAAAATATCAATTTTGGAAGAAAAGTGGAAAATCTTAACTGTTTTCTTACAACTGGACTGAACATTTGCATTTGTTTGCTTATTAATTATACATTTTTTATGTCTTTTCCTGCAAAAGTAAAACATAATGTCATTTATAATGAAAATAATAGGTAATAGGGCCCTCCCCCCTTTTTTGAGCAAAAACATACCAAAAACCTTAAAAATCACACTAGGATATTTTCTTTTAGCTTTAAAACATGCCAGATGCAACACAAGACCTTAATGTTTAAAAAAAGTCACTTTAAAAAATTGTTGTATTGAAAAATATTAAAGACAATGCCTAAAATTACCAAAACTCATTACACGTATCAAATTACATTGCACAAAACTGAATGTTTGTAACTAATTTTTCAAGACTGAAATAAATAAGGGGACTAAATGCACTATTTGCAATCTTAAGACACATAAATCATTCAGTTTCTGTATTCTTTTCTTCTACTTGTTAAAAAATATCCTTAAAAACATCCTTTTCATATCAATACTGCACTGCATTTGAGCCATGTTACCTAATAGAGGGTGAATTTTGTGCTCAGAAAAACAGATTTTGCCAAGCCATTCATCTATTAGCTACTAAAATGCTAAGCATAGTTACTCAGGATCTCAGAAAAGACCAATTTGTTTAAAAATAACAAAAGAATAGGAAAACAAACAGTTTTCAATATTCAGTGGTGAATTATTAATAAAGCGCACTAAGGCGCATTATGTCAAACATATATTTTGCCAATAATGTAACTTCTAAAAGCCAAATCTGTTGAAAACTGACATAAAATGGCTAAGTGAGATGGTTTTAAGTTATTTGGATCAGCAAAATCTCATTCCATGAAGTTTAGGGTCTTTTGGAAATTTGTTAGCCAGATAAATACCCAAAAATGGAAATTTTGAGAGATAAGACAATTTAGGGGCAAAATTTTTCAAAAATGCACAACATATGCTGTTTTGGTAGTTTTTCCATATTATTCACATAATGTCAAAACTGTTTACAAAGAAAAAGTAGCTTTTTTCAGGAAAAAAATTTTCTCAGCCATCCAGTACAAGGTATAAAACCACTAATTCCGAGTCCCATTGCTTTCTATGTTAAATTGGACATTTCTAAAATGCTGTAGATTTTTTGTTTAAAGTTCAAATAAAGTGTCAATAGTCTTATTTCAATACAAAATGATTTGGCTCACTCCAGTTCAAAAACTAGCACATCATACATTGAATAACGGGAAAAACTGGTTCCCGGTTTAAATCATCCTGAACGTCCGGTACTTTCTAGTCATGTTTCTGGCAAGAATGAGACCCCAAGTAAAAGTCATCCTAAAAATTGACAATTAACATATATATGAACAAACATGGGCTCAAATTGTTTCTAAGATGTTCATCTTTCAAATAAAAGCTCATTTAATGATTTGCATGCAATAGTTTTAGCTGGGTCAATACTTTAATGGAACTATATTGTCTCAAAATAGGAACTATATTCAGGTTCGTCCTCTACCAGATTGCGAATTAGTGGTTTTATACCTATAACAGAAAAAAACCTCTTTATAACTTGATAATTGTCCTTTTTTACATATATTGGTTTATTGCGACAAATAAAAACCTATTTTTATGTATGTTCCTTAGAAACTTTAGCTACTGTGGGCCACCTTTTAGACCATATACTTTGATGCGATTAACCAAAAAATCCTGATTTACTAAAAATATCAATTTTGGAAGAAAAGTGGAAAATCTTAACTGTTTTCTTACAACTGGACTGAACATTTGCATTTGTTTGCTTATTAATTATACATTTTTTATGTCTTTTCCTGCAAAAGTAAAACATAATGTCATTTATAATGAAAATAATAGGTAATAGGGCCCTCCCCCCTTTTTTGAGCAAAAACATACCAAAAACCTTAAAAATCACACTAGGATATTTTCTTTTAGCTTTAAAACATGCCAGATGCAACACAAGACCTTAATGTTTAAAAAAAGTCACTTTAAAAAATTGTTGTATTGAAAAATATTAAAGACAATGCCTAAAATTACCAAAACTCATTACACGTATCAAATTACATTGCACAAAACTGAATGTTTGTAACTAATTTTTCAAGACTGAAATAAATAAGGGGACTAAATGCACTATTTGCAATCTTAAGACACATAAATCATTCAGTTTCTGTATTCTTTTCTTCTACTTGTTAAAAAATATCCTTAAAAACATCCTTTTCATATCAATACTGCACTGCATTTGAGCCATGTTACCTAATAGAGGGTGAATTTTGTGCTCAGAAAAACAGATTTTGCCAAGCCATTCATCTATTAGCTACTAAAATGCTAAGCATAGTTACTCAGGATCTCAGAAAAGACCAATTTGTTTAAAAATAACAAAAGAATAGGAAAACAAACAGTTTTCAATATTCAGTGGTGAATTATTAATAAAGCGCACTAAGGCGCATTATGTCAAACATATATTTTGCCAATAATGTAACTTCTTAAAGCCAAATCTGTTGAAAACTGACATAAAATGGCTAAGTGAGATGGTTTTAAGTTATTTGGATCAGCAAAATCTCATTCCATGAAGTTTAGGGTCTTTTGGAAATTTGTTAGCCAGATAAATACCCAAAAATGGAAATTTTGAGAGATAAGACAATTTAGGGGCAAAATTTTTCAAAAATGCACAACATATGCTGTTTTGGTAGTTTTTCCATATTATTCACATAATGTCAAAACTGTTTACAAAGAAAAAGTAGCTTTTTTCAGGAAAAAAATTTTCTCAGCCATCCAGTACAAGGTATAAAACCACTAATTCCGAGTCCCATTGCTTTCTATGTTAAATTGGACATTTCTAAAATGCTGTAGATTTTTTGTTTAAAGTTCAAATAAAGTGTCAATAGTCTTATTTCAATACAAAATGATTTGGCTCACTCCAGTTCAAAAACTAGCACATCATACATTGAATAACGGGAAAAACTGGTTCCCGGTTTAAATCATCCTGAACGTCCGGTACTTTCTAGTCATGTTTCTGGCAAGAATGAGACCCCAAGTAAAAGTCATCCTAAAAATTGACAATTAACATATATATGAACAAACATGGGCTCAAATTGTTTCTAAGATGTTCATCTTTCAAATAAAAGCTCATTTAATGATTTGCATGCAATAGTTTTAGCTGGGTCAATACTTTAATGGAACTATATTGTCTCAAAATAGGAACTATATTCAGGTTCGTCCTCTACCAGATTGCGAATTAGTGGTTTTATACCTATAACAGAAAAAAACCTCTTTATAACTTGATAATTGTCCTTTTTTACATATATTGGTTTATTGCGACAAATAAAAACCTATTTTTATGTATGTTCCTTAGAAACTTTAGCTACTGTGGGCCACCTTTTAGACCATATACTTTGATGCGATTAACCAAAAAATCCTGATTTACTAAAAATATCAATTTTGGAAGAAAAGTGGAAAATCTTAACTGTTTTCTTACAACTGGACTGAACATTTGCATTTGTTTGCTTATTAATTATACATTTTTTATGTCTTTTCCTGCAAAAGTAAAACATAATGTCATTTATAATGAAAATAATAGGTAATAGGGCCCTCCCCCCTTTTTTGAGCAAAAACATACCAAAAACCTTAAAAATCACACTAGGATATTTTCTTTTAGCTTTAAAACATGCCAGATGCAACACAAGACCTTAATGTTTAAAAAAAGTCACTTTAAAAAATTGTTGTATTGAAAAATATTAAAGACAATGCCTAAAATTACCAAAACTCATTACACGTATCAAATTACATTGCACAAAACTGAATGTTTGTAACTAATTTTTCAAGACTGAAATAAATAAGGGGACTAAATGCACTATTTGCAATCTTAAGACACATAAATCATTCAGTTTCTGTATTCTTTTCTTCTACTTGTTAAAAAATATCCTTAAAAACATCCTTTTCATATCAATACTGCACTGCATTTGAGCCATGTTACCTAATAGAGGGTGAATTTTGTGCTCAGAAAAACAGATTTTGCCAAGCCATTCATCTATTAGCTACTAAAATGCTAAGCATAGTTACTCAGGATCTCAGAAAAGACCAATTTGTTTAAAAATAACAAAAGAATAGGAAAACAAACAGTTTTCAATATTCAGTGGTGAATTATTAATAAAGCGCACTAAGGCGCATTATGTCAAACATATATTTTGCCAATAATGTAACTTCTAAAAGCCAAATCTGTTGAAAACTGACATAAAATGGCTAAGTGAGATGGTTTTAAGTTATTTGGATCAGCAAAATCTCATTCCATGAAGTTTAGGGTCTTTTGGAAATTTGTTAGCCAGATAAATACCCAAAAATGGAAATTTTGAGAGATAAGACAATTTAGGGGCAAAATTTTTCAAAAATGCACAACATATGCTGTTTTGGTAGTTTTTCCATATTATTCACATAATGTCAAAACTGTTTACAAAGAAAAAGTAGCTTTTTTCAGGAAAAAAATTTTCTCAGCCATCCAGTACAAGGTATAAAACCACTAATTCCGAGTCCCATTGCTTTCTATGTTAAATTGGACATTTCTAAAATGCTGTAGATTTTTTGTTTAAAGTTCAAATAAAGTGTCAATAGTCTTATTTCAATACAAAATGATTTGGCTCACTCCAGTTCAAAAACTAGCACATCATACATTGAATAACGGGAAAAACTGGTTCCCGGTTTAAATCATCCTGAACGTCCGGTACTTTCTAGTCATGTTTCTGGCAAGAATGAGACCCCAAGTAAAAGTCATCCTAAAAATTGACAATTAACATATATATGAACAAACATGGGCTCAAATTGTTTCTAAGATGTTCATCTTTCAAATAAAAGCTCATTTAATGATTTGCATGCAATAGTTTTAGCTGGGTCAATACTTTAATGGAACTATATTGTCTCAAAATAGGAACTATATTCAGGTTCGTCCTCTACCAGATTGCGAATTAGTGGTTTTATACCTATAACAGAAAAAAACCTCTTTATAACTTGATAATTGTCCTTTTTTACATATATTGGTTTATTGCGACAAATAAAAACCTATTTTTATGTATGTTCCTTAGAAACTTTAGCTACTGTGGGCCACCTTTTAGACCATATACTTTGATGCGATTAACCAAAAAATCCTGATTTACTAAAAATATCAATTTTGGAAGAAAAGTGGAAAATCTTAACTGTTTTCTTACAACTGGACTGAACATTTGCATTTGTTTGCTTATTAATTATACATTTTTTATGTCTTTTCCTGCAAAAGTAAAACATAATGTCATTTATAATGAAAATAATAGGTAATAGGGCCCTCCCCCCTTTTTTGAGCAAAAACATACCAAAAACCTTAAAAATCACACTAGGATATTTTCTTTTAGCTTTAAAACATGCCAGATGCAACACAAGACCTTAATGTTTAAAAAAAGTCACTTTAAAAAATTGTTGTATTGAAAAATATTAAAGACAATGCCTAAAATTACCAAAACTCATTACACGTATCAAATTACATTGCACAAAACTGAATGTTTGTAACTAATTTTTCAAGACTGAAATAAATAAGGGGACTAAATGCACTATTTGCAATCTTAAGACACATAAATCATTCAGTTTCTGTATTCTTTTCTTCTACTTGTTAAAAAATATCCTTAAAAACATCCTTTTCATATCAATACTGCACTGCATTTGAGCCATGTTACCTAATAGAGGGTGAATTTTGTGCTCAGAAAAACAGATTTTGCCAAGCCATTCATCTATTAGCTACTAAAATGCTAAGCATAGTTACTCAGGATCTCAGAAAAGACCAATTTGTTTAAAAATAACAAAAGAATAGGAAAACAAACAGTTTTCAATATTCAGTGGTGAATTATTAATAAAGCGCACTAAGGTGCATTATGTCAAACATATATTTTGCCAATAATGTAACTTCTAAAAGCCAAATCTGTTGAAAACTGACATAAAATGGCTAAGTGAGATGGTTTTAAGTTATTTGGATCAGCAAAATCTCATTCCATGAAGTTTAGGGTCTTTTGGAAATTTGTTAGCCAGATAAATACCCAAAAATGGAAATTTTGAGAGATAAGACAATTTAGGGGCAAAATTTTTCAAAAATGCACAACATATGCTGTTTTGGTAGTTTTTCCATATTATTCACATAATGTCAAAACTGTTTACAAAGAAAAAGTAGCTTTTTTCAGGAAAAAAATTTTCTCAGCCATCCAGTACAAGGTATAAAACCACTAATTCCGAGTCCCATTGCTTTCTATGTTAAATTGGACATTTCTAAAATGCTGTAGATTTTTTGTTTAAAGTTCAAATAAAGTGTCAATAGTCTTATTTCAATACAAAATGATTTGGCTCACTCCAGTTCAAAAACTAGCACATCATACATTGAATAACGGGAAAAACTGGTTCCCGGTTTAAATCATCCTGAACGTCCGGTACTTTCTAGTCATGTTTCTGGCAAGAATGAGACCCCAAGTAAAAGTCATCCTAAAAATTGACAATTAACATATATATGAACAAACATGGGCTCAAATTGTTTCTAAGATGTTCATCTTTCAAATAAAAGCTCATTTAATGATTTGCATGCAATAGTTTTAGCTGGGTCAATACTTTAATGGAACTATATTGTCTCAAAATAGGAACTATATTCAGGTTCGTCCTCTACCAGATTGCGAATTAGTGGTTTTATACCTATAACAGAAAAAAACCTCTTTATAACTTGATAATTGTCCTTTTTTACATATATTGGTTTATTGCGACAAATAAAAACCTATTTTTATGTATGTTCCTTAGAAACTTTAGCTACTGTGGGCCACCTTTTAGACCATATACTTTGATGCGATTAACCAAAAAATCCTGATTTACTAAAAATATCAATTTTGGAAGAAAAGTGGAAAATCTTAACTGTTTTCTTACAACTGGACTGAACATTTGCATTTGTTTGCTTATTAATTATACATTTTTTATGTCTTTTCCTGCAAAAGTAAAACATAATGTCATTTATAATGAAAATAATAGGTAATAGGGCCCTCCCCCCTTTTTTGAGCAAAAACATACCAAAAACCTTAAAAATCACACTAGGATATTTTCTTTTAGCTTTAAAACATGCCAGATGCAACACAAGACCTTAATGTTTAAAAAAAGTCACTTTAAAAAATTGTTGTATTGAAAAATATTAAAGACAATGCCTAAAATTACCAAAACTCATTACACGTATCAAATTACATTGCACAAAACTGAATGTTTGTAACTAATTTTTCAAGACTGAAATAAATAAGGGGACTAAATGCACTATTTGCAATCTTAAGACACATAAATCATTCAGTTTCTGTATTCTTTTCTTCTACTTGTTAAAAAATATCCTTAAAAACATCCTTTTCATATCAATACTGCACTGCATTTGAGCCATGTTACCTAATAGAGGGTGAATTTTGTGCTCAGAAAAACAGATTTTGCCAAGCCATTCATCTATTAGCTACTAAAATGCTAAGCATAGTTACTCAGGATCTCAGAAAAGACCAATTTGTTTAAAAATAACAAAAGAATAGGAAAACAAACAGTTTTCAATATTCAGTGGTGAATTATTAATAAAGCGCACTAAGGCGCATTATGTCAAACATATATTTTGCCAATAATGTAACTTCTAAAAGCCAAATCTGTTGAAAACTGACATAAAATGGCTAAGTGAGATGGTTTTAAGTTATTTGGATCAGCAAAATCTCATTCCATGAAGTTTAGGGTCTTTTGGAAATTTGTTAGCCAGATAAATACCCAAAAATGGAAATTTTGAGAGATAAGACAATTTAGGGGCAAAATTTTTCAAAAATGCACAACATATGCTGTTTTGGTAGTTTTTCCATATTATTCACATAATGTCAAAACTGTTTACAAAGAAAAAGTAGCTTTTTTCAGGAAAAAAATTTTCTCAGCCATCCAGTACAAGGTATAAAACCACTAATTCCGAGTCCCATTGCTTTCTATGTTAAATTGGACATTTCTAAAATGCTGTAGATTTTTTGTTTAAAGTTCAAATAAAGTGTCAATAGTCTTATTTCAATACAAAATGATTTGGCTCACTCCAGTTCAAAAACTAGCACATCATACATTGAATAACGGGAAAAACTGGTTCCCGGTTTAAATCATCCTGAACGTCCGGTACTTTCTAGTCATGTTTCTGGCAAGAATGAGACCCCAAGTAAAAGTCATCCTAAAAATTGACAATTAACATATATATGAACAAACATGGGCTCAAATTGTTTCTAAGATGTTCATCTTTCAAATAAAAGCTCATTTAATGATTTGCATGCAATAGTTTTAGCTGGGTCAATACTTTAATGGAACTATATTGTCTCAAAATAGGAACTATATTCAGGTTCGTCCTCTACCAGATTGCGAATTAGTGGTTTTATACCTATAACAGAAAAAAACCTCTTTATAACTTGATAATTGTCCTTTTTTACATATATTGGTTTATTGCGACAAATAAAAACCTATTTTTATGTATGTTCCTTAGAAACTTTAGCTACTGTGGGCCACCTTTTAGACCATATACTTTGATGCGATTAACCAAAAAATCCTGATTTACTAAAAATATCAATTTTGGAAGAAAAGTGGAAAATCTTAACTGTTTTCTTACAACTGGACTGAACATTTGCATTTGTTTGCTTATTAATTATACATTTTTTATGTCTTTTCCTGCAAAAGTAAAACATAATGTCATTTATAATGAAAATAATAGGTAATAGGGCCCTCCCCCCTTTTTTGAGCAAAAACATACCAAAAACCTTAAAAATCACACTAGGATATTTTCTTTTAGCTTTAAAACATGCCAGATGCAACACAAGACCTTAATGTTTAAAAAAAGTCACTTTAAAAAATTGTTGTATTGAAAAATATTAAAGACAATGCCTAAAATTACCAAAACTCATTACACGTATCAAATTACATTGCACAAAACTGAATGTTTGTAACTAATTTTTCAAGACTGAAATAAATAAGGGGACTAAATGCACTATTTGCAATCTTAAGACACATAAATCATTCAGTTTCTGTATTCTTTTCTTCTACTTGTTAAAAAATATCCTTAAAAACATCCTTTTCATATCAATACTGCACTGCATTTGAGCCATGTTACCTAATAGAGGGTGAATTTTGTGCTCAGAAAAACAGATTTTGCCAAGCCATTCATCTATTAGCTACTAAAATGCTAAGCATAGTTACTCAGGATCTCAGAAAAGACCAATTTGTTTAAAAATAACAAAAGAATAGGAAAACAAACAGTTTTCAATATTCAGTGGTGAATTATTAATAAAGCGCACTAAGGCGCATTATGTCAAACATATATTTTGCCAATAATGTAACTTCTAAAAGCCAAATCTGTTGAAAACTGACATAAAATGGCTAAGTGAGATGGTTTTAAGTTATTTGGATCAGCAAAATCTCATTCCATGAAGTTTAGGGTCTTTTGGAAATTTGTTAGCCAGATAAATACCCAAAAATGGAAATTTTGAGAGATAAGACAATTTAGGGGCAAAATTTTTCAAAAATGCACAACATATGCTGTTTTGGTAGTTTTTCCATATTATTCACATAATGTCAAAACTGTTTACAAAGAAAAAGTAGCTTTTTTCAGGAAAAAAATTTTCTCAGCCATCCAGTACAAGGTATAAAACCACTAATTCCGAGTCCCATTGCTTTCTATGTTAAATTGGACATTTCTAAAATGCTGTAGATTTTTTGTTTAAAGTTCAAATAAAGTGTCAATAGTCTTATTTCAATACAAAATGATTTGGCTCACTCCAGTTCAAAAACTAGCACATCATACATTGAATAACGGGAAAAACTGGTTCCCGGTTTAAATCATCCTGAACGTCCGGTACTTTCTAGTCATGTTTCTGGCAAGAATGAGACCCCAAGTAAAAGTCATCCTAAAAATTGACAATTAACATATATATGAACAAACATGGGCTCAAATTGTTTCTAAGATGTTCATCTTTCAAATAAAAGCTCATTTAATGATTTGCATGCAATAGTTTTAGCTGGGTCAATACTTTAATGGAACTATATTGTCTCAAAATAGGAACTATATTCAGGTTCGTCCTCTACCAGATTGCGAATTAGTGGTTTTATACCTGAATATTGATCCAAAATGAGGTGGAGTTATCGCCCTTTTGTTTACAAGTTGCTCTAAAGTGCGAAAGAAAAAGTAAACGGAAGGCAATGCATTTTGGATGATAACTACCAGAGTCTACCGTTCCTACCCGCATTTTGGTATTTGTAATTTTGAAACCACTGGGCGATAACCGGTGCTGGTGGACCAGAGGGTAATCACAAGCCTGGTAGTCAGACTTGTCTGACACGATTTACCATAAAATTTCTAATATTTTTGTCGCTGAAATTTCCGTTTTTTAAATTCAAAATTGTTTAAAACACCAGGTTTCTTTCCTTGTAATACAATATGGTCGATATCCTCGGTGCTGGATTTGGTTTCTTTGTTCGAACGTTTTGGTTTTGAGTACTTTTCGATTTCAATAGTTTTGGAATATGACCTTCCAATGTTTTGATTTAAATGCTACCGATGAGAGGTTACTCCTTGAAATATCGATATATAGCATATCCAAATTAACCGTTCCTACCCGCATTTTGGTATTTGTAATCTAAAAACTCATATGTATTCAACAAAAATATAAATGTTATATTAGTTATAAGTTATTGTTCATGTATTCATAATATTATGTAGTAGTATTGATTGATTTCATATACATGTATTTAGATACTCAATACAATGTATGTATAATTATGATATGAATTAAGAGTACTTTGAATTCCCCTTCATTATTATTATTTTTTCTTTAATGAGGGGAAGGAGAGTAATTTAGTCATCCAATATCAGATAAATTTTGTTTCTTGCTTAAAATCGGTGAACCCTATAATGGTTAAGTTCCTATATTCTTATGTGTATAAAGGTTTCCAAACCAATCTCTTCCAATCTCTAATATGATTAAGGCCCCGCCTTTTTAGCGAGCACCGAAAATTTATATACCTTTTAAAAATAAACCCATGTGCTCGACCGGCTAAGTTTAACGTAAAGAGGGAACTTTTGAAAATGGAATTAAATAGTAGCACAGTCTGACCCCACCCAACCCAAATCATATGCACTTGAGAAAGTTGTTGTTAAAATATCTTGGATCAATAACTACTTATTAAAAATTCAATTATTTTTGCAAATAATAAATCCTATAACATTCTGAGACGACATTAAGTGGGGACGAAATTATCTATTTTATGGATTACGTGACGTCATTTCCTTGTCAGAGTATTTCGCGCTTCTTCAGCAGACCAAAACAACATTCAGATTCTGTCAGGTTTTGTGAGATTTTCTGAGTATCAGTGTTTTATTTGAAGCATCGGTAACAGAAGGTACATTAAGAAACCTGGCGGAAAAACAGTAAAGTAAAAATATCATGCAGGATTGAGGAAGGTGAGTGAAACCCCACAGGATGGAACTCTTCTTTCATTTTCAAGTAAGAACCTTTTATTTATTATTATGAGTATAGGTTTTATTCAGTAAATTTATGTATTTCTTTATCTAATTTTATCTTACTTACCAATTAACAAAGCTTGGTCAGTATCATACATTTGGTGTGACTAGTCAATGGGACAATGCTGCCAAAAGCTAGCTCGGTAATTTCCGGAAAATCGTTTTTCAGCGGAAAAGACCGAATGGTATTTAAATAAAAATCTGTGTGTAAAAATAAACAAGTGGATGATTGAGGGTTTTATCACTGTTTTTGAATTTCAATTTTCATATTTTTGCATAACAGATTGTGATGTATTTTTATAAGCCCAGAGGGTTGATTGTTTTACTTGCTCCGTGCCTATTATTTTTTTCACTCCGTAAAAGTAAACCTGTTCCGGTTTTATCGTCAGTATATTTCTGGCACATCTAAAAACATGCACAATGCCGTAGGGCTCGCATCTGCGATGCTAGCTATAACAGGGTGGAATGTGAATGGAATCAATTATAATATAAATAATTGTAAACATTCTAAGCTTGACGATAATGGTTTCAAAAATGTTCTTTCATCATATATATTTTTTTTAGCTGAAACTCATGCAGGTACTAATAACCCTTTAGTACATGATGAATATAAATGTTTTGTTAACTGTCGCTCTCAAGAAGCAAGCAGGAAAAGAGGGGGTTTAGCAGTTTTCATTAAACGCTCAATAATATCAGGGGTACAGTTACTAGATAAATGTTTTTCAGATATGATGTGGTTCAAACTTAACAGCAAGTTTTTTGGGCTGAAAAGAGATCTTTTTGTATGCTTCACACACATTTCCCCTCAAAATTCCACGTATATCTTAAAAACTGAAATGGATGAAACAATTTTTACAAAACAAAACCACGATTTATCCAAATGTGGCACTCATGGTAACATGTTAGTCATGTGAGATTTAAATGCCCATATTAATAAGGACGAGTATGATTTTTTATATAATGAGGAAGATGAGCCTCTCAATGATTTTTTGCCTAGGAATTATATTCCTGATAATGTTCAGTTATTGCGAAATACTCAGATCCATCAAAACACTAATTCATACGGTAAACATATTTTAGAATTATGCATTGATTCAAAAATCAGGATTTAAATGGAAAACTATTAAGAGACTCGAGTGGAAAAGCCACATTTTTTAACCAAAATGGAACATCTATAGATGACTATTGTTTATGTAGTGCATCATTCTTAGAAAATATATCAAGTTTTACACTTGGAGACTTTAAACCAACTCTTTCTGATTACTGTCCCATAACTATTAATATTCAGTCTCATAAGCTTCATGAAGAATCATTTTCAAATCTGAGACCACTCCCTCAAATGATTAGATGGTCGAATAAGGTGGAAGACTAATTCAAAGCTAATTTAAAAGATATAAATTTCAAATCATATTCAGACTAGATTAAAGACTCATCAAATTCAGAAATGACCCAACATGTCAATGATATTACATCTGATTTCTCTAACTGCCTGAAAAGGGCAGAAATTGGTATAAACTTTCCAAACTCTATTAGGTTACCTAACAAAAACAAAGGAAAGTAAAGTCAAAAGATAAACAGTGGCATGACAATGAATGTATATCTTTAAAAAGACATATTAACTATCTCAGTCACTGCCTTGGTAAATCACCATGGGATAAATCACTTAGATTAAAAGTCATGTCACAGAAAAAAGAATATAATAGATTAATACGAAAAAAACATAGATTATATAAATCTGAATTATTAAGAAATTTGGTTGATGCCTCTGAAAAGAATCCCAAAGAATTCTGGGACACAGCTAAGCTATTAAAAGATAACATAAAAGAAGATCCAAGTTCCAATATATCTTGTAAGGAATGGTTAAAATATTTCAGTGACTTGATGGGTGTGAGATATCGCAATGACTTTGATAAAGATGACACATGTAAATATGTTAATTCTAACCCTGAACTCTTAAGTTCTCCAATTTCTTCTGAGGAGGTGCTAAAAGCTGTAAAAAGTTTAAAATCTAAGAAAGCATCTGGATATGACTGCATTTCAAACGAAATGATTAAAATATCTGGTAATGAAAATTGTACTATATATGTTGAAATTTTTAATTTGATTCTTAAAAGCGGTATTTACCCCTCCATTTAGAGGGACAATTTTATCAAACCCTTATTTAAAGGTGGCTGTTCAAATGATTCATCTTGCTATAGAGGAATAGCCATTTCAAGTTGTTTAAGCAAATTCTTTTGTAGAATTCTTCATAACAGACTTGATAAATATCTGGAAGAAAATAAAATCATTACACCTGAGCAAATAGGTTTTAGAAAAGGTTTCAGATTTTTACTTTAAAAACTTTAATTGATTGCTATTTCAAGAAGTCTAAAATGTTATTTTCATGCTTTGTAGACCTGAAGAAAGCTTTTGACACTATTAATAGAGATGCTCTTTTTTATAAACTATCCAAATACAACATAAACAACCATTTTTTCAATATATTAAAATCAATGTACCAAGAAGTAAGTTTTTCAGTTAAACTTCCAAATGGTCTGACTGAAACTTTTATTTCAAACATAGGAGTTAAACAAGGCTGGATTTTAAGCCCTACTCTCTTTTCATTATACATCAATGATATTGTTGATGAATTTATTATGTCCTGTGATGCCGCCGTGTTAAAATATAGAAAAATATCATGTCTACTTTATGCAGATGATTTGGTACTTTTATCAAATTCATCACAAGGTTTACAAAACATGCTTGATAAGTTATATAGGTTTTGTCAAAAGTGGAATCTTGCAGTGAATGTTGATAAGACAAAAGTCATGATTTTTAATAAGTCAGGAAAAATTTTGAAAGGCTTTCATTTTCTCTATGATAATCAATATATACATTTCTATTTCTCGAAATTGACACACAAGGAAGGCTTTATACAAAGCTCTATGAAAAACGTGATGACTTCAACTTTCCAATAGTTAACTTTCCCTTTCTGTGTAGCAACATTCCGTCCGCTCCAACATATGGAGTTTACGTATCACAATTGATTCGCTATTCCAGAGCATGTGGGGAGTACAACGACTTCCTTGATAGAGCCACACGGCTGACAAGCAAATTGTTAACACAGGGGTACGTTGCTCCCAGGTTGTTGTCATCACTCAAGAAATTTTACGGACGACATCATGTGCTGGTATGCAAATACGGGATTTCTATCTCTCAGATGAGCACAGATGTTGGTTTGACAAAGAGTTTTGTAATGTCATCATTTCCGGATTTGACCAACACTTAATCGATCTTTGGCAACGTGACGGGTGTGCTATAGCAAGCAGGAACTGCTTACTCTTCCGGAGCACCTGAGTTCACTCTTGTTTCGACTTGAGTTCGCGTTGCTGAATGCGGTTTTGTTGTTATGTGTGTGTGTGTTTTATGTTATGTGGTTTGTTTTGTTGTGATGATTTTTTGTCTGCCGGTTTTGTCTTTGTCTTTACGGTTTTATGATACTGATTACCCCTTTGGTACACCTTTGCTTCTCTCATACATCAAGCAACTGAATACAAATATTTAGGTATATATTTCAAAGCATCAGGTTCTTTTACATATGCCATCAACCATCTTTCAAAAAAGCCAGCAAAGACATGTTTTGTGTAAGAAAAATATTATTCTCTGAAAAACTTAATGTCTTAGCTCATATCAAGCTTTTTGATACATGTGTTAAACCAATCCTTCTTTATTGTTCAGAAGTATGGGGACTTAAGTCCCTTATAAAAACAAATCAATCACTTGAATCTAAATATAAAGATTTCCTTCCTAACAAATTGCAAATAAAAAATGCCAAATTTATTTTAGGGGTTAGCAAAAAAGCTTCCAACACTGCAGTTCTTTCAGAACTTGGTTTATTTCCACTAGCTTTATCAGCTATTAAGTTAGCCATGGGTTTTTGGGATCATTTGAATAAACTAGAGGAAAATTCTATTGCTAAAAGAGCTTATGAAGCTAATGTTCTATTGAAAGATAGCTTTTGTGACTTAATAAAATGCCTTTTGTCTAAACTTGGATTCATTTATATATAGGAAAATCAGGGAACATTTAGTAAAAATAGACTTATTTTTTCCATTAACAAAAAATTGGAAGAACAATATATACAATTTTGGAAACTTTCCCTTTTTGACGATTATAATAATCCAAATGGCAACAAACTCAGACTTTATAGAAAAATCAAATTTGATTACAAAATTGAAACATATCTTTTAGCTAACAAAGATAAACATTCCACCTCAAGTATCACCAAAGTTTGCAAAAGTAACAGTAATTTAGAAATTGAAAAAGGGAGATATAATAAAACTCCTTTACATAATCGTTTGTGCCCATTGTGTAAAATTGAAGTTGAAGATGAGTTTCACTTTATAATGCGTTGCCCATGCCTTGATAATCCTAGAAACATATTTTTCAAGAAAATAATAGACATTGTTCCTTCATTCTCAGATATGAGTATTAATGATAGATTTATGTTTATTCTTAAAGACAAAGATGTTGATTTGTGTCAAATATGTATTGATGGGTTAAATGAAATGTACAATTTGAGCACTAGTTTAAGAAAATAGCATTATGTTGTAACAGTTGAAATCCGTTTAATCATAATCATATTTGTCTTTCACATATTGTTTTCTTAATGTATATTCATAGCACCTCCTCTGGACAGATTGAAATAAGTATTTTTGTATCTCTGATTATAAATATTGTATTGGTTTGTATGTTTGGTAATTATTCATTTATTTTGGATTTTAAACCAATAAAGAATTTGAATTTTGAATTTAAAGATTTTGTTTGAATTTATAGAAGCCATCAGGAAGCTAATCAATCTTACATGGATAAAAGGAGAATTACCCATAGAGTGAAAAACAGCAAGAATAAAGTTTTCAAGAAAGCCAGGTAAAACCAACTACTACTCCCCTTCATCATACAGACCAATTAGTCTAACCAATGTTATGTGTAAAATATCTGAAATATTTGTTTTGAACAGACTGGTGGACCATGCAGAAGGCATGAAAATAATATATAAAAAACAAGAAGGGTTCAGAAAGAAAAGATCAACAACAAGCTGCCTAACCAGACTAGTTCAACATATCACAGAAGGATTTATTAGAGGGAAAGTCACTTTAGCATGTTTTGTCGACTTAGAAAAGGCATATGACTCTGTTTGGAGAGAAGGACTGATGGTTAAAATTAACCAAATTGGTATAAAAGGCAGATTATGGAAATGGATTCAGGATTTCCTAGACGATAGGACAGCTCAATGTACCTTTGACAATTATACAGGCCCTGTATTTCCTACCAACATAGGTCTACCACAAGGATCTCTATAGCACCTTATCTATTTAACATCTTCATTAGAGATCTACTAACAGATATAGATGGGGACCATACTAAGTTTGCAGACGATGGTTCAATTTGGCAAACAGGAGACCAAAGGGATCAAATCACTAACAAAATGGTAGAAGACATACGCAAAGTAAAATCCTGGACTAGAAAATGGAGGATCAACATCTACCTAGACAAAACAGAACTGTGCTGGTTTACAAAAAAGAAATCACATCCCATAGAAAAAGCAACTGTTAAAGTAGAAGATAAAGAACTCAAATACAACCCAACCCCTAAATTACTAGGAATTGTGCTTGATGAGCAACTTACCTTAATACCTCACTTAGAATATGTCGATCGACGTGAAAACAAAAACCTCAGCTTACTCAGAGAAATAAGACAGATCAGCAGAATAGGAACAAAGGAAATGCTACAACTATACTACAGTCTGGTAAGATCAGTAATGGAATATGGTTGCTTAATTTGGCAAATAACTCACCCATCAAACATCAAAATGCTAGATAAAATCCAAAGAAAAGCCCTGTGTATATGTCTTAACATACCAACAACAGCAGGAAGGGATGCATAAGAAGTAGAAACTGGAGTAGCACCCTTAGACCTGAGAATGGAGGAAAGAGCAGTCACTGAGCTGGCAAAAATACAATCAAAATCAATATTAGAACCAATCAAAAAACAACTTACGAGATTCCAAGAAAGAGAAGAAATAGAAAGAATTATCACGCCTTTTGGGAAAGCTATGAGTCAGGCATCAGAGATGAAAAAAAGACTGGTATCGATATCAACCTTATAGAACCAGAATTCACATACAGATTTTGGTCCAATAGCATGACAAAAGAAAGAACATCCTACTGGAACCGACTTGGAAGCTCGAAAACAAGAACAGCTGAGCAACAAGAACTATCATTGAAAGTGGTGGAAGAGCTAATTGGTACCAACGAACAGCAAATAGTGGCCTTTAAAGACGGCTCATGCTTAGGGAATCCAGGACCTTGTGGATCAGGTGCAATCATATTTTGCCAACATCAAGGACCACCAGTGAAATTACACAAGCCAGTAGCACAACGAGGCTCAATTCTACTTGCAGAGTTAGCGGCAATCCTGGTGGTACTCCAATACTGCATCACAGAGGGACTATAAAGAGTAACATCAGAAATAAAAATCCTGTCGGACAGTCAGTCAGCAGTAGGAATACTAACACTGAAATGGGCATTAAACACTATCAAGACCTCATAAGAGGTATACAAGAACTAGTAGAAACCTTAAAACAAAAACGAGTAACAGCAAACATTATGTGGACGCCTGGACATGCAAACATGGAAGGAAACAACCAAGCAGATTATTTAGCAAAAAAGGCAGCAGCTGAAGCAAAAGAACTGAGCCCCGACAACAATATAATCACCACTCAAGACATAAAACAGGCAATGAGAAAAAGCATAGAACAAAAATGGCAAAAAAGATGGGAAACTACAGACAAGGGAAGAACACTGTATGATAAAACACCAACAGTTAAAAGGAAAATTATTTTTGACTACCCATCCAAAGCATTCTACAGCATATTCACCCAACTACGAACGGGATACACCAAACTAAAAGAATACCAGCACAAGACAGGACAAGCAGACGACCCAAAATGCAATTGTGGACAAAATGAAACCCCTAGCCACTTTCTTCTGGAGTGTGAACTATATGAGACAGCAAGACAACAAATGCTCCAGAAACTTTACACAGACTGTGGCATAAGGACAATAACACTAGCCAATATTCTAACCCAACAAGAGACAGAGCACATAGAAGACCCAAAATATAGACTGACAATCGTAGCCGAGTTCATACTAGCAACAGAGAGGCTTAATTCATACATAATGGATACAGAAGGATCCCTTCCACCACCGAATCCGGCTAATACTCAATCCCAAATCTTGACGCATGCGTAACTAAAGTACCAGAGAGTTTAATACCGTGTTGATAGTAAAGCGAGGAAAGTACCGCATGAGACAATTACTGTCGTTAGATTGTAGATTGAGGATTGTCTCATAATCAATATAATACAAACCTAACCCGGCTAGATATGCTTGTCTGTGACAAATAGCAATACGCATGGAATTCCGAGCTTTTGCAGCATGTATTCTTGCAAACCATGACAGCCCTGGCAGGGAATTCCGCAATCTACACACCTCAAGTATACGTATAAAATATTGTACATAGTATCGTCATTTTACGTTTTAGTGCTTTTTGTGACATTTTAAATCATTATAATCCCAAGTGGAAGTGCTCCGACATAATGGAGGTTTATACCAGAACAGAACAGAACAGATGATAGAAACTGGATACATGTAATATATCCGAAAACCGCATGGAATTTTTGTTTTATTATTTCCAAATTCAACAAGAAGATCAGCTAATGATTTTTATATTTAACTATTCTACGAATGTGTGGCCAGCGTGAAAGAACCGAAGCAGTGCTTAACATTTTCGAAAAACTCTTTTTGTTATTCAGTCCGATTTCCACCGTTAAAAAATTATCTGCCCTGATTTTTGCTCCCCTGTGAAGAGGTTAAAAATAATACATTTAAAATACATGATGTTCAATAATAAAATTATGATTACAAAGCTTATCGTGGACCGTACATCATTCAAAGAAATTCTTTCTAGCAAGTTAATGGAATTGGTAGAGAAAAAGAAGCAGAGGTACCAATGGGGTATCTGAATGTCAAAAGTCGGCAAGGGCAGAGACAAAACCAGTAAACATTAACAAGAACGGGATAAAAACAGACAACATGTAAAGTATGGAAACACAAAATAACTGAATATCAATCAACAACGCGAACTCAAGTCGAAACAAGAGTGAACTCAAGTGCTCCGCAAGAGTAAGCACACCGGTCGCATTGCCAATAGTCCATTCAGCGTGTCAAATCCGGTAAAGGAAGACAAAACCCTAAGTCAAACCAACATCTGCACTCATCTGAGAGATCGAATTCCCATATCTGTCTATATGTGCATGATGTCTTCCGTAAAATTTCTTGAGTGAAGACAGCAACCGATAGGCAACATAACCTTGTGTGAGCAATTTTTGCGTCAGACGTGTCGCTCTGCTAAGGAAATCGATGTAAGTCCCGCACGCTCTAGGGTAACGAATCAATTGAGATACGTAAACTCCATAAGCTGGAGCGGACGGAATGTTGCTACACAAGAAAGGAAAGTTGACTTGATTGGAAAGTTGAAGTCATCACGTTTGTCATAGAGCCTTGTTGAAAGTCTTCCTTGAGAGTCAATATCGAGATGTAGATCTAAATATGATTGACTTCCTAGAATCCGTTGTGTCCTTTATCTCAAGCTCCTGGGGATATATAAGATTGAGAACGTCGCCAAATCGAGAATTATTTAGCGAAAGGACATCATCAATATAACGGAACGTGAGGTTGAAAGAGGGAGCTAGTCTTCAGTCTTTTTGTTTTGTCTAGAAGAGATTGTAAGAAGTCTGCTTCATATGAATGAAGAAACAAATCAGCAAGCAAAGGTGCACAATTACTCCCATTGGAATCCCTATTGTTTGCTGAAAAACACGTCCACCAAACTGAGCAAATATGTTGAGCATGTCGACTATTTGGTCATCTGTAAATTTGTTCTTTTTCTTAGACTCATGGATGACAAAGTAAGTCTTGGTATAATCGACTACAAGATATTTGTACCTGCGTTTTCCATTCTTTTTTAAAAAGCTGAGTTTAATCATCTGTGCCAATCGCGATATCAGCTGTTCATGTGGAATAGAAGTGTAAAGTGTGGAGAAAGCAAATGTTTTGAAACTGATTTAGAGTTAAGAATCTCCATCAGTTCTTTCGAATTCTTCAGGATCCACATTTGATTGACACCATTTCTAGAATAACAACAATCGTAATATTTCTGGAGGCCGGATTTTTTTGCTGTAAGTATTGAAGTCAACAGAACTGAAAGAGGCTTAGTTGTACATTTGGATGACCCTGACCCTGCAATGAAGCGCTGTTTGTATGGATTTTTATGTAATTTAGGAATCCAATACAGGGATGGAATGTCATCACCAACAGAAAGGCCGAAGGAAAGAAGCAAGGAATAACCTATTTCAACTTCACATGATACGTCTTAATATGCTGAAAGAGTTAGAATAACTCTGGTTGAGAGATGGTCATAGCAATGCAAAAGCAGTTGTGCCGCTGTATACACTGAAGAGTATCCTAATAGGCATTATGAACTCTCCCCCTTTCCATACAATGTATACTTAAAAAATCATTTTATTTTGTTTTATTTTATTTAAAAAAAAATATGTATAAAAACATACAAGTATACACCACACATGCTCTCACAGTCCTATGAGATTTTAATAAAAGATAATACAGGGCTACAACTCAACACACTCTATTTTAGATTTTACAATTAATATGCTTTGATTTTAGATTTTACAATTAATATGCTTTGATTTTAGATTTTACTAATTCATGATTTTTATATTAAAATAGATATACTCTATATGAAAGGTAAAACAGTAATAACAGGTTTTAGATTTGAATGAAGGAAATTTGAAGTCATGTAATGACATTTTATTTTTTTTTATTAACTATTTCTCATTTGAATACCCAATATGTATATAGTCTTGTGTTTAAATCATAGGGCTGTGAGAGCATGTGTGGTGTATGTTTCTTTTTAAGATATTAACATATTTCTGCCTGCCTCTATCAATACATTATTTATTATTTCAACTCAAACACGTCACTAAGGCCAAGCGGAACTAATACTCTGTTTTTGTTGAAAAATCCCGTGTGTTTATTTCCATTGGTGCCACCTACAAATTCGGGTTATAAATTGTGGATACAAAAAGACATTGAAATATCTAATTGGAAAAATTCTATATAAACGGGCAAAAAAGTGTAGCACTTTTGAATAGCCCGTAGTCAAGTATTTTGAGGGGAATTAATGTTATATACGACCAAGTATAAGGGATGTGTTTGATAGTTTTTTTTATAGATATGTAACATTACACAATATATAATAACAAATATAACAAGAATATGTCCAAATAAAGGTAATAACAAAACTACCGAACTTGAATGATCAATCTCAAATGACATAATGTCCCATCTCGCAACATTTATTTTTTTCTGCAAGCACTAAAGCATTAACATGGTTGCTATTAAGTCACTTGTCAGTCAGAAGCAATATGGACTTTAACTTAACCATTTTTCTATAACTGGTCATTCATGCGGAAAATATAGGTCAATGTCAGCATCCGAAGCATGCATTGTTCTAAGCATTACTAGGTGCACCTGACATACCAATATAGTTGATGTGGCTCATGTCAGTAAAAAGGAATGGACGTTAACCATTCTTCTATAAGTGGTCATTCATGCGGAAAATATAGGTTAAAGCTAGCATCCAAAGCACTAGGTGCACCTACCATACCAATATGGTTGCTATGGCACTTGTCAGGAAGAAGGAATGGACTTGAACAATTTTCTATAAGTGCTAAGCATCACTAGGTGCACATACCATACCAATATGGTTGATGTGGCACTTTTCAGTAAGTGGGAATACACTTTTACCATTTTTCTGTACATGATCATTCATGCGGAAAATATAGGTCACATCCAGCATCCGAAGCATGCAATGTGCTTATCATAACCAGATGCACCTACCATAACAATATGATTAATGTGGCATTCGTTAGTAAGTGGGAATTGGGAAATAACGGACCCGAACACTATATGCCCCTCTACTTTCGTAGATGGGGCATAAAAACATGACTTCGACTTAATTTGAAATGCAAACTGACTTCCTCCATCTAAATTCTAATTCATGCATAGTTTAACTGTAATTTGACGTCAACAATTGGATAGGAATCAAGAAATGATTTATGATTTTAAGGTGGGGGGATGGGGGTACCGCGCTAATAGTCTACTGAGGAAAGGAGTGGGTTGACGGGTCAATTTTGCTAAAACAACGCACAAAAAACACCATTATTCAACGAAAGGGGGTTAAAAAACCCTCTGAATACCCTTATGGATCCACCACTACCATGCTCATAAATATTGTTCAGATTTAAATGCATGCGACTGGTATTGAATATTTACTTTACCTACTACCGTTTTCGTTAATTCAATTCTTTTATCAATCCTCTTTAAACCGGTTCTCTATTATTTTGAAGCGATCAAAGGTCAACTAAACAAAAGATTGATTCATGAACAAGAATATGGGATAGGCTGGTACCCCGATGTTATTTGAAGAAAACAGTAGGGAGCCGGTTGCCAGCTAAGACAAGCACACTTGGAATATGTTAACAACATCCTTGACAACTCACTTGACAGTGGAAATCGTACACATTTTTGGAAATATATCAAAGCAAAGAGGAAAGACAATATTGGTATGGCACCTATCAAAGAAAATGGAAAACTCCACTCAGACAGCCAGACAAAAGCAGTACTATTGAATAGACAATTTAAATCTGTATTTACAAAGGAAAACTCAAATGAGACACTCCCTGAGATTACTGGAAAGAATTCCCTAAAATACCAGTACTAGACATCACTGAAAATGGAATAGAAAAACTATTAGCTGGATTAGACACAAACAAAGCCAGTGGACCTGATGGACTCCCAAACAAGATCTTGAAAACTTGTGCGAAGGAACTAACACCAGCATTGACTAAGATATTCAGGCGTAGCCTAGAGACAGGCTCTCTACCGGTTGACTGGCGGAACGCAAATTTATCTCCTTTCTATAAGAAAACCAACAAACATGAAGCGAGTAACTATCGTCCCGTTTCACTAACCAGTGTATGCTGTAAATTACTTGAACACATAATATGTAGACACATGCTTAACATCTAGAGACCAACAACATACTTACCAGTCTACAACACTCTTTTAGATCAGGACATTATCGTGCGAGTCAACTCATCATCAACCTACACGACATCATGAAGAACTACGATTCAAAGTCCCAAACCGATCTTATCAAACTAAACTTTAGTAAAGCTTTCGATACGGTACCACACAGGAAACTTCTTCATAAAGTAAAGCAATATGGTATCCAAGGAAACTTATTGAAATGGCTAACATCTTTCCTTAAGATTAGATAACAGAGAGTAGCAGTAGAGGGAGAGTATTCAACATCAGTAACAGTCGATTTTGGGGTGCCTCAAGGCACAGTTCTTCGGCCACTTCTATTTCTAATCCACATCAACGATTTACCAGAAGCCGTAACATCGCAAGTTAGACTTTTTGCAGACGACTGCCTCTTATACCGGCAGATTCATACTCGTCAAGACCAACTACAACTACAGAAAGACCTTAACTCACTAGAAAACTGGGCATCAACATGGGGTATGAAATTCAACGCCACTAAGTGCTACAAGATGTCAATACATAGGAGTACAAACCCAAAGACAAATGCGTATACACTAGACAACCATGTATTAGAACACGTAAACGAGAACCCTTATCTTAGCCTTCTTAACAGCGAAAACTTGAAATGGTCATCACACATCAACAACAAACCGGGCAACTTCAACTCTTGGCTTTCTCCATCGCAATCTCAAACACTGTTCCAGAACCCTCAAGGAAAATGCTTATACAACTCTCATCCGATCAGTTTTAGAATACAGCTCTACAGTTTGGGACCATACCTTCAGAAAGATATAGACCGCCTTGAATCAGTACAACGCCGTGCCACACTCTTTGTCTTCAACGACTACTCGAGATCATCAAGTGTCACCAGTATGATGAAAGAACTAGACTTGAAACAACTATCCGAACCACGACGAGAACAACGGCTCATTTTGATGTACAAGATTGTAAACGACCTGATAGAAATTCCTGCCGAATCTCACATGATCAGAAGCAGAGGAAGAACCAGATCATCGACAAACATCAACATTCAAGTATATAGCTGCAACACAGAAATTTTCAAAAACTCGTTTATAACTCGGACAATTATAGACTGGAATAAACTAGATACTAAGTGTACTGGGGCAACAGCGGTGGAAACATTCAAGGAAAATCTCCGTGGGCAGCGGGCATCCTTGAGTGACTAAATTTCCCAACTAAGCGCAACCACCACCCTGGGCACTATATTCATTAGTGAAGGCCAGCCCAGTATCCTACAGAAACAGAAACAAAGTAAATATGGCACAGTTTTAAGGGAGATAACTCAAAGATAAATAAACGACTGGGAAGAACTGGTTTCAATGTTATCAAACTAGGTGACCAGTTGATATAGATAACGCGGACGGCCACAGGAATTGATACAAGTTCGTGGAGTGTTTTAATCAGCGGGAATCGTCAAATTGTTTACTTAATCAATTAAATGGATCTCTGTATCAGACTCATACATATATGATGTTATTTTAAAGAAAGTTAAAAAAAACACAGATTGCGACAGAAAAAAAACTGTTTAACAGTCTTAGGCAGTCTTGTTATCAAAACTCATTTTCAATGTAAACCCATTAAAGAAATAAAGAAATGTTTTATCGTTACAGTTTTAGCAATAATCGTAAAAAAGATGTACGAAACATGATTCTTATTGGATTAGAATGGTGTTCAAACAAATAGTTTTATTATTCATATTGTAAATATTAATAATAGGTCTAGTTGTTATAGTTCTTTTATATTTTGTTCGCCGAATAAGTCTATATTTTGCATTTCAAAAACAGAAAATAACTTATTTTAAAAGATTTGAAGTTTCGTGAATACAGGTGTGGGGGGGGGGGGGGGGGCTTCTGCTTTTGATGTAAGGTATACCTCTGCCATTGTCCTGTTCTTAACAACATCAAGAAATTTGCAAAAAAACTAGCCCGGATATACCAGCGGATATTGTATATCATACCCTGTTATGACCACGTCAAAATGCTTTGATATATATATTTTATTGTATATAATGCCGTTCAAAGCTGAACTAGATCAGGAACTATCATTGTTAGAAGCATTCTAAGGTTGAAATTGCATGTCTATATTATTGAATAGATGAAGCTGTTTTACTTTCACATATTTGTAACCCTGTTTGTAACAGCTTGGCTGAAAGAAGCAAAGGTGTACCAAAGGGGTAATCAGTATCATAAAACCGTAAAGACAAAGACAAAACTGGCAGACAAAAATCATCACAACAAAACAAACCACATAACAACATAAAACACAAACACACAAAACAACAAAACCGCATTCAGCAACGCGAACTCGAGTCAAAACGAGAGTGAACTCAGGTGCTCCGGAAGAGTAAGCAGTTCCTGCTTGCTATAGCACACCCGTCACGTTGCCAAAGATCGATTAAGTGTTGGTCAAATCCGGAAAGGATGACATTACAAAACTCTATGTCAAACCAACATCTGTGCTTATAACCCTGTTCTACACCTTGATGCTAAACCCTATATAGCACCACACTTATATCATTGATTTTATAGGAAGTAGCCCCCTGGCGTTAGTATTACCGAATCAGAAATACCGAGATAAATTTATGTTAAAGTTAAAAGCATGGTATGAATTATAGACTGCTCATATTGAATATTTATCCGCTTTTATAATATTCATTATAATTCTTTCTATTTTTTCAACAGAAAAGATAAATAAGTATTATTATTGGTTTCGTGAAGATCACAAGCTAGCTTCAAATACTACGTATACTGAGTTCATAACGGTACGGAGTGTTAATATAGTTATGCCGTATACTACATGTACTAAGCCAAACTAAAGTAACTGACATTAAAAACACGTGATAAAACAACATTACAAAGGCGACTTTAAAACAAAGCAAAACATATGCCCCTGACGAAAATTGTTATTCTGAATATGCAAGGACTGTGTCATACGTATACTATGAATGCATTTATGGTTGAAATAGTTTATCTTCTAACAGCGGGGTACTAGCTAGCTACCGTAACAATAATAACTTTTTATTGTTACGGTTTTGCCGTAATCGTATCTTGTGCGGGCCTACAGATAATCTTAAATAGAGCTTGTTGACTTGTAGCCCTGTATTTTCTTTTATTAAAATCTTATAGGACTGTGAGAGCATATGTGGTGTATACTTGTATGTTTTTATACATATTTTTTTCTAAAATAAAATAAAACAAAATAAAATGATTATTTTTAAGTATACATATTGTATGGAAAGGGGGCGAGATATATTCATTATCCCTATTAGGATACTCTTTAGTGTATACAGCGACACTACTGCTTTTGCATTTTTATGACCATCTCTCAACCAGAGTTATTCTAACTCCTTCAGTATATTTAGACGCATCATGTGAAGTTGAAAGAGGTTATTCCCTGCTTTTTTATCTTTTGAACATTAAACATCATGTATTTTAAAGGTATTTTTTTTTACCTCTTTACAGGGGGCCAAAAAATAGGGCAGATAATTTTTTAACAGTGGAAATCGGCCTGAATAACAAAAAGATTTTTTCGAAAATGTTAAGCACTGCTTCGGTTGTTTCACGCTGGTCACACAGTCGTAGAATCCTTAAATATAAAAATCATTAGCTGATGTTATTGTTGAATTTTGAAATAATAAAACAAAAATTCCATGCGGTTTTCGGATAATTCATCCAAAATGCATTGCCTTCCGTTTACTTTTTCTTTCGCACCTTAGAGCAACTTGTAAATAAGGACGATAATTCTACCTCATTTTGGATCAATTCAACTATTTGAATTCAACTGAGTTTTCGTGTTATATACATGTAACCGTAAGTCCGTTTATCATACAGATTCCATTACAAGTGATACAGTTTAAAACGAAACCCACAACATTATTGTTTTAAAGCAGGTAATTTATTATGATTTTGACCAGATTTAGGGTGTTTTTTTTCAATAACCAGGTTGGGAATAAATGGACTTATCCCAATTGGGATAAAAAAACAGTTTTGTTTTAGATATAAGAATTTAGTGGCTGAATGGTGCATAAAAATGCACGTGAGAGATTCAATACCCATATGTAAATGCTTCATTACATAGATTACATAAGGGATGCTACATTTTATGCACAGATCATCATTTTTGTCTAAAAAGTTAGTCGTTTTTAATGTGAATCAAAAACGTTTTAGTATTTGTGTGTATTTTTATACAATAATGTATTTTCCCTCTGTCTGTAGTAGTGCAATTTCAAATATGGAACTTGCATATCTAGATTTGAATTATTTTTTTAAATCTCAGAAAAAAAATTCTGACAATCAAATTATTATTTTAAATTGCAGTTATCATGGTTATGTTTCTTTGACCAGGGTAAAAAAAATTGAAAAAAACCCGAATATTTGATGTTTTCCACTGAACATTTTCTGAGAATATAACAACTAGAACTGAAGATTTAATCTTTCGTATATTTAAGTACTACTTTTTCTAAGAATCAGGCAGATACCATTAATAGGGTGGCACATCGATAATAAATACACAAAAAAATTTCAACAGAATTAGGTAAAGCAACCACAGTAAACTTTGTTTTGACCATTAAATTTTTCAGTCTATCTTGGGTTTAGGAGATATTACCAGTCAAAATTTAGTTACATTGTATAGTGAAAAGTACGGGAAAATTTCCCGCCATATTTTTTTATTATATAACCAGTCAATAAATATCTAGGCACCAATTACATATAAAGATGTAAAAACTGCATTGGGTTTGTTTTTATGGTAAAATGAATGCATCTATACCCCAAAATCTGAAATTGGAAATTATCGATGTGCCACCCCCTGCCTGATCCTTATGTGGAATAGTACTTAAGTATCAAGTTTTGACATGTAATGCAATCATTGAGTCAATACCTTGTTCGATTTTGTATGATTGTAGCAATATTAACTGAATGATGCTACAATTACTAAAATGAATTGTCGCAAAAACGCAGCATCACACACACTAAATTGCAATACATCTTCATATCCCTGAAATTATAAACTTTTAAATTGTTCATGATTTGTGATGCACCAAAACTCCATTTCAAAATTATGCTTGAAAAACTTG
Organism: Arcuatula senhousia; assembly: GCA_963971305.1. Classification (NCBI taxonomy): domain Eukaryota; kingdom Metazoa; phylum Mollusca; class Bivalvia; order Mytilida; family Mytilidae; genus Arcuatula; species Arcuatula senhousia. The sequence goes on along the minus strand of OZ020317.1, from coordinate 9,602,628 downwards.
TCATTTATCCCAATTGGGATAACTTCACTTATCCCAATAGGGATAATATATCCCAATTGAGATATATTATCCCAATTGGGGTTATTCCTAACCTGTTACATCGTCATCTTTGGTCTCAGGTTGATCCGTCCTAGGTTGATCCGTCCCTTTGTTCAGCAAGTAGGGTTTTAGGCATTATATCTAATATGATATAGGCATTGTCTAAATGCGAGCACAGCACAAATGCAGCATAAGACTTAGTACAAGTTGATCAGTTTGTTTTTGTATTTCGAATACATTTATACCTTCTGTTTGAGTTGAAAACATACATGAAACAGCACAGATGGATCCTCTTTTTTGCCCTCATATGACAAAGTTCTGCGTCTCAATTGAGTAGTAAAATCGTTTGAAATTCAGAATAAAAGATCTAAAATATCGGAACAAAGATTTTTCTTTGAAACAACCATCTTGAAAATGAACCTCGAAGATCTATCCGTACACAGTGTCCAACCCAATACAGTGCATTCCGGATGTAGTGCGTTTTTCAATGGTAAACACATTGCAAGGAAGGAAATTTGATTGTTGACTAATTAAGAGAACCTTGAATATGAATACAATCGGTTACGGCAAATTTGGGCAAAACGTAACAATAAGAAATTTGTATTGTTACGGCAAAGATGAAAATCGGGAACAGATGACGGGACGGAAACTGAATCATTTACGACCGTAACAATAAGAATTTTCTTATTGTTACGGCACTTATTATTACAGCAAATATATATATAGGTCCATAGAGTGACGATATGAAATAATGAGTTGCATTTTTTTTATTAATTTATGCAATCCAAACGGGCAAAAAATTCAAAAAATCTAAATTTAACTCAAAGTTATTTTGATAACTTATTGCACATGCGACACAACCAATAAGTGGTTTTCGTGTTTTTGTTTTAATTCTGCGCATTTCTGTTCAAACCATGTAAGGCATCCATCACAGACGATGGTAACGATTTATAACAAGTTGTACGTCTACTTCTTTCGTGAGTTTCAAAGGTCGGTCTATGATTTAAATTTTACCCAAAAACAAAAATTTCGATCCGGTCCGTCCATTGTTTACAATTTAAGTGTTAGATAATTCTTAAGAACATGGTAGTGTATACCATGTATACAGAAAAGATCGAGTTCTCTTTAGCCGGGACACTCACTACGGCAAAATATTTTATTCAACAAAGAGAGGAGCCCGGAGAATGTTTTCCAATTCCAACTACAGATGAGATGATTTTTTTTCTTTTATTGTTACTTAATTAAATTATTATTAATAATAGCGAAAGAAGTTAACTATAAAATATCTTATCTTTGGTAAATCTCTTATGCCAATCATATCGTCCATGCCGCAAGAATAAGTGCCGTTATAATAAGAAAATTCTTATTGTTACGGTCACAAATGATTCAGTGTCCGTCCCGTCATCTGTTCCCGATTTTCGTCTTTGCCGTAACAATAAGAATTTCATGTACATTTTATCATACCTCTAAATAACCGATATGGCTTTGCAATGACGTAAAACACCAATCCGCCCACTTATTTGCTCGAGATATTGTAGACATCGGCTTTGGTTGTCAAATATCATCGAGATGAAGCCCAAAAAAAACTATAAAGGAACAATACCCAGGGGGATTTTTTTCCCATTTATTTGATTTGTCTATGAAATTTCCGGTTGTTAAATTTAAAATTGTGTTGTACTGCACATGGTCAAAATCCTCGGTGCTGGATTTGTCCTTCTCTGTTCGAACCTCAGTTTGGTTTGTTTTACTTTTTGTTCAATACTTTTGGTTTTTGGTCTTCCAATGTACCAACATCACTAAGGTCGCGTTTCAATAAAACAGCTACATGCAAGGCTAAATAAACAACCCACCAAAGAACAACATCTGCATTACAAACAAAGGTTATTATTGTTCTAAACCTAAATCCATCAAAAGCTTCACACCCAGACCAACTAAACCAAGATCCATAATTTGCAGATAGTAATTTCCCATACTCACTCATTTTCATTTATTCACAAATACTGGCAATATACCCAATGACTGGCAAACTGAACACGTCTCACCTATATACAACAAAGGTTCTAAATATAATCCGTAATATAGACCTATCTCACTCACTTGCATTTGATGCAAATTTAAATAACATTTTGTCGTTGGCTCAATTATGCATCATGCAGACAAACACAAAATCCAATACCCTTTACAACATAATTTTCAAAAAAGGAGATTGTGTGAAACTCAACTTTTGGATTTCATTGGACGACATTTCTAATAACCACAACAATTCTACTCAAGCGAATGTTTTAAATTATAGATTTTTCAAAATCATTTGCCAAAACGAGTCACAATCTCCTAACTCACGAATTACACTATTATGTCTTTTAAGGTAAAACAAAGATTTTGATTCAAAATTTTCAAATAAAAAAAAGAAAATCAACAACGAAAAACCGCACACATGTTAAAGAGGTATACATGTATATCAAATGAGTCGGGAGTTCCTCGGGTTCTGTACTAGGTCTACCCCTTTCCTTTTAATATTAACGTCATTCCAGTAGGTTGAACGTCAATAATATGATTAAGGTCCCGCCTTCTTAGCGAACATCGGAAATATGTATTTAAATATATCCATGTGCTCGACTTATAATTCTAAGAGGGAACTTTCAAAAAGGAATCAAATAGTACTAGCAAAGTCTGACCCCACCCCACCCAAATCATTTGCTCTTGGACTCTACTTTCATTTTCAGGTAAGGTCCTTTTATTTATTATCATGACTTTTACATTATGAATTAGTCGTTGTCAGTGCAAGGTTGTAATAGATTTTATTCAGTTAATTTATGTTTTTCCTTATCTTACTTAGAATTTAACAAAGCTTGGTCAGTATTATGCATAAGATGTGCCAAGTCAATGCCCAATGGGATGATTTCAACAGTTGCCTAAAGTTAGCTCGGTAATTTCCGGAAAATCGTTTTTCAGCGGAAAACACCGAGTGGTTTTTAAATAAAAATCTTTGTGTAAAAATAGATAAATGGATGAATGAGGGTTTTATCAATGGTTTTGCATTTTTTTTTATTTATGCAGAACAGATTATGATCTATTTTTTATAAGCCCAGAGGGTTGATTGTTTTACTTGCTCCGTGCCTGTTAAATTTGCTGCTCCGTAAAAGTAAACCTGTTCTGGTGTCTCGTCAGCATATTTCTGGCACATCTAAAAAAATGCATAATGCGGTAGGGCTCGCATCTGCGAAGCTCGCTACTAAGATTATTTTCCGATGACAAACCACACAACAACAACAACAAACACAGACACACACACATAACAACAAAGCCGCATTCAGCAACGTGAACTCAAGTCGAAACGAGCGTGAACTCATGTGCTCCGAAAGAGTAAGCAGTTCCTGCTTGCTATAGCACACCCGACACGTTGTCAAAGTTCGATTAAGTGTTGGTCAAATCCGGGAAGGATGACATTACCAAACTCTATGTCAAACCAACATCTGTCATGTCTGTGCTCATCTGAGAGATAGAAATCCCGTATTTGTATACAAGCACATGATGTCTTCTGTAAAATCATGAAACCAAAACATGAATACCGGAATACAGAAAAAACCAAATACATCATTTTTAAGTTACTGTAAATGTACCTTTTTTCACGGGTACTTATTTTTACGATTTTCTGATCTCTATTAGTTCACAGACACTGGTACTGCTCATAGTTCTCAGTATTTATTTTATATAATCATGTATTGATAACATTTGCTGTTTTGTCTATTTAATACATTTTTATTTAATTTCGCGAAATCCGTGAAAATATATACCTCGCGAAAATAAGTACGTTGACAGTTGGCTCTTTGCTGTACTTTTGATAAAATGTTGAAGTAACATTGAGTTTGTCATTTTATGCCAAGTTTGTAATTTTTCACATGTTTTTTTTCCAACAGGACTGGTATTTAAATGGGAAAATGGAAACCACTACTAATGAACCAGATGAGGAGGGGAAAAGCTATAAATGTGATACATGTAATAAAAGATTTCACAAGAAAGCCAAACTGCAATACCATTCGCGAATACATACAGATATTAGACCCTTCCAATGTGATCAGTGTGGGAAATGTTTTACTCAAAACCAGATTTTAAAGCAACACAAATTAATACACACAGATGTAAAACCATATAAGTGTGATATATGTGACAAGGCATTTCTTCTGAAGGGACCACTAAAGAAACACTTGAGAACCATGCATAAAGGTGAAAAAACTAGTATATTTGATGATTGTCGTAAAGATTTGAGCAGAGTTCCACCTTCACAGATACAAATGAGGACACAAACTGATGAAAATAAAGAACAAATAGATAAATCCTACAAATGTAATTTATGTAGTAAAATATTTGGTCGAAATTCGGAGTTTCAAATACACATGAATATACACGCAGGCATAAAACCGTACGTATGCGAGAAATGTGGTAAAGAATTTGGTCGAAGTCAACACCTTAAGATACACATGAGGATACATACAGGTGATAAACCTTACAAATGTGATTCTTGTGATAGATCATTTACCCAAAATTCTTCTTTAAAGGTACATTTAAAGTCACACGTTATTACATGTACAAAGACACATAGATGTAACACGTGTGACAAGACCTTTGCTCGTAAATCTTCTTTAAAGGCACACTTATTGACACATGATGTTGAAAAGCCACATAAGTGTGATATTTGTGGTATGACTTTTTCAAATGAGAAGCGACTTCAGAAACACATTATTGTACATACATCTGAAGTACTAGAGAGCGATGAAAAAAGCAACACATGTGGCGTATGCTTTAAACAATTCAGCAGAAAAGATACGTTACATGTTCACATGAGGATACACACAGGTGATCTGCCGTACAGTTGTGGTGCTTGTGGTAAAAGATTTAGCTATAGCTACGGGTTACAGAGACACAGATTGACACGCTGTGACACTGGTGAAAGGCCACACAAGTGTAATCATTGCTTTAAATCTTTTTTCCTGAAGAATGAGCTAGATAATCACATGAGAATACATACAGGGGATACACCTTACAAATGTGATGAATGTGGGAAAAGGTATAGCATATACAAATCTTTTCGGAGTCACTTAAGGAAACACGCGAGTGATGCACCTTATAAATGTAACCATTGCGATCAATCATTTAACTGTTTTGGATCATTATGGACGCATAAACAGGTACACGCTAGAATTGAACGTTACAAGTGTGAGTTATGTGATCAACGTTTCTCCCGCATGAGTGATCACACGAAACACAAGAGGATCCATACGGGCTATAAACCTTACAAATGTGAAATATGTGGGCAAGGATTTAGTCGTAGTGATACTAGACTGACCCACATTCGAAAACACAACAGGGATTTTTCATATCAATGCAGCGAATGCGATGCAGGTTTTTTCCGAAAAATGCATTTGATCAGACACATGCAAAAACACACTTGTGAAAAGCTTTAAAACGTTATAATAGCTTTATACCAAGAGAAGCTTTAAGAAATTCTTTTCAAGAGAAACGTTCAGATATTTATACATGTAAATGGTGGGTAAAATGGCAATGCCCTTGTAACAATTAATGTACTGGTTATGTTTTATGGCATGTTTGTGTGACACTCAGTTTTCACATGTTTCAGTCGAATGTATACATATATGTTGTCTTCGAATTTATGGTGATTTTACTCCTGATAAATTTTTTTGGAATTTTTGAAATTATATGTAGTCAATGTTTAGTTTAAATAATTTATTTATCCTGGATTGGGAAACAAGCCTAATGCTTCTATAAATCATCTCCAGTTTACAGTTTACGAGTGTGCATGGCCTTTGTAGCTGCCCCCATTGAGCTTGCTCTTATCGAACCAAACAAAGGGGCCTTAAACGTGCACAGGGTATTTCACTCCCCATACACGAGGCAACCTTTTTTCGTCCCGTTCGAACGACTAGCATTGTTTCTTGAGACCTTCATCGCAAATGGTGTCAAGAGATCTAGAGAGTCGTAAAATCGGTCTATGAGTGTTCACCCCTGACGAGGATCGAACCACGAATCTAGGTGTTAAAAAAGGCCTTCTCACGCCAATATTTAAGAATAAGGGAAGTAATAAGGAAGCAACAAATTACAGAGGTATAACTGTACTACCAGTCATAAGTAAAATTATGGAGGCAGTAATAAAAGAGCGCATTCAGCCAGAAATAAAACAAACTCAAATACCTACTCAAAGAGGCTTCACAAAAGGTACATCACCTATGAATGCAGCATTACCAGTAGAAGAAGCATATAGGTGCCTGAAAGATGATAAAAAGAATGGTATTCTAATACTCTTAGATGCAAAAGCAGCCTTTGACAAAGTCATCCACTCTCATCTATTACGAAGAGTCTACCAAGCAGGCATAAACGACACTACCTGGAGTATTATAATGAATATGCATGAAAACGCCACAAGTTGCATTAAATGGGCAGGTGAGATAACAGCAGCATTCGAGGTTAACATGGGCGTTAGACAGGGAGGAATTCTTAGCACTGACTTGTATAAGCTATACATCAATACCTTACTAGGGCATCTGAAAAATAGCGGAATAGGAATGAAAATCGGGAACATTAACATCAACCATACAGGGTGCGCAGACGACATTGCACTTATGAGCGAAGAAAGGAATGATGCACAAGTCCTCGTAAATATGGCACTAAACTTTGCGAATAGAGAAGGGTATCAGCTTCAACCAACCAAAAGCGTAGTAATTAACATAAAAGGCAAAAACACAAGGCACCAACCAGAATTGGAACCTGTGAGAATGGGCGCAAGTATGATGCCGAATGTATCAACAGCTACACATCTGGGCATTATCAGAACGGAAACGTTAATAGGGAATATAGAAGCGAACGTGGACACCAACATATGCAAAGCCAGGAGGAGTGCATACAGCTTATTTGGCAGTGGGTTTCATGGCCACAATGGTCTAGACCAAGAAAGCCTAATTCATATATACAAAACATATGTATCCCCGGTACTCCTATATGGAATGGAATTGATTTCTCCACACGGCAAATACCTAGAACAACTAGAAATATTCCAAAAACGCATCCTAAAACAACTGATGTCACTACCAACTAGATGTCCTGATGCTGCAATATATATACTTACTGGCATCTTACCTATAGAGGCACAGATCCATTTGAAAATCCTCACATTCTTCAACAATATATGTCACCAAGATGATGATAGTACAGAAAAAGAACTGGCAAGAAGGCAATTAGTTATGAAACACGACAACAGCAACAGTTGGTTTAATGAGGTCAACGGATTACTTCGAAAATACAGTCTCAAAGAAGCTATTGAATACATCAATAACCCTCCAAAGAAATCAATATGGCAAAAAATGATAAAGACAAGGATGAACAAACATTGGTACGACCGAATCAGAAATATGGCCACTCTATATGATGGATTACAATTCCTGCAATCTGAAAATCTGGCAACTGGTAAAATCCACCCACTACTTAAATACAAATGTTCAACTTCCATAGAAATAGAAAGGCTCTCAACAAAATTGAGATTCATAACCGGGACATATACCCTCCAACCTGAAAGAGTCAAATTCTACAAGTCTGAAACAAACCCAAACTGTCTGATATGTGGTAGAGAGCCGGAAACCATTGGTCACTGCTTGTTGGAATGCGACAAACTACGTTTTTGCAGGGACCCAATAATTGAATCAATTGGAAATATATGGAATGAAGAACTGAAAGTGGGGATACTGCATGCAAACCTATCGCCTGAAGATCAACTCAAAATCCTGATGGACTGTTCCTTGCTTGTGAAAAATACAAAGACTACTTCCAAAGACATAAAGAGGATAGAAAAACTGTCAAGAATACTTATGTGCAATGTACACGTAGCCAGAATGAAAGTGCTAGACCTGGAGGGAAAGGGGAAGGGGATATAGGACAGAGGTACGCTCTTACCCTCTATTTGTCTCTATATAGGGAGTTTAATGCAGACCCGATCCTGACTTCATGCCCATTTTATTCATTTTATCTAGTAACTTTTCTTACGTTAGGTTAATGTAAGATAACTACAGATCCAATGTCAAAGTTTTAAAGTTGTCAATCATTTTATCCATTTTATCTAGTAACTACATTTTACTCTTATTTTAATTCATTTTATATACACCCTAAGAGGCAATGCTATGAGTTTTTAGTACAATATAGTACATTTGAACCATTTTCTATTTTCATGAAGTAATATGTAAGCTATTTTTTAGATTTTAAACATATTTTACTTGGTTTTATCTTAATACTTTAAATGACTGATACCCCATTCTTGCTAAGACAATAAATAGTGACAATTATATAAATGAGGTACACGGCAATACAATTGCAACAATGTGGATTGCCAAACTAGGACACATATTTGTGCTGCAATGACAATCTGGGTACTGTTCGTAAATAAGCCGGATAACACCCAACTGTACATACAAATGTAAAAACATGATTCACTGGGAGATGGATGATCACGGAGCACTGTAGATATAAGCACAGCACCTTCGTTCAACGTATGGTAATACGGTTCTCCCATGAGGAGGTCAAGATACAGAGGTAAGGTAAGGTTTGTAGCCCGACGCTTTAACCACTACACCAACGGGTATCTAGCCATTTTTAGTAGGATATACACCTGACAATGCATTCCGCATGTTAAATATCAAGATATCAGTTGGATAGATACATGCTAAATAAATCCCGATGGTTTATAAATATATACATACTGCCTTTATTCGGTTAACCGAGAATTTGGTCTGTTTGTTGAATTTTAAAAGGGAACTATATGCATGTATATGGGAAATGTGTATGTTGCTGAGTCGGTTAGAAGAAGCAAAGAGGCACATATGGGGCATTCGAGAGTCAAAAGTCCGAAAGGGCAACGATAAAACCGGTCAACACAAACAAGAACAGCAAGAGGATCTCAAAACACAAAATCAACCGAACAGAAATCAACAACGCGAATTCAAACCAGGAGTGAACTCAGGAGCTTCGGAAGATTATTCCTTATCAGAAGCACTAGAAACCATATATAGGAAATCCACAATTATATCATAAAATGTATTTAATTCTATAAAATAGTTCTTTGAGTTACAAGATATGCTCTTTGTTTTTTTATATTTGATGTATTTAAATATGAGATTATTATCTTATGTGTATACTTTGTTTATTAACATTATCGAAATTTATGTAAATTCTGAATAGACGATAAAGAGATGTGGAATAAGTGTACGTGACGCAACCAAAAAAAAAAACAACCCGGGAATTTAAAAAATCACAATGAAAAACAGCCAGCAGTCTTTAACATGATTAAAGGTCGCTTATCGCCGTCTTTCATTGACCCAAGACTAAAAATACAATACATAAGTTTCAAAATCAAGCACTTAATTAACAAAGAAACATTTCTGGACATAGAACAATAATGCAGAAAGATGCCAGAGACAAACGAAAGCTTTTACAAAGATTCCTGACTAAGAACAGGCACGTATTAAATGTGGCGGGGTAAAACTAGTTTTTTGGGCCCTATTGATAATCTTGTACAAAGCAAAAAAAAAAACACACTCTAAAAATCAAATCGATAAAAAACAAATTCATTAAGAGAGAACCTGAGACAAGAGGAAACTTGATGTCAATACTTCTTCATACCCAAGGCTTAAATTTGTCGAATTCATATGATTTTGTTTCAAAGAGGCAAATGGGAACCGATGTAGCAATATAATAAATGTCAGTTGGGCAAATTGTAGTTTAAATGTTCCATGTATAATCTTTTCCTCTTCAGATAGTGTTACAAATTTTCAGTATTGTCTCTAATGTGTCCTGAATATATTTTAATGGCCCGACCACGTATGTGGATCGGACATATAGTTTTACCATTGTCTGTCCGTCCGTAACACTTTGGTTAAGTTCTTGGTTAAGGTCCATTACTCGGATACTAGATGTTGGGGGTCAATGATATTTTACCACCAGATGGGTCTTGGGTAGGGCTACACCACCCACTAGAAATTAGGTCACTGTGACCTATGTTTTATGCATGAACGACTAAGGTTAATTTCTTTGTTAAGGTCCATAACTTGGATACAAGATGTTGGGGGTCAATGATATTTCCCTACTAGATGTGTCTTAGGTAAGGTGACACCACCCTCTTGAAATTAGGTCACTGTGACCTATATTTTACGCATGAGTGACTTTGGTTAAGTTCTTGGTTAAGGTCCATATCTCAGATACTACACGTTGATGGTCAATGATATTTCACCACTAGATGTGTCTTGGGTAAGGTGACACCATCCACTAGAAATGAGGTTACTGTGACCTATATTTTACGCATGAATGACTTTGGCTAAGTTCTTGGTTAAGGTCCATATATTGAATATTACATGTTAGGGGTCAATAATATTTCACTACTCAATGAGTCTTGGTAACATGGCACCACCCACCAGAAATCAGGTCACAGCGACCTATATTTTGCACATGAACACTTTTGATCAGTTTCTTGGTAAAGGTCCATATCCCAGGTAATACACATTGAGGGTCAATGATATTTCAAGAACGGTAGGGTCATCCTGTGGCTCATAGTCAGACACATTATCTATTTTGCTTGGAATTTTGTTGTTTGAATGACAAGCATTCGTTTGCATTTGCGATTTTATGTTCATTTTATCATACTTTCGTGCCCATCGCCTATAGATAGATTATATAGCGTTGCAAGGGCGTGAAACAAAAATCCGCTCATTTGCTCGGGATATAGTAGACATTAACTGTGGCTGTATAATATCATTAGAATAAAGCAAAAAAAGTTATTAAAGAACAATACCCAGGGTATATTCAAAGAGCCACCAGCTAAAAAAATAATTTGAATAGCTGATGGCTTCATTTTAGACTCGACCGAAAATTCCGAGAGTAGACCTCTTTTCCTAGCTCAACTGCTGCTTGCTCTTTGACTCTCGACCCCAAATGCCGTGAGCAGGCCCCCGTGGTACATATGATATTTCATAGGGATAGCAAACTACATATGTTTTAGAAATGTTTAAAGCTGTGGGAATTCTTGTTTCTGGCGAAGTTCTTACACAGCCTGGCATCATCCTGTTTTTAGGGTTTGGTTGGTAAGCAATCAAAGCCCCTATGTTATCGGTCGTAAGGTTGGGCTAAAAAGGAAACTTTTTAAATTTAATGTTTGTGGAAAGTGTTGGACCAAAAGTAAAAGAGGATAAATTTTTCCAACTAATTACTTTGGGGCGTGATTTTCAAAAACAAATCTATTGAATGTTTTGGTGAAAATGTTGTTGGAAATAGTCCTCCAAAGAATTCATTTATGTCAAATTGCTTGTAATTCCACTATCGGCTGCATGTGTATGTGTGTCTATAGCAATTGACTTTCAATATTAGGCAATGCACAGGGTTCAACATGTTGAGGTTATATCATCCTGCTTTAAGCGAAGTTTTTTATACAAATATGAAACCAGAAGCACACAAACCTTTTTGCATTCTATATTTGTATCCAATGCACTTTTTATAGCAGCCCTGAATTTTAATTTACGATGTTTGCAGGATGATACAACCACAGCATAATTATTGTCAGAGTATTGATATAACTTGTCAACTGTTAGATAGTCTTGTAAAAAAGACACTTAAAAGAGTTCAACAACAACCGTCCACCAACAAAACTTATTAAGACGTTCAGCCAGCCCTATTCAACAAGCTTGTCAATAGAATTATTCAAACACATTAAGATGTCCAGCATTATTTTTACAACCTTCTCAACAGTGGAGAAATACCCGGAGGAAACCATCGACCTTAAGCAGTTGACTAACCTTATCAAATACAGTTTGGAATGTCCCTTTTTGTGAATTACAAACGAGACCTGAACACAAGCCGAGAAGTGATCAGCTAGTGATCAATAGTGTGGTATTTAAACCAGCGCCTTAGACCACTCGGCCACCCAATTTACCAACACTACAACAAAAATATATACAACTAACAAGAACTGGTAAGTAAATAATTTCCGATCAAGGTTTTCCTTGTGTTGTAATAGTGAATTAGTAACTGCATTCTAATGAAACCAATTATACGGAAATTGTTTCAACGATAGTATTTCATCTTATTCATGATTGATGCTGATAAATTTTATTGTACTTCTATTAATAACAATTATTTCACTGATACTTCTTCTTTATTAGCTATTTTTGGATATTTTAATGGTATTGTTTTTAAATATGGATTTATTTTACCGATATCTTACAATGAAAAAAAATAAAGGTTAATGTCCCAAAGCCACTCGTCTAAACTTCGGATGGCTTCGGCTTAGCAGCGGACTCACCCAAGTATGGCATTCATGTTTTTTGTGGGAACTTTTAGCGTTTTTACACATTTTCAGTTAATACTGGTCGATGGACAAAACTGTGATACACTGGAAACGTGTGACTGTTCCGAGTTAACGTTTAATTCGACTTCTCTTTCAGTGGTCAACTGCAGTTTGAAAAACTTAAACCAAGTACCAACCGGTCTTCCTTTAAACAGATATGTATAGTAAGTATACCTCTATTTCACATCATGGTAACATACACATGGTGTGCTAATTTCATGTTTCAAATTTGTATCATCAAAAGCCATGATAAAAAAGTAATTCGGCAAAATGCAAGAGGATTTTAATTGTATTGAAAGAAAATACATAGTTTTATTATATCTTTGTGCAAATAAAAAAAGTGAAATGTCTTTTATAGATTTTTTTACATAAATTTGGTTTTATATTTATCTTTGAATGTTCACGAATTAAATTAACCTTATGTGGATTAACACGAGCCAGAACTCATTTTTGTTTAGTAAAATCAAGAAATAAAAGCCCTTTTATGAAAACAATATAATAGAATACAAAGTAGATCCAGACAATATTGAAAGTTATTAAACATCTCAGAAAAAAAAAACTTCTAGGTCTTATCAGGTTTAAACTGGTACTAATTACAAGAATTTTATTACACATAACAATCAGGATCATAAGGAATGCGTCTCTACAAACAAAACAAGGAAATGTTGTGTGTTTTTTTTTCTGAACCTAAAATGAAGTCTTATTCAAATGTCTTCACAATATAGTATTTGGCCGTTTATTTATTAATGATAAATCATTTTGTTTTGCAGTGACTTTAATTCTACAAAACGTTTAAATTTTATGTCATTGTCTGATGATAAATTTATATTCTTATTCAATAACGAAAATGTACGCAGTATAGTTGCCAAGACCTGGTATTTTCGGTTTTTAGAATGAAGCCGCCTATGGTTTCAGAATATAAAAAAGATATTTTTTATGGACGAAATAGGAACTAACACGCGTTCTTGGAAAACCGACAATGATTTTTCACTCGTGATAGAATTTTTGAGGTCTTTTTGGTTCGTTCTTCTGCGCTCCACTCGCATAAAGACTGAACAATTCTATCACTTGTGAAAGGTAGGCCGGTCTTTTCTAAAAAAATTATCTAAGAACCTATAAATCTTGAATCTTGAGTCTTTATTTTGTAGTGATTTTACTGATAACCAGCTAAGCATACTAGATTTGATTAACATATTGTTAAATCTGATGGTAGAGACCATAGTAAAGATCTTGTAAGTATGTGATAATAATTAAATTATAAATGCTTGGTGTACTACCAACTACAGTTAATGCTTGCAACCTGCAGACAGTCCAACCAAAGAACGTTCAAGATTTGTAAATAAAGGTAATAACAAAATTACCGAACTCGGAGGAACTGCTTACTCTTCCGGAGCACCTGAGTTCACTCTTGTTTCGACTGGAGTTCGCGTTGTTGATTGATATTCAGTTATTTTGTGTTTCCATGTTTAACATGTTTTTGTCCCGTTTTTGTTAGTGTTTACTGGTTTTGTCTCTGCCCTTTCGGACTTTTGACACTCGGATACCCCATTGGTACCTCTGCTTCTTTCGGAGGATCAACCTCAATGTCCAATAGAAAAGACAAAACACGGAAGACACACCGTAGATCGCTATGGTCCTGACTTGGTACAGGCATTTCAAATGAAATGGTGGGTTAAACCAGGTTTTATGGCGCATATAACAAAATAACAAAATAGGAAATATATATGCTTAGTCCTTGCTTCCACTGTTTTTTTTTGTTATTTTCACGACGAATGTAGTATGTTTTATTCGATTTATAACCACGATATCGACAATATAATAGTATTTTACACGACAGTTTATCATTTAATTTAGTACGCGTCAATCGTTTCATTCTACTGTCCATTTTTGTGCTCACCATAAGTTGTTTTAAGAATCTCAGCGTCTTAAACATGGTGTATACCCACACTTAAACATAAACTGCATACTTTTTCAGAGCATCTGAGTTAATGTTCGTTTTGACTTGAGTTCACATTTATCTTCTATAACATTACTTTGCACAAAGTGTGAATTAAATTACATGCGACGGGGGATCAGCAATGTATATATATTTACTAAATTGAGAGTCGCAGGATAAACACAGGATAAAATCTTTTGAGGCTGTCTAGTTGAAGCTGGTAACTATCTACGTCTTGAAGGCCTCAAACGATTGTTCTTCTATCTGTTCAAGTCTTTCTATGGAGCAGTGGAGCCATTGGGGCATCCGAATATCAAAAGTCTGAAAGGGCAGAGATTAAACCAGTAAATACCAACGAGAACGGGACAAAAACAGACAACATGGAAAATACAGAAACACAAAATCTATTGAATATCAATCAACAAGGCGAACTTTAGTCACAACGAGAATGAACTCAGGTGCTTTGAGTAGCACACATGCACCGAAAGAATGAAATCTTGTAAAAAATACAAATGACAACAAAGTTCCAGACAATAAGTTTTGCTACGCTTAAAACATGTGAAATTGCCAAATACTGTATAATAATGAAGAGCATAGAACAATAAAACCAAAAAATACCAAACTGGGGAACAAAATCATTACTAAGATGATCAACATATGTCTGGGGTAGGAAGAACCTTAGGGTTTAGACAATTTTGAAATTTAAATGAAAAATATAATTAAAGCTTCATGGATCTTGTTCTCTGTGTCAATCATCTTTGTCTTGCTTGAATCACTTCACACTTGTCAGCGTAACCAGTCATCTTCCCATTTTTGAAGCTTATCCAGGTCGTGCTGAATTTAGTTGGCATCATATCTAGTTAAGATATACTTGTAAATCGTCCAGTGGAGCTGATGTTTGGTACAATTTTGTTTATATAGACAAGGAATAGTAGAGGTCACACGATTTTGGAGCAAATGTTACTTTTGCTGGTGATGATTTCAACCCGTCTAGGAGGATCTGCTGAGTTCTGTTATTGAGGTACAGTACAAACAGGGACTTATTGCTATGACTGTCTTTGAGAGAAAGCCATATCTGACATGTCTCATACCCTGCCTGACCAAAGCAATAAAAATTTTATATCCTGCTGTTTTCATATTCCAAGTGAACAGGGAAAAGGTAATAAATTTGTCAACTTGTCACACTTACCTGTACAATTTTATGTACCTTGATACTTTTTTATAAAGGTTGAATTGTTAAATTCAAAATTGATGAAAACACCAGGTTTCTTTCTTCGTAATGCACATGGTCGATATCCTCGGTGCTGGATTTGGATTCCTTGTTCGAACGTTTTGGTTTTGAGTACTTTTCGTTTTCAACTGTTTTGGATTTTGACCTTCCAATGTTTTGGTTTAAATGCTACTGATGAGAGGTTACTCCTTGAAATATCGATATATATATAGCATATCCAAATTAACCGTTTATACTCGCTTTTTGGTATTTGTAATTCTGTTTTTTTTTTCTTTAAAAACAAAGTCTAATTTAGTTGAATAAAAAAAATTTGATTTGACCAAAAATACATATTTCAACTCATTTAATTTATACATTTAAACAAATTCAATAATGGGTAAAATAACTACCCGAATGAAAAATATTTAAAAGATTTTTTGAATTTTTATTATTTAACATTATTTCTTTTTTAACATAATCAAAACCATGTTAAGCTTTTTGTATAAAGACAGTCAAGATATAGATATTTTGATTAAAAATCAATTAAAAATTATTTAAAAAAAAACAATGGCTGTAATTTCTCAATCACAATTTTTAAAACATTTTTTTAAAATATGTTTTCTCTTTAATTTTTTTTTATTATTAATGTATTAACATTTTTTTTCATCATTATAATAAACAAAGTGTTTATTCCATTTACATTTAATTTTTTATATTAATTCATGCCATGCTTTCACAATTTTAATCTTTTACTTGAGGTGAATAGGAAACTGGTCATAAATATGTTATCTTGTCATATTTACCTGAATAATTTTTTTAAGGAATTTAACATTCTGTTTTCTAAAGAATAATTCTTAAAAAAATAATATCTAAATAAAATTGATCGAATATGAAAAATTAATTTCAATAAAAATACATATAAAAATATGTTACATGTATATGCATCTACATGTATACAAAATCAACAAAGTTATAAATTTATAAATGAAAAATATTTTGTGAATTTCCGACTTTTTAACAATATTTAAAAAACAATTACCAATAATTTTAAAATCATATTTTCAAAAATCTTTTTTTTTCTTTAACATGTTACTTTATAGCTCAAAATACCTTTTTGGAGGTGGAAATGAATAATCATTACAATTAAATTGTAAACTGTAGAATTTATGCATGATTGTTTTGCAACCACTTCATGCTGTTTTACTACCCTGTCTCTGAGAGGCAGATGTCTGATTTCCTGTCAGACATCAAAAGTTAGACACTGTCTCTGAGAGGCATCTATCACAATTAGTCCCTGTTTGTACTGTAGTTCCTCATCTATGGCAAGAGTTTTTCAGGTACTCCATAGTTTTTCAGGTAGTTTGGTAGCTTAGAGTTGATGAGACTGTATCAAATGCTCTGCTCAAGCATAGTAGTATGGCGTCTATCTGTTTATTTTTGTTCAATCCCGCTGGTAGATCTTGCATTGTTATGATACGTTGTCTCTCACAGGAATGTTTTTTTCCTTCTGAATCCGTGTTGTTTATCTGTTATGATGTTGTTCGATTCAAATAAGTTCAGCAGTTGCCTAAAAAAGTGTTTTACAGCAGATGAAGCTAAGACTGACTGGTCTGTAGTTGGATTGTTCCTTTTTCTCTCCTTTTTGGAAAATTGGGGAGACATTAGCCGATTTTCAGTCATATTGTATAGTTCCTTGGTTTCAAGACACTCGAATAATCGTTATTTACGGTTTGGATACTTTTGTTGCCGTATTTTTCAGGAAGCAAGTTGACAGTTGGTCTTGTCCTGTTGCTTAAATTGGTTTTAATTTTAGTACTCCTTGTTCCTTATCTATAACTATTTCAGATGCATCTGGTATTTGCTTACCAAAAGGGGTATAAAAACGGTTCATTTGGTTATGCTGTAAACATGTATCGATATTTCAAAGAGAAACCGTTTGTCCGTTCAAGAAGTTTATTCTTGTGTTAATTGAACTCCAAATGTTAATTTAGCACTTTTTAAACATTTTTCGTCACGTGATATAACGTTAAATTTATCATGAATCATTATACATTAATATGTTACAATAAATTAATGTTAATAATTCTAACATTAAGCTAATGTATTTTAACGTTAAATATGTGATACATTAACATTAAATTAGTGGTAATTAAATGTTTTTTTTTAATCTAAAATTCAGACATGTTGCCTGTGTTTGTCGAATCGTACAAAAAAACCCCAACTACTACAGATATACGTTTTAAGGCACTTATGGTTTTACTCTTCCAGCATTTTTGATAAAAATCCATTACCTGAGCTCCCTGGTGTTCCACCTAGTCAAGACCCATCGATAGAATTTATGTAAGAATTTTACAAGAAAGGCCCAACTTAATGAAAGGAAGACAGCTACAAAAATGAAACATAAAATGATTTTGATGTAGGAAAACAAAACCAAACTAAGCTGGGTTTTCTAGCTTTAAATAAGATAATCATACATTGGACAAAGAAATACATTATACACTAACACTAATCAGAGATTCTTATATATACTGCTTTTCACAATAGTAATTTAAAAGCAGTTCACAAGTATTACTGTGGTTATTGGGCCGTACGAGCCATAAACATTCTCAATTCCTAGCGGAGTATACAACCAGATCTGCTGTTATGGCGGTAACAGCTATAGTTCAACATTTCCATCACTACCCAGCCACGTATGCATTTACAGCTGAGTCGACTGAAACAATTAGAGTCAAATATTTTGTTTAAGGACATAACACGGTTATACAGACGACTAAATTTGAACTCATGACATTCCCGCCATAACATCACTGCGTCTTCAATATGCAAACATTTAAACCAAACCAAAACTTAAAACCAATAACATATGCTTATCTTAAATTTCAATAATAATACATGTATAGGTTTGCCAGTAAAGATATTTTCTGCAAGTTTCGGACTGAATGAGTCAGTTTTCCATTACATGTTACCTTGCTTTGTTAAAGTGACATTTCTATTTGTGTGTATGTGCTCAACCACGTTATATTTATGATTTGTTTATCTCTTCTTGCTTAAATTTTCCAGAAGCTTCAAAGAATGCCAAATACAACTATTAGACGAGAACACCTTCAACGGCTTGGTCAGGATACACACCATGTGAGATTTGCTTTATTACAAAACTCATGAAACTGGGATAACCTAGACTTAGGTCGATCTTGAATCATATTTCAGTTCAAATTTTGCATTTACCAATGCAGATGTTGATCTTACCTAAATATTTGGTATCTAATTCTGGTATTCGGTTGCTTTATTGTTCAAAGCCCTTCATATTTATATATTTTTTTGTTATTTTCCACCTATTTGGTAAAACGTTTTTGACTTATTTTACAAAGCAAAATTCAGATAGCATTATCGATATCTAAGTTGAATTTTATGTACAAAACACATTGTGTAAGTTTCAGTGTTTTTTAGAATTATTGAGACAAAAATTGGCGATAAATTACTTCAGTACTATTAAAAAACGTTCAAAGTAGTTTACTTACGGCATCAAAAAAGACCTAACGAATAATCACTGTATGGTTATTATGGTATATTTTGGGGCTCCCGCAGGGTACCCCCCCTAACGTCGCAAGATCGCTTTTAAAAGGGGTCTGAAGTCGCTTTGAAAAGGCATATTTTGGCGGAGGTCGCAGGTCGCTTTTTGGCAGAATTGAATGTCGGAAGTCGTCCTTAAACAGCCATCAGGTCGCAGATCGTTTTAACCCTGCGGGAGCCACCATTTTAATGTCCGTATAATTATAACGACTGTATTTACAATTTCTATTTTTTAGACATCTTGAATTCAACAAAATACAATCTCTCCCAGAAAAGATCTTCAGATCATTGGAAGTTCTGCGTTATTTGTAAGTTCATTATTTCTAAAACTTAAGTATAGATCTGTCTTTCTAAGAATCATGCAGGGCATATGATAATGGCGATTTATGATGGGTTTCTTAACAGTTCCTGAATCAAGATAGTTTTATTGTTGAAAATCAAGTCTGTTTTCCACAAAGGACGACATCATATGCTTGTATACAAATACGGGATTTCTATCTCTCAGGTGAGCACAGATGTTGGTTTGACATAGAGTTTTGTAATGTCATCCTTTCCAGATTTGACCAACACTTAATCGATCTTTGGCAACGTGACGGGTGTGCTATAGGTACTGCTTACTCTTCCGGAGCACCTGAGTTCCCTCTCGTTTCGACTTGAGTTCGCGTTGCTGAATGCGGGATTGTTGTTATGTATGTGTGTGTTTTATGTTATGTGGTTTGTTTTGTTGTGATGATTTTTTGTCTGCCGGTTTCGTCCTTGTTTTTACGATTTTATGATACTGATTACCCCTTTGGTACACCTTTGCTTTTTTTAGTTATTGGAGAAATCAGTGTTTTGAATTGTAATGAAATACATAGCAAGAAAAGAGTTATCTCCCTTTGTTATAGTTTTTATAATGCAATCTAAGTAAACTTTATCTTTCATGATCAACATCATAGAAACAAATGGCTGTTGTTTTTGTTAATAGGTGACCATTCTGTATTAGAAACCATGTTTAAACACATGCATGACATGTGTTTTTTTTGCGATGAATCACCCTCTGCATGATTTTTAGCAAGACTGGTACTATAATTTCTATTTTTTTAATGAATTTAACACTTAAAGCGGATAATTGTATCATTTTTTAGTAATTCGATGAAAACATTCAAGGTTCAAATTTCAATTACCTAATCAATCAAATTGTTACACGGTTATATGAAATACGTGAATAGCGATTAATCAAAAAGACGAAGGGTAGGAGATATTTTAGATACCAAAACTAACAAAAGAATGCTAAAATAAAAAGGACTATTTGCGTATTATAAGTAGAAATAATATTGCATAAAACATCAGACACATTAATGC
This sequence comes from Arcuatula senhousia, assembly GCA_963971305.1. NCBI lineage: Eukaryota > Metazoa > Mollusca > Bivalvia > Mytilida > Mytilidae > Arcuatula > Arcuatula senhousia. The sequence continues at coordinate 9,582,138 of OZ020317.1, read as the reverse complement.
AATTAATTGACAGAAAATCTTTGGTATAGTTGTTAACGCGTCGGGCATCAAAAACAAGGTTCGTGGCTAGATCCTAATGTTGTGTGAAAATTTTCCATTTGCGAGGAAGGTTTCAAGAAACGATTCTAGTCCTTTGGAAGGGATGAAAAAGGTGGTCCATTGTATAAAGAGAGCAATTCTATGTGCACGTTTAAGATTTATTTGTAGAGTTTGATAAGAGATTTCTTCAAATTATAAACTGGAGAGAGATTTATAGACGCATTAGGCTTGTATTCCAATCCAGGGAACATAAATTTGATTTAACTAGTTAACAACTATGAATTGAGAACTTAAATAACAAAGGAAATAGATTACTAAATGAAGTAATTCTTTATTTTTTTAAGATATATGGACAATAATGTACTGATGACGCTTCCGTCAAGATTGTTTGCAACCAATACTCAGCTAAAGGAAATGTAAGAAAGATCAGATTTTTATTTTACAATATTTGTTTTTTTTATTAGCACCCTTAACTTTTGATGTGTATGCATTGTGTTTCTTTTGCATTTGACCTTGAGTATTTATACTATATGTTACTCACTTGTTCGTGTATTGATATTAAGTAAAACTTAACGTATAACATAGGTAATTGACACAATGGTAAAAACAATCCACTTTGTTCTCTCTTTTATAATGATTATTTTGTTTGTCGTCGTCATGGTGTCATTTGATGCTGCTAAGCAACTTTATTGTATAATGCTGATTAACAGGATTATTTAAATGAATGTTGTCTATGGTGGATGTGCTTGTATTGTTTTTCTGAATGAATGGCTTGTCAGTAACATTGCTCGTTCCAAGACAGATGTATCTATTTCTTCGTACGTAACGTGTAACCACGCAATTCTTTTCGAAGACATTTGAATGCCGATATATCCACGTAAACTTATGATATCTTCTAATCACCGTGTAACTATATGTTAAGTGTAATCTGTTATTTTAAAGCATGACCTGAAGTCAATTCTTTCTTAAATGAAAAGCATGTCTTGTAGTTCTGACTAAACGTAAAACATTAATTTTCGTAACCATAAAACCTGGTGTAACCCACCATTTCATTTGAAATGTCTGTATCAAGTTAGGACCATTGCGGTCTTATCCTGTTCAGGTGTGTCTTCAATGTTTTGTCTCTTCTCTTTGATACTGAGATTAATCCTCCAAATTCGGTAATTTTGTTATTACCTTTATTTACAGAAGTTTGAAAAACAACAAGCTGACTTTCCTCCCGGATAATGTTTTTGTACCGATTTCTGTTATTGAATCATTGTAAGTAGGAGGCTAAAAGGCTACCTTATTAAAGTAATCAGGTCACTAGATTTCTTTTATTGAATCATTGTACGTAGGAGGCTAAAAGGCTTCCTTTTAAAGTAGTCAGTTCACTAGATTTCTGTTATTGAATCATTGTAAGTAGGAGGCTAAAAGGCTAAAATGCTTTAAAATAAACTATTATAATTGAACTTGAACTCGTGTTTTTTTCTGAACGAATTAAAAGTTCAGTGTAAACACGTCTTGTTTTGTAAATTATGTCCGTTTTATAAATTTTTTGCTTTACTTTGTCGTTGCTGGAAGAAGCAGAGGTACCAATGGGGCATCCGAATGTCAAAAGTCCGAAAGGGCAGAGATAAAACCAGTTAAGACCTACAAGATTGGGACAAAAAACAGACAACATGTAAAATATGGAAACACACACTAACTGAATATCAACCAACAACGCAAACTCCAGTCGAAACAAGAGTGAACTCAGATGCCACTCAGGTGGCATTTGTTTATGTCCTTAGAAAATTGTCTGTATACCATAACGAAATAAATAGCTTTACCTGAGGTATTTTGTATACAACGTTCTTATGAAACGATATGAAGAAAATGAAGATGAGACCTTAGCACAAGCGATAACTCCAGCTGCAATTTATTTTATGAGCTGTATGACAATTTCTTCGTTAGTAGCACAAAAACCCAAAACATAAGAAATCAAAATTTCAAACAAATATTGTTGAAAATGCACGGAACCAAATGAAATCCGCATAACCAGTATTATGAAGAATATCTAGGGACAAATTACGATGTAAAAAGTAAAAGTTTAGGTTTTAGAATTTACGTTATCTAAGACAATCATTTGACTTAAAGTCGTTTGTAAGTTGAAGGATCTTTAATGGAATTTAAACTTAAATGGCTTTTTTAATATCAAACAAAAGATATGGGAGACGGAGAATGCTCAGTTGCAAGCTAAGAGCCAGCACCTCCCAAAGCATATGGATCAATCACATATTTGCATATTTGTGCTTAATGAGTAAATTCAATCATGCAACATGTTGACTTTTTTCCTAAAATCAAATTTTTTTATCTACTATTGGTAGCAACTGTAAAAGTATTACTGTAACATTAAAAAGACAACAACAACAAAATGACAACGTTGTGTTGTTAATAATAACTGTTATTAAAAATAGCATGAAATTACAACAAAGTTCATATAGCATGTTCAACGTATATAGATTTCAATCGAGTAAGAATTGTGAATTGTTTTCAGAAACGTAGGCGGAAACGATCTGTTTGGATTTAATAAAAACATCTTCGAGGAAAACCAACAAATTTCACAGCTGTATGTATTAAGATAATATAACAAAAAGTATGAAATATTTATACAAATGGGAAGTGAATTCAATATTCATTTGACAACCAAAATACAAAAATACAGTTTAGCGTATCAAAGATAGCGTATCAATAGAAATTCATCTCATTGTGCTTGAAAAACATTTAACAAAATAAGTGGCAACTAACAAAGTATCATTGAATGAATGTGTGTGTAAGTGTGTTGTTGTTTAACGTCCTTTATCGATGCACCTGTGCCATGTAGAGCGGTCAGTTGTCTTGGTTAAGGAAACCGGAATACCCGGAGGATTCCACCGTCCTAAGGCAGGTAACTGACAAACGTAACCACATACAGTTCGGAAGTTCTTTTTTGTAAAATACAAATGGGACTCGAACACCAGCTGAGAGTTGATCGCCTAGTGATCAACAGTGTGGTATTGGTATTTAAACCAGAACTTTAGACCATTCGGCCCTCAATGCAACTCGTTGAATGTATGCGTTCGGCATTTTGAAATGGCACTTGAATAAAATTATAAGTATTGAATTCAACTATACTACACATGCCTGTTTCAATTATTTTATAATATTGTTCAAGTTCACAAAATGTAGATCCTACTTAATACAGTGCCTTAGAAAAGAATGTGTATTAATGTGCTATCTTAAGCATTTGTGTTTTTGTGTGTCTCATTTGAAAGACAAGATACATGAAGATCACGACCAAGATCTTTTTTAAATGAAGTTAAGTACCTTTATATGACTATTAGAATTACAAAAAAATGGGGAAGGGTCTTTTCGAAAACTCGCGGACTAGGCCCCTTCTAGGGTCTTATAGTTTTTATTGAGAAAAAGTTGAATATTTGCAATTGCTTTTTTGTTTTTGCTTTTTTATTATTTGTGGCTTTGTGTTACTGCCTTAATTTTTTTTTTCAATTTATGTTTTGTTTATATAATATACTATGCCAGTTTGAGGTTCATTGAAACCTTTTTCTTGTCAGAACATACTCACCCAATCCACTGACATGTAACTGTAGCATAAGAGACCTTTACAACTTGGCACGCAGGTTAAAGGATGATTTTGGCGGGAAAGTTGAAGCTAACTGTAGTTACCCCAATGATAGTGGTCACCCGTCGATTTATGATATAGATGCTAGCATATTCATTGAATGTGAAGACACAGGTACGTTATTCATACGATTAAAAACAATGCTTAGAAAGAAGTAAAGAGGCATCAACGTGACATTCAAGTCCATTTACTGGGTCCATGTCCACTGCTGGTGCACCAGAGGTCTTCGAAGGTTATCATAAGCCTGGTTGTCGGATTTGTCTGCACGAATGAACCAATTATTAAATTTCTTATATATTTTTGTCTTTGAAATTTCGATTGTTAAATTCAAAATTGTTAGAAAAAAACTGTACTGCACTTTGTGAATATTCTCGGTGCTGGAAAAGGCCTATCTGTTCTCACTTTTGGTTTTGAATACTTTTCGTGCAATACTTATAGTTTTTGATCTTCCAATGTTTAGATTAAATTGCTGCGAAGGAGAGGTAACTCCTTGAAATATAGATATACAGCATAATCAAATTAATCCTATTATACCCGGTTTTTTTTTGGGGGGGTGTATTTGTATTTTTGTCTCCTTATTTTTGATATTTCAATGGTCAATTCTGATTTATTGTTTATCTTATTGTCGTTGGGACTCTGCCATAAAAATATGTCGACAGAATTCATTTTTTCCATAACAAATATCTATTTTATTTGCTATTATTTTTTTTTTGTTTAAAGAGAGCACTACTGTGCCACAAGAACATACAGAACAACGATATTCAGGTACATGTAGTGTACTTATAACTGTTGTGATGATAATTGATAAATGTTATGCTGTGTCTTTAAGCGTAATACTGTGGTTTCAGCATTTTTCGTAGGGTATCAATTTTCGTGGTTTTCGTGGGTGGCTTGACCCACGAAATTTGATACTCCACGAAAAGGAAATTAAACATCAGTGTGTTTGCTGCAGACTTCAGAACCACGAAATAATATTACTCGAAATTGTATTTTTCATCAAAAATTTCATCACGAAAATTGGAGTATCCCTTTAAAATGAAGGTAATAACAAAAAAAAACGAACTTGGAGAATCAATCTCAAATATCCATAAGGCAAGACAAAACAAAGAAGACATACCGGAAAAAAAGAAGATCGCAATGGTCCTAATTTTACAGGCATTTCAAAATAAATGGTTGATTTAACCAGATTTTAAGGCACGCCAAACCTCCACCTTTCATTGCGATATTTGGGTCCAGTAGTTACAAAAACCACATCAGGTTTGTGAAGCCATAGGGATGCTAAGGTGATCAACTCATTACAAGTTTAAGAAAGTTAAGGCGTTTCGCGGCACATTGACATTTTAGATTTTAACTTTTTTGAATAATGTTATGCTGTGTCTTTGAAGATATAAAATGAAAAGTACCAAATAGATTTTCGGATTACGTACCCCTTCAAAAGATTTGGTGGTATTTTAGAAAAAGGGTCGGGAGTTTGGCGAAACATCCAAATTTTTCATTTTATTTTTTTTTTTGGCTCAGATGCATCACAACAATTTAGTTCCTAAGTTCGGTATTTTGGGTTTTATTGGTCTTTCCATTTCATCATTATATAGTGTTTGTTTGGCTTTTACAATATGTTTGGTAAAGCAACTCTGATGAGACGTGATAGACGAAACGCGCGTCAGGCGTAGCAAAATTTATTGTTTGGAATTTTGTTGTCATTTTAATTTGAAACAAAAACAAATTCCAACAGGATTTTAATTTTAGAAAAACGTTAATTTTCTAGTTAATTTTGACAGGTACTGAAGAGAAAAAAAGCTGGAACATTTCACCGGAATTTTCATGATGGTATCTTAAAAAGGGCAAAATGATTCAAAACTATTTTTATAAATCATTATGATGTTATCTTAGATAACATCATAATGGTCTATCAAACTCCATGATTTTTTACATCTTTGCAATTTGCCCGATTCTTAAATAGACTGTAACTTGAGTACATACTACAGTGACACTAGTCTAAACCAAGATATGTTTTGACGGACGAATTCGTTCGGAAAAGACAAGACTTTGATTTTTAGAGTTTACAAATGTTATAAATTGTTATAAATGGAGTTTAACTTCAGTTAAGGTTAGACAACTTTTCGGTTTATCCAGGGTAACGTTTACAGATTGCACTGTGAATTAAATGTAAATGTTACACAACTAAGACTTTCAATACATTGGAAAACGAATAAAACAAGGCTGAATTTTGAAAAGTTTGGAAGTCGTGTCATGTAAATAAAATACAAGATTTCTCATTACATTTTTATAGCTGCAATTGTAGTTTCTACGTTTGCAATAGTTGGAACTGCAGCAGTAGGAGCATCGATGTATGTAGCTGTCAAGAATACCAAACCATCAGTACAGACGGAAAGTCAGGGAAGACAATCAGATAAATTCAGCAGTGAACTGTATGAATGCTGTCTTCATCGATGCCTCACCGATGAGAAAAAACGTAAACAAAAAAGCACAATTGACCCTATTAAGGTAAGAAAATGTAAACAAGAAGTATGATAATGTCTGATAAGTAAACAGACATGGCAAAATTAATTATCGGGATGAAGCAAAAGAATACCAATAGGGCATCATATTATCAAAAGGACAAAACCAGTAAACACGAACGAGAACAGTTAGTAAAAAACACAACAACATTCGAACAGTAATCAACGAAGCGAACACAAGTCAAAACAAGAGTGAACACAGATGCTCCGGAAGAGTATAAGCAGTTCCTGCTTGCTATCGATTATACACTGCGTTGGCACTGGTTAACTCAGTGTGTCAAATCAAGTAAATGAAGATTCAATGACCAACCAACATCAGCATTCGAAGCACCAATGGGGCATTCGAGTGTTAAAAGTCTGAAAGGGCAACGACAGAACCTGTTAACACGAACACTAACACCACGAAGAAACACAAAACACAAAATCAACCGAACGGAAATCAACAACGCGAACTTAAGCCGTGACAAGAGTGAACTCAGGTGCTCCAGAAGAGTAAGCAGTTGCTGCCTTCTATAGCACACCCGTCGTGTTGCTAATTTCCAATTCAGTGGGTCAAATCCGGTAAACGATGAGCATTTAGTTTTGCACTTCTAAAAAAATCATTTATAACCAGTTGTCATATGTGCCTAATATATACGCAAAAATTGGGCGGCCACCTTTGTCAACATTGAAATAATGAATTGGTGTATTTTTTTTTAATTCTCGGCAATGGAAATGTTCTGTTTTAGACTGCCACTTTACCATTGAAAATAGTGTCCGATATTTCGATATTTTTGTCTTAAATTTGCACTTAATTATCGTATATCGAAAAAAAAACCTTGGCTATTGTAAGTAGACAATGATAACACGTTGTCTTGTTTTTTTAACAGCAGTTCCTTTTCAAAACTGCCTTTTTGCCTGTTTGCCTGGAGACACATACAAATAAGCATTGAAAATATTTTGAGATAAAAAATAATGCTACAAAATCCCACAAAGGATCTGTGTGTTGCGAAAAACCTTGTAAACATATTTTTTTTGTTAGTATCTTGAACTGTCTTTCTGAAACAACTAAGAGTTCTGTAATACATTTATTTGTGGTATAAAGAATGCAATTATATCCCAGTCATGATATTTCCCTCTTGATGTTCATTATTTATTTGCGCTATGAGAGCTTCTGGTCTTGTCAATAGAATTGTGTCTATTGTCTATAATCTATTTGTAATTACTTATTGTAGGAAAAACATGATGGAGATAAAGAAGAGGGTGAAGAAACAGCCAATGAACGATATTGTGGTCAAGACATTCGATTGGAGACGGTGTGACAATGTGTTGCAATATTTATATTCTTATTGTATCGTTTTTTTTTTTGGTGCTTTTTTCTAGTGACACGTGTTGGCTTTTTAAAGTATGCCATAGTAACAAATTTTCATGATACCTCATGCTTTTTGATACTATCAAATGTATCATCATGTGATATTCCTTACTGCATGATTAAAGGTTCTTTCTACTTTATTTCCCCCACTAAAAATACATCAGCATCTGTGTCTGTATCCTTAATAGCAAAAGCATTAATATAGTGTAAATTCTCTCTAGAGTTTTTGTCGGACCAATTATGCAAATAAAATGCGTTTTTTCCAGTGTTTATTATCAGAGCTCTTCTGATTTGAGCTCAATGATGTTTTTCGATAAATATGATACGATAGAGTTGTGTATCAAGAATGGTCAGGTTTACGTCTTTTCAAATATGATGTATGTTTAATATATAATGTTTACATACTTATTTTACCAAGGTAATATTTTCACTTATTTCGCGGTCAGACAAAAAATGAATAAAATATTGAAAAGAAAGAAGCAGATGAACCCATGGGGCATCCGAGTATCAAAGTCCAAAAGGGCAGAAACAAAACCAGCAAGCACAAACGTAAGGATTAAAAACAGACTAGATAAATTACACAGAGATACAAAAAAAATCACTGAATATGAATTAACAACGCAAACTCTAGTCGCTCCGGAAGATTAAGCGGTTCCTGTCTGCTATTGGGCACCTGTCGCGCTGCCAATTTTTAAATCAGTGTGTCTAAATCCAGTAAAGGATGACAAAATTAAACCTTATGACAAACCAACATCTGCACTCATACTAAATATAGCAACCCCATAGTTGCCTATGTGTGCATTATGTCTACCTTACAATCTTTAACAACAACCGTGGAGTGAAATAACACTGTGTTAACAATCTTTGTGTCACACGTGGCGTTCTGCCAAGAAAATCGATGTAATTTCCACAAGCTCCGGAGTAACGAATCAATTGTTATACGTTAACTCCATAGGCTGGACCGGATCGAATGTTGTAACACAATAAAGGAAAGTAGAATTCATCACGTTTTGTATAGAGCTTTGTTGAAAATATTCCTTGAGAGTCTTTTTCGAGATGAAGATTTAAATATGAGACAGACTTCCTAGATTAATCCGTTGTGCCCTTTATTTTAAGTTCCTGAGGATAAATTGGAAGTACATGTAGATGACCAACAGACCTGAAAAGGGAAGCACGGTACAACTCATCATGCTTAAGCTGTGGACCAAATAAATAAAATATCCCATAAACTTGGTTGAAATATGTTAAAATAAGTACCCGTGACGATATGTCTGTTTACTGTAATTGGTTAGTTCTGATCACAAGGATATCCACATTTTCAACTGTAAATTGAATGTGGCATGGAAAAAGGTGACAGTCAGTCCAAAAAACTTTTGTGTTTCCGTCCATTCACTCTCCTCAGCGTTCATCTTATTTCTATATGTCTTGCAATCTCGATTTATAAAAGTTCACTCATTTCAGATCCTCCCTGTGCAATATCGTATTCTGTCGTTGTGCGTAGTGTAATTGCTGTTGAATGATTATTTTTGTGTTAACTTACAAAGCTTTTTGACACATGCATCCTGTGGCGGACTTCAAAATGCATTGTTGACACATATATACTTTCATCAACATCTAACACAAAAAGCCTTATCTATATACATGTTTTAATTGACATTTTTGGCCCTTTGATCCCTAATTTCTCAAAAACAGTAAAATATATTCCAAATCCGATTACAAAATAAGGCAGGGATTTCCACGTGGAATCCAAAGAAAAAAGATTTTGAAAATCGGATCAAAAATAAACAAAGTTGATTTTATGGGCGTGGCCTGTCTTTAGCCCCCCCGTAGCGATGCAATGGTGAAATAATATAAAAATCATTGACACATTTGGTAGACAGAACTTTATGAGCACTTAAATAAAAAAAGAATTTTCAAAATTGAATGAATAATAAACATTCTACAACAGTTTTGTAAATACACCCGTTTTTGCCCCCTTTTTGGTCCTTGTTCTAAAACAGTAGAGGCCACAAACCCCAAATACAAGACCAACATTCCTTTAGTGAATATAATCATCATATCAAAACTTCATAACAATTGGTTGGCCCACTACAACTAAATTTTTGATAAAAATTATTTGCGTTGACAAACTTTTAAAAATGGCGTTTTTGGCCCCTTTGACCCATAATTTCTCAAAAACGGTAAGAGATATTGCAAATCTGATTGAAAAACATAGGCAGGGATTTTCACAAGGATTCCAATAAAAATAGCTTTTGAAAATCGGTACACAAATAAAAAAGTCATTTTTTGGGGTGTGGCCCCTTTTATGGCCCCACAGTAGCAATGTAACAGTGCAACATATATCAAAATCATTGAAACATTTTGTTGAAAGAATTTAATGGTGAACATGATGAATTCATTCAAAAAAAAATTCAAAATCGAATGAATAATAAACATTCTACAACAGTTTTGTCAATAACCCTTTTTAGCCCTTTTTGGCCTTTTTATCCGTAAACGATAGGGGCCACAATCCCAAAATAAAATACCAACCCTCTTTTAGCTGTAACAAACATCATTTTAAAATTTCATAACATTCGGTCAACATTTACTCAATAAAGTTATCGCACGGAAATCAAAGTGTCCATAGACGACGACGACATCGTCAACGACGACGACGACATCGCCATAACATTATACGATCGCAATTATTTTGCGGTCGTATAAAAATGCACCATTTCTAGCGTTTTCGAGGGTAGCAAAGGCCAATACCATTTATACCACATGCTTGCCATTTACAACCTTTCACTACATTTATCCTATTCAATACCGGTATACTTGTATGGTTTGTCACCTGTAGTATATGTCTTCAGAAGATTATAACTTTTCAGTTACCTTGAGTGTTGCATTTTTGCAATTACCGAACTGAGATGATCAATCTCATATGTCCAAAGAGAAATTACAAAGCAAGGCAAAGACATACCAGAGAAATTAAATTGCAATGGTCCTGACTAGTTATAGGCATTTCAAAAGAAATGGTGGGTGGAACCAGGTTTTATGGCGCCAAACCACCCTCTTCCACTGCGATCTAAGGATCTGGTAACACAAAACACAACAAAGTTGTGAAACACAATAAGGATAAAGAGGTCACAATTTAATTGAAACAATGACAAATCATTTCATCTGACATAATTTTGAATTTTGCTACCAGTGGTTGACATCGAAAGAAAAACATTTCAAGAGACCGGACATGCCGGAGGAGATGTAATTTCTAATAAACTTTCCAAAAGCCGATCACGGAGACAACGGTGTCGGGTCACATAATCTGATAAGTTAGTACAACTTGTACATCTACGGCAGTTTTCGGTGCACCTAACAGAATTTTGTTGGGATTCAATATTACAATATTTTCGATTTTCTGACAGCTTCTGGTTGATAAAAAGTCGCATCACGGAGGATTTATGTTTGTGTATGAACTAAAAACATGGTCGCTAGTCGCGTTAAACGGGTTGTCACTGGTTACAGGTGGAAAACATATAGTAAAAACCGTTGGTGGTAATGAATAGTGTCGCCCAAGACAGGAGATCGTTGAATACAGGTGGTCGTTAAAACAGGTTTGACTGTATTTAGTTGGTATGTCACCTGAATATGCTTTTATGTCATGTATGTCTTGTTTAAATTCTATAATATACTAGTAATAATCGCATTTATAAGGTGCTGTCCCTAGTATGTCTTATCGTATATGTCTGAAGGTTTGAACACTTAAGTATTAAATGATTCATGTGCGATTGAAGATTTTATCTCGCAGTAAATGAATTACAACAAAAGTTATATTTATTTGAGGTTAACATAAGGCCAAAAAGTATGTTTTATGTTTCATGCCTGATAAAATAGGGTCGATAGGTAGGCAAGTATTTTTTTTTTATTTAGTTTTGTTTAACCTTGAGTTAATGGGGATTACATTTCAAGTTAAACGGTGCTTAAGCAAACATGGCAATAAAAAGGCTAGGATCGGCAGGAAAAACTAGGGTAGGTAGGGAAAAATACAAATGCCAAAAAACGGGTATACAATGGTTAATTTTGGTTATGCTGTATATATCGATATTTCAAGGAGTAACCTTTCATCGTCAGCATTTGAATCAAAACATCATGAACATTGGAATGTCAAAAACCAAAAGTATTGAATGAAAAGTACTCCTGGAACACACATATATCTTTAGGCCTGAGTGTTTAATTTCAAGTGCATCTGTAGTTTTAGTTACAATCCCAGTAAATGATTTATGGAAAAGTTCCCATTTTAAGGTTTATCACCTGTGTGTATCCTCATATGTCTCGTTAGAGTTCCACGCACAGTATATGATTTATCACAAAATTCACATTCAAATGGTTTGTCGCCAGTATGTACTCTTATGTGTTCGCAAAGGCGTCGACTCTCAAAAAATGATTTGCCACAGTATTCACATTTATAACTTTTTTCACCAGTATGTATTCTCATGTGTGATCTAACGTTCGACTCTCAGTAAATGATTTACCACAAATGTCGCATTTAACATGTTTAAAAGGTTTATCGCCAGTATGTATTCTGATATGGTTCTGAAGGTTTCCACTCAGAGTAAATGATTTTTCACAAAATTCACATTTGAAAGGTTTGTAACCAGTATGTGTTTTAATGTGCATCTGTAAAGTTCCCTTATCAGTATAAGATTTATCACAATGATAGCATTTATCAGATTTCTCACCAGTGTGTATTCTCATGTGCCTTTGTAGGCTTCGTTTTGAACTATAATTTTTACCACAATAATCACATTTATAAGTTTTTTCGCCAGTGTGAATTTTCATGTGTGATCGAAGGGTTTCGACTCTCAGTAAATGATTTACCACAAATTTCGCATTGAGGTTTCTCGGTAGTATTTTTTCTTATATGTACACGAAGGTTCCAACTTTCAGTAAATAATTAATCACAAAGTTCACATTTAAAAAGTTTTTCACCAGTGTGGATTTTAATGTGCTTCTTTAGGGTTCCATTCTTAGTAAATGATTTATCACAATATTCACATTTATAAGGTTTGTCACCAGTATGTCTTCTCATATGTACCCGGAGAATTCCATCACATTTAAATGATTTCCCACAAAGTTCACATTGGTTGAATATCTTAGTAATAATTTGGTTCCCCAGTTTGGTATTTTTGGTTATACTGTTCTATGCTCTTCATATTCATACAGTATTTGGCATTTTCAATATTTTTGGTAGAGCGCCTCTGATGAGTCTTAAATAGACGAAACGCGCGTCAGGCGTAGCAAAATTTATTGTCTGGAACTTTGTTGTCATTTGTATTTCGAACACACGTGAAGGTTAGCACTGCTGGTGGAGTGTAAATTCCCCGAGGTTAGCCCGCTCCGGCACCAACACTTTTGAGTTGGAGAATACATCAAAGCTTTAAATTATCCGTCTAAATTTCAAAATTGTCTAAACCCTAAGGTTCTTCCTACCCCAGACATAGGTTGAATATCTTAGTAATAATTTGGTTCCCCAGTTTGGTATTTTTGGTTATACTGTTCTATGCTCTTCATATTCATACAGTATTTGGCATTTTCAATATTTTTGGTAGAGCGCCTCTGATGAGTCTTAAATAGACGAAACGCGCGTCAGGCGTAGCAAAATTTATTGTCTGGAACTTTGTTGTCATTTGTATTTCGAACACACGTGAAGGTTAGCACTGCTGGTGGAGTGTAAATTCCCCGAGGTTAGCCCGCTCCGGCACCAACACTTTTGAGTTGGAGAATACATCAAAGCTTTAAATTATCCGTCTAAATTTCAAAATTGTCTAAACCCTAAGGTTCTTCCTACCCCAGACATAGGTTGAATATCTTAGTAATAATTTGGTTCCCCAGTTTGGTATTTTTGGTTATACTGTTCTATGCTCTTCATATTCATACAGTATTTGGCATTTTCAATATTTTTGGTAGAGCGCCTCTGATGAGTCTTAAATAGACGAAACGCGCGTCAGGCGTAGCAAAATTTATTGTCTGGAACTTTGTTGTCATTTGTATTTCGAACACACGTGAAGGTTAGCACTGCTGGTGGAGTGTAAATTCCCCGAGGTTAGCCCGCTCCGGCACCAACACTTTTGAGTTGGAGAATACATCAAAGCTTTAAATTATCCGTCTAAATTTCAAAATTGTCTAAACCCTAAGGTTCTTCCTACCCCAGACATAGGTTGAATATCTTAGTAATAATTTGGTTCCCCAGTTTGGTATTTTTGGTTATACTGTTCTATGCTCTTCATATTCATACAGTATTTGGCATTTTCAATATTTTTGGTAGAGCGCCTCTGATGAGTCTTAAATAGACGAAACGCGCGTCAGGCGTAGCAAAATTTATTGTCTGGAACTTTGTTGTCATTTGTATTTCGAACACACGTGAAGGTTAGCACTGCTGGTGGAGTGTAAATTCCCCGAGGTTAGCCCGCTCCGGCACCAACACTTTTGAGTTGGAGAATACATCAAAGCTTTAAATTATCCGTCTAAATTTCAAAATTGTCTAAACCCTAAGGTTCTTCCTACCCCAGACATAGGTTGAATATCTTAGTAATAATTTGGTTCCCCAGTTTGGTATTTTTGGTTATACTGTTCTATGCTCTTCATATTCATACAGTATTTGGCATTTTCAATATTTTTGGTAGAGCGCCTCTGATGAGTCTTAAATAGACGAAACGCGCGTCAGGCGTAGCAAAATTTATTGTCTGGAACTTTGTTGTCATTTGTATTTCGAACACACGTGAAGGTTAGCACTGCTGGTGGAGTGTAAATTTCCCGAGGTTAGCCCGCTCCGGCACCAACACTTTTGAGTTGGAGAATACATCAAAGCTTTAAATTATCCGTCTAAATTTCAAAATTGTCTAAACCCTAAGGTTCTTCCTACCCCAGACATAGGTTGAATATCTTAGTAATAATTTGGTTCCCCAGTTTGGTATTTTTGGTTATACTGTTCTATGCTCTTCATATTCATACAGTATTTGGCATTTTCAATATTTTTGGTAGAGCGCCTCTGATGAGTCTTAAATAGACGAAACGCGCGTCAGGCGTAGCAAAATTTATTGTCTGGAACTTTGTTGTCATTTGTATTTCGAACACACGTGAAGGTTAGCACTGCTGGTGGAGTGTAAATTCCCCGAGGTTAGCCCGCTCCGGCACCAACACTTTTGAGTTGGAGAATACATCAAAGCTTTAAATTATCCGTCTAAATTTCAAAATTGTCTAAACCCTAAGGTTCTTCCTACCCCAGACATAGGTTGAATATCTTAGTAATAATTTGGTTCCCCAGTTTGGTATTTTTGGTTATACTGTTCTATGCTCTTCATATTCATACAGTATTTGGCATTTTCAATATTTTTGGTAGAGCGCCTCTGATGAGTCTTAAATAGACGAAACGCGCGTCAGGCGTAGCAAAATTTATTGTCTGGAACTTTGTTGTCATTTGTATTTATAAGGTTTTTCACCAGTGTGGATTTTAATGTGCTTCTTTAGGGCTCCATTCTCAGTAAATGATTTTCCACATTCATCACATTTATAAGGCTTGTCACCTGTATGTATTCTCATGTGTGCCCGGAGGATTCCATCACGGTTAAATGATTTTCCACAAACCTCACATTTATAAGGTTTATCACCTGTATGTATCCTCATGTGTTTCTGTAGATCTCCATTTTGGCTAAACCCTTTACCACATTCATCACATTTATAAGGTTTGTCACCAGTATGTATTCTCACGTGTGCCCGGAGGTTTCCATCACGGTTAAATGATTTTCCACAAATGTCACATTTATAAGGCTTGTCACCAGTATGTTTTCTCATGTGTGCCCGGAGGATTCCATCACGGTAAAATGATTTTCCACAAAGTTCACATTTACAAGGTTTTTCACCAGTGTGGATTTTAATGTGCTTCTTTAGGGCTCCATTCTCAGTAAATGATTTTCCACATTCATCACATTTATAAGGCTTGTCACCAGTATGTATTCTCATGTGTGCCCGGAGGATTCCATCACGGTTAAATGATTTTCCACAAAGCTCACATTTATAAGGTTTATCACCTGTATGTATCCTCATGTGTTTCTGTAGATCTCCATTTTGGCCAAACCCTTTACCACATTCATCACATTTATAAGGTTTGTCACCAGTATGTATTCTCATGTGTGCCCGGAGGTTTCCATCACGGTTAAATGATTTTCCACAAATGTCACATTTATAAGGCTTGTCACCTGTATGTATTCTCATGTGTGCCCGGAGGATTCCATCACGGTTAAATGATTTTCCACAAAGCTCACATTTATAAGGTTTATCACCTGTATGTATCCTCATGTGTTTCTGTAGATCTCCATTTTGGCTAAACCCTTTACCACATTCATCACATTTATAAGGCTTGTCACCTGTATGTATTCTCATGTGTGCCCGGAGGATTCCATTACGGTTAAATGATTTTCCACAAAGCTCACATTTATAAGGTTTATCACCTGTATGTATTCTCATGTGTTTCTGTAGATCTCCATTTTGGCTAAACCCTTTACCACAGTCATCACATTTATAAGGTTTGTCACAAGTATGTATTCTCACGTGTTTCTGGAGGTTTCCTTTGGTTTTAAATATTTTACCACAGTATTCGCAAGTATAAGGTTTAGCTCCTGTATGTGTTATCGAGTGGGCTTTTGATGTCTGATCGTGTTGGAACTGTTCACTACTTTCACCACCTAATTTAACACCAGCATGTTTTATCCCGGGTCCATAAAATCGGGATTTACAACTCAATCCTTTTCCGTATTTGTAACAGTTATTAGACTTGTCATTTATACATGTTATATGTACCAAAGGATGGGTTTCTTCTTGAGAAAAACTGTTCGCAGATAGATCATGATCTTGACAGATTTCTATCTTCGTAACCTTACCAGATTTGTGTGGTTCATTCCTCATGTCTTCTATAAAGTGTGAACTCATACATTCTTGGTTGTTTCCTTCCTTGCTTAATTCATAAACACTGGATTTGTGTTGTTCATCCCCCGTGTGTTCTATCAATGGCTTTGTACATATATCACAAGATGCTTCTTCGATTTTGCAAGTCTTCTCTGCATTCATTTCGTCTTTTTTTTTCTAAGGAAACACCTATGAAAAAATCAAAATGACCATAAAGTAAAGGTTGTGGCTGCTTGCCGTAACTGGCTAATTAGTTTTCCAGGCTAATTTTCGTTATGATTGATATAAAGCATCGCCGAGCGCAGCATGATACGATCGCATCATGTTAAACCTTGTACGTTTTAGACTCAATATGAATAGTCAATTACTCTGGACACATAAAGCCCATGGTTGGCTAAAAAAAGTATTTTGACACATGCATTATTTGGTGGACTTTTGACCTACACGAGGGATTTGTTTTCAAAAGCCGACCAAAATAAATACAGTAACAAAATATTACCACTTTTGGCCCCTAATCTAAGTTATCTGCTTAGTTTGATGAGTACCTTAAGTCTACATTTATCCATGGAACGGATGGAAAATGTAGCACTTTTTTTATGATAAATTTATTTTTGGAAAATGAAAATGTATGAATTCTTTCTTGTAAATTGCATGTAAATATATTCTAAATAAATGTTCTTGTAAACTTGTCAATATATTCTAAATAAAAAAGTTTTAACAACAAATTTAAGCATTCGAAATTTTAAAATCAAAATAGGTATATACTTATTAGAAAAGGGAAATAAAGGTAAAAAATATTTGCAAAATACAAATAGAACAATGGACATTTATAATTGATTTTAATTTCTATAATCTACTTCTTTGACAAGTTTGTCAAAAAATATTTACCTTATTTTGTATATTTTTCTTATTCACCTGATTTTGTATTTACTTTTTATAAGTACACCAAAACGTTAAATAAATATTAACTATGCTCAAATTCTTCCTGTATAACTACAGTAAAGAATGACTTAAGAAAATATATTAACGTCTTGAACAGTTACACGGGGTCCAATGTAGTTGGTAAGTGCGCAGCATAATTTGGTAAGTGACTATAAAGATGTCGGAAAAA
Source organism: Arcuatula senhousia (assembly GCA_963971305.1). Lineage (NCBI taxonomy): Eukaryota > Metazoa > Mollusca > Bivalvia > Mytilida > Mytilidae > Arcuatula > Arcuatula senhousia. The sequence goes on along the minus strand of OZ020317.1, from coordinate 9,564,538 downwards.
CCTCGCTTCGATCGATAACGGTCAGTTTTCTCTTCGTGTTTACAAAAGTTATACACATCTTATGAATAAAACCATGTTGTCTTTCGGCAATTATGAGTTATGAGAAAAAGTACATAACAAAAATTTAATGCTTGATTTGCTTATTAAAAAGCTATTGAAGAAAAACCGGCAACTTGACAGCATTTTTTTGTCATGCCGAAAAAAAAACAGGCTTTGTTTCAGGTACTCTGATCACAATCGTTAGGTTTTATGGTGTTTTGTGGGTCGTCAACAAGCATGGATATTCCCAAATATTTGTTTTCCGCCTTTAACGGGCTAAAACTCCTATAAGGGGTCATAAATAGTTTCATTTAATAAAACTTAATCAAAATATATTAATTTCAGGACAAATTAAACAACCATTCCTTCGTAAATAAAATTTTCAAATAAAACAAGGGAGTTAATCCACTTGAAAAATTACCAAACAATTACACAGATTATCGTGTAGTCAGAAAATTAAGCTGGTGACCCCAAGTTTTTACTGTTTTTTTTTCAAAATTTATTGTATTTGATTGATTTTTATCAAATGAAAATATTTTTTTTTGCGACAAGATATTTGTTTTAAGGGTGTTTGCTCCTGTATCTTAAAGTAAATAAAAATGGATGCAATTGCATCTTTTTTAAAGAATATGGTCAAATGATCAAAATAAGCAAGAAAAAAGTGTAGGTCCATGTGCTCGTTTTTATGCTATAAGCGTTTATAATTTTGGCGGGAAATACGTTCTCTCTAGATTTTTCATTACTTTTGCATTGCCAAAGATTGGTATCTTTAAACTCTTTAAAATGCATGACCGAGTAAATAAAAAATTCTGAACTGCATATTTGGTGGACATATTTTTGAATAAGAATAAGAAAACAGGGGGTTCATGGGCAAAAAAAATCAAGGATAATAGACATGATAGATGGAAAAACCAAGAGGATCTCGAAAATCTGACAAAAAAACTCAAAATTTGAGGAGCAAACCTCCTTAAAAATACGTTTGGCCAACGTTTTAATGTTGTCTGGGTACGTGGAAATTATTGTTATTATTAAGACTATGATTATAGAATATATTCGCCTAAGACCATACATGTACTTGCTTTATGCGTATTGTTCAAGGTAATTGATGATGAGTATTTATAGTCGCGACTAGGGGAAAGCCCCTCTGCGTCGACTATTAGACTCGCTATGTGCCATGGGTCGTCCAGCCCATGACACGTACACCACCGCCAGTGTTAGCTGCTCCAGAGTATCCTTTGTTATCGCTGGAGCAGGGCCCGTCTTCCACCACGGGGAGGTACTGGTCGGAATTCTGGAAGACTTCAAGGTAAAATGCCAATCTCACGTTATATATATAATTTTGACCAATTAAATAAGAGTAATAAAAATCATAAAAGCCTCTACTGTAAGCGTTACCATGTTACGCTTAGAAATATTTCAAGAAATGTTTCAAGTATACTCACAGGGACTTGTTACGAAAAAAAAAATTAAATATCTCTATATAAAAAAACACAAGGGAGGAATCTCCATGTCATAATACCGCATACTGCAATTTTTCAATCTCATTTTAAACTATCTAGTCATTCGTAATTTTTGGTAAAACTGGCGTGCCTTTGAAGATAAATGAATATATTTTCAGGATATCTACTTCATTATTCACTTACTTTTATTTAAACTTCACTACGATGACACTTTTTGTGAAAATTTACTCGTGCGAAATCTCCTTCCATATTTTTTTACGACCCAATTCTTAATCTGCGATTTGATTGGTCGATAAGTAGGTGGAGGTATTATTTTCTCTTCCGAGAATCGGAGCACCGCACCTTAACCAATCAAATTACGGTGCTCCGATTCTCGGAAAAGAAAATAATACCTCACCTACTTATCGACCAATCAACTCGCAGATCAAGAATTGGGTCGTAAAAATATGGAAGGAGCTTTCGCACGAGTAAATTTTCACAAAAAGTGTCATCGTAGTAATGTTTAAACAAAAGTAGGTGAATAATGAAGTAGATATCCTAAAAATATATTCATTTATCTTCAAAGGCACACCAGTTTTACCAAAAATTACGAATGACTAGATAGTTTAAAATGAGATTGAAAAATTGCAGTATGCGGTATTATGACATCATGGAGATTCCTCCCTTGTGGTTTTTTATATAGAGATATTTATTTTTTTTCGTAACAAGTCCCTGTGGTATACTTGATAATTGTAACCGTTCTATTTCAGATACCTTCCTTCGTGATGAGTTCTTGTATGTAAGTAAGATTTTAAATTAATTTATAAATGCGAAATAACTCACGACAGGTGTTGATTCAAAATGAGATATGTAGAGTTATCATTCTTTGTTTACAAGTTGCTCTAAAGTGTAAAATAAAATGTAAACGACAGAAAACGAAGTAAACATAGAACTTATCGAAAATTTAATTTTCTACATTGGACAATTACAACATCTTTAGATTTAGATTTAAGTATTATTGATGGGAAATTACAAACCAAAGTATATGATAAACGTGACGACTTTGCTTTTCCGATTATAAATTTTCCTTTTCTTGAAGGAGATGTTCCACTAGCGCCGTCATACGGGGTTTACATTTCACAGTTAGTAAGATATGCTCGGATCTGCAGTGGTGTTCTGATTTTAATAATAAAAACCGTTTTATTACTGAAAAATTATTAAAACAAGGTGATCGATACCACAAATTAGTAAAATCTTTTTCTAAATTCTTGCACAAGTATCGATCTCTTATTAAAAAAATTTAATTGCACACGTCGTTTTCTGATAGTGAAAGTAATATTACATCCTGAATTTTATGGTAATGTTTTTTTATAAAGATCATAAATTCAAAATTAATCCATTAGAAATGAAAAATTGGCTTCAAAATTTATCACGGAAAGGATATGAATTGAATATTTTGGTTAAATCTTTGAATTTAGTATTTTTTCAATTGGCAGAAACATTGATAACTTGATACTTACTTTAAAACTTCCATAAACGTTTTTACTTTGTCATTTTTAAGCATTATAGCGATCAAGCATGTCGGTTTTGTGTGATGACACTTCACTAAATCATTATTGTGTGAAGTGTTGTGTCGGATTTAAAATCGATATGTTTGATTTTTTTTTACATCAGTCGATTGATGATTCTAAGTTAGCTGTCAGTACCAGCGAGTGTTCTATTAAGAGTTCCTTTACCGTCCTTTAAATTGTTGTTTGTTCTTGTTTTTTTTGTCTTAGGTTCTCTCTAGTGGATTTGGACTTTGATCGATTTGATTTTTATTGTGTGTTTAGTTTTAGTGCTTTGTCTAGGAATATTGATAGGGGGAAGGTTGGGCCCAAAAAACTAGTTTAACCCCGCCACATATTACATGTGCTTTTCCTAAGCCAGGAATCTTTGAAAAAGCTTTCGTTTGTACTTGTCTTTTTGATGTTTTCTGTTCCTTGTTTAAGAAGGGGGTCTTATCTGTGATTATTTCAGGGCTGGATTTGAATTATATGCATTTTATTTAGACCATGGGCCAATAGCAGAACCACGAGCATTGCAAAATGACCTCGTTGAAGGCTGCTGGTGGTTGTCCATTGTGGTTTTTCTAAATTGCCGTTTAATTGTTGGCTGTGTCGCGTACACTTATTCCACATCTTATTATTTTCTACCTATTCATAATTATATTTAGCGGCCCAACCAAATACGCCACACGACTGAAAAAGGTAAAATTAAGAAATAAACAATTTATCTTTGTTTAAAAATATATTTCAATATTTAGACATGCTTCTTTCTTAATAAATGTCTAAGAAATACCCTTTGACATACATGTGTTTTTTGCCAAATTAATTATTATTATTTATGTTATTATTAATTCAAAGTCAGAGAACTAGAGAGAGTTTTATGGAACTGGACCGAGTTGTCTTCTAATGGTACGAGTTGTCTCAAAATTTGGCCCGAATTGTGAATTTTTCAACAAGTGTGAAAATCTTGAAAAATTTTTGAAGTAATCTACATGTAATTTTTATTATTTGTTGAATTTACAATACGTTGAAAAGTATTCCTCTTACTATATTTTCTCAATATACAGAAAGGTGTTATATGTTTTGATAACTTGGGTCCGAGCATTCAAATTGGCGGCGGGTCTTCTTTTGTTTTATTTTGGTACCAGTAGAAAAAGCGATTAACTTTATTTTTTCATTAGGGTTTTGCGTCATAAAACGTGGTTTAGCCAACCATTTCTTTTGAAATTCCTATACCAAGTCAAGGCCACCAAACTAGTTTTGTCTTTTTTCTTTGACATGTAAAGTGATCCTCCAAGTTCGGTTCTTTATGAAATGTCGCCAAAGCATGACAGTTGAGTCAGGATCACACACAACTGTGGTTATTGCTCAAACCATTACGCCAAATTTCTGTATATCAACTGCCATATTCCTACATGTAGCTACATGTATTGTACTTTTCAAGTAATTCTTTTACCAAAAGTCTTAGAACAAGTGTGGCCACTAAAAGTATTTTTCTTGATATAAACACAAAAAGTGTCTGTATACCTAATAACAGATGCCTAGTTATTATACTATTCAAGCAATCCATTGTCGACACAAGTATTACAAAAAAGTTTACGGCCTGAAAAAAACCTAAGTTCACAGAGTCACTAGAGCGTGAAAATGGGGTCAGGGTCACGCAGCATGGTAACAGTTGCGTAGACCATAACCTAATCTGTCTATACACCTAATATCAGATGCCTAGCTAATATGATTTTCCAGCAATTCATCGTCCACAAAAGTCTTACAAAAAAGATTACGGCCTGAAAAAAACCTAGGTTCACAGAGTCACTGGAGCATGAAAATCGGGTCAGGGTCACATGGCGTGGTGACAGTTGCGTAGACCATAACCTGAACTGTCTGTATACCAAATATCAGATGCCTAGCTAATATACTTTTCCAGCAATTCATCGTCCACAAAAGTCTTTTAAAAAAGTTTACGGCCGGAAAAAAGACCTAAGTTCACAGAGTCACTGGAGCGTGAAAATGGGGTCAGGGCAACACGGCATGGTGACAGTTGCGTAGACCATAACCTGAACTGTCGGTATACCAAATATCAGATGCCTAGCTAATATACATTTCCAGCAATTCATCGTCCACAAAAGTCTTACAAAAAAGTTTACGGCCTGAAAAAAGACCTAAGTTCACAGAGTCACTGGAGCGTGAAAATGGGGTCAGGGCAACACGACATGGTGACAGTTGCGTAGACCATAACCTGAACTGTCTGTATACCAAATATCAGATGCCTAGCTAATATACATTTCCAGCAATTCATCGTCCACAAAAGTCTTACACAAAAGTTTACGGCCTGAAAAAAGACCTAAGTTCACAGAGTCACTGGAGCGTAAAAATGAGGTCAGGGCAACGGGACATGGTAACAGTTGCGTAGACCATAACCTGAACTGTCTGTATACCAAATATCAGATGCCTAGCTTATATACTTTTCCAGCAATTCATCGTCCACAAAAGTCTTACAAAAAAGTTTACGGCCTGAAAATAGACCTAAGTTCACAGAGTCACTGGAGCGTGAAAATGGGGTCAGGGTCACACGGCATGGTGCCAGTTGCGTAGACCATAACCTGAACTGTCTGCATATCAAATATCAGATGCCTAGCTATTATACTTTTCAAGCAATTCATTGTCCACAAAAGTCTTACAAAAAAGTTTACGACGCAGCCGCCGCCGCCATCGCCTTCCGCGACTATTCGTCGCAGGCGAGACAAAAATGGTTTTGCCGCCGTCTGAAAATAGAGATGGTCAATCCTGACCATAACAGAGTATTATTGTCCATTGTATGATTCCTCTTTGCTTCTTATATGACTCATCATGTTCGATAAATTATGTATCCAAAGTTAGTCTTTGGCTTATGCAGGACCCCCCGTCAACCGTTTGTCATGTCGAAGACTGCTGGCCATCTTCCATTGTTGACTTTTTTTTTAAATTGTTGTTTGTTTATGTAGGTTGTGTCACGTACAACTATTCAAAATCTCATTATCGTCTAATAAATATAGAAACATGGTAACACATACATGACATATGAAAACTATAACTTTAATTTCAAATGTAGTTTTTTTTCAAATATTAAAAATAATATAACAATTGAAATCTTATTTTATACGTGTTATGCTAGCTAGATAAGTTTTAAATTGTTTAACAATTAACACTGCACAGACCTTCACCAGTACTTCTTAGCCTCTACCACTCTTATCAACTACGCTACTTCAAACTTTTTCATAAAATCACAAGATTCCAAATACATTGCTTTAATTATTAATAAATGATGTAATACTAGTTAAAATTCCAATCATAGTCAAGTTATTACAATATAAAACAAGAGGCTCCCAGGAGCCTGAATCGCTCACCTGGTCTTAATGTCAACCCTTTGAAGACTTTTGTATAGCTAAATGAGCTGAATGTTTAAGCAATAAAAAGCTTTTCTCTATCAGCAATAGTTTTCATTCCAAAGCAAAAAACACAATTTTTCACCTTTAAAGGGCCATAACCCCTTAAAGGGGTCATTTGACAACTTCGACCTTAAAAAGACTTTTGTAGAGCTAAACGAGCTGAACATTTAAGCAATCAACATCTTTTCTCTATCTGCAAAAGTTTTCTTTCTTTAGAACAAAAACACTATTTTTTGCCTTTAAGGGGCCGTAACCACTATAAGGGGTCATCTGACAACTTCGACCATATGGAGACTTTTGTAGAGCTAAACGAGCTGAACATTTAAGCAAGCAACAGCTTTTCTCTATCTGCAATAGTTTTCATTCTATAGGCCAAAAACTCTATTTTTTGCCTTTAAGGGGCCATAACCCCTATAAGGGGTCATCTGACAACTTTGACCCTATGGAGACTTTTGTAGAGCTAAATGAGCTGAACATTTAGGCAAGCAACAGCTTTTCTCTATCTGCAATAGTTTTCATTCTGAAGGCCAAAAACACTATTTTTTGCCTTTAAAGGGCCGTAACCCCTATAAGGGGTCATCTGACAACTTCGACCCTATGGAGGCTTGTGTAGAGCTAAACAATCTGAACATTTAAGCAAGCAACAGCTTTTCTCTATCTTTAATAGTTTTCATTCTATAGGCCAAAAACTCTATTTTTTACCTTTAAGGGGCCATAACCCCTAGGGGCCATAACCCCTATAAGGGGTCATCTGACAACTTTGACCTTATGGAGACTTTTGTAGAGCTAAATGAGCTGAACATTTAAGCAAGCAACAGCTTCTCTCTATCTGCAATAGTTTTCATTCCATAGGCCAAAAACATGAAAAAATGCTATTTTTCACCTTTAAGGGGCCGTAACTCCCATAAGGGGTCATCTGACAACTTCGACTCAATTGAGACTTTTGTAGAGCTTTTGATGCTGAAGCAGTAGCGTGGCATCAGATTTCATCTATCTCTTATACTTTTTGATTTACAAGCCAAAAACAGTAGTCTGACCCCCCTGGTCTATTTTTAGCAACGGCGGCCATGTTTTTTGACAAATCAAAAATCCCCACATCAGTTCTGTGGGGGACAACGACGACGGACGACGACGACGGACGACGACGACGGACGCCAAGTGATGGCAATAGCTCACATGGCCTTTGGCCAGGTGAGCTAAAAATGAATATGTACGAAGTCGTTGAAAACTAAGTCGACAAATTGATGCACAGTGTTTCATAGCTTATCATTCATCTAATATGGAAACATCTTATATGGACAGCATCTTAAGCTGTGCGGTTGATAAAACAAGAGGCTCCCAGGAGCCTGAATCGCTCACCTGACATACATGTATGTGCCTGAAGTAAAGGTTATAAGGCAAAATCTATTTAACATTGAAAGAGTCATAAGATTAATAAGGGGTCATCTGACAATATGGTGGATCTTAAGGTGCTGATCACTTTTGTTCTCAATCAAAATCTAAAAATCTGTCACCCTTATTGAGTTATTAGCAAAAAAAATGCAGTTTAACCTAATTTTCTATTTTTAGCCACAGCGGCCATTACAACCAATCAAAAATCGCCACACCAGTTCTATACACCTAATATTAATAAACAGCAATACCAAGTTTGGTTCCAATTGGACTTAAAGTGTCAGAGGAGTTACCTTTTCAATGTAATAAGGAAATGCTTGTAAAATGTTTTAAGGGCAATAACTCCTTAAATGAAAGGTCCTACAACGTTGACCCTATTACACATTTCGTAGATCTTGATGTGTTCAACAATATGCAATTTGAATTTCTCAAATATCTTGTATAGTTTTCAAGATATTGAGCGTAACAGGTGCAAAATTAGCAAAAATCCACAAAAAGGGCAATAACTCCTACATGGGTTGTTGGATTTTCTTCAAAATTTCAGAGCTGGTAGATCTTGAGGTGCTGAATACTTTTTTTCCAATCAAAATTTTAAAATCTGTCACCGTTTTTGAGTTATTTGCAAAAAACTGCCATTTACCCCTATGTTCTGTTTTTAGCCACAGCGGCCATGTTTTACGACCAATCAGAAATACCCACATCAGTTTTATACACCATATGCTAATAAACAAGTTTACTAAGTTTGGTTCCATTTGGACTTAAAGTGTCGGAGGAGTTAACGTTTTGAATGTAATGAGGAAATGCTTTTAAAATGATCAATTTTGACGTTCTAAGGGCAATAACTCCTAAAATAAAAGGTCCTACAACTTTGACCCTGTTGCATATTTTGTAGATCTTGATGTGCTTAACAATATAGAATTTAAATTTCTCAAATATCTTGTATAGTTTTCAAGATATTGAGCTAAACAGGTACAAAATTTGCAAAAAATCCACAAAAAGGGCTATAAATCCTACATGGGTTGTTGGATTTTCTTCAAAATGTCAGGGTAGGTAGATCTTGAGGTGCTGATCACTTAAACCCCAGCCAGAATTTTAATACCTGTAGCCGTTTTTGAGTTTTTTGCAAAACACTGCATTTTACCCCCATGTTCTATTTTTAGCCATGGCGGCCATGTTTTTTAACCAATCAAAAATCCCCACATCAGTTCTAAGCACCGAATGCTAATGAACAACCATACCAAGTTTGGTTGCAATTAGACTTAAGGTGTCAGAGGAGTTAACCTTTGAAAAAGTTTACGGACGGACGACGGACGGACGGACGAACGACGGACGCCAAGTGATGACAATAGCTCACATGACCCTTCGGGTCAGGTGACTTGCATGAATGATAAAATGAATCGAGATTGGTGACTAACATGACTAAGGGAGCAACCATTTGATTTTTAGGGGGGGGCTATGGTGTAATTTGAAATAAAAAGGCAGGATGGCAAAAATCCAGAAATAAAAAGACAGGACAGTGCTTTGAATGAAAAAAAGGCAGGATGGTATCTTTGGTTGAAAAATTTATAGTAGCTTTAAAAATAAAACAAAACTGTGAACGCAAGCACGAAAAAAAAAATCCAGGCTCTGCTTTTTTCCAAAAATAAAAAGGCAGGACGAAGAAAATCTTCATAGCCCCCCCTAAAAATCAAATGATTGCTCCCTAACAAAACCAATTATTTATCACAGCACAGTAATTTACAAGTAAAAGATGTTTGTCTCCTGAATGTATATATCTTCTTGTGAGATCGTGTTGGCATTCAGGACCATGTTTTGGGTAAAACTTTCACCACGTACAGGACCATGTTTTAGGTAAACCTTTCACCACATTTTTCAAATTAAACATGAATTATCTCTTAGGTCTCCTATTCTTTGTCTGAGTGTAACTTCTCGATCACGAATTTTTACCCACTGGTGACTTTCATGATATTGAATTATTAAGGGCTACATGTGTACATCTGTGTCCCTTAAGATGATGTGTCCTTTTAAATGCTTTACCACATTCCTCACATTTAAAGGGTTTTTCACCAGTATGTATTCTTATATGAGTAACTAAGTTGATCCTTTGGCTAAAACTGACACCACAGTCGTTACATTTGTACGGTTTGATATCAGCATGTATCTTCTTGTGTTTCTGCAGATTTCTGCTGTCAGAAAATTCTTTTCCACAAACGTCACATTTATAAGGGGTGTCACCTGTATGTGTATTCTGGTGAATTATGAGGTTTTGTTTATGCTGGAATTCCTTCCCACATTTTTCACATTTACAAGGCTTCACACCTGTGTGGATAGGCATGTGTCTGTTTAAGTGTGCACGTTGTCTAAATGTTTTATCACACTCATCACATTGGTAAGGTTTATCACCAGAATGCCCAAGCATGTGCTTTTTTAAATTACTTATCTGAGTAAATCCTTTACCACATTCATCACATTTATATGGTGTATCACCAGTATGGACGCACATATGATCCTGAAGAGATTTTCTCTGCCTGAATTTTTTGCAACATATATCACATTTGTATTTCTTGGTAGTGTGTATCTCCATGTGCTCATGTAGACTATCAATACTAATGAACTTTTTACCGCAATCGGTACACAAAACTTTATCATCCTCTCTAGTACCATGTGTAGTTAAGTGGTCCTGCAAACTTTTATTGGTACTGAACAGCTTTCCACAATCCACACAGGAAATAGATTTCCCGACGGTGTGTATTTTGTGTATGTGCTGTGTAAGGCTGCCCCTCTGACTGTACGTTTTGCTGCAGTGAGCACAACTATAAGGTTTGACACCTGTATGTGTCCTCGTGTGTTTATTAAGATTTGACATTGAACGAAAGTTTTTTCCACAATCCTCACATGTATAAGGTTTATCACCAGAGTGTATCAACTTGTGTGTCTGTAGATGATGATTCTGTGTAAAACATTTACCACATTCATCACAAGAATAAGGTTTATCACCTGTATGTATCCTCATGTGAGTGTTTAACGCCTCAGTACAGCTGAACACCTTGAAACATATATCACATTCTGTACTCTTCTTTCCACTTGAATCCATCTCGTTTGCTTCAGAAACAACTAAAATGGAAACAAAAAGAAGCATAACAAATCATGCAGATAAGAATAAAAAAAGTCACAGTCAATCATATTATTTCCACAAATTAGGTGATTTGATTAAACAAAAGTGCTCCGATATATCATTTCAATTATTGGTACCATTTACCGATACTGCCAGGGCTTGCCCTTATTCACCCTGCAAAATTGATCTTTTTTCGTAAAAAAAGTTATCTCCCAAAACGTTATTGTTATCCGTGCGTTCAGATGTCCTCAGAAACCATAACTGACATTAAATTTCTGAACTCTGGAAATTGTAACCTGATTGCATGCAATGTTTCAAAACGCAAAAAATAATGTTTTGGATCAACTTTCTGTTTACACATTTTTTTACGCAAAGTTTGTAAAAAACATGAAAGTTGGATGATTTCGATGAAAATAAATGCTTGTCAAGTAGATTTGGAGAAATCCGGAATCATTTTTTTTCAGTCCACCATTTTCAAAATGGCTGCCATTAAAATTGTATGTTCGCTATAACTAAAACAAACATAACAAATAGAAGCATACAATAAATTGGAAAATGTTGCTCTAAGTGAGATCAACATTTGATATAACAGGTTGAACACTGTAAGACAAACTGTTTTGGAGTTATAACTTGAAAACGATTAGAGATAATATAGTAAACATTTCATTTATTTGTGACTCACATCTCATGCCTTTCAATTTGAGACCAAAGTCGAATTGCAACGGGCAGCTATTTTCAAAATTCCTATTTTGAAAATGATTTTTTAATTTTTATTTTTCAGCCATAAAAGATGGTGAATGAAACATAGGATTAATTTGAAAGAGGATGAAAATACCTACAATTTAAGCCCAAACAGTGCATGATTTGGTTGAGTAGTTTCAAAATGGCACCCTTACACATATGGTAAACTGCTTAATTTACCAATAACTTTTAAGGTAGCACCATACAAAAGTGCTAACATTTTATCAAAATTTTAATTTATAACTTTTTTCAATACTATAAGATGTCCTTTATCTAATGGTGCAAAAATATTTTCAGTACACCTAATAATTAATGAGCTATGGTGATGATTAAAAAATCAAAACAAATGCACATGCAATTTAAGCTGTCAATAAACCATGGAGGTTGTTCTTATCTATAACAGCTGGAAAGTTTTATGACTTTTGACCAGTCATTTGAAGTGAAATAAGTTAAAGGAATAAGATGGACAATCAATAGTGGAAACATCTGGTCAGTGAAGGAGGAGTCTTGCCCTTTACCATGTTTACAGTTAAGAACTGACCTGAGATAAGGTCAATTTGATGTAATATTTCCCGCAAATTCTGAATTTAGTGTAGGGGGTTGTGCATTTTGGGCTATATTTAATGTTTGTGTGGATGAAACAAAGGTTTATAGGTCAAATAAATGTTGATTTATGATGATCTAAGAATCCTACAGTGCTCCCATGGTAGAATCATGCCTTTTGATCCAGTAAATGGGGCTCAAAGTAGGAAATTGATATTTTTGGGGTTTTTCCACTTTCATTTTTCAAGAGAAAAGTAAAGTTTGATTGAATTTAGCTCCCTCATGAGTACCCCAATGTGGCTGGTTTTTGGATACGTTATTCCAAGGTCTATTATCAACAAAACCGTGTCTCAGATTTTAGATTAAGGCTTCAGAAAATATTGTATGGCACATTGAATAGAGTGACCCCTTATGCAATAAAGCCTAGTACACAAAATATTGCTTTATTGGAGAATGGAATGTGATAGGAAAATTCTGAGACACGGTTTTGAAGGTCATGCTGTGTTGATTCAGATTAAATCAATGTTAAAGAGATATTTGTAATGCTAAAAGAGCTTATAAATTTCATTTGAGTCAGTTGTGTTGAAATTTTTAATTTTGAACAGTAATTCCATCTGTTATACATTATAGTTAATTATTGTAGGTATCATCATAAAGGGTTACATTTCCTCTTTCAAATGATGTCTCATTTGTTAAAATTGGTAAAATGATAAGAAAGTTATGCAAGTTTTAAGTGTGATGGTCGGACTAAAACAACCTTTGTATGGTGCTACCTTAAACCGTTGCAGATTATATAGTAAACATGTATACTTTCTTGTGTTCATTAAGAACTTCAATTTAAGACCAAGGTCAAATGTAACAACTCAAAGTCATGGGAAAGACCTCACATCTGAACAAATGACTTGTTCATTATTTATAATTTTTAACAGTTGTGTCTGACATTCATGGCATTTCAAAGGAGTACTAGCTATAGTGTCATACTTATTTACTAGATCACATACCACCCTTATAACATAAAAGGTACAACATTTTACAAGCTTTTCATAAAATTTAGACTTAAAAGTATATATTTTCTTAATCAAATGAAACTTTCACTCAGATGTCCCTAAATCTTTTGCTTTTTAATGCAAGTTTTATACATTAAATCCATAGAAAAGCAAAAATGTAGCTATACATCAACATTGAACAACTTTCATTCATAAACTAGTGATATTTTTACACATACATGTACTACATTGTCATGATTGTACAAAAGACAATTAACAAGTTTCCATGACAGTCTATGATAGAGATTATGTTTTAAATTTTATTGTGTCATTATTAAAATGAGCCAGTGCAATATAATTCTCTTAGACCAATTATAAAAGAATATCATGGATTCTCATCCCCTCCTTCTCCAACTTTTTCAGCAGCTTCACAAAATTTTATTTAGATGGTTTTTTTGTAAATTTATTTCTTTTTTGTCATTTTTAATCTTTATTCAAATGGCAGACTATTTTATCAAAATGGATAAAAGGTAAAATATGCCCCCCGCTCCATATTTTCATCAATCTTGGATGAAAATCTAGGAATCATTTTATAATAAAATTTCTAAATAATTTCAAAATTAATTATTGACTACACCCTATAAATTAAGGTTCTTCCTACCCCAGACATACATGAAGGTTGCGCATGATTATCTTAGTTATTAGTTATTATTTGATTGCACAGCTCGGTATATTTTGGTTTTATTGTTCTATGCTTTTTATAATCATATTTTTGTTGTTGTTTTTTTTTTCAGAATTTTTGGCAGAGCCTCTCTGATGAGTCTTGTATAGATGAAACGTGCGTCAGGCGTAGCAAAATTTAAATGGGTGGATTCTATGGTTATTTTTATACAATATTATTGCAGCGTGGCGGCATAAAATAAATATTCTGGCCCGCAAAATTTTGAAAATAAATAATCTGTCTCAACAGAAACTGCCAGCTCCCCCCCCCCCTTAGAATCAAATGTTTGTCCCCTTATAGAGGATCAAATGTTTGTCCCCTTGTATATTCGGTAAAAAGCTCATCAGAGCTTGTGTTTATTGTTATATATATGTGCCGAATTGAAATAAAGTTTTCATATTCGTATAGAGTTAAATTGTTAATTATAAAAAAAAAATCATCAATATGTTGGGTCAAAGATAGATAATTCTATTCAGGTTCTAGTCCTCAGCTTGAATAACAAATAGCAAATAAAGTGGGCGTTTTATTGTATTCCATTATTGCTTTACTTATAAATATATAATATGTTTAAAATATGGTTGTATTTTCTTTTCATATCTTCGCTTGTTTTGTTATTTTGTATTTGTGTTTTGATGATGTATCAATTTTTTGTCTTTATATCAATAAAATTACTTAATTACCTACTTAAGAAGCTAAATATTGTCCTTAACAAGTTAAAATACCTTAAACAGTCTGGCAGGTTAAATTAAAAAAAGTTTGATGATTTTAAAAACAAAACAAAAACTTAAGAGTTATCGTTCTTGTTTACAAGTTGACGTTAAATGCGAAGCAAAACTTAACCGAAATTGCATGCAACCATTAAACATTTTTTCCCCTTGCAAATTATACTAAAATACATTTTCCAGGTTAATCCTTGTCAAATTTTAGATTTATATTTATACCAAAATATGCAAAAACCGAATATCTGGAAAAAATAAGGACTAGATTTCGAGGTAATTGCAACTATTTCACAAAAGAGACACATAATTTATGCAATTTCTAGTTGACAGCAAGGAATACGATAATACCGTGTACAGTCTATGATAAAAGGAGGACACACAAATTCTAAGTACATGTACTAGTTTATGACATGACATTCGGATATCAGTTATCTGAAAGAAAAAGTTTTGCCGAAATATTGACTACTGTAAAGATTCAATCTGAACTTTTGTCAATTCACAACATCTATTTATTTTTGTTATATTTGGATAACACATGACATGTATATTTAAAATGTGCTTTTGTCCAATAAAATTGATTGATTTATAAAATCATTAGTTTTGACTAAATCACAATGATTCTAATGCTTGATCATAAGATATTTACTAAAAAGCCATAACATTTTCAACAAATGTAACTAGAATACACTTTCATAATATACACCTATATTTTTATTAGGAAGTATATTCGTTCAAAGGGAAATTAATTGGGGTCTGCAGCCTTATGGACTCTACTTTCATTTTTAGGTAAGACCTTTTTTATTATCATATTATGAATTAGTCGTCGTCAGTGCATGATTGTAAGTAAGATTTTATTCAATTAATTTATGTATTTCTTTATCTTACTTAAAAATTAACAAAGCTTAGTCAGTATCGTGCATTAGGTGTGACTAGTCGAACCATTCAATGGGACGATTTTCAGCAGTTGCCCAAAGCTAGCTCAGTCGGTAATTTCCGGAAAATCGTTTTCAGCGTAAAAGAGACCGAGTGGTGTTTAGATAAAAATCTTTGTGTAGAAATGAACAAGTGGATGAATGGGGGTTCTAAAATAAATACAGATGTAAGTTTTAAACCAATTTCAGATTTGGTATTTAATAAGGAGCTCAGCAGGGAGTGGTTATTTATTGAGAGATTTAAATTTGGGATATAACCTTTAATTTTATTGAAAAATGTATCTCTTAACTGCCTGTAGTGTTTGCAATGCAAAAGGAAATGTTCTTCATTTTCAATTTCTTCTGCATCGCAAAATGTTCATTTTCTTTCTATTATTTTTAGTTTAAGGTATCTTCCCTTCTCAATCATTAAGTTATGAGCGCTGACACTTATTGCGAAAGAGCACCCCTATCCTTAACATTTTTTAAAGATAACTTAATTATGAGGTCCGCACCCTTTTTCAAAGATTTTTCTTAAAAAATGTCATTTTTAAGATGTGTTGATCTTAATCTTGAGTTTGATTTTGAAGATTTTGATCATTTAATCTAAATTTATTTGATTTAAGTAATGTTTAAGTGAATTAATATCACTGTTTATAAAGGC
Source organism: Arcuatula senhousia (assembly GCA_963971305.1). Taxonomy (NCBI): domain Eukaryota; kingdom Metazoa; phylum Mollusca; class Bivalvia; order Mytilida; family Mytilidae; genus Arcuatula; species Arcuatula senhousia. Next base: position 9,548,296 of record OZ020317.1, on the reverse strand, counting down.
AAATCCTAAATTATTTAGTCCTGATTTCAGTTTGATATTTAACCAGTTGTTTGAATTGACTGAATTTTCAAAAACATTTTTTGCTCAGCTCGACATTGCATCATTGATTTATCTAATATGAAGTGTAAGAAAATTCCCCATATTTCACTGCAGTATGTGATAATGGGTAAAATAAGTGAGTCAAAGAGTTTTTCTAGCAATTTACATTGGTTATTTAAACCAATAAGCTTTTTTTATTTTAACTCTTCTAGTTTTTTCCATCAACATGTTCATTGCTAGGTTTAAGTTGCCATTGCATTTTAATAAAATGCCTTGATAACAATACTGCGAGACAGTTTCTATATATAACTCATTATAGTTGAATTGATTTAAATAGGTTTAACCATTCAAATTAAATACTACTACTTTAAATTTATCAACATTTATATGTAATTTCCATACTGAACAGTATTCCTGCATGGCATTTAACCAGTTTTGCAACCCTTCCTCACTCTGAGATATTAATACTATATCATCTGCATAAAGAAGAATGTTAACTAAAACACCAACAAAGACAACTGGGTCGTATTTATTGTCATCAAGTTTTTAAGTTAAATCATCTATAAAAAAAAACTAAACAGGAGAGGGATCAAAATACCACCTTGTTTGACATCTCTTTCAGATATGAATGGCTGACTTAGACCATTTGAAAATTTAATTTTACACATAGTATCAGTATACATAGAGTTCACTGTATTTAATTAAAAAAAATATTTGGAATATTCTGTTTTAGTAATTTACAGTCCCTGTATAGTAAAAGCTTCCCAATCTATAGTATATGGGGAATGGTATCGTGTATGGGTATGGGGATAGTAAATATGAATGGTAAATGGGGAATGGGGATGGTAAATGGCATCTCGAATTTGATTGGTTTATTGAATGGTAAATGGGGAATGGGGATGGTAAATGTTATTTCGAATTTGATTGCACCATTTTTTTAAAAAGTAAATCTAGATTGTAAATGACAATATAAATCTTAATTTAAACAGCGCTTCATTGCAGGGTCATCCAAATGTACAACTAAACCTCTTTGAGTTTTGTTGACTTCAATACTTACGGCAGTAAAATCCGGCCTCCAGAAATATTACGATTGTTGTTATTCTAGAAATGGTGTCAATCAAATGTGGATCCTGAAGAATTCGAAAGAACTGATGGAGATTCTTAACTCTACATCAGTTTCATCTTGTAACAGCATCAAAACATTCGATTTCTCCACACTTTACACTTCTATTCCACATGAACAACTGAAATCGCGATTGGCACAGCTGATTAAACGCAACTTTTTCAAAAAGAATGGAAAACGCAGGTACAAATTTCTTGTAGTCGATTATACCAAGACTTACTTTGTCATCAATGAGTCCAAGAAAAAGAACAAATTTACAGAAGACCAAATAATCGACATGCTCAACTTTCTTATTGACAACATATTTGTTCAGTTTGGTGGACGTGTTTTTCAGCAAACAATAGGGATTCCAATGGGCACTAATTGTGCACCTTTGCTTGCTGATTTGTTTCTTCATTCATATGAAGCAGACTTCTTGCAATCTCTTATAGACAAAAAAGACCGTAGACTAGCTCTCTCTTTCAACCTCACGTTCCGTTATATTGATGATGTCCTTTCACTAAACAATTCTTGATTTGGTGACTTTCTCCATCTCATATATCCACAGGAGCTTGAGATAAAGGACACAACGGATTCTAGGAAGTCTGCTTCATATTTAGATCTACATCTTGAAATTGACTCTCAAGGAAGACTTTCAACAAGGCTCTATGACAAACGTGATGACTTCAACTTTCCAATCGTCAACTTCCCCTTCTTGTGTAGCAATATTCCGTCAGCTCCAGCTTATGGAGTTTACGTATCTCAATTGATTCGTTACTCCAGAGCGTGCGGGACTTACATCGATTTCCTTAGCAGAGCGACACGTCTGACGCAAAAATTGCTCACACAGGGTTATGTTGCTCCTCGGTTGCTGTCTTCACTCAAGAAATTTTACGGAAGACATCATGCACTAATAGACAAATATGGGATTTCGATCTCTCAGATGAGTGCAGATGTTGGTTTGTCATAGGGTGTTGTTTTGTCTTCCTTTACTGGATTTGACACTCTGAATGGGCTATTGGCAACGCGACGGGTGAGCTATAGCAAGCAGGAACTGCTTACTCTTCCGGAGCACCTGAGTTCACTCTTGTTTCGACTGGAGTTCGCGTTGTTGATTGATATTCAGTTGTTTTGTGTTTCCATGTTTTACGTGTTGTCTGTTTTTGTCCCGTTCTTGTTCGTGTTTACTGGTTTAGTCTCTGCCCTTTCGGACTTTTGACATTCGGATACCCCATTGGTACCTCTTCTTCTCTTAAACTTTCAATATTTTAAATAAAAAAAATATTTTATTGTAAGGACTTATGTAAATACTGGCTTATAAAAATATAAATAGACTGAGCAAAAGTTACCGCAAAGTTCAGGATCAGATTAAATGACGTACATATATGTTGTTTTAAGTTACTGCCCAACATCTCTATGGAAATTGCTAACATTATTTTTATATATTACAAATAATTCTAGAATAAATGAAATATGACTCCTTAAATTAATAAAAATAAACACTTATATTTTAATATTTCTTTCTAAATTGTTTATAGATACTGGCTGATAAAAATATAAATAGACAGTGCACAAGTTACATGTACCAGAAAGTTCAGGATCAAATTAAATGACGTACATGTATGTTGTTTTAAATTACGACCGTAGATCTCTATGGATATTGCTTACATTATTTTTTCATACATTAATAATAATTTTAGAATAAATGAAATACAACTCCTGTTAAATAAAATATTTAATAAATACTAATAGTAATATTTATTTGTTTAACACATTTACAATAAATGGTTATAACACATACATTATGACATAAGAATGAGATATAATGGCTATGCAAACAATAGAAACTGGGTCTTGATGCAACTCTACACCCATTCACCACAATCGGTAAAAAGTAAATATAGAATCGCACCAAGATGTAAACTGGACCACCTGTTGTCGATCGTTTATCAGCGCTACATACGTATTTTACAATGCAACAGAAGTTCAGTTTAACCAAGATGCAGCCCCGAAAACAATATCTAATGATAGAGATAAAAATAAAAGAAAATTAAGAACTATATACCTGGAGCGGTAGTGACTTATTAATAAAGAAATAGAAAAAAAACACTATATATATTTCAATTTTCTTTATAAATTAAAAATATAAAATAAATTGTCGATAATAAACAATGGCATTGTGGGTATGGGGAAAATGTATGATGCATGGGGAATGGAATGGTAAATGGGGATGGGGATGGTAAATAGTGTATGTGGATGGGGATGAAAATGGTAAATGGTGTATGGGGATGGGGATAGTATATGGTGTATGGGGATGGTATATCGTACAATGGTAAATGAGGAGAGAGGGAAGCTTTTACCATACGAGTGCGGTATAAAAAAAAGACTAACTCTACATCTGAAAGAAAAAATCTTGCCGAAATATTGACTTAAACCGATCAAAAACTTCAAAGATTCAATTTGTTTCCTTGTTTGAAAAATACACAATAAGGATATAAAACAATGTATTGGGTAATTCTTTATGTGAATATTTTGAGGAGAAACCTCTCACCATCAGCATTTTAAATCGACAAAGATCAGAAACTAAAAGTACTCAAAACAAAACAATCCGATCAAATAAGTCAAACCCAGCACTAATTATATCGATGATGTGCAGAACAAGACAAACCCTGGTTTTTAATTAAGCAATCAAAAAAGGAGTAAAGTCATGAAGGGCCCAAATCGGGCAAAAAAATCAACTTTGATTTACCTGTTTAAGACTGCTGTTTGATAACCGCTGCTGGTGGACCAGAGGTCACCGAGGGTAATCACAAGCCTGGTCGTCAGACTTGTCTGACACGATTTACCATGAAATTTCTAATATTTTTGTCGCTGTATTTCCGATTTTGAAATTCAAAATTGTTTAAAACACCAGGTTTCTTTCCTTGTAATGCACATGGTCGATATCCTCGTTGCTGAATTTGGCTTCCTTGTTCGAACGTTTTGGTTTTTAGTACTTTTCTTTTTCAACAGTTCAGGAATTTGATCTTCCAATATTTTGATTTCTTTTTTCGATATTTGTATGTATGTCCATTATGTCGCATGCTGTTGTTACTATTGTTTGCTTTTCTTGTTCATGCATCCGTTTTATAACTCTCCTTAGAGTTGGTTGCAATGTTTCAATTATGTCGACTAAAATAAAGGTTAACTTACTGTCTACTTTCATTGACTTTCTTTTATGAACCAATTTTCCGACTCTCACCATTTTCGAGGATGGTCTTAAGGATCGTTTTATTATAGTTCTTCGAAATGGACGAAAAAAAGCTTGCCCCATGTTTGAAGAGAGCAATACACCATATTTCGATAAGAGAAGGCTCAATAGGTGTCGCTTAAACTGTCACACTCGAACACTGCTAGCTGGAGCATGTGGAGAGGATTCACATAATCATAAAGCTTGTTTCCCAATGCAGGGTAAATACATATGTTCAAAGGCATATATATTGTCTGCGACAAATATTGATTTGCTAAAACCAAAATATTGTCGTCAGACTATTTATTTTGTTTATTTATAAACGTTGAAAACCTTATTACTTAAAAAAATGGAAAAATATACATGTATAATATTTGTAAAGCTGAACAAAAATTCATATTCATGAGATGCAGATGAGCTGTAAGCATGCGCACTATACTTTCATTGATTGAAAACTTCCATAGTTCTTGTACGTGGTGCATAATCTGTTTCTCGAGGTTTTAGGAAGAAAATGAAAACGGCAACCGAATATTTGAGCTACTTAATGAATAAAACTGACAATTATTGCCCGTATTAAGTTTTGAATGTGATTTAAAAGGTAAACAAGAAAAATATTGGTATTTTTTCATCATATCAATGTATTTGGGGACAAAACCCGAGATTCCGATTAGTGTCCGCGTTAAAACTACTCAGTTTAAGTCTGTGTCAATGTGACGTAATGCAGGTAAATAAAATATCAATCAATATTGTCGAACTATTTTGATCGAAATAAACTACTTTTAGGCAAAATTGGTTTTTCAATATTCATTCCCAGCAAAAGACGTCACCCTGACGTCTTTTTTTTTGGTTGAATTTTGGTTGCAACGTCATTCAACCAAATATCGACCTAAAAAGGACGTCTTATTACAGACGTGAAAAAGACGTCATAAAAAGACGTTTTAATGACGTCTTTTTCTGGTTTTGTCGCAACTACAACATAAATGTAACGTCTTATCTGTAGCTAAAATTCAACTTCTCTTATTGGACGTGTTTAATACGTCTGTTTTTAGACAAAAATCGGAACATACTGCATGATTACAATTTACTCAATTCGTCGTTTTTCTCAAACACTGTTTAAGTGAAAATCGACAATATAATATGTAATGAAAATACCTATACTAGTAAATATATACACACGATGTCATGCCTGTAATTGTGCAACTTATAAGCACGACGTGAAAAAAAGGGGGGGTATTCCTTCTTATATCCATGATATTAAACCTTATTCAAATCTATTACCTATTAACAACAATATAACAAAAGTAGTTTGTGTTACTTTTAATTTTGATTTATATGTATCATGTGTAAATAAAAGAATAATCTAATGTATCATGATTATCGTCATTCTAACGCGTTTTTCGAAAGATAGGCATGCGCACAACAAATTACTACCAGAGTTTGAAAATTTGTATGTGTGATGATATCGACTGCCGACAAGGTTTCGGTAAGATAAGTGGGCAAATTAGATTAATGTTTGATTTTTGGACTATTGATAGTATAAAATGAAGTAGAAAGTATAAAATATCATGTTTTAGTTGACAAAACATCTTTGCAAAACGTTAAAAATGTACATGTACGCATCATGTGTTTGTATAGCTCACAGTGGTAAAGCTACAGCAAAATCTCAGAATACATTGATAAAATTATGTTGATTGTATTTGTAACACTACATTGTTTTAAACATATGAGTTTGTGAGACAAAATAGAGACACACATTCTATTCCTGCATCACGCCACACAACCAAACTAATTAAGATAAAATGTCTATTCTTAGAACATTTTATCTTTATCGCTTATCTCAGGGCAGTTTAATTGCACACTAATTTTACAAGTATTTATAATGTTGTGGATAAAAAGGCACAACTTTCATTCATTTACAAAATGTTTTTATATAACTTGTGCATGTTTTTTCCAGATAGACATACATCTGTGCATTTAATGTAAATTGTGGATGCCACTAGCTTGTTAAATGGAATTGAAAACATGAAAAAGGTAAAGTATACGATTATTAAGTTTGCATATACATAAAAAAAACTTTTGACTATAGATAATAAATGTGTGATAAAGATTAATAATTGTATGTTAGAAAAGATCGACTATAATTTGTCAAAATAAAGGATTGTCTTTTGCCATTGTAATAATAGTTAATTCTGAGAACTATTACATGTACAGAGTTCTTTGTGAGCTTCAGCATCAACTGTGCTTATCCATATCAAAAGAAATTATTCTGCTTGATTGTTAAATCCCTGACATTGTTTTAATTGCAGGATCAAGAAAAATTGAAGAACATAACAAACAAACAACATTGATGGAATGTGAATTGACAACTGAAATGGGATCAAAATTACAAGAACATTAATTGGATTTTATATTTGACTACTTGTGAATCAGTGATAAAAACAAAAATTGGACTACTGACTGCATTTTAAATTCTTATCTGTGTGTAGAATTTTCTCATATAAAAATGTATACATTTTTTGTAATTGTAAAAATTTTAAAATTACAGTTTGAAATGTTGAATTAAGTACAAGTTACCATATAAGATAATTCACCACTCAAAAAAAATCCAAATTCAATACAAACTGATTAAAAAGATTGTAAAAACACTTAAAAAAAACGTTGATAAGACGTCTAAAAAAAGACGTTGATAAGACTTCTAAAAAAGACACTGATAAGACGTCTAAAAAAGACACTGATAAGACGTCTTAAAAGGTACGTTGAAAAGATCGACTATAATTTGTCAAAATAAAGGATAGTCTTTTGCCATTGTAATAATAGTTAATTCTGAGTACTATTACATGTACAGAGTTCTTTGTGAGCTTCAGCATCAACTCTGCTTATCCATATCAAAAGAAATTATTCTGCTTGATTGTTAAATCCCTGACATTGTTTTAATTGCAGGATCAAGAAAAATTGAAGAACATAACAAACAAACAACATTGATGGAATGTGAATTGATAACTGAAATGGGATCAAAATTACAAGAACATTAATTGGATTTTATATTTGACTACTTGTGAATCAGTGATAAAAACAAAAATTGGACTACTGACTGCATTTTTAATTCTTATCTGTGTGTAGAATTTTCTCATATAAAAATGTATATATTTTTTGTAATTGTAAAAATTTTAAAATTACAGTTTGAAATGTTGAATTAAGTACAAGTTACCATATAAGATAATTCACCACTCAAAAAAAATCCAAATTCAATACAAACTTATGAAAAAGATTGTAAAAACACTTAAAAAAGACGTTGATAAGACGTCTAAAAAAAAAAGACGTTGATAAGACGTCTAAAAAAGACACTGATAAGACGTCTAAAAAAAGACACTGATAAGACGTCTTAAACGGTACGTTGAAAAGACGTCGCAAAAAAGACGTTGAAAGGACGTCTAAAAAAGTCGTTGAGAAGACGTCTTTCCTTATATTAAATTCAATCAGAAAAAGACGTCTTCCTGACGTCTTAAAAAGACGTCTTTTCATTGTAAAAACGATCAGTTTTGCCTGTTGGGATTTATTTGCATTTCGGTCTAATTGACACAAAAAATTAGGGGGTAAAAGAATAAGTTTACCGTAGACAAAATGCCTTTAAACTACTGTCTTACTTATATTGTAAACCAAAATAACAATAAAGGTAATAACAAAGCTACCGAACTTGAATGATCATTCTCAAATATTATATATTGATATAACGATACATTTTTACTGATATTTATACGATCTTTATTTTTCGAAAAGGTTCATGTATACGTTTACCCATACAGAAATGCTGAAATTTACATCGATTTTTCAATATATGTACAATAAGGTTTGCAAATATTTTCAAAAATAAATCGTAGAAGTACCTAGATATATGAGGAATTTAGGGTTATACCACTAACACCCTTAAACGTGGCCTCAAATATCATGGTACATTTAATTATAATTATACCAAAAGTGTTCACCAACATGTCAGTTGAGAGGTGAACTAGGTGTATTTTGTCTTTATTTGAAAAAGAAAACAATTTGAACGCACAAAAAACTGAACCGGCAAAACATTGCTATTTTAAATAAAATTTATGTGTGGTTATAATAAGATATGTCCATATCTAGGTACTACTATACTTTATTTGACCTGATAATATGCCATTTGAGCTGTACATATACTAAGATGTTCTGCAAAAATAAATCAAACTGTCCTGACAAACCTTATTAAGACAAAAATATCTAAATAATGATAAAAAGTGATCGAAATTACGTTCTTGCTATTTTTTTCTTGCAGATCGCAATATTAAATTGTGCTCGTACGTATTTATATGTTCTTCTAGTGTTAGAGAAAGACAAAGATGTACCGATGGAGCATTCGAGTGTTTGAAAGAAACAAAGAGGCACCAATGGGGCAATCGAGTGTATGAAAGACATGAAAGAAGCAAAGAGGTACCCATGGGGCATTCGAGTGTCAAAGACCGATCGGGCAATGGTAATATCGGTAAACACGAACAAGAACAGCACAAGGAATCACAAAACACAAAATCAGCCAAGCAGAAATAAACAACTCGAACTAAAGTCGTAGCAAAGTTGAATCTCAGGTGCTCATGGAGAGTAAGCCGTTCATGCCTGCTATAGCACATCCGTCGAGCTGCTGATTTTCAATTAAGTGTGTCACATCCGGTTAAAGAAGACAAAACAAAACAAAACTCTATGACAAACAAACATCTGCACTTATCTAAGAGATAGAAATCCCATATCTATCTACGAGTGTATGGTGTCTATCGTAAAATATTCTGAATGAAGACAGATACCGAGGAGCATTACAACCCTGTGTTAGCAATTTCTGTCATAAGTGACTTTTTACCAGGGAAATCGATGCGATTCCCACCAGCTCTTGAGTAAAGTGCATTATCTAAAACAATTTAAAACGTTTATTTCAATGATAAGATGTATTTGTCCATGAAAGTTAATTACTACTTAATCATTTTCCACGTTCATCGCATCTAAAAGGATTATATCAACAATGTTAATGAATGTGTATAGTTTTATTGCCCTCTACATCATGCCAATGACAAAAACCGTTACATTGACCAGTGTTACGGATATTAAAAATATCACTTTCAAGATATTCTCATGGTTTACCATTCAGTGAATATGTTCTCATTTATCATTCAGGTGACGATTACGAGAAAATATTCTTCCACATTAATTTCATACCATTTATTAGGTATATCGCAGTTAGCAATATGTATCCCCATGTGTCTCTGTAAGCTTTCACCTGACAAAATCTTTACAACATTAATCATACAAAATTTGTCATATGCATATGTGTCCGTAGAACAGAACTATAAGGTACGAGTACACAATTATCGCCCTTTGCTTTTCGTTGACCACGAATATAGTTCCTATTAAAAATAGTGCCTTAGAAAATAATTTGCTTCAATGTGTTCTCTTTAACTTTTGTAGTTGTTTTTGGTCTCATTTCAAAGGAAAGGGGTCACAGAACACTAGCAAGATGTTTTAGAAATGAAGTGAAGATGCTTTATGTGAATTAAGAAATGACAAAAAGGGGGATTTTTTCTTTTCGGAAGCTCTCGGAACTGACCCCCTCTAGGGCCTTATAGTTTTCACTTGTCAAGAAAGTTGAATATATGCAATTTTTTTATTTTCCAGTATCAAGGGCATATTGGCCATAGGTACAATATAGCTAAATGTAAAGTATTTATAGCCATAATTTTTTTCGTAAAGTAAAATTTCGCTATATTAAACAAAGAGGGAAAATTAATTGTGTACTCGGGCCTAGAAGAGGCCCTGTGGTAAGTCTAGAGGCAACACTTGGAACTGGCAAAAATGAAAAGAAATAGTCTAAATCTTTCAAATTCAACAAGTTAGCATGGTTTAAGTCAAGATTTTGTTCATTGAGCTTGCTCTATGTCCATATCAAGCCAATTTAGGGTCTCTATGGGAATTTCAATGCATTTTCTGTACTTGGGAGAATTTAGTCAAGAGGTCACCAAGTGTGAACTTAAACAAACTAGTTTAATCCTATTGAAAGTCTTATTGGGTAAGAAAGTACCCAGGGAAGTGAAAATAATTCATTTATAACAACAATTTTCATCAGAAAAGGAAAATACTTGATTTTTTGTGTGAAGTGCTAGTTTGCGGCCAGCTGTCATTTTTATTCATATGCTCTTCTAGGTGTGGATTTCAATTAAAATCTCCTATACAGGATAGAATAAACCTCAGACAGAAACAGTACAATAAGATATGTGTAAGAAACACAGAAAATGTCTGAAAACCTACCTGTTTTATCTGTAATGGTCTTCTTGTATGAAAATATTTAGCAGAATTTTACCAAAATATGCCATTTTTTTCATAATTTTAGTAACATTCATGACCAATTTTCTTTAAAACAGCTCTGACTGTAACTGTTGAGGATAAGATTTGTTGCTTACTATCCTCTTATACTGAAAACATGTTTGCTTTGGTTATATCTGCATGTTTTTAATTTTTTTACCCTCAAAAGTTATGCATTTTGTGAGGATATATTAAAACCGCCTTTAAAAATCAGTGATGCATCACACAAAACCTCAAAGTTTGTCTACATAAGTACATTAAATTAATATTTTGGGTCTTATTTTGTAAGCTTAGCATATATTGAACATTTTAAGACCATTAGGAATCAATTTTGTTTTTTCAATTTGTCAAAATCCTTCTGACCATACATATTCCCCTTGAAAAGTAAGAAAATGCTAATTTTCTACTCCGCGAATGTGGGAAGGAGTAAAAATCAAACCCCATGCACTTATTTCTTGAAAACAGGTGCTTTTCATGTTTAATATATGTTATTCTATTGATATAAGCAATTGGTTTGGGGAAAATCTATAAAATATTTTAAAAATTAATAAAAAGGCATCATGGGTTTTAATGCAGATTTAGCGGACAAAATGTTTAAGCCAATATCTCCCAAAAAGTGCTTATATCTTTATGGTTAAGCATTGCACACCTCTGAAACATTCTATTTCAACTCAAAAAAGACTCAGCATCATAAAAAACACTTTATTGCAAAAAGTTGAGGCGTTTCTGAGGTGTTTTAGGTACGAGTACACAATTATCGCCCTTTGCTTTTCGTTGACCACGAATATAGTTCCTATTAAAAATAGTGCCTTAGAAAATAATTTGCTTCAATGTGTTCTCTTTAACTTTTGTAGTTGTTTTTGGTCTCATTTCAAAGGAAAGGGGTCACAGAACACTAGCAAGATGTTTTAGAAATGAAGTGAAGATGCTTTATGTGAATTAAGAAATGACAAAAAGGGGGGATTTTTTCTTTTCGGAAGCTCTCGGAACTGACCCCCTCTAGGGCCTTATAGTTTTCACTTGTCAAGAAAGTTGAATATATGCAATTTTTTTTTATTTTCCAGTATCAAGGGCATATTGGCCATAGGTACAATATAGCTAAATGTAAAGTATTTATAGCCATAATTTTTTTCGTAAAGTAAAATTTCGCTATATTAAACAAAGAGGGAAAATTAATTGTGTACTCGGGCCAAAACTCCATCTATCACATTAACGACACTAATAAGGTTTATAAACTGTATGTTGCCTCATAAGTTTCTGTAGGTCTTCCGACTAAATCTTTTACTGCCTTGATAACATTATTAACGTTTTTCATCTTCGATTTTCCTTCTGTGTATCTGAGGTCTCCACTGTGACTAAACCCTTCACCACATTCATCACTTCTTAAAAAATGTTGATTCCTGTATTAATTCATGTGTTTCAACAGTCCACGACTTTTATTGAACCCTTTACCACAGGCACCACATTTGAAAGGTCTCTCACTTGTATGTATCCTCATGTGTGTCTGTAATTCTTTATTTCGATTAAACCCTTTACCACATTCATTACATGTACATGTATAAGGTCTCTCATCTGTATGTTTTCTCCTGTGTACTCGTAAGTTTCCACTCTGACTAAACCTTTTACCACACTCGTCACATTTATATGGTTTATCACCTGTATGTACCATCATGTGTGACTGTAGATCTCCATTTCGACTATATTCTTTACCACATTCGCCACATTTATATGGTTTACCACCTGTATGCTTCCTCATGTGTATCTGTAGCTCTCTACTTTGATTAAACTTTTTACCACATTTATTACATGCATAGGGTTTATCACCTGTGTGTATCCTAATGTGTATCTGTAGGTTTTGATTTGTTCTAAACGCTTTACCACATTCATTACATTTATATGGTTTATCATCTGTATGTATCCTCATGTGGGTCTGAAGGTCTCCATTTCGACTGAACCCTTTACCACACTCATCGCATTTATGAGGTTTTTCACCTGTATGCATCCTCATGTGTATCTGTAGGTTCTGATTCGTTCTAAACCCTTTACCACAATTACATTGATAAGGTTTATCACCTGTATGTACCATCATATGTATCTGTAGGCCCTGACTTGTTTTTAACCCTTTCCCACACCCATCACATGTATAAGGTCTTTCACCTGTATGTATCCTTGTGTGTATCTGTAGGTTCTGATTTGTTCTAAACTCTTTACCACACTTAACACACTTATAAGGTTTGCTATCATCACTATGCTGGAACATGGTTTTAGGTGTTCTTAGTTTATTCTCATTGCATTGTCCAAGTTCTTTATATTCGATAGGTTTATTGTGTTTATTGTCAGTAAGTATCTTAATGCCACCCTGAAAATAAAGGTGAAAAAAAAACTACCAGTGTTAATAATAAAAACAAATAACAAACTAAACATAGAAGAAATTAAATCAGGCAAAAATTTAACAGTTCAAATACTTATGTTTTTTTAAACTAGGTTGTCTGTGTAAAAAATATTCATTAATGGTCATCTGACAACTTTGATCCTATTGAGATTTTTGTAGAGCTTTATGGGATGCATAGCATGTGTTAGCAAATAACAGCTCTTTTTTATCAATTTCTATTTTGTCAGATATACATTCAGGAAAGACCTTATAATTACATTTCAAATTAAGAAAGTTTTAAATATTCACTAAAAGTGATCTTTTATTATAAAATTTATTGGTAAAGGACTGATTTGTCTATAAATTTCGTTGTTGATGATTGCTAGTGCTGATCTCCTTATAAAGCCACTTTTCTTTTGTAAGAAAAGCAAAGACAACAAGCCGTGAAAGAGAACACAAAACAAAGGAAACATAACTACGCTGTGAAAAATGTGTCTACTCGAAAGACATATTTTAGGGCATATTTTTCGGTTTTTGTTACCGATTGGCTTGTTCATGACGACGTAAATTTCCATTGTTATGTTTGCACGCTTCAATCGAAAGTCCATAGTTAAATCGGACGGATTGTAAGACATGTTTGAATTTATTACTCATAATTTACCCAACAAGAAAGACATGAACAGAAAAAAGCCAGGCTAATTTTTGTCAAAGAAGCAGAGGTACCAATGGGGCATCCTAATGTCAGAAGTCCGTAAGGGCAGAGACAAAATCAGTAAACAACAACAAGAACGGGACAAAAACAGACAACATGTAAAACATGGAAACACAAAATAACTGAAAATTAATCAACAACGCGAACTCCAGTCGAAACAACAGTGAACACAGGTGCTATTGTTTGTCAAAGCTATTGTTTGTCTCGCTCATCTTTGTGTTCATACACGTAGTTCTTTTTCTAGAAATAGGTCTTTTCTTGATAATTTGGGAATTGGTATTAAATCTTATGTATTGTATTTTTAGTCTTCGACCAATGCAAGACAGAGAGCAGCGACCTTTGGTCATGTTAAAAACTGCTGGCTGTTTTCCATTTTAAAATTGCCGTTTCTTTATGTAGGTTGCGTAGGTTGTGTCGCGTACACTTGTTATCCTCTATATGATAGGAGTGGACAAAGGAGGTTATCTTTTACTTGAATTTATCTTTTTTCTACACTTTTCGTTATTTTGCCCAAAACCAAAGCTTAATCTATAATATCGACGCATAAACTGATGACTCGAAAAAAGCAGTTTATATTAAAAAAAAAATATGCCGGTTTTCTACTTGTCTGGTATAAAACTTGGCATATTTAATCAATCGCGTTTAGTGCCAGTAAACGGTCAGGATGCAGGATTTCGCACGATTCATTCTCACAGCTTCTAGGGGGGGGGGGGGGCTTAAGCGGCCCCAGACACCCTGTCTTATCTCTATTGTGTCTCACAACTATGTTATGTTTTGTGTTACTAGACCCTTAGATCGGTATGGAAGAAGGTGGTTTGGTGCCAAAAAACCCGGTTCAACCCATCATTTTTTAGAAATGCCTGTATCAAGTCAGAACCATTACGATGTTCATTTTCTCCAGTATATCTTTGCCTTGTTTTGTTTTGTATTTTTGGATATATGAGATTGATCATCCCAGTGTTACCTTTATTTATATCATTTTGTGATTTTTTCTAAATCGCACAATCTTTGTTTGAAGTCATCATGTTTTCCAACATTGCAACACCACATGTTGTATCTGGATGTGCCAGTGATTCAAGTGATTCCAAATCCATATTCAATGTTCACACATTAAATAAAACTATTAGAAAATTGACTGTTTACAATGAAATTTTAGATTTAAAACTGAGGTCAAAGTAGCTGCTGGCATCGTAAGATACGGTTTTGACATACCTCATATATAGTCTGTATCTGTATCTTCTCATATAGGAGTCTGTATGCTTACACTCTGGCTAAATGGTTTGTTCTCATTACATTTGGCATCTTCATCATTGTTATTAATCTTATCCGCCATGTTTCCTTTCGGTACCTCGAATTACTGGAATCCCCCGTAATTACTAGAATCCCCTTCAAAATTACCGAAATCCCCTATTATTAAATTGCAAACCCTTTGAAATCGATAAATAATATGTGTTTTAATTGAAATATGTTATTTCAATGCTTTAAGCATTTATATTTTGTTTCTATTTGCAGGTTTAATATTGGCATACAACATGGTTGACAATTCAAAATGGCGTCAAAGAAACGAAATGCAACTCTAGTGAGTCTAGATTTACTGTTGAATGATAAAATATCTATTGTAGATGGTTTTTTTATTTTATTAAATAAAATGATAATAAATGTAAGGTTTGATTTAATTGATTGAACTGTTATGATTTGTAGTATTTAATATATGTTCATACATTTTTTGATTATATATAACCAAGTCTATTTTTTTTTATTAATTTGTTGTTTTTTTTTAATATTAATTGCCATGTTTTTTGTTACTGTCTCTATTTGTTCATGTTTAGATACATATAATGTAAAACAACTTTTATTGTAATTCATAATTTTAATTTTGTATAAAGAAAAGGTCCAGGAAAGAAAGAAATGATTTGTTTTATAATTATAAAAAATAATAAAGTTCAAGGGGTTCCATTTCTAAGTGCTGGAAGCAGTAAACCATGTCCAACCAAAAATTGTCGTTGACAGTGTGTGCAATGAATCCTGAGGCTTGGTGAAGTTTATTTGATTAAGTAATTATTTTATTAACCTTAACGGGCACCCAACCAGGCCACGTGTCAATCATCGTTTTAAATCAAAAGACTTCAAACACATTCAATTTTCGATCATTTGAAATGTAATTTTTGTTGAAATTATTTATAAAGTGAATTAAATTCAGAATTGTTCATGTTGGTCAACCTTAATGGAAGAGTCCTCATGTTTTAAACTAAATTAATCAAGACCCTCCCATCATTAATATTTTATTGAAATCTTTAAGTTTTTCTTATTAAAAAGTTTAAAACTACTTAGATATCCTGCACGAGGCGCGGGCACATCTCGGTCCGCGAAACAATTATTTAAGTTTTATTGTGCAAGTCCGTGAAAATATTTTTTTCAAAGATTACCAAAAAGAAATTTATTGAAAAATAAAGTTCTACGAAAAGAACACAGATAATGTCTTTGAAAAAAAAATACAGAGTTCATTATATTTTAATGTCATTACAAATTATACGGCTCATAATCATTGAGAGTGGAATCTAGCGTGAAAACAAGTGAAAAAAATAAAGATATCGGGATATATAGTGCGATGTTAAGCGCTACACGCTTATTTTGTTGTTGTCCTACCTTGCGCAGCATGTCGACTTTTAGAAAATACTCGATTTTAAGAAATACGACTGAAGTTTCAAATTTAAATGATTTTAGGACATTTTAAAAAATGTGTCAAGACCTACATAATTATGTATATTGTATTTTTAAATATCCATCTTTTTAAAAAAAAACACAAGACCTAGCTATCAATTTCGCTTTTTTTTTCGATATTAAACTTTTATTTTTCGCGTTGATCACATGGACTGGCTCGCGGTGGTACTAAACAGAGTCTGGTAGAGTCTGTTAGAGTTGGGTAGAGTCGGGTGCTAAAATATTGCTTTTATTCTATTGTTCTAACATTATTTTGGTATAAAACATATTTTTATATCATGAATTATGTTAAGAATAATAAAAAAATATTTATTGATGTTTTATTGAGTTTTAAAAGGTACACGGCGAACATCGCACATGCACCGGTGACCGGGAGAGTTGGTTGACCAGATGTATGCAGTAGATGTACTTTAAGGATCCTTTAAAACGAATGTTTTGTTTTGTTTATTTATCAATAAAAATGTGTGCTCTCATTATTTTACATAGTTATTTATTGTAATTATATCAAGTATATTTATTTGAGATTTATCCGACCTCAAAACAAAAATGGCGACGATTACAATATTTATAATTAAAAATAAATGTCGGAACTGTCAAGTTGTTCCGTGTTGTTGAAAAGCTTAGTTTTAAAATGTTATTATGTTCCAGGTATGTTTAATGGGTTTTTCTTTTGTTTGTTTGTTTTTTTAAGTTGTTTTTTGTTTTTTTTTGGGGGGGGGGGGACCCCAGGAATATCTCAGTTCAGTACTTCGGATATTGACATCTCACTTGATACATACTTCATCATGACTTTGTACTTTCTAGTGTAGTACTACTGTATATTTTATAGTTCATACTTTATACTTCAAAGTTCTTAATACATCAGACTAACGTATAAAAGTTCAAACAATCATGCCGTGTTAATAAACCATAACCCTCAGTCCACTATGTTTCCGTGAGGTTTACGGTCTGCGTATGTGTGTGTGTTTATCCCCCCCCCCCAAATCCCTTAAAAAAAGGTAATTTAACAGTCATTTAAAATTCTGATACTGAAGTCCATCATCAAGTTCAGGATCAGCGTTTCGTAATAAAAATGTATTTTCTTTTGCATTTTGTAGAAATAAACGTTTGTTAAAGAACTCATCTTTCATGAAAGTTTCCAGAAAACAATTCTTATGTCCATTTCATTGATGATTCGCCGTTATTTGAGACAATATTGGAACTAAATAAGAGCAGCAATAAAATTAATGAAAACCCCTTGTATAGTATCATAAATAACGATACACTGAAAATAGTTTATAAAAACAAATAAGTGGGTACATTTAGCAGACAGTTTTTTAAATCTTACTTTAAATATGGATACTATATTTTTGATGAATAGTCACGTTTCTGGGAAAATATAAGTTTCCTGTGTGTAAATAAAACAAATACAGCATTTAGAAACTCATACTATCCAGCATTCTACAGAACCCATGCAGAAGGGTGTTCAAAGACGCACATACATTATATATTTTTTTTTGCTTTTTGTTTTATTTTACTGTGCACACTGTAAACCATACTTAGCTTTACAGAACATATTCATACATAAATGAATAGAAGTAAAACAGAGGGAATCTATAAAATTTTACTATACATATTCATAGCAAGTTTCCCCCTCTCAGTTCTAACGACTGTTTAATAAAGAAAGTAAGTTTTATTCTCTCCAAATGTAATTCGATTTAGAATTTTTAATATTTTTTGTTCAGTTCTATTTAGTTTATGAAAATCATAAACGTTAATATATATATATTTTGAACAAAGACTATAGAAAAGTTATTATTATAAACTTTGAAAATTCAAATTACGCATATATGATTGATAGCTTGGTATCTTTTTAATTTATAAATACCATGGAATTCTTTTTGACTATTAATAATCTCGGGGCCCTCTAATGTTTTGTTATGTGCATTTCGAAAAAAAAACACCAGGGAGATATTACTTTCACCATGCACCCTTCTTTTCTTAAATTCGATTTTCTTTTATCAGATCATTGATCTCATACCTTTTTCTTTATTATTCGTTTCATGGATGATTTGGCTTTCCAAAACACCTAAATATATCTTCATGGAGAGAAGTGTTTATTTCTATTATTTAGTGGGTCTTGCTGCCACTCAGCCTTTGTAATATTTGGCAATAATTACGATATAGAAATGCAGATATTAACTATCAAGTGATGAAACAGAGAGTCTAGGGGTGGCTAATAACAGTCCAAACACATTCTTCCCTCTTCATTAAACTCCTGTTTCTCCCAAACGTGATATAAATCATATTCATGTACGAAGAAAAGTAATGTCTAAATCAATAACAAATACCTTATTAAACACTGCAATATGGTCGGTTCCTAGTTGTATAGTTTCCTCCTCAGATGAGCACTTGAATGTTAAAACAGGGTTAAAAGTAATGATATTCGTGCAAAATGAGATGTACAGTGGTAGTTTATTTTTTTTTTTTCACAAACTTAAAGCAATTTGCTATCAAACATGCATATTTAGTTCAAATAAGAATTAAACTTTTGTGTTTCTGTTTAAACAAAATGGTACATGAAAATATCTAGATATTATAAGTACAAATAAAGTATGTACTCTTAAGAATTACAAAGTTCATAAATATATCATTGTTAAGTATAAAACTATATACAAGACTGGTTCCTGGGAGAGGGGATTTGCCTAGTCTGACATATATTCTTACAAATGTAGCAAAAAATAGTTTGTAGTGTTCAGTTTTATATGTAGATATAAATGTAAAAGTAAAGTTTAAGATTGTGACTGTAAAATCAATCTTTATTATCTATATAGTTCTGTTTATTTTTTGTCTTCTGCTCTTTTATTGATCATGTTGATTATGTTGATTAGATAAACATGTATATTGTATAACATAGTCATTTAAAGAACTTATTTATATGATCATAACATACATTACTAATATTTTAATTACAAATCTTACATTTAAATAACTTCTCAGACTGGTTTAGTAAAATAATATATGCCTACAACTATATATTTATGAAAAAATCATGATATATACAAAAACGAGTTTACGGATTTCATGTTGGAACATCAATGGATATATGTCCAAAGGTTTAAATAAATTTAAAGATGCCTCTTTTATTAATAATCTTTTACAGCAAGATGTATTCTGTTTACAAGAAACTCACTGTGACTTAGAGAACTCGCTAGAACTTCCAGATTTCAAAAAACCGGTCCACCTTATAAGATCTAAGATAAAATCAAGTAAAAAAAGATATGGTGGTCTATCAATATATATTCGTAACACAATAAGACAAGGAGTTCAATTTTTAGAACATGCCACCAATGATTTTATTTGGATTAAATCAAGCAAAACTTTCTTTGGATTAGAACAAAATCTTTACATATGTTTTGTCTACAACCCACCAGAATGCTCTTCCTATTATAAAAAAATAGACTATAATATACTAGAAATGATTGAAAATGATGTAATTAAGTATTCCCAATTTGGAAAAATTATGATAGCTGGAGATATTAATGCTAGAACTGCATGTGATCATGATTATATTCAAATGGATTCAGATAAACACGTTCCATTATTTGATAATTACAAAAATGATTTATCTCCAATCTCAAGAAAAAGTAAAGACACAGTTGTTAACTCAAGGGGAAGACAACTCCTCTCTCACTGTATAACATCATCACTGCGCATTTTAAATGGAAGAACTATGGGTGATTTAATTGGTTCATACACATGTCATCAGCCTCTAGGAAGCAGTGTAGTAGATTATATGATAGTTTCAGAGGACATGGTCCAAAATTTGATATATTTTCAAATACATAATTATTTTCCTGACCTTTCAGATCATTGTCAGATTTCATGCATGATTAAATGTAACACTATAATAAGTGAGAAAGACTTGAATCTTAACCTAATGCCCAATAAATATATCCGGGACATCTTACCAGGAAGCTATTAATTCCAGTGAAGTTAAATTATTAGCAAACAAATTTAGTGATGAAATATACAACAAAGATACTATTGATAATGCTGTAAATGACCTTAATAATATTTTCATAAAGGCTGCAGATATTTCATTAAAGAAAAAAATTATAAAACAAAAAATTAAAACCAAATGTAAGAAAAAGAAAATAAAACAGAAAAGAGAATGGCAAGATGAAGAAATAATTAAACTCAAAAGAGAATTATACTCAAAATATAGACTTATGGAACAGCACCCAAAAAACCCATATATACGGGGTTCATTTTTTAAGTTTTTAAAATTGTACAGAAAACAAAGACGTTCAAAAATCAGAAAATTTAAACAAAATATTTTAAACAAATTAGACAACTTATATGACCAAAATCCAAAAGCATATTGGCAGCTGTTAGAAAAGTTAAAAAATACTTGTAATAAAAACCAAAATAATCTTAGTGAAAAAATCGAATCATCAGAATGGCAAAACTATTTTGAAAATTTGAATACAAATAATCAATATAGTGATCCCATCATTGAGCAAAAACTTAAATTACTTCAAAACACAAAGGCATTTAATGAACTTGATTATATAATTGTACCTGAAGAAATAACAAAAGCAATTAAAAGTCTAAAAAATTCTAAAGCTAGTGGTTTTAGCACTATATCCAATGAAATGATTAAATATAGTCAACATTTCTGTATACCTCTACTGAAAAACTCTTTAATTTAGTCTTGTCAAATGGAATCTACCCAAAGAGCTGGAGTCAAGGCTATATTACCCCCATACACAAATCTGGATCAAAATATGATCCAGCTTATTATAGAGGAATAACTATAACAGATAACATTGGAAAATTGTTCAACCAAATTTTAAATACTAGATTGACTAAATTTCTTGAAAAAAGAAATATTATTAATAAGGAACAGATAGGCTTTACCAAGGGATGTCGTACGACAGACCATATGTTTGTTTTAAATACAATTATTCAAAAATATGTCAAAAACGATTCCAAGCCTTTATATGCATGCTTCGTTGATTTAAAGCGAGCTTTTGATTCAGTATCACATTTACATCTATTTTATAAGCTTAAATCCATAGGGGTAGGAACAAGATTTTATGACATAATAAATAGCATGTATGGACAGACTGAAATGTGTGTTAGAATAGACCAACATCGAACAGATTTTTTTTAAATCAAATATTGGTGTGAGGCAAGGAGACAATTTTAGCCCCTGCCTGTTTAATATTTTTTTAAATGAACTACCCACACTTTGACAACACTTGTGACCAAATACAACTTGGCTCCCACCTTTTAAGCATTTTAATGTATGCTGATGATGTTGTTTTATTATCCTCATCTGAAACTGGCCTTCAAAACTGTGTAAATAAACTATTTAAATTTACATCAGATTGGAAATTAACAGTTAATACCAAAAAGACAAAAGTACTCGTCTTCAATAAAGCAGGACGTCAAAAAAATATTAAAATATCTATGGGAAAAGAAACATTAGAGTGTGTGCAAAACTATACTTACTTAGGAATAAACTTTTCAGCATCAGGTAGCTTTCAAAGAGCAAAAAAAGAACTACATAACAAAAGGATTGAAAGCCCTTTTTAAATTAAGAAAAACTTTTACACAAGAAATGCCAAAACCTAATACTTTAATTCATATTTATAATCATACAATTAGACCAATCCTACTATATGGATCTGAAATATGGGGTTATATACCAGTGAAGAAGCAAGAAACTATTGATAATTTCATCCAAAAGGAAATAGATTATTTAGTTTTAGAGAAGATTCACATGAAATTATGTAAATTCTCCTTGGGGGTGAATGCTAGAACTTCAAATGTAGCTTGTAGGGGTGAGCTAGGTTCTCACCCCACATTGTTTTATATCATTACACAAATGGTCAACTATTAGATTCATCTTGTAAAAGAAGTTGAACCTGAAAATATTATCTTACATGAAGCAATAAAAATGTCTCAGTCTATAACCCATCCAAATAAAGAATCCTGGATGAGTAATATAAAACAAATATTTAAATACTTAAACCTAGAATACATATTTGAACATCATGCTAATTTCAAATCAAATTTTATCAAAAGAAAAGTAAAAGACGCTTTAAAGGTAAAATTTAATACATTTTGGATCAATGCCGTAGAAGCCACCTCTTGGAAAAATACCAGTCATGGTAACAAACTTAGAACTTATAAAAAATATAAGAATATTTTTATGTCTGAACCCTACCTTAAATTAAACTCACAAGCAGATAGAAATATAATATCCAAATTTAGAACGAGTTGTCATGATATAGAAATAGAAAGAGGAAGATATACTGGTGTAAAACCAGAAGATAGAATATGCCAACTGTGAAAAAATTCAGTTGAAGATGAGCTCCATTTTTTATTAAAATGTTGCTCCCTAAATGATACACGTTCTCCTCATTTGAATAAATTAACCTCCCAATATCAAAATATATTTAAACTTTCGGATGATATGAAGTTTATTTGGATCATGTCCTCTGAAGATTTTAACGTACTATCAATTCTAAGCGCTTTACTGAACTCGTTATTTGTAAAACGAAAGGAATTATTGAATTCAAATCGGTAGATAAGAACATGAATTTATAGAGTTATCACCCCTTTACCGTGTGGTAATATCTTAGTTACAAAACATACTAGGTTTTAACAAAATTACCGAACTTGGAGGATCAATTTTAAATGTATATGAGGAAAGACATAACAAATAAGACATAACTGAGAAATTGAAAATCGCAATTATCTTGGTAAAATCATTTAAAAATAACATGAATAAGGAACGGTGGGTTACACCAGGTTTCATGGCGCGCCATCCCCCCTTTATTGCTATATTTTAGTCCTAATGTTCCACCAGTGGCTTATAACGTAGTAGGATTTTTGAGGGATCGTATGAGACGTATTTTCTTATACCCTTGGTCTAAAAGACGGTCATGGAGAAAGCGGTGTTGTATTAAAAAAAATTTGAAAAAAGTGCCCATGCCCTAGTATATCGAAGTTGTGAAATATACACACCGTATGCAGGTGAAGTAGGTATATTACTTTCTAGGTAAGGAAAATTAACAACTGTAAGATTCAAGTCGTCTCTTATATCGTTTTTTTTTTCATAAAGATGACCCTCCGGGTCAAATTCGAGATGTTAAACCAAGAATGATTGAAGCAAGTGCATTTGGTGGTTTCTTTAGCTATAGAGCAAAACTTAATTTATTGATTTCAAGACGCTAGCATGATTGGTTTCCTAATTTTTCTAGTAATAAAATTCACTATATATGACGTCTTTTGAGTCAACTACGAGTCGTTTTGTTGATAGAGATAAAAGAATGGCACGTAGCTTGATCAACGCATGAAAAAGAGAATGGATACGGTAGGTTACAGCCGCTACATTTGTAGATGAGTTCCTTCAATATATCCTCTGGAGCTATAGAAACAATCTGCCATATCCAAATACATACATGGGTTGATGCCAAGTGCTACGTGATGATCATTTGATTGACAACTTTCAAAGTAGTAGTCCACCTAAGAATCATGCAAAATTGATGAAAAGTAATTCATCGATAAAAAGGCTACAGTGGTTTATTTTTAACAAAAAATAGTTCAAAGTATACAAAATATGAAATAAATAACAATTTGCTCATAACTGTCTGGTCCTGGGAGAAATCTTGCCATTTTGTTACAATGGTTTCTATTGAAATTATAGACAGTTTTATATCTGACTATAAAACGGGTGTGCTATAGCAAGCAGGAACTGCTTACTCTTCCGGAGCACCTGAGTTCACTCTCGTTTCGACTTGAGTTCGCGTTGCTGAATGCGGTTTTGTTGTTATGTGTGTTTGTGTTTTATGTTGTTATGTGGTTTGTTTTGTTGTGATGATTTTTGTCTGCCGGTTTTGTCTTTGTCTTTACGGTTTTATGATACTGATTACCCCTTTGGTACACCTTTGCTTCTTTTAAGAGTTATCTCCCTTTCTTACAGTTTTCCAATGCATTCTATATTTTTGCATGGTTCTTATAAAAACTGGTACTGAACAAAATTGACTTAATTGTTTAGATTTCTATTTTTTTCTACAGGGGCAAAACTAATCTCGGTTTTCCTTTCGATTACACATGTTTTACATACATGTATGTTACTGAGCTTTGAATGCTTCGTCTCAAGCTATCATGGTCATCGATCACATTCTTTTGCAGTTGAAAATAAGTCATTTTTGTCGATGAAATAGAAATCTACACAAGTCTTAAATAAGTTACAGTTGTCAAATAACCTCGATTAGGGTTCATATAATACCATGATCCCTCTTCATCCCGAAAAAGATGTAAGCAATCTGTCCGGCTGTTTAGCTTCAAAATCACGGGTCTTTCTATAGTTATCTTCTTTTTATTTCTTTCTTTTATATGAAATTGTTTATTTATTTTTAGTCCGTTTTCCTTTGTTCACTTAATGTTTTGCTTTTTTATTCTTTTGAGTAAAATGCTTAAGACTCTGTTGAGTCTTGAATAGAAGAGGGTAACATTGGTAAGGCGTAGCAAATTAAATTGACAGGGCCAACCTTAATAAATTGTTTGTTTCCCCTTTTACAACCCTTCTTCAAGGTGGTCGGTAGGTAGGTAGGAAAAAATATTTGTTTTTCATACATCATTTTTTATATAAACTTCACAGCTACTGAGTAACCAGGCACCATAAAATAAACAGATTTTTTGCAATTAAGAAGGGGTGTTTGAATACTAAATATCATCAAGAATTGATCAAAGTAACCAGGCACCATAAAATAAACAGATTTTTTGCAATTAAGATGGGGTGTTTGAATACTAAATATAATCAAGAATTGATCAAACTTTATTAAATGTGTGAACTTAGTAATTCCCGTAAATAAGTTCCAAAAAAAAATATTTTTGAATTCCAAAAGTCCAAAAAATATTTCTAGGAATGCAGATTTTTCTGGGTAGGTCGTAAAAAGGGAAACAAACAATATTATAATTTTGGCCTAGTCTGGAACTTTCTTGTATTTTTTTTTTCACCGGAACAGTGCCTTCTTATGCCCATCTACGTACGAAGGTGGGGTATTTAGTACTCGGGTCCGTTTTTCCGTTAATCTGTCTCTTCAAGTTTACCTTGGGTTTGAAGTAACGTTACTATAACAAGAGGCTCCCAGGAGCCTGAATAGCTCACCTGGTCTAGATGTCAACCCTATGAAGACTCTTGTATAGCTAAATGAGCTGAATGTTCAAGCAAGAAAAAGCTTTTCTCTACCTATGTTATTCTAGGGGCCAAAACCCCTATAAGGGGTCATCTGACAACTTCGACCCTATGAAAACTTTTTAGCACTAAATGAACTAAACATTTAAGCAAGCAACAGCTTTTCTTTATCTGCGATAGTTTTCATTTTAAAGGCAAAAACATGAAAAAAACGTTATCTTAAGGGCCGTAACCCCTACAAGGGGTGATCCGACAATTATCACCCTATGAAGACTTTTGTAGTGCTAAATGAACTCAACATTTAAGCAAGCAACATCCTTTCTCTATCTGCTATAGTTTTCATTCCATAGGCCCAAAATATGAAAAAAAAAACGTTATTTGAGGGGCTGTAACCCCTTAAACGGGTCATCTGACAACTTTGACCCTATGGAGACTTTTGTAGGGCTAAATGAGCTGAACATTTAAGATACCAACAACTTTTCTCTATCTGTCATAGTTTTCATTTTAAAAACCAAAAGCATTTAAAAATGCTATTTTTCACCTTTAAGGGGCCATAACACCTATAAGGGTCATCTGACAACTTCGACTCAATGAAGACTTTTGTAGAGCTTTTGATGCTGAAGCAGTAACATGGCATCAGATTTCATCTATCTGTTATACTTTTTAATTTACATGCCAAAAACAGTAGTCTGACACCCCTGGTCTATTTTTAGTAACGGCGGCCGTGTTGTTTAGACGGCGGTCACCATTAGTAGAGGACATCCCATAGATGAAGTGTGAAAAGTTTTAAAGCAATCCCTTCAGTCGTTTCGGAGTAGAAGATTTTCGAAGAAAAGTTAACGACGACGACGACGGACGACGACGGACGCCAAGTGATGGCAATAGCTCCCATGGACCTTCGGTCCAGGTGAGCTAAAACACTATTTTCCACACTTAAATGGCCATAGCCCCTTTAAGGGATCAACTGCCAACATCGACCCTAAAAGACATTTGTAGAGCTTAATGAACTGAATGTTTCAACAAGCAACAGCTTTTCTCAATCTGCAAATGTTTTCATTCTTTAGAACAAAAAACATTATCATTCACCTTTAAAGAAGCAGAGGTGCCAATGGGATATCCGAATATCAAAAGTCCGAAAGGGCAGAGACAAAATCAGTAAACACCAACAAGAACGGGACAAAAACAGACAACATGTTAAACATGGAAACACAAAATAACTGAATATCAATCAACAACGCGAACTCCAGTCGAAACAAGAGTGAACTCAGGTGCTCCGGAAGAGTAAGCAGTTCCTGCTTGCTATAGCACACCCGTCGCGTTGCAAATAGTCCATTCAGCGTGTCAAATACGGTAAAGGAAGACAAAACAACACCCTATGACATACCAACATCTGCACTCATCTGAGAGATCGAAATCCCATATTTGTCTACAAGTGCATGATGTCTTCCGTAAAATTTCTTGAGTGAAGACAGCAACCGAGGAGCAACATAACCCTGTGTGAGCAATTTTTGCGTCAGACGTGTCGCTCTGCTAAGGAAATCGATGTAAGTCCCGCACGCTCTGGAGTAACGAATCAATTGAGATACGTAAACTCCATAAGCTGGAGCGGAATCTTGCTACACAAGAAGGGAAAGTTGACGATTGGAAAGTTGAAGTCATCACGTTTGTCATAGAGCCTTGTTGAAAGTCTTCCTTGTGAGTCAATTTCTAGATGTAGATCTAAATATGAAGCAGACTTCCTAGAATCCGTTGTGTCCTTTATCTCAAGCTCCTGGGGATATATGAGATGGAGAAAGTCACCAAATCGAGAATTGGTTAGTGAAAGGACATCATCAATATAACGGAACGTGAGGTTGAAAGAGAGAGCTAGTTTACGGTCTTTTTTGTCTAGAAGAGATTGTAAGAAGTCTGCTTCATATGAATGAAGAAACAAATCAGCAAGCAAAGGTGCACAATTAGTGCCCATTGGAATCCCTATTGTTTGCTGAAAAACACGTCCACCAAACTGAACAAATATGTTGTCAATAAGAAAGTTGAGCATGTCGATTATTTGGTCTTCTGTAAATTTGTTCTTTTTCTTAGACTCATTGATGACAAAGTAAGTCTTGGTAAAATCGACTACAAGAAATTTGTACCTGCGTTTTCCATTCTTTTTGAAAAAGCTGCGTTTAATCAGCTGTGCCAATCGCGATTTCAGTTGTTCATGTGGAATAAAAGTGTAAAGTGTGGAGAAATCGAATGTTTTGATGCTGTTACAAGATGTAACTGATTTAGAGTTAAGAATCTCCATCAGTTCTTTCGAATTCTTCAGGATCCACATTTGATTGACACCATTTCTAGAATAACAACAATCGTAATATTTCTGGAGGCCGGATTTTATTGCCATAAGTATTGAAGTTAACAGAACTGAAAGAGGCTTAGTTGTACATTTGGATGACCCTGCAATGAAGCGCTGTTTGTATGGATTTTTATGTAATTTAGGAATCCAATACAGGGATGGAATGTCATCATTACTGCCACCAACAGAAAGGCCGAAGGAGGAAATGACAGATTTGTGATTGTCAATGATTTCCTCCTTAGACAGTGTTGTAGCCGTGAAACTGGTACTATTGCTGGTACAACCAACCCCCAATTCAGCTGTCAAACAGTCAATATAGTGTTTCTTGCACACAAAAATGATGTTATTTGGTGCTTTGTCTGCAGGTACAACAACATATTTGTCATGTAAGGTGGACAGTGTTTTGGCAACATCAGCGTTGCTGAAAATGGATGTTGCCTTAGTGCTCATTGAGCCTTTCAAAGAATTTATTCTTTTCAAAACCAATGACCTCACAGCTTTTACCCATTCTGACAAAACGTCACATTATTTCTCCTGTTCCTTTTTTGGCCCATTTTCTGGCATAGTCCTCAACTGAATCCATAATTGTTTTGAAATTATAGCTCCAGTTGATTCGTCTTGGCTCACGATATTTAGGTCAAAACATCGCGAAGTAAGTCATTTTCCACGATGTTGAGGTCACCAGTGATAACGTGGCCAGAGGGACCATATTTGAATGGGGACTTTTCACAGGTACAGTCTGGAGGTTTTGCTTTGAGGTCATTGATTTGGAAATCCCGCAACACTTGTTTATAGTTGAAAACCTAAGGTGCAATGGTGGAAGTGAAGGAATAAGAGATAATTGGAATGCTTTTATCTTTGAAGTAAGGAGGAATATGTTTTGTTACAGATTTGTGGTGTAAAATATTTCCTAAATTAATAGCATCTAACCCCTTGTTTAAAAAGGGAAGTGAAAGAAAGGAACGATTGTCTTTACTGTTTTCATGTGGAACTCCAACAGGTTTGAATAAGGGGTAGTAACCGATATCAAGAACGATATAAAAGGCGCGTTGCCCATAAAAGGGGTCATCTGACAATGTTGGCCCTAAAGAAACTGTTGTAGAGCTTAATAAGTTGAACATTCAAGCATGCAACAGCTTTTCTTTTTAGCAATAGTTTTCATTCACCTTTAAAGGCGCATAACCCATAAAAGGGGTCATCTGACAACTTTGGCCCTATAGAAACTTTTGTAGAGCTAAATAAGTTGAACATTCAAGCAAGCAACAGCTTTTTTTCTTTCAGCAAGTTTTCATTCAGTAGTAAAAAACATGCAAAATGTTATTTTAAGGGCCGTAATCCTAATAAGGGGTCATCTGATAACTTTGACTCTATGGAAACTTTAAAAGCTTAATGAGCTGAACATTTAAGCAAGCTAAAGCTTTTCTCTATCTACAATAGTTTTCATTCTATAGGCTAAACACAGTTTTTTTTGCCTTTAAGGGGCTTTAACCCCTTTAAGGGGTCATGTGACAACTTTGACCATATGGAGACTTTTGTAGAACTGAGTGACCTGTACATTAAAACAAGCAACAGCTTTTCTCTATCTACAATAGTTTTAATTCTATAGGCCAAAAACACTATTTTTTACCCTTTAAGGGGCTGTAACCCCTATAAGGGGTCATGTGACAACTTCGAACCTATGAAGACTTGTAGAGCTAAATGAGCTGAACATTTAAGCAAGCAACAGCTTCCCTCTAACACTTTTTCCCCTTTGAGAGGTTGTTACCCCTATAAGGGGTCATGTAACAATTTCGACCCTACGGAGACTGTTGTAGAGCAAAATGAGCTGAACATTTAAGCAACAGCTTTATTCTATCTGCGATGGTTTCATTCTTTAAGCCAAAAACAAAAAAAGGCTATTTTCCACCTTTTAGGGGCAGTAACCCCTATAAGGGATCATCTGTCAACTTTGACCAGCTGGAGACTTTAGTTGAACCCTTGAAGCTGAAGCAGTAAGATGGAATCAGATTTCATATGATCTATCTCTAATTCTTTTGATTTACAGGTCAAAGACAGTAGTCTGACCCTCTGGTGTATTTTAAGTAACGACAGCCATGTTTTTTGACGAATCAAAAATCGAAACACAACTTTTGTGCAGGACACCCTATGGATTATTCATACCAAGGTTCACAAAATTGTGATCAGTAGTTTCAGAGGAGAAGATTTTAGAACAATTGTTAGGAGACGACGACAGACGACGATGGACGCCAAGTGATGGGGATGTACCTGTGCTTAGCTACTACTGGGGAAAATGCATACCAAGTTTCACCAACCTAGGACTTATAGTTCTTGAGATATGGAGGTGCTCGCCAAACTTTTGCATTGAAAATTGTTAAAGTCAATCAACTGGAAAATCAAGGTCAAGGTCAAATAAAAAGCTTCGCCGAGCGCAGAATGATACGACCGCAACATGTTGAACCCTGTACGTTTTAGGCCAAATATGGATAGTCTATTGCTCTGGGCACATCCAGCCATGGTGGACTGACAAAGGTTTTTGACACATGCTTCTCTGATGGACTTTCGACCCAGGGGGTAAAAATATAAATTTTCAATTTTGTATTCTACTCTTGAAAAGAATAATGTTTGGGATCGAACCAGATTTTTTTTTAAATTATGATTACTGTCCCTTGGGTAATGAGCGAAAAAAAAGGTGGGGGGCTCAAAAATTGATTCTTAAATTTAGAATCGCTACTTGGCAAGGATGAACTTGTAAAAAATATTTTTTTAATCGGACAAGAAATAAATAAGTTACGATTTTGGCCCCTTTTGGTCCCTTGTAACATAACAGTAAAAAAAGGGACACAAATATATATCTGCTACTTGACAAGAATAGACTTGCAAAAAAAAATGTCAAAAGGGGTAGGGTCGCAAAAATAAATTCTCAAATTTGGATTCGCTACCTAACAAAAATAAAATTGCAAAAACAAAATTCAAAATCGGACCAGAAATAAAAAAGTTTCGATTTGGCCCCATTTGGCCCCCTTTTACGTAATAGGGGGAAAAATGGGGGGTCGCAAAAATTAATTTTCTATCCGCTATTTGACAAGAACAAACATGCAAAAAAAAATTTCAAAATCGGACCACAAATTAAAAAAGTTTTTATTTTGGCCCCGTTTGGCCCCTTATTACACAACGGAAAAAGGGGCGCAAAAATTCATCAGGTTCATTCTTTTATTGTAAGAAACATTCTTGACAAATTTCACAGCAATAAGCCAACTAAGACCAAAGTTATGGTGATAACAAGTAAAATATTTATTTTTTTGCCCCTTTTGGGCCCCTAATTTCGAAACAAAAAAAAAGGGGGACCCCCAAAATCAATCCCATATATCCTTGTATGGTAAGGAACATCCCTGTAAAATTTCATAGCAATCGGGTAACTAGAAATAAAGTTATTGAGGAAACAAACAAAAAAGTAGTATTTTTGGCTCTTTTTTGGCACCTAATTTCTAAACAAAAGATGGGGGACCCCAAAAATCAATCCCATTCATCTTTTTATGGTAAGGAACATCGTTGTCAAGTTTCATAGCAATGGGATAACTGTAAAGTTATTGCTGAAACACTCAAAAGTTAACAGACAACGACGACGACGACGACAACATCATATCATTATACGTCCGCAAATTTTTTGCGGTCGTATTTAAATGGGGATGCAAATGTGCTAAGCTACTACTGGGGAATATGCATACCAAGTTTCACCAACCTAGGACTTATAGTTTTTGAGATATTGAGGTGCTTGCAAAACTTTTCCATTGCTATAATATGCATTGAAAATTGTTAAAGTCACTCAACCGGAAAATCAAGGTCAAGGTCAAAATATGGTGATGCAACTGTGCTAAGCTACTTATGGGGCATATGCATACCAAGTTTCATTACCCCGGACTAATAGTTCTAGAGATATGGAGGTGCTCATAAAACATTTTCCAAAAAGTTAACGCGGCCGCCGTTGCCGCTGCCGGTAAAGTAACACCTTTTTCTCACTCTGTTTTGCATGCGATCGAGACAAAAAACGATATAATATTTCGATTCACGTTCTAATTTTTTTTTGTGTCACTTGCAGATCCCATATAAAAATGTAATAATATAATTTTACACGTACGTATGAACATGATTTATACGTTCTTCAAATGAACAAAACAATTGAAATCATTGGTTTATGTGTCCATGAAAGATTAATGCCACTTAATACTTTTCCATTCATCTCATTGAAAAATCTTATTATCTCCATTGTTATTAGTTTTTATGTCTCAGTAGATCATGCCTTTGACGAAAACGGGTACTGGATATAACATATTCATGGTTTATTATCAGTATATTATCCATTATCTTTTTTTATTCAGGTGACGATTAGGAGAAAATAATATTTCACATTTAAATACCATTCAGTAGGTTTATTAGCAGTATAAATCCCCATGTGACTCTAAAGCTTTCAAATGATGAAATCTTTACAACATTTATTATAAAATGTTTTTCATGCGTATATGTTTCCGAAGAACAGAGCTATAACTCAATATATCACACTTATGACATAAGAAGTTTTAACAACTGTATGCTTCATCGAGTATTTGTGTAGGTCGTCCTTCCGACCAAAGCCTTTACTGCCTTCATAACATTATCAACGTTTATCGTCTATATGGTTCCTTTTTGTGTATCTGGAGGTGTCCACTCTGACTTAACTTATCACCTCATGCATTACTTCTTCACGATTTCTCACTTGTATGTAAATTCATGTGTTTCAAAAGGACACGACTATCATTGAATCCTATACCACATTCACCACATTTGTAAGTTCTTTCGTCTGTGTGTATCCTCATGTGTATCTGTAGGTTTCCATTTTGACTAAACTTTTCACCACATTCATTACATGTAAAGAGTTTCTCATCTGTATGTTTCCTCCTGTGTCTCTGTAGGTTTCCCTTCTGGTTAAAACCTTTACCACACTCGCCACATATATAAACTTTGTCACCTGCATGTATCCTCATGTGTCTCTGTAGGTTTCCATTTTGACTAAACCCTGCACCACATTCATTACATGTAAAGAGTTTCTCATCTGTATGCTTCCTCCTGTGTCTCCGTAGGTGTCCCCTCTGGTTAAAACCTTTACCACACTCGCCACATTTATAAAGTTTGTCACCTGTATGTATTCTCATGTGTACCCGAAGGTCTCCGCTCTGACTAAACTCTTTACCACATTCACTACATATATAAGGTTTTTCACCAGTATGTATCATCATGTGTCTCTGTAAGGTAAAATTCTGACTAAACCCTTTACCACACTCTTCGCATGTAAAAGGTTTTTCACCTGTATGTATCCTCATGTGACTCTGGACGCTCTGATTTGTTCTAAACTCTTTTCCACATTCATTACATGAATAAGGTTTTTCACCTGTATGTATCCTCAGGTGTATCTGAAGGTCGCCATTAAGACTAAACCTTTTTCCACACTGATCACATTTATAAGGTTTTTCGCCAGTATGCACCATCATGTGTCTCTTTAAGCCCTGACTTGATTTTAACCCTTTCCCACAATAACATGTATAAGGTTTTTCACCTGAATGCTTCCTCATGTGTATCTGTAGATTTCCCCTCTGGCTAAATCTTCTATCACACTCGCTACATTTATAAGGTTTGTCACCTGTATGTATCCTTGTGTGTATCTTTAGGTCTTCACTTCGACTAAACCCTTTACCACACTTAACACACTTATAAGGTTTTTCACCTGTATGTATCCTCATGTGTATCTGTAGGCTCTGATTTGTTTTGAACTCTTTATCGCATTCATTACACTTAAAAATTTTATTAGCTGTATGAGTCATCATGTGTTTTTTCAGATAATCATCACAACTAAATTCCCTGTCGCATGTTTTGCATTTAAAAGGTTTGCCATCATCACTTTGCTGGAACATGGTTTTAGGTGTTCCTTGTTTATTCTCAATGCATTGTCCAAATTCTATATATTCGCTAGGTATGTTGTCAGTAAATGTCTTTATGTCACCCTGTAAATAAAGGTGAAATAAAACTACCAATGTTAATAATAAATACAAATAACAAACAAAACGTAGAGGGATTAAAAAAGGCAAAAATGTTCAGTGCAATTACTTTGGGTTTTTGAACTAGGTTGTCAGAGCAAAAAAAAAAATTCATTAATGGTCATCTTACAACTTTGATCCAATTGAGATTTTTATGCTCTCGGTTATCCCATTGGTTCCTCTGCTTCTTAATAGAGCTATATGGGATGCATAGCATATTTAAGCAAACTACCGCTCCTTTCTACTTATATTTTTTTCTAAATATATATTCTGGAAAGACCTTATAATAACATTTCAAATTAAGAATGTTTTAAATATTCACTAAAAGTGATATCTTATTATAAAAAATTCAGGTAATGGACAGATTTGTCTATAAATTTCGTTGTTGATGATTGTCAGTACAGATCTCCTTATAAAGCCACTTTTCTTTTGAAAGAAAAGCAAAGACAACAAGCCGCGAAAATAAAGACAAAAAAGAGGAGACATAACTACATGAACACAGTAAAAAATTGCCTACTTGGGAGACATGTTTCAGGTCATATGTTGCCTTTGACGTGTTTAATCCTGGTACGGACCCGAACACTATATGCCCCTCTACTTTCGTAGATGGGGCATAAAAAATATGCCGGTTTTCTACTGGTCTGGTATAAAACTTGGCATTTTTATTCAATCACTTTTAATACCATGAAACGCTCAGAAAGCAGGATTTTGCACGATTCAACCTCACAGCTTCTGTGGGGGGGGGGGGGCCTTGGGCTGCCCCAATTCCCCTGTCTTATCTGTATTGTGTCTCACAACTATGTTGTGTTTTGTGTTACTTGACCCTTAGATCGGTATAGAAGAGGGAGGATCGGTGCCATAAAACCCGGTTTAACCCATCATTTTTTTAGAAATGCCTGTATCAAGCCAGAACCATTGCGATGTTCATTTTCTCAAGTATGTCTTTGCTTTGTTTTGTCTTTTCTTCTTGGATTATGAGATTGATCATCTCAGTGTTACCTTTATTTATATCAATTTGTGATTTTTTTTAAATCACCAAATCTTTGTTTGAAGTCATCATGTTTTCTAACATTGCAACACCACATGTTGTACATGGAGGTGTCAGTGATTCAAGTGATGCTAAATCCATATTCGATGTTCACACATTAAATAAAACTATTGGAAAATTGACTGTTCACAATAAAATTTTAGAACTAAAACTGAAATCAAAGTAGCTGCTGGCATCTTAAGATACAGTTTTAACATACCTCATATATAGTTGATTCATCATCAGAGTCTGTATCTGTATCTTCCCATACAGGAGTCTGTATGCTTATACTCTGACTAAATGGTTTGTTCTCATTACATTTTTCATCTTCATCATTGTTATTATTCTTCTCCGCCATGTTTCCTTTTACTTATAACCCTTGGGTGCCTCTTTGCTCTTACACACCTGTCCATGATAAAATGTAAAACAAGTCTATTTCAAATTGAAATAATAATTTTATAAAATGTGTCAAGACCTACATGTATATTGTATTCTTTTTAAGAAGATTTTTTTAAAATTATCTATATTTTTAAAAACATAGAAGTTAGCTATCAATTTAGCATCTTTTACACTGAATAAAAAATACTTATATGAAAAAATATAGTACCTTCATAAACTTAACTTTACCGGCACGAAAACTAAATTTTTGCAGCTGTATACATTTTATATATACTATAGTTATCAATTCTTCGCGTTGAACTTAGGGACTTGCTCTGGCCCCTCTAATGTTTTGTTATGTGCAGTACGAAAAAAAACACAAGGGATATACTACTTTCGGATCTCCTGTACTGTCAATGACGTGTAGATAGAACGTATAAAATGTGAGTTGTCTAACTACTTTTTGCCTTTCTAAGAAATAAATCAGAATAAATTGTATTGAACAGACGAAATATTAATGGATGACTACATGTGAGATTTTCATTTAATTAATTCTGATAAGAAATAATCTTTTAATGAAAATATATAAAAGTGAAAAAAATAATTAAATGTTGTAAAAAAATGTAATTGTGTATTTTCACCTATGCATGTACATGATGTAAAAGGGGTGGTACATTCTGTTAATCTAACTTCGCGGGTATGTTAATGGAGTTCCGCGATATTTTATACAAAATCGATGTTCAATGAAAGTATACTTTGAAGCGGATATGTTCGTCATAATGATTGTCAGATACAACTTTGAATAAAAATATTGAAATGTACTTTGGTTTCACTTTCGTTTCTGCTATTTTTTATTTTTCGGAAACATCAAGGTGTCACGTGACCGACAAAAGGGGTAACTTAATGTAAATTCGTTAAAGGCTATTTTCCAACCTTTTACACTGGACGGATTTTTTTGAAATTTGGCACCGAGTTGGAGGAAACTGCCTAGTATTTGAAAAGTTCTGGCCGGTTGCTAAAATCTGGTCGGAAATATTTTTAATTATATAATTTGTTGAGGAGAATGGAAAATGAGCATTTCTTTGCGAATTAATCATTACTTTTTGTTCAAAATGTATGCATTTGATTAATCGGCCAGAACTTTTTGAAAACTACATAATTTTCTGAATTCGACCATATAGATTTTATTTTCGAAGACTATTCCTAAAAGCTTGGAATTTTCACCTAAAGATGGCATGTAACGCCGTGATTTGTCATCGCCGTTAACGTCAAACACTCAGGTGACATCATAAGGGAGTTAACTCAAGCCAAGGGTATTTTGTCATGTCATACAAAATAAAAAAAAAACGTCGTACGCTTTACCCCGGCGATTACTTGTCAAGTACTGTTTTGTTTTTAATGTCAAGTATTAAGCATAAAATATTTGAGCGGGTGAATAAATAAAGTTATGCCAAACCTTCCTTTTACAAACTTTTATGAAACAGAAACCAACGTCGCCGACTTTTTTCAAAATTTGGTTGACAATTTTCTTTCTTCTTTTAATTTTACGATGTCCTTTTATCAAATGTAACTGTTTTTGTACAATTTAATATCCATAAGATTCATTATGTTTTTATCCACATTTTGGCAATATTCGTGTGACTTGCACCTAAAACTATGCAATAATCATGTGCCGTGCAACTAAAATGCAGGGATTTGTCTGATATTTAAACCAAAAGAAAAAGACAAATTCTTGGTATACAGCGGCAGTACATGTATGATCATTCTATGTCTGAATAGTGGTGAATCATTCAAGATTCCGATTAGAACTTCTATTTCTTTGTAAAAAAAAAACTTCCGAAACAAAATTGCCAAGAAGTGGCCCCAAGTCTATTTTATTTTTATAAACTGCATTTAGTTTATAATGTTTTTTTTTAAATCAAATTACTATAGAGTTATAGACAAAGAACAATTTAAGGAAAATAATCTAGTTAATTTATTGGTTAGCATATTATTATGTTTGTAAGATAAAAAATGTAAAATTTAAGTTATGTTGCCCTTACAAGCCCACATTTTTGCTTGAAGATTAAACAAGAACATAAATTGCATCAAATATATATAACCATACAAATTGTATAAGTAAAAAGTATCACAGACCTTTGATTAAATGTGAGTAATTCAAAAGTTGACTGGTTGCTTTTTGGCTGCTGAGGAAAACAACATGATTTTTTTTTATGCTGACAGTCATGAAAATGATGTGCCAATTTAAAATGACTGGTAAATGAAAATTGCAAAATGGAATATTTACACTGTAAATTTTTGAGTGAATAGTTTTAAGATGCTTGTACTATGATGAATTGAAAGGATTTATAAAATACTTTGTTACAGTGGATTGAGTAAATATGCATGCCACAAAATCTTATTAAATAAAAAAAAAACTTATGGAGCATTTACAGCTTTCAACTTTTAAAAGTCTTTTTATCATTTTTTAATAGACTTCATTTGGCAAATAAATTGAAACTATGTGATTTTATTCTTTCTTGCACTTGAGCTGTTCACATGGTATTTTGCATTGGCACTTTGCACTTTGCATGTGTTTTCTTTTTCTTTGTGTGTCTAGTCAACTATTATACTTGTTTGTCCAATATGGGTCCAGACAGGGCTTTCTTCATTAATGTATTGTTCTGTTCTGTATTTGCCTTGATATGATGTTTTGTGGATCCATCAACAATAGAAAATATATAGAATAACAAACAAAAAAAATTCTTATACCACATTTATTATTTAACATTTCACTTGATATTAAATTCACCACTGAACTCATTCCTTTACACAACATATTAATTCATGATTTTTACTCAATCTTTTTCACATCATCCTATGATGTTTATATATTTTGTAGCTGCTCAAAACAAATTTTCATAATTTCTATAGACTTTTGGACTCCTTAGTTGGAAGAATAAAGCAAAACTATTTTGATGCATGATATATCCACTTGTATTCCACATGTTTCAGTATTGTAAGAATTATATATGCACAGTCAGCATTTATTCATATCTTGAAATTGGAGATGCTGATGACTTTTATCAACTTTTAGCTTTTAATTTGTCTCTTTGTCTGAAAGAAAAAAATATTTATACTTTACTTGCTAATACACATATATTAAACATACAATGTAGGACACAATTCACACATAAATCCACATTTAAATTAATATTTTGCAAATAAATAATGTTTTAGAAATAAATATCAGCTTACAATAATGTATTTTTATCAACAATAATGATCAATACATGTAATAGTCTTGCAATTTACATGTCCTAAAGTTGCAGCAATTCCACTTTGATATTATCAATCAATCAATCAATCAGTTTATTGGATAAAGTTCATGAATTAACAATGCAATGTAATCAAAAAGACATATGTAAGACATAAGTATAAGATGTAAACAAGATGAAATAAAACATTTTTGTCCCAATATTTCAAGTTATAATATTATATTATATTAATTAATTCATAATTTTTTGCCAAATATCTGTACATTTACATATTTCATATTATTTACATGTATTATCAGGTGTATTACTTGGTTATCTTAGCAGTAATGAAAAGGATTTCATACCATAAAATGAGATTTTATTAACTGTACATGACTGTATGTACATGTCATGCATGAGTACAAAATCAAAATGTATGACCACATCCTATCTTAACCTTTTAAATTTTTAAAATGATCAAGTTAATTAAGTACTGTCCTTTTATTTTTACTAGCTGACAGTAATGCTGAATTTTAACTTTTGGCACTACCAGCAAAAGACCTAAGACATGAGCTACAATGACCTAAAACTTATAATGTGTGTGCAAAAGCATTTCATAAGTCAAGAAATAACGCACATGTATAAAATCTGAGAAATTGGCACGAGTTTTCTTCTTTATTGTCAGCTAGCGATACAATTTTATTTATACATCATATTTCTCATGAAAATAAAACAATATTACACAAAACTAACCTGTTTGTATTTTTCCGATATTCGCAGTGGTCCAAAGTGGCATGGCAAATCATCACACTGCCAACAC
This sequence comes from Arcuatula senhousia, assembly GCA_963971305.1. NCBI lineage: Eukaryota > Metazoa > Mollusca > Bivalvia > Mytilida > Mytilidae > Arcuatula > Arcuatula senhousia. The sequence continues at coordinate 9,508,696 of OZ020317.1, read as the reverse complement.
TGGGTCGGATTTCAGCAAGGACTAACGATTTTACGGCTACATCGTCCATGTCGTCATTAAAAGAAGAATGTTAAAATTGTTTCCCATAATAAAATAAATTCAGAGCTCCGCCAACAAGGTCATCATCTTTAGAGTAGAGACGTAACAACTAACTTTTTATTGAAAAAAAAAGGTGCTTGTTGACATTTCAACGTCACTTACACAAAATGGACGACGTCATAACAACGTCCAAGCACTTTTCCGATAATGATTTTCCAAATATGGTCATTGAAATACGCCCACGGCTTTTGACATATTTTATATTCTGTGAGATATAACACATATGTTCACTTGAAATGAAACAAAGGGTTCTTTTAGAATGAATATTAACTTTTGAAACGATGTAAGACCGAATAATGCAGATTGTGATGGAATAACACGAAAGAAAAATATCGCGTCGTCAGGGGCAACCAATACAGCTAATAAATATTCATCAGGATGGAAGAGTTATCTTTTCCTGGAAAAAATTCTCGGAACTACATTAACATACCCGCGTTGATGAAGCAGGCAACTTTACCACATCACCAGGCCAATAGTACTACAGCCTACATGTATTACACACGAACTCTATTCTGTTAATGGACATGTAGAGAAAAATGAGGTTAAACATTCAACTTCATACCACAGTATAAGCAGGGTTGGCTAAGTATTGACTTGCTGGGTCATCAAGGGCTAGGCAATACCCTTAAAATTGTCAATGTGGGCAATACTAGGTAAAAAGAATTTTTCATGAAAATATCCTTTTTAATAATATCATGAATTATAGTTTAAATTTACAATTTTTCATCTACAAAATACATGTTAATTATAAATGATTTGTATTTGACAGTAAATAAGATTTAACTATTCATGCATTATTTCAATAATTTGTAAGTCTAGTGTAGATTTTTGCTATAATTCTTTTTTAGTTTTGTTTAAAAACATGTTTTATTTGAAATCTATTTCAAATGAGAACTGGACACAAGTACATAGTATTTATGAAGTCCTCTTCCTATTACAATATAAACCAAAAAATAACTTCAATGGACATGCACGTAAATACCCGTACGAAAAAATTATATGGAATCCATATGGAATGCTTATGGAATCCATATGGATAGGTTATGGACAAGGATATCCATATGGATATCTGATTGTCCATATGGATTAAATTGTTGTCCATATGGATTAGAATATTGTCCATATGGACAAAAAATGTTGTCCATATGGACAAATAAAAAATCATGAAGGACAAAGCTAAATCCATATGGACAAAATTTTCTTTAAATCTTGCAGACATGAGTGCACTTTGATGATGTCATTTCTGACATCATCAGTTTTTGAGTCCATTGAATTGCAAACAGGAACACTCATAACTATGTGATTATTGCTGGAGTTAAAGATGATTATATTGAAATGTGTTTGTTTGTTCATGTATTTATATATGTAATATACGATATTGAGATGTGGAATAAGTGTACGCGACACAACAAACATACACAAACAGCAATTCAAAAAATCACAACGGAAAACAGCAAGCAGTCTTCAACATGACCATAGGTCACTGCTTACCGTCTTGCATTGGCCCAAGACTTATAATACAATACAAAAGTATCAAAACCTATCCCTAAATCATCAACGAAAGATAAAATACTTAGTATTTTGTCATTTGAGGGGGTGGAGCATGACCCCCCCCCCTTAACACAATGAAGCGGAGGGTATTACATAATACCTCACCACTAAAATACTAAGATAATAAGTACATTAATTAATGATTTTTTTAGTTTTTCAATCCATTTCAATACCTTTTTATTGACTCAAATGTTTAAAAGTTGATAAAACTGTACATGCTAGACAAAAGAAATAGAATGCCAAGTAAATGCTAGTTGATCTTTTTGCAAACTCTTTATCATCATGCTATTGCAAAGCTGCAATTAAGATTTTTATATTTATGTCTCCCAAACGAAGTTTGGAGACATGTTGTTTTTGCTCAGTTCTTATTATTCTTATTAAGGTCTTTCCCTTCCACAGAAGGAAAGACCTTACTGTATTTCTTATGATTATTATTATTATTTTTTTTTTTTTTCTGCCGCAGATGTCAAAAAAGTGTCGCGACCTATCATTACGAAACTTAGTACTATTAATCGACACTACCAGGGCTCGACTTGAGTCGGCCTGCGAAACCGATCTATTTTTAGTAACGGAGTTATCTGCCCGGAACCGAAAAACCTTGTCTGCAGATAAAGTCAGAAACCGTAACCGTTATCAAAAATCTGAAGCAGGGAAAATGTTGCTAGACTCCTGGTCATGATTCGTCACGCAAAAAATTGTTTTTCGATCAACTTCCTGGTTACGCGTTTTTGACCCGAAAAGTGTCACGACTCGTCAAATCTTTTTTCTTTAAAACGGTTTGTCCTAGAAACTTGGGACCTTCACCAATCATCCTAGATGACATATGTTACATCTAAAAATGTCAAGGTCAAAGGTCAAATCTCAAGGTCAGAGGTCATGGTACACCTTGTCTGCAGTATAGCTCAAAAACCATACAAAATTGAAGCAGACATGTAATGAGGAAAATACTCGTCTCATTTAGACCTTTATTTGATATAAAGGGTCGAACACTGTACGAGAAACCGTTTTCGAGTTATGGCCCTTGACGCGTTTCGGCTTATTCGTTTTTGGCTTATAACTTTTTAATCATCAAAGATGATATAGTAAACATATGGGTTTTTTGTGACCGTCATTATGAGTCCTTCAATTTAAGACCAAAGTCGAATGGTTAAAGGCAGCCATTTTCAAAATGGCCGACACCATAAACAGTTTTTAAGAAATAACACCTAAACCGTACAAAATTGAAGCGGACAATACATGGGGAAAAATGTTCGCAATGTCGAGATCTACAAAAAGTGTTTCAGGTGAGAAAGCGTAAAACTTGTCGTTTTTGAGTTATCACCCTTGATTCGTTTTTTTAAAATGATTTTTGTTTTATAACTTTTTAACCATAAAAGATGGTGAATGAAACATATGGTTTATTTGAAAGAGAATTGAATTACCTACAATTTGAACCCAAACAGAACATGATTCGGTTGAACGGTTTCAAAATGGCCGCCAAAACAAGTTTCGCGAAACACGTTTTTTGCCCATAACTTGAAAACCATAACAGATAGTATAGTAAACATGTATACTTAAATGAATCAGAATGCAAAGAGCTACAATTTGAGTCAGAGGTCAAAGGTCATGGGTCAAGGTCATTCCCTAGCAACAAGGTAACCTTAATGAAAAGTTCATAGCAACCATACATATTCTTAAACAAGACTACTTTCTGAGTTTAGATGCAAGTTTTGCAACCGGAAGTGACATTTAGTCCATAGCAACCGACATAAAGGTCCTTAGCAACCATACTTTTTCTGACTCTAGACCCCCTGATCTTCATTCTGGAGCCTATATCACAATAATTGGCAACATCTGGTCATAAACAAAGTGACTCAAATGTCTTTACTACGTGTATAAAATACCATAACAAAAACATAAGCCAGGGAAAGACCTCACATTTGTTCTCTGAACAAATGACTTTTTAATTATTATTTTTTTTCTTCTTTCCGGGCGCGTATTTTCGAACACTTGTCTGCAGCGTTTCTCAGAAACCGATAGACGGAATCGCCTGATATCATATAACTTGTTAGGCCCATACTCCTAGATGATCCTCCCGAAAAAAAAAATTCAATATGTTGGAGGGAACATAATATATTTTTGGGGTCTCAAAAGGGGGTGGGGTTTTGCAAAATTTTACTATAGAAGTCTATGGGAAAAGTGATATAACTTGATAATGTGTGATCTTAAACTAAGAAATACTGTGTTACCTCATATATTTTAATTTTCATACCTGGCCACATTTAGTGGTAAGGTATTATGTAATACCCTCCGCTTCATTGTGTTAAGGGGGGGGGTCATGCTCCACCCCTTAAATGACAAAATACTAAATATTCTGAAAATCATCGAGATCCCCACCCTATAACTACATATATTATTACTCCTTATGATAAAACAAATCATTTGGTACCATGGGGGGTCTGAGGGGGGTCATGCCCCACCCCCCTCAAATGAAAAAATGCTAAATATTCTGAAATTAGTTTAGATCCCCACCCTATAACCACATATATTATTGCACTTAATGATTAGATGAATTATTTGTTACCATAGGGGCGTCTGAGGGGGGTCATGCCCCACCCCTCAAATGATAGAATACTAAATAACTTGAGTAATTAGGGGACCCCTGCCCAAATTTTTTCCATGAGGTTCTAAAAATGCATTTAAAGGCATTTCCAGGATTTTGCTTACTCCTGGGACTTCTGTAAAACTTTGATTTACAGGGGAACCCCTGCCCAAATTTTTCCCATGAGGTTCTAAAAATGCATTTAAAGGCATTTTCAGGATTTTGCTTACCCTTTGGACTTCTGTAAAACTTGTATTTATAGGTAAGCACCCTCACAAATTTTTCCCATGTGATTAATGGGACTTCGTTTGGGAGACATTTGAAACTGCATCCAGTTTCAATTACACCTTGTTATTACTCATAATTCAATGTGTAATCATGCAGGATAAATGCAATTAGCAATTCATCAACAGTTCTAATGCTGATTTGGCAAAGCATGATTTGACAGACTGTAATGCATCCCCCCCCAAAAAAAATTGTTTAGTCATGATGCCAAAGCAACAACCCTTTTGTTTCTCCCCCATCGTATAGTTTGGGGCATATATCAGTTGTACCAAATGCCTCATGCACTTTCCTTTTTTTTTCTGCATGACCAAGAGGTGGCGGTTTGCTAATAATGCCTTAGTAAAACTTAGTTCTTTATTTTTTGCTGTTGCTACAAAGCTTGGAAAAGATAATACAAATCTTAAGAAACTTCTTTTCTTAAGGAAGTTTGAATTAAATCTTAGATCAGCAGCATCTCAAGAACCTTCAATTATGCCTGATTGAATTCCATGTCTAATCCTTTTTGATTTCTTACTAAAAAATCCATATGGATTGTGAAAAAATTCCATATGGAATAAGAACAAAAAATCATATGGAATCCATAACTTTTTTATATGGAATTCATAACCTTTTTATATGGATTCAATAAACTTTTCATATGGAATCCATAACCCATTTATATGGAATCCATATGATTTATGCAAATGAGTCGTTAACAACTTATGGACTAATTTAAATATTTCGGCCGAAATTCCATACGGAATCCATAACCATTCCATATGGATCCATAAGCATTCCATATGGATTGTTCAATAGAAACCATGGAATTTTTGTTTAAAATCCATATGGAATCCATAACCAATCCATATGGAGCTTTTCGTACGGGTATACAAATATGATATAGGAATAAAATAGAAGAAAAGAAAGAATTTAGAGATTCATGAACCATGAAACATGCGTTTATACCAGTATTGTGATGGCCAAGTACAGGAGATTCCTACTTTCACCACCTTTCTTTTCTTCAACTCAATTTTGGTTCGGGAGTATAACACGGAGCATCTTTTTCAGACATCTTGCAAATTTTTAGTCTGCATATCAATTAAAATGGCCTAAAATACCTAAAGAGAATTAAAATTGAATTCTTTATTTCATTTTATGATTCAAATGAATTTAACATAAATATTTAAACAGACATAAAGCTTTTTCTGAAAAGTTCTATTATCAGGGGAGATAATTGGCGGGAAACTGTGTGACATATTTTTATATAGAAATGTGTAGGGAAAATTAGTTTTTCTTAAATATCTAGAAAACTAGGTCCGTGGCCCCAACTTTTTATTATGTTTTTCAAAAGATAGTATATGTGGCTTGTCATTTTTGAAATATAACTAAAATCTGATGGGTTTCCAGCTCACAGTGATGCTAAATAACTCTTTTCCCTTTACAATCTATTGAAAAACAGAGCTCTAGGCCACCAACTTGGAAAGGTCATAAATCTGTAGAAAGGTCCGTGACCCCCAATTATTTTTGCATTTTTTAAATGTTAGTTTATCAAAGTACAATTCTGCAACATTTAACAAAAATCTGATGGATTTTTCTTATACCCCCGAACCACCTTAATAGATCATTGATCTCATACCTTTTTCTTTATCATTCGTTTCATGGATGATTTGGCTTTCCAAAACACCTTAATATATCTTCATCAAGAGAAGAAGTGTTTATTTTTATTATTTTAATAGTGGGTCTTGCTGCAATTCACACTTTGTAAAATTTGGCAATAATTTCGAAATTGAAATGTAGATATTAACTATCAAGCGATAAAGCAGAAAGTCAAAGGGTAACTTATAACAGTCCAAACACCATGAAGACATTCTGCCCTTTTCGTCGAACTCCTGTTTCTCCTCCCAAACGTGATATTATATGGGACGCAGTCCCACATATGTAGAAACTTCGAAAAGTTAATGGTTTGGTTTTTCTTCCAAACCGGATGTACCGAGTGCGCGCAAGTGCACTAGGCACGAATTTCTATGGGGCCAGAATTTCGATGCTTTTCTTTTCATAAATTTTAAAACTGACAGATCTAATAACCACAGTTAAATTTCTTTTTAAAAAAAACAGGAGAATACGGATGGAAAGTCAAAACTAATCTCTCTAAATATATTTTTCAAGGAAACTCTCGTTGTCAAAGAGATGAAATGATCACGCCAAGTTCTCGCGAGAATGGTCATTGTAAACAGGTGGGTTAGGAACAATCGTGATTAGTGATTGTTTACTAATAATCAGTCCAGGCACTTACTATTTATTGTAATATTACAAAGTAAAGAAATATTACAGTAGACAATAATTTAACTATATTACACGATTTTGTAAAATAAGGCAATAATTGAGTAGTTTCCCTTTGTCCAGACGATTTTTCTTTTGTAAAAAAAACTAAAGGGACACAACCCCATATATTTTCATGAAAAATGAGAAAACAAATGAAAACAGATTATCTTTCTTTACTACAAAAATCGCGTAATCGTATATGTAGGAGAAAATACTAGTAAATTTAATAAGGCCGGGAAAAGTTTTCATTTGAGTGTTTTATATGTTTTAAATGCAGATTTTATAATATACCTTGTATGTTATAAGTACTCAGTAGGTACAACAAAGTATGGCCTTGCGACTTTGTCCTTGGGGGCAAAATGAATTTAGTTATATTTTCATGCACAAAATATCTAATTTTATGCACAAACATCAAATAAAAGGCACCTTTAAAAATATTCTTTTTTGTTTATGTTTAATTGTCTTTAATATGTGTCTTTTAATTACAATTTGAAAGCATTTAAATGGTCGTCATGGATCTGTCAATATTTAAAAATAAATCACGTGAAGCAACTTTTGGTTTTATAAGGAAGCTTTTGCCAATTAAACAAGAGCGCCGAAAAAGGCACTATCTCTGTTTTAGCATTTATCTTTAACACACTTTCAAAGTATCCAGCCGATCTTTTTTCCGGAAGGGCGGGGATAGGGGGATAGCTTATAAAACATCTCTTACTTGTCAACAAACATTATTGACATATAGAATTTTTCTTAGTTCTAATTATGAATTGTAGAATGAGTTCAGAGGACTTACGGGAGTGTAAACATTTTTTTCAAACGGACGATGTCAAACGTACGACCGACCTTTCTTAATCTTTCCTGAAAGGACCAGAAATAAACACATTTGGAAAGAAAAGTTACATTGAAATTGTTTAAATCAACCAAATGCAATCAACGAATAGACGTACCCCTGTCAACATTGTATTGTATGATATATAAAAAATGACAAATCATTATCTATGTAAAAAAGTTTTGCGTCTAAATAAAAGAAACACGATCTTAAATTGGCCTCAATGCACTTAAGAGAAGGAGATTGAGTATTTGTAATTCCGTTCTAGCTGTTGCAAAAAAACGTTTTATAACAGGTATAAAAAAAAACTATTACTGTTCATAAAGTCACATAATCCAACGCACCTCACTGAAAGTTAAGGATGACCCTGGCATCGTAAACCCTACGAAAAATTATTTCACTCGACGATAATGCAGTTGTGTTATTAGAAAAGTATTTAGCACAAGTAAAAATTATTGCAATGGATACGCATGTTGAATTTGTCAGAGATATTTGTCAAGTATTTTTTCAGTTGTTTATAAGATACTCTAGCCACAGTCATAACCGTGGTCCACGTGTGTTGTTTGTGGTCATTAAAATCAAGATCAATCGGTTTACCAGACAGCAGACATGAACAGAGTGACCTAGCTTTCCTATTTACTGTCTGATAATTAGTGCAGTAGCACATAAAAGAAATGCTAGAAATATTTGTTTCACACTAACCGTGTGACTATGTATAAGTGATCAGCTATTAGATTTTTATAAAGGAGGGGCTATTGAATATTTTTCAACCTGTCTTTTTATCTTCGTAGCATGGCATTTTCATAAGTTTATAAGTTTTATTAAAGTCTGTGCTACCAAAAACGCCATCCTGAAGAAAGATTTATATAATTGATCTATAAAATAATGCTCTTAAAAAATACATAACTCAAACAAAAACAACAAAAAATCAAAGCGCCCCTCTTATCAGTAAGAAATGTTGCATGCCACACTTTTCATCGTTTGTGGTGCATTTTAAATGCAAGAGCATAAAGTACTAATATCATGAATATTTTGTCACGATTGCAAATTATATTAATTAACGGTATCAAAACTAATTCAGTCTTATTATATTGCTGATATTTATATATTTTTTGAAATACCATATTTTACAGTATATCATAAGTTTATGCGTGTATGGGATCAACAACCGGTTGAGCATTTTTTGTATTTGAAAACATGCTTAACGCGCTATCTTGGCTATTTTCTGGCTTTTTCAAGCGCGTAGTATCACAATTTTCTTATTCAGCACTATGATTTAAAAAGTTAACGAGATTACGAAATATAATTTGATACATGTATAATGCCACAGTCAAAAAACAATATAGACAATGATTCTTGTTGATAGGGGAATATTTTCTAAAAAATTATTTCAATTAATGAAATATTAAAGGTCACGTTGTCCTTTATGAAATATCAATAGAAAAATCTTAAATTTTGCCAATTTTACAGAAAAACAAGAATCATTCATATCTTTAAGAGTTGATTGAAACGCATTTGAACTATCCGGGTTTCGGGCAGTGATATGCTTGCCGGTAAAAGTCCACCATAAAGAGCGGCCAAAAAAATGATATCGAGTAAGGCCGATTGCAAACAAAACGACTACTGATTGAATGCCGGTGTTATCAGACAAAATCATAATCATACATGTACATCGGTCCGAAGTGGGAATACATTCACGTTTTTAGCAAATGATAGAAGACTGAGGCTCGGGCAGGACTTGGTAAAATTGACCCTTAGGATCACCATGCATGCGGCATTATTGATAGATCCTGCCCTTCTTATTTTCCAACGGCAGCGAAAAACCTCCCCGAAAGTTCGTGTGTCCCTATATCCTCCACTTTGTCATCATTTCATTTGAAAACTTAAACACTTCATGTTTACTTTATAGCCCTTTTTATGTTCATCTCCTTGATTTACATACATGTACATGTAGCCGAATTTGTTCTGCTAACTTGAGATTAAAAGACTACCTAGTAAGTAATGTAAGTACAAAAGTCTTCTAATATAAAATGGCATTTTATACTCGGTCTGGTATGGTATAAAAATGTAACGGCCTCGAGAGAGTAATCCAAATACTAGGACCGATTCAGTGCTAAGTTTTTATGACAGATCGTTTTGTACACCTTTGTACATATAGTGACTATAAAATGCATCCGAGGAATTAAATGTAGAAATCCTGTAAACAGGCATCCCGGGTTCGTCAGGCAACCATATGATAGGTGCACTTTTATGGATAAAAGGTCTTGTTCCTCGCATGTTAAATGTTTTGCTTTTCTACAGTTGGCTAATTGTCCAACCTAAACCGGTTAAGAGTGGCAATCAAAAATGGATGGTTTCTTTGGCTTTATGTGTCAATATACCAATATATAACAACAACAAAAACCCCAAAACATCGGGATTTGCACATTTGTATATACAACTATGTAACTAGCTCTGTCAGATATATACCTGTCCGGATGTTAACTAATGGTGTCCTCTGGTGACTCTGATACCCATTGAGCTGACTATCCCGTTTGACAAATGAGCGTCAAAAAGTCTTTTCACCCTTACATGCACATGAATGAATCATCCCTTATATGGTAAACTACCGAATATTGCTGCTTGTGATTAAAGTAAAACTAACTAAATATTTCTAAAAACAAATTTAAAACATACTCTAACATACATGTGATTCTCCCGCCGGGAGACAAAATCTCCCGACTTTTTGGTCCATCTCCAGTTCTCCCGACTTTTTTTGTAATCTCCCGCTTTTTCAAGACGACAAAATTTTAGTTTTATAGACCTTTTAATTGTTCAGTCATAAAACATTTCCGTTTGTTTAGGGGGTTGTCAATTAGGTAGACGTTAATTTAACAGGTAATGGTGTTAATTAAAGGTTTATTGACATAATTGACGTGATGATTGTGTAAACATTTTGAGATTAATAAGTGAAGCCATGTATATTTGGTACACTCTAGTGCCCACAATTGACACCGAAATGCAATTTTGATGAGTTTTGAAAATCTCCCGCTTTTTGGTCCAATCTCCAGCCAAAAAAATCAAAATCTCCAGCTTTGTCATCACAGATCCGTCACATGTATGCTCTAAAAATGGTATAAATGACAAATAATTAAATTGTTGTTTAAATGTTGTTAAAGATGATTTATTCCGTGCTGGGCCCGGATGCTTTGCGAATAACCTCACAGCAGAGCCTAACTTGTCGTAAAAGTCGACTACGGGTCTTGGGATTCTGACATAGTGTTAGTGCTGAGTCCATAGAGCGGCAAAGTGTGACCTAAGTGGCTGAATAGGGCGGCACTCGTTTGCAGGTCAATATTACGGAAATCCTTACCACTGACCATAGTGGGCCAACGGATGTGGAGAGTGCCACGCTTTATGTGCGTAAAAGATCCCTTTGTGGAACGCCTAGGATTAAAATAATACTAAGTAATGAAAATTGAATACCCAGACAAGTATACAATGTTCAGAGAAGTACATGTAGCTAAGTGTAAGACGAAGATGATGCCCCGCGATGTATGGAAAATTCAACGGCAAATATCTGGCTAAACTGTGTAGAAAAGTGTCCAGAAAACTTGTATTTTCTTTTAATGTTCGAGGTCCAAGAGCCATAACTTCGATTAAAATCAGCCGATGGGGCCTATGACTTATCACGATAAACTTTTTTTACATGTAAGTCTAAGGGCTATAATTTCGGTCAAGGGTTAAACAATACACTCCAACTTATAGTTTGAAATATTTTGAAATAATTAGTATTTTGAAAATAAGCCCACAATTAAAGAAACCCCTTGTAAATCAGAACTGTCGTCACATTTGTCTAGTAGAATTTATTGAGGAACACAAGGAAAAAATTATGATCAACATCCAGATAAAATAAACATTAATTCTACAGAACATTCATTAAGAATTAGAATTTTGCATTTTTTCAACAACAAAAAAACAAACAAAAAAACGCTAACCCAAAATGCGAGACATAGCTTTTTAGTAAAAAGTTACACCATATTAAAACTTTATTAAAGTTGGTTGGCCCACTACAAGTAAAGTTTACATTGGTATATTTGAGCATTTTAGCCGCTGCTGTATTGTAACGGTGCAAGATACATCAAAGAAGCAAAGAGGCAAAAATGGGACATTCGAGTGTCAAAACGACAAAACCGGTAAACACGAACAAAAACAACAGGGTATCCCCATTCAACCACTTGCGCCCCATATCGAAGTCGCTTTTTGGGCAATGCGGCCTGACAAAACGTTTTCAGGCAAGGACCATTTGATTTTCAGGGGAAGGCTTGGGATTTTTTGAAAAAAATTTCCTGGCCCGGATTTTTGCCCAGACCTGAGCTGAAAAAAAATAATCTGACCTTGATTTTGGCCAATCTGAAATAAATAAATTTTCCCAAAAATTTTTCTTGCTTAGCATGTATGTGAAAAAAATAATCCGGCCCGCGAAGCGGGTAAAAAAAAGATCCGGCTAGAGGAAAAATCCCAGTTCCCCCCGAAAATCAAATGGTCCGTGCCTTATACGAATATATTTAAAAAGGATTACAGAAATGCAAAAATGGGATGTTTGACAAGATGCAGAGAAACGAGAATCATACCCGTAGCCAGAATTTTTTTAGATGGGGGGGGGGGGTTCGATTTAGGGTTCGATTTTCAAAACATTCCTTTTTTTAATAGTGCTTAACCAAATTTCAGCTTGTTTTTACCTATAATTTTCATTTTTTTCGGCCAAGGGGGGGGGGGTTCGTCCGAACCTCTCGAACCCCTCACCTGGCTACGGGTATGATAATCAATGACATAATTGAAAACTTAAGATTAGATCTGTCACAAATATAAGGGCTTCAATGCGACAATTATTAGAAAACGGATGTAGTGATAGCCCATTTTCATTTAATCGAGAAGAAAAAAAAACACAGGAAAACAAGTATGTTTTATGTATACATGTTATATTCATCAATGTTGATTTTCTTTTAGTTAACAAACTAATTACAAATCCATTGTCTATTGCAAATTGCCAATAAATGTAGTTAAATAATTACCATGTGGAAAATTAATGCGATTTATATTATACCGCCACTGTGACCTTTTCAAGTGCATATCTCCTGACATGCCTGACCCGCCTTACCTTTTTGTTTTCTATAAGATCGATGGGGTCTACGGAAAATGAATTATAGGTATTTCATAATAATATGAATAGAAACATTTGCGTTTTAGCGGACAGACAGACGAACACAGTGAAAACCATTGGGCTTCCGCGTCCTCGATGCAGGGTTCTTATTAACTTAGTGGAATATTTGTTACTATCTATCCTGTTAAATGGCACACTTATTGCCGCTCGCAACCTGCTGATGTTTTTGATGCGTGAAAAATGAGTATAGCCAAAACTATTTATAAGTTTGATTTATAGTAATTGTTTTGCTGCAAGATTAATGTTCTAGCAGGTAAAAATTTACTGATTGCTGCAGGAGTTACATGTAGAATGTGTTTCAGTCAGGTTAATTAAGAGAATAAATAATACAGAGGGACTTGTAACCAATAGTTAGTAACCAAGAAATTAAAGATAACATGTAATAAATTAATTTTCTTATTTTTATGACTCTCAGTTTTCGTTGATCTCTTTCTTGTTTAGCATTTTTCCCGTACATGTGCGGCAAATTATAATTATAGTAGTAAAGGTAGAGATTTGGCTAAATTGTGTAAATATTATATAGTTTGTAGTTTTATGTTCCATCGTATTTTATCAATATTATCACAACATTAGTAATCTTCCCGCTTTCTTCTGGACGTATAGAATCCACGTAACAATATGAAATTTGGTGGTATTGAATTGAAAATATATACGGCTCGGCAATCAGCCAGAAACGGTTAACAAAAAACTCTACTTTGCTAATTTTATTACACTTATATCATCCAATATATACCAATAAATTTTAATACTTTTTTTTTTGTCGTTGAAATGTCCGATTGTAAAATTCAGAATTTTTTTTAAAATACTGGGTTTCCTTCTTTGTACATTGTATTGCACATGGTCGATATCATCGATCTGTTCGATCATTTTTGGGTTATTGTACTTTTCGTTCAATACTTTTTGTTTTTGACCTTTCAATATTTTGATTCAAATGTTGCTGATGAGAGGTTATTCCTTGAAATATGTATATACAGCCTAACCAAATTACCCGGTCTATACCGAATTATAGTTAACATATATCATCCTTTTTCATGCATTAATGTTTTTCTGCACATGGTTTAATACAATTTATCTGTATCATAAAATAACCACAATTTATTGTTTTATTATTTAGTTGTTGAGTGACATGCATGACATGGTTGACTTTTGAAGTCGAGCATGATAAATAGATCAACTTTTTTAAATGTGGGTACATATGATGAAGCCATTTCCCATGTACCTTATGCATGTAATGATCGCGTGTCAACCGTCATTGATACTATTTTAAAAACAGTAATATACACAATAAAAGTAGTTCAATTTTTTAGCAGAAAATGTCTTCATTTTTTCACTGTTTCTGTGCGGAAAAAAATCGAATCATTCAACATACAACATAGGGGAGATAACCGATATTTATCATTCAAGACAACACTGTTTGTCTCCCCTAAATGGACACACCGCTTAGTGTTAAAATAATTTTCATGAAAACGTGGTGATATGTACAATGATATGTTATACTTTTTAAGAAAGATAAATGATTAATAGTTCGTCGAAGCTTAGCATGAAGGGCCACAAACGATTTAAAAAGAAATAGTTTGAGGTGAAAGTCGGAAATTGTGATATTTCACCATGTATTCGAAAATTTTTGTGTGTTCCTTTAAAATGAAAATTTTCTCTTTCTGGTAGTATTGTTAAACACACTTAAGTCTTTAAAAAATTCTTAAAACATTCATTTAAAAAGAGGTCGAAGATTGTTTTTAGCAAAGATTTCCTTATATTATTGTATACTGTAATTTACCAACGCTATATTACAAAACACAATAATATAAAAAATTACGAGATATTGTAATTTAAGCCTTATATTATTCCCTGCAATAATATTATCATTTGTTGTAATATTACGTGCCGTAGTAATATTACAACAAATAGTAAGTGCCTGGACTGATAATTCAACCAATTTATCGCGATGTTTAAGCGGGTGTTTTAAACAATAACAATAAAAGATAAACATTGAACAGAAAAAGATGGTCTTACCTTAGGCTTAGCTGATCATGGAGATTTTTTAATCAACCCTGTGCATGTGCATGTTCCAGTGTTTTTTTTCTTCAAAATCCTGATTGAAACAAGTCGTCATTTTCTGCCAGGTTTTTTTTAATCAATTTTCTCCACCCAATACTTGTAAAAAGATATATTGGTCTACAGAAAATCACCCAAAACTTGGCAGAAAAAAGGTTCCTTTGTTTACTTCTGCTGGAGCGCGAAATACTCTGACCGGGAAATGACGTCATTGATAACGTAACACCAAAAGAAGGTTATTTCGTCCCGTCAACGTCATTTGCACAAATAATTCGATATTTGTAATTATTAGTTATTGATCAGTGACATTTTTGACAACTATTTTCTAAAGCTGCGTCCCATTTTAGGTTGCACCTATTATCATATTAAGCATTTTCATGAAGAAAACTTATTATCATTTTTTAAAAAAACACTTAAATCATTACCAAATACCTGATTTAAAAATGTCGGTTCCTAGTTGTATAGTTTCCTTCTTAGATGAGCACTTGAATGTTAAAACAGGGTTCATGCACATGATTACTTTTCCCAAAACAACAAGTAATTGAGATATAGTTATCGTTCTTTTGTTTACAAGTTGCTCTAAAATGAGACATGGAAAGTAAACGCAAGGTAAACGAAGACTCACATGACTCATTTAGTTTAAAAAAAAATTGACAATGATGTTTCTTACCATATGCATAAAGAGTGTATGGAATTGATTGGAACAAATTGTAGTCTTTTCGATCTAGATATACAGTAAGTAAGTAAGTAAACACTTTATTTTAAGAGGGTAACATAGTTAGTACAAAAACTAATATTCCCTAAGGCCCTCATAATGTATGTACAATAAAATAAAATAAATACATAAAAAATCAAATAAACAAAATTATACTTGTATAATGAACAGTATCCATGAAATGTAAAACATCATTCAATATTATTTTCTTGTTGTAATAACAAGAACTTCAAGTATTGTTTTTTTTTTTTAAGACTCAACAATCTGAATATCTCTTAATTGTTGAGGAAGAGTATTCCATAAGATAGTTCCAGAATAATGAAAAGTTTTCTTCATATGGTTAGAATTTGTTCTGGGAACAAATAATTTGCCAGACTCAGCGGATCTTAATGAATAAGAGGAGATGTCTGAAGAATTGTCAAATAAGCAGGATAAGTACATGTATATAACAGCACATCCTCTAATGCATTGGAACATTAATACACCTTTGTGATAGTGTACACGATTCATGAAAGTTAACCACCCAAGTTCTTTAAATAGAATCAATGAAGAAGCATGATGTTTTGCATTTAGTATAATTCTTGCTGCACGCTTTTGCAGTTTGTAAACCCTATCAATATTTGTACACGTGGCTTCCCCCCATATAATACAACAATAATCAAAAAGCGGTAAGATATACCCATTATAATATAAAAGAAGCCCTTCACTCAGTAGGGTGTCCTCAAACGAGACATCAATCCAATCCTAGATGATATTTTGGAGACTAAGGTTCCTATTCGTTGTGATCATGATAATGTGTTATCAATGGTTATACCCAGTAATTTTTCATATTCTACATACTCTAGAGAAGAATTATTGTAAATAACGCTAAGAACACCATCTAAATTTTGCAACCTCTTGTTTTACCCGATCAACATTGATTTAGATTTGTTAGTGTTAATAACCATATCATTACTGATACACCATTCATGTATTTTTAACATATCTACATTCAGTTTACAGTTAATATCAGATAATGGGTTTGATGAGAGGTGTACTGTTGTGAAGAACCATGTTCCAAGTGCAGAGGCAAGTCATTAATATATAAAAGAAAAAGAAGAGGGTCCAAAATACTTCCTTGTGGGATACCGAAATGAATATTACTAGATTGTCCGTTACAAATTTTTGAGACCTCATTGATAAATAGGATTAAAACCATTGAACTGATATGTCATCAAATTTATATTATTTAAGCTTTGATAAAAGAACACAATGATTAACAAGATCAAATGCCTTTTTGAAATCAAGAAATAAAACTCCTGTTAGATTTCCCTTGTCCATTGCCTTTAAAAGATCATCAACAATTTTTGTCATAGCTGTAACACAAGAATGCTTGGATCTAAAACCTGACTGATTCTGATGAATTAAATCATTTTTTGTAAGATGATCGTAGACCTGCGAATAAACTAGTTTTTCAAATAATTTGGATAATGCTGGAAGTACTGATATAGGCCTGTAATTATATATATCAGAATGGTCACCAGACTTATTGATTGGTGTAACTCTTGCAGTTTTAAATTTTGATGGAAACTTGCCAGTACACAAACTAAGATTAAGAATATGGGTCAATGACTCAAAAATTACAAATGCTGATATTTTCAAAATATTTGGACTGACACCATCCAAACCAATACTCTTATGGATATTTAGTTTTAACAATTCTGTAAGAACTTCTTCAGGACCAATACATAAGTATGACAATTCTGATGGTACAACTTTAGACTTGACCCAGTCATTGAGCTTGTCATTCATGATACAATTTTTAGGGGTTTCAAGAATGCGCTGTGCAATAGAAGCAAAGTGGTTATTAAATTGATCGCAAATGTCATTGATGTTCTCAAACTCAATGCCGTCAACATTAACAGATTTTATCTCACTTCGGGTTTGTGAGTTTATATCTTTTAGATGTTTCAATAACCCTCCAACATTACTTCCGGAATTAATTGCGTTAGAAAAATGTTCACTTTTACTAGATCGTATTGCAGACGACAAGTTATTCCTGGTTTTCTTAAAATTTGTCAAAATCTCCAATACTGTGATAGTAATCCCTTTCCCTAGGCAATTCTGAGAACTCTTTTTTGTGCCATTTAGGTTGCATGTTTCGTTTTACTCTCTTTGTAACAAAGGGTGCATGTTGATCTAAGGTATTTAAAAGCTTATTATACCAAATATCAAGTGATATATCAGGATCATTGGTAAGAAGAATGGAGTTGAAATCTTGATCCTTTAATTTTTGTATAAATAGCTGTTTATTATAATGTTTAAAATTCCTATATTAAATGATTTTGTGTGATTCTTTTCTACCATCAGGTTGTCATCTTCTTACTTGTGGAGTGAAGATATCGTTTATGAAAATATTGAAAATCAAGTTCGGATCCGTGTGGTAATAACCCATGACTATTATCTCAGTTTAAACAAAATAACCGAACTTGTAGGATCAATCTTAATTGAATATGAGGAAAGACAAAACAAATAAGGCATAATTGAGTAATTGAAAATCGCAATTATCTTTGTACAAGCATTAAATAACATGAATAAGGAACGGTGGGTTAAACCAGGTTTCATTGCGCACCAAAATCCCCCTCTATTGCTATATTTAAGTCCGAATTTTCCAACAGTGGCTAATAACGTAGTAGGATGTTTGAGGGATCGTATGAGACGTATTTTCTTAAACCCTTGGTCCACAAGTCGGTCATGGAGATAGCGGTGATGTATTTAAAAAAAATCTGAAACAAGAGGCTCCCAGGAGCCTGAATCGCTCACCTGGTCTTAATTTTGACCTTACAAAAATTTTTCTAGAGCTAAATGAGCTGAACGTTTAAGCAAGTAACAGCTTTTCTCTATATACTATAGTTTCATTATGTAGCCAGAGGCCCAAATCATGAAAAAAACTTTATTTTAAGGGCCGTTACTCCTATAAGGGGTTATCTGACAATACCCTATGTAGACTTTTGTAGAGCCAAATAAACCCAACATTCAAGCAAGCAACAGCTTTCTCTATCTGCCATAGTTTTCATTCTAGAGGCCAAAAACATGAAAAAAAGTCATTTTAGGGGCTGTATCCCATATTAGGGGTCATCTGACAACTTTGATCTTATGAATACTTTTGTAGAGCTAAATGAACTGAAAATTTAAGCAAGCAACAGATTCTCTCTATCTGCTATAGTTTTCATTCCATAGGCCAAAAACATGAAAGAACGTTATTTTAGGGGCCGAAATCCCTATAAGGGGACATCTGACAACTTCAACCCTAAGGAGACTATTGTAGAGCTAAATAAGCTGAACATTTAAGCAAGCAACAGCTTCTCTCTATCTGCTAAATTTTTCATTCCATAGGCCAAAAATATGAAAAAAAACGTTATTTTAGGGACTGTAACCCCTTTAGGGGGTCATCCGACAACTTCGACTCTATGGAGACTTTTGTAGGGCTAAATGAGCTGAACATTTAAGCAAGCAGCAACTTTTCTCTATATGTCATAGTTTTCATTCTATAAGCCAAAAACATGAAAAAATGCTATGTTTCACCTTTAAGGGGCCGTAACTCCTATAAGGGGTCATCTGACAACTTCGACTCAATGGAGACTTTTGTACAGCTTTTGATGTTGAAGCAGCAGCGTGGCATCAGATTTCATCTATCTCTTATACTTTTTGATTTACAAGCCAGTACAGTAGTTTGACCCCCCTGGTCTATTTTTTGTAACGGCGGCCATGTTGTTTGGACAGCGGTCACCATTAGTGCAATCTTGGTAGAGGACATCCCATAGATGACGTGTCCAAAGTTTCAAAGCAATCCCTTCAGTCCTTTTGGAAAAGATTTTCAAAGAAAAGTTAACGACGACGACTGACGACGACGACGGTCGCCAAGTGATGGCAATAGCTCACATGGACCTTCAGGTGGGCTAAAAAGTGTACATGCCCTTGCATATCGAAAGTTGTGAAATATACACACCGTATGCAGGCGGAGTAGGTATGTTACTTTCTAGGTAAGGAAAATTAACAACTTTAAGATTAAACTAGTCTCTTATATCGTATTTTTTATAAAGATGACCATCTGGGTCAATTTGAGATGTTAAACTAAGAATGGTTGAAGCAAGCGCATTCGATGCTTTTTTTTTAGCTCTAGAACTGAACATATAGGCAAGCAACAGCTTTTCTCTTTTAGCAATAGTTTTCATTCTGTAGGCCAAAAACATGCAAAATTTTATTTTAAGGGCCGTAACGCCTATAACTGACAACTTTGACTCTATGGAAACTTTTTAACAGCTTAATGAGCTGAAAATTTAAGCAAGCAACAGTTTTTCTCTATCTACAAAAGCTTTCATTCTATAGGCTAAAAACACTATTTTTCGAGTTAAAGGGGCTGTAACCCTTATAAGGGGTCATGTGACAAATTCGACCATATGGAGACTTTTGTAGAACTAAATGAGCTGAACATTTAAGCAAGCAAACAGCTTTTCTCTATCTGTAATGGTTTTATTTTATAAGCCAAAAAGAAAAAATGCTATTTTCCCCCTTTAAGGGACAGTTACCCCTATAACGGATCATCTGCCAACTTTGACCAAATGGAGACTTTTGTAGAACTTTTGATGCTGAAGCAGTAAGGTGGCATCAGATTTAGTCTATCTCTTTTACTTTTTGATTTAAAGGCCAAAGAGAGTAGTCTGACCCCCTGATGTATTTTTAGTCACAGCAGCCATGTTTTTGACGAATCAAAAAAAAAAAAACACAACTTTTGTGCAGGACACCCTTAGGATCATTCATACCAAGTTTCACTAAATTCTGATCGGCAGTTTTAGAGGAGAAGATTTTAGAACAATTATTAACAGACGATGACAGACGACGACGGACGCCAAGTGATGGCAATAGCTCACATGGTCCTTCAGTCCAGGTGAGCGAAAGAAGTACGTGATACCATTATGTAAACATCAGAACATGGGCAAGCAATGATAATAAACTTATGTCTGCATGGTTATCAATGATTCAAAGATTGATCACAGAAAAAGGTGTCCCATCTGGCCATGCTGACATGGAAGTATTTCTCCCTTGATGTATAGTCCATCTGAACATGTTATCATGGGTTTGTAAAAATGATTTATAAAGCAAGGCGATTTCTCATGGACCTAAATTCGCAGAGCCACACCGTCTGCATTGGAACCTTAACTCTAAGAGCATCATGGACGCTGTGGAGGACTACCCCAGAGGTTGGGTAAATAGAAAAGTGGACCAAAAACCTGAACTTTAACCGTTGTCAGGCTCTTTCATTTGTACAAAGCTGAAGCGATAAATTTCATATAAAATTTTTCCTATACGTGGTTAATTTGACATAAGGCACTTTAAGAATGACTGCATTCCGAAACAAATCTTCTTACAATATGACAATAATTTATCAAAATATAATGATAAAATTATCTTAACAAGAGTTAACACTAAAGGATGTCTCGCCTGCCGGCACCATCAGAAACAATTATTCTTTCTCATTTCTTCTATATATTGTATTTACATGGATTTTCAGTGTCTGAGATCAAAAGATGTTTATAGAACTTAAACATTGCTAATATATGCAATAAAAACAATCAAAGTCACTCAATCAGAAAATCAAGGTCAAGGTCAAACGATGGGGGTGGAACTATTCTAAGCTTTTACTAGGGCATATGCATACCAAGTTTTAGCAACCTAGAACGAATAATACTTGAGATATTGAGGTGTTTGCAAAACCTTAACATTCTATTACCTGTATATGTATTGAAATTTGTCAAAGTCACTCAACCGAAAAAATCACGATCAAAGTCAAAAGATGGGGATGTAACTGTGCTAAGCTACTATTGGGGAATATGCATATCAAGTTTCAGCAACCTTGGACCTATAGTTCTCTTGAGATATGGTGGTGCTCGCAAAACTTTGCCATTGCTATTATATGTGTTGAAAATTATCAAAGTCACTCAACTGGAAAATCCAGGTCAAGGTCAAAATAAGTTGCAAATAATAAATTCTATAAGCGTAAAGAGTTTTCGTTCCTGAGTCGATCTAAAGTGTAAAACAAAACGAAAACGGAAGAAAGAGGAGCAAAATTTTAAAAAATCGAAAACAACAGTAAAAAATAAGAAGTCAGTACGACCAGAGAATGTCAATCGTAACAAATTTATTTAAACATTTCTCAAACGTTCTACTAATGGGATATATAAATTACCCGGATTTGATACACAATTATCGCCCTTGGATTTTCGATGGTTAGAGGTTGATTTTGGTCTCAAATTGATGTCAGAGTAATGAAAAAATTACTGAAATCCTTAAAGATCCAAATTCAATTTGGAAAGGTATACATGTAGCTCTTTCTTGCACAGAAAGGGGGGAGTTTTGCTTTTCGGAAGCTTTCAGATTGTATCCCCTTTAGGACCCAAGAATTTTTAGATGACAAAAATTTTGATATCTGTGAAAAGAAATTGGTTGCATTATTTATTTATAAACATGGCATTGTTTAAGTAAATGATATTTTGAAAGATGTAATTATTATTTGTGTACGTGTATTTTCTTATTTTAACTAGAACATGTATAATAAAGTAAAAACCACTTAACAGTTTACAGTTTAACATACACAAGGAAGTGTACATAGGAAACTCTTGATGAATAATCCTGACATGTTCTTCACTGTTATTGGAGACGGTCATAAACTCGCATCAGTTTTAGATTTTAGAAATGTTCATTTATATCCAGAAACTCATAGCGTAAAGGTACGTAGATCATTTCATTATGTTATGCAATTAAGGTAAAGGACAAGCTTATGTATGATAATGGCTATATTTGGCCCCTTTTTCAAAGATGAAGTTTTAAGCTAAAATGTTGATTTACTTTATATTGATTATACAAGTACTGAAAGTGTATAAATTTTAATGTTTTAAACAAGGAATATATCAAAATTTTAAAGTCATTTAAGCATTAAGAAAGGCGACTTTTTCTCAAAATTTGGTATATCTTTGTATTTTTTTTGGCTAGAATCACTATGAACAGACAAGCGGATCACAGCATTTAACTGTGGATTTTGCATGCGAGAACTACTAATGTTTCCAAAATTATCTTTTCGTTGTTCTAACATTTTGGCCTATCTAGTCATTTTATAGACTTTGATTTGAATAGTTTTTGTTTTGCCAACTGATTGCATGAATTGATTTAATACACCTCAAACGACAACCGTAGAAACATATATTAAATCTTGATATTTCATAGTTTTCCGGAGCACCTGAGTTTACTCTTATTTCGACTGGGGTTCACGTTCTTGATTGATATTCAGTTATTTTGTGTTTTCGCGTTTTACATGTCTGTTTTTTCCCTGTTCTTGTTGGTGTTTATTTGTTTTGTCTCTGTCCTTTCGGACTTTTGACATTCGGATACCCCATTGGTACCTCTGCTTCTTTCAGGTAAAAAAAATCACAATGTTATAGTTATGTAAAATCTGGAGTTGTTTTCTTTCCTGTCATCGATATGTTTACCTAAAGGGGGTACAGAACACCTAAGGTAGATAACTCTTAAAAATCATTTGAACGTTTTAGTTAATAACATTTAATCAAAGAAATCAAGCTTTTCAGTGATCAAAATAGGAAATGTTGAAACTCCATTATGTTCAACAAAAATTTTCCCGAGAAACCTATGGTTTGAATTTCTTAAGATTTTGTGATGGATTTTATTTATTCAAAATGAATATTTTTGCAAGTTTTCAGGAAAATTAAACGACACAATTTTATTTTAGCTTAAGTGTTGGGTACCCCCTTAAAATGACGCAATTTTTATGATTTTTAATTGATTTTTAAAACAATGACAGAAAAATCCAACAGGGCATAATTTTGTTAGATCGTGAACTACCATTAAACACCATTTTACATGCATGCTATTTTGTCGCAAAACCATTTTCATTCAGAAGAGTAGTTGTAAACAATAGAGTAAAATTTCATTGATTGGTTTAAGTACGAATATGTACAAGTACATGAATTATCACGTGGTTTCTAAATATGGTAGTTTCTCCGACCTGTTAAACAGTTTGTTTACATTTACCTGCTTCAAAACTGCAGAGAAAACACTTGTTTTGGTGTAGAACATTTGCCTCCAGTTTCGAGATTTTAATGATTCAGCACTTTATTTTCAATACTGGTAATTTTTTTTTTACCTTCAAACTTGATGACCTGAGGACACCTGATGAATTTTATTCACATTTTACAGGTCCATCTGAACTTTATTGGTTTTTGTTTTGTTTTGTTAATTCAGTACATGATGTTTGGAAATTTAGAGTTTTTCAATGAATTTGAAATAAATTTAGAATGAAAGCATTGTTATTGTAGCTTGGTCTTTTTTATTTGTTCTCTACGTTGTTTTATCGGACTTCAGACATTCAAATGCTCATTGGTTATCTCCGCATTTATCATGCATTATCACAAACTTGACAAAAATAAAGCGTACAACACTTGACATTTTATATATTAACAAATTAAAGAAGCGTCAAGTTGGTTACTTATTCCCTATTCCTTATTCCTTATTTAAATAAGGAATAAGTAACTGGTTACTTATTCCTTATTCTAAAAACCTCTAAATAAGGAATAAGTAACTGGTTACTTATTCCTTATTTTAAAAACCTCTAAATTAGGAATAAGTAACTGGTTACTTATTCCCTATTCTAAAAATCACTAAATAAGGAATAAGTAACTGGTTACTTATTCTCTATTCCTGATTCCTTATTTAGATAAGGAAAAAGTAACTGGTTACCTTTTCCTTATTCTCAGAACACCATATAGGGAATAAGTAACTGGTTACTTATTCCCTATTCCTTATTATCTTTTTATATTTTTTTCCCGAAATGTAAAATAGTAAATAAGTAACAGAATACTTTATAGGGAATAAGTAACTGGTTGCTTATTCCCTATTCCTTATTTATTTTTTTTTTATTATTTTTTTCCCGAAATGTAAAATAAGGAAAAATGTCGAATAAGTAATCAGTTACTTATTCGACATTCAGGTTTTGAATAAGGAAATGTATTACTTATTCGACATTCCACATTTCGATCCATATTTTAAAATATGCCTCTGACGAAAATAGAATAAGGAACTGGTTACTTATTCGACATTCGAGTTTTAACAAAGAATTTACTACTTATAATATATTATATTCATAAAGAAGTGCCTTTACATCCCCCTATTGTATCATGTTTGTATTCATGCCACAAGGACAACAAGCCTTAGGGTTACGTGCACTTAGCAGTAGCTGTTGCGTCTACATGGATTATTTTATACATGTAATTGTTTTACTTAATAATACATTTGCTATACCTTTTAATCCTTGCGATAATGAGTAATTCATGTACATGTAAATTGAAAATATCTTATAGTGGTATCAATCTTTTTATAGTATAAAAGAATTGTTGTACGCAGTTTTTGTTGATCTATTTAAATCCAAGACCTTTCACCATTCACTTTATAAACACGTAGTCCCTAATAACACCCCTTTCACTGTAACATATAAAACACTTTGTAATTGGGCTTATGTTTTAGATCCCAGAGCACACACGAACATATGCTATCAATTTTGTGTTTAAGGTCATACTTTGTGTTTAGGCCGTATCACTCACCAGCGACACATAACTCTGGAATAATTAATGGGTGGAGCAGGGAACTACCCTTTTCCGTAAATATTTTAGCATAATCTTGAGGTCGATGGCTTCATAATTATTTTTAGAAGCATTTTAAATAATTTGTGTATGGGTTCTTTAACAATGTTAACCTTTAAAAGTAATACAAGTTTTAAGCGTATAATAAATTTGCACAACATTTTAATAATCATAAAGTTTTTTCTTCTGTTAATTTACTTGTGATCTTTATAAAAAATAGGCCATTCGAAAGAGGACTTCGACATGAATATTTCTTGACTTGTAAAACATTAAAAAAAACTCCAAAAAAAAAGAAAAATCAATTCAAAACAAATTTTATTCAAAAGTTAGTAGAAACATCCTCACAGAACCCCCAAGAAATGTGGAAACTATTAAGAGAGGGTAATCATAGAAACTTTGAATCCACACTTAAGGATGATAATTTTGAACCTGATGAATTAATGAAACATTTTCAGACTCAAGGTGATTGGAAGGAACAAAGTAATGAAGAACATGAAAATCATATTCACAATTTCTTGTTGAACAAAAGTAATTTTCCTTTTAATGAAAATACAGATAAACCAATTACTGTTAAGGAAGTTAAACAAGTCATAAGCGCTTTAAAAGTAGGAAAATCATGTGGTCCTGATCTTATATTAAATGAATTGGTGAAATATAGTTCTCCTGTAATGACCAAAGCCATTACAAAAGTTTTTAATCTTGTTTTGACAACTGGAATATATCCAACATCATGGCTAAATTCATTTGTCATTCCAATATTTAAAAGCGGGGATACCACAGACCCAAACAATTATAGAGGAATTTCACTTATTAATGGGATAGCTAAACTTTTTAGTGCTCTACTCAATACTAGAATCATGAAACATATGCAAGATAAGTTTTGTAATGTACAGTTCGGTTTCAGACCTAATTGTCGAACTTCAGACAGTCTGTTTGTGCTCAAAACTTTGATCAATAAATATATAACTCTTAAGAAAAAACCCATCTATTCATGTTTTATAGATCTACGCAAAGCTTTCGATTCTGTGTGGCGTAAAGGTCTGTTTTATAAACTGGCCAAGTTAGGCATAGGCTATAAAAATATTGACATTATAAGAGGTATGTACACTAATACTAAATCATCTCTCAAAACTGTAAATGGATGTACAGAATATTATCATATTGATAGAGGTGTACGCCAAGGAGATTCTCTGAGTCCTACTCTTTTCAATATATATATAAATGATCTTCCAGAATTATTTCTCGAAAAAAATAGTGATCCACTTACATTACAGACTACTAATATTGGTAGTCTGATGTTTGCGGATGACTTACTTATCCTCTCCGAATCAAAAGAGGGTCTTCAAAAAAGTCTCAATAAACTTTCATTATATTGTAATAACTGGCAGCTATCTGTAAATTGTAATAAGACTAAAACTATGCTTTTGGGTAATTCCAGTAAAACTGATGTTTCTTTCAAATATAGAGACTCTGTCTTGGATAATTTAAAAGAATATAAATTCCTTGGAAATGTTATATCTCAAAATGGAAATTTTTCATCCTCAGCTGAAGATTTAGCTAAAAAAGCACTAAAAGTGTTATATTCGATCAAAAGTTACACTTCTAGCCTTAATGAACTTCCTGTACATGTTTCCACACATTTATTTGACTCTTTAGTTCGTCCAGTTTTAACATATAACTGTGAAATTTGGTATATGGATATTTATAAATCGTTTCACAATGCATTGAACAGATCAAAGAAAAATAATAACCATATGCATCCTGATGAACTTTTATTCATAGACAAAAGACCCTCAGACAAAATACATAACAAGTTTTGTAAATTTATACTTGGAGTAAAAAAATGTACAAGTAACATAGCAACAAGGTCAGAACTAGGGCGCTTTCCTGTTGATTGCTTTATAAAAACTCAGTCGTTGCTATATGAAGATAGACTTTTATCAGATGAAACTTCATATCTACTTAAAGAATGCTATTATTTATCCAAGTCATTACATGATCAGGGAATTTATTCATGGTTTTCTTATATAAATAATGTTAGATCTGTAAATAATATAAGTCAAGCAAGTAAAATAGACAATAAATGTGTAAAAAATACTCATAAACATCAATATAGAGAGGCTCTACAGGATAATTATGAAACATTATACAATAACAAAATACAAAACATTGATGATAAAAGCAAACTACTTTTATTCAAATCCTTGAAGTCTGATTATATTAGAGAATATTATCTAAACTACACTGACTTTGAAATAAGAAAATTAATATGTAAATTTAGAATCAGTGATCACCCTTTAACCATAGAGACCGGTAGATATAAAAAAAATACCAAGGGATCAACGAATATGTATTTCGTGCGGGGTTCTGGATGATGAAAGCCATTTCTTTTTTAACTGTAATATTAACAAAACTTTAAGGCCTACTTTTCTGAGTAACTATACAAATTCTAAAATACAAAATATTTTAAACCCGCTAACAACACAGCAAGTGAAATGTTTAGGCTCTTTTATAAAGCAGTCTTTAGAACTGAGAACAGGGGCCAAATAAAAGTTTCATTTGATTTTCAAGTATGAATGTTAGTCTGGTGGAATAAGTATATAAATATATATTTTACTGTGATTTGTATAATAATGTTTACTGTTTATTCCATTCAGAATTATTGTATGTGTATTGTATGTGTGCCTTTGATCTTATTGTAAGATGTAAGTTGTGCAAATAAATGATGTTTATAAGCCGTTTAGAATTATATGTAAATAACCAAAAAGTTAAAAGCCAAGGGAAATAACTTAAGCATTATTGAAAAAATTGTGAATTATTTATAACAAATATTTTTTTCATAATGGCCTTCGGCATCCTCGAAAATAGAGCGAGATATAATCCGAATTTTACGTATTTTTAAACAGAACCAAAGAAAACAGTAACAAGCGTAAGCTGCAGAATCCAGACAACAAGGCTTATTTAAATAAACTTGTATATAAAGAATTCAATAACAAATACAAATTCAATTCTGATATGTAAAACATTTTCCGCATTTCGCTATAACCAGTTTCGGTTTAGAAGAGCACAGTATCCGGCCTTTATAATACAACCTATTGAAAATTATCCTTGTGTGTCTGATTACCAGAGGCGGCCAATCCAGCAGGGATGTTGATTTCGATTTCAACTCGGTTGGCTACGATCAGCCGATATCGGACCGATTGTAATCGATAGGGGAGATATCGAGGTATTTAACCTATATCGCCGATAGTGTTTAATCTCGACTGTTCCGATTAGGGATAGGCTGCGATTTTAGATAAAAGTGTCTAAGGGTGGGTCCCTTCGACCTCGATTTCAACTCGGTTGGCTACGATCAGCCGATATCGGACCGATTGTAATCGATAGGGGAGATATCGAGGTATTTAACCTATATCGCCGATAGTGTTTAATCTCGACTGTTCCGATTAGGGATAGGCTGCGATTTTAGATAAAAGTGTCTAAGGGTGGGTCCCTTCGACCTCGATTTCAATCGGTCAGATATCGGCTGATCGTAGCCAACCGAGTTTAAATTGAGGTCGAAAGGACCCACCCTTAGACTCTTTTTTTCTAAAATCTCAGCCTATCCCTAATTGATATAGCCGATATTAAACACTATCGGCGATATAGGTTAAATACCTTGATATCTCAACTATCGATTATAATCGGTCCGATATCGGCTGATCGTAGCCAACCGAGTTGAAATCGAGGTCGAATAGACCCACCCTTAGATACTTTTATATAAAATCATAGCATATCCCTAATCGGAACAGTCGAGATTAAACACTATCGGTGATATAGGTTAAATACCTCGATATCCCCCCCTATCGATTACAATCGGCCCGATATCGGCTGATCGTAGCCAACCAAGTTGAAATCGAGGTCGAAGGGACCCACCCTTAGACACTTTTATATAAAATCGCAGCCTATCCCTAATCGGAACAGTCGAGATTAAACACTATCGGCGATATAAGTTAAATACTTCGATAACTCACCTATGGATTACCATCGGTCTGATATCGGCTGATTGTAGGCCAACCAAGTTGAAATCGAGGTCGAAGGGACCCACCCTTAGACACCTTTTATAAAAAATCGCAGCCAATCCTTAATCGAAACAGTCGAGATTAAACACTATCGGTGATATAGGTTAAATACCTCGATATCTCACCTATCGATTACAATCGGTCCGATATCGGCTGATTGTAGCCAACTGAGTTGAAATCGAGGTCGAAGGGACCCACCCTTAGACACTTTAATATAAAATTGCACCCTATCCTTAATCGAAATAGTCGAGATTAACCACTATCGGCGATATAGGTTAAATACCTCGATATCACACCTATCGATTACAATCGGTCCGATATCGGCTGATTGTAGCCAACCAAGTTGAAATCCAGGTCGAAGGGACCCACCCTTAGACACTTTTATATAAAATCGCAGCCTATCCCCAATCAAAACAGTCGAGATTAAACACTATTGGCGATAAAGGTTAAATACCTCAATATCTCACCTATCGATTACAATCGGTCCGATATCGGCTGATCGTAGCCAACCGAGTTGAAATCGAGGTCGAATGGACCCACCCTTAGACACTTTTATATAAAATCGCAGCCTATCCCCAATCAAAACAGTCGAGATTAAACACTATTGGCGATAAAGGTTAAATACCTCAATATCTCACCTATCGATTACAATCGGTCCGATATCGGCTGATCGTAGCCAACCGAGTTTAAATTGAGGTCGAAAGGACCCACCCTTAGACTCTTTTTTTTCTAAAATCTCAGCCTATCCCTAATTGATATAGCCGATATTAAACACTATCGGCGATATAGGTTAAATACCTTGATATCTCAACTATCGATTATAATCGGTCCGATATCGGCTGATCGTAGCCAACCGAGTTGAAATCGAGGTCGAATAGACCCACCCTTAGATACTTTTATATAAAATCATAGCATATCCCTAATCGGAACAGTCGAGATTAAACACTATCGGTGATATAGGTTAAATACCTAAATATCCCCCCCTATCGATTACAATCGGCCCGATATCGGCTGATCGTAGCCAACCAAGTTGAAATCGAGGTCGAAGGGACCCACCCTTAGACACTTTTATATAAAATCGCAGCCTATCCCTAATCGGAACAGTCGAGATTAAACACTATCGGCGATATAAGTTAAATACTTCGATAACTCACCTATGGATTACCATCGGTCTGATATCGGCTGATTGTAGGCCAACCAAGTTGAAATCGAGGTCGAAGGGACCCACCCTTAGACACCTTTTATAAAAAATCGCAGCCAATCCTTAATCGAAACAGTCGAGATTAAACACTATCGGTGATATAGGTTAAATACCTCGATATCTCACCTATCGATTACAATCGGTCCGATATCGGCTGATTGTAGCCAACTGAGTTGAAATCGAGGTCGAAGGGACCCACCCTTAGACACTTTAATATAAAATTGCACCCTATCCTTAATCGAAATAGTCGAGATTAACCACTATCGGCGATATAGGTTAAATGCCTCGATATCTTCCCTATCGATTACAATCGGTCAGATATCGGCTGATCGTAGCCAACCGAGTTGAAATTAAGGTCGAAGGGACCCATTGAAATTAAGACGAGGGGTTTCTCTGCTGGGGTTAGATATAGTACCGTTATGGCTAATTTATACATTTTTTAGACCGAAGATATTGAGTAGAACGCTTCTGATGAGTCTTAAATAGAAAAAACTCGCGTCAGGCGGAGCTAGATATAGAGTGTAGAATGAGGAATAAATGACCAGTTTCTATTTGAAAATAAGGAATAGGGAATAAGTAAACAGTGACTTATTCCTTATTTAGTGTTCTAATAATAAGGAATAAGTAACCTTTTAATTTAAAAAAGACTACAATGAAAACAATCAGGGGCCTTCAACAAGGCAAGTAGGCGCTGCTCGCTGTTTTGCGATTGGCCAATTCCCTATTTAGGAATTATTTAGTTATTCCCTTTTTAAATAATGAATAAGGAATAGGGAATAAGTAACCAGTTAGGTATTCCCTATTTAGCAGCTTTTAGAATAAGGAATAAGTAACCAGTTACACATGTACTTATTCCTTATTTAAATAAGGAATCAGGAATAGAGAATAAGTAACCAGTTACGTATTCCTTATTTAGTGATTTTTAGAATAAGGAATAAGTAACCAGTTACTTATTCCTAATTTAGAGGTTTTTTAGAATAAGGAATAAGTAACCAGTTACTTATTCCTTATTTATAGGTTTTTAGAATAAGGAATAAGTAACCAGTTACTTATTCCTTATTTAAATAAGGAATAAGGAATAGGGAATAAGTAACCAACTTGACGCTTCTTGAACGTTGCCGTTTTTATCAATTTCACAGTGAAGCACGAAGGTTGTAAATTAAAAATGGCAACTTGTTGCACGAATGAAAACCATTACCACCATGCCAAGAAATCAAAGCCAGAAATTCCGGTAAACCCCTACTGCAGCCGCACTCATATATATATTGATTTTATTCAACAAAATTAAATTTATTTATGAGCTTTATTTACGTGTCACGGTTTTATACCAAATGGTCAAAATTAATTATCAAATTATTTTACTCTATGGGATATTTGAAGACCTCTTTGAAGAATTTTCTTGGCATGGGCTTAAGTTTTCAATTCAGTTGGGAAAGTTTTTATCTTATTTCAGGTTCCGCGCGTGTAACTTTGAAACACGTTCATTGATTATTTTCTTACAAAATGTACATTTTTTTTAGCAGCAGCTAGTAACAGATTTGTATTTTGATTTAGGAACAGACATTTAAATGTAGAATTTTACCTGGGATTTACAGACTTAGCAAGCGATTTTTACAGCATTGAAATTTCTTTTCTTTACCAAAATTCTTGGGAGTTAGCTGCACACTGTTGTGATAATAAGATTCAAAATGGAATAGATTTTATCCTGTACGTGTTCATATTTGTGCCATTGACATGGAAGTCCGAGCGGCTGTCAGTCGACTTCTATATTGGTTCATAATAAATACTATAGAAAGACGAACAGACCGCTCATTAACATGATGTCTGTCGGTCACGTTTGGTTGTCCCCCTGACAGTTCGGTGGTTTTTTTTCGGAGATCTGTTTATACAGATTTTCTGCTTTCCTCCACCATTCTTGATTACGGGTAAGTGATGTGTCGGGCAGGATGTCGGTAAGGATAGATCAGTTGTCCTAACTAGTTCGAACCCGCTCTTTATCTTGACATTTTGGTCTATCTTTTGGTGTAAGTATGCGATTTTGGTGGTTTGTATATAGCCCATTTAGTAAAGGTTGAGCAACGCGAAAAGTAAACGGGAGGGAGGGTGGGTTCCTGCTGCCAGTAGTCCTTTTTCTCCACTTGGTTTGACGCGTCAGGTTAGGGAGCTAGTTTAGACACACAGAAATATGCACCGATGCGCTGGGGTCAGCGTTACGGAAT
This sequence comes from Arcuatula senhousia, assembly GCA_963971305.1. Taxonomy (NCBI): domain Eukaryota; kingdom Metazoa; phylum Mollusca; class Bivalvia; order Mytilida; family Mytilidae; genus Arcuatula; species Arcuatula senhousia. Next base: position 9,475,916 of record OZ020317.1, on the reverse strand, counting down.
GCTAGAACACACCCTACCCGTCTTATGGTGGCGGGTTGTTTTACGTCACGTCGTGACGGTTGTCTTTGCATACAGATTCTGATTGACGTATTATGAAAATGGCACTTTTGTCTGTCTGATGTACAGTTTTATGTCAATCCCGTTATAATTGAATATAAAAATCCCGTTTTCCCGTGGCTAAAAATGTGATATTCCCGTATCCCGATGTTTTTCTATCCCGATTTCCCGATCTTTAAACAAGGCAATCCCGAATTTCCGTTGCTAAAATCGGCCGATCCTGGCGTCCCGAAAATGGTCTCGCCCCCCCCCCCCCAGACTTATACATATATGATGGTATTTCAAAGAAAGTTAAAAAAAACACAGATTGCGACAGAAAAAAAAAAACCTGTTTAAAAATCTCGGACAGTCTTAGGCAGTCTTGTTATTAAAACTCATTTTTAATGTAAACCCAATAAAGAAATAAAGAAATGTTTTATCGTTATAGTTTTATCAATAATCGTAAAAAAGATGTACGAAATATGATTCTTATAAGATTAAAATGATGTTCAAACAACCAGTTTTATTAATTAAATTGTAAATATCAATAATAGGTCTAGTTGTTATAATTCTTTTATATTTTGTTCGCCGAATAAGTCTATTTTGCCTTTTAAAAACAGAAAATAACTGTTTTAAAAGATTTGAAGTTTCGTGAATACGGGTGTGTGTGTGTGGGGGGGGGGGGGGGGGCTTTTGTCTTTGATTTAGGGTATACCTGTGCCATTGTCCTGTTCTTAACAATATCAAGAAATTTTCAAAAAAAACTAGCCCGAATATACCAGCGGATATTGTATATCATACCATGTTATGACCACGTCAAAATGATTTGATACCTATATTTAATTGTATATAATGCCGTTCAAAGGAAATTCACAGAGGAAAGAACTTTTTTCAGCTGAAATAGATCAGGAACTATCATTGTTAGAAGCATTCTAAGGTTAAAATTGCATGTCTATTTTATTAAATAGATGAAGCTGTTTTCTTTCACACATTTTTAACCCTGTTTGTAACAGCTTGGCTGAATTTATTACTCTGTTTTACACCTTGATGCTAAAGCCTATATAGCGGCACACTCATATCAAACTTGAAATAGTTTATCTTCTAGCAGCGGGGTACTAGCCTACTGTAACAATAAGAACTTTTTGTTGTTACGGTTTTGCCGCAATCGTATCTTGTGCGGGCCTATAGATAATCTAAAATAGAGTGTGTTGACTTGTAGCCCTGTATTTTATTTTATTAAAATCTCAGAGGACTGTGAGAGCATATGTGGTGTATACTTGTATGTTTTTATATCTTTTTTTTTAATAAAATAAAACAAAATAAAATGATTATTTTAAGTATACATTGTATGGAAAGGGGGCAAGATATACTCATTATCCCTATTAGGATACTATTCAGTGTATACAGCGACACAACTGCTTTTGCCATGTTTGCATTGTTATGACCATCTCTCAACCAGAGTTATTCTAACTCCTTCAGTATATTTAGACACATCATGTGAAGTTGAAAGAGGTTATTCCTTGCTTTTTTCTCTACCAATTCCATTAACTGGCCAGAAAAAAATTTCTTTGAATTATGTACAATCCACTATTAGCTTTGTAATCACTATCTTATTATTGAACATTAAACACCATGTATTTTAAAGGTACTATTTTTAACCTCTTTACAGACGGCAAAAGATTAGGGCAGATAATTTTTTAACGGTGGAAGTCGAACTGAATACAAAAAAAGAGAGTTTTTCGAAAATGTTCAACACTGCTTCGGTTGTTTCACGATGGCCAAACAGTCGTAGAATCGTTAAATATATAAATTAAAATCATTAGCTTATGTATTTGTTGAATTTTGAAATAATAAAACAAAAATCCCATGCGGTTTTCGGATAATTATCCAGTTTTCTATCATCCAAAATGCATTGCCTTCCGTTTACGTTTTCTTTCGCACTTTATAGCAACTTGTAAATAAGGACAATAACTCTACCTCATTTAATTTGGGATCAATTTATTTGAATTCAACTGAGTTAATCGTGTTTCATAACCGTAAGTCCGTTTATCATAAAAGAATTCATTACGAATGATACAATTTAAAACGAAATTCACAACATTGTTATTGTTTATAAACAGGTATTTGATTATAATTTTTGACAAAATTAATTTAAGGGTTTGAATGTTTTTTTTCTTTACATCATTGTACATCGTCAACTTTGGTCTCAGGTTGATCCGTCCTAGGTTGATCATGTTGATCCGTCCTGAGTAGATCCGTCCCTTTGTTCAGCAGGTAGGGTTTTAGGCATAGGCATTGTCTAAATGCGAGCACGGCACAAATGCAGCATAAGAGTTAGTACAAGTTGATCAGTTTTTTTTTTTTGCATTTTGAATACATTTATACCTACCGTTTGAGTTGAAAACATACAACATGAAACAGCACAGATGGATCCTCTTGTTTGCCCTCATATGACGGAGCTCTGTGCTCAATTGAGAAGTAAAATCGATTAAAATTCAAAATAAAAAATCTAAAATATCAAAAATATTCGGAACAAAGATTTTTCTTTGAAACAAACGATAACCCCCCCCCCCCCCCCCCCAAAGACCAACCATCTTGAAAATGAACCTCAAAGAACTACACGGTGTCAAACCCCTGTACAGTGCATTCCGGAAGTAGTGCGTTTTTCAATGGTAAACAAGGAAGGAAAGTTGATTGTTGACTAAGAAAACCTTGAATATGAATACAATACATTGTTCAAAAATACCTTTTGAGTTTGATTCTTGTAAATGAAACCTTTGCTAAAATGAATAAATACACAAATACAACAATTCTTTATCATTCGTCGTTTAATTTTGAAAACTCATTATTAGGGTCATAGTATTTTATCAGAAAACTCGACAGAAAAATCATGCATATTTGGTACTTTACATACTTTTAATTAATCTTCTGGGTATCATCAGAAACGTTATACGTATAGTTATTGAATTAAATTTGAGGTAAAACTACATACTTTGAAAGAAATTAGAGATCATAGTTTCTTTCTTCACTGTACGGCTCGTTGCAATGATACTGTACGGTTCGTTGCGCGTACTCTCTCTGAAACTGTACGGCCCGTTGCACCTTTTTGCGCATCAAACGTGGTGAAAGGTATCTCAACCAACCATTCCGTATTCTTCTCACGTAGAAGACTTTACTTTAAATACATGTTCAAATTAAAAAAAAGATTGGAGACTTTGTTTTAATAATTACTACTAGTTAACCTTCCTAGCATACTCGTCAAGAGGCATTGTGAAATATTGTCAAGCAGTCAAATAAAGACAGCAAACAAGTAATTAGTCGTCTGCGGGCCCGGGAGATGAATAGGCCTTGGGTCTTGGGAATCTGACATCAGGTCGGTGTTCAGTCTCAGAGAGCCCCTAGGCCTGGTGTGTACCTTATATGGCTGAATTTGGTACCATGGCCCTCGTCCGCGGGCAATATCAGGTCTATAATACGGAAACTCTGACCGCTTACCATAATGGGCCAATGGCATGGAGAAGGCCACGCTTCATGCATGTAAAAGCAAATAAGTTTTCGGGACACTTCGTCCATACTATGACTTCGGCCATGGACACTTCGTCCATAGACACATCGGCTCCAGTAGAGGTCGGCCATACTGTATTCGGACACTTATGAATTCTCATTTATTTAGACCATCAAAACTAAGGAAGAAAATATTTCTAAAGTTGTTATCTTGCAATCTTCCAATATCATGTATATGACGCGATATAAAAAGATGTTTGTAGTTGCTCCGCATACTCCATCTTTTTGAAAATGTTCGTTGATTTTAAAAGCCATACCATACATATAAACCAATGAACGTATAACTTGGCCGCAGCATGATAATTTTCATCCACATTTCCTTGTAATATGTATTTGAGTCTTGGATTTGACATTAATATTAATGATTATTATAAAAAAAACTTGTAATAATAATAACTTTATTCTCATCAACCAATATTACAGAGGTACAGAGAAATACTATATACAATATTTACAATATTACAACAACAAAAAAGACATCATAAACATACTAGATAGATACTAATACAATGTAATTAACAGACAGACAGTCAGACAGTTAGTCAAGAAGACTCGTTTTTCTATTGATAATCTTAATAAATTTACAGAGCTTGTATAGTTTAACTTTGTTTTGGGTTGTCATTGTTTCTTTAAACTTTAAAATATTTGGGTTTCGAATTAGATGTCCACTGATCAAATTTCTTCTTTCTTGAGACAACGCATTGCATTCCAGAATATAATGAAATTCATCCCCAATTTGCTCGTTACAAAGCATACATTTTCTATCAGATCTGTCAATATTATGCCATCTTCCCGTTTCAATGGGGAGTTTATGATTACATGTTCTGAATTTACAAAATAAAACGGATGCTTTTTTATTGAGTATTTCAAAGTAGTTTTCGAATTCTAGTGTGTCTTTAAAAAGCTTATAATTTGTTGCTTTTGAACAATTTTGTGTTTCATCGTGCCAGTTTTGACGAAATTGATCAGTGAGACATTGTCGTATACTTTGTTTTAACCACACAGAAGATGGGAAAGTTTGAGAGTCCCAAATGTGTGTTAGTCCACATTCATTGAATATATTTTTAATGTAGACAAGCCATGGGAAATTCCTATTTTGAATATTTGAAAGATGTAGCATTAATCTGTACAAAATAGAGGATAGCTTTGTTTGTTTGCCAATAAGTAATTTGGACCAATACATAACCATCCTAGTTTTGATATCTACACTCAAAGGAAATCGTCCCAATTCGCCGTATACAAAGCAATTTGGTGTAGAAGACTTAAGGTTAAGTAGAAGTTTACAGAATTTTAGATGGATTCTTTCTAATGAGTGGTAGCTTTTAAACCCCCAAAGTTCACAGCCGTATAGAAGTATTGGTTTTACCATCTTGTCAAACAGGTCTAAATGACAAGCAATTGATAGATTGTGATATCGACCTAGCTTGATAATTTCGTACATGGCTTTTCTTCCCTTTTCTGTTTGAGCTTTTATTGCAGGACCAAAATTTCCGGTTTTGGTTAAATTTGTTCCGAGGTAATTAAATTCTTTTACAATCTCTAGATCGATGTTATCAAAAACAAAACGTAAATTATTAGGGAGCCTCCCATTTGAGAAACACAAGATTTTTGATTTCCCGATGTTTACATTGAGTTTCCATGAATTACAATATTCACAGAAACTATTTAACTGTTGTTGGAGTCCATCTGGTGTTTCGGACATTAGGACAGTGTCGTCTGCATATAAAAGTGCAAATATTTTCAAGAAAATTCCTAGACTACTTTCTAGTTCATCAGTTATCGTTGACAATCCTGTATTATTTTGACTTTCAAGAAATGACTCAAGATCATTAAGAAAAATAGCAAAAAGGAAAGGTGACATATTTTCTCCCTGTCTCACTCCGTTATTACAGGAAAAGAAATCTGACTTCTCATTGTTAAAAACAATATTTGATTTTATACTTTTATACATGTTTTGGATAACATTTAACATTTTGCCATTGATATTACTTAAAATCAATTTATGCCAGAGACCCGTTCTCCATACTTTATCGAAAGCCTTTTCAAAATCTATAAAGGCACAGTAAAGTTTCTTTTTTTTAAGTTTGAGAAGTTCAAATAATGCATGTAAAGAAAATAAGTTATCTGTGACACTATAACCTTGCCGGAAGCCACATTGATTTTCGTTTAGTATTTGAAATTCCTCTGAATATTTATTCAGCCTTTCTGTAAGTACAGCTGTAAAGAGTTTACCTAAACAACTCACAATTGTAATGGGTCTAAAATTTTTAGGGTCGTGACTGTCCCCTTTATTTTTATAAATGGGTTTTATGCTTCCTATAAGCCAACTATCAGGCACAATACCTGTATCAAAAATGAGGTTGAATAACTTTTCATAAATATGTATGAATTGGTCAGAAGTAGATTTAATATACTCATTAATAATTTTATCTTCACCGCAGGCTTTGTTGTTCTTTAACTTTGAAATACATTTTAGAATTTCTTCCTTTTCTATATAAAGATTTATTTCATTATTTATTTGATTTAATGATTGGTGGTCTAGAGTGGGTAAATTGTTATTTCCATTTTCGATAGGTGTCTCGTTCAGTTCTTTAAAAAATTCAAACAATTTTTCAATAGGGATATTTGTTTGTTTTTTAGAATTTCCGCGTCGGAGGGTTTTCCAAAACTCTTTCGGGTCTTTATGGCGCATATCTTTTAGCCTTTTTGAAAGATTATCCGAATATTGTCGAGTTCGAGTAAATGACCATGCTAATTGTTTAGAATTGAAATTCAATCAAGTCTTAGCGTGTGTCACAAACAACATGGCTTCGATGATAAACTAAAACAACAGTCAAGCTGAAATATAATAATTCAATTAAGAAATAATTAGCCGAACACTATAATTCATCGATTTTTTATGGCCAATTTTCTGGATCTTAGACCAGAATAAAATCAACTTGATTTCTGGAAAAAAACTCGTGTCATTTGAAGACGTCCCTTCTTTGTGTCTTAGGGACTTAAAAGTTTAAGTCTAAAAAAAACAAAACCAATAAAGTTGTCTAAAAGACGGTTGATGGCCTAGACAATATATATTAGAGGTCTATGCAATATATAGACAATTACACTATTGTGAGTTAGGAGATTGTGACCCACTTTGGCGAATGATTTTGAAAAAATCTATAATTTAAAACATCCGCTTGAGTAGAGTTGATGTGAGTCAATGAAATCAAAAAGTTGAGTTTCACACAATCTCCTTTTTTGAAAATGTCTTTTAAGGTAAAACAAAGATTTTGATTCAAAATTTTCAAATAAAAAAAATAGAAAAATCAACAACGAAAAACCGCACACATGTTAGAAGAGTTAAAGAGGTATACATGTATATCAATTGAGTCGGGAGTTCCTCGGGGTTCTGTACTAGGTCTAGCCCTATCCTTTTAACATTTACGACATTCCAGTAGGTTAAACGGCAATAATATGATTAAGGTCCTGCCTTCTTAGCGAACATCGGAAATATGTATTTTTAAAATATATCCATGTGCTCGACTTATAAGTCTAAGAGGGAACTTTCAAAAAGGAATCAAATAGTACTAGCAAAGTCTGACCCCACCCCACCCAAATCATTTGCACTTGGACTCTACTTTCATTTTCAGGTAAGGCCCTTTTATTTATTATCATGACTTTATATTATGAATTAGTCGTTGTCATTGCAAGGTTGTAATAGATTTTACATGTATTCAGTTAATTTATGTTTTTCTTTATCTTACTTAGAATTTAACAAAGCTTGGTCAGTATTATGCATAAGGTGTGACAAGTCAATGCCCAATAGGACGATTTCAACAGTTGCCTAACGTTAGCTCGGTTATTTTCGGAAATCGTTTTTCAGCGAAAAACACCGAGTGGTTTTTAAATAAAAAATCTTTGTGTAAAAATAAATAAATGGATGAATGAGTGTTTTATCAATGGATTTGCGTTTTTTATTTATGCGGAACATATTATGATCTATTTTTTATAAGCCCCGAGGGTTGATTGTTTTACTTGCTCCGTGCCTGTTAAATTTGCTGCTCCGTTAAAGTAAACCTGTTCCCGTTTTCTCGTCAGCATATTTCTGGCACATCTCAATACATGCATAATGCGGTAGGGCTCGCATCTGCGATGCTCGCTACTAAGAATATTTTCCGATGACAAACCAAACAACAACAACAATAAACACAAACACACACGCATAACAACAAAACTGCATTCGGCAACGTGAACTCAAGTCGAAACGAGAGTGAACTCAGATGTTCCGAAAGAGTAAGCAGTTTCTGCTATAGCACACCCGACACGTTGTCAAAGTTCGATTAAGTGTTGGTCAAATCCGGGAAGGATGACATTACCAAACTCTATGTCAATCAACATCGGTGCTTATCTGAGAGCTAAAAATCCCGTATTTGTATACAAGCACATGATGTCTTCCGTAAAATCATGAAACCAAAACATGAATACCGGAATACAGAAAAAAAAACCAAATAAATCATTTTTAAGTTACTGTAAATGTACCTATTTTCACGGGTACTTATTTTTACGATTTTCTGATCTCTACTATTTCACAGACACTGGTACTGCTCATAGTTCTCAGTATTCATTTTATATACATGTATTGATAACATTTGCTGTTTTGTCTATTTAATACATTTTTATTTCATTTCGCAGGTATTTTTAATTTCGTGAAATCCGTGAAAATAGATACCTCGCGAAAATAAGTACGTTGACAGTTGGCTCTTTGCTGTACTTTTGATAACATGTTGAAGTAACTAAGTTGAGTTTGTCATTTTATGCCAAGTTTGTAATTTTTCGCATGTTTGTTTTCTCAAAAGGACTGGTATTTAAATGGGAAAATGGAAACCACTACTAATGAACCAGATGAAGAGGGGAAAAGCTATAAATGTGATACATGTAATAAAAGATTTCACAAGAAAGCCAAACTGCAATACCATTCGCGAATACATACAGATATTAGACCCTTCCAATGTGATCAGTGTGGAAAATGTTTTACTCAAAACCAGATTTTAAAGCAACACAAATTAATACACACAGATGTAAAACCATATAAGTGTGATATATGTGACAAGGCATTTCTTCTGAAGGGACCACTAAAGAAACACTTGAGAACCATGCATAAAGGTGAACAAACTAGTATATTTGATGATTGTCGTAAAGATTTGAGCAGAGTTCCACCTTCACAGATACAAAAGAGGACACAAACTGGTGAAAAGAAAGAACACATAGATAAATCCTACAAATGTAATTTATGTAGTAAAATATTTGGTCGAAATTAGGAGTTTCAAATACACATGAATATACACGCAGGCATAAAACCGTACGTTTGCGAGAAATGTGGTAAAGAATTTGGTCGAAGTCAACACCTTAAGATACACATGAGGATACATACAGGTGAAAAACCTTACAAATGTAATTCTTGTGATAAATCATTTACACAAAATTCTTCTTTAAAGGTACATTTAAAGTCCCACGTTATTACATGTACAAAGACACATACTTGTAACACGTGTGACAATACTTTTGCTTGTAAATCTTCTTTAAAGGCACACTTATTGACACATGAAGTTGAAAAGCCACATAAGTGTGATATTTGTGGTATGACTTTTTCAAATGAGAAACGACTTCAGAAACACATTATTGTACATACATCTGAAGTATTAGAGAGCGACAAAAAAAGCAACACATGTGGCGTATGCTTTAAACAATTCAGCAGGAAAGATACGTTACATGTTCACATGAGGATACACACAGGTGATCTGCCGTACAGTTGTGGTGCTTGTGGTAAAAGATTTAGCTATTGCTACGGGTTACAGAGACATAGACTGACACGCTGTGACACTGGTGAAAGGCCGCACAAGTGTGATCATTGTTCTAAATCTTTTTTCCTGAAGAATGAGCTAGATAATCACATGAGAATACATACAGGGGATACACCTTACAAATGTGATGAATGTGGGAAAAGGTATAGCATATACAAATCTTTTCGGAGTCACTTAAAGAAACACACGAGTGATAAACCTTATAAATGTAACCATTGCGATCAATCATTTAACTGTTTTGGATCATTATGGACGCATAAACAGGTACACACTAGAATTGAACGTTACAAGTGTGAGTTATGTGATCAACGTTTCTCTCGCATGAGTGATCTCAAGAAGCACAAGAGGATCCATACGGGCTATAAACCTTACAAGTGTGAAATATGTGGGCAAGGATTTAGTCGTAGTGATACTAAACTGACCCACATTCGAAAACACAACAGGGATTTTTCATATCAATGCAGCGAATGCGATGCAGGTTTTTTCCGAAAAATGCATTTGATCAGACACATGCAAAAACACACTTGCGAAAAGCTTTAAAACGTTATAATAGCTTAAGTTTATACCAAGAGAAGCTTTAAAAAAAAAAAAACGTTCAGAAATTTTTACATGTAAATGGTGGGTAAAATGGAAAAACCCGTGTATTAATTAATGTACAGGTTATGTTTTACAAAATGTATGTCATGTTTGTGTGACACTCAGTTTTCACATGTTTCAGTCGAATGTATACATATATGTTGTTTTCAAATTTATGGTGATTTTACTCCTGATAAATTTTTTTGGAATTTTTGAAATTACATGTAGTCAATGTTTAGTTTAAATAATGTATTTATCCTGGATTGGGAAACAAGCCTAATGCTTCTATAAATCATCTCCAGTTTACAGTTTGCGAGTGTGCATGGCCTTTGTAGCTGCCCCCATTGAGCTTGCTCTTATCGAACCAAACAAAGGGGTTTTTAACGTGCACAGGGTATTGCACTCCCCATACACGAGGCAACCTTTTTTCGTCCCGTTCGAACGACTAGCATTGTTTCTTGAGACCTTCATCGCAAATGGTGTCAAGAGATCTAAAGAGTCGTAAAATCGGTCTATGAGTGTTCACTCCTGACGAGGATCGAACCACGAATCTAGGTGTTTGTAGCCCGACGCTTTAACCACTACACCAACGGGTATCTAGCCATTTTTAGTCATGTTAGTAGGATATACACCTGACAATGCATTCCGCATGTTAAATATCAAGGTATCAGTTGGATAGATACATGCTAAATAAATCCCGATGGTTTATAAATATATTACATATACATACTGCCTTTATTCGGTTAACCGAGAATTTGGTCTGTTGGTTGAATTTTAAAAGGGAACTATATGGGGAATGTGTCTGTTGATGAGTCGGTTAGAAGAAGCAAAGAGGCACAGATGGGGCATTCGAGAGTCAAAAGTCCGAAAGGGCAACGACAAAACCGGTCAACACAAACAAGAACAGCATGAACAGCAAGAGGAAACACAACATCAACCGCACAGAAATCAGCAACGCGGACTCAAGCCAGGAGTGAACTCAGGAGCTTCGGAAAATTATTCCATATCAGAAGCACTAGAACCCATATATATCATATTTTATCATAATTATATCATAAAATGTATTAAATTTTATAAAATAGTTCCTTGGGTTCAAGATATTCTCTTTGTGTTATTTTTTAGATTTGGTGTACTTTTATTTAGAAATAATGCATGGCTGCCCGTTGTTTTTTTGGAGATTTAACCATGGGTGCCCATTATTTTCGTGGATATTTTACCCAGAGCGTAAATCGAAAATAAACCACGGCCGGACATGAATTATTTCTATTCTAATATGACAATTTGGTGTTTTGCAAGACCTATAGTGTACAATGCTACAGAAGCCATTTTGTTGTTTCTTGCTACGTTTATGTTCAAATGATCCTTTATGACGTCGGCAATTTCAGCGTTAAATCATATAATGACGTCGCCATTTCTAGCGCAAAATGAACTGTGACGTCGACATATGTTTTATTGGAATTTAAACATGGCTTGTCACCATGGTTTGTATTGTTCTTTCCGAGGACCCATATTAGAATATGAGTTTATTATCTTATGTGTATACTTTGTTTATTAGCATTATCGAAATTTATGTAAATTCTAAATAGACGATAAAGAGATGTGGAATAAGTGTACGTGACGCAACCAACATAAAGAAACTGGAATTTAAAAAATAACAATAAAATACAGCCAGCAGTCTTAAACATGACCATAGGTCGCTTCTCGTCGTCTTGCATTGACCCAAGACTAAACATACAATACATAAGTTCCAAAATCAAGCCCAAAATTATCAACGAAAGACACATTTCTGGACATAGAACAATAAAGCAGATAGATGCCATAGACAAACAAAAGCTTTGATTGAGATTCCTGGCTTAGAACAGGCACATATAAAATGTGGCGGGGTAAAACTAGTTTTTTTTGGCCCAACCTTCACCCTATTGATACTCTTGTACAAAGCACACAAAAAAACACACACTAAAAATCAAATCGATAAAAGTCCAATTCATTAAGCATGTTAGGAGCTTGTTTAGGGGGGTACCAATATCCCATATCCCCATAAATTTTTCATCAAATATCCTGTATCTCAAAAAATGTTTTTCCAGTATCCCATATCCCTGTAAATAAAATTGACAAAAATATCCCATATCCCAGTAAGTTTTGCCTCAAATATCCCGTATCCCACTAAGAAAATGTGTGGTTATCCCATATCCCAATATACCCTAAACAAGCCTCATGTTAAGAGAGAACCTGAGACAAGAGGAAACTTCTTCCTACCCAAGGCTTAACTTTATCAAATTCATATGATTTTTTTTTCCTAGAGGCAAATGGAAACCAATGTAGCAATAGAACAAATGTCAGTTGGGCAAATTTTTGATATAATCTTTCCTCTTCATATAGTGTTATGAATTTTCAGTATTGTCTCTAATGTGTCCTGAATATATTTTTTGCTTGGAACTTTGTTGTTTATATCACAAGCATTCGTTCGCATTGGCGATATTTTGTTCATTTTATCATACTTTAGTGTCCATCGCCTATAGATAAATTATATAGAGTTGCAAGAAGCAGAGGTACCAATGGGGTATCCGAATGTCAAAAGTCTGAAAGGGCAGAGACAAAACAAGTTAACGCCACCATAGTTAATTTTTGCAAGGGCGTAAAACACAAATCCTCTCACTCATTTGCTCGGGATATAGTAGACATTGACTGTGGCTGTATAACATCATTGAAATAAACCCCCCAAAAAACTATTAAGGAACAATACCCAGGGTATATTCAAAGAGCCACTAGCTAGACAAATGATTTTACTAGCTGGTGGCTTCATTTTTGACTCGACCGAAAATGCCGGGAGCCCACCTCTTTTCATACCTTAACTGCTGCTGGCTCTTTGACTCTCGAACCTAAATGCCGTGAACAGGCCCCTGAGGTACATATGAAATTTCATAGGGATAGCAAACTACATATTTTTTAGAAATGTTTAAAGCTGTTGGAATTCTTGTTTCTGGCGAAGTTCTTACACACGCAGGCATCGTCCTGTAGCAATCAAAGCCCCTATGTCATCGGTCGTAAGGTTGGGCTATGAAGGAAACTTTTTAAATTCAATGTTTTGTGGGAAGTGTTGGACCAAAAGTAAAAGAGGATAATTTTTTCCAATTAATTATTTTGGGGCGTGTTTTTTCAAAAACAAAGCTATCGAATATTTTAGTGGAAATGTAGTTAGAAATTAGTCCTCCAAAGAATGCATATATGTCAAATAGCTTGTAAGTCCACCATCGGCTGAATGTGTATGTGTGTCTATAGCAATTGACTTTCAATATTGGGCAATGCACAGGGTTCAACATGTTGAGGTTATATCATCCTGCTTTAAGCGAAGTTTTTTATTCAGATATGAAACCAGTAGCACACATATCTTTTTGCCTTCCATAATTATATCCAATGCACTTTTTATAGCAGCCCTGATTTTTAATTTACGATGTTTGCAGGATGATACAACCACAGCATAATTATTGTCAGAGTATTGATATAACTTGTCAACTGTTAGATAGTCTTGTAAAAAAGACAGTAAACCAGGACTGTATTTAAATGTTGACATTGATCTTAATGGGATAAACCGTAGGTTGACCTTAAAAGAGTTAAACAACAACCGTCCACCAACAAAACTTTTTAAGACGTTCAGTCAGCCCTATTCAACAACCTTCTCAATAGAATTATTCAAAAACATTAAGATGTCCAGCATTATTTGAACAACTTTCTCAACAGAGGAAGAAATCGGAATACCCGGAGAAAACCACCGACCTTGAGCAGTTGACTAACCTAATTATAATCAACAACAGTCGGGGAAGTCCCTTTTGTGAATTACAAAGGAGACCTGAACACCAGTCGAGAAGTGATCAGCTAGTGATCAATAGTGTGGTATTTAAACCAGCACCTTAGACCACTCAGCCTCCCATTCCCCCAACACTTCACAAAAATATATACAATTAACAAGAATTTATAATTAAGCAATGTCCGATCAAAGTTTTTCTTGTGTTGTATTAGCGAATTAGTTTGGTTGTCTAATGAAACCAATTATACGGAAATTGTTTCAACGATATTATTTTATCTTATTCATAATTGATGCTGATATATTCTATTGCACTTCTATAAATAGCAATTATTTCACTGATACTTCTTCTTTATTAGCTATTTTTGGATATTTTAATGGTATTGTTTTTAAATATTGATTTATTTTACCGATATCTTAAAATAAAAAAGAATAAAAGGCTAACGTCCCAAAGCCACTCGTCTCAACTTCGGATGGCTTTGGGTAGGCAGCAGACTCGCCCAAGGATGGCGTTCATGTTTCTTGTGGGAATTTTTAGCGTTTTTACAAATTTTCAGTTACATGTAATACTGGTCGATGGACAAAACTGTGATACATTGGAAACGTGTGACTGTTCCGAGTTAACTCTTAATTCGACTTCTCTTTCAGTGGTCAACTGCAGTTTGAAAAACTTAAACCAGGTACCAACCGGTCTTCCTTTAAACAGATATGTATAGTAAGTATACCTCTATTTCATATAATGGTTACATACAAATGGTGTGTTAATTAATTTCCTGTTTTAGATTTGTATCATCAAAAGCCATGATAAAAGAAGATAAATCGGCAAGATGCAAGAGGGTTTTAATTGTTTTGAAAGAGAACAAAATACTAAGTTTTATTAACGCTTTGTGTACATAAAAATATTAAGTTTACTGTCTTTTATAGATTTTTTTTATTTATAAACTAATAGGGTTATTTATTCACGAATTAAATGAACCTTGTGTGGATTAACACGAGCTAAGACTCCTTTGTTTAGTAAAATCAAGAAATACTAGCCTTTATATGATAACAATATAAAAGAATACAACGTAGGTTTTGAGAATATAATATAAAGTTATTATGTATCCCAGAAAAAAAAGATTCTATGCCTTATCAGGTTTCAACTGGTATTATATACTAGCATTCTATTACGAAAAAGTATCATGACAATAAGGAATGAATCTACAAATAAAACAAAGAAATGTTGTGTCTTTTTTGTTCTTTAACTAAAATGAAGTCTTATGTAAATGTCTTTACAATATAGTATTCGGCCATTTATTATTTATTAATAAATCATTTTGATTTGCAGTGACTTTCATTCTACAAAACGTTTTAGAATCCGTTTTTCAATTTTATGTCATTGCCTGATGATGATAAATCTTTATTTATATTCAATAATGAAAATGTATGCAGTATAGTTGCCATAGTATTTTATTGAGAAGAAATAGCTTTTCATATCATTAATTCTATGACACTTTTTATAAATTGTAACTTTTAACTGTATTTAATATATATATGTTGTTTATATATTAAAAAAGTCTCTCATAATTCTTTTAAGAATGGCTCATGCATTTTAACTTGTATGTTTTAAACTTTTATTGTTATCATATTTTATAATGAATGTATGTGGTGAGACCTTACTAAACTATTGAATCTTGAATCTTTAATTTTTAGTGATTTTAGTTATAACCAGCTAAGCATACTAGATTTGATTAACATATTGTTAAATCTGATGGTAGAGACCATAGTGAAGATCTTGTAAGTATGCGATAATAGCTAAGTCATAAATGCTTGGTGTACTACCAACTACAGTTAATGCTTGCATCCTGCAGACAGTCCAACCAAACGTTCAATATCTGTAAATAAAGGTAATAACAAAGTTACCGAACTCAAATGATAAACCTCAATGTCCAATAGAAAAGACCAAACACGGAAGACACACCGTAGATCGCTATGGTCCTGACTTGGTACAGGCATTTCAAATGAAATGATGGGTTAAACCAGGTTTTATGGCGCATAACACAAAAGGAAATATATATGCCTATAGTCCCTGCTTTAAATGCTTTTTATCTTATTTTCACGACTACATTGTAATTAAATATGTTTAATCAATTTAT
The DNA here is from genome assembly GCA_963971305.1 of Arcuatula senhousia. Classification (NCBI taxonomy): domain Eukaryota; kingdom Metazoa; phylum Mollusca; class Bivalvia; order Mytilida; family Mytilidae; genus Arcuatula; species Arcuatula senhousia. Next base: position 9,459,960 of record OZ020317.1, on the reverse strand, counting down.
AACTAAGATATCGACAATATAATAATATTTTACACGACAGTTTATCATTTAATAAGGAATAGTACAAGTCAATCGTTTCATTCTACTGTCCATTTTTGTGCTCACCATTAGTTGTTTAGACTGTCTTAAGAATCTCAGCGTCTTAAACTGGGTGTATACCCACAACTTAAACAAAAACTGCCTACTTTTCCAGAGCATCTGAGTTGACTTTCGTTTCGACTTGAGTTCACATTTATCTTCAATACCATTAGTTTGCACAAAGTGTGAATTAAATTACACGCGACGGGGGATCAGTAATTTATGTATTTACTAAATTGAGAGTCGCAGGATAAACACAGGATAAAATCTTTTGTGGCTGTCTACATGGTCTAGCTGAAGCTGGCAACGATCCCCGTCTTGAAGGCCCCGAACGATTGTTCTTCTATCTGTGCTGCTTACAAACTGTTCAAGAGTCTTTATATGGATGATGAATTTGAGCAAAGGTGCCAGAGGGGGCATCCGAATATCAAAAGTCTGATGGGCAGAGACAAAACCAGTAAACACCAACGAGAACAGGACAAAAAACAGACAACATTAAAAATACGATAACACAAAACCTATTGAATAACAATTAACAAGGCGAACTTTAGTCGAAACAAGAGTGAACTAAGGTGCTTTGAGTAGCACACATCCACCGAAAAAATGAAATCTTGTAAAAAATACAAATGACAACAAAGTTCCAGACAATAAGTTTTGCTACGCCTAAAACATGTGAAAATGCCAAACACTGTATGATAATTAAAAGCATAGAACAGTAAAACTAAAAATACCAAACTGGGGAACCAAATTATTACTAAGATGATCAACCTATGTCTGGGGTAGGAAAAACCTTAGGGTTTAGACAATTTTGAAATTTAAATGGATAATACAAAGCTTCATGGATATTGTTCTCTGTGTCAATCATCTTTTTCTTGCTTGTAATGCGATTCACTTCACACTTATCAGCGTAACCAGTCATCTTCCCAATTTTGAAGCTTATCCAGGTCATTCTGAATTCAGTTGGCATCATAGTTAAGATTCACTTGTAAATCGTCCAGTGGCGTTGCTGTTTGGTACAATTTTGTTTATATAGACAAGGAATAGTAGAGGTCACATGATTTTGGAGCCAAATGTTACTTGTGCTGGTGAAGACTTCAACCCGTCTAGGAGGATCTGCTGAGTTCTGTTATTGAGGTAGTTCCTCATCCATGGCAAGAGTTTTCCAGGTACTCCATAGTTGTTCAGGTAGTTTGGTAGCTTAGCGTTAATAGGACTGTATCAAATGCTTTGCTCAAGCCTAGCAGTATGGCGTCTATCTGTTTTTTTTTGTTCAATCCCTCTGGTAGATCTTTCATTGTTATGATACGTTGTCTCTCACAGGAATGTTTCTTTCCTTTTGAATCTGTGTTGTTATCTGTTATGATATTGTTCGATTCAAAAAAGTTCATCAGTTGACTAAAAAGTGTTTTACAGCAGATAAAGGTAAGACTGGCCCGTCTGTCGTTAGATAGTTTCCTTTTCTCTCCTTTTTTGAAAATTTGGGAGACATGCACGAGCTGATTTTCAGTCATTGTGAATTGTTCCTTGGTTTAAAGACACTTGAAAGATCATTGTTAATGGTGCGGAGACTCATGAAGCCATCTCTTTCAGGAAGCATGTTGACAGTTTGTCTGGTCCTGTCGCTTTAATTGGTTTTAATTTTAGTACTCCTTGTTCCTTAACTATAATTATATCAGATGCATCTGGTATTTCGCTTACCAAAACGAGTATAAGAACGGTTAATTTTGTTATGCTGTATATCGAAATTTACTCTTCCGGAGCACCTGAGTTCACTCATGTTATGACTTGATTTCGCTTTGTTGATTTCCGTTCTGTTGTGTGTTTTGTGTTGTTTTTTTTCGTGCTGTTCTTGTTCGTGTTGACCGGTTTCGTCGTTGCTTTTTCGGGGTTTTGACACTGAAATGCCCCATTGGTGCCTATTTGCCTCTTTCAAAAGAGAAACCGTCTGTCCGTACAAGTAGTTTATGCTAGTGTTAATCGAACTTCAAATGTTAATTTAGCAATAAAGTTAAGAATTTTACGTCACGATATTACGTTTAATTTAACGTAAATCATTTTTACATCATTTTTACATTAATATTTTACATGAAACTTACGTTAATATTTCTAACATTATGCTATTTAACGTTAAATGCGTGATACATTAACATTTAATAGTGGTAATTTTGCCTAACGTTAATCTAAAGTTAAGACATATTTCCCGTTTTTGTCAAATCATACAATAAAACAACTATTACTGATATACCTTTTAATGTACTAATTACTCTTCCAGCATTTTTGATAAAAATCCATTATCTGAGCTTCCTGGTGTTCCACCTAGTCAAGACCCATCGATAGAATTTGTGTAAGAATTTTATTAGACGGTATCAACTTAACAAACAGAAGACAACTACAAAAATGAAACGTAAAAATGGTTTATAAAGAAAAAACAAAACCATACCAAGCTTAATTGGCTGTCTACCTTTAAAATGAGATAAACATGCATTGGATAAAGAAATACGTTATATACTAACACTAATCAGAGTTTCTTATATACTGCTTTTCACAATAGTCGTTTCAAAGCGGTTCCCAATTATTACTGTTATTGGGCCGCACGAACCATAACCATTCTCAATTCCTAGCGGAGTATACAATCGGATCTTCCGTTCAGGTGCTAACAGCTACAATTTAACATTCCCATCACTACCCAACCACTAACTCATTTACAGCTGAGTCGACTGAAACAATTTGAGTCAAGCATTTTGTTTAAGGAAATAACACGGTAATACAGACGACTGAATTCGAATTCATGACACTCACGCCATTACCCCACTGTGTCTACAATATGCAATCATTTTTCCAAACCAAAACTACATTTGTAAAAACCAACAACGTAGGCCTATCTTTAATTTCAATTATGATACATTGGTTTGTCAGTAAAGATATTGTCTGAAAGTTTCGGACAACTTATTCGATATGCCAGAACTTGCACACATTTCACAGATTTTTTTATCAGACACCGATTTTTTCGTGACCGACTTTTGGAGCAGGGCTATAGGAGAATGCGTCTCACATGTCTCATGCGATCCCTAAAAAAATCTTTCTTCTTGTCAGCCACTAGTAGAAAAGTTCAAAATTGAGTTAAAAGATATGATAGTTAATTGTTTTAATTAGTGTTTGACTGGTCTTCTGTACTGAGATGATCACCTCAGATCACCTCAATATCCCTATTGTGTCTCACAAATATGTTGTGCTATATGGTCATTACCGGATCCTAAGATCGTAATGGAAGAGGGAGGTTTGGCGCCATAAAACCTGGTTTAACCCACCACTTCTCTGGAAGTGCCTGTACCAAGTCAGGACCATTGCGATTCTTGATTCTTCTTGTTTCATTACAACTCTCAGAACTTCAAGATTTCGCTTATGTTATATTCCATATCATATCTTGTTCAACTTGGAAACTTTATTCCGAGTAAATATTACAGCATCGCTTAATTTATATATTACATGTATGAGCTAAGCAAATTTTACAGTGTATAATATTTTTTACGTAACTATATATTATAGACTTGAAGATTGCAGTGGAAGTGGAAGGCTTGGCGCCTTAAAACCAGGTTTTACCCCCCCCCCCCCCATTTCGTTTGAAATGCCTGTACCAAGTCAGGACCATTGCGATCCTGCAATTCTCCGGTATGACTGATTCGTTTTTGTCATTTTCTCTGGACTATGAGATTGATCATTCAAGTTCGGTAGTTTTGTTATTACCTTTACTGAAGTATATAGCATGTTATCAGTTTTTCATTACATTTTACCTTATTATGTTTAAAGTGGCATTAATTACTATTTTCATGTATGTGCTAAACTACATTATATTAATATGTTTTTTCTTCTTACTTAAAATTTCCAGAAGCTTCAAAGAATGTCAAATAAAATTATTAGACGAGAACACCTTCAACGGCTTGGTCAGGATACACACCATGTGAGATTTGCTTTATTACAAAACTCATGAAACTGGGAAAACTTAGACATAGGTCGATCTTGAATCATATTTCGGTTCCAATTTTGCATTTACCCAATGCAGATGTTGATCTTACCTAAATATTTGGTATCTAATTCTGGTATTCGTTGCTTTATTGTTCAACGCACTTCATATTTTTATTTTCTTTTTGTTATTTTTTTTTGCAAGAGCGTTTTTGATTAATTTAAAAGACGAAACACGCTTTTGGTGTGGTCACATTTTCTTGCCGCAACTTTTTTGTAATCTTTGTTTATTATCATTTACAATTATTTGCAATTACTGTGAACTTTAAATGATTAAATCTAACGATTGAATGTCTACAAGTTATGATAAAGAAGCAAAATAATACAGGTAGCATCATCGATCTCTGAGTTGAATTTTAGGTACAAAACCCATTGTGTTTTTAGATCTGTTTGAGACAAAAATAGGCGATAAATTACTTCAGTACTATAGAAAAACGTTCAATATACTTTTCTTACGGCATCAGAGAAGTCCTAACGAGTTATCACTGTTGGGATATGATAGTATATTTTGATGTCCTTTTAATTATAACTACTGTATTTAAAATTTGTATTTTTTCAGACATCTTGAATTCAACAAAATAGCAACTCTTCCAGAAAAGATCTTCAGATCATTGGAAGCTCTCCGTCATTTGTAAGTTCATTATTTTTAAAACTTAAAGTGCTATGAAAGAAGCAGAGGTACCAATGAGGTATCTGAATATCAAAAGTCCGAAAGGGCAGAGACAAAACCAGTAAACACCAACAGGAACGGGACAAAAACAGACAACATGTAAAACATGGAAACACAAAATAACTTAATACAGTCGAAACAAGAGTGAACTCAGGTGCTCCGGTGATTTATGAATTGAACACTTAAAACGGATTATTGTATCAATTATTAAGTATTTCGATGACAACATTCAAGGCACAAATTTCTGATACCTTATCCACCAAATTGTATTGTCATAATGCTTACACGGTTATTTGAAATAAGTGGATAGCGAATAATCAAACTTATCAAATGACTGAGGGCATGAGATATACAAAAACTTATAAAAGAATTCTAAAATAAACCATATGGGTATTATGAGTAGAATCAGTATCAAACACCAAGGTTCGTTGCTCGAGCTTCATCTTGTGTGAAAATTTTCCGACACTATCTTGACACCATTTGCGAGGAAGGTTTCAAGAAACGATTCTAGTCCTTTGGAAGGGACGAAAAAGGAAGTCCAGTGTATGGAGAGAGCAATACTGTGTGCACGTTAAAAATTTCTTTGTAAAGTTTGATAAAAGTAGTCCATATGAGAATGCCACACTCACAAATTATAAATTGGAGTGGGATTTATAGACGCATCAAGCGTGTTTCCCGGATCCAGGATAGATAAATATGTTTAAACTAATTAACAAATTTGAATTGAAAACTGAAAAAACAAAATTTGTAATTTGTAAAAAAGTTTTTCAATCTTTATTTTTCTAAGATATATGGACAATAATGTACTAACGACGCTTCCGTCAGGACTTTTTGAAACCAATACTCAGCTAAAGGAAATGTAAGAAATGTCATATTTTTATGTGCCAATAGTTAGGATTTTCTTTATTGTTTTGCTGTTTTTTTTCTGATGTTTTATCTGTATTAGCATCTTTTTTAGGTGTATATATGTGTTTTTTTGTATTTGACTTTTGAGTATTTAAACTACTAGTATATGTTTACTTGCTCTTGCGTTAACATAAAGACAAACTAAAAACGTTTAACAATGGTAATTGACATAGTGGTGAAAACACACAAAAGATGAAAATAAAAGGGGTGTTTTAAGGTGATCATTTCGTTTTTCTCTCTCAAAATGATTATTTTGTTTGTCGTTGTCATGGTGGCATAAAATTCTGTTTAGCATCGTCATTGTTTCATGCTGACTTCGATACTTTAAATGAATTATGTCTAAGCTGAACGTGCTTGTATTGGCTTTCATATCGTAAGGCTTGTCAGTCACATTGCCAATTCCATGACAGTTGTGACTATTTCTTCGTAACGTGCATGACGTGTAACCACGCACTCTTCAATTTATTTCGTAGACATATGAGTGCTGGTTAAACCCCCGGGTAAACGTAATGATATCTTTTAATCACCAAGCAAATGTATGTTTTATGTCATCTGTTATTCCAAAGCATGACCTGAGTTCAGTTATTTCTTTAATGAAAAGCATATCTTGTAGTTCTGAATAAACTTACAACATTGTTTTTCGTATTTACAGAAGTTTTAAAAACAACAAGCTGACTTTTCTTCCGGATAATGTTTTTGCATCGATATCTGTTATTGAATCACTGTAAGTAAGATACAAAAAGGCTTCCCTTTTTTCAAAGTAATCAGCTCACTATAAGAGCATTGCAATATTGGAACGGACAAACTCCACTTGAAAACTTCTAGATTTACTTGACTCTCAAAGTGTCCATTGATTAAAAAAAATAGTATATATTCAGCATTATATATTTCTTCGCAGTAAATCAATTGAAATCAAGTCGTGTGTAGTAAAATTAAGAGTTAATACACCGGACGCTACTGGATTGGATCGACCTTAAAATACACTACTGTGGATTCATTTATTGTCGTGTGTACCAATTGTCCTGGTTTGATCTAAAAAAGACCATTTAGTTTAATCTTTATTTCGTGGTTTTGAAGTATGCAGCGTACCTATCAATGTTATATTGCCTTTTCGTGGGTATCAGATTTCGTGGGTCAAGGCTACCCACGAAATCACGAAAATTGATACCCAACGAATAAAAATGTAAACATGAAACCACAGTATTAGAATTGAACTTGAACTCACGTTCCTACGAAACGAATTACAAGTTCAGTGCAAGCAAGACTTGTCATGTAAATTATGTTCGTTTGAAAGAATTTTTGCTTTACTTTGTCGTTTTCGGCATTTGAATTCGTCCTTGAAATTTGCCTGTACACCATAACGAAATACAACAACCTTCGGTATTTTGTATTTAAAAATTTTATGAAATGATATGGAGAAAATGAAGATGAGACCATAACACAAGCGATAACTCCAGCTGCAATTTATTTTATGAGCTGAATGACAATTTCCGATTTCCCCCCATTAGTAGCATTAGATGCTAAAGCATAGAAATCAATAATTCAAACAAATAGTGATGAAAATGCATATTCGAAATGTAAATGAGTGATTGAAAATTTTCAAAACAACTCCAAAATGAATGGGTAGTACAAAGAAAGTCTTTTTATTAGATTCACAAACGAAAAATATAGTCTTTAGGTTACTAACTACCGATCTGCATAACCAGTATTATGAAAAATACATATAAGTACGTTAGAATTAGGTTAAGTTTGGATTTTAGAATTTACATTATTTAAGACAAACATTTGGTAAGGCGGGTGATCTTTTATTTAAATTGAACTAAAATGGCTTTGTTCAATATCAAACAAAATAAAATGGAGATGGAGGAGCCAGCACCACACATAGCATGTGGATCAAGCACATATTGGATCTTATTGAGTAAATTCAATCATGCATCATGTTGACTTTTTTTCTAAAATCATAATTTTATTTGCCAATGATATGATAGCAACAGTAAAAGTCTTGCATTTAAAGGACAGCAACAACAGCATAACAATGTATACTTTATTTAGACCTTTTAATCCGTGTTTTAATAAAGATATTTTTCTACCGTTTTTGTTAATGTTATAGAGCATTTAAAATAGCATAAAAATACAACAAAGTTCAAATAACATGTACAGCGTATATAGATTTCAATAGAGTAAAAAAATGAATTATTTATAGAAACGTTGGCGGAAACGATCTGTTTGGATTTAATAAAAACATCTTCGAGGAAAACCAACAAATTTTGCAGCTGTACGTATTAAGATAACATAACAATAGTATGAAATATTTATATAAATGGGAAGTGAATTCGATATGAATACGACAACCGCTATAAAAAATACCGTTTTTACGTTTCAAAGTTAGCCTTACAATATAAATTCATCTCATTGTGCAAGGCAAAACATTTAACAAAATTAGTGGCAACTAACAAAGTATCATAGAATGAACGTGTGTGTAAGTGTGTTGGTGTTTAACGCCCTTTATCGACGCACTTGTGCCATGTAGAGTGGTCAATTTTTTTTGGTTGAGTAAACCGGAGTACCCGGAGGAAACCACCGATCTAAGGCAGGTAACTGACAAACCTAATCACATACAGTTGGGGAAGACCCTTTTTTTGTTAAATACAAACGGGTCTCGTACACCAGCTGAGAGGTAATCGCCTAGTGATCTCAACAGTGTTGTATTTAAACCAGAACTTTAGACCATCAAGGCCCCTCGTTGAATGTAATGCGTTTGGCATTTTGAAATGGCACTAGAATAAAATTCTAAGTATATAATTCAACTAGAATACACGTGCCCGTTTCAATAATTTTATAATATTGTTCAAGTTTACAATCTGTAGGTCCTACTAAATACAGTGCCTTAAAAAGAATGTGTATTAATGTGCTATCTTTAGCTTTTGTGTTTTTTTGTGTCTCATTTGAAAGGGAAGATACATGAAGATCACGACCAAGATCTTTTTTAAATGAAGTTAAGTACCTTCCTATGAATATTAGAATTACAAAAAGGGGGAGGGGTCTTTTCGGAAACTCGCGGACTAGGCCCCTTCTAGGGTCTAATAGAATTTACTTAGAAAAAGTTGAATATTTGCAATTTATTTTTTGTTTTTGCTTTTTTTATTATTTGTGGCTTTGTGTTACTGCCTTAAACTTTTTTTATTTATGTTTTGTTTATATAATATACTATGCCAGTTTGAGGTTAATTGAAACCTTTTTCTTGTCAGAACATATTCACCCAATCCATTGACCTGTAACTGTAGCATTAGAGACCTTTACAACTTGGCACGCAGGTTATTTAATGATTTTGGCGGGAAAGTTGAAGCTTACTGTAGTTATACCAATGATAGTGGTCACTCGTCAATTAATGATATTGATTCTAGTATATTTATTGAATGTGAAGACGCAGGTACGTAATCCAAATGTACGATTAAATGTAATGCGTAGAAAGAAGTATAGAGGCATCAATGTGGCATACAAGTTTCAAAAGTCCGAAAGGTCAACGAGAAAGATAAAAAAGGAATACAGAACGAATTGGCATTGATGCAGTAGTTTAAATTCCACTAGATAAATCCGTTCCTGTTTCAATGTTTTTTTTAGTGAATACTTCAAAGCCTTAAGTTTAATTGTTTGACACATAAATTTCACAATCTAAAAAAATAATGGTTCGTTTAGCCACTAAATATACATAGAATATAATGTCCTTAATTCCTATTTGATAATCTCTTTATTGAGGTGAGAATCAGACGAGTCCAGTATATAATATTTTTATTGAAAATTGAAAAACACTAATGTTTAACAAGTTTTAAGTATGTCGCATTTCATTACATGACGTCACAGTATCAGGTGCTCCCACCTGACATTAAATTGTGTCACGGTCAATGATACTAAAATGCCAGGCAGATGAGATCAAAGTTGCCGATAAATGTTGATCTTCGTCGTAATGTGAGGGTTTGTAATTTTATTACTTTATGATCTTCATATGCATGTAGTGTTTGGCACATTGAACCATTTGGCTAGCAATCTGATTAAACATAAATGAAAAAGAAGCATGTCAGGTAAAAAGGTAAAGATTGGAACTATATACTAGGTCATTTTAGATTTTTGATTTGAATAATAAAGGTTAAAGTGAAACATATGTTCCCTGTTTATGGAAGGGGTCTATTTTTGTTATTTCAGGACTGGATTTGAATTAATGAATTTTTGGTGGTGATGAGAGGTAACTCCTTGAAATATCGATATACAGCATAACCAAATTAACCCTTTTATAAACATTTTTTAGTATTTGTATTTTTTACTCCTTATTTTTTTTATATTTCAAAGGTCAATTTTAATTTATTGAACCTTTATTGATTATCTTATCGTCGTTGGGACTTCAACAGTGAAATATATTTGTTGACAGAATTCATGTTTTTCATAATAATTTATTTTCTTTTTTTACATTATTTAAAGAGATCACTACCGTGCCTCAGGAAAATACAGAAGAAAGAAATTCAGGTAGTGTACATGTAAATTTTGTGATTTTAGCTAAATAATGTTATGCTGTGTCGGGTGTCGTTTAACATAATAAATAAAAGTTAGCAAACAGGCATTTGGATTACGTCCCCTTAAAACGTAGACCAAAAAAAGGTTCAGGCGTTTAGCGGCACGTCCAAATTTTCGATTTTAGGTTGTTTTGACTCAGATGCATTGAATTTTCCTACCCTAGACATAGGTTGATCATCTTAGTTATGATTTGGTTCCCACAAGTTCGGTATTTTTTAGTTTAATTGGCCTTTCCATTTCATTATCATATATAGTTTTTGGCCTTTACATTATTTTTGGTTGAGTACCTCTGAAGATTCTTGAAAGACGAAACGCGCGTCAGGCGTTGCAAAATATATTGTCAGAAATTTTCTTGTCATTTTAATTTGAGACAAAACAAATTCCAACACGATTGGAATTTGAGATATGTGTTGATTTTCTAGTTAATTTTGACAGGTTATGAAGAGAAAGAAATTGTGGGAAAATTTCCCGGGATTTTTTTACTGATGGTATCTTAAAAAGGGCAAGATTTTTAATTCAGAACTTTTCTATAAAATGTGATGATGCTATAATTTTAAAAATTTCATGATGAAAAGTTTGTTTCTTCAAGTGCCAACACATCTTTGCAGTTTGCCTGATTCATACAAAGACTGTAACTTGAGTACAAACTTCAGTGAAACTAGTCTAAACCCAGACATTTTTGGAGGGACGAATTCGTTAAGAATAGACAAGACTTCGGTGTATAGAGCTAACAAATGTAATGAATGGGGTTAAAGTTCAGTTAAGTTAGACAGTTTTTCGGTTTATCCAGAGTTCCGTTTTGACAGCTTGCACTAGATGTATACATGTAGAAATGTCACACAGCTAAGATGTCCAATACATTTTTTTCTTGGAATACGAATAAATCATTGCTGAATGTTATGTAAATAAAGTACAGACTTTTTCATTACATTTTTGTTTAGCTGCAATTGTAGTTTCCACGTTTGCAGTTGTTGGAACTGCAGCGATAGGAGTATCTATGTATGTAGCTGTCAAGAATACCAAACCATCAGTACAGACGGATCGCCAAGGGAGACAATCAGATGAAGTCAGCAGTGAGCTGTGTGAATGCTGCTTTCATCGATGCCTTACCAATAAGGAAAAACGTAAACAAAAAAGCACTGTTGTTCCTATGAAGGTAAGGAAATGTAAACAACAAGTATGATAATGTCTCATGAGTAACCAGTCATACATGTAGCAACATTTATTATCTTGATGAATCAAGAAACTGCAAATTCAATCACAAAACCAGTAAACACGAACGAAAATAGTTAGTAAAATCCAAATGATAAAACACACAACAACAATCGAATAGTAATCAACGAACCGAACTCAAGCCAAAAATAGAATGAACACAGGTGCTCCGGAAGAGTATAAACATTTCCTGCTTGCTAAAGATTATCCGCTGCGTTGGCAATATGGTTAACTCAGTGTGTCAAATCTGGTAAATGAAGATTCAATGACCAACCAACATCAGCATTCGAAGCACCAATGGGGCATTCGAGTGTCAAAAGTCTGAAAGGGCAACGACAAAACCTGTTAACACTAACAAAAACACCACAAAGAAACACAAAACACAAAATCAACCGAACGGAAATCAACAACACGAACTAAAGTCGTGACAAGAGTGAACTCAGGTGCTCCAGAAGAGTAAGCGGTTGCTGCCTACTATAGCACACCCGTCGTTTTGCTAATTTCCAATTCAGTGGGTCAAATCCGGTAAACGATGAGCATTTCTTAAGTGAAGACAGCAATCGAAGTGCAAGATAACCGCATGTTAGCAATTTTTGTGTCAGATTTGCTCCACCAGGGAAACCTTAATTTGTGGGATTTTGTAGTATAATTTTTTAATCTTAAAATCCTTTTAATGTTTATTTGTATTTGTTTCCAAGCAAAAAGGCAGTTTTGAAAGGAACTGCAGTTTAAAAAAACAGACAACTTGTTCACATTGTCTAATTACAATAGCCAAGGTTTTTTTTCTTTCGATATACTATACATGTAGTTAAGTACAAATTGAAGACAAAAATATGATAAACAAATAAAAGAAACAACATGATATCAAAAGCAAGAGAGAAAATAGCACATTATAGCTTATAATAGTATGATAGTATAGTTTTTGCTTCTTATATATATCAACAACACTGAGATGTGGAAAACATATAACATAGAACATAGAACACATTGTATTTTTCTAATCAAGGGCCCAACAAGGGACAGCATGAGTCAATACAACATTTAAAGAGAATAGAACAATAAAATAATTAAAGAATTACAATCACGCATTAGTGTAGCAAGACATGTATCATAATATTCGTTCTATATAAACTTTATAAGTATTAAAAAAACATTCACCTATTGCATTTTACACATTTGGATGTTCATAAGTCAGTAAAAAATAAGATTTTGTTCAGAGTTAAGACTTTCAAAACTTTAATTTTCTTTTTAATAAATGTTAATAAAATTTCCCTTTCCTGCTGAAAATCATTACAATCAAATAAAAAAAAAAATGACTTTCTGCTAGGAAAAACAACCAGCAGCTTTATATGGGATTGCAATATGCCCTAGATTTAAAATATATTACCTATAATTCAAGCCCAATCCTTAATCATTAGTGAAAGACACCCTTCTTGCCAAAGGGCAATTATCATTAACTTGACGAATACAAACATCACATATGACAAAGATACCTGGATTACGACAGGCTCATTTAAAATATGGTGGGACTAAACAAGTTCTATAAGCCATAAAATAATCTAGACTGTTTAAAGAATACATGTGAATTATCCCAATACTAGTTTTGCACTTCTAAAAAAATCATTTATACTGTAACTAGTTGTCATATGTGCCTAATATATACGCAAAAATTGGGCGGTCAGCTACCTCAACATTGAAATAATGAATTGAAGTTTTTTTTTAATTCTCGGAAATGGTAATGTTCTGTTTTTGACTGCCACTTTACCATTGAAAATAGTGTCCGATATAAATCTGTGTGTTGAAAAAAACATTGTAAAAAATTAATATTAGTAAATTCGTATCCTGAACTGTCTTTCTCAAACAACAGAAATTATATATTTGTGGAAAGTATATAATTGTGTCCCTTTCAGTCACATCCTTTCCTTTTTGATGTTAATGCACTATTTTCTCCTTGTGCGCTCCTAATCTGGTCAATAGAATTTTGTGTATTGTCTATAATCTATTTTTAATTACTTATTGCAGGAAAAACATGATGGAGATAAAGAAGAGGATGAAGAAACAGCAAATGAACGATATTGTGGTCAAGACATTCGTTTGGAGACGGTGTGACAATGTGTTGCAATATTTATATTCTTATTGTATCTTATTTTTTTTGGCGTTTTTCTAGTGAAACGTGATGGCTTTTTAAAGTATGCCATAGTAACAAATCCTCGTGATACCCCATGATGCCTTTTTTGGGGCTATCAAATGTATTATCCTGGATGCATTAAAAGTACACAACAACGTATTTGGCAAAAATTGACCACAGCTTTATAAAGATATAAATACATGATACAATCATTAATTGAAAAATTCAACAAACTGAAATCAAAGTCATATGGACTTAAAAATTGCAAATAGCAATAAATTTAAATAACCACAGTATATGGTTCTCAAATAATTAAATATAGTTGCCGGCAGCTAGCCGTTTATGGCAACTCATTAAAATTGTTATACAAGTTCCACCAAAGTTTGTGGTAGGAAATAAAAGATAAAATTTAGATCACCGTTGGAACACAGGTGATGGCCTAAATGGTAAAATCCCTTACAAAAGTAATTAAAGCGACTATGGCCAAATTGACAGTGAGGACAACTTTGTCCAAACTGTCTATCGCCACGAAAGCAATTCTGAAGTGGGGGATTCGCTGTACAAGCTATAGTCAAACAAAATATTGAGTACTTTTTCATGCTAACCCTAACACAAGTTGAATGTTTTTGTGCTTACACACTTACCTAGTAAGCTGAATTTATTTATGTTCAACAGATTACGAAGTCAAATCGACTAGAGAATCGCAAAAGAAAATATCAAATATATTTGAAAATAACCACAGATTTAAGTTTTCAAATAATCAAATAGTTCCTGACAGCTAGCCGTTTTTTTTTTGGCAACAAACAGATTGTTATATAAATTCTGTTAGATCTTAAAAAAATAATTAATATTTTAAGATTGCTCATACTTTTGTATGATTGTATGTTTATCTAACCATGATTATTGTTTTTATCGTCAAAATTCAAAAGTAAAACAATATACTTAATCCTAACCCTAGTTTAACTGTAATGTTGAATCATAACCCAAATTTTATATCTTTTAAATCTCGGAGATTGTGAGTATCCTTGGTATAGCTTTGCAAGAACTTGACAGTAATAAAAAGTTTGATGATAATGTTTCAGACTATTTTAATCTTCTAAACTTTAAAAGTAGAAATTACTAACTTAATTGCTTATGCGGGACCAGAACCTAGAGTAGAGACTAGAGAATGAAATAACAAAGACTTTGTATATAGTATAGAATTATTGATGATGAAGCTCATTTCTAGTTGTATTGTCAATGTAAGGAAGACATTTATGACTTTATACAAACAAAATATGTTCATTGTAACTAGCTTTTCAATATTGAAAAATTAAATTTTCTCTCTATCCAAAAATAGACTGATGTTTTGTCCATAGTTGTTGATTTGTAGAGCAATATTTAAGTTTCGATAGCAAGATCCACATTTGTCAACTGATAATCAAATGCAAACATATTTGTTAAAACTATTATTTCTATGGTTGTGTTTGTACTTTGTGTCTAGTCATATGTTTAAGCTTTTTTATTTGTTTGTGTTTGCCAACACTTTTGGGGTTATTATGCACTAAAGTTAATTAACAGATAAAAAATGCTATAACATAAATATTACAGAATTTATATCAAAAACTTGAAAAAAGGGGGGATGACGTCCCTAAAATTACGATTTCTACCTTAACTGCGCTGTGAAATAAGATTTATTTAATCTTACAATAATTTTATTGTTCAACTCATTACATGTACTTGACCCAAATGTATATCAATTTAACCCTAAAGAAGCAGAGGTACCAATGGGTTATCCGGATGTCAAAATTCCGGAAAGGCAGAAACAAAACCAGTTTTGCGGAAGACATCATGCACTTATAGACAAATATGGAATTTCGATATCTCAGATGTGTGCAAATGTTGGTTTTTCATTGGGTGTTGTTTTGTCTTCCTTTACAGGATTTGACATGCTGAATGGACTATTGGCAACGCGACGGGTGTGCTATAGCAAGCAGGAACTGCTTACTCTTCCGGAGCACCTGAGTTCACTCTTGTTTCTACTGGAGTTGCGTTGTTGATTGATATTCAGTTATTTTGTGTTCCCATGTTTAACATGTTGTCTGTTTTTGTCCAGTTCTTGTTGGTGTAAATTTGTTCTTCTTCTTAGACTCATTGATGACAAATTAAGTCTTGGTATAATCGACTGCAAGGAATTTGTTCCTGCGTTTTCCATTCTTTTTGAAAAAGCTGCGTTTAATAAGCTGTCCCAATCGCGATTTCAGTTGTGCGTGTGGAATAGAAGTGTAAAGTATGGAAAAATCGAATGTTTTGATGCTGTTACAAGATGAAACTGATTTAGAGTTAGGAATCTCCATCAGTTCTTTCGAATTCTTCAGGATCAACATTTGATTGGCACCTTTTCAAAAATAACAACAATCGTGAAATTTCTGGAGGCCGGATTTTATTGCCGTAAGTATTGAAGCTAACTGAACTGAAAGAGACTTACTTGTACATTTGGATGACCCTGCAATGAAGCGCTGTTTGTATGGATTTTTATGTAATTTAGGAATCCAATACAGGGATGGAATGTCATCATTACTGCCACCAAGAGAAAGGCCGAAGAAGGAAATGACAGATTTGTGATTGTCAATGATTTCCTCCTTAGACAGTGTTGTAGCCGTGTATGAGGTGCTATTGCTGGTACAACCAACCCCCAATTCAGCTGTCAAACAGTCAAAATAGTGTTTCTTGCAAACAAAAATGATGTTGTTTGGTGCTTTGTCTGCAGGTTCAACAACAATATTGTCATGTAAAGTGGACAATGTTTTGGCAACATAAGCGTTGCTGAAAATGGATGTTGCCTTAGTTTCAAAGAATTGATTCTTTTAAAAACCAATGACCTCACAGCTTTTAACCATTCTGACAAAACGTCACATTCTTTCTCCTGTTCTTTTTTTGGCCCATTTTCTGGCATTGTCCTCAACTGAATCCATAAATGTTTTGAAATTATAACTCCAGTTGATTCGTCTTGGATCACGATATTTAGGTCCTTTAGCCAAAACATCGCGAAGTCATTTTCCACGATGTTGAGGTCGCCAGTGATAACGTGGCCAGAGGGACCATATTTGAATGTGGACTTTTCACAGGTACAGGCTGGAGGTTTTGCTTTGAGGTCATTGTTTCATTCGAACCCTTAATCTAATCTAATTTAAGCCCTAACCTTTCTTTCTAACCTAGTGCATGACTCTTTTAATATAATTTTTTAGGGGTGACTGGCCGGTCCATTTAATACCATATACTCCTCACGGGCATGAACTATTTGTTAGATATTGTGTGCGTTTGCATATTATAATGGCGGTGGAGGATAAGCTTTTACGTTTTACGTTTTTTTAACCGCATTTTTGTGATTATTTTTTACCTTTTAACTGTATGACTCTTGGAATCAAAATAGTGCTTCTAGATTGGAGGGATAACGAAAAGAAGGAAAGAAAAGAAGTATGTGTCGACTGAGGAGATAGTTTGTTTTTGTTTTGGGAATTGTTGCAAATTTTCTATAGACCTACTGCAAACCGGGTGGTCGTAGTACAGTTATAGCAAGAATCAGTGGTGTAACAACATATTGTTCAATGTGTAAGCCCTTAACGACATGGAACCGCTTAAAGACCCCAGCAGGTCCAGCGGTGTAGCATCCCGGTCGAAAACAATTTTAGTGATTTAATGATTTAAGAGGCCTTTTTATACGGCAAAATATTTTCGAACATGTGTGTGTGTTGTTGTTGTTTAACGCCTTTTATTGACGCACCTGGGCCATGTAGGGCGGTCGGTTTTATTGGTGGAGGAAACCAGTGTACCCGGAGGTAACCATCGACCTGGGGCAGGTAGCTGACAAACCTAATTTCATACAGATGGGGAAGTATCTTTTTTTGATAAATACTAACGGGACTCGAACACCAGCTGAAAGGAGATCGGCTAGTGATCAATAGTGTGGTATTTAAACCAGCGCCTTAGACCACTTGGCCACCTAGCCCCCTGATGTCGTCTGAGTTGTCTGTTAACTTTAGTTTTACATACAATAACTTTAGTTCTAGTAATCCGATTGCTATGACATTTGACATGATGTTCCTTATTTAAAGAGGATGAATGGGATTGATTTTGGGGGTCCCTCTTTATTCGCTTAGAAATTGCTTTTTCTTTGTTTCTTCCCACAATAACCTTTGTTCCGACATAAAAAA
This sequence comes from Arcuatula senhousia, assembly GCA_963971305.1. Classification (NCBI taxonomy): domain Eukaryota; kingdom Metazoa; phylum Mollusca; class Bivalvia; order Mytilida; family Mytilidae; genus Arcuatula; species Arcuatula senhousia. Next base: position 9,442,187 of record OZ020317.1, on the reverse strand, counting down.
TGCTGTCAAATTCTACAATAATGTTTCCTACCATACAAGGATGAATGGGATTGATTTTGGGGGGTCTAGCCTTATTTGTTTAGAAATTAGGGGCCAAAAGGGACTAACATTTCAAATGTTTATTTTTATATGCATAGGTTTTATGCAAACCTTTGAACAATAAAATCCTTCTCTATTTTAGTCTTATGATTTCCTTATAAATAGTTTATTCATTAAAATGAAATTTCGAAATCGCGGGGAAATAAAATACAAAAGGCTCCAGGAGCATGAATCGCTTTACCCGGTCTTTAAGCTATAAAGGTCCTACTGTGAGCTGTTATCCATATGACGGGTCATCTGACAACTTTGGCCCAATAGAGACTTTTCTAAAGCTTAACGGGCTAAAGGGTTAATATAAGCAAGCAACAGTTTTTTACCTATCTACAATAGTTTTCATTCTAGAAAGTAGAAATGCTATTATTGACCCTCAAATGGTGTCATCTTACAACTTCGACCAAATGTAGACTTTTATAGAGCTTAATGAGCTGAAGTTTTAACCAATTCAAGATTCTGAGAATTTTTGAAAACGGCTCAGAAACTTCGTCCAGAGTAATTGTACAAACACGTTGGGCGCCTACAACAAGCTGTAAAGCGACATATGGTGGTCATTTTGGCACTTTCAGTCGTCTTGCGACGTCCAGCGTCGTCACGAAAAATTCCGTCGCAGTTTCCGGACAACTACATGTACATTGTTCGACATGTACATACCACAGCTTTTAATATTTGGCACGAAGCTGCGTCTTATAGTCATAAATGGTGTGCCGCGATGTCCTTAAAGTGTAAGTTCGCGATTTTTGAGTTATTAGTTTATTTGATTTATTATAATGAGAGAAGGCGTCATGCCGGGTTTTGGCATTGAAAACGATATACTATTAAGAAAGATATTCGTAATTTTATTCCAATACACAAGACCATATGGGCGCTGCCATGTTATGAACAATGATGAATTATGGGATAGCTCAATTGGACGTCACATATCCGATGATAAAAACATTAACCAATTGACGATATTTGTAACATTAGACCGATGTTGTCGATCATAATAATGATTTGGAATATGAATAATTTGGCATCAATATTTTTTTAATCCCCGCGTTTTTTTTTTTTTATCGAAATAGCAAGCAATTAGTTTACTTAAATCTTAAGTTGTTTTAAAATATTCAATTATGATTCCAAATAGTAAATAATCTGAAATATTTATTGACACATTAAAAACTAAAATGTCGCCTGAAAAAACTTCTCGAAAAAGCCTTTTCAAACTCAAGGAATTTTGTTGTTTTGGGTTATAATTCTACATTCTTTTCCAAAACATCTTTCAAAGATAAAATTTGTTACACACTGGAACAAGTTTGCAGTATGCTTGATTTCCTCATTGACAACATATTTGTCACCTTCGGAGGAGAGATTTTTCAACAACAAATCGGCATTCCAATGGGCACAAACTGTGCTCCTCTCCTCGTCGATTTGTTTTGATACTCTTACGAGACTGAATTTCTTCAGGGACTCGTAAAGAACAAGAAGATGAAAGAGGCAAGGTCATTTAATCTTACATTCAGATATATTGATGATGTCCTTTCTGTCAATAACACTTCATTTGGTAGTTGGATTCCTTCAATATATCCTCCGGAATTGGAGATTAAAGAGACCACCGAATCTAATTGCTTCACGTCTTTCTTGGATTTGCACCTCGAATTTGACCCAGGTGGTCATCTCAGTACAAAAATTTACGATAAACGAGACGATTTTAATTTTCAAATTATTAATTTTCCTAATCTACAGAACAATATACCTACTTCTCCTGCATATGGTGTTTATATTTCTCAACTTATTCGATATGCCAGAGCTTGCACACATTTCACAGATTTTTTTATCAGACACCAGTTTCTTCGTGACCGACTTTTGAAGCAGGGCTATAAGAAAATACGTCTCATACGATCACTAAAAAATTATTTCTTCGTTAACAGCCACTGGTAGAAAAGTTCAAAATTGAGTTAAAAGATATGATAGTTAATTGTTTTAATTAGTGTTTGACTGGTCTGCTGTACTGAGATGATCACCTCAATATCCCTATTGTGTCTCACAACTATGTTGTGTTCTACGGTCATTACCGGATCCTAAGATCGCAATGGAAGAGGGAGGTTTGGCGCCATAAAACCTGGTTTAACCCACCATTTCTTTTGAAATGCCTGTACCAAGTCAGGACCATTGCGATCTTTGATTCTTCTGGTTTATTTACAACTCTCAGAACTTCGAGATTTTGCTTCTGTTATATTCCATATCAAATCTTGTTCAACTTAAAAACTTTATTCCGAGTAAATATTACAGCATCGCTTAATTTATATATTATGTACTGACTCGCTTGTGCTTCGTACTTTTTATCTACAGTATCTTATCAATCTAAAAATAACTCTAGTGTAGATGTAAAATTTTCCATCACATACATGATAACTTCGCTAATTAATTTGTTCAAATATTCGCCTAGAAAAGCACAGTGTATGCATATTTTTGTTAATTTTGGATAATGTTTTGGATTTAATTAGGAATCTTTTATTCTTTAATGACTTTTATGTGTTTATATCGTTATTTTGATGTTAATTGATATTTCCTTTGTTCTAAAGTTCTCTCAGTGACCTAGTTTTGGAAAAGTTATGCGATGTTTGTTTATGTTATAAAATTATGTATATCTTTTTTGTTAAGGGTTAATACATGCATAAAACAATTTTTATATAGCATTACATATACCGATATGCAAAATTACACATTTTTAGGAAAAAATACTAGTTCTATACAACTCCTTTTCGTCGAATTTTCTAAAATTATGGAAAGCCATAGGGGTCATCATGAACATTTTATTTTTGTTGTTTTTGTATTTTCATTTTCTTATTTTTGAAGTTTAAAGTTTTAATTGGTTTTACATAGATTTTTCTTTTATATTTTCAGTTTCTTACCATTTTATTCGGCATATTATTCAGCATATCATTCGACATCATTGATTCTAATCTACATTTCAACGCCATTTCATCAAACATTTTATTTCGTCATCATTTCATTCTACACCATATACATCGATAATCATCTCTATTTTGATCATCGTCAAACTGTAATACATAGTATTGGACATGCGGCAAATTATGTGTTTTCTTGCTAACTCGTGTCAATATTATTGTGATTATATGACATTTCGTTCGAATAAATGGTTATCTCTACTGTAGTCCATATATCTTATTTGGGAGGCAGTACAGTAAGAAAACTCTTTAGGACCTTAAGTATTTGAACATTTAACCATGTCAACAACAGGAGGTGAATTAAAAGACAATGAAAACGAAACCGAAAATGTAACCGAAGAAGGACCAGGTGATGGAGCCTCAGAAGGAGCGACCCTTGTCTCTAGTAATGACTCCGTAGAGACCGTTGTAAATGCAACAAACGACGTTCAGACTGAAAATGAAAACAATCAAGGTGCCATACCAAAACGACAAATAAAACTTACCGTACCGGCACAGGAAATTTACAATCAAGAAATTGTACAGTACACATCCAAATTAAATAAAATGAGAAACAACATTGACGCTTTTATTGAAAGTTATAGCAAAGAGCAGATGAGCGCTAGTGACATTAAATTATTATCTGACAGTGTCTCAAAGGAACTGCAGAACTACCAACTTCTATCAGAGAAATTCATTGGATACTTAAAAAGGAAAAACACAAAAGACAGTGCTGAGGAAGAATCAGCTCATTTACTCATATACAGTAGCACTCTTCATAAGACACAATCGTTCATAAGTGAAGTATACCAACAATTACTGGAAAGTGCATCTAGAAGCATCAAGTCGAATTCATCAAAGAGTTCTAAGAGTAGTTCTATTCTGATGAACAAAAAAGCAAAAATGGAAGCGGCTAAAAAGCGCCTTGAATATGCAGAGAAGGAAGCCAAGCTAGAGCAAGAGAAAATCAAATTAGAAGAAGATGAACTGAAGGCAAAGGCCGAGATGCTCTCGAAAAAATCTAAGACAAAGTTGAAGTTAGAAATGTTAAACACTGAAAAGGAAGCTGCAATTGCTGAAGCTGAGTTCAACGCAGTGAAAGATGAACTTGAATACGACGAACGTAAATCAATTCCATTGCCTAATGAAAATACCAACGAGAGGGTACAAAGGTACTTAGAAGAACAAATAAAAGTTCGAAATTTAGAGCAAAAGACCACACCGGATAAACACCAAATAGAACATTCAACACAACCGAATCAAGAGACAAAATTAGATCCACGAGCAACAGAATTTCTCCCACGAAGTGTTCATTTCACTCGACCATCGCAAAGCTATGATGATTATGAACAAAGAGACTTTAGTGGTACTTTTCAAGAAAACGAACAATCGTTCAACATGGCATCCGATTTTACCCGCTTTCTCTTGAAGAAAGATCTGTTAATGAACCGATTTAGCTTATTCAACGACAAACCAGAATATTATCCATCGTGGAAAGAAGGCTTTAAAGTAATAGTCCGAGAAATCATGGCAAATGAAAGCGAAGAAATCGACTTGCTAATGAAGTGGTCTGGTCCACAATCGAGAAATCACGTCCAAAGCATCAAAGCGGCAAACTCCGGTAACCCGAATAGAGCTTTACGCCTAATCTGGGAGAGATTGGACGAACGATTTGGAAGTCCAGAATTGATTGACAATGCCTTAAAAAGGAAACTTCAAAGTTTTCCTCGTATTACGAATAGAGACTTTTCAAAGCTGTATGAGTTGTCTGACATTTTATCTGAAATTGTCTCACTGAAGCAAAACCCGAGGTATGGAACGTTATTTTCATATTTTGACTCTTCGATTGGCGTTGCCCCGATCATAACCAAACTGCCGTATCAACTGCAGGAGAGATGGACAGGAATAGCCGTGACCTACAACACTGCACATGACACAGTGTATCCACCACTTCATGTTTTTGCAGACTTTATTCGTGAGCAAAGCAAAATAAAGAACAATCCGAGCTTCATTTACGAAGGTTCAGTTCACGCCTCAGCTCAAAGAGAGAGACACGTAAACGCTAAACCTCGGTCACCCGATATCCGAGTTCATAAAGTCGAATCAAACGAAGTAGTAAGGGATGATTCTCAACTCAACGATATCTCAGACCCAAGCAAACGATGTCCGATTCATGGCTCGCGTCATACTCTGAACGAATGTAAAGCCTTCAAATCAAAACCGATTTATGAGCGGAGACGATTTCTAAAGCAAAACAAAATATGTTTCAAATGCTGTCTATCTACGAATCACGTATATAGAGACTGTCAAAACTCAATTAGATGTAGCGAATGTGGGAAATCGGACCACCCTACTGCCTTACACATAAAAGCCAAACCTCCACATTCGAATGATCAGGAGTCGCAAAAGAACGGCGGGGAGTATTCGAATGACAATAAAAGACCCGGTCAGAAATATGATCAAGGACCCATCAATTCAAAATGCACACAAATTTGTCATAGCAAATTCGGTGGTAAATCATGCGCAAAAATTGTTTTAGTAAAGGGCTATATGAGCGAATTTCCAGAAAGGAAACTGAAATTCTATGCTATATTAGACGATCAGTCAAATCAGACTCTTGGAAAATCCGAGCTTTTCAATTTTTTTGGGTCTACCACAGTATCCGATTATCTTCTATCTACTTGTTCGGGAAAGTCTGAGTTATCTGGCAGGAAGCTAAATGGCCTAGTTTTGGAATCTTTGGATTCGAAAATCCAATTGCATGCGCCAGACATTATAGAGTGTGATCTAATTCCTGACTCTCGGGACGAGATACCAACTCCGGAAATTGCTTATCACTATCCGCACCTCAATGATATTGCTGAATCGATACTTCCGCTAGATGATGATTCTCAAATATTACTATTGATTGGACGAGATCTTGTATCCGCGCATCACGTGCTTGACCAAAGAGTAGGTCCACAAAATGCGCCTTATGCCCAGAAACAACCTTTGGGATGGACTATCATTGGTGAGACGTGTTTGGGCAAAGTGCATCGTCCTGACGAAGCTCGTGTGAAGAAAGTTCACTTGCTCACTTCTTATCGAACATCGATATTTCAGCCATGCGAAAATGAGATAAGCGTCGAAGAAATACAACCGCAGGAAGTCTTTAAGAACGAAGTAGATAAAATCGGAATGGATGTGTTTAAGCGTACAGCAGATGATAATAAGATTGGATTATCGAAAGACGATCGTGAATTCATCAAGTTGATGGACGACAATTTCAAGAAAGACGGTAATGGCAATTGGTCCGCGCCGCTGCCCTTTCGTTCTGATCGAAAACGTTTGCCAAACAACGAAGCACACGCCTACAATAGAGCTAAAAGTCTTCATGTCATGCTTACCAAAAATCCACAAAAACGGGAACATTTCTTTGATTTCATGAAAGGCATAATGGAAAAAGGCCATGCAGAAATAGCCCCAGACACATCAAAGAATGAGGAACAATGGTTCTTGCCCATTTTCGGTGTATATCACCCCAAGAAACCGGGTAAACTCAGAGCGGTGTTTGACTCGTCTTCGCAATTCGAAGGAATATCGTTAAACAACGTGCTTCTTGTTGGACCGGATGTAACCAATAGCCTGCTGGGAGTTCTCTTGCGTTTTCGGAGAGAAAAGGTGGCTGCAATGGGCGATATAGAGCAGATGTTCTATAGTTTTAAGGTCGATGAACAGCATAGAAATTTCTTGAAATTCTTTTGGTACACTGACAATGACTTTAGTAAACCTCTCATAGCCTACCGTATGTGCGTACATGTCTTCGGAAATAGTCCAAGCCCGGCGATTGCCACGTATGGCTTACGGAAAACCGCAAACGATGGTGAACAAGCGTATGGGAGCGATATGGTAGAATTTGTTACCAGAGACTTTTATGTCGACGACGGGTTGACGTCCCAGCCCACAGCTGAAGAAGCGATAGACTTAATCCAACGTACACAGTGTGCTTTGAAAACCGAAGGTAATCTCCGTTTACACAAGATATCATCGAATGATGAAACAGTGATGAAAGCGTTCGACACGGAAGATCTTGCAAAAGAACTGAAGAATCTTGACTTTGATTCCGATGACTTACCAAGTCAACGCAGCCTTGGGATGAACTGGAATTTACATTCCGATTGTTTCGCCTTTCAAATAGCTACAGATTTGAAACCGTTTACGAGACGTGGCCTTTTATCTACGATAAACAGTTTATATGATCCATTGGGATTCCTTGCACCGGTAACAATTCAAGGAAAACTAATTTTACGATCCGCTATGAGAGCAAATATTCCGTGGGATGAACCGTTACCACAAGAGTACCTTACGGACTGGGAAAACTGGAGATCCTCGTTGCAAGTCTTGGAAACGCTTCAAATTCCAAGAATGTTTTTGCCAATTTCGTTTCGGGCAAATCATAAAACAGTTCATATTTACTCCGACGCATCAGAAAAGGCTGTTGCTGCAGTAGGTTACCTGCAGTTGGGATCAGGAGCTAACTTTGGATTTATCATGGGAAAGGCCAAAGTGGCGCCGAATCACGGACACACTATTCCTCGGTTAGAATTGTGTGGAGCTGTCCTAGCAACAGAAATAGGACAGATTATTTCTGACAATTTGAATATACCGCTCTCCGATATTCTTTATCATACCGACAGCAGAGTTGTTCTCGGGTATATTCACAATACATCCAGGAGATTTTACACTTATGTTTCAAATAGGGTTGCGAAAATTCATCAAATTTCTGATCCAAGTCAGTGGTCATATGTTCATACCGAGAGAAATCCAGCTGACCTCGCGACTCGTTCTATTGCTGCGGAAAAACTCCAAGATAGCATCTGGCTATCCGGTCCGCCTATTAACAGGAATGTTGACGACCAAGAAAAAGAGTTAAACTTTCCGTTGCTCGAGCCCGACAAGGATAAAGAGATCAGAATTGAGACCAAAGTTTCCAATTTCAAAACAAACGTATTATCACATGGTTTAGGCTCTGTCCGTTTTGAGAGGTTTAGTAATTGGGCATCTTTAGTCCGAGCTATCGCATTATTAAAGAATGTAATCCGAAGTAGAATTTCGAAAAAGGAAGATTATCAAAAGTGCACTTTTAAAGAAGCAGAACTTACAGTTATCCGTAACATTCAATTAGAGGAATTCCAAGATGAATTTGTAAACTTAGAAAACCGCAAATCTCTCCACAAAACCAGTCGTATTTACCAATTGAATCCGTTCATAGACGAGAATAAGATTATGCGTGTAGGTGGGAGATTAAGTAATGCCAATGTCAGCAGCGATGAACGAAACCCAATTATTATTCCGGGTAAATGTTGGATAGCAACTCTTCTTGTCAGATACATTCATGCGAAAGTTGAGCATCAAGGATGACATTTTACTACAGGAGCCGTGAAATCCAAAGGATACTGGATAATAGGAGGCAAAAGTCTGATTTCGTATGTCATACACAGATGCGTAACATGTCGTAAACTGCGCAGACCATCAGAACATCAACAAATGGCAGATCTTCCTAGCGATAGAGTTAAACCAAGTCCGCCTTTTACATCCGTAGGAATAGACACGTTCGGTCCGTGGTCTGTAGTTACCAGGAGAACACGAGGAGGAGCTGCGAATTCGAAACGTTGGGCCATCATTTTTACACGTATGACAACTAGGGGCGTACATCTAGAAGTAGTAGAAGAAATGTCTACATCGTCATTCATAAATGCATTCAAACGACTCATTGCTATTCGCGGAGATGTGAAGTTGATACGATCAGACAGAGGCACAAACTTTGTTGGTGCAACCGATCAGCTTAGAATCAACGCAATCAACGTGGAAGATGGTCCCGTAAAGAAGTTTATGTTCGATAATGACATTGTCTGGAAATTCAACTCGCCGCATTCTTCGCATATGGGTGGATCATGGGAGAGAATGATTCGTACGACAAGATCAATCCTAAACGCAATGATTGCTAAACTACCAGGGAAAGAACTGACACACGAAGTTTTAGTGACATTGATGGCAGAAGTAACTGCGATAATTAACTCAAGGCCGTTATCCTGTACCACCGATAATGAGCTTCCATTTCCGCTGACACCGTCTTTGCTTATTACACAGAAACCAAGCGTTCTTATACCATCCAACGTATCATTTGAATGCAAGGACATGTATCGCAGCCAGTGGAAGCAAGTTCAGTACTTGGCTGATATATTCTGGAAACGTTGGCAGAAGGAATACTTACAAACTCTACAAACTAGAAGGAAATGGATAGACAAACAGCCTAATGTAAGCGAAGGAGATGTGGTCCTCCTAAAGGACAACCAAGAACACCGCCTGAATTGGCCGATGGCAATAGTAACAAAGACTTTTCCAAGCGATGATAATCTCGTTCGCAAAGTACAATTGAAATTGATACGCACAGGAGATAAAGGAGAAATCAAGATTAGTCACTTTGTCAGACCTATAAGTGAACTAGTAGTTCTTGTTCGTAAAGATTAATGTTTTTGTGTAGTGACATCTTAATGATGCCAGGCGGGGAGTGTACTGACTCGCTTGTGCTTCGTACTTTTTATCTACAGTATCTTATCAATCTAAAAATAACTCTAGTGTAGATGTAAAATTTTCCATCACATACATGATAACTTCGCTAATTAATTTGTTCAAATATTCGCCTAGAAAAGCACAGTGTATGCATATTTTTGTTAATTTTGGATAATGTTTTGGATTTAATTAGGAATCTTTTATTCTTTAATGACTTTTATGTGTTTATATCGTTATTTTGATGTTAATTGATATTTCCTTTGTTCTAAAGTTCTCTCAGTGACCTAGTTTTGGAAAAGTTATGCGATGTTTGTTTATGTTATAAAATTATGTATATCTTTTTTGTTAAGGGTTAATACATGCATAAAACAATTTTTATATAGCATTACATATACCGATATGCAAAATTACACATTTTTAGGAAAAAATACTAGTTCTATACAACTCCTTTTCGTCGAATTTTCTAAAATTATGGAAAGCCATAGGGGTCATCATGAACATTTTATTTTTGTTGTTTTTGTATTTTCATTTTCTTATTTTTGAAGTTTAAAGTTTTAATTGGTTTTACATAGATTTTTCTTTTATATTTTCAGTTTCTTACCATTTTATTCGGCATATTATTCAGCATATCATTCGACATCATTGATTCTAATCTACATTTCAACGCCATTTCATCAAACATTTTATTTCGTCATCATTTCATTCTACACCATATACATCGATAATCATCTCTATTTTGATCATCGTCAAACTGTAATACATAGTATTGGACATGCGGCAAATTATGTGTTTTCTTGCTAACTCGTGTCAATATTATTGTGATTATATGACATTTCGTTCGAATAAATGGTTATCTCTACTGTAGTCCATATATCTTATTTGGGAGGCAGTACATATTACATGTATGAGCTAAGCAAATTTAACGGTGTATAATATATATATAAAATGCCTGTACCAAGTCAGGACCATTGCGATCCACCAGTTATCCGGTGTGACTGATTCGTTTTTGTCATTTTCTATGGACTATGAGATTGATCATTCACGTTCGGTAGTTTTGTTATTACCTTTATTACGTATTAAATGATTCATGTGTATCACATACCAAGTCACAAGTATGCATCTTCATTCATGTGCGGTTGAAGATTTTATCTCGCAGTAAATGATTTACAACAAAAGTTAGATTTATTTGAGGTTAACATCAGGCAAAAAAGGTATGTTTTATGTTTCATGCCTGATAAAATAGGGTCGATAGGTAGGCAAGTATTTTTTTATTTAGTTTTGTTTAACCTTGAGTTAATGGGAATTAAATTTCAAGTTAAACGGTGCTTAAAGTGTAAGTTCGCGATTTTTTCAAAATTTTTACATTGAAAGACTATCATATAAAAATAACTTTGGTGAAATATGCATAGTTAGGATAAAATTGGCTTTTGAAAGTAAAAAAAATCTATCCATGGAGGGTCACGTGATTTGTACTAGATGACGCTGCTCAAAGCCTGAATGTTGCATCCTATAGACGGCGCGCACAAAGTTGACGGCACTTGATATATCTGGGTTTAAATGTTAATAAATTTTTACTTATATACTTATATTATAAACAAAAAATGTTTTTCTATGCTAAAATTATTCACATCAGATTATTAATGTAAAAATAAATTCCATTTTTCATATTGTGTGTTTATAACAGGTGGATAATGTGTCATAAAAAAAAAAAAGTCGCGTAACTTGTAACATTGGAAAAGACAAAGTTGCAGTTTTTTATTCACCATTTCTTGAAAAATCATCCGATTTCGTTCAAATTTGGTATGTAGCATTTCGCGGACTTTTACTATGACGTCATTTAAATTCAACGTTCAAAAAACGAAAAATGGTCATCGTTGGAGATACGAAAGTTGCACCAAGCGTGCGTAACATCTAGTATTTTTAAGTTTTCAAAGAAGTAAAATGGAAAATTCGGTGAGTACTGTGTGCTGTAAATATTATTTTAATTCAAAACAAATAGATTTTCAAAATGTGCATTTCAAGAGAAGTTCAAAACTCCCTTTTTATAGTTGAATCTGTTATCTTGACCGAGAATTAGAAAATATTAAATGTCCAATCGTTTTGTTACGGTTGTAAAAAATGACGTTTTTCAGCAGATTTTTTTAAAAACTTTTAGAATCAAGAAAATATAGGTTTTGTAAAACCGTCGATTATAACATAACATTGATACTGCGAAAATGTGCTTTCTTTTGTCTTTCTGATGTTAAAAAGTGATATATGTAGTATAAAAATTGTGGAAAATATTTAAAAAATCAAATGTCCAATGTTTTTGTTACGAAAACGTTTTAGACGAATACAAAACGTCGCCGACGCAAGGCGCATTATTCAATAATTAATGAATAATACCGCACAATTTATTTAGATGGATAAACGTATTTTTTTTTATAGAAAAAAGATTCGCCATCTATGTTAACATCAGCGGAAAGGATAAAACTTAACAAAGAATTGAAATTACAGAAAAGAAGGGAACAAAAAAGAAAATCATATCATAAAAATAAACCGAGTACGGAGACCAAGAATGTTAGAAACTATAAGAAAAACACAGAGCCTACAAGACAGCAAAAATACAATGCAAGAAAGAGGCAAAAGGAAAACATAAAACACAAGAGAAATGAGTACATGAAACTGTATCGGAGACGCAGTATAAGTACCACACCGCCATCTGATAATCCTCAAGAAATTGGAACTTTTTCAAACAGAATGGACAAAGCCAGGTAACATTTTTTTAATAGTGAAATAATTTCCAGATGTCGACAAATTATAGATTAAAATTTTTGCAATTATACAAGTCTTATGAAATACTAGTATATTATACATATGGATACAGTTACATCTGAAACAACTTTCAAATTGTCACATGAAAGTTTGCTTTAAAATGCAATAAAAACTAAAATAAAATAAAAACATATATCCATGCATGCCCCATAAAATTTTAGGCGACATCTAGATTTTTTGGTCGCTAACTTTGTTGCGATGCATATGCATGTACATTATCTGTTTGTTTGTTCGTCCGCCACATTTATGCGAGCAAGTTGATTTCTTTATAAAATAGTCGGAGCTTAACGAAACTTTGTAAAAACTGTTTTATATGGATATTAGGCACGGCATATAATAAGGGGTGTTCTGTTAACGTATCAGTGTGTAAATAAATCTTCGTAATCAAAATATTTAAAATATTGGTTATTACATGTATATTATTCTTACAGGTCAATAAGGAAACTGAAACTTGCATTGCCAATTGATTCATCAAAACGTGCTGCTGTACTTTCGGCCTATGTGGACGAGAAAAGATCGATGAAATCTCCTGCTGTCGAAAAATTCCGTTCGTCATTCCATAAGGAAGATGTGGACACGTCAGCCATTCTGAGCATTAAAGACATATTAACCTCCGTGAAGCGTAAAAGAAACAAAGACGCTATTGCAAGTATTAATCTGATCACATCTGCAATAAGTGGTCCGTCTGTTATTGAGAAAAAAGGTGCAGTGAGAAATTTAGCAACTAGGCTAGGTGTAAATCAGAAAACTGTTCAAAAAGGTAACACTTTTAGGGCAAAGATTCTCCATTCGAATAGCTCGTCGTTTTTGTACACTGCTAGAAAGACCAGACGAGATGCTGTGGACGAAGCCACGAAAAAGCTAATTTATGATTTTTGGTTAAAGGAAAGCAGCAGTAGGCCGACAAATAACAAAAACGATTTAAAACGTGTCCGTCTTGGCCCAAAACTGTATTCTTCCCATCATTGTCACATTCTTGAAAAGACCCAGACTGAACTTTATTTAGACTTCAAAAGAGAAAACCCCGATGTAAAGGTAGGACAGCGTACATTTGAGAAATGTAAGCCGTATTTTGTCCGCGCCGCTTCTCATAAAGATAAGCTCACATGTTGTTGCAGACATCACGTTGAAATGAGAAGTCTTTTCAAGTCGTGCATGCAGTTTCGCACCAAAAAGGTAGCTAGAAAAGAAAATTGTCCGGTACCAATTTATAGTTCATTAAATGAACTTTTAGATGCCACATTATGCCCCCGATCCGCTAATACCCACCAACATATAATGTCTTGTTTAAATAGGGAATGTGCTGACTGTGGTGTGGGCAAAATTGACTTTTTGCCAGAGGAAATAAATGAAAACGACGAATCAATTGTATCATGGGAAAGGTACGAGTATCAAAATGTGAAAATTAAAGGTGACAAAGTCGTCCGAAAGCTCATACTTGTTAAGAAAAGTACCAAGGCATTTGAGATGTTTGAATACATGAAACAATTGCTTGAAAATTTTCCGTCTCACCAATTCCGAGCTTATTGGCAAGCAAAACAAATGAAAAGTTTAATAAGCAATTTGCCGATAAAACATTGTGTTGCAATACATGACTTTTCGGAAAATTACAAATGTACAGTGCAGTGTGAAATTCAATCATCGTATTTCCAAAAACAAGAAGTATCGGTCCATTTTACAATATTACATAGACATGCCGTATTATGTATGATGGCATAGACAGTAGTGAAAATGACCAAAATATTATTACTGAACATTTTATTGTTATTAGTCCAGATCAAAAACATGATCATCATTTTACCCACGAGGTTCAAAAACTAATTCGAGAATACTTAAGCTCAATTGCATGCGATGTTTTAGTGATGCATGCATGAATTTACTGACGGTTGTAGTGCCCAATATAAGAGCCGGCATTGTATTGGCGATATAAGTAATGCTTGTTCTGACTTTGGATATGAACAAATGATTCAAAACTTCTTTGAAACATCTCACGCTCGTGGTCCGCAAGATGCTGCCGGCGGTTTTATAAAAAAACAGGCAGACTTGGCCGTTATTCGCGGAAAGTGTATCATTCAAAGTGCTAAAGATTTATATAATTTTGCAATTGAAAATCTCCAAGAAACTGCAGATGATTCGAAGTGCTCGCGAAGAATTTTTAGGTATATTGAAACTATTAATAGAGATCGTGACCGATATTTCAAACCAATAAAAGAGAACAGAAAAATTCACCAAGTTTCTACATCGAAATCAAACACAGTTGAAACAAGAAAGTTGTCGTGCTATACTTGTGAAAATTGTTTAACAATAAACTATAATCAATGTTTAAATGTTGAGCAACTTGGAAACTTTTCTTCTATAAGAATGTACAAAGAAAACGGAGATCATGAACCGGAAGATGATGAAAGCCAGGATGTTTCTTTATATGACCTTGTTAATACGGATACTATTTTTGCAGTCAAAGCCGATGATGATGACCAACCTTATTATGTTTTAAAAGCAACGAAACAAACTACCGTACTTCGAAAACAATCAACAGATAAATGGGGAATAACCTTTCTTCCTGGTTCGAAAGTTATTCATGGATATTATTTCGGAAAGATTGACAATAATCCACTTCAACAAAGGCTTATTAAACGCATTCCAGCTATATGGTACCCGCACATTCCGTCATATATATATGTTCGGAACTTGAACTCGAGGACGATGAAACTATCCTCATTGATGATTCTCTTCATAGAAGAATATTGCGGTGTCTAGATTAAAACTATCACGTCAACTTTTCAGGAATTAAAGAATAAATATGTACAAATATATGTTCAATTTTACTGTTTAATGTTTAAAATTATCCTACGACGATTTTTAAAATTCTAATTGATTGATTACTGTTGATGTTTATCGCCGCTTCATCAGTCAAACTGTAAAAAGTACAGATTATGACATATTGGTTTAAAAAATAAATACACAAAAAAAATAAATAGATAAATTATATTAATAACAAAATTATCAAACAAAACAAAATAAATATACAACGAAGTAAATTTAAAGTAAATTTAAAGCGTATACTCGAAAAACACAGCTTGAATGTTTGATAAAGTAATTCGGGCACTGTCTTGTGATTTTTGTATTCTTATCAATTATTGAACGTCATTTTACGTTTTAAAGACGTTACGTTAATGGAGTCAACTTTGTGCGCGACGTCTATACCCATGTGGAATTAACCGATGTGTACCACAACGGACAATTTGAAATAATTATAATTAAGTCGGGAATGATAAAATAAAAGTCAGTCTAATGATTGATTGTGAGACGTTTAAAAATGGTACCAATCGTTAAGTTCAGATTTAATTCGTAGAAAAATATAGAATTTTTAATTAATTTTTTTGATACGCAGTACAGACATTTTCGGAAAATATATATTTCAATTTCCAGTATGTAGAATTGCCCTATACTATTTCTTTTATACATTCTGTTTAAAATTCATGGTTCCCTGACACCCTACTGGAATTACGTTGCATGATTCGTTTGAAGTGATATTATGATAATTAGTCCTTCCGTGCAAACCATCGCACCACAGGGGCTTACTTATCGTTTTCTGTGTATAAGACTTTATTCCCTTCTACAAACCACTGGCACAACAGGGGTTCACCTGCCGTTTCCTGTGTATGTTTGGTATCCCCGTGCAAACTATCGGCACCACAGGGGTTTAATATTGTTTCCTGTGTATTAGAAGTTGACATTTACCTGGTTGTAATGGGTTCTAGAACACTTTCTTTTAACGAAAATCAACCCCTTTGGTCCGCCAGTGTCGTTTGAACATTGAAGTGCGAAAATGTTAATAAAATACCCTTTCTAATTAAAAACATATAAAAACAATAAACTGTAGGAATCTTTTTTTTGTCTTGCAAATAATTATGTAGTTAATTAATTGTTTTTCCAACACTTCAAAAGCGAAAAAAATGGTAACTAAAACTCTTTAAACACATTTTTAATTTGGGTACTACATGTAGTATTACACAAACCATGCACGATGTAGCACCACGCTTTGGCTGATTGATAATGGTAAGAGAAAGGTAGTCAATGGAGTGGATAGGTGACATTGACACCTGCTGATTAATTATACCGTATACTGATTAAGAAATTATTAAAAGATGTGCCGGTCGAAATTCATAAAATCGAGCTGTGGTGGGTGTGTCTTAAGCGGGTTGAGTGCTGCAAGGAAGTCTTTGATTGGAGGGGCACCTTAATTGATCTATGATATCTGTCAATTATACCTGTAATTAACCAACGGGGCGTGGCAGATCGTCCATGGCTAATGATCGTAAAGGTTAATGATTTTAATTGACACCGGTGTATTCACGAAGAACTGAATTTATTGTCTTAAATATTTGAAAAAGGATTGAAAACTAGGGCTACCGTGTCAATAAATATTTCAGATTATTTACTATTTGGAATTATAATTAATTATTTTAAAACGATTTAAGATTTAAGAAAACTATTATCTTGCTATTTCGATAAAAAAAAACGCGGGATTAAAAGAAATATCAATGCCAAATTATTCAAATTTCAAATCATTATTATGATCATGATGATAGACAACATTGGTCTTATGTTACAAATATCGTCATTTGGTTAATGTATTTATCATTGGAGCTGTGACGTCACATCTCCAATTGAGCTATCCCATAATTCATTATTGTTCATAGCATGGACGCGCCCATATGGTCTTGTGTATTGGAATAAAATTACGAATATCTTTCTTAGTATATCGTTTTCAATGCCCAAACCCGGCGTGATGCCTACTCTCATTATAATAAATCAAATAAACTAATAACTCAAAAACTGCGAACTTACACTTTAAGCAAACATGGCAATAAAAAGGCTAGGATCGGCAGGAAAAACTAGGGTACATGTAGGTAGGGAAAAATACAAATGCCAAAAAACGGGTATACAATGGTTAATTTTGGTAAATGTGCTGTATATATCGATATTTCAAGGAGTAACCTCGCATCGCCAGCATTTGAATCAAAACATTGGAATGTCAAAAACCAAAAGTATTGAATGAAAAGTACTCCTGAAACACACATATACATAGACCTAAGTGTTTAATTTCAAGTGCATCTGTAGTTTTAGTTACAATCCAAGTAAATGATTTATGGAAAAGTTCCCATTTTAAGGTTTATCACCTGTGTGTATCCTCATATGTCTCGTTAGAGTTCCACGCACAGTATATGATTTATCACAAAATTCACATTCAAATGGTTTGTCCCCAGTATGTACTCGTATGTGTTCGCTAAGGCCACATAATTCACATTTATAACTTTTTTCACCAGTATGTATTCTCATGTGTGCTCGAAGGGTTCGACTCTCAGTAGATGATTTACCACAAATGTCGCATTTAACATGTTTAACATGTTTAAAAGGTTTATCGCCAGTATGTATTCTGATATGGTTCCGAAGGTTTCCACTCAGAGTAAATGATTTTTCACAAAATTCACATTTGAAAGGTTTGTAACCAGTATGTGTTTTAATATGCATCTGTAAAGTTCCCTTATCAGTATAAGATTTATCACAATGATAACATTTATAAGGTTTTTCACCAGTATGTATTTGCATGTGCCTTTGTAGGCTCCGTTTTGAACTATAATTTTTACCACAATAATCACATTTATAAGTTTTTTCGCCAGTGTGAATTATCATGTGTGATCGAAGGGTTCGACTCTCAGTAAATGATTTACCACAAATTTCGCATTTAGGTTTCTCGGCAGTATGTTTTCTTATATGTACACGAAGGTTCCAACTTTCAGTAAATAATTTATGACAAAGTTCACATTTAAAAGGTTTTTCACCAGTGTGGATTTTAATGTGCTTCTTTAGGATTCCATTCTCAGTAAATGATTTATCACAATATTCACATTCATAAGGCTTGTCACCAGTATGTTTTCTTATATGTGCACGAAGGTTCCAACTTTCAGTAAATAATTTATCACTAAGTTCACATTTAAAAAGTTTTTCACCAGTGTGGACTTTGGTGTGCTTCTTTAGGGTTCCATTCTCAGTAAATGATTTTCCACAAATGTCACATTTATAAGGCTTGTCACCAGTATGTCTTCTCATGTGTGCCCGGAGGTTTCCATCACGGTTAAATGATTTTCCACAAATGTCACATTTATAAGGCTTGTCACCAGTATGTATTCTCATGTGTGCCCGGAGGATTCCATCACGGTTAAATGATTTTCCACAAAGCTCACATTTATAAGGTTTATCACCTGTATGTATCCTCATGTGTTTCTGTAGATCTCCATTTTGGCTAAACCCTTTACCACATTCATCACATTTATAAGGTTTGTCACCAGTATGTATTCTCACGTGTGTCTGGAGGTTTCCTTTGGTTTTAAATATTTTACCACAGTATTCGCAAGTATAAGGCTTAGCTCCTGTATGTGTTATCAAGCGGGCTTTTGATGTCTGATCGTGTCGGAACTGTTTACTACATTCACAACCTAATTTAACACCAGCATCTTTTATCCCGGGTCCATTAAATAGGGAATTACTACTCAATCCTTTTTCATATTTGTAACAGTTATTAGACTTGTCATTTATATGTACCAAAGGATGGGTTTCTTCTTGAGAAAAACTGTTCGAAGATAGATCATGATCTTGACAGATTTCTATCTTGGTAACCTTTCCAGATTTGTGTTGTTCATCTCCCATGTCTTCTATTGAGTGTGAACTCGAACATTCTTGGTCGGTTCCTTCCTCGCTTAATTCATATAAACTTGATTTGTGTTGTTCATCCCCCATGTGTTCTATTAAGTGTGAACTCATACATTCTTGGTTGTTTCCTTCCTTGCTTAATTCGTATACACGGGATTTGTGTTGTTCATCTCCCATGTGTTCTATCACTGGTTTTGTACATAAATCACAAGATGCTTCTTCGATTTTGCAAGTCTTCTCTGTATTCATTTCGTCTTTTTTTCAAAGGAAACACCTATGAAAAAATAAAAATGACCATAAAGTAAAGGTGTGGCTGCTTGCCATAACTGGCTAATTAGTTTTCTAGGCTAATTTTCGTTATAATTGATATAAAGCATCGCTGAGCACAGCATGATACGATCGCATCATGTTAAACCTTGTATGTTTAAAACTCAATATGAACATGATTAATAGCTAATTTCTCTGGACACATAAAGCCCATGGTTGTCTAAAAAAGTATTTTGACACATGCATTATTTGGTGGACTTTTGACCTACAAGAAGGATTTGTTTATAAAAGCCGACCAAAATAAATACAGTAACACAATATTACCACTTTTGGCCCCTAATTTATGTTATCTGCTAAGTTTGATTAGTATCCAAGAAGCAGAGGTACCAATAGGGTATCCGAATGTCAAAACTCAGGAAGGGCAGGGACAAAACCAGCAAACACCAACAAGAACGGGACAGAAACAGACAACATGTAAAACATGGAAACACAAAATTACTGAATATCAATCAAACACGCGAACTCTAGTCGAAACGAGAGTGAACTCAGGTTCAGGTGCTACTGAAGAGTAAGCAGTCGACATTTATCCAGGGAACAGATTAAAAATGTAGCACATTTTAAGATAAATTTATTTTTGGAAAATGAAAATGTATGATTTTTTACTTGTTAACTTGTAAATACAACTGTACATTCTAAATAAATAAGTTTTAATTAAAAATCTAATTTAAGCATTTGAACTTTTGAAATAAAACAAGAGGCTCCCAGGAGCCTGAATCGCTCACCTGACATATTCGCCTAATTAAGATTATTAGGCAAAATCTATTTGACGTTGAAAGGGTCATAAGATTAATAAGGGGGTCATCTGACAATATGGTAGATCTTAAGGTGCTGATCACTTTTGTTCTCAATCAAAATCTAAAAATCTGTCACCGTTTTTGAGTTATTAGCAATAAAAATGCAGTTCAACTTAATGTTCTACTTTTAGCCACAGAGGCCATGTTTTACAACCATAAAAAATCCCCATATCAGTTCTATACACCTAATGCTAATAAACAACAATACCAAGTTTAGTTCCAATTGGACTTAAAGTGTCAGAGGAGTTAACTTTATCAATGTAATGAGGAAATGCTCAATTTGGACGTTCTAAGGACAATAACTCCTAAAAGGAAGGTCCGACAACGTTGACCCCCCCATTACATATTTTGTGGATCTTGTTACGCTTTACAATATGCTATTTGAATTTTTAAAATATCTTGTATAGTTTTCAGGATATTGAGGTAAACAGGTGCAAAATTTGCAAACAATCCAAAAAAATAGGGAGTGTAATGGGACATTAAATGATACCCCGCCACGTTATAATATCAAAAGTTCATAAAATTTGATTTCAAAGTGGCCTATCTCGAAAACTGTCTTTCGGATCATGCTGGTGATTCAACTTGACCTGTATTTTATTGTACTCAATAGCTGTACAAAATATCAATTGAATCCCTTGATGCGTTTTCAAGTTATTGGTCGGAAACTCAAAATTTCATAAAATTTGATTTTTCAAAGTGGCTTATCTCGAAAACTTTTTTTTGGATCAAACTGGAAATTAAACTTGACCTGTATTTTATTGTACTAAATAGCTGTGCAAAATATCATTCAAATCCTTTGACGCGTTTTCAAGTTATTGGTCCGAAACTCAAAATTTCATGAACATTGATTTTTCAAAGTGGCCTATCTCCAAAACTATTTTTTGGATCATGCTGGGAATCGAACTTGACCTGTATTTTATTGTACTAAACAGCTGTGCAAAATATCATTTAAATCCTTTGACGCGTTTTCAAGTTATTGGTCGGAAACTCAAAACTTCATGAAATTTGATTTTTCAAAGTGGCCTATCTCGAAAACTATTTTTTGGATCATGCTGGAAATCGAAGTTGACCTGTATTTTATTATAATAAACAGCTGTGTAAAATATCATTCAAATCCTATGACGCGTTTTCAAGATATTGGTCGGAAACCTTCGGGGGACGGACAGACGGACGGACGGACAGACACCGAAAAAAAAATGAGGGTATAACATAATACCCTGCCACTTCGTGTGGCGGGGTATAAAAAAGGGCAATTACTCCTACACGAGTTGGTGGATTTTCTTCAGAATTTCAAAGCTGGTCGATCTTGAGATGCTGGTCACTTTTCTATTCAATCAAAATTTTTAAATCTGTCACCGTTTTTGAGTTTTTTTGCAAAAAACTGCCATTTATCCCTATGTTCTATTTTTAGCCACAACGGCCATGTTTTACAACCAATCAAAAATCTCCACATCAGTTCTATACACCTCAGGCTTATAAACAGCTATATCATGTTTGGTTCCCATCGGAGTTAACGTTTTCAATGTAATACGGAAATGCTTAATTTTGACTTTCTAAGGGCAATAACTCCTAAAAGTAAAGGTCCTACAATGTTGACCCTATTACATATTTTGTGGATCTTGGTACGCTTTACAATATACAATTTGAATTTCTCAAATATCTTGTATAGTTTTCAAGATATTGGCACGAGGTGGTAGTTAGCTCGCAATGCATTTTCAATATAACGTTTTGTGAATTTAAAAAAATTGCACCATTTTTTTTCTAAAGAAATTTTGACCACATAAAATTCATTAGCTTTCCATAAATTGGTGAAAAATTCAGAAAATTTTACCGTTTAACGTTTTAGAAAATTTTATTTAAATTTGACCCCTCTGGGGGTCAAGGCGGAAGAGCATAAAAAATTGTAAAATTCACCTTTTTGCACTAAGCCAAATCACAACTTTATCACTGAATTTCCAAAAAGCTCAAAGTTGATCAATATCTACAATCATTCATCTCTCATTTCATTCAAAGATTGTCTTTTTATCATTTAAATTAACATTACAATAGAATTTGAAGGAAATACTATGTTTTTATAAGAACTATATTACTGGACAACGAAAATTGAAGGGAGCTAACTGCAACCTCGTACCTATTGAGCTAAACAGGTGCAATATTTGCAAAAAATTGCAAAAAGGGCAATAACTCCTACATGGGTCGTTGAATTTTCTTCAAAATTTCAGGGTAGGTAGATCTTGAGGTGCTGATCACTTTTACCCTGTCAGAATTTTGATATTCAGCCGTGTTTTAGTTATTTGCAAAAAAACCTGCATTTTACCCCTAAGTTCTATTTTTAGCCATGGCGGCCATGTTTTACGACGAACCATAAATCCCCACATCAGTTCTCAGCACCGAATGCTAATGAGCACCCATACCAAGTTTGGTTGCAATTGGACTCATGGTGTCAGAGGAGTTAACGTTTAAAAAGTTTACGGACGACGGACGCCAAGTGACGACAATACAAATGTATATAATTACATGTAATAGTAAAGGAAAATAATTAATAATTATGTAAAAAAATGCAAAATACAAATAAAACAATGGACAATAATTGATTTTAATATCTATAATCTGTATGTCCAAAATTCTTTATTTTATATTGTATTTTCTTATTCACCTGATTTTGTATTTTCTTTTTATAAGTTCACCAAAAAGTTAATAAACCACCATATTAATTACTTTAAAATTCAAAAAGAAAGAAAATTTATTCAAAGAGAATTAATTTTACTTTATTTATGCTGATTTTTTTACATAACTAAAAATATTGCACATACATCTGTACATGTTCCTGTAGTTGGGGCTTTAGCATGTTTAGGATGATTGAGGTACATGTAATATAAATTGTTTTGTTAATGGAAATCTGATTGGTATTTTTTTTTTATATATAATATTCCTTTAATAAAGTATTTGTAAATTGTAACATTCAACAAGAAAGACAAAATATTCACGATATTAATCGTACATGTTAGAGACCAATTTGTGCAAAGCCTTAACTCGTTTTCGTCATAAATATAAAATGAAACAGTTCAGATTTTCATAATGTCACATTTATCTTTCATTTCTCTTTATTCATTTATTTACAACTACATGTACCTCAGAACCAAATAAGTGTCTTTTTTGAAGTATTGCAATGATCATGATTTAATATTATTCACAAATTGTATTTGTAAAATATAAACAAGAAAATGCAATACTAAAATTTAAAGAATTTAATCTTAAGTTATTTATTTCTTATTGCTTTTCTTTTTTTTTTGTCTTGCAAATGATAACAAAGACCAAAGAAAAAGTTATACAAAAACAGTAAATCTTTCTTTCCGTACTTTAACATTTTAATAAAATTTCACACCAAAGAGAAGCAATAAAATGTATAAAACGGCTAGGTCATTTATCAATTACAAAGTTAACCTCGTACATGTTACCTGTTATTGTAACTTAGGGGGAACTGACTTTAACTTTTCAAAATTTTAAGTGGTCATTCATGTAGAAAAAGGTCACATCAAGCATCTGAACCATATATGTCTTGCTCATCATCCCTAAATGGACCTACCATATCACTTTGGTTAAATGGGTACTTGCCTGTTAGCAGGAATGAACCTTTATCATTCTTCTGTAAGTGGCCATCCATGTGGAAAATATGATTCACAACCAGCATCTGGAGCATGCCTTGTAATGAGAATCAATAGGTGCACCTACCATACAAATATGGTTCATGTGGCACTAGTCAGTAAGCAGGAATGGACTTTAACCATTCTTCTGTAAAATGACATGTAGGCCACAACCAGCATCCGAGGAAAGCATTGTGCTTAGCATTACTAGGTACACCTACCATACCAATAGAGTTGATGTGTGTACATGTCAGTACTTTAACCATTCTTATGAAAGAGGTCATCCCTGCGGAAAACATACTTAGGTCAAATCCAGCATCCAAAGCATGCATTGTGCTGAACATCACTGTGGGTACCTACTATACCAATATGATTGATGTGGCACTTATCAGTAAGTGGGTTTTGGATATATGAAGATTTGGGACGGACGGACGAACGGACGGACATGGGTAAAAGTATATGGCTGATCCACATTCATGGTTGGGCCTTAATAAAAAAAAATGTCTACATGTTCTTAGAAAATATATAATCACGTATTTGTTATATGCAGGTAAAAATACACCTTGTTGTCCGTGTCACTGTGGAGGACACCTGTCATGTGACCAAAAACAGCAAAAAATGCAAAGAATCAAGTTAAAATGTCACAAATACCTTGAACCTTGTGTTAAAATAGTTTCATTTAATAAATTTTAGGACAAATAAAACAACCATTCCTTCATAAATAAAATTTTCAAATAAAACAAGGGAGATAATCCACTTGAAAAATGACAAAAAAATTACAAAGATTTGTATACTAGACAGAAAAATAAGCTGGTGAGCCCCAGTTTTTATTGTTTTATTTCAAAATATATTGTACATGTATTTCATTGATTTTTATTAAAAAAATATAAATTTAATTTTAAATTCTTGGATTTTTTCTGCGACAAGATTTTAAATATGTAAAAACAAACAAATCTGGTGGGCCCCATCTCATCACTAATGATATGCTAAAAGCAGGCCAAAGTATGGGCCCCGAAAAACTAGTTTAACCCCGCCACATATTATATGTGCCTGTCCTAAGCCAGGAATCTTTGACAAAGCTTTCGTTTGTACTTGTCTTTTTGATGTTTTCTGTTCTTTGTTTAAGAATGGGGTCTATCCGTGACTATTTCAGGGCTGGATTTGAATTATATGCATCTTATTTAGACCATGGGCCAATTGCAGAACCGCGAGCAGTGCCAAATGGCATCGTTGAAGGCTGCTCTGGCGGTTGTCCATTGTGGTTTTTCTAAATTGTCGTTTAATTGTGGACTGTGTCGCGTACACTTATTCCGCATCTCTTTATTTTCTATTATCAGTAAGTGGGTTTTGGAAATATGAGTATTAAAGACGGACAGACGAACAGATGGAAGTACGTTCGTAGGTACAGACGGACGGACAAGGGTAAAAGTATATGGCCAATCCTTGCACATACGTGGTCGGGCCATAATAAAAAATCTTTCTACATATTTTACGTATTTGTTATATGGTGCAAATATTAAAATCACGTTATATTTTATAGTATAACTAACATGTTTTACAGTTTCATATTTATCAACACAAATAACTTTATTTCTTTGATTATTATAATTGTTTTTTGATTTTTTTAAGGTAAAATTTCAAAAATCATGAATGAAAAACAAATTATATGTTCTGACTATATATATACATATTTTACTGGTAAAAATACACCTGGTTGTCCGTGTCACTGTGGACTTAAGGTTAGTGAGGACACCTGTCATGTGACCAAAAAAAGCAAAAAATTGCAAAAATCAAGTACAAATGTCACAAATACCTTGAACCTTGTGTAAAATATATCATTAAATTAATTTTAGGAAAATAAAACAACCATTCCTTCATAAATAAAATTTTCAAATAAAACAAGGGAGATAATGCACTTGAAAAATGTTAATGACCCCAAAAATGACAAAGATTTATATTGTAGACAGAAAAATAAGCCGGTGACACCCAGTTTTTATTGTTTTATTTCAAAATATATTGTATTTCATTGATTTTTTATCAAATAAAAATAAAATTTAAATTCTTGGATTTTTTACATATGTAAAAACAAACAAATCTGGTGGGCTCCAACTCATCACTAATGATATGCTTAATGCAGGCAAAAGTATTTTATTACTGTGTATGCTCAAATTATTTAATGGTATTCTGTCATCTGGATTTTATCCAGATCATTGGTCAACTGGCTATCTTACACCTATCTTTAAATCTGGAGACCGCTCTTATCCATAAAACTATAGAGGCATCGCAATAACAGTGTGTCTAGGTAAATTATTCAATTCAATTTAAAACAATAGGTTGGACAGTTTTCTTGATAAAATTATATAATATCACCTTTTCAAATAGGTTTTACAAAAAAGGAGACCTGCAGATCATATATTTGTATCAATAGCTGCTATAGATAAATATATTGGTAAAAATAAAAAAAAGTATATATACACGCTTTATTAACTTCAAAAAAAGCATTTGATTCAGCAAGTACTGCATGAGGCAATTTATATTAAACAAGCATTCTGAGAGTATTGCAAAACAATACATAGTCCCCTACCGGCCTCATATTTCAGTCACTGGTAAAAAATTGTCAAACAAGTGAAAACCTACACTTGAGCAGTTTATTATCTACAAGGTATAACTCCAATAAGGGCCATAACTCCAATAAAAATTGTGGACTGGCACAAAACTCAAACTTCTGTAAATCATCATGATAAACTTACATACCAAAAATCAGTTCATTATCTATAAGCGTTTAGAAAAAATTGTGAAAAAAATGAAATTTTAGTGACTTTACAAAGTTCTAAGGGCCATAAATCCCATAAAAACTTGTGGACTGGCACAAAACTCAAACTTGATCTGTAACTTATCATGGTTAACTCACGTACCAAAAATCAGTTCATTATCTCCATGTATAAGCGTTTAGAAAAAAAAATTCGGAAAAACTGAAGTTTTAGTGAATTTTCAAAGTTCAAAGGGCCATAACTCCCATAGAAAAATGTAAACCAGCACGAAACTCAAACTTGATCTGTAACTCATCATGGTAAACTCACATACCAAAAATCAGTCCATTATCAATAAGCGTATACGTATAGAAAAAATTGCGGAAAACTGAATTTTTAGTGAACTTTCAAAGTTAAAAGGGCCATAACTCCCATATAAATTTTTTGACCCGCACAAAACTCAAACATGATCTGTAACTCATCATGGTTAATTCACATACCAAAAATCAGTTCATTTTCTATAAACGTTTAGAAAAAAGTGTGGAACACTGAGGCGTGACAGGCGGACAGACAGAGCGCAAACCTTTAGTCCCCTTCGGCTTTAGCCGGTAGGGGACTAATTATTACAAAATAGGATTGGCGGCTTATTCTATAATATTCTTAAGAATTTGTACAGGAAATTAAAACTTCATGTTAAAATTGGAAATACTTTGACACATAATTTCGCTTCAAAAATTGGAGTACGACAAGGAGATATTTTGAGCCCTAACTTATTTATTTATTGTTTTTTATAAATGACCTTCCAGATTACTTTGATGATACTTCTGATGCTGTATCTATTAAATAACAAATTAATTCACTGTCTTATGTATGCAGATGATGTGGTCTGCAACAAAAATTAAACAAACTTCATCTTTTTTTTTGCGATGAGTGAGGAATAGATGTTAACCTCTCCAAAACCAAAGCTATGATCATTAACAAGACCGGTAGACACATCAAAGAAAAAATATCTTTTTGTAAAAATTCACAGGAGTGTACTAATCAATATAAATATCTTGGAATAACACTTACACTGTTGGAGTCATTTCAAGTCTTTACAGGAAAGCCACAAAAGCCTTATTTCAACTAAAGGCTGAATTGTTTCCCTTGGGCTAAGCATCAGATCATCATTACATATTTTTGATCATACCAATAAATCCATACTATTATATGGTGCAGGTATTTGGGGCTGCTATGTGACACCCTCTTTTAAATATGAACATACATGTATTTGTAACTTTACAAAACAATCTAGCTTTTCCCCAGCCTCTAAACATGCTAAACTAGAACTCCACTTTATAAAATATATACTTGGTGTTAACAAAAAAGTCTCTAATTTTGGGGTAATATCTGAGACAGGGATACTTCCCATATTTTGTATTGCTTTAAAGCAAGTACTAATTATTGGAACAGAGTAGAAAATACTCCATCAGGCTTAATAAAAGATGCATATGAAGAATCAAAAAAGGTTCATGAGGAGGGTGGCAGTTCATAGTTCTCAGCAATATCAAATGTGTTCACTATATAATAAAACTCCAGGAGGAGACAAATATAAACTATGCTCAAATTCTTCCTGTAAAACTACAGTAAAGACTGACTTAAGAAAATTATATATTAAGGCCTGGAACAGTCACAGGAATTTTTCAATTAATGAAAATGGAAACTCAGAACATATGTTAAGATCAAAACAAATTTTGGTTTTGAAAAATATCTTGATTTAATAAAAGATTTCAGAAACAGAAGATCCATTACAAAGTTTAAAATCATCAGTGTTTATATTTCTCAACTTATTCGATATGTCAGAGCTTTTGGATTTTGACCTTCCAATGTTTTGGTTTAAATGCTACTGATGAGAGGTTACTCCTTGAAATATCGATATATAGCATATCCAAATTAACCGTTTATACCCGTGTTTTGGTATTTGTAATTTTGCACACATTTCACAGATTTTTTTATCAGACACCGGTTTCTTCGTGACCGATTTTTGAAGCAGGGCTATAAGAAAATACGTCTCATACGATCACTAAAAAAATGCTTTCTTCGTTATCAGCCACTAGTAGAAAAGTTCAAAATTATGTTAAAAGATATGATAGTTAATTGTTTTAATTAGTGTTTGACTGGTCTGCTGTACTGAGATGATCACCTCAATATCCCTATTGTGTCTCACAACTATGTTGTGTTCTATGGTCATTACCGGATCCTAAGATCGCAATGGAAGAGGGAGGTTTGGCGCCATAAAACCTGGTTTAACCCACCATTTCGTTTGAAATGCCTGTACCAAGTCAGGACCATTGCGATCCACCAGTTCTCCAGTATGACTGATTCGTTTTTTGTCATTTTCTCTGGACTATGAGATGGATCATTCAAGTTCGGTAATTTTGTTATTACCTTTTTTCTCATAGATTAAAAATTGAATCGGGTCGATATAGCAAACCCTTAAATCCTTTAAACGAAAGATTATGCGAAAGATGTTCTATAAATGAAATTGATGATGAGATTCATTATTTTACTAACTGTACTCACTTTACTACATCTAGAAAAACTCTATTTGATACAATAATTATAACTAATTCACATTTAAATAATACGTCCTCTTTCAAAAAACTATTCTGGACCTTTAACTGTGAAAATGAAACAATTTTAAATAACCTATTAATAAATTTGATTAAAATACTGCAATTTGATTGGACGAATTCTTTTTTTCATATCCCAATGAAAAACAAATCATGGGGAAACGCCCACTTTTTACAGGAAGTGCCACCATTTTAGTTCTTTTATGAGTATGATTTTCATGTTATTTAAATTGATTTGAAAATTTGTTTATAAGGAATGACACGAATGACAATTTTTTTTTTCATTGGGGATATGAAGAAAAAAAAGTTTTGCACATTAAGTGTTGCGGATTATACAATGTGCAATTTTTTTTTTTCAAACCCCGATGAAAAAAAAATTATGACAGTCATTCCTTAAATGTAAATTCCTCCTGGAGTCTGGAGTTGTTTAAAAAAATAAAGTGTTTCTGCACTAACCTGTCTTAAATTATGACAATTGCTTTGTTTATATTATTTTATATTGCCACATATATGTCTTCATGTTATTGTGTCATAAATAAATATTTGTACTGTTATTGCCCCTTGAGGGCCCATGATTGGTAAAATAAACCTGTAGTCTTGTATTCTTGTATGTATGCTAGTTATTTGGCCTTTCCAATATAATCGATAGTAATTTGGGAAAACTTTGAGCCGAGATTTTGGGAAAACAAGCCTAGAATTACATAATGTTAATATATCAAACAAAAGGACATTTTAAATTCGGCACTATTTTTGGGGTCAGGTGTCCTCACTAATCTTAAAATTCAATTTCCTGCCAAATAACCTAACAGGTGAATAATTACCTGACCTTGATTCATGACCCCTATAAACCATCAGAGATGCTTAGCATACTGTTTAACGTTTGGCCAACGTTGTAATGTTGTCTGGGTACGTGTAATTTATTATTATTATTAAGACTACTATTATAGGTATATTCGCCCAAGACCATACTTGCTTTATGGGTATTGTTCAGGGTAATATGCCAATCTCATGTTATGTATTATGAATAAGAGTTATAAAAGCTCTACTGTAGAGTAACTGTACGTGGAGTCGTACAGGACGTGGAGTCGTACACTTTTGGTTTATTTCTAAATTAACTTTTACAGGAAATGATAATACAAATATTTTTATGTGTAAATGATACTATATCATTAATATTTTCTTTTACAGGATAAGTCACGATTTTGAGTAAAAGAACTATTAAATTAGAATTAAAAATCAAAGTCTAATTAATCCGCTATATTGTAAATTTGTCATTTCTAAAACGCCAATTTGGAATTTTTATTTGTTATACAAACAATATATCTATTGAAAATTGAATAAAACAATCTGCCTTACACAGCTTTTAAAATATTTTTTGAAATATTTCTTGAAAAAAAGTTACAATTATAGTTTTAGTGAATCCTATCAACATTAAGAAGGAAAAACAAATAAAGCTGAAAATATTGTCTCGTGTAAAGCGTAGATCTGAAATCACTGACATTGCAAAATAATGTTATATTAATCATTTTCGGCTGATATTTTCAAAAGTTTCAATCGTGATTTCAGTACTAAAGCTAAAAATATAAATTTGCTGATTTTTAGAGGTGCTCAAAAATGCTGCACAATTGCATGGTATATGCATGGGTGTAGGTAATCATCGAGTTCGAGTTCGAGTTCGAGTCAGAGTTAAAGTTCGAGTTAGAGTTCGAGTTACAATTCGAGTTCGAGTTAGAGTTCGAGTTACAATTCGAGTTCGAGTTAGAGTTCGAGTTAAAGTTCGAGTTATTTTTCGAGTTCGAGTTAAATTTTAAGCTAACTCGAAACAGTAATTTTCATAGACATAGTCGAGTTACGACTCGAGTTCGAGTTAGAGTTCGAGTTACAAATCGAGTTAGAGTTCGAGTTACAAATTATTTATTGTTCTATGTCCAGAATTGGGTCTTTCGTTCATCATTATACCCCCTCTTGAAAAAAATTGGGCGTATATAGTGATAGAGGTGTCTGTCCATCGTCCCGTCCGTCCGTCCGTCCTGCCTTCCTTACATTTAAGGGTACCCATCTCTTATCACAACTCCTCCTAAACTCCTTGATGAATTTTCATGAAACTTTCACACGATCTGTGTGACAAAATGTAGATATGCACCTCTTTTAAAATTTGATCAAACTGATTTTGGGGAAGCGAAACATGGAATTCGCTATTCAACTATCCGCATTACCCGTACAGAAACCACTAACAAGTTCTTATATGAATCTCATAAGAAACTTACAAGATTCATACAAGATTCCTATGCAAATTAGTTTGCTTACGTGAGGAAATTGGTAGTTCATATATGAAGGAAATTTCTAACACGGTCCTCACATGATGCTGATGTTAGATTTTCAACGAGTATGTGAGAAATAATTCCAACCATCAAGGTTTTAACAGATTTTTTCAAAGTTCTTCTTTCTCATGTTAGATTCAAGTTAGAAATTTGGACATAGAAATTTTGAGTTCTCAATTCTAACAGAAAATATATGGAAAAATCACAAATCAGATTTCTCATATGAGATTAATATGTTAGAAATAAAAGCATAGAAAATTTAGGAAATTAAGTTTTGCAGAATACTCATTATATTTCTAAGATGAAATTTCTAACATGAGAATTATGTTAGAATTTTCATATTTTATGCCCATGATGCATTTAACAGGAAATTGTTTTGATCCAATCAAATTCATTTTGTTACACATTTTGAAAATTGAAAATTTACAAGAAGATGCAAGAAGAATGTGTCTTGATCTAATAGACTTAAAAGTTTTTTGTAAGGATTTATGTTTTCAAATAAAGGTAATTTATATTTATTAAATGCATACATGTTGTTTTGAGAGATTAATTTTTATGTAAATGACTGTTAAAAGCATCTTAAAAAATAAAATGCAACTAATTAATAGAGGCACAATTAGTATGGGAATTTTGGACATAATACTACATTATTCAAAATTGAATTTTATTATTATTGAAACACTTTAGAACAACTAGTATAGAAAATTAAAATAGCATCATTTACTTTATCATGTTATATCTTAGTCTATATCATTTATTTAAGGCATATGCTTCATTTTTTTACCTGTATATATTTTGATTGTCATACATGTACATGTAATAATGAGTATTATAATTATTAAGTCTTCATTTTATATTAATCTTAATTCTATTCTCAATGTGAATATAATCTAGGCATGATGGTCTATAAAGTTTAAACAAATGACACATTTAGAATGTTTAGTGTAACCAAATTGTTTAGTTATGTACATGTAGCACAAACATGTTACATGTATGTATTCAGAATTAGGTCAGGCCCTTATTCCTGGTTATTATCTTATTTTACGCCTTTTTTAAATTTCTCACGTGAGTAAAAGAAGTGAGAAATTTCCTCATGTGAGAAAAAATTTTTCACATAAGATTTTATATCTGAATACCGAATTTCTTTTTAAGGAAATTCTCATATGAGATCTCATGTTAGAATGGCCTCGCGAGATTTTTAACATGCAAATTAGGTTAGTTTCTAACATCCTGGCTTAAAATTCTAATATGGTTTCTAACCTCATTTGCATGTTAAAAAACTCGTAAGAAAATAATGTTAGAAACTAACATGAGAAAACATATTAGATTCTCATATGGTACATGTTAGTTGTTTTTGGTAAGGGTAACTTCTCCCAAATCCATCAATGGATGTCAGTGAAACTTTCACAACATCTTCGTGAAATAGTGTAGATTTGCACCCCTAGTTTAAAATTTGATCTGTTTTTAGGAAAGAGGTAGCGGGGTATTTATTAGTAAGCCACGATTAACAGTTTTTCTAGTTTGTTTATGGATTGGTTTTAAATCTTATGCATTGTATTTTTTATTTCCAACTTTTTCCAAGCCAGAATATTTATTAACAAAAACAGCCCCCCTCAAAATCAAATGGTCATCCCCTTAGTCTTGTCCTATAAACTAAACTGACGACTTTGATAAAAATTAAAACTATTTTTTTCTTTTTTTCTGTTAAACGCGGCCTTTTTTTGCAACAAAATAAACCAAGGTATTTCAAAGTATTAACATATTTTTTTTTCTTAAACCACAGCACAACATAATAGATGTCTGAATTATTATTTTTTTCTCGTCGAAAGTGTTCTAGTTTGCTAAAAATAGGTTTTCTTTAGGTCGGAACTCTAACTCGAACCCGATTTGTAACTCGAACTCTAACTCGAACTCGAACTCTAACTCGAGTCGTAACTCGACTATGTTAATGAAAATTACTGTTTCGAGTTAGCTCAAAATTTAACTCGAACTCGAAAAATAACTCGAACTTTAACTCGAACTCTAACTCGAACTCGAATTGTAACTCGAACTCTAACTCGAACTCGAACTCGAACTCGAACTCGATGATTACCTACACCCGTATATGCATACTGATAAATAAACAGACATACTGCCATTCTGCATCTTTCTGTAAAATAAGCAGTGACAAAATGCCTTTGAAATGATTGTCTTTCAACTAATATACGACTTGGTAAAAAATGGACGAAAATTTTCAAACTTTTGAGGTGTACGACTCCACGTACTATTTTAAGCAATTTTTCCCGCTTTTGTCACCTTCAAATAGAATCTTATAACATGTATAATCTGTAAAAATATAACTAACTTATATTTTTCAAAAATATCTTGAATATTTAATGTTCTTGTCCACCTCTATATTTTGGAAAATGATTGAAACCAATTAACATTCGCCGTCGAGATTTTAAAAGGTAAAACCTTAAAAAGTGTACGACTCCACGTACACAGGTTGGGGGAAACCCCAATTGGGATACTATTGGGATATTTTGATATACCCCAATTGGGATATAATGCAGTTTTTTGCTAACAATATTTTTATGCTTAAGAGGAGCACAAATTGTCATTAAAATGTCTGAAGAGCATTGTTCCAGGGATCTAAAAGTATATCACAAGGGTCAATGTGTTGCTGCGATTTACCAGAAGAACCACTTTTTTATGTCAAAATCACATCAAGTTTGGTATAATATTTTGACAAGACTTTATTAGTTATTGATGTATATTAAACCTCACCAGTGAGATTAAGTCTATAAAAAATAAACATTCTTGTTTTTAAGTTAAATCTTTCTTTCATTTTAAAACTATTGGGGTTCAAACATGTAGCTAAAAGCATGTCTCACAACACTGAATTTTCTTTTGATCAAAGAAAGATAACTCAAATTTTAATTTTTGATTAAAAAAAAAGAACCTTTTATTTTCAACTTCTTCAATTAAAATAAACATGATAAAATAGTTTTTGATATAAAAAATAACCAAGTTTCTAAAACTAGAAAGTAAAAACACCTTTCTTTTCATTCTTAAACTCAAAATTAACTGAAACTTTGCCTAAAAGAAATAATTTGACTTTTAAAACAGTACAAGTTTTTAATGTTAAACTTGGTCTGCACGGAAAACACAGCATCCCACAAATAGCCAACAAATAATAAACAAGACCCTGAATATCATAGAATCATAATGTTGATGCATAATTATGCTCCATTTTGTCATACAAGTACAAACTGCAAAAAACTGCAATATATCCCAATTGGGGTATATGTAAATATCCCAATTAGGATACTATATCCCAATTGAATCCGTGTGTATATTCAATTCAATAGCTCTATAATTAAAACACCTTGCGACGCTTCATACATTGTGTTAGCAGAATAAGTTGTAATTGTACTTCACAGGGAAAAGTAACACTACCCAAACGAAAGCTCTTTTTTTGAGGAGCCTAGGATGGCGTAGTGGTTACAACCTCTGTTCTGTTAGCTAGGCGCATACGCCGTAGATGTCCCAAATGTTGTGAGTTCGATCCTCGCTGAGGGCACTCAAAAAAATCAAAATCTGTTTGTCAGATGATTTTCAGGGTTGAAATTACAGTAACATTGTTTGATTATATTCTAGACATTCATATATATTATCAAATTCGAATAATCTTGCATTCTGCAGTTTCTGTGGAATCCAATGGAGCATGAACATAAACACGTTAGAGATAGCTATAAATAGACCATGCATAAATATCACAAGGCTATGGAATTTATCAAAAACTCTGATGAATCCGTGTGTATATTCAATTCAATAGCTCTGTAATTAATACACCTTGCGACGCTTCATACATTGTGTTAGCAGAATAAGTTGTAATTGTACTTCACAGGGAAAAGTAACACTACCCAAACGAAAGCTCTTTTTTTGAGGAGCCTAGGATGGCGTAGTGGTTACAACCTCTGTTCTGTTAGCTAGGCGCATACGCCGTAGATGTCCCAAATGTTGTGAGTTCGATCCTCGCTGAGGGCACTCAAAAAAATCAAAATCTGTTTGTCAGATGATTTTCAGGGTTGAAATTACAGTAACATTGTTTGATTATATTCTAGACATTCATATATATTATCCAATTCATTATTGGGATATAGTATCCCAAATGGGGTTTCCCCCAACCTGGTACAGTCACTCTAAGCGTCACGCTTAGAAATATTTCAAGAAATGTTTACTTGATAATTGTTACCGTTCTGTTTCAGATACCTTCCTTCGCGATGAGTTCTTGTATGAAAGTAAGATTTTAAATTAATTTATAAATGCGAAAGAACTCACGACAGGTGTTGATTCAAAATAAGTTATGTAGAGTTATCACTCTTTGTTTACAAGTTGCTATAATGTGTAAAATAAATGTAAACGGAAGAAAACGAAGTAAACATAGAACTTATCGAAAATTTAATTTTCTACATTTGACAATTACAACATCTTTAGATTTAGATTTAAGTATTATTGATGGCTAATTACAAACCAAAGTATATGATAAACGTGACGATTTTACCTTTCCGATTATAAATTTTCCTTTTCTTGAAGGAGATGTTCCCCTGGGGGGGGGTCACTCAAAACTATTTCAGGTAGGGGTGAGCCGCTGGCACCTTGGGTCCCCCACCCTTATCATATATTTTGAAATTTAAAAAAATACACCTAATCATATATTTAGAGGATAAAAGAATACCTTTTCATATATTAGCATAGAAAAGCATACCTTTTCATATAAATTATGTAAATAACAGAAAATCTGAACATTATGGAATTAACATGGTAAATCATGATGGAGAGCAGGGTTGAGCACCTGCTGGGGCAATTGTGGTTTGTAACCTTATCAAATTAGATGTCAGTCAGATGATAATTGGCTTCTGATTTGAGATACAACATACCGACCTTGTGACATAATCTCATCTGGAAATGCATATCCTTATCACATAACAGCATCTAATTTTCACACCCTTTTAATATAATTGAGACCATGAAAAAGGTACCTATTCCAGCGGCTCATCCCTATCTCATCTTATAATGGAAGTGACCCCCCCGGGGATGTTCCACTAGCGCCGTCATACGGGGTTTACATTTCACAGTTAGTTAGATATGCTCAGATCTGCAGTGGTGTTTCTGATTTTAATAATAAAAACCGTTTTATTACTGAAAAATTATTAAAACAAGGTGATCGATACCACAACTTTTTTATAAAGCTCATAAATTTAAAATTAACCCATTAGAAATGAAAAATTGGCTTCAAAATTTATTACGGAAAGGATATGAATTGAATATTTTGGTTAAATCTTTGAATTTAGTATTTTTTTCAATTGGCAGAAACAATGATTGATAATTAACTTGATACTTACTTTAAAACTTCCATAAACGTTTTTACTATTGTCATTTTTAAGCATTATAGCGATCAAGCATGTCGGTTTTGTGTGATGAAACTTCACTAAATCGTTATTTTGTGAAGTGTTGTGTCGGATTTAGAATCGATATGTTTGATTTTTTTTTTAAATCAGTCGATTGATGATTCTAAGTTAGCTTTCAGTAACAGCGAGTGTTCTATTAAGAATTCCTTTACCGTCCTTTAAATTGTTGTTTGTTCTTGTTTTTTATTTTTTATTTTTTTTGCTTTTTTTTGTCTTAGGTTCTCTCTAGTGGAATTGGACTTTGATCGATTTGATTTTTATTGCGTGTTTAGTTTTTGTGCTTTGTCTAGGAATATTGATATGGGGAAGGTTGGGCCCAAAAATTAGTTTAACCCCGCCACATATTACATGTCCTTTTCCTAAGCCAGGAATCTTTGAAAAAGCTTTCGTTTGTACTTGTCTTTTTGATGTTTTCTGTTCCTTGTTTAAGAAGGGGGTTTTATCTGTGATTATTTCAGGGCTGGATTTGAATTATAGCATTTTATTTAGACCATGGCCCAATAGCAGAACCACGAGCAGTGCCAAATGACCTCGTTGAAGGCTGCTGGTGGTTGTCCATTGTGTTTTTTCTAAATTGCCGTTTAATTGTTGGCTGTGCCGCGTCACTTATTCCACATCTTATTATTTTCTACCTATTCATAATTGTATTTAGCGGCCCAACCAAATACGCCACACGACTGAAAAAGGTAAAATTAAGAAATAAACAATTTATCTTTGTTTAAAAATATATTTCAATATTTAGACATGCTTCTTTCTTAATAAATGTCTAAGAAATACCCTTTGACATACATGTGTATTTTGCCAAATTAATTATTATTATTTATGTTATTATTAATTCAAAGTCAGAGAACTAGAGAGAGTTTTATGGAACTGGACCGAGTTGTCTTCTAATGGTACGAGTTGTCTCAAAATTTGGCCCGAATTGTGAATTTTTCAACAAGTGTGAAAATCTTGAAACATTTTTGAAGTAATCTACATGTAATTTTTATTATTTGTTGAATTTACAATACGGTAAAAAGTATTCCTCTTACTATATTTTCTCAATATACAGAAAGGTGTTATATGTTTTGATAACTTGGGTCCGAGCATTCAAATTGGCGGCGGGTCTTCTTTTGTTTTATTTTGGTTTCAGTAGAAAAAGCGATTAACTTTATTTTTTCATTAGGGTTTTGCGTCATAAAACGTGGTTTAGCCAACCATTTCTTTTGAAATTCCTATACCAAGTCAAGGCCACCAAACTCGTTTTGTCTTTTTTCTTTGACATGTAAAGTGATCCTCCAAGTTCGGTTCTTTATGAAATGTCGCCAAAGCATGACAGTTGAGTCAGGATCACACACAACTGTGGTTATTGCTCAAACCATTACGCCAAATTTCTGTATATCAACTGCCATATTCCTACATGTAGCTACATGTATTGTACTTTTCAAGTAATTCTTTTACCAAAAGTCTTAGAACAAGTGTGGCCACTAAAAGTATGTCTCGCCTGCCGGCGCCATCACTAAAATCAACTACCTAAGCTTTCATTTCTTGATATAAACACAAAAAGTGTCTGTATACCTAATAACAGATGCCTAGTTATTATACTATTCAAGCAATCCATTGTCGACACAAGTATTACAAAAAAGTTTACGGCCTGAAAAAAACCTAAGTTCACAGAGTCACTAGAGCGTGAAAATGGGGTCAGGGTCACGCAGCATGGTAACAGTTGCGTAGACCATAACCTAATCTGTCTGTACACCTAATATCAGATGCCTAGCTAATATGATTTTCCAGCAATTCATCGTCCACAAAAGTCTTACAAAAACGTTTACGGCCTGAAAAAAACCTAAGTTCACAGAGTCACTGGAGCATGAAAATGGGGTCAGGGTCACATGGCATGGTGACAGTTGCGTAGACCATAACCTGAACTGTTTGTATACCAAATATCAGATGCCTAGCTAATATACTTTTCCAGCAATTCATCGTCCACAAAAGTCTTACAAAAAAGTTTACGGCCGGAAAAAAGACCTAAGTTCACAGAGTCACTGGAGCGTGAAAATGGGGTCAGGGCAACACGACATGGTGACAGTTGCGTAGACCATAACCTGAACTGTCTGTATACCAAATATCAGATGCCTAGCTAATATACATTTCCAGCAATTCATCGTCCACAAAAGTCTTACAAAAAAGTTTACGGCCTGAAAAAAGACCTAAGTTCACAGAGTCACTGGAGCGTAAAAATGGGGTCAGGGCAACACGACACGGTAACAGTTGCGTAGAACATAACCTGAACTGTCTGTATATCAAATATCAGATGCCTAGCTAATATACTTTTCCAGCAATTCATCGTCCACAAAAGTCTTACAAAAAAGTTTACGGCCTGAAAATAGACCTAAGTTCACAGAGTCACTGGAGCGTGAAAATGGGGTCAGGGTCACACGGCATGGTGCCAGTTGCGTAGACCATAACCTGAACTGTCTGCATATCAAATATCAGATGCCTAGCTATTATACTTTTCAAGCAATTCATTGTCCACAAAAGTCTTACAAAAAAGTTTACGACGCAGCCACCGCCGCCAACGCCGCCGGAAAGTAATACCTATGTCTCGCCTTCCGCGACTATTCGTCGCAGGCGAGACAAAAATGGTTATGCCGCCGTCTGAAAATAGAGATGGTCAATCCTGACCATAACAGAGTATTATTGTCCATTGTATGATTCCTCTTTGCTTCTTATATGACTCATCATGTTCGATAAATTATATATCCAAAGTTAGTCTTTGGCTTATGCAAGACCCCCCGTCAACCGTTTGTCATGTCGAAGACTGCTGGCCATCTTCCATTGTTGACTTTTTTTTTTAAATTGTTGTTTGTTTATGTAGGTTGTGTCGCGTACAACTATTCAAAATCTCATTATCGTCTATTAAATATAGAAACATGGTAACACATATGAAAACTATAACTTTAATTTCAAATGTAGTTTTTTTCAAATATTAAAAATAATATAACAATTGAAATCTTATTTTATACGTGTTATGCTAGCTAGATAAGTTTTAAATTGCTTACAATTAACACTGCACAGACCTTCACCAGTACTTCTTAGCCTCTACCACTGTTATCAACTACGCTACTTCAAACTTTTTCATAAAATCACAAGATTCCAAATACATTGCTTTAATTATTAATAAATGATGTAATACTAGTTAAAATTCCAATCATAGTCAAGTTATTACAATATAAAAAAATGAATATGTACGAAGTCGTTGAAAACTAAGTCGACAAATTGATGCACAGTGTTTCATAGCTTATCATTCATCTAATCATGCTAATATGGAAACATCTTATATGGACAGCATCTTAAGCTGTGCGGTTGATAAAACAAGAGGCTCCCAGGAGCCTGAATCGCTCACCTGACATACATATATGTGCCTGAAGTAAAGGTTATAAGGCAAAATCTATTTAACATTGAAAGAGTCATAAGATTAATAAGGGGTCATCTGACAATATGGTGGATCTTAAGGTGCTGATCACTTTTGTTCTCAATCAAAATCTAAAAATCTGTCATCCTTATTGAGTTAATAGCAAAAAAATGCAGTTTAACCTAATTTTCTATTTTTAGCCACAGTGGCCATGTTTTACAACCAATCAAAAATCGCCACACCAGTTCTATACACCTAATATTAATAAACAGCAATACCAAGTTTGGTTCCAATTGGACTTAAAGTGTCAGAGGAGTTACCTTTTCAATGTAATAAAGAAATGCTTGTAAAATGTTTTAAGGGCAATAACTCCTTAAATGAAAGGTCCTACAACGTTGACCCTATTACACATTTCGTAGATCTTGATGTGTTCAACAATATGCAATTTGAATTTCTCAAATATCTTGTATAGTTTTCAAGATATTGAGCTTAACAGGTGCAAAAATAGCAAAAATCCACAAAAATGGCAATAACTCCTACATGGGTTGTTGGATTTTCTTCAAAATTTCAGAGCTGGTAGATCTTGAGGTGCTGAATACTTTTTTTCCAATCAAAGTTTTAAAATCTGTCACCGTTTTTGAGTTATTTGCAAAAAACTGCCATTTACCCCTATGTTCTGTTTTTAGCCACAGCGGCCATGTTTTACGACCAATCAGAAATACCCACATCAGTTTTATACACCATATGCTAATAAACAAGTTTACTAAGTTTGGTTCCATTTGGACTTAAAGTGTCGGAGGAGTTAACGTTTTGAATGTAATGAGGAAATGCTTTTAAAATGATCAATTTTGACGTTCTAAGGGCAATAACTCCTAAAATAAAAGGTCCTACAACTTTGACCCTGTTGCATATTTTGTAGATCTTGATGTGCGTAACAATATAGAATTTAAATTTCTCAAATATCTTGTATAGTTTTCAAGATATTGAGCTAAACAGGTACAAAATTTGCAAAAAAATCCACAAAAAGGGCTATAAATCCTACATGGGTTGTTGGATTTTCTTCAAAATGTCAGGGTAGGTAGATCTTGAGGTGCTGATCACTTAAACCCCAGCCAGAATTTTAATATCTGTAGCCGTTTTTGAGTTTTTTGCAAAACACTGCATTTTACCCCCATGTTCTATTTTTAGCCATGGCGGCCATGTTTTTTAACCAATCAAAAATCCCCACATCAGTTCTAAGCACCGAATGCTAATGAACAACCATACCAAGTTTGGTTGCAATTAGACTTAAGGTGTCAGAGGAGTTAACCTTTGAAAAAGTTTACGGACGGACGACGGACGGACGGACGAACGACGGACGCCAAGTGATGACAATAGCTCACATGACCCTTCGGGTCAGGTGACTTGCATGAATGATAAAATGAATCGAGATTGGTGACTAACATGACTAAGGGAGCAACCATTTGATTTTTAGGGGGGGGCTATGGTGAAATTTGAAATAAAAAGGCAGGATGGCAAAAATCCAGAAATAAAAAGACAGGACAGTGCTTTGAATGAAAAAAAGGCAGGATGGTATCTTTGGTTGAAAAAATTATAGTAGCTTTAAAAATAAAAAAAACTGTGCACACAAGCGCGGAAAAAAAATCCAGGCCTCTGCTTTTTTTCCAAAAATAAAAAGGCAGGACGAAGAAAATCTTCATAGCCCCCCTCCCCCATAAAAATCAAATGGTTGCTCCCTAACAAAACCAATTATTCATCACAGTAATTTACAAGTAAAAGATGTCTGTCTTCTGAATGTACAAATGTATATATCTACTTGTGAGATCGTGTTGGCATTCAGGACCATGTTTTGGGTAAAACTTTCACCACATACAGGACCATGTTTTAGGTAAACCTTTCACCACATTTTTCAAATAAAACATGAGTTATCTCTTAGGTCTCTTGTTCTTTGTCTGAGTGTAACTTCTCGATCACGAATTCTTACCCCACTGGTGACTTTCATGATATTGAATTATTAAGGGCTACATGTGTACATCTGTGTCCCTTAAGATGATGTGTCCTTCTAAATGCTTTACCACATTCCTTACATTTAAAGGGTTTTTCACCAGTATGTATTCTCATATGAGTAACTAAGTTGATCCTTTGGCTAAAACTGACACAACAGTCGTTACATTTGAACGGTTTGATATCAGCATGTATCTTCTTGTGTTTCTGCAGATTTCTTCTGTCAGAAAATTCTTTTCCACAAAGGTCACACCTATAGGGGGTGTCACCAGTATGTGTATTCTGGTGAATTATGAGGTTTTGTTTATGCTGGAATTCCTTCCCACATTTATCACATTTACAAGGCTTCACACCTGTATGTATAGGCATGTGTCTGTTTAAGTGTGCACGTTGTCTGAATGTTTTATCGCACTCATCACATTGGAAAGGTTTATCACCGGAATGCCCAAGCATGTGCTTTTTTAAATTACTTATCTGAGTAAATCCTTTACCACATTCATCACATTTATGTGGTGTATCGCCAGTATGGACGCACATATGATCATGAAGAGATTTTCTCTGCTTGAATTTTTTGCAGCATATATCACATTTGTATTTCTTGGTAGTGTGTATCTCCATGTGCTCATGTAGACTAGCAATACTAATGAACTCTTTACCGCAATCTGTACACAAAACTTTATCATTCTCTCTAATACCATGTGTAGTTAGGTGGTCCTGCAAACTTTTATTGGTACTGAATAGCTTTCCACACTCCCCACAGGAAATAGATTTCCCAACGGTGTGTATTTTGTGTATGTGCTGTGTAAGGCTGCCCCTCTGACTGTACGTTTTGCTGCAGTGAGCACAACTATAAGGTTTGACACCTGTATGTGTCCTCGTGTGTTTATTAAGATTTGACATTGAACGAAAGTTTTTTCCACAAGCATCACATGTATAAGGTTTATCACCAGAGTGTATCAACTTGTGTGTCTGTAGATGATGATTCTGTGTAAAACATTTACCACATTCATCACAAGAATAAGGTTTATCACCTGTATGTATCCTCATGTGGGTATTTAACGCCTCAATACAGCTGAACACCTTGAAACATATATCACATTCTGTACTCTTCTTTCCACTTGAATCCATCTCGTTTGCTTCAGAAACAACTAAAATGGAAACAAAAAGAAGCATAACAAATCATGCAGATAAGAATCGAAAAACTCACAGACTTCAATCATATAATTTCAACAAATTAGGTGATTTGATTAAACAAAAGTGCTCTGATATATCATTTCGATAATTGGTACCATTTACCGATACTGCCTGGGCTTGCCCAGACTTACCCTGCTAAATTGATCTTTTTTAGTAAAAAAAGTTATCTCCCAAAACGCTACCGTTATCCTTGCGTTCAGATATCCTCAGAAACCATTACTGACATAAAATTTCTGAACTCTGGAAATTGTAACCTAATTCCTTGCAATGTTTCAAAACCTGTATATTAAATAGATTTGCAACTTGTTAATTGTTCAGTATATGTGTGAAAATATCACTGGTTGATAAATGAGAGTTAGTTTATTTTTTGAACTACTTTTTTGCCTTTGTATGGAATTTATCAGAATAAATTGCATCAAACAGAGAAAAGATTAAGGAATATCTGTGTGAAAATTCCATTTAATTTGGTTGAGCAATACACTTTTTGTGACAATTTAAAGTGAAAACTTTACAAAAATTTTGTGAAATATTGACGTATTTTCATGAAAATAAGGGTAGCATGGGCTCTTTTAAAACTCT
This sequence comes from Arcuatula senhousia, assembly GCA_963971305.1. NCBI lineage: Eukaryota > Metazoa > Mollusca > Bivalvia > Mytilida > Mytilidae > Arcuatula > Arcuatula senhousia. The sequence continues at coordinate 9,398,012 of OZ020317.1, read as the reverse complement.
TCTAAAGTGTTAAAGGTTATAAAGGTTATTTTAACACATCAAACATCTCAAAACATTTAAGAATGGCTGTAAAAAAGAATCATGTTAAAATCTTTAACGGTTTTTGAGATATTACAGTATAAAGTTGTACTTTTCAAATTGTTCATTTTGTACGAAATCTCGTTTATTTGCATGAGATATTGTGAGATTTCACCAATTTGCAAATCTATCTAATATACAGGTCTATGGATCAACTTTCTGTTTACGCATTTTTTTTTACGCGAAGTTTGTCAAAAACATCAAAGTTGGATGATTTGGATGAAAATAAATGCTTTTCAAGTAGATTTGGAGATATCCTGAATCATTTTTTTCAGTCCACCATTTTCAAAATGGCTGCCATTAAAAATGTATGTTCGCTATAACTAAAAAAACATAACAAATAGAAGCACACAATAAATTGGAAAATGTTACTCTAAGTGAGATCAACATTTGATATAACAGGTTGAACACTGTAAGACAAACTGTTTTGGAGTTATAACTTGAAAATGATTAGAGATAATATAGTAAACATTTCATTTATTTGTGACCAACATCTCATGCCCTTTAATTTGAGACCAAAGTAGAATGGCAACGGGCAGCCATTTTCAAAATTCCTAATTTGATTTTTTTTTTTTTTTTTTTTTTTTTTACCATAAAAGATGGTGAATGAAATATAGAATTTATTTGAAAGAGGATGAAAATACCTACAATTTAAGCCCAAACAGTGCATGATTTGGTTGAGTAGTTTCAAAATGGCACCCTTTATAAACATATCGTAAACTGCTTAATTTTCCAATAACTTTTAAACCGTTGCAGATTATATAGGAAACATGTATACTTTTTTGTGTTCATTAAGAACTTTAATTTAAGACCAAGGTCAAATGTAACAACTCAAAGTCACGGGAAAGACCTCACATCTGAACAAATGACTTGTTCATTATTTATATTTTTTAACATTCATGACATTTCAAAGGAGTACTAGCTATAGTGTCATACTAGATCACATACCACCCTTATTACATTAAGGATACAAAATTTTACAAGCTTTTCATAAAATTTAAACTTAAAAGTACATATTTTCTTGATGAAATGAAATTTTCACACATATGTCCCTAAATCTTTTGTTTTTTTTTAATGCAAGTTTTACACATTAAATCCATAGAAAACCAAAATGTAGTTATACATCAAAATTGAACAACTTTCATTCATAAATTAGTGATATTTTTACACATACATGTACTACATTGTCATGATTGTACAAAAGACAATTAACAAGTTTCCATAACAGTCTATGATAGAGATTATGTTTTAAATTTCATTGTGTCATTATTAAAATGAGTCAGTGTCATCTAAGTATGAATTCTTTATAATTTTCTTTGACTAATTATAAAAGAATATCATGGATTCTCATCCCCTCCTTCTCCAACTTTTTCAGCAGCTTCACAAATTTTTTTTTTTTTTTTTTTGTAAATTATGTTCTTTTTTGTCATTTTTTTTTAAATGGCGGAATATTTTATTAAAATAAATAAAAAATTACATTAGTCGTCCCCCTCCACATTTTCAAGAATCTTGGATGAAAATCTAGGAATCATTTTATAATAAAATTTCTAAAAAATTTCAAAATTAATTAAAATGATTTCAAAATTGACTAAACTCTAAGGTTCTTCCTACCCCAGACATACATGTAGATTGATCATCTTAGTTATAATTTGATTGCACAGTTTGGTATATTTTGGTTTTATCCCTTCCCTCCGAATTCCATCAGTTTCTATCATTTCCGTCAATTTTCTGATAGAATTTGAGGGAAATTGATGGATTTCCGTCAAGAATTAGACTTTTTGATAGAATACTGATGGAAGTTGATAGAAAAGTTAAAATCAATGGAAAAAATTCCGTCAACACATGCTTGGTGGAAAAAATTCTACTATTTCCATTAAAAAAACAATCCGCTGACGGAAATGTTAATAGAAAACTGATGGAAAATTGTCTTTCAATGGAAAGCTGACGGAAAATTGATGGAAAATCATCTTTTGATGGAAAGTTGGCGGAAAATTGATAGAAATTGATGGAAATTATCTTTCAATAGAAAATTGGCGGAAAATTGATAGAAATAAAGATCATGACGGAAATTGATAGAAAAACTTGATGGAAAAAATCAGTAATGTTATAGTTTGGCGGAAAAACTTGCACCTGCTGAACTATTGACGGAATCTTGATGGAAAGTTTGACCTAGGTGCACTTGATGATGTCATCTATTACATCATCAGTTTTTTAGTCATGATTTTGCTAGCAGCAGATAACATGGTGTCTGTTCAATGAGATAAATTTTACAAAATGAAGATACTGTAAGTACACAAATTTTTACATCTATAGTGCATGCATTTCAGTTGTTGAATTATTTCCTTTTAAGATTTAGAAATACATCAAATTGTCTAGCACTGACAGCAAACACATGAAAAGGGAGTAGGTTTATTCAGTTGCAGTTTTAGATTTTTATCGTATAAATAGAAAATCATTTATTAAAAGTATTTTGTTATTCCATATTCCCCCCTTTTTCCCCATTTCTTAATACATGGCAGGTAATAATATTTTCTTTCCAAAGTATAGACACATGTACTCATGCTATACCTGGATGGTAGAAGTTGTAAATAATCATGCCCATAACAATACACTAAAGTCTGTTGTATAAATGCATAACTTCCTTGTGTAAATTGAGGCATGATATTTTGCCAAACTTACATGTATTATGCTTTCTTTAATATCAAATTGTCTGTTTTCTAATATAAAAAAAAAATGAAAGCAATGCTCAGTTACACTTCTATTTCACAGAAAATTTACAATACATGAATAATCTAATTTAAATTTTCAAATTTTAGGTACACATCCTAGATCAAGGCTATTGGCCTACTTTTTTAGCCATGATTGGTCGGATGGAAATATTTCTGTCAGTTCCATTCTTTTCTTTCAGAGAAAATCGGCTAACTTTTCACTGAGATTCCATCAACTTTCCATCAAGATTCCGTCAACTTTCCATCAAGATTCCGTCAATTTTTCCGTCAAGATTCCATCAAGTTTCCATCATGATTCAATCAACTTTCTATCAATTTCCATCAATTTTCCATCAAGTTTCCATCAATATTTTCCGCTACTTTTTTCCATCAGTTTCCGTCAAACAAAATTTTTGATGGAAAAACAGTGCCAATACTCCATCAACTTCCAACAACCTGATGGAAATTGATAGAATTTAGTGATGGAAATTTGACAGAATTCTGATGGAAATCTGAGGGAAGGGATTGTTCTATGCTTTTTATAATCATATTATTTTTGTTTTTTTTCAGAATTTTTGGCAGAGCGCCTCTGAAGAGTCTTGTATAGATTAAACGCGCGTCAGGCGTAGCAAAGTTTATTGTCTGGAACTTTGTTGTCATTTTAATTTATCATGGACTTAATTACATGTATCATGTGTATGTACATATTCATTGTGTTTTCCAATTTTATTTCAATGTTAATATATGTTTTTTTTTTTCAATAATGTTGACAAACTATAGACTATTAACAATGATTAATGATTGAACAATGATCTTTATAGGTTACCAAAATTGATGCTTAGGAACATAGTTATTTGTGGAAATTAGATTGATTACATAATTAAAATAACAATAGTTTTTTTCATGTCATCACAACAAAATATCATACCATATATCTTTTTATTTTATATTTCATTTTTATTTATAATTATCCTTCTTTCAATTTTTTTTTATTTTATAAACTTGTTAAAGGAATATTAATTTCCTAAATAAAAACAACTAGATACCAGGGAGATGATAGCCATCTCCAAGGGCCCCGCTCCCATAAAAAATTGTGGACCGGCATTAAACTCAAACTTGATCTGTAACTCATCAAGGTAAACTCACATACCGAAAATCAGTTCATTATCTATAAGCGTTTAGAAAAAAAGTGTGGAAAACTGAAATTTTAGTGAATTTTCAAAGTTCAAATGGCCATAACTCCAATAAAAATTTGTGGACCGGCACGAAACTCAAACTTGATCTGTTACTCATCAAGGTAAACTCACATACCAAAAATCAGTTCATTATCTATAAACGTTTAGGAAAAAAGTGCGGAAAACTGAAATTTTAGTGAATTTTCAAAGTTCAAAGGGCCATAACTCCCATAACAATTTGTGGACCGGCACAAAACTCAAACTTGATCTGTAACTCATCAAGGTAAACTCATAACTAAAAATCAGTTCATTATCTATAAGCGTTTAGAAAAAATGTGCGGAAAACTGAAATTTTAGTGAATTTTCAAAGTTCAAAGGGCCATAACTCCCATAAAAATTTGTTGATTGGCACAAAACTCAAACTTGATCTGTAACTCATCAAGGTAAACTCATAACTAAAAATCAGTTCATTATCTGTAAGCGTTTAGAAAAAAGTGCGGAAAACTGAAATTTTAGTGAATTTTCAAAGTTCAAAGGGCCATAACTCCCATAAAAATTCATGGACCGGCACGAAACTCACACTTGATCTGTAACTCATCAAGGTAAACTCACATATCAAAAATCAGTTCATTATCTATAAGCGTTTAGAAAAAAAGTGCAGAAAACTGAATTTGTTACGGACAGACGCATGGACGGACAGACTGATTACTATAGGGCGTCTGCAACTTTGTTGCGGGGCCAAAAACTCAAACTTGATCTGTAACTCATCAAGGTAAACTCATAATTAAAAATCAGTTCATTATCTATAAGCGTTAAGAAAAAAAGTGCGGAAAACTGAAATTTGAATTTTCAAAGTTCAAAGGGCCATAACTCCCATAAAAATTCATGGACAGGCACGAAACTCAAACTTGATCTGTTACTCATCAAGGTAAACTGACATACAAAAAATCAGTTCATTATCTATAAGCGTTTAGAAAAAAAGTGTGGAAAAACTGAATTTGTTACGGACGGACGCATGGACGGACGGACAGACTGATTACTATAGGGCGTCCGCAACTTTGTTGCGGGGCCCTAATTATCTTTTTTAAATGATATGTATTTATATGATTTATTTATATCTATATTTATTTTATTAGTATAATTCTGCAGGGTGCATACTACACATAAATATTGAATTTAAATAAAAACTAATATTATTTAAGATATTGAAAATAGTCACAAATGCATTTCTTAAAGACTATCAATTTGTTAAAAATGTCTTTTTATTGAAAAATGTGTATATCATGTATATGTTACAGTGAATAAGTGACATTAGTTATTACACGTAATCACTAAAATTTAGTAAATATTTGTAATTCCTAAATCAGATTATTTATTACAAGGAATAACTAACTTTTAATAAAATTATTTCACTTATTTACGAACTGTCATTTTCCGAGTTTTCAAAAAACATAACACTTACATCATGTACATGTAAAAATAGGTAATGCATATTCCTATTTTTTTATTTGATAATTAATTCTGAAAAAAATGAGGACAAAAGTTAATAAAATATATTTATTTGTTTTAATTCAATGGGAAAAAAATTTTGAATCGCTGACTATGCATGGTCCTAAGCCATATTACAGGCTCCTCTAAAAAGAGTCATCTGACAACTTTGACTGAATGATCTGTCTAAACAATCTTACAAAATTTCTTGTTTTTGTTTTTTTAGAAAAGCATTACAGAATATCATACAAAATATCGAACAGCTTGTCATCTTGACACTTCCTACCAACTTAAATCTATTTTATGTAGTTTGTCTTAGAAAAGGGGAAACTGAAACAAGGAGAGGTCCAACATGATCTACATGTATAAAAATTTTTGTTCTGCTCTTACTTAAATCACTTTTGTCGCTATGATGTATGTAATTGATGTGCAAAAGGTGTATGTATACTTCAAATAGACAAGTATTATGTTCTAATTCTACAAGACATAATGCCCGTCTGACAAATTTGGGACAGTCTGACGACCAGACAGACCCTAACACTAATCCCCTCCCTTACAGTACTTTCATAGATTGGACATAAAAGTCCTTTTAAGTAAGCCCTACATCGTTACATGTGTTAGATCTTTCTATCAATTTTTGAATTAATTTCAGTCAATTTAGATGTAAAGTTATTATTGCTGGAGTTAACAATATGTACAATTGCAATCAAAAGTTGAAGACAAATATTAATATCTAAGGGAGCGACCATTTGATTTTTATGGGGGGGGGGGGGGGGGGGCTATGGTGAAATTTGAAATAAAAAGGCAGGATGGCAAAATCCAGAAATAAAAAAGCAGGACAGTGCTTTGATTAAAAAAAAAGGCAGGATGGTATTTTTGGGTAAAAAAATTATAGTTGCATGCTTTAAAGATAAAAAATTTTCGCGTGCAAGCGCGCAAAAAAAATCCAGGCTCGTCTTTTTCCAAAAATAAAAAGGCAGGATGAAGAAAATATCCATAGCCCCCCCCTAAAAATCAAGTGGTTGCTCCCTAAGGGGACGACTATTTGATTTTGAGGGGGGGGGGGGCTAGCAGTTTTTTGTAAATAAATGTTCTGGCCTGGAAAAAGTTGGAAATAAATAATCTGGCCTCTGTTTGCAAGAAAATAAATAATTTGTCCCAAGATCATTGCTCAATTAAGCTTTTGTATGCAGAAAATAAATATTCTTGCTGCGTGGCGGCGAAAAATAAATATTCTGACCTGCAAAATTTTGAAAATAAATAATCTGTCTCGACCGAAACTGCCAGCAACCCCCCCCCCCAGAATCAAATGGTCGTCCCCTAATAGGTTAATATTGTTATAAAATATCTATGTATCAATATATTGGTTCAAAGATAGATAATTCTATTGAGGTTCTAGTCCTCAGCTGGAATAACACATAGCAAATAAAGTGGGCGTTTTATTGTATTCCATAATTGCTTTACTTATCTATAGACATTAGACATTAGAAATTATTTTATTTAAAAACATATGTATAAATATAATATGGTCATTGATGGTTGTATTTTCTTTTCATGTGTCATGTATGTTCGCTTGTTTCATGTGTTTTGATGATACATGTATGTAGATCAACTTTTGGTCTTTATATAAATAAAATTACTTACTTACCTACTAAACAAGTCAAATTACCTGAAACAGTCGGGCAGATTAAATTAAAATTTCTAGCTTTGTAAAAGTTTGATGACTTTTGTCAAAGTTGAAAACAAAACAAAAACTTAAAAGTTATCGTTCTTGTTTACAAGTTGACGTTAAATGTGAAGCAAAACTTAACCGAAATAGAACGCAACCTGTTTTTAACACGTATCAGAAACCGAAAATTATACATTTTTCCCCTTGCAAATCCTACATTTTCGAGGTAAATCCTTTTCAAATTTTCTATTTATATTTATACAAAAATAAGGAAAAGCCGAATATTCCCCCTAGGAAAAATGACAATACGTATACAAGTTGTAGATTTTCTCCATGCCAGTTTTTTCCCCTTTGATGTTTGGCATGTATCTTAGCTTTTTAGTGGATATTATGCTTACCAGTCTGTGATTTTTTTCATGGAAGATGTAGCTGTAATATGATTTATATGCTTTTTCTTATGAAAATGAAATATTTAAAGTTAGAATCTTATACATATTTTTTATTTATATTCAGCTCTTACACTTTTGAAGTAATCTGTATGATAAGAATTATTTGAAAGAAGCAAAGAGGCACCAATGGGTCATTTACGTGTCAAAAGTCCGAAAGGTCAACGACGAAATTGGTAAAACACGAACAAAAACAGCACGAAGAAACACAAAAAACAAAATCCACCAAACGAAAATAAAAAACGCGAACTCAAGTCGTGACAAAAGTGAACTCGGGTGCCCCGTAAGAGTAAGCTATTCCTGCCTGCTATAGCACACCCTTCGTGTTGCTCTTTTCCAATTCAGTGTGTCAATTCCGGTAAAGGAAGACAATATAAATTTCTACAAAAACCAACATCTGCACTCAGTTCAGGTACGGATTCAGTATTCAAAGCATTGCCATCTTTAAAAAACCCATAGTTTCATCTTAAAAATACTAAGTCGTTCATGCTTTATTCAATGAAAGATCAAAAACATTAGATCTTTTTGCATTTATAATTGTAAAATTGACAATGACTTAATGGCTTTGTGTCGATATGAGGTGGACAAATTTTACATCAATATTGCACGTCTACTGCATGGTTCAATTTGACTCGTATTCATATTTATTTAATACTAGTATATTGTGCTTTGGGTTGTCTTTAATTATAGCTTTTATGTGCCAAAGACGACATGTCGGAATAGGACATTAAATTTTAAGTCCGACCCGGCATGCGAAACCGCACAGGGAATGATTTGACAATTGGCAGGATTGTTTAGTATTACAAAATGTATGCCCTAGGGGGATGTTCAGCCCTATATACCTTAAATATTTCTGTTTGGTGTCCTGTGCAGGGCATACATGTCCCATAGATTAAATAATCTATGTGGAGATATGGAGGTGCTCGCAAAACTTTTCCATTGCTATTATATGTATTGAAAATTGTCAAAGTCACTCAACCAAAAAATCAAGGTCAAGGTCAAAAGATGGGGATGCAACTGTGCTAATTAAGCTACAACTAAGGCATATGCATACCAGTTTCATCAACCCAGGACCTATAGTTCTTGACATATGGAGGTGTTCATAAAACTTTTCCAAAAAGTTAACGCCGCCGTCGCCGCCGCCGCCGCCGGTAAAGTAACACCTATGTCCCGCTCTGCTTCGCAGGCGAGACAAAAACAATTTATTAAGTAATGCTTTATGTGAATATTTTGAGGAGAAACCTCTCATCATCAGCATTTTAAATCAACACTTTGCAAGATCAGAAACCAAAAGTACTCAAAACCAAACAATCCGATCAACTAAGTCAAACCAAGCACTTAAGATATAGACCATGTGCAGAACAAGAAAAATCCTGTTTTTTTATTAAGCAATTAGAAAAGGGGTAAAGTCATGAAGGCCCCAAATCGGCCGAAAAAATCATCTTAGATTTACCTGCTTAAAACTGCTGTTTTTATGTCCATTATGTCGCATGCTGTTGTAACTATTGTTTGCTTTTTCTTGTTCATGCATCCGTTTTATGTATTCGATTACACTTTCCTTAGAGTTTGTTGTAATATTTCAATTATGCCGAATAAAAAAATAAAGGTTTACTTACTAACTAACTTTCTTTTTATGCACCAATTTTCCGACTCTCACTTAACACCATATGCAAGGATGGTCTATCGATGCTAGTGTTTCGGACGAGACGACAAAAGTTGTCTCGTGTATGCATAGAGCAATAGCTCTTGTAAGTTAAATACCTCTTTGTAGATTTCGATAAGAGTAGCCTCAGGGGGTTCCGCTTTAAAGGCACACACTCGCAAACTGCTAGATGGAGCATGTGGAGAGGGATTCATATAAGCATAAAATTTGTTTACCAATGCAGGGTAAACAATAAGAAAATGTGTCTATGATCCACAGGATGGCCCTCCCGTTCTTGAAATATCATAAACCTTAAATGTGTATTACCTGGGATATGGACCTTTACCAAGAAATTTATCAAAAGTGTTCAAGTGTAAAATATAGGTCGCTGTGACCTTATTTCTGGTGGGTGGTGCTATGTTACCAAGACCAAGACCGAGTAGTGAAATATTATTGACCCCTAACATGTAGTATTCAAAATATGGACCTTAACCAAAGTCATTCATGCGTAAAATATAGGTCACAGTGACCTCATTTCTAGTGGATGGTGTCACCTTACCCAAGACACATCTAGTGGTGAAATATTATTGACCCCCAACATCTAGTATCCAAGTTATGGACCTTAACCAAGAACTTAACCGTAGTCGTTCATGCATAAAATAAAGATCACAGTGACCTAATTCTTATTGGGTGGTGTCAAATTACCCAAGACACATCTAGTGGTGAAATACCATCAACATGTAGTATCTGAGATATGGACCTAAACCAAGAACTTAACCAAAGTCATCCATGCGTAAAATATAGGTCACAGTGACCTCATTTCTAGTGGGTGGTATCTCAGATACTTCATTTTGATGATCAATGGTATTTCACCACTAGATGTGTATTGGGTAACTGTGATCTATAATTTATGAGAGGTATTTTAAGGTAATTTAAGAGGTACCAGTGGGGCATTTGAGAGTCAAAAAACGAAAGGGCAATCGTAATATCGGTAAACAAGAACAAGAACAGTACATGGAAACACAAAACACAAATGAAATTATTCGCCTAGCGCAGCATGAAACAGCCGAATTATGTTGAACCCTACATACACTTTAGGCCCAATATGGAAAGTCAACTGCCCTTGACACATGCAGCCCTTGGTGGACTGTCCACTCATATTTCATATGAAATTCATTTTTTACCAATCAGACCAAAGTAAATTAAAGTTTCAAGTATATTACCCCTTTAAGCCTCTAAGTTAGGGTATCTGCTACCTGTAAATTTTGCCCCCTTTTGGTCCCTTATGGCAATAAGAGGGAGGGGTGTATCACAAATTTTATCCGCAATATTGTAATTTCACTACTTGACATGCTTGACAAGAATTATAAACATCCCCCAAAAAATTGAAATCGGACAATAAATTAAAATGTTTTGATTTTGGGTCCTTTTGGCCACAAATGTAATAAAAAGGAGGGTTGCAATAAATAAGCATTTCTTTTGTATGCACTACTTGACAAGACTTAACTTGCAAAAAAAAATTTCAACATTGCACCAGAAATTAAAAAAAGTTTAAACCCTTTTTGGGGCCCGTTTTTATGAAAAACAAGAGGCTACCAGCAGCCCGAATCGCTCACCTGGTCTTGATGTCAACCCTATGAAGAACTTTGTAGAGCTAAATAAGCTGAACATTTAAACAAGCAATAGCTTTTTTCTTTCAGCAATAGTTTTCATTGTGTAGACCAAAAACGTGCAAACTGATATTTTAAGGGTCGTCTGAACACTTTGACTCTTTAGAGACCTTAATCGATGAACTGAACATTTAAGCAAGCAACCACTTTTCTTTATATGCTATAGTTATCATAATATAAGCAAAAAACATGAAAACATGTTATTTAGGGGCTGTTATCCCTAGAAGAGGTAATCTGACAACTTCAACACTATGAATGCTTTTGTAGAGCTAAATGAACTGAAATTTAAACAAACGACAGCTTTTCTCTATCTTCTATAGACCAAAAACACTATTTTACGCCTTTAAGGGGCTGTAACCCCTATAAGGGTTCATCTGACAACTTCGACTCTATGACAACTTAAGAAGAGCTAAATGAGCTGAGCATTTAAGCAAGCAACATCTTTTCTCTATCTGCAATAGTTTTCATTCTATAGGCCAAAAATTCTTTTTCCCCTTTAAGGGTATGTAATCCCTATGAGGGGTCACCTGACAACTTCAACCCTATGAAGACTTTTGTAGAGCTAAATGAGCTGAACGTTTAAGCAAGCAACAGCTTTACTCTATCTGCAATAGTTTTCATTCTATAGGCCAAAAACACTATTTTTCACCCTTAAGGGGCTGTAACCCCTATAAGGGGTCATCTGACAACTTTGACCCTATGACAAACTTTGTAGAGCTAAATGAGCTGAACATTTAAGCAAGCAACAGCTTTTCTCTATCTGCAATAGTTTTCATTCTATAGACCAAAAACACTATTTTTCGCCTTTAAGGGGCTGTAACCCCTATAAGGGGTCATCTGATAATTTCGACCCTGTGAAGACTGTCGTAGAGCTTAATGAGCTGAACATTTAAGCAAGCAACAGCTTTTCTCTATCTGCAATAGTTTTCATTCTATAAGCCAAAATCATGAAAAAAAACACACTATTTTTCATCTTTAAGGGGCTGTAACCACTATAAGGGATCATCTGACAACTTTGACCAAATGGAGACTGTTGTAGAACTTTTGATGCTGAAGCAGTATGGTGGCATCATATTTCATCTATCTCTTATACTAAAGTACTTTTTGATTTACAAGCTTAAAACAGTAGTCTGACCCCCTGGTCTATTTTTAGTAACGGTGGTCATGTTTTTTGGCAGATCAAAAATCGAAACACAAGTTTGGGGCAGGACACCCTAAGGATCATTCATAGCAAGTTTCATTAAATTCTGTTCAGTAGTTTAAGAGGAGAAAATTTTTGAAAATTGTTAACATACGACAACAGACGACGAAAGACGACAGACGAAGACAGACGACGATAGACGACGACGGACGCCAAGTGATGGCAAAAAGGTGACCCCGAAATCTATCCCATATATAACTTTTTGCGGGAACAAATAAAATATTTGAATTTTTTTCCCCCTTTGACCCCCTTTATTCTAAACCTATAAAGGGGCCCCAAAATCAATACCATTCATCCTTTGGTTGTATTTAATATCATTGTTAAATTTCACCTCATTTGGTAAACCAGAACAAAACATATTGTGGGAACCAAAAGAAAGTAGCATGTCTGGTCCCATTTTACCCTTAATTTCTAAACAAGAGGCTCACAGGAGCCTGAATCGCTCACCTGAACTACACAGACACATATATTTTGTAGATATTATTGTGCATAACCATATACGATTTTAATTTCTGAAATATCTTGGTAAGTTTTCAAGATATTGGGCTTGATAAGTGAAAAATTTGGCAAAAATTAGGAAAAAGGGCAATAACTCCTACATCAGCAGTCAAGTCTTTTTCAAAATTTCAGCACAGGTAGATCTTAATATGCTGATCTTTTTTTATTCTTGCACAATTTTGATATCTGAAACCATTTTTGAGTTATTAGCAAAAAAATGCAATTTACCCCTAAGTTCTATTTTTAGCCATGGCAGCCATGTTTTTTCACGAATCAAAAATCTGAACAATAAAGTTGTAGCATATAAGCTATTAAACAAGTGTGCCAAGTTAAAATGCAGTTGGTCTTACGGTGTCAGACAAGTTAATCTTTGAAATTCAGGGAAAAAGTAATAAAACAAGAGGCTCCCGAGAGCCTGAATCGCTCACCTGAACTACACAGAAACCTATATTTGTAGATATTATTGTGCTTAACAATATGCAATTTAAATTTCTAATAAGTGCAAATTTGGCAAAAATTAGGAAAAAGAACAATAACTCCCACATCAGCAGTCAGATCTTTTCCGAAATTTCAGGACAGGTAAATCTTATTATGCTGATCACTTTTGATTCTTGCACAATTTTGATATCTGAAACCATTTTTGAGTTATTAGCAAAAAAATGCTATTTACCCCTAAGTTCTATTTTTAGCCATGGTGGCCATGTTTCTTCACCAATCAAAAATCTGATTGATAGAGTTGTAGCATATAAGCTTAGCCTATTAAACAACTGTGCCAAGTTAAGATGCAGTTGGTCTTACCGTGCCAGACAAGTTAATCTTTGAAATTCAGGGGAAAAGTAATGAAAAATTGTAAATTTTGTTGTTTTAAGGATAATAACTCCTAAAAGAAATGGTCCTACAGCTTTGACCTAAATACATCAAATGTAGATCTTAATGTGCTTAATCATATGCAATTTGAGTTTTTGTATAGTTTTCAAGATATAGGGCTAAATAAGTGAAAAATTTTGAAAAAAATCCAAAAAAAAAGGGCAATAACTCCTACATCTGTTGTTGGATCTTCTTGAAAATTTCTGGGCAGGTTGATCTTGAGGTGCTGATTACTTTTACCCTCTGCCAGAATTTTGATATCTGGTACTGTTTTTGAGTTATTAGCAAAAAACTGCAATTTACCCCTATGTTCTATTTTTAGCCATGGTGGCCATGTTTTTTACGAATCAAAAATCCGAACGACAATTTTGTACACATAATGGTACTCAACAACTGTACCAAGTTTGGTTGCAATTGGACTTATGTCGATTGTTGGATCTTTTTGAAAATTTCAGAGCAGGTAGATCTTGAGATGCTGATCACTTTTGTCTCCCATCAGAATTTTGATATCTGAAACTATTTTTGAGTAATTAGCAAAAAACTGCAATTTACCTTATGTTCTATTTTTAGCCATGGCAGCCATATTTTTTGACGAATCGAAAATCCGAACAATAGAATTGTAGCATTTATGCTATTAAACAACTGTGCCAAGTTTGGTTGAAGTTGGATTTATGGTGTCAGACAAGTTAATCTTTGCAAGTAATGAAAAATGGTAAATTTTGACCCTTTAAGGGCCACAACTCCTAAAAGAAATGGTTCTACAGCTTTGACCTAATTACAAGAAATGTAGATCTTGATGTGCTTAATCATATGCAATTTGAATTTTTAAAATATTTTGTATAGTTTTCAAGATATAGGGCTAAATAAGAGCAAAATTTTGAAAAAATCCAGAAAAAGGGCAATAACTCCTTCATTGGTTGTTGGATCTTCTTGAAAATTTCTGGGCAGATTGATCTTGAGGTGCTGATTACTTTTACCCTCTGCCAGAATTTTGATATCTGGTACTGTTTTTGAGTTATTAGCAAAATACTGCAATTTACCCCTATGTTCTATTTTTAGCCATGGCGGCCATGTTTTTTTACGAATCAAAAATCCGAACGAAAATTTTGTACACATAATGCTACTCAACAACTGTACCAAGTTTGGTTGCAATTAGACTTATGGTGTCGGACAAGTTAACGTTTGAAAAATTGTTAACAGACGACGACGACAGACGACGACGACGACGACGACGGACGCCAAGTGATGGTATAAGCTCCCATGGACCTTCGGTCCAGGTGAGCTAAAAAGGTAAATTTTGTTGTTTTAAGGACAATAACTCCTAAAAGAAATGATCCTACAGCTTTGATCTAAATACATGAAATATAGATCTTGATGTGCTTAATCATATGCAATTCAAATTCTTGAAATATCTGGTATAGTTTTCAAGATATATGGCTAAACAAGTGAAAAATTTTGAAAAAATCCAGAAAAAAGAGCAATAACTCCCACATCAGTTGTTGGATCTTCTTGAAACTTCCATAGCAGGTAGATCTTGAGATGCTGATCACTTTTGTCTCCCATCAGAATTTTGATATCTGTAACCATTTTTGAGTTATTAGCAAAAAACTGCAATTTACACCTATGTTCTATTTTTAGCCATGTAAATTTCTAGGCAGGTAGATCTTGAGGTGCTGATCACTTTTACCCTTGCCAGAATTTTGATATCTGTTACCTTTTTTTTGAGTTATTTGCAAAAAACTGCAATTTGACCCCCCTGTTCTATTTTTAGCCATGGCGGCCATGTTTTTTTACGAATCAAAAATCCGAACGATAGTTTTGTAGGCCATACCCTAAAAATTAACTACACCAAGTTTAGTTTCAATTGGACTTATGGTGTCAGAGGAGTTAACGTTTGAAAAAGTTTACGGACGGACGACGGACGCCAAGTGACGCCAATAGCTCACATGACCCTTCGGGTGAGGTGAGCTAAAAAGAGGACCCCGTAAATTAATCCCGTCCATCCCATTATGGTAAGGAACATAAGTGTTAAATTTCAGAGCAATATGATAACTAGAACTTAAGTTCCTGAGGCAACACTAAAGTTAACTGACAACGACATCAACGACAACTAAAACAACAGCATCATACCATTTTACGTATACGTCAGCATTTTTTGGCGGTCGTATAAAAATCAACAATGCGATCTCAAGTCGTAGTAAGGGCAAATATCAGGTGCTCCGGAAGGGTAAGCGGTTCATGCCTGCTATATTACATCCATCACACCAATTCAGTGTGTCAAATCCGGTAAAGGAAGACAAAGCAAAACACAACTCTATGACATACAAACATCTAGACGATATTGAGATGTGGAATAAGTGTACGCGACACAACAAACATAAACAAACAGAAATTCAAAAAATCACAACGAAAAACAGTAAGCAGTCTTCAACATGACCATAGGTCACTGCTTACCGTCTTGCATTGGCCCAAGACTTATAATACAATACAAAAGTATCACAACCAATCCCTAAATCATCAACGAAAGACCCAATTCTTGACATAAAACAGTAAACACAGAATGACAAGGACAAACAAAGGCTTTGGCAAAGTTTCCTGGCTTAGGACAGGCACACATAAAATGTGGTGGGGTTAAATTAGTTTTTTGGATCCAACCTTCCCCCTATTGGTAAGCTTGCACAAAGCATACATATAAAACACACTATAAAACTCAATCGACAAAAGTTCAATTCAACAAGAGAGAACCTAAGACCAAATACTGTACGAAAATAACAAGACAAGGAGGAACTATCTTGAGAACACTCGAAGTTACTGACAACTAGCTAAGAAACATTTATCGATTGATGTAAAAGAATCAAATACATCAGTTCTAAATCCGACACCCCATGTCAAAACAATGAATGATATAGAGTTGTATCATCACACAGAACCGACTGCACTCATCTGATAGATAGAAATCCCATATCTATCAACGAGTGTATGGTGTCTACCGTAAAATATTTTGAGTGAAGACAGATACCGAGGAGCATTATGACCCTGTGTTAGCGATTTTTGTGTCAAAAGTTTCTCTCTACCAAGGACATTGATGCAATTTTAAACATTTATTTCAATAACAAGGTGTATAATTGTCCATGAAACTTAATTACTTCTAAATTATTTTCCACATTCATCGCATCTAAAATGAATACATCTACAATGTTAATGGATGTGTATGCTTTTCTTTCCCTCTACAATCATGCCAATGACAAAACACGTTACATTGACCATTGTTACGGGTATTGAAAATATCACATTCAAGATATTCTCATTTAATGTGTTCTCACTTTTCATTCAGGTGACAATTACGAGAATTATAAAAGTATTCTTCCATATTCATACCATTTATTAGGTTAAACGCAGTAAGCAGTATGTATCCCCATGTGTCTGTGTAGCTTTCAGCTGCCGAAATCTTTACAACATTTATCATATTAAGTTTGCATATGTGTCCGTAGAACAGAACTTTACCTTAATCTATCACACTAATGATACTTATAAGGTTTATAAACTGTATGTTGCCTCATAAGTTTCTGTAGGTCTTCCGACTAAAGCCTTTACTGCCTTGATAACATTATTAACGTTTTTTATCTTTGATTTTCCTTCTGTGTATCTAGAGGTCTCCACTGTGACTAAACCCTTCACCACATTCATCACTTCTTAAAAGTTTTTGATTCCTATGTAAATTCATGTGTTTCAACAGACCACGACTTTTATTGAACCCTTTTCCACAGGCACCACATTTGAAAGGTCTCTCACTTGTATGTATCTTCATGTGTGTCTGTAGTTCTTTATTTCGATTAAACCCTTTACCACATTCATTACATGTAAACGGTTTTTCACCGGTATGCGTCCTCCTGTGTATTCGTAAGTTTCCACTCTGGCTAAACCTTTTACCACACTTGTCACATTTATATGGTTTATCACCTGTATGTATCCTCATGTGTGACTGTAGATCTGCATTTCGTCTATATTCTTTACCACATTCGCCACATTTATATGGTTTATCGCCTGTATGTATCCTCATGTGAATCTGTAGCTCTCCACTTTGATTAAACTTTTTACCACATTTATTACATGCATAAGGTTTATCACCTGTGTGTATCCTAATGTGTATCTGTAGGTTTTGATTTGTCCTAAACGCTTTACCACATTCATTACATTTATAAGGTTTATCACCAGTATGTATCCTCATGTGTGTCTGTAGATCTCCACTTCGACTGAACCCTTTCCCACACCCATCGCATTTATAAGGTTTTTCACCTGTATGTATCCTTGTGTGTATCTGTAGGTTCTGATTTGTTCTAAACTCTTTACCACACTGATTACATTGATAAGGTTTGTCATCTGTATGTACCATCATATGTATCCGTAGGCCCTGACTTGTTTTTAACGCTTTACCACATTCATTACACTTAAAAGGTCTATTAGATATATGAGTCATCATGTGGGTTCTCAGATAATCATCCCAACTAAATTCCCTGTCACATGTTTTGCATTTAAAAGGTTTGCTAACATCACTTTGCTGGAACATGGTTTTAGGTGTTCCTTGTTTTTTCTCAATGCATTGTCCAAGTTCTTTATATTCGCTATGTTTGGTGTCAGTAAGTGTCTTTATGTCACCCTGTAAATAAAGGTGAAATGAAACTACCAATGTTAATAATGAATATATATAAACAAACAAAACGTAGAGGGATTAAAAAAGGCAAAAATGTTCAGTGCAATTACTTTGGGTTTTTGAACTAAGTTGTCAGAGCAAAAAAAAAATCATTAATGGTCATCTTACAACTTTGATCCAATTGATATTTTTATGCTCTCGGTTACCCCATTGGTTCCTCTGCTTCTTTATAGAGCTATATGGGATGCATAGCATATTTAAGCAAACTACCGCTCCTTTCTACTTATATTTGTTTTCTAAATATATATTCTGGAAAGACCTTATAATAACATTTCAAATTAAGAATGTTTTAAACATTCACTAAAAGTGGTATCTTATTATAAAAAATTCAGGTAATGGACAGATTTGTCTATAAATTTCGTTGTTGATGATTGTCAGTACATATCTCCTTATAAAGCCACTTTTCTTTTGTAAGAAAAGCAAAGACAACAAGCCGCGAAAATGAAGACAAAAAAGAGGAGACATAACTACATGAACACAGTAAAAAATTGCCTACTTGGGAGACATGTTTCAGGGCATATGTTGCCTTAGACGTGTTTAATCCTGGTACGGACCCGAACACTATATGCCCCTCTACTTTCGTAGATGGGGCATAAAAAATATGCCGGTTTTCTACTGGTCTGGTATAAAACTTGGCATTTTTATTCAATCACTTTTAATGCCATGAAACGCTCAGAAAGCAGGATTTTGCACGATTCACCCTCACAGCTTCTGTGGGGGCCTTGGGCTGCCCCAATCCCCCTGTCTTATCTGTATTGTGTCTAACAACTATGTTGTGTTTTGTGTTACTTGACCCTTAGATCGGTATAGAAGAGGGAGGATCATCGGTGCCATAAAACCCGGTTTAACCCATCATTTTTTAGAAATGCCTGTATCAAGCCAGAACCATTGCGACGTTCATCTTCTCAAGTATGTCTTTGCTTTGTTTTGTCTTTTCTTCCTGGATATATGAGATTGATCATCTCAGTGTTACCTTTATTTATATCAATTTGTGATTTTTTTTAAATCACCAAATCTTTGTTTGAAGTCATCATGTTTTCTAACATTGCAACACCACAGGTTGTACATGGAGGTGTCAGTGATTCAAGTGATGCTTAATCCATATTCGATGTTTACACATTAAATAAAACTATT
The DNA here is from genome assembly GCA_963971305.1 of Arcuatula senhousia. Taxonomy (NCBI): domain Eukaryota; kingdom Metazoa; phylum Mollusca; class Bivalvia; order Mytilida; family Mytilidae; genus Arcuatula; species Arcuatula senhousia. The sequence continues at coordinate 9,378,725 of OZ020317.1, read as the reverse complement.
GGAAAATTGACTGTTCACAATAATATTTTAGAACTAAAACTGAGGTCAAAGTAGCTGTTGGCATCGTAAGGTACGGTTTTAACATACCTCAAATATAGTTGATTCATCATCAGAGTCTGTATCTGTATCTTTCCATATAGGAGTCTGTATGCTTACACTCTGGCTAAATGGTTTGTTCTCATTACATTTGTCATCTTCATCATTGTTATTAATCTTATCTGCCATGTTTCCTTTCGGTACCTCGAATTACTGGAATCCCCCGTAATTACTGGAATCCTCAGGTATATACTGGAATCCCCTTCAAAATTACCAAAATTCCCTATTATATCATTGCAAACCCTTTGAAATCGATAAATAATATGTGTTTTTATTGAAATATGTTATTTCTATGATTTAAGCATTTATATTTTATTTCTATTTGCAGGTTTAATATTGGCACACAACATGGTTGACAATTCAAGATGGCGTCAAAGAAACGAAATGCAACTCTAGTGAGTCTAGATTGACTGTTGAATGATAAAATATCTATTGTAGATGTTTTTTTTTATTTTATTAAATAAAATGATAATAAATGTAAGGTTTGATTCAATTGATTGAACTGTTATGATTTGTAGTATTTTGTATATGTTCATACATTTTTTTATTATATATAACCAAGTCTATTTTTTTATTAATTTGTTGGGTTTTTTAATATCAATTGCCATGTTTTTTGTTACTGTCTCTATTTGTTCATGTTTAGATACATATAATGTAAATCAACTCTTATTTTAATTCATAATTTTAATTTTGTACAAAGAAAAGGTCCAGGAAAGAAAGAAATGTACAATGATTTTTTATAATTATAAAAAATGATAAAGTTCAAGGGGTTCCATTTCTAAGTGCTGGAAGCAGTAAACCATGTCCAACCAAAAGTTGTCGTTGACAGTGTGTGCAATGAATCCTGAGGCTTGGTGAAGTTTATTTGATTAATTAATTATTTTATTAACCTTGACGGGCACCCGACCAGGCCACGTGTCAATCATCGTTTTAAATTAAAAGACTTCAAACACATTCAATTTTCGATCATTTGAAATGTAATTTTTGTTGAAATTATTTATAAAGTGAATTAAATTCAGAATTGTTCATGTTGGACAACCTTTATAAAATAATGGAAGAGCCCTCATGTTTTAAACTAAATTAATCAAGACCCTCCCATCATTAATATTTTATTGAATTCTTTAAGTTTTTCTTTAAAGAAAGTTTAAAACTACTAAGATATCCTGCACGAGGCTCGGGCATATCTGTTGTAGTCCGCGAAACAATTATTTAAGTTTAACTGAGAAAGTTTAAAACTACTTGGATATCCTGCACGAGGCGCGGGCACATCTCGGATCATCTCGGTCCGCGAAACAATATTAACAATTATTTAAGTTTTATTGTGCAAGTCCGTGAAAATATTTTTTTTCAAAGATTACCAAAAAGAAAGTTATTGAAAAATAAAGTTCTACGAAAAGAACAAAGATAATGTCTTTGAAAACAAATTACAGAGTTCATTATATTTTAATGTCATTACAAATTATACGGCTCATAATCATTGAGAGTGGAATCTAGTGTGAAAACAAGTGAAAATAAAGATATCGGGATATATAGTGCGATGTTAAGCGCTACACGCTTATTTTGTTGTTGTCCTACCTTGCGCAGCATGTCGACTTTTAGAAAATACTCGATTTTAAGAAATACGACTAAATTTCAAATTTAAATGATTTTAGGACATTTTAAAAAATGTGTCAAGACCTACATATGTATATTGTATTTTTAAATATCTATCTTTTTTTAAAAAAACACAAGACCTACATGTAGCTATCAATTTCGCTTTTTTTTTCGTTATTAATTTTTATTTTTTTCGCGTTGATCACATGGACTTGCTCGGGGCCCTCTAATGTTTTGTTATGTGCCTTTCGAAAAAAAAACACCAGGGAGATATTACTTTCACCATCCTTATTTTCTTCAATTCGATTTTCTTTTATTAGATCATTGGTCTCATACCTTTTTCTTTATTATTCGTTTCATGGATGATTTGGCTTTCCAAAACACCTAAATATATCTTCAAGGAGAGAAGTGTTTACTTTTATTATTTAGTGGGTCTTACTGCCACTCAGCCTTTGTAAAATTTGGCAATAATTACGATATAGAAATGCCGATATTAACTATCAAGTGATGAAACAGAGAGTCTGGGGGGGGGGGGGGGTGGCTAATAACAGTCCAAACACATTCTTCCCTTTTCATCGAACTCCTGTTTCTACCAAACGTGATATTTAAATCATATTCATGTACGAAGAAAAGTAATGTCTAAATCAATAACAATTACCTTATTAAACACTGCAATATGGTCGGTTCCTAGTTGTATAGTTTCCTCCTCAGATGAGCACTTGAATGTTAAAACAGGGTTAAAAGTAATGGTACCAGTCTTGTATTGCAAGTTCTTGCGCGGGTGGACGTCAAAACATGGAGGCTATTAAAATAAAGTGCCTTTTCCCTGAGTCGTTTGCAGCATTGCTTTTCATGCATTTTTTCTAATTTTTGGCTTAAATTGAAGGTTAGACACCAAACTTTGACATCACTAACTTTTTGAAATGTAAAAATTGCATTATTAAATAAAACAGTTCTCATGAAAAGGGGGGTATTTTTGAAATGGAAGTTAAAGTGAAAGTAGGAAAAAATCTATTTTTAGTTCAACCAACTGTGGTTTTCTTATCTTCGTGCGACATTTTTTCGGCCCACCCTTTAAAATGTTTTCTGACACTTCCTTTATTGAAAAAATATAGCAAAAGTTGTATTGAATCATTTTAACTATTTTTTAAAAAAATCCAAAAATCTCAGGTTTACTATAGAAGTCTATGGGAAAAACAATACAAGACTGTGACCTGATTACTGGGATTTACAGTAAAGTTGAATATTAAATAAGTGCTTATTATCTGTTTTATTCTAAAGAAAATCATGTCTTTGAACACTTTATAAAGATTTTTTTTACTTTTTGCTTAATTTGTTTCAGCTACCTTTCAGTTTTTGCTATTATAGTACTTTTTGACCAAATTTGGACATTCAAATAGATTTTGTCTCTTTTATGAGAACCAGTGGATTTAAATATCTATATTCTTTATCTTTAGTAAGAATGACTTTATTGCACTGCTAATATGCAATTTAAACTGTCATATTTTATCCGGTGTAACTTTTTCAGCACTTTGCATATGTTCAGTTCAAACTAAGAAATGAAGGCTTTTTTTACCTCTCCACACATATGGGAACTGTTCTGATTTTAAACATAATGACTTTATAACCAACCAAATGGTGTGAAAATGTTCTAGATAAACTTTATGACTGATTTCAGCAAAAAACTCCAAACAAATTCAGTATTTGTATCTTTATGGTGTTTTGTGATGTGCAAAATTTTGGCTTTCTGTATGCGGTAAGTTTAAAACTGCAATTTTACAGTAAATAAGACAACTTTCTCTTCAAGTGTGATAACCTTGCACAATATGTTGGTGATTTCTGTCTTCTACACCTTCTTCCCATGTAACAACTCAAGTTTCATCAGCCTAGTATCTGAAATCCTTAAAAAAATGGGCCATTTATGTATGCCTGGGGCACCAATTTTACCTGAAAAATCCTTAAATTGGTATCCAATTGTATTCCAAATAATGTATTCTATTCCACATTTATAATTTTTGTTACAATAATCTTGCCAATTTTGTCAGGTTCAAACAACTGATAGGTCTCCTTCTTATATTTGGATAAACAAGAGGCTCCAAGTTGTCTTTGTAGTAAAAAATGGGGTTCCTAACATAGTTTTTTCTACTTCAAGAACTTAAGACTGTCAATAAAAGATTATTTTTGCACTCAATCCATTGCTAAGGTAGTATTGGCATCACTTCAACTCACATATTCTATTTGAATATAACCCAACAAGGACAGAACATTAAAGTGTTCATTTTAAGTCAATATAGAGAAAATTGGCCAAAACCTTGAAGAGGGTACCCTTTTTAAAATTGTAATAAAAAAATCAATGAAAGCATTTTTGCTATGGTTTTGTCTTAATTTGATTGAAAAATGTATACAGAAACAGAAAAACAACTTTATTTAGAAATATCAAATAATCTTTGATCCTAATAGGTACCAGTCTTGTATTGCAAGTTCTTGCGCGGGTGGACGTCAAAACATGGAGGCTATTAAAATATAGTGCCTTTTCCCTGAGTCGTTTGCAGCATTGCTTTTCATGCATTTTTTCTAACTTTTGGCTTAAATTGAAGGTAAGACACCAAACTTTGACATCACTAACTTTTTGAAATGTAAAAATTGCATTATCAAATAAAACAGTTCTCATGCAAAGGGGGGTATTTTTGAAATGGAAGTTAAAGTGAAAGTAGGAAAAAATCTATTTTTAGTTCAACCAACTGTGGTTTTCTTATCTTCGTGCGACATTTTTTTCGGCCCACCCTTTAAAATGTTTTCTGACACTTCCTTTATTGAAAAAATATAGCAAAAGTTGTATTGAATCATTTTAACTATTTTTTAAAAAAATCCAAAAATCTCAGGTTTACTATAGAAGTCTATGGGAAAAACAATACAAGACTGTGACCTGATTACTGGGATTTACAGTAAAGTTGAATATTAAATAAGTGCTTATTATCTGTTTTATTCTAAAGAAAATCATGTCTTTGAACACTTTATAAAGATTTTTTTTACTTTTTGCTTAATTTGTTTCAGCTACCTTTCAGTTTTTGCTATTATAGTACTTTTTGACCAAATTTGGACATTCAAATAGATTTTGTCTCTTTTATGAGAACCAGTGGATTTAAATATCTATATTCTTTATCTTTAGTAAGAATGACTTTATTGCACTGCTAATATGCAATTTAAACTGTCATATTTTATCCGGTGTAACTTTTTCAGCACTTTGCATATGTTCAGTTCAAACTAAGAAATGAAGGCTTTTTTTACCTCTCCACACATATGGGAACTGTTCTGATTTTAAACATAATGACTTTATAACCAACCAAATGGTGTGAAAATGTTCTAGATAAACTTTATGACTGATTTCAGCAAAAAACTCCAAACAAATTCAGTATTTGTATCTTTATGGTGTTTTGTGATGTGCAAAATTTTGGCTTTCTGTATGCGGTAAGTTTAAAACTGCAATTTTACAGTAAATAAGACAACTTTCTCTTCAAGTGTGATAACCTTGCACAATATGTTGGTGATTTCTGTCTTCTACACCTTCTTCCCATGTAACAACTCAAGTTTCATCAGCCTAGTATCTGAAATCCTTAAAAAAATGGGCCATTTATGTATGCCTGGGGCACCAATTTTACCTGAAAAATCCTTAAATTGGTATCCAATTGTATTCCAAATAATGTATTCTATTCCACATTTATAATTTTTGTTACAATAATCTTGCCAATTTTGTCAGGTTCAAACAACTGATAGGTCTCCTTCTTATATTTGGATAAACAAGAGGCTCCAAGTTGTCTTTGTAGTAAAAAATGGGGTTCCTAACATAGTTTTTTCTACTTCAAGAACTTAAGACTGTCAATAAAAGATTATTTTTGCACTCAATCCATTGCTAAGGTAGTATTGGCATCACTTCAACTCACATATTCTATTTGAATATAACCCAACAAGGACAGAACATTAAAGTGTTCATTTTAAGTCAATATAGAGAAAATTGGCCAAAACCTTGAAGAGGGTACCCTTTTTAAAATTGTAATAAAAAAATCAATGAAAGCATTTTTGCTATGGTTTTGTCTTAATTTGATTGAAAAATGTATACAGAAACAGAAAAACAACTTTATTTAGAAATATCAAATAATCTTTGATCCTAATAGGTACCAGTCTTGTATTGCAAGTTCTTGCGCGGGTGGACGTCAAAACATGGAGGCTATTAAAATATAGTGCCTTTTCCCTGAGTCGTTTGCAGCATTGCTTTTCATGCATTTTTTCTAACTTTTGGCTTAAATTGAAGGTAAGACACCAAACTTTGACATCACTAACTTTTTGAAATGTAAAAATTGCATTATCAAATAAAACAGTTCTCATGCAAAGGGGGGTATTTTTGAAATGGAAGTTAAAGTGAAAGTAGGAAAAAATCTATTTTTAGTTCAACCAACTGTGGTTTTCTTATCTTCGTGCGACATTTTTTCGGCCCACCCTTTAAAATGTTTTCTGACACTTCCTTTATTGAAAAAATATAGCAAAAGTTGTATTGAATCATTTTAACTATTTTTTAAAAAAATCCAAAAATCTCAGGTTTACTATAGAAGTCTATGGGAAAAACAATACAAGACTGTGACCTGATTACTGGGATTTACAGTAAAGTTGAATATTAAATAAGTGCTTATTATCTGTTTTATTCTAAAGAAAATCATGTCTTTGAACACTTTATAAAGATTTTTTTTACTTTTTGCTTAATTTGTTTCAGCTACCTTTCAGTTTTTGCTATTATAGTACTTTTTGACCAAATTTGGACATTCAAATAGATTTTTTCTCTTTTATGAGAACCAGTGGATTTAAATATCTATATTCTTTATCTTTAGTAAGAATGACTTTATTGCACTGCTAATATGCAATTTAAACTGTCATATTTTATCCGGTGTAACTTTTTCAGCACTTTGCATATGTTCAGTTCAAACTAAGAAATGAAGGCTTTTTTTACCTCTCCACACATATGGGAACTGTTCTGATTTTAAACATAATGACTTTATAACCAACCAAATGGTGTGAAAATGTTCTAGATAAACTTTATGACTGATTTCAGCAAAAAACTCCAAACAAATTCAGTATTTGTATCTTTATGGTGTTTTGTGATGTGCAAAATTTTGGCTTTCTGTATGCGGTAAGTTTAAAACTGCAATTTTACAGTAAATAAGACAACTTTCTCTTCAAGTGTGATAACCTTGCACAATATGTTGGTGATTTCTGTCTTCTACACCTTCTTCCCATGTAACAACTCAAGTTTCATCAGCCTAGTATCTGAAATCCTTAAAAAAATGGGCCATTTATGTATGCCTGGGGCACCAATTTTACCTGAAAAATCCTTAAATTGGTATCCAATTGTATTCCAAATAATGTATTCTATTCCACATTTATAATTTTTGTTACAATAATCTTGCCAATTTTGTCAGGTTCAAACAACTGATAGGTCTCCTTCTTATATTTGGATAAACAAGAGGCTCCAAGTTGTCTTTGTAGTAAAAAATGGGGTTCCTAACATAGTTTTTTCTACTTCAAGAACTTAAGACTGTCAATAAAAGATTATTTTTGCACTCAATCCATTGCTAAGGTAGTATTGGCATCACTTCAACTCACATATTCTATTTGAATATAACCCAACAAGGACAGAACATTAAAGTGTTCATTTTAAGTCAATATAGAGAAAATTGGCCAAAACCTTGAAGAGGGTACCCTTTTTAAAATTGTAATAAAAAAATCAATGAAAGCATTTTTGCTATGGTTTTGTCTTAATTTGATTGAAAAATGTATACAGAAACAGAAAAACAACTTTATTTAGAAATATCAAATAATCTTTGATCCTAATAGGTACCAGTCTTGTATTGCAAGTTCTTGCGCGGGTGGACGTCAAAACATGGAGGCTATTAAAATATAGTGCCTTTTCCCTGAGTCGTTTGCAGCATTGCTTTTCATGCATTTTTTCTAACTTTTGGCTTAAATTGAAGGTAAGACACCAAACTTTGACATCACTAACTTTTTGAAATGTAAAAATTGCATTATCAAATAAAACAGTTCTCATGCAAAGGGGGGTATTTTTGAAATGGAAGTTAAAGTGAAAGTAGGAAAAAATCTATTTTTAGTTCAACCAACTGTGGTTTTCTTATCTTCGTGCGACATTTTTTTCGGCCCACCCTTTAAAATGTTTTCTGACACTTCCTTTATTGAAAAAATATAGCAAAAGTTGTATTGAATCATTTTAACTATTTTTTAAAAAAATCCAAAAATCTCAGGTTTACTATAGAAGTCTATGGGAAAAACAATACAAGACTGTGACCTGATTACTGGGATTTACAGTAAAGTTGAATATTAAATAAGTGCTTATTATCTGTTTTATTCTAAAGAAAATCATGTCTTTGAACACTTTATAAAGATTTTTTTTACTTTTTGCTTAATTTGTTTCAGCTACCTTTCAGTTTTTGCTATTATAGTACTTTTTGACCAAATTTGGACATTCAAATAGATTTTGTCTCTTTTATGAGAACCAGTGGATTTAAATATCTATATTCTTTATCTTTAGTAAGAATGACTTTATTGCACTGCTAATATGCAATTTAAACTGTCATATTTTATCCGGTGTAACTTTTTCAGCACTTTGCATATGTTCAGTTCAAACTAAGAAATGAAGGCTTTTTTACCTCTCCACACATATGGGAACTGTTCTGATTTTAAACATAATGACTTTATAACCAACCAAATGGTGTGAAAATGTTCTAGATAAACTTTATGACTGATTTCAGCAAAAAACTCCAAACAAATTCAGTATTTGTATCTTTATGGTGTTTTGTGATGTGCAAAATTTTGGCTTTCTGTATGCGGTAAGTTTAAAACTGCAATTTTACAGTAAATAAGACAACTTTCTCTTCAAGTGTGATAACCTTGCACAATATGTTGGTGATTTCTGTCTTCTACACCTTCTTCCCATGTAACAACTCAAGTTTCATCAGCCTAGTATCTGAAATCCTTAAAAAAATGGGCCATTTATGTATGCCTGGGGCACCAATTTTACCTGAAAAATCCTTAAATTGGTATCCAATTGTATTCCAAATAATGTATTCTATTCCACATTTATAATTTTTGTTACAATAATCTTGCCAATTTTGTCAGGTTCAAACAACTGATAGGTCTCCTTCTTATATTTGGATAAACAAGAGGCTCCAAGTTGTCTTTGTAGTAAAAAATGGGGTTCCTAACATAGTTTTTTCTACTTCAAGAACTTAAGACTGTCAATAAAAGATTATTTTTGCACTCAATCCATTGCTAAGGTAGTATTGGCATCACTTCAACTCACATATTCTATTTGAATATAACCCAACAAGGACAGAACATTAAAGTGTTCATTTTAAGTCAATATAGAGAAAATTGGCCAAAACCTTGAAGAGGGTACCCTTTTTAAAATTGTAATAAAAAAATCAATGAAAGCATTTTTGCTATGGTTTTGTCTTAATTTGATTGAAAAATGTATACAGAAACAGAAAAACAACTTTATTTAGAAATATCAAATAATCTTTGATCCTAATAGGTACCAGTCTTGTATTGCAAGTTCTTGCGCGGGTGGACGTCAAAACATGGAGGCTATTAAAATATAGTGCCTTTTCCCTGAGTCGTTTGCAGCATTGCTTTTCATGCATTTTTTCTAACTTTTGGCTTAAATTGAAGGTAAGACACCAAACTTTGACATCACTAACTTTTTGAAATGTAAAAATTGCATTATCAAATAAAACAGTTCTCATGCAAAGGGGGGTATTTTTGAAATGGAAGTTAAAGTGAAAGTAGGAAAAAATCTATTTTTAGTTCAACCAACTGTGGTTTTCTTATCTTCGTGCGACATTTTTTTCGGCCCACCCTTTAAAATGTTTTCTGACACTTCCTTTATTGAAAAAATATAGCAAAAGTTGTATTGAATCATTTTAACTATTTTTTAAAAAAATCCAAAAATCTCAGGTTTACTATAGAAGTCTATGGGAAAAACAATACAAGACTGTGACCTGATTACTGGGATTTACAGTAAAGTTGAATATTAAATAAGTGCTTATTATCTGTTTTATTCTAAAGAAAATCATGTCTTTGAACACTTTATAAAGATTTTTTTTACTTTTTGCTTAATTTGTTTCAGCTACCTTTCAGTTTTTGCTATTATAGTACTTTTTGACCAAATTTGGACATTCAAATAGATTTTGTCTCTTTTATGAGAACCAGTGGATTTAAATATCTATATTCTTTATCTTTAGTAAGAATGACTTTATTGCACTGCTAATATGCAATTTAAACTGTCATATTTTATCCGGTGTAACTTTTTCAGCACTTTGCATATGTTCAGTTCAAACTAAGAAATGAAGGCTTTTTTACCTCTCCACACATATGGGAACTGTTCTGATTTTAAACATAATGACTTTATAACCAACCAAATGGTGTGAAAATGTTCTAGATAAACTTTATGACTGATTTCAGCAAAAAACTCCAAACAAATTCAGTATTTGTATCTTTATGGTGTTTTGTGATGTGCAAAATTTTGGCTTTCTGTATGCGGTAAGTTTAAAACTGCAATTTTACAGTAAATAAGACAACTTTCTCTTCAAGTGTGATAACCTTGCACAATATGTTGGTGATTTCTGTCTTCTACACCTTCTTCCCATGTAACAACTCAAGTTTCATCAGCCTAGTATCTGAAATCCTTAAAAAAATGGGCCATTTATGTATGCCTGGGGCACCAATTTTACCTGAAAAATCCTTAAATTGGTATCCAATTGTATTCCAAATAATGTATTCTATTCCACATTTATAATTTTTGTTACAATAATCTTGCCAATTTTGTCAGGTTCAAACAACTGATAGGTCTCCTTCTTATATTTGGATAAACAAGAGGCTCCAAGTTGTCTTTGTAGTAAAAAATGGGGTTCCTAACATAGTTTTTTCTACTTCAAGAACTTAAGACTGTCAATAAAAGATTATTTTTGCACTCAATCCATTGCTAAGGTAGTATTGGCATCACTTCAACTCACATATTCTATTTGAATATAACCCAACAAGGACAGAACATTAAAGTGTTCATTTTAAGTCAATATAGAGAAAATTGGCCAAAACCTTGAAGAGGGTACCCTTTTTAAAATTGTAATAAAAAAATCAATGAAAGCATTTTTGCTATGGTTTTGTCTTAATTTGATTGAAAAATGTATACAGAAACAGAAAAACAACTTTATTTAGAAATATCAAATAATCTTTGATCCTAATAGGTACCAGTCTTGTATTGCAAGTTCTTGCGCGGGTGGACGTCAAAACATGGAGGCTATTAAAATATAGTGCCTTTTCCCTGAGTCGTTTGCAGCATTGCTTTTCATGCATTTTTTCTAACTTTTGGCTTAAATTGAAGGTAAGACACCAAACTTTGACATCACTAACTTTTTGAAATGTAAAAATTGCATTATCAAATAAAACAGTTCTCATGCAAAGGGGGGTATTTTTGAAATGGAAGTTAAAGTGAAAGTAGGAAAAAATCTATTTTTAGTTCAACCAACTGTGGTTTTCTTATCTTCGTGCGACATTTTTTTCGGCCCACCCTTTAAAATGTTTTCTGACACTTCCTTTATTGAAAAAATATAGCAAAAGTTGTATTGAATCATTTTAACTATTTTTTAAAAAAATCCAAAAATCTCAGGTTTACTATAGAAGTCTATGGGAAAAACAATACAAGACTGTGACCTGATTACTGGGATTTACAGTAAAGTTGAATATTAAATAAGTGCTTATTATCTGTTTTATTCTAAAGAAAATCATGTCTTTGAACACTTTATAAAGATTTTTTTACTTTTTGCTTAATTTGTTTCAGCTACCTTTCAGTTTTTGCTATTATAGTACTTTTTGACCAAATTTGGACATTCAAATAGATTTTGTCTCTTTTATGAGAACCAGTGGATTTAAATATCTATATTCTTTATCTTTAGTAAGAATGACTTTATTGCACTGCTAATATGCAATTTAAACTGTCATATTTTATCCGGTGTAACTTTTTCAGCACTTTGCATATGTTCAGTTCAAACTAAGAAATGAAGGCTTTTTTTACCTCTCCACACATATGGGAACTGTTCTGATTTTAAACATAATGACTTTATAACCAACCAAATGGTGTGAAAATGTTCTAGATAAACTTTATGACTGATTTCAGCAAAAAACTCCAAACAAATTCAGTATTTGTATCTTTATGGTGTTTTGTGATGTGCAAAATTTTGGCTTTCTGTATGCGGTAAGTTTAAAACTGCAATTTTACAGTAAATAAGACAACTTTCTCTTCAAGTGTGATAACCTTGCACAATATGTTGGTGATTTCTGTCTTCTACACCTTCCTCCCATGTAACAACTCAAGTTTCATCAGCCTAGTATCTGAAATCCTTAAAAAAATGTGCCATTTATGTATGCCTGGGGCACCAATTTTACCTGAAAAATCCTTAAATTGGTATCCAATTGTATTCCAAATAATGTATTCTATTCCACATTTATAATTTTTGTTACAATAATCTTGCCAATTTTGTCAGGTTCAAACAACTGATAGGTCTCCTTCTTATATTTGGATAAACAAGAGGCTCCAAGTTGTCTTTGTAGTAAAAAATGGGGTTCCTAACATAGTTTTTTCTACTTCAAGAACTTAAGACTGTCAATAAAAGATTATTTTTGCACTCAATCCATTGCTAAGGTAGTATTGGCATCACTTCAACTCACATATTCTATTTGAATATAACCCAACAAGGACAGAACATTAAAGTGTTCATTTTAAGTCAATATAGAGAAAATTGGCCAAAACCTTGAAGAGGGTACCCTTTTTAAAATTGTAATAAAAAAATCAATGAAAGCATTTTTGCTATGGTTTTGTCTTAATTTGATTGAAAAATGTATACAGAAACAGAAAAACAACTTTATTTAGAAATATCAAATAATCTTTGATCCTAATAGGTACCAGTCTTGTATTGCAAGTTCTTGCGCGGGTGGACGTCAAAACATGGAGGCTATTAAAATATAGTGCCTTTTCCCTGAGTCGTTTGCAGCATTGCTTTTCATGCATTTTTTCTAACTTTTGGCTTAAATTGAAGGTAAGACACCAAACTTTGACATCACTAACTTTTTGAAATGTAAAAATTGCATTATCAAATAAAACAGTTCTCATGCAAAGGGGGGTATTTTTGAAATGGAAGTTAAAGTGAAAGTAGGAAAAAATCTATTTTTAGTTCAACCAACTGTGGTTTTCTTATCTTCGTGCGACATTTTTTCGGCCCACCCTTTAAAATGTTTTCTGACACTTCCTTTATTGAAAAAATATAGCAAAAGTTGTATTGAATCATTTTAACTATTTTTTAAAAAAATCCAAAAATCTCAGGTTTACTATAGAAGTCTATGGGAAAAACAATACAAGACTGTGACCTGATTACTGGGATTTACAGTAAAGTTGAATATTAAATAAGTGCTTATTATCTGTTTTATTCTAAAGAAAATCATGTCTTTGAACACTTTATAAAGATTTTTTTTACTTTTTGCTTAATTTGTTTCAGCTACCTTTCAGTTTTTGCTATTATAGTACTTTTTGACCAAATTTGGACATTCAAATAGATTTTGTCTCTTTTATGAGAACCAGTGGATTTAAATATCTATATTCTTTATCTTTAGTAAGAATGACTTTATTGCACTGCTAATATGCAATTTAAACTGTCATATTTTATCCGGTGTAACTTTTTCAGCACTTTGCATATGTTCAGTTCAAACTAAGAAATGAAGGCTTTTTTTACCTCTCCACACATATGGGAACTGTTCTGATTTTAAACATAATGACTTTATAACCAACCAAATGGTGTGAAAATGTTCTAGATAAACTTTATGACTGATTTCAGCAAAAAACTCCAAACAAATTCAGTATTTGTATCTTTATGGTGTTTTGTGATGTGCAAAATTTTGGCTTTCTGTATGCGGTAAGTTTAAAACTGCAATTTTACAGTAAATAAGACAACTTTCTCTTCAAGTGTGATAACCTTGCACAATATGTTGGTGATTTCTGTCTTCTACACCTTCTTCCCATGTAACAACTCAAGTTTCATCAGCCTAGTATCTGAAATCCTTAAAAAAATGGGCCATTTATGTATGCCTGGGGCACCAATTTTACCTGAAAAATCCTTAAATTGGTATCCAATTGTATTCCAAATAATGTATTCTATTCCACATTTATAATTTTTGTTACAATAATCTTGCCAATTTTGTCAGGTTCAAACAACTGATAGGTCTCCTTCTTATATTTGGATAAACAAGAGGCTCCAAGTTGTCTTTGTAGTAAAAAATGGGGTTCCTAACATAGTTTTTTCTACTTCAAGAACTTAAGACTGTCAATAAAAGATTATTTTTGCACTCAATCCATTGCTAAGGTAGTATTGGCATCACTTCAACTCACATATTCTATTTGAATATAACCCAACAAGGACAGAACATTAAAGTGTTCATTTTAAGTCAATATAGAGAAAATTGGCCAAAACCTTGAAGAGGGTACCCTTTTTAAAATTGTAATAAAAAAATCAATGAAAGCATTTTTGCTATGGTTTTGTCTTAATTTGATTGAAAAATGTATACAGAAACAGAAAAACAACTTTATTTAGAAATATCAAATAATCTTTGATCCTAATAGGTACCAGTCTTGTATTGCAAGTTCTTGCGCGGGTGGACGTCAAAACATGGAGGCTATTAAAATATAGTGCCTTTTCCCTGAGTCGTTTGCAGCATTGCTTTTCATGCATTTTTTCTAACTTTTGGCTTAAATTGAAGGTAAGACACCAAACTTTGACATTACTAACTTTTTGAAATGTAAAAATTGCATTATCAAATAAAACAGTTCTCATGAAAAGGGGGGTATTTTTGAAATGGAAGTTAAAGTGAAAGTAGGAAAAAATCTATTTTTAGTTCAACCAACTGTGGTTTTCTTATCTTCGTGCGACATTTTTTCGGCCCACCCTTTAAAATGTTTTCTGACACTTCCTTTATTGAAAAAATATAGCAAAAGTTGTATTGAATCATTTTAACTATTTTTTAAAAAAATCCAAAAATCTCAGGTTTACTATAGAAGTCTATGGGAAAAACAATACAAGACTGTGACCTGATTACTGGGATTTACAGTAAAGTTGAATATTAAATAAGTGCTTATTATCTGTTTTATTCTAAAGAAAATCATGTCTTTGAACACTTTATAAAGATTTTTTTTTACTTTTTGCTTAATTTGTTTCAGCTACCTTTCAGTTTTTGCTATTATAGTACTTTTTGACCAAATTTGGACATTCAAATAGATTTTGTCTCTTTTATGAGAACCAGTGGATTTAAATATCTATATTCTTTATCTTTAGTAAGAATGACTTTATTGCACTGCTAATATGCAATTTAAACTGTCATATTTTATCCGGTGTAACTTTTTCAGCACTTTGCATATGTTCAGTTCAAACTAAGAAATGAAGGCTTTTTTTACCTCTCCACACATATGGGAACTGTTCTGATTTTAAACATAATGACTTTATAACCAAACAAATGGTGTGAAAATGTTCTAGATAAACTTTATGACTGATTTCAGCAAAAAACTCCAAACAAATTCAGTATTTTTATCTTTATGGTGTTTTGTGATGTGCAAAATTTTGGCTTTCTGTATGCGGTAAGTTTAAAACTGCAATTTTACAGTAAATAAGACAACTTTCTCTTCAAGTGTGATAACCTTGCACAATATGTTGGTGTTTCTGTCTTCTACACCTTCTTCCCATGTAACAACTCAAGTTTCATCAGCCTAGTATCTGAAATCCTTAAAAAAATGGGCCATTTATGTATGCCTGGGGCACCAATTTTACCTGAAAAATCCTTAAATTGGTATCCAATTGTATTCCAAATAATGTATTCTATTCCACATTTATAATTTTTGTTACAATAATCTTGCCAATTTTGTCAGGTTCAAACAACTGATAGGTCTCTTTCTTATATTTGGATAAACAAGAGGCTCCAAGTTGTCTTTGTAGTAAAAAATGGGGTTCCTAACATAGTTTTTTCTACTTCAAGAACTTAAAACTGTCAATAAAAGATTATTTTTGCACTCAATCCATTGCTAAGGTAGTATTGGCATCACTTCAACTCACATATTCTATTTGAATATAACCCAACAAGGACAGAACATTAAAGTGTTCATTTTAAGTCAATATAGAGAAAATTGGCCAAAACCTTGAAGAGGGTACCCTTTTTAAAATTGTAATAAAAAAATCAATGAAAGCATTTTTGCTATGGTTTTGTCTTAATTTGATTGAAAAATGTATACAGAAACAGAAAAACAACTTTATTTAGAAATATCAAATAATCTTTGATCCTAATAGGTACCAGTCTTGTATTGCAAGTTCTTGCGCGGGTGGACGTCAAAACATGGAGGCTATTAAAATATAGTGCCTTTTCCCTGAGTCGTTTGCAGCATTGCTTTTCATGCATTTTTTCTAACTTTTGGCTTAAATTGAAGGTAAGACACCAAACTTTGACATTACTAACTTTTTGAAATGTAAAAATTGCATTATCAAATAAAACAGTTCTCATGAAAAGGGGGGTATTTTTGAAATGGAAGTTAAAGTGAAAGTAGGAAAAAATCTATTTTTACTTCAACCAACTGTGGTTTTCTTATCTTCGTGCGACATTTTTTCGGCCCACCCTTTAAAATGTTTTCTGACACTTCCTTTATTGAAAAAATATAGCAAAAGTTGTATTGAATCATTTTAACTATTTTTTAAAAAAATCCAAAAATCTCAGGTTTACTATAGAAGTCTATGGGAAAAACAATACAAGACTGTGACCTGATTACTGGGATTTACAGTAAAGTTGAATATTAAATAAGTGCTTATTATCTGTTTTATTCTAAAGAAAATCATGTCTTTGAACACTTTATAAAGATTTTTTTTACTTTTTGCTTAATTTGTTTCAGCTACCTTTCAGTTTTTGCTATTATAGTACTTTTTGACCAAATTTGGACATTCAAATAGATTTTGTCTCTTTTATGAGAACCAGTGGATTTAAATATCTATATTCTTTATCTTTAGTAAGAATGACTTTATTGCACTGCTAATATGCAATTTAAACTGTCATATTTTATCCGGTGTAACTTTTTCAGCACTTTGCATATGTTCAGTTCAAACTAAGAAATGAAGGCTTTTTTTTACCTCTCCACACATATGGGAACTGTTCTGATTTTAAACATAATGACTTTATAACCAAACAAATGGTGTGAAAATGTTCTAGATAAACTTTATGACTGATTTCAGCAAAAAACTCCAAACAAATTCAGTATTTTTATCTTTATGGTGTTTTGTGATGTGCAAAATTTTGGCTTTCTGTATGCGGTAAGTTTAAAACTGCAATTTTACAGTAAATAAGACAACTTTCTCTTCAAGTGTGATAACCTTGCACAATATGTTGGTGATTTCTGTCTTCTACACCTTCTTCCCATGTAACAACTCAAGTTTCATCAGCCTAGTATCTGAAATCCTTAAAAAAATGGGCCATTTATGTATGCCTGGGGCACCAATTTTACCTGAAAAATCCTTAAATTGGTATCCAATTGTATTCCAAATAATGTATTCTATTCCACATTTATAATTTTTGTTACAATAATCTTGCCAATTTTGTCAGGTTCAAACAACTGATAGGTCTCCTTCTTATATTTGGATAAACAAGAGGCTCCAAGTTGTCTTTGTAGTAAAAAATGGGGTTCCTAACATAGTTTTTTCTACTTCAAGAACTTAAAACTGTCAATAAAAGATTATTTTTGCACTCAATCCATTGCTAAGGTAGTATTGGCATCACTTCAACTCACATATTCTATTTGAATATAACCCAACAAGGACAGAACATTAAAGTGTTCATTTTAAGTCAATATAGAGAAAATTGGCCAAAACCTTGAAGAGGGTACCCTTTTTAAAATTGTAATAAAAAAATCAATGAAAGCATTTTTGCTATGGTTTTGTCTTAATTTGATTGAAAAATGTATACAGAAACAGAAAAACAACTTTATTTAGAAATATCAAATAATCTTTGATCCTAATAGGTACCAGTCTTGTATTGCAAGTTCTTGCGCGGGTGGACGTCAAAACATGGAGGCTATTAAAATATAGTGCCTTTTCCCTGAGTCGTTTGCAGCATTGCTTTTCATGCATTTTTTCTAACTTTTGGCTTAAATTGAAGGTAAGACACCAAACTTTGACATCACTAACTTTTTGAAATGTAAAAATTGCATTATCAAATAAAACAGTTCTCATGAAAAGGGGGTATTTTTGAAATGGAAGTTAAAGTGAAAGTAGGAAAAAATCTATTTTTAGTTCAACCAACTGTGGTTTTCTTATCTTCGTGCGACATTTTTTCGGCCCACCCTTTAAAATGTTTTCTGACACTTCCTTGATTGAAAAAATATAGCAAAAGTTGTATTGAATCATTTTAACTATTTTTTAAAAAAATCCAAAAATCTCAGGTTTACTATAGAAGTCTATGGGAAAAACAATACAAGACTGTGACCTGATTACTGGGATTTACAGTAAAGTTGAATATTAAATAAGTGCTTATTATCTGTTTTATTCTAAAGAAAATCATGTCTTTGAACACTTTATAAAGATTTTTTTTACTTTTTGCTTAATTTGTTTCAGCTACCTTT
The DNA here is from genome assembly GCA_963971305.1 of Arcuatula senhousia. Lineage (NCBI taxonomy): Eukaryota > Metazoa > Mollusca > Bivalvia > Mytilida > Mytilidae > Arcuatula > Arcuatula senhousia. Next base: position 9,360,286 of record OZ020317.1, on the reverse strand, counting down.
CAGTTTTTGCTATTATAGTACTTTTTGACCAAATTTGGACATTCAAATAGATTTTGTCTCTTTTATGAGAACCAGTGGATTTAAATATCTATATTCTTTATCTTTAGTAAGAATGACTTTATTGCACTGCTAATATGCAATTTAAACTGTCATATTTTATCCGGTGTAACTTTTTCAGCACTTTGCATATGTTCAGTTCAAACTAAGAAATGAAAGCTTTTTTTACCTCTCCACACATATGGGAACTGTTCTGATTTTAAACATAATGACTTTATAACCAAACAAATGGTGTGAAAATGTTCTAGATAAACTTTATGACTGATTTCAGCAAAAAACTCCAAACAAATTCAGTATTTTTATCTTTATGGTGTTTTGTGATGTGCAAAATTTTGGCTTTCTGTATGCGGTAAGTTTAAAACTGCAATTTTACAGTAAATAAGACAACTTTCTCTTCAAGTGTGATAACCTTGCACAATATGTTGGTGATTTCTGTCTTCTACACCTTCTTCCCATGTAACAACTCAAGTTTCATCAGCCTAGTATCTGAAATCCTTAAAAAAATGGGCCATTTATGTATGCCTGGGGCACCAATTTTACCTGAAAAATCCTTAAATTGGTATCCAATTGTATTCCAAATAATGTATTCTATTCCACATTTATAATTTTTGTTACAATAATCTTGCCAATTTTGTCAGGTTCAAACAACTGATAGGTCTCCTTCTTATATTTGGATAAACAAGAGGCTCCAAGTTGTCTTTGTAGTAAAAAATGGGGTTCCTAACATAGTTTTTTCTACTTCAAGAACTTAAGACTGTCAATAAAAGATTATTTTTGCACTCAATCCATTGCTAAGGTAGTATTGGCATCACTTCAACTCACATATTCTATTTGAATATAACCCAACAAGGACAGAACATTAAAGTGTTCATTTTAAGTCAATATAGAGAAAATTGGCCAAAACCTTGAAGAGGGTACCCTTTTTAAAATTGTAATAAAAAAATCAATGAAAGCATTTTTGCTATGGTTTTGTCTTAATTTGATTGAAAAATGTATACAGAAACAGAAAAACAACTTTATTTAGAAATATCAAATAATCTTTGATCCTAATAGGTACCAGTCTTGTATTGCAAGTTCTTGCGCGGGTGGACGTCAAAACATGGAGGCTATTAAAATATAGTGCCTTTTCCCTGAGTCGTTTGCAGCATTGCTTTTCATGCATTTTTTCTAACTTTTGGCTTAAATTGAAGGTAAGACACCAAACTTTGACATCACTAACTTTTTGAAATGTAAAAATTGCATTATCAAATAAAACAGTTCTCATGAAAAGGGGGGTATTTTTGAAATGGAAGTTAAAGTGAAAGTAGGAAAAAATCTATTTTTAGTTCAACCAACTGTGGTTTTCTTATCTTCGTGCGACATTTTTTCGGCCCACCCTTTAAAATGTTTTCTGACACTTCCTTGATTGAAAAAATATAGCAAAAGTTGTATTGAATCATTTTAACTATTTTTTAAAAAAATCCAAAAATCTCAGGTTTACTATAGAAGTCTATGGGAAAAACAATACAAGACTGTGACCTGATTACTGGGATTTACAGTAAAGTTGAATATTAAATAAGTGCTTATTATCTGTTTTATTCTAAAGAAAATCATGTCTTTGAACACTTTATAAAGATTTTTTTTACTTTTTGCTTAATTTGTTTCAGCTACCTTTCAGTTTTTGCTATTATAGTACTTTTTGACCAAATTTGGACATTCAAATAGATTTTGTCTCTTTTATGAGAACCAGTGGATTTAAATATCTATATTCTTTATCTTTAGTAAGAATGACTTTATTGCACTGCTAATATGCAATTTAAACTGTCATATTTTATCCGGTGTAACTTTTTCAGCACTTTGCATATGTTCAGTTCAAACTAAGAAATGAAGGCTTTTTTTACCTCTCCACACATATGGGAACTGTTCTGATTTTAAACATAATGACTTTATAACCAAACAAATGGTGTGAAAATGTTCTAGATAAACTTTATGACTGATTTCAGCAAAAAACTCCAAACAAATTCAGTATTTTTATCTTTATGGTGTTTTGTGATGTGCAAAATTTTGGCTTTCTGTATGCGGTAAGTTTAAAACTGCAATTTTACAGTAAATAAGACAACTTTCTCTTCAAGTGTGATAACCTTGCACAATATGTTGGTGATTTCTGTCTTCTACACCTTCTTCCCATGTAACAACTCAAGTTTCATCAGCCTAGTATCTGAAATCCTTAAAAAAATGGGCCATTTATGTATGCCTGGGGCACCAATTTTACCTGAAAAATCCTTAAATTGGTATCCAATTGTATTCCAAATAATGTATTCTATTCCACATTTATAATTTTCGTTACAATAATCTTGCCAATTTTGTCAGGTTCAAACAACTGATAGGTCTCTTTCTTATATTTGGATAAACAAGAGGCTCCAAGTTGTCTTTGTAGTAAAAAATGGGGTTCCTAACATAGTTTTTTCTACTTCAAGAACTTAAAACTGTCAATAAAAGATTATTTTTGCACTCAATCCATTGCTAAGGTAGTATTGGCATCACTTCAACTCACATATTCTATTTGAATATAACCCAACAAGGACAGAACATTAAAGTGTTCATTTTAAGTCAATATAGAGAAAATTGGCCAAAACCTTGAAGAGAGTACCCTTTTTAAAATTGTAATAAAAAAATCAATGAAAGCATTTTTGCTATGGTTTTGTCTTAATTTGATTGAAAAATGTATACAGAAACAGAAAAACAACTTTATTTAGAAATATCAAATAATCTTTGATCCTAATAGGTACCAGTCTTGTATTGCAAGTTCTTGCGCGGGTGGACGTCAAAACATGGAGGCTATTAAAATATAGTGCCTTTTCCCTGAGTCGTTTGCAGCATTGCTTTTCATGCATTTTTTCTAACTTTTGGCTTAAATTGAAGGTAAGACACCAAACTTTGACATCACTAACTTTTTGAAATGTAAAAATTGCATTATCAAATAAAACAGTTCTCATGAAAAGGGGGGTATTTTTGAAATGGAAGTTAAAGTGAAAGTAGGAAAAAATCTATTTTTAGTTCAACCAACTGTGGTTTTCTTATCTTCGTGCGACATTTTTTCGGCCCACCCTTTAAAATGTTTTCTGACACTTCCTTGATTGAAAAAATATAGCAAAAGTTGTATTGAATCATTTTAACTATTTTTTAAAAAAATCCAAAAATCTCAGGTTTACTATAGAAGTCTATGGGAAAAACAATACAAGACTGTGACCTGATTACTGGGATTTACAGTAAAGTTGAATATTAAATAAGTGCTTATTATCTGTTTTATTCTAAAGAAAATCATGTCTTTGAACACTTTATAAAGATTTTTTTTACTTTTTGCTTAATTTGTTTCAGCTACCTTTCAGTTTTTGCTATTATAGTACTTTTTGACCAAATTTGGACATTCAAATAGATTTTGTCTCTTTTATGAGAACCAGTGGATTTAAATATCTATATTCTTTATCTTTAGTAAGAATGACTTTATTGCACTGCTAATATGCAATTTAAACTGTCATATTTTATCCGGTGTAACTTTTTCAGCACTTTGCATATGTTCAGTTCAAACTAAGAAATGAAGGCTTTTTTTACCTCTCCACACATATGGGAACTGTTCTGATTTTAAACATAATGACTTTATAACCAAACAAATGGTGTGAAAATGTTCTAGATAAACTTTATGACTGATTTCAGCAAAAAACTCCAAACAAATTCAGTATTTTTATCTTTATGGTGTTTTGTGATGTGCAAAATTTTGGCTTTCTGTATGCGGTAAGTTTAAAACTGCAATTTTACAGTAAATAAGACAACTTTCTCTTCAAGTGTGATAACCTTGCACAATATGTTGGTGATTTCTGTCTTCTACACCTTCTTCCCATGTAACAACTCAAGTTTCATCAGCCTAGTATCTGAAATCCTTAAAAAAATGGGCCATTTATGTATGCCTGGGGCACCAATTTTACCTGAAAAATCCTTAAATTGGTATCCAATTGTATTCCAAATAATGTATTCTATTCCACATTTATAATTTTTGTTACAATAATCTTGCCAATTTTGTCAGGTTCAAACAACTGATAGGTCTCCTTCTTATATTTGGATAAACAAGAGGCTCCAAGTTGTCTTTGTAGTAAAAAATGGGGTTCCTAACATAGTTTTTTCTACTTCAAGAACTTAAAACTGTCAATAAAAGATTATTTTTGCACTCAATCCATTGCTAAGGTAGTATTGGCATCACTTCAACTCACATATTCTATTTGAATATAACCCAACAAGGACAGAACATTAAAGTGTTCATTTTAAGTCAATATAGAGAAAATTGGCCAAAACCTTGAAGAGGGTACCCTTTTTAAAATTGTAATAAAAAAATCAATGAAAGCATTTTTGCTATGGTTTTGTCTTAATTTGATTGAAAAATGTATACAGAAACAGAAAAACAACTTTATTTAGAAATATCAAATAATCTTTGATCCTAATAGGTACCAGTCTTGTATTGCAAGTTCTTGCGCGGGTGGACGTCAAAACATGGAGGCTATTAAAATATAGTGCCTTTTCCCTGAGTCGTTTGCAGCATTGCTTTTCATGCATTTTTTCTAACTTTTGGCTTAAATTGAAGGTAAGACACCAAACTTTGACATCACTAACTTTTTGAAATGTAAAAATTGCATTATCAAATAAAACAGTTCTCATGAAAAGGGGGGTATTTTTGAAATGGAAGTTAAAGTGAAAGTAGGAAAAAATCTATTTTTAGTTCAACCAACTGTGGTTTTCTTATCTTCGTGCGATATTTTTTCGGCCCACCCTTTAAAATGTTTTCTGACACTTCCTTGATTGAAAAAATATAGCAAAAGTTGTATTGAATCATTTTAACTATTTTTTAAAAAAATCCAAAAATCTCAGGTTTACTATAGAAGTCTATGGGAAAAACAATACAAGACTGTGACCTGATTACTGGGATTTACAGTAAAGTTGAATATTAAATAAGTGCTTATTATCTGTTTTATTCTAAAGAAAATCATGTCTTTGAACACTTTATAAAGATTTTTTTTTACTTTTTGCTTAATTTGTTTCAGCTACCTTTCAGTTTTTGCTATTATAGTACTTTTTGACCAAATTTGGACATTCAAATAGATTTTGTCTCTTTTATGAGAACCAGTGGATTTAAATATCTATATTCTTTATCTTTAGTAAGAATGACTTTATTGCACTGCTAATATGCAATTTAAACTGTCATATTTTATCCGGTGTAACTTTTTCAGCACTTTGCATATGTTCAGTTCAAACTAAGAAATGAAGGCTTTTTTTACCTCTCCACACATATGGGAACTGTTCTGATTTTAAACATAATGACTTTATAACCAAACAAATGGTGTGAAAATGTTCTAGATAAACTTTATGACTGATTTCAGCAAAAAACTCCAAACAAATTCAGTATTTTTATCTTTATGGTGTTTTGTGATGTGCAAAATTTTGGCTTTCTGTATGCGGTAAGTTTAAAACTGCAATTTTACAGTAAATAAGACAACTTTCTCTTCAAGTGTGATAACCTTGCACAATATGTTGGTGATTTCTGTCTTCTACACCTTCTTCCCATGTAACAACTCAAGTTTCATCAGCCTAGTATCTGAAATCCTTAAAAAAATGGGCCATTTATGTATGCCTGGGGCACCAATTTTACCTGAAAAATCCTTAAATTGGTATCCAATTGTATTCCAAATAATGTATTCTATTCCACATTTATAATTTTTGTTACAATAATCTTGCCAATTTTGTCAGGTTCAAACAACTGATAGGTCTCTTTCTTATATTTGGATAAACAAGAGGCTCCAAGTTGTCTTTGTAGTAAAAAATGGGGTTCCTAACATAGTTTTTTCTACTTCAAGAACTTAAAACTGTCAATAAAAGATTATTTTTGCACTCAATCCATTGCTAAGGTAGTATTGGCATCACTTCAACTCACATATTCTATTTGAATATAACCCAACAAGGACAGAACATTAAAGTGTTCATTTTAAGTCAATATAGAGAAAATTGGCCAAAACCTTGAAGAGGGTACCCTTTTTAAAATTGTAATAAAAAAATCAATGAAAGCATTTTTGCTATGGTTTTGTCTTAATTTGATTGAAAAATGTATACAGAAACAGAAAAACAACTTTATTTAGAAATATCAAATAATCTTTGATCCTAATAGGTACCAGTCTTGTATTGCAAGTTCTTGCGCGGGTGGACGTCAAAACATGGAGGCTATTAAAATATAGTGCCTTTTCCCTGAGTCGTTTGCAGCATTGCTTTTCATGCATTTTTTCTAACTTTTGGCTTAAATTGAAGGTAAGACACCAAACTTTGACATCACTAACTTTTTGAAATGTAAAAATTGCATTATCAAATAAAACAGTTCTCATGAAAAGGGGGGTATTTTTGAAATGGAAGTTAAAGTGAAAGTAGGAAAAAATCTATTTTTAGTTCAACCAACTGTGGTTTTCTTATCTTCGTGCGACTTTTTTTCGGCCCACCCTTTAAAATGTTTTCTGACACTTCCTTGATTGAAAAAATATAGCAAAAGTTGTATTGAATCATTTTAACTATTTTTTAAAAAAATCCAAAAATCTCAGGTTTACTATAGAAGTCTATGGGAAAAACAATACAAGACTGTGACCTGATTACTGGGATTTACAGTAAAGTTGAATATTAAATAAGTGCTTATTATCTGTTTTATTCTAAAGAAAATCATGTCTTTGAACACTTTATAAAGATTTTTTTTACTTTTTGCTTAATTTGTTTCAGCTACCTTTCAGTTTTTGCTATTATAGTACTTTTTGACCAAATTTGGACATTCAAATAGATTTTGTCTCTTTTATGAGAACCAGTGGATTTAAATATCTATATTCTTTATCTTTAGTAAGAATGACTTTATTGCACTGCTAATATGCAATTTAAACTGTCATATTTTATCCGGTGTAACTTTTTCAGCACTTTGCATATGTTCAGTTCAAACTAAGAAATGAAGGCTTTTTTTACCTCTCCACACATATGGGAACTGTTCTGATTTTAAACATAATGACTTTATAACCAAACAAATGGTGTGAAAATGTTCTAGATAAACTTTATGACTGATTTCAGCAAAAAACTCCAAACAAATTCAGTATTTTTATCTTTATGGTGTTTTGTGATGTGCAAAATTTTGGCTTTCTGTATGCGGTAAGTTTAAAACTGCAATTTTACAGTAAATAAGACAACTTTCTCTTCAAGTGTGATAACCTTGCACAATATGTTGGTGATTTCTGTCTTCTACACCTTCTTCCCATGTAACAACTCAAGTTTCATCAGCCTAGTATCTGAAATCCTTAAAAAAATGGGCCATTTATGTATGCCTGGGGCACCAATTTTACCTGAAAAATCCTTAAATTGGTATCCAATTGTATTCCAAATAATGTATTCTATTCCACATTTATAATTTTTGTTACAATAATCTTGCCAATTTTGTCAGGTTCAAACAACTGATAGGTCTCTTTCTTATATTTGGATAAACAAGAGGCTCCAAGTTGTCTTTGTAGTAAAAAATGGGGTTCCTAACATAGTTTTTTCTACTTCAAGAACTTAAAACTGTCAATAAAAGATTATTTTTGCACTCAATCCATTGCTTAGGTAGTATTGGCATCACTTCAACTCACATATTCTATTTGAATATAACCCAACAAGGACAGAACATTAAAGTGTTCATTTTAAGTCAATATAGAGAAAATTGGCCAAAACCTTGAAGAGGGTACCCTTTTTAAAATTGTAATAAAAAAATCAATGAAAGCATTTTTGCTATGGTTTTGTCTTAATTTGATTGAAAAATGTATACAGAAACAGAAAAACAACTTTATTTAGAAATATCAAATAATCTTTGATCCTAATAGGTACCAGTCTTGTATTGCAAGTTCTTGCGCGGGTGGACGTCAAAACATGGAGGCTATTAAAATATAGTGCCTTTTCCCTGAGTCGTTTGCAGCATTGCTTTTCATGCATTTTTTCTAACTTTTGGCTTAAATTGAAGGTAAGACACCAAACTTTGACATCACTAACTTTTTGAAATGTAAAAATTGCATTATCAAATAAAACAGTTCTCATGAAAAGGGGGGTATTTTTGAAATGGAAGTTAAAGTGAAAGTAGGAAAAAATCTATTTTTAGTTCAACCAACTGTGGTTTTCTTATCTTCGTGCGACTTTTTTTCGGCCCACCCTTTAAAATGTTTTCTGACACTTCCTTGATTGAAAAAATATAGCAAAAGTTGTATTGAATCATTTTAACTATTTTTTTAAAAAATCCAAAAATCTCAGGTTTACTATAGAAGTCTATGGGAAAAACAATACAAGTGAGATGTACAGTGGTAGTTATCGTTCTTTTGTTTACAAGTTGCTCTAAAATGAGACATAGAAAGTAAACGCAAGGTAAACGAAGTAGTTTTTATGCCACCGAAAAATATGTGTTATTAAATTTGACAACCCTTTATATGTTTCTTACCATAAAAGCGTGGATGGAATTGATTGAAAGAAATTATACTCTTTTCGATCTAGATATAAAAGTTTGACAGGTTTTCATTTGCTTATTCGTGGAGTAAAGGTATCGTTTAAGAAAATATTGAAAATCAAGTAAGGATCCGTGTGGTAATATCTTAGTTACAAAACATACTAGGTTTTAACAAAATTACCGAACTTGAGGGATCAATCTTAAATGTACACGAGGAAAGACATAACAAATAAGACATAACTGAGAAATTGAAAATCGCAATTATCTTGGTAAAATCATTTAAAAATAACATGAATAAGGAACGGTGGGTTACACCAGGTTTCATGGCGCGCCATCCCCCCTTTATTGCTATATTTTAGTCCTAATTTTCCACCAGTGGCTTATAACGTAGTAGGATTTTTGAGGGATCGTATGAGACGTATTTTCTTATACCCTTGGTCTAAATGACGGTCATGGAGAAAGCGGTGTTGTATTAAAAAAAATCTGAAAAAAGTGCCCATGCCCTAGTATATCGAAGTTGTGAAATATACACACCGTATGCAGGTGAAGTAGGTATGTTACTTTCTAGGTAAGGACAATTAACAACTTTAAGATTAAAGTCGTCTCTTATATCGTATTTTTTTTTAAAGATGACCATCCGGGTCAAATTCGAGATGTTAAACCAAGAATGATTGAAGCAAGTGCATTCGGTGGTTTCTTTAGCTCTAGAGCAAAACTTAATTTATTAATTTCAAGACGCTAGCATGATTGGTTTCCTCATTTTTCTAGTAATAAAATTCACTATATATGACGTCTTTTGAGTCAACTACGCTTCGTTTTTATAGATGGAGATAATAGAATGGCACGTAGCTTGATCAACGCATGAAATAGAGAATGGATATGATAGGTTACAGCTGCTAGATTTGTAGGTGAGTTCCTTCAATATATCCTCTGGAGCTATAGAAACAATCTGCCATATCCAAATACATACATGGGTTGATGCCAAGTGCTACGTGATGATCATTTGATTGACATTTACATTGTACATTATCAAATACCAGTCAAGGAATGAACAATAGAAAAAAAGCAACTTTAAAGTAGTAGTCCACCTAAGAATCATGCAAAATTAAAGAAAAGTAATTCATCGATAAAAGGCTACAGTGGTTTATTTTTATCACAAGATAGTTCAAAGTATACAACATAAGAAATAAATAACAATTTGCTCATAACTGTCTGGTCCTGGGAGAAATCTTGCCATTTTGTTACAATGGTTTCTATTGAAATTATAGACAGTTTTAAGAGTTATCTCCCTTTCTTACAGTTTTCCAATGTATTCTATATTTTTTTTTCTCTCAGTACCAACGCTTGTTTGGAAAAAGAGTACAAAATATCGAATCAGGGTGCTAGTAGGAGTAACATATCAAAGATAAAGTGGTGTAGGCTTTCCACCCATGAATCGCTTTTTGCATGGTTCTTATAAAAAGTGGTACTTAACAAAATTGACGTCATTGTTTAGATTTCTATTTTGTTCTACAGGGGCAAAACTTATCTCGTTTTTCCTTTCGATTACACATGTTTTACATACATGTATGTTACTGAGCTTTGAATGCTTCGTCTCAAGCTATTATGGTCATCGATCACGTACTTTTGCAGTTGAAAATAAGTCATTTTTGTCGATGAAATAGAAATCTACACAAGTCTTAAATAAGTTGCAGTTGTCAAATAACCTATTGTAGGGTTTAATTACATAATACCATGATCCCTCTTCGTCCCAAAAAAGATGTAAGCTATCCGTCCGTCTGTTTAGCTTCACAGTCACGGGTCTTTCTATTTTCAGTTATCTTCTTTTTATTTCTTTTTTTATATGAAATTGTTTATTTATTTTTAGTCCGTTTTCCTTTGTTCACTTAATGTTTTGCTTTTTGATTCTTTTGAGTAAAATGCTTAAGGCTCTTTTGAGTCTTGAATAGAACAGGGTAACATTGGTAAGGCGTAGCAAATTAAATTGATAGGGCCAACATTAATAAATTGTTTGTTTCCCCTTTTACAACCCTATTCAAGGTGGTCGGTAGGTAGGTAGGAAAAAATATTTATTTTCCATACATAATTTTCTTTATATAAACTTCACAACTACTGAGTAACCAGGCGGCCCGAGTACACAATTAATTTTCCCTCTTTGTTTAATATAGCGAAATTTTACTTTACGAAAAAAAATATGGCTATAAATACTTTACATTTAGCTATATTGTACCTATGGCCAATATGCCCTTGATACTGGAAAATAAAAAAAATTGCATATATTCAACTTTTTTGACAAGTGAAAACTATAAGGCCCTAGAGGGGTCAGTTCCGAGAGCTTCCGAAAAGAAAAAATCCCCCCTTTTTGTCATTTCTTAATTCACATAAAGCATCTTCCCTTCATTTCTAAAACATCTTGCTAGTGTTCTGTGACCCCTTTCCTTTGAAATGAGACCAAAAACAACTACAAAAATTAAAGAGAACACATTGAAGCAAATTATTTTCTAAGGCACTATTTTTAATAGGAACTATATTCGTGGTTAACGAAAAGCAAAGGGCGATAATTGTGTACTCGTACCAGGCAGCATAAAATAATCAGATTTTTTGCAATTAAGAAGGAGTGTTTGAATACTAAATATAATCAAGAATTAGTCAAAACTTTATTAAATGTGTGAACTTAGTAATTCCCGTAAATAAGTTCCCAAAAAAGTATATTTTTGAATTCCAAAAGTCCAAAAAATATTTCTAGGAATGCAGATTTTTCTGGGTAGGTCGTAAAAAGGGAAACAAACAATATTTTAATTTTGGCCTAGTCTGGAACTTTCTTGTATTTTTTTCACCGGAACAGCGCCTTCTTATGCCCATCTACGTAAGAAGGTGGGGTATTTAGTACTCGGGTATGTTTTCCCGTTCATCTGTCTCTTCAGGTTTACCTTGGGTTTGAAGTAACTTTACTATAACAAGAGGCTCCCAGGAGTATAGCTATATGAGGAGCCTGAATCGCTCACCTGGTCTTCATGTCGATCCTATAAAAACTTTTCTAGAGCTAAATGAGCTGAACATTTAAGAAAGTAACAGCTTTTATCCATCTACTATAGTTTCATTCTGTAGCCATAGGCCAAAATCATGAAAAAATGTTATTCTAGGAGCCAAAACCCCTATAAGGGTTTATCTGACAACATCGACCCTATGAAAACTTTTTTAGCACTAAATGAACTTAACATTTAAGCGAGCAAGAGCTTTTCTTTATCTGCTTTAGTTTTCATTTTAAAGGCAAAAAACATGAAAAAAACGTTATTTTAAGGGACGTAACCCCTACAAGGGGTCATCTGACAACTATCACCCTATGAAGACTTTTGTAGAGCTAAATGAACTCAACATTTAAGCAAGCAGCAGCTTTTCCCTATCTGCTATAGTTTTCATTCTATAGGCCAAAAACATGAAAAAACGTCAATTTAGGGGCCGAAACCCCTATAAGGGGACATCTGACAACTTCGATCCAATGGAGACTTTTGTAGAGCTAAGTAAGCTGATTATTTAAGCAAGCAACAGCTTCTCACTATCTGCTATAGTTTTCATTCCATAGGCCCAAAATATGAAAAAAAACGTTATTTTCGGGGCTGTAACCCATTAAAGGGTTAATCTAACAACTTTGACCCTATGGAGACTTTTGTAGGTGAGCTGAATGAGCTGAACATTTTAGCAAGCAACAACTTTTCTCCATCTGTCATAGTTTTCATTTTAAAAACCAAGACCATTTAAAAATGCTATTTTTCACCTTAAAGGGGCCATAACACCTATAAAGGGTCATCTGACAACTTCGACTCAATGAAGACTTTTGTAGAGCTTTTGATGCTGAAGCAATAATATGGCATCAGATTTCATCTATTTCTTATACTTTTTAATTTACAAGCCGAAAACAGTAGTCTGACCCCCCTGGTCTATTTTTAGTAACAGCGGCCATGTTGTTAAGACGGCGGTCACCATTTGTGCAATCTTAGTAGAGGACATCCCTTAAATGAAGTGTGCAAAGTTTTAAAGCAATCCCTTCAGTTGTTTCGGAGTAGAAGATTTTCGAAGAAAAGTTAACGACGACGACGACGGACGACGACGGACGCCAAGTGATGACAAAAGCTCACATTGACCTTCGGTCCAGGTGAGCTAAAAACACTATTTTCCACCCTTAAATGGCCATTGCCCCTTTAAGGGATCATCTGCCAACCTCGACCCTAAAAGACATTTGTAGAGCTTAATGAACTGTATGTTTCAACAAGCTATCTGCAAATCTTTTCATTCTAATGAACAAAAAACATTATCATTCACCTTTAAAGGCGCGTAACCCACAAAAGGGGTCATCTGACAACTTTGGCCCTATAGAAACTTTTGTAGAGCTAAATAAGTTGAACATTCAAGAAAGCAACAGCTTTTCTCTTTCAGCAATTTTCATTCAGTAGTCTAGAAACATGCAAAATGTTATTTTAAGGGCCGTAATCCCTATAAGGGGTCATCTGACAACTTTGACTCTATGGAAACTTTAAAAGCTTAATGAGCTGAACATTTAAGCAAGCTAAAGCTTTTCTCTATTTACAAGGATTTTATAAGGGATCATCTGTCAACTTTGACCAGCTGGAGACTTTAGTAGAATTTTTGAAGCTGAAGCAGTAAGATGGAATCAGATTTCATATGATCTATCTCTTATACTTTTTGATTTACAGGCCAAAGACAATAGTCTGACCCCCTGGTGTATTTTTAGTAACGACAGCCATGTTATTTGACGAATCAAAAATCGAAACACAACTTAAGTGCAGGACACCCTGTGAATTATTCATACCAAGGTTCACAAAATTGTGATCAGTAGTTTCAGAGGAGAAGATTTTTAAACAATTGTTAGGAGACGACGACAGACGACGATGGACGCCAAGTGATGGGGATGTACCTGTGCTTAGCTACTACTGGGGAAATGCATACAAAGTTTCACCAACCTAGGACTTAAAGTTCTTTTGCATTGCTATTTTATGAATTGAAAATTGTTAAAGTCACTCAACCGGAAAATCAAGGTCACGGTCAAAATATGGGGATGCAACTGTGCTAAGCTACTACTGGGGCATATGCATACCAAGTTTCGTCAACCCATGACTAACAGTTCTTGAGATATGGAGGTGCTCATAAAACTTTTCCAAAAAGTTAACACGTTGCCGCCGCCGGTAAAGTAACACCTATGTCCCGCTCTGTTTAGCAGGTGATCGAGACAAAAACGATATAATATTTCGATTCACGTTCTAATTTTTTTGCGTCACTTGCAGATCCCACATAAAAATGTAATAATATAATTGTACACGTACGTATGAACATGATTTATACCTTCTTCTTATGAACAAAACAATTGAAACATTGGTTTATTTGTCCATGAAAGATTGATGCTACTTTTCCATTCATCTCATTGAAAAATCTTATAATCTCCGTTTTGTTGAGTTTTTAATGTCTCAGTAGATCATGCATTTGACAAAAACGGATATAACACATTCATGGTTTATTATCAGTATATTATCATTATCTTTTTTTTATTCAGGTAACGATTAGGAGAAAATAATATTCCACATTTAAATACCATTCAGTAGGTTAGCAGTATAAATCTCCATGTGACTCTGAAGCTTTCAACTGACGAAATCTTTTCAAAATTTATTATAAGTTTTTAATGTGAATATGTTTCCGTAGAACAGAGATATTACTCAATATATCACACTTAAGTTTTAACAACTGTATTTTCCTCGTGTATCTGTGTAGGTTGTCCTTCCGACCAATGCCTTTACTAGTAGTATATGAGATTGAACCGGTTATGATTTATCGGATGGAGCATGGTGGAGCAGGCGATTAGGAGAAAATAATATTCCACATTTAAATACCATTCAGTAGGTTTATCATGGTTAGCAGTACAAATCCCCATGTGACTCTGAAGATTTCAACTGACGAAATCTTTGCAAAATTTATTATAAAAAGTTTTTAATGTTTATATGTTTCCGTAAAACAGGGCTATTACTCAATATATCACACTTATGACATAAGAAGTTTTAACAACTGTATGCTTCGTTGAGTATCTGTGTAGGTCGTCCTTCCGACCAAAGCCTTTACTGCTTTCATAACATTATTAACGTTTATCGTCTATATGGTTCCTTTTTGTGTATCTGGAGGTGTCCACTCTGACTTAACTTATCACCACATGCATCACTTCTTTACGATTTTTCACTTGTATGTAAATTCATGTGTTTCAAAAGGACACGACTATCATGGAATCCTATACCACATTCACCACATTTGTAAGGTCTTTCGTCTGTATGTATCCTCATGTGTGTCTGTAGGTTTCCATTTTGACTAAACCTTTCACCACATTCATTACATGTGAAGAGTTTCTCATCTGTATGTTTCCTCCTGTGTCTCTGTAGGTTTCCCTTCTGGTTAAAACCTTTACCACACTCGCCACATTTATAAAGTTTGTCACCTGCATGTATCCTCATGTGTCTCTGTAGGCTTCCATTTTGACTAAACCCTTCACCACATACATTACATGTATAGAGTTTATCATCTGTATGCTTCCTCCTGTGTCTCAGTAGGTGTCCCCTCTGGTTAAAACCTTTACCACACTCGCCACATTTATAAAGTTTGTCACCTGCATGTATCCTCATGTGTACCCGAAGGTCTCCGCTCTGATTAAACTCTTTACCACATTCACTACATATAAAAGGTTTGTCACCAGTATGTATCATCATGTGTCTCTGTAAGGTAAAATTCTGACTAAACCCTTTACCACACTCATCGCATGTATAAGGTTTTTCACCTGTATGTATCCTCATGTGTCTCTGGACGCTCTGATTTGTCCTAAACTCTTTACCACATTCATTACATGAATAAGGTTTTTCACCTGTATGTATCCTCAGGTGTATCTGAAGGTCGCCATTAAGACTAAACATTTTTCCACACTGATCACATTTATAAGGTTTTTCACCAGAATGCACCATCATGTGTCTCTTTAAGCCCTGACTTGATTTTAACCCTTTCCCACAATAACATGTGTAAGGTTTTTCACCTGAATGCTTCCTCATGTGTATCTGTAGGTTTCCCCTCTGGCTAAAGCCTCTATCACACTCGCTACATTTATAAGGTTTGTCACCTGTATGTATCCTCATGTGTATCTTTAGGTCTTCACTTCGACAAAACCTTTTTCCACACTTATCACACTTATAAGGTTTTTCACCTGTATGTACCATCTTATGTATCTGTAGGCTCTGATTTGTTTTGAACTCTTTAGGGCATTCATTACACTTAAAAGTTTTATTAGCTGTATGAGTCATCATGTGGTTTCTGAGATAATCATCACAACTAAATTCCATGTCGCATGTTTTGCATTTAAAAGGTTTGCTATCATCACTTTGCTGGAACATGGTTTTAGGTGTTCCTTGTTTATTCTCAATGCATTCTCCAAATTCTTTATATTCGCTAGGTTTGTTGTCAGTAAGTGTCTTTATGTCACCCTGTAAATAAAGGTGAAATAAAACTACCAATGTTAATAAGAAATTTATACAAATAACAAACAAAACGTAGAAGGGATTAAAAAAGGCAAATATTTTACAGTGCAATTACTTTAGTTTTTTTAAGTAGGTTGTCAGAGCAAAAAAAAAATTCATTAATGGTCATCTGACAACTTTGATCCAATTGAGAGAGATTTTTAAACTTTCGGATACCCCATTGTTTCCTCTGCTTCTTTATAGAGCTTCATGGGCTGCATAGCATGTTATAGCAAACCACCGCTCCTTTCTATTTGTATTTTTATTTCTAAATTTACATTCAGGAAAGACCTTATGATTTATTAACATTTCAAATTAAATAAAATATGTTTTAAATATTCACTAAAAGTGACCTCTTATTATTAAATTTTCAGGTAATGGACATATTTGTCTATACATTTCGTTGTTGGTGATTGTCAGTGCAGATCTCCTTATAAAGCCATTTTTATTTTGTAAGAAAAGCAAAGACAACAAGCCGTGAAAGAGAAAACAAAGCAAAGGAGACATAACTACACTGTAAAAAATGTGTCTACTTGGGAGACATATTTCAGGGCATATTTTGCGGTTTTTGTTACCAATTGGCTTGTTCGTGACGACGTAAATTTCCATTGTTGTGTTTGCAAGCTTCAATCGAAAGTCCATAGTTAAATCGGATGGGTTGTAAGACATGTTTAAATGTATTACCCATAATTTACTCAACAAGAAAGACATGAACAGAAATAAGCCAGGCTAATCTTTGTCAAAGCTATTGTTTGTCTCGCTCATCTTTGTGTTCATATATGTATTTCTTTTTCTAGAAATAGGTTTTTGTTGATAATTCGGGAATTGGTATTAAATCTTATATATTTTATTATAAGTCTTCGGTCAATGCAAGACGACAGCAGCGACCTCTGGTCATGTTGAAGAATATTGGCTGTTTTCCATAGTGAATTTTTTAATCGCCGTTTCTTTAGAGACCGTTCAATATTTATCAAAGTGCTGGGCCGGTGCAATTGTATACTGGGCAAAGCACCTTCTTTAAGCTTGGCATAAAGATTTTTTTTTAGAATTAAACATGTGCTGGGCAGTCGCCTTTTTATCAATAATTTGTTTAAACAAGAGGCTCGTAGGAGCCTGAATTGCTCACTTGGTTTGATGTTGACCCTATGAGGACTTTTGTAGAGCTAAATGAGCTGAATGTATAAGCAAAACAAGAATATGTCCAAAAGACATAATGCCCATCTCGCAACATTTATTCTTTTCCACAATCACTAAAGCATCAACATGGTTGCTATTAAAGCACTTGTCAGCCAGAAGGAATGGACTTAAACTTAACCATTCTTCTATAAGTGGTCATTCATGCGGAAAATATAGGTCAGTCAGCATCCGAAGCATGCATTATGCTTAGCATCACTAGGTGCAACTATCATAATATAGTAGATGTAGCACATGTCAGTAAGTGGGAATGGACTTTAACCAGTCTTCTTTAAGAGGCCATCCATGTGGAAAATATAGGTCGCATCTAGCATCCGAAGCATGCATTGTGCTAAGCATCACAAGGTGAACTTAACATACCTATTTGGTTGGTATGGCACTTGTCAGTAAGGAGGAATGGACCTGAACCATTATTCTTTAAGTGGTCATTCATGCGGAAAATAAAGGTCACTGCCAGCATCCGAAGCATGCATTTTGCTAAGCATCACTAGGTGCACATACCATACCAATATGGTTGATGTAGCACTTGTCAGTTAGAGGGAATAGACTTTTACCATTTTTCTGTACATGCTCATTCATGCAGAAAATATAGGTCACATCCAGCATCCGAAGCATGCAATGGTCTTACCATCACTAGATGCACCTACCATACCAATATGATTGATGTGGCATTTGTCAGTTAGTGCAAATTTGGAAATATGGGATTTGGGACGGACATCCGAACAGACGGACGAACGGACGGACGAACGGACAGACAAATGGACGGACGAACAGACCCGAACACTATATGCCTCTCTACTTTCGTAGATGGGGCATAAAAAAGCTTTTCTCTGTATGCAATAGTTTTCTTTCTAAATAAGCAAAAAACACTATAATTCACCTTTTAAGGGGCTGTAACCACTATAAGGGGTCATCTGAAAACTTCAACCTGATGGATACTTTTGTAAGCTAAATAAGCTGAACATTTAAGCAAGCAACAGCTTTTCTTTATCTGCAATAGTTTCCATTCGTAGGGCCAAAAACAAGAAAAAACGCTAATTTTCATCTTAAGGGGGCTGTAACCCCTATAAGGGGCCATGTGACAACTTCGACCCTATGGAGACTTTTGTAGAGCTAACTGAGCTAAACATTTAAGCAAGAAACAGTTTTTCTCTATTTGAAATAATTGTCATTCTATAGACCAAAAACAATATGTTTCGCCTTTAAGGGGCTGTAACCCCTATAAAGGGTCATCTGACAACTTTGACCCAATGAAGACTTTTGTAGAAATAAATGAGCTGAACATTAAAGCAAGCAACAGCTTTTTTCTATCTGCAATAATTTTCATTCTGTAGTCCAAAAACACTATTTTTTCGCCTTTAAGGGGCTGTAACCCCTATAAGGGGTCATCTGACAACTTCGACCCTATGAAGACTTTTGTAGAGCTAAATTAGCTGAACATTTGAGCAAGCAACAGCTTTTCTCTATCTGCAATTGTTTTCATTCTATAGTCCAAAACATGAAAAATGCTATTTTTGACTTTAAAAGGGCCATTACCCCTATCTAAGGTCATCTGACAACTTTTATCCATTGGAGACTTTTGTAGAGCTTTTGATTCTTAAGAGCCGATGATCCTTTAGATCTTTTAATCTTTTATGGTTGCTGAGTTATAAGCTATTTTAAGTGATTTTACCCTATGTTCTATTTTTAGTAACAGAGGCCATGTTTTCATTAAATCATTTTAAAATGAAAATAGTTTGTTGCCAACATGTCATATATCATTCATGCAAAGTTTCAGTTAAATTGGTTCAGTGGTTTCAGAGGAGAAGGTTTTTGAAATTGTTAACTGACGACGGACGACGGACGCATAGTGATGGCATAAGCTCATATGGCCTTTGGCCAGGTGAGCTAAAAAATCATTTCGGGACTTTAATTGATTGAAGGTGTGAATATGAATAATATGGTCCTACCAATAACTGAAGGGTCTTAATTAACCATTTTTTTTCTGCTTTGAAATTTAACTGGGCCTTATTATTTTTTTCTGATGTGTCTGCTGGGTGCATAGACATTTTGAAGTGGGAAAAACATGCACCGGCCCTACTTTGATAAATATTGAACGGTCCATATAGTAGGTTGCTGTAGGTTGTGTCGCGTGTAGTTATTATCGTCTATATGATTAGAGTGGACAAAGGTGTTTTTTTTTTCTAACTTGAATTTATATTTTTCTACTCTTTTCGTTATTCGCCCAAAACCGAAGCTAAATCTACAATATCGATCCATAAACTAATGATTCCAAAAAAGCAATTCATACTAAAACAAGAATATGTTCAAAAGACATAATGCCCCAACTCGCAACGTTTATTTTTTCCGTAATCACTAAAGCATCAACATGGTTGCTATTAAGGCACTTGTCAGTCAGAAGGAATGGACTTTAACTTAACCATTCTTCTAAAAGTGGACATTCATGCGGAAAATATAGGTCAATGCCAGCAGTTGATGTGGCATATGTCAGTAAAAAGTAATGGATTTTTACCATTCTTCTATAAGTGGTCATTCATGAGGAAAATATAGGTCACAGCCATCATCCGAAGGATACATTGTGCTTAGCATCACTAGGTGCACTTACCATAACAATATAGTAGATGTGGTACATGTCAGTAAATGGGAATGGACTTTAACCACTCTTCTTTAAGAGGCCATCCATTAGGAAAATATAGGTCACTGCCAGCATCCGAAGCATGCATTGTCCTAAGCACCACTAGGTGATTCTTCCATACCAATATTGTTGATGTGGCACTTGTCAGTAAGTGGGAATTCGGAAAAAGGGATTTGGGACGGACAGATGGACGACCAGACGGACGAACGGACCCGAACACTATATGCCCCTCTACTTTCGTAGATGGGGTTTAAAAAATATGCCGGTTTTTCTACTGGTCTGGTATAAAACTTGGCATTTTTATTCAATCACTTTTAGTGCCAAGAAACGCTCAGGATGCAGGATTTTGCACGATTCATCCTCACAGCTTCGGGGAAGGGGGCTTGAGCGGCCCCAAACCCCCTGTCTTATCTCTATTGTGTATCACTCGTATGTCTCGCCTGCCGGCACCATCAGAAACAATTATTCTTTCTTACTTCCACTATATTTCGAATTTACATGGATTTTCTGAGATCAAAAGATGTTTATAAAACTTAAACATTGCTAATACATGTAATATATGCAATAAAAATAACCAAAGTCACACAACCAGAAAATCAAGGTCTAGGTCAAAAGATGGGAATTCAACTGTGCTATAAAACCTGGTTCAACCAACCATTTGTACCAAGTCAGAACCATTGCGATGTTCATCTTCTCTGGTATGTCTTTGCCTTGTTTTTGTCTTTTCTTCTTGGATGTATGAGATTGATCATCCCAGTGTTACATGTACCTTTATTTATATCAATTTGTATTTTTTTTCAAATCACCCAATCTTTGTTTGTAGTCAACATAGAGAAGTCATCATGTTTTCTAACATTGCAACACCATAGGTTGTATATGGAGGTGTCAGTGATTCAAGAAGTGCCAAATCCTTATCCGATATCTAAATATTAAATACTGAGGATTCATTTATTTTCGTGGGTACCAATTTTCGTGGTTTGATCAAAAAAGATTTCTTCGTGGATTATTAAATTCGTGGTTTTGAAGACTGCAGCATAAAGATCAATGTTAAATTTCCACTTCATGGGGCATCAATTTTCGTGGGTAAAGGCCATCCGCAAAAACCACGAAAATTTATACCCCTCGAATAATAATGAAACCACAGTACAAGAGTTAACACTAAAGTATGTCTCGCCTGCCGGCACCATCAGAAACAATTATTCTTTCTTACTTCTTTACATGGATTTTCTGAGATCAAAAGATGTTTATAAAACTTAAACATTGCTAATATATGCAATAAAAATAATCATTGCTAATATATGCAATAAAAATAATCAAAGTCACACAACCAGAAAATCAAGGTCAAGGTCAAAAGATGGGGATTCAACTGTGCTAAGCTATTACTAGGGCATATGCATACCAAGTTTCATCAATCAGGACCAATTATACTTGAGATATGGAAGTGTTTGCAAAACTTTAATAGTTTGGTATTACATATATATGTATTGAAAATTGTCAGAGTCACTCTACCAAAAAATCAAGGTCAAGGTCAAAAGATGAGGATGTAACTGTGCTAAGCTATTACTGGGACATATGCATACCAAGTTTCATCAACCTAGGGCCTATAGTTCTTGAGATATGGAAGTGCTCGCAAAACTTATAGTTCTTGAAATATATGGAGGTACTCACAAAATTTTTCCATTGCTATCATATGTATTGAAAATTGTCAAAGTCACTCAACCGAAAAATCAAGGTCAAGGTACAAGATGGGGATCCAACTGTGCTAGGCTACTACTGGGGCATATGCATACCAAGTTACATCAACCTAGGACCTATAGTTGTTTAGAAATGGAGATGCTCATAAAAATTTTCCAAAAAGTTAACGCCGCCGCCGTCGCCGTTGAAGTAACACCTATGTCCCGCTCTGCTTCGCAGGCGAGACAAAAACTATTGGAATATTGACTGTTCACAATAAAATTTTAGAACTAAAACTGAGATCAAAGAAGCTGCTGGCATCGTAAGATACGGTTTTAACATACCTCACATATAGTTGATTCATCATCAGAGTCTGTATCTGTATCTTCCCATATAGGAGTCTGTATGCTTATACTCTGACTAAATGGTTTGTTCTCATTACATTTTTCATCTTCATCATTGTTATTATTCTTCTCCGCCATCTTTCCGTTTACTTATAACCCTTGGGTGCCTCTTTGCTCTTACACACCTGTCCATGATAAAATGTTAAACAAGTATATTTCAAATTGAAATAATGATTTTATAAAATGTGTCAAGACCTACATATGTATATTGTATTCTTTTAAAGAAGATTTTTTTAATTATCTATCTTTTTAAAAACATAGAACTTAGCTATCAATTTCGCATCTTTTACCATGTTTACACTGAATAAAAAGTACATAATTATATGAAAAAATATAGTACCTTCATACACTTAACTTTACCGGTGTAACATACTAGTTTTTTCCCCATACCAGAATTTCCCCCCGGAAAAAATGAGTATATACTGAGCTTTCCCCCGGAATATCTAGTATATACTAGATTTTTCCCCGGGGAAAAATGAGTATATACTACGTTTTCCCCCAGGAGAAAATCTGGTATGTGTAAACACATACTCATTTTTCCGCCATACTGGTCTTTCCCCCAGTATTCAAGACCGTTGCACTATTACTAACTGTGAAATAGGTGAGACTTTCAATATCTTTAAGATAATTACTTACAATGAATTTTAGTTTAAGAGTATCCTTTTCTTATTGTTATATATAGTGCGGATGTTATATCATAGATGTTTGCAAAGATTTGAGAAGGGAAATCTTTATTGTTTGTGCTTAGATTTAAGAATGTAAAGACCATGTGGATTTCAGTTTTCATAACAAAATTTTCAGTCTATTAGGAATATCCCTTATACATGTTATGGTTAATATCGTAGTCAACGTGACACAGAGAAATAACTATCTATCAACCTATTCATGATAATTTCAAAAAGAGAGCCTAAAATGCTATAATATTACTGTTGAACCACTTCTTCAAATTAAAGCAATTGCACAAATAGAATTGTTTCGAGTGTCCCAACAACGTGGACCGTGGCCATAGAAATGCACTGGCGTCCGTTCGTTTGTGCGTCAGTCATAGTTTATGTATTCAGTAACTGTTATTTGCAGGCTTTTGATATTTGGTATCCAGCTTTGGTAGGAGTTTCAAATGGTGGGATGCGTTTTCAGGACTGTCGTTTATCTGTTTCCTGTTTAACAAACCGACGTAGAATGTTTTGCTCTTGGGGGAGACAAAAAAATATGTTATTGTATTTTATTAATTCCTGAAAGCTTCGTTTACAATGCCTGTTGTGATATCTTTTTTAACTCAAATTGATGTTTATGCTTTTTATAATATGTCACATTATGAAACAAAAAGCCAAATAAGACTAGCTTAATAAAAAAGAATCTAGACAATTTTGAAGTATAAACCAAATATTAAGGAAAAATAAAATGAATTTAAAAACAATTTTTGCAAAAAGATCAAGTTTTTTCTCAAAGTGTATTAAAAATTATAGCGTTAAATCAAGCAAGACTAAACGGAGCCTTAATATGAAGGGGGATAAATCAGTATGGATTTGGGAAAAGGGGAAAATCCAGTATATACTCATTTTTCCTACCCAAATTTTAGGGGGGAAGATTCAGTATATACTGATATTTCCGGGGGAAGATTCAGTATATACTGATATTTCCGGGGGAAATCTCAGTATATACTGATTTTTCTGGGGGAAAGATGAGTAGGGGGAAAACTAGTATGTTACACCGGCACAAAAAGTATTTTTTTTGCAGCTGTATACATTTTCTATAAATAATCGTTATCAATTCTTCGCGTTGGTCACAGGGACTTGCCCCGGCCCCTCTAATGTTTTGTTATGTGCAGTACGAAAAACCAACACAAGAGAGATACTACTTTCGGATCTCCTGTACTGTCAAAGACATGTATATTAGATTGAACATATAAAATGTGAGTTGTCTAACTACTTTTTGCCTTTCTAAGAAATACATCAGAATAAATTGTATTGAACAGACTAAAAATTAATGGATGACTACATGTGAGCTTTTCATTTAATTAATTCTGATAAGAAATAATCTTTTAATGAAAATATATAAAAGTGAAAAAATAATTAAATGTTGTAAAAAATGTTATTGTGTATTTTCACATATACATCTACATGATGTAAAGGGGTGGTACATTATGTTAATCTAACTTGATGAAGCAGGCATATTTACAACATCACCAGGCCAATAGTACTACAGCCTACATGTATTACACACGAACTCTATTCTGCTAATGGACATGTAGAGAAAAATGAGGTTAAACATTCAACTTCATACCACAGTATAAGCAGGGTTGGCTAAGTATTGACTTGCTGGGTTATCAAGGGCTAGGCAATACTCTTAAAATTGTCAATGTGGGCAATACTTGGTAAAAAGAATTTTTCATGAAAATATCCTATTTAATAATATCATGAATATTTTATACTTTAAAATTTTTCATCTACAAAATACATGTAAATAAATGATTTGTATTTGACAGTAAATAAGATTTAACTATTCATGCATTATTTCAATAATTTGTACGTCTAGTGTAGATTTTTGCTATAATTCTTTTCAGTTTTGTTTAAAAACATATTTTATTTGAAATATATTTCAAATGAGAATTGGACACAAGTTCATAGTATTTATGAAGTCCTCTTCATATTACAATATAAACCAAAAAATAACATCAATGGACATGCACGTAAATATACAAATATGATATAGGAATAAAATAGAAGAACAGAAAGAATTTAGAGATTCATGAACCATGAAACATGCGTTTAATACCAGTATTGTGATGGCCAAGTAGAGGAGATTCCTACTTTCACCACCTTTCTTTTCTTCAGCTCGATTTTCTTTAATAGATCATTGATCTCATACCTTTTTCTTTATTATTCGTTTCATGGATGATTTGGCTTTCCAAAACACCTTAACATATCTTCATCAAGACTTAGAGAAGTGTGTGACCGACATTTAAAACAGTAAAAATTGTGTTGAACCTGGATTATTCTTGTTACCTCATGTTACCTCATGTAGATTCAGAACGATGGCACTTTGGTACCAGTATATTCTGCTCTGTAGCCTCATCTATTATATTGATTGCACTACGTGTACTTCCGGTCACGAATTGGTATTCTTGTTCAAAGTCATATTTCATAGGTTGGTTGGCCCAGTATTTATCAATTCTGTGTTTGAAAATGTTCATGTTGTTTGATGATATAACTGATTCTGGGAGGTTGTTCCATACATCAATTACTCTCACAGTAAAGAATTGCTTTCTTATGTCTAGTCGTGGTCTTGGTTTTTTCAGTTTGAGAGAGTGTCCTCTTGTTGCGGTGTCAGTCTTGTGCATTTCAAATAAATCACCTGTTACTCTGTTGTCGTATATGCCGGTCATGACTTTGTAAACTTCTATCATATCTCCGCGCAGACGGCGGTAGCGAAGGGTAGGTAGCTTCAGCGCAATCAGACGGTCTTTGTAGGGAAGGTTTCGAAGAGATGGTAAAGATTTTGTCGCTCGCTTCTGAACGTTCTCAACACTAATAATATCTGCCTTTTTGTACGGCGACCACACACTGTTCGCATATTCCAAATGAGGTCTTACGAGGGCTTTGAATAGTAATGAGAATGTTCGATTGTCCAAATATTGAAAGGATCGGCGAATGAGGCCTACTATCTGATTGGCTTTGTTGACTTGGTTCTGAATATTATTAATTATATTGTTAATTATATATTTTTATTATTTTAATAGTGGGTCTTGCTGCAACTCACACTTTGTAAAATTTGGCAATAATTTCGAAATTGAAATGTAGATATTAACTATCAAGCGATAAAGCAGAAAGTCTAAGGGTAACTTATAACAGTCCAAACACCATGAACACATTCTGTCCTTTTCGTCGAACTCCTGTTTCTCCCAAACGTGATATTATAATCATTTTCATGAAGAAAACTTATTATCATTTTTTAAAAAACACTTAAATCATTACCAAATACCTGATTTAAAAATGTCGGTTCCTAGTTCTCAAATATTTTTTGAATCTCATATCACGTGACTCCATTACCGGAAGTAAACAAACACTTACTTTCTGAAAAAAGAACAAGGCTAACCTGAGACAGAACCTGCACCCTTGAGACAGCCCGAGGGTCGAAGATTAACATGTGAGTCTGTCTTTTCTAACATTCCATACTATCTTCTATCTGTCCGTTAGAATCTGTCTCACCAGCATGCACACAGAAAACAGTCATTACATCAAGACACCAGGGCACCACATTCACATGCTACATGTTCTATTACTTGCACTTGTCATAAATCCAACAATCAAAGAACATTCAGATCATGAGCAAACCATCCTCAGACAAGACACAATTGCAACAAAAAACAGCAGTGCCAAAGAACAACTGCTGCACACTGAAACTATTAATGTTAACAAGTATACAAACATTCATGAAGCTAACAACCTACATGCAAATCATAATACCCTGCATGAGCCTGAACACCTGCAAATCAACACCATACTGCACATACACAATGCAATCAAAAAGATGAAACCCCCCTGCAAAACATCAAATAAAAATCCAAAACTAATACTGCTATATCTATGCATACTTTTGTTAAATCAATCAGTGGACATAAATCCAAATCCAGGTCCATCACTTAACAGCACAAACTACGACTGTGGCTACTGCATGAAAGAAGTCACCTGGTCAGACAAGGGGATCATGTGTGACAGCTGTGACCAGTGGTACCACACCCAATGTCAAGGTGTTGGTAATGACACATATAGTATGCTAGCTGATAGCAAACATGTATGGTACTGTCTACGTTGCGCCTTGCCAAATTACTCAACTGGTTTATTTGATTCACTAGATACAATGTCTGATTCAAATTTGTATGATACACTGCATTTAGATAATACTACATGCTCAGACTTTCTAGACCATCCACCACAAGCAACATCATCGCCCAAACCTAACAAATGCCCTCACTATAAGCCAAAACAATTAAGAAAAAAGACAAATCAGCGCCTAGTTATTCTTAATATTAATTGTCAATCTATTAAGTCAAAGGTGCCTGAACTACATCAAGTCATAAACCAAGTCAAACCTGATATAATAGTTGGCACAGAATCTTGGCTCAACCCAGAAATAAACAACTCTGAAATATTTCCAAATAACATGTTTTCAATCTATCGTAAAGACAGAACAAATAGAAAAGGTGGTGGTGTTTTCTTGGCAATATCTAACAACCTAATCTCCTCAGAACAACCTGAATTAAACACAGACTGTGAGATAATATGGGCTAAAATAAATATCAAAGGTATCAAAACCATCAATGTTGGAGCATACTACAAACCTCATGAAAATGACACTGAAAGTATCAACGAACTTAACAAATCTCTACATAGAATACCAACAAATAGCCATATTTGGCTCCTTGGAGACTTCAACCTCCCAAAATATGACTGGACTAAACAAGAACTCAAACCAGACTGCAAATTTACAAGCACCTACACCAATTTTTTGGAAATAATAAATGACCACAACCTAGAACAAATAGTCAAATTACCAACTAGAAATGAAAACACTCTAGACTTATGCTTCATAAACCAGCCATCACTTATACAAAACACTAAAACACTCCCAAGCCTAGGGTCATCAGATCATGACATTGTATTCCACGAACTGAACATAATAACTGGAAGAAAATATAGAACTCCACGGAAAATCAACCAGTATAATAAAGCCAATTGGGAAGAAATCAAACATGAGATTGAACAAATCAGCAAAGAGTATTTCTCAAACTCAGAATTGAATAACACAGAAGAAAAGTGGGAATACATAAAAACTAGAACAGAAGACATAGTAAATAGACATGTTCCAACAAAGACAATAAAACCCAAATGTGACATACCATGGTTAACACCAGAGATAAAAAGACTCATAAGAAAAAGAGACCGCCTATATAGAAAAGCTAAAAATGGGAAAAGTAAAAACAACTTCAAACAAACTAAAAAGATCGTACAACAAAAACTAAGACAATCTTACTGGAGCTACATAGAAAAGATCATATTAGAAGATAGCAAATCAGGTGAAAGTAAACCAAGTAAAAAGTTCTGGTCGTTCATTAGAACCCAAAAAACTGAAAACATCGGTGTGGCACCTCTCAAAGTAAATGGCATTACGAAGACCCAACCATCAGAACAAGCAGAAGCACTAAACAGCCAGTTCCATTCAGCATTTACAACTCCCAAGCCCTTAAATCTAACACATATTTGTGAACTACAGAAACTTAATAATACCAAACATCACAGCAGCATGAGTCCAATAACAATAACATCAGAGGGAACATGTAAACTATTACAAAATCTAAACCCTAAAAAAGCCATAGGGCCAGATATGATCTCACCACATTTTTTGAAAGAAGTTGCTAAAGAAATATCGCCAATTATAACTGACCTTTTCAACTCATCTATCAATTCAGGAACAGTGCCAAAAGATTGGAAAAATGCAATAGTTACACCGGTTTTTAAAAAAGGAGCAAAATCAAAACCAGAAAACTATAGGCCAATATCACTGACATGTATTTTAAGTAAAGTATTAGAACACATATTAGTAACATCAATAATGAAACATCTAGATACTAACCACCTTCTTTACCCACTTCAGCATGGTTTTAGATCCAAAGTTAGCTGTGAAACACAACTCTTAACTTTTACACAGCAAATTTTTGATGATATGGCAAATGGCAAACAAACTGATGTAGTTGTAATGGATTTTAGTAAGGCTTCTGATAAGGTGGACCACCAAAGACTCATTCTAAAACTTAAACGCATGGGCATTAACAACAAAATTTCCAACTGGGTACAAGCTTGGTTAAACAATCGCTCACAAAAAGTTGCTGTAGATGGCCACATGTCCAATAGCTGTCCAGTGCTCTCAGGCGTGCCACAAGGCTCTGTTTTAGGCCCATGTCTGTTTCTAATTTACATAAACGACATGCCAGACAACCTTAAAAGTAATGTTCGCCTGTTTGCTGATGACACTATTGTGTACCTGACCATCTCCTCCATAACCGATTGTCATACTCTACAGTCAGACCTACATAAACTTGAAAAGTGGGAGAATGAATGGCTAATGTCTTTTAACCCAGATAAATGTGAGATAATAAGAATATCAAGAAAACGAACACCCATCACTTATGATTATAAATTACATAACCAAATACTCAAAACAACAGACAAAGCTAAATATCTGGGAATTACAATCACAAAAGACTTGAGCTGGAACAATCACATCAACACAATCTCAAACAAAGCAAATGCATCATTACAATTTATTAAAAGGAACATCAAAACAAATAACATCAAAACAAAAGAAACAGCATACAAGACCTACGTAAGACCAAAACTAGAATACTGCAACATCATATGGGATCCCTGGCAAAAAGATCTAATAAACAAACTTGAAATGACCCAACGAAGAGCAGCAAGATACACACTTAACCAATACCAATATCAAAGTAGCGTCAGTGCCATGCTTCAACAACTTGAATGGCCTACATTACATCAAAGAAGAAACTTAACAACAGTAACAATGCTATATAAGATCCAACATCAACTAGTCAACATTATCATTCCACCCAACTATATGATACCAACAAGAGACCATAAATTCCTTTTACCATTCTCTCCCACAAACTACCACGCACACTCCTTTTTTCCCAGAGCAATAAAAATATGGAATTCACTCCCCTCTGCAGTTGCTTACAGCCCAGACTTGGATACGTTCAAGTCTGGTGCATCCTCATTCCTATACACATTCTAAATAAATAACTGATTTTATCTTATTTAAAAATAAAAAATAAAAATAAAAATAAATTAAAATTAAAGAAAAAATAAAAGCACCACTTATTTGTATATATGTTCAGTGTTTCCCCCTCTAATTTGCTTCACTTTATTTTTAAAATTATAATTTCCGGCATGCGCCTCCTTAGTTTTCATCACCACATTGATGTTCAAGGAGTATCCTGTAGATGTAGATGTAGTTGTATGGTTTCCTCCTCAGATGAGCACTTGAATGTTAAAACAGGGTTCACATGATTACTTTTCCCGAAACAACAAGTGATTGAGATGTAGTTATCGTTCTTTTGTTTATAAGTTGCTCTAAAATGAGACATGGAAAGTAAACGCAAGGTAAACGAAGACTCAATAAGTTAAAAAAAATGTTATAAAATTTGACAATGATGTTTCTTACCATATGCATAAAGAGTGTATGGAATTGATTGGAACAAATTGTAGTCTTTTCGATCTAGATTTAAAGTAAGTAAGTAAGTAAACACTTTATTTAAAGAGGGTAACATAGTTAGTACAAAAACTAATCTTCCCTGAGGCCCTCATAATGTATGTACAATGAAATATAATAAATACATAAAAAATCAAATAAACATAATTATACTTGTATAATGAACAGTATTCATGAAATGTAAAACATCCTTCAATATTATTTTCTTGTTGTAATAACAAGAATTTCAAGTATTGTTTTTTTTTTAAAGACTCAACACTCTGAATATCTCTTAATTGTTGAGGAAGAGTATTCCATAAGATAGTTCCAGAATAATGAAAAGTTTTCTTCATATGGTTAGAATTTGGTCTGGGAACAAATAATTTGCCAGACTCAGCGGATCTTAATGAATAAGAGGAGATGTCTGAAGACTTGTCAAATAAGCAGGATAAGTATATAGGAGCACATCCTCTAATGCATTGGAACATTAATAAGCTCCCACTCTGCGGGAGCTAAGTTGACTGAGCATGATGCCTTAAACCGGAAGACGTATAAGCTAGTCAGAAATCCGCACCCAATAACACGGAATGCAAAATTAAATTCCTTATTTGTAATTTTCAATTTAAAAAAATAATAAACATAGTTATTGTATTAATATAATTATTTTAAATATTCCCAGCTATGAAATGTTTTAAACGTAAATAATTTGTATTAAAAAATTAGGACTTCGGGCATATTTTAATTATTGGCGTCCATATGCATTCTATCACTAGAGGTCGCGTCCACCAAAACAAAATGACAGAAGCGCGGGAACCTGTCATTCTAATTTTCGCGAAGCAAGCCCCCACAAAAAAGCGGTGTATTGTCAACCAAACAAATAACTTGATTAATTCAGCAGACAAATTTCATTCCATGCAGTCATTAGATTTACTTTGTCCTCAATAAACAAACTGTCTTTGTTATTTTCCCTCCAGCCGGCTGTGCATTCGAAAATGAAAGTAGAAGGTGACTTCGGCGAGGTCCGCAGAATATAACTTCCTTGTTCTGTTTGCAGCGCGTTCTTTTTTTCAAAATCATGTAAATGATTGCCTTTCTTGCTGTTATTATAAAGATAATGAGTTCTTGCTTTGAGTAAAGTATGAGGCACCATACATTTATATATATATATATAAGAAATTTACTTTATCTGCGGGAGCTTTTCAGGTTTAACCTGCATAATATTACACCTTTGTGATAGTGTACACGATTCATGAAAGTTAACCACCCAAGTTCTTTAAATAGAATCAATGAAGAAGCATGATGTTATGCATTTAGTATAATTCTTGCTGCACGCTTTTGCAGTTTGTAAACCCTATCAATATATGTACCCGTGGCTTCCCCCCATATAATACAACAATAATCAAAAAGCGGTAAGATATACCCATTATAATATAATAGAAGCCCTTCCCTCAGTAGGTATGCCCTCAAACGAGACATCAATCCAATCCTAGATGATATTTTGGAGACTAAGGTTCCTATATGTTGTGACCATGATAATGTGTTATCAATGGTTATACCCAGTAATTTTTCATATTCTACATACTCTAGAGAAGAATTATTGTAAATAACGCTAAGAACACCATTTAAATTTTGCAACCTCTGGTTTTACCCGATCAACATTGATTTAGATTTGTTAGTATTAATAACCATATCATGACTGATACACCATTCATGTATTTTTAACATATCTACATTCAGTTTACAGTTAATAATAGATAATGGGTTTGATGAGAGGTGTACTGTTGTGAAGAACCATGTTCCAAGTGCAGAGGCAAGTCATTAATATATAAAAGAAAAAGAAGAGGGCCCAAAATACTTCCTTGTGGGGTACCGAAATGAATATTACTAGATTGTCCATTACAACTTTTTAAGACCTCATTGATAAATAGGATTTAAACCATTGAACTGATATGTCATCAAATTTATATTATTTAAGCTTTGATAAAAGAAGACAATGATTAATAAGATCAAATGCCTTTTTGAAATCAAGAAATAAAACTACTGTTAGATTTCCATTGTCCATTGCCTTTAAAAGATCATCAACAATTTTTGTCATAGCTGTAACACAAGAATGCTTGGATCTAACATGTCTAAAACATGACTGATTCTGATGAATTAAATCATTTTTTGTAAGATGATCGTAGACCTGCGAATAAACTAGTTTTTCAAATAATTTGGATAATGCTGGAAGTACTGATATAGGCCTGTAATTATTCATATCAGAATGGTCACCAGACTTATAGATTGATGTAACTCTTGCAGTTTTAAATTTTGATGGAAACTTGCCAGTACACAAACTAAGATTAAAAATATGGGTCAATGACTCAAAAATTACAAATGCTGATATTTTCAAAATATTTGGACTGACACCATCCAAACCAATACTCTTATGGATATTTAGTTTTAACAATTCTGTAAGAACTTCTTCAGGAGCAATACATAAGTATGACAATTCTGATGGTACAACTTTAGACTTGACCCAGTCATTGAGCTTGTCATTCATGATACAATTTTTAGGGGTTTCAAGAATGCGCTGTGCAATAGAAGCAAAGTGGTTATTAAATTGATCGCAAATGTCATTGATGTTCTCAAACTCAATGCCGTCAACATTAACAGATTTTATCTCACTTCGGGTTTGTGAGTTTATATCTTTTAGATGTTTCAATAACCCTCCAACATTACTTCCGGAATTAATTGCGTTAGAAAAATGTTCACTTTTACTAGATCGTATTGCAGACGACAAGTTATTCCTGGTTTTCTTAAAATTTGTCAAAATCTCCAATACTGTGATAGTAATCCCTTTCCCTACGCAATTCTGAGAACTCTTTTTTGTGCCATTTAGGTTGCATGTTTCGTTTTACTCTCTTTGTAACAAAGGGTGCATGTTGATCTAAGGTATTTAAAAGCTTATCATACCAAATATCAAGTGCTATATCAGGATCATTGGTAAGAAGAATGGAGTTGAAATCTTGATCCTTTTATTTTTGTATAAATAGCTCTTTATTAAAATGTTTAAAATTCCTATATTAAATGATTTTGTGTGATTCTTTTCTACCATCAGGTTGTCATCTTCTTACTTGTGGAGTGAAGATATCGTTTATGAAAATATTGAAAATCAAGTTCGGATCCGTGTGGTAATAACCCATAACTATTATCTCAGTTTAAACAAAATAACCGAACTTGTAGGATCAATCTTAATTGAATATGAGGAAAGACAAAACAAATAAGGCATAATTGAGTAATTGAAAATCGCAATTATCTTTGTACAAGCATTAAATAACATGAATAAGGAACGGTGGGTTAAACCAGGTTTCATTGCGCACCAAAATCCCCCTCTATTGCTATATTTAGTCCGAATTTTCCAACAGTGGCTAATAACGTAGTAGGATGTTTGAGGGATCGTATGAGACGTATTTTCTTAAACCCTTGGTCCACAAGTCGGTCATGGAGATAGCGGTGATGTATTTAAAAAAAAATCTGAAACAAGAGGCTCCCAGGAGCCTGAATCGCTCACCTGGTCTTGATTTTGACCTTACAAAAATTTTTCTAGAGCTAAATGAGCTGAACGTTTAAGCAAGTAACAGCTTTTCTCTATCTACTATAGTTTCATTATGTAGCCAGAGGCCCAAATCATGAAAAAACTTTATTTTAAGGGCCGTTACTCCTATAAGGGGTTATCTGACAATACCCTATGTAGACTTTTGTAGAGCTAAATAAACCCAACATTCAAGCAAGCAACAGCTTTCTCTATCTGCCATAGTTTTCATTCTAGAGGCCAAAAACATGAAAAAAGTCATTTTAGGGGCTGTATCCCATATTAGGGGTCATCTGACAACTTTGATCTTATGAACACTTTTGTAGAGCTAAATGAACTGAAAATTTAAGCAAGCAACAGATTCTCTCTATCTGCTATAGTTTTCATTCCATAGGCCAAAAACATGAAAGAACGTTATTTTAGGGGCCGAAATCCCTATAAGGGGACATCTGACAACTTCAACCCTAAGGAGACTATTGTAGAGCTAAATAAGCTGAACATTTAAGCAAACAACAGCTTCTCTCTATCTGCTAAATTTTTCATTCCATAGGCCAAAAATATGAAAAAAAAACGTTATTTTAGGGACTGTAACCCCTTTAGGGGGTCATCCGACAACTTCGACTCTATGGAGACTTTTGTAGGGCTAAATGAGCTGAACATTTAAGCATGCAGCAACTTTTCTCTATATGTCATAGTTTTCATTCTATAAGCCAAAAACATGAAAAAATGCTATGTTTCACCTTTAAGGGGCCGTAACTCCTATAAGGGGTCATCTGACAACTTCGACTCAATGGAGACTTTTGTACAGCTTTTGATGTTGAAGCAGCAGCGTGGCATCAGATTTCATCTATCTCTTATACTTTTTGATTTACAAGCCAAAAACAGTAGTCTGACCCCCCTGGTCTATTTTTTGTAACGGCGGCCATGTTGTTTGGACAGCGGTCACCATTAGTGCAATCTTGGTAGAGGACATCCCATAGATGAAGTGTGCAAAGTTTCAAAGCAATCCCTTCAGTCCTTTTGGAAAAGATTTTCAAAGAAAAGTTAACGACGACGACTGACGACGACGACGGTCGCCAAGTGATGGCAATAGCTCACATGGACCTTCAGGTGAGCTAAAAAGTGTACATGCCCTTGCATATCGAAAGTTGTGAAATATACACAACGTATGCAGGCGGAGTAGGTATGTTACTTTCTAGGTAAGGAAAGTTAACAACTTTAAGATTAAACTAGTCTCTTATATCGTATTTTTTATAAAGATGACCATCTGGGTCAATTTGAGATGTTAAACCAAGAATGGTTGAAGCAAGCGCATTCGATGCTTTTTCTTAGCTCTAGAACTGAACATATAGGCAAGCAACAGCTTTTCTCTTTTAGCAATAGTTTTCATTCTGTAGGCCAAAAACATGCAAAATTTTATTTTAAGGGCCGTAACGCCTATAACTGACAACTTTGACTCTATGGAAACTTTTTAACAGCTTAATGAGCTGAAAATTTAAGCAAGCAACAGTTTTTCTCTATCTACAAAAGCTTTCATTCTATAGGCTAAAAACACTATTTTTCGAGTTAAAGGGGCTGTTACCCTTATAAGGGGTCATGTGACAAATTCGACCATATGGAGACTTTTGTAGAACTAAATGAGCTGAACATTTAAGCAAGCAAACAGCTTTTCTCTATCTGTAATGGTTTTATTTTATAAGCCAAAAAGAAAAAATGCTATTTTCCCCCTTTAAGGGACAGTTACCCCTATAAGGGATCATCTGCCAACTTTGACCAAATGGAGACTTTTGTAGAACTTTTGATGCTGTAGCAGTAAGGTGGCATCAGATTTAGTCTATCTCTTTTACTTTTTGATTAAAAGGCCAAAGACAGTAGTCTGACCCCCTGATGTATTTTTAGTCACAGCAGCCATGTTTTTGACGAATCAAAAAAAGAAACACAACTTTGGTGCAGGACACCCTTAGGATCATTCATACCAAGTTTCACTAAATTCTGATCGGCAGTTTTAGAGGAGAAGATTTTAGAACAATTATTAACAGACGATGACAGACGACGACGGACGCTAAGTGATGGCAATAGCTCACATGGTCCTTCAGTCCAGGTGAGCGAAAGAGGTACGTGATACCATTATGTAAACATCAGAACATGGACAAGCAATGATAATAAACTTATGTCTGCATGGTTATCAATGATTCAAAGATTGATCACAGAAAAAGGTGTCCCATCCGGCCATGTTGACATGGAAGTATTTCTCCCTTGATGTATAGTCCATCTGAACATGTTATCATGGGTTTGTAAAAATGATTTATAAAGCAAAGTGATTTCTCATGGACCTAAATTCGCAGAGCCACACCGTCTGCATTGGAACCTTAACTCTAAGAGCATCATGGACGCTGTGGAGGACTACCCCAGAGGTTGGGTAAATAGAAAAGTGGACCAAAAACCTGAACTTTAATCGTTGTCAGGCTCTTTCATTTGTACAAAGCTGAAGCGATAAATTTCATATAAAATTTTTCCTATACGTGGTTAATTTGA
This sequence comes from Arcuatula senhousia, assembly GCA_963971305.1. Lineage (NCBI taxonomy): Eukaryota > Metazoa > Mollusca > Bivalvia > Mytilida > Mytilidae > Arcuatula > Arcuatula senhousia. The sequence goes on along the minus strand of OZ020317.1, from coordinate 9,323,880 downwards.
CATGAGGCACTTTAAGAATGTTTGCATTCCGAAACAAATCTTCTTACAATATGACAATAATTTATCAAAATATAATGATAAAATTATCTTAACAAGAGTTAACACTAAAGGATGTCTCGCCTGCCGGCACCATCAGAAACAATTATTCTTTCTTATTTCTTCTATATATTGTATTTACATGGATTTTCAGTTTCTGAGATCAAAAGATGTTGATAGAACTTAAACATTGCTAATATATGCAATAAAAATAATCAAAGTCACTCAATCAGAAAATCAAGTTCAAGGTCAAAAGATGGGGGTGGAACTATTCTAAGCTTTTATTAGGGCATATGCATACCAAGTTTTAGCAACCTAGAACGAATAATACTTGAGATATGGAGGTGTTTGCAAAACCTTAACATTCTATTACCTGTATATGTATTGAAATTTGTCAAAGTCACTCAACCGAAAAAATCAGGATCAAGGTCAAAAGATGGGGATGTAACTGTGCTAAGCTACTATTGGGGAATATGCATACCAAGTTTCAGCAACCTAGGACCTATAGTTCTCTTGAGATATGGAGGTGCTCGCAAAACTTTGCCATTGCTATTATATGTGTTGAAAATTGTCAAAGTCACTCAACTGGAAAATCAAGGTCAAGGTCAAAATAAGTTGCAAATAATAAATTCTATAAGCGTAAAGAGTTTTCGTTCCTGAGTCGATCTAAAGTGTAAAACAAAACGAAACGGAAGAAAGTGGAGCAAAATTTAAAAAAATCGAAAACAACAGTAAAAAGTAAGAAGTCAGTACGACCAGAGAATGTCAATCGTAACAAATTCATTTAAACATTTCTCAAACGTTCTACTAATGGGATATATAAATTACCCGGATTTGATACACAATTATCGCCCTTGGATTTTCGATGGTTAGAGGTTGATTTTGGTCTCAAACTGATGTCAGAGTAATGAAAAAAAATACTGAAATCCTTAAAGATCCAAATTCAATTTGGAAAGGTATACATGTAGCTCTTTCTTGCACAGAAAGGGGGGAGTTTTGCTTTTCGGAAGCTCTCAGATTGTATCCCCTTTAGGACCCAAGAATTTTTAGATGACAAAAATTTTGATATCTGTGAAAAGAAATTGGTTGCATTATTTATTTATAAACATGGAATTGTTTAAGTAAATGATATTTTGAAAGATGTAATTATTATTTGTGTACGTGTATTTTCTTATTTTAACTAGAACATGTATAATAAAGTAAAAACCACTTAACAGTTTATAGTTTAACATACACAAGGAAGTGTACATAGGAAACTCTTGATGAATAATCCTGACATGTTCTTCACTGTTATTGGAGACGGTCATAAACTAGCATCAGTTTTAGATTTTACAAATGTTCATTTATATCCAGAAACTCATAGCGTAAAGGTACGTAGATCATTTCATTATGTTATGCAATTAAGGTAAAGGACAAGCTTATGTATGATAATGGCTATATTTGGCCCCTTTTTCAAAGGTGAAGTTTTAAGCTAAAATGTTGATTTATTTTATATTGATTATACAAGTAATGAAAGTGTATAAATTTTAATGTTTTAAACAAGGAATATATCAAAATTTTAAAGTCATTTACATGATTTAAGCATTAAGAAAGGCGACTTTTTCTCAAAATTTGGTATATCTTTGTATTTTTTTTGGCTAGAATAACTATGAACAGACAAGCGGATCACAGCATTTAACTGTGGATTTTGCATGCGAGAACTACTAATGTTTCCAAAATTATCTTTCGTTGTTCTAACATTTTGGCCACATGCGTAATTACGCCATGTGTTAAATTTATCCTATCTAGTCATTTTATAGACTTTGATTTGAATAGTTTTTGTTTTGCCAACTGATTGCATGAATTGATTTAATACACCTCAAACGACAACCGTAGAAACACATATTAAATCTTGATATTTCATAGTTTTCCGGAGCACCTGAGTTTACTCTTATTTCGACTGGGGTTCACGTTCTTGATTGATATTCAGTTATTTTGTGTTTTCGCGTTTTACATGTTGTCTGTTTTTTCCCTGTTCTTGTTGGTGTTTATTTGTTTTGTCTCTGTCCTTTCGGACTTTTGACATTCGGATACCCCATTGGTACCTCTGCTTCTTTCAGGTAAAAAAAAATCACAATGTTATAGTTATGTAAAATCTGGAGTTGTTTGCTTTCCTGTCATCGATATGTTTACCTTAAAATGACGCAATTTTTATGATCTTTAATTGATTTTTAAAACAATGACAGAAAAATCCAACAGGGCATAATTTTGTTAGATCGTAAACTACCATTAAACACCATTTTACATGCATGCTATTTTGTCGCAAAACCATTTTCATTCAGAAGAGTAGTTGTAAACAATAGAGTAAAATTTCATTGATTGGTTTAAGTACGAATATGTACAAGTTCATGAATTATCACGTGGTTTCTAAATATGGTAGTTTCTCCGACCTGTTAAACAGTTTGTTTACATTTACCTGCTTCAAAACTGCAGAGAAAACACTTGTTTTGGAGTAGAATATTTGCCTCCAGTTTCGAGATTTTAAAGATTCAGCACTTTATTTTCAATACTGGTAATTTTTTTTACTTTCAAACTTGATGACCTGAGGACACCTGATGAAATTTATCCACATTTTACAGGTCCATCTGAACTTTATTGGTTTTTGTTTTGTTGTGTTAATTCAGTACATGATGTTTGGAAATTTAGAGTTTTTCAATGAATTTTAAATAAATTTAGAATGTAAGCATTGTTATTGTAGCTTGGTCTTTTTTATTTGTTCTCTACGTTGTTTAATCGGACTTCAGACATTCAAATGCTCATTGGTTATCTCCGCATTTATCATGCATTATCACAAACTTGACAAAAATAAAGCGTACAACACTTGACATTTTATATATTAACCAATTAAAGGAAGTTTAGATAGGAACCACTTGTTGAATCATTATAAGTTTATAATTTAATTTGGTATGTAACGATCAATTTGATTGGTTGGACCAACCCATGTTATTTTGTATAATATGGTTTGGTGTTGCGACGTCACTAACATCTTCATCCGCCACGGTTTTTTCGAGTTAGTCCCTATTATTTTTTGTTGTTGAATATTCGATAGTTAATATAAATCATATGAAATTAAATTATAAGGAATGACTTTAATAGTTGGTCAATTTATGGGATATAAAATGGGTAGGGTCGTTTTACGCTCTACTTTCGCGCTTTATTAAGCGTAGAACGACCCTACCCATTTTATACCCGTATAAAATGACCAGCTATTAAAGTCTTTCCTTAAATACTTTGTTTTGGTTAACAGAAAGTTGTTGACTGTTTATCAACGACAAATTAGTTACTCTTCTCTATAATATCTATCATGTCTATGTTTATCCTTTGCAAACGTTTTGGTGCCTAGTTAAAAGCCATTATTAACCACTAAAAATACACGTTCACTACATTTTTTATGTAACCACTACTGTGTTATAGGTGTAATAAGTTAAAAAAAATTAAAATATACTTAAAAATTCCAATGAAGAAAAAAATTTCGAAGATATGTCTCATTATTCCAGTTCGGTAGTTTTGGTATTACATTTTTTACCATTTGTCTTTACTATTATCATGTCAACAGAAGTATGGAAAGAGTATGCGCTGTTAATAAAATAAATAAATAAACAAAAATACCTTACTTGTACAATGTAGTATCAATTTTTAATGTCCATAAGACAAGACGAAACAAGGAAGACATACTAGAAAAAATGAAGACCGCATTGGTCCTGACTTGGTACATGCATTTCATAATAAATGTTGGGTTAAACCAGATTTAAGGCGGGCCTCCCCCTCCATTGCGATCTTTGAAGCCGGTAGTTACACAAAACACAATATGTTGTTGCAGATATATTAGGGATGCTAAAGTGATCATCTCAGTACACCATCCAGCCAAATACTAATCAAAGTTAAGTTGTACATACAGGTTTAGGGTAAATTGATGCATGACCATAGTTATCTACTGCTTTTTTCGTTTTTTGTTTTTGTTACAGATTTTTTTTACATTCAGGGGCCCGTTACTTGTCACATCCATTTAACAGAAATGGCACTTGAAACACTTAAAAAATTTAGCCCGCAAATACTTGTTGAATTGTGACTTTTTTGTTATTACTAAATTAAAAATACCACAACGAGGGTATAAACGATTAGTTTGGATATGATTTATATCGATATTTCAAGGAGTAACCTGTCATCAGTAGCATTTAAATCAAAACATTGGAAGGTCAAATTCAAAAACTGTTAAAAACGAAAAGTATATTCAAAACCAAAACGTTCAAACAAGGAAGCCAAATCTAGCACCAAGGATATCGACCATGTGCATTACAAGGAAAGAAACCTGATGTTTTAATCAATTTTAAATAAATAATCAGAAATTTCAACGGCAATTATATTAGAAATTTCATTGTAAATCGTGTCAGAAATATTAGAAAACAATCCAAATAAAATTGTAACAGTAAAGAGGTTGCGTAGTCTGTATTGCTGTTGTTCCACATTTATTTCTTTTTTGCAAATGTTTGCCTCCTCAGTATTTCGAATAGGTAATCTATCTAAAAATGTTATTTTAAATCTTATAATGATACATTAGACAAAGGTAAATTCGCGTTTATTCGATATGCAACTTAGTTGAAAGAATAACATGCATTTTCTTTGCAGATAAGTTGATTTTTAGGCTTTTTTGTTTTAATTGTCGCAGCTGTTTGTTGTTTTCTTTTATCATTTTTGACATTTGCATACTCCCTAAACCTTTGCAGCATTTATACCATATATTAATATCAGGAAGTCGATTTAAATTGGTAAAATTAGTGCCAAAACCACTTGCAACTCTTTTTATATTTACATGTTTTAAGAAGTTAGGATGGGAAACACTTGCTGATGATATTCTCAAAACCTGTGAAAGGAAAGATAAACTTTAATTAAGCGACAAATACTTTGATCATCTCTATATTGTATATGTTACTTGTAATCATTTGCGAAAGTTTTGTAATGGTGTTTCAAGTACGTAATTATAAAACAGAGATAAAAATGCACGTCTATGAGATGTTTTTTTATGGCCGAGGAAATATTATTAAAATAAAAGTTTGGTTGAATCATGTTATGCTCGCCAGTTTTAGTAATAAAATAATAAAGTTGTTTCACTATAATGAAGTATATGTACACGTTCATAGTACAAATGGGTGCACACATAACCTGTATGGAAAGTTAACTTGAGAAGCAGACATCAAGTTAACTTCAAGTCGACTGGTCATGCGACTGCCTTGGGCAGACGCGCGACTGGTTCCAAGTTAACTTGAAAAGCAGTCATAATTCCACGTCTACTTTTAAAAGCAGTCACATAATTATGGCAGGCCTTGTCAAGTTAACTTCGTGAAATGTCTGCTTTAAAAACTGAATGTAAAAGGACAAATTGTATGTTCCCTTGCCTTAACTGTATTTGAAACTCATCTTATTTTTTATTTATATTTCTCTTTTTGTAAAATATATTAATTGACTATTTTCATAATATATATGAATGTCTAGTATATAATCAAACAATGTTACTGTAATTTAAACCCTGAAAATCATCTGACAAACAGATTTTGATTTTTTGAGTGCCCTCAACGAGGATCGTTTATTTGACCAGTGCTCCAGCTAAGTTAACAGTACAATTAATTTAGTAAGAGCATTTGAGGTCTATACAGCTAGTTATCCCGACATATGGCTTTTGCAATAAAAATACTCAAATGGCGGTACTTTACCATAGCCTTTACAATAAATAAAATATTACAATACAATAAATGATATAAATGATATAAATAAGTAAAATGACAATGATAGAAAATGACGGTTACCGCAAAATAATGGCGACCAAATAAATGACAAATGTATACCAGCAAGGGATACACGGACAACAACACCGAAAGGTTCCCTATTTAAAGTTATATATGCATAAATCTGTATACAAGATGCAGCAAATAATGCCAATCACAGGCCATTAGACGAAAATAATTGGTTTAAAGTTGTAGCTTATCTACATGTGATACGGTTACGAAATTACATTGAAACGATTTTTCGTGTACTAGGTAGGTTCCAATAACATATTAACAGTACTTTAATGTCCCATTTACACAATTAAGGTAGATGACTTCATTGTGACATTAAAATTGTAGATTAAAACCGCTGTTAGCGTTAAATAGAACAATCAGTTTCCATGGCTTGTTTAAGATTTCCAGAGGTTAATTGAAAATATAAAAAAAATCAAATAAATGTCATGATCAGTTCAGTAGATAAAGCAGATGCTCATCTGTGTCCTTTCAATCTTATTAGACAAGTTCATTAATATAAATCTGAAAACCAGTTGATATCTAGGATTACAAGCTGCAAACAACCAACCTGGAAAATAAAATAAAAAAAGCCCAGCAAAGCCCATTCCTATTCATTAATCATAATGCTTCATTCATTTCAAGCTAAAACACTTCTTAACTGGGGCTGCCAACATCCAACCTGTTAAATAAAATTAAAAAAAAAACACAGCAGAGCACATTCAATTAAGCATTGGCAATGCTTCATTCATTTCAAGCTAAAACACTAGTCAACTGGGGCTGCATACAATCAACCTGAAAAATAAAATCAAAAATGCAGTAGACCACATACATATTAACCTTTGTTTTACGCGAAGCTAAAAAAAACCGCTTGTCAAATAAGATTGCAACCTGCAAATAACTAACCTTTAAAATAAAATCAGAAAAAAACAGCAGAAACATATTCATGTGGCTCCCACAGGGTTAAAAATGACCTGTGACCTCCGCAAAAATATGCCTTTTAAAAGCGACCTCGCGACCTCAGGCCCTATTTAAAAGCAACCTTGTTACCTGAGGGGGGGTACCCTGCGGGAGCCCCATTCATAAATCATTGATTATTCGAAGCTAAAAAAGAAAACTTGACAACTGGGTTTGCAAGCTTCAAACAATCAGCCTGGTTAATTCAAATTATAAAATCGATCATTCATATTAATTAATCATTGTTTTAAATGGGATGGTGGGAGGGTTTTTTGGTACGAAACAATTGTCATACCTTGCCGTTGAAATTAGCGGAAATAAGGAGATATTTATCTCCCTTGTGCAATGAAATAAGTAAAGGACTTTTGTCACGTAGAAATAAGTAATAATAGGAAAATGATACAACCATATACGATAACTTGATTTAAGTTCTAACGACTTAAATCATATTATTTCATTCAAATAATGCCGATGAAAGAAAAAAAATAACTTAGCATATGATTGACACCGGCTTTGGTACACTGTCTTGTTTAACAAATTGTTATACAATATGAACTGTAAAGTTAATGAAAATTTGTTTTACTCTAAAACGAAGGTCTTGGGTCTTTTAAATGTGCACCTGAAAATTTGAAGACATGTATTACTGTCGTGACTTTGAATTTGTACATTTGTACTTTAGAAATGATGTACAGCATATGGCACCTTAGTAAGTCTTGTTTTAATTTTGTACAGTCAACATATAATAATAACAATTACAGGACTTAGATAGCGCTTATATTAAACAACTACTCTTATCGTTGTCTATTGATTTTTATTTGGGGGAGGGGTTGAGGGGCAGTCTTCAGGCATTTAAAATGCTCCTTGGGTACCTCTTTACTTTGTTGCATCATGTATCGAAGATTCTAATATGACAGAAATTGAGCTTAAACCACTTGAAAATGTTTCATTTCTACATGGTCAAGAAAATTTAGATAGGAAATACTTGTTGAATCATTGAACGCTTGTTATTGTAATTATGAAGAAAAACTACTAAATAAGTACCAGTACTAGGTCATGTAGTTTGTCTGAAAAGTATTCTATTGCATAAATCATGCGAATGTGCTACTTTAAAACAGTAAGATATAAACTCATACGTTAACAAGATTAATTATACAAATAGATTCGCGTTTACTCGACTTGTTTTGCAAATTAGTTGAAAGTATAACATGGGTAATCTGTGCATTTAAGGTTCTTTAGTTTTTTTGCATTTTTTGTCACCGTTTTTTATTGTTTTTGTTTCTGATTATCAACGTTCAAATGCTTTATTAACTATTACAACATGTATCATACAACATTGTCACGCAGTTGTTTTAATGTGGTATATTTAGATCATCAAGTGACAACCACTTTAAAAAGTTCTATATATACATGTTTGAGTAAGTTTAGATAGCAAAAACCTTGATGACACTATTTTTAAAACATGTGAAAAAAGTATAAACGTTTATTAAGCGACAAATAAATAACTCTTTTATTCAATGTCTTTGTTAATTATCATTTGCAAAAGTTTTTGCAATGGTGTTTAAAGTTTTTTCAAACAGTGATAAAATATACGTTTGTGAGATTTGTACTGTAGAGACAATTTTGTTTTCTATTGCCTAACAATTCTTGATAAAAATAAAATTTTAGTTGAATCATGTTATACTCGCCATTTGTTTTAAATATATACTAACGGAAAAAAGAAACTGTGCATCACTTTGAAAAATCACAAATTCAAAATTTTATTTAGTATTTGATACATTTTATCACAAAAGTATTGCAAAATCATTTTTTTAAAGATGTGGACAAAAAAATTCATTTTTAGACCCCTAAAAGATGTTTTGTTTGCAGTTTGAAATCAGGGAGTGTCAATTTGAAATTCACAAAATCACACTTTGGAAAAAATGCACAGTTTTGAAATAAAGTTTTCTCTGCTGATTTTCACCAAAAACGATCATTCTTTTAGTGGTTGAAAGTTAACAGCTTTAATGTTCATTGAAAATCTTGATTTTTCATTTTTGGGTTAAAAAAGTGTTTTTTTGAATCTCAGAAACTGGAATTACACAAATTTGGGATTTTTATCCAAAAATGATCTGCATGGTCCACTCGACAATTCAGTGAAAATTTCAACTCGATAACTGCATTTTTTACGATTTTCTGATTAAGAGAATTATGGGTACAATTGATTTTCAATAGACATGCACAGTTTCTTTTTTCCATGAGTATAGTAATAAACTTTTATCAGTATAACGAAGTAAATATGCAAGTTCACAATGGATTATCTATTTTTCTACTTTTGTAAAAGTGTGTGTCGTTAATGTACTAGTAAAGAAGACACCGGTTAAGTTGAAAAAAGCAGAGGTACAAATGGGGCATCCGGATGTCAAAAGTCTGAAAGGGCAGAGATCAAACCATAATGCACCAACGAGAACAGTACGAAGAGAAGAAAAAGACAACATACGCCAGCAAAATACAATTATTACTAGAATGCAATCAAAAGCGCAAAATCAAGTCGTAACGAAAGTGAACACTGGTCATCTAGAAGAACAAACACTTTCTGCTTGCTAAAGCATACCCGTCTTGCATCCAATAGTCAATTTAGTGTGTCAAATCCGATTAAGAAAGATAAATCAAAGCCCTATGATAAACAAACATCTGCATTCATCTGAGAGATAGAAATTACATAATTATTTGTCTTTTAGCGCATGGTATATTCCGTTAAATGTCTTAAGCGAAGACAACAACCAAGGAGCATCATAGCCCTGTCTTGGCATTTTTTTCTGAAATCGAGGTAGGTCCCACAAGCTCTGGTCTAACGAATCAATTGCAATACGTAAACTCCATAAGCTGGAGAGAGCAGATGAAATATTTATTTGACCTCTTCTGCAACTAAGTTTATAGTTTAATTTTGTTGCCCCAAATTTTTAAAATGAGGTCTAAACAGCTAGTTATTTTAACTGAAATGATGGTGATGAAAGCATAACTATATGTACCATTTGAGTGATACCGGCTTTGGTACGCTGTCTTTTTAACCAATTGTTAATCAGTGTGACTGTAAAGTAACGAAAATATGTTCTATTCTAAAACATAGGTCTTCGGTTTTTAACCCCTGAAAATTTGAAGGTATGTTATACTTTTTATTGGTACATTTTAACTTCAGTCATGACGTTCAGCATTTTGGCACCTTAATAACTCTTGTTTGGATTTGAATCAGTTAAGTTGTTTTTTTTTTTCGATGTATTTTGTAATAAGTGTCATCGTTGTCTATTGATTTATGTGGGTTTTTGGGCGGACTTTTGGCATTTGAATGCTCTTTGGGTTCGTCTTTACTTTGTGGTATCATTTGTCGAACATTATGATAAAGTCATTTTAATATGACAGAAATTGAGCTTGAACCACTTGAAAATGTTTCATATTCACATGCTCAAGGAAGTTTAGAAAGGAAACACTTGTTGAATTTTGGCGATATTATTATATCTATGATAAAGGGTCGTGTATGTTATCTGTATGATATTTTTAAGTTTTTTTTTTCAAAGGATGTAACTGTGATTCACTAGTAACAATATAAACTGATAGATACGAATGTCCAAGTTTACAAGATTTGTTTTACAATTAAATGTAAACACATTAATTTTCAAATTGTTCAGAAATTTTTAAATGAATAAAAATGAATAAAAAATGTCGTTATCAGATGATCTTGTTCTCCTGTGTCTTTACAGCCACTATTTTCAGTTTCTCAAAACAATTCATTCCCCTCTTAGTTTTATTATCTTTTATTTCACCTTGAAAATATCATTCATTTTTGTTATATCTTTTGATGACGAAGAGTTTCATAATGTTTCCTTTTTCTCCATAATCAATCCAATAATAATAATAATAATCATAATTATCATCATAATTATAAGATAATAATAATAATAAATGACTTATAAAAGATTTCTGTTTGAAACAAATACACTGCACATTTCACTAAAACATACAGTGCAGTTCCCCGCTCGTACGAGATGGGACTATATTGTAATCACTTAAATTGTAAATCACCTGTTTGTCCGTCAGGAAAAATAATTCGTAACATATTTCTCGGCTTCTAATGAACGAATCGATTACATCGGATTTGCAGAATGAGTAAGTTTGAATTGTTAAACTTGCCAATTTTGTCATCTACTTCCTGTACCATTTTGTTTTCCAAATAGTAGAGTTGGGGATCCTTAACACGACTTAGGCTAACACTTTGGTATAACAAGTATTTTGTTTTGCAGATTTAAAGCGACAATTATAAAAAAAAAGAAATAAAGAGCCAAGCACCTAGAAGAATGTCAGACATTGAAAGAGTAGAAAGAGAGAACTTTCTTCGAATTGCTGTTCTTGTTGTGGATCATGGTAAAGCAGCACTGATTTCATTGATTGAACTTGATCTCCAAATCAAAGGCGTCACGTTTGAACAGTTTCTAAACAACAACCAACATGAAATATTCCACATGTGTTTCCCCAAATCAAGATGTTGTCAGTGTGTGAGAGGACGTAATATTGGCAACCAAAAAGTCCTTTATCCATCTCAAATCGAGTTACTCTATGATAGATCTAGAAAAAAACACGCAAGCCATGTACCTAAGACAGGTTCTAACGATTTCTGTTGCAGTCTTACAAAATCCAATATTACATTAAATGTTCTAGATATGACTCTTGCTAGATGCTTGCTGGTTAATTTTTGTTTTGATGTGTTTTGGCATTATAATTTACAATACCAGGGAAAATCTTTAGAAGATTTTTTTAATGCAAAAAAGCATACAATTTATCACCTTTGGCAGTACAATGCCAGATGTTGTCATTGTCCAACGGTGTTTAATACTACATTGAATTTTCCAAAGCTGGACCAAACAGAATGGCACTCCATGTTTAATGTGGCTTCACCACAACCACCTTGCAGTATGCAGGCTCAAGCAAACGCATTTCCATGTAACAGCCTTTGTCATTACGAGACCCAACAAACTAATGCATTATCGAGTCTTAACCAGAAACTTCAGAAAACGTTACTCGAAAACTGCTGTTTATTGAGAAATTCAGTTGAAACCCTGGTCAATATTCGAAACTTTAAATACGGACATGCAGAGCACGCGAGAATGTCGGATTCTGACTTTGAAGAAAACAAAAAGTCAATTAATGAGATTATCCTTCTTATTGCAAAATTATGTGGGAAAGAACTGGAGGTGGATGCTGCTATAAAGGTCACACTAACAGACAGTCTAGACCACAAACTTGTAGCGAAATACAAAGAGCTGATGAGTGAGATACACCAGGTAATTCTAAAATACTAAGGTTCTTTTAAAATCATTACATAAATGAAAAATCTTTAATTTATGATATACATGTACAGTTTCTAATTACCTATTGATGTGTATGAACTTGTTACTTTTGTGCAATAACTACCTTATAATAATTTGTAATGTTTCCTCACAAAATACCAATGAATGCATGGTACTAGGAATAACAGTAATTTACAAGTATTAAATTTTGTGCTTTTAAATGAGCATACTTACATGTTAAAATAAGGGTAAAATCACATTCTGAAAATTACAAAATAAACTTGGACTCCAAAGGGCAATTTATGATAAACATGATAAATGGAAAATTAGGCCCCAAATCTGAAATATCTTTGAAATAACTGAAATACTGTGAAAATATTGTAGATCAATGCTTAGATAAAGAAAGATATATGAAAATACTTGTTTTTGTTTTACCCACACTTTATCTTAACGCCCCAGTGACGTCATCACATTATGCAAAAATTGCATTTTTGTGAAAAAGGTGTCCAAATCATGCAAGTTTTTAGTATTTTTTTTGGCAAATTTAACTATGAGCCACACATAGTACCACAACCATATCTTTTTTGGTTAGTTTCGGCATTAAAAATAATTATTCTCTAGTATTCATTTTCAATTATTTCTTCTTTGCTATCTGACCAATTATACAACAATAAAAGATAAGTGACAGCTGAGCTTGGAAGTGAATTATGCAATAACTCTCCCTACATGCGCATTCTCAGTTAAAACAAAGCTGATTAAAGCTAGAGAATAAATCAGTAATTCACTTCAGCTTAATTTATCGTCTTTTAAATATACATGAACTGAATTACTAGTAACGCGACGGATGTGCTATAGCAAGCAGGAACTGCTTACTATTCCGGAGCACCTGGGTTCACTCTTGTTTCGACTGGAGTTCGCGTTGTTGATTGATTATCAGTTATTTTGTGTTTCCATGTTTTACATGTTGTCTGTTTTTGTCCCGTCCTTGTTGGTGTTTACTGGTTTTGTCTCTGCCCCTTCGGACTTTTGACATTCGGATACCCTAGTGGTACCTCTGCTTCTTTCACTAATTTACACAAATTTCTGAAGTGGTACTTGGTGTGGCTTACAATTAAATTTGCCAAAAAACTACTAAAAACATGCAGACTATTAACACTTTTTCACGAATTTAAACTAATCTAAAGTACATATTGCTTATTTGAAGCTCTTTAAAATATTTTCAAGTTTTGAGGCGAAATCGGGATATTTTCATACCTTGTCCTTTTCTGTAAATGAAATCCTTAAAAATATCTTAATATTGTTTCTGATAAAATTAAATAAAGACTTTATAAAGTCAGTCAGGGATCATTCTTATACAAGTGTATTTGTTTCACTTGGACAAGTGAAATCAAATCACTGATATAGGTGAACACAGTTTTGCGTGAATAAATTTCACTTGTTCCAGTAAATTTTTAATTTATCAAATTAATTTAGCCACTAAACGAAAATTCTTTTTATTTGGTTTATTTAAGAACAATTTTACAATTTCTACACTTCATTAGTATCATTATAAATAAAGCTTGTCTGATTAATTAGATTTCTTCTTCAAAGACACAGTAAGTACAAATTAATAGCCATTTAATTTCTCAAGGGACCTATTTTCAAAGCTTATGCGCCCACTCAAATCCTTCTGCACCCAGATGATTTTGATTGATATATAAAATTTAGATCTATAGAAGAAAAATACTGCTGACCACATGAAAATATTATATAACATCATTACAGATGATCAAAGGTTTAACATTTTGCCTAAAATCACTTGTATAAGTGAATTTAGATTGTTAAGATATCCTATCTACTTGAGCAAGTGACTGTGTATCACTTGAATAGGTGAATTAAATTCACTGCTACAAGGGTGATCCCTGACTGAAAGTCCTGAACCTTAAAATATTGAGAATGTTTTTTTAAGATTACAGTTTTTTTGCAATAAGACAATCTAGTCTTACCATGAATACACGATTTATTTAATTTTTATGCATGTACAAATAGTATTGTCGCTTAATTCGTCTCCGTATATATACATGTATCACCCTATTTTTGTTCTGTAATCAGACTATAGTTATGACATTTCAGAATTGGCAACACCAAAATGAAAAAATACAGGAGTTAGAAATCAACATTGGAGAAACAAATACAAGAATGAATGGATTAAGCAGCGGTGTTAAAAGCACAAATACAGAACTTGACATAACAAACGCTAGAGTTGATGTCATTTCCAGCAACGTTGATGAAACAAATTCAGAACTTGACAGAACAAACGCTAGAGTTGATGTCATTTCCAGCAACGTTGATGAAACAAATACAGAACTTGACAGAACAAACACTAGAGTTGATTTCATTTCCAGCAACGTGGATGAAACAAATACAGAACTTGACAGAACAAACGCTAGAGTTAATGTCATTTCCAGCAACGTGGATGAAACAAATACAGAACTTGACAGAACAAACGCTAGAGTTGATGTCATTTCCAGCAACGTGGATCAAATAAATACAGAACTTGACAGAACAAACGCTAGAGTTGATGTCATTTCCAACAACGTGGATGACACAAATACAGAACTTGACAGAACAACCGCGATAGTTGATGTCATTTCCAGCAGGGTGAATGAAACGAATATAGAACTAGGTACAGTAAAGGAAAGTTCACAAAAAAAATAAAAATCTTTTATGCAATTTATTCTGAATCTTTAAATGACAATATATCATTTAAATTTTGCTATATCTAATTAGATAAACTAGAATAAGAGAAATTGTATTCAAAAATTAGTTAAATTAAATTGCAAGCAGATCATAGCCGATCATACCATTTCTTGTCTTCTTTCAATTTCAACTGGAGAATGAGCATAAGACTTACAATATTTGTACTGAAAACCAAAAGTTAACAAATTCGTACAAAGAAAGGTATATAGTTAAATCTTCATTATGATTAACTACAGAGCTGTCCGTATAACTCACTACGATCGTGTCTGCTGATAAAAAACAACAAACATACTTTTACACTATAAAGGAATCAATTTTATGTGGATTTTAAAGAACTCAAAAAATATTTGTTACATAAATTTAAATCCCGGTAATTCTCTGAGGTTCATTCTTTGACATCGTGCAAGTTTTCAACTTTGTTCACCACTTTGCCACACGAGTAACTTAATTTTTGACTTAAAAATCTTATTCGAATTCAAAGAACTTTTAGGTAAGAGTTCTAATTTTTTACCGAAACATCTTATAAAAATAAGATAAGTAACACTTTGAAACAAGTGTGCACTATGCTTGATTTACTTATTGACAACATAAATATTATATTGGAGAAGAGATTTTTCAACAACAAGCTGTCTTCTAATGGGCACACCACACTATAATGTGTCTCTCTACTTGCCGTCTTGTTTTTATACTCTTACGAGACTGAATTTCTCAAGAAACTCATAAAGATCGAACAAGACGAAAAAGGCAAGGACCTTTAATCTCACTTTCAGATATATTGATTACGTCCTCTATATCAATAACGTTTGATAGATTGATTCATTCAATATATCCACCAGAGCTAGAGATTAAAGAAACCACCGAGTCCACGTGCATAACGTCATTTTTTTTATTTACATTTCGAATTTAAATCGGATGGTTATCTGAGTACAAACATTTTATGGTAAAAGAGACGACTTTTATTTTAAAATGATAATTTTCCCAACCTGGAAATTAGAATACCTACCTCACCTTTATGCGGTGTCTATATTTCAGAACTTACTCGATATGCCAGGGCGTGTACACATTTTTCAGATTTTGTTATCCGTCACCGACTATTAGTCCATCGTTAAAAGAAAATACGTCATGTACGTATTATACGATTTCTGAAAAAAAATTCTTCCTTCGTTATCAGCCATTGGTGGAAAAATTCAAAATCATGTTCGACGAAACTGTTGGTGATTTTTTTATTAAGTGTTAGCCGTTTGGTTTACTACTGGGATGATTACATCAACATCCCTGTTATGTATTTACAGCCATTGCGATCCTCAATTTATCCTGTATGCCTTCCTTATTTTTTGTTCTTTTTCATGGACATTTGAGATTGGGCCCTAAGTTCGGTAATTGTATCTTTATTTAACATAAAAATAAATGCATAACATGTCTATTATCTTGTTGATACTACTTTAAAACTCCGAACTACTAGGTTACTTCCTAAATGTTAATTAAGGAAATATCTTAAATAAATCATGTTTAGCATTCGGTTCTGCTTGATGTTTCTATCAGGCTAACATCTTGTTTCAGGCTAAGATCTAGTTTTAGGCTAACATCTTATTTCAGGCTAACATATAATTTCAGGGAAACTTCTAGTTTCAAGCTTACATATTATCAGCCATTGGTGGAAAAATTCAAAATCATGTTCGACGAAACTGTTGGTGATTTTTTTATTAAGTGTTAGCCGTTTGGTTTACTACTGGGATGATTACATCAACATCCCTGTTATGTATTTACAGCCATTGCGATCCTCAATTTATCCTGTATGCCTTCCTTATTTTTTGTTCTTTTTCATGGACATTTGAGATTGGGCCCTAAGTTCGGTAATTGTATCTTTATTTAACATAAAAATAAATGCATAACATGTCTATTATCTTGTTGATACTACTTTAAAACTCCGAACTACTAGGTTACTTCCTAAATGTTAATTAAGGAAATATCTTAAATAAATCATGTTTAGCATTCGGTTCTGCTTGATGTTTCTATCAGGCTAACATCTTGTTTCAGGCTAAGATCTAGTTTTAGGCTAACATCTTATTTCAGGCTAACATATAATTTCAGGGAAACTTCTAGTTTCAAGCTTACATATTTTGTTTAAGGCTAACACCTATACTTTTGTTTTTGTCTTCCGTTTTAGGAAAAGTCAGCAAGCAAGTTGAAGACCCTGTTCCCCCAAATATAAGAGGTAATTTTAATACGCAATTACTTTTTTATCTTAATTTAAATGTTTTAATTAATATTTGTAAATGTTACCACGATCTTAATTAACTAAATTGCTCGAACTACAACTACTCTTTTTTTCTTAACCCCGTTTCCTTGAAGGGTTTTAATAGCAAGGTAATAAAAATACGTTTCATGCGGTTTCTAAAGAAGATTGTCCTTGGATATTAATCATTGAGGGCAGCTTTTTAAGTCATACTATTTGTGTCCAAATCCATTGACTCTTAATATTGGACCTTAAATGTACAAGCTTCAACATGTTGTGGTCATGTCATGCTGCACTCGGGACTCCCTTTATCTAATACTTGTTACCGCATTACAACATGGTACCAGGCTAACTTTTCCCAAAACGTCTAATTCGAGAGAGACTTGATATGACTATTAGGAGTATGAATATAATTAAATATATTTTGATGATCACAATAACTAGTTCTAAACATAATAAAACAGTACAACAACAGAACAGAAACAACAGGATTTGAACATTCTTGTTTTTATTAAAAACTAAGGAAAGTTTAATTTGGATATAATGGGGGTTTTTTTTGCAGAACAAATGAAAAATGCAATTAAGCAGTGGAAGAAAAAAGACAAAGACTTTGTTCCAACTCGAGCCAGTAAACACATTTTCAAATGCGCAACTAGTAATGCTTGTGTAACCATAATTGGCCCTGCTGGGTGTGGAAAGACATTTTTAGCACGCCACACAGCCTTGGTATTAGCAAAGGATGGGTATGATATTATCATAATCAAAACCCCAAAAGACATAAGGGATTTCTATAAGCATGGGAAAAAGACTGTATTCATAGTAGATGATATTTGTGGCAATTTTACAGCAAGTCAAGAAAAAATTGACAACTGGAAACAATTTAAAGATGATGTTGACGAGATTGCTAAAGATAAAAATTGTAGAATAATTGTGTCCTGTAGGCTCCAGGTATATAGAGATGAAAATTTTAAATGTTTATCCCATTTCTTGTCTTGTGAATGTAATTTGGTTTCAGAGAGTCTTTGTCTATTACCCGAGGAGAAAGCTGCAATGATTAAACAATACACAGGTGAGACGATAGACACAAATATCATCGATGTCAGAGGGAAACTAGGTACGGCTGGTGCGTTTTTACCTCTTTTATGCTCATTGTATAGAAAAAAGAGTAGGAAAGGCGCTTTAGATTTCCTTCAAAATCCCTTTAATGAAATTACCGAAGAACTAGACAGCTTGTTGAAAAGAAAAGAAGATTCAAGTAAGTATAAAATTTGTAGTTTAGCACTTTGTGTCATTTTTAACAACGAACTAGAGGTTGGTTGGTTCAAAGGAAAGATAACAAGTCAGGAAAGAAAAATGTTGGATGATTTATCGGATGCTTTCGGAGTTGGGAGATTGTCAAAGAGGTCTCTTGAAGCAGAGATAAACAATTTGGTCGGCACTTTTGTGATTAAACTAGAGACAAAATACACAGCTATTCATGATAAAGTGTTTGATTTTCTGGCTTGGTACTTAGGGAATAAGATAACCAGCTGTATCATTGATCACGGAGACAGCGATCTTATCCATGAAAGGTTTAGATGGAATATGGAGAAAAATGACAAGTGTGGGGACATGGAATATCTCATTGGTATTCCAGATGAATATTTAGACCAATACAAGGAAAGGATGGTTACTGACTGGTCAAATGGTAAAATCATCCAAGTATTCAATAACATCAATATGAGAAAACAAGCATTTAGACAACAGTTTTTATATCACTTATCACAATGCCAATACAATATCGACCATCTATTAAACAAGAAAGAAAGCTTCGATAAAAAATATTACACATTAAGATATAAAAATCTAACGCATGGGGCAACAGGTTTAATTCAATCAATACGAAATGATTTTATAGATATGTTTAAATGGCTTATAAGTCATAATGAATCAAATGTTAACCAGACTGATTCTTTAAAACAGTCATTACTTCACTTTGCATCAATGAAAGGAAACCTGGATATTTTATGTACTTTATTGAAAAAGAAGGCAGATGTAAATCACTGTGATGCAAATGGACGGTCTCCACTTTGGGTAGCATGTCGTGAAGGTAATGTAGAAATAGTATCAAAGTTACTAGAAAAAGAACCAGATATGAATCTCTTTGATGATGATGGACGGTCTCCACTGTGGGTAGCATGTTATAATGATAATGTAAAAATAGTCTCAAAGTTATTAGAAAACGATCCAGATATAAACCTCTGCGATAAATATGGACAGTCTCCACTGCGGATAGCATGTAATAAAGGTAATGTAGAAATAGTCTCAAAGTTATTAGTTAAAAATCCAGATGTGAATCTCTGTGATAAAGAGGGAGAGTACCCACTGTTGGTAGCATGTGAAACCGGTAATGTAGAAATTGTCTCAAAGCTATTAGAAAAAAATCAAGATGTGAATCTCTGTGATAAAGATGGACGGTCTCCACTGTGGGCAGCATGTTTTGAAGGTAATGTAGAAATAGTCTCAAAGTTACTAGAAAAAGAACCATATGTGAATCTCTTTGATGATGATGGACGGTCTCCACTGTGGGTAGCATGTTATAATGATAATGTAGAAACAGTCTCAAAGTTATTAGAAAAAAATCCAGATGTCAATCTGTGTAATAATTCAGGCCAGTCCCCACTGTGGGTAGCATGTAATAAAGGAAATGTAGAAATAGTTTCAAGGTTATTAGAAAAAGATCCAGATATAAACCTCTGTGATAAATATCTCCAGTCTCCACTGTGGAGAGCATGTGTTAAAGGTAATGTAGAAATAGTCTCAAAGTTACTAGAAAAAAAAACAGATGTGAATCTCTGTGATGATGATGGACGGTCTCCCCTGTGGGTAGCATGTAATAAAGGTAATGTAGAAATAGTCTCAAAATTGTTAGAAAAAAATCCAGATGTGAATCTCTGTGATGATGATGGACGGTCTCCACTGTGGGTAGCATGTTGTGAAGGTAATGTAGAAATAGTCTCAAAATTACTAGAAAAAGAACCAGATGTGAATCTCTGTGATGATGATGGACGGTCTCCACTGTGGGTAGCATGTTGTGAAGGTAATGTAGAAATAGTCTCAAAATTACTAGAAAAAGAACCAGATGTGAATCTCTTTGATGATGATGGACGGTCTCCACTGTGGGTAGCATGTTATAATGATAATGTAGAAACAGTCTCAAAGTTATTAGAAAAAAATCCAGATGTCAATCTGTGTAATAAATCAGGCCAGTCCCCACTGTGGACAGCATGTGATAGAGGTAATGTAAAAATAGTCTCATGTTTATTAGAAAAAGATTCAGATGTAAATCTTTGTGATTCATGTGGACAGTCTCCACTGTCACTCGCATATGCTTTTGATAATGTCGAAATTATCTCAAAGTTACTAGAAAAACACCCCCAACTCCATATTTGAGATGAAGATGAATAGTCATAATAATCTCTACGGTAAATCTGTGAAATCTTTATTTTGTGCTGCACTTGAACTAGACAAAACTATAAAATGAACCTGATTAGATAATCTATAACAAATGTGCTCTTAAAGTATATATTTTGTCATAGGTGTCCTTAAACTTATTTGAACTTGTAACAGGGGGACTGATGTTGACGGTTATGTAGTATCTAATGTAATTTTGATTGATATTGAAGCGAATTGCGTAGTAAAACGAAGATAGCAATAGCATAATCCTACTTTGACCGTCGTAAAATAATATGTTCTATTCAGCCCTTTGATGATTATGGTGTAAATAGTTTTTTTTAGATATTTGCATTTGGATCCTTTATTTTTGTTGTTTCTTTTTACACTTTCAATTCTGTGTACATTAAAAAAGATTTTTTTTTTGTATTATCATTTTTTTCAATATGTCTTGATTATGAGACACTAAATCATACATAGGTTTTTTTTTCATTATCTTTTTTAATATTTTCTATATTCATCATAACCATATAAAACAATTTCATAAGTTTCTTTGGAGGTATATGATCCATGCACCATTTTTATCTCATCATTCATTTTCTTTTATTTGTCAATGGTTACGTCAAGATAATGTGGTTTCATTATTATTTGTGAGGTATCAATTTTCGTGGTTTTCGTGGGTGGCATTGATCCACGAAATTTGATATCTAACGGAAAGTTAATCTTGCATTGGTCTTGATGCTGTAGATTGAACAAGCACGAATTAAAAAATCCACAAACTGATCCTTCTTTGTCCAACCATGAAAATTGGTACCGACGAAAATAAATGAATCCACAGTATGCACTTAGAAAATTTTGCTTCAAAAGATATGCTTTCCACTTGAAGGTGAAGCAAACACATGAAAAATGAATCAAATGATAATGTTTTATCTTAAAGAAAATGTCCAATATTTAGAATGAAATATGTGTGGGTACAAACTTTGTGATTTGTGATTTCTTTTAATTTTGTATCTTTTTTATTAACTGGATTTAAAATAAAATATGTGTGGGTACAAACTTTGTGATTTGTGTTTTTGTGTAAATTTTGTACCTTTTTTTATTAACTGGATTATTATATTCCTTTGAAAAATAAAAAGAAAGTGCATTCTTATTCTTGTTACCTTGTTTGAACCTTGTTCTCTCAATTACAAAACATGAAAAGTATTCACAAACCACAATTCATTGGGCAACCACGTTGCTTATTGTATAGCCGAAGGTACATTTTTTTTTCATATTCGTGACAATATTGTATGTGTCTGTGTTCCAACACTTGAAGAAAAATTATATTTTTGTATGTAATATGTAATTTTAATGATATTTGTAATAATTTATGTACTGCTAATGTTATGAACTAAGGCGGATCAATTTTATGACATTCAACGTAAAAGGAATATTCATTTTTTTTCTCCCTACCCCCGTTTTCCCAATGGAAAGTCTTAATTAAGCAAACTCTTTAATTAAAAGATTAAAGAATCCACCGACTTGGTTTACATCATTCATGGATGATTAACATCTCGCATTTGACCCGGGTGGTCACCTCAGTTCAAAGAGACGACTGCAATCTCAAATTATTATTTGCCTTACCTGAAAAGTAATATACCTATTTCACCCACATACGGTGTCTATATTTCACAACTAATTCGATATGCCCGGGCTTGTGCACAATTCTCAGATTTTTTATCCAACACGGACATCTCCATGACCGACTTTTAGACAAAGATTTTAAGAAAACTTATATGGTCCCTTAAACAAATCTTCCTTCGTTATCAGCCACTGGTTGAAAAATTCAAAATTATGTTTGACCAAATTGTTAGTGATGTTTTAATCAGTGTTTGGCTGGTTGTATGCCTATTATATCTTCGCATTTGTGTTGTGTTTTGTATAACTACGGGACCCAAAGATCGCAATGGAACGGTGAGGTTTTGCGAACCAGAAAACCTGTTTAACCCACCATTTCTTTTGAAATTCCTGTACCAAGTCAGTACCATTGCGATCTATAACTATTCCGGTGTGTCTTCCTTGTTTTGTCTTCTCTCATGGACATTTAATATTGATCCTCCAAGTTCGGTAATTTTGTTATTAACTTTATTTAGAAATTAGAATAAACAATAACTGACCTCTAAATCTGTCGCTATCTTTATTTACAGCTAATAAAATATTTTATAATGTATAATTAATTGTCTTTTTTGTAATGTACTTAGCAGACATGTGAAAATTGAATGTATAGCCTTGGCCAACTGATTTGGTGAATAGGTACACAAGCAAAGGCAACTTGTATAATTGTAAACTCTAACACTAACATTAATAGAAAGAGATATATTTCAAAGTTAAATATAAAACTGTAAAATACAATAAAAAGATGAAAAAGACGGTAACTTATTAGAGTAGAATAATTACAATTGCCACGACTTGAAAAAAGCTTTCAATAAATATGGAAGGTTCTTAAATTCTAAATTGTTTCAAAACACCAGGTTTCATTCCTTGTGCTGCACACGGTCGATATCCTCGGTGCTGAATTTAGCTTCCCTGTTCGAACCTTTTGGCTTTGAGAGCTTCAATACTTTTTTTTGCTTTTAAATAATTTGATTCAAATGAATCTGATAAGAGATTAATCCTTGAATTATCGATATAAGCATTACCAAATTAACCGTTTTTATACCCGTTTTTGTATTGTTTATTTAACTTTGAGATAACAAAAAGTAAAATATTCTCTGAACATGCTGAATTCAAGTATGTTTAATTTGTATTTGCACTTTATAATTGTATTAAAATATACAACTTTGCACCAATTAATTGACCCGAATAAAAATACAGGTACCAAAATAAAGATTAAAAAAGTCTATTCAACAAATATGCTCAAGAACAGCCTTCATAATATAACCAAATAAATGGACTTTTAATGCAATAATTTCGTTTAAGGTTAGTGAGGACACCTGTCATGTGACCAAAACACCTAAAAATGCAAAAAAACAAGTGCAAATGTCACAAATACCTTGAAACTTGTGTTAAATAGTTTCATTTAATAAAACTTAATCAAAATGAATTAAATTTAATTCAAATAAAACAACCATTCCTTTATAAATAAAATTTTCAAATAAAACAAGGGAGATAATCCACCTGAAAAATGACAAAAAATGACAAAGAATTGTATTGTGGACAAAAAAGTAAGCTGGTGACCCACAGTTTTTATTGTTTAATTTCAAAATAAATTGTATTTCCTTGGTTTTTATCAAATAAAAATAAAATTTAAATTCGTGGATTTTTTCTGTGACAATATTTTATGCTAATTATTTAGCCTTTCCTATATAATCTATAGTAATTTGGGAAAACTTTGAGCCTACATTTTGGGAAAACAAGCCTGGAAAAGGGGTCCAATATTTTTACACAAGATAAAGTATAAACCTAATACTGATATATCAAAAATTTGGACATTTTAAATTCGGCATTATTATTGGGGTCAGGTGTCCTCATTAACCTTAAGTAGTTCAAAAGACAAAAAAGTGTATTAGTATTACCAAACAATCTGGTTGCTGTTCTAAAAAGAGAAGCAGAAATAACAATGGGGCATCGAATGTCAAAGTTCGAAGGAAAGAGACAAAACAAGTAAACGCTAGCAGGGATAAGACAAAACAAAACAGACAAAATACTAACAATTTGTAGAATGTGTAAGAAATTGGTTATCATAGGAGTTAAGGGGCTGTTCAAGCTAAACCAAGGCAATAGCTGGCACATGACAAATTATCTATTTGCAAGATTCTGTAGGCTTTGCCTTATTTCTACATGGACGGCCTCTTAATACATATATGAACTAAAAAATAAATAGTATAATTAAGGCAATTGAACGTCGATCATTCGTAAAAATTTATGTAAAGAAATCAGTCGACATAAAATCGTCACCAAAACAAACCACACAGCATACATGTACAAACAACTAAATCACAATCAGTAACGTGAACGTGAACTCAGGTCCTCAGGATGGGTAGGCAGATTCGGTTGCTATAGCGGGAACATGAACTCAGGTGCTCTGGAAGGGTAAGCAGATCATGTTTGCTATAGCGGGAACGTGAACTCAGGTGCTCTTGAAGGGTAAGCAGATCCTGTTTGCTACAGCGGGAACGTGAAATCAGGTGCTCCGGAAGGGTAGGCAGATCATGTTTGCTATAGCGGGAACGTGAACTCATGTGCTCTGGAAGGGTAAGCAGATTCTGTTTGCTATAGCGGGAACGTGAACTCAGGTGCTCTTGAAGGGTAAACAGATCATGTTTGCTATAGCGGGAACGTGAACTTATGTGCTCTGGAAGGGTAGGCAGATCCTGCTTGCTTTAGCGGATACATGAAGTCAGGTGCTCTGGAAGGGTAGGCAGATCCTGCTTGCTATAGCGGATACGTGAAGTCAGGTGCTCTGGAAGGGTAGGAAGATCCTGCTTGCTATAGCGGATACGTGAAGTCAGGTGCTCTGGAAGGGTAGGAAGATCCTGCTTGCTATAGCGGATACGTGAACTCAGGTGCTCTGGAAGGGTAAGCGGATCCATCTTGATAAAGCAGGAACGTGAACTCAGGTGCTCTGGAAGGGTAAGCAGATCCTGTTTGCCATAGCGGGAACATGAACTCAGGTGCTCCGGATGGGTAGGCAAATCCTGCTTGTTATAGCGGGAACGTGAACTCAGATGCTCCGGAAGGGTAAGCAGATCCTGCTTGCTATAGCGAGTACACCCATCAACCAATTAGGATTTAGAACTGAGACTTTAAAACTCTTCAAACATAACCAAAACACTGGATAAAAAGACATACCAACCTTAGGTAAAATCATTATAAATCAACCAACAAGAAGTCGTACTGCTACACATTCGAAAAAACATTAACACGACATGAAACTATAACCAGACGAAGTTTTGACAAATATCAGCCTATAGCATCTTGTGACTGTTGAAATTTTTATTGCTACACATACGTGTAAATAGCTACACATTCGAAAAAACCTGAACACGACATGAAACTATAACCAGACGAAGTTTTGACAAATATCAGACTTTAGCATCTTGTGACTGTTGAAATTTTTGTTGCTACACATACGTGTAAATAGGAGGACAGACGGGCAAGGGTATAATATAATCCTCCTACTTTGTCAAGTATTGGGGCAAAATCAATCATATATATAACGTAGATATCAAGAAAAAGATCAATGATCAAAGGGTTGAAAAACATATAGAAATCAAATACCCATATAATAAGGTGTACAGCGCAAACTATACAGGAAACAACATCGTAACCAGAAGAGTTATGTCCTTGTCATGAGTTTTAGTGTAGATGCGTTTTGAGAAGTGGCGTGTAATGTTGTAGTGTATAGGACAAAGGGATATGTTGTTGGTTTTTGACGTCATTTATTTGAAAACATCATGTCCTCCCAGATAACTGTCAAATTTCTACCTCTGCAATCAGTCCAGATGCTGTTTTGTCAAACATAAGGTTTAATTTGTCCTTTGTTCAAGATCTAAAACGCTGAATTGGCCGTCAAATTCACGACGGTGTGATGCAACAAGCGGGAACTGCTAGAGCTTCCGAAGTACCCGGCTTAACTCTAGTGTATTGCTCATTGCTACATGTATTTACTAGTATTTGCATCAGAAGTCGCCTTAAAATTGTCTTCAGGTCACAGGTCTTATTTAATCCTCCAAGGTACAAGGAGCAAATGTGGACCCCATCCAATGTACAAGAGGCAAATGTGGACCCAATCCAATGTACAAGGAGCAAATGTGGACCCCATCCAATGTACAAGAGGCAAATGTGGACCCCATCCAATGTACAAGAGGCAAATGTGGACCCCATTCAATGTACAAGAGGCAAAAGTGGACCCCAACCAATGTACAGGGAGCAAATGTGGACCCCATCCAATGAACAAGAGACAAATTTGGACCCCATCCAATGTACAAGAGGTCATGTTGACCACACCCAATGTACAAGGAGCAAATGTGGACACCAACCAATGTACAAGGGGCAAATGTGGACCCCATCCAATGTACTTGAGGTAAATGTGGACCCAATCCGATGTACAAGAGGCAAATAAACACTTACATGTAGTTAATAATAGATATTGAAAGTTGACCGAAGATAGAGTAAAATAATGATAGACATTTAAGACAAGTCACAAGAGATATCTTAACAGCAAATTATGTGAAATTGAGCCACATATTATGTGAAAATGGGCCAATGGGTCATAATTCATTTGAACATGAGCCCCAAATGCAACTTATGTCACCGAAGTTAGAAGAAACAGTGAGGTACCAAATACAATAAAAATTCCACAGTTTTAAATTCGGCATTTACTGACTGACAAATAAGATACACTCTTTCTAAATCTAGAACGTCTTCCAAGAAGACCGACCCGACCGTTGTCAAACGTTATTCAGAGAGTGTATTTTGGTATTGGATTTCTGCATTCTCAGACTATTTATATGATACATGTAGTTTGGCAAGATTTAAGTAGTTAAGACGAATTTCACTTTGCCTTAAGGACTTTCTAGTTATATAGTAACGTACGTGATGGAGCGACTAGGATAAATATAAACTTACCGGCCTCGTTGAAGCTGCTGGCGGTTGTCCATTTTGGTTTTTCTGAATTGCCGCTTGATATTATTTTCTATTGTAAACGTTGTAAAATAAAAATTAAGGTGGCGCAAAAATAGTCCATGGAAAGGAATAAGACATTTAAGTTTGTCCCTAAAATCAATAAATCACAAAATTTTTCAAAAACTAACATAAATTTAAATGGTCCCAAAACAGTTTGTATTTTTAGGTATACAAATGTTAACTACAGTACTTGAACCAATCAATGCAACACTTTTACGGATCGATGACTGATCGGTGAAGGATTGATGACGCGTTTGGACCGGATTGATGACTGATTGATGACGGATTGGTGAATGATTGGTGACTGGTTGTTGACTGATTAATGACGGATCGGACGGATTGGACGGATGACGGATACCATAGGTAACCGGGCTATCGATCCGTTATTTTGACTGATACGATCGATCGGTATAATTAGAAAACTCTTCTGTGAAACGAAGTTATCGTTTTTACCCATACGTTTATAACATGTATAACGCAACACAAACCAGTGACGGCGTTAATTTAATTTGTTTTAAATAAAATATGCTGTAGTGTTAAATAAGACGTACATTTTCTATTTAAATATGTTAATATCATTAATCTAATGAATTTAATAATTGTTTACATAGTGCTTCCTTTAAACTAAATAGGCAAAGTTCGTGTACGTTTCTTCCATGAAAAAAAAAATAATAATATGATTTTATCTTATTTGTTCTGATTTTTAAATACAAAAACAAAAACTCTGCTGAAAAAATCTTTGAAATGTAAAAGGGTTCTGCTTAGAATGATTATTTCAACAATTTGTAATATATATTCAACAACAAAATATTCAGGAGATATCATTATCTAGTAAATTTTATTTTAATTTTCTTTTAATTCACTGTGTTACGTTTGTTCGCATAGGAATATAGATCGCATTTGCAGATTACTGATATAATATATATGAAACTTTAGTAAAATCTTATATTTGAGCATGAAATTATATGACGGTTTAATAAAATTGACAAGAAATTGTTTGCGAAACAACTTTTTTCATCATATTTGACACATTAATGGTATGTTCAGTTGAAAATTTGCATAAGTGCATATTGGCGCCTTAAAAAATAAGGTTCATAAAGTTAAGAGATTATGAAGAAAATTTGTTCGCAAAGTAATATAGATCACATTTGCAAATTTCTTATATAGAATATATAAAAATTTATTTAAATCTTATATTTAACATAAAATTATATGATGGTTGAATAAAGTTGACATGAAATTGTTTAAGAAACAATTATTTTCATCAGATTTGACACATGAATGTTATAATTGTTTGAAAACTTGAATAACTTCATATCTTAAACTTGAAAAATAAGGTTATTTAACCATTTTTAAGAGATTATGAAGAAAATTTATTTCCATTATAGAAATGTTAAGACCAAACATTTCTTATGCAAGCTACAAATGTATAAGAAATTAAAAATCTGATGTTTGAGCTTAATATTATATGATGTTTTAAATGAGGTATTTAAAGATATAATTTATTTAACATCAAAAATCGTATGAATTTAAGCATTTTAAAACAGAAATAATTTACATTAAAGTTTGACTTTAATATTTATTTAAGCACGGCTGTGCTTTATATTCTATTTTTTATTATTAATATAAAACTTGTCAAATGTCCCGCTCTTACATTTATTTATATAAATTTCTATTTTATTCAAAGATTTTATGCATTCGATCTAGGAGTCACGTGATACAATAAGCGAAACGAACTTAAAAAATCCGTATTTTAGATTGAATTGACGCATGACGGATTGGTAAATTGCATCATGGGATGCATTTGACGGATAGGATCGGACGGATTGGTGACTGATCGATGACGGATTGGTGACTGATTGATGACGGATCGGTGAATGATTGAGACCGGATCGATGACTGATTGGTGACTGATTGATGACGCGTGACGGATCGCAAAAACTGTTGCATTGATCGGTTCAAGTACTGTACATGTAACCAAATGTAGAACCCCCCTTTTATGTCGCTGATACAAAAGGAGCTTGTAATCCCCGTTAACTGAAATGTAAACCATTGCATTATATTATCATTTTTTGACAAGCTATCCAAGAGTTTACATGTTTTGTGAATTTAACATGTTTTGCAATAATCAAGATTATTCCAATCTTAAGGTACAGCTTAGGTAATTTTACTTTTTTACTTTCCCACACACTGCTTATTGTTTAATTTACTTTGAAAATGTATTTGATTTATCTTCTATAAATAAAGGTAATAACAAAACTACTTATTTACTTAATTATTTTGTGTTAAAATTTTTGCTTTGTTTTGGATTATTAAAAGGGGAAGGTTAGGCCAAAAAACTAGTTTAACTCAGCAACATTTTATATGTGTCCTTCCTAAGTCAGGAATCTTTGACAAAGCTTTTGTTTGTATTGTTCTTATTGATGTTTTCTGTTCCTAGTTTTAGAGAAGGGTCTATTGTTGACTATTATAGAAATAGATTTGAATTACTAGTATATGCCTTTGATATAGACCGTGGACCAATTTTAGAACATCGAGCAGTCCCTAGTGGCCTCGTTTAATGATGGTGGTGGTTTTCCATTGAGTGTTTTCTAAATTACAGCTTGTTATGTAAGCTGTGTCGCGTACACCTGCTTCATTTTTTTTCTAAGAATTGTAACGATCAACCTCTAATGTCCAAGAAGAACAGACAAAACAAAGCATAACGAAGAAGAATTTGTGTAGACCACAGTACAGGGATGTCAAAAGTAAGGTCATTTTTTTAGTTTAAAAATATAGCACCAATATTTAATTAAATATATCTAATATATTATTTATTAAATAAATTTAATATATTATGATTAGATATATTAACATAGAGAATATAAAATGAATACTTCTTAGTTCTCCTTTACAAACATTGTTGAAGGACTTGGTTCTCACACCAAGAATAAATTTACAAAATTGAGTCCATTTAAATATGTAATTGTTCTAGAATATTTGAATTTATCTCCTTTTTCACAGATTTTTTTTATCAGACATCGGTTTCTTCGTGACCGACTTTTGAAGCAGGGCTATAAGAAAATACGTCTCATACGATCACTAAAAAAATTCTTTCTTCGTTATCAGCCACTAGTAGAAAAGTTCAAAATTGAGTTAAAAGATATGATAGTTAATTGTTTTAATTAGTGTTTGACTAGTCTGCTGTACTGAGATGATCACCTCAATATCCCTATTGTGTCTCACAACTATGTTGTGTTCTATGGTCATTACCGGATCCTAAGATCGCAATGGAAGAGGGAGGTTTGGCGCCATAAAACCTGGTTTAACCCACCATTTCGTTTGAAATGCCTGTACCAAGTCAGGACCATTGCGATCCACCAGTTCTCTGGTATGACTGATTCGTTTTTGTCATTTTCTCTGGACTATGATATTGATCATTCAAGTTCGGTAGTTTTGTTATTACCTTTATTTTTGTATTTTTCTGCATTATTTTGAAATTTTAATAAGCAAATGGTCAACCAGACTTCTGACCATAAAGAGCTATGTTTAATCGTGTTGTTAAAATTTTGAATTGTGTAAACTACAGGCCCTAGTTAAATATTTATACTTTTACTGTACAAAGAAGGACAACTCTATTCAAACCCCACTGCAAAATAGATTGAAATGGTCGGAAATGCCTTTCTAAATTGGGTCGTAAAAGTCCATAATAACTCTTTGTGTCAATGTATAATGCGATTTAAATTATCCGACTTAACGGAAATATAAACATAAACATTGACTCTATCATGTTGTGGAACAAGGTACAGTAGCGTAGCTTTCATTGAGGCAATGAGGCAAATGCCTCACTAAATGAAAATTTTAAAAAAATTAAAATGTCAGAAAAAAGAGGGAGAGAGGGGAAGAGAGAGAGAAAGAGACACACGAAAATAATCAATGCGGGTTGGCGAACATTGCAGTTTACCGGAGAATCTCACGTATCGTTAACGTCGTCCCTATGATATAAGCGTAAGAAAAGTTTGAAACGCGGAAAAAACCCAAAGTTTGAAAAAGGCCAACTAAAGTTAAATACAATGCTCAGGGGTACAACAGGAAGTAACCCCAAAAGACAGTCACACTTCAAAATCTCCGTCAGAGTCCGAGTCCGAAACTACTGAATCGACGGGAGAAGCCAGTACCACTGAAGGTAAATTTAACGTTTTGGCTGACGGATATCGTTAGAACGGGGTCTCATCCTGTATTTATAATACAGAAATGAAAAAAGCAAATTCCCCGTCTTCCTATTGAAATAATTCCCCTCCTTTTCGGTTGTTGACCCGTAACACGTTTTTGTAACTCTTTTCTCATAAATTCTTAGAAAATGCGGTGTCCTATAGTTTCGCCTTTTCGATTTTGTCTGTCTGTCCGTCCAAAACCGCAATTTCGTGTGAACAATTTAACAAACAAACAAAAAAACTATATGAAGTAGGGATCGCCTTCGTCAGTTTGTCTGTCTGTCCGTCCAGGTAAACACTAAAACTAACATAAATTATATGAAGTAGGGATTGCCTTGTCGGTTTGTCTGCCTGTCCGTCCAGGACCACTATTTCGTGTGAACACTAAAACTAAAAAATCAATACTATTTATTTGAAGATTCGTACAGCATAGTATACACTTCCGTTAAGAACATATACATGTATAAACTTCAATTTTTCACAAACGGGAACATTCCGACTTTGTCCGCATAGAATTTTTTATTTTTATCTCCCATATACGGCCATTAGGGTAAAATTTCGCTTACAGTTTTACAGTGGTCTAAAATTGACTCAAGAGAGTCCCTCTATGTCAGGTTTACTCCTCAGATTATTACCCTAATGTATATGTAATTTTTCGACTTTTGCTCACGATGCCAGTAGGGTCCGTCCTATGCGAGAGGTCGTTTTCGGCAATGAGATGACTTAAACACTGGAGCCGTTCCATCATGAAAGACGACAGGCTCGCAGTTCTAGCCTGCTTGTACATACACCGGGATGTTTTCATTTCCAAAAGAGAACTTTTAAAAAAAAAATGACAGCGCCAAAATACGTAGGATTGGGCCTCTTCAACTTAAAATGTCACACTTCTGTTTTATACATGGTTACAAAGTTTGAAAGTCATGGTCACAACAGTACTAAACTTTTAGAAAATATTACATCTAAATAAAGTGAATATATTAGCATTCTCTTGATTTTGTCCGTCTGTCTGTCAACACAAACACAACAGTTAGAAAAGAAGTGCAGAGCTGAAATTTTACACGGTCATTCACTCACTGTCATTTGAAGATTTGTATAGTCAACTTTTATGCAAGTCCATTGAAATATTGCAATAAAAATAAAAAAATGCCAAGCGGATCATATAAATACCATTTTTTTCAACAGATTTACCTCATCATTTTCTTAAATGAAAGCCAGGAAAACGCGTCTCTGGCGTTCTATTAGAAAAAAAAATCTGGAGGGGGCAAACCCCCCCAAAAAAAATTTTCGCCTCGCTTCGCTCGGCGAATTGCCTCACTAAATATAAGAGGCAAGCTACGCCCCTGAGGTAAATAGTTTACACCTTCTGTCGCTAATTATGGAACTGTTACCTATTATTCATTTTAGGAACATTATTAACCATCTACGACAACAAAAGCCCGTCAATTTACAATGTATATTGAAAACAAAAACAATGTGATATAGAATCACCTTTCAATTTCCGCGTCTTTATATCTCATCATCTTATAAAAATCTGTACATTATGCGCGACTTTCACAATACTTGCACTGACCACAAAAAAACCCATTAGAATTTTATCTTTTTTATTGGTGTAGCAAAGAAACGGGGGAAGTCAAGTGGCAATCTTTAATCCATTTTCCAAGTGCCTGTGATATTTCAAGTTACTGAAAATATGAATATACAGCATAACCAAATTTCCCGATTTTATACCCGTTCTGGTAATTGTATACACAATGCAAGACTGTTATATATAAGTGTATTGGTATTTAAAATACACTAGAAAACCCCTTCACCAAAAATAGAGTTATATACGGGTATTCTGATTATATCATCCCTTTAAATAACTGTTCAATCAGATTAAAGAATTTGGTTACTTATTTATTAGAATACACAGATCCATGAAGAAAGGGGTAATGGCGACGAATATTTGGTTCTTTAAGTGTATGACTGATTTTAAAGGTAGGTAAAATGATATAGTGATAGCTTTAAGGTTGTGCTTTAGTTAAATGAGCACTCTTGCAGTTAATTGTGTGAACTCCAGCCTATGAATAGTGTACAATATGAAAAGAAATCAAAAGGATTAAGAAAGGTTTAAGAAGACGGAAGTAATTTTTTATGGCAAATGGAAACTTCCTTTTATTTTTCTATCTACTTTTTTTGTATTATATATATTTTAATTTCTTGATTCCTGGTTTTTAATTATGCCCTTACAATTTATTAACTGTGTTTGTGCTAATAAATTTACGATCTTTTCATTGGTACCAACAAGCGTATCAAGTTCAACATATCTTTTATTATAGAAATTCCGATATATGTTTTTTTATTCACTCTACAAATTAAATGCGTAATGAGAAAAATAATATTTTTTTTATATATCAATAGGATGAAACCAATTGAAAATTTGATTTTCAAGATGTAAGATGCCATGTATAACTCCGATAAGCAAAGAGGCAACTATGGGGCATTCGAGTGTCAAAAGTCCAAAAGGGCAACTTGTTCGACAAATTCGGTAAACATGAAAATTATATGAATATAATACTGATATATGTAGTATGTGGAGTATTGCATTTCACCAAGTTTCATAATATACAGTTTAATTCAATGTTTTATGTAATTGTGCGATCGAAATTCATAATTCTTTACATTCTCAAATTATTACATTGTTACGATTTTAGTAACAAATTCCGCAAGAGACAAGACAATTATAAATCGATGTTTTTTTCTATTTACATTATCACAAAAATAATCGAGAATGTAAGTCAGGGCTGCAGATACGTGTTTCATCATTACTTTTGAAATTTGCCCTCGGGTATCAAATCATTGTGGAGCAGTCTTGCTGTTTTGCCCGACATCTACATCGATAGGTTAATTAAGATGAAGAAAATAAGGCCATAGAACTGATAAATTGCTTCATACAGATGTCGTCTCAAGTCGACGATTTTATAAGCGTCGGGGTAGGTTACAAGTCCCAATAGTGTTGCATGTCAGCATCATCCTCTTCCCAGAAAACAACAGTTAATCACTGTTCAAAGAGCCATACAGCGCATGCTCCTTCTCAATTATATTTATGATAGCCAAAAAGCGGTCTCCTTTTTGGAAATCCCGGATTCCT
The DNA here is from genome assembly GCA_963971305.1 of Arcuatula senhousia. Lineage (NCBI taxonomy): Eukaryota > Metazoa > Mollusca > Bivalvia > Mytilida > Mytilidae > Arcuatula > Arcuatula senhousia. The sequence continues at coordinate 9,289,363 of OZ020317.1, read as the reverse complement.
TTTTGGTTTTGAATTAACTTAAACTTAGATTTCGTTTGCCTCTCAGGGGCATAGCTAGAAATTAAAGGAAGGACAGGTAAAGGGGTAGGTTCGGTTAGAACCATAATTAACCCAAAATTTTAACTTGGAGTAAACTTTCTGAAGTTACTGCCAAATATGTTTTGAAATGCTGTAGTTTAAGGAATACCCAAAACTAGCTACAAAATATTCATCAATTTTGAGATAACTGGTCTAGAAATCATATAAATTTAGCATTTTAGAACATTTTTGTTAGTAATATCTTAATTTAATATAGAAAGCATACGTCGAGAAAAACAATTGTGTGATGAAATGCTTATTTAAGAAAGATAAATAGATGGGCAAAGAATAAATGTTGTCAAGGAATGTGCTCTATACAAATTTTAAGAAAAAAAAAAAAACTTGTTAACCAAATAAAATGTAGCAAATATTATTTTTTTCGAGTTTTTAGCATGTTTATGACGTCGTAATATCATGCTTAATATCGTCAGCATATGAGATTGATTTAATATTTAAAGTTGGATTATCTAATGACTGAATTACGTCAAATTTAGATGGTACAATATTGACAATTTGTGCATAATGGGCCAATTTCAGCCCTTCCTGAACATACTTCTTTTTTGGTGAGGGTCACAAGGAGCGGACGCTCCTTCTCCAGGACGCTTTGCGGATTTAACGTTTTAAAAAGCTGTTAAAACTATCGCTCTTCTTAGAACTTTACTAATTTTGGATGTATCTATTTAATAGTTTTTTATACGACCGCAATTGTTTTGTGTTGGTATTTGATATAGCGTTGTCGCCGTTGTCGTTGTCCTCGTTGTCGTCCGTAAACACTTTGGTTTCCGTGCGATAACTTAAGTTGTAAAAAACTCAATTGTTTTAAACTTATAAGGGAAGGTTGGTGTTTCATTTGTCCCTGGCCCCTACTGTTTCAGAAGAGAGGGCCAAAAAGACTATAACCGGTGTAATGACATAACGTCTGTAGAATGTGTATTTATGGCCCGACCACGTATATGGATCGGACATATAGTTTTACCCTTGTCCGTCCGTTCGTCCGTCCGTCCGTAACACTTTGGTTAAGTTCTTAGTTAAGGTCCATTACTCGGATACTAGATGTTGGAGGTCAATGATATTTCACCACCTGATGGGTCTTGGGTAGAGCTACACCACCCACTAGAAATAAGGTCACTGTGACCTGTATTTCATGCATGAACAACTTCGGTTAAATTCTTGGTTAAGGTCAATAACTTGGATACTTGATGTTGGGGGTCAATAATATTTCACCACCAAATGGGTCTTTGGTAGGGCTACACCACCCACTAGAAATTAGGTCACTGCGACCTATATTTCATGCATGAACGACTTCGATTAAGTTCTTCGTTAAGGTCCTTAACTCGGATACAAGATGTTGGGGGTCAATGATATTTCACCATTAGATGGGTCTTGGATAGGGCTACACCACCCACTAGAAATTAGGTCACTGTGACCTATATTTTATACATGAACGACTTCAGTTAGGTTCTTGGTTAAGGTCCAATACTCGGATACTAGATGTTGGAGTTCAATGATATTTTACCACCAGATGGGTCTTGGGTAGGGCTACACCAACCACTAGAAATTAGGTCACTGTGACCTATATTTCATGCATGAACGACTTCGTTTAAGTTCTTGGTTAAGGTCCATAACTTGGACACTTGATGTTGGGGGTCAATGATATATCATCACTATATGTGTCTTGGGTAAGGCGGCACCATCCACTAGAAATGAGGTTACTGTGACCTACATTTTACGCATGAATGACTTTGGTTTAGTTCTTGGTTGAGGTCCATATCTTGAATACTACATGTTGGGGGCCAATGATAATTAACTACCCGATGGGGCTTGGTAACATGGCACCACTCACCAGAAATAAGGTCACAGCGACCTATATTTTAAACATGAAAACTTTTGATCAATTTCTTGATAAAGGTTCATATCCCAGGTAATACACATTGAGGGTCAATGATATTTCAAGAACGGGAGGGCCATCCTGTGGCTCATAGGCACATTTTCTAGTTTTCATCTGATTTTTATCATTCTTTTTATTGTACTTTTCTGTCAACTAAATGTGACAACTGTCTTATGTATCTTGCACCGTAACATTGCTAAGCGGGTCAAAATTTGACCACTTGACCACGCCCCAAAAATCAACTATTAACTATTAATAATAATATCATTAATATTAATTACGAAAGAATATGGAATGTGTGCCAGAAAGACACGATTCACATATTGAAATGATTTTGATAAACGTACATAAGCAAGATTCTGCGAAAAAGTATTTGAAAACAGTGGTATAAATCATTTTTGGAGTGTGAAAAATTCGCTCGATGTTTTAGACAAACTTCGCGCTTTTGAAGGTATTTACCATACAGTTGATAGCTACGATTTTTCTACTTTGTACACTAACCTTCCTCACTGTCTTATAAAAAAACAATTTGAATATCTGGTTAAATGGTGTTTCGATAAATCTAAAAGTGACTATATCTGCTCTAAAGTTTCTAAATTATTTAATAAATCGTTTTTTAGCAACGAGACTCATAAAGGTTACGTCAATTGGACTGATGCAGAAATGATAACTGCTCTAAATTATCTTTTGGACAACATTTATATTCGTTTTGGGAGAACAATTTATCGCCAAGTCATTGGTATCCCTATGGGAACTAATTGTGCCCCTCTTATTGCTGACCTTGTCTTGTATTGTTAGGAATCCCAATTTATGGCAAAACTTCATAAGGACCCCAACAGACAACATCTCATTGAAACTTTTAATTATACATACAGATATTAAGACGACATTCTTTCACTAAACAATCCCACATTTTCTAATTTTATTACAGAAATTTATCCCAAGGAATTAACTTTGAATAAATCTAACCTTTCTGGTGATAGATGCCCATTTTAAGATCTAGATTTAAGTATAATCAATGAAAAATTACACACTAAAATATATGATAAACGGGATGAATTTTCATTTCCTATTGTGAATTTTCCTTTTCTAGAGGGAGATGTACCACTTGCTCCGTCTTACGGAGTATATATTTCACAGTTGGTAAGATATGCTAGGATCTGCAGTGGTGTGACTGATTTTAATGATAAAAACCGGTGTATTACAAAAAAATTACTAAAACAAGGATATTGTTACCACAAATAAGTGAAGTCGTTTACTAAGTTTTATCATAAATATCTATACCTTATTGGAAAATTTAACTGTACACGACGACTTTTGATTGATAAGGGAATATCCCATCCAGATTTCTACGGTAATGTTGTTTGTAGAGCAAATAAATTCAAAAACAATCCCTTGGGAATGCAAAATTGGCTTAAAACTTTATTAAATAAAGGTTATGAAATGGATATTTTAGTAAAATCTTTGAATTTAGTCTTCTTTGGTAAAAATATTGATAATTTGATACTTACTTTAAAATGTTAATTGCCTTTTTATACTTGTGTCATTTTTGAGCATTACAGCGGTCAAGTGTGTCGGTTTTGTGTGATGATGCATCATCAAATCATAAGTGTTTGACGTGTTGTGTCGGATTTAAAATCGATTTTTTTACATCAGTCAGTGGATGCTTCTTAGCTAGCTGTCAGTAACTTCGAGTGTTCTCAAGAGAGTATATTTACGTCCCGTTAATTACTTGTCCTTTTGTCTCAGATACTCTCTTGTTGAATTGAACTTCTATCGATTTGATTTTTACTGTGTGTTAGTTTGTGCTTTGTTATTGATAATCATTAGGGGGAAGGTTGGCGCCAAAAAACTAGTTTAACCCCGCCACATTTTAATGTGCCTGTCCTAAGCCAGGAATCTTTATCAAAGCTTATGTTTGTATTAAGTCGAATTTATGTTAATTGTTTTTTTTTTGTCAAGAAGAGGGTCTTTCAATGCACTTTGGATTGGGCTTGAATCATATGTATTTTATTTTCAATCCAGGGGCCAATTGAAAAACAGCGAGCAGCGACCGCTGGTCACATTGAAGGCTGCTGGCTGTTTTCCATTGTGGATATTTAAAATATACGTTTATAATGTAGGTTATGTCGCGTACACTTATTCCACATCTCATTTTCTTCTATTCACTGCGTGTGAGAGCGCTTTTCTGGATAAACCTTCATCAGACACGCTAGAAGTAAAAAACTTTGAAAACCGGTAGAATATTAAATTTGATTAAACAAACACAGAAGCCAAAAAATATTACAACAATGACCAAACAGATAAATTTAACAAATTTTAAAGAAATAGCCAACCATTGTCAAATTCTGGAAATATGTAAACTGTGTCTTTCCAACACATATTCCAGTGCTCGAAAATATATTAGAGCATACAACTGAAGCACAAGGAAGCTTTCTACGACCTCCACACGGCACTAAAGCCAAACTCTAAAATAATATTAAAAACGAAAGAATATGGAATGTGTGCCAGAGAGACATTATCCACATATTGAAATGATTCCGCAGTTCGATTTTCAAATTCTATTATATTCGGAATCCTTGCCTGTGTTTTTCAATTAGATTTCCAATATATCCTACCGTTTTTAAGAAATTAGGGATCAAAAGGGCCAAAAACAAAAATTTTAGTTTGTCTGAACGAATGGTTTTATGCAAGAACTATAAATGAGGTAAGTTGGCTGGTCAGATGTTATATTGTTTTAAAATAATACTTCGTCTTGCATTTGAGATCTGTGGCCCCTACTGTTCCATAGAAAAGGGGCCAAAACGGGTAAAGTGTATGTCTAAATAAATCTGCTGTAGAAAGTTTTTTAATTAGATTTGGATAAAAAAGATTCATTGTATTCCTTAATAAATTCTTTTAAATAAATGCATTAGTAATTTTTATGTATCTTGCACCTTTACACTGGTAGGGGGGTCAAATTGGCCAATTTCCAAAATATTAAGTAAACTTATTTTCCAAATCTTTTTCAATGGAATCCTTGCGAAAATCTTACTTGCATTTTTTAATTAGATTTGCAATTATATATCCTACTGTTTTTGGCATTTTCAATATTTTGGTAGAGCGCCTCTGATGAGTCTTGAATAGACGAAACGCGCGTCAGGCGTAGCAATATTTATTGTCTGGAACTTTGTTGTCATTTGTATTTGTAATATTAGGGGTCAGAGGGACCAAAACACCAATAATAAGAGTTTGTTCAAAGGCTTGTATGAATGAAAACAATCAAATGAAAGTCCACCAAAGAATACATGTGTCAAAATCTTTTCAGAGTCCACAAGGGGCTTCATGTGTCTAAAACGATTGACGATCCATATTGGGCATCCAACGTACATTGTTCAACATATTGCGGTCGTATCATGCTGCGCGATGTTTTTTATTGAAATGATGACAAAATAAAAGCCATCATTAAAAAGATCTTTTTTTATCCATGTACAATGTCTCATGAGCACCACAAAAATTGAAACGAATTAGGAATACAGAACCTTTGTTTCACATGGCAAACTTCACATGCCAGAGCATGTGGGGAGTACAACGACTTCCTTGATAGAGCCACACGGCTGACAAGCAAATTGTTAACACAGGGGTACGTTGCTCCCAGGTTGTTGTCATCACTCAAGAAATTTTACGGACGACATCACGTGCTGGTATACAAATACGGAATTTCTATCTCTCAGATGAGCACAGATGTTGGTTTGACATAGAGTTTTGTAATGTCATCCTTTCCGGATTTGACCAACACTTAATCGATCTTTGGCAACGTGACGGGTGTGCTATAGCAAGCAGGAACTGCTTACTCTTCCGGAGCACCTGAGTTCACTCTCCTTTCGACATTCTGTTTGGTCAAATTCAAAATTTAAATCTAATCATAAGTTATCTATCGAATGGACTTTAACTTTTCTCTGTAAGTGGTCATTCATGTGGAAAATGAAGGTCACAGCCGGCATCCAAAGTCTGCATTGTGCTTAGCATCACTATAGATACTTCTACTATATCAATATGCTGAATTGACACTTGACAGTAAGTGTGCTCGGACCTTAACCATTCTTCTTTAGGTGGATCCGGACGCCGATGCCCATGGTGTTATATTAGCCCCTCACTTTCGTGAGGTAAGCTCAAAATGAAAGGTTACAAAATTAGAAACAGTTTCTAAAATCAATCTCATCCTTTCATTCACAGATAAAAATACAATAATTATTGTGGTTTTGTTTTTTCAGAAAACACTTTAATTCTACTCTCAAATAAAATGGGGGCCTGGGTGGCCGAGTGGTTTAAGGCGCTGATTTAAATACCACACTATTGATCACTAGACGATCACCTCTCAGCTAGTGCTTGAGTCCCGTTTGTAATTTACAAAAAGGTACTTCCACAACTGTATGTGATTAGGTTTGTCAGTTACCTGCCAAAGGTCGGTGGTTTCCTTTGGGTACTCCAGCTTCCTCCACCATTAAAACTGATCGCCCTTTATGGCCCAGGTACGTCGATAAAGGACGTTTAACACCAGCACAACAGACACACTCAAATAGAATGAATGCCTCATCCGAGATAATCAAGCATAAATCATTTGTGTAAACTAATTTAACATGTCAGTCTTGTCATGCTTATGTGGCTTTAAAAATCTTTTAATGACAATTACATTCTCGTTACATATAACTTAATTGTAATGATCCAAGCTGTAAAGATGATTAGAATATTATCATGAAAACATTTTAATTGGATGTTTTGATAACAGTTGTTTCATAAACCTCAAAATTATTAATTGTTTTTGATTGTGACCAAAGCTTTAGCTTACTTTTTAATATAAATCTATTGATCATGATTATGACGATACTTTTATTTTGTTCAACAGGTAACCGAACCACAACAAAAAAGAAAAAAAAAACTAGGACAAACTGATAATTATGTCTCCCAAACAAAGGTTTGGGAGACATATTGCTTTTGTACGGTTTCTTATTATTATTCTTCTTCTTTCTTTCTTTTTTCTTTCCGTGCTAGTTTGTCTGCGCGTTTTCTCAGAGATGCAATGCCCGAACATTCTTAAACTTTGGGAACATGTAAAGGGTTACCTGAAGTTTTGCAAACGACTTTTAAAATTTTCAAAATGGCCACCGTTTCCATGGAAACAAGAAAAGTTCATAATATAGGACATTGCAATATCTAGGTAACCTAGGTGCGCAGGGTTCTGAAATTTTGTAGGGTGATAGAGCAAAACATTCTCTTTAATAATACGGAAAAAAATTTTGAAGCGATATTTACGGTTTTCGAGATATAAATGAAAATGTGATTTAAAGGGAGATAATCGGGTCAAAATTTTAATATAAATTTCAAAGTTGTCTGATTATGATGAAAATTGGTATACTGATAGATTATGATGTTGCGAGTAATATTTTATAACTTTAATTAAAATTCGATGATGGCGGCCATTTTGAATCCAAGATGGCTGCCAAAATTTCAAAGTGGTCTGATTATGATGAAAATTAGTATACTGATAGATTAAGATGTTGCAAGTAAGATGCTATATGCAAAATTAAAATTTGACAATGGCGGCCATTTTGAATCCAAGATGGCCGCCAAAATTTCAAAGTTGTCTGATTATGACACAAATTGGTATACTGATAGATTATGATGTTGCGAGTAATATGCTAGAACTAAAATTTAATTTTGACCATGGCGGCCATTTTGAATCCAAAATGGCCGCCAAAATTTGAAAGTGGTCTGATTATGATGAAAATTGGTATACTGATAGATAATGATGTTGCAAGAAATATTCTATAACTAAAATTAAAATATGACGATGGCGGTCATTTTGAATTCAAGATGGCCACCAAACTTTCAAAGTGCTCAGATTTACATGAAAATTGATAATTAGGTTTTTTTGACATGCTAAAGAGAATAGTGGCAATGGGAGTTTGTTTGGGAGACATTCGTGTTTGCATCCAAACACAATCATACCTAGTTATGTCCCCGAACACGAAGTGTCGGGGACATATTGTTTTTGCTCGGTTTCTTATTATTATTATTATTATTATTATTATTATTATTATTATTATTATGTCCCCGAACACGAAGTGTCGGGGACATATTGTTTTTGCTCGGTTTCTTATTATTATTATTACTATTATTATTATTATTATTATTATTATTATTATTATTATTATTTTTCTCGGTATTCTGGACCGTGAACTTGTCCACCTCATTTTTTCAACATCTTTTAAGGTAGGAAGCTGAAACTTCATAAAACAAGAGTATGGAATGGGAAATTGTGCTTTTTGTATTTTTCGTCGAAATCGAACGACCCCTTATAGGTCAAAAAAGGGCCTCAAAATGGCTCCTCGAAACCGAAGTTGAATTTTTCCTGGCATTTCTGATCCGGCAGGGTTAGGAAAAATTCCTTTATAGGGTAAGTGCGGACATTCAATACCTTTCATTTAAAAAAAAAATTTTGAAAATCGGACTTACCGTTTTCAAAATTTTGCAAAAAATCGAAATTTATTTTTTTGGTAAGATTGAGTTATCTTTCTTTGTATTTTGTATTTTGTAATAGTAATGTAAAAATTCTTAACTTTGTTATTTCTTAATGAAAATCGGTTTTCAAGGTAATAGTGGTATGCCGAGTTCATTTTTGGTATCGAAAAAATTTTTTGGCGGCCATTTTCAAAATGGCGGCTAAAATTTCCCGCCAAAATTTAAACTTGCTCCGATTTTGATGAAAATTGGTATATAAGGTAATAATAGTATGGCGAGATGATTTTTGACATCAAAATTTTTTTTATCGTCGGCCATTTTCAAAATGGCCGCCATTTCCCGCCAAAAGTAAAGTTACTCCGATTTTGACGAAAATTGGTATATAAGGTAATAGTGGTATGGCGAGATGATTTTTGACATCAAAATTTTTCTATCGTCGGCCATTTTCAAAATGGTCGCCATTTCCCGCCAAAATTAAAGTTATTCCGATTTTAATGAAAATTAATATACAGGGTAATTGTGGTATGGGGAGTTCATTTTTAGCATCAAATTTTGTTTATGGTCCGATGCAACAGCTTTAAGATGCGACTGTGTGACTCTTCTCGACTATATGAGATTAAGGGAGAATAATATCTCATATGGATGTCAACCAAAAGCTTCTCCGTAACGTTTTTAGCATTTCATTGAAGAGTGGCTCCATTGTAGAGGACGAGAGCGGTAGTTATGCTCGCTAGTCACTACAATAGTTTACAAGTACGCTACCAATGCTTGTAAAAAGGGTGCTTCAATGGAATGATAAGGGCGTCATTGCTTAAACAGGGTTCCGACAAAAGCCAGAAATATTGTCAAAGAGGGGTACGTGAGGGGACATGTATGTGACTCGCTTGCGATCACAATTAGAACTAGTTATTATTATTTTTCTCGGTATTCTGGATCGTGAACTTGTCCACCTCATTTTTTCGACATCTTTTAAGGTAGGAAGCTGAAAATTCATAAATCAAGAGTATGGAATGGGAGATTGTGCTTTTTGTATTTTTCGCCGAAATCGAACGACCCCATATAGGTAAAAAAAGGGCCTCAAAATGGCTCCTTGAAACCGAAGTTGAATTTTTCCTGGCATTTCTGATCCGGCAGGGGTAGGAAAAATTCCCTTATAGGTTAAGTGCGGATATACAATACCTTTCATTTAAAAAAAAAAATTTTGAAAATCGGACTTACCGTTTTCAAAATTTGGCAAAAAATCGAAAATTATTTTTTTGTAAGATTGAGTTATCTTTCTTTGTACCATATATTTTGTGATATTAATGAAAAAAAATCTCAACTTTGTTATTTCTTAATGAAAATTGGTTTACAAGGTAATAGTGGTATGCCGAGTTCAATTTTGGAATCGAAAATTTTTTTTGGGGCAGCCATTTTAAAAATTTTAAAAATGGCCGCCATTTCCCGCCAAAATTAAAATTACTCCGATTTTAATGAAAATTGGTATATAAGGTAATAGTGGTATGGCAAGTTGATTTTTGACATCAAAATTTTTTTATCGTCGGCCATTTTCAAAATGGCCGCCGTTTCCCGCCAAAATTAAATTTACTCAGATTTTAACGAAAATTGGTATATAAGGTAATATATGTATGGTGAGTTGATTTTTGACATCGAAATATTTTTATTGTCGGCCATTTTAAAAATGGCCGCCGTTTCCCGCCAAAATTAAACTTACTCCTATTTTGATGAAAATTGGATAAATTAAGTTATCTCAAATGCCAAGAGACATTGACAAAGAGGGGTACGTGAGGGGACATTTTTGTGACTCGCTTGCGATCACAATTAGAACTAGTTATTTTATTGTGTTTTCTTTACATGTTGGGTTAAGATATTAGTTTAAGAATACTTAAATGTTGTTAACTGTACAGTTAGTGAAAATCTATTCTAGGTTTTGGGTCTATCTAAAAATTTGAACATACGTCATATTGTGTATTGGTACATTTGTATTATAGTCATGAAGTACAGCTTTTTGCACCTAAGTAACTCTTGCTTGGATTTGGTTCAGTTTAGATTGCGTGATGCATTTAAACTAAGCATCCCCTTTTGCGCATATTGGCATTTTGAATGAAATTGATAAACTAACTGAACATGGCAGACAAAAGCTTTATACAATAATATATTTTCTCAAATTAGAAGGAGTTTGGATACAAAAAAACGACATTTTAATCATTTCTAGAATTCCCCGCACTAAATCAAAAGGAGATAATTTATACAGAATAAAAAGGATTTTTTTCAGTTTTCTCACGTATCTTGAAAAAATGTACGGTTACCCTACATTTTTTCCTCAAATTTCAAAAAAGCTTTTGAAAAGGGACTTTCCTTCAGAATTTAAGCTGTTTCTATAGCAGAAATTCTTATTCAGGTGCCTCTATAGCTTTTTCCCCATATATCTTATATAAAATTATTGATACTCTGCTATATTTAGAAAGCTGATGGCACTCTAAAATTAACGGTGACCCCCCTCTTTGTATTTGCTATTTGTATCTATACATTAAGGTCTATTAATGTGATAAAACATCGTTGTCTATTAATATTAATGTTTGCTTGCTTCTCTTTTTTTTGTTGGGGGTCGGACTTTAGACATTTAGATATTTGAATGCTCCTTGGGTGCGTCTTTCCTTTGTGGCATCATTTATCGAACATTATAGTAATTCGTTTTAATATGACACTATGACAATATAAACTAACGCATAAACCACTTGAAAATGTTTCATATCTATATGGTCAATGAAGTTTAGAAAGGATACACTTGTTAATCATTGAACGTTTTCATTAGTTATGTCCCCGACCACGAAGTGTCGTCGGGGACATATTGTTTTTACTCCGTTTCTTATTTTTCTTCTTCTTATCATTATTATTATGTCCCCGAACACGAAGTGTCGGGGACATATTGTTTTTGCTCGGTTTCTTATTATTATTTTTTTTTTTATTATTATTATTATTATTAAGTCACCGACCACGAAGTGTCGGAGACTTATAGTTTTTGCACCGTTTCTTATTATTATTTTTTTTTTCTCAGACACAGCTTTGTCCGCAGGATTACCGAAAAGTGCCTGAAGCGATTCTCATGAATCTTGGAATATATTTAGGGTCGCATATGTAGGTGGGCCTCATGGTTTTAAAATTTTCAAAATGGCCGCCGTCAAATTAGGGTACCGAAAAATTATCTCGGAAACCACTGGATGGATTTCGACGAAATTTGGCATGTTGGTAGAGGGGAGTAAGGGAAGTTGAATGCTGGATACGAAAAATTCAAGATGGCTGCCATTTTCAAAATGGCCGCCGTCAAAAATTGACCAAAATTTTGTCCGCTAAATTTTTCTACCTAAACCTCGATGGATTTGCATGAAATTTTGTATATGAATAGACCAATATATGTAGATGTTTTTTTTACTAAGAAAAAATTTTTGCGCGTCGGCCATTTTCAAAATGGCCGCCATCGAAAATTTAAAAATGGGATATTTCTAAAACTACTTGACGGATTGCAACAAAATTTGGTATTTTGTTAGATGGGAGAAAGGGAAGTTGAATGGCCAATTCCAAAAAAATCAAGATGGCCGCCATTTTCAAAATGGCCGCCATCGAAAATTGTAAAATGGGATATATCTAAAACTACTTGACGGATTCCAACTAAATTTGGTATTTAGGTAGATGGGAGTAAGGGAAGTTGAATTGCCAATTCGAAAAAATCAAGATGGCCGCCATTTTCAAAATAGCTGCCATCGAAAATTGAAATAATGGGGGATCTCGGAAACTATTTGACAGATTTCAACACAATTTTATATGGTGATGCAGTTCAATATGTCGCTTCGAAATACATGCAGTTCAAACGGGAGGTGACTTCTGTGTTGGCATCCCAACACAATCACATCTAGTTATTATTAGTATTCTTTAGTGTGAACTTGTCCGCTCGATTTAAAGAACATCTTTAAAGATAGGAAGCTTAAACTTGATATATTAAGAGTATGGAGTGTGAAATTGTGTAATCAGGTTTTTTCGTCAAAATCAAAGGACCCCTTATAGGGTAAATAGAGGCCTGAAAATGGCTCCTCAAAATCAAAGTTGAATTTTTACTGGCATTTCCAAACCGGCTGGATAAGGGAAAATTCCTTTCACTATGTAGTAGGTATATATAAGAGGTATCATACAAAAAAGATTTTTTAAAATCAGACTTACCGTTTTCAAAATTTTGCAAAAAAACGAAAAAAAAAATTTAAAGGGGAGATAATCCAAATTGAATTTTTGGAAAAAAATTAAACTTCATTATTTTTAAATGAAAATTTGGATTTAAGGTAATTTGGGTATGCCGAGTTTATTTTTAGTATCGAATTATTTTTATCGGCGGCCATTTTCAAAATGGCCACCACTTCCGGTAAAAATTGAACTTGCTCTGATTTTTACCGGAAATTGATATCGAGGGGTTTTGAAGGGTGGCGCATTCAGGCGCATCGTCGAAAATGTCGAAAAATTTAAAATGGTCGCCACTTCCGGTAAAAATTCAACTTGCTCTGATTTTAACCAAAATTGATATCTAGGGGTTTTGAATGATAACGAATTGAGGCGCATTGTCGAAAATTTTAAAATGGCCTCCACTTCCGGTAAAGATTTAACTTGCTCGGATTTTATCGAAAATTGATATCTAGGGGTTTTGAATGATATTGAATTGAGAAGTGTTGACTAAAATGTCGAAAAATTCAAAATGGCGGCCACTTTCGGAAAAATTCAACTTGTTCAGATTTAAACGAAAATTGATATTCAAGCATTATAATGGATGGTGAACAGAAAAATGTGTTCAAAGAAGCAAGATATTAACAAAGAGGGGTACGTGAGGGAACATCTGCGACTTGCTTTGCGATCACAATTATACCTAATTATTATGTCTCCCAAACAAAGTTTTGGGCGACATATTGCTTTTGTACGGTTTATTCATCTTCTTCTTTTTTCTTTTTTTTTCTTTCCGCGGATCAGTGTCTACGCGTTTTCTCAGAGATGCTTTGCCCAATCATTATGAAACTTTGGGAACATATAAAGGGTGACCTGAAGTTTTGCAAACGACTTTTAAAATTTTCAAAATGGCCCTCGTTTCCTTGGACACAGGAAAAGGTCATTATATAGGACATTGCAATATTTCGGTTACCTAGGTGCGTAGGGTTCTGAAATTTTGTGGGTGAATAGGGCAAAAAATGGTCTTCAATAGTACGAAAAAAATATTTTGAAGCGATATTTACGGTTTTCGCGTTATTTACGAAAAAGTGATTTTTTGGTCCGAAAATTCAAAGTGGTCTGATTATGATGAAAATTAGTAGATTATGATATTGCGAGTAATATTCTATTACTATATTTAAAATTTGACGATGGCGGCCAATTGAATCCAAGATGGCCGCCAAAATTTCAAAGTGGTCTGATTATGATGAAAATTGGTATACTGATAGATTATGATGTTGCAAGTAATATTCTTAAGCTAAAATTAAATTTTGACGATAATAGTCATATTGAATCCAAGATGGTAGCCAAAATTTCAAAGTTGTCTGATTATTATGAAAATAGGCATACTGATAGATTATGATGTTGTGAGTAATATTCTATAACTAGAATTAAAATTTGACAATAGCGACCATTTTGAATCCAAGATGGCCGCCAAAATTTCAAAGTGCTCAGATATACATGAAATTTGATATTTAAGGGTTTTTTGACATGCTGAAGAGAATAGTGGCAATGGGAGTTTGTTTGGGAGACATTCGTGTTTGCATCAAAACACAATCATACCTAGTTATTAAGTCGCCCAAAACAAAGTTTGGGAGACTTATTGTTTTTGCAACGTTTCTTATTATGTCTCCCAAACAAAGTTTTGGGAGACATATTGTTTTTGTCCGGTTTCTTATTATCATTATTCTTTTTCTTCTTCTTCTTTCCGCCTAACTTTGTCCGACCACTTTTTTAAAGAATCGATGCCTAATCGATATGAAACTTTGGGAATATGTTTAAATCGACCTGAAGTTTTGCTGACGATTTCAAAAATTTTCATAATGGCCGCCGTTTTCTTGGAAATAGGAAAAGGTCATTATATAGGACATTGCGATATCTCGGTAACCTAGGTGCGTAGGGTTCTGAAATTTTGTGGGTGAATAGAACAAAAGATGGTCTTCAATAATACGTAAAAAATTTTGAAGCCATATTTATGGTTTTCGCGTTATTTACGAAAATGTGATTTTTTGGTCCGAAAATTCAAAGTGGTCTGATTATGATGAAAATTAGTAGATTATGATATTGCGAGTAATATTCTATAACTATATTTAAAATTTGACGATGGCGGCCAATTGAATCCAAGATGGCCGCCAAAATTTCAAAGTGGTCTGATTATGATGAAAATTGGTATACTGATAGATTATGATGTTGCAAGTAATATTCTTAAGCTAAAATTAAATTTTGACGATGGTAGCCATATTGAATCCAAGATGGTAGCCAAAATTTCAAAGTTGTCTGATTATTATGAAAATAGGCATACTGATAGATTATGATGTTGTGAGTAATATTCTATAACTAGAATTAAAATTTGACAATAGCGACCATTTTGAATCCAAGATGGCCGCCAAAATTTCAAAGTGCTCAGATATACATGAAATTTGATATTTAAGGGTTTTTTGACATGCTGAAGAGAATAGTGGCAATGGGAGTTTGTTTGGGAGACATTCGTGTTTGCATCAAAACACAATCATACCTAGTTATTAAGTCGCCCAAAACAAAGTTTGGGAGACTTATTGTTTTTGCAACGTTTCTTATTATGTCTCCCAAACAAAGTTTTGGGAGACATATTGTTTTTGTCCGGTTTCTTATTAAGTCGCCCAAAACAAAGTTTGGGAGACTTATTGTTTTTGCACCGTTTCTTATTAAGTCGCCCAAAACAAAGTTTGGGAGACTTATTGTTTTTGCACCGTTTCTTATTATTATTTTTTATTATTATTATTCTTTTCCTTTCTTAATCATGAACTTGTCCGACACATTTTTGGAAAACGCTTTGACCAATCAAGATAAAACCTGCTGAGATGGGTGGAGGGTCGCTCAGAGGTGTGCAATCCACTTTTGAAATTTTCAAGATGGCCGCCATTTTCAAAATGGCCGCAGTTTAAGATTTTTGGGCCCCTCTCAGATCTCGGAGATGGGTGGATGGATTTTAATGAAAACTGGTACACTAGTAGAGTGATCCTTCCTGAGCATTATGCCGGAAAAAAAATTGACGCGAATGCCGCCATTTTACAATGGCGGCTGTTTTACCACACCCGCCCCCCAAAAACGTCAACTTTGTCCGATTTCAACGAAATTTAATTTCTAGACTTATTTTGATGCACTGATTTGAATGGAATACTATCCAAGGCGATTTTGGGCGACTTATGTGTTGGCATCCCAACACAATCAGTACTAGTTATTATTATTATTCTTCTGATTCTTTATCGTAAAGTTGTCCTCCCTAATTCAAGAAAATGGTTCAAGGAAATTGAATAACACTTGTTGGATTGGATAGTGGGTCACTCGAAGGCGTGTAATCAAGTTTTGAAATTTTCAAGATGGCCGCCGTTTCAAAATGGTGGCCGTCGGAAAAAGTGGGCGGAAATTTTTTTTTCATCGGATCCTCTTGAAAATTGGTCATCTGGGTCAAGCGGGTATGCTGAATTCAAATCTGCGACCGGATTTGGAATCCGACTTCCGGTTTCAAAATGGCGGCCATTTTACTACACCCGCCCCCCTAAAAACGTCAACTTTGTCCGATTTCAACGAAATTTGATTTCTAGACTTATTTTGATTCACTGATTTGATTGGAACTCTATCCAAGGCGATTTTGGGCGACTTGTGTGTTGGCATCCCAACACAATTATACCTAGTTATTCTTCTTCTTTTTTTTTCTTCTTCCGGACATGAACGTGTCCGTGTGGTTTCTCAAAAACTACTCAATGGTTCTTTATGAAATTTTGTAAGGTGATAGAGTGGGTCCCAATGGTGTGCATGCAATTTTCAAAGATTTCAAAAGGGCCGCCGTTTCCATGGAAACAGGTAAAGGTCATAATATAGGACATTGCGATATCTCGGTTACCTAGGTGTGCAAGGTTCTGAAATTTTGGGGGTGAGTAGAGCAAAAGGAGCTCTTTAGTAATACGAAAAAAAATTTCGGAGCGATATTTACGGTTTTCGAGTTATTCACGAAAATGTGATTTTTCGGCCCAAAATGGGAAAATTGTCAAAATGCTACGATTTCGACAAAATTTGGTATCTAGGGGTTTGAAATGATGGCGAGTTAGGATGCGATGTCAAAATTTATGCAAGAGTGACAATATGCGAACGTTTGGGAGATATTTTTGTGTTGGGCATCCCCAACACAGTCAGCACTAGTTATTATTATTATTATTCTTTTCCTTACTTAATCATGAACTTGTCTTCAACATTTTGAGAAAACGCTTTGACCAATCAAGATGAAACATGCTGAGGTGGGTGGAGGGTCACTCAGAGGTGTGCAAGAAGTTTTCAAAATTTTCAAGATGGCCGCCATTTTCAAAATGGCCGCCGTTAAAGATTTTTCGGCCCCTCTCAGATCTCAGAGATGGGTGGATGGATTTAAATGAAAATTAGTACACTGATAGAGTGATCCATCTTGAGCAACATGGCGAAAAAAAATTTGATGCGAACGCCGCCATTTTGAAATGGCGGCCGTTTTGCCACACCCGCCCCCCAAAAACGTCAACTTTGTCCGATTTTAACGAAATTTGATTTCTAGACTTGTTTTGATGCACTGATTTAAATGGAATACTATCCAAGGCGATTTTGGGCGACTTCTGTGTTGGCATCCCAACACAATCAGCACTAGTTATCATTATTCTTTTTCTTCTTCTTCTTTCCGCCTACCTTTGTCCGACCACTTTTTTAAAGAATGCAATGCCTAATCGATATGAAACTTTGGGAATATGTTTAAATCGACCTGAAGTTTTGCTGACGATTTCAAAAATTTTCAAAATGGCCGCCGTTTTCTTGGAAATAGGAAAAGGTCATTATATAGGACATTGCGATATCTCGGTAACCTAGGTGCGTAGGGTTCTGAAATTTTGTGGGTGAATAGAACAAAAGATGGTCTTCAATAATACGTAAAAAATTTTGAAGCCATATGTATGGTTTTCGCGTTATTTACGAAAATGTGATTTTTTGGTCCGAAAATTCAAAGTGGTCTGATTATGATGAAAATTAGTAGATTATGATATTGCGAGTAATATTCTATAACTATATTTAAAATTTGACGATGGCGGCCAATTGAATCCAAGATGGCCGCCAAAATTTCAAAGTGGTCTGATTATGATGAAAATGGTATACTGATAGATTATGATGTTGCAAGTAATATTCTTAAGCTAAAATTAAATTTTGACGATGGTAGCCATATTGAATCCAAGATGGTAGCCAAAATTTCAAAGTTGTCTGATTATTATGAAAATAGGCATACTGATAGATTATGATGTTGTGAGTAATATTCTATAACTAGAATTAAAATTTGACAATAGCGACCATTTTGAATCCAAGATGGCCGCAAAAATTTTAAAGTGCTCAGATATACATGAAATTTGATATTTAAGGGTTTTTTGACATGCTGAAGAGAATAGTGGCAATGGGAGTTTGTTTGGGAGACATTCGTGTTTGCATCAAAACACAATCATACCTAGTTATTAAGTCGCCCAAAACAAAGTTTGGGAGACTTATTGTTTTTGCAACGTTTCTTATTATGTCTCCCAAACAAAGTTTTGGGAGACATATTGTTTTTGTCCGGTTTCTTATTATCATTATTCTTTTTCTTCTTCTTCTTTCCGCCTAACTTTGTCCGACCATTTTTTTAAAGAATGCAATGCCTAATCGATATGAAACTTTGGGAATATGTTTAAATCGACCTGAAGTTTTGCTGACGATTTCAAAAATTTTCAAAATGGCCGCCGTTTTCTTGGAAATAGGAAAAGGTCATTATATAGGACATTGCGATATCTCGGTAACCTAGGTGCGTAGGGTTCTGAAATTTTGTGGGTGAATAGAACAAAAGATGGTCTTCAATAATACGTAAAAAATTTTGAAGCCATATTTATGGTTTTCGCGTTATTTACGAAAATGTGATTTTTTGGTCCGAAAATTCAAAGTGGTCTGATTATGATGAAAATTAGTAGATTATGATATTGCGAGTAATATTCTATAACTATATTTAAAATTTGACGATGGCGGCCAATTGAATCCAAGATGGCCGCCAAAATTTCAAAGTGGTCTGATTATGATGAAAATGGTATACTGATAGATTATGATGTTGCAAGTAATATTCTTAAGCTAAAATTAAATTTTGACGATGGTAGCCATATTGAATCCAAGATGGTAGCCAAAATTTCAAAGTTGTCTGATTATTATGAAAATAGGCATACTGATAGATTATGATGTTGTGAGTAATATTCTATAACTAGAATTAAAATTTGACAATAGCGACCATTTTGAATCCAAGATGGCCGCAAAAATTTTAAAGTGCTCAGATATACATGAAATTTGATATTTAGGGGTTTTTTGACATGCTGAAGAGAATAGTGGCAATGGGAGTTTGTTTGGGAGACATTCGTGTTTGCATCAAAACACAATCATACCTAGTTATTAAGTCGCCCAAAACAAAGTTTGGGAGACTTATTGTTTTTGCAACGTTTCTTATTATGTCTCCCAAACAAAGTTTTGGGAGACATATTGTTTTTGTCCGGTTTCTTATTATCATTATTCTTTTTTCTTCTTCTTCTTTCCGCCTAACTTTGTCCGACCATTTTTTTAAAGAATGCAATGCCTAATCGATATGAAACTTTGGGAATATGTTTAAATCGACCTGAAGTTTTGCTGACGATTTCAAAAATTTTCAAAATGGCCGCCGTTTTCTTGGAAATAGGAAAAGGTCATTATATAGGACATTGCGATATCTCGGTAACCTAGGTGCGTAGGGTTCTGAAATTTTGTGGGTGAATAGAACAAAAGATGGTCTTCAATAATACGTAAAAAATTTTGAAGCCATATTTATGGTTTTCGCGTTATTTACGAAAATGTGATTTTTTGGTCCGAAAATTCAAAGTGGTCTGATTATGATGTTGCAAGTATTCTTAAGCTAAAATTAAATTTTGATGATGGCGGCCATTTTGAATTCAAAATGGCCGCCAAAATTTCAAAGTGGTCTGATTATGATAAAAATTGGTATACTGATATATTATGATGTTGCGAGTAATATTCTATTTCTAAAATTAAGATTTGATGATAGCGGCCATTTTGAATCCAAGATGGCTGCCAAAAATTCAAAGTGGTCAGATTTACATGAAATTTGATATTTAAGGTTTTTTTTACATGCTGAAGAGAATAGTGGCAATAGGAGTTTGTTTGGGAGACATTCGTGTTTGCATCCAAACACAATCATACCTAGTTAAGTCGCCCAAAACAAAGTTTTGGCGACTTATTGTTTTTACCCCGTTTCTTATTATTATTATGGCTCCCAAACGAAGTTTGTGGAGACATATTGTTTTTGCCCGGTTTCTTATTATTATTATTATTATTATTATTATTCTTTCCTCCGCCCTAAATTTTTGTCCGGAAGTTTTCTCGTAAACTGTTTATCGAAACATTATGAAATGTTCCCCAAGTATAGACCCTTATGAGAAATTGTGCCAAATGCGTGGGAAATTTTCAAAATGGCTACCGTTTCCATGGCAACGGGGAATGTTCCAGATTTCGGACAATCTTATATCTCTGGAACCTAGGTGGCCAGGACTTTGAAACTTGGTATGATTGTAGAGCATGATGGGTACAACAAAAATACGAAAAAAAATTCGGAAGCGATATTTACGGTTTTTCCGTAAAATGCAAAAATGTGAATTTTCTAGAAATGTCTAAAATTACCAAAAAATTAAAGTTTGTCGTATCTTCACGAAAATTGGTGATCTGGGTAAATCAGGTATGCTTAATTCAAATTTGCAATCGGAATTTGGATCCGACTTCCGGTTTCCAAATGGCGGCCATTTTGATTTCTAAAAATAGCCTTAACTAAAATTTGTCGAATCTTCTTGAAAATGTGTCATCTGGGTAAATCAGGTATGCTGAGTTCAATGATGCAATCGGAATTTCGATACGACTTCCGGTTTCCAAATGGCGGCCATTTTGATTTCTAAAAATAGCCGAAAACTAAAGTTTGTCGAATCTTCTTGAAAATGGGTCATCTGGGTAAATCAGGTATGCTGAGTTCAATGATGCAATCGGAATTTCGATCCGACTTCCGGTTTCCAAATGGCGGCCATTTTGATTTCTAAAAATAGCCAAAAACTAAAGTTTGTCGAATCTTCTTGAAAATGGGTCATCTGGGTCAATCAGGTATGCTGAGTTCAATGATGCAATCGGAATTTCGATACGACTTCCGGTTTCCAAATGGCGGCCATTTTGATTTCTAAAAATAGACTGAAAATTTAAGTTAGTAAAATGCTTACGAGAATAAGTTATCTGCGTAAATCAGGTATGCCAAATTCAATGGTGCACTCAGAATGTTGATTCGACTTCTGGATTTTCTATGGCGGCCATTTTCACTACACTCCCACAGTTTGATTTTAACCATATTTGGTTTCCGTGAAGATATCAGTTGTCGACATGGTGCCGTCGTTTGGGAGCCATTCATGATCTCTGAGATCATATCATCAATATTTCTTATTATTATTATTATTCCTCTTATCCATGAACTTTTCCGAAAGGATTGCTCGTAAGTGCTTCGTAGGAGGTCTATGAAATTTGGCAGGGTGATAGAACACGAAAAGGAAATATGCAACGTAAGGTTTAAAAATTCAAAATGGCCGCCGTTTCAAAATGGCGGCAGTTCTAAAAATAGTAACAACGACAAATACTTATCGGAATTTTTTGAAAATGGGATGGCTAGATAAATGGGGTATCCTGAGTTCAAATATGAAATCGGATTTAAGATTTGACTTACTGTTTTTATATGGCGGCCATTTTTATAACCCCGCCCCCCATGAAAAACTGGTAATTTTGTCCAGATAACTAGTTTGGGATGCTTTGATCAATGATAATGAAACTTTGCACAGTGATTAACCTTCATTTGAAGTTTTGCAGGAAGTATTTAGAAAGTTCAAAATGGCGGCCGTTTCAAAATGGCGGCCCGTTACTAAAAATAGACAAAAAAAAATAAAGTTAGTCTGATTGTCATGAAAATAGGGTATCTGGGTGAATCAGGTATTCTGAGTTCAATGGTGCAATTGAAATTTTGATCTGACTTCCGGTTTTAAAATGGCGGCCATTTTTACTACATTCCCATCTGGTATGAATGGAAACTTTGTCCGATTTCAATTAAATTTGATTTTTAGGCATATTTTATTGTACTGAATTGAAAGAAATACAATCCATGGCAATTTTGGGCGACTTCTGTGTTGGCATCCCAACACAATTATACCTAGTTATTATTATACTTTTTTTCTTTTTCTTCCGTCAACCTGATGCACGAACTTGTCCGGCCTTCTCCTCGTAAATGGGTAAACCAATCGATATGAAACTTAGAGGGGTGATAGGTCCCAAGGTCCTACAGTGTTTATTGCGGTTTATAATTTCAAAATGGCAGCCATTTCCCAGATGGCCGCCGAAAACCGAAAAACTAATACCTTCATTTTCTGGGTAACCACTTGATGAAATTCAACAAAACTTGGTTTACATATTCATGAACATAATGGGAAACTTTTTGGCCAAAAAAAATATTCGCAAGTGGCGGGCATTTTGAAAAATGGCCGAAAAAGGCCGAAAAGTGTAAACATTGTCCGCTTTCAACGACACTTTGTATACAGGGTATATGGGTGATGGCGACTCACGGCGCATTGTCGGATTTTCCGTATTGGTCGCCATTTTCAAGTTGGACGCCGAAAATGGCGAAAAATGTTAACATTGTCCAATTTCAACGAAACTTGGTATACACAGTATATGAGGTATGGCGACTCACGGCGCATCGTCGGAATTTCCGTATTGGTCGCCATTTTCAAGATGGTCGCCGAAAATTGCGAAAAATGTGAACATTGTCTGATTACAGCGAAACTTCGTATACATGGTATATAAGTTATGGCGACTCACGACGCATTGTCGGAATTTCTGTAATGGCCGTCATTTTCAAGATGGCCGCCGAAAATGGCGAAAAATGTTAACATTGTCCAATTTCAACGAAACTTGGTATACAGAGTATATGAGTTATGGCGACTCACGGCGCATCGTCGGAATTTCCGTATTGGTCGCCATTTTCAAGATGGTCGCCGAAAATTGCGAAAAATGTGAACATTGTCTGATTACAGCGAAACTTCGTATACATGGTATATAAGTTATGGCGACTCACGACGCATTGTCGGAATTTCTGTAATGGCCGTCATTTTCAAGATGGCCGCCGAAAATTGCGAAAAATGTAAACATTGTCAGATTTCAACGAAACTTGGTATACAGGATATATGGGTGATGGTGACTCACAGTGCATTGTCGGAATTTCAATAATGGCCGTCATTTTGTCATTTGTATTTCGAACACACGTGAAGGTTAGCACTGCTGGTGGAGTTTAAATTCCCCGAGGTTAGCCCGCTCCGGCACCAACAGTTTTGAGTTGGAGAATACATCAAAGCTTTAAATTATCCTTCTAAATTTCAAAATTGTCTAAACCCTAAGGTTCTTCCTACCCCAGACATAGTTTGAATATCTTAGTAATAATTTCGTCCCCAGTTTGGTATTTTTGGTTATACTGTTCTATGCTCTTCATATTCATACAGTGTTTGGTATTTTCAATATTTTTGGTAGAGCGCCTCTGATGAGTCTTGAATAGACGAAACGCGCGTCAGGCGTAGCAAAATTTATTGTCTGGAACTTTGTTGTCATTTGTATTTTGAACACACGTGAAGGTTAGCACTGCTGGTGGAGTTTAAATTCCCCGAGGTAAGCCCGCTCCGGCACCAACACTTTTAAGTTGGAGAATACATCAAAGCTTTAAATTATCCGTCTAAATTTCAAAATTGTCTAAACCCTAAGGTTCTTCTTACCCCAGACATAGGTTGAATATCTTAGTAATAATTTCGTTTCCCAGTTTGGTATTTTTGGTTATACTGTTCTTTGCTCTTCATATTCATACAGTGTTTGGCATTTTCAATATTTTTGGTAGAGCGCCTCTGATGAGTCTTGAATAGACGAAACGCGCGTCAGGCGTAGCAAAATTTATTGTCTTGAACTTTGTTGTCATTTGTATTTCAAGATGGCCAGGAAAAGTCTAGAAAATGTATACATTGTCGTATTTCAATGAAACTTGGTACACAGGGTAAATTGGTGATGGCGACTCACGGCGAAATGCCGGTATTCTGTTGAAAAGAACAGACATTTAATAAAAACGGGAGGGGACATCCCACGTTTCGGGAAACGTAAATTTTAATTATTATTATTATTATTCGTTTTTCTTTTTCTTCCGTCAACCTGATGCATGAACTTGTTCGGACTTCTTCTCGGAAACGGGTGGACGGATCGATCTGAAACTTGGAGGGGTGATAGGTCCCAAGGTCATTCGGGTTAGTTGGGGTTTTCGATTTCAAAATGGCCGCCATTTCCAAGATGGCCGCCAAAAACCGAAAAACTATTACCTTCGTTTTCTCGGAAACCACTCGATTAAATTCAATGAAACTTGATATACATGTTCAAGAACATGATTGGAAACTTTTTGGACAAAAAAAATTTCGCGAGTGGTGGGCATTTTGAAAATGGCCCAAAAACGGCAAAAATGTAAACATTGTTCGATTTCAACGAAACTTGGTATTTAGGGTTTATAGGTGATAGCGACTCATTGCGAGTTGTCAGATTTTTTTTAAGGCCGCCATAAAAAGCGAAAAATGTAAACATTGACCAATTGAAATGAAATTTGGTATTAAGGATATATGGGTGATGGTGACTTACCGCAAATTGTCTAAATTTCCGTAATGGTCGCCATTTTCACGATGGCCGCCAAAAATCTAGAAAAAATATAACATTGTCCGATTTCAACGAAACTTGGTATACAGGGTATATGGGTAATTTGGATTTAAAACAAATTGTCGGAATGTCCGTAATGGCCACCATTTTCAAGATGGCGGCCGAAAATCTAGAAAATGTAAACATTGTCTGATTTCAATTAAAATTGGTATACCGGGTATATGGGTAAAGGCAACTCATGGCGAATTGTCGGAATTCTGTTTAAGACACCAGACATCAACAAAGAACGGGAGGGGACATCTCACGTTTCGGGAAACGTAAATTTTGATTATTATACAAAAATAATGAATGTGTACCAGTATAAGGTCGCGTAGTTTATCTGTTTAATATTTAAACGTGTTTTGCAAAAGTATGCAACTGTGTTTTACTATAAAAAGCGGTAGATACAAATGTCTACGTTTAATAGATTTGTTATAAATTCGATTTTAACACAATCGTTTTTATACGACCGCAAAATTTTTGCGATCGTATTATGTTAAGGCGATGTCGTCGTCGTCGTCGTCGTTGTCGTCGTCGTTGTCGTCGTCGTCTGTAGACACTTTGGTTTCCGTGTGATAACTTGAGTTGTGGTTGACCACTTGTTTTAAAATTTTGATATGATGTTTATAACCACTAAAGGAAGGTTGGTATTGCATTTGGGGTTTTTGGCCCCTACCGTTTAAGAAAAAAGGGCCAAAAGGGGCAAAAATGGGTATATTGACAAAACGTCTGTAGAATGTTTAATTTTCATCTGATTTTGTTCATTCTTTTTTTATTGTATTTCTCAATAAATTCTATCAACAAAATGTATCAACGGCTTTGATGTATCTTGTACCGTTACATTGCTACTGGGGTTAAAAAGGGGCCACACCCAAAAAAATGACTTTTTTATTTGTTGTCCGATTCTCAAAATCTTTTTTTCATTGGAATCCTTGTGAAAATCCCTGCCTGCATTTTTCAATCAGATTTGCAATATCTCTTACCGTTTTTGAGAATTAAGGGGTCAAAGGGGCTAAAAACGCTGTTTTTGAAAGTTTGTCATTTAAACCCAAAATTAAGTTGTAGTACTAGTGGGCCTGCCAATTGTAATGAAGTTTTGATATGATGATTATATCCACTAAAGGAATGTTGGTTTTGTATTCGGGGTTTGTGACCCCTTCTGCTTTAGAAAAAAGGGCCAAAAAGGGCTAAAACGGGTGTATTGATAAACCTGTTGTAGAATGTTTATCATTCATTTGATTTTGAAAATTCTTTTTTTATTGAATTCATCATTAAATTCTATCTTCTTAATTTGTCAATGATTTTGATATGTATTTCACCATTACATTGCTACAGGGAGGCTAAAGACAGGCCACGCCCATAAAATCAACTTTTTTATTTGTGGTCCAATTTTCAAAATCTTTTTTTAATTGGATTCCTTGTGAATATTTCTGCCTTATTTTTTAATCGGATTTGCAATATGTTTTTACTGTTTTGGAGAAATTAGGGGTCAAAGGGCCAAAATTGTAAATTAATACATGTATATAAATAAGGCTTTTTGTATTAGATGTTGATGTAAATATAAATGTGTCAAAAATGCATTTTTAAGTCCACCACAGGATGCATGTGTCAAAAAGCTCTGTAAGCCCTCCATGGGCTTCATGTGACTAAAGCAATGGACTATCCATACTGGGCCTCCAACTTACAGGGTTCAACTTGTTGCGGTCGTATCATGCATCATCGATACCGAAATCGAAACCGAAAGTGAATTCAACTGTTTAGAAAACATTTATTTTTTGAAACTTTGAATGTCCGATTAAATGTTCATTGTTAAACCTTAAAAGTCGAATTTATTTGTGCATATGTTTACTCGGCGAGTGTCAGCATTTTAATTCGGCTCTTATGTTGGTGTATTAGCAGTTACCTTTCAGGAATTCTGATGAATAGTTCAATTATCTTCTCACAGTTGACTGAATATAATGTAATGGCCTCCAAAACGGTTTCCTTTCAATATCTTACATTGGTATACAAATTCAAAATCATGTCTGATTAAGGTAGTAGGCCTGGGTGACCCCAAAATTTTCCCAACAGTCAATTTTTCTAAAAGTTATATGCTGTTATTTACTAGTACATTTGCATAAAATAACAAGTTTCAAGAGATTTTACCGTCTAGTTTCTCCGCTAGGGCACTGTAAAGTCTTATACATATGACCATTAAAGACCTTTGCGGACCTAAATGCCCTAATTTGAATTGAGGGATTTATTTTTCAAAAATAGGTTTTAGAATAATCAATTTTTGGCGAATATGAAAAGTTATTGAGTGAGGCAATATAAATTCAACGCTTTGTTAATGATATTTCATTTGTAATTACCAATACAATATAAATTATATTAAATTTTTGAAAAAATGGAACACAAAAGCACAGCTGGTGGGACAAAATAAAGCAATTTTTCTTAAGAGCCTATCAGTCGTTTTTTTAAGAAAAATAAACACTTTGTTAGTATCATGAAAATGCAACCTTACACCAAAAATTAGACAAATTCACCGTCAATTTGTAAAGATATTTCATTTTAAAGGTATCATAGGCATACCAAAAATCAAGAGAATAGGGGTGAAATAATCTCAAATTCAAAAAGAATGAATTAAAAACTGTCTTTTAATACACATTACCATTAATTATGACTTATTTGTTGAATTTAGGAAATATTTGAAACAATATTGGTATTTTAATAATATTAGGGACATCATTTCTTCGGGGCGAGATAACCATATGCAACTTGGACCATACCAATTCATTTCCTTCCCCATACAAAATTTTCCCCAGCAGCAGACAACAAAATTTGACATGTAAACATTTTATTTGTCAGGTTTTTGTGATTTTCTGCATCTCAATGTAATGTTCTGACTATTGACATGAGAAAGTTGCCTTGGAAACCTGGCAGAAATAAGCATGGATATTCATTGTGTTGTGCTTATGTTCAGGTAGGACTTTTTTATTATTCAATCATTGAATTTCATTCACTTTTAATATTAGATTAAAATTTTAAACTTACAAAGACTTGTTTATAAAATGTTATGATTTTGTTTTATTGTGGAAATGTTGGCGCAATAAAACATGGTGTTACCCATCATTCGTTAGATTTCTTTATCAAGTAAGGACTGCTGCAATTTTCAGTTTCTCCGGTGGAATTGGCCGGATTTGTTTTTTTGACATATTAGATTGATCATCAAGGTTAATTTCATGCATCAATCTGTATGTCAATGCATCTTCTGGGTGCCTAATGAAGCCTTAATCTCTGTTAGGCCGTCAGTGTCTCTTGCGGCATTTCCTTGTTCAACGATCAAATTTCTCTTCTTGTTTAGCAACATGCCCCAGCTTATGAAATTTCGTATCATAATTGATTTGTTACTCCAGAGCTTGCGGAAATTACATCGATTTCCCTAGCAGAGCGTCACGTTTGAAACAGAAATTAGTTACATAGGATAATGTCGATATTCGGTTGTTGTCTTCAATAAAAACATTTTGTGGTAGATATCACGCTTGTACACAAATATAGGATTTCTATCCCTCAGATGCGGCAGATTTTGGTTTGTCAAAGTTTTGTTTTGTCTTCCTTTATCGAATTTGACAAAGATGGATAGGAAGTGATCAGCGGAGAGGATGTGCTATAGCAGGCAGGAACCGCTTATTCTCCCAGAGCACCTGAGTTTATTCTTGTCACGACTTAAGTCCGCTTTGTTCATTTCTGTTCAGTTGATTATGTGTTTTGTGTTTCCTCATGCTGTTCTTGTTCGTTTTTACCGATCTTGTCGTTGCCTTTCCGGACTTTTGACACTCGAATGCCCCTTTGGGCCTCTTTCTTCCGACAAAGGTACTGTCAATTCTTGTCATTCAAAATTGGATAATGATAAAGATATTCAAGATTAAAACACATAACATAAAAGTGCCCCTATTTCATCAACAGATTTTAAACGGGGGATAAATAAAATTAATAGCGAAACTATTTAGCTTGAAGAATCGATCCCGAGTCAAATAGAACCATACACTCATAGGTGTTCAACAATGCGCTATCATTAGACCTTTGTTATACATGCATTTACAAAAGACATCCAATAAAAGTACACATATTGGGATATTCGTTTTTGCTAAACACATTAATGCACAGAGCAATTCCAAGAACTAAGTATTTCAGACAAGAAGACTAGAATGTTGTAGAGAAGTGGCAACAAACATTTTTCATAAAATCTAGATAAAAGTTATCATCATCAAAATTAAATCGAAAAGTAAACACGTAACAACTACTAGTATCTGAAGCAACAAGGCCAATGACAAACAAGTTTTGAGTTCATTGCTGCTAAGGAAAATCAATCGAAAGTATCAGGCTCACAATTGTCGAATGACATGAAGTATACATTGTAGCAAACAAAAACAAACACAAAGCCTTAGAATGACACGAAAAAAAAATCGTTTACGAATCAATTATAGATTTGATTAACAGTAGCACTGATTATTACATAATTTTCTATGTCCAAAACAGTGTTATGCATCTGCATCATAAAAGACTGAATATGATGCATTTTTACATGTAGTAACAAACTTTATAAATTAACAAAGAAAAAAAAACAACACAAATCATTGTAATAGACTTAAAAATGCGATGCTGATTGATGTTAGGTAGTTGTTTTTTTTTTGTTTCCCGATTCCTCGTGTTATACTCATACGTGTTACTGATTTCACCATTGCTTTTTCATACTTTCAAATGCGTCATTTCAGTACACAAGAGCCAATATCAAAATGGGTATATAATATATTATATTATATATTATAATGACTAAACAAAAAGCATAATGAATTAACCACAAGAAAAACGTTTTTTGGACATCACAAAGTAGCAAATAATGATAATGACACAGTATCTGCGTTCCATACTTTTGGTTTCAGTTTCGATTTCGGTTTCGGATTCGGTTTCGGCTTACAGTGAAAATGTCTATTATCAATAGATCAATCGAAGAAAGCATCTTGATGGCGAGTTCTGTTTAATAGCTCTAGTGACAAAAATCCCCTACCGTATGAAAGGGTTGCACATGCTTTTCTTTCGATACTTTTTTCCTTAAAATGACTTTGTTAGAATGTTGTTGATGAGAGAGGTTTCTTCTTGAAAATGCAAATACAGCATTAATAAATTTAGCCTTTTATTGATGCTACTTTAATTCATATTTTGTATTTTTAAATGACCGGGTATAAAGTTGCTACTAGTGAAACACAAGTCTCAGCAGTTAACACATACCTTATGGTATGACTTGTTTGACACAACTTACTTTTTTGTTTAGATGGTCAAAATTCGAAATTGTTCAAAACACCTTACACGGTATTTGTCTACTTGCATTGCTCATCTTGCAGTTAATAGAATCAATGCATTTTTCAAACAAGATATATAGAAATCATTAATATATTTTCTATAAAAAAACAGGTATAATTCTAACTTTAATAATAAAGACTATTTTTTTCAATAACAACAAAGTTATTAGTTTATCAAAATATTTCAGTCCCTTAGTTTATTTTCTTTTGTTTCACCCTGAAAGAAGCAGAGGTACCAATTGGGGTATCCGAATGTCAAAAGTCCGAAAGGGCAGAGACAAAACCAGTAAACACCAACAAGAACGGGACAAAAACAGACAACACGCAAAACATGGAAACACAAAAACCACTTAATATCAGTCAACAACGCGAACTCCAGTCGAAACGAGAGTGAAATAAAGTGATCCGGAAGAGTAAGCATTTCCTTCTTAATGAAAATAATATTGTTGTAACATTTTGAAGAATAAGAGTTTCATAATGTAATAATAATAGAATACTAATAATAATTGATAAAATATTGTAATTCTAATCAAATACACTGCACATATATCACTAAAGCATATATTGTTTTTTGCCCTTTCGTACGGGGGGGACTATGTTGTAATTATTTGTATTGTAATCCACCAGTTCTTTATTCTTTATTACAATAACGGTTAACGACCAAATCCTTATTGTAACAACAACCGTTATGGTAATTACGTTTTTCAATCGACCTAATTTCGTCTTTAAATCATCCAAAAGGGCTAATAGTAATGACAATATGGTATTTGAGTAATTTCAAACAGTTCTCCTTTATTTTCGAACTAATTTGAGAAATTTAAATATTTTCTTACAATTTTGGCTAAGTGTCAGATATATTCTGAAAATATGAAAATATGATCTGAATTAGATATAGATGATCTACTTGTACGTAAATATACTAATTGATTCGTATTTAAGTCATTTTGAGTCGCTTCTAAAGTATCATCTTTGAATTTTTTATTATAATAACGAAATTCTTATCATATTTTTACAACAACCGTTATGGTAATAAACTTTTTAAATTAACCTAACTTCGTCATTAAATCATCTACAATGACTACATTGTAAATGCACATATCCTCCCAGGTTATTTGGAACTGAAACTTGACTCAGTAGTTGCACTATGGAAGTAGATTCTGTTTAAGGTTTTGGAATTTTGATAATACCGATAGGGGCTGCGCTGCGTAAATAGCCTTAGGGAACATTATTCCTCCGTCACGCAACTCCTCCAAGTTATTTGGAATATTGAACTGAAACTTTGTTCAGTAGTTGCACTATGGGTATAGATTCTGCCGAAGGTTTCCAATCTTTTAATGCCCTTAGGGGCTGGGTTGCATAGATTGCCAAAGGGCACATTATTCTTTCGTCATGCATAATACTTTACATTACTATCACTCCCACAACCAGGGAAAAGTCTAATATTAATACTTATACATTCGATAGTACAAGTAGCGCTCATTATAATCATAGTTTAGTTCTTTCAATTATTTGCCCTTATGCTATAACACAACAGAGTAGCGTGGGGATATGCGGCGTGACTGTTTCGACTTGTATTTAATCAATATTGTTTTTATTTAATTTTTACACATCTAAATTAAACTGTGTAATAATATATCACTGAAATAGCACGCGTTAACTAAAATTGTTATTATCATTCAATTATAAAATAATTCGTAAATGTAAAATTAAATCTTTCCAGAACTTATCTAATACATAACCAAAGTTGTAAAAAAAGTTTAAATTTCACAAATTAGTTCGAAAATAAATGAAAACTATTTGAAATGACTTAAATACCAATATTTCATGACTTTTAGTCTTTTTTGATGATTTGGTCGTCAACCGTTATTTTAATAAAAAATTCAAAATTTTATAGAATAACTAATGAGGGGTGGCGAATAACAATTTTTATGTCACGAGTCTCGAATAACGCCAGGATTTATCAAATGCACGGAACAAGTTCCGCGCAGGAGTTGAATCCCCAGGCGTTATTCGACACGAGTGACTAATAGATAATCAAAATAATGAAAACGAAAGAAGTTATTGATTGATAAATTGTGTATTGCGCACTAATCTATGTTACGTTTTTTTTTTCGCGGGAACTTCACGAGGGTAACATAAATGCGCTAGCGAGTTAGATAAATCCTGTAATCAACTCCGTGAAACTCTACAAATTTATTTAACGCGGAAATCACAATATTTCACCTATATCTATATAATAAGATTTTTTAAGCGACTATAAATGACTTAATAGGTATCAACTAGTATATTAAAGTACTAGTAGATCATCTTTATCCATTTCAGATCATACATTCATATTTTCAGAATATATCTGACACTTAGCCAAAAGTGTAAGAATTTTTTTTAAATTTCTCAAATTAGTTCGAAAATTAAGGAAAACTGTTTGAAATGGCTAGAATACCTAATTTTCATGACTTTTAGTCATTTTGAATGATTAAAAATCGAAATTAGTTCGATTAAAAAAAATTAATTACCATAACAGTTGTTGTTACAATAAGGATTTCGGTCGTCAACCGTTATTGTAATTAAAAATTTCAAAGATATTTTCTTTTAAAAGTTACTCAAAATGACTTAAATATGAATCAATTTGTATTTTTAAGTACAAGTAGATCATTTCAGATCATAAATTCATATTTTTAGAATATATCTGACACTAAGCAAAAAGTGTAAGAAAAAAAATTAAATTTCTCAAATTAGTTCGAAAATAGAGAAAAACTGTTGGAAATGACTCAAATATCGATTTTTTATTATCATTAATCATTTTGAATGATTTAAAGACGAACTGAGGTTGATTGAAAAAGTTTATTACTATAACGGTTGTTGTTACAATAAGGATTTCGGTCGTCAACCCTTATTGTAATAAAAATTTCAAAGATAATTTTTTAGAAGTGACTCAAAATGACTTAAATACAAATCAATTATTAAAGTACAAGTACGGCTTTGTCGGGTATTTATACTCATCGTGTATTTATACGCACATGGTATTTTTTAAACACAAACATGAGATCGTTTTCATTTCTTTTTCTTAGATTGAAGAAAAGTATTAAAAAATGAGATTTTATTTTTGTTTTAAAACAATATTTCTTAATTTTGAATAGTATTGGTACTTTTATATAGTTTACATTACCTCAGCTATGACAAAGTACCACCTTGTCGATAAAACTAAATTTTTTCCAAGCACACTTTTTGGAAACAGCCTATATTTTGACATATTTTCCGGAAATGACAAAAGGTCAAAACAAAGTGTGCCATGACTTCATTTGCATAAAGGGGGATAAACTGTGATGACCTAATTTTTGACTGCGTACAGAAAGCCGACATTTTTATGTTGACAAAAAAATTGGGTGCTCCTGTTCTGTACCATTTATTAGAGCTTTTTGTTGTGCAATTCAAAAAATAA
Source organism: Arcuatula senhousia (assembly GCA_963971305.1). Lineage (NCBI taxonomy): Eukaryota > Metazoa > Mollusca > Bivalvia > Mytilida > Mytilidae > Arcuatula > Arcuatula senhousia. Next base: position 9,256,041 of record OZ020317.1, on the reverse strand, counting down.
AAATTATGCAAAATAGAGGAAACATTTAGCTATTTGGTAGTGAACTTTCATCAAACATCAATTGTTGTTAAAGAAGTTTTTGGCAATTATAACCCTGAGGTGCGTATAAAAGGCCGACAGCATTGTACATCGTCTATATCTATTTCAGATCATATTTTCATATTTTCAGAATATATCTGACACTTAGCAAATATTTAATTTTCTCAAATTAGTTCGAAAAAAAGGAAAACTGTTTGAAATGACTCAAATACCGATTTGTCATTACTGTTAGTCATTCCGAATGATTTAAAGACGTAATTAGGTTGATTGAAAAAGTTAATTACCATAACGGTTGTTTTCGTTCGTCACCCCTTATTTTAGAAGTGACTCAAAATGACTACAATATGAATTAATCAGTATATTTAAGCACAAGTAGATCATCTATATCCATTTCAGATATTATTTTCATAATTTCAGAATATATCTGACACTTGGCGAAAAGTATAAGAAAAAGGTTTTAATTTCTCAAATTAGTTCGAAAATAAAGGAAAGCTGTTTGATATGACTAAAATACCGATTTTTCATGACTATTAGTTATTTCAGAGGATTTAATGACGAAATTAAGTTGATAAAAAAGTTTATTACCATAACAGTTGTTTTTACAATAAGGATTTCGTTCGTCAGCCGTTTTTGTAATAAAAAAATCAAAGGTGATTTTTTTAGAAGTGTCTCAAAATGACTTAAATACGAATCAATTTGTATATTTAAGTACAAGTAGATCATCTTTATCTATTTCAGATCATATTTTCATATTTTCAGAATAAATCTGACACTTAGCGAAAATTGTAGAAAAATATCTAAATTTCTCAAATTAGTTCGAAAATAAGGGAAAACTGTTTGAAATTACTCAAATACCGTATTGCCATTACTATTAGTCCTTTTGGATGATCTAAAGACGAAATAAGGTTGATTGAAAAACGTAATTACCGTAACGGTTGTTCTTACAATAAGAGTTTCGGTTGTCCACAGTGATTGAAATTAACAATACAAAGTCATTCCTTTGGTAATAATAATCCTTAAATAACTGGTATTGGTATGTAGCAATCATGAAATATGTTTGGTCTTCAACTAAGAAGTAAAATAAATGAAAAGTGTGACTAAATTTTATGATATCAAAAGTTTATTACAATAACGGCTGAGCATGCCAACCGTTTTGGTAATAACAACCGTTATTGTAATAAAAAATAATTAAATGTTAATCAAGTGAATGATATTCATAATTAGTTTCAATACTTAAATGTTTTTGGGTGATAATATTTTAGTTTTAATAAATTCCTTCGAGTAAGATGTTAAAAAATCCACTTTTATTTCATTATTATTTTTTTATTACAATAACGGTTGTTACAGTACAACACCTTTGTATAACAAGTATTTTGTTTTGCAGGTTTTAAGTTATTATAACAGAATGAAATAAAGTACCAAGCACCAAGAAGAATGTCAGACCTTGAAAAAAGAGAAAGAGAGAACTTTCTTCGAAATGCTGTTCTTGTTGTGGATCATGGTAAAGCAGCACTGATTTCATTGATTGAACTTGATCTCAAAATCAAAGGCGTCACGTTTGAACAGTTTCTGAACAATAACCAACATGAAATATTCCACATGTGTTTCCCCAAATCAAGATGCTGTCAGTGTGTAAAGGGACGTAATATAAGCTACCAAAAAGTCCTTCATCCATCTCAAATCGAGTTACTCTATGATAAATCTAGAAAAATACATGCAAGCCATGTACCTAAGACAGGTTCTAACGATTTCTGTTGCAGTCTGGCAAAATCGAATATTACATTAAATGTTCTAGATATGACTCTTGCTAGATGCTTGCTGGTTAATTTTTGTTTTGATGTGTTTTGGTATTACAATTTACAATACCAGGGAAAATCTTTAGATGCTTTCTTAAATGCAGGAAAGCATACGCTTTATCACTTTTGGCAGTACAATAACAGATGTTGTCATTGTACAACGGTGTTTAATACGACTTTCCAAAAGCTTGACCAAACAGAATGGCTATCCATGTTCGATGTTGCTTCACCAAAACCACCATGCAGTATACAGGCTCAAGCAAAATCTTTTCCATGTAACAGTCTTTGTGGTTATGAGACCCGGCAAACTATAACAATATCGAGTCTAAACCAGAGAGTTCAGAAAACGTTACTCGACAACTGTTGTACTTTAAGAAAATCGGTTGAAAACCTTGTCAATATTCGTAACTTTAAATATGGACATGCAGAGAATGCTAGAATGTCGGATGCAGACTTTGAAGAAAATAAAAATACAACTATAAGCATTATCTTCGATATTGCAAAATTTTGTGGCAATGAACTAGATGTGCAAACCGCTGTAAAGGTCACACTAACAGAAAGTTTAGATCACAATTTGGTAGACAAATACAAAAAGCTTATGAGTGAAACATATCAGGTAACTTTAAAAAATACGTTCATGGTAAACTAATTTTAGGGTCATAACGACAGATTTTAATGTTTGAAAAAAAAACTGCTTGTGTATATACGACAGACATTACATATTATCAAAATGTGGTAGGATCTCGAAACGAATCAGGCAAATACTACTTACTTATTTTTGAAGATAGCACAGATATTGTGGTGCCAATTTTTCCATTTTTTATTTTTAAATAAGGACACAAAACCCGTATTGTGCCTTTCAAATGACATTAAGCGAACTATTTCAGTAAAGTTTAACTTAAATGCTCATGAGATTTGAAGCCACATAAAAGGATGTAAGTTTTATTAACCCAAAAAATCTTCATAATCGGAAAAGTATACATTAATAAAAAATGATACTATCAACAAATTAAAATCATCTAGGTCTAGCTATCTCATGATAACTTGATTAATTTATACGCAATTATCTCAGCTCCGCATTTACTAAAAAAAGTAAAAAAAGTAAAAGAAACTGATAATCCTTTATGATTATTTACTTCTTGTGTAGCAACATTCCGTCCGTTTCAGCTTATGGAGTTTATGTATCTTTATTGATTCGTTACTCCAGAGCGTGCGGGACTTACATCGATTTCCTTAGCAGAGCGATACGTCTGACATTAAAATTTCTCAAACAGGGTTATGTTGCTCCTCGGTTGCTGTCTTCACTCAAGAAATTTTACGGAAGACATCATGCACTTATAGACAAATATGGGATTTCGATCTCTCAGATGAGTGCAGATGTTGGTTTGTCATAGGGTGTTGTTTTGTCTTCCTTTACCGGATTTGACACGCTGAATGGACTATTGACAACGCGACAGGTGTGCTATAGCAAGCAGGAACTGCTTACTCTTCCGGAGCACCTGAGTTCACTCTTGTTTCGACTTGAGTTCGCGTTGTTGATTGATATTCAGTTATTTTGTGTTTCCATGTTTTACATGTTGTCTGTTTTTGTCCCGTTCCTGTTGATGTTTACTGGTTTTGTCTCTGCCCTTTCGGACTTTAGATATTCGGATACCCCATTGGTACCTCTGCTTCTTACTTTCTAGGGCATGACAAATCTTTGACCAATCGTGCATTTCCATCATTCTTCAATTCAAACGCCACACATTTCTGGCCGTTTCAAAATTAGCTATTAACTGTTAAACTTCTCGATTCTTGTAACAAAAAAGAAAAGCAGAAACATAAATGTTAAAAGTAGTACATCTTCGTTCTCTAAATTTGAAATGAGTCATTTAATGTGTCTGTATTTTTTGTTGGTAAATGCTTCATTATCAGCTTTAAACGTATGTTATATTATAATATTTCAGACGTTGCAACAACACAATGAAATATTACAAGAGCTAGAAGCCAACATAGTACAAACAAATACGAAAATTAATGTATTAAGCAGCAGTGTTGACAGAACCAACAGCAGATTGGATGAAGCTAATGCAGACCTTGACAGAAATAACACAAGATTGCACGCCATTACCAACAGAGTTGCTGATACAAATACAGAACTTGATAGAACAAACACAAGAGTTGATGTTATTTCCAACAAAGTTGATGACACAAATGAAGGATTAAAGATATTACACGACAAAGTGAACGACACAGACGATTGTTTAGGTAAATAAATATTCAAATTAAATCAATTTTATAAATAGTATTCTGTTAAATTACATGAATAAATGAGATACTAACATGTTACATAAAATAAGGTAACAACAGAATTACCGAACTGGGATGATCTATCTCATATATCTATAAAAAAACAGATAGAAAAGTCAAATGCATACCAGATTAACGTACATGCATTTCAAAAGAAATATAGGGTTGAACAAGACTTTACAGAACGAAACCTTCCACTTCCACAATTGCGATCCTAGAATCCGGTAACAATTAAACTGTATTTTGTGTTTTTAGAGGGACATGTTTAAAACAGCTTTAATTTTATTCAAATTGCTGAAAATTAAACTAAAGGATAAACAAATCAATGTTTTGTCAAGTGATTAGAAGATTGATGGATTAATGTTTGTTTTGTAAACTGTCGCCAAAATTAATGTACAAACAGTAAACCCCGTTTAGGTTCCATGTGCAGATATGTTCATATACTCCAATGGCATGATATATAGATAACAGAAAAAAAAACTCTTCTACAATTTTACAGCTGCAGGTGTTTTCATTCTTTTGTGGAGTATCAATTTTCGTGGTTTACGTGGGTACATGTAGGCCTATCAACGAAGTGGATTTAAGTGAAATAAAGTGACAAAAAAGTAAAAAAAGAACAATCAATTAATACGAAATGTACTTACAAGTCTTATATTGGGTTTTTGTTTTAGATGAAGTCAGCAAGCAAATTGAAGACCCTGTTCCATTGAATATAAGAGGTAATTATTTTAATAAATATTGCTATTAAGTTAAATTTTATAAAATCTTAAATAATATAATTAGAACAAAATATTATATAAGATTGCACACCTAGACATATAAAATCCACGCTACATGTATATTATAAATGTGATCTACTGCAAAACTGTTTGTTCAAATAATCTGCACTTATTTGAGAGATAGAAATCCCATTTTTGTCTATGAGCGCAAAGAGGTGCCGTTGTCTCATGCGTCAAACGTCGGAAAGGGCAAAGAAAATACAGTAAATACTAAACAAAAAACACAACTGAATAACAACAGTTAATGCAAATTAAGTCGTAACGATAGTGAACTCAGTTGCGTTGAAAAAGTTGGCATTTCATGTCTGCTAGCCAATGGCCAATTAAGCGTGTGTGTCCAATCTGATATATGAAGACACAACAAAACCCTATAACAAACCAAGATCTGCACTCATCTGAGAGACAAAATCTCATTTCTGTCTATGAGCGCATAATGTCTTTCATTAAACTTCTTGAGAGAAGACAACAACTTAGGGGTAACATAACCTTATGTTAGCATTTTTTTGCTCAGACGTTAAGCTCTTTCAACAAAATCTATGTGCCCTACAAGGTATGGAAAAAGGACAACAAGCATATTGCAAAACTGCTTATTCTCAAAGTTGACAAAAATAATGCACGAATAATATCATTCATAAATTCTGAGTAATGAGTTGCTTAAGCTCTAATTGATGCTTTATTCTAAGTCAATTTATAAACTTACGATAATGTTTTAACATCGCATGAAGACCATATTTATGACGCCTTATACCAAGCTCACAGTATCATCGATTTCCTGCTTGATAACACATTTGTCAAAAAATCCACATTACAATGGATTTACTGTGTCCACAAGACCTCTTCTGTATTTTGATGCTCGTACGTGCGATAGTTCCATTTGTTTTTTAACAACGGTGTCTCCGTGAACGACTTTAAGAAGGTTATAAGAAATAATGGCACACCAAACCTTCTACATTGCACAATTTATTTTTTTTTAATGCCATTATTTAGTCAGGCCCATTGCAATAAACAATTTCTTTGTGTAGATCATTACCTTGTTTTTTGTGTGTTTTTTGTTTTGTATTTGTCATCTCAGTTAGGTAGTTCTGTAATTATCTTGATATCAGATTTATTATTGAGTTTTGTATGTCATTTGATACGGAATATAGGTGGAAATACAAGGAATTTATCAGTCACTGCTCAGTATACCCCAATACGCCCTAAATTGACAAATTTGTGAAACAAGAAGGAAATAACGACCTCATACTAAAAAATATATTAAACATCACGTTTCTGTGGCGTGTAGTTGCCAGTAGAACGGTTACAAAATTTATAAAAAAATGTCCAGTTGTGTTGAAACCAAAGTCTGTAAACGGGAAATAAATCTATGACAGACCAAATTTCGATACTAAAGATAAAGGATATCATACTGAAGAGATTTACCAGTGAGTAGTTGTCGAGAACACTTTCAATTATTTTGTACAACTGACCACTAACTTTGGTAGGAAGTTGATATTCTAAAACGTAATAGAACGCGCAATAAAAGATTTCACACTGAAAACATACATTAAAATGAAGTCATTATAATTTACAGTTGGTTAGAAAAAGTTAGAGCAAAGTTATGTTATAGATGGAAAAGTAAACCAGTGTAATCCGTCTTATTTGAATCGACGGTATAATAAATTTCCGACGCGTAATACATGTATTATACAGATACGACCAGACATAACCTGTAGGCCAAGTTAACTAGAAAAGTAATCTTTTTGACTGCCTAAAGTTAACTGATGTCTGCTTTTTAGATTGCATCAAGCAGACCGTTGACCGGTCTAACGATAACTTTAATAGCAAACTTGGTCCACGGTCTGCTCTTCTTGACCGCTCTGCTTGTTAACTTTAGCCTAGAACTAACCTGAGGTTTACTTTACGTAAGAGCGACCTAAAGTTAACTTTAGCCTAGAGCGACCTAAAGTTAACCGCGCTGAAGCCAAGAGCGACCTAAAGTTAACTCGGCTCAGCTTATATTTATCATTTAACTTGATTTATATAAAACTATATATTTTATTTTTTTTTTTCCCTTTTTAAAATAAGAATTATTATTAAGTCATTTGTTTTTGAAGAATAATTTGAAACCCAATTATTTAAAAAAAATATTTGTATTAATCTATTTCCATGAAATATTTATTTAAACAATATTAATTTACTCAAAAGATTTGCTAACTTTTAAAAAAAATATTAACATATATCTGCAAACTGCATCTTTTAATCATTTAATATAAAAATACCATATTTTTACAATTACTATGCATAGCAACAAAACATTTTAAAGAATATATCGGTGCTGAAAATAATTATCTATCTTAAAATGTTTATTTATTTGAATTATTTATTTATATTATTTTTTATTTAAAAGTAGTTATCTATAATTTTAAAAAAATATATATTTAATTATTTTCATTTTTACATTTTTTATTAATTTAAGGAATATAATTCTGATTTACGTATATTTTTATTTGAAAATAGTAAGAAAAACATTCGTAGTGACTTTGTATTATTTTTAGTCTGCTAGCGACCTGAAGTTCCCTAATGTAAACTTTAGACTGCTTCGACCTAAAGTTAACTTAGGTCTGCTACCGACCTAAAGCTCCCTACAGTTACCTATGGACTGCTCTGACATGAAGTTAACTTTGGACTGCCTTTAGCTGTCCATTTCATGGACAAGAGCTGTCCGGACCGTGGACTGCTTTTCAAGGCTAAAGTTAACTTTAGTTAACTATATAGTGGACCATGGTTAACTCAAGTTAAAAAGAAAAGTAACCTAAATGACTGCCTAAAGTTAACTTTTATACAGGTTATGTCTGGACCCATCTGTAATAACGTCATAGTCTTCCAACGTCAACATCATGTGATGTCAATGTCAGTTAATAACATTAAGTGCCAGGATCAATATTGCAAAAAAAAAACATCTAGCATACAAGAGCTGTAATAATATTTCATGAAAAGTTCAAAATAATTTTGACGATCATTTAGCCTTAGACATAAAACCTAAATTAAAGTATAACCAACGAAGAGATTAACACGCAAAGACTTAAACAATCTCTTTAATGATAGAATAAAACTATTCAATATGTTATTTTGCAGAACAATTTAGAAACGAACTCAAGCAGTGGAAGAAAAGAGACAAAGACTTTGTTCCAACACGAGCCAGCAAACACGTTTTGAAATGTGTATCAACTAGTGCTTGTGTAACCATAACAGGCCCTGCAGGATGTGGAAAGACATTTTTAGCACGCCACACAGCTTTAGTTTTAAAAGAAGATGAGTATGATATTATCATAATCAGCACACCAAAAGACATTAGAGATTTCTATAAGACTGGGAGAAAGGCCGTTTTCATAGTAGATGATATTTGTGGAAATTTTACAGCAAGTCAAGAAAAAATTGACGCTTGGCAACAATTTAAAGATGTCGTTGACAAGATTGTTAAAGATAAAAATTGTAAAATCATTGTGTCATGTAGGCTCCAGGTATATAGGGATGAGAATTTTAAATGTTTATCCAATTTCCTGTCTTGCGAATGTAATTTAGTTTCAGATGACCTTTGTCTATCACCCGAGGAGAAAGCTGCAATGATAAAACAATACACAGGTAAGACAATAGACACAAACAACTTTTATATCAGAGGAAAAATAAGTACGTCTGGTTCTTTTCTACCACTTTTATGTTCATTGTATCGAAATCAGAGTGGAACAAGCGCATTAGATTTCCTTCAAAATCCATTTGGTGTGATCACTAAAGAACTAGACAGTTTGTTGAAAAGAAAAGAAGATTCAAGTAAGTATAAAATTTGCAGTTTAGCACTCTGCGTCATGTTTAACAACAAGCTAGAGGTTAATTGGTTCAAAGGTAAAATAACAGGTCAGGAAAAACAAATGCTACATGATTTATCGCAATCACTCGGAGTGGGTACATTGTCAAAGAAATCTCTTAAAGATGAGATAGACACTTTGGTCGGTACTTTTTTTATTAAACAGAAAACAAAATACAAAGCTATTCATGATAAAGTGTTTGATTTCCTGGCTTGGTACTTAGGGAATAAGGTAACCAGCTGTATCATTGATCACGGAGACAGCGATCTTATCCACGAAAGGTTTAGATGGAAATTGGAGGAAAATGACAAGTGTGGGGACATGGAATATCTCATTGGTATCCCAGATGAATATTTAGACCAATACAATGAAAGGATGGTTACTGACTGGTCAAATGGTAAAATCATCCAAGTATTCAATAACATCAATATGAGAAAACAAGCATTTAGACAACAGTTTTTACTTCATTTATCACAAGCCCAATACGATATTAACCATCTATTGAAAAAGAAAGATAGCTCCAATAGAATTGATTACAAAGGACATAGCGATCGAACGCATGAGCCAACAGCTCTAATTCAATCCATAAAAAATGATTTTATAGATATGTTTAATTGGCTTTTAAGTCATAATGAATCAAATGTTAACCAGACTAATTCTTTAAAACAGTCTTTACTTCACTTTGCATCAATGAAAGGAAACCTGGATATTTTATGTACTTTATTGAAAAAGAAGGCAGATGTAAATCACTGTGATGCAAATAGACGGTCTCCACTGGGGGTAGCATGTAACGTAGGTAATGTAGAAATAGTCTCAAAGTTATTAGAAAAAGATCCAGATGTGAATCTCTGTGATAAATATGGAAAGTCTCCACTGTGGGTAGCATGTTATAACGATAATGTAGAAATAGTCTCAAAGCTACTAGAAAAAGAACCAGATGTGAATCTCTGTCATAATGATGGACGGTCTCCACTGTGGGTAGCATGTTATGAAGGTAATGTAGAAATAGTCTCAAATTTATTAGAAAAAAATCCAGATGTAAATCTCTGTGAAAAAGATGGACGGCTTTCACTGTCGGTAGCATGTTATAACTATACTGTAGAAATATTCTCAAAATTGTTCGAACAAGATTCAGATGTAAATCTCTGTGAAAAAGATGGACGATCCCCACTGTGGGTAGCATGTTATAAGGATAATGTAGAAATAGTCTCAAAGTTATTAGAAAAAAATCCAGATGTGAATCTCTGTGATAAATATGGACGGTCTCCACTGTGGGTAGCATGTAATAAAAGAAATGTAGAAATAGCCTCAAAGTTATTAGAAAGAGATCCAGATGTGAATCTCTGTGATAATTATGGAAAGTCTCCACTGTGGGTAGCATGTTATAACGATAATGTAGAAATAGTCTCAAATTTATTAGAAAAAAATCCAGATGTGAATCTCTGTGATAAATATGGAAAGTCTCCACTGTGGGTAGCATGTTTAACCGGTAATGTAGAAATAGTCTCAAAGCTACTAGAAAAAGAACCAGATGTGAATCTCTGTCATAATGATGGACGGTCTCCACTGTGGGTAGCATGTTATGAAGGTAATGTAGAAATAGTCTCAAATTTATTAGAAAAAAATCCAGATGTAAATCTCTGTGAAAAAGATGGACGGCTTTCACTGTCGGTAGAATGTTATAACTATAATGTAGAAAAATTCTCAAAATTGTTCGAACAAGATTCAGATGTAAATATCTGTGAAAAAGATGGACGATCGCCACTGTGGGTAGCATGTTATAAGGATAATGTAGAAATAGTCTCAAAGTTATTAGAAAAAAATCCAGATGTAAATCTCTGTAATAAATATGGACGGTCTCCACTATGGGTAGCATGTAATAAAGGAAATGTAGAAATAGCCTCAAAGTTATTAGAAAGAGATCCAGATGTGAACCTCTCTGATAAGTATGGGCGGTCTCCCCTGTGGGAAGCATGTTATAACGATAATGTAGAAATAGTCTCAAAATTGTTAGAACAAGATCCAGATATAAATATCAGTAATAAGTATGGTAGGTCTCCGTTGTCACTTGCATGTATTTTAAATAATGTCGAAATAATATCAAAGTTATTAGCACATCTCAATCTTTGTGATGAAGATGGTCAGTCTCTGTGATTAATCCCTTAAATCTCCACTTTATTTACACTTGAAATAGACTAATTATTTAATGAACCATGACTAGATAAGTTATTACAACACTGCTCTTTTTGTATACAATGACTAGATAAGTTATTACGACATTGATCATCCTGTATACCATGACAAGATAAGTTATTACGACATTGATCTTCCTGTATACCATGACTAGATAAGTTATAACGACACTGGTCTTCTTGTATACCATGACTAGATAAGTTATTACGACATTGATCTTCTTGTATACCATGACTAGATAAGTTATAACGACACTGGTCTTCTTGTATACCATGACTAGATAAGTTATTACAACACTGCTCTTTTTGTATACAATGACTAGATAAGTTATAACGACATTGATCTTCCTGTATACCATGACTAGATAAGTTATTACGACATTGATCTTCCTGTATACCATGACTAGATAAGTTATAACGACACTGGTCTTCTTGTATACCATGACTAGATAAGTTATTACGACATTGATCTTCCTGTATACCATGACTAGATAAGTTATAACGACACTGGTCTTCGTGTATACCATGACTAGATAAGTTATTACAACACTGCTCTTTTTGTATACAATGACTAGATAAGTTATAACGACATTGATCTTCCTGTATACCATGACTAGATAAGTTATAACGACATTGATCTTCCTGTATACCATGACTAGATAAGTTATAACGACACTGGTCTTCTTGTATACAATGACTAGATAAGTTATAACGACACTGATCTTCTTGTATACCATGACTAGATAAGTTATTACAACACTGCTCTTTTTGTATACAATGACTAGATAAGTTATAACGACACTGATCTTCCTGTATACCATGACTAGATAAGTTATTACGACATTGATTTTCCTGTATACCATGACTAGATAAGTTATAACGACATTGATCTTCCTGTATACCATGACTAGATAAGTTATAACGACACTGGTCTTCTTGTATACAATGACTAGATAAGTTATAACGACATTGATCTTCCTGTATACCATGACTAGATAAGTTATTACGACATTGATTTTCCTGTATACCATGACTAGATAAGTTATAACGACATTGATCTTCCTGTATACCATGACTAGATAAGTTATTACAACACTGCTCTTTTTGTATACAATGACTAGATAAGTTATAACGACACTGATCTTCCTGTATACAATGACTAGATAAGTTATAACGACATTGATCATCCTGTATACCATGACAAGATAAGTTATTACGACATTGATCTTCCTGTATACCATGACTAGATAAGTTATAACGACACTGCTCTTTTTGTATACAATGACTAGATAAGTTATAACGACACTGATCTTCCTGTATACAATGACTAGATAAGTTATAACGACATTGATCATCCTGTATACCATGACTAGATAAGTTATAACGACATTGATCTTCCTGTATACCATGACTAGATAAGTTATAACGACACTGGTCTTCTTGTATACCATGACGAGATAAGTTATTACGACACTGGTCTTCTTGTATACCATGACTAGATAAGTTATAACGACATTGATCTTCTAATATACCATGACTAGATAAGTTATTACGACACTGTTCTTCTTGTATTCTATGACTTCCTACCCCAGACATAGGTTGAATATCTTAGTAATAATTTGGTTCCACAGTTTGATATTTTTTGGTTATACTGTCCTATGCTCTTCATATTCATACAGTGTTTGGCATTTTCAATATTTTTGGTAGAGCGCCTCTGATGAGTCTTGAATAGACGAAACGCGCGTCAGGCGTAGCAAAATTTATTGTCTGGAACTTTGTTGTCATTTGTATTTTAATAAGTTATTACGACATTGTTTTTCTTGTATTCTATGACTAGATAAGTTATTACGACATTGTTTTTCTTGTATTCTATGACTAGATAAGTTATAACAATACTGTTTTTCTTGTATACCATGACTAGATAAGTTATAACGACATTGTTTTTCTTGTATACCATGACTAGATAAGTTATAACGACATTGTTTTTCTTGTATACCATGACTAGATAAGTTTAAATGACACTGCTTCTTGTATATCTTGATTATATTTGTCTTTTTATTTGAATTCGTAACATATAACTTGTTATTGACAGCGGGTAACAGATAATATACTTTAAACTATGACGGCATTTAGATACATTTTGCCCATCAACGATTTTGGGGTAAATAGTTATTTTCATATGAACAGTCATGTTCTTGCGTTATGCCGATTTATTCTGACTTGTTGATTTGTCATTTAAATTATTTCATTAGGAGGCATGCTTTTTGTTGCTATTATCGTTATTGTAAGTAACATCAGCATTTCTATCTGTGTAGATTTTTCATGACTTCTTTAATACTTATATATACATCATGACCACATTTAAACAATTTTCAAAGTTTCTTAGGAGGTACATGATCCGTGCACCATTTTTATCTCATCATTTTTTTTTATTTGTCAATGGATAGGTCAAGACATGCACTTAAAAAGGCATGCTTCTCATTTGGTTTCTGAAAGAAATGAATCCGAAGGTTAGTTGATTTTTCGGGGCTGCTACATGTATTTATGATTTAGTGTGTACCTGAACCGTTAGTCTCCTCTGAAACAGACCCTATTATATTTTTTTTTTTTAAATGTAAAAAACAAACATTCCAAGGGAGGTTGTATATCACACCCTTTTCTGACTTTGTCAAAAATGCTTTGATTTATATGTTTTCCTGTCTATATAGCCTTTCAGAGACAAATCATATATAGTACAATTTAAGCTGAAATGAATTAACAACTACCACTATTAGATCACAAGTTATCGGCACTTCATAAAGCATTTTAATGTTATAATGATGCATTTATCACTATTGGTAATAGATTGAATGTTTTTATAACCCTTTTAAAACCTTAGAGCCTAAAAAATCATGTTATGTTTCACACCATATCATAAATTATAAAGGACGGAGCCAAACCCAACCGCCTCAACCCCCCCAGGTTAAATTATATTCAAATGTGTATTGTTTTAAGAAAAGAGGTAAATGGTGCTTCCCATATCATTGTTCTAATTGAGTGAAAAGTGTACCAAAAAGGGACAAAAATTGGAATATTTAGCAAAAATAATCTTTCTTTACAAAAATGCAGAAATTTACTATTACATTGTATACTTGGAGATTTTTCGGTAATTTGGTAATTTTTATTAAAGAAGCACAATTATTTACTGAAACCAATTGTTCAGAAGCTATAAGATCAAAATCAAATTCTAAAACAAGTAGTTGAGTAAGTTTTACTGATGTTTGCAGTTTTAAAAACCTTCTAAATCCGATTTTAACGTCGCTGCAGACCTGCATCCAGTTCATAGTAATAACATCAATCTCCCCAGTATGTCGGTTTAAACAAAATTTTACAGTAGTTTTACCTTTTATTTTGGCCAGTAATTTGCATACGGTCTTGTACCTCCTGAAAAGTTCCATCACTGGAATAGTAATTATATATTTTTTATATGTAATTTTTATAATATTTGTAATAATTTATTTTCTTCTAATGTTATAATCATAGGCGGATCCATATTATGACATTCAACGTTAAAGTAATATTCCTTCTTTTTCACTCTACCTCCGTTTTCCCATTTGAAAGTCGTAATAAAGCAAACTCTTTAATTTAGAGCTATAATGAAAGCACCCATTCTACTTGCCTCACGTCATTCTTGGATTTACATCTCGAATTTCACCCGGTTGGTCATCTCAATACGAAAATTTACGATTTCTATGGATCCGTCGCTATCTTACGGTGGCAGAATGCGGCCATGAGAAAAAAAAATATCACGTTCCCTCGTAATACAATCACGTTCCCTCAAGAAAGCTATTGCTTTCCCTCAAGATAATTATCTCGTTCCCTCAAGATAACATCACGTTCCCTAAAGATAACATCGCGTTCCCTCAAAATAATTATTGCGTTCCCTCATGATAATTATTGCGTTCCCTCATGATAATTATCTCTTTCCCTCAAGATAACATCGCGTTCCCTCAAGATAACACCACGTTCCCTCAAGATAGTTATTGCGTTCCCTCAAGATAACATCGCGTTCCCTCAAGATAGTTATCGTGTTCCCTAAAGATAACATCGAGTTCCCTCAAGATAGTTATCGCGTTCCCTCAAGATACTAAGTAGTTATCACGTTACCTCAAGATAACATCACGTTCCCTCAAGATGTTATCTTGAGGTAACTAAAGGTAATAACAAAACTATCGAACTTGAATGATCAATCTCATAGTCCAGAGAAAATGACAAAAACGAATTAGTCATACCGGAGAACTGGTGGATCGCAATGGTCCTGACTTGGTACAGGCATTTCAAACGAAATGGTGGGTTAAACCAGGTTTTATGGCGCCAAACCTCCCTCTTCCATTGCGATCTTAGGATCCGGTAATGACCATAGAACACAACATAGTTGTGAGACACAATAGGGTAACGTGATAACTACTTAGTGTCTTGAGGGAACTCGATAACTATCTTGAGGGAACGCGATAACCTTTTAAGGGAACGCGATGTTATCTTGAGGGAACGCGATGTAATTTTTGGGGAACACGATAACTATCTTGAGGGAACGTGGTGTGATCTTGAGGGAACAAGATAATTATCATGAGGGAACGCAATAATTATCATGAGGGAACGCAATAATTATTTTGAGGGAACGCGATGTTATCTTGAGGGAACGTATTGTTATCTTGAGGGAACGAGAAAATTATCTTGAGGGAACGCAATAACTTTCTTGGGGGAACGTGATGTTATCTTGAGGGAACGTGATGGTATTAAGAGGGAACGTGATGGTATCACGAGGGAACGTTATATTATTTTTTTTCTCATGGCCGCATTCTGCCACCGTTCTATCTTTATATATAGCTAATATAATATCTTGTGTATAATTAATTTCTTTTTTTATAATGTACAAAATATGTATTTAACGTTGAATGTATAACCTTGGCCAACTGATATGGTAAATAGATACACAAGCAAAGCCAGCTTGTATAATTGTAAACTGTAACACTAACGTAAATCGAAAGAGGTATAATTTCGTTCAAGTGCTTCAAAAGAAAAAGGTGTATAAGTATAACCAAACAATCTGGTTGCTGTTCTTAAGAGAGAAGCAGGGGTAGGAACGGGGCATCGAATGTTAAAAAACAGTAAACGCTAGCAAGGATAGAATAAAAAAAAACAGACAAAATATTAAAACTCTGTAGAATTTGTAATGAATTGGAGTTGAGATGCTGTCCAATGAAAACCTAGGCAAAATCTGGCACATGACAAATTTTTGTTTTTATAAAATTTTCATTTATTTCACATCAGTTAACATCAATTCTCCAAAACAAATGCAGATTTTTGGTTAATTGAAGTGATAACGTAGAAATAATTTAATAGATTGCTTTAAAAATATGCAGAAAAAGAGAGATAACTCTTGCATATTTGCAAAATTTGATTTCTTTGATCATGAACTTTAAGGCTGAATAAAAAGTCATCCATGTTGCTTTCAAACGAATCTGGGTGATTTTTGTTTACATATGAGTCCAAAAATACATTAATACTATAAATTTGCTGGGATAAAATTTTTCATGTTCCAGAATCTGTAGGCCTTTGCCTTATTACTACATGGGCGGTCTCTTAATACATATATGAACTAAAAAATGTTTAGTACAATTAAGGCAATTGAACGTTGACCATTTTAAAAATATAAAAAAAATCAGTCGACATAAAAACGTCACCAAAACAAACCACACAGCATACATGCACAAACTAAATCACAATCAGTAACGTGAACTCAGGTGCTCCGGAAGGTTAGGCGAATCCTGCTTGATATAGCGGGAACATGAACTCATGTGCTCTGGAAGGGTAGACAGATCCTGCTTGATATAGCGGGAACATGAACTCAGGTGCTCTGGAAGGGTAGACAGATCCTGCTTGATATAGCGGGAACATGAACTCAGGTGCTCTGGAAGGGTAGACAGATCCTGCTTGATATAGCGGGAACATGAACTCAGGTGCTCTGGAAGGGTAGGCAGATCCTGCTTGATATAGCGGGAACATGAACTCAGGTGCTCTGGAAGGGTAGGCAGATCCTGCTTGCTATAGCGGATACGTGAACTCAGGTGCTCTGGAAGAGTAGGCAGATCATGCTTGCTATAGCGGGAACGTGAACTCAGGTGCTCTGGAAGGGTAGGCAAATCCTGCTTGATATAGCGGGAAAATGAACTCGGGTGCTCTGGAAGGGTAGGCAGATCCTGCTTGCTATAGCGAATACGTGAACTCAGGTGCTCTGGAAGAGTAGGCAGATCATGCTTGATATAGCGGGAACATGAACTCAGGTGCTCCGGATTGGTAGGCAAATCCTGCTTGTTATAGCGACAACGTGAACTCAAGTGCTCTGGAAGGGTAAGCAGATCCTGCTTGCTATAGCGAGTACACCCATCAACCAATTAGGATTTAGAACTGAGACTTTAAAACTCTTCCAACATAACCAAAACACTGGATAAAGAGACATACCAACCTTGGGTAAAATCATTATAAATCAACCAACAAGAAGTCGTACTGCTACACATTCGAAAAAACCTTAACACGACATGAAACTATAACTAAACGAAGTTTTGACAAATATCAGCCTTTAGCATCTTGTGACTGTTGAAATTTTTGTTGCTACACATACGTGTAAATAGCTTCACATTCGAAAAAACCTAAACACGACATGAAACTATAACCAGACGAAGTTTTAATAAATATCAGCCTTTAGCATCTTGTGACTGTTGAAATTTTTGTTGCTACACATACGTGTAAATAGGAGGACAGACGGGCAAGGGTGTAATATAATCTTCCTACTTTGTCAAGTATTGGGGCAAAATCAATCATATATATAACGTAGATATCAAGAAAAAGATTAATTATCAAAGGTTTGAAAAACATATAGAAATCAAATACCCATATAATAAGGTGTACAGCGCAAACTATACAGGAAACAACATCGTAACCAGAAGAGTTATGTCATTTCATGAGTTTTAGTGTAGATGCGTTTTGAGAAGTGGCGTGTAATGTTGTAGCGTATAGGACAAAGGGATATGTTGTTGGTTTTTGACGTCATTTATTTTAAAACATCATGGCCTCCCAGATAACTGTCGGATTTCTACCTCTGCAATCAGTCCAGATGCTGTTTTGTCAAACATAAGGTTTAATTTGTCCTTTGTACAAGATCTAAAACGCTGAATTGGCCGTCAAATTCACGACGGTGTGATGCAACAAGCGGGAACTGTTATTGCTACATGTATTTACTAGTATTTGCGTCAGAAGTCGCCTTAAAACTGTCTTCAGGTCACAGGTCTTATTTAATCCTCCAAGGTACAAGGAGCAAATGTGAATCCATCCAATGTACAAGAGGCAAATGTGGACCCCAATCAATGTACAAGAGGCAAAAGTGGACCCCAACCAATGTACAGGGAGCAAATGTGGACCCCATCCAATGAACAAGAGACAAATTTGGACCCCATCCAATGTACAAGAGGTCATGTTGACCTCACCCAATGTACAAGGGGCAAATGTGGACACCAACCATTGTACAAGGGGCAAATGTGGACCCCATCCGATGTACTTGAGGCAAATGTGGACCCAATCCGATGTACAAGAGGCAAATAAACACTTACATGTAGTTATTAATAAATATTCAAAGTTGACCGTTGATAGAGTAAAAAAATGATAGACATTTAAGACAAGTCACAAGAGATATCTTAACAGCAAATTATGTGAAATTGAGCCATATCTTATGTGAAAATGGGCCAATGAGTCATAATTCATTTGAAAATGAGCCCCAAATGCAACTTTTGTCACCGAAGTTAGAAGAAACAGTGAGGTACCAAATATAATAAAAATTCCACAGTTTATATATAAAATTCGGCATTTACTGACTGAAAAATTAGATCACACTCTTTCTAAATCTAGAACGTCTCCCAAGAAGACCGACCGTTGTCAAATGTTATTCACAGAGTGTATTTTGGTATTGGATTTCTGCATTCTCAGACTATTTATATGATACATGTAGTTTTGCAAGAATTAAGTAGTTAAGACGAATTTCACTATGGCTTAAGGAATTTATAGTTATATATAAAGTAACAAAATAGAGGGACTAGGATAGATATATACTGACCGGTCTCGTTGAAGGCTGCTGGCGGTTGTCCATTTTGTTTTTTCTGAATTGCCGCTTGAAATTATTTTTTATTCTAAACGTTGAAAACAATATTAAGATGGTGAGAAAAATGGTTAATGGAAAGGAATAAGACATTTTTAGTTTGTCCTTAAAATCAATAAATCACGAAATTTTTCAAAAATTAGCATTAATTTAAACGTGCCCAAAACAGTTTGTATTTTTAGGTATACAAATGTTAACTACATGTAACCAAATATAGAACCCCCCTTTTCTGTCGCTGATACAAAAGGAGCTCGTAACCCCCGTTAACTGAAATGTTAACCATTGCATTATATTATCCTTTTTTGACAAGCTATCCAAGAGTTTACATGTATTATGAATGAAACATGTTTTGCAATCATCATGATTATTCCAATCCTTTGAGCACAGCTTAGGTAATTTTACTTTTTGTCCCACACATTAAGTTTTTATTCTGTGCACTGCTTATTGTTTAATTCATTTTGAAAAATGTCTTTGATTTATCTTCTTTAGATAAAGGTAGTAATTTTTATTGTGTTTAGTTAGAGTACATGTAATTGTTTCTCACACCATGGATTAATTCACAAAATTGATGACATTTATGTAATTGTTCTAGAATATTTGAATCTATCTCATTTTTATATTTATTTTTCTGCATTATTTTGAAATTTGAAAATTAATGAGAAAAAGGTTCACCAGACTTCTGAGCCATAAAGAGCTATAGGTTTAATCGTATATTAACAAATGTGAAGCATATTTAAACTTTAGGATTCGGAGAGTTGAAAAAGTTACATTTTTACTGTGCAAAGGGGAACAACTCAAACTTCTCTGCAAAATAGATTTAAATGACTAACATCACTTAATATATTGTAATTGGAACTTCGTGTAACTAGGGTCTCCCTTCCTCAGTTCTAATGACCAATCTATAAAAGAAACAACAATCCCAATTTCTTCAGGTGTTGATTAATCAAACAGATGTTTTGAACAAATGCAAAGCCGCTAAAAGCGCATACTGCTTTTTTAAGGGAGCATGACCTTATCATAATTTCGTTTATCCTTCGAATTTTTTAAAGTTTTTATTCACTTTCATCAAAATTAATCATTTTGGATATTCAAACCAAGATTCTAGATCTGTTGTTTTTTGAAGGAGGGAAGATCATTGGCTGACAGAAATACTTATCTGTTTTTCGAAACCTCTATAAAAATAGCAGAGAACATCCACAATCTGTTTATTTTGAATCTTGGTAATTGCATGTACACATTTATTTGATTTTTTTTTTCTTATTTTCTTTTGCAATGTATTCAAAAAATGATGATAAAAATTAAATACATCATGCCAAATTAATTACTTTAAACCTGGATTTTTTCTACAGTTTTTGGTTTTTGGAATTCTAGCACAGTAATTGCCAGAATTAGCCAATCATGTTACAGGTAACACCACTCTGAGTTGACCAATCGGATCTCTGGCTACAACTCTGTGCTGCTTTGGCTGATTATAGTTCGGCTCCAATGATTGGCCATGGTGTAGCTGTGTCCAAAAATAAATATGAAAATTCAGACGTACTCCGTTAACCATGCAACTGCTGGAATACAAGATAACAGTTATCCAATGATTATCAACTATTGTAACTTAATATGACCATTCAGATAAAAATCCGGAAGTTCTGTTACTGCTGGGGTATAAGATTATAGCTGTTTTAATAACTAGCCATGGTGCAGCTTTCAAAATTAATATACACATTCAGATGAGAACCCGTTAATCCTGCATACTTTAGATAGGTAGCGCGCTGGTTTCATAAAGTAGCCCCTTGATTTCAAGAAATAACGCGTCAGTACTTTTACAAAGTAGCGCGTTACATTTTCAAAGCAGCGCACTACTTTTACAAAGAAGCGCAATCCTTTCATAAAGTAGCGTGTTGCTTACAACAAGTAGCGCTTTAAAGCAACGTGCTACTTTCTTAAAGCAGCGTGTTGCTTTGCTTAAGTAGTGCGTTACTTTTCAATATTTGTAGCTTAATTTATTAGATAAATACATTTTACTGATTCCCTGAAAGCGCAGCTTATGCTATTATATAAAATAGCAGTACAATTGTAAGGATCGACCATTTGTGGGTTATATAATGACCTTGTATGAAATTCTCCGCATGGAAAGAACTATTTTTGAATAGTTAAATATATTGCATGCCGATTTATGTTGGACAATGTAGGCTTGCATGTCCATTATTAGATGAGTCAACCGAGAGACCAAATAAATTTATATTACTGCACATGGCAATGGCCGGTGTTAAAGTTGGATATGGCAAGACGGTCCATTATTAGATTAGTCAACCGAGGGACCAAATTGTGGATTTGCATCATTTCTAAATCTTAAATCTTTTATTCATTTAATCGTAATCAATCATGGTGTACATTGTATGAAAGTACATCAACTGCTTGAAAAAAAGTTCTGAAAAGTTTGTTTCTATATGTTTGAGTTATTGTTCTTTTTACATCTATAACAGACCATGAGATTAGCAATAAACAATATTTAAGACATCGAAATGGAAAACAGCCAGAGAACGCTGCTTGCTGTTTTTTTTTTCTTCTATCTTTAATAAAGATTCTATGCTTTCTTATACCAACATCTGACCCATCTCTGTCTTACCGTCTGTCCTGTATACAGTAATAAAGGCAATAACAAAACTACCGAACTTGGAGGGTCAATCTGTAATATCAAGAAGAAAAGACAAAACAAGAAAGACATACCGGAAAAAATGAAAATCGCAATGGTCCTGACTTTGTACAGGCATTTAAAAAATTGTAGGTTAAATCAGGGTTTATTTCGCCACGACAAACCTCTTTCTTCAATTGCGATTTTAGGGTCCGATATTCATTCAAAACACAACAACTAGGGATATTGAGGTGACACCCAGTACAACAGCCAACCAAAAACAACAACCATTTTTGTCTCGCCTGCAACTAATACTTCCCGAATGCGAAACATATGTATTACATGTGCTATCCGTCGGCGGTGTCGTAAACTTTTTTGTAAGACTTTTGTGTAAAATGAATTACTTAAAAAAGGATAAAAGCTAGGCATCTGATATTTGGTATGCAGACAGTTGTGGTACGCAAATGCTATCATGCCATTTGACTCAACTTCATTTTCATTTACTAATGCCCCTTTTTCAGGGAAATACAGACATTTCTGGTCATGGTAATGGTTTATGCAACTGTTTCCTTGCCATGTGAAACTGACCCCATTTACTCGCTTCAGTGACTTTTGAAATAAGGTATTTTTCAAACTGTAAACTTCTTCGTAAGAGTTTATTTTTTGTAGGGGTGATTTTTTTAAAGTATTCATGTAATAGCTTCGCATCTGATACATTTGTATTTGGGATATCGATAAAATAAATAAAGGTGTTTGCATCTGCAAAACAAGGCCCAGGTTTTGTGCGAATTATTGAATGAATAGTTGAATAACTAGATATTCCGATGATGTCGACATGTGAGACATACTTTAGTGTTTACGCTTGTTTCTAACATAGTTTGAATTTGCTACCAGTACCTAAGAAATGTGCCATACCTTGAATAAACGAATGGGCCATACAACTTTGAACACTGTGCAAAAAATGGGAAAGTCGTCTTCTAATCTTTTAGATCAAAATTATTGAAACCACCAGTTTTCTTTCTTTGTACAGCAGAAATTCGATGGTTTTGTGTATGAACTTTTTGAGAGTGAATACACTACTTTTGATATTAATTTTTTTCGGCCTTTCAATGTTTTTTTTATTAAAATGTTGCTGATTTATCAATTTATTCTATGTAGAAAAAACTCTTTCCAACCAGCAAGATGAAAATTCAACAGAAACTTTCAATATAAAAAAGGTTGTCATAATCAGCATCTGCATTGTATGCACGAATTGCCCAACTATTTTAAGCCTTTGTTTTGAAATTCTAACTGCATTTTTAACATTTATTAAGCACCTTGTGAATGTACTTCGTCATCGTATTTAATTTGGTTTTCATAATGAAATGATGAGACACTATAATTTACACCAATTATAGATATTTATGTCTAAAAATTGCTCAGCAGGATTTCGTCTTTGCTTGACAAATATTTTCCGGTGTGTGACAGAATATAGCATTTTATCCAATCCTTGTTGTCTGAGTCATTCATTGCGGACACAGAAATGCCCGGAAGCAGTTTCTTCCACCGTCAGACGACACTGATGCTTCTGCTTCAGATGCATCTCTTAATCGTGTGATATTTGGAAAAAAATTGTGTATGGATTGTACGTGTATAACCTCTTGCTTGATGGGATTTCCTTGTTTGTCGTTTCTCTTGCACATTTGAGATTAAGTTCGGTATTGTGGTTATTACTTTTACTTGATACGTCAGGCATACATGTAGGTTGATCTCAGTTTCCACGGTTTAATTTGGATTCAAGGTCCGCAAAATTTGTTTTTAGTATTCTATGCTCTTCATTTCCATGCAGTACTCTGGAATTTTCAATATTTTTGATAGAGTTCCTATGATAAATCTTGAGCAGAAGAAACGCGCGTCAAGCGTTGCATACTTTAATTTGTTGTAATTTTTTATTTCAAAGTTTGAATATAAACAGATGAACTAGCATATTACATGTAAGAAGGATAAATAATGACCAAGATGGCCATGTATAATTTTGGCTTGGTAGATGCATCTGGTCGTGGAATTCCATGTATTGAACCAGCATACCAAGTTATATGGTAGCTGCAGTTCAGTAAAATTTCAAGGTCCTGTTATTAAATTTTCGTATGTGATGTCCGGGCGATAAATAGCGATATGACAGTTGTCAACGAAACCTTATCTTGATGCTCTTGTTGCCCCCCCCCCCCCTCTTATATTAATGTCTTGGTCATGCACTTAATGGGTAAAATACACCTTTCAGGCACGTCGTCTGAGTTTCCACACATGTAATGTTATGGACTAAATACATATGCACCTACATACACGCATACGTTAGTTCTGACAAAACATTTCTAAATAAGTACAGATAAAGAAAAGACAAACAAAATACTTTCACCTACAAATAAAATTCATAACTCTTTATAAAATATCAAATATTGCTATTTCCATCTAGCCATTCAATCATTTTTCCTTCCTCTCTATGTTAACACTCAAGTTAAAAGCCTTATTATTTGGTAGGCGTAACTCTATCAAGCTCGCCATTGAATTTAGAGATATGTGTCAATATAACTATCTGTGGTGGTATTCATCCGAGTCGCTCACCCGAGTCTAATAAGCAAATTTAAAGATCACCCATTGGCATAGTTCAGCATTCATGTTTTCAAGCAATTGAGCTCCTGCCGAGGATTTTTTGTGAGAAAATACAGTTTGGGATCGATACTTTGTACTTGTAGTCATGAGGCAGGTTAACCATAAATGATAAGTACATAGAGGCGAACAAGAAAAACAAGATTAGGCAAAACATTTCGGTTAAAACATATTAAGCACGGGACATTTTTTGTCCTTCCGTAATAGAGACAGAGGCTGAATGTTAAGCATGGAACCTTAAAATTGAGGGAGTGAATGGGGGTGTCCTCAAACAAACCTTTGGTCATTTGTCTCATTCAATTCATTGAACCCTTACCCACACCCTCATTAATCGTTAGTAACAAAGTCTCGAACTACATAACAGAGTAAGTCTTAACTATTAGCATAGTTCAACATTCATGTTTTCAAGCAATTGAGCTATTGCCTGGTGTATTTTTTGAGAAAGAAGAAAAGAGGTATCAATAGTGCATGTAAAGTCTAAAAGGACAAAAAAGAAAAAAAAAACTGG
This sequence comes from Arcuatula senhousia, assembly GCA_963971305.1. Lineage (NCBI taxonomy): Eukaryota > Metazoa > Mollusca > Bivalvia > Mytilida > Mytilidae > Arcuatula > Arcuatula senhousia. Next base: position 9,231,136 of record OZ020317.1, on the reverse strand, counting down.
TAAGCAAGGAAGAGAACAGCACGAAGAAACAGACTACATTAAAACACAAACCCCCCAAAAAAACTGAAAAGCAATCAACAACTCAAATTCAATTCATACAAGAGTGAACTCAGGTGCTCCAGAATAGTTACCAGTCCCTGCTTGCTAAAGTCCTTTTTAGTCCCCTACTGGCGAAAGCCGAAGGGGACTATAGGTTTGCGCTCTGTCCGTCCGTCCGTCTGTCTGTCCGTCTGTCCGTCTGTCTGTCACGCCTCAGTTTTCCGCACTTTTTTCTAAACGCTTATAGATAATGAACTGATTTTTTGGTATGTGAGTTTACCTTGATGAGTTACAGATCAAGTTTAAGTTTCCTGCCGGTCCACAATTTTTTATGGGAGTTTTGGCCCTTTGAACTTTGAAAATTCACTAAAATTTCAGTTTTCCGCACTTTTTTCCAAACATTTATAGATAATGAACTGATTTTTGGTATGTGAGTTAACCCTGATAAGTTACAGATCAAGTTCGAGTTTCGTGTCGGTCCACAATTTTTTATGGGAGTTATGGCCCTTTGAACTTGGAAAATTCACTAAAATACCAGTTTTCCGCACTTTTTTCTAAACGCTTATAGATAATGAACTGATTCTTGGTATGTGAGTTTACCTGGATAAGTTACAGTCAAGTTTGAGTTTGGTGTTGGTCCACAATTTTTTATGGGAGTTATGGCCCTTTGAACTTTGAAAATTCACTAAAATTTCAGTTTTCCGCACTTTTTTTTTAAACGCTTATAGATAATGAACTGATTTTTGTCTGTGAGTTAACCTTGATAAGTTACAGATCAAGTTTGAGTTTCGTGCCACAAATTTTTATGGGAGATATGGCCCTTTGAAGTTTGAAAATCTATTACAATTTTCTTTTCTAAACTTTTTTATTGTTCCTTGTAGATAAAAAACTGATCAAGTTTAGGTATTCATTTGTTTGACAAATTGTTACCAGTGACTGAAATATGAGGCCGGTAGGGGACTAAGTATTGTTTTGCAATACTCTCAGAATGCTTGTTAGAAACTATTTTCCGGACGTGCGGACCCAGGAAATCTTTAAACTTTTTACTACAGGTTAACGACTTCCGGGTAGGCCTTGCCATTGCAAATCTGTTGTTCTGTCACACTTTTTGTGTTCTAGTTGTTATATATATTTCTATAGTTATTTTCTTCATCACTTGTGAAATTGGATAACTTCAACTAACACCGTTTCAAACTCCTGCTTGGATATTTGATAACTTCTCTAGATTTTTAGTCTCCTTCATTATTGATCCACGAGAGAACCCTAATATAAGGATGTTAAACCGCTTCCTTTCCCTTTGTCAGTTCTCCCCTCGCCATGCTGAAGGAAAGGCAAACAGGACGCGCCCTGTAATTTGTGGCAACCACAGCGTGAGTAACGAACAATCTGTGTTTTAAATTGATCGTTTAACTTCTCTTTTTCACAAACGTTACTTTATTCTATTTGGATGGATTCTAAATTTAACCAGTTGGTGAAACCAAGCATTGGACCAGACGAAGGGAATTTCCCGTAAATTTATAAATAATATTTGGACATTTAATCTTAAATTATGCTATGTTTATGTAAAATTTCATTGTATCTCACTTATCTATGATCCCCCTTTACAGTTTTACTATGAACTTTAACGTTTTTACATGTACTTTGTAACCTTAATTTGTCCCTCTTTATTTTCAGTATTTTACCACTACATCTGACTGTCTGTTGCTGCTTAAAATAAAACGTCGACCTTAGACTAAGTTATTTTTCCAAGGCCCAACAACTTTCAGTGGTTCGTCTATCCGGGAGAGCCGGAATAGTAAAATAGCTCCAAACAACGCCAGTTACAGAAGTGTCGCTGCAGTCTACGCCAGGAGACGTCTATAGAAGACCAACAAAGAACTGTATCCTTCTATACAAAACTTTTATAAGCTCTCGCAAGAGAGACGCACCATTTCCTTGGTTCTTGTAGTGTGCTGCGGCCGTAGAAGCGCCCACACACTAACCTTTTAAGACACTTCACACCACCTGGTCTGGGTAAATAATAAACCCAGCTCAGTTTTTCCTTAACTGTACAAGCTAGATAGAATACCGTGATATAACGTGTTTTACACGTACCAAATCACACACAAAGCTAGTATCAAGCCAGATAGCACAGTTACGTTTTTTAAACGTTATTTTATAAAACTCAGCTAATAAACACAGTGCTAATTAATAAACAAACATTCAAATCACACTTTCGAGATTTTTCTCGTAACTACAAAGTGATTGTGACATGATGAGTGACACAGGTGACAACGTCACCATACAACCAACTGGGCCAGATCAACACTCAGACGTACGATCTGACAACACAGAGAAAAGAGTTAGAACTCTAAATGAAAAGGGCATGGACGTCTACATCGAAAGACGTGAGAAATACGCTCAAGACATAGAGCTACTGTGGAGCATGTTAAATGCCTTCCTGCAGGAGGTCGATACCCCTCCAGACAATGTACGAGGTTGCCTCGCTTTACAAGAAAAGATAGCCCAGTCTGCTAGTAGATATGGACGTCAAGTTGACGCATTCATAGAATTTATGAAGAACACTAGGGCCGAGAAAAGCAATCGGGACCTCCAAGCATTCACTACCCTGGCTGATATAAGACGGCAAACACTAGACACAGCGATGTCAACCCTACGGGACATCACCAATGCGTTTGGTCCCGCGTCACCAGCAATTCATCAGCCACAAGGGCAGCCTACCTCAGCTCAACAGAATGTCACTATGCTAGAACCACATGGGTCCGTGAAACAAGAACGCAACTCAGTTAGGTCAAAGCCAAATAGCGGATGTAAATCCGTGGGTGGCTCAAAATCCAGCAGCTCGTCAAGCGCTTCAAGAAACAAGCGTGCTAAAGCAGATGCTGCCAAGGCCAAGATAGCCTTTCTAGCTAAACAAGCTGCTCTTACGAAACAAGAAGCCCTTCTCGAAGAGCACGAGGTGCAGCGAAAAGCTAGTCAGAAAGCCGCGATGGAACGACAAAAGGCAGAAGTCGAGCGACAGATTGAACATAGCAGAATTGAAATGGAACGAGCAGACGCCTTGGAAGCAGCAGCTGTCTTACGGAGGAAGATGGAACTGCAGGCCGACAAAACTATGATAGAAGCCCACATGGAAGCAGCCATGGCCGAAGCCGAGGCGAGAGCATTCGAGGACGACGGCAGTCAAAATATCGACGACGAACAACACATCGGCGTCGACCTACCATTACCTATGGCCGACCCGATCCGACGGGTACAAGATTATGTGAGTCAACACAACAGCAGTACTCATGCAATGAATGAAGATCAAGCCGACGTCGGAATAAACACATATCCGACGCACTCCGATTACACAAGAAAAGTTACGGTTTTCGAACCGCTTGCTAAAACTGAAGAGCCTAGGAAGATAGGACCACCATCCATGGCATCGACACCCTTCCGACGAGAAACCGACGACGTCGACACCACTTTCAAAACTTATGGTCTCAATCGGGATGCTCCCGTATTCGTTCCATCCACTCAGGATCGACATGCCCTTCCGACAACGTCGTCGTCGACGCAGGAACACCGTTCCGACAGTAAGGACTCAACATCCGAGGAATTGACCAAGTTCCTTTTGCGAAAGGACCTGCTACTCTCCCGTCTCACCCACTTTGATGACAAGGCCGAGTCCTATGCAGTTTGGAAGGCCGAATTCAAAGGTGTCGTGGAGGAGCTAGGAATATCCAACTCCGAAGAGCTCATTCTCCTCAAGAAATGGCTCGGAAACAAGTCCGCACAATATGCAGCGAGTATCAAAGCAGCGAATATCGACGATCCGGCAAGAGGCTTACAGTGTCTTTGGGAACGCCTAGACGAACGTTATGGCGCATTACAGTTCACAGAGCACGCACTCAGACAGAAATTGGAAGCCTTCCCTAAGTTAACGAACAAAGATACCGAACGTTTCTACGACTTGTACGATCTCTTATCTCATATCCAATGCCTTAAACGGAATCCAAACTTTCGCAATCTGTTAGGATATTTCGATACATCATCGGGACAACAACCTATATTAGCCAAGGTCCCGTATGGACTCCAGGAAAAGTGGACTATAAGAGCTTCAAAGTACATGAATGAACACCACGTTCCATTTGCACCGTTCTCAGAATTAACGGATTTTATCCGTGAAATTGCTAAAATTAAAAACAATCCTTGTTTTAATTACGATATGGGCAGTCTATTCGCATCCAAGCCCCAATCACAGACTACAAAGGAAAAAGTCAACGTATACAAGACATCCACAGATACGAGTACGGAGCGTAGCTCCGCATACATCCCTACTTACGGGTCTACGAGACTAGAAAACGACAACCCGATCAACTTGAAGGAGCGTTGCATCATACATAAGGGCAAACACTCGCTAAACGAATGTAACGGCTTCAGGGCGAAACCAATTGAGGAACGCATTAAATTGCTGAAAGAACACAACGTATGCTTTAAGTGCTGCGAGTCCGACACGCACTTTAAAGCCAACTGTCAAGAAAGAGTTGTTTGCAACGAATGCGAGAGCACACGTCACCCGACAGCTCTCCACATTTCCAACTCAGACCAACGACCAGCGAGTTTTTCTCGTGAATCCTCACAAAACGATGGCGGGGAGCAAAAGGCTCCAAAGACAAACAACACCAAAGACAACGTACAGGTTACATGCACCGAACTATTCAGTTCAAAGTACAGCGGGAAATCTTGCGCAAAGATATTGCCAGTTGACGTGTTTTCCAAACACGATAGATCCACCGTACATCGCATGTACGCAATAATTGACGACCAAAGTAGTCATACGTTGGCTACAACTGAATTCTTCAATCTCTTTGACGTCAAAGGACCCTACGAGAATTACGATCTTTCGACCTGCTCAGGACGCACACTGATGTCAGGACGGAAAGCAAACGACCTTATGATAAAGTCAATCGGAGACGATTTTGAAACAAATCTGTCGACGGTCATCGAATGCAACGACATTCCGAACAACAGGTCCGAGATACCGACACCTGAAGTTGCGTCGCAACATCCACATCTGCGGGATATAGCCGAGTATATCCCAACAATCGATAACAATCGCAGGATTTTACTCCTCATCGGGAGATCGCTCCCGGCTGTGCATCACATTCTTGACCAAAGGATAGGATCACACTTTGAACCATTCGCACAGAAGCTACCGTTAGGTTGGGTCATTATCGGGGAAACTTGTCTGGACCGACAACATAGACCACCGGATATCAACGTCAAGAAAACGTGCGTTATGCAGAATGGTCGACCCTCATCATTGAAACAATATCCGAACCAGTTTCACGTAACCGAGTATCGTGATAACTCTCCACACAAGCAAAATGTTGCGGACTCGATTGTATTAGACATCTCCGAGAAACCGCCTGATCTAGATAAACCACCAAAATACGGAGGCGACGTCGTGAATTTCATCACGCCTGAAGACAACAGATCGCCGAACTGGTTCTGTTAGACAGCATGCTAACGCTTATAGTTATTTGCACCGTGTGCAAACAACGTATTTTGTAAATATATTGTGACAATTCATTGTTTTGGACATTCCTTTTTGTTATCGTTAATACCAGGATGCTTCTTCATTATAGGAACACGTCGTTCCTCACCACGCCGTGCGTGGCAACGCTGGAAAATCCCATTGGGCAACGCTGGAAGCCAGACAACGTTGGAGCTACCTCACGATCCGCGTATCAAGAAGCAATTCCGTGAACGAACTGTACATTTGTTTATACCTTATACTATTTGATTCTAAAATGACATTGGGATTTACGTGTTGTAACGTGATAAAAGTAATAGTGATATACCTCTGGATATCAGACGGGGAGTGTTCTGTCACACTTTTTGTGTTCTAGTTGTTATATATATTTCTATAGTTATTTTCTTCATCACTTGTGAAATTGGATAACTTCAACTAACACCGTTTCAAACTCCTGCTTGGATATTTGATAACTTCTCTAGATTTTTAGTCTCCTTCATTATTGATCCACGAGAGAACCCTAATATAAGGATGTTAAACCGCTTCCTTTCCCTTTGTCAGTTCTCCCCTCGCCATGCTGAAGGAAAGGCAAACAGGACGCGCCCTGTAATTTGTGGCAACCACAGCGTGAGTAACGAACAATCTGTGTTTTAAATTGATCGTTTAACTTCTCTTTTTCACAAACGTTACTTTATTCTATTTGGATGGATTCTAAATTTAACCAGTTGGTGAAACCAAGCATTGGACCAGACGAAGGGAATTTCCCGTAAATTTATAAATAATATTTGGACATTTAATCTTAAATTATGCTATGTTTATGTAAAATTTCATTGTATCTCACTTATCTATGATCCCCCTTTACAGTTTTACTATGAACTTTAACGTTTTTACATGTACTTTGTAACCTTAATTTGTCCCTCTTTATTTTCAGTATTTTACCACTACATCTGACTGTCTGTTGCTGCTTAAAATAAAACGTCGACCTTAGACTAAGTTATTTTTCCAAGGCCCAACAACTTTCAGTGGTTCGTCTATCCGGGAGAGCCGGAATATCTGTTGAAATTAACCTAAATCGTCAACTTGTAAAAATATTTCAAATATGCCTCCCAAAGTTCTAAACTACTTAAACTTACGTTAACATCGAAGACTTCACTTTTAACCAGTTTATTTGAATCGGGGAGTTGAAATTAAGCCAAAAAAGGATAGGGATAAATTGATGTTTTCCTTAGCTCAACGTTGTTCATATCATGTGGCCGACCCAATAAGAGAAACTACTCTTGCAAAAATGAAAATAAAAAAATCGAAATCGGAATTCCGGACGACTTTTTAAAAAGGGCTATAGCACACACGTTGCGTTTCTAATGGTCAATTCAGCGTGTAGAGGACAAATAAAATCTTAATACAAACCAACATCTGCACTCATCTGAGCAAAACAGATAAAACAAATCCTAATTGGATATCTGTCTATGAGCGCATGATGTCTTCCATAAAATTTCTTAAGTAACACAATAACATTGGAGCAACATAACCTTGTGTTAGTATTTTTTTTTGTGTGTGTGTGTGTGTGTGTGTGTGTGTGTGTCAGACGTGACGCTCTGTTAATCCAGTCGATGTAAGCTCCACAAGCTCTGGAATAAGGAAACAGCTGTTATACAGAAACAGGCGCTAATTTAAGCGGGGTCCACCCGGCGCCCCCCTTAAAATGTGAAAAAAAATGATTTTTTACCATGAATATATCAATAAAAGCCAAAAAAATTCGCGCCTAGCTCCGCTCGGAGAATATTTGATACTCGCGCCCCCTCTAATCGAAATTCCTGCATCCGCGCCTGGTACTAAACATCATAATGAGCTAGAGCGGACGAAATGTTGCAACACAAAAATGAGTTAAGGTTGACTTTTGGAAATTTGAAGTCATTAAGTTTGTCATAAAGCTTTGTCTATTTCAAGGTGTATATCTTAATATGAAACGGTCTTAATAGAATCCTTTGTGTCCTTTATGTCAAGTTCTTGGGGGGGGTTATGAGATGAAGAAAGTCGCCAATCGAGAATTGTTCGAAATGGCACCATCAATACTACGGAAAGTGTGGTTAAAAGAGAAAGCTAGTCTACGATATTCTTTGCCCACAAATGATTGTAAGAAGTCTGCTTTATATGAACGAAGACACAAATCAGTAAACTAAGGTGCCTTATATAAAGTGCTTATTAGAATCCCTATTGTTTGCTAAAAATTCGTCCACCAAACTGAAAAAATATGTTGTCAATACAAAAGTTTAGCATGACGATTTCTAATATTTGGTCCTCTGTAAAGGAAAAGGTTCGCAAACAGCCTATTTTGGCCCTAAATTAGTTCATAATTGCAAATTCATTTTTTCAGTTAAGACTTTTATCGCTAGTTGATGTAGAATAATTGCTTGTTACAAAACAAATCTACAATTATGACGTTGAAATATGCTAATTTCAAATTTCAAATTGATCATTCGATTCCGGTAGTTTTGTTGGTATATTTATTCAGCAGAATTTCGTCATTTTGCGCTTAGTTTTTTTTTTTTTTTTTTTTTTTTTTTTGTGAACATGACAATGGCGCCACCTCTCGCCCATAAATGTTTCGATTTATTTACAAATACATTGTTTTCTTCATGTTTTTATATATAAATGATGGGCGAGGGTTGTTGCCATATTGAAAATCTCAAAACCGGTTATTTTGGCCGAAAAGTGAAAATTCATTAATTACGACCATTTTTGAAGTGTCAGGGACCCTGACTAAGGGTGATATAAAATAGATCAGTACACGAAAAACAACAATTTCTCATTTAGGGGACGACCATTTGATTTTGAGGGGGCCTAGAAAAAGTTGGGTTAAAATATCTGGCATATGTTTGCAAGAAAATAAACTGTCTCAAGATCCTTGCTCAATTAAGCTATTGTATGCAGAAAATAAATATTCTGGCCTGCAAAATTTTGAAAATTAATAATCTGTCTAGACCGAAACTGCCAGCCTCTCCTAAGATTCAAATTTAAATGGTCGTCCCCTTAGCACTGCTAACCAGCTGTACATACACAGCAAACCAATTGTAATATTTGCGTATTTCCAGGGCCAAATATTTTTGTTTTTGCTTCTGGTCCCTTGGAATGTCATGATTGTTAGCACCAACAAAGAGGCCAAAGGAGCAAAAGGAATTATGGAACAATACTTGCGACGGAGTGACAGACGAACTGACCCGAACACTATATGCCTTCTTCTTTCGAAGATGGGGCCATAAAAAATATTAGTGAAAGCGAAAAAACCAAACAAACGAGACATCAGATATGCTGGCGGTCGGGATAAACACAATACCAAACAAAAATGAAAAATATATTCAGCAGTTCATTTGGAGCTACATCCACAAAATAAGTCTTTGACTTTAAGCACAAAGTTAATAGACAAACTTTAAGTTGTGGTATTGCTATATTTTCAACTACTTATGATAACCAAGAATCTTATAAAATGTCAGTCCAATCCGTTCGGCAACTTTTCTGGGGATTAATAATTTATGAAAGGATATGGAGTATAAATGAACATAGGACCACAACAAATATGCTAACTCCAACTGCAATTAATTTTTATGAACTGTATGGCCATTTCGGAAAATTATTCCTCATCAAAAGCACTATAGAACTCAAACATAAGAAATCCATTATTTAAAAGGTGTTCAAACCAAACGAGATCCAAATATATAAAACTATGAGCAAAACTACGATGGAGGGTTACATGTAAACCTTAGGTTCTAGAATTTACATAGATTTAGATAGTGATTTAAGTGTAAAGTAAAGAAGTAATCTTATTCACAAGTACACCATATCGAAAAATTAAGAGCACACATCTTAAACACGGGGAATTGTTGTACATGTAATTCCACGGGGCATAAAAGACAAACTCCTGTTATTAATAATTCATGAAAGGAAATGGAGTAAATGAACATTAGACCACAACAAATATGTTGACTCCACTGCAATGCCAACAAATTTACTCCTTGATCCAAAATGCACAACTAAATAAGTCAAATACAAATGGTGTTGCAACATACTCAAATATATTTATCATGACAAACAATCAATTTTTTTTTTTTGCACAATTCGTTGAGTGATCACAGAAGGGTTGCGCCTACAAAGTCTTCCAAGGCGCGGATTCAGGCGGGGGCGCACCCGGCGCGCGCCCCCCCCTTGAAATGTGAAAATATATTATTTTTAGCATGAAACGAATACAAAAAGGCCACCGCTCGGCGAATATTTTTTAACCCGCGCATTTCTAATCCAAAATCCTGGATCTGTGCCTTGTACCCATGATAAAAATGCACAAAGTGTCATCACTCTTGGCCTATGGTTTTGGCTAACCTAAATATTGCATTGTGAAGTATTTAAAATACAACAAAGTTCCAGAAAAAATAAATTTTACTACGCTTGAAGCGCATTTCGACTATTCAAAACTCATCATAGGCGCTTTAACAAAAATCTGTAATTCCAAACACTATATGAATATCATGAGCATAGAACTATTATACCAAAAAATACCGAAAACTAGAAACCAAATTAGGACTGAGACCAACCAATGTCTGGGGTAGGAAGAAACTTAGGGTTTTGACAATTTTGAAATTATCAACTATAAATAAGTTCGATGACAGAAATTCCTGCAAAGATTTATAAAATTCCCCTAAGCGCTTTTATATAAAAAATGTGCTCATTAATTTATTGCGATGAGGCCCGAGGGTGTGGGGACACAAAAAAGAAAGAGATTGGAAGCAAGAACAATTTTAAAACAACAGGCCTGAATAACACTGATGAGATTGCAAGAACAAAAATATCTGATTGGATTTCAAAAACGTATTCCACACATCATTTCCATGATTTTTTTTGTAAAAATCCTCTCATCTGAAACTACTGAACATAATTTAATGAAACTTTGTATGATAAATTTTAAGGGAGTTTGTTTCTATTTTGATCCGTCAAAAAACATGGTCCCCCATCTTCGCTAGCCGAGGTTTACGATCTGCTATCTCTCATCTTCATCCGCTATCTCCATTTTCATCTTGAAGATGAGAGATAGCGGATCGTAACCCTTGGCTACCGAAGATGGTAGTCCCCGTTAAATAAAAAAAAAACGGGTGTCATACCACTATTTTTGGCTTGTAAGTCAAAAAAGGGAAAGAGATAGAGAAACTCTGATGCAACCTTCCTTCTTCACCATGAAAATCTCTACGGAACTGGCTTAAAGGTAAACATTTTTATCATGTTTTTTTAACCCATAGAATAAAAACTATTGCAGGTTGACGAAAGCTATTGCTTGCTTAAACCTTTAGCTCGCTGAGCTTACAAAAGTCCCCATTGGGTTGAAGATGTCATATCACACATTTTAAGATTTATGGCTCTTTAAAAGGTCTAAATAAGTTATTTTGCCCTATAATGATTCTTAGATAAGTATCAAAGATATAAACAGGAGGCTCCCAGAAGCCTGAATAGCTCACATGACTGTTAGGCTATCAGTCAAAAACAACTATTAGACAGTTAAAGAGCCGTAAGTTAAACAAAGATCATCTGACAACACGGATTAACATTATGCATAAAGTGTAGAGTTCAGTTAGCTTAACATAGCTTTTCGTTATTTTCTACATAAACAGTTATGGGTTTTTTTACACTTAAAGAATGGCTCAAGTAAAATTTTCCATTAAACTAAGTTTTTGAAAAACTTATCTAGCTAAGTAATATTGTAAAGTTTCAATCTAGCTTTTAATATTTCCAATACAATGCGGAGAGACAGGTATTATAGTCAATTTTGACTAAGGGTAATAACTCTTAAAAGGGAGGGTCCTTTAACTTTGATCCTGTTATATATTTTGTATATTCTGATTCGCTAAACAATATCTCAAATAGCTTACATATACTTTTCAAGATATTGAGCTTTAAAAGTGAAATTTGGAAAAGTATTTGGGAAAAGGGCAATAACTCCTACATGTTCAAGTGTAGTTTCCTCTCCAAAATTGCAGGGCAGGTATATCTAGAGGCCCTGAACACTTTTCATTTTGCATCAGAATTTTGATATCTGTCACCATGTTTGACTTATCTGAAAAACGATAGCTGTAATTACCTTTTTGTTCTATTTTTAGCAGCAGCAGCCATGTTTAGCAACAAATCTAAAATCTGAACAGCACCAATGCAAATAAACAGCTGTACCAAGTTTGATTACAATTAAACTCATGTTGGAAAAGGAATTTACAATCTTAATATGATCAGGAAAGGTTTTTAAAATTTTAATGTTGACCTCTAAAGGGAAAAACTTCTAAAGGCAACATTTCTACAACTTTTACTTTCCTCAAAAATGCAATATCTACTACATGTGGTGCTGCATGATTACTTAAATTATGTTATGCCGTTACTGTTAAAAAACTGCAATTTATCCCTTTGTTCTATTTATAGCCATAGCGGCCATATATATTCTTTTCACGAATCAAAATCCAAAAGATAGTTTATACCAACCATGCCAATAAACAAGTTTGCTTGCAGTTGTACTTATGGTGTCAGAGGAGTTAACGTTTGAAAAAGTGAACGGACGACGGACGGACGGATTACGGACGTTAAGTAATGACAATAGCTGACAACACCCTTCGGGTCAGATGGCGAAAAGCTTTTTCTTGCTTTGACCTTCAGTTCATTAAGCTCAGCCTCTACATAAGTCTCCATTGGACGGAAGTTGTCAGCTGACTCCTTATAGGAGTTATTGCCCTTTTAAGATAAAACAAAAGCGTTCGTTTATGTGTTTGCCCAATGAAAAGTTTTACAGATAAAGATAGAGATAAGTTGTTGTTGGCTAAAACTTCAGCTCATTGAGCTCTACAAGAGTCTCCATTTGGCCAGAAGACCCCTTATAAGGGCAAACGCTTGTAGAAGAAACCCTTTTCGCTTAACACCAGATGAGTTGTTTAGGGTCAAGGGGAGCCTCTTATGTTCGATACATATCGGATTTGTATTTTCAAATTGTTTTGATGCAAATGCTGCTGTTAATATGTTTTCCTTGAAATATGCATATTTGAAATGTTTTTTTGAATGCTTTCTGTTAAAACAGAAAGCAACTTTAGTTTTCAAACTTACAACAAATAATACGATATAATTTAAATGATAAATTATCACCTATTATAAGTAGACCAAACTGTTATCGAGTGTCAACTAAAACATCGTCCATATTTGTTTAGGATTTATCAAGCCATCCAATTATCTCCCCTTGCTGACATCTTTTATTTGTTTAATCTGACATCTGTCATATTTAATTCGCATACTTAGGCAGAATGCCATTTAAAATGTACGTGTACATGTTGTCTACATGGAAATTTTTATATTTTCAATAAAGTATACACTGTGCACTTCACAATGAAATCATGGTCAAGTAAATATTCATGAAGCAAGTTATTTGAGTTGAACTCGCCACATGCTATAAAGTTTCACTTCTGGTTAAGATTTGCACTTGTAAGAGATCGACCATAATGGGATTTAACTTGAAGGTGTGTACCGGCTTAGTTATTTCCTATAATATACTCTGAATGTGATTTCTGAAGAAGAAATAAATTCCGAAGGCTTTCTTGCATATAAAAAATGCTTTTATTGGAAAAAAATATTTTGTCGCGACACGCAAAATATCGCGGAAAAACTTTTCAGGCTAAAACAAAACTCAAGGCTACCCAATGCAAGTTAAATGGTTGGTCCAATATAAAGTACCTCTATCAGGTTAGGACCATTGTGAACTTAAATTTCTCAGGCGTGTCTTTGCCTTGTTAGTTTTTTCTTTACTTTTTGGAAATTTTTATAAGTACTACCTTTATTCTCAAAAGAAGCAAATGGGGCATTCAAGTGTCAAAAGTCCGAAAGGGCAACGACGAAACCGGTAAACACGAACAAAAACAGCACAAAGAAACACAAAACAAAATCAACCGAACGGAAATCAACAACGCAAACTCAAGTCATGACAAGAGTGAACTCAGGTGCTCCAGAGGAGTAAGCGGTCCCTGCCTGCTAAAGCAAACCCGTCATGTTGCTAATTTCCAATTCAGTGTGCCGGTAAAGGAAGACAAAACAAATTTCTACGACAAACCAACATCTGCACTCAATCCCATATTTGTCTACGAAAGCACGGTGTCTTCTACCGTAAAATTTTTTGAGTAAAGACAACAACCGTGGAACGACATAACCCTGTGTAAGCAATTTCTGTGTCAAACGTGACGCTTCGCCAAGGAAATCGATGTAATTCCCGCAAGCTCTGTAGTAACGAATCAAGTGTGATACGAAGACTCCATAAGCAGGAGCGAACGGAATGTTGGTACACAAAAAGGAGAAGTTGGCCATTGGAAAGTTGAAGTCATCACGTTTGTCATAGAGCTTTGTTGAAAGTCTTCCTTGAGAGTCAATTTCGAGATCTTAATATGAAGCAGATTTCCTAGAATCCTTTGTGTGCTTTATCGCTAGCTCCTGTGGATTTATGAAATGGAGAAAGTCACTAATTCGAGAATTGTTTAGTAAAAGGGCATCATCAATATAACGGAACGTGAAGTTGAAAGAGAGAGCTAGTCTACGATTTTTTTTGTCTAGAAGAAATTGTAAGAAGTCAGCTTCATATGAATGTAGTAACAAATCAGCAAGCAAAGATGTACAATTAGTGGCAATTGGAATCCCTATTGTTTGCTGAAAGTAATGTTGTTAAGGATCGACCATATTTAATTTGAAAAAAAATATATGTTTTCTAAAGGATAGAATATTTTTTTAACATCAGCATTAACTTATATGAAAGAAATCCTACTTCGGAATAGTTTATTCCTAACCACTGCTGCTCATATTTTTTTATCAAAAATCATATCAGTCAAAATACCTTTAAGAAATAAACCATGCCCCCCTCCCCCTTCAGGTTAAATGGCAGTTGGTCCCTTAGCAAGATAAGGTAAGACTAAACCCTGTAACCCAAAGAATGTACTACCCATGCCAATAAACAACTGTTACAGTATACCAAGTTAATTACAAATGAATTATATTGTCAGAGAAGTTAACGTAAGACAAGAGGCTCCCAGGAGCCTAAATCGCTCACCTGGTCTTGATGTCAACCCTATATTTTGTAGAGCAAAATGAGCTGAACATTTAAGCAAGCAACAGTTTTTCTTTATCTTTTTCTTTTTCTTTAGGCCAAAAACACAAAAAAAAAACGTTATTTTAAGGGCCGTAACCCCTATAAGGGTTCATGTGACAACTTCGATCCTATTGAGACTTTTGTAGAGCTAAAAAACTGAACATTTAAGCAAGCAACAGCTTTTCTTTATCTGCTATAGTTTTCATTCTATAGGCCAAAAACATGAAAAAAACATCATTTTAGGGGTCGTAACCCCTATAAGGGGTCATCTGACAACTTCGACCCTATGGAGACTTTTGTACAGCTAAATTAGCTGAACATTTAAGCAAGCAACAACTTCTCTCTATCTGCATTAGTTTGCATTCCATAGGCCAAAAACATGAAAAAACCTTATTTCAGGGGCCGTAACCCCTATAAGGGGTCATCTGACAACTTCGACCCTATGGAGACTTTTGTAGAGCTAAATAAGCTGAACATTTAAGCAAGCAACAGCTTTTCTCTATCTGCAATAGTTTTCATACTATAGGGCAAAAACGTGAAAAAACGCTATTTTTCACCTTTAAGGGGCTGTAACCCCTATAAGGGGTCATCTGACAACTTGGACCAAATGGAGACTTTTGTAGAACTTTTGATACTGAAGCAGGAGGGTGGTATCAGATTTCATCTATCTCTTATACTTTTTGATTTATAAGCCAAAAACAGAAGTCTGACCCCCTGGTCTATTTTTAACAACGGCGGCAATGTTTTTCGACGAATCAAAAATCCCCACATCAGTTCTGTGGGGGATTACCTAAAGTACCACCAGACCAAATTTGGTTTGAATCTGTGCAGCCGTTTCAGAGAAGAAGAAGTTTGAAGAAAAGTTAACGACGACGACGGACGACGACGACGACGGACGCCAAGTGATGGCAATAGCTCACCTGGCCTTTGGCGAGGTGAGCTAAAAACCTGTTAACGGACGACGGACGACGACGGGCGCCAAGTGATGGCAAGAATTCACATGGACCTTCTGTTTTGTTAAGCTTAAAACCAAAAAATATTTAATCTAGAAATACTTTTTTAAAGTTATTGAAATATGCCCTGCTATAGCATCTCCTCCACTTAGATCGTGCATATATCGTACGTATGTATAAGGGTATGTTGCATGTCCATGTATTTTTTTCCATTCCGTTGCTCTAAATTCAGGTTGTTCTCTTGCCCCAAAAGCAGCCTTTATTTGACAGAAACCCATGCAGGATTAAATAAGCCTTTTATATTTGAATTTTAAATAATTGACCGAATACAAGTGGGATCTTTTTATAGAAATGTTTAAGTTTTAAAGACTTCCTCGAGTAGGGTTCAATCGGTTAAGTGTTCCTGAGGATCATTGTACAAAATGTGAAGTACTGCCCCAAAAAATCATTATCCCTGGGCCTAGATTTTAAGTTCAACATTACAACAAAGGCAATTGTTTATTTATATGAACAATCTTTTTAATGTTTTGTCTTCAGCTTTGTTCTTTATTTATTGGTTCTGTAGGTGACTGTTCTAACATTAAAAAACGGAACTTAAAGAAAAGAAAAGAATGTCGCTGTGTTTCGGTTCGTCGTCTTTATTTATTGGTTCTGTAGGTGACTGTTCTAACATTAAAAAACGGAACTTAAAGAAAAGAAAAGAATGTCGCTGTGTTTCGGTTCGTCACTTTTCAATCATTTGACCAGAGCGCCACTGATGATTGTTTTGTAGACGATTATACTTTAAGACAAAACATCGAACAAGCAACAAAGACCACTGTTTATTTTATAGACATTTTTTTTTCAATATTTTTCTCTTTTTCTGGTTCTCTTATAAACAGGATTCTAAAAGTTTGACTTGTTTTTCTACCGTTTAACCAGAGCTTTACTGATGAGACGTTCGAAAACGATATAAAAAGAAACAAAAATCGTAAAAGGGTATTGTTTATTCGTTTATATGAACACTTTTTTAATGTTTTGTCTTCAGCTTTTCTTTTAGATTTCATTGATTCTGTTCTAATGTTTAAGCAGATGTCAGGTGGTTTGATTGGTTATACCTTTGACCAAAGTGTTACCTGATGAAATGATTTTCCAGACAAAAAATAAAAATATATAAAAATAAACAGTTTTAACGATCTATCTTTTGTTTTTTCGTCGGCTTTACTCTCTTATATACAATATATTTGTTCTGTTCTATTGTATATATACACATGGAACTGGAGATTCGACTAGTTGTTTTATCTGTTTGGATTAGGATAAGTCACTGATGATCTTTTTCGTAGACAAAATTAAAGACAATTAAGAAATGTAGCAGTTGCACACGACCGTTCGTTGCATTAGAATTTAAGTCAAGGTGACTTAAATCTGGAGAAGATGTTAATTATTTTTCAAAATATCATTTCTCTATATACCACTTTCGGTTGCAGAGATATGGACCTTGAACAAACTTTCATGCGAAAAGTGAAGTTCAAGGTGACCTTATTTTGGAACTGATGCTGGCTACCATCAACGATATACCCACTGACCAAATATCATTCCCTGTTTAGTTCCTAAGTTATTGACAAAACGGAAACCATTACATACGGACGTATTAACGTATGGTCGAACAAACGAACGGACGAACCAAACGCTAACCCTCCTAAACTCCGTTTGGATCGGGGTTAAAAAGCATAAAAGGATATTGTGTATTTAAAAGAACAATCGCTATTTTTTTGGGGGGGGAGGTGGTTGTTCTGTGGGCGACTATTTTTACATTAAACTTAAAGAAGAAAAGAATGTTCATCCAGGGTTCTCTATAGGTTAAACCTTTTAAATTTTAAACCCAAAGTCTGGTGCTTTGCCACATGTTAACTTTCTGATCCTGCAATACTGATGAGACTTTTTGTTTTTATGTGAAGAATCAGTTTTATTGTTGTTTCTTTACTTTTCTGTCTGCTTTATTAGTTTTCCACTAAGGCTTAACTCTTCTACATTTCATTTGTGATTGTCCGAATGCCTTTTTAAGAAAACTTAATATGGTTTGTATTTTTGTACTTGTCGTCTTTGTGTTGTTGTCATTGTTCTGTGTCCAGAAAAGGTCTTTTGAAATGATATAATCAAAGGGAATCAAGGTGGTATCTAACGACCGTGCACATGCTTACGGCTTCTAGCCATTGACATTTGTTATTACTCTATTTTATTGACCGGGTTGGTCATGGGTCAATTATTTTGGTTTTCTTCATTTAAATCCTACCTAAAATACCGAGAAAATTAAGCTCCGCCCAACCTTGTGAATAAAATAGAGTAATAATTCCCTTGCAATTTGGCGAAGGAGGGGCTGTGAACCTTTTGTTTAACTCATGTCCGTTCATCCGCACATCCCTTCGTAAGATTCGAGAATGTCCGTCTATAGCTTTTCTCAGAAACCCTAAGTAAAATGGGAGTGATTTTGAATTTGGCTGAGTGGCTGGTTATGACAAAATATTAGTCCCAAAATGATTTTTTACCATTATATTAGGACTTTTTATTTTAAACCAGGACAATTGCGATCTTCAAGTTCTCCGCACTTAGCCTTGTTTTTTCTTCTTCTTTGATGTTTGAGATTGATCATCAAGAAGTTTTGTTACTGTTCCTTTATGCTCATTCCTCAGGTGCGGGGGCATCCATGTCCCATAGACACATTCCATTTTTGTCGACAATATGCCACATACCTGTGAAAATATGTGCATTGTTTCCAAAATTAAGGTCCCAATTTATTAATTGTTTCTTATGATAAAACCCGAGACGATTTAAATCATGACATAAGACATTATCTCCGTAAATGTCAAGTGACGGGTCACTCAGCACCTACTGTAACTTGAGAAATAGATGGTAGTGACTCCGGTTACGTTTAAAGGTAACAACAAACCTCGACCTTCTTCTGTCTAATGTGTTTTTTATGTCATTAGAAAATACATTTGTATTGTCTGGTGCATTAATGAGTTTTTTTCTTACTTTTTTGTTGTTTTTATATTGTGCAAATTGTATAGGTATTATTTATTGATTGTAATTTTAAGCGTTAAAGTAGCTGGTGGGAATATGCGTTCTTTCACAACATTTTTTTTTCTATTATCAGTAAAAATGCTACGTGGAAAAATGACTAAGAACAATTGTTTGTTTCAATAATAAATGCGACCTAGAGTAATACTCTGCTAGTCAAAACATATTTTTTTCCTACAGAAAAAAACACCCTACCCTACCCTATTTGTTTATCACTCTCCATTTACTGAGAGTAAAAACGAATTGTAAAAAAATAATACCAACCCACCTTAATATTTGTAATATTGGAAACAAACAGAATTTGTTTTCTTTGATCTAAGGCTACATAAAAATTCGTTGTGGACCATTCAAACGTTTATGTCGACAGAAAGTGGTACACGTTCTTAGGTTGAATACCAGTAAATAAAGGTAACAAAAATAACTATCGAACTGGGAAGATCAATTTTATGTACCCAAGAGGAAAAGACATAAACAAGCAAAGACATACCAGGGAAATTGAAGATCGCAATGGTCCTGACTTGGGATATGTTAAGAAATTAGAGAAATATCAAAGGGTAATTTCAATGAAGCAAAGAAGAACATTAAAACCAAGTCAAATTAAGAAAGGACACCAACGATTATTTTGAGTTATCTCTAAAGAATAACCCTATGTGGACAGATACATGTAGATTGAAGGAGATTACCGTCATGACTATACCCGGTAGGGTCTCAGTGACGATACATGGCAACTTCTATATAACCTTAAAAGCTTCGGGTCCTGGGTTAGGTTATATAATATCAAAGAGATAACCTAAATAATTTTAAACGTGAAATACATGCTCGACGTTCTATTTTTTTTTCCTTTGTGAATTTTTATTAATCTCACCATTCTTATTCAATGCTGTTCGGTTGTTTTGTGGTTCTTTCTTGCTGTTCTCGTTTACGTTTGCTGGTTTTGTCGTTACCCTTCATTCGAATGCCCCATTGGTGTGCCTCTTTGCTTCTTCCCCCTATTTTTCTGCTAAATTCAACGTCAATTCTGTGGGTATGTTTTAATATCATTGACTATAAATGTATATGTAGTTGCTTTTTTCGACTCGTTTTATTCTGAAATATTTTGGGGGTTTTGTGTTGTTGTCGTTAATAGAAAAGTGTGAGTCTTAATTATCAAACTTCCGCCTGGCAGATTGTATTCTCTGATGAACATTTTATTATAGAAAGATCAAGCATCATACGGTAAACTGTTGTTCGGTGTTTATTCTTTTGAATTGTACAAACATTCGGCTCAATTGCTACTAATGAGTCTTCAAAAAAACAAGCAAACAGATTTTCTTAACATAGATGTAAAGTTGACCATGCATAGAGCATTGCTCGTATCCTTAAATTAAATAAGCTTTTGTTTGTACTTGTCTTTTTGATGTTTTCTGTTCCTTGCTTAAGAAGGGTGTCTATCTGTGAATATTTCAGGACTGGATTTGAATTATATGCATTTTATTTAGACCATGGGCCAATTGCAGAACCGCGATCAGCGCCTAATGGCCTCGTTGAAGGCTGCTGGTGGTTGTCCATTGTGGTTTTTCTGAATTAGCGCTTGATTGTGAGCTGTGTCGTGCACACTTATTCCACATCTCATTATTTTCTATTCTTGAATTTAACGTACTGTGTTTTTTAAGGTTTGAAATTTGGTCGCTCAATTTCTGGCTTCAAGATTCGTTCGATTGTTTTGGTATGTTTCTCCTTCTTATAACTCCATGAATAAACTCAGTCACCCAACTTAAAATAAATCAAACAAGTACTAACAGCTTTATAATTTTTGTATTATTCTTTTCTCGTTTTTCCTGACTTTTCTATCGTCAGTACACAATATAAATAAACACTGAATACACCCGCATAAACAATTTCGGGGAAAATAAGACAAAATTACAAGAGGCAATTCAAAATACATGTGTACACAGAATACACTTGTATGTGTGTAGAAGTTCAAATTAAACGTGTACAAATAACGAAAATAACAAAACTAAATATTAAAATAACAATAATTTTCTTCATAAATTGTACTACTAAAAAAGAAATAATGAAATTTTCAAATCTGTAAATTTTAACAGATATTGATGAAAAACTTAAAATTTTTAGATGCAAACTTTCATATGTGTAGAAAACAATATTCAAAGCGAACATTTCTTTAAAAATAAACGGACGCAATTCGAAAATTAAAAGATTTAAAAAAAGCAAATGAAAATTTCTCTCTGGATTATGTTTCCTGACAACAAAATACTAACTGTACAAAATATCATAATTATTCATTATTTACAATAAAACATTATGTGTCATATAGCACCATATTGTATTTATACACAAAAAATATAAATGATTGTCCTTTCGACAATGTTCTCTGTAACAAAAATAGCGAGTTAAAAAAATAGGTCTTTTCTGACAATATCTTTCAAATAATTTTTTTTTTTTCTAACTATCCTCTTATAACTATCCTTTGGAAGAATTTGTCTTTATTTCGACTTGTTGTCCTTATGAAAAATATATGAACTGTTTTTTTACAATATTGAAAACAACATGGTATACTTATAAATGTATTGGTTTAATCAACAAAACATTTTTTATATAATATTTAAACTTTGGTAGAAAACGTATAGCTCATGGGCTCTCAAATAAGAATTAGCCTTTAACATTTACAATAAAGAAAGAAAAAATATTCAAATTGTAAACAATTTATATTAAAAAAACAAAACTTGACTCAAATTTATTTCAAAGTCATCTTTTGACTAAAAGTCTACAACAAAATTCAATAAAACCAAGTCTTTCAAATTAATCGGGAGCCATAAGCATGGTATTTTAATTGCTTAACAATTTAGCAGAAAAATGCAAACCCATTAAAACATACAAATCTTTTGTTCTTCCTTCACCGATTAAACGTCAGTTTTGAAGCTATTTATGAAAAAAAAAATATCGAAAAACCTATTCACAGCACAGTATATGTTCAAATTTCAACAAATGTGTCAATAATCTTTTTATAAAACAGAATACAATTTCTCCATTTTCCCCGTCACAATGAAATGTTTTCCGAGTTTTGTTAAAAAACATTAGTACCCGCCTGGTACGAGAAATTGAATCGAATACAACCCTAACACGAGAAATTGAATCGAGTACAGCCCTAACTGCTTAAATCGCCTCCTACCGCTGTATATAGTTAAATATTTACTTAACAATTCTTTTTTTATTCCAACAAAAAGGTTTTTTGTGCAATTTTGAGCTAATTTCGATCGACTAAAGCTCAACTATGAAAAAAATATGAGATGGATTTTTATTTTCGCAAATTTGTATGTGCACTAGAAAAAACGGGGCAGAGTTCAAACGAGTTTAAAATTATCTGTTTTACTTTGAATAATTCTATAGGGAGATATTAAAGTTTTAAGGAAGCAATATTTTAACTATTGAAATTTTTCGTGTTTAGTGGTTTAAACGGTATATATTTTCATCATAGATTTGATAAAAATATTAAATGAATTTTTTGAAAATTAACAACATGCAAAATTATGACACGTTATGAAAAGCTGTTTTAAACAACTTTCATGAAAAATATTATATAAAGAATATAATTGCAAATCCTTTAAGCATCGAGCGTATTGAGAAAATGATTGTTTTAAAAAAAATAATAACATGGAAAACTATAAAAATCCAAAGTTTATACAGATTTCAAAAAATATATAAAATGCTTCAAGCACCAATATTTCAATTCAAATAGCTTGTTTTCCAAGCATATTCAAGAAACCCAAAAATTACATGTTCACATACCAATAAAAAAAACATTGCAGATAATATAAAATTAATCAATAGAAATCAAATTAGTTCCTCCTGCTTAGCAACGTCGTCACAAAAACAACAAATAACAAAAAATGAAAAAAATTCTAATATCCCAGTAATTCACATTTGAGTATTTAATAAAAATTCGAGGATAATATTAAAGAAAAATATTAAATAATTTTGAGTACCAAGTATACGTTAATTCTCCCAACAGACCGAAATGTTTACCTATAGCGAGGTCTCTGTTTAAATTTGTGGACCTCGTAGTAGGTCAATAGTAAGCCATGTTGACCGATGTTCAATTAGACAGACAAGTCCAAGCTGTATATTGGCCCTTGTAAATCTTTGGGCAAACACCGTGGCCAAACATCCGTTTTTAATAAACGTTCAAAAGGTCCAAGGAGGAATTAAATTTTACCTGTTTACACAACAAACAGAAATTCTAAATAAGCAAATTTACGTTTCGTATGAAACTCAAATCAGAAATTAATGATTAGTTTATGGATTTTTCAAGAGACATGTTTGTCTAGCAGTTGACAGGTACCACAAACATGATAATTAATAAATGCACATATTTAAGTTTCTCTCTTTCCTTGGAAAAATAAACATAAAATGAAAACTTTTGTAATTTGAACTTCAGAATAGAACTTGCAAGGTAATTAACAAATGCACATATTTAAGTTTATCTCTTTCTTTGAAAAAAATACACACAATATGAAAACTTTTGTAATTTGAACTTCAGAATAGAGCTTGCAAGGTAATTAACAAATGCACATATTTTAGTTTATCTCTTTCCTTGGAAAAATTAATATAATACGGAAACTTTTGTAATTTGGACTTCGAAATAGAACTTACAGGGTAATTAATAAATGAACATACATTTAAGTTTATCTTGTTCCTTGGAAAAATGAATTTAATTCGACGAAAACTTTTGTAATTTGAACTTAAATTTTAGAAAAAATGAATAACTGAATTATAATGTATCAAAAATCATGAGCTACTAGGAAGGGCAGACCAAACAAAAACATGAATTTGTATTGATATTTCAAAGACCCCTAAACATTTTTTTAGACCAGTTTTCAAAGCTAGGTTTAAGAGTCAGTGTAAAGCAAAAACTTATACATCAGTTTTAGGTCTATTTTGTATCCTACTCTGCATCACTAATTTATCATATTCTTAATGAACACTTTTATCATCTTTTATAAATTATAATAACATCGTAACATATCAAAATAATACAAGTCTATAACAACATAATTAAACCTGGCTTAACGGCAGTGGTTTAACCCCAGGATAAGTCTGGTTTGAAAGTTTCGTATGTCGAGAATGAAAACTATCGTCTGCTTTCTGACAACAACAGTATTTTCGAATGAATTTCTTCCAAGAGTCAACTGTCTTTCCGGTCCATGTCCAAAAACCGGAAGTTATGCCCACAACGAGGCACATAAAGTATTTTAACATAAAAACGGAGTAGTCTGGTTTATAATTTCCGAACTGACAAGAACAGTTGTGAGATTTCTCCCATTTGTCTTTTAAATGCTGTTCGTAAAAGTAGCAGACGATCACAATTGTGGCGGGAACAGTATATAAAACAGTGAATACACCAATCCTGATCATAAGTCTTTCCAATTTGTCAGTTTTCCCCTGTCCTTGTCTCTTGATAACACTTCTGATTCTAAACAGCGAAACGAAACCTGCGAGTAAAAACGAAGTTCCAAGAATTAAGTACACAAATAATGGCGCTAAAACGAACGCTCGAAGATTGTCTACACTCTGGTTCCCCACGTAACAGATTCCAGCAACTGCATCGCCATCTACGGAACTCATGGCGAGAATGATTATTGATTTGATCGACGGAATGAGCCAGGCGGCAAGATGGAAATATTGAGAATAGCTAGCAATAGCTTCCTGGCCCCACTTGAGTCCGGCTGATAAGAACCATGTAAGTGATAGAATTACCCACCAGATAGACGATGCCATGCCGAAGAAATAAATCAACAGGAACACTACGGTACACAGAGCTGGTCCCGTCGTCTCGTAACGAATCATTTTCCCATCGCAAGCTACGGCCGAATGTCCTACGACTAAACGAATGATATATCCTACACTCACCATGAAATAACAGGAACTTAGAAATATGATCGGTCTTTCTGGATACTTGAATCTCTGTCTGTCCACACAGAACGTAAGAATCGTCATGGCAGTGGAAACGCAGCATAAGACCGACCAGAGCCCAATCCAGAACGTTGTGAAAGTTCGTTCGTCTTCTGTTAGGTATGGACTGGTACAGTTCATAGCACAGTTAGGGAACCCGCCTGTACTAACCTTGCCGTAAAGGTCGCTCGTTTCATCCAGGTTTACCATGTTACATCCGCAGTTCTTGCACTTGTTGAGTATATCATGGATATCTATGCCGTCGGCTCCGAAAGGTGGGATGATGTTCGGATTGATGTTTGATCCAGGATTTACATGTGTTCCGGGATTATAATGAGTTCCCCCTGGATTGTAGTGGCCTGGCTTACCTCCCCCGGTGTTCCCTGGTCGGACTGGCGGCTGCTGTGTTCTCGGGGGCAGAGGTGTAGAACGATCCGTCTGGTTCACGTCCATACAAAGCTGATCCTTGTCTCCATACACGGGCAAGTTATTACAGTTCATACGTTCAGGCCAGGCAAACCCATACTGGGCCATTAACGGAGCACAACCTGCCTTAGCTCGCTCACAAACGGACCTACAAGCTGGTAGCGGCTTTTTATAATTCGGAATACAAAGCGGTGCGTACATACTGCACAAAAATAACTTCAGATCGGGTGAGCATTGTATTTCGACGAGAGGCCAAAACTGGTGAACCTCTAAACCGGCTTCCTCTTGCGTCTCGTGGTTAAACTGGTTTGGGAAGTGTGTCAAATTGTACCCGATACCTTTACACATGGGGATCGTTATTTCCTGGCATTTCCTCTCGTCTTCGCTCGCGTTTACTGTCAAAAGACTAATCCACAAGATAAATAAAACACATGATACCAACCACGATGTCCTGGGTGGCCACATTGTAGCCGCCAATCTCTCCATGTTTTCACGAGAAAAAAAATGTCTAAATTATCCTTTCAAAACATGGATTCCAGAACTTATTTAACAGGTTGTGTTCACCTTCACAATTAAACGAAATAAAATTTGTAGGTCGCAAAATAAATATCCTACACTATACAGAGTCACTTGTGTTTAAATGTTTTTCTCCATTCACAAAGTCTTAATTCCCTTCTATTAGTTTGAGTAACTATATACGAAAATAAAATCCTCTTATATTTGAAAATGTTCCAGGAGAATTAAGTCCAAACTTTTCAAACACTGAGATGCATTAAATCCAAAAATATTGGGTGTTTAAATAAAGTACATATTGTTGTTCCGATATTTTCAATTTAAAATCCAAAGCGAAGCTTAGTTCGTTTTTTTAAATACCTCGTTTTAATGACTTGTGTCAAAACTTCGGTGTGTCCCCAAAGAAGTTTTCCCGACCGTGTCAAAGCCACAATCTTTCACGATTTTGATGACTATATCGTTTAATCTGGTCGTTTATAGAGCTAGAAATATGAATTATGTTCAACAAAAAATGAACATGACGTCTGCCAATTAAACGGTGATTAGCCAATCAGAAAGGCGTGTTGGACAAGTGTCAACTCTCATAAACTCCGCCCACTGAATCGAATGAATAAAGGATAGATTTTATCATCTTCGCCGTTGGTCATGCGTTGTCAATTTTCAATAATAAACTCGTATATCTTGTTCCCTGTGAAAATAAATAATACAGTTAATGAAATAATAAAATACAACCTTTTTTAAAAGGAGATGAGGATTAACTTGTAAGAAAGCTATAAAATTTTAACGGCAAATTAAACAACTAATTTATGAGGCATGAAACATACTTTCCGAGTTCACATAATAATGAAGATACATTAAATTATTATGAGATAATACATGTATAAGATTTATTGAAATTCAAAACTTAGATAAGTAAAACACGTGAATTTGCTTATTTCGTCTTTTGAAATGCACATTTTCAACTAAATGAAAAGAATTGTGTATTTTTTGTAGATTTCATATGAAATATGCTCCTTATTTCATACATTTTCCAATGAATTATTTTTGATGATGAGGCGGTCAGCTAAATTTCATAAAATCTCTATAATGATCAAATAAGCGACATCTTAAACTATAAGAAATCATGCATCTATTTAAATGCATGTACTATAGTATTTTCAAAACTATAAAACCTTTACTGAACTAAAACATTCACAATTGTAACTTCATATGTATGAGAAAAAAACGAATATTGAAATATTATTGTACACTCTCGGTAGACAAATGAGAATCGGAAAGTGACCAACCATTTAATTTTTGATTTTTTTTAGGGGGGTGCTAATATGATATCTAAAATGAATAAGCAGGATGACAAAAATCATGAAATAAAAAGGCAGGATGGCGTTTGGGGTAAAAAATATAGTAAGTTGGAAAATACCTAATTGAAAAAAATGCGCGCACTAGCCAGCAACAAAATTCAAGGCACCGATTTTTCAGAAATAAAATGGCAGGAGGAAGAAAATATCCATAGCTCCCCCGCACCACCGCACCCACCCCAAAAAATCAAATGGTCGCTCCCTAAAAACGAACAAACACCATAAGGTCTATAATATATATAACCTTTAGTTACTTTGTACATGTACAGAGATTTTTTTTTCAAAGACGGTGATTATATTAAGTCAAGCTAACAAAACCTTGACGTTTTAAGTACAAGCATAGTGTGTCCATGTATATTACATGTGTTAGAGGATTATATTATGTCAGCAACTAAACTATACCCTCTACTTTGAAGGATCAGGTGTCCGTCTTAATGAGAGGGGAACCCTGGAGTTTGACATTTTGTTAGTAGTCGGGAGGAATTTCATGAACAGACGGATTTTAACCTAATTGGGCAAAACTTAACAACACAATTAGACTGCATTTGACAAAACGCAGCATGACTGCTTTATTTAATTTTACACAGCGAAAATCCTTCCATTGTTAAGACGAATCGACAGATTTTCAAGTGGATGAATGGATGAAGAATTTAGTAGTTGAAAAAGAGTGTCCTTTATGGGAAAAGACAAGAAAACAAGTCATAGTAATTACACAGATAAAATCTATTAATTACATTTGAAAATCTTAAGGATTGAATGGCGAAACGAAACAGCGAAAATTACATGACACGAACGATGCCTCGCCCCTTGAAAAACAAGAAAAACTCATGTATGTCTCCATCATTTTAGTCACTATACTAAAAATACTAATTATTTCTTGCATAAGGACAGTACTAGTAATGCTAATTCTCGTTCAGTGACAATTTTGACACTACGTTTGTGATTAATGTTAACTTCATTTAAGGAGAGTGTCACTATTAACCTCGGCTTTTGCCCTCGAGAGATTGACCAGTATTGTTAAGTATGTCCGTGACACACGTTTAACAAGAAAATACTATGACAGGACAGAAAATGTCTTCATTTTTTGTAATTTTACAATGATTTTGCATTAAAACTTGTACGACTGGTGATAAACTATAAGGAAATGT
Source organism: Arcuatula senhousia (assembly GCA_963971305.1). Lineage (NCBI taxonomy): Eukaryota > Metazoa > Mollusca > Bivalvia > Mytilida > Mytilidae > Arcuatula > Arcuatula senhousia. The sequence goes on along the minus strand of OZ020317.1, from coordinate 9,203,039 downwards.
CTGGAGAAACACACGTCTTGACCACAAGGAGGCACGAGTTCACATGCACATTGCAACCAAGTCATAAATATGACGACGAAAGAAAATTAATGATTATCTTAATCATCTACGTTTAACTTTGTCATCTATTCATCAAAAGTTGCCATGTCATTTTTCCATGTGCTGTTTCAAAAAGTGTTGACGGTATCTTTCATTAACTTACTTAAACAATTTTACGTATATTTTGCTACTGTTGCATTGCGGGACCCTAAAGGATGCAATTTTGCAATCAAAAATTTTAATTATTGTAAAATTTTACACGAAAGTGTTATTATTAAAGAGTCCTGCATAATGTTGTAAAGTTGGAACAAAGTATTAAAATCCGTTATCGAGAGGAGAAAGTGAAATTAAAAAATAGTCATGTCAAAACTTTTCAGATTCCTAGTTATATATAAGAACAAACAAAACAGGGCGATATTGCACTTTGAAACTCTCGATCAAGCTAGATGACTGTAGATAATCGTTTAAAAAGTTTTTTTGACATTTCTTATTCATAAAAGCACTGTTAACTGAACAGTACAACAGTGCTATAAACAAAACATCATGATGTCACCATTTAAAATGCCATAATTTAATGTCACTTTTGTAAAAGTTCACTTGATTACAATGAGCTAATTACATGTACATGTTTTTAATATTACTCTGTAAGTACAATACACTGTAGTGCATTAACAGTTTGGCTGGTTCTTATTTTTCACACGTTATAATAATTACAATAATGACATTGTAATTAGGTCTTAATTAGCAAGGTACTTGGGGGGGGGGGGCTTCACAGTTTTAAGAGATTTTGTATTTTTATTTGTTTTTTTTGGCAATCAGCTTGATATATAGACAAAAACTAAAACGATACTCATGCTGTCACTTTCAAAAACTGAAATAAAATGAATTTAGTGCATCTGCAACACATCTACTCGAGTTCATAAGACAAAAAGAACCAGAAAAGCATGTAAATGGGTTTTTTCGAATGACGGAAGCTCGGAAAACAAATGGTTTAATGATGCTGCAGATATTAATGATTCATTTCTCGATAGATTCAAGAATGTACACCGACTTATAATGATGAATCTACAAACTGTTTGGTGAATGTTGAATTCCTATAAACTCTTGTTTACCGAACATTTTTTCATTAAACTAAAAGTAAGCAATATACCTAAAAAAACATATAAAATCGAACCAAATCAACCCAAACAAATATGAATAATAAAAGCCAGAAAACCACAAACAAAAACATAAACTTGAGTTAATTAGCGACGTGTAACTTAATTATCTAAACAACCTTATCCTAACCCGATTATACATGTACATGTATGTTATCAACGACTTGTCATCAAATCCCAATAATCCTATCATTTGTAAATTAATTATAAAAGAGAGATTTTACTTATGATAAAAGAATAAAGGAAAGATTTAAGATAGTTATCTCCAAGTGGCACTTTTTGTATTTAAATTGTTTCTATTATTTTACGACGGACGTGAAACGCTAATCTCGTACGGGATAATCCTTAAAACTACAGATAAAATGTACTTTGTTGATTATCAAAAATTTGTCCGCACCGATCCCTCGCACTAAGCTCGTGTTTAGTTTGTAATCGGTTTAAAGTAAGTTTAACGGTTTATAATTAGTTAAATTATTATCCTTAATTTTGGTAATTTAGTAGATTTTTGACACATTGAACACAGACGAGTTATTTTGACATGTGCTGATAGTTTGAAAAGTTCAAACTTATTTCCGATCGCTAGAAAAAAAATGGTTTTGCAAAATGCCTGAAATATCTAGTAAAATTTTTAACTTGATAAAATAAGAGGTAAATAAAATATTTTGGAATACCTACAGCGAATCCACTAACGTACATGCGAATGTCCGTGAGAAAATGAAAACTTAAAAAATCAGATGACGTAAAAAGCGTGCAGCAGTGTGCGAGGGAAAAACTGAAGCATGGGAAATTTACTTTTTGACCGCTCAAAGTCTTTGAAGTTTCTACAATGTAATCTTTCCTACTATTTGTACTCTGACCACAAAAACAAAGAATTAAAAAGGAAACATGTTTTGTTTTTCTTTCAAAAGACAAGAATGGAATGATGCTGACAAATATGAGATTTTACGTGGGAGTAATTAATCTAAAGAAAATAAGCATATTTAAAATGTTTTTATTTGTTAAAATATTGAATCCACAGCTAACTATTTGGTTTTAGACTTTGAAATTGCATAATACTCTTTATCAAATTTTATAATGATTTTAAAATTCATATTTTTAAACAGTTATGAATTTCTATCTCTAATTGCAAATATAAAAGTTTTAAAATGATCTGCATTTTAGTGTAGGTCCATTTTTGAAGAGAACATTAAAAAAAATCGGATTTATCCATTTTCCTTTTACACATATACTAGAGTAAACATAGGTTGTAGGTGCTTAAAGAATTGAAATCTTAAAAAAAATTCTTTTTATTTTTTTTGTTTTTTTTTTTTTTTTTGGGGGGGGGTCATTCCCATTCCTTGTCTTGTTCGAGTTTCACATGCCCCAATTTTCTGCATGGATCATAACTTTACGCGATGTACATGCAGTTGCATGGAGAATTACATGCTCTCTGGTACATGCATTCCACGTTTAAAAAGAAGATTACGATTTGCAGGTCGATCTCGGTGCATGTGTAAAAGCAGGATACGAAGCTGGTTTTGACACGTCTTAAAACTTCTCGACCAGATGGTGCCAGTTTATTTGTTTATTTGGCTTTCCAGTACAAGCACAGGATAAAATCATTACTTTAGCAAAATCTCTTCCGACGAAAGCCGCATATGTTTATTGTTATTCAAATCAAATTAATATTTGAACATTACTAAGAGCCCAGTGTGGATCTAACGAACTTCGGTATGCTTATATATATTAGAAAATGTAAACTTAAGTAAAGAGAACATGTCAAACTTGTTGTTTAAGTGGTAGAATTATAAATATTTGTCATAATGTAGTATAGAGACTAGGTTTTTGTCGTAATGGGGGGATTAAGTCGCGAAAAGTTTAATATTCAGGAAATATTATAAGAGAAAGAGATCGTTAGGAGGTTTAAATTTGAGAATGAGAGATTTTTCTTTACTTACATCTACCTAGTATGTTAACAATCATATTGAAATTTGTACCACAAAAAAATCATGCGAGTCTTGGGAAACTTTCAAAATGGCGGTGTTAGGGTATTCACAAAATAGTAAAACTACCATCAGTTTGTTGACCCATATGGGTGTATTTTGAAAATAAATGAACTACTGTATTGCGTAAACCGATTTAAAAATACCATTGCTGCGATGCAAGAACCATAAGGCAAAATGGAAATGGTCAATAATATGACAAAACCCAGTTCCGTAAAAAAATTATACTTTTCAATTTCGTCTACATTGGCTTTCATGATTATGGTATAAGATCATAAACTATAATACATGTATAGCTAAACGAATTTTAAGAACTTAAATGATATCATCGAAAAACTCATTTTAATATATGTGTTTTCATTTGATCGCAGTAAGGGGGGACTTGTGTCGTTTAGAGGGTGAAGAGAAAACGTACAGCCGAAAAAAATACCTTGAAAAGTTGACTGTCACCAATACAGTAAGGAACCTAGAACCAAAGAACACCGTACGTTTCTCCGTGGATATAAGATAGATTACGCGAACTATTATGTATTGTTTATAATGAAGTGTTGACTGACGGAGTGACCATGATCCGATTACGTTATCTTCAGGATGGACCTCGTCCGGACCATTATATAACGGGATAATCTCTATATCATTGATGATTTGATATTTCTGGGGCGTATTGTAAAACATGGTGCCTAAAACGAACTGGTTTCTGAGGCGAAAGGGAACGGAATATTTTTTTTTTGTATGATTTATCCTCGCTTCATAGTTCAAAGGGTTATTGTAAAGATAAATTTATAACTGAGAAAATGTTTCCTATTTGGCCCTTTGAGTGATAAAATATTTAAAGATTTAAATCTAATTCCGATAAAATAAATGGAAATAATACAGATTTTGCATTCTTATTATCGCTTCATCCTTTCAACCCTTTCAAAAATACCAGAACGTTTCAAAATGAGTTTCAAAATGATTAATTCTAACTTTATCCTGTATTACGGGTATACGTGCCAATAACCGTGCGGTCCAACAATGTTCCTACACGTACCATGTTTTACAGTATACCATTTGGGTTCTAGCTTCATTTGGAATGTGACCACCGACGACAGGACCTGTTTGTCCCAAACATCGTTATTACAATAAGATAAAGCAGTTATGCAATATTTTCAAAATTTATTTAAAGATTAAATAGCTCTACGTGTCAAAATAGAGATTAGTATACTTCGATAGCGAGAGTTCTTTAAATTGCTTCCTTCTTACACGGATATTATAAAGTATTGTTTTCCATATGTTTTTTATTGGTAGGGGTAGGTATTTTAACATAACCTGCTATGAAAGATTGTTTAAAACCTGTTATATCTTATAAGATAAGTGTCAAGAGTGTCACTTACTGGGTTTTGCATGATCTATTGGCAATAAAGTCTTTATATTGTTTTATTAAAGAGGGTTTTGGCTACCATTGTATAACAGGGCTCTAACGGCTAATATCTATATCCCAATTCTTGTATCACCGTGAGACTCAATTGACCATTCTCATATAATTGTGACTGAACTGGGTTCCGTTATAAATAACCCGCTCCCTAAAATATCAATAAAATATATAATTCTAAAATAAGAGGTGTGCACATCAATAGACATAGACAAGATTGTATGAAAGTTTCATGAAAATCTGTCAAGTGGTTTAGGAAGAGTTGCAGATATATATAGAAGATATGTCCACTAAAGTGTTAAGGGATAATACAAAGACAGACAACTTCTACCAATATTTAACGCCTCTTTTCAAGCGGATAAGGGTATTAATCAATCGGGGATTAATCGCAATTATGAAAGCCCCCCCTTTTTTTTTTAACATAAACAACTTATATACGAATAAGAAGGAAACACACATAAGCCCTTCTAGTTTATATATGGCTATTCTAAAGAGCCCAGTTTTATATAAGAGTAAATAAAAGTTTAATTTATTTTCCCATACGCATTAAACAGATCTGGAGAACGAAGATGAAGTCAATCTCTAGGAAAGAATGCTTGGGCACTTTTGCACTTACAGACCGTCACGTATTACAAGGACCTGGTGATAACATTAAAAGATCAACACTAACATTATGACACATACATGTACCATGTACTTTAAAAAGTCCGTACAAAAAATCAGAAATGTAGATATGTTTTTGCATAGCAACACCATTTCTGTCATTCGCGAATCTTTATAGGGGGTAAGATTCACGATCTAATTTGACAAAACGAACTTACAGCGAAAAGCTTGTTAACATTCAGAAGATAACAAACATTAAGTTATCAAGTGTTTGTAGTGTTGTATAACTCTAGTCGGGAGGTCAATGGTCGTGATAAGGCTTGTGAGAAAACAAATACCACTTAAAGGGGCAAATTGTCATTTAATTCCCCTCGTAAGAAATCATCGAACTTTTAAACAAACGATTTAGTGGGGTGAGCGTTAAAATAACCATAACGATAACAGGACATTATAGCAAATATTGGAGAAGAACAAGAAAATATTTTATATTGAATCTGTCTAAAACATCGGAATATCATTAAGGAGTGGATGGTTTTTTTAGTTTTGTGAAAAGGACTATTATCTAAATGAGCATTAAATAATTTACAACACATTAAATAATTCAATTCCTTTATTTTTATGAACACTGTGAATTTAATCAAAAGATAAGTTTTTACCTGGCCTTAATAGGCCTTAGTGTAAAAAAACAAGAGGGAAATGTAACACTGATTCTACCACCACCTCCCAGTCTTTCTAGCCAGACAGTCAACGATTCTATTTTTGGTTTGGCCTTGATTCCACCTTAAATACGGTTTTCTTAGCCTGATAAGGTCTGGTGTACCAACATGAAGGAAACAGAAGACTTGATTATGAATGCATCTACCCACACCAACTATTTAATTTGTTTTGACCTTATATAAAAACAACCTTATAATACCGTACGTCTTAATTCCTTGCATTGGCCGTATTAGGCCTGGTACATAAAGGAATACTGAAAATGTGCATCTTTCTATCCCACCCCCGGTCCCACCCCTTTTTTTTCCTTGGGCTACATCCCCAACTATAAATTTATTAGATTTTTATTTGGTTTTGCCTTGGTCTAACCTTAAAATACGATTCTATTGGCCTTATTAGGCCTGGTGTACAAATATGAAGGAAATAGAACACTGATTATGAGTGCATCTTGTCATTGGGAAGACGGCTAACGTGTAATTAATTTACTCCCGACATTATTTTCCACTAAAGAACATATTTTCATAATAGCTGAGTCATAAAGTGCTAATTGGGGCCATGTAAAGGGAGGCGACCGAACAAAAATTACAGCTGTCTCGATCATAATTTGTTTAGCATTATTTTGTGTACAGTAGGTTGATGTCAGGTTAAAAAGGCATAGAGAATTTATGATAGTGGGTATAGAGTTTATTTTGATGGTTGGTTTTATAAATTTGTTGCTGACCACCATTTCAGTTAAAAATTCTCAGTTTACAATATCGTCATTTTTTTTTCTTGCTCATTAGCCTTAATATCATAGATATGAAGGAGGTGACAGACTGTTCCCTTCTAAGTGAACAGTACCTTCTAAATGATAAACATGTTCTTAAATACTGTTTTAGTATAATATTAATCTTCCTTTTAAAGAACCCCTTCAGTTTTTTAGTTGCTAACTTTGAAAAAAAATATTTAAAAATAAGTCGACTTTTCGGCAACCTTTTTTACTTTTTTTTTTTTTTGGGGGGGGGGTTCATTTTTATTTTTTGATAATATATCAGTGAATAATATGATAATTTTCTAAAAATCTTTATCCCCAAATAGTAGCCCCATATCTTCAACTATTTCTAAGATTTCTTGAAATGGAAAATGCCTTTAGGATAATTCTATCCGAAAAATTATTGAAGACGCCAGATAATGACTCATTCCAAGGGCTTCCGAACTGCAACAGTCATCAGAGACGTGACCGGAACTAATCCGAACAGCTGATTCATTACGCTCTCCTAAATGGAGGTAAAAAATACCAACAACAACAAAAACACAAAAAATATAAGCATAATATATAATTCAGAAAAAAGATTTACGAAGCTCTTATGAATTGAGGGCTACAAAATCTGAACACAAATTACACCTGTTACAATTCTGACACTTAGATATTTGTCATACATGTAAAAGTAAAATATGACGAACAAACTGAGCATGTGGTTTATGGTACATGTGGTACAGTCTATTAATTTAGATAAATTAGCTTAATTATTTTCCATTTTTAGATGTAATGTAAAGCGATAAAAATACGGAAAAAAACTATAAAACTATATAAAGTAGATTCATTGAAATTTTAACCAAAAACTTTTTTTTAAAAGTATATTGAGGGATGAAATAGTGCAACGCAAGTACGTACATGTGAAAGAGATTGGTAAAATATTTTCATAAAGCACGTGCTTCACTCCATAAGCTTATTAAGATGCCTTGACGACGTGTAGGGTTTATATTAAAGAATTCACAATCTTAAGCAATTCATACCGAATGCAAGTGGTAAGCATTGCACATGTAATTCTTTTTTATGAAATATTTCCATAACACGTTCATGACTTCATAAGCTTAAGGTACATGTAAATTTAGTCTTATAAGGAAATCTATCATCCCTAAACTTGTTGAGGGTGTCTAAACAACACGACAGTCTTCCGTTCCGACTATTTTCAAAGTCTTTTTTATCTTTTTAATCTGATTTAAGGGTTAACATACAAATATAAGCCATAATGATGATCTTTGTTGACAATTAAATGATTTATTACATAACGGACTGTTTATTTTTCACATAAATATTTTTAAATCTAGTCTTTTGATTGTGAAGTGTAGAAGATTTACGAGACAAAACACCCTCAGGGAAAACTTCACCGGTACGACTTATTCTTGTGCGCAATTCAATATGTTTTTTGTTGTTATAATTTATTGAAATATGCGAAGTGATTATGATTTAATAATCTTTATTGACAAAAGTTAAATAGTTTTTATCTGTCAATTTAAAACCAATAAATGTCATGTTTTGGAAATTAAATATTTTCATTGCATTTCTATTGAAGCTGCTAACCAACCCGACACTAATCGAAATTTCATATTCCATTTTTATTTTCTACGTTCTAAAACTTTAATCATATAATACTCAATTATTTAACGTTTAATACATATTTTGAAAAAGCTTGAAATGTCAACATATTTCTATGTTTTATGAAAATCGACCCTTTATATCAAATGTTTATAATTAATTTCCTCCTTCGAATGGAACACCATGTAATTATGTAGGTTTATTTCGTAGTTATGGATCTCTCGAGGAAAACACTACCTTCTTTCTATCCGTAAGCTAATCAATGTGAAAAGAAACTTTATTCCGTTCTATTATCTCCATTTAACGTCGTTGACTTCTCAATCTCGAATTTCTAACCGTGAAATTCTACATGGTGTAGAATGGTGGGTTTTGTTTAAAGATGTCAGAGGATCTTATTTGAATACACATGGGCGTATGTCGAATTTGCAGTCGTTTCTTTTTTAACAAAACAAAATTAAATTGGAAAGAAAATTATTATAATTGTTGACTATCCTAAATGCACTATTGCATTTTAAATTTTTATTATGTAAAATATTCGTAAAAATAGTATGAACTGTTAATGGCGGCTTAATTCCTTACATTTGGAAAGTTTTTTTTGTGCAGTTATTTTATGAAAATGGTCCACAAATGGTCTAGAACCATGGAGCCTGCTTTTTGAAAATTTTCCTCTAATGAACCTATGAACAGTTTAAGCTTGGTATTTCGCTCGATATATTTTTTTTAAAGTTCGATCAATCTATATATATTTTGTAGTAGAACCTCTGCAGCGACTGTTTAACAACGAGATGTGTCATGGGTCGTACAGTCCATGACAGACCATAACCAGAGTTGGCTACTCCAGTTGAACCGGCTAACGGAACCCTGTCCCAAAGAGGGTCGGGATATTAGGGAGTTACTGTGGTTTCATTATTAATTGTATGGTATCAATTTTCGTCGTTTTCGTAGTTTCGTGAATGGCTCTTACCCACAAATTTGAAACCCCACGAAAAGGAGATTATACATTATTGATCTGTGACATGTATTTTTTAAAAACTCTAAAACCATAAATTAAAGAATCCACAAACTGATGTTTTTTCATCAAACCACGAAAATTTGTACCCACGAAAATAAATAAATCCATAGTAATTGGAAAAGCTTAATTGTCTTCGTTGGATAAGTTTACTTAGTATTAAACTTGGTTCTCAATGAAAGTTTTAAGCGCTGAAATATTTTTGTCAACAATAATCGTCTAATGAACAGAAGCAAAAAAATGGATTTCCAAAGAAGACATGCACGGACTTCATGAGAACAAATTAATTCATACAATATCTGTTTACGGTTTATGTTAAACGACTCATAATCTTCGCAATAAAACCAAACAGGAAAATATATATCTACTTGAGAAATAAAAAGATCTATAATTTAACCCTCTCCACATTGAGATACGTCGTGCTGAAGTGAAGGAAAAACTTCATTAAAATTTAAAAAGTGAAAATATTTCAATATTTAACAACCTATTAAAATACAACGAACAAGATTTAACTGACAACCAAATGAACACATTCGGCAAATATTGACCCGTAGAAAAAACAAACAAAAAGGCTAAGTCAACATAATCTTTTCAAAAATGTCGGAATACATTGTTTACATAGATGACTTAAAACGCTTACACGATTCGTGCCTGATTTACACCAGAACTAGTGCATGCTGGGAGGGGGATCAAGTTGACACGTGTTTATTTAACGTCATTTTCGGATTAAGAAAATAAGTGCAAATATTATTTTGTTGAAATTGTTTCGGATGGCGTCCAAATCTCTCCAAAGTGGAGACAGATGTCAAATCATTCTCAACTATCCGCTCGCTGCGCTAAATGAACTCAAAAGGACACTGTCTTTCTTCGAAATTGAAATTATTAATCCAAACTTAGTTTTCGTGTTTGGTCTGGTGGGGCTAGGACCATTTTCTTTTACTGTTAAAAGTATTTAGTTAAAAAAAACTTTAAAAGTTTTATCTACAAATTATACATGTATTAATTATGACCATTCCTTGCTGACTGAAACTTTCACAATTTTGGTATAAAATGAATGACAATTAATGACGTTTTTTAAAGCATAAGATCTTTTCAGCGCATATTTTTCGAAGCTTACGTTCATGATACTTGCACTAAATTCAAAGCGACCGATCGTCTTGAGCACTGTTGGCTGATCGTCATTGCTGAGTTGTAGAATTGTTGTTGGTTTGAAACTTACTAGGTTGCATCACGTACACTTATTCTACATCTCATTACTATGTATTGGTTACGTTTGTACAATTGTAAAAAAATCAGTTAAAATGCAAACCACGATGATAGCTATAATCCTCTGAAACCAATAGAATTATATCGATCTTTTAACCCTTTTTCATGCCTTCATTAGCAACCTTCAGATCTTCATTAAGATATTTGACAGATTATCAGGTACGTCTTTGATGTTTTCTGTCATCACCTGAGATCAACAGACCGATATTAACAACTGCTATTACAGGCCACGAGTTCTAGAAAACCTGTCTTTCAATGTTCTAATTATCAACTGACTGATGCTTCCCCTTTAATTGACTCTTCGGTTTGAAGGTATATTTTTCGTCTGTCATGAATTAATAATTTCGTTTCTTTATTATAGATCCGTAAATTAGAGTTTCATTAAAGGGTTGACGTGATCAGAGAAAACTTCAAGGGCCCAAAGCCAACAATAGTACATTAGAAGTAAGTTTCATGACAGTTGTGGTCCCAGTGGGCTTCAAAAACATTTAGAAATAAAAAAGCTTCGTCGAGCGCAGCATAATACAACCGCAACATGTCGAACCCTGTACATTTGAGGCCTAATATGGATAGCTGATTGTTCTGGACACATGCAGCCCATGGTTGACTGACAATGTTGACACATGCAGCCTTTGGTGGACTTTCCACACACATATCACAAGGATTTCATTTTTTTGGCAAAAGCAGACCAAACTAAATAACAGTTTTTACAAAAATATTACTACTTTGGCCCCTCATTAAGGCTTTCTACTAACTTTCATTTTGCCCCTTTTGGCCCCTAACAGCAATTAGGGCGAGGGGAGTATCACAAAATTCCTTAATTTTGGAAATAAGCTATTTTTACAAGAATTAAAAACATTTTTTTGAAATCCGACAATAAGTAATAAAGTTTCGATTTGGCCCCTTTTGGCCACTAATTACGAAACATAAATGGGGGGTTAATCCTCAATTTTTTATCCACAACTGGATAAGAATTAAATTGTCCCAAAAAAAAACGGACCAGAAATAAAAAAGTTGCATTTTTGCCCCTTTTTGGGCCCCTTATTTTTAAATGAAAAAAGGGGGTACAAAAATTAATCCCATATATGGTTTAATGGTAAGGCATATCATTGTCAAATTTTATAGCAACTTGCAAACCAGAACCAAATTTATTATGGGAACAAATAATAGATTTGAATTTTTTGCCCCCTTTTGGCCCCCTTATTTCTAAACGAATAAAGGGGGACACTAAAAATCAATCCCATCTATCCTTTAATGGTAAGGAACATTATTGTCAAATTTCATAGCAATTGGATAACCAGAACTAAGTTATTGTGGGAACATGAAATTTAACAGACAACAACGACGACGACGACGACGACAACGACAACGACAGCATCATACCATTATACGTCTGCATTTTTTGCAGAGGTATAAAAAATATGGACGGCTCCTTTATGGTTCCTGGAGCTCTTATCCCACCCCCACCTTCTACAAAGCAACACCAACAATAAAACCTGACCAACCGAAAAAAAAACAAGTGACATCCATTTAAAAAAATCAAGGTTCTTTGTGATCTGAATAGTGATTGGTTGTTGTTTGCTTAATGTCCCGTCGGCGATATTTCAACCATAATCGGGACAAAAATAAATAAAAGTTATAGAAAATGTAGAAAGTATTTTACTCCATCGTCGGAAAAACACGCGAGATTGCGTCCTATCTCGATGGAAGAGATAGGGCGTAATCTCCCGTGGGTTTTCGACGATGATTTTTCTCTCGATCAAGTTTTTTCTTTAAAACGAAGATTTTACGTTTAGCATAGCTATAGGCAACTTTGATGAAATTTAACCGTCAAAATTTTATATTAATATAGCAAGAGCGTATGGTACCCCTGAAGTAGGGTTTTAAGTCCATATAATATAATAGTATTGATCACACCAGATTGCTGAGAACCTTAAGCGTTTTAACAAAATCTATTACTTACTTAAATGCAACTTCAAATTGTCTTTTTTAATGCGTCTTCTGCTCTGAAATATAAAAAAAAAAATATAGACATAATACTTGACAACCTTTATAGGTTAAATTTGTGTCATAAACATTTATAGGCTTTTAAGCTGGCTTTTAGACGCACCATAAAAGTCGTAACTACCATTATAGATGCACAAAATCTGCATTTAGTGTTTATCGTTAGGGAATTTGATTTTCGATTTTCTATCAATTGAATAAAAAATATATATTCAACAAAAATGCTTGGTAATTCATGTTGAAATATTTAAGGATTAGGGAACAACAAAATTATATTTAGGGGGTGGGCTAAGGTGATATTTCAAATAAAAAGGGAGGGAAAGTTGAAAGTCAGAATAAAAATGTCTTTAGCCCCTCCAATATAAAAAACAAATGGTTGCTCCCTTATTTTAAAAATATAGAATTGTCTTTTTTTGTAAGGCATAATATATGTATTCAAATTTCCTATTCTTTAAAGACATCAATATGAGCATATATAAACAGATTTAAAACGCCAAGCAAAGCTTTTTAAAATTGTCAATGGAAAAATTATATTTGCAGGAACTTGTTTTGGGGATTCAGCCTAGGTTACCTCAAATTAATCTAAAAATAAATAGATACGGAGTTTCATGTTTATGACACAAAAATCACACTATAAATATTAGAGTAAAAACAACGAACAGCGCTTTTATTGAAAGTCACAAGTTTAGGCCGATTCCAAGCACCGGTTTAAGCGGAATTATTTTCTCAATGTCAACCCGAATAGTGCCCTTTTTATAATAATAAACAATAATGTGTCAATTTTACAGCAAAATATAAATTCCCTACCTGATAACAACGATTCCTAGCCAATATTAAAAATCAGATAAAAGGAAGACCTGAATATAAACCTCCCCGATCCGATTAGCACAACAAATGTTCTCTAAAATTGTCAATATCACAAGAACCGTAAATTGGCGGGAAAACCGTAATTACGGCAGAAGACTTACAAAAGACGTATTTAGTATTATACATTGATGAGAATTTGCCAATAAGTGTCTGCTATAACAGGATAATGGCTTCGTAAAGGTAATATCAATAAATGTCGGATCTGCAAGCTTGTTTCTTAGTTCTTTTTTTCATACAAAGTAATATTCCGTCTTTTTGCTAGAGGGTATTTGTAGGACGGCGTTGATACGTATTGATTGGCTAAGGAAGAGACGTATATAAAAGTACAATGAACAAAAGTGCGTGTCTATGCAATTCGTGGTATAGGTCCAATTGAATTCGAATATACAATATAAGAGGCAGCAAAACAAATTTAAAGTACATGTATATTCAGAGGAGCTTTGGTAATTACATCAGCATCAAATATTAAAACAAGTCAATAACGAAATTTCATCAAATTTTAAAAATTCAATATTAAAACGTAAAAGAAAGGTTAAGTACAATAAAGCATAGTTTTGTGTCCCTGGGTTCGGGAACATTTTGTCAGCACTTTAATCTGTGCCTGCAAGAAGTACTTATTTTAACGTTGGCTATAAATATTTTCGATCTTGATCTTCATATATAATTCTTAGCTATAGCCCTTTGTTAAATTATCTCAAAAACCATTTCGTTCACAAGTTTTTACTTATAAATTACTAGAAAGTTACATTTTAGGAAGGAAAAAGTACAACAAAAGAACGACATTTTCAAAACTGATAATTTGAACATTTTTTTTAGATTACTACCAGATTCTTCCAGAATTTTGCCGTTCCCTTAACCCCAATTTATTATGGGTCCAATCTATTATTCAGTAGAGAAGTTAAAACCCACATTAACAATGGATTAGAGAGAGTGATTGTAAAACAATTGATTGCTGTTGGACTATTGTTTACAGCTAATAATCAAATTCTAAGAAGATGCTGAATCAATGCGATAAAATCATTAATTCTTAAATGAAGCCATTTTGTGAGAACTTCTGACGGCTTTGTTTGACACAATAGTGACTTAAAATCTATCCACTTCAATAAATTACGGTACAAATTATCGCTGACATTTTCTCCTGTCAACCACACGAGACAATGGACGGAGAAACAGACGACATAATCATAATGTCGTCTGCCACTTGAAAATGTCCGCGCGAAAAGTGAAACTTAATTACGATCCTGATTATTTAATAGGAGGATACTTGAACGTCGAAATGTCGAACAAACCAGTCTATTAAATTTGACGAGCAATCAAAAATAGTCTGACCAATTAGCGAACTATTTCTTACCGGAAGTCCCGACGGAAGTGAGTGATGTGCCATTTTGTAAAAGTAACCGGAAGCGTAATTCATTACCGTCCATTAGCCGAACACAGATTATAGGTGGAATTAGAGAACAACAGATGGTTAATACTGTCATCGAAAGTCTTATGGACAATTAACATAATTGTAGCGAGTAAGGAAAAACTAGAATTTAACTGAAAGGGCGACGCATTGTAAGACTATTAAAAATTGTGAACTTCAGAACTTTATTTCAACGCTCAGACACCATACAGTGTAACATGAGGTACAAACGTAAACAAATTATATACACAAATGGCGAATTGGGCAATACACACTTTGAATCGCAAGGTACAACAATACATAAATGGTTACAGTAATTTTGAGATTTTTCTGATAAAAAAATGACGTTTTTGACAATATTTTAGTGTTACATAACGAAAATAATTTTTGACTTTGTTTTCGGACTTCTGACATTCGAGTGCCGCATTTTTTGGCTTTTTATTATTATCTTATCTTTCATGAGCGTCTTTTACGCAGTTCTTCGCTTTCTTTCGTTAATTTCTTATTATTTACTAGCGTATATTACGTCCTTGTAATAAATGACCGTAAACTTAGTGACCAAAACAAAACAAAAATAATAATTCCACCATAAAAATCCATCATAACATCTAATTAATTGAACAGCATCAGGTGTTCGGAAACCCAGACCTATTAACTCCACGAAATGAAATCTTCGGAAGATAACCGTTTATTGAATAAGAACGAGGGTACCCGGAGGAAAATAGCATTTTATTTCAAAGACTTCATCTCAAAATTAATCAAAATACAGGGATATTTTTCAGAGTTTTAATAACTTATTAGGTATTATTCTTAAGGGGGTCTGTCTTTCTGAAGAAATATGAACCTAGACGTAATTTTCCTTTTAATAACCTCATCTTTATGACTGACCAGGGGATTTATTGTAAATATGAATTAATTTATAGAAATAAAAGTATAAGGATATACAATTACAATAACTTTATTACAATAACTTTATTGCATGATAAAAACCTCAAAGAGGTTAAGCAAATACAAATATACGTGTAAAAACATACAATAAACAATGAACATGTAACTCTACATACAAAGACATTATATAGAATTTACAAATATGTATGACTTTGACCAATGTGGATCTCATTGTCGCAACTCAAATGATTGCTTTATAAAATCAACAACCGTGGGCAAAACATCCATATTTGGGTTAAGTACAAAAATCAATTTATCAATGGTTTCAAGCTGGTTAAAATTAGCATATTGTTTTTGTATTGAGTCAATAAAAGTTTTTCTTATATTATTATTAAGTTGACAATGAAAGAAGAAATGAGCTTCATCATCAATTATTTTGCATGATTTACAAAATCTTTGTTCTCTTGGTATATTCTTGTATCTACCAAGTTCGATCTCTAGATTATGGTCACTAATACGGAGTTTGGTAAGTATTTTTCTACTATTAAAGTTTTGGAGGTTTAAGTAATCTGAAACATTAACATCAGACTTTAACTTGCTGTAAAGATATAATTTCGAGGAAGCATCAAAGCTAGATATTTTGTTTATTATAAGTTCATCATATTTCTCTTTAATAGTTTTTTTGTTTTCTCTTTTTATGTGTAACTTATTAATTTCCTTAAAACTTTTATTGTCATTCTCAAAATTTTCATAATCTATTTCAAATTCCGTCATAACAGATCTAGCAAAGCTATACCAAGTATAAACACCATCTGTGTGAATACGATACAGTATAGATTTTTCAAAATTACTTATGTTATATGACGAACATACAGAAAGAAAAAGTAGAAATTATGTCCAATTTGTAAGCAAGATGATTATTCCGTAGGTAAAGGCACCTCTTGGAAGCAGTTTTAAAATGTATCAAATTTAAGGTGGCTCGAGGCTTTTCTACTGAGCATCTTTTTGCACATATTTCTATTTTGTTTAAAATTGATAATTTAACTGGATATTGCAGACAAAAACAATATATTATGATATATTTAAACAAATTACGAGCAATTGTAATACAAAAAAAAATGGTCTTTTAATCATTTTTAGAATTTCCCGTAATAAATCAAAGGGAGATAATTTATATAGATCAAATAGGAAAATTTTCAATTTTCATAAATATCTTGAAAAAATGAATGGTGACCCTAGTTTTTTTTCGAAGAGCTTAAGAAAAGGGACTTTCCTTCAGAATTTAAGCTGATTCTATAGTAGGAATTCTTCTTTAGGTGCCCCTATAGCTTTTCTCCCTATATATTCCATATAAATACATTGAATATTGAAATATAAAAAAATAAATATAAAAATATTGAAGCTTTAAAATGAACGGCGACCCCCTCTTTTTATTTGATTTTTTTTTATCTATGCATTAAGGTCTATCAATGTGTTAAAAATGAAAAAAATCTATAGTAGAATTTTAATAGCCCCGAGACACCTTAAATGAAGTAATGCATTATATTGTCTATTCCGTAGTACAAAAGATGGCAAACATGTTGTGACTGGCACTGGAAGATGGGAAAAAATGGTGAGTCAAGTAGTTTAGCGGGTAACGATAGTTCCATACTTATATCAAAACATGCATGATGAACGTGGCACCCCTCCCCCTGCAACCGATTCGCCATGAAATCAATTTTTACAGAAAACAGACTATGCAAAGTTTCGAAACATCCCAAAGACATTATATATATAAAAAAAAATAACGGATGACCGACGATTATAGTTGGCCTAAAAGGTTTAAAAACTCAAAATCTTGAAACCATACACACTAAAAATCATTTTGTTTCACTCTCCTCTGCAAGTCATCATGTATTAAAATTGACATAATATGTCTAAATTTGACTTTGATTAAACACAACTATATTTAAAGTTCCTTCTTAATATTTCACAGTATTTTAACCTGTACAAAACGGACATCTGTCTTTTACGAACAGTCTCCGGTAGCCAAGGAGCTCGGTAAATTTACAGAAGTCTGAAAAAAAGTAATAACAAAATTACCGAACTTGGAGGATCAATCTCAAACGTTCAAGAAAAAGATAAAACAAGGAAGACATGCCAGAGAAATTGAAGATCGCAATGGTCCTGACTTGGTACAGGGATTTCACATGAAATGGTGGGCCAAACCATGTTAAATGGCGCTCAAAACCATCTTCTTTCATCATTTCGATCTAACACAAAACACAGTTCACGGTTGTGAATATGAATCTATACCAAGACGTCGAATTAATCGCATTGGCCTTAATAAAAAATCTATGAAAGTTATATCGAAGGAAGCAACAGATATATCGCTAATTTGTTACGTTGCTGATCTCTTCTGTCTTCCGAATACGGTTGGTTATTAGTCGGATTTTCATTTCAGAGAATCTTTTCTATATTGATATATGTTTTTGACGTCTATTTGGTACAATAAGTGAGCTATTACCTTCGATCTGCCGGAAACACGTCAAGGAAAATTGGATATTGGAATATTATTTCAATTAAATTATTAGGACGATGGAATGTGTTTTGTTGTTTCTTCAGCTTGTTTCTGAACTGGCATTTCATAAAAAGAGAAATCGAATATTTTTAATATTCGAACTTTAAAGTTGGTGAGAATGTTTTCAGCTGCAATATACATTTATAAGCATCTACACAAATAAGAAAAAACATGGTCATGACTGTACTACAAGAACTATGCTTCTACATGTACATATACCAATTAGTCTTTCCAAGCAGTACGAATTAGGCTATATCAGAGCAGGGGGAGGGGGGTAAATATATGGTTGATACAATGATCATGAAATAATGATGAAGTGCAGGGAAAGGTGAAAAAAAGGCCAATCGGGGAGGATTGACAATATATTAGACAATTCTTAAATACGCAAAGGCCGGACACACTTAAAACAAAACAAAAAGTTACGCAAAGTGAACAGACCCGACTAAATACATGTATAATATCAAGAACGTTATTGAAGATATAGCATTTTGTGCAACCTGGACGTAACATAGTTAATTTCAAAAAAATATATATATATCTGATTTCAATCTCCCTCGTACCGGAGACAGACGGATGGTCCCAATACACATCCCGATCAATCAATCAATACCACAATACACAATCTGTCCGTTGTATCACATGACACCGTGTCACGTGTCATTCAGTAAGTACATGCAGAAATATGTAACCTATGACCAAAAAAACTAAATTTGACTTTTCCAGATTAAGATCTGAAAATTTGTAATGAAAGAAAAAAGCTTCAAAATTTGAGTAAAGCAAGGCTAAGTGTCAAACATGGCCATGGTATTCTATAAAATAGTATACAGCAAATGAATGACATAATCCTCAAAGAATTTCTTTTCTGATGAGAGCTCTATAGAAGTATTGAGTCTAGCGAAGCAGAGGTACCAATGGGACATCTGAATGTCAAAGGTCCGAAACCAGTATAAACACGAACGAGAACAGCACGATGAAACAGACAACAGAAAACATAAAAATACAAAACAACTGAATATCAATCAACAACGCGAACTCAAGTCGTAACAAGGTGCTCCGTAAGAGTAAGCAGTTCCTGCCTGCTATAGGACACCCGTCGCGCTGTCAATGGTCAAACAGTGTGTTAAATCCGATTAAGGAAGATAGACTAAAACCCTGCACAAACAAGCATCTGCACTCTCGTTCATCTAAGATATAGAAATCCCATATGTGTCTTTAAGCGCATGCTTTCGTTCATAAAGAGCATCATATCCTTGTGTCAGACGACTGTGAGAATAGATTCCTTATAGAACCGTGAAGCGCTTTTAAGTTATCAACTAGAAGTAATCAGGGGACAGGACAGACAGACGTACGGACGGACAGATACCGAGAGAAACAATGATTTAAGCATTTCATAATACCTCGTTATTCCGTGTGGTGGGTATAAAAAGGATCTCCGAGGGTCTTAAAAGTGCAGACTTGGATTAGGATCACAATAACGTCCTATGGCACTTTGCAAGCTTTGGACTTAATGTTAAAAACACGTGTTAAAACAGCTTAATCTCAAAAATCGATTGCTTTAATTAGTTCAGAAGTCATTGATTTTAACAAAAAATCGTTTTCACTAGAACGAAATCAGATTTAAGCCAGACTTGCTGACTATTTCGTATTGTGGTGGCTTCGTGTAGAAAAAGATTAATTTTGGCTGAAACTTTAAATCGTTGACATAATGCATTTTATTTGAGAACAAAAAAGACATTTTAATATATAAATTTTAAGATATATACTAGCATGTATTGTTTAGCGTGTAAGAGTCGCATAACAAAACTTAACTTTGATGGCTTTTTAATCTGTATTGTGAAAAAAAAAATTGCACAAACTGTCTCGGACTTTCTCAAAAATATGTTAACTATACAAAATAATTTGAAAGATTTTAATAACAGAATTTGAAACTTTAATACCATTAAAATGATAAATTGGGAAAATATCTAATTTTGCAAAAAATGGTATAACTGCAACTGTAAAGAAAAATCACAAAATACGTTACTTGCAAATACCAAACAGCAACAGGGCACCTGAATGTTAAGAGCATTAAAACAAATACAAAGACGCCAACGACAGTAAAGACACTTACGTACAAAACTTAAAGATCACCTCAATATTCCAATAATGTCTACACAACATACATAGACGATATTGAGATGTGGAATTAGTGCACGCGACAAAACCTACAATATTAACGTAAATTCAAAACATCCACAATGGAAAGAGCCAGCTTGTTGTTTTTTCTGTTACTAGTATAACCCATGATCACAATGGAAGAGGGAAGTTTTGAGCCATAAAACCTGGCTTAATCCATCATTTCTTTGAAACAACTCTACAATATCAGGGTCATTGCGATCTCCCATTTCTCTTGTATGAACTTATTAAACGGTTTTTGTCTTGGATCCTCCATGATCGGTAATTTCGTTATATTGTAAGTTTAATTTGTAACTGAATTTAAGTCTATGTACTTTTGTCTCATTGGAATAAATCGTTTTAATCACCAACGCTGTGGAATTCTACAGATGGTCAACTTAAAAACAGCTTAATACAATGGTGCACTCGTATACTTAGCAGATATTTAAGGGTGCACTCGAACGTGAAGTGCTGCTTTAAGAGCCCTTGTAGATTATGTAAATAAATATTCATGAAACTGATTATACAATTGAAACAATGCACTTAATTTTCAATTTTTTTATTATTCTCTATTCTATCGTGGCTTTTTACTGGATGTGTGGTAAATAATGTAAACTTCTTTTAGATGTACTAATACCGTAAACAGCTTGATATCCTTTCATACAAACAAAAACAGAAACGAATTGAAAACTTGTTATGAGATTGGACCTAGTCCTACAAAGGCTACAAGCCACGTACATACGGGGTGTAGAGTGTGCAGTTGCACCCCTTTGAAAACCAACAATCACTATTTAACTCAAAACGTTTAAAATCAACTCTAACAAAGGTTCGTACTAGATATTAAGTGAGACTATATTTAAAAGGTACTTCGCAGATGAAACTTGCACACCTTTGCAAAATCCTGTGCACGAGCCTGGCTGCATTTGGCACTGAGAATGTAAATCAGCGTAAATGACCAAAGAGCTATGGGTAATCATTATGTTCAAATGCAAAATACCAAGGTGGATATGGGCCTTATCACTAAGCGAACGTCTTTCAAATGGTGTTTGAGTCCAGTTGTAATTTACAAAAAAAAATGAATTCCCCGCCTGTATGTGATTGGGTTTGTAAATTACCTGCCAAAGGTCGGTGGTATGCCTCTGGGTACTCTTGGTTCCTCCACCATTAAAACTGACCAACTAGATGGCCAAGGTGCCATAAAACATATTCTAGTGTACAATTTCCCAATATATAGATATTTCGAGAAATAACCTACGAAAAGCAGCATTTGAATCATGAAAATGAAAAGTTTAAAAGAACGGAGTAAGAAAAGAAATGACAAGAAATAGGTCTAATTCAGAAGGCACCATGCAAAAATACTGCAACATTAGTTGACGGAAAAACACAAAACTACTATAAATAACAGTTCAAAGGTACAGTAATAGGAACATTTACAACAGTGACATATGGTCATGTTGAAGACTGCTTGCTGTTTTCCGTTGTGATTTTTTGAATTGCTGTTTGTTTATGTTTGTTGTGTCGCGTACACTTATTCCACATCTCAATATCGTATATTACAAAATATCAAGTTTTTTTCTGTATTTTGTCTTTAAAAGGCTGTACAAATCCATACAACATTGTTGACCAATTTCTACATTTATTATCTGCTGTTCAAAATCAGACCTACATAATACTATGCATACAGAGTCAATCATTTTCATGCATATAACGCAGACTAAAAAACTCTTTTTGTTTCCTCAATGTGACATTTTTTATATTGAATTCAAGTTAAAAACTACAGTAAATCGTATCTGATCGGAAGTCAAGATTTCTTGATAACTCTCTTATTTTGAAGGTAGAATTGTAGTGTTTAATAATGGCGGCTCTGTCAAATCGGATCTTGATAACGTGCAAAGATCAATAAAAGGACCTGGATTTAAATTTATGACATTTGGGTCTAAAGAATTTTGACAAAACACATTTTCATTTCAGAATTAAATGTTTTCGCTATCAGAATTAACTTGTCAAATCGTTAAAGGTAAAAAGTGAATAGACTTAAAGAGATTGACATTTCTCATTTTGAATGAAAAAAAAGTTTAAAAGAATAAGATTGGATCAACGTCAGGGAGTAATATACAAATAATCTAAATATTTTTATGATATTTCCTTATATTATTCTATATTGATTAGGGAACCTTATAACATTTATTATGAAGCACAGTAGAACAAGAAGAAGGAGGGAGAGTTGGAAGTTTACATGTACCAAGTGTATATGTATGACATTGCAACAGAAAATGCTGGGCCAGCGTGTCCGTCTATTTCTCGTCTAAAGCCCTCTCCAAGGCTTGAAGCGTGAGAAATTCTAGATCTTATTTTTTTTATCAATTACATACAATTGTATTAGGTCTATAAACTTAGTATAATTCGCTCACTTTTTATTAACAACATCCCGTTAGGCGCCTATCTTTTGTGACACAGCAAGGATACACTTTGTTATAATCGCTTTGCAACACATGCATGAGGAACAAACAAAAACCAAGTATTAACATGTAATAAGCAATATGCATGTAATCATATCCAAATGCTGAGATAATTACTTGTATATAGTAGTTGATCATTTCAGACAAATGGTACAAGAGAGCACCTGCAAGTGCCGATAACTCTTTTCATAAATTTTCATATATTAAACCAAGGGTGAGAATTCGAAATTTGATTTCTGAATTAATCGGTTTAATTATACAGGCTATATAGATAATTTATCAGGCAGATAAGAAATTAAATGATATTAAACACCAAATGACTTGGTAATTCTGACTCGTCAGTGTGACATCCGCATTGTCGAGTGATCTCCCCTAGTTGACAGCCTCACAATGAGATCATCTGATTTACGGATTAATGGCGGTGTTAGGTGACACGTGTTCTATAAGAGCTCGAGTATAACTTTTCTCCATAATTTATCAATTTCTTGTTATACTATATTTTTACACCTACATGAGAATAGGGTAAATAAAATCATTAAGAAGTTTTCATACGGGTGATTTATTACTGATGTAAATGTATATTCACAAGGTGTCGTTGTGCACGTTCGTAATACAAGATGTTCCGAAGTAAGCATGTAATCCGAGTTCACCCGAAGAATAAGAGATGGGGTACATTGGTGCGCATTCAATTTTTTAAAAAAGACGACAGTGATGAAAAAAAAAAGATTAAAATTATCTTTTAATTGTTACGAATATATAAAAGTACCATTAAATTATAATTCGGAATATTCCTTTGTAAGGAAAAGGTAAACTGAATTTTAAAGTACAGTCACATTAAAGAACATGTACAAAGATCAGCAACGAGACAAAATATTTGCAAGCTCTTTTTCCGACGTCGAAATCGTTTGAAACGGTGTCCATGCATTGTTGCTCGACTTGTGGTTCAGAAACGTCTGGAAAGCGAGAAAACGAAATAATACCTTAAGCATTATTTCGTTTTCTCATATTAGGAGTTTTAAACATTGCACTTTGTTTTACGCCAATAAACCATCACGATTAATAACAACCGACCAACAAACAGACAGACAAACAGGCGCCAGTTTTTTTGGTAAAAAAAAGTCAAGGAAATTTAATATAAAACATATCTAACAAGGAAAATATAGCGAGGATTATATGATCCGTATAATCTATTAAGATTTATATATGTTTATTAATGCAACTAGAGACTAGTACAGTCATGGCATACAATACAAAACAATGACAATGACATACATAGAAAAAAAAATTGGCATAAATCTCAAATAAACATGACGTTTGTTCGTGCAATATTCGTATTAATTCTTCGTGTATTATTCAAACTTCCTTCACTTTCAAAAACAAGGACACATTTCAAAAATCAAGATCTTATCAGATTTAAATATTAAAAGATTTTTTCCTCGGATAAGCCTCAAATGATTACGATCTTCGCAGGTCATAAATCAACGTTTGCAAAACGTTTGCGTGTTAACTGCTTTCAGTTCATTGGGTTTGACCTTTACCGGTATATAAATGTCAGACTTTTAGATTTACTGAATGGGTAATGACAAATTCTACAAATGTCCCGTGCTTGACAAAAATTAATTTTAAAGATTTCCATCTAGGGCTTGTGACATTTGAACAAAAAGTTTTCTGTTTTTATTAAAATCTTTTTTTTAATTATATTGGTAACGTTACATAGTCGTTATAGTTTTTTGTGCTTTTTATTTATAAAAGTTAAGAGCAATATGTCGAAACCAAAAGAAAAAGTAAAAGTATTGCTTGAACCTTGATATCAGTCAGTGTCTACATAAAACTGTCTGGATAACGTTTGTTTTATTTTTCAAAAATTCTTATAAAGTATAAAAAATCGAATGTCGGTTTATACAAGGTAAAAAGAGTAGTCGACGCCTTGAACAAATTATTTCCTCGTTATAAGAATATTCCTACTAGTAAGGTAAAAACCACTTCAAAATCATTATACAAGTACATGTTTAGCCATAGTTGTTCAGGTATACTTATTGTTGTACATGTACATGTATACCCAAAGAACTTTTAGCACATGTTTTTGTTATACATGTATTGCTTAAGAAGAACCTGCTCCAAGTTTTAAAGATACCCCACCCATGTGCATGTGAGCTTTCTAATCTGACTTTATCTTCTTCTCCATCAATTCACGATATCAAAATGAAAACCTGATATTATTACTTTATATGGGCAAAAAAAAATTATATAATTAGAGATATGAGTTTCATATGGATTAAAAACTAAAGGTGGATCTTTAAGGCGAAAAGAGACCCATTGCAAGATTAACAGATAACCCCTTTTAAGGAAATAAACAGGCATAGATTTAATATGACCACCCAAATACCGAAATCGAAATACGAAGTAAACAAAACATGCATTATTTGGCAGCTATTTTGTTGTGTTGAGTTAAAAATCTTGCGAATACAAAGATTGTAAAATGATGTATTTGTTGTTTTTCATTCTCATTTTCATTTTGTAGATCAAGATATAGAGCCTCTAAATAATAAAGCAGTGCCATTTAAATATTTCCACAGTTAGACATACTTATAAGAAACAATTACTTTGTAAAAGATAATTGGTTAAGGTCACTAAAAGCTCGGTAGATCTGGATCATGCTAGCAAATTGTAACTAAAAAAAAACATGAAATGAGTCCCGCGAGTACTAGTGGAATGCTTGTGTCCATTGTTCGTATAAATGCTCATGACCTTCTATCTGAGACCTTGAACTTAAAGCGTCAATGGCGGTTCTTAAAAGACACAACAGTGCACCAGATTCAATAAAGCTGACACAAAATTCGATAACGCTAGCTATGTTGCTAACTATAAAACAAAGATAGGATACCCAAAGTTGTATGCTTCTGATAATTGTGCGTATAACTTTCTACGGTCTTGCACCGAAAACAGTCGATGACTGAATCAAGCTGGCAAAATAACAAACATGACACTAGACCGAGGTGTCAACAAACAAAGGCTTACTACCTCTTGCAGACAGCAATCTATTCAGTTCTTAACATTCATACCAATGCACAAAAATAGATTTAAAAACATACCTTGTATAAGTGTAGGTTCACTGTATTTAAAAACGCGTTAGTCCCTGGCTGCACACCAACTGCAAATAAAATGCATATTATAAAAATAAAATTTTGATATCACAGTGTAAATTTCATACCCCCACACAAAGTTTATTTTATCATGATTAAAAAGTGCAACAGAAATATTGTAAATCAACACTTTAGTATAAAACACTGTAGGTAAATCTACACTTTAGTAGACCGATTACATCTGATTTGTACAAATTTTGTAATATTTGGGTGTAATTCTATAGGGTGACACCTGTCAAGGCAAAAATTTAAAAGGTGAACAATAAGAATTGTTTTGTATAAAGTTTTTTAAAAGATTTAAATAAGGTGTTATTTAAAAGGCTTGGTCATCCTCAAATGCTGCATCCGGGACATTTTGAATGTTTTATTTGTTAAATTTTTATTGTTTTAAAGTTTTGAAATATTTAATTAAATTCTTATGAAAGCCCCGTTTGACACATGGTTTAGTCTTGAAAACAGACGATCAAGGAAAGTTATCATGAACAGAACTGATTGTGAACCCGGAATTGAAAGCGCAAGTCGTCCGTATACCAGTACTTTAGCTAGTAGCCACATTATATTGCATTCCAAACAAAGAAAATTGCAGACTTATAAACATTGTTTACATATAACTTTAGATATAGTCTCAAACACTGTTATAGTATCGCATCGGAAAAAAATATTTTAAACCAATTTGCTTTTGGGATTTCTGATCAAGCATTAAACTACAGTATGTTACCCTAAGAGATGTTACCCGTCGGGATTCAGGAACGTACGTTGGGTGGGCGCTCTTCCATTTGATATAAAATAATGATTAGTAAAAACTACATATATAGTTGTGAACCAAGAGGTTTCAGAAGTTACCTTATTTAACAACAGAGCGCACTGTTTTTTTTAAATGATAGTGAATCAGTGTTTAACTCATTTATCATGGGTCGTATTTGGCGATTTGCTTAAGGACGAGAGGTCGGTGAAACAGGAGTAAACAGTGTCCCTAAACAGGCAACCTAGTCCCTAACGAACCTATGGATAACCAGATAAGCAAACCGTTGTTTTTTCCCTGTAAATCACTAAGGGGGCGACAGTCCCGCATACAGGATTTTCCTAACGGGGTGCGAAATAGACTTTTTCATACAAAACGTCAACTTCAATACTGAATAGTCACAGTCGAATCAAAACGCCGATATTAAAAGTGCTGTGACTTGTTGTTTTTTAAAGGGGGTGGTATCGCACCCCCGCATCCCTCCCTGTGTAAGGGACGACCATTTGATTCTGAGGGGGGCTGGCAGTTTCGGTCAAAACATATTATTTATTTTCACAATTTAGCGAGCCAGAACATTTATTTTTCGCCGTTAACCAGCAAGAATATCTATTTTCTGCATACAATAACTAAATTGAGCAAGGATCTTGGGACAGATTATCTATTTTCCTGCAAACAGAGGCCAGAATATTTATTTACAAAAAACTGACAACACCCCTCAAAATCAAATGGTCGTCCCTTAAGCAGGACTCGGTTTATGAAATACATATTGTATATATATAAATGATTGAATATGCGGTTTCTAAACCAGCGCCTTAGACAACCTAAATATCCAGTCCCCAGTAATAACAAGGAAAATGATATTTCCCTAAACATTGTCTCAAAGATATTTAACAACAACATGAACAAACATGACAGACAAACCTACAACAGGACACTAAACACCTGCACATTTATAGTGTACATGTACATCTTAATATTGCTCCCGCCATGTTTTTACCGCGTTGACATTAATGGCGGGTAATTATTTACTTATTAGTTCGGCTGTCATGTAGGTGTCATAATCAATTAGTTGAAACATTATGTTAGGGAAATGCATGTTACCAATACATAAGTGTCAAAATTAATTAGCTGGATTACATCGTACATGGTAGAAAGTGCAGACTACATATACAAGTACAAAAACAAGATCAGAACGTAGGAACCGCTTACTCTTCCGGAGCACCCGAGTTCACTCTTTCTCGTTGATTTCAGTTGGGTTAATGTTGTGTTTTGTGTTTCCTCGTGCTGTTCTTGTTCGTATATACTAGTTTTGTTGTTGTCTTTTCGGCGGACTATAGAAAGTCGAATGCCCAAACAGTGCCTCTTTGATTCATAAAAAATGACAATCGCGTTACAACATGTATACTTATGTGTCAAAAGTTATGAAATACTTTGAAAATAAAGACAAAGCATATCATAAAGTCAAATAAAAATTCATTAGAAACTAAAAAAGATTTTTTTTATTTGCAAGTCTAAATCTAGTAGAACATTTCGAGCCTTTTTCTATTTTTCATTTAATTTGTTATCAAGTTTTTGTTTCACAGCAGCGTTTGAGGTTGAAGAGTCACAAAAAAGAGGACAAGGTTTATAAACTTTCCCGTTTTTTAATTTCATCAGCGAGGGTCCAGTAAAACAACCAAATAACAACAACAACAATAACAACAAATCTTAACTACCTCGAAGAAACTTTATACGACATGCGAATTATGAAATTTATTATGCTTTTAATTTTACTTTCTCTGACTAATTGAATTGTCAGTTTATACGAACTGGCAAAGAATTTAGATAAAGCTTGAAATTCTTTTAATTTATTTTAAGGAAAGTGTCTGGTTTTGACAAATGAAGCTATTAATCTGACAAATTATCCTTATCACAAAATATCCATGTTATTCAAAAACAGATGCCGTTAAATTACTCGGATTTAACGCAGTTACTTACATTCAGTATAAAGCAGATGTCACAATATTTATGTCTGGCTAATTGTACAAGATGTTCCGAATGTCAAGGCGGGAGATGTCGGGTGCTTTTTGACGCCATTTATTGTTGCGTTCGGTCTGGAGACCACCCTACTGAGCTTGACCTTTGTAAAAAACATCTTGATGAATATGTTGTGCCAAGAACTTGATAATGTTACTTATGAAAGAGTTATTGTTCTACAAGTTATATCAAGGTTTATTTTTATATTATACATTTATCAGATATTAAATTTCTGACATGATATTTCTGGCTTCGTTTAGATCTTGGTCATCATATTCAAAACCCCTTCCACTATTGTTTAACGAGCATTACCCCGTTTACTCTGAAGTTTGACAAATTGAATTAAATATTAATATTAGTTTAAGCTACTGAATACAATACCAAAGCGGGTATAAAAACGGTTAATTTGGTTTTGCTGTATATCGATATTTCAAGATGTAACCTATCATCATCAGCATTTGAATCAAAACATTGGAAGATCATAAACCAAAAACATTGAATGAAAAGTTCTCAAAACCAAAAAGTTCGAACAGGAAAGCCAAATCCAGCACAAAACAAACTAGATAAATAATATGATAGGAACCCCTCTCTAGATTAAAGTTGAAGGTTGTATGTATTGTATGTATGAAGGCATTCAACATGGAGCCACAGTGCGTTGAGCAAACAATTGAACCTCCCTGCAAGTCTCAGAGATCCCCTTTTACCGGTTTCAGATGATTTCTTTGCTAAAGGGTGGAGAAATACACAAATATACATCGATTAACATTCTTGCCATTTGTATTTTGAATAAATGACTTGTAACAAGACGAGAGCCGGTGGTGTAGTGGTTAACGCGTCGGGCTACTAACAACAAGGTTCGTGGTTCGATCCTCGTCTGGGGTGAACATTTCATGAACCAATTTTCCGACTCTCTCTTGACACCATTTGCGAGGATGGTCTCGAGGAACAATGCTAGTCCTTCGGAAGGGACGAAAAAAGGTTGTCCTGTGTATGTGGAGAGCAATACCCCATGCACGTTAAAGACCCCTTTGTAGAGTTAGAGTAGGCTCAATGGGGGCCGCTGCAAAGGCCGCTGCAAAGGCCACACTTGCAAACTGCTAGTTGAAGAGGGATTTACATAAGCATTAAGCTTGTTTCCCAATCCAGGATAAATAAATATGTTTAAACTAACAAGACGACAACATACATAACACATCATGATTTTTTTTTGTCAAACGCAACTGCGCGAACTATTACTACCCCTTAATAAAGCTAAGTCAACGTGCTCACGATACATTATTTGGGTAAAAAAAAAGTAATGATACTAGTACGATTTTAATCCCTGAATTTTATCAAATTTAACGAAAACATTTTGCCCAACATGTTTGTTTTTTTTTCTTGAAACGTTCCTCATTTAAATTTCAACAGACCTCTCGTCATGTTTGGCTTTTCTCGCGAGAACTCCCTAAGGTAACCTTACCAGGAGTGCTGATTGCTCTAATTCCGGTTCGTCTGCTTAAGCAAATTATCTGACAAATATTTCAGTGGTGTTTTGCACCCGCTTTTTCTTCTTCTTTGATAAGGAATCGTATGAAAAGTGATAAAAGTTTTGAAATATCTTACGATGATACACGAATAATTGGTTGTTACAAACCTGTAAGGCCTGATAAACATTGACAATATTTAGATAGAAATCCAATGCAGAAATTATCCTAAGGTAAAGTCTAAAATAAGAACTAGACGGATGCGCTTTAATTTTTGTTTTCAATTATTTTGAAAAATTTTGAAACTTAAATCGACCCCGATTTATCATTTATTTTTTATAGTAAGCTAATAATAATGTACTGGTTGGCAGTGAAGTCTGCTGACTGTTTAGCCTTGCAGATGCAATTTTTGTTATTTTTAAACGTTTAAATCTACTTAATAACCCACATCAATTAAAACCAGTTTTATCTTCCCTTTTCTGTTTAAGGTAAAGTATACGAAATTGACTGTCCGATCAATTTTCTTTAAAAATTAGCCATAGATAGCTTATGTTGGGAGGAATAGGGAAATGCAATAAAAAAATGGGGTCACGGACCTGGTTTTCGAGTTATAACTTTCCAAATATGTGTTGGTTTTGTATCAAAATTACATTGAATATAATAGGAAAGTAAACATGAAAAGTCATGTTTTTTGAACATTTTCATTCAATAAAAAATTACTAACCGATCAATATTTCTTAAAAACTCCAGACATATTCAAAATTAAATTCTGTGCATTTTGGTGTAAAGAAAGTCCTTGACTACGGAGTTCGTTTTCACGCTACAGACATCCAAAGTGGAGATAAATGATAAAAATGACGCATTTTTCTTGACGTTTTCGGCAACGTCAAAAACAAATAAAAAGCGCGACGTTTAAGAAGTAAAATCTGTGGTGTGTTGTTTGTGTGGGTATGAACTCTTTGACAGGATTTTTGAAGCATAACACACTAATCTAACTAAGCATGTCGCCACTTGGAGGTAATAAATTCACAGTTTAAACTTATTATACCACACGCAACGAAAGGTTTAATGTTTTTGACTGGTCCGTCCGTCCGTCCGTCCGTCAGTCCGTCTGTCCGTGATCAAAATTTTCGTAACAGATATCTCGGCTATTATTAATCCTAAGCTTTTGATATCTGGTATGTAGCTTCAGTTGGGGGTCCCATATGGTGGGATACGTTTTCAGGTCTGTCGATCATCTACTTCCTGTTTAACGAGCCGACTTACACTTTTTTCACTAAATTTTCAGGGTTGAAAATTTTCGTAGCAGATTTCTCAGCAACTATTAATTGTAGGTATTAGGTATTTGGTATATAGCTTTGGGTAGGGGTCCCATATGGTGGGATTTGTTTTCAGGTCTGTCGATCATTTACTTCCTGTTAAAAGAGCTGACTTAAACTTTTTTCACTAAATTATTATTTTAATGGTATACTGAGGATCTTAATTTATTCAAACTGCTATGTGTTATTTTAAATTTAATAGAGTATATAAATGTGTCTGTCTATAGATACATATCTCAGCCAGGCAGTGAATCCGCCTGTCCTCGACGTTCATGCAAAGTTCACCTACTTGAACTAGATTTGAATTATTTGGCGATGGTTATTTTAAAAAGGAATATTCCATACATTAAGATGACAAAGACATTCTTGTTAACTTGATAAATGATTTGCTTGGCTGTTTTATTCGTCGATATAGCTTCAATACTCTGTCGCCGTTGTCGATTCCTTCACAAGACTACTAGACTTCTAGTATCTAGCGATACCAAATTATACCCTTGCTCGTGCCGTTCTAGTAAAATATAGAAGAGAATATGGCACAAAAGTTTTCTTCTTTTATAAATAATGATGACTATTTGCTAATATGCTTTTTGACCTATGTTACCTCATCAGTTCTCCCTAAGCACGTCTGTATCGGCAGAAAATATCAGTAAAATATGACGACGTGCTGAATTAAATGAAATCGGAAACGAAAGTGAAGCGTCGAACGTCGCGCCATTTCATGGAGCACATTATGACGTTACGTAACAACCGCTAGAGGCGCTGAATTACGTATACTTTACCTTAAAACAAAGCACTAAATGTTTGAGTGAATCGGAAGAAAATTCAAACGTTGAGACTTCGCAAATATATATTTGCAAACAGCGACCACTGGACACAATGAGGGCTGCTGTCTGTTTTCCATTGTGTATATTAATTTGTCACTGATTTATAGAGTTTGTTTCTCGTACCCTAATACACATCTTATTGTCCTCGTTTTCCGTTCCATATCCATGCTTCGAGTATTAAGGGTTCCCTTGGAACACGATACGTTCGCAATGCGCATTCCACGAAGACAATGATTGATTTTGTAAACTGATCAATGCTGATCAGATAATTAATTACAGGAGATATCACAGCTGATCAAATTTGTTACCGAGCATTTTTATAAGATAGGGACAAAGCAAAGTGCAGTGCCTGGTTATCCCGTTCACTTGGATATCAGGGGCGGGCTCTGAAGGGTGCAAGGGGACCGATCCCCTTTTTCGGCGGAAAATTTTGGTCGGATATGTAGGAAATCATTGCGGCATGACAAGAGTGTGCCCCCCCCCATTAGAAAGTCAGTGGGCCTCCTTTTAAATTTGTTAGATCCGCCACTGGATATATATAATGATTAAAATAAGAAAAAAAATAAGAAAATCATTCCACATGTACATATACATAGATTGGTTTTTTAATTCTGCTTGATTTCTAGAAAAGGTTCCATCATTATAAAATCATCGTGAATCAAACATTTTTATTCATGTTCAAAACAGACTAAAACCCATTTTATGACGCTTCTTACACCATTCAGCAATAAACATACAGTTAACAAACCCATATACACTGTATTCTCTGTATGTTTTTTTAACAATTACGAGCATGTTTTTTTTATGAAAATGCATTAAGATGTCAGAAAACTGCACACCACGTTTCTGTTCTGTGTAAAGTAAGCATCCCACAAAAAAAACGAGATAACATTTCAAGAACATAAAATGATAGCATTGATCTAGTTTTGTAGCGGAATGATAAAATTTTACAAAATTAATGCATTTTATATTGAAATATCAGGACAATTTATTGCCTTATCAGTAAATTGTATACTTTAAAGCTGGCATGAAGAGAGATAAGTCAGAAAACACACGGTGAGTAATGCTTAGTTTTTGTACATGCATATCATATAAATTTTAAAATATACCGATGTTTTTAAGAATAAAAGGTTATTTTTAGACCAAATTTATGATGTAAAACATGTGAATATCACAATTCTGGCCAAATGCTTGGTTGTTTTTGTCACTTCTATTTTTAAACAAGACTCGAAAGCCAAAAGCCTCCGAGTAAAAATCATGTTTTTTATGAAAAAAAGATTTTTTTATTCCAAATTTATGTCGTAATATATATTTCAAGCCAAATTTCTATCTAACTGGGGATGCATGTGATTTAATACAAAAGTTATTTTTGCCAATAATTACACGTATCACGTATTATTAATAATCACCTCTGATGATTTTTTAATGCACTATTAGTTCAAGAATTAGATTTCACCAACATGATTTGTGAAGAAATAAAAAGAAATTAACAAATACAAAACTGCATGACTTCTTTATACTTCTTTTTGTACTTTCCTTCTTTATTTCACCCCCTTGGTCGGACGCCCTATGCCATGCTGAGTCTTTACTTCAGGACGAGGAAAAACAGTATAGAATGCTACGTTATATCTCTTTTTTTTCACGCATGTACATGTATTTACTCCACATAGTACGCTCTACTTACTTTAACGAGATAATCGTATGAGGAAAGACTTCTTCAAGCTAGAATCTCATCTCAACAATAACTTTTTGAACTATAGAATCAAATTCAAACAAAACAAGCAAACAACCCAATGTTCAGCACAAATAGTAAATACCTCTGACAAAAAAACTGAGACTATTAAAAACTTCTAACATACTAGTAGATTGAGATTCCCCAAAACTCTATATCTGTAGAGTGCGAACCTGCTTTAAACAAACAAACAAGCCAAATACAGAAAATCCTCAAAACCCCCGGCCTGACAAAAAACTTTAAAAATCCTACCTCAGATTTAGATCGTCCAAATAAATCCCCAAATAAAACTTAATCTGCTGAGTTAACCTGCTTTCTTCCTCTTCTGTTATCTCCCTCCTATACTCAGGGGCACCGTTAATCAGCCCATTAGCGGTTTTATCTTACCGGTGCTAATTACCCGGATGACAAGCGTATAATAACATCAGCAGGAGAAAGGCGTTTATATATCTTTTATCTTTTATAGAAAAGTCATAACAGCATTTTACAATTTGTAAACTTAGTCGTAAAAATATTAAATGTTTTCCACAGATGCCTGATTTTAATTTTTAACACTACTCTGCACGAAGTCCCCTTCTACCATATACTATGAATTAAATTTAAGAAAAACATAAAACAAAATCAAATTGCGAATTGTGAGTGCAGGGGCCTTATTCTTTTGCATTTTGTCTGTGCATTAATATATGTTTTATACGCTTTCATAACTTAACATAACACATCTTTTAGCCCACTGGGAGCAAGGAGAATTGTACATATTATAACGTTTAGAGGAAAAAACATAATTTCATATGTAAATAGTAAAAACATTATGATGGACCTTTTCTACCCATAAACTCGCAACAAGTCGCACTATAAACGACCAATCTCCAAAATGTAATAAAATATGGCATTTTTTCTTGAGCGCAAAGCAAACAATTTCGTTGTTGTCATATTAACATTAGTTCTAATTAATTGATATAATTAACATAAATGTTATAACGTCATGTAAAATGCAAACATTAACAGTAGATTTTGACAAAAATGTAAAGCAAAAAACTATGATAACTTTTATTAGTCCGAAAAAAAAAACATTTATTAGCCAGAATTAACAATTATACAAAGTATACCTCGCCCAAATGCAAAATATAAAATTCGTAACAAAACAAGCTTTTAAGGCTTTTTTTTCGCTTGCTTGTCCTTGAATGCTGCTTTCGTGTCGGTTGGGGCAGAGGATTCTCAGCTATTGTTGGTCAATTTAAAATTTTGTCTTACAAATTTTTGTATTTTTTTCATGCATTACTATGTCATAAGCTATAGCTGTTTTTAGTTTAATGATAATACAATATGAACATGAATCTGA
This sequence comes from Arcuatula senhousia, assembly GCA_963971305.1. Classification (NCBI taxonomy): domain Eukaryota; kingdom Metazoa; phylum Mollusca; class Bivalvia; order Mytilida; family Mytilidae; genus Arcuatula; species Arcuatula senhousia. The sequence goes on along the minus strand of OZ020317.1, from coordinate 9,167,584 downwards.
ATTTGTTTTTCTTTCTTTTGAAATGAAAGCTACATGTAGCTATAAGCCATGAATCGAAGTCGCTCGAAGGATTTTAGAAACTCAACACGGCTGTTTTCGAAACCAATACTGCACACATATTGCACCAAACATTAATATACTGGTCAGTTGGCATGCATCGTTAATAAACAATAACCCATTAGTCTAGATCTAAATCAGGCTTCAAATTATGTCTAGCAATCCCGAACCAGATGGTTTTGATAAGCAGTACAAGTGTGTCATAATTTGTTTATAATTTACTGATATTAATTCTTAGATTAGTTATGATTACTTATGTTTCATACTATACTGCTCGACACCGGTGGGAAAACATAAAATCATAATTATACGCAAATTTGATATTCATCAGAAATCAACACTTTACGGTAATGGCGCGTTAACTTGATTTTGACGAGATGTTGCTTTGATTGACAGGTCGAAGAGGTTTTAGCATTTCTTAAATTATCTGAAGATCTATTAAGCCATCAACTTCGTGTTTGTTTTAAACGCTTTGTAAACAAGGCATCTTTCACAAGTAGAAATCGGCAATACCGTTGATTTGTATGTCAAAACCTTTACACAAGACGTTTGCTAAGCAATAGTAACATGTGAGTAAAGCAATTTCTTGTATAAAAAGAAGGATTTGGAATCTTAAAGACTTCAGTGGTGGATCCAGACAGCGGAATCAAGACATGCATCAAATTCCGGATCCGCCATGACTTTGTAGCAAATTGATAAGCTGGCAACTGGCTCAGTCCCTACTGTTCAGATAACAGCGGGGTACATGTACCAGCCTAGCAAAATAATTCAGTACATTATATCATCCTTTAAAAAAAGGTTACTTTATAAGACTTTTCTGCAAAAAAAGTAAACATGAACAAATCATATTATTAAAAAAAATCGTTGATGTAGCAGGTGCGGATCCGGAGGGGGTCATTCCGTTACTCCCCTTTTAAGTTACATTCTCCATACCCGTAGCCAGGGGGGTGTTCGAGGGGTTCGGTCGAACCCCCCCCCCCTTCGGCGAAAAAAATTGAAACATATAGGTTAAAACAAGCTAAAATTTGGTTAAGCAGTATTAAAAAAGGGAATATTTTGAAAATCGAACCCTAAATCGAACCCCCGGTACAAAAATTCTGGCTACGGGTATGTTCTCCAATCCATCATAGGCTTTTGGGGCCTCCTAATCCCCCATCCCCCCGACCCTTTTCCCACAAATTTCAAGATCTAAACCTGCAAAGTACGAAATTTAATTAAAAAAAAAACTTACCGAAAAACAAACTTCTGTCTACTTATTAAGGTCGAACAAGACCCGACGATGTACTTAAGACAACACCTTGTACACGGGACAGTAATGGACGTTTTGATGTATGTCACCAAGTCAAATGACACTTAAAATTTACGTAGATGTCAGTTTCTCATGTTTAAGTCGTTTACAAGTGAACACAATACACAAGTCCATGTAATATTTTATACAGATTAATTATTAGCTGGGAAAATGTCATTATGGGTTATACATGTATAATATTTGTACAGTTGATGTTGCACGTATTGCACCTAATGTGTGCCGGTATTAATAATGAGGGGCTTGACAGGGACCGGAAGCACGCTAGAAAGATGGTATATAGGAAGAGGTAATTTAGATACATGTAACTGGAATGAGAAGGGCGGAAACAAGTGGAGGGAATCCATGGAGATTGAAGGAGGAGAACAAGAGCTTACATTTTTGTGCACTAAAGAAAACCATTCAAAAAGTTCGATAAATTTCCTACATGCATGTGCATTATCACAGAAGTAAGAATGGTTTAAGATGAGGTTTAAGATATGGCCTAGCTACCCCCTCACCCCGTTTGCAAGTTCAGTTTTTATGAATGTACGTATTTTGTTCTATAATAAAGCTCTTTCATAGCACAAAAAGGTTTTTTCTTTTTTTATAATCAGGACATTCATTCAGATTGTAAACTTAATTTGTCTCTAACCCAATCCCTTTCCCCTTTTCTACATATGCACAGATTCTACCCTACAATAAATAGCTTAAATCTGTGATCTGTACACAATCTTGATAATTAGCTCAGTTTACACAAGTGTTGTAGGATATAGCCCCTCCCTTCATTGTTGCAGACTCCCCTCTTTCACACGACTTCGTACATGCAGATTATGATTGAAATCCATGTTTTACATGTAATCTAGCTTTAGTCCCGATGATAAGACTAAGTTTAAGATACATGTATAGCAGCCCCCCTTTCTAAGGTTTACTGAGATTAAAATGTGATGCATGACATTTTATTCAGTCTGTAAGGAGGTTAAGCTATTTATTTTTATGCGTTGATAAAGCATAATTGTCTTGGCATTTTTTTCTATAATTAAGGAGTGATGGACGTATCCCCGTTCCCCTTTCGGCTCACCGCCTATTCCTAATGCATTGCAATGACAGTTATTTACATGTGAAGATGAGGGATGTCATGATATACATGTAAAACAATTTTTGAACTATGATACCCCCTTTTTTACATTATGACGAAATTTAAGACACACGTAGTACCCCCACGTACTGGACATAATAAAATCACTGGACATAATCCTGACTATATATGCCCCCCTTTTAACATTATGACGAAGTTTAAGACATATGTACATGTAGCACCCCCTTTTTAAGTGTAAAGGTTCTTTGTATGAATGCACTAATGAATCATTTAATCTATAATCTGACTGTAATCCTGATGGTTTGCACTACTTACATGTGTTGATGAAGGATGATAGCCTTATCTCTCCATAACACGGATGTATGGCATCACTTCTGTATAATGAATGCCAAAACATTGGGCTATCAAATGTATAATAGGTGTAAATATGCTCCATTGGATAGAGAGAAAAAAAATAGGATGCTGTTTTGAAATGAATGCCAAAAAAAAGCAAAGAGGCACCAATGGTGCATTCGAGTGTCAAAAGTCCGAAACCGGTTTACACGAACAAGAGCAGCACGTAGAAAGACAAAAACACAAAATCAACCGTGTAGATATCAACAACGCGAGCTCAAGTCATAACAAGAGTGAACTCAGGTGCTCCGGAAGAGAAAGCGGTTCCTACCTGCTTTAGCACACACGTTGTGCTGTTAATTTCCAATTCAGAGTGTCAGATTCGGTAATTTAAGGAAAACAAAACAAATCTCTTCGACAAACCAATATCTGCACTCATCAAAACATAGGGCTATCATTGGAGAGAAGTTGTAAAAATGTAAAGCATCGCTTACTTTCAGGCTATCAAATCTAGTGATGTATATTTTCTTTATCTTTTTAATTAAAATTTTCAATTTTGAAACGCAGCACTATTTCAATTTGATTATATTTTAATGTTTCGGTTTATTTAGCTTTAATATATCATTTTTTTTATTTTTTTTTCTCACAAAATCTCAATATTTTAGACCTATTAAATGCACGTGTTGATTTATATTATGGAATTGCCACAACCATGTTCTCATACATGTAACAATTTGAGCTAGGAAAACAGTTAAACTGACCCTGTTATGGCTCGTATAATTTGACCTTTATAAATTTTAAATGAGAAATACGACTCACCTTGACCTTAATATTGACTGTGCACTTTTAAAATTGCAATGCTGCACGATTACAAAAGTGGCAAAAATGTCACAGTTATCAAACATGTGCAATTGTGTACGTAAATCGGCAAAAATTAAACATAAATAAATCATAATATTTGATGAAAGATGTCTTAAATGTCACACCTGGAAATCTTCTGGCACTAAAAACGTTTTCGGGATGACGATCAAAGCTTTTATATGAATCAGATTTTGATGGCTGATTATTTGTTTTGTTGATTGAGTAGATCGGTACTCCGATACTATCATCTGGACTCGTTTTCCCCTTGATTCCGTCTGCACGAAATGTGCAGCCTTAATCTAATTAATATAAATCAATGTACTGATTCGTAGTCGAGATATTAATTTGACATGTAGCTATATTTGATCGCGGAGGTTTTACAAGGCGAATCTGTTTTATATCCGTATTTTTTGGGGAGTGATTTTCTAAGATGTCATAAAAGTGCAAAATGTGTGCAACCGTCGAAACTTGTAACGAATCTTTAATTATAACACAGACCGAAATCATACCCGTAGCCAGAATTTTTCTCATACATGTACACTCGAAAGCCGACGACTGCAATTGGTAACTTTTTTCATCACTTATATTCTAAGATTTTTTAATTTTTTTTTCACAAAAGACAGAAAATGATATGCGCATATACAAGTCTAACATTTTACTTTCTATTAAAACACAGTTGTGATGTCATGCCATTGTTAATGCAGTACTTTATTTTACCGATAAGTATTGTTTAGTTTTAATATTGAAGTAATTCTACTGACTATTAGGTTGGTTTTATCTAATATTGGACGGTCAGTAATAGTATTTTTGTGACTTTTATATTTTCTAAGTCAATGATTGAAGGGAAAAATGCAGCAAGTATAAAATTCAAAACATTTTGACACTTTATGCCATGCCTGGATTCGAACCCGCAACCTTTCCCCCCTCAGGACATGTCATTAAGGTTGATTGATCAAAACTATTATCTTTGATTGGTAAATAATAAAAAAATATATGTTTAAAAAGAAAGGGACTTCTAGCAAGTCTATGAAGGTATTTAAATCATTCTGATCAATTAATCAAAATCGATCACAAAACTGTTTTTCCATACCTGGAATCAAACCCGTAGTCTCACCCACCATAGTCCACAACGCTAACCATTCGGCTATGGATGACTTGACAAACTATTGTTCACTTTGAGCATTGTTTTATCTGACAGTATTAACGTTTATAAATAAAAGTTTGATTGCATAAACTGAGTTTTAAGTAAGATATAAGCTGCGCCTCAGACCTGTCCAATATTTTACCGAATGGACTGTTTACTGCTTATGTCCTTGATCTAAATGCTATCTTGCGCTAAAGGCGTTTTTGGAAACCATGCAATAGGTCAAAACAATGTTTAAAGTGTTTATTGTTTGCGAAACACTATTTATATTTTAAAATCATTATTTCATCACCTGACAATTGGACCCATATTGTTTCGTAGACCAATTTAGGTTTGTGTGCTACTTGTTCGATTGACCTCAACTGTATATACATTGTACATGTTATACTCATATACTGGTCAAGAGTAGACATTTTTTTTCTCAAAATCATTTTTCGCCATGTTGCCGATAATTTCGCTACATATCTTCGCTAACATTTTCATGGAATGGCTCATTTTAAAGGAATTTTAGTACTTTTTAGATCAGGTTTCATTTCCGATCGAACTGCCCGAATAATTTCACAATTAACGTTTGAAAATCGGATGGCGGGAAGTACTTGCTGGTGACCAGTATACATGTACTAGTACATAAATCGAGCATCATTACCAATAAGACACGGATTACTCATAGTCTACATGTTTCACCTGCTGCGGGATGATTGGTTTCTGCCCATTTTAATGGCAGCAAATGAAATGGGGCGATAAAAAATCACTTTATTTAATTTGATTCAGATACGGGTTGTTAAAGAAACAATATATCTGTATTGTATCTGCGGTTTTGCAGTGTACGTAGGCTTGCTTCGCCTAATGTTTGGCTAAATCGTATTTCTTGATACAAGAATTGAAAACTTTCTTTTCCCTTTCCAAACATCATAGCTACGAATAAGACCGTCAAATAGTGCTGTACTGGGGATTCATTCATGTATTTTCATTGGTATCAATTTTAATGGTTTGATGAAAAAGGACCAATTCGTGGATTCTTTAATTTGCATTTCTGTGGTTCAATGTTAAAATTCCTTTTAGCGAGGTATCAAATTTCGTGGATCCAGATCACCCTCGAAAACTACAAAAATTGATACCACACGAATGATAATGAAACCACAGTAAATGTATTTCTAAAAAGACTACATTTATGCACAATTATGCAAGATCAACGACACATATCCGAAAACGACTCAATTTGAATTGAAAGAAACATTTTTATTTTTGAGCATATATGAAAGGATCCAATATGATTGTAAGAAGGTTCGAACACGTTTATACTTCTTTTTTTTAGTTTCAAATAAATGCACAACCTATGGATGGAGTGACCCGACTTCTGAGCTTGCGTTTAGTTTGCGACTCCGACAAAAGGGATACATGTAACAAATATTCAAGGATGTATCCGTGACGCGATCGATTATGGATTTGGTCTTTGTAGCCCATTTCTGTCATTGTAGCTCACAAATTAGCATTAACAGTCATGCTAATCTCATATAAAAGGTTGTCGTTCTCGGGATGAACGAATATACCTAGAGTCCACATTTAAGTCATTTGAATGGAATCTGTTTAAGTAAAACACATTTGGATTATCATATTTTTTTTATGGACCAAGGCGCGGATCCAGGATTTTAATTAGGGAAGGCGAAGCGAGGCGCAAAAATTATTTAATGTTTTTTTACGTGAATTTTATACCCCCTCTCCAAAAAACCCCCATATTTTTTGCCAGGTTTAGGAGAGGCCCGTTACACCTTTCTTTGGATCTGCGCTTTTTGATGGTTTACTCTTATGATTGTATCTAGATATAAATGGTTTTACCAAACAATTTTTAGGTGAATTCACCTGATTAAGGGTGGATACACAAATCGTTTTCGAAAACATTTACTTGTAACTATAGTTTTCGCTTAACAAAAGAAATGATCTTTCGGCAATATTATACATGCAGTCGTTGCTTCTTAATTACTATGCCGTTATGGAGATATATTGTATGACACGAAATATCTACTAAGAAGGGAGATAACTTATCTCCAATTTGCCTTATTTTATTTTTGTCAATTTATTTTGTAAAATAACGTAACCGATGTGGGCCCAAAAACTAGCCCCGCCACGTTTGAAATGTGACCGTTTTGAGCCTGGCATCTCTGTCGAAGTTTATGTTTGTACTCGTTGGTCGTCTTTTTGCTGGATAATTTGTGTCCAGAAGGAGGTCTTTTGTTAACGTTTTAGGATTGGCTTTGAATCGTATGCATTCTATTCTTATGTTTTAATTTTAGGCCAATTGCAAAAGGCATTCAGCGACCACTAGTCACATTGAAGGCTTCTGCCTATTTTCCATTTTGGATCTTTGAATTGTCGTTTATTATGTAATTTGTCTTCCGTACGTCACTTATCCACCATCTCATCACGTTCTATACTTATTCTCATCTTGTTATACGCGAAAGGATCTGTTCAAAATCTAATCTGAAATCAAATGATACATGTGTGGCCTTGTCTACATGTATTTAGCTGAAGTGCATCTGGTATAAGTCCTTTAAATGACACATACAGACGAAAATATTTTACGTGATATCTATAACTTCCCTCGACTATTGCCGAACATAACGCATTCGCTCTGACTAATAATTTTGACGACTTCAATTTTCCTGTTGATATGTTGAAGCAATGCTCTTAAATGCTTGGAAAAAGACTATTAGATAAAGATAATAACAAAATTACCGAACTTGGAGAATCGCTCTCAACACAAAACATGGAAGACACAAAGGAAAAGTTATTGATCGCAATTGTCCTGACTTGGTTCAGGCATTTCAAATGAAATAAACTATATTAAGATATCGAATAAACTAATAAAAGTACATTTACAAAACCAGAACTTCAAAATTAATGTATGTCCCCTGCATTTTAAAGTAATTGGTAAAGATAAAGAAAATGGGTTTAGACGGGCATGTCTTAAACAATAAAGTATACAAAAGATTGTCGAAGCCACATGGGACAGCAGCGTGAAGTTTTCAGATACATTGTATACTGTAAATTATGATCTTTTTTGATGTTGCAGGACGTTAGATGCAAAACGACGAATAAGACCCCGTTTACACTAGACGGAAAGATCGATCTTATTTGAATCGATGCAAAAAATATCGATCTTTTTGTCAGTGCAAACCTTTATTTGAATCGATTCAAAAAGAACCGGACTTAAAAAGTCCTGCTTAAGACCTAGACTTAAAAAGATCGATCTTTTTTCTTTCTTGTGGTGTAATGTAGAGACTGCAGGGAATGAAATACAGCGACCGTATTATTCGGGTTATCTCATAAATGTGTGTAAATGCAAACCAGTCTTTTTAAGATCGATTCAAAAAAGATCGATGTATTTTTGTTCATGGTGCAAAAGTGACCCAATATATTGTGCCCACAGGCAACATAAATATTTGTTTTAAACAAAATAGAAAAAATAGAAAACACTTACCTCGCTATAAACAAAAGATAATCACAACACAAAAAGTAAAATATTTCTAACGTATAACATTTCTCTTACCATCTACGCTACAAATTGGCTCCAACCTCACTTGATAAGGGGGTATCTTTTACCACGAACTGACATTGATAAACAAGTCGCAGAAACGTTTATTCGATAACAACGTCACATAGACGCTTCACGCCCATCAGGCTAGCCAACATGAAGGCCCTGGATATTTTCTAAAAACAAACTGCGTCCTGCGGAAATTTTATCTGTTTATGTCTGTTTTGTGTTAATTGTCATGATAAGCATAAAACATATTTATCAATTTGTTGCTTATCAAAATGAGGGTACATACGGGATGCAAGAATTTCAACAACTTTGATATTCGAGTGTAGTGTATTGGTTTGACTTTCTCTGGGTATTTCGATAAATTAAGCTTGAAATAGCAAAATTGTATTTAGTATTACAACTTTGACAGCTTATCCTCAGAACAAACCCTTTTTGGCGTGCTCTGTTGATGATTTCGATGTTGCTCGAGAATTCGGGATTTCCGGTTGCGGATCCAACGGGGGGAGGGTTAAGGGATTTGGAAACCCACGTGCATTGGCAAATTTTGTTAATCGACTTGGAAACCCCCTTTTGTTCTAAAGGACGGATCATTGGGGACTTTGGGTTTTTGTGTTGGTCAGAATTTTTTTTTCTTGAAAGCGTCGCAACACAATGTGCATCGCAACAGTTTTATTATTTTTATAAAGCACAAGTCCATCTTCAGAAAAAAAAATTCGTACCCTCTGCTGCCAAACTGTTTCTTTTCATAAAAAATATTTTTTCAAAAATATTGTTTAAAAAAACAATCTCCCCTCAAGTTAAATGAACGTTCCCCCTATAAAAAAATCTAGATTCTTCAATGAGACAATTTTGCCAAAGTTACCCCTGTCTGAGAATTTTTGGATTATAATTTTTATCTATTCAGAACAAGAACAAGAAACTAAGGATAATATACGACTTTATCCCGAGGCCCCCTTTTTATATCAACACCTTGTAAATTAAGTCGTTTTATTTACGATAATGTCAACATTGAACCTCTGCTCCTATCCATTCATCATCTAACAACCTGTCAATGTAGATTTACTTGATGCAGCCAATTATCAGTTCAAGGACAGGCATATTCAAAATGTGGCGGGGTTAAACTAGTTTTTTTGGGCCCAACCTTCCGCTATTGATAATCAATAACTAAGCAAAAGGAATAAAGGAAACAACAAAATTACGGAACTTGCAGGATCAATAATAAGATGTGGAATAAGTGAACACGACACAGCCCACAATCCAGTGGCATTTCAGAAATTTACCACAATGGACAACCGCCAGGAGCCTTCAGCGAGGCCATTAGGCTCTGCTCGCGGTTTTGCAATATTGGCAAAAAAAGGGGGGCACATCGGAAAAATTGTGGATCGCAATGGTCCCGACTTCGTACAGGCATTGCAAAAGAAATCCTGGGTTAAACCAGGTTTTATGGCGTGTCAAATCCCCCTTTTTTCATTGGGAGATGAGGGTCCGGTAGTAACAAAAAATACAACACATAATAGGGATAGCTAAAAGATTCATATTTTTTAGGTTTTATAGAGTTTAGCCAATTATCACCACGGCTATGTCAAAACAGTTTTTATGACCTTAACAAATATGTGTTTCATTAGGAAAACCTACAATTTAGCTAAAAAACTAAGAAATTGAAATATGGTTTACTCTCTTTTAACTTCACCAGGGACGGACCATTTAACTTGAAGGAGGGCCTTGTTTTTTTAGTTGTTGAATGCGTCACGGCAGAATTTTTATTTTTTAAGGAGTCGCGACAGAATATTTTTTCATATCTTTTTCAACAAAAATCATTTTCAAAATATTTTTTAGGGAAAAAAAAACAAGACCCCTTTCAAGTTAAATGGGTGGTCCCTTATTTAACCTTCCCGTTCAGTTACAACCAGACATTAGAACATTTTGTTTCCTTCTCACTATTATCTATTTTTCTCCTCTTATATTTTTGATTTCGTTCTTTTGATTGCTTTAGCGTTGCTTACTCTTTTAAAGAATGATTGTCTCTTACACAATCACTCTTTAATACATCCATGACATCTCAATACATACATTGTACATTTCTTTAATAAACATGTCGGATTTCCGGTATTTCTGAATACCTCGGATATTATCGTGCATTGTACATTTTTTGTAATTTGTCAAAAGATGAAAGAACACAACTCGTTAGCTTTGATTAATAACCAAGATAAAAATCTGATTATTTCTCGAGAAAAAATAAATTATGGCGGGGAAGTATGCAAGTTAAGATAGTTGTTTATGAAAGATGGTGGTATTTCTCGTGATATCTGACAATCTGAAGACATTTATAGAGTTTCAAGTTGTATTCGATTACTTCTATTAAATTGTTTGTCATCAAATTAGTTTTTTAATAAGATATCTTTATACACATGTTTATAGCATATACTTAGTTAAGATTTTACAAAGCATGCATCGTACTATATACAAAATGATAGAAAAAAAATGCCTATAACTTTCCAATCAATGAATCAGTACAATGATAGAAACTTCGCTCACTTCCGACCCCCTGTCGGTTCTACTAATGCCACATATAGCATGAATGGGGCCCCCTTTATTATACCTCACGCAACGAAGTTGCGAAGGGAATAATGATTTTGACTGGTCCGTCCGTAAGTCTGTCCGTGATTGAAATTCTCGTAACAGATATTTCAGCTATTATTAATTGTAGGCTTTTGATATTTGGTATGTATCTTTAGGTGGGGGTCCCATATGGTGGGATACGTTTTCAGGTCTGTCGATCATGTACTTCCTGTTTCACGAGCCGACTTAGACTTTTTTACTAAATTTTCAAGGTTGAAAATTTTTGTTACAGATTTCTTAGCAACTATTAATTATAGGTATTTTTAATATTTAGTATATAGCTTCAGGTAGGGTCCCATATTTTGGGATACGTTTTCAGATTTGTCGATCATGTACTTCCTGTTAAACGAGCCGACTTAGATTTTTTTCACTAAATTTTCGGGATTGAAAATTAACGTTACAGATTTCTAAGCAACTATTAATATTAGTCTTTTGATATTTTGTACGTAGCTTTAGGAGTCCCATATGGTGGGATGCATTTTTAGGCCTGTCACTCTTTCACTTCCTATTTAACGAGCCGACTTGGAAAGACAACATATCCGACTTTTTTATTCCTAACTCGAATTTGATAATATCTGTCCTTAATGCGGATGCGTGGGGTATGTAAGCGTGCTCACTAAGATTCTTTCAGAAATAAGGGGCCCAAAAGGGCAAAAAATTCAAATATTTCATTTGTTTTCACAACATTAACTTTGGTTCTGGTTGGCCAATGGCTATTAAATTTGACAGTGTGTGATACCTTATCATTAAACCATATACGAGTTGATTTTTTCATTCAGAAATAAAGGGCCCAAAAAGTGGAAACAAGCAACTTTTATATTTCTGGTCCGATTTTTATTTTTTTATTTATTTTTGCTTGTCTTAAGTAGTCGACACAAATGGGGGATAAATTATTGCAAACCCTTCCTTTTTTCAATTTGAAATTAGGGGTCAAGATCGATTTTTTTATTTATTGTCCAATTTCATTTTTTTGGGGGCTAAATAATTTCTGTAAAGTAATGAATTTGCAAAATTGAAGATTAATTTTGTGCACCCCCTATAATTGCCTAGGTAGTAATTAGGTATTTTTGTAGCTGTAATTTATCTTTGTCTGCTTTTGAAAACAAGAGGCTCCCATGAGCCTGGGGCCAGTAACAAGAAGCCTTCTTAAGGCTTACGATGGGGTTAAGAGCATCGTAATGTTTACGACTGTAACAAGAAGCATTCTTAAGCCACCGTCGAATGATTGACAACTCTTAACATTCCAAAATTACGAATGCTTTAAGAATTTTCCTCAGAATAATCTTAAACCAATCTTAATAATTCCGGTAACTCGAAGGCGTTCTTAAAATTTGGCGAATTATTACGAACTCTTATATCAATCTTAGCGATTTAAGGGTGTAACAAGACACGCTCGTAGAGGCCACGTAGAACAATTTTGTAAAGAGTGGTACTGAGTACTCTTATCTTGGTAACCTAAGTTGAATAAAAATGACATTAAAGACCTAAAAGAAACTCTAGAGAGGCAAACAAAACGTTCTCAGTCACTACCAGCGTCTTGCAGATAGCTATATCATGATAGCACTTAGAATGGTGCCAGTGAAGCTACATGAGGATGATTTTGGATTCCCATAGAGTCAGAAAGATGTCGATTCCCCCTTGCATAAACATTATATCGAAAGCTTTTACTGAAAGAATGACCAACCATATGACATTTCTATTTTCTGTACAACCAACAAAACAAACGGCCATGTATGAGTTCTACGCAAACAAAGATTCTCCCTGCGGGAGCTGTGGATGAGACACTGATTCCTATTCAGGCGCCATTCGTGGATAAATACTTGTTTACTTGCAGAAAAGAATCTCACGAATTAACCGAACAACGAATATGCATGCAATGCGAGGACCAGTTTCTAAACGTGGTGATATGGCCAGGTTCAATACACGATGCTCACATTTGAAATAACAGAAATTTGTTTTTAGCTTTTGAACCCGTAGAGATAAGGAATAGTTGGCTGTTGGGTGATAGTGCCTACTGGTCAAAACTTTGGTTATTGATAGAAGAGAGGAAGTATGACACTGCTCAGATATCGACTCGTTCTGATGGACACTTCTTCTTTGACGCTTTGTTCGTTTGTTGGTCGTATTTAAGGGATTGGTAAAAAATTCCACGGAACTTTTGTCCTCATATTTCGAAAACAACAACCTTTTCTAAATTGCTTGTCTTGTCAATATGACTTATCCCGCCTGCTAAAAAGCACACGAACCCAAAATCAGTAAGCTTGTTCCATAGAGTTTAAAATGTACATATTTTGAAACTCTATCAAGTTTACTAAAGTTTTACTGTGTTAACCTATTTCATTCTAGAATTCAAGCATTTCAATCATTTCAAAACTGAGTTATGACCTTGATGGTTGAACTATTGACCTCTAAATCAACAGACTTCTTCTCTACCTGATAGCGTTCATAAAACTGTTTACTATTATTTTGCCCTGCACATTCCAAGTTATCTTGGAATTAAAACTTTTTAGATTTTAAAGATCAACATAACTTGAATCTTTCTTCACCATAATCTAAGACAAAGACAAAGTTCAAGGTCTCCTGTCTGGAAACATTATGACCTCGACCTTTATTACAGAATTAATAATCTAAAATGAAAGGATAAAACTGAAGCTTAAATGTTTGCAAGTTTCATAAAAGTCATATTTTTTCATAAATTATGCCGAACATACTGATTTCAAATAGACGTTATTGCAGGAATGTGGTGAATGAAAACGTCACAAGAATACAGATATTAAACAAAAAAATATTCAGACCTTTTACACAAAACATAAAATAACCAAAGTTTTTTTTAGTTATAAAACATCACTTTTACAATATTTGATGATACATTTTGTTTAAGAGATACGTACGAATATGCTTTTCTATTTTAAAACAATATACATGCAAATATTTATATCCCCAAAACAACGATGCTATGAATGAAACACAGTCATGTATATTATGTGTTAAGTGAGTCTTACAATCTACATGCATGCATACGAACTTTGCAATATATATTTTGTGCGTGATATTTTGACAGTTTTAACCATTTACTTTTGGGAAAAAATATGTTTCATTTTTCATTTTTTTGTAACTCGACTAAAACCCTATATATAGGAAATGAAACTACAATGCATCAATCATTACAGACCTTGGACAAAATGTACTATTAAAATTTGCGCTTCTTAAAACGCTCATTTGATTTATGTGAGGACATTCTAATTTATCTGAATGAAATGTCATACGGAAACGCCGGAATATTATTAAGTATTCGTAAATTAAAAATTGCTAAGAACCCGTTTACGAACGACTTACTTTTGATGTACGAAGGGGCCACGAATGCTTTAGGTTACACCCTTATGAGCATCTTATTACACCCTTATCTTCTTCGTAACTCGGCACTTACGAACGCCCTTAGATCATTTTCTTGTTACCGGCCCCTGATTCGCTCACCAGGGGCCAGTAACAAGAAGCCTTCTTAAGGCTTACGATGGGGTTAAGAGCATCGTAATGTTTACGACTGTAACAAGAAGCATTCTTAAGCCACCGTCGAATGATTGACAACTCTTAACGTTCCAAAATTACGAATGCTTTAAGAATTTCCCTCAGAAACATCTTAAACCAATCTTAATAATTCCGGTAACTCGAAGGCGTTCTTAAAATTTGACGAATTATTACGAACTCTTATATCAATCTTAGCGATTTAAGGGTGTAACAAGACACGCTCGTAGAGGCCACGTAGAACAATTTTGTCAAGAGTGGTGCTGAGTACTCTTATCTTGGTAACCTAAGTTGAATAAAAATGGCATTAAAGACCTAAAAGAAACTCTAGAGAGGCAAACAAAACGTTCCCAGTCACTACCAGCGTTCTTACAGATAGCTATTATCATAGCATTTAGAATGGTGCCAGTGAAGCTACATGAGGATGATTTTGGACTCCCATAGAGTCTGAAAGATGTCGATTCCCCCTTGCATAAACATTATATCGAAAGCTTTTACTGAAATAATGGCCAACCATATGACATTTCTATTTTCTGTACAATCAACAAAACAAACGGCCATGTATGAGTTTTACGCAAACAAAGATTCTCCCTGCGGGAGCTGCGGATGATACACTGATTCCTATTCAGGCGCCATTGGTGGATAAATATTTGTTTACTTGCAGAAAAGAATCTCACGAATTAATCGAACAACGAATATGCATGCAATGCGAGGACCAGTTTCTAAACGTGGTGATGTGGCCAGGTTCAATACACGATGCTCACATTTGAAATAGCAGAAACTTGTTTTGGGGTGATTGTGCCTACTGGTCAAAACTTTGGTTATTGATAGAAGAGGGGAAGTATGACACTGCTCAGGTATCGACTGGCTCTGATGGTTACTTCTATTTATTTATTCTTCTTTGACACTTTGTTCGTTTGTTGATCGTATTTAAGGGATCGCTAAAAAATTCCACGGGACTTTTGTCCTCATATTTTGAAAACAACAAACTTTTCTAAATTGTTTGTCTTGTCAATATGACTTACACCGCCTGCTAAAAATCACACGAACCCAAAATCAGTAAGCTTGTTCCATAGAGTTTAAAATGTACATATTTTGAAACTCTATCAAGTTTACTAAAGTTTTACTGGGGAAACCTATTTCATTCTAGAATTCAAGCATTTCAATCATTTCAAAACTGAGTTATGACCTTGATTGTTGAACTATTGACCTCTTAATCAACATACTTCTTCTGTACCTAATAAGTTAAAGTTTGTGTAAATTATATCCAGCTGTTGCAGAAACCAACATTAGACGGATAAACGGAATTTCTGTTTTCGCAGAAAATTTGGCCAATACATGTTTGCTTCTCAAATCCAATCCTGCATGTAGGCATTTGTATATAAAGTTTGATAACAACTTTATGCTTCCCTCAAGGAAAACTGAAATTTATCTTGAAGTAAACGTTCATAAAGCTGTTTACTATTATTTTCCTCCTGCACATTCCAAGTTATCTTTGAATCAATACTTTTTTAGATTTTTAAGATCAACATAACTTGAATCTTTCTTCACCATAATCTAACAAAGACAAAGTTCAAGGTCTCCTGTCTGGAAACATTATGACCTCGACCTTTATTACAAAATAAATAATCTAAAATGAAAGGATAAAGCTTCTTCCTTCCCTTATAAGCTTAAATGTTTGCAAGTTTCATAAAAGTCAAATTTTTTCATAAATTATATATGCCGAACATACTGACATCAAAGAGACGTTATTGCAGGAATATGGTGAATGAAAACGTCACAAGAATACAGATATTAAACAAAATATTATTCAGACCTTTTACACAAAACATAAAATAACCAAAGTTTTTTAGCTATAAAAAATCACTTTTACAATATATGATGATACATTTTGTTTATACATCATGTTAAGAGATACGTACGAATATGCTTTTCTATTTAAAAAAATATACCTGCAAATATTTATATCCCCAAAACAACGATGCTATGAATGAAACACAGCCATGCATATTATGTGTTCAGGATGTTCGCTACTTTAATTGAAAATAAATAGGTTTCAAATTTGATGCCTTAAATGAAAAGATGATAGTAAAAGGTATAAAATAAGCATAAAATTGTGATAGGTTCGTGACCTCGTTTTCAAGATAATTGACGCTAAAGTTTTGGCGGGACAAGGTTTTCTCTGACTTTTTCATAGGTTTAGCATTAGCACTATATAGCTGTTAAAACCCATGACAGAATAAATAGGATTTGATAAAACTTTGTCTATAACCTCTTTATGACATATTAAACTTACATTAATAACAAAGAAAATAGGGGGTTCGTGGGCAAAACAATTAACCCTATTTTGATGGTAAAATCCAGAGGATTCCGAAAAAATGACAGAAATACCAAAACAAGACCAGCGAGCATCCTTAAGTCTTACAATCTAAAT
Source organism: Arcuatula senhousia (assembly GCA_963971305.1). NCBI lineage: Eukaryota > Metazoa > Mollusca > Bivalvia > Mytilida > Mytilidae > Arcuatula > Arcuatula senhousia. Next base: position 9,150,689 of record OZ020317.1, on the reverse strand, counting down.
GCATGCATACGAAATTTGCATTATATATTTTGTGCGTGATAATTTGACAGTTTTAACCATTTACTTTTGGGAAAAAATATGTTTCATTTTTTAATTTTTTTTTTGTAACTCGATTAAAACCCTATACAAAATGTACAACTAAAATTTGCGCTTCTTAAAACGCGCATTTGATTTATGTGAGGAAATTCTAATTTATCTGAATGAAATGTCATACGGAAACGCCGGAATATTATTAAGTATTCCTAAATTAAAAATTGCTAAGAACCCGTTTACGAACGACTTACTATTGATGTACGAGGGGGCCACGAATGCTTTAGGTTACATCCTTATGAGCATCTTATCACACCCTTTTTTTCTTCGTAACTCGGCACTTACGAACGCCCTTAGGTCATTTTCTTGTTACCGGTCTTGATGTCAACCCTATGAAGACTTTTGAAGAGCTAAATGAGCTGAATGATAAAGCAAGAAAATGGTTTTCTAAATCGACAGTTTTCATTCTTGAAGCAAAAAACACTATTTTTCACCTTTTAGGGCCATAACCTCTTTAAGGGATCATCTGACAATTTTGACCCTATAGAGACTTTTGTTGAAGACTGCTTGCTGTTTTCCGTTGTGATTTTTTGAATTGCTGTTTGTTTATGCTTGTTGTGTCGCGTACACTTATTCCACATCTCAATATCGTATATTTTGTAGAGTTAAGTGAGCTTAACGTTAAAGCAAGCAACAGTTTTTCTCTATCTGCAATAGTTTCCATTGTATAGGCCAATAACACTATTTTTTAACCATTAATGGGCAGTAACCCTATTAGTCTCGATCACCCAGACGCTTATCAATAGATGATTAGAGTCTGGGACAGTCCCATTACCTATTTTGTTATGTGTACGTTCGGAATACTTTCAGGCTTTATCATAATGTTCGACGAAAATCACTCAACCGTATGTTCAGAATTCTGTGCCTATGGTTCAGTGAATTTATGCAAATACAATAGCGAGATAACTTCTCGATTTGATGTGAGTTGTTCTCTTATAACATAATATTTCTTATTTTATAATAAGACATCCTATTTTAGATTTGTTGAACACACGTCGGTTTTGTTAACAATAAAAAAATCGTTTTATCGTTAAATTGTTCTCACGGGCGTCTACCTGGTTTTGGAAATTGTTTATGTTTATTGAAATCAAAAATTGTGACATTCCTGATCACAGAACCATACACGTTCGACCAATCCGATTCTCGATTTTACAGAACCAGTTATCAAAATCCAAGGAAGACCAATGAAACGTTGAGTTTTTAAAGTTGGTTCTTTTAAGATTGAAATGAATCTTGTATGCTAAACACGTCATATACACACGTGGTAAAGGTTAAAAGGTATAACGATCGCCACCTAGTGGTTACGAAAAATCAATAGGTGTTTTCCCAGACTCACTACCTTGGTAGTATGAGTTTGGGTTCGAGACTATAACCCTATAAGGGATTTTCACCTTTAAGGTATAACCTCTATAAGGGGTCATCTGACAACTTCTATCATATGGAGACTGTTGAAGAGCTAAATAAGCTTGAACTTTTAAGCAAGCAACAACTTTTCTCTTTCAGCAATAGTGTTCATTCTGTGGCCAAAACATGTAAAATGTTATTTTAGGGACTGTTCATTACCCCGATAAAGAGTTTATCTGACAGCTTTGACTCTATGAATACTCCTTTAGAGCTTAATGAACTGTACATTTAAGCAAGCAACAGCTTTTTCCCCTCTGCTCTGTAGGCCAAAAACATGAATACACGTTAATTTTAGGGGTTGTCATCCCTATAAGGGGTCATCTGACAACTTTGACCCTATGAAGGCTTTAGTACAGCTAAATGAGTTTCACATTCAAGAAAGCAACAGCTTTTCTCTCTCTAGATCTGCAAAGGTTTTCATTCTATAGGCCTAAAACACTATTTGTTCACCTTTAAGGGGCTGTTACCCCTATAAAATGCTATCTGACAACTTCAACATTGTGAAAACTTTTGTAGAGCTAAATGAGCTGAACATTTAAGAAAGCAACAGCTTTTCTCTTTTTGCAAAAGTGTTCATTCTATAGGTCAAAAATATGAAAAAATGCTATTTCTTACCTTTAAAGGTCCATAACCCCTATGAGGAGTCATCTGACAACTTCGACCAAATGCAGATTTTTGTTGAACTTTTGATGCTGAAGCAGTTACTATAGGGTGGCATCAGTAGTCTGACCCCTGGTCTATTTTTAGTATAGCGGCCATGTTTTTGACGGATCAAATATCGAGACACAAGTTTGGTGCAAGACACCATAAGGATCAATCATACCAACTTTCACTAAATTCTGTTCAGTAGTTTCAGAAGAGAATTTTTTTTGAAAAATTGTTAACGGAAAACAGACGACGACGGACACCAAGTGATGGCATTAGCTAACTTGGACCGACAAAAGGTGATATCTTTGTGAAATATGGATGGAAAGTCCACCAAACCCTGAATGTGTCGAAAAACTTTGTCAGTCCACTATAGGCTGCATGTGTCCAGAGCAATTGACCACAATATTTGGCATAAAACGTACAGGGTTCAACTTGTTGCATGTAATTGATTATTTAATTAATTTTTTAGCAGAGCTCTATGTAGTTATATAGCTATCTGACTTTCGCGTTTTTTTTCCGTCTAGACAGGGTAAATCGGTCAGGCAATATTCCTACCAGAGGATCCATTATAGAATATTCATCGTGTATAATCATTGTTTCAATGATATAAATGTTATACAGGTTGTCTTAACTAAGAGGTACATCTTTATACCCCTATAATAAATACAAAATAAATGTGGACTACATTTCACATATCGATACACTAAAGTTGATGTACACTTAAGCATTGCTGACCTTTTACCTTTGATTTAATCAATACGTCATATATATTTATTCAAGTGGGTTGAGCCAAATTACGGATTTCATAACAAATGTTTAAGTGGGCGGAGCAAACGAACAAAATTTGCTGAAAAACAGATCGTTCTTTATTTTAGTGCATACATTTAGCTCTGCTTTTAAACGCTTTAGCGCTTTGATTTGTAGGGCGCTCATGCCAATTTTGCATATCTAGCTTCTTTATACACTTAATCAGACAATTCTTATGCCTGCAGGCATTGCGTTTGTTAGGTGTAACTCTGCAGTTTTTCCGGTAGCCTTTGTTATGTACTATTTTAGGACTCAAAGTAAAGTCTGTGGTCATTCGGCTGTAAATTGCTTTGAAACTAAGGCCAACTTAGTACGTTGATTTGAAAATAAACGATGTGTTGCAACAATCCAGAAACAGTTACTTGACAACTTTGTTTGTTGATTTGGCTCTCTTTTTGACTTTTGTTCACGTTCCATATTGCAATTATAGAAAATAATGAGATGTTGAATAAGTGTACGCGACACACCACACTATTAAGCGGCAATTTAGAAAACCACATTGGACAACCGACAGCAGCCTTCAACGAGCCCATTTGGCACTGCTCGCGTATATGTTGCGATGTGATTTTTAGGCAGAGCCTTATAGAGTTATATAGCTATCTGATTTTCGCGTTTTTTTTCGTCTAGACAGGGTAAATCGGTCAGTCAAAATTGCTATTAGAGGATCTATTACAGAACATTAATCGTGTACTGTGAATTCCTTTTTATTCGTTGGGTACCAATTTTTGTGGTTTTTATGGGTAGGCTGATCCACGAATTTAAGAATCCAATGAAATAATAACTTGTTGGTATTGCTTTTCTGTAGTAAAAACCTTGGATTAGATCTACTGCGTAGACCGATATACTAAATCACTATATGGCCATTAAAGTTTATTTAAATTGTTTCTCAAGCTATTGGGGAACAGACATACCTTGAATATTGGTATTATTATTTAAGAATAAAAAGTTAAATTTAATATACAAATAAAATGATCACTTTCGTGTGCTGAAATCGTAAACAGATCAACAAATACAACCAATGTTTTTTTTTCATCAAAATAAAAAATCCACGAATTTATGAATCCACGAACTTGCACAATTTGGTCAAACCACGAACATTGATACCCACGAATTTAAGTACTTTCACAGTATTGTATTTTAAATGTTATACCGATTGTCTAAAATAACAGGTATATATTTATACCCCAACATAAATGCGATATAAATGTGCACTACATATCGTGTATCAATACTCGTTGACGTTTACTTAAGCATTGTTGACCTTTGACCTTTGATCAAGTGGGCGGAGCTAAATTACAGATTTCTTAACAAATGTGTAATTGTGCGGAGGAAACTAACAAAACTGATGTGCTATGTTTCAAGTTTATGAACAACAGATCATTCTTTATTTTTAGTGCTTAGATCTAGCTCTGCCTTTAAACGCTTTAGCGCTTTCATTGTTATTGTTGTGTTCTTTCCTGTTTGTGGTGTCTTAAATGTCTTGGCATTTTTATGCTTTTTTATTTGACCTTTGGCCGATTGCAAAACGGCGATTAGCGCCCACTGGCCTTGTTGCTGTCCTTACCTCCCTCTTCCTGTCTTGAGTAACAGTTTTTCACAAAACGCAATATAAGAAATAGATGGCATCTTGTTTTTGAGATGGATTAAATCACGGCAAGTATCAGTCAAGCCCGGTAGGGCGAGCCTGATACGTAAGGCCGTGATAAAATCCATCTCAAAAACAAATTGTCTTATACCGGTATTTCTTTTATCGGCAATGCCGATTTATTCAAGACCTATTTCTTATTTCCCAATAATTTCATTTTACAAAGAATATATTTTAGCGTAGGCGGTGATGTGGCAATTTTATGAATAACGTTCCAATATTTTCATTCATAAATTGGCGCGAAAGAACAAAATGCATATAGCAACGTCACGCGCCTCCTTAAAAGTGACCTGTTATTTTTTGTATCAAAGCCATACAAGTTTTCTCAACCAGAAAACATCAAAGGAAAATGCCGCATATTGCCGATAAAACATAATATTAATGTACATCTAGATGATCATCTCAGTACAAGAAATTGGTAAATTAAGGTAACAATACGATGGGGTGATCGAGCTCATATATCCAAGAAGCAAAGACAAAACAATTAAGGCAAAGACATACCAGAGAAATGGAAGATCGCAACTGTCCTGACTGGTACAGACATTTTAAACTTGTCGCATGGTGTAACATGTCTTATCTTTATAAGAGGTTTTAGAAAAAATGTGTAGAATTATAGGCCAAAAACAACAAAATTCTTAGAATAAGAGAATGCCTTTTCAATTAGTTTTTTCAGTCGGCATTTTTTCAGACTATATATATTCCTTTCTGGTTTTCGGTTTTTTCAGGTAGTTTGTTGTTGTTGAACAATGATTATTAATCCATTTCACAATGACAATGTCACATGTGATTTGGAGTGTCCTGATAAAGTGTATAAAAGAAGCAGAGGTACCAATGGGGTATCCGGATGTCAAAAGTCCGAAAGGGCAGAGACAAAAACAGTAAACACCAACAAGAACGGGACAAAAACAGACAACATCATGGAAACATATAAAGAACTGAAATTTAAAGTTGAAAATACATGTTAAATGGTTACTGCTGAAAAATACAATAAAGGTTTAATAGATGAAGCCTCTAATTTTGGTTAGCACTTCTAAATGGTTTCTTTACAGCAAATTTTATAGGCCCACAGATGATTTAAAAACTCTCAATATAAATAGTCGAAAAAATCCCTACTTAATTCCCCATCATTGATCATAATTTAGAAATATGAATTGGGATCGATGATACAAAGAAGCAGAGGTACCAATGGGGTATCCGAATGTCAAAAGTCCGAAAAAGCTGAGAAAACAGTAAACACCAATAATAACGGGACAAAAACAGACAACATGTAAAACATAGAAATACAAAATAACTGAATGTCAATCAACAACGTGAACTCCAGCCGAAACGAGAGTGAACTCGTGTGCTCCGGAAGAGTAAGCAGTTCCTGCTTGCTAAAGCACACCTGTCGCGTTGCTAACAGTGATTGTAGAAAGTCTGCTTCATATGAATGAAGAAACAAATCAGCAAGCAAAGGTGCACAATAATTGCCCATTAGAATCCCTATTGTTTGCTGAAAAGCACGTCCACCAAACTGAACAAATGTTGTCAATGAGAATGTTGAGCATGTCGATTATTTGGTCTTCTGTAAATTTGTTCTTTTTCTTCGACTCATTGATGACAAAGTAGTTTTGTTATAATCGACTACTAGATATTTGTACCTGCGTTTTCCATTCTTTTTGAAAAGGCACAGGATACGATTACGGCAAAATCGTAACAATAAGAATTTCTTATTGTTACGGAAAAGACGAAAACCGAGAACGGATGACGGGACGGAGACCGAATCATTTACGACCGTAACAATAAGAATTTTCTTATTGTTATCGCACTTATTTTTACGGCAAATACATATGAGATTTACCAAAAATAAGATTATATGGTTTAAGTTCTTAAAGGAGCTGCTATTATTAATAATAATTAAAATAATTTACTAGTAATTAAAGAATAAAATTAATTCATCTCATTGGAAGTGGAAAATGGAAAACATTATCTATACTCTTTGTTGATTAAAACTTTTTTGTCTAAAGTAGCGTCCGGCCCGGCCAAAGAGAACTCCTCTTCTGTATACAACCCTTATATTCTTGAGAATTACATTGCGCTTATAAAATTGTGAACAAGGCACGAAACGTTTTGGAGACTGAACATACTCAAAAAAGCTTCGATACTCAAAACAAATGTAGACATTCAGCTTGTTCTTATTAGTTATCATCGTATGTGATGGATGCCTTGAATAGTATCACCAGAAACATGAGAAATGCCTAAGATTAAAACAAAACCCGAAAACCACTTATTGGTTGTGTCGAATGGTATAAATTATCAAAATTCAAATGACAACAAAGTTCCAGACAATAAATTTTGCTACGCCTGACGCACTGAGTTAATTAACATTTAGATTATTAGTATTTTACGACCGCTTGTTTTATATGAATTAATTAAATGCTATGCCACTTGCCGTAATGATAAGTGCCGTAACAATAAGAAAATTCTTAGTGTTACGGTCGTAAATGATTCGGTCTCCGTCCCGTCATCCGTTCCCGATTTTCGTCTTTGCCGTAACAATAAGGATTTCTTATTGTTACGGTTTTGCTCAAATTTGCCGTAACCGTATCCTGTGCCTTTTGAAAAAGCTGCGTTTAATCAGTTGTGCCAATCGCGATTTCAGTTGTTCATGTGGAATAGAAAAAAATATACCTCGTTAGCAAAGACTCCACAATATATGCAAAGTCTTAGATGACGAGAAGCATTTCTTTTTTTTTTGGACTATCAAAATATAGCAACTTCTTTAACATGATATGCATTTAACCAGCTTAATTGACTCTACCAGTATACTTTAATTTATTTTGTATTATAATATGGGTATATTGCCCATTGTCAATGATTTCATAAAGCGATCTTTAGAGTTGCAAAAAAGAGTTCTATACTGATCAATTAATTTTCATATCAACATGTTTTTCATGTATGTGAAACCATTTATTTGTTTCTGATTGTTTTGTATTTGCTGAACACGTAATCGTTTTAGGTTTTATTATTTTACAAATAATCTATTTATTTAGTAAGTTGATTTAGGGTAAAACTTTTAAAAAAAGATATTCGGTTGCTTTTTTTCTTTTATAAAAGGTTTCTTTTCCAAAATGTAAGCCTTTAAATCTCTCTATGTCATGTATTACTTAACAATTTGTTATTTGCGTTTCTTAAACACAAGTAAAAATATTGTATTCCATTTTATTTTAGTAGGACTGTCTGTAGCAGTTAGTTGTACCTTTGGGTTTCTGGTCAAATCCTAAATGAGATAATTTGTTTTAAAAAGTGATTTAAATTTGAGGTTAGTTATCTCATTTTTAAACGCTACCCCAGACATGGGTTGATCTTATAGCCATAATTTGGATTTCCTGTTCGGTAGTTTTGGTTTAATTATTCAATGTTTTTCATAATTTAAATATTATGTTAGGTTTTGCAATATTTTCGGTAGAGCGCATCAGATGAGTTTTGAATAGTACGGTATTGCAATTTGTATTTGATAGAGAAGGGGAGGTAATTCAAACCATAACAACATGTTTTAAATGAAAAAAAAAAAAACACAAACAAAAATTAACAATTTATGAATATTCCAATTAAAGCCAGACTTGTTCTATACTTCGGTTGTCTCATTTAAGTATTTAGCAAACAGAGAATGATAATTGGAATCCGATCATTTAATGAAAAGATTCGGGGGGTATTCTAATCGGAAGTTTTTTTTCAGCGCTGTTTACAAAAAGTTTTTTTTTTTTCAAAAGCGCCAGGACAAACCAAATTTCATTATTTGAGCATTATTGTAGATATCCTCCATCTGTATTTATCTTTTATTAATCTGCTTCCAATTTTTTTTTTTCATGAAAAATCACAATCTGAATATTTTAAGGGAAAATACCCCGACACAAACGCCTTTCAGTAAAACATAACAACGCTTCACGAGAGTATTATAATAAATAACAGCCGTGTAATCTCTTAAAAAAAGAGTCATCTAGGAGACGGATTCACTCACCTGAATTTAAAAACAACATTTTACATGTAAAGGGTCATTACTTTTAAACTAGACATGTAAATGACAATTACTTTAAACTTGAGGCTCCTGAGAGCCTGAATCGCTCACCTGATCTTCAATGATACTTATAAGCTGGAACAAAGGTCTACTGGTCTGTGAAATGGTCAAATCCTTAAAGGAAAAGTCCTATACGCCTTAGACCCTGTTACATAATTTGAAGATCCTAACGTGCATTTTGCATTTTAAATATTTCATATATCCTCTATAGTTTTTTTTAAGATCTGTGGCTACAAAGTAAAAAAAATAATGAGAAAAAGGGCAATAACTCTTACATCAGTAGTTGGACCTTCTTTAAAATGCCATGGCTGGGCCCATGGCTGTCAGATCTTACGGTGCTGATCACATTTGCTCCCCAAGAAATTAGATATCTGTAACCATTTTTTTAAATTTAATTTCAAAGAACTGCTATTTACTCCTATGTTCTATTGTACAATGTAGCCATGACAGCCATGTTATTCTTTAAACCAAAAATCTGAACGGCGGCTTTGTCAGTACTGGACACACTGGAGATTAAGTCTACCAAGTTTAGTTACATTTGGTCAAGCTGTTTTAGAAAAGATTGTTGAAAAGTTTGACGAATCCAACTTTTACGTTCTAAGCTGTAAAACGCCCAAAAGGAATGGTCCTATGATTTCGACTCAGTTACAAATTTTATAGAATTAAGTGGATGTGTTTAATTATAAACAAATTAAAGTTTTTGACGATTTTTTCAAGTTTTCAAGATATTTGGCTAAAGAGGTGCAAAATTTGGAAAACAATCGAGAAAAAGAGTAACTTAACTCCTACATTGGTAGTCAGGACTGCTAAGCTTCAAATTTTAACTTTTACTTCATGGCAGAATATGATATCTGTTCACCGTTTTTGAGTAACTTGTAAAAAACTTCAATTTACCCCTGTGTTCTATTTTAAGCCATGTCGGCATACCGTATAAGTGTTTTTTCGCGTGTGGAAAATTTTGCGTTTTTGGTGTAAAACGGGGTGTTTTTATATTCTTATTTTCGCGTAATGTAATTTTCGCGGTTTCATATCCTTATTATTACTTTAATATGAAGGATTAATATTTCGCGTATTCTAATTTTCGCGTCCAAACGAAAGTTGCGAATAAAGCGAAAATTAAATCACCGCGAAAATAGCCACTTATACTGTATTTTCTGCCTACAATCAAAAATCTGAACGCCAGTTTTGTAGTGACCATACTATAAAACAAACCTATCATATCATAGTTAGTTACATTTGGCCAAGCAGTTTCAGAGAAGAAGGCTTTTGAAATGTTGAACGACGGACGGACGCCGGACGCCAAGAAATGGCCATAGCTCACTTCGGCAAGGTGAGCTTAAAAGGACCGCATAACAAAACTGATTAACCTAATGCACTACAATATAGGGTTCAATGAAAGCTTTTTTATTATTGTCTGTAGTTTGTAGGCTATTAGAGTTAGTCATAAATAGTAGAGACCATAACTTCTATAAAGGGTCACATAAAAACTTGTTTTTGTAGAACTTGATTAAGTAGCTGAACAATAATGTAAAAAAAAAATATTTGTCTAACTCCAAATTTACAGTTTGCAATACAATGGAAAAGGCTGTGAAAATGGCAAAGTTTGATGTTCTAAGGGTGATAACTTCTTTAATGAGTAATGTTACAACTTTGATCTATTAATACATGTTGTAGATTTAGTGCTTAACAATACGCCATTTATATTTCTAAACATGATTATGGTAAAGTTTTTTAAACGACAGAAATCCCAAAAGTGACAACTGTACGCCATTTCCTAAAACATTCCAAGCTGTGAAGCAACACTGCAATCAATTTGCTGATTATGTATTAACACATTTGCAGCACCCAGGTAAGTAAAACAGGTCTATTTCTAGGTGGTCCAAACTGAAAGCATTGATCTGGGTGTAACCGGGTTTGTACACAACTCCGGCGACTAGGTCCATCTGGTGCATACACGTACATCCGGTACAACCTATAGCTTGGCTGAAAAGAAAGTTTATTGAAGATATAAAGGGATATTTATAAAAAATCCTAGTTTTTAAGTTCATCTGGCACATACAGTATATCCAATGTACAAATAATAAACTAGTCAAAGCAGCAACGCTGCATATCCCCACGATACTTTGGTGTTTGATAGTATAAGGGCAAATAATTGAAAGAAATAAACTATGACTATAATGAGCATTTACTAGTGCTATCAATTGAATATGTATTAATAATATGAGACCTTTCCCTGGTAGTGGGAGTGATAGTAATGTAAAGAATTATGCATGACGAAAGGAATAATGTGCCCTTGGGCTATATGCAGCCCAGCTCCTAAGAGTATTATCAAAATTCCGAAACCTTCGGCAGAATCTACATCCATAGTGCAACTACTAAACAAATATTATACGACATATCATTATCATTTATATATAACGATGGAAAACAGAAACTGTGCATGCCTATAAGAAATCAATTGTACCAAAATTTCTACTATAAATCAGAAAATCGTAATAAAAACAGCTATCGAGTTTAAATTTTCACTGAATGTCAAGTGGATGATGCAGATCATTTTGGGTAAAAATCTAAAAATTGTCGAATTCCAGTTTCTTGGGTTTAAAAAAAAACACATTTTACCCCAAAAATGAACAAAAAATCAAAATTTTCACCAAAAATTTAAGCTGTTAACTTCCAATCAAATAAAAGAGAAACGTTTATGGTGAAAATCAGCTGAGTAAACTTAATTTCAAATTAATATTGAATTTGTGATTTTTTATATTAATGAATGACTTTATTTGCAAAACATTAAAACCCTTACGGGTTCAGCAAATACAAAATAATCACAAATACATGTATCATACACTTTTAGTGATGCACAGTACTTTTTTTCCATTAGTATATATTTAAAATTAATTATTTTGTACCAACCTGCAATTATCACTTTTAAAAATTTGCCGTAATGGATTGAGATGAAACAGTTCACGCTCTACTGTATAAATGTTATGCATTCTAGCTGGTGAGATGAAATAAATATTTCTGAAAAGAAATGAAGAATATTAGAGTAACTCTGCGTGTCTGTTACATGAAGAGTAAAGCGTTAAGCAGCAGGATTTATTTCTTTGCACCGAACCTTGTTGCTTGACTATTCTTTGGCCTTTTTCGGTACATGTTTGTATCCAGTAAATTCTCATTTGCAATATACCTACTTCCCCTGCATACGGTGTTTATATTTCACAACTTATTCGATATGCCAGAACTTGCACACATTTCACAGATTTTTTGATCAGACACCGATTTCTTCGTGACCGACTTTTGGAGCAGGGCTATAAGAAAATACGTCTCATACGATCCTTAAAAAAAATTCTTTCTTCGTTATCAGCCACTAGTAGAAAAGTTCAAAATTGACTTAAAAGATATGGTGGTTAATTGTTTTAATTAGTGTTTGACTGGTCTGCTGTACTGAGATGATCACTTCAATATCCCTATTGTGTCTCACAACTATGTTGTGTTCTATGGTCATTACCGGATCCTAAGATAGCAATGTAAGAGGGAGGTTTGGCGCCATAAAACCTGGTTTAACCCACCATTTCATTTAAAATGCCTGTACCAAGTCAGGACCATTGCGATCCACCAATTCTCCGGTATGACCGATTCGTTTTTGTCATTTTCTCTGGACTATGAGATTGATCATTCAAGTTCGGTAGTTTTGCTATTACCTTTATTTGATAAACCTAACTTTTGGTATTTCTTGTTGTGTGCATTTTTTTTTATTCAAATACTTCTCACGAGGGGTACATGTAAATACAAAATGTACTTGAAATATGAATATTCAGCATTCACGTTTTAGGTGGAAAATAATGAGACGTGGAATAAGTGTACGCGACACAGCTCACATAACTAGTTACATGTAGCAATTAAGCTATAACCAACTTTTAGTTGCTTCTTTCTGATAAAACTCGAAGAAACGACATTGAAACGCTGCTAAAAAAACTTGTACAAACGGCACTGGAACGTTGCCTTGAAACTTGTAGAAACGTCAATGAGAAGTTAACGTTGCTTCTTGTAGACACGGCAGTGAAACGTTGCTGAAAAACTTGTATATTAAACAGCAACGGAAATGAAACGTTGCCGTGTTACTTTTAGCAATGGAAAGTTGCCACTAAATTTGTAGAAATGGTAATGGAACGTTGCCTTGAACTTTGTAGAAATGACAATGGGAAGTTGCTTTGAAACTTGTATAAACGGCAGTGGAAACGTCGCTGAGAAACTTGTAAAAACGGCAGTGGAAATGTCGCTGATAAACTTGTAAAAACGGCAATGAAGTGTTGTTTTGATTCTTGTAGAAATGGCAATGAAACGTTACTGAGAAACTTGTATATAAAGAAACGGAAATGAGACGTTGCCGTGTAACTTTTAAAAACGGCAATGGATAGTTACTTTTAAGCTTGTAGAAACGGCAATGGAATTAAGTCGCCTTTCCATCTGTAGAAACGACAATGGACAGTTGCCTTGAAACTTGTATCAACGACCGTGAACGTCACTAAGAAACTTGTAGAACCGGCAATGGAGCGTTGCCATCATACTTAGAGAAATAGCAGTGAAACGTTGCTGAGAAATTTGAATACAGAAACGGACATGAAACGTTGTCATGTAACTTTCAGAAACGGCAATGGAAAGTTGCCTTTAAACTTGTAGAAATGGCAATGGAAAGTTGCACATAAACTTGAATTAACAGCAATGAAATATTGTCTTGGAACTTGAAACGGCAATGAAACGATGATAAGAAACGACAATGGAGCGTTGCCTTGATACTTGTAGACATGGCTGTTAAACATTGCTGATTTAAGTTTCCTCTAAACTTGTAGAAACGGCAATGGAAAATAAGTTGCATAAAACTTGAATAAATGGAAATGGAATGTTAAAAACGGCAATGGAAAATTGACTATAAACTTGAATAAACGGCAATAGAAAGTTGCATATCAATTTTCAGAAATGACAATAGAAGTTTCCTTTAAACTTGTAGAAACGGCATTGAAATCTTTACAACCTGGTTTTGTTTACAGTATATATGAGTTCTCTCTCACATCGATGTCGGTAAAGTTTTTTGTTTTATGTGTTGTTTTCTGATTACCTTTGTCTTTCGATCCTTTTGTACTTCCTTTTTACTTGAAGTAATACTAATCAAAAACTTACGAAACACAACACGCGTGGAAAACGTCATTTGAAGTTGCACGTTTACGTCGTCCAAGTAACATCTGGTTGTAGCACGTGAAATCACATAATTTCCCGTCATCAAACGTCTGATTGACAGGTGTCAGTCTATTAGTGCCCTCTATCACAGCATTTTCAAATTGTATCTGGTTGTCGATGACGACTTTAAAGTTAATTGGGAACAATCTTAATATGTTTTCTTTTGAAATGATGTTGTTGTTGTCTGTATCATTAAGATAAATGATCGTCTGACGGTCCACACTAGAATAAAACAAAACATGCAAGTATAGAAATGAAAAATGAAAGAGAAAAAAAGAACGAATCAGAAAATGTAGAAATCCAGATCTTAGTAGCTGTGGTTAATAGGTAACTCCAGTTTATGATTTGGCGGGCCGTCTTAACAAACCTAATAATACGAAACCGCGGCTAATTTGGTGCAATTTCGTTGCCAAACGTGAAGTGATGTTTTAGCTCTAAGACTTTAAGATGACGTTTGATTTACAAGTAGAAGAGGGAAACTTACATTTAAAACATGTAAGAATAATCAAAATCTGAAAATTGTTATAAACAAAACAATATGAAAACGCAAAAAAGGTATATGCAAAGACAACAAAACAACTTACCATCATATTGAAAAGCAACGTACATGTAAACTCGTGTAATATAAACTATCAAAGGTCATTAACTCCTTACTATGGTAATTATAGTGTCTTTTATAAAGCTCACAAATTTAAAAACAATCAAGCTGGCTTCAAAATCTATAATTACTCAAAGAATATGAAATGAATATTTTGGCTACATCTTTGAAATTAGCTCTTTTTGGCAAATAAATATTGATAACTTGATACTTATTTTAAAACTTCCATAAGCTTTTTAACTTATTGTCATTTTAAAGCATTACTGCCATCAAGTATGTCGGTTTTGTGTGATCATTCTCCACCAAATCATTAATTGTTTGAAGGTGTGTCGAATTAGAAATCGATATGTTTGATTTTTATAATTAGTCGATTGATGATTCATAGCTAGCTGTAAGTAACAGCAACTGTTCTGTAGAGAGTTCCTCTACCGTCCGTCCGTTCGTTCAAGATAAAATTTGTTACACACTGGAACAAGTTTGCAGTATGCTTGATTTCCTAATTGACAACATATTTGTCACCTTCGGAGGAGAGATTTTTCAACAACAAATCGGCATTCCAATGGGCACAAACTGTGCTCCTCTCCTCGCCGATTTGTTTTTATACTCTTACGAGACTGAATTTCTTCAGGGACTCGTAAAGAACAAGAAGATGAAAGAGGCAAGGTCATTTAATCTTACATTCAGATATATTGATGATGTCCTTTCTATCAATAACACTTCATTTGGTAGTTGGATTCCTTCAATATATCCTCCGGAATTGGAGATTAAAGAGACCACCAAATCCAATTGCTTCACGTCTTTCTTAGATTTGCACCTCGAATTTGACCCAGGTGGTCATCTCAGTACAAAAATTTACGATAAACGAGACGATTTTAATTTTCAAATTATTAATTTTCCTAATCTACAGAGCAATATACCTACTTCTCCTGCATACGGTGTTTATATTTCTCAACTTATTCGATATGCCAGAGCTTGCACACATTTCACAGATTTTTTGATCAGACACCGGTTTCTTCGTGACCGACTTTTGAAGCAGGGCTATAAGAAAATACGTCTCATACGATCACTAAAAAAATTCTTTCTTCGTTATCAGCCACTAGTAGAAAAGTTCAAAATTGAGTTAAAAGATATGATAGTTAATTGTTTTAATTAGTGTTTGACTGGTCTGCTGTACTGAGATGATCACCTCAATATCCCTATTGTGTCTCACAACTATGTTGTGTTCTATGGTCATTACCGGATCCTAAGATCGCAATGGAAGAGGGAGGTTTGGCGCCATAAAACCTGGTTTAACCCACCATTTCGTTTGAAATGCCTGTACCAAGTCAGGACCATTGCGATCCACCAGTTCTCCGGTATGACTGATTCGTTTTTGTCATTTTCTCTGGACTATGAGATTGATCATTCAAGTTCGGTAGTTTTGTTATTACCTTTATTTACTACAACCAAGCCAATGTCGCTGCCGGTGGAGTGAAAATTCCCCGAGGGCATTGCAACTTGGTAGCTTTTTTAGCAATCATGAAAAATTACAAAATTCAGAACTCGATGCCGGCTAGGACGTCTCCCGGATTACCAAGGTCCTCCTTTGCTACCTCTAGGAACAAGGTAGCAAATGAAGTTGTTGTTCCTATGAATATCCTTAAGGATACCACCAATTTGACTTTTGTTCAGCCAGAGGGTAACTATTATTTCAAAACATCAGATTCATTTCAAATTATCAAACCATGTTCTATTAAACTCAATGACGTTCTAAAATCATCCCCTATTCCTACTATTTCGACATGCAGATCTAAAACCGGCAAAAAATCAACTTGCAAGACCTGTGATATGCTAATTATTTCTCCTGAATTTACAAGTAACTTAAACGGTAAAGTTTACCAAACCCTTTCTCACGACCCTCTGGACTGTTCTACCGGAAATGTCATTTACGGAATTGAGTGTACTTTATGTGGACTGTTGTATGTCGGTGAAACCAAAAATTCATTGCGTTCTCGCATGAATGGTCATAGGTATGACACCAAAAATTCTGATTATCGGGTTTTGTATAACCACTTTAATCAACCTAACCATGACCAATGTTTGAACATGAAAGTCCGGTTTATCGAAAAGATTTACCACGACACCAACAGTCCAAATCTTAGTACACCTCACCGTAAAAAACGAGAGCTTCACTGGATAAAAACTTTAGGTACTGCAATGCCTTATGGATGTAATGATAACATAAAAGGAGTAGGAAATCTTTCTAGCCCTCAATGTAGTGAGGTGAATGTTATGAAACTGTTTGACCCTAATGGTAGACACAAACGTAGTCATGGTCACAAACGATACAAACCAAGATCTGGTGCCAGTCAACCTGACAACAGATCTCTTTCAGACACGTTTGATGATCTGGTTACAAGTCTACAACAACCATTGGGAGTCCATCATGTTCGTACCATTCTCTATTCACTACGAGTCACGAAACTTAAAGACCTACGTGATCTTGGGTTAGAAAAAGCAGGTACTGATCCATTTACTCCTTCTTACAGTCTTACTAGCATTATTTGCGACGTTGCTCTTTTCCGTCTTTTTAAGCCTGTAAGAAGTGAGCCTCTTACTACTGAGGATAGGAAATTTCTCCATATTCCGTTTAAGAACAAAGGGATAGATGCTATAAACATTAGCAATATTTTAAATCGTAAGGAAGTTACATCTCAAATTCCTCAATATTTCAAAAATCAGTCAACACCAATTGTTTCCTACCGCTACACTAAAACCATAAGTAGTAAAATTTTCAACCACAAAAAGGCATTGCAGGACCTAAACATTGAAGAATATCTAAAGTCCCCTCTGACATGTGATTGCTATGCTTCTCCCTTTGTCTATGGTCCATCTGGTCATGTCATCACGGGTGATCTTAAGATAATTGAAAATGATTTATTACGTAATGTGGTTTCCCATGGACTTAAATTCAGGGAACCGCAACGTATAAATTGGAATCATAACTTTAAGATCATCATGGACGCTGTGGAGGACTATGCTAGAGCCTGGATAAAGAGGGAAAAGGACCAAGAACCAGAGCTTGAATCACTGTCGGACTTGGTAAGGACTATCCGATCTCTTGTACGAAGCCGAATAGACAAACTTCGCAAATGTGTGAACCCCCGGCCTTCTTCTGTATTTAGAGATCGTGAAGCTCTCAATTGTCTCTCTTCCTTACATGACAGGTATGTTGTCACGCCAGCAGACAAGGCTTCCAATAATATAGTTTTTGTATGTAAAGCACATTATTACAATTGTCTAATAAAAGAACTAGGCATTGATGGTAATACTTCCGCTAGTGCTACATACACACGGACTACATTTAACAAAGATGAAATCATAGCCAACCATAGCTCTTTTATGTCCTCTTTCAATATTCCAATGAAAGAGGAACATAAAGAGTTACCATATTTGTACTGGATACCTAAACTTCACAAAAATCCGTACAAAGAAAGGTATATAGCTGGATCTTCATCATGTTCAACTACAGAGCTGTCCGTTCATTTAACTAAAATCTTGTCTGCTGTCAAAGAAGGTCAACAAGCATACTGCGACACTATTTATAATCGTAGTGGAATTAACCATATGTGGATTTTGAAAAACTCAAAAGATTTGTTAGATCAATTTAAATCTAGATCATTTTCTGAGGTTCACTCTTTGAAAACGTTCGATTTTTCAACTTTATACACTACCTTGCCACACGAAAAACTAAAATGTCGCCTGAAAAAACTTCTCGAAAAAGCCTTTTCAAACTCAAGGAATTTTGTTGTTTTGGGTTATAATTCTACATTCTTTTCCAAAACATCTTTCAAAGATAAAATTTGTTACACACTGGAACAAGTTTGCAGTATGCTTGATTTCCTAATTGACAACATATTTGTCACCTTCGGAGGAGAGATTTTTCAACAACAAATCGGCATTCCAATGGGCACAAACTGTGCTCCTCTCCTCGCCGATTTGTTTTTATACTCTTACGAGACTGAATTTCTTCAGGGACTCGTAAAGAACAAGAAGATGAAAGAGGCAAGGTCATTTAATCTTACATTCAGATATATTGATGATGTCCTTTCTATCAATAACACTTCATTTGGTAGTTGGATTCCTTCAATATATCCTCCGGAATTGGAGATTAAAGAGACCACCGAATCCAATTGCTTCACGTCTTTCTTAGATTTGCACCTCGAATTTGACCCAGGTGGTCATCTCAGTACAAAAATTTACGATAAACGAGACGATTTTAATTTTCAAATTATTAATTTTCCTAATCTACAGAGCAATATACCTACTTCTCCTGCATACGGTGTTTATATTTCTCAACTTATTCGATATGCCAGAGCTTGCACACATTTCACAGATTTTTTGATCAGACACCGGTTTCTTCGTGACCGACTTTTGAAGCAGGGCTATAAGAAAATACGTCTCATACGATCACTAAAAAAATTCTTTCTTCGTTATCAGCCACTAGTAGAAAAGTTCAAAATTGAGTTAAAAGATATGATAGTTAATTGTTTTAATTAGTGTTTGACTGGTCTGCTGTACTGAGATGATCACCTCAATATCCCTATTGTGTCTCACAACTATGTTGTGTTCTATGGTCATTACCGGATCCTAAGATCGCAATGGAAGAGGGAGGTTTGGCGCCATAAAACCTGGTTTAACCCACCATTTCGTTTGAAATGCCTGTACCAAGTCAGGACCATTGCGATCCACCAGTTCTCCGGTATGACTGATTCGTTTTTGTCATTTTCTCTGGACTATGAGATTGATCATTCAAGTTCGGTAGTTTTGTTATTACCTTTATTCTTGTTGCCTTTTGTCTAATGTTCTCTCTAGTGGAATTGAATTTTTCTCGATTTGATTTTTATTGTGCATTTTTGTGCTTTGTCAGGGAAGATTAATTGATAGCGGGAAAGTTGGCCCCAAAAAACTAGTTTAACCCCGCCACATTTTATATGTGCTTGTCCTTAGCCAAGAATCTTTGACAAAGCTTTTGTTTGTACTTGTCTTTTTTTATGTTTTCTGTTTCTTGTTTTTGAAGGTGTCCCTCTCTGACTATTTCGGGGCTTGATTTGAATTATATGCATTTTATTCAGACCATTGGCTAATTGCAGAACGGCGAGCAGCGCCTTCTGGCCTCGTTGAAGGCTGCTGGTGGTTTATCATTGTGGTTTTTTTCCCCCTAAATTATCGCTTATTATGTGGGCTGTGTCACGTACACTTATTCACATCTCATTATGTCCTATCCTAATCTTAAGCTTCATCATATGACTGGTATTTCCCTTTGTTATTTTAAGCAACTGAGAAGTTTTTATCACCAAGAAAAATAAGGAATAACTTACAAATATTCTCTCCAAATAAGAACTCCCACAGCAGCAAAGGTCGTTAATGAGAACGCTACTGTAAGTCCTATCTGTTAATGAGAAAACGTAATAACCAGTTCTGTCTGTTAATGAGAACGGTATTTTAATTCATTTCTGTCTGTTAATGAGAACGTTATTTCAATTCATTTCTGTCTGTTAATGATAACGTTATATCAATTCTTTTTTGTCTGTTAATGAGAACGTTATTTCAATTCATTTTTGTCTGTTAATGAGAACTTTATTTCAGTTCTGTCTGTTAATGAGAACGTTATATCAATTAATTTCTGTAAATGAGAAACGTAAAGGAAATAGTAGTGGTTGCTTATGAAAACAAAACCATGAATGTACTTAGACCTTATAACTGTTGATGAAAAAATGTAAAATATTTAAATACTCTTTATCAAACATCAGAATCAAATTCTTTCATTTTAATTATTCATAAAATCAATTTAGAGCAATCATTTAAATTAAAATTTCTATTTGACACTCAAAGCGCAAAAAAAAAATACTTAAAGAGGTAAATATAGACACTCAATGCCCGTTAAGTATCAAATATCTATATATTAAACTTACGAATATTCTGTCACATTTTGGTCCCATATCCAACATGTCAAAGTTGAATTCATTCTAAAATGTAATAGCCATAATGTGTAGATTTCTATGAGTGCATGTCATCAAAATTTTCACATAAAGTTGGTTTAGCTAACTAAGCAATTAAAATAAAATTTGTTTAGTCCGTTCAATAAAAAAAAAATAAAACTTTTGTGACTTTCAGAGAAGATGATTTTAATAATAATATTTTGTTTTGTAATTTGTGTTCGGACTTTTGATATTCGAGTGATCATTGGTACCTCTTTGCTTCTAATTCACTTGAAAAATCTTTACTTAAACCGCTTTAAGTGAAGACTTTGTAAAACATGCAATCTTAAAGGTTTACTTTGTGCTTTAGTGGAATATTAAGCTTTCTCTTTAATACGGGTTTTAAAGAAAAAACGAGGCAAAATGACATACCATTGAAAATGAAATAGTAAAAATCTTCGTGCTAACATGTATGTGCCAACCGTCTATAAGACATGCATACATTAATGTTCAGTTATTTTGTGTTTCCATGTATTACATGTTGTCTGTTTTTTGTCCCGTTCTTGTTGGTGTCTGGTTTTGTCTCTGCCCTTTCGGACTTTTGACATTCGGATGCCCCATTGGTACCTCTGCTTCTTTAAATGTTGTTGCGGATGACGGAGCATATCTTTCAAGTAATGTATTTCGAGTTTCGTATAATTATTTGTGGGGCTTGTTTAGGGGGGTACCAATATCCGACATTACGACACAATGTCAATCAAAACCTTTTTCAGAATTTTTTACCTCAAAACCGCTTTAAAAGAATTTTCTATACTTTTTATGTCTTTTTGAACTTTTAAATCTTAAATAAAAAGATCGATTTAAGTTAAAGTGATCAGATCACATGCACATTCAGTATTTTTCTTCTTAATAGGTGATAAAGAGATGTGGAATAAGGGCACGTGACACAACCAACATAAAGAAACGCTAATTAAACAAAACACACAATGGAAAACACTCAGCAGTCTTCAACATGACCAAAGGTCGATATTCGCCGTCTTGCATTGGCCAAAGACTAATATACTCAAGATATAAGATTCAAATCCAATCCCTACATCTCAACAAAAGATCCATTTCTGGACATAAAACAAAAAAAGACTGATAGGTGACAGGGATAAACAAAAGCTTTGACAAGGATACCTGGCTGATGGCAGGCACATTTAACGGGCGGGGTTAAACTAGTTTTTTTTTGTCCAACCTTTCGCCTAGTGCTACTTAATCTTGTACAAAGAACAAAAAATAATATACTCTAAAAATCAAATCGATCAAAGTTCAATTCACCAAGTGAGCACCTGAGACAAGAACACTATATGAGTACAACTAGACATAGAGGAACTATCTTGAGAACAATCGCGGTTACTGACAGCTAGCTAAGAAGCATTTATCAACTGGTGTAAAAAAAGTCAAACTTATCGATTCTGAATCCGACACAACGCTTCACACAACTTATGACATAAATGATTTAGTGTTATATCATCACACAAACCGACATATATGATTGCTGTTATGCTTAAAAATTTAAAGCTCCTATCAAATTATAAATATTTCTACCCAAAAAACACCAAATTAAAAGATTTTACTAAAACTAAAAGTTTTTAAGCCAAATTATCATGTTCAGAGGAATGTTTTTTGAATTTCCGTATACCTTAATTATAAACTTTAAAAATAACTTTAAAAAATGAAAAGAGTTGGTGTGTCCTCGAGCGTGTCAGCTAGACTACTTACACAAAGTTTCGTAAGTCAGAGATAAAACCTTCTCCCTACACCATTTGTGAAAAGGATTGATGTAAGTTTTTTCAAAGAGACGAAAAACGTGCCTCGTGCATAGGTAGAGCAATTATCTCATGCACATGAAATAAGCAATTATCTCCCCCTATGTACAAGCTCCAAAAACAGCGTCTATCCGCTCGTGACCATACGTTCAAACTGTATAGGTAGCTTTACGGACTATCAGTCGCTGTTTCGGAGGTAAGGTACAAAGGGCACAGTCAGACATTGGAAACTGGAGAGGTGCTTACAAAAACATGAGCTTGTTTTCCAATCAAGGATAAATAAATAAGTAAAACCTAAAAATGTAAATGATGATAATTTAAAAAACAACATCTTACCTCTTACGATTGTAAAGGAAAATATCACCACGCGTAAGTATAAATTGTCACTTTATATATAAACACCCAAACTCTAAAATAGCCCTGAATCACTGCATCCGTCTTGTCCAATTGAGTATGACCATCCACACACTATATATTACTATAGGCTAATGTAAGCTGGTTTTATGATCTAGATGGCGATTAAACTTGTATTATGATCATCAAAATGTATTATCGTTTTACTTTTTGAAATAAAAATAGATTTTTATGACGTTTGTTTTGGATGTTTTCCCATCGATGTATATTCCAGAATCCTGTAGGTCTAACGGACCATCATTTGTATATCAGATGTGCAGTTATGCCTTAAATGGGACTCAAATTTTGGGCTGTTATGGCATTTTCAAAATCATGACGTTAATCGATATGCCCTAAGGCTTAAACTTTTACCCTTTATGATTGGATAAGCCAACTTTAATGACGCCTGGGAAATAACCCCCAAAATACCCCTTTCTACCAAAAAAAAAAAAAATAACAACCTACAAGTAATGCTATCTCACACTAGACAGCCGGTAACATAATGAATTGTCATTTGGATATCAGATGTGCAGCTATGCCTTAATTGGTACGCATAGCTTGAGCTAATTAGCATTTCAAAATGATGACGTAAATATACCCTAAAGCTTACTTGTACCCAAGTGGATAAGCCAACTTAAATGACGTCTAAGTATAATAATACCTTAAAAAATACCCATATAAAAGTAAGGCTAATTTACGCTAGACAAGAAGAAGGGTCATCATTTGGATAACAGATGTCGTATGACTAAATTGGCATTCAATTTTATAGCATTTTAAAATCATAAGGTTAATATACCCTAAGGCTTATCTGTACCCGAGACGTTAAGCCAACTGTGATGACACCTTGGTAATACCCAAAAATACCAACTATACTCAGTTTAATTTAACGATCAGGAAAAATGCTCGACAAGGGGAAGCAGATGTAGTTTTTTTTTACACTAAACTAGGAAGACCCTTTTAAAACGTTGAGGTAGATTTGGTTACTGCTTGACTACCTGTACGTAGACCCTTTGTAACAGGTTGAACACAAACCGCCAAATTCAGAGTTATTATCCTAGTACAGAGGCACCAACATGATAAATTGGGCATTCGAAAGTCAAAAGTCCGAAAGGGCAGCGACAAAACCAGCAAACACGAACAAGAACAGCACGAAGAAACAGTCAAGAAACACAAAATCAACCGAAGAGAAATCAACAACGCGAAGTCAAGTCATAACAAGAGTGCATGAACCCAGGTGCTCCGAAAGAGTAGGCGTTTCCTTTTTGCTATAGCACACCCGTCGCGCTGCTAATTTCCAAATCCGGTAAATGAAAACAAAACAAATTTCTACGACAATAAGTAACAATCCCTCAAAGGAAAAAAATGACACTATCTTAAAAGGATAAAAGGGAAACAACTTTTCAAGAAAGAAGAATTTGTTTGTCTTTATTTGTAAAAATACATATTTGGCCTTTAACATCCATCATTGTAATAAGAAGTTTAAAAATGAATAAAAAGTGGAATTTTTAAGCATGCATGAAGGAACTTACTGTAACTAAGATTGAAAACAATGTATTTTGAATAATTTGGAAGCAAATTAATATTGATTAATTTTTTTAGTATATAAACGAATGTGAAGTAGATGTTTTTATACACTGCAATTAAACGAGTGCCAAACTGAAACTTGTACTTGTCTGCTATTGGTAGACTTGAAATCCCTTCTTTCCGTCCTCTGTAGACTGTATATATGTGGACCATCCCTTTAAGAAAAATTGTGCATGTGGTCGTGCACTTAAACCTTACGATTGAAGAAAAAAAACTTATTTACCGATATAGTCAACAGTTTGCCGGTCATGTCATATCTTATTTGCAAACTTATGCGATGAATTGATGGTCAGTCAATGTGCGAAGATAAAATTAATATTAAATATGATAAAAGTATTCCAGTAAAAAGGAAATATGAGAGGATGCAGAAAACTTTGTCGAGAGCATGCGCAATGTCCTTTCCGGTTATGTTTGCAAGAGATTCGAGGTCAAATGCGTCCTTAAGCGAATGCTTCTTCTTTTGGTACTTAGCCGCTAACCTTTTTAAACAAGAGCATGCGTCATCCACTTCCTCTTTAAAGTAGTAGCGAACGTTTATGATAGAAAAGATGACCACGAGGATGCTGACGACCATTATAAGAACAAGTACTAAAATAACAGCACAGAATGGATCAGATTTGACAGGAATAGATGTAGAGACGATGGTGAGAAATATTACGTAAGCCAACAAGATCGTCATTCCTAGCGAAACTCTCTCGCCTGATTCCACCGGAAGACAGAACACCAACGGGTTCATTAGCGCGAACATAAGCGTCGGGAGAATGACTGTCACAATGTAATACATCGGTTGTCTTTTAATCGATATCTCCAAAACAACTTGAGGTAACTCCTTGTTTATGCCTTGCTTCATGTCAACAACTTTCCAATCTGAATACGACTCAAAGTACGTCATATCCGGTTTGTTCGATAGTAGCTTATATTCTACTTCAGTTAGTGGCAAGCCAATCATCTGAAACACATAATGGCATTTTTGAGTATCGAACGGAAATCGAAAGACATTCGGTGTACAATGAGAGTTGAACTGTCCATTCGGAAACCAAAATACCATTCCTCCATTCGTAACAATAGCATAGTAACTAGAATCGTATCCTACCGGTTTTGAGTCTACAACATCGTTAGTCAGATACAAATACAGAAGCCAGATATCTTCCGGTGTAATGATCACGAGATATTGGTTATCATGCGCTGTTGCATTCCATGCCAATCGAGAGTCCGTCCAATTTAGTTGCATCGTCAAAAACATTTTTATCTCCTCATTTATTTCGTCAAACTTTGATAAAAATCCAGGTATGATATTAACTTGTAGTTTGAATTTTTCTACTCCCTGTCGTTTCCAATTCGGCATTAGATGTTTTTCATAACCATCCATCATATCCTGATACAAAGTTGGTGGATTGGTCAAACGAACGGCTGGAAAATTGAAGAGAAAAACTGTAATTCTCAAAAACTGTACACAATCCATCTTGACAACAGTCGGATATTAGACAAAAAGCAAGTGGATGAAAACGGCTGGTTTTTAAATAATTAAGTAAAATTAGCGATCTATTAAATGACCCGACAGGTTGTTTACATACAAAAATCGCCCTTCTAGCTTCATATTATTGAAATTTTATCTTCTATTGTTAGCTGAACCATTTACGAATAAAAACCCATTAAACTCAGTATTGTTGTTTCATGAATAATAAAGAAACGCAAATAAGACTGATATATTTTTAAATTTCTCACGATTATACGGATTTGGATTGCGTTTATTGTCTCATGGCTACATTTTGATTTTTTTTTCAAAATTTTGTTAATTGTTCAAAACGATCGACGTCAGGACAGATTTTATTGTTGGCACAGGATACGGTATATTTATATATAAGAATTTCTTATTGTTACGGTCGTAAATGATTCGGTCTCTGTCCCGTCATCCGTTCCCAATCTTCGTCTCTGCCGTAACAATAAGAATTTCTTATTGTTACGGGTTTGCCGTAATGGTATCCTGTGCCTTTATTGTTTCTATTGCAGACAAAATAGTAAGTCAGTTGCAGACCTAGATTGACGGGGGTTTGGTTAGAAATATTTTTTCTTTGATGACAGACACCAGATTTAACGCCAAGGAAACTTATGAATTCGCTTGCTATCCCGAGATGTTAAAAAAATCCATAATCATCGAGAATTCAGTTAGAGTAGCTTTTTCTTGGGGTGGTAAAGGGGGGATCCCAACACGAAATTACGTGCTTTAAAAACGCTGAAAACGAAGCACGAGTTAAAAAAATCGCCAAACATGAAACACGAGAAAAATGAATTCAAATAGTCGAAAACACGAAACCACGTGCCTCAAAAAGGCAGAAAACGAAGAACGGGTAATAAAAATCTCAAAACACGAAACACGGGACAAAAAAAACAGACAAAAACCGAGCACGTACAACCTCCCCAACACGAAAACACGAGAAATAAAAATAAAAATCACGAAAACGTCGAAAACCTAGCACGAAAATAACCCTTTACCACCCTCTTTTCTCTATTGAATAGAGGCAAACATTGCTCAAAAGGGTTAGATATCGATGTCGCATTGCAATGACAGTTAGACCAAATGTTCTTCTAGAGAGGGTATACTTTTCTATATCTAGCTGGGGAGTTGATAATTTTCATAGAGCTGAGCATGCAGAAAAAAAACCCATATTCTCCTTAGTTATTGCTTTACGCTCAAGCAGTATGAATTGACTGAATTCTGCTATATAAAGGGGGTGAACAAGAAAAGGGAGATGAAACGAACATAGAATGATTAAGAAGTTCCAGGGGTTCAAATAAGCATTTTAGAGCAAAAGGTCCAGTACTTTTTGAGGAACTGGTGAGTATAGAAAGTCCACTAAGTGTTATTTAAAAGTACTGAATATATATGAAATAGAAAATAATAAGATGTGGAATAAGTCACGGTCCCACAATCAAGCGGCAATTCAGAAAAAAAACAACAATAGATACCCTTATTTTAAGATAAAAGATCAGGTGTGGTATAGGTTTTCACGCGTATATATGCGATACAACCTGCACAAATAAGGGGCTCCTCGTGGAAGTAACCAGGAATCAAGTAATCAGCATTTTTGCCAATGTAATCAAATAATCATATATTCTTTTAGAAATGTAATCAAAAACTTTTTCCCAATAGGAATCTAGTAATCAAAAATTCAACCTTGGTAATCTAATAATCATTAAATATTTTCTCTTGTAATCAAGTAATCACCTTTAATATGGCCTTGGAATCATGTAATAAAAAACCCCACGAGAAGGCAAAAATAAGTGGACGCTGTTTACGTATATAGTTATTTTTACACTTTCAGACAGTATATAAGAGAGGCAAACACCTCAAAATTCCAGTTCCTGTCTGCAAAGGGTCCGTACATTATCTTAGACCCACAATGCATGCATTGTGCAATTGATTGGAAGGGATCGATTTTTTTTGTCGATATTATTAATGACCAAAGTTCAATCCCTATGTACCGATCTTGATGGAATGCATGTTAGAAGGATAACCCTGGCCTGTTTTAGTCTATTGCAAAGGAGTTTGAGACTATAATGGTCATTATAAATGTGTTTGAAATCCGTTCCGTTTCCGCTTTCCGTTCCGAGTTACGTTTCTGTGTTTTAGTAACACCCATTTTCAAATTGTCGTTTCGGTCCCCGTTAAAAATACTCCCATAAAAATAAACACCATGTTTAGCATGGAAACCAAAAGTAACAGCTTTGATCTAGAATTAAGCCGTTTTAAATGAAGTTAGAAGATGTCAACAGTTTTCCTTCACGTTGGACAATGTGGAAACCAAATAGGAAGATCGTTTTGGAAGAAAACATCATCTGATACTGCTGTAGTGGATGGGTACCCTTAGACTAGTGTCCTTAGTGGCCGTATCAAAAACAAAAATGATTGATCTTGTTTCTTTATATCTTGCTTATTTTGTTCGCACTTTGATTCAGCATGCATTCCATTGTGTTGGATGTACAGGGGATTATGATATTCACTATCTTCTCTATTGACTCCAGCTATCCTCACCATAATTAAGCAGTACATTATCCTCATGTATATAATTTTATGTCCCATCTAGGGGGGGGGCATATAGTGATTGTGTCCATTTGTCTATCTCAAATGTGTGAGATGTGGGGACTATACTAGGGTTGCACAATATATCTGTTTTGAATTTGACTCGTCATTTAGACGAGATCATCAGGGATCATGGAGAGGAAAAACGACGTCATTCAACATGGGACAAAGGGAACGGCATTTTTTATCAACGATTCTTCTGTTATTATACAACATACAGGGTAAAAATCATTTGCAACTGACAAATTAACCAACCATCAACATTTTCAACCAATAAAAAATCAATCTGGAATGGAAATAAAGAAATTACTTTCTTCCTCCATTAGCATGTTGGAACCAGTCTTTTTACCAGTTCCTCCTCTTTTGGCTAAATTAGTGACCAATCCCGCAAATGCGCAACGTGTGAATTATGCCTTTTGGACATATTCAGACTGTGCCAAATTGATTTGGAATATGCCAGACATTTGGTCCGACAACATATAATTCCTTGCCGGATGGACCAACACATCATTGGATCAAAATTTTACCTTACTTTGTTATTATCTTCAAATTCTGGAAAGTTTATGTGCATGTGCTGCACAGTTTCTTTCCCGGGACTTTTAAAGACCCTAAAATTTTAAAGCAAATTTATACCGTTGCCAATAAATAAAGAAGTAAACCATGAAAAATTGTAAAAAGCTGAACAATTAGAAATAAAACATACAACAAAGTAACAAAAATTATTGCCGGACATTGGGTCGGGTAATGGGAATCAGTTTACAGGACTTACTGAATTTTTGCCGGTCAGGTCCGTCGGTCCGACGACATTTAGGAAAGACTGCATATTCTTTTTCCTATCTCAATCATTTTAATTTTGAAAGTAAAATAGAAACAAAATCAGAATCTCTCAACCCAACCTACTGCAAACAGATAAATGAACTCTTATCAAAACACTAACTATTGTACATATAAATGTACAATGTATATTACTTGTACATGTTTTTATCATATTGTTTTTGTGTTTGTCTATCAATAAATGTACATGTACATGTACAAAATGTATCTATAAATGTATGTTATATTAAGGTGAATTGATAGTTATATCACATGTATTTACACTTTAGGCATACATTTATCCATCCTGATGGCAAACAAAGAAGTGTTCATGTTGACAGTGAACCTAAAGTGCTACAGAAAGCTTCTAAAGGACTAAAAATAAGGTACTTTTAGTTTGTGGTCATCCTTCATATATTATACACATAGGGGCATAATGTTTCACCTTTTCCATTAACTCATGTATTCTGATCTATAGACCATAATTATTAGGCTCAGAATGGTTAATACATGTATTCAAGGCCAAAACAAAATGTATGTTTGTTTAGGGTTTCATTGTTTGAAAAAAGAGGATAGATAGGTTAGTAGGCAAAATAATAATAAAAAAAATATATAGATCTCAATGGGAGGAGTTTTAAAAATTACAACTTTTCGTGACATTTTGCCTTAAAAATGAATAAAATTGGCTAGGATATACATGTATAGGCAGAAATTTCTCTTTTTAAAGTAAGGAAAAAACAAAACCATCTAAAAATCAGTGGAAATTTGAAAAACCATAATGGAAAACAACCAGCATCCTTCAATGTGACAAGTTGCCATTGCTTGTTCACTGTTTTGCATTAGACCCTAGCTAGATTAAAAATATATTGTATTTAAAACCAAATGAGTATAAAGAAAAAAAACAAATCGTTTTATATCCAGTCAGGGGCATTGCTTAAATCAGTGATTTTTAAATCACTTATTCAAGTAGCATTTCAAGATGCTAAAGATATTTCCAAAAATCAAAATTTACAAAAGAACAGTTTAAGAAAATTTATATTAATTAGTAAATATTGAAAAAAGATTTAGTAAGCTTCTTTAAAATTACAAAATTATAGATTTTGCTGCCATCTGTTATCAGTATTTCCCAAAAATATGTGATTTTCTGATAAAAGAAAGACCAAATGTAACAACCCATTACTTCACTTTCTGAATTTTCCCAGCTGTGGCAATAATTTTCCCATTAACTTCAATATCTTAGGTTTTTGGTTATGTAATTAATTACCCATCAAAATCTTCATGGTTCACGATGCCTGAAGATAGCAGGGGTTATCTAACAAAATGTTACTTAAAAAGGTGATTTTTTAAAGGTAAAAATTAATATGATACTTAAACAAGTGATTTGGAGGGTAATTATCCAAAATTCAGTTCAGGGTCATGTCCTGCCATGACTGGACATTCCATTATCTAGACAGGGGTGTGTTCTATCTTTAATTATACAATAAGACTCAGACTTCTCTCCATAACATTTAAAATGAAGGACATTATAATAAAATCACTGTTATAAGTAGTTCATTTGTAATACTCGAACAAGTGATTTTAAAAGAGAGGTTACTCTAGCTTTGAAAGGAAAATAACTTAATATTACTTTAACAAGTGATTAAAAAATCACTGATTTAAGTAAGGCCCCTGACTGATATCAAACAAAACAAAATACACATGGTTCAATTACATGTAGATTGCAAGGATATTAAATGATTTATTTAATAATAAAATAAAAATGATTTAGACACATGAACAAGATGAAATTTTTCACAACTATCATATCTTTTGATTTTCAGAGAAGGAAATATAGTGAGTGGAAAAAGAGGGAGAGGAACAAACTGGGCTCTAGGTAATAACCGTATAGCGGGTAATTTTTCGCAGCATGCAAATTTCGCAATTTCATATCAAATGATTAAGTTGATAGAACACGGACATTTATTTACACGATTAAAAATATTCTGAATACAAATTTATCTTGATTCTATTTTACGTGGGTTCTAAATTTTGTGATAGAGAAATGGGCCAGTAATGGTGGCGAATATAGCAAAAATTAGAACATCACGAAAATTTCCTGCTATATGTATTTGAAAAGAAAATTGCTCAGCCACTTCTTCATTGACACATGTATTTCAAACAGGTAATATGTTACAAGTTGATTTTCTATACCCAAAATAGTAGATTCATGTACAGTAACAACATATATAAAAGTTTAAACAGATTTTAATTGATTTATATAGGTCTAATGTCTTCCATACTAATGGACCAAATATTTTATAATGAAGATTTAATATTTTATTGTGTGATCTTATTTTGTAGGCTACCATGGGTTGAAGAAAGCTGGTGAAGACCATATCATTGAAGACACACAGAACCAAATTAGAAAAGAGATTGAAAGGTATTCCATATTATAATTCAGTGTTCTCCCCAGGAATTTTGGATAGCATCACATTTTGCGTAAACAATATCAGGTGTCAGAAAAAAAAATCATGTCGATCGATGTTTCGCTATCAATTTATGATAAGTTCTTGACCATGTATCATGTATTAGTGTTTTATGATACCCCCCCCCCCCCCCAACCCTCTTCCCTCCCCCACCCACCCCATTTGATGTAAGTCTACCTTCAAGCTATGGAAACTATAGTTCAATATTAAGAAAGAGTTGGAGTAAAACTGATTGTAGCAATTTAACAATGGCTAAAACTTGTTATCTATGAACTCTCAGTGAACTGCATCCAGTTACCAAGGATGGAAGAGGAAAAGACAGGCCTGGGTTTGAAGCAATAAAAAATAATATAAAATTAGCTTTTATTTTTGGCATGAATAAGTTCCCAAGTACAAATGTTTACATTTCATTCACACTAAGTTGACAGAATCATATAGATGCCAATGGTTCTCCTGCCAAAAGGAGAAAATGCTAGATAAGGTAATGGGAAATTGGGAATCTATTTTTAGACTTCCTGTTTTGACCAAGGGTCAAACAATATCTAGAAATCAATATTTTGGAATAACAAATGTAACAATGGAATTAAATCATGTTTCATGAAGGTAAAAAGCATTTCCTTTATTTTAAGAATGGGTTATGACCGTTACTTTACAATTCAACGACTCATATTCTAATAACACACCTGAATAAAAGCACGTATGTATATGTTTGTTTTTGTTTTGGTCTAATCCCATTGGTCCTGGTTGGTTGTCCAATAGAAATAATTCACTTCGCAAAAGGTGTTCACCTGCAATCTGCATGGCTAATCAGTTCAAAGATCGATATTTCCTAATTAATTGACAAGACCATGATCATTGATTTCTTTGTTAATTGGCTTGGGGTTGTAAATGTGTCAATAACTCAATGATCATCAATCAGTCAATGGCTTCATAAGGACGTCAACTCAATACCTTTGTATTTTTTAACAACTTGAAATAGCGTCTCGGTAAAGACTGATAGCATCTCGGCAAATTACGATAGCGTCTCGGTCCCGAGATGCTATAAGGGCCTGGGGAGAACACTGATAATTTTCATTTGAATCCTGCTTCCTGCCACCTTGACCTTTTTATTCCTCCCCAGGTCCACTTCATCTTCTTATGGGAAGAAAGGTCAAAATATAGGACATCCAATATCTTGGTTACCTAGGTGCACAGGGTTCTGAAATTTTCTAGGCTGATAGAGCAAAGGGTACTCTATAATAATACGAAAACAAATTTTGAAGCGATATTTATGGTTTTCGAGTTATTTACGATTTTGTGATTTTTCAGTCCGAAAAATGGGATTTTGTCAAACATTTTTATGGGTGCAACTCCTTGGATACTACTGAATGGATGTTGCTGAAACTTTACACACTGATAGAGTACTATTAGTAGATGATCATCCCATATTTGAAATTTTCAAAATGGCCGCCGTAACCATGGAAACGGGGAAGAAGGGTCAAATATTGGACGTCCAATATCTTGGTTACCTAGGTGCACAGGGTTCTGAAATTTTGTAGGCTGATAGAGCAAAAGGTACTCTATAATAATACGAAAACAACTTTGAAACAATATTAACAGTTTTCAAGTTATTTACAAAATTGAGATTTTCCAGTCCAAAAATGGGACTTTGTCATGTCGAACATTTTTGTGGGTGCAACTCCTCGGATACTACTGAACAGATGTTGCTGA
Organism: Arcuatula senhousia; assembly: GCA_963971305.1. NCBI lineage: Eukaryota > Metazoa > Mollusca > Bivalvia > Mytilida > Mytilidae > Arcuatula > Arcuatula senhousia. The sequence goes on along the minus strand of OZ020317.1, from coordinate 9,117,391 downwards.
AACTTGCCACACAACTTTTATGCGGCGGCGGGTGACACATGGCTACACGTAGCAATCTTGTTGAAATTGAAATGATAAAACTTTCTTTTGTTGAGTAAGATGAAAGGTGTTTTTTAATGCTCATGAATATTCATAGTGTTATAAATAGATGTGATTAGTACAGTGGCTGCATTATGATGCACAAGTTAAATATTGGTCCATAAATATTCGTGTTTTTATTAATAGATGTGCTCATGAATATTCATATTGTTATTTATAGATGTGACATGTACAGTGGCTGCATTATGATGCACAGTTTAACAGGTGGAACTGGGTCAGGTATGATTACAATGGCACATGTTGATCAAATTCACCAAACCCTCATTGCTGCCCATTCACCCAAGCCCTCATTGCTACCCATTCACCCAAACCGTCATTGCTACCCATTCACCCAAACCTTCATTGCTACCCATTCACCAAAACCCTCATTGCTACCCATTCACCCAAACCCTCATTGCTACCCATTCACCCAAACCTTCGTTGCTACCCATTCACCCAAACCCTCATTGCTACCCATTCACCAAACCCTTATTGCTACCCATTCACCCAAACCTTCATTGCTACCCATTCACCCAAACCTTCATTGCTGCCCATTCACCCAAACCGTCATTGCTGCCCATTCACCCAAACCGTCATTGCTACCCATTCACCCAAACTTCATTGCTACCCATTCACCAAACCCTCATTGCTACCCACTCATCCAAACCCTCATTGCTACCCATTCACCAAACCTTCATTGCTACCCATTCACCCAAACCTTCATTGCTGCCCATTCACCCAAACAGTCATTGCTGCCCATTCACCCAAACCGTCATTGCTACCCATTCACCCAAACTGTCATTGCTGCCCATTCACCCAAACCCTCATTGCTACCCATTCACCAAACCTTCATTGCTACCCATTCACCAAACCTTCATTGCTACCCATTCACCAAACCCTCATTGCTGCCCATTCACCCAAACCCTCATTGCTACCCATTCAGCCAAACCCTCATTGCTACCCATTCACCAAACCCTCATTGCTGCCCATTCACCCAAACCCTCATTGCTACCCATTCACCCAAACCGTCATTGCTACCCATTCACCTTAACCCTCATTGCTACCCATTCACCCAAACCCTCATTGCTGCCCATTCACCCAAACCCTCATTGCTGCCCATTCACCCAAACCGTCATTGCTACCCATTCAACCAAACCGTCATTGCTACCCATTCAACCAAACTGTCATTGCTGCCCATTCACCCAAACCCTCATTGCTACCCATTCACCAAACCTTCATTGCTAACCATTCACCAAACCCTCATTGCTACCCATTCAACCAAACCCTCATTGCTGGCCATTCAGCCAAACCCTCATTGCTGCCCATTCACCCAAGCCCTCATTGCTACCCATTTACCCAAACCCTCATTGCTACCCATTCAATCCAAACTAGGATTACACCATGTTACAATCTGATTTTAATCAGATTGACCATGTCAGATATTCTTGTCCTTGTTTACTTTGTTCACTATGTCCAGAAATGAATCTTTCGCTGATAATTTAGTATTGATTTTTATTCTTATGTAATCTTGGGACAATGATAGATTTTAGATTATGTATTTGAGTAGCCATTTTACTCTTTGAACAGTGAAATGATTAGTTTTGAATTAAAGTTCCAATTATCAATTTTAAAAACTTGTATGTGATCAATTGTCTCAGCTTTATTTCTCAGGTTTAGGATCTAGGCTGTGTGAACTGATGAGGGATGACTACCCTATGAACTCTCTGTCTTATTTTAAGCTCACCGGGCCAAAGGCCATGTGAGCTATTGCCATCACTTGGCGCCCGTCGTCGTCGTCCGTCGTCATTAACTTTTCTTCAAACTTCTTCTCCTCTGAAACGGCTGAACAGATTCGAACCAAATTTGGTCTGATGGTACCTTAGGGTATCCCCCACACAACTGATGTGGGGATTTTTGATTCGTCGAAAAACATGGCCGCTGTTGCTAAAAATAGACCAGGGGGGTCAGACTACTGTTTTTGGCTTGTAAATCAAAAAGTATAAGAGATAGATGAAATCTGATGCCACCCTACTGCTTCAGCATTAAAAGCTCTACAAAAGTCTCCATTTGGTCCAAGTTGTCAAATGACCCCTTATAGGGGTTACAGCCCCTTAAAGGTGAAAAATAGCATTTTTTCATGTTTTTGCCCTATAGTATGAAAACTATTGCAGATAGAGAAAAGCTGTTGCTTGCTTAGATGTTCAGCTCATTTAGCTCTACAAAAGTCTCTATAGGGTGGAAGTTGTCAGATGACCCCTTACAGGGGTTATGGCCCCTAAAATGATGTTTTTTCATGTTTTTGGCCTATAGAAAGAAAACTATTGCAGATAGAGAAAAGCTGTTGGTTGCTTAAATGTTCAGCTCATGTAGCTCTACAAAAGTCTCCATAGGGTCGAAGTTGTCAGATGACCCCTTGTAGGGGTTACGGCCCCTAAAATGATGTTTTTTCATGTTTTTGGCCTATAGAAAGAAAACTACATGTAAAGCAGATAGAGAAAAGCTGTAGCTTGCTTAAATGTTCAGCTCATTTAGCTCTATAAAAGTCTCCATAGGATTGAAGTCGTCTGATGACCCTTAATAGGGGTTACGGCCCCTAAAATAACCTTTTTCATGTTTTTGGCCTATAAAAAAAAAACTATAGCAGATAGAGAAAAGCTGTTGCTTGCTTAAATGTTCAGTTTATTTAGCTCTACAAAAGTCTCAATAGGATTGAAGTTGTCAGATGACCCTTAATAGGGGTTACAGCCCCTAAAATAACCTTTTTCATGTTTTTGGCCTTTAGAATAAAAACTATAGCAGATAGAGAAAAGCTGTTGCTTGCTTAAATGTTCAGCGCATAAAGCTCTACAAAAGTCTCCATAGGGTTGAAGTTGTCAGATGATCCCTTATAGGGGTTACGGCCCCTAAAATAACGGTTTTTCGTGTTTTTGGCATATACCGTATAAGTGTTTTTTTTCGCGTGTGGAAAATTTCGCGTTTTTGGTGTAAAACCGGGTGTTTTTATCTTCGCGTAATGTAATTTTCGCGGTTTCATATCCTTACTATTACTTAAATATGATGGATTAATATTTCGCGTATTCTAATTTTCGCGTCCAAACGAATGCCGCGAATAAAGCGAAAATTAAATCACCACGAAATTAACCACTTATACGGTACAATGAAAACTATAGTAGATAAAGAAAAAACTGTTGCTTGCTTAAATGTTCAGCTCATTTAGCTCTACAAAATATAGTGTTGACATCAAGACCAGGTGAGCGATTAAGGCTCCTGGGAGCCTCTTGTTCAGGTTTAGGATCTAGGCTGTGTGAACTGATGAGGGATGACTACCCTATGAACTCTGCCTTATTTTTCAGGTTTAGGATCAAGGCTTTGTGAACTGATGAGGGATGACTACCCTATGAACTCTCTGCCTTATTTTTCAGGTTTAGGATCTAGGCTGTGTGAACTGATGAAGGATGACTACCCTATGAACTCTCTGCCTTATTTCTCAGGTTTAGGGTCTAGGCTTTGTGAACTGATGAGGGATGACTACCCTATGAACTCTCTGCCTTATTTTCAGGTTTAGGATCTAGACTGTGTGAACTGATGAAGGATGACTACCCTATGAACTCTCTGCCTTATTTCTCAGGTTTAGGGTCTAGGCTTTGTGAACTGATGAGGGATGACTACCCTATGAACTCTCTGCCTTATTTCTCAGGTTTAGGGTCTAGGCTTTGTGAACTGATGAGGGATGACTACCCTATGAACTCTCTGCCTTATTTCTCAGGTTTAGGGTCTAGGCTTTGTGAACTGATGAGGGATGACTACTCTATGAACTCTCTGCCTTATTTCTCAGGTTTAGGGTCTAGGCTTTGTGAACTGATGAGGGATGACTACCCTATGAACTCTCTGCCTTATTTTCAGGTTTAGGATCTAGACTGTGTGAACTGATGAAGGATGACTACCCTATGAACTCTCTGCCTTATTTCTCAGGTTTAGGGTCTAGGCTTTGTGAACTGATGAGGGATGACTACCCTATGAACTCTCTACCTTATTTCTCAGGTTTAGGGTCTAGGCTTTGTGAACTGATGAGGGATGACTACCCTATGAACTCTCTGCCTTATTTCTCAGGTTTAGGGTCTAGGCTTTGTGAACTGATGAGGGATGACTACCCTATGAACTCTCTGCCTTATTTCTCAGGTTTAGGGTCTAGGCTTTGTGAACTGATGAGGGATGACTACCCTATGAACTCTCTGCCTCATTTTCAGGTTTAGGATCTAAACTGTGTGAACTGATGAAGGATGACTACCCTATGAACTCTCTGCCTTATTTCTCAGGTTTAGGGTCTAGGCTTTGTGAACTGATGAGGGATGACTACCCTATGAACTCTCTGCCTTATTTCTCAGGTTTAGGGTCTAGGCTTTGTGAACTGATGAGGGATGACTACCCTATGAACTCTCTGCCATATTTCTCAGGTTTAGGATCTAGGCTTTGTGAACTGATGAGGGATGACTATCCTATGAACTCTCTGTCTTATTTTTCAGGTGTAGGATCAAGGCTGTGTGAACTGATGAGGGACGACTACCCTTTGAACTCTCTGTCTTATTTTTCAGGTTTAGGATCTAGGCTTTGTGAACTGATGAGAGATGACTACTCTATGAACTCTCTGCCTTATTTTTCAGGTTTAGGATCTAGGCTTTGTGAACTGATGAGGGATGACTACCCTATGAACTCTCTGCCTTGTTTTTCAGGTTTAGGATCTAGGCTGTGTGAACTGATGAGGGTGACTATCCTATGAACTCTCTGCTTTATTTTTTCAGGTTTAGGATCTAGGCTTTGTGAACTGATGAGGTTGACTACCCTATGAACTCTCTGCCTTATTTTTCAGGTTTAGGGTCTAGGCTGTGTGAACTGATGAGGGATGACTACCCTATGAATTCTCTGCCTTATTTTTCAGGTTTAGGATCTAGGCTGTGTGAACTGATGAGGGATGACTACCCTATGAACCATTTAATGTCCTGTACAATAGCACCATGTGCATCAGGAGAGAGTCCTCTACAGAATTATAATGCTTTGCTGACTTTATCATATCTTCAAAGGTTTGTAAAAAGTTTTTAATTTTAGATATAGAATTTTTTTTTGGGGGGGGATGGAGAAATTGCCTAAGGTCCTGTGAAATAGCAGGCTGCCTGTTCATCAACGGAGTCTTTTACAGAGTTATAATCCTCTCCTTAATTTTTCATATCTTTGAAGGTTATACAAAGTTTCAAGGTTTTTTAAAAAAAAAACAGGGGGGATTCACAAAAGGTCTTGTGCAATAGCACCATGTGCATCAGGAGAGAGTCCCCAACAAAAATATAATGCTCTGCTATTCTTATCATATCTTCAAAAGTTAATCTGAGATGTATTTTTTAGGGAGGAGTTTATTTAGGGATTACTGTAAAACACACAATCATAAGCTTAAAATACATGAAAATCAGCAATGCGGAAAATGTCTTTCATATTTGTTATTATTGAAATAAGCAAAGAAGCACCAATTGGCATCTGAGTGTCAAAAGTCCAAATGGGCAATGACAAAACAGGTAAACATGAACAAGAACAGCACAAAGAAACACAAACACAAAATCAACTGAACGGAATGATCTTATCATAGAAGGTTTGGCTAAAGACCCTAGTTTACTTGAATATGAAAAGTACAGTTTTAAAACCATAAATATCAGTTCAAGCTCTTAATTTTCTATTTTATCAACAGACATACAGACAGTGTTGTCCTGACCCACAACGATGACATCCTGGGACGACTACAGAGGAAGATGGAAACAGTATCTTTTGAGACCATGAACAATAATATAGCATCAGCATTGGCAGGAGTCTTACTGCCTACTGACACACTGAAACCAAAAAGGTAAACTTAAAAAATCACAATTGACAATTGACGGAAAGTGATTCATTATATGTTGTCTGCAACATGTTGCCAAGCCACATATAGGAGTCTCTTTGACACTATCTGTCATCTTGCCTTGTCGATCATCCTGTGTCGTCCTGCTGCGTCATTAAAATTTCCGTCAAAGTTTTCAGAACAACTATATGTTACAAGCTCTTGATATTTGGCATGTAGCTTCCTTTCATAGAACTGTATGGTGTAAAGCAATTTTATGCCTGCAATGTATCTACTTCCTGATTACCGAACATTTAAAGATGCAGACAACATACGTCTTCCATGGAAAATCGCCATTCCAGTTTGAGATTGTTCATAATACTGTAAAAATACTTATTTTCGCGTGGTATTAATTTTCAGGGATTTCAAGTATTTTTTGTGAAATTAAATACCCGCAAAATGTAATAAATTGAATCGCTCAAATACACGATTGGGGATTTCACACGATTAACCACTCAAATGAATGTTACACGATGAGCGTTGAGCGGTGAACGTTTTCAAAAACACTCACACGCACGATGAGTGATGAACGTTTTAATATTCATGCAGAGAAAATGAAAACATATTTTAGTTATAGTTTTCAGATACCAGCATACAAATAATTGTAAAATTTAGTGTAAAAAGATTTTTTTCGTTTTTATTTTCATATAATTTTTTATTATAAGTACTATTCTTTATTTAAAAACTCCTTCGAATTTCACACTTAGAAATATGATTTAATATTCCTCTGTACAGTAATGGGATTTATGAGACAAATCGACAGGAAATAATATAAAATACCTTTTATTTATTTTATTATCATTTCTATTTTTAATTATAATATTTTTGTTTCATTCGATTTTTTCTTATTTTTAGCTCACCTGGACCGAAGGTCCATGTGAGCTATTACCATCACTTGGCGTCCGTCGTCGTCGTCGTCTGTCGTCGTCTGTTATCAATTTTTCAAAAATCTTCTCCTCTGAAACTACCAAACAGAATTTAATGAAACTTGGTATGAATGATCCTTAGGGTGTCCTGCACCAAACTTGTGTTTTGATTTTTAATCCGTTAAAAAACATGGCTGCCGTTACTAAAAATAGACTAGGGGGGTCAGACTACTGTTTTTGGCTTATAAATCAAAAAGTATAAGAGATAGAGGAAATCTGAGGCCACGCTGCTGATTCAGCATCAAAAGCTCTACAAAAGTTTCCGTTTGGTCAAAGTTGTCAGATGACCCCTTATAGGGGTTACGGCCCCTTAAAGGTGAAAAATAGCATTTTTTCATGTTTTTGGCCTACAGAATGAAAACTATTGCAGATAGAGATTAGCTGTTGCTTGCTTAAATGTTCAGCTCATTTAACTCTACAAAAGTCTCCATAGGGTCAAGTTGTCAGATGACCCCTTATAGGGGTTACAGCCCCTTAAAGGTGAAAAATAGCCATTTTTCATGTTTTTGGCCTACAGAATGAAAACTATTGCAGATAGAGATTAGCTGTTGCTTGCTTAAATGTTTAGCTCATTTAGCTCTACGAAAGTCTCCATAGGGTCGAAGTTGTCAGAAAACCCCTTATAGGGGTTACGGCCCCTGAAAAATGGCATTTTTTCATGTTTTTGGCCTACAGAATGAAAACTATTGCACATAGAGATAAGCTGTTGCTTGCTTAAATGTTCAGCTCATTGAGCTCTACAAAATTCTCCATAGGGTCGAAGTTGTCAGATGACCCCTTATAGGGGTTACGGTCCCTGAAAAATAGCAATTTTTCATGTTTTTGTCCTACAGAATGAAAACTATTGCAGATAGAGATTAGCTGTTGCTTGCTTAAATGTTCAGCTCATTGAGCTCTACAAAATTCTCCATAGGGTCGAAGTTGTCAGATGACCCCTTATAGGGGTTACAGCCCCTTAAAGGTGAAAAATAGCCATTTTTCATGTTTTTGGCCTACAGAATGAAAACTATTGCAGATAGAGATTAGCTGTTGCTTGCTTAAATGTTTAGCTCATTTAGCTCTACGAAAGTCTCCATAGGATCGAAGTTGTCAGATAACCCCTTATAGGGGTTACGGCCCCTGAAAAATGGCATTTTTTCATGTTTTTGGCCTACAGAATGAAAACTATTGCACATAGAGATTAGCTGTTGCTTGCTTAAATGTTCAGCTCATTGAGCTCTACAAAATTCCCCATAGGGTCGAAGTTGTCAGATGACCTCTTATAGGGGTTACGGCCCCTGAAAAATAGCGATTTTTCATGTTTTTGTCCTACAGAATGAAAACTATTGCAGATAGAGATTAGCTGTTGCTTGCTTAAATGTTCAGCTCATTTAGCTCTACAAAATTCTCCATAGAGTTGAAGTTGTCAGATGACTCCTTATAGGGGTTACGGCCCCTGAAAAATAGCAATTTTTCATGTTTTTGGCCTACAGAATGAAAACTATTGCAGATAGAGATTAGCTGTTGCTTGCTTAAATGTTCAGCTCATTTAACTCTACAAAAGTCTCCATAGGGTCGAAGTTGTCAGATGACCCCTTATAGGGGTTACAGCCCCTTAAAGGTGAAAAATAGCCATTTTTCATGTTTTTGGCCTACAGAATGAAAACTATTGCAGATAGAGATTAGCTGTTGCTTGCTTAAATGTTTAGCTCATTTAGCTCTACGAAAGTCTCCATAGGATCGAAGTTGTCAGATAACCCCTTATAGGGGTTACGGCCCCTGAAAAATGGCATTTTTTCATGTTTTTGGCCTACAGAATGAAAACTATTGCACATAGAGATTAGCTGTTGCTTGCTTAAATGTTCAGCTCATTGAGCTGTACAAAATTCTCCATAGGGTCGAAGTTGTCAGATGACCCCTTATAGGGGTTACGGCCCCTGAAAACTAGCGATTTTTCATGTTTTTGTCCTACAGAATGAAAACTATTGCAGATAGAGATTAGCTGTTGCTTGCTTAAATGTTCAGCTCATTCAGCTCTACAAAATTCTCCATAGAGTCGAAGTTGTCAGATGACTCCTTATAGGGGTTACAGCCCCTGAAAAATAGCGATTTTTCATGTTTTTGTCCTACAGAATGAAAACTATTGCAGATAGAGATTAGCTGTTGCTTGCTTAAATGTTCAGCTCATTTAGCTTTACAAAATTCTCCATAGGGTTGAAGTTGTCAGATGACCCCTTAAAGGGGTTACGGCCCCTGAAAAATAGCCATTTTTCATGTTTTTGGCCTACAGAATGAAAACTAATTTGCAGATAGAGATTAGCTGTTGCTTGCTTAAATGTTCAGCTCATTTAGCTCTACAAAAGTCTTCATAGGGTCGAAGTTGTCAGATGACTCCTGATAGGGGTTATAGGTGAAAAATGGTGTTTTTGGCCTATAGAATGAAAACTATTGCAGGTAGAGAAAAGCTGTTGCTTGCTTAAATGTTCAGCTCATTTAGCTCTACAAAAGTATAGGGTCAACATCAAGACCAGGTGAGCGATTCAGGCTCCTGGGAGCCTCTTGTTGAAATTTATTAATTTATTATTTCTGTTTCTTTATACCAGAGAACTCTCCGATACTCGCCTTATATTACCAATTGATGAAGATAATCATATGCCAAAGTCAAATATGGATCCAGCAGTCAATGACAGTGTTACTAAATTAATAAATTCATTTAAATTAATCCATTTTTGCAAAATCTAATAAAACAGAGCCGTCATTAAAAAAAAAATGTCGATCTGAACTACATAAAAGATACATGTTTCTCTCAACTTGAAAATATTAAACAATATTAAACAAAAATTAAATCCCAAATTTATTTTGTTTCTTTAATTAATTTAAAAGACCTAATTACAACAAATTATTCTTATCTAAGAAAATTTAATCTAAATATGAAATTTAATTTTTAAAATACTGAAAAATGTTTGTGTAAAATGCAGCGGCCACTTTTCAGAAATAAAGATACATTATGATTAAAAAAATTGCGACGAGTCAGGCTGTAATTGAAAGAGGAAGATATAAAATAAATAAAACGAGAGAACAGAATATGCCAAAACTTGCCAAAATTGCAATTCCCGTTAATTATCTTATTTCCAGCCCAAATGAAGATGTACGTAATAACTTCATAAGAGAAGAATTTTGAAATTTTAAAACAGAAATTTAATCAAACGAAAATAACTCCTTGAAATATGGTCTTTATCGGATCATTTGCAAAAGATTGCTCCATTTATAAATAAAAAGCTTCGCCGAGCGCAGCATGATACGACCGCAACATGTTGAACCCTGTACATTTTAGGCCCAATATGGATAGTCTATTGCTCTGGACACATGCAGCCCATGGTGGACTGACAAAGGTTTTTGACACATGCTGCTCTGGTGGACTTTCGACCCAGGGGGTAAAAATATAAATTTTCAATTTTGTATTCTACTCTTGCAAAAAAATTGTCAAAATCGGACAAGAATTAAAAAAAAAAATCAATTTCGGCCCCTTTTGGCCCCTTATTATGTTACAGGTGAAAAAGGGGTGGGGTTGCAAAAATAATTTCTCAAATTTGGATTCACTACTTGACAAAAATAAACTTGCAAAAAAAAATTTCAAAAACAAACCAGAAATAAAAAAGTTTTGATTACGGCCCCTTTTGGCCCCTAATTACAAAACAAGTGAAAAAGGGGATGGTCACAAAAATTAATTCTCAAATTTGGATTCACTACCTGACAAGAATAAACTTGCAAAAAAAAATTTAAAATCGGACCACAAATAAAAAAGTTTTGATTTTGGCCCCATTTGGCCCCTAATTACGTAATAGGGGAAAAAGGGGGGGGGTCGCAAAAATTAATTCTTAATTGTGTAAATTAACTGAACATTTAAGCAAGCAACAGCTTCTCTCTACCTGCTATAGTTTTCATTTCATAGGCCAAAAACATGAAAAAAACATTATTTTAGGGGCTGTGGCCCCTATAAGGGGTCATCTGACAACTTCGACCATAGGAGTTTTTTGTAGAGCTAAATGAGCTGAACAATTAAGCAAGCAACAGCTTTTTGCTATCTGCAATAATTTTCATACTATAGGGCAAAATCATGAAAAAATGCTATTTTTCACCTTTAAGGGGCCGTAACCCCTATAAGGGGTTACCTGACAACTTCGACCAAATGGAGACTTTAGTAGAACTTTTGATCCTGAAGTAGTAGGGTGGCATCAGATTTCATCTATCCCTTATACTTTTTGAATTACAAGCCAAAAACAGTAGTCTGACCCCCCTGGTCTATTTTTAGCCACGGCGGCCATGTTTTTTGACGAATCAGAAATTGAAACATTACTATAGTGCAGGACACCCTAATGATCAATCATACCAAGTTTCATTGAATTCTGTTCAGTAGTTTCAGAGGAGAAGATTTTGAAAAAGTTATTTAAGAACAAACAAAAAAGTTACAATTTTGGCCCCTTTTGGCCCTTAATTTCCAAACAAAAAAAGGGGGGACTCCCAAAATCAATCCCATCCATCCTTTAATGGTAAGAAATATCATTGTCAAATTTCATTGCATTTGGATAACTAGAACTAAAGTTATCGTGTATACACTAAAGTTAACGGACGACGACGATGACGACAACGACAACGACAACGACGACGACAGCATCATACCATTATACGTCCGCAAATTTTTTGCGGTCGTATAAAAAGTCACTTATTATTATTTCCTCGTATTATGTGTAACAATATATACTGTCGATATGTTTTGTTTAAATTTGTTTTTACGTGTAATATGCTTTCAATTCTTAGTGGGATAATTTGCATTTGATAATGATTATTAATTAACAAGGTCCTGATCATCACCTGTGGTTTGATACCCGCTGTGATCTTTCATATTAAACATCCGTTATATATGCGGCCCGTATTTTGTTTATTACATGTTTGTACACATGCAGTTCGGTTAGTCATTGTTTTCACATTCATCATGAAGGGAAACGTTTATCTTCCCAGTTATGCATGTTGTGTATATTTTATTTGATAAAGAAAGACATTTGAAACGTATAAAATGAAGTACATGTACTGGGACTTAGTCTTCTTTCAGAAACCTATAAAGTTATGCGTTAAAATCACTCCCGGGACTATAACAGATAAACACCAAAAAGTTGGCGATACATGTAACATAGGAAACCAAGGACAGACAGACGGACACCAAGTGATGGACGATATATATACTTATATATTTTTTGTGTGTTCATTTATTATTTTTAGTTTTCACGCAGTTTTTTTTTTTTTTCACAACCGGGACATGGACAGACGGACACCAAGTGATGAACGGTACTGTAAGATATTAAACCAAGTACAGACTGACGAACACGCAGTGGTTGGCGGGATTTGCTAACGGCAGATCAAAGGGTTTTATAAAACTCTCTATAATTAAAAAAAAATTAACATCTTTACAAAACTTTTGGCTTGTGATATTTATAATATAAAGAAGGGTATACTACCTTTGTTAACACTATATAACATTATCTGTAACTAAGTGCATGTTTGAGGGCTAAGTGCACTTAACCCGGGCTATGTGGTAGTTAGACGCACAGACATATAAATGAATGGCTAAATGCTTGTCCTTTAAAGTGTAATTTATGATTGTTCAATTTCCTGCATATAAGTAAAACGTTGGTACGTCATTTTATCTGAAAACATGACATACTTTAGGTTGGAAATTTTTTTTTAACATTGAAGTAAATGTCGTATTGGACATGAAAACACACCCTATACTCAAATAAAGCTTCATCCTAAGACCGGAAGAAGCGGAGTTACGTCAGCTGGAGTATATGACGAACGAAGGAACAAAATTGATTTTAAAATACTCAAAAAACCAGATGTATATTTTAGGATGGATAAAAATTGCATTCGTTACTTAATATACCAACTATAGCCGTATGGCGCACGTACGGACACAATTTAATCAATATAATAGAAAAAGTAAAAAATAACTATTTTTTAGACTTCGCAATGATATGTTGGGGGCATTGAGTTCTATTCGTGCTCGTTTTCCCGTCTATCGGTACATTGGTATTTCTAGTTCTGTCATGGATTTCTCCTTAGTCAGGTTTTTCGAGTCCACGTCCCGCTTCTGACGTTAACTAAAACATGACATTGGAGGATGGAGCCGGACGTGGGCTCTAAAACCTGACTTGGGAGGATGCCGTCATGGTTTTAAATGTACATTTGAAAGAAGGATTATCCAGTATCATAAGTTGTAACTGTGCAGACCTGTACGACCACTATTTTTTGTCTCGGGACTGGGTCGATATGAACATATTTATGAAAATTAGTTTGCAAATTTTCGTCATGTGTTTTCCGTTCATTAGAAAAATTTAATAGGGTGGTTCAGCGTAACGATTTACGTGGGAAAATTGTGTCATATGAAAAAAAATCTTCTTTATTTTACAGACCAATTTTTCTTTTTTCTTTTTTTAAAGTGAATTTAACTAGACTGGTTCTGTTTGTCAAGAAAAACTGATAATAAATATAAAAACGTAGACATAATTTTCGTCAAATATAGAACACGTTTGTAGAAAAAGGCTCTTAATATTAATGAAAATACTGTTAAGACATAACCGTATTATTTTCTGGGATTAATTGACAAAACAAAAGACAACACACAGTTGTTAAAGCATGGTTGTGCTTATCTTTACCAATATTCCACGTTTATTCCGTATTTTTACGGCACATCCCGAATACTGGTTTATATATTCGCAATATATACAAGTACACCGAACGGGCGAAAATCTGAGGAACCATTCTATCAACGTTATAGTGTTCTTTAATAGATAAATAAATATTTTCAAAAACTTCACGTTTTCCTTACTTTTAATAGAACATTAAGGGCATTGTATCTTTTCTTTTATTTTTTTTTTTAAATTATTGTGTCTTCTTCAAATTTTGTCTATTTCCTATTTAATGAATTACCTTTTTGTTTATTTGACATGTTCAGAGTCTACCTGTTAACACCTGTCGATCGCGATACCTGGGGTGTCATGCTGTGACCTACCTCAATTAACATCCGCCTGTCGGTTTTGGTCCGCGTCCGAACAATAAACCTGCTGTGACAAGTTATGCACACGTGAAGATTGATAGTTGATGAAAAAATATAACGATACATATACTAGTAACCGTAATGGTTTATTTTTTATGAGACAACAGTTACATGTACATTTTAAGTAATACAATATTAAAATTAAACATTTCTTGATTAATAATGAATGCCCAAGAAAGTTTCTTACATTACAAAATGCTGTTCATGACCACCCCAGAAAATTAAAGTAATCACTATAAGATTTAAGAGCTTTTATACCCCACCCTCCATGGTTTTCCCCTTACTCATAATCGAATTGACAAAATTATTTTTATAAAGATCATGCCAGTTTAAATTTGCACTTTTTACTTAATTAGAATGAGTATTTTTGTGTCCTTGGTGCACTTTTTAATTCCCTGGTGCATCAAGGAGTCCTTGGGGTGTTTAGACGCACCGGAGTATTTTTCTGATGCGTAATTTACGTTTTTTTAAAGTTTTTGTTTTCTATTTTTCTGTAATTGTGTTGCTGGGTTTTGTACTATGTTCTTATGTGTTGTGTTGTATCTTATAAATAAGTGTTGCTATTCCGAAGTAAAAAAATAAACTTAATACTGAAATAATGCTACGTGCAATTAAGAATGATTCAAGAAAACGATAAGATGTGGACTATTAACAGAGTGTACGGGACACAACACTTCAGGGTTTCCGCTGGCCTGGGCCACTTGGGCCAGTGTCCCTATTTTTTCAATTCTGGCCCCAAAAAAATAATTTTGGCCTAGCAACGTGGCCCAAAATGTTGGTATCGTATATTGATCAACAATGTCATTTTCATGTCATTCAAACTGACAACAGATCACTACGAAGCCCTATTGATTTAAGTGTCACTTATATTGCTGTTTTCCAGTGTGTGTTTTAAAAAAAATATAGTTAATATTGTAGGTAATGTCGCGTACACTTATTTCACATCTCATTATTTTCTATGTATATAAATCTTAATTTTAAAACTGCCTCAGTGTGACCATGCAAGTGCCGCTGCTCAATGTTTTAATTCTAGACTAAAATAAAATGCATACGCTTAAAAAAAGACTTTCTTTCAACCTTTTTTTGACAATTGCAAAAAAGAAATAACATATAAAGACGACGAGTGAAAAAAAAACATATAAAATGTGGCGGGGTTAAACTAGTCTTTGGGGGAGTCCAGTCTCGGAACTCCCCTTTCGATAATACACAGCAAAGCACTAAGTTTAACCCCCTTCCAACGGGAACCACCTACAAAAAAGTATTTCCTTAGAGGCCATCAATATCATACTCCTAACCTCACCTTCTATAAAGGGAAAGCTTCACCTTTTCCGAGATATACATTAAAACCTTTCGCTATTAGGTAAACATTTATTTATATTCAAATCTTGTCACTGAAAATGAAGTCTATGACATCAAAAAGTATTTATTGAACATTATATATTTTATTTATTATTATGTTCTTCTTAATATGCAGTATCATACATATACCTCTAGCGGAATCGCGTCCGAGGCGGGTCATTTGCCTATAGGCTTGTGATGGAAAATGCATAAACATATGAAATAAAACATAATATCTTATATTAACAAATTGACTTAAAAAAATAAGATAAATGCCCATTTTTATTTATTTATTTATTTATTTTTATTATTCGTTTAGTTAATGTAAACTAGGTCTTTACTCCACGGAGACTTTCGTGCATGTTTAATCAAAAATAAAAAATTATGGATAATATGTACCTATATTTGAAAAGATAACCAAAATAAAAAGACTACAATCACGACAATGTAAACTTCTGTATAGCTGTCTTTGCACCTTGGGCTTCGAAATATTCATTCACACGATTAAATCTTTCATATACACGATTGAAACGTTCAATTACACGCTAAACCACTCACACGATTGAATCGCTCATTCACACGATTGAAACGTTCATTTACACAATTGAAACGTTCATTTACACGCTAAACCACTCACACGATCGAATCGCTCATTTACACGATTGAAACGTTCATTTACACGATTAAACGTTCATCTACACGCTAAACCGCTCACACGCTAAACCATTCACTCACACGATGAGCGCACGATGAGTGCACGATGAGCGCACAATGAACGCACGATGAGCGCACGATGAGTGCACGATGAGCGCAGGATGAACGCACGATGAATGCACGATGAGCGCAAAAATGGTTAGTTTGAATTTTAGAGGGTCTGTAAGCACGTTTACTGTTAAAAAGCTTTTGATGCCATATGAACATGGTTGGATTTGACAATATGAACAGACAGTAGAAAGTAACGAGGTGTAACACAAGTGTGTGATATAAAAATGTCATTTTAAACAATGTGCAATTTGAAAAAGCAAGCAGTAGCCAATGTGACCACTTATTGCTGCTACCTGATTTGCAATTCTCCCTTAATTAAAAGTTTAATGCAAACGATTTAAAACCAGTCTTAAAATGTCAAAGAAAGAACATTTTCATGACAAAGAACAAACAACTTAAAGATGAGAGTACAAACATTAGCCTTATATTAGGCACATATTATGTAATGTTTTTAATCAAAATGTGTCTTTATTTTTTTCTTTATTCTGTTTTTGATGTCTAGCCGATGGACTTGTGAAACAAATATTTGTTTATTCTTAATATGTTGTTAAATTTTCAAAATAGTAAAAAAGCGAACACTTCAGATAATCATGATAATATTGAAGTCTTTTAGCTGTTTTTGCACCTGTTCTGATTTGAAACAAATCTATTTACAAAATAGTTTAAATAATCTTATATTCCATTTTAGTGGTCCAAGTATTGGAATGGAGCCCTGGGAGCTGATGAGGTCTGTCTGTCCGTTACCTGCCAATAAATTTATACAGCTCCATCATATAGCTAGAAGGTAGGTCATTTTATGACAAACATCGCTGTGTTCTCTCGGGGCGGTCAAGTTTTTGTGAGCAGCATGTGAGATTCGACAAAAAATTGAAAGATCAAAGGAAAAAAATAAGAGATAATGAAATTTGTGACCAGATTGCTGACTTGATGCGTGAGTCTCAAGCGATTTGCATGACACTTGACAGGTCTGCTCTCTTTCCAACAGATTAATTGTAGTCCCCAGCTGATCACAATGAACAGACTTAGTAATGGTACATGTCTTTTCATCAGTGTGTCCATTACAAAACTGCTTAACAGATTTTCTTCAAATTTGGTAGGATTATGAACATGATTATAGATATCTCTTAATATGCCTAATGCATATTGAAAAGAAAGAAACTATAATATTCAATTTAGAACTTAGTCTTTAAGTAAAATACAGATTAATTTGATGCCTCATTTACAAAAGAAGGGGGCATAAAGTGTTTGGGTCTGTTTGTCTGTCTGTTCATTGGTCCATCTGTCCCAAATAATGTGAGATGGGGCATTATGTCTTTTGGTTATATTCTTGTTGTCTTAATATCTAACTAAGTTTTTCTTATACTTACTTAATGCCTTATATCTATTTTCAGTAAACAGACTTGGGAAGGATTAAGAAAGTTAATGAGTCAGAGTATCAGACGACATGATAATAAAGGCAATGTTGTATCCTTGATAGTAAATAGTTCTTCACAATTTGTTTTACACAATGAGTAAATTGAAAAATACCTGAATTGTTTAATGTTTAATATTTATTTATTTACCACACTACACATTTCCCCTTTAATTGGTGTTGATAGGGAGATTTTCCCATACAAACAAACTATAGTTTCAAAGTACTTGTATTGGTTATGTTGTATTTTGAGATTTAGAAAGGGGGGTCTGGTTGGCTGAGAGGTCTTAGGCGCTGGTTTAAATGCCACACTATTTATCACTAGCCAATCAACACTCAACGGTGTCAACAGCTTTAAGAAGATGATTTTCATCACTTTTGGCACACGGACACCCTTTTTAACTTTGCATCTCACCATATCCATTCTATATTATATCAATTTTCATATATAGTGTTTGAGTCCTGTTTGTATTGAACAAAAAGGAATTTCCCCAACTGTTATGTAATTAGGTTTGTCAGTTGGTGGTTTCTCCTAGTACTCCAGTTTTCTCCACCATTAAAACCGGACGTTCTACATGGCCCAGGTGTGTCAATAAAGGGCACTAAACACTTACACACACATAAGATTTAGAAATAGTCTAAGAGTATAGGTTAAAATTAAATCCAGAGTCGAATTATAACATGTATCACATGTATTCTCAGATAACATGCTTGTCAATTTAAATTGTCTGGCATTTCATTCAACTATTTAAATGTGTTTGTGTATTTTATTTTGTGTCATTTAAACCAGGGTCAATATTTATGTATATATTCAACAAATACTCTTCATCTTAACTTTTGTGTCCTCGGGGATGAAGAATAATGTAATTACGGGGAACCTCAAGATATGCTTTCCCTGGGCATCTTGAGGAAATTGTAACAGGATGTAATACAATGAATTTGTATCAATGAAAAAAAAAAAAAAAGAGTATAGGTTATTTTCATGTCGTGGTTTGAGATTTTGCCGAGCTTGATATTTTTTTTCAAACTATAGGTATTGAGATGTCATTTTGAGATTTTTCCTTTAATACTTAATATAGTTTTAAAGTAATATGATGTTATAAAAAATTTTCCCTAACTAGTTTCAAAGTTTTGGCAGTGTTGTACATGCGTTATTTTGAGATTTTCCCTAACTAGATAGAGTTTCAAGTATGGGTAACGTAATAACTATTAAAGGTGTATTTATGATTTCTCTAACTTGATTAAGTTCCAAAGTATAGTAATGTTGTGGTTTAAGATTTTCCCTACTATTAGTTACATTTTCATTATAAGATAATTTTGTTTCGAATTTTCATTATTAGATATTGATAATATTGTTGTATGATATTTTCCTTAACTAGATATAGTTTCAAAGTATAGGTAATGTTGTGGTAGCACGAGGTGACAGTACAGAAACATTCTATCCTCAGATGACACAGGGGCTGGAAAAAAAGTTCCGGAAAACATTTAACACAGTGTCATGGAACCCATTCCCAATAGATGTCTGGACAGGTATTTATTTCAGAAAAAGATAAAGTTAATGTTCCAAAGATGAACAAAGATTAAAAGACATTTCAGTCCATACTTAAGGAATATTTTGTTACCCTATAAGTGTTTTTTTTTCAGGGTTGGCAAATTTTGGGTTTTTCTTGATTAAAGGGGTGCTTTTATTTTCACATAATATAATTTTTACAATGTCATATTCAAGCTGTTACTCAAGATAATAAAATATTTCATGTGTTCTTTTTTTCATGTCCCTATGTGTGCCGCTGATAAAGGGAAAATTAAAGCACAGTGAAAAAAAACCCAACTTTTATATGGTACTTCATTTATAGTAATTGGTTTACAATTAGTTAATCTTATTTTATGAGAACATGATTACTGTATACAATGAAATCCATGAACCTGCTATTAATCTAAATAGGGAAGATGAGGACATTTTGAAAACATTTAAAGCTAGATCTAACGAAAAAATAGCTGGCCCAAATGCCACAAACCAAAAAAAATTTTTAGTCTCAGAATTCGAATTTTCTCAGACTTCAGTATTTTATCAAGTTTTGTTGAGCCTGGGCCTGATCAATGCATGATATGTCATATTTCAGCTAAGTCTAACCCAGTGGAAGGTAAAGACAAGGCCTCCATTACTGTTGCATCAAATTCAGAGTCCATTGTTGAGTATCTAGAGAATGTATATGAAAGGTCAAGGGTCAAATTCTCTGCCAAAGCTTATCTACATTGGTACAGCAAATATGGTGTGACTGAGGTAATGAAAAGGTCAAGGGTTGAGGGTTAAGGGTTAAGTTAACTGCCAAAACATGTCTTTACCCTTCTATTCTACATGAACAACTCAAATCACCATTGGCACAACTGATAAAATGCTGCTTTTCCAAAAACAATGGAAAATAAAGGTAATAACAAAATTACCGAACTTGGAGAATCAATCTCAAATTCCATAAGACAAGACAAACAAGAAAGACATACCGGAAAAATTGAAGACCGCATTGGTCCAGACTTGGTACAGGCATTTCAAAGGAAATGGTGGGTTAAGCCAGGTTTTAAGGCGTCCCTCTTCCATTGCGATCTTTGGGTCCAAATATCTGGTAGTGGATTATACTAAGACTTACTTTGTCATCTATGAGTCTAAGAAAAAAGAACATATTTACAGAAGATCAAATTATTGATGATTGAAATCTTAATTATCATTTTGAGAAATCAAAAACCCAGCTTTTATCTTATTATTCAAATTCTGTAATATGCTTTATCTCTAGGAAGATTTTGAAGAGGCTTTTAATGTGGTAGAAGATATCATCCAGAACTATAGGTCTGCATTTGCCTAAAGTGAAGATTCATAATAGGCACCCAGACCCTAAGAGAGATGATGGATCCCCATTTGCCTATAATAAGGTGGATAATGGCAGGATTCAAATAAGTCACTCAGGACTAAAGATCAGCATTTGCTTGGTATGGTGTACCATGAAAGGTGTCATAAATTGTCACTTCATTTTAGGTCACAGGATGTGAAGTGGAGAGTTTCATATTAGTAATATACTGGAGCATATCATGCATATGTAAAATTGAAGCTAAAATAATTTATTAAGATGCTATTCCTTTGCCGGATGGTTTTGTTTTGTTTACAAATATGGGCCATGAAAGATTTTTTGTACTGCTTCAGTATAAAAGCAGTCATATTTGTTTTATAGATATTCTTAAAATACATTTTATTAAATATCATTAGTTTAAATTTTAAGCTCAATTGACCTGAAAGCTCATGTGAGCTATTGTCATTGCTAGGCATCTGTCCGTCATCTGTTGTCCATTAACTTTTCTTCTAAGATCTTTTTCTCTGAAACTACTGCAAGGATTGCTTTCAAAGTTTGTACTCTTGATCTTTAGGATGTCTTCTACTAAGTTTGTTGAATTTGAGCATGCTGACCAACCAACATGGCTGCCATTGCTAAAAAATAGAACAGGAGGGTCAGACCATAGTTTTTAGCTTATAGCTCAAAAAGTATAAGAGATAGAGAAAATTTGAAGCAACTCTCCATCTTCAGCATCAAAAGCTCTAAAAAACTCTGTATTGGGTCAAAGTTGTTAGACAACTCCTTATAGGAGTTATTTCTCCTTAATCATCAAAATTGGTCATTTTCACAGTTTTTGGACTTTATCTTAAAAAAAACCATAAGTGGTAGAGGAAAAGTTAGCGTTGAAGAATTTTAAAGCTCATTGAAATCTACAAGAAAGGTTTCAGGGTCAAAATGTCAGATGACCTGTTATACTGTAAACCAACAAACTTTCGCAGCTACAAACTTTCACGGTTTCATTACATTGGACGTTTTCACGAAGACAAACATTCACAGTTTTTCGTTAAATGAATACAACTTCTCAGTGACTTATTCGCGACTACTAACTTTCGCAGATGGAAAGTGCTCGCGAATCCCGCGAACGTTTATCACACACGAAAGTTAATTGGTTTACAGTATGGGTCATGGTCCTTTAAAGGTAAAAAATTGTGTTTTTTCATGTGTTTGACCTATAAAATGAAATTTAACAGATATACAAAAAATGTTGCTTCCTTAAATCTTTAGATCAATTAGCTCTTCAAAAATATCCATTAGACTAAAGCTGTGAAATGGCCCCTTATAAAAGTTTGGCTTCTAATTGTCAAGTTTTGCAGATGAAAACTATAAGAGATTCTGAAAAGCTGTTGCTTACGTAAATGTTTGACTCTCTGTGCTCTACAAAAGCCTTCATTATAAGATGGAAATTGTATGATGATCCTTTATTGGAGTGTATCACCTCAGATACCCCAAAATATTCTCATTCCATCAGTCATTGAAGTCAGGTGAGCGATTCAGGCTCCTGGGAGCCTCTAGTTTATCCCATATCTGGTATTCCTTCAATTTGTGTTACATGACTGTAGCATTCTATCGTCATAACACTTTTAACATATCAATCTAGGTATAAAAAAAGAATAGTCATCTAAGAGTAAAAAGACTAATACCAACTAGGATTATCAGTGATTGTGAAAAAAGACATTTTGTTGGGTTGAGCATTGTCTTGGAAATATTGTGATTTTTGTGAAGCAGTATTCATTTATTGTGGTATCTGCATCATATACAAAGTGTGCAGTACACAAGTGGTGCAGTATAAATGAAAATCATAGTTTCAGTTTCTTGATTTTTGAATGTATATAGTAATGTAACAGGCATTTTTGAATGACTCATTGAGATGTGAAATATATATATTAAAATATGTGAAATTCATAAGGCATTTTGTTACATGCCCAGAATTTTATACAAAAAAATCAAGAAATTGCCCGAAATGCATTGGCCAAAGAGCAATAGACTATTAGAACATATGTTTAAGTTACAAATGAGTATTTTGGTATGATTGACTTTGTGATACAATGACTAGCTGATAAGTGCTTATTATGTCATTGATAACTTCAAATATTTTTTATGACTAAATTGTCCAAGTTATGAATGCATTCACATTGTTATTTTGGAAAGAAAATTCTATAAAAAAATGAAACGTCATATAGCCCCAGCTAGAAATAGCCCAAATTTTTTTTATTCCAATATTTTATGTTTTTATCAAATGATAGAATGATCAAGTAAAGCTGTCAATTTAATGAGAATACATTTGTTTCTAACTAGAGGGCCTTAAATTAGTTTTGAAAAAAAACAGAGAAAAATACAACACATGGTAAACTGAATTGCCTATATGTTGTTGCTGTTTTCATTCTTGAGTGGGGACACATATTGTTTCTGTCATCTGTTCGTCAATCACAAAGTTTGTAAGCACAACTCCTCTGAGACTACTGAAGCAAATTCAATGAAACTTGGTATGTAACGGACAAACTATATAGTGAATCATGTAGTTGTGCATATTCCCAGGAAATTGTAATCCTCTAACTTTGTGGGAGTTTTTACCCTTTGAACTTAGAAATTTGCTGAAAATCCTCATTTAACATCTAGTCGTAACTTCTCTGAAACCTTTGAACCAATTAAATTCAACAAAACTTGGTATGTAGGAAAGATTCCATATGTAGTTGTGCATATATACCATGAAATCTTGATCCTCTAATTTTTTGTGGGAGAAAAGGCCCTTTGAATTCAGATAATTGCTGAAAATTTTCTTTTAACATCTTGTCAACACAACGCCTCTGAAACTACTGGATCAAATTCAATGCAACTTGGTATGTAGGAAGGACACTTTATCTACTTGTGCATATTACCAGGATATTTTGGGGTGTTGCTAAAAGGCGTAAAATTTTCATACAAAATCGTCAAAGAGTAAAATGTGGAAAGTAGTGAAAATCTTTATCGGCATAAAAAATAACAACATTGCGAAGAATAACTAAAAAAAATCAATATTTTAACTAATTTTTAATTCCGTTTTTCCGTTTCCGTTTTTCCGTTCCGTTTTCCGTTCCGCATTTTAGCAACACCCGATATTTTGATGTTCAAATTTTGTGGGAGTTACAGACCTGAGTACGTACTTTAAAGTTATAACTGTGCTGAAAATCCTCATATATCATCTATATATATTATCTTGTCAGCACAACTTCTTTGAAACTATTGAACCAAATTCAGCGAAACTTGGTATGAAACAAGGACACAATATGATGTGCATTTTACATAGATTAAAGGGATATTGTCTACGAACAATTTTTTTTTTCACAAACAAAAAAAGACCAACAGACAACTTGTTTTGTCTAATTTTAAACGTATGAACAACAAAAATACGGCTATGGTACTTAATTAATCTAAAAATCGAAAAACAGTAATCACTAAATAATATTTGTAAAGCTTTACAATAATTCATATTAACGAGCTTCATTCCGCCTTAAGCTTGCACACTGTTTTTAATTTTGTTTATAAACTTTGCTTGTTCAAAATCGCGGCCAGTACATTGTATCTCGATGTTTAGCCGGTAGAAATATTCACGGTGACGCAAACGCCAAAGAAATGGATCTTTCTGACTCGTATATAATAAGTGAAGATGACTTAGATAGTTCACATTGAATTTATTTAATTTATTTACCATATTAAAGTCTTCAAGTCTTTAGAAACAAAACATCCGAGGTCCCGATTTACAATGTATGGAAGGTGCGCTGTGTAAAAACGATTGAGAAGTACATACGTCATAGTTGACTTGTGCAACCTAGAAAACCGTCTGCATATTTTTTGGCTTTTTCCATAAAAAAGACTTGTAAGCAGTCATTCCTTTGAATTTAATTGGCACCTTTTTTTACTATACTATACATTGTCCTATGAAATGACATTCGTTTTTAACTAAAATCAATGGCCGTCAAGTAAGAATAAAAAAGTCGAACATTTTGTTCATTTTTTGAAATAAAGTAGCCGCTGCATGAAAATGGGCTAACAAACAAAATAAAACATGCATATATTGTATACTTTAAACAATTTCCTCAATAAACATATAATAAAATAGATGAAATAAAGGTATTAAGCAATGCTACAAATCTATCTTTCAAAGCAAGTAAAATATTTCATGTTATAGTTGTGAAGTACAACTTTTTTGAGAGTGCACTAGTTGAATAGTACACAAGCACATGTTGAATAGTACATAAGCTATAGTTTATCAGTGCAACAGTGTACTATGTTTAAACACATTTGAACACGAAAAATACTAAATTTAAATAAAAATCGGCAATCACCTTAAACAAGAAATTTACTTAAGGATGTATTCTTTAAAAGGGTCATATCCATACTCAATATTTCCCGACCCGACAATACAGAGCGCTGCGAGAACTTTGCATACAACGCGATTGAAAACAGATATTTTGCGAGAGCGCCTCTGATAAGTTATGAATAGAGGAAACGCGTGTCAGGCGTAGCAAGGTCACTTACCTTGTTTTCCCAGTATCAGGTTTCAAAGTGTGCCTAATTTATACAAGAACGGTCAAAATATTTGCATAAAATATGTTCTCAAGAAAAATTCGATCAATATGACCTTTTTTCAACATGTTCTGAATTAAAACTATAAAAAGTGGGTCACTTGCTTAAAATTTTGCCAACATTATAATCCTTTGAAATTTTTGCCAGTTTTTGTATGAATTATTTCCCTTGAAAAATAAAAAAAATGTATTTACATGTATATACGTTTGATTGAAGAGTTTGATAATAATTCAAAAGTATTCCTAAACTTTTAATATAAAAAAATGTTTAGCCTAAATTTTATTCATATTTAATGACATTTGCACATTTGTTGCACTTTTTGCTTTTCGCGGTCACATGACCAGTGTCAGGCTCCATCTTAAAATATATGAATTCGAAATTTTGTTGAAAATGGCAACGATTTTAGATTTAAAAAAGATAAAGAAAGAATGTGTCCATGGGACGCGGATGTCCCCGTTGGCCCCAAATGAAAAGTTGAAAGTCCTACAGATCTGAGAGTCGCTTATGGCTTAGGATGCATTGTTTGTCATACTGAACCCTCCTACCAAGTACCAACTCATTTCCATTTACGGTTTCTTAGAAACGCTTTGCGGAATTATACATATACGTACGGACGTACGAGCATAAGCAAAACCTAGTGCCCCCGACATGGCGTCGCGGCTGGCATAAAATGACAATTTTTTGCATTTTTGGCACCATAAAAATCACTATATTTTACAAATACATGTAACTTGAAAACCGTATATATCGCTACAAAATTTTGTCTTGCAGTTTGCGAGCGTGAACGTTGTAGCGGCACAATTGAGCCTCCTCTAATCTAACTATACAAGAAGACAAGAGACACCAATCGGGCAGTCCGAAGCCGAAAGTTAAGAGCGAAGGCAAAAACAAAACAAGCACGACCAAACAAGAGAGGACTTTAAAGTTTTCAATAACTTTTAAAGCGAACATAAGATATTCCTCTCACCATATTAAAAAAGGACATCGTTTTGCCCATTTCGAAGGACTGGGCATCGTTCCTCGAAACCACTCTCACAAATGGTGTTGAGAAGAGAGTCGGAAAATTGGTTCATGAATTTTTCACCTCAGGCGAGGATGGAACCACGAGACTCAGTGTTAGTAGCCTGACACGTTAAGAACTTTACAAAATGTACCACCGACTTCCTTTTATTTGATCAATGATCACAAACATGAAAAAGCTAATGATTTTTTTTGAAAATTGACTATTTCATTTCGATTCGTCTGGAAATGTTATTATTAAAACAAAAAGTCGCATTTGCAGATGTAAAAATGGGTAACTCAGAAAGATCAAAGACGAAGGCTAGCAAACATAATGGGATAACAGAAAACAAAACACACTTACAAAACTGAACCGTGAGAAATTGAAAATCCACCAATGTGACTTAATCGTAACGAGGTAAAGCAAAAAATAATATCTACCTATTGGTACTTTCAAGTCTTCGTTGTACTTCTCAACTAAAGCAGTTGTACATCTCAACTGTCGCATTTGCACATCTCAACTTTCGCCAATCGTTTAAAGATGTACAATTCAACTTGTGCGGATGTACTAAAAAACTTTTGCATATGTACTTCACAACTTGTGCACCGATGTCGTGTTTTATCATTAAAGAGCACAATAAAACGACTCTCTACCCTTCAATATATTGTTATTTAGGTAGCTTATCTTTAGGATAAAAAATAAAGTTTTAAATACTTATGATGTTTTATATACGTGATTTTCGGAATATTTATGTATAAAAGTATTTAATTTGTATTTTTAAGAACTAAATTAAAGTCAATGTTTAAGTCATTAGTAACATAAATGCCTTAATAATAGTTTCCAGTTAAAAAAACATTACTATTAGGCATATTTCTGGCATTTTAGATGTAAATTCCCAATTTCGGGTCTCTTTTTCGTCTGATTTACCCACAAGCCACTATAAAAGCACTAATCAATTATAGCGGGTGTACTTCTCAATCGTTTTTACGCAGCGCACCTTCCATACATTGATTTATATCTGTCGTCACGAATGTAAACAAATAATCAATCAACATTTTCGAAAAAAAATAAACCAAGTTAATGGCTGATATGCAATTTTTACTTTACTACATTTTGGTCAAAATGACATTAAAAAATTGGGGACAAAAAAGGGATTTTGGTAGACAATATGAATATGCCTTTAAGATAATAATAATAAGTAAGGACCATTCCGATCTTCAATTTCACTGGTATATCTTCCTTATATATCGCGCACTTGTTGAATCCTCTCGGAGAGGATTCAACAAGTGCGCGACTCGTGACATTAAAATTGATATTGGCCAACCTGAATTTATACTACATGTATATATATATTGATAAAATGGTAAAAGTAACAAAGTGTCAATTTAGCAATAATTTTACATTTATAATGACCCAGACTTTACTTTGGACATGCATGTATGATCAATTATCTTGTCAGTTTGTTCCTCAAAAGCTCTTATACACGTAGTCCATTGTAGTCAGTGGAGCAGATAATGAAGAATGTTCACTTTCATTACCTTATCCTGCAAAGAACTATTTCTGTGGTTGTTGTAATTCTCCTTCCCGAATAAACTGACCCAACTTATTTGGCCTTCTATTCATTATTATCATAATATTTCTTTTTGTAAATTTGCGTCGTTCTAGATAGTTCTTCAGCTTTCTTTTCAATGGCACAGCCAGATCAGAAATGGATAGGGGCCTAATTATAATGTGAGCTTTCGTGTGATGACTCGTTCCCATTATACCAGTGACTTCGAAGAGCTCATCCTCAAAAGACAGTGTTTTCGTGCTGTCAGAGTATTTTCCCCTTTTAAAATTCAAACCACTTCCGCTATAATGGTAGTACATTTGATCGAACCAATCTTGATGTGAAGTCTGTCCTGGTGTTGTGAAGCCTACACCTAATTGATTGCTGTAAAAATGGAAATTAAATGGACAACTCCACATCACAACTAACCGTCTGTTTTTATCTGCAATTAACCACGAGGCTGTTCCGTACGACCCCGTGGCTGTATATCCCGTTTTATGCGCCGTCTGAAATAGAGAAAACATGTCAAAGTATAGGATATAAAAACATGAGATTAATCTGCTTGCAAAGATTTTAAGGGCGGTAAGGACATAATATAAGAAATACGTTTCGATGACTAACATACATGTAATGTTGAATTATGTCGAACGACTTACAACTATTTCAAATTATTCAGACACTCAAGCAATAAAAAAACTTTTTAGCAGAGGTTATGCCCAACTTGGAAAAAAGATCAGACAGACAGCAAACCAACAGGAGAAGAACCCCTAAAATGACGCACTAAATGCATTTGTACTAACTTACAAATTGTTCTTTCTTGCCAGGTAGCACTGCCATAGGCGGAATTATCATTTTCCCGCCATTTACTTTAGATTCCGGAAAAATCAGGGGATATTTTGTCCAATTTTCTATTTCTACCGTGCAAACGACCCTGTATGACAGCCCTGCTAGGTTGATAGCCATTGAGGCCCCTGATATAACAGCACTTCCGGTGCCAGCAGAGGAAGCTATGGCTGTCCAGGAAACTTTGCTATTCACACTTCCTACCATACCTAGAAAACAGTACATGTAGGTGCGAATAGGTGTGTAGGTTTTTTTTAAGATATCAGAGTTGATAACATTTATTGAGAGTTAGAACCATTGAAGAAATATAGCTTTTCCAACGCGATCGAGTTGATTATGGAATTTCTTACACCAAGGTAAATAAATTTGATTATTTTAATGGCGATTCTTGCCTAGCATTTAAAATATCAAATTTGTTTCCCCGAGATGTAAAAATTCCATCATAATCGAGAATTTAAGTTGTAAAAGGTTTTTTTTTCTAATGTCTACGGGTAAAAATTGAAAAAAAGTTGCACATCAATTGCACATGCAACGCTGAGAACAAAAATTTCTCTAGACAAATTATAAATATACCTTTTCCAACGCGATATCGAGTTGATAATGAAATTTTTTACACCAAGGGAAATAAATATTATTCCAGAACTGTTTGAGAGGTTGGTAAACTTGGATGCAAATTAGAGAATCAAACTTATCACACATAAGAAAATATAAATTAAGGTAAGGAAGCTAATTTGGGAGATTAATGAAGGATGCAGATACCATATATTTTTGTATTTGTCCCTTTGTCCGTAGATCCGTATGTTTCTCCGATTTGTTGATGATTGTTTGAGGTATATTTTGATGCGGGATATTCACATATTTTACTCATCGAATACAAGATATTTGAGGCAAAATTCCTGGGATGTTAGGTATTCCAGTCCATTTTATTTACTTAGATCTTGGATATTTGTAAAACACATTTTTCGGAAACAGGATATTTGACGAAAAAAAAATACAGAGATATTTACAATTGTTTACGCTTAACAATTAAATTGATTTGTGTTGTTGAGATATCAAGTTTAATTTCAATTCATTTTCTTCTTTGCCGATCCAATAGTCATGATTATGTCCAGTGTATTATCTCTTTATTTCATTAAGATCTTTATTTTGCTTGATTAACTTCAAGAAAAGTATACTGATTTTTTACCATATTTTAAACTTTAAGAGGTTTAGTTAATTAAGTAGTTGTTAAGTAGTTTTGACCGTTCCAGTATTGAAATGAAGTGCTTGCACCTTAATACTGGTGAACACTAGTACAATCTCCGACAAAAAGTATCACGACACTATCATATGCCTTTGAGTATTATGTATATATACTCTGTTTCGGAGATTTTACTTGTGGTAGAAATTGTGTTAAATTTCATTTGATAGGAAAATGTTTAAATTTTAGTCTTTTTTCTCTTCTATCTACCACAACAGATCTACTTTTATTATTGTAGTATGGTTTTGATTTTTTTTTCATTGAAACAGTCAGTTACATGCCTAAGGTCAACTTGACATAATTCAAAATGACTACTTCATTTTAAAGGCCTGAAAACTTTAACTCTTGCTAATTCATACATTATAAATGTTTGACCTGCTGTATATGGTAAACCACCTAGTCAGATTTTACTGAGCTGGTTTGGTAATACAATTGTACATTACATTGGTAATGTATTGTCGTTTTCTGTACATGGTTCATTATTTAAGCATGTCTATTTAACTGTGTGCACAGAATTGTACAGATCACATGATGTTGAGATTTATTGGTATAAATATTCGTGGTTGATTGGTAATTGGTATTTGGGAAAGGCTACCCATCTAATGGTCAATGGTATATGGTGAAGACTACTCTACTCCTAGAGGTTGTCCTGAAGGATGGTGTTATGTATTAGGTTGCAATACATATTTAATTCAATGTTCTTGGGCTCGATTTAAATAAAAACAACTTTCGTTTTCCATATTTTTTCAGAAGATAACATAATTACAAAACAAAAACGGTAAAACAATGAACACAATCCGTGGTCATATCATAGAAATACATACAAAGAAAGATAACTCAATCTGACATGCTGCCCATGCCATACTACCATATTACATCCCGCCCACTTAAAAAACAAAATGTAAATATTTGTTTCCGATGGTCAGCATGACAGATAGAGTATAATGAATATGCAAACAGACTGTTATATATATATCAAATACCTGAACAGTTTATATCAAGATTTAAGCAACACTTCACAAAAGATAAGCAAACATAATAGTAATTGATGGTTCCAGTAGAGACCCTAAACTCTTTATCAAAACATGCATACGTACAAAGAAACATAATGGCCAGTTATGCAACCTAAATACAGTAGCAAGTTTCATGAAATAATGGGTTTTGTTTCTAGCACTACACATCATAAACTCTTTTATCGAAATGCTTATGTTATAGTACGTGTATAACTGCTAATGAGATTCACATGTATAAAACATGTGCATTACTTGACATCATAAACTTTCAGTTTCATGAAACAATTCAAACTCCACACTTGTATCTTAGTATGCATACCAATATCGTACGACAAGAAAATATCATATATCAACATAATAACATACCAAACTCCTATATGGTATTAATATAACAACATTGAACAATGAGATCGAAACAAACAATATCAAAGGTACACGCAGGTACCAAAATACGCTCTCCCTGAGTGATGAGATAAAATTAAAAAAAAAATTGTCAAAATATTTTTCAATGAAAAATAAAACAAAAACTACTAACCTTCAAAAATCTGATCAAAGTTGTATCATACTTTATCAATTACCAATATCAATTACCAATTAAGCAAATCTTCATTTATCAAAGTGAAACACTTTAAGCATTAATGAATTTAAAAAAATTCTTCAAACTTTTATAATTAATATAATGAAGCATTGAACAAATCATAACAATATCAGTATCATCATATCAAGTAAAATACAACACAATGTAAAGTAAAATGTTACAACTTAACCATGAACTTTCCTAGGCGGCTTTGATTGTACAAGTTTTTGGGCACGATCATTCAACTGGTCGAACGGCAACCACATGGAATTTTGAGCCGGTTCTCCTCGGAATTGCACTAAGTACTCTTGTCGGCCGTTGCGAGTCCGTTGAGCAATGATCTTCTTAATTTTGTAGAATGCATCAGATGCAGTATCGGAATACGTATTGTCATCTGAAGAATTGTCCGTCACAAAAGATGATCCTTGGTATCGAATTGGACGTTTACGTTTTCTAACTGAACGACGCAAAGGAGAACTAGAACGTGTCTCTGATCGAGCACTTTGATGTTCATTATTACTTTCGACATCGATTGGCGATTGCGATTGTTCACTAGGCGCATCAGTATCTGAGTGTTCGTCTTCGACGGCACGTGTGCGGATCTTTGGCACAAAGTAGTCTGTAGGTTCGGGTGCACGGACAAAAGCTATTTTAAGTCTATCTAAATGAACGTCATTGCGAAATAGCTTTCCTGTGGATACTTCACGAATCTTCACTAAGTGAGATGAAACGATAGTCTCTACGGAATACGGTCCATTGTAACGAGGTTGGAATTTTCTTCCTGGTTTAACCGGATCGGTAAGTATATACACAAAATCTCCAACGGAAAGTTTTAAAGGATTCGCGTTCTTGTTGTAACGATCCACCATAATCTCTCCGGATTTGATCTCGTGAATTTCGATTTCCTTACGGATTAAAGTCAACTTTTGTGCTTGCGTTCGGACAAAGTCATGATAATCCTTGGCTAAGTCGTTAAAGTCCATTTCCACTGGTGATAACGGAAATTGCGGTCGTTTGCCGAAAACAATCTCAAACGGAGAGTACTTAGTCGACGAGTTGACAGACGCGTTTATCGCAAAAGTCACTGCTGGAAGTACGACATCCCACTGTTGTCCCTTCTGGATATAAGGTGTCAATCTCTCGGCTAATGTACGGTGTGTCCTTTCACATGCACCTAGGCAATGATGAATCATACTTGGCGTATAGTTCTGTCTAACTGATAAAAGTTTGCAGACTTCTTTCGTACAAGTAGAAATAAACTCGCTGCCTTTGTCAGAGATGATAGTATTGCACACTCCAAATTTACAAAATAATTCAAATAGTGCATACGAAACTGTCATTGCATCACAATTCGGTATCGGTTCGTTGTAGACAAACTTACTGTACATATCGACCGCGGTAAAGATATACGTGTTCGATTTCTGTGTTGTTTGTAGAGGTCCGAACAAGTCAACTTGCCACACTTGAAAGACATCCGACGGTGTGTTGTAGGAAATTATCCCGGTTTTAGTATGCGCTCGCGTGATCTTCCTTGCTTGACAATCATGGCAGGATTTAACGTATTCGGAAACAATTGACGAAAGTTTCTCGAAAAAGAAATTGTCACTAATAACATCGATAGTATGCTGGATCCCACCATGAGCTCCCATCGGCGAGTCGTGAAAAATTTCAAGTACCGGTCGAATGAGAATCTGCGGTAATACAAGTTGATATTTGGACTTGTGGTCCTCAGTCCTTTTGCACTTTGAATTTCTTGTGCGATAAAGTAAGTTGTTGATAAGCAAGTAATCGGCCGAACGTATAATCAGTCGTCGCGCATCTCGCTGAAATTTCGGAAGTGAACCGTTTTCGAGATAGTCAACAATCGGCTTTAACTTCGGATCAGATCGCTGTAACGGAACAACTGAAGCACCGCTAAAGTCACATTTCTTGAAGAGACGAATACTTTCTTTCACGTAATCGTTGTCACTCGTTGATGAATCTTGCGACGGATTGTCTACGACATTAACTTCGTTTAAACTCGGTTGAGTATCACTAACTAGCGGATCAAATTCTGCTAGCAAATCCGATTGCTGCACAGCTACACTCGTTTCACAAGTGTCGTAATTGTCAGTTTCTAAAGAAAAAGCATTCGCGTCACTAGAATGAACAGTATAATCGCTAAAGTCGATAAGATCCACATTGCTTACATCATGCTGTATACGTTGATCACATGTATCGGAAAATAACATAGCGTCAATTTCGCAAAGAATATTATTTTCACTGCGGAAATCTGGGTTGCATTTAATACTAGAAAATAACATAGCGTCAATTTCGCAAAGAATATTATTTTCACTGCGGAAATCTGGGTTGCATTTAATACTAGAAAATAACATAGCGTCAGTTTCGCGAAGAATGTTATTTTCACTGGTTAAATCAACATTTTCGGATATCTCACTGTCTTCTGTGTCGGCAGTATATCCCTCATCATAAGAATTGTCTACAAAATTAACTTGTACTAACGGTTCTGAAATGTTGATTTGTCCGGTCGTTTCATTAACATATGGAAAGAACATATCCTCCTCGGCAGGACTCGGGCTATCGGCGGAAAGATCCGACGGTAAACATCGAGATAATGCATCAGGAACTTGCATTTGCGGAGCCGGTTTGTAACGAATGTCAAAGTTATATTGCTGAAGGATCGCCAACCATCTATCATAGATCGCTCCTTTCAATTGTTTTTCGAGAAGTGGACGTAGTGCCTTATGATCACATTCGACTATAAAACGGTTGCCTCTGAGATAACTAGAACAGTCAGTTATACTTGTAACAACTCCTAATAGTTCTAATTTTGTAGGTCCGTACGAACGTTGCCAGTGATTTAAAGCTTTTGATCCAAAACGCACTGCTCTGATATTTTCGAATTTTCCATTGTCATTTAAATGTTTCTGATAAAGTAGGTAGCCAATTCCTTTAGAACTAGAATCCACGGCCAAATAAAAGGGTAGATCAAATCTCGGAAAAGCCAAAACTTCAGAATTCAATAATCGTATTTTAAGTTCTTGCAAAGCTTCCTTCTGAGATTTATCCCATCTAAAATTGACATTTTTCCTTAACAACTGTGTAAGCGGTTGAGTAATTTCACTGTAATTTGGTATAAATTTGCGAAACCATCCAAATAAACCAAGAAGTCTCCGAAGTTCCTTTATATTACGAGGACTTGGATAATTTTGTAACGCTTCTACTCTATCAGGGGGAGGTTTGATTCCTTCCGCTGAGATGTGATGTCCTAGAAATATGCAAGAAGATTCCGCAAATTGGCACTTCTGAGGATTCATTTTGAGACCAGCGTTTCGGAAACGACTAAACACTTCGTTGATATCTTTCAAATGATCTTCAAAAGTTTCTGAACATATGAGTACGTCATCTAAATAACAGAGACAGGATTGAAATGTTAAACCGGATAAAACTTTATCCATCAAAAGTTGAAATGAATTGGGTGCGGAACTTAAACCCATAGGTAATCTATTAAATTTGAAAGTTCCAAAGCATGTATTGAATGCTGTATACTTCGAAGATGTTGGATCTATTTTCATTTGAAAGAAACCAGAACTGAGGTCAATTGAGGTGATAAAGTTAGGTTTTCGCCTTGAAAACGACTCCGTGAGATCTTGTAAATCAGGAATAGCATAAGAAAAATGTTGCGTTTGGCTGTTTAAGTATCTAAAGTCACAACAAAAACGAAATTGTGAAAGACTTTCATCTTTATCGTACGGCGGTCCTTGCTTTTTCCCTTTTAACCGCTTAGTAACCAGCACTATAGGACTAGTAATTGGAATATCCTCTTCAGGATTAACAACAGAAATAATTCCCTGAGAAAGTAAATTGTCTAAATGATGACGCAAAACATCTTTCTTGTCAGGAGACAAACGATAAGGCTTTTGGTATTTTGGCTTCGCATCAGGTTTTAAGATTATCTTGTGTTGAATTGTGTCAGTAAATCCTAAATTTGAATTTGATTTTGTAACAAACAGATCCTTATTGTCATAAAGTAAGTTTTGTAAATCTTTAATTTGAACATCAGAAAGATTAGAATCTTTGGTATCTAATTGAAAACTGAAATGTGACAGAAAATCACTCTTGTGATCTGAACTGGTACCTGTACCTGACTCCTCATCAGTACATGCTTGGTCAACACAGTTAGCACATGACGGAAATACAACGTTATCAGAAGTCATTTCTTCAAAAAATGCAATAGATTTCCCTTTATATACATCAATAAAACAGTTATTCGGATTCAATATTTTAATAGGAACTAAACGATCACTTTGAACTGTAACTAATCCTTTTGACACTATCAATCCCTTGGATAACATAAACTTGCTAGATTTACAAATACCTTGAGCTCCATACAATATATTTGAAGGTAGTTTTCCCCAAATTAATGTTTCAGTATTTGGCATAAGTCGAACTCGTTTTGTACAATAAACATTTGCTGATTTAGGAGTAACTGTCATTTTATCAAAGTCCATAACTATCTTGTTTGCTTTAAGATAATTTGTTCCTAAAATAATTGGATGTGAGGTACACTTCAGAACTGTTGTAAAAATATCATATGTAACACCAGATATAGTCATTTTAATATTTGAAGTACCACATACATCTATTTTCTGATTATTGGCCAAACGAATAGGTCCATAACATTCCTCAATGTTACTTTTTCGGCTAGAAGGAATTGCATTATAAAGTTCTACAGAAATTAAATTTATAGAACTTCCAGAGTCTAAAAGAGCTGAAACTTTTAATCTAGAACTGAAACGGACAGGTAGGTACAAAAAGTTGCTGTCATTATCAATTTCAAAATTGTCACTATCAACATTGCTAAAAGTACATGTACTAGTGTCTGAATCACAATCCAACATGTCTACATTATTTACACTTTTAACATGACTAATACGGGAGGGCGACCTGTCTCGTAACCTGACAGAACTAATTATTGGCCTCCTGGGCGAGCGTGCCCTGTGTTCCCCAGGAGCGACTGGTTTACCGGTTGAAAACTGGGACACTGTTTTGCTGAGTGACCAACTTCAGTACAGATTTGACATTTTACACTTTGTACTGGGGCTGTTTGCTGTTTGCAAAAACGACAACGTAAAGCTTCATGACCTTTTTGCTCACAAATTTGACAAATACTTTCCGGTGAAAGGGGGCCATTAGTTGTCCAATTACAGTTTTTCTTAATGTGACCTTCCCCGTTGCAAGTGAAACAAACATTAGGACGTCTTTGTGTGTTTTGATATGGTCGAGACTGTTTCGGGTTTGTTTGACCTGTTTCTAAGACCTTGATTTTTTCTGTAAGGGCACTAATTTGGTTTTGCATATGTTCAAATTGACTATTTGACTCAACCACAGGTTTTGCTGCTGCAACAAAATTGGTTGCTTGATCATTTGTCCGATACTTATATGCCTCACCAGTCTTAGCAGTTGTAAGAGCCTCAGAAATGTCTCTAGGTTTAGATGCCCTAACATAAAATGCCAACTTGTCAGGCAAACCATCAATAAACTTAGCCATAATTTCTTGAGTGGGCTTACCAAGCATTTGGCCCTTTTCCATAAGTTGACAATAGAAATCTTCTATTTCTTGACCCGGATACAGTGTCAGATTGTTAAATAATTGGTTTTCAATTACTACAGAAGGATGTTCCCAATTTAAAGCAACATATTTATCATTAAATTTGTCTTTGACATCTTCCCAAGTTTGCCAATGGTCCAGGGAGTTAAACCAAGTGAGGGCAGGACCTTGTAAATGTAGATGAAACGCAGCAAGTATTCGAGCACTGTCTTCATCGTCGTCATCATATAAATCATGCAGAGTTGCGTAGGATTCAAACTCTCTTAAAAATTTAGCACCATTGTCTTTAGGGTAACCAGAAAACTTTCTACATGAAGCAAGTCTGTCCATTTTGAATTTATGTTTATTAGAATGTTCAACCCTGGATTGTTTTACAGGAGATTTGCAACGAGTACTCGGGCCATAAAATGAAATTTCTGGTGGGTCGGAATCAAAATTGTACATCATCGACACATGTCTCAATCATTTGTAGTTTGGACGGGGAAAAGTTTGTTTGACTGTACCCAATTTTCACTCGATTTTCATTGATCATATCGTACGTAAACTCAGGATCGATTTTGGGCTTTAATTTTCTCCACCATGTTATGTATTAGGTTGCAATACATATTTAATTCAATGTTCTGGGGCTCGATTTAAATAAAAACAACTTTCGTTTTCCATATTTTTTCAGAAGATAACATAATTACAAAACAAAAACGGTAAAACAATGAACACAATCCGTGGTCATATCATAGAAATACATACAAAGAAAGATAACTCAATCTGACATGCTGCCCATGCCATACTACCATATTACAATGGTTGAAGAATCAACGGTAAGGTAAGTTCAGGGCACCATGTTTAATTTTACTTATCCGGTTTGTCAATATTGTCGTTTGCTGTATATGTTGACCACCATGTAAGATTTTACTTACCCGGATGTTGATATTTTCGTTTGCTGTATATGTGTGACCGCTGAGTCATATCTTACTTTGCCGGTTTGGTTGTATTTGGGAATCCTTTTTGGATTGCCATTTTACCAAAAAGAGCGTTTTTTTGCGAGTGTAAATGTATTTAACTTACCCAACAGTATTATTACGCAAATCATTTTGACTATAGTTGAGAAAAGATAATTGCATTAACATGTATAATGTAGTATGAAGGTTTAATCTATTATCGAGTAACATTGTTTGATAATATTTATTGTATATATGTATATATAGATGTATACAAATAGAGAAAAAAACATGCCCGTCGCTTATGTAATTATTTATCAAACGAAAGAATAGGCTTTTCATTTATTTGTAATTCATTTAAGTTTGGCTGAGTAGTGTCTTGTGGTTAAGATGATACGATTTATAATGAATGGTCTTGAGTTTCAATCATCATTATCGCACAGCTGTAACCGAGTTCGTATATAGGTGGTGATGGACATGTAAAGCTTAAGAACCTACACATCTACATAGTAATAAACAGCTCTGGTTGGCTGCACCATTAGAATCAACAACGAAAACGAACTTTTTTCTCAATAGGCATTTTTTACAATTCTTATCTTATAAATTGTTATAAATCAAAATGACAACAAAATTTTGCTGTAACCGATGCACGTCTTGTCTATTCAAGACTTGTTATAGGCGCTTTACCTAAAATATAACAAAGTTGGAATATGAATTGAAAAAAATATGAATATCTAAAACATAGAACAATAAAACCAAAATATTCTTAACTTGAACCAAAAATTATGATTCAGACAAACTCGTGCCTTGGGGAAAAAAGAAACTTAAAGTTTTGACAAAATATAAAACGGACAACATAATTATAACACAAAAAGTACTGAATATATATTAACAACGCGAACTCTAGTCGCCATGGGAGTGGACTTAGGTGCTCTGGAAGTGAAGCGGTTCCTGCCTGTCAACCGTTTCAGGATATCCAAATGATCCCCAAGTGTGATTAAAAGCCTAGTCGTCAGATATGCCTTATACGAGTATAAGCATTTTGGTGTCGCCTGCTACGAATAGTAGTGGAATGCCAAACATTACTCTCCGGCGGCAGTGGCGGCGTAAACATATTTTATAACTGTTTTTGAAATAAATATTTTGAAAGTATTATAGCTGGGCATCTGATATTTGGTATACACACAGTTGAGGTTATGGTATACACAACTGGCACATTCCGTGTGGCAATGAGCCCATGTTCACGCTTCGTCGATCTTTAGTATTTTTTAATACCGTAAACTTTGTAAGATTTTGTGAAAAAATAATGACATAAAAAGTATTATAGCCAGGCATCTGATATTTAGGATATCGATAATGATAAATCAATAAACCACAATGTTATCTGACCTTGATCTCAATTTTTAAACCTAACGACAATGACTGTTTCTATTTAGTTTTTTGTCTCGCCTGCAACAAATTGTCGTAAAAGGCAAGACATATGTATTACTTTCCGGCGGCGACGGCGGCGTAAACTTTTTTGTAAGCCTTTTGTGGACGATGAATTGCTTAAAAAAGAATAATAGCGAGGCATCTGATATTTGGTATACAGACAGTTCAGGTACTGGTCTATGCAACTGTCACCATATCCTGTGACCTTGAACCCATTTTTACGCCCCAGTGACTCTGTGAACTTAGGTCTTTTTTCAGGCCGTAGCCTTTTTTGTAAGACTTCTGTGGACGATGAATTGCTGGAAAAGTATAATAGCTAGCGTCTGATATTTGGTATACAGACAGTTCAGGTTATGGTCTATGCAACTGTTACCATGTCCTTTGACCCTGACCCCATTTTCACGCTCCAGTTACTCTGAACTTTGATCTCATTTTAAAACCTAACGCCAATGACTGTTTCTATTTAGTTTTTGTCTCGCCTGCAACGAATAGTCGCAAAAGGCGAGACATATGTATTATTTTCCGGTGGCGATGGGCGTAAACTTTTTTGTAAGACTTTTGTGGACGATGAATTGCTGGAAAAGAATAATAGATAGGCATCTGATATTTGGTATATACAGACAGTTCAGGTAATGGTCTATGCAACTGTCACCATATCCTGTGACCTTGACCCCATTTTACGCTCAAGTGACTCTGTGAACTAAGGTCTTTTTTCAGGCAGAAAAATTTTTGTAACAATTATTTGGACAATGAATTGCTTAAAAAGTATAATAGCTAGGCATCTGATATTGGGTATACAGACACTTTTTGTGTTTATATCAAGAAATGAAAGCTTAGATAGTTGATGTTGCCGGCAGGCGAGACATATTTTTAGTGGCCACACTTGTTGGTTTCAATCGTTTATGTTAAGTCTGTTTTTCAATGATTATGATATCTCGAATCGCGTTACTTGATCCACAGATGGTAAGTTATCACCTGTCGCATGACCTTGACTTTTATTTACCTCATATCTCAAGAACTTAATGCCTGAGTAACATTAAATGTGTTGTGTGATGGTGCATACAAGCGAGACATACTGATAGTGACCACACTTGTTTGCTTGTTTTATTTTTTGTTATTATTTATTATCAAAGCAAATTTAACAGTGTTTTAAACAATTCGTTTTCGTGTACTATACATTGTATTTTTCTTCCCTATTCGAAATTTTTATGTATCAATGCTATTCCTTCTGCACATTTTTGCAGTTTCCAGAAAACAACACGGATGATTCAATTGCTATTGCTTGAAATATACATAAATTTGCAGCATAACTTGATTAACTGTTTTATTGATACACGCTATGGTATTTTATGTGTGATAGAGTTCAACTCCATTTTCAGAGTTTTAATAGTTGGGGACACTGGAATACACAGAGGAAACCAACGACTTACAAACATATTATACAGTCAAATCTGCCTTAGCGGCCACCTCTATTAAGCAATCAACTGCTTTAGACAGCTTCAACATTTTTTGTCCCTTTCTTTGATAAATCAACAAAAACAAACCTGGATTAAGCAGCCACCTGTCTTAAGTGGTCAATTTTTTCTCATCCCAAGGGTGGCCTCTTAAAACAGGTTTGACTGTATTCAGGTTGAAAAGTCTCGTTGGAATCGATTGAGCTACCTGAAGTGGTAACTCGCTAGTGATTAATAGTGTTGTATCTAAACCGGAATTTTGACAACGTTCGGCTATTTATTTAGAATTTGTTAAATTTTTCTGTTTGGTTAATGTTGTAATATTTTTGGTTTCTGGTTTATTTTAATCAGATCTAATATTCTACCGGTTTTCCAATTTTTTTTCTCCTAGCGTGTCTGATGAAGGTTAATCCAGAAAAGCGCTTCACAGGCAGTGAAATTTTGCTGTTGTACATTTATCAAATCATTTCAATATGTGGATTGTGCCTTTCTGGCACATATTCCATATTCTTTCGTTTTAATTTTAGATCACTCTGTCAACCAGCACCCTTGGTTCTTTGTTATCCTTATCTTTATAATAACCTTACAAAATCTCACCTACTTCTTCAGCATTAGCTGCATCACGTATGTTTTCAATATTGTAACATACAAAGCATCTACTACTGTGATGAATTAATATTTATTGAAAAATTACTTCCATAAGGGTCAAACAATGTAAGTAACAAGATAGCGCAACAATTTTAGAAATAAAATAGCCATAATACAAATTATGTCAAACATAAAGTAATAATAATCATAAAACAGTAGTATTAAGTATTTTCTGAAAAAAACACCTATCATTAAATACTTATTATTCATGCATAATATCACACCGATTAATATAGAGCAATTATTTTCAAATTATTTGCACAAGACTACAAAATATTTAACATTTTCGAAGTTCTGTCGTTTTGTATTCTTTGACGCTAATCATCATGACCGTCTAATGGTACGGCAAGATTGTTGATTTTTAGTGGCCTTAAAACTATGCGTGGTTTTGCTTTGTGGGTACTACTCATTATTCCGGTAACTTCGAGCAGGTCATCTTTAAAGGAAACGGTTCTTGCAGTCGCATAGTATTCTTCCCTGTGAAAGTTTAAGCCATTACTACTTTGCTTGTAGTACATTTGTTTGAACCAATTTTCTTGGTGAGAAGTGTTCCCCGGTGTTGTCAATCCAACGCCTAGCCAATTACTGTAAAAGTTATGATTAAAAGGGCAACTCCACATAATAACAACTCGTCTGTTGGCGCCTGATATCAACCACGAGGTAGTGCAATAGGATCCGGTCGCTGTATATCCAAATTTGTGAACAGTCTGCAGAAAAAAATTAAGATAATTATTAGATACAGCCAAATTTTGATCGGCTTCTAACAACTTCTACTTCCTCACATCCACAAAAGTAGGGATTTTCAATCAGCAATCGAATAGAACACCCATTGAGTTAAATGGTCAAATACAGTAAATATCAGTCGTGTTAAACAAATTCGGGTTCCCAAGCAAAAAAAATAATGAAATTTAAATATGAATATTTCGAAGCATTCGCAGCATAGACCAAGCAAATGTTTTATTTTGTAACGGCTTTATCATTTGCATCTACAGTATTGTTCAGTGTTTGAAATATGCATGCGCTAATTATAACTCACGAATTGCTCTCTCTTTCCAGGAAAAACATTAACAGGTGGATCTCTCAAAGATCCACCGTTAATATTAGACTCTGGGTCCCTCAGTGGGAATTTCGTCCAATTTTCTATTTCAACAATGCAGGAAACCCTATACCATTCTAATCCTTTCATGTCAAGGTTCATGCTTGCGCCTGGTGTTGCAGTTCTGACATACGTAGCGGTGTCTAATGCCGACGCCCAGTCAATTGCACCCGCATCTTCCATTCCTTGAAACAAATAACATGACACTATTACTATCATATTCAATTTGATAGTTGTTATTTTGGACATGTAGTAAGTGAGTAAGCAAGTAAGTTGTTAATAATAGTGATATTTGTACAATAATATAATCAAGCTGGCCCATTGAACTTAAAACTCCCTTTTAATATAAAATTTTAAAAAAACCATTGACAGTACAACTTTCATCACATAACTTTCTATGCTTACCATATTAGTATTAGTGTAACTTACCTAGCACAATAAATTAACAATACAATTCGACAACCATGAAATGAAACCCAAATAACTACATATGTACACTTTAAAAGGTTTAATTTATCTATTACCTAATCTAAAATTCAAATCATTCGTAAACAGATAGATAACAAACAATCTATGTATCTCATCATTTATTGACTACATATTTTTTTTTCGTTATTTTTATTATTTTAAAATACAATACAAAAACGGGTATAAAAAAGTTTATTTGCTTCTGCTGTATATCGATATTCAAAGGTCTGGAGAAACTCCTCATCGGCAGCATTTGAATCAAAACATTGGAAGATCAAAAACCTATATTATTGGGGAATTATACATTAAGTATTTTTCTGTGCCTTGGGTATTACATGTGTTTCACCATCAGTAACCCCCGGCTGATATATCGCGGAGAGAGAGAGAGAGAGAGTACGGGCGGAATCATCCCGATTAAACACTCCTTTCCTCTGTCA
The DNA here is from genome assembly GCA_963971305.1 of Arcuatula senhousia. Taxonomy (NCBI): domain Eukaryota; kingdom Metazoa; phylum Mollusca; class Bivalvia; order Mytilida; family Mytilidae; genus Arcuatula; species Arcuatula senhousia. Next base: position 9,074,122 of record OZ020317.1, on the reverse strand, counting down.
TAACAATATTTCGTAAACATTTTTAACAAAATCATGATTAAATCAGAACCAATCTATTTTAGTACTTAAATATTTTGGCTCCCCTTTTAAAGATCTAGCGCATGCATTTCTTTTTTTTACTTATATCAAGTACCAAGGCGTGTGGCATTAATAATAATAATTTCAGTTGTTACGAATTGTCTTTGTCATTGCAGACTTTCTTAGACACAAGTTTAAGATATAAACTTGATATCATATACAATTTCCGATAACATCTGAACACATTGCATACTGATAGATATCAAATTTACGGGAACATCCGAATACTTTTTGTCGCAAACAAGTGTCGTTGATACTATATATATAATGATAAAAAGAAATAAACAATATCTACAAAGGGATATTTTTACGGAAACTCTTTATCCTTTCTTCTACATTGAAATTCATTATCAAATTACTGTCCTTTATATGCAGTAGTGTGATATATACTAATATATGTGATGTTTTTTTAAATATAAATGTATAATTTTTCACTGATAATGTTGCTTTTGTTTCTCTTCATATTATACTCAGAGATATTTACAAATCGATCATGTAATTTTTAATGTTTCAGTGACTTTAGTCTCTTTAAAAAGAGAGTGATTCATAAGCTCATTATTAGCTCACCTGTTCAAGGCAGGTGAGCAATTGCCATCACTTGGCGTCCGACGTCCGTCCATCCGTCGTTAGTAAACTTTTAAAAACGTTAACTCCTCTGACACCATAAGTCCAATTGGAAACAAACTTTGTATGGTGTTTATTAATATTCGGTGCTTAGTTCTAATGCGAGGATTTTTTTAAAAAATGGCCGCCGTGGCTAAGAATAGAACTCAGGCTTTTGTAAATAAGTCAACAACGGCTACAGATCTACCCACCCTGAAATTTTGAAGAAGATTCAACAACCCATGTAGGAGCTACTGTCCTTTTTCTTGATTTTTTATAAATGTTCTTATAAAGATTATCAATATCTTAAAAACTATAGAAGATATTTTAAAATTTTAAATTGCATATTGTTAAACATATCATGATCTACAAAATTTGTAATAAGTCAACGTTGTAGGACCATTTCTTTTAGGAGTTATTGCCCTTAAAACGTTGAACATTCACATGTTACATTTTAAACGTAATACCTTTGACACCTAAGACCCGATTGGAACCACACTTGATACAAATATTTATTATTATGAGATGTATAAAACTAATGAGGGTATTTTTGATTGATTGTAAAACATGACCACCATGGCTAAAATTTAAACATAGGGGTGAATTGCAGTATTTTGCAAACAGCTCTTAAACAATGACAGATTCCTAAATTCTGATGTAGAATAAAAATGATCTGCACCTCAAGATCTACCTGTACTGAAATTTTTAAGAAGATCCAACAACTCATGTAGTTATTGTCCTTTTCCTTGATTTTTTTTATCAATTTTGCACTTATTAATATTAAGATCTTGACAACTATACGAGATATTTTACGAAATTAAAATTTCATATTGTTAAGCACATCATGATCTACAAAGTATGTAATAGGGTCGATGTTTTAGGGCTATTCCTTTTGGAGTATTCCCCATAGAACGTTGAATTTGACCATTTTTCACAGCATTTACTCATTACATTTAAATCGTTAACGCATCTGACACCTTAAGCCCAATTGAAACCAAACTTGGTATAGTTGTATTAGTATTAAATGTTTAGAACTGATGTGGGGATTCTTGTTGTAAAACATAGCCGTCATGGCTAAAAAAATATATAGGGGTAAATTGCTGTTCTTTGCTATTCCGCTTAGAAACGGATCAAAGCTAAATAGTATTTGCCTTATAGCCTATTAAGTCTTTGGATAATATTCTTTATGTCAGGCACATAAGTTGGGTGAGCGATTCAGGCTCCTGGGAGCGTCTTTTTTCGACTTGATTTCGCATTGTTGATTGCTGTTCAGTTGGTTTTCTGCTTTTAAGTTGTCTGTTTCTTCGTTATGTTCTCGTTTGTGTTTACATGTATTGTCTTAGCCCTTTAGGAATTTTTAATATATGTATGCCCATCAATATCTTCTATGCTTTATTCTAATGAATGATAAATAGTTCCTGAATACAAATAAAAATGATTAATCTGAATATAACAAATCTGCTTAATTATTCACTCGATATAAAATTTATTTGAGTTATCATTTGCAAATGGTACTACATGTATTTGTTGTGTATCTGATTTTAAAATGCTAAGCATTCTTGACATTAACATGCTATCAATTGTATAGAACAGAAATAATTTATTTTTGTAGTGCAAACAATCAAGTACATTTAGTCCTCGAATGCTTTAGAGAAACTGCTTTGTTTAACAAAAAACAAAAACAAAGCAAGACTTTTAATTCAGTTACACATGTAATGTAAAATTTAAACAATAAAACAACTGAATTTTAATTTATTTTATATATTATTTGTTGTTGTTTTTCTACCAATATTAAGTACTAATTAAGGCGGGTTTCAATACTAAGTTGTTACAAATTTTCTTTGTCATGGTGGTTTCCTAAATTGCTCACACAGGGTTATGTTGCTCCTCGGTTGCTGTCTTCACTCAAGAAATTTTACGGAAGACATCATGCACTTATAGACAAATATGGGATTTCGATCTCTCAGATGAGTGCAGATGTTGGTTTGTCATAGGGTGTTGTTTTGTCTTCCTTTACCGGATTTGACACGCTGAATGGACTATTGGCAACGCGACGGGTGTGCTATAGCAAGCAGGAACTGCTTACTCTTCCGGAGCACCTGAGTTCACTCTTGTTTCGACTGGAGTTCGCGTTGTTGATTGATATTCAGTTATTTTGTGTTTCAATGTTTTACATGTTGTCTGTTTTTGTCCCGTTCTTGTTGGTGTTTACTGGTTTTGTCTCTGCCCTTTCGGACTTTTGATATTCGGATACCCCATTGGTACCTCTGCTTCTCTTATATTTTAAATATAAGCTTACTTTTTTATACAGTTTCCGATAATTATATGCATCGGAACACATTACATACTGATAGATTTCAGCAATGTTGGGAATATCCGATTGCTGTTCCTTTTGCAAACAAGTGTCCTTGGCTAAATGACATTATATAATGATTTGTGATATTGAAGTAAACTCTTATAAAATAAAATTGACAAATTTTATCAAAATAGATGATGAGATTTGGAAGAAGTATACACGACACAACCCACTATATAAACGACAATTAAAAAAATCCATAATGGAAACAGCCAGCAGCTTTCAATGTGACCATTGGTTGCTGCTCGCTGTTTTTCAATTGGCCCTGGATTGAAATACAAATGACAACAAAGTTCCAGAAAATAAATTTTGCTATGCCTGACGCGCGTTTCGTCTCATCAGAGGTGCTCTACCAAAAATATTGAAAATGCCAAACACTGTATGAATATGAAGAGCATAGAACAGTATAACCAAAAATACCAAACTGGGGAACCAAATTATTACTAAGATATTCAACCTATGTCTGGGGTAGGAAGAATCTTAGGGTTTAGACAATTTTGAAATTTAGACGGATAATTCAAAGCTTTGATGTATCCTCCAACTCAAAAGCCTTGGTGCCGGAGCGGGCTAACCTCGGGGAAATTAAACTCCACCAGCAGTGCTAACCTTCACGTGTGTTCGAAATACAAATGACAACAAATTTCCAGACAATAAATTTTGTTACGCCTGACGCGCGTTTCGTCTATTCAAGACTCATCAGAGGCGCTCTACCAAAAATATTGAAAATGCCAAACACTGTATGAATATGAAGAGCATAGAACAGTATAACCAAAAATACCAAACTGGGGAACCAAATTATTACTAAGATATTCAACCTATGTCTGGGGTAGGAAAAACCTTAGGGTTTAGACAATTTTGAAATTCAGACGGATAATGTAAAGCTTTGATGTATTCTCCAACTCAAAAGCGTTGGTGCCGGAGCGGGCTTACCTCGGGGAATTTAAACTCCACCAGCAGTGCTAACCTTCACGTGTGTTCGAAATACAAATGACAACAAAGTTCCAGACAATAAATTTTGCTACGCCTGACGCGCGTTTCGTCTATTCAAGACTCATCAGAGGCGCTCTACCAAAAATGTTGAAAATGCCAAACACTGTATGAATATGAAGAGCATAGAACAGTATAACCAAAAATACCAAACTGGGGAACCAAATTATAACTAGGATATTCAACCCAAGTCTGGGGTAGGAAGAACCTTAGGGTTTAGACAATTTTGAAATTTAGACGGATAATTTAAAGCTTTGATGTCTTCTCCAACTCAAAAGCGTTGGTGCCGGAGCGGGCTAACCTCGGGGAATATAAACTCCACCAGCAGTGCTAACCTTCACGTGTGTTCGAAATACAAATGACAACAAAGTTCCAGACAATAAATTTTGCTACGCCTGACGCGCGTTACGTCTATTCAAGACTCATCAGAGGCGCTCTACCAAAATATTGAAAATGCCAAACACTGTATGAATACGAAGAGCATAGAACAGTATAACCAAAAATACCAAACTGGGGAACCAAATTATTACTAAGATATTCAACCTATGTCTGGGGTAGGAAGGACCTTAGGGTTTAGACAATTTTGAAATTTAGACGGATAATTTAAAGCTTTGATGTATTCTCCAACTCAAAAGCGTTGGTGTCGGAGCGGGCTAACCTTGGGGAATTTAAACTCCACCAGCAGTGCTAACCTTCACGTGTGTTCGAAATACAAATGACAACAAAGTTCCAGACAATAAATTTTGCTACGCCTGACGCGCGTTTCGTCTATTCAAGACTCATCAGAGGCGCTCTACCAAAAATATTGAAAATGCCAAACACTGTATGAATATGAAGAGCATAGAACAGTATAACCAAAAATACCACACTGGGGAACCAAATTATTACTAAGATATTCAACCTATGTCTGGGGTAGGAAGAATCTTAGGGTTTAGACAATTTTGAAATTTAGACGGATAATTCAAAGCTTTGATGTATTCTCCAACTCAAAAGCCTTGGTGCCGGAGCGGGCTAACCTCGGGGAATTTAAACTCCACCAGCAATGCTAACCTTCACGTGTGTTCGAAATACAAATGACAACAAAGTTCCAGACAATAAATTTTGTTACGCCTGACGCGCGTTTCGTCTATTCAAGACTCATCAGAGGCGCTCTACCAAAAATATTGAAAATGCCAAACACTGTATGAATATGAAGAGCATAGAACAGTATAACCAAAAATACCAAACTGGGGAACCAAATTATTACTAAGATATTCAACCTATGTCTGGGGTAGGAAGAACCTTAGGGTTTAGACAATTTTGAAATTCAGACGGATAATGTAAAGCTTTGATGTATTCTCCAACTCAAAAGCGTTGGTGCCGGAGCGGGCTTACCTCGGGGAATTTAAATTCCACCAGCAGTGCTAACCTTCACGTGTGTTCGAAATACAAATGACAACAAAGTTCCAGACAATAAATTTTGCTACGCCTGACGCGCGTTTCGTCTATTCAAGACTCATCAGAGGCGCTCTACCAAAAATGTTGAAAATGCCAAACACTGTATGAATATGAAGAGCATAGAACAGTACGCAGTATAACCAAAAATACCAAACTGGGGAACCAAATTATAACTAGGATATTCAACCCAAGTCTGGGGTAGGAAGAACCTTAGGGTTTAGACAATTTTGAAATTTAGACGGATAATTTAAAGCTTTGATGTCTTCTCAAACTCAAAAGCGTTGGTGCCGGAGCGGGCTAACCTCGGGGAATATAAACTCCACCAGCAGTGCTAACCTTCATGTGTGTTCGAAATACAAATGACAACAAAGTTCCAGACAATAAATTTTGCTACGCCTGACGCGCGTTACGTCTATTCAAGACTCATCAGAGGCGCTCTACCGAAATATTGAAAATGCCAAACACTGTATGAATACGAAGAGCATAGAACAGTATAACCAAAAATACCAAACTGGGGAACCAAATTATTACTAAGATATTCAACCTATATCTGGGGTAGGAAGGACCTTAGGGTTTAGACAATTTTGAAATTTAGACGGATAATTTAAAGCTTTGATGTATTCTCCAACTCAAAAGCGTTGGTGTCGGAGCGGGCTAACCTCGGGGAATTTAAACTCCACCAGCAGTGCTAACCTTCACGTGTGTTCGAAATACAAATGACAACAAAGTTCCAGACAATAAATTTTGCTACGCCTGACGCGCGTTTCGTCTATTCAAGACTCATCAGAGGCGCTCTACCAAAAATATTGAAAATGCCAAACACTGTATGAATATGAAGAGCATAGAACAGTATAACCAAAAATACCACACTGGGGAACCAAATTATTACTAAGATATTCAACCTATGTCTGGGGTAGGAAGAACCTTAGGGTTTAGACAATTTTGAAATTTAGACGGATAATTTAAAGCTTTGATGTATTCTCCAACTCAAAAGCGTTGGTGCCGGAGCGGGCTAACCTCGGGGAATATAAACTCCACCAGCAGTGCTAACCTTCACGTGTGTTCGAAATACAAATGACAACAAAGTTCCAGACAATAAATTTTCCTACGCCTGACGCGCGTTACGTCTATTCAAGACTCATCAGAGGCGCTCTACCAAAATATTGAAAATGCCAAACACTGTATGAATACGAAGAGCATAGAACAGTATAACCAAAAATACCAAACTGGGGAACCAAATTATTACTAAGATATTCAACCTATGTCTGGGGTAGGAAGGACCTTAGGGTTTAGACAATTTTGAAATTTAGACGGATAATTTAAAGCTTTGATGTATTCTCCAACTCAAAAGCGTTGGTGCCGGAGCGGGCTAACCTCGGGGAATTTAAACTCCACCAGCAGTGCTAACCTTCACGTGTGTTCGAAATACAAATGACAACAAAGTTCCAGACAACAAATTTTGCTACGCCTGACGCGCGTTTCGTCTATTCAAGACTCATCAGAGGCGCTCTACCAAAAATATTGAAAATGCCAAACACTGTATGAATATGAAGAGCATAGAACAGTATAACTAAAAATACCAAACTGGGGAACCAAATTATTACTAAGATATTCAACCTATGTCTGGGGTAGGAAGAACCTTAGGGTTTAGACAATTTTGAAATTTAGACGGATAATTTAAAGCTTTGATGTATTCTCCAACTCAAAAGCGTTGGTGCCGGAGCGGGCTAACCTCGGGGAATTTAAACTCCACCAGCAGTGCTAACCTTCACGTGTGTTCGAAATACAAATGACAACAAAGTTCCAGACAATAAGTTTTGCTACGCCTGACGCGCGTTTCGTCTATTCAAGACTCATCAGAGGCGCTCTACCAAAAATATTGAAAATGCCAAACACTGTATGAATATGAAGAGCATAGAACAGTATAACCAAAAAATACCACACTGGGGAACCAAATTATTACTAAGATATTCAACCTATGTCTGGGGTAGGAAGAACCTTAGGGTTTAGACAATTTTGAAATTTAGACGGATAATTTAAAGCTTTGATGTATTCTCCAACTCAAAAGCGTTGGTGCCGGAGCGGGCTAACCTCGGGGAATATAAACTCCACCAGCAGTGCTAACCTTCACGTGTGTTCGAAATACAAATGACAACAAAGTTCCAGACAATAAATTTTCCTACGCCTGACGCGCGTTACGTCTATTCAAGACTCATCAGAGGCGCTCTACCAAAAATATTGAAAATGCCAAACACTGTATGAATATGAAGAGCATAGAACAGTATAACTAAAAATACCAAACTGGGGAACCAAATTATTACTAAGATATTCAACCTATGTCTGGGGTAGGAAGAACCTTAGGGTTTAGACAATTTTGAAATTTAGACGGATAATTTAAAGCTTTGATGTATTCTCCAACTCAAAAGCGTTGGTGCCGGAGCGGGCTAACCTCGGGGAATTTAAACTCCACCAGCAGTGCTAACCTTCACGTGTGTTCGAAATACAAATGACAACAAAGTTCCAGACAATAAGTTTTGCTACGCCTGACACGCGTTTCGTGTATTCAAGACTCATCAGAGGCGTTCTACCAAAAATATTGAAAATGCCAAACACTGTATGAATATGAAGAGCATAGAACAGTATAACCAAAAATACCAAACTGGGGAACCAAATTATTACTAAGATATTCAACCTATGTCTGGGGTAGGAAGAACCTTAGGGTTTAGACAATTTTGAAATTTAGACGGATAATTTAAAGCTTTGATGTATTCTCCAACTCAAAAGCGTTGGTGCCGGAGCGGGCTAACCTCGGGGAATTTAAACTCCACCAGCAGTGCTAACCTTCACGTGTGTTCGAAATACAAATGACAACAAAGTTCCAGACAATAAATTTTGCTACGCCTGACGCGCGTTTCGTCTATTCAAGACTCATCAGAGGCGCTCTACCAAAAATATTGAAAATGCCAAACACTGTATGAATATGAAGAGCATAGAACAGTATAACCAAAAATACCAAACTGGGGAACCAAATTATTACTAAGATATTCAACCTATGTCTGGGGTAGGAAGAACCTTAGGGTTTAGACAATTTTGAAATTTAGACGGATAATTTAAAGCTTTGATGTATTCTCCAACTCAAAAGCGTTGGTGCCGGAGCGGGCTAACCTCGGGGAATTTAAACTCCACCAGCAGTGCTAACCTTCACGTGTGTTCGAAATACAAATAAACTACAAATGATTCAAGCCCGATCCTAAAGTCCAATGAAAGACCCTCTTCTTGACAAAAACATAAACAAAACAAAAAATTGCATAAATTCGACGAAATAGAAACATGAGCTTTGATATAGATTCCTGGTTAATGACAAGCACATTTAAAATGTTGCATATTTCACTTCTAAAACGGTATATTATTATTTTTTCTTTGACAGGGAAATGTCATTATCAAATTACTTTCCTTATTTCTTCGTTTATCGTATGCTGTTGTGTTCTTTATGTACGAAAGCCCAGAAGGCACATTCGAGATGACTGTTTCATAATAATGTATAATCAAAATAACTCTCTAAAACGCAATCCAGTGCATCATCGAAATTCGAAATTCGATATTTGAGAATTGAAACTGGAGATTCGAGATTCAAAGTTCGAAATTTAATATACTTATAACCATTCAAATTTCATTTGGACCAGGGCTGATAAGGCCTGTTTTTGGCCTCAAAGTATGGCTGAAAATTAAAAGTTCTAGTATTCTACATTCACTGTGTTATTTTTTAGGCAAGGGTAAGGAACATAATAAACAATGAAAATTATTTCAATCCATTTAATCTATATATAGAAAATGGCATTAAAAGTTTGAAGATTTTCAACAATTGGTCAAAATTAGCGGTTTAAGGATTAAGGATTCTGTGGTACATGGGTGTTGAGGTTACTTCCCAGAAGGAAACTTATTAAAATAAGATAAAAAACAGCCGATTTGGTCAATTTTGTGCAATTTGTTCAATTTTGACGTCACTATGACGTCACAGTAAGGTCAAAAATATTAAATTGTCTATGAAGCATTAAAGTACTGACATTTAACTAAGTCTTGTCACAACTTTTACTTGAATTCAAACAAAAATATTTTTTTTGCCAAAAATGACCCTTATCAACCCTAGTCCTTGTGTAATTAGGAATTCAATGGTGGCCACGCTGATTTGTTACAAATGTATTATAATATTGAATTTCAAACTTCGAATCCCAAAATTCAATTACTCCAAATTTATTGTTTGCAAAGGACGCTTTATGTATAAATATGTAGTTTACAGACCGCTGTAATTTTTTTTTCAAAGCTTGCGTAACTCTAAAGTTGATTCTGATAATGGCGCTTATGATTGCGTAAATTTTCGCTTTAAATGTGAATTATGACGTTGTCAATATTTTCTTCATTGAAATGCAATGAACATAAATAAATGAAAAATAAATTCGTTGTTAGTAAATATTTTCCGAGACTATTTATTTTTAATTTCTACTTTTAAAAATTCACGCTGCACCTGTTTTTTTTTTAATTGCATATTCGGACAATTTAAATCAAAATCAGCATTAGGGATTTTTTTGCGGAAACAAATACAGTAGAGCTCCCCGCTCTCGTGGGCATTTCGTGCCCTCTTCGGGCTGTGCTCGCTATGACAAATATGCTCATTTACCCATTAAACTTATTTAGGTTATTATGTGCAAAGTGTAATATTTGTTTTGTGTCAGATTACAAGAGGCTAAGCATTCTTGACATAAACATGATGTCAATTGGATAAAACAGAAATTAATTATTTTGTGGTACAGACAATCAAGAAGTCTTTGAATGTTGTAAAGCAACTGCTTTGTTTAATAAAAAAAATCAAGATTAGACCTTTAGTTTCGTTAAAACATGTAATTCAAATTAATTTTTTAACAATTTTACTCGTCAAAACATACTTTAAAGAAATGTTATAGGGGTGGGATTACGCAATGGCAATATGTTTTATTGACGGAGGCTATTTCCAGTCGTATATGACTTGACTTGTCACGTGTCAACTATTTCGGACGTCTTCGTTTGAATCCTGCAAAAAGACATGAACAACGTAGATCCGCCCAATTACTTTAATAGATAGCTGAGGTGACTTTAAAGTTAGTGTGTTATAACAGCTAAAGTCTGTCAGCCAGTCTGCCTGCAGATTTGCTTAACTTTTCAACACCAGAGAAAGAATGCTTTTTGCGTTTATACTGTTGGGTAAGTCGAAAAAATGTTATCATATTGTTGTTTTTTGTAATTATTTTTATATCATATTAGCCATGGTCCAATATAACCACTAAATTCTATATTATTCAAGATGATGATTTATGCTTTTATATAATTATGTTCCGGACCATATAATGAGTATCTGGACCACATGCAATGCAATGGTAATTACCATATAGGTATACTTATATGGTCGGACTGTACGTGTATGGCCGGGCTAATAAAAAATATCGATAATTCATAAAAAAAACCATTTCCGTTATCAGATTTTACTCAACGTGGTTTCGAAAAAGAATCAGATTGAAATTATTTGGATTATTTGTAAAGAAAATAAATTGTTACCCTTTGTGTGTGTGTTGGTGTTTAACGCCCTTTATCGACGCACCTGGGCCATATAGGGTGGTCAGTTTTAATGGTGGAGGAAACTTGAGTACCCAGAGGAAACCACCGAACTTTGGCAGGTAACTGATATAGTTGGGAAAGTCCTTTTTTTGTTAAATACAAACGGGACTCAAACGCCAGCTGAAAGGTGATCGGCTAGTGATCTATAGTGTGGTATTTTAACTAGCGCCTAAGACCATTCGGCCACCCAGGCCCCTAAGTACAAGAACAGAAACCTGCTTGGCGTTTTAAACAATTTTTAAATTTTCATGATAAAACCAAAAAAAAATGGTAAATTCGTGTTAGACGACCAGGCTCATGATTTTCTTCGGGACCTCTCATCCAACATAGGCGGTTATTGTTCCAATTGTTAGAATTTACTACATGTAGTACATGTATCCATTCCCCCTTTTTTATCCTTTGTGTCTTTTATTACTTCTGGTATTGTCATAGCCTTTTCGGGCTTCTGATATTTGAAATCTTCATCGTCATCATTTACTTCTTTCAATGATATCTTTATTTTTTCTAAGTTTAGCTGGAAGCACCAATGGCGTGATAGATTTGGTAGCGGTTGGTGCTTCGGCTGCTGCCGCAAGTGCTATTACATCAGGTGCAAGTATTTGCAAATACTCCAAACTATGCGGTTGTCGGTACGGTAGAAATTGAAAATTGGACGAAATATCCTCTCATATATCCATCGAGTCATATTAACGGAGGAATTCTACAGAGCACACCAGTGGCGGTTCTTCCTGGAAAGAGGGAAGCATTCGTAAGTTAAAGTGCACATGCAATTGTCGAAAATTTTGTTATTTTTTCAAATTAAATGCTCCCTCCAAAAATGGTTACATGCTGTACTACTAAAAAGAACACCATGGTAATTTTCGTTCGATATCCGTTGTCATGCTGAAGGAGCATGTGTTGTCATCATACTGGACAGAAAATGGTAAATGCTGCAAGTAAAGATTTCAACTTAACATACATCTTCAAGTTTGTTTTATTGTTTAAAACAATACAAAATGAAATAAAAAATTAAAACCAGATTATTCATTTTTTTTTATTTTAACAAATTTTCTTAAATTCTCATGTTACATTTTTTTCCGATCGCTTCGGAACACCATTATTTATCAACATAAAGGCGCCATAAAATCTTTCGAACAGAAGTGAATTATTTCGTTCCGTCAAAGCTTGCCACCTAATTCATAACGATACGCACATGCATTTGTAGCTCATTATAAGACCGTGTTTTTTTTAGAGAAGTAAATAATTTATTATGATATTCAATTGGACATGTACTGTATTCACAGTCATTAATGTAAGTTCATAAGCATGTTCTATAGATTTATAACGTGTCAAGATATTTATTACTTGGATCATACACAGTACATACATTAGTTACTTGAATATAAATGAAATAGGTACCGTAAATTTTACCAAAACATAAATGATAAAATGTTAATTAAGAGAATAGAGAAGATGGTGCACAACAGAATAAAAAAATCAAACAAACTTTTTTTTCAGTTCGATTGGTGTGTTGAACTAGGTTAAATATTAAAAACCTCTTTACAATGAAATCTGTTTTGTATGTGCTTTTATTTAATTTCTACAAACTTCATCTCATTTAAGAATTAACTGTAATTAATTTTTGGTTTATTGAACCATAAACTTAATTTTTCGTGGTGCACATTGAATAATCCGCGAAGCGGATTATGTTAAATGTGCACCACGAAAAATTCAGTTTATGGTTCTATAAACCAAAAATTTATTACAGTTAATTCTTATAAATAAATTTTAAAATACATTCCGCGTAAAAAAAATTGAAATTAAATCTTTAGTCAAACATATTCTAAAATCAGTTAATCAATCTAGCGCATTAATATTTTCACCTATCAATCAAAAAGCACGCGGAGTCCGTGCAACTGCAAAGTCAATGTTTAGGTTGCGTTCCGGTTTAATCTGGGTTTGACATTTAGACTTTAATTTCACGATAAAAAATATCCAATAAATTCTTCTGGTTTTTCTCTAAAGTTCATGAGAATATTTTTCTTTCAACGTAAATGCAATTAATACTTTTTTAATTATTATTATATCTTTGGTTAAGAAGAATTTTTTGCCAGATGATAAAGTTGTGTATTCGATGTACTTTTAAGATTCGGAAACCGGTTTAACTGGTTTGACAGAAGATTCATTTGGGCGGAGTTTCCCATCAATTATCAACCAGTTATATTTTAGTGGGCGTATATTAAAAGCAGTATAAACCAATCGAATTTGTTGCATGTTTTTTTTTGGTTCATTGAAAAATGGTCTAAATTTCTGAACAACGCAAAAGACACTAAAAATACTCTTAAATTTATTTATTATAGATTGGTCACAAAACTGGACATACGGCTACAGGGACGTACGGTACGGCCTTATGGTTGATATCAAAGAATAATAGACGAGCGGTCGTCATGTGGAGTTGCCCCTTCAATTTTGATCATTACACCAACTGGTTAGCTGTTGGGTTGACCACAGCGGGTATGGCCTATCATAAAGATTGGTTTTACCAAATGTACTACGGAAACAGCGGAAGAGGACTGAATTTTGTCAGGGGAGAATACTACTACCATACAAGAACTCTGACATACAAGGATGCCAGGTTTGAAATCACAGGAACGATGGGAACAAGCCACAAAGCCAAGGCCCGCATCATCGTCAGACCCCGATATATTGGAGACTTGGCTGCACCATTGAAATCGAAAGTAGAACATGCATTAAAAAAGAAATAGAAACTTTTTCAAACTGCATTAAAATGTATTCAAGTACATGTATTGTATAAGCATGAAAAGATCAATAGACATATATCAAAGAAAATCTTTTCGTACGTTTGTTTTTCACTTCAAATTATGCAACAAATTCTTAACTTATAAAATGTTTTTCTTACATTAGTAATACGATATTTAGATTGTTGAAAAAATGAACAGGATAACACATACATGTATAAAACCGGTCATTTAACATCTGCAGTATATTATGCAACAACGTTAACCAATGCACATTTCCAGATAGATATCTTTGTTAAAATTGTTAAACAGTTCGTTGAGTTAGCAGATTTCCTTGCACCCGAGATATTCAATTATTTTGTGTTTCCATGTTTTACATGTTGTCTGTTTTTGTCCCGTTCTTGTTGGTGTTTGCTGGTTTTGTCTCTGCCCTTTCGGACTTTTGACATTCGGGTACACCATTGGTACATCTGCTTTCTTCTAGGTATTTGCATTATGCCATACATTTTAACGCATATGAATTGAAACATGTATAACGCATTATTTAAAACGCTGACCTGTTAAGAAATGATCTGGTCTGGAAAAATCGGGCCTTTAGCTCCAAGTAAATAAAAAAACAATAATCTACCTAAGATTCTTTAGAATTGTAGGTTGAAAATAAATATTCTGTTCGCTTAGCGGCGGTAAACAGTTTTTTTCTGACCCGAAAAAGTTGGCTTATTTTTCTACTATTCAGATGTTTTTATGTTTTAGCTCACCTGTACCAAAGGTTTTTGTTAGTTGTTGCCTTCACTTGGTGTCCTTCTTCGTTGTTGTCTGTGGTCTGTTAACAACTTTTCAAAACTCTTGCTCTCAAGACTTCTATGAATTTAATGAAACTTGGTTTTATTCATCCCTTGGTCGTTTTGCACAAAAGTATTGTTTTGAATTTGAATCCGTCAAAAAACATGACCGAAATGACTCAAATTAGAACATATGGTAAAATCACATAATATTCCATTTATATTGAAAACTTTTGCAAGTACAGAAAAGGTCATGCTTAAATGTTTAGTAGGTTCCACAAATTCTCTATAAACCAAGGTCGGAAATCGTTTTTGTTTTTGTTTATATAATGAAAACTGTTGCAGACAGAGAAAAGCTGCTGCTTGCTTAATTATTCAGCTCATTCAGTCAACGAAAGACTTAAAAGTTCTGAGATGACCAGATAATGAAAAGGTGTTGCTTGCTTAATAATCAGCTTCTTTAGCTCAACTAAAGTCTCAATAAGACCAAGATGTCAGATGACTCTTTTAAAGCCCCTTATAATGTCGAAAGATGGAATTGTGTATCATGCAATGAATGTAATAAATGCAGAAAACAAAAAAATAATTGGACAAAAGAAAAGACCGAACATGTTATGCTCCTTAAAAGTTCAAAATCCTTCTAAAATGAAAATTGTAAATGATAGAGAAAAAGGTATAGTTTGATTGAATATGTAGCCCAAAAGGCGTTTTTGAGTTATCCATTGTAGCATAATGTCTCATAGAAGAATAGACGATATTGAGATGTGGAATAAATGTACGCGACACAACAAACATAAACAAACAGCAATTCAAAAAATCACAACGGAAAACAGCAAGCAGTCTTCAACATGACCATAGGTCACTGCTTACCGTCTTGCATTGGCCCAAGACTTATAATACAATACAAAAGTTTCAAAACCAATCCCTAAATCATCAACGAAAGGCCCAATTCTTGACATAAAACAGTTAACACAGAATGACAAGGACAAAAAAAGGCTTTGGCAAAGTTTCCTGGCTTAGGACAAGCACATATAAAATGTGGCGGGGTTAAACTAGTTTTATGGATCCAACCTTCCCCCTATTGATAAGCTTGCAATTGGTACCTCTGCTTCTTGCACAAAGCATACATATAAAACACATAGTCCATCAGCCAGGTCCGGAAAAAAATAATTTGAGTGGATACCCCTGTAGACCGATTTTTTATTGCAGAAATCAAAAGACAAACATGTGAACTTTATTTTGCAACTTGTTATACTTTGCAAAAAGATGCGGAAACTGGTATAACAGAGGCCCCTTTAGGGGTACTATAAACTGTCAAAAAATTTCAACCCTTATAAAACATTCTATTATACTAAGTCTACTACAATATTATTGAAAAGAAAACTTTTAACATATTAATTGTTGTCCAGACAACCAACGACAGACAAAAGTTTGTTAAAATTTTCACTCAAAGAAGTCTTAAAGGGAGATAATACAAGGAATGACTAAAATGAGGTTTTTTTCATTTTCTTTTTTCATTTCCCCAAAAAAAGTAGGATAGCTAGGTGAAATATTTTGTGGAAAGAATCTACCTACAACATAACAAATTAAATAAAACAATTCCATTAAAATATTTGTGGTACCGGTTGAAAAGTTTCGGTATTTATGAATGTAGCCCCAGTCGCCTGAAATCTATATTTTTTCATGTGTAAATACAAATGATCAACATAATGTGTTTCATTATATATTTTTTCAATTTTAGTTTATATATTTGACCTATTTGAAACTATAGTATCAGAATATAAGAACTTTAGTCTTAATTGTCGTTTAAAAGTTGCCATAATTACACGTACATGTGCATTTTGGATCATTTTGCAAGGCAGCATACAACATGTATACAATAATGGCGCTGCATGTTTGACCGTTTGTTGCACTTAGTTACAAAAGGGATACAAAGTAACTGTTATCGAGGAAATATGCCAGCCAATTAATAAAGTTCTATATGTATCTTTTTTTTTCAATTTATTTGACGCTTTGTTATGATTGTTTTGCCTTTTGAAATTACTACTAGTATATTTATAAATACTTTGAAGATCCATATTTAGCTTCTTCATTGTTGGCAGTTGTTTCCTATACCGTCTTCTAAAGAATCTAGATTTTAACGAAATTCAAAGCAATAAGCGTACTTCTAAAACAACAAAAAAGAAACTCTCATTACAATCGTAACTAAATATATTTTGAAAAACATGCCTTTTTATTGTGAACTTTTTTATGCTGCTGAGCAATGTCGTAAAGTTTGGTCAATTTTTCCCAGAAAGAAGTTAACTAAACGAAGTTGAGATCACCAAACCATTGAAGTTAGTGATTGTGCTAACCGACGAATGAATTGAAAGAAGCAAACAGGCACAAATAGGGCATTCGAGTGTCAAAAGTCCGAAAGGGCAACGACAAAACCAGTAAACATGAACAAGAACAGCACGAAGAAACACAAAACACAAAATCAACCGAACGGAAATCAACAACGCCAACTCAAGTCGTAACAAGAGTTAACTCGGGTGCTCCGGAAGAGTAAGCGGTTTTTGGCTGTTATAGCACATCCGTCGTGTTGCTAATTTTCAATTCAGTGTGTCAAATCTGGTAAAAGAAGACAAAACAAATTTCTAAGACAAACCAACATCTGCACTCATTTGAGAGATTGTCTTCGAGTACACGGTGTCTACCGTACAATTTCTTGAGTGAAGACAGCAACCGTGGAGCAACATAACCCTGTGTTAGCCTTTTCTGTGTCAAACGTGACGCTCTGCCAAGGAATCGATGTAATTGCCGCAAGCTCTGGAGTAACGAATCAACTGTGATACGAACACTTCATAAGCCGGAGCGGACGGAATGTTGCTACACAAAAAGGGAAAGTTGAAGTCATCACGTTTGTCATAGAGCTTTGTTGAAGTATTCCATGAGAGTCAATTACGAGATGTAAATCTAAATATGAAGCAGACTTCCTAGAATCCATTGTGTCCCTTATCTCAGGTTCCTGAGGATATATGAGATGGAGAAAGTCACTAAATAGAGAATTGCTCAGTGAAAGGACGGAAGATGTGGCAGTAGACTGGGTCACAAAGTATGTAACTACTACGTTTATTAATTATGTTTATTTTTAGAGATTATAACTTACATGCACTTTCTTATCACCTGCACAAATTTTGTTGGAGAAAGACAGGAACTGTTTGATATTATTTCAAAAACATGTCATAACTTTATAAACTTAAATAATAACGAAAAATTCTTTTGGTTAATGACCTGTGAAGATAAAGCTGTATTACATAACCTTTGCAGTTTTATTAAAAAGAATTGCAAATGATATTTATATCTGAACACCTGTCTTCTCCAGCAACAAATCAAAAGGGGGGTACACTTATGTTTTGTTTATTTGCTTTAGACACGAGGAGGAGTACTATTTTAAATCACTCTATATTTTATAAAGTATCTCCTTAAGCACCGTCCCTTGGTGTCTGTAGCACTTAAACAAATAATTTGATATTTAATATTTAATTAAGTTTGTCTCTCTGCTTTGGACACGAGGAAGAACACTATTTGTTTAAAAAAAAAATAAAAGTGTTTCCTTAAGCACCGTCCCTTGGTGTCCATAGCTGAGAGATGAATATCTATATCATTAACACACTGTGTATCTATTCTTATTAATATAGTCAACCATGCTTGTTCCACACAAACACACACATGCATTATATATTTTGCATTACAATTAATTTATATAAACAATTGCAGTATTGCTAAGCTATGTCTGTTATGTACTGTTTTAAATCATAAATGTTAATTGTCATTGCCTGCAAAGGTCCTTGATTGGCTGAAATAAAATAATGTCTAATGTCTAATGTATCTCTTATAATAGATTCTTTTATACTAAAGACTTGTATAAAGGAATAACTCT
Source organism: Arcuatula senhousia (assembly GCA_963971305.1). Taxonomy (NCBI): domain Eukaryota; kingdom Metazoa; phylum Mollusca; class Bivalvia; order Mytilida; family Mytilidae; genus Arcuatula; species Arcuatula senhousia. The sequence goes on along the minus strand of OZ020317.1, from coordinate 9,055,570 downwards.
CTTTTTAGCTCACCTGACCCGAAGGGTCATGTGAGCTATTGCCATCACTTTGCGTCCGTGTCGTCCGTCGTCCGTTAGCTTTTTTCAAACATCTTCTTCTCTAAAACTGCTTGGCTAAATGCAGCCAAACTTGATATTGTTGTTCCTTAGGGTATTGTGCAAAAAGTTTGCGTTCAGATTTTTGATACGTCAAAAAACATGGCCGCTGTTACTAAAAATAGAACAAGGGGGGTCAAATACAGTTTTTTGCAAATAACTCAAAAACGGTCACAGATATCAAAATTCTGGCTGGGTAAAAGTGATCAGCCCCTCAAGTTCTACATGCCCAGAAATTTTCAAGAAGATCCAACAACCGATGTAGGAGTTATTGCCCTTTTTCTGGATTTTTTCAAAATTTTGCACTTATTTTGCCCTATATCTTAAAAACTATACACGATATTTTAAGAATTCAAATTGCATATGATTAAGCACATCAAGATCTACATTTCATGTAATTAGGTCAAAGCTGTAGAACCTTTTCTTTTAGGAGTTATGGCCCTTAAAGCGTCAAAATTTACCATTTTTCATTACTTTTCCCCTGAATTTCAAAGATTAACTTGTCTTACACCATACATCCAACTTCAACCAAACTTGGCACAGTTGTTTAATAGCATACATGCTACAATTCTATCGTTCAGATAGATTTTTGATTCGTCAAAAGATATGGCCGCCATGGCTAAAAATAGAACATAGGGGTAAATTTCATTTTTTTGCTAATATCTCAAAAATGGTTACAGATATCAAAATTCTGATGGGAAACAAAAGTGATCAGCATCTCAAGATCTACCTGCTCTGAAAGTTTCAAGAAGATCCAACAATTGATATAGGAGTTATTGCCCTTTTTCTGGATTTTTTCAAAATTTTTCACTTATTTAGCCATATATCTTGAAAACTATACAAGATATCTAAAAAAATAAATTGCATATGATTAAGCGCTTCAAGATCTACATTAAATGTATTAAGGTCAAAGCTGTAGGACCATTTCTTTTAGGAGTTATTGTCCTAAAACAACAAAACTTGACATTTTTTCATTACTTTTTCCCTGAATTTCAATATTCACTCGTCTGACACCCTAATGTCAACTGCATCTTAACTTGGCACACATGTTTAATAGCTTATATGCTACAACTCTATCGTTCAGATTTATGATTCGTCAAAACTCATGGCGGCCATGGCTAATAGAACATAGGGGTAAATTTCATTTTTTTGCTAATAACTTAAAACTGGTTTCAGATATCAAAATTGTGCAAGAATCAAAAGTAATCAGCATATTAAGATCTACCTGTCTTGAAATTTTGGAAAAGAGCTGACTGCTGATGTTGGAGTTATTGCCCTTTTTCGTACTTTTTGCCCAATTTTGCACTTATTAAGCCCAATATCTTGAAAACTAACCAAGATATTTCAGAAATTTAAATCACGTATGGTTAAGCACATTAATATCTACAATATATATGTATCTGTGTAGTTCAGGTGAGCGATTCAGGCTCCTGGGAGCCTCTTGTTAATTGCCATTAATGCTCTTAGCTGGATTTTTTTGAATTTTGTACCCTTATTTATTGTATATATGACAATGATAACAAGTTACAGCAAATATGCAAATATGTGTTTTAATGGGAACATCATTGTTTGTTGTAGGTTGTGTCACGTACACTTATCCCACATCTCATTATCTTGTATTAATGATGCTTTTTTTTGCTCTAAAAATTTTAACATGTTTTTATGCAATAAATGTGATATTTTACAGGAATATATATTGGACTGACTCGAGAAAAAGGACTATAGCTGTTGCCCTTGACGATGGAAGATACATGAGAACCCTAATTTCTACAGGACTGGACTACCCACAATCCATAGTTGTAAATCCTAAATTAGGGTTTGTACTTTTCTTCAACTTAAAAATATATTTGAAGGCAATCAACCTCTATATTAAACACCAAGGGCAGGTTCAGAAATTTTAAGATATGTTTGGTCCAACCAGAATCTAGGGTGAGAGAGTGGGAAGTAGGTATGATTCACAGCCCATTTTACTGAAAATCTGCATGAAAATGGAAACAATTTGAATGATCTCAGAAAACATATCCCCCCCTGCCCCTTTCAGTCTGCGCCTTTAGCCACTAGCCCAAAGCCCCTGTCTAGTAAAAATCATAACTATAAGGTATAGTCTAGCGAAGTTCCAAAATCAGACTGAAAATCTGAAACATGAAGAGTGACCATCCATAAATACCATAACTGATAAGTGTGACTGATTCCATTTTCATTTCAGTTTGATGTTCTGGACGGATACCAGTATAAGTTATCCAAAAATAGAACGGTCATGGATGAATGGAGATCACAGACAAACGCTCGTCAGCACCAGAATAAGTAGTCCAGCCAGCTTGACCATCGATGATTTTAATGGTGACCGTGTGTATTGGTGCGACTCGAAGGAAAACATCATAGAGTCAATGAGGCCAGATGGAAGTGATAGAGTTATTGTAGTGGGACAAGGTAACATTTTGATACCCCTGCTTAAATAGTTAAACAAAAACAATGTTGTGCTTAAGAGATGGGATGCAGAATAAGTGTAGCCCACACAACTCCACAATGGGAAACAGGCAGCGGCCTTCAGTGTGATCAGTGGTAGCAGCTTGCTGTCTTGCATACATCATTATGCAGTTGGGATGCCAGCACACGAGTCACAAAAAATTTCATAGGATTGTAGTACTGTATATCGTGATATTTTTGCTATGTTTGCGTAACATAATAAAATAAAACCTGCAAAAAGAACAGAAAAAAAACTGCCCAAATTTTTAGCTCACCTTGCCGAAGGCAATGTGAGCTTTTGCAATCACTTGGCGTCCGTCGTCCGTCGTCTGTCGTCCGTTGTTCAACTTTTCAAAAATCTTCTTCTCTGAAACCACTTGGCCAAATGTAATGAAACTTAGTAGGGTTGTTCTGTAGTATGTCCTCTACAAAACTATCGTTGAAAATTTTGATCCGACAAAAAACATGGCCGCCATGGCTAAAAATAGAACATAGGGGTAAATTGCAGTTTTTTGCAAATTACTCAAAAACTGTAACAGATATCAAAATTCTGGCATAGGGTAAAAGTCATCAGCACCTCAAGATCTACCTGCCCAGAAATTTTCAAGAAGATCCAACAACCGATGTAGGAGTTATTGCCCTTTTTCTGGATTTTTTTCAAAAAATTTACTTATTTAGCCCTTTATCTTGAAAACTATAGAAACAACTTTTTTCATTTCTGAATCTTTGAAGTTTTATTTGCTGTTTTAAACAATTTTTAAGTACAATTTTCGTGTCGAACAAATGCTTAAATCCATTATATTTTTACATTTCATTTGAAGGTTTTTCTATCTTTTTTACATCAGGTCGCTCACAACACTGCATCTGGAGTCTATGGAACATGGGTAACTGCCTCTTGGTTAATATCAAGTTCAAATCGACGAGCAGTCGTCATGTGGAGTTGCCCCATCAATTTCAATCGTTACAGTAACTGGCTGGCCGTTGGACTTACGACACCGGGTGTGCAATCCCATCGAGACTGGTTCGATCAAATGTACTACAAAAGTAACGGAAATGAGCTAAATTTCGTCAGGGGAGAGTACTACCACAACACCGAAACCATATCAATAAAGGACGATAAGTTTGAGGTTACTGGTATTATGGGAACGAGTCACAAAGCAAAGGCTCGCATAATTGTGAAGCCAAGACACCTGAATGATTTAGCTTCATCACTGAAAACCAAATTAGAAAATGCATTAATATAGAAATAAAGCCTTTTTTTTATCTTTTATCGAAAAAAAAGTTTTATGGTTAGTATTTGGTTAGTGTATGAGCAAGAACAAAACTAATAAGCATACATCAAAGCAAATATCTTTGTTTTTATCTCTTAAAAGTATACAACACATTGTATGCCATGAAATATCATTTGTAACATGAGTAGTAATATACTAAATCAGTGTACCTGGCAAAACATCCAAGCATAAAACTGGTCATTTTAAAGAAGCAAAGAGGCACCAATTGGGCATTCGAATGTCAAACGCGACGGGTGTGCTATAGCAAGCAGGAACTGCTTACTCTTCCAAAGCACTTGAGTTCACTCTTGTTTCGACTGGAGTTCGCGTTGTTGATTGATATTCAGTTATTTTGTGTTTCCATGTTTTGCATGTTGTCTGTTTTTGTCCCGTTCTTGTTGGTGTTTACTGGTTCTGTCTCTGCCCTTTCGGACTTTTGACATTCGGATACCCCATTGGTACATCTGCTTCCTTCTAGGTATTAGCATTATGCCATACATTTTAACGCATATGAATTGAAACATGTATAACGCATTATTTAAAACGCTGACCTGTTAAGAAATGATCTGGTCTGGAAAAAGTAGAAATCAGGCCTTTAGCTCCAAGTAAATAAAAAAACAATAATCTACCTAAGATTCTTTAGAATTGTAGGTTGAAAATAAATATTCTGTTCGCTTAGCGGCGGTAAACATTTTTTTCTGACCCGCAAAAGTTGGCTTATTTTTCTACTATTCAGATGTTTTAATGTTTTAGCTCACCTGTACCAAAGGTCTTTGTTAGTTGTTGCCTTCACTTGGTGTCTTTCTTCGTTGTTGTCTGCGGTCTGTTAACAACTTTTCAAAACTCTTGCTCTCAAGACTTCAATGAATTTAATGAAACTTGGTTTTATTCATCCTTTGGGCGTTTTGCACAAAAGTATTGTTTTGAATTTGAATCCGTCAAAAAAACATGACCGAAATTACTCAAATTAGAACATATGGTAAAATCAAATAATATTCCATTTATATTGAAAACTTTTGCAGGTACAGAAAAGGTCATGCTTAAATGTTTAGTAGGTTCCACAAATTCTCTATAAACCAAGGTCGAAAATCGTTTTTGTTTTTGTTTATATAATGAAAACTGTTGCAGACAGAGAAAAGCTGCTGCTTGCTTAATTATTCAGCTCATTCAGTCAACGAAAGACTTAAAATTTCTGAGATGACCCGATAATGAAAAGGTGTTGCTTGCTTAATAATCAGCTTCTTTAGCTCAACTAAAGTCTCAATAAGACCAAGATGTCAGATGACTCTTTTAAAGCCCCTTATAATGTCGAAATATGGAAATGTGTATCATGCAATGAATGTAATAAATGCAGAAAACAAAAAATAATTGGACAAAAGAAAAGACCGAACATGTTATGCCCCTTAAAAGTTCAAAATCCTTCTAAAATGAAAATTGTAAATGATAGAGAAAAAGGTATAGTTTGATGGAATATGTAGCCCAAAAGGCGTTTTTGAGTTATCCATTGTAGCATAATGTCTCATAGAAGAATAGAAACAAACAACAATTTAAAAAATCACAACGGAAAACAGCAAGCAGTCTTCAACATGACCATAGGTCACTGCTTACCGTCTTGCATTGGCCCAAGACTTATAATACAATACAAAAGTTTCAAAACCAATCCCTAAATCATCAACGAAAGGCCCAATTCTTGACATAAAACAGTTAACACAGAATGACAAGGACAAAAAAAGGCTTTGGCAAAGTTTCCTGGCTTAGGACAAGCACATATAAAATGTGGCGGGGTTAAACTAGTTTTATGGATCCAACCTTCCCCCTATTGATAAGCTTGCAATTGGTACCTCTGCTTCTTGCACAAAGCATACATATAAAACACATAGTCCATCAGCCAGGTCCGGAAAAAAATAATTTGAGTGGATACCCCTGTAGACCGATTTTTTATTGCAGAAATCAAAAGACAAACATGTGAACTTTATTTTGCAACTTGTTATACTTTGCAAAAAGATGCGGAAACTGGTATAACAGAGGCCCCTTTAGGGGTACTATAAACTGTCAAAAAATTTCAACCCTTATAAAACATTCTATTATACTAAGTCTACTACAATATTATTGAAAAGAAAACTTTTAACATATTAATTGTTGTCCAGACAACCAACGACAGACAAAAGTTTGTTAAAATTTTCACTCAAAGAAGTCTTAAAGGGAGATAATACAAGGAATGACTAAAATGAGGTTTTTTTTCATTTTCTTTTTTCATTTCCCAAAAAAAAGTAGGATAGCTAGGTGAAATATTTTGTGGAAAGAATCTACCTACAACATAACAAATTAAATAAAACAATTCCATTAAAATATTTGTGGTACCGGTTGAAAAGTTTCGGTATTTATGAATGTAGCCCCAGTCGCCTGAAATCTATATTTTTTCATGTGTAAATACAAATGATCAACATAATGTGTTTCATTATATATTTTTTCAATTTTAGTTTATATATTTGACCTATTTGAAACTATAGTATCAGAATATAAGAACTTTAGTCTTAATTGTCGTTTAAAAGTTGCCATAATTACACGTACATGTGCATTTTGGATCATTTTGCAAGGCAGCATACAACATGTATACAATAATGGCGCTGCATGTTTGACCGTTTGTTGCACTTAGTTACAAAAGGGATACAAAGTAACTGTTATCGAGGAAATATGCCAGCCAATTAATAAAGTTCTATATGTATCTTTTTTTTTCAATTTATTTGACGCTTTGTTATGATTGTTTTGCCTTTTGAAATTACTACTAGTATATTTATAAATACTTTGAAGATCCATATTTAGCTTCTTCATTGTTGGCAGTTGTTTCCTGTACCGTCTTCTAAAGAATCTAGATTTTAACGAAATTCAAAGCAATAAGCGTACTTCTAAAACAACAAAAAAGAAACTCTCATTACAATCGTAACTAAATATATTTTGAAAAACATGCCTTTTTATTGTGAACTTTTTTATGCTGCTGAGCAATGTCGTAAAGTTTGGTCAATTTTTCCCAGAAAGAAGTTAACTAAACGAAGTTGAGATCACCAAACCATTGAAGTTAGTGATTGTGCTAACCGACGAATGAATTGAAAGAAGCAAACAGGCACAAATAGGGCATTCGAGTGTCAAAAGTCCGAAAGGGCAACGACAAAACCAGTAAACATGAACAAGAACAGCACGAAGAAACACAAAACACAAAATCAACCGAACGGAAATCAACAACGCCAACTCAAGTCGTAACAAGAGTTAACTCGGGTGCTCCGGAAGAGTAAGCGGTTTTTGGCTGTTATAGCACATCCGTCGTGTTGCTAATTTTCAATTCAGTGTGTCAAATCTGGTAAAAGAAGACAAAACAAATTTCTAAGACAAACCAACATCTGCACTCATTTGAGAGATTGTCTTCGAGTACACGGTGTCTACCGTACAATTTCTTGAGTGAAGACAGCAACCGTGGAGCAACATAACCCTGTGTTAGCCTTTTCTGTGTCAAACGTGACGCTCTGCCAAGGAATCGATGTAATTGCCGCAAGCTCTGGAGTAACGAATCAACTGTGATACGAACACTTCATAAGCCGGAGCGGACGGAATGTTGCTACACAAAAAGGGAAAGTTGAAGTCATCACGTTTGTCATAGAGCTTTGTTGAAGTATTCCTTGAGAGTCAATTACGAGATGTAAATCTAAATATGAAGCAGACTTCCTAGAATCCATTGTGTCCCTTATCTCAGGTTCCTGAGGATATATGAGATGGAGAAAGTCACTAAATAGAGAATTGCTCAGTGAAAGGACGGAAGATGTGGCAGTAGACTGGGTCACAAAGTATGTAACTACTACGTTTATTAATTATGTTTATTTTTAGAGATTATAACTTACATGCACTTTCTTATCACCTGCACAAATTTTGTTGGAGAAAGACAGGAACTGTTTGATATTATTTCAAAAACATGTCATAACTTTATAAACTTAAATAATAACGAAAAATTCTTTTGGTTAATGACCTGTGAAGATAAAGCTGTATTACATAACCTTTGCAGTTTTATTAAAAAGAATTGCAAATGATATTTATATCTGAACACCTGTCTTCTCCAGCAACAAATCAAAAGGGGGGTACACTTATGTTTTGTTTATTTGCTTTAGACACGAGGAGGAGTACTATTTTAAATCACTCTATATTTTATAAAGTATCTCCTTAAGCACCGTCCCTTGGTGTCTGTAGCACTTAAACAAATAATTTGATATTTAATATTTAATTAAGTTTGTCTCTCTGCTTTGGACACGAGGAAGAACACTATTTGTTTAAAAAAAAATAAAAGTGTTTCCTTAAGCACCGTCCCTTGGTGTCCATAGCTGAGAGATGAATATCTATATCATTAACACACTGTGTATCTATTCTTATTAATATAGTCAACCATGCTTGTTCCACACAAACACACACATGCATTATATATTTTGCATTACAATTAATTTATATAAACAATTGCAGTATTGCTAAGCTATGTCTGTTATGTACTGTTTTAAATCATAAATGTTAATTGTCATTGCCTGCAAAGGTCCTTGATTGGCTGAAATAAAATAATGTCTAATGTCTAATGTATCTCTTATAATAGATTCTTTTATACTAAAGACTTGTATAAAGGAATAACTCTCTTTTTAGCTCACCTGACCCGAAGGGTCATGTGAGCTATTGCCATCACTTTGCGTCCGTCCGTCGTCCGTCGTCTGTCGTCCGTCCGTCGTCCGTCGTCTGTCGTCCGTCGTCCGTTAGCTTTTTTCAAACATCTTCTTCTCTAAAACTGCTTGGCTAAATGCAGCCAAACTTGATATTGTTGTTCCTTAGGGTATTGTGCAAAAAGTTTGCGTTCAGATTTTTGATACGTCAAAAAACATGGCCGCTGTTACTAAAAATAGAACAAGGGGGGTCAAATACAGTATTTTGCAAATAACTCAAAAACGGTCACAGATATCAAAATTCTGGCTTGGGTAAAAGTGATCAGCCCCTCAAGTTCTACATGCCCAGAAATTTTCAAGAAGATCCAACAACCGATGTAGGAGTTATTGCCCTTTTTCTGGATTTTTTCAAAATTTTGCACTTATTTTGCCCTATACCTTAAAAACTATACACGATATTTTAAGAATTCAAATTGCATATGATTAAGCACATCAAGATCTACATTTCATGTAATTAGGTCAAAGCTGTAGAACCTTTTCTTTTAGGAGTTATGGCCCTTAAAGCGTCAAAATTTACCATTTTTCATTACTTTTCCCCTGAATTTCAAAGATTAACTTGTCTTACACCATACATCCAACTTCAACCAAACTTGGCACAGTTGTTTAATAGCATACATGCTACAATTCTATCGTTCAGATAGATTTTTGATTCGTCAAAAGATATGGCCGCCATGGCTAAAAATAGAACATAGGGGTAAATTTCATTTTTTTGCTAATATCTCAAAAATGGTTACAGATATCAAAATTCTGATGGGAAACAAAAGTGATCAGCATCTCAAGATCTACCTGCTCTGAAAGTTTCAAGAAGATCCAACAATTGATATAGGAGTTATTGCCCTTTTTCTGGATTTTTTCAAAATTTTTCACTTATTTAGCCATATATCTTGAAAACTATACAAGATATCTAAAAAAATAAATTGCATATGATTAAGCGCTTCAAGATCTACATTAAATGTATTAAGGTCAAAGCTGTAGGACCATTTCTTTTAGGAGTTATTGTCCTAAAACAACAAAACTTGACATTTTTTCATTACTTTTTCCCTGAATTTCAATATTCACTCGTCTGACACCCTAATGTCAACTGCATCTTAACTTGGCACACATGTTTAATAGCTTATATGCTACAACTCTATCGTTCAGATTTATGATTCGTCAAAACTCATGGCGGCCATGGCTAATAGAACATAGGGGTAAATTTCATTTTTTTGCTAATAACTTAAAACTGGTTTCAGATATCAAAATTGTGCAAGAATCAAAAGTAATCAGCATATTAAGATCTACCTGTCTTGAAATTTTGGAAAAGAGCTGACTGCTGATGTTGGAGTTATTGCCCTTTTTCGTACTTTTTGCCCAATTTTGCACTTATTAAGCCCAATATCTTGAAAACTAACCACGATATTTCAGAAATTTACGTATGGTTAAGCACATTAATATCTACAATATATATGTATCTGTGTAATTCAGGTGAGCGATTCAGGCTCCTGGGAGCCTCTTGTTAATTGCCATTAATGCTCTTAGCTGGATTTTTTTGAATTTTGTACCCTTATTTATTGTATATATGACAATGATAACAAGTTACAGCAAATATGCAAATATGTGTTTTAATGGGAACATCATTGTTTGTTGTAGGTTGTGTCACGTACACTTATCCCACATCTCATTATCTTGTATTAATGATGCTTTTTTTGCTCTAAAAATTTTAACATGTTTTTATGCAATAAATGTGATATTTTACAGGAATATATATTGGACTGACTCGAGAAAAAGGACTATAGCTGTTGCCCTTGACGATGGAAGATACATGAGAACCCTAATTTCTACAGGACTGGACTACCCACAATCCATAGTTGTAAATCCTAAATTAGGGTTTGTACTTTTCTTCAACTTAAAAATATATTTGAAGGCAATCAACCTCTATATTAAACACCAAGGGCAGGTTCAGAAATTTTAAGATATGTTTGGTCCAACCAGAATCTAGGGTGAGAGAGTGGGAAGTAGGTATGATTCACAGCCCATTTTACTGAAAATCTGCATGAAAATGGAAACAATTTGAATGATCTCAGAAAACATATCCCCCCCTGCCCCTTTCAGTCTGCGCCTTTAGCCACTAGCCCAAAGCCCCTGTCTAGTAAAAATCATAACTATAAGGTATAGTCTAGCGAAGTTCCAAAATCAGACTGAAAATCTGAAACATGAAGAGTGACCATCCATAATTACCATAACTGATAAGTGTGACTGATTCCATTTTCATTTCAGTTTGATGTTCTGGACGGATACCAGTATAAGTTATCCAAAAATAGAACGGTCATGGATGAATGGAGATCACAGACAAACGCTCGTCAGCACCAGAATAAGTAGTCCAGCCAGCTTGACCATCGATGATTTTAATGGTGACCGTGTGTATTGGTGCGACTCGAAGGAAAACATCATAGAGTCAATGAGGCCAGATGGAAGTGATAGAGTTATTGTAGTGGGACAAGGTAACATTTTGATACCCCTGCTTAAATAGTTAAACAAAAACAATGTTGTGCTTAAGAGATGGGATGCAGAATAAGTGTAGCCCACACAACTCCACAATGGGAAACAGGCAGCGGCCTTCAGTGTGATCAGTGGTAGCAGCTTGCTGTCTTGCATACATCATTATGCAGTTGGGATGCCAGCACACGAGTCACAAAAAATTTCATAGGATTGTAGTACTGTATATCGTGATATTTTTGCTATGTTTGCGTAACATAATAAAATAAAACCTGCAAAAAGAACAGAAAAAAAACTGCCCAAATTTTTAGCTCACCTTGCCGAAGGCAATGTGAGCTTTTGCAATCACTTGGCGTCCGTCGTCCGTCGTCTGTCGTCCGTTGTTCAACTTTTCAAAAATCTTCTTCTCTGAAACCACTTGGCCAAATGTAATGAAACTTAGTAGGGTTGTTCTGTAGTATGTCCTCTACAAAACTATCGTTGAAAATTTTGATCCGACAAAAAACATGGCCGCCATGGCTAAAAATAGAACATAGGGGTAAATTGCAGTTTTTTGCAAATTACTCAAAAACTGTAACAGATATCAAAATTCTGGCATAGGGTAAAAGTCATCAGCACCTCAAGATCTACCTGCCCAGAAATTTTCAAGAAGATCCAACAACCGATGTAGGAGTTATTGCCCTTTTTCTGGATTTTTTTCAAAAAATTTACTTATTTAGCCCTTTATCTTGAAAACTATAGAAACAACTTTTTTCATTTCTGAATCTTTGAAGTTTTATTTGCTGTTTTAAACAATTTTTAAGTACAATTTTCGTGTCGAACAAATGCTTAAATCCATTATATTTTTACATTTCATTTGAAGGTTTTTCTATCTTTTTTACATCAGGTCGCTCACAACACTGCATCTGGAGTCTATGGAACATGGGTAACTGCCTCTTGGTTAATATCAAGTTCAAATCGACGAGCAGTCGTCATGTGGAGTTGCCCCATCAATTTCAATCGTTACAGTAACTGGCTGGCCGTTGGACTTACGACACCGGGTGTGCAATCCCATCGAGACTGGTTCGATCAAATGTACTACAAAAGTAACGGAAATGAGCTAAATTTCGTCAGGGGAGAGTACTACCACAACACCGAAACCATATCAATAAAGGACGATAAGTTTGAGGTTACTGGTATTATGGGAACGAGTCACAAAGCAAAGGCTCGCATAATTGTGAAGCCAAGACACCTGAATGATTTAGCTTCATCACTGAAAACCAAATTAGAAAATGCATTAATATAGAAATAAAGCCTTTTTTTTATCTTTTATCGAAAAAAAAGTTTTATGGTTAGTATTTGGTTAGTGTATGAGCAAGAACAAAACTAATAAGCATACATCAAAGCAAATATCTTTGTTTTTATCTCTTAAAAGTATACAACACATTGTATGCCATGAAATATCATTTGTAACATGAGTAGTAATATACTAAATCAGTGTACCTGGCAAAACATCCAAGCATAAAACTGATCATTTTAAAGAAGCAAAGAGGCACCAATTGGGCATTCGAATGTCAAACGCGACGGGTGTGCTATAGCAAGCAGGAACTGCTTACTCTTCCAAAGCACTTGAGTTCACTCTTGTTTCGACTGGAGTTCGCGTTGTTGATTGATATTCAGTTATTTTGTGTTTCCATGTTTTGCATGTTGTCTGTTTTTGTCCCGTTCTTGTTGGTGTTTACTGGTTCTGTCTCTGCCCTTTCGGACTTTTGACATTCGGATACCCCATTGGTACATCTGCTTCCTTCTAGGTATTAGCATTATGCCATACATTTTAACGCATATGAATTGAAACATGTATAACGCATTATTTAAAACGCTGACCTGTTAAGAAATGATCTGGTCTGGAAAAAGTAGAAATCAGGCCTTTAGCTCCAAGTAAATAAAAAAACAATAATCTACCTAAGATTCTTTAGAATTGTAGGTTGAAAATAAATATTCTGTTCGCTTAGCGGCGGTAAACATTTTTTTCTGACCCGCAAAAGTTGGCTTATTTTTCTACTATTCAGATGTTTTAATGTTTTAGCTCACCTGTACCAAAGGTCTTTGTTAGTTGTTGCCTTCACTTGGTGTCTTTCTTCGTTGTTGTCTGCGGTCTGTTAACAACTTTTCAAAACTCTTGCTCTCAAGACTTCAATGAATTTAATGAAACTTGGTTTTATTCATCCTTTGGGCGTTTTGCACAAAAGTATTGTTTTGAATTTGAATCCGTCAAAAAAACATGACCGAAATTACTCAAATTAGAACATATGGTAAAATCAAATAATATTCCATTTATATTGAAAACTTTTGCAGGTACAGAAAAGGTCATGCTTAAATGTTTAGTAGGTTCCACAAATTCTCTATAAACCAAGGTCGAAAATCGTTTTTGTTTTTGTTTTGTTTGCTCATAAAAACAAACTGTTTGCCTGTTTTGTAGACTTCAAAAAGGCCTTTGATACAGTTTTACATGAAGCAATTTACTTAAAAATGCTCAAAAGTGGTATTGGGGGTCTATTTTATAAAATTCTTCAGAATATGTACAGTAAGTCTATCCTAGCTGTGAGACATGGTGATTCCCTTTCTGAAAATTTCTACTCTAATATTGGAGTTAGACAAGGAGATGTGTTGAGTCCTAATCTGTTTAAGCTCTTCATAAATGATCTTCCCAAGTATCTTGAAGACTCTTCTGACCCAATTTTTCTTAATAACCGCAGAATAGATTGCTTGCTATATGCAGATGATGTTGTTTTGCTTTCAACCTCTGCATCTGGCCTCCAAAGTAAACTTGATAAGTTAGGAAAATTTAGTAAAGATTGGTGTATAGATCTGAATATTAATAAAACCAAAATTGTGATTTTCAATAAAACAGGTAAATTACTAAAAAATAAATTCTTCTTTCTTGGTAAAGAGCTTGATAATGTTACTAAATACAAGTATCTTGGCATAATCTTCTCTGCCTGTGGCTCTTTCAATGAAACCAAACATGACCTGTACAGAAAAGCAATGAAAGGATTGTACAAACTTAAGTCTGATCTGTTCTCCCTTGGTCCTAGTATAAAGTCTGCTATACATGTTTTTGACCACACCATTAGATCCATTTTAGATTATGGATCTGAAATATGGGGTTGTTTTCTTCCAAAAAGTATGAAATCAGATAGTCTATGTAATTTTAGAAGATTGCCAGGTGTCTTCCCCTCTGTTAAGTTAGAACTACACTTTCTAAAATACCTTTCGTTTGTTAACAAAAAATCCTCAAACTTTGCTATTATGTCTGAATTTGGCAGAATTCCTATGGCATTTACACATTTTAAGGCAGTGTTAAATTATTGGCACCGAATTGTTACATGTCCATCGGATCTTTTAAAAGATGCCTACTCTGATTTGAAGGATTTACATCATAATGGTGCAGACACCTGGTACTCATCACTTTCACATTTACTAAAAATCTTAAATATTGATTTGGAGAGGGGTCCAAGTCATCTAAATAAACATTATTTTAAACATTTAATTAAAAACCAGATGAAACATATATATATTGATAACTGGTATAAAACTCGTGACAATCTTATTAAAGAAGATGGTAAACTTAGAACATATCTTTCAATTAAAACCAATTTTGGAACTGAAAAATACCTTAACCTTATAGAAAGACCTGAGTTAAGAAAATGCATAGCAAGATTCAGAACCAGCAACCATAAATTATTCATTGAGACTGGACGATATACTAAACCCTTAACAAAAAAAGAAGAAAGAATTTGTCAAAAATGTAATTTAAATGAAATTGAAAATGAACTCCATTTCTTTACCTCTTGTCCTACGTTTTCTGATCTCAGAAATAAATTATTTGAAAGTATTCAAAAATATAATATTAACTTCACCCAGTTATCAAACTTTAATAAATTCTACTGGTGCTTCAATAATGAAGATATAAGAACTCTGAATGACTTGGGCTCCTTCCTGCTAAATTGTAATGTGACTTAATTTTTAATATTTTCATTGTTAATTCTCATGAATGTGAACTGACTCCTATTTTTATTTATAGTCACTCCATATAATATGTGAGTACACTGATCATATATGTTTGTATTTGTAAATGCCCCTTGTGGGCCCATAATTGGCTAATAAAAATTTGTATTTGTATTTGTATTTGTATAATGAAAACTGTTGCAGACAGAGAAAAGCTGCTGCTTGCTTAATTATTCAGCTCATTCAGTCAACGAAAGACTTAAAATTTCTGAGATGACCCGATAATGAAAAGGTGTTGCTTGCTTAATAATCAGCTTCTTTAGCTCAACTAAAGTCTCAATAAGACCAAGATGTCAGATGACTCTTTTAAAGCCCCTTATAATGTCGAAATATGGAAATGTGTATCATGCAATGAATGTAATAAATGCAGAAAACAAAAAATAATTGGACAAAAGAAAAGACCGAACATGTTATGCCCCTTAAAAGTTCAAAATCCTTCTAAAATGAAAATTGTAAATGATAGAGAAAAAGGTATAGTTTGATGGAATATGTAGCCCAAAAGGCGTTTTTGAGTTATCCATTGTAGCATAATGTCTCATAGAAGAATAGAAACAAACAGCAATTTAAAAAATCACAACGGAAAACAGCAAGCAGTCTTCAACATGACCATAGGTCACTGCTTACCGTCTTGCATTGGCCCAAGACTTATAATACAATACAAAAGTTTCAAAACCAATCCCTAAATCATCAACGAAAGGCCCAATTCTTGACATAAAACAGTTAACACAGAATGACAAGGACAAAAAAAGGCTTTGGCAAAGTTTCCTGGCTTAGGACAAGCACATATAAAATGTGGCGGGGTTAAACTAGTTTTATGGATCCAACCTTCCCCCTATTGATAAGCTTGCAATTGGTACCTCTGCTTCTTGCACAAAGCATACATATAAAACACATAGTCCATCAGCCAGGTCCGGAAAAAAATAATTTGAGTGGATACCCCTGTAGACCGATTTTTTATTGCAGAAATCAAAAGACAAACATGTGAACTTTATTTTGCGACTTGTTATACTTTGCAAAAAGATGCGGAAACTGGTATAACAGAGGCCCCTTTAGGGGTACTATAAACTGTCAAAAAATTTCAACCCTTATAAAACATTCTATTATACTAAGTCTACTACAATATTATTGAAAAGAAAACTTTTAACATATTAATTGTTGTCCAGACAACCAACGACAGACAAAAGTTTGTTAAAATTTTCACTCAAAGAAGTCTTAAAGGGAGATAATACAAGGAATGACTAAAATGAGGTTTTTTTCATTTTCTTTTTTCATTTCCCAAAAAAAAGTAGGATAGCTAGGTGAAATATTTTGTGGAAAGAATCTACCTACAACATAACAAATTAAATAAAACAATTCCATTAAAATATTTGTGGTACCGGTTGAAAAGTTTCGGTATTTATGAATGTAGCCCCAGTCGCCTGAAATCTATATTTTTTCATGTGTAAATACAAATGATCAACATAATGTGTTTCATTATATATTTTTTCAATTTTAGTTTATATATTTGACCTATTTGAAACTATAGTATCAGAATATAAGAACTTTAGTCTTAATTGTCGTTTAAAAGTTGCCATAATTACACGTACATGTGCATTTTGGATCATTTTGCAAGGCAGCATACAACATGTATACAATAATGGCGCTGCATGTTTGACCGTTTGTTGCACTTAGTTACAAAAGGGATACAAAGTAACTGTTATCGAGGAAATATGCCAGCCAATTAATAAAGTTCTATATGTATCTTTTTTTTTCAATTTATTTGACGCTTTGTCTGTTTTAAGAGAGTTTTAAATATTTTCCCAAAATCGGGACCAGACGTCAACCAATTCAAAATTATTATTTCGGTAACCAGATCTCTTAATTCAGCCATTTGCAAAAATGTGTTTTGGTAAACGCCTGTCTATGGGACATTCACAACTGTGTGGCGAATGGATTAACACTGTAGAACATGTAGTTTCATTCTGCTGTCTTTTATCCCCTGAAAATGAGGGAAAAAGCATGTTCCAATTTCAGACTTGATATCTTTATTCTTAATTTTAAGGAAACAACATGAACAGTTATTTAAATGATGGCAATATCATGAGAAACAGGTCTGTTTATTTCACAGGGGACATTGTGAAGTAGCAAATCACTTCATATTTGCTCACAATGCAAATACATGTGTACCCTTAAATCAATTTTAGACTACTGAAAATAATTTGACTCAAATTCAGACTTTGATTCCTGTTATCATTTCCTTTTATGTTCATTGAATCCTTGCAGGATCAATTTGTTTTCAAAGAATTTTTAATCATTTCTGTTAAGATGATCACATACCAATTAAAACATAAATATTAGGATATAGGGGTTTCGTTTTATGGAATGTATGTTGGTTTACTGAAGGATAAGAATTAATGATATAACGATATGATGATTTCAGGTTCATTAATAGACAGATATAGTCATTGATATTGTTCAATCAAATAGATTTATTCGAACAAAATAAGGTAAATAAAGTGAGCATCTGTCTGAATTTTAACCTTAGTTTTAATGTCAGTCATCCGGTTACTCTATTTATTGAAAAGAAAATACCACAATGGTCCTGACTTGGAACAGGCATTTCAAAAGAAATAGTGGGTTAATCCAGGTTTGATCATGTTGATGGCACACCAAACCTATATGAGCATTGAAAATGGCAAATCAATTGTATCTTGATGGTTTATAACATTATGATATAGTGGTTACACAAGAAAAGAACATGCATGCATTGCAATGAGGAGCAGCTTAGCAATTCGATACATTGTTTTGCTTGTAATATACAAAATACTAAACGCGTCAGGTACATTTGGACACAATATTAAGTAACCTAGATTGCTTCAAGAAAAGCGTTTGTTGATTACAACAAGAGATACAGGTTCAAATCCTGTTCTGGGTCAAAATTTGGATGACTGAACATGTCACAGCCCACCAAACCAGGATCGCATGATAAAACCAATATAAACAAATCAAAATACCTCATATTTCTTATCTTTTTTTATCTCAGAAATTTGATTGTTTAGCTTAAAGAAAAGCGCTTGTTTATTATTGGAGAGAGGCGAATGATTAATACTTGAAAAATGATTCGTTTCGTTTTATTATTGTAATGTTTTCCCCTGAAGCTTAGCAAATTATTGAATTTAACAAAAATACAATAGATGAGTAATTAGAACATGAAGGTAAAGTTTGTTGACATTGTGTAAAATGCACGACTGAGATGACTCTAAACACAAGGTATCAATCTGGTCTCAAAAACTAGATTGCCCTCAATCAAAGCAAATGCTCCATGTTGTCTGCTCTATATATAAGATGATGAAATAGTGGATAACCAATATGTTTTAACAATAATTTAGAATATCTGCATTAGAAAACAGAAAATTTTGTTTGCAGCAACAAATTTTGTTTGTCAGATTGCAGACATCGAAAACTTTTAAGTCAATCATCAAGTGTACATACAAAATCATAATCTGTAATGCTTCTTCTGTGGCCCTTAATTTGGTTAATAAAATTATTCTTATTATTCTTATAAGGCACTTCAAAGTAAAACAGCAGCCACTTATATTGGGTATGTAACATCATTGATACGGGATAAGGGACAAACCGTGCCAGGCTTTTTAAAACTGTTATGACAAAATATCTTTTTCCAATTGAAGCATATTTTTTTTAAGGCATTAAAATTTTAAAGAATCCTTTTTTGACTGAAACCTACTGTTTATAATAGCTATCCTGCAGATTTCATGTATACCTCTAGTTTAAATGACTGTTAATATGTTTCTTTTCCCTGTAATTTAACAACCCTCATTTTAAAGAAACAACAACAAATATTTGATTTCATATTTAGACTGCATAAAATGAATGACTCAAGCTTTGAGATATATGCAAATTCACTTTTTTTTGTCAACTTCCACCTTCTTCATCATGAGACACCAGCTATTTTTAACTGTAACTAAATGATATCACAGAAAACTGAATGACATTCCAACACCAGGAATTAAAATGTGTAGCCAAGAGTTAACACTATGAGGTGGATACTTACAGGTCAGTACATGTATTTACTAGCCTGCATCTTTATTATTTGTTGCATCAGCAGTAAATTTATCAATCATTTCATTAATGTTAATTATTCTGCCATAACAGGCGTCTTTGATTGACAATAAAATATTTTGCTTGGCGTCTTTGATTGACAATAAAATATTTTGTTTGTTTGTTTGTTTGTATATGTTAAGAGCCCAAATTCAGACTTGAAAATGCATACTACAGTACATTTGAAAAAAAAAATAATTTACACTTTTTTATTGTCATGATTCAGGGGGGATCTAGGATTATAGTTTATATTGGGGGATTAAAGATTGTTTTCCACCTTGCCATGCAACCTCAGTTTAAGGGATGACTTTCCTTGGGTCTGCGCCTGTGATGAAATCATGTACTATATTCATTACACAATTATGTATGGACAAAACACATTTGCTAAGTGATTCATGTCAATGAATAAAATCTACTTTTATGATTTCATAAAAGGAAATTAATTCTTTTTTGTGACCCATTTCTTGAAAATATTTTATCCTTCCTTTGCAATACTTGAGGAGTCTAATTGGGAACATGCAGTGTCTTCAGTTTTACATGAATATAAATTTAATTGAAACTGTTCATTTTATTTCATCTTCTTTACACTTTTTGTATATGATTCAAAAAGAATGATAAAAGAAAACTTTTCACAATATTAAGACAAACTTCAATCAAAATATAGTTAACTTTGTCGGATAAAATAAAAACTAAATGAGATGTTTATATTTTAATTAATATCTTAAAATGTAAGTCAATGCTTTCTGGACTTGGTCGAGTAATTCTCAGACCTTATCACATGCGGAGCGCAAGTTGAGAAAAAGGTTGTGTACAAGTTGAGTACTTAAAGATTAACTAAGACAATTTTAGTTGAGCAAACTCGTCCATAGCTATTTATTATTTTTATACCCCCCACTTCAAAAGTGGGGGGTATATAGTGATAGGGGTGTCCGTCCTTCCGTCCGTCCTTCCGTCCGTCCTTCCTTCCGTCCTTCCGTTACACTTCAGGGTACCCATCTCTTATCCGCAACTCCTCCTAAACCCCTTGATGGATTTTCATGAAACTTACACACAATCTTTGTGACATAATGTAGATGTGCACCTACTATTTTAAAATTTGATCAGAATGATTTTTGGGGTTTCCCATAGCAAAACATGGACTTAGCCAGTCGACTACATGGGGGTACCAATCTCTTATCCGCAACTCCTCCTAAACCCCTTGATGGATTTTCATGAAACTTACACACAATCTTTGTGACATAATGTAGATGTGCACCTACTATTTTAAAATTTGATCAGAACGATTTTTGGGGTTTCCCGTAGCAAAACATGGACTTAGCCAGTCGACTACATGGGGGTACCCATCTCTTATCCGCAAGTCCTCCTCAACCCCTTGATGGATTTTCATGAAACTTACACACGATCTTTGTGACATAATGTAGATGTGCACCTACTATTTTAAAATTTGATCAGAACGATTTTTGGGGTTTCCCATAGCAAAACATGGACTTAGCCATTCGACTACATGGGGGTACCCATCTCTTATCCGCAACTCCTCCTAAACCCATTGTTGGATTTTCATGAAACGTACACACAATCTTTGTGACATAATGTAGATGTGCACCTACTATTTTAAAATCTGATCAGAACGATTTTCGGGGTTTCCCATAGCAAAACATGGACTTAGCCATTCGGCTCCATGGGGGTGCCCATCTCTTATCCACAACTCCTCCTAAACCCCTTGATGGATTTTCATGAAACTTTTACACAATCTTTGTAACATAATAAAGATGTGCACCTACTATTTGAAAGTTTGATCAGAATGATTTTGGGGTTTCTCTTATCTGCAACTCCTCCTAAACCCTGTGATGGATTTTCATGAAACTTACACACAATCTTTGTGACATAATGTAGATGTGGATCTCCTATTTTAAAATTTTATCCAATTAATATTTTGGGGGGTGGGGGGTATTTATTTGTGAGCTGCAGCTCACAGTTTTTCTAGTTCATTCTGTTACAATCTAGAAGTAATGAAATTGAGATCATTGTATAATATGTTATATTAATTTGATATCAAATAAAGATGTGAATATCATTTATTTTATACTTGTAGGAATTGCTCTATCAACAACAGTGTGTGCTGACTGTACAACAATCCAAATGTATGCATGATAACTGTCAACATGACTCTGTAGTGTTCAAAGGCAAGAACTGACAATACCAAATAATGGAAAGATGTTGAGTAATTTGACATAATTGTCAACTTCCATAAAGCAATTACAATAAAAACAAAAGACAATTCATTATAAATTAGAATAGTGTGATGTGGAAAAAGTGTTTGTTTGCACAACATTATGAAAAAAAAACAATAACAATTTGAATGAAACAAACTAATTATGTGATGTAAAATAAGTGTTCAATTTTCGACCAAAAGAAATGATCATGCAATGTCGAACAAGTAAAGTTGACACAAATCCATTAAATAAGACAAATTTAAGAAAAAGAAATAATATTGTATTGTGGAACATGTATATGTGACACAACTTACATACAATGTTGAATAAGTGTACGTGACACAACACCCATATAGCAATTACCATGTTCACAATGTGATGCTGAATAAGTGTACGTGACACAACACCCATATAGCAATGAATCTTTTCACAATTTAAAAACCTCATATACCGGTATTTCAACTTTAGTTTTTCATGTAAAAGATTAAAAGAAGCAGAGGTACCAATGGGGTATCAAATGTCAAAAGTCTGAAAGGGCAAAGAGAAAACCAGTTAACACCAACAAGAACGGGACAAAAGTAGGCATTTGATATTTAGAATGTAGCTTCAGGTAGGTGTCCCATATTGTGGGATACGTTTTCAGATCTGTCGATCAACTACTTCCTGTTTAACGAGCCGACTTATATTTTTTTCACTTAATTTTCACGGTTGGATATTTTCGTCACAGACTTTCAGCAACTATTTATATAGACATAGTCTTTTGATATTTGGACGGATTTTATTAGTTAAAATCCGGGTTGTAAAATGGTGAATGTCGGGCGGGTGCCCAACAGGCGGGGAAAATATTTCTGTAACAGTTTTCTCGGCAACTTCTAATCACAGCCTTTTAATAATTGGTATGCAGCATCAACATGGGCTCCCATAACGTGGGATTTATTTAATTTCAGGTCTATTGCTTACGTACTTCCTGTTAACTGGTTAACCGACTTAGTTAATTTTTGACATGTTTGACATTAATGTTCACTAATAGAAAATTTTCGTAACAGTTTTTTTAGCAACTACTAATTACAGCTTCTTTATATTCGATATGCAGCATTCCGAATTCAAGTCTTTCGCTCATCTACCTCCTATTTAGCGACTTAGTTATTTTTTTTACATTAATGTTCAATAATAGAGATTTTCGTTACAGTTTTCTCAGCTTTCTCAGCGACTACCAATCACAGATTCTTAATATTTAGCATCAGCATGGGCTTCCATAATGTGGGATTAAATTACAGGTCTACTGCTCACGTACTTCCTGTTTAGTTATTTTTTTTACATTAATGCTGAATAATAGAAAATTTTTGTAATAGTTTTCTCAGCCTCTTGATATTTGGTATGCAGCATCATCATTGCCTCCCATAATGAGAGATACGATTTCAGGGCTGTGGCTCATATACTTCCTGTTAAACAAAATCCGACCATTTCTGTCTTTGACCCATTTTTGTATGTAGCTTTAGGAGTCCCATATGGTCATGATAGTGTAATTCATTTTCAGGTCTGTCAATCCTTTACTTCCTGGTAAACAAGCTGACTTGGAAAGACAACAACTCTGACTTTTTTATTCCTGACTCGAAATAGATAATCTCTGTCCATAATGAAGACGCGTAGGTATGTATGTATGTATGTGAGCATGCTCACTAATGTTCTTTTATTAATACTGTATTATTACATGCTTACATGGTTGAGGCTCTAACCTAACATCAGACTAAGAATCAATATCTTTTAAATTAGATATAAAATAATAGCGAGCACAGCTCGCAAGCGGGCACGAAGTGCCCCCTCGAGCGGAGAGCTCTACGGTATTTGTTCCCGCGAAAAAATTGCCTAATGCTGATATTGATTTTTCATGGTCTGGAAAGGCTCTCAAATTTTTACAGGAACGGAGTTAATTTCCCATTTTGCTAGCCGCATTCCAAAAATTATCTATTTAATAATGTAAAAAGAGAAAAATATTCTGATGACGACGAGTTGCTACATTTTTTGTAGTAACCAAATTTTAATCGATTTTTTCTTACTTTTCTATTTAACGTTCAATCGCCCCTAGGATCTCGTCCCAAATTGAACGTTCTAGAAAATTAACCAAAACAAAAATAACTACGATGGTTTCAGAATCGATTCGAAATCATTTTTTTTTATTGAACAGAATTATGCTGTGCTCGCATTTAGGCACTGCCTATTTCATATTATTTCATTTGTTTATCAATGTTTGTTATTGGTTTTAATCATTTGTTTGTCAGTTGTGTTCCAGGGTTGTATTGTTCATTGTAACTATATTGCTTATGCCTTTTCTTCTTGGACAACTTTATGAAAAAAGTTTTCAAAACCATGGAGCCGTTTTTAAGATATAAGCACTGAAAAATATGGCGGGAAAAAATCTTCTCTTGGTTTTTCATAGGAAATGCATTGAAAATTCTTTTTCTGTTTTAACATAGAAATATTAATTAGAATTGGTAGACAATTTCAAAAGGAGTTTATTAGGACCTTCTCTAAATATTAATGAACAAATATTAGGAAACCATGATGGAAAAGTTATAATGCATTTGAATGGATAAAAGCCGAGAATCCCGAAAATCTTCAATTTCTGAGGCTCGTACTCCCTTAAGTGTTAACTGGAAACTACGAATCATGAACAAAATGGACAGACAAATGAAAATAACATATTAAATAAGTGTACATCATGCATTCATAAAACAATGACAACAATAAAATAGACCTTTCTTAATGAGACGCTCATGAATATTCAAATTTGTATGAGAACGAGGCTAAATTCGATACTAATGTAAACAAAACATGGCAACTTCAATTTCAAATACCGATGTAGGGTCAAACAATTTAACTGTTGTACCATCGATTTACTTCGGGTTCGTTGAGAACTGTATAAAAGCCAAGAGTAAGATTCAGGGAGACAAAGAGTTGTCTAAAGAATATAAATTCTTTTCAGAAAAGTATATCCATGCCCTTTCAGGTACAAGAAACTCTAGATAAAAAAATGTCGAAATCTCAACACTGCAATAGTTTTGCTGATGGGAGTAACTTGACCCGTCAATTACAAAATTTATGTTAAGGAAAACGAAATGTTAAATACAACCACTAGTTATAAAAATGTTTTGACTTTTCTTTTTCTAGAACAATGTAGGTTTTTTCACTTGCATACATGTACAGTACTTTTACATGTATCCAGTTGAAACTGTTCATTTTGCCATTGAAACATGAATAAATGCAACGAAATCATGAAACCAATATTAAAATCAACAACATTGTATTGGGCCTTGAACACACGTATAGCTTCTCTACTTGTTGTGACACATAAACATTTTACTGAACAGTCCGCACACCAGACATCCCTTGTACAGTTACCCAGCACCACAGTGCAATGCTGCTCCAGAGTGAGCCCTGCACTTTCAGGAAAATAACTAGAATAACATTGATGGAATATGTATTACGTTGAAAAATGTTAAATCTTCAGGTTTTCTGAATAATCTTTATCCTGTTCATCATGCAGTCTGTTGTTATAGGATATGCACTGAGATAACAAGACAACATCCATACTTAAAAATATTTCATTTTTAGAATACATGTAAAACAGTGGCTAGTCCAGAGGTGGTGTTATAACTTATAAGGACCGTAACTCACGTTTTATTATTACTATAATAATTATGCCAACACCACCCTTTTTATGCAAAATTACAGGACTAAAAGACTTTTACAGGGTAGGAAGTAAGTCCAACTTTTATTTTCATGACTGGTCCAATTATTCATTAGGAAGTGTAATGTCAGATTGTTTTTTGGTTGTTTTTTTTTCCGACTAGTTGAGAACATGTTTAACCTTATAAAGGTTTACAGTTGATTTTATTTCAATTGATTTTACACCGCCAGTTGAATATAAAACCCTGTTAGTATAATTGGTAATTACACTTGCCTGTGGCAAGAGACCAGGGTTCGATTCCCTGACAGGGTTTATACCAGCATCTATATATAATCAGAAATATATATATTAAAAAAATGAATATTGAATTTGATTCAAGTACTTTAGTATCTGATATCAACCAAATAAAGATAAAGTATTAAAAAATCATTGATATACTTTTTTTTTAGTTCACAAAATTGAAATGGAAGCCTTGTTAAAGCAAAATGATATCGTTCCATGTAAAAAAAAAAATGAAAATCCACATAATATGGAGGCATTAAACATGTTTAAATTTTGCAAATGAATTAATGAATTGTTCAGTTAAGCTGTACAGAAAAAATCTTTTAAATTTTATACACTATGTACTGCTAGTATATGTAGTATAAAAATTGTAATTTTGATGACTTTGTGGGGCTGAACAAATTTTGTCACACCTAACAAAGCACCTTGTAATAGAAGATAATGTAATGTGAATAAATGTACTAGTCCATCAACCTTGAAAAGACGTAATATTTAAAAGTGGAGTTGATGCCCCCGTAGACCGAATTTTTATGGTACAAAAATTAAGTATTACATCTAAGCTTCATTATTCCAAATGTTATACTTGTATAAAATATGCGGAAAATAGCGTAAAAATCATTTTTCTGGACCCTCTGGTGAGCAATTGAAAAGTAGTCATTCATTGGTTGACCAAATGCTATGAAACTTTACAGTAGTGTTACTCACCATAAAAGGAAGGGTGGGGATGATTTTGGGTATCCCCTCTCTTTTTGTTTAGGAACGTGGGTCCCAAAAGGGGAAAAAATGTGACATTTTTTTAGTTATGGTCCGATTTAGAATTTTTTTTTTACAAGTTTATTTTGGTCATATATTAGATACAAAATGGAGGATACAATTTTTTCTTGACCCACCTTTTCTGTTTAACAATAAGGGGACCAAAAGGTGAAAAATAGAAAAAAAATTGTGTCTATTTTTATAATATTGGGTGGCATGTGACTACATGGTTTGTAAGTCCACCATAGGATGCAAGTGTCAAAATATTTTGACTGTCCATATTGGGGGTGGTAAAGGGGGGGTACGTGCACGAATGAACGGCCAATAAAAAATGACAATCACGATGAACGGCCAATAAAAAAATGATAATCACGATGAACGAAACATGAAATAGAGAAACACGATGCACGATGAACCTCCATGCACGGCTGAACGGGAAATAAAAATTGCTAAACACGATGCACGAAAAAAACCCTTTACCACCCACCATATTGGGCCTAGAACATACAGGATTCAACGTTTTGCCATGCGACGCAGGGCCAGACATCGATTGGTCTTGTTTCCATCAGACATGTTCAGTATAAATAGGTCTTTATTGCTACTCAGTTACTGTCTTTAACTATGAAGGTCTTTCTCTCTTAGAACAGCAAAGATCAATGTGTGTCTGTTGTTTTAAAGGTTTTGTTAAACCGCTAGACTATTCTAACACTAACAATTAATCGGTGAATGCGTGTTTTTATCGATACCCGTTCACTATTCAGAGTCCAGAGCACCTGGCATATACTAGAATTAACTATCAATCCGTTTCTTTTGACATGCCTGTACCCAATATTTTATGAAAAGTGTGGGTGCTAAGAGAATGCCAAGGTTGTTTGAGAGTTTGGTATAAAAGGGAATCACGAGAATACAAGCTAGGTCTCGCTTTTCTTGTCTTTCTTCACTTTGTGTATTACTTTTAAGGATTTACTCACCTTTTCGAAATAACATATTTTTGGCCCAGGGGATTAACTAAATTATATTGTGATTTTGTATCGCCCGACTGTTTTGTTATTCTCCAATTTTATTGTACCAGTTTTTTAATAACTTTGCATCGTTTTCGATCCAGTCTGCTTCTCGACGGTTTAGTAAGAGTTTTCTGGTTTTCTTTAGACCCTAGTTTATTGATTTTTATTCGAGTTGCATCTGTGGGCTTACACACGATCACTTGAGCTATTCATGCGGAAGCCAGATTTGGTGGCTGGAAAAATCAAAACTCGAACGAGCGAAATGCCATTGTCCATCAAAGGAGTGGGTACGTCATTGATTTGTTATTCAATACTCAATTGGGACGTCCAACACTTTAGATCCTAGCTTCACTGAAGATGAGATAAAGTCTCGAAATGGCCAGATGGAGCATCTGAATTGCCGTAGCTCCTCACTTTCACTTTGCTTTGCTTTTGCTTTTGCTTTTGACTTTTGACTTTTGACTTCCATATTTGATAAATATAATAAGTAGATTGAATGATATATATAGTAAAAACCTGTATATATTTTTTTCACGTCATTTCATGTTCATTTTATCAGGCCCGTCGTGTTCATCTCCGGCCTTGTTTAACTGTATATATTTCATTGATGTACGCCCTCCTAAAGTGCATGAAAATTCCTTTGTGGAAAGATTCTCCCAGTATTAACACCTTATTGCCCGACTGTTTTGTTATTCTCCGATTTTATTATATTTATTGAAAAAAACATGCCTGTCGCTTATGTAATTATTGATCAAACGAAAGAATAGGCTTTTCATTTATTTGTAATTCATTTGAGTTTGGCTGACTAGGGTCTTGTGGACTGTGGTTAAGATGATAAGTTTGATAATGAATGGTCTTGGGTTCAAAATATCAGTAGCAGTTGTTTCAGTCGACACAGCTGTAACCAAGTAAGTTTGTAGGTGGTGATGGTCATGTAAAGCTTAAGAACCTAAATAGTTATATTCTATGGCAAGCCGTTTTTACATTTATTCCTCTTTATAGATATCTCATAAACTTTATAAGATATCTCATATACTTTATAAGATATCTCATAAAGTTTATAAGATATCTTATAAACTTTATGAGATATCTTATAAAAAATAATTTATTAGATATCTCATATACTTTATAAGATATCTTATAAACTTTATGAGATATCTTATAAATTTTATAAGATATCTTATTTACTATATAAGATATCTTTAAAAGAAAATGAGATATCTACTAAACACAATGTTTATAAGATATCTTATAAAGTTTATAAGATATCTCATAATGTTTATAGGATATCTTATAAAGTATATGAGATATCTTATAAATTATTTTTTATAAGATATCTTATAAAGTTTATAAGATATCTTATAAAGTTTATCAGATATCTTATAAACTTTATGAGATATCTTATAAAGTATATGAGATATCTTATAAATTTTATGAGATATCTTTAAAGAGGCCTTATAAAAATATAAGATATCTTATAAAGTTTATAAGATATCTCATATACTTTATAAGATATCTTATTAAATATATAAGATATCTCATATAAATGGGAGTTTATAAGATATCTTATAAAACATATGAGATATCTTATAAAACATATAAGATATCTCATAAAACATATAAGATATCTTATAAAACATATAAGATATCTCATAAAGTTTATTAGATATCTTATAAAGATTATGAGATATCTTATATAAAATAATTTATAAGATATCTAATAAAAGTTATAAGATATCTTATAAAGTTTATAAGATATCTCGTAAACTTTATGAGATATCTTATAAAAAATAACTTATAAGATATCTCATAAAATATATAAGATATCTAATAAACATTATAAGATATCTTATAAACTTTATAAGATATCTTATTAGTTTTATAAGATATCTTATAAGTTTTATAAGATATCTTATAGATTATTTTATATGAGATATCTAATAATCTTTATAAGATATCTTATAAACTTTATGAGATATCTTATATGTTTTATAAGATATCTTATTTGTTTTATAAGATATCTCATATGTTTTATAAGATATCTTATAAACTACCATTTATATGAGATATCTTATATATTTAATAAGATATCTTATAAAGTATACGAGATATCTTTTAAATTTTATGAGATATCTTTAAAGAGGAATAAATATAAATATGGCGTGCCATAATATTCAGCTCTGGTTGGCTGCACCATTAGGATCAACAACGAAAACGAACTTTTTCTCAATAGGCATTTTTTACAATTCTTATCTAATAAAATTGTTATAAATCAAAATGACAACTTAGAATTTTGCTGTAACCGATGTACGTCTTGTCTATTCAAGACTTGTTATAGGCGCTTTACCTAAAATATAACAAAGTTGGAATATGACTTGAAAAAATATGAATATCTAAAACATAGAACAATTAAACCAAAATATTCCAAACTTGAACCAAAAATTATGATTCAGACAAACTCGTGCCTTGGGGAAAAAAGAAACTTAAAGTTTTGACAAAATATAAAACAGACAACATAATTATAACACAAAAAGTACTGAATATACATTAACAACGCGAACTCTAGTCGCCATGGGAGTGGACTTAGGTGCTCTGGAAGTGAAGCGGTTCCTGCCTGTCAACCGTTTCAGGATATCCAAATGATCCCCTAGTGTGATTACAAGCCTAGTCGTCAGATATGCCTTATACGAGTATAAGCATTTTGGTGTCGCCTGCTACGAATAGTAGTGGAATGCCAAACATTACTCTCCGGCGGCAGTGGCGGCGTAAACTTATTTTATAACTGTTTTTGAAATAAATATTTTCAAAGTATTATAGCTGGGCATCTGATATTTGGTATACACACAGTTGAGGTTATGGTATACACAACTGGCACATTCCGTGTGGCAATGAGCCCATATTCACGCTTCGTCGATCTTTAGTATTTTTTAATACCGTAAACTTTGTAAGATTTTGTAAAAAAATAATGACATAAAAAGTATTATAGCTAGGCATCTTATATTTAGGATATCGATAATGATAAATCAATAAACCACAATGTTATCTGACCTTGATCTCATTTTTTAAACCTAACGACAATGACTGTTTCTATTTAGTTTTTTGTCTCGCCTGCAACAAATAGTCGTAAAAGGCAAGACATATGTATTACTTTCCGGCGGCGACGGCGGCGTAAACTTTTTTGTAAGCCTTTTGTGGACGATGAATTGCTTGAAAAGAATAATACCGAGGCATCTGATATTTGGTATACAGACAGTTCAGGTACTGGTCTATGCAACTGTCACCATATCCTGTGACCATGAACCCATTTTTACGCCCCAGTGACTCTGTGAACTTAGGTCTTTTTTCAGGCCGTAGCCTTTTTTGTAAGACTTTTGTGGACGATGAATTGCTGGAAAAGAATAATAGATAGGCATCTGATATTTGGTATACAGACAGTTCAGGTAATGGTCTATGCAACTGTCACCATATCCTGTGACCTTGATCCCATTTTACGCTCAAGTGACTCTGTGAACTTAGGTCTTTTTTCAGGCAGAAAACTTTTTGTAACAATTATTTGGACAATGAATTGCTTAAAAATTATAATAGCTAGGCATCTGATATTGGGTATACAGACACTTTTTGTTTTTATATCAAGAAATGAAAGCTTAGATAGTTGATTTTAGTGACGTTGCCGGCAGGCGAGACATATGTTTAGTGGCCACACTTGTTGGTTTCAGTCGTTTATGTTAAGTCTGTTTTTCAATGATTATGATATCTCGAATCGCGTTACTTGATCCACAGATGGTAAGTTATCACCTGTCGCATGACCTTGACTTTTATTTACCTCAGATCTCAAGAACTTAATGCCTGAGTAACATTAAATGTGTTGTGTGATGGTGCATACAAGCGAGACATACTGATAGTGACCACACTTGTTTGCTTGTTTTATTTTTTGTTATTATTTATTATCAAAGCAAATTTAACAGTGTTTTAAACAATTCGTTTTCGTGTACTATACATTGTATTTTTCTTCCCTATTCGAAATTTGTATGTATCAATGCTATTCCTTCTGCACATTTTTGCAGTTTCCAGAAAACAAACCGGATGATTCAATTGCTACTGCTTGAAATATACATAAATTTGCAGCATAACTTGATTAACTGTTTTATTGATACACGCTATGGTATTTTGTGTGTGGTATAGTTCACCTCCATTTTCAAAGTTTTAATAGTTGGGGACACTGGGATAAACAGAGGAGACCAACGACTTACAAACATATATTCAGGTTGAAACGTCTCGTTGGAATCGATTCAGCTACCCGAAGTGGTAACTCGCTAGTGATTAATAGTGTTGTATCTAAACCAGTGGTTAAGATCACTCGGCCAACCAGCACCCTTGGTTCTTTGGCGGTTTAGATCACTCGGCCAACCAGCACACTTGGTTCTTTGGCGGTTTAGATCACTCGGCCAACCAGCACCCATGGTTCTTTGGCGGTTTAGATCACTCGGCCAACCAGCGGTTTAGATCACTCGGCCAACCAGCACCCTTGGTTCTTTGGCGGTTTAGATCACTCGGCCAACCAGCACACTTGGTTCTTTGGCGGTTTAGATCACTCGGCCAACCAGCACCCATGGTTCTTTGGCGGTTTAGATCACTCGGCCAACCAGCACCCTTGGTTCTTTGGCGGTTTAGATCACTCGGCCAACCAGCACCCTTGGTTCTTTGGCGGTTTAGATCAATCGGCCAACCAGCACCCATGGTTCTTTGGCGGTTTAGATCACTCGGCCAACCAGCGGTTTAGATCACTCGGCCAACCAGCACCCTTGGTTCTTTGTTATCCTTATCTTTATAATAACCTTACAAAATCTCACCTACTTCTTCAGCATTAGCTGCATCACGTATGTTTTCAATATTGTAACATACAAAGCATCTACTTCTGTGATGAATTACTATTTATTGAAAAATTACTTCCATAAGGGTCAAACAATGTTACAAGATAGCGCAACAATTTTAGAAATAAAATAGCCATAATACAAATTATGTCAAACATAAAGTAATAATAATCATAAAACAGTAGTATTAAGTGTTTTCTGAAAAAAAACACCTATCATTCAATACTAATAATTCATGCATAATGTCACATTGATTAATATAAAGCAATTATTTTTCAAATTATTTGTACAAGACTACAACATATTTGATATTTTCGAAGTTCTGTCGTTTGTATTATTTGACGCTAATCATGATGACCGTCTAATGGTACGGCAAGATTGTTGATTTTTAGTGGCCTTAAAACTATGCGTGGTTTTGCTTTGTGGGTACTACTCATTATTCCGGTAACTTCGAAAAGGTCATCTTTAATGGAAACGGTTCTTGCAGTTTTAAAGTATTCTTCCCTGTGAAAGTTTAAACCATTACTACTTTGCTTGTAGTACATTTGTTTGAACCAATTTTCTTGGTGAGAAGTATTTCCCGGTGTCGTCAATCCAACGCCTAGCCAATTACTGTAAAAGTTATGATTAAAAGGGCAACTCCACATAATAACAACTCGTCTGTTGGCGCCTGATATCAACCATGAGGTAGTGCCATAGGATCCGGTCGCTGTATATCCAAATTTGTGAACAGTCTGCAGAAAAAAATTAAGATAATTATTAGATACAGCTAAATTTTGATCGGCTTCTAACAACTTCTACTTCCTCACATCCACAAAAGTAGGGATTTTCAATCAGCAATCGAATAGAACACAAATATCAGTCGTGTTAAACAAATTCGGGTTCCCAAGCAAAAAAAAATAATGAAATTTAAATATGATTATTTCGAAGCATTCGCAGCATAGACCAAGCAAATGTTTTATTTTATAACGGCTTTATTATTTGCATCTACAGTATTGTTCAGTGTTTAAAATATGCATGCGCTAATTATAACTCACGAATTGCTCTCTCTTTCCAGGAAAAACATTAACAGGTGGATCTCTCAGAGATCCACCGTTAATATTAGACTCTGGGTCCATCAGTGGGAATTTCGTCCAATTTTCTATTTCAACAATGCAAGAAACCCTATACCATTCTAATCCTTTCATGTCAATGTTCATGCTTGCTCCTGGTGTTACAGTTCTGACATACGTAGCGGTGTCTAATGCCGACGCCCAGTCAATCGCACCCGCATCTTCCATTCCTTAAAACAAATAACATGACACTTTTTAGTTGATATCATATTTATAATGTACTTAAGAAGCAGTCTCAGTAGCAATTTAGGAGGAAAATAAAGAAAAGTTTCATATTTTGTGCTATTTTCAACTTCTTATTTATATCCCTTTTTCTAAAGATATTTATTTTTTTATTTTTGGGTTCAACTCTCTAAAATCCTTTGACTAATTTAACAACATCTATCTAATGCTACTATCTAATGACCTCGTTGAAGGCTGCTGGCGGTTGTCCATTGTGGTTTTTCTAAATTGCCGCATAATTGTGGGCTGTGTCGCGTACACCTATTCCACATCTCATTATTCGCCCGTTCTACGCAAAGAGGGACACGAAAAATAGCAAATTTCTTTAGAAAATGAAATTATTCTTTTGTATTTTTTGTTTGCGTCTTCCGATTAAAAATCATTTGAGTAAATAATATATAAGAATTTTGCAACACCACTTTATCTGGATTAAAGATATCAAAGAAACAAAATTTGCATACATTTTGCATTGAAAACTTTATTTTGACGTTATTCAAAGTTATGACGCTCGAAAGATGGCGTTACGTAAAACACACCCAATTTTGGCACATATTTTGTCCATAATTTCTATGATATTGCACATAGCTTCAAAATATAAACAGATTTTTTGAAAGGAACCACAGCGTAAATATATTATAGAAATTTTGAATATTTTCATTAACTGCAAAGTAAAGATAATGGCGTTACGTATAACATACCCTTAAAAAATTTGGGATATCTTTTTTTATTGACACCGAGTGTAAGACAATTAAAATTATTTATAGCCTTAAGATTATAGCTCATAAGATTTTCAAAACATGCTCTTTTATCACTTTTGTCAAGGCGTTATTTCATTATTATCAGCTATATAGAACATCTTATAACTTCTTCGATTCTACCATGTCTTATATATGCGATTCCTACCAAAGAAACAATTTGTCAAAAATAATGAAAATTTCTACATTTGACCCCTTATATATCAGGAATAACCTAAGCAAACTCAACTTGTGATAAGTTTTTTCATTTAAATACAAATGGGGGATTTCAATCTCTTACAGCCGATTGGAAACGATATTGTGCGTATTTTTCAGAAATAAACGTTAAAAACTAAGGAAACATGTACGCTAAAATACATTTTTGTGCCATGAATATTTTTATCATTTACTCCTTTACAATTCCGAGCTTTGAATTTGCATCCCCTGCGTCAGGATTTTCCACAGGAACCTTGAAAACTTTGGAAAACGGCGAAATCTGCGTTTGGACGCCGTAAGGAAGAACGGACGTATTTTACGTATCACAATTGATTCGTTATTCCAGAGCATGTGGGGAGTACAACGACTTCCTTGATAGAGCTACACGGCTGACAAGCAAATTGTTAACACAGGGTGCGTTGCTCCCAGGTTGTTGTCATCACTCAAGAAATTTTACGGACGACATCATGTGCTTGTATACAAATACGGGATTTATATCTCTCAGATGAGCACAGATGTTGGTTTGGCATAGAGTTTTGTAATGTCATCCTTTCCGGATTTGACCAACACTTAATCGATCTTTGGCAACGTGACGGGTGTGCTATAGCAAGCAGGAACTGCTTACTCTTCCGGAGCACCTGAGTTCACTCTCGTTTCGACTTGAGTTCGCGTTGCTGAATGCGGTTTTGTTGTTATGTGTGTGTGTTTTATGTTGTTATGCGGTTTGTTTTGTTGTGATGATTTTTTCTGCCGGTTTTGTCTTTGTCTTTACGGTTTTATGATACTGATTACCCCTTTGGTACACCTTTGCTTCTTCCATTCTTGTGGTCGCCATTGTTGCGAAACTTACCGATATTCCACATTTCATTAAATATTGAATTGTTTTCTAAGTTAAAATAAATGCAACTATTACTATCATGTTCAATCTTATAGTTGTTATTTTGGACATGTAGTAAGTGAGTAAGCAAGTAAGTTATTAATAATAGTGATATCTGTACAATAATATAATCAAGCTGGCCCATTGAACTTAAAACTCACTTTTTAATATAAAATTTAAAAAAAACATTGACAGTACAACTTTCATCACATAACTTTCTATGCTTACCATATTAGTATTAGTGTAACTTACCTAGCACAATGAATTAACAATACAATTCGACAACCATGAAATGAAACCCAATTTATCTACATAATTATGTACACTTTAAAAGGTTTGATTTATCTATTACCTAATCTAAAATTCAAATCATTCGTAAACAGATAGATAACAAACAATCTCAATATCTCATCATTTATTGACTACATACATTTTTTTCGTTATTTTTATTATTTTAAAATACAAAACAAAAACGGGTATAAAAAGTTTATTTGCTTCTGCTGTATATCGATATTCAAAGGTCTAGAGAAACTCCTCATCGGCAGCATTTGAATCAAAACATTGGAAGATCAAAAACCTAAATTATTGAGGAATTATACATTAAGTATTTGTCTGTGCCTGGGGTATTACATGTGTTTACCTGGGGTATTAAATTTGAATCTAATCATGTGTTTCACCATCAGTAACCCCCGGCTGATATATCGCGGAGAGAGAGAGAACGGGCGGAATCATTCCGATTAACCACTCCTTTCCTCTGTCATAACAATATTTCGTAAACATTTTTAACAAAATCATGATTAAATCCGAACCAATCTATTTTAGTACTTAAATATTTTGGCTCCCCTTTTAAAGATCTAGCGCATGCATTTCTTTTTTACTTATATCAAGTAACAAGGCGTGTGGCATTAATATTCAGTTGTTACGAATTGTCTTTGTCATTGCAGAAGTTTTAGATATAAAATTGATATCATATACAATTTCCGATAACATCTGAACACATTGCATACTGATAGATATCAAATTTACGGGAACATCCGAATACTTTTTGTCGCAAACAAGTGTCGTTGATACTATATATATAATGATTGTGTGATATTAAAGTAATCTGTTAGAAAAAGAAATTAACAATATCTAAAAAGGGATATATTTACGGAAACTCTTTATTCTTTATTCTACTTTGAAATTCATTATCAAATTATAGTCCTTTATATATTCAGTAGTGTGTTATATATACTAATATATGTGATATGTTTTTTTAAAGACATAGAACCTATCGTTTTGGCAATTTTTAAAAAAATAATGAAATTCACACTATTTGAAGAATACACTGTAAAACCTTTGAAGAAACTTAAATTTTCAAAAAAAAACTTACAGAAATAAAAATGACAACAAAGTTCCAGACAATACATTTTGCTACGCCTGACGCGCGTTTCGTCTATTCAAGACTCATCAGAGGCGCTCTACCAAAAATATTGAAAATGCCAAACGCTGTATGAATATGAAGAGCATAGAACAGTATAGCAAAAATTACCAAACTGGGGAACCAAATTGCTACTAAGATATTCAACCTATGTCTGGGGTAGGAAGAACCTTAGGGTTTAGACAAAAGTATTCTTTTCGACGGAAAACTGAATAAAAAAACGAAGTGTCAAAAAAGAGGACAAACTAATAATAGAATGTAAACACTTGCGAGTACCGGTAAACTAAGAAACGAAAAGTAACCAAACGAAACGGAGCAGAACAAAAACGATATCGGTAAAGAAGGAAACGTAAACAGTAAAATAAGCAACCGAAATCTGTAAAGAAAGGAAACGAAATGCGAGCAAAACTGGTTAAAAAAGAAAACTGAATCGATTTTAGCAGACACCAGTCGTTTTTCTTTATTTATCGATTTCGTTTTCTCTTCGCCTCGTTTGGTTACATTTCGTTTCTCAGTTTAACAGTACCCAGTTTACCAAATGTAAATATTTATGCTGGACAATACTTAATCAATGCGAATAATTAAAATTAGATTATTGTATAGAAAACTGCAAAACATTGAGTTTTTATGTTGATAATGGTAAGTTTTAGATAGTATATTTTTAATATGTGCACTTTTTATTCAATGTAAAAAATTGCGAAATTGATAGGTTCTATGTCTTTAAATAAATATATAATTTTTCACTGATAATGTTGCTTTTGTTTCTCTTCATATTATACTCAGAGATATTTACAAACTGATCATGTATTTTTAGCTCACCTGGACAAAGGTCCATGTGAGCTTTTGCCATCACTTGGCGTCCGTCGTCGTCCGTCGTCAGTCGTCCGTCATCCGTCGTCGTTAACATTTTTCAAACGTTAACTCCTCTAACACAATAAGTCCAGGGGCTCTTAAATTTGTCACAGTTGTTAATTAGCATAAGTAGTATAAAACCAGCGTGGGGATTTTTAATTTGTCGAAAAACATGGCCGCCATGGCTAAAAATAGAAAATAGGGGGAAATTGCAGTTTTTTTGCAATTAACTCAAAAACGGCTACGTATATCAAAATTCTGGCAGGGTTAAAGTGATCAGCACCTCAAATCTATCTACCCTGAAAATTTGAAGAAATTCCAACAATCCATGTAGGAGTTATTGCCCGTTTTGTGGATTTTTTTGCAAATTTTGCACCGGTTTAGGTCAATATCTTGAAAACTATACAAGATATTTGAAAAATTAAAATTGCATATTTTTAAGCGCATCAAGATCTACAAAATATGTAAAGGGTCAAAGTTGTAGGACTTTTGTTTGAAATTGAGCATTTTAACAGCATTTCCTCATTACATTGAAAACGTTAACTCCCCTGACACTTTAAGTCCAATTGGAACCAAACTTGGTATTGTCGTTATTAGCATTAGGGGTATAGAACTGTTGTGGGGATTTTGGATTGGTTTTAAAACATGGCCTTTTTGGCTAAAAATAGAACTTTGGGTTTAACTGCTTTTTTTTGCTAATAGCTCAAAAACTGTGACAGATTTTTAAATTTTGATTGAGAACCAAAGTGATCAGCACCTTAAGATTCATCATCTTGTCAGATGACCCCCTTATAAAACCTGACCTTTTCTATGTTAAATAGATTTTGCCTAATAACCTTTACTTCAGGCACATGTGTCAAGTGAGTGATGCAGGCTCCTGGAAGCCTCTTGTGTCATGTTTCAGTGACTTTTATAAAAAGAGAGTGATTCATGCGCTCATTTTAAGCTCACCTTTTCGAGTCAGGTGAGCTATTGCCATCACTTGGCGTCCAACGTCCTTCCGTCCGTCGTTAGTAAACTCTTAAAAACTTGAACTCCTCTGACACCATAAGTCAAATTGGAGACAAATTGGTATGGTTGTTTATTAACATTCGGTTTACGTATCACAATTGATTCGTTATTCCAGAGCATGTGGGGAGTACAACGACTTCCTTGATAGAGCTACACGGCTGACAAGCAAATTGTTAACACAGGGGTACGTTGCTCCCAGGTTGTTGTCATCACTCAAGGAATTGTACGGACGACATCATGTGCTTGTTTACAAATTCGGGATTTCTATCTCTCAAATGAGCACAGATGTTGGTTTGACATAGAGTTTTGTAATGTCATCCTTTCCGGATTTGACCAACACTTAATCGATCTTTGGCAACGTGACGGGTGTGCTATAGCAAGCAGGAACTGCTTACTCTTCCGGAGCACCTGAGTTCACTCTCGTTTTGACTTGAGTTCACGTTGCTGAATGCGGTTTTGTTGTTATGTGTGTGTGTGTTTTATGTTGTTATGTGGTTTGTTTTGTTGTGATGAGTTTTTGTCTGCCGGTTTTGTCTTTGTCTTTATGGTTTTATGATACTGATTACCCCTTTGGTACACCTTTGCTTCATTCGGTGCTTAGTTCTGATGTGGGGATTTTTGATTCGTCGTAAAACAAGACCGCCGTAGCTAAGAATAGAACACAGTGTTTTGTAAATAACTAAACAACGGCTACAGATCCACCCACCCTGAAATTTTGAAGAAGATTCAACAACCCATGTACATGAAGGAGCTACTGTCCTTTTTCTTGTTTTTTTTATACATTTTCTTATAAAGTTCAATATCTTAAAAACTATACATTTTAGAAATTTAAATTGCATATTGTTAAGCACATCATTATCTACAAAATTTGTAATAGGTCAACTTTGTAGGACCATTTCTTTTAGGAATTATTACCCTTAAAAACGTCGAACATTCCCATGTTACATTTAAAACGTAATACCTTTGAAAACTTGGACCCGATTGGAACCAAACTTGATACAAATATTTATTATTATGAGATGTATAAAACTATGTAGGTATTTTTGATTGATTGTAAACATGACTGCCATGGCTAAAAATTGAACATAGGGGTGAATTGCAGTTTTTTGCAAAAGATCCTAATACAATGACAGATTTTTAAATTCTGATATAGAACAAAAATGATCTGCACCTCAAGATCTACCTGCCCTAAAAAATTTAAGAAAATCCAACAACTCATGTAGGAGTTACTGTCATTTTCCTTGACTTTTTAATAAATATTGCACTTATTAATCTTAATATCTCGAAAACTATATGAGATAATTTGTGAAATTAAATTTCATATTGTTAAGCACATCCTGAACTACAAAATATGTAATAGGGTCAATGATTAAGGTCTATTCCTTTTAGGAGTTATTCCCCTTAGAACGCTGAATTTGACCGTTTTAATAGCATTAACTAATTACATTAAATACGTTAACGCATCTGACACCTTAAGCCCAATTGAAACCAAACTTGGTATAGTTGTTTATTAGTATTAAATGTTTAGAACTGATGTGGGGATTTTTGTTGTAAAACATAGCCGTCATCGCTAAAAATAGAATATAGGGGTATATCCTCTATGCTTTATTCTACTGAATGAAAAGTAATTCCTGAATACAAATAAAAATGATTAATCTGAATATAACAAATATGCTTAATATATTCAC
The DNA here is from genome assembly GCA_963971305.1 of Arcuatula senhousia. Taxonomy (NCBI): domain Eukaryota; kingdom Metazoa; phylum Mollusca; class Bivalvia; order Mytilida; family Mytilidae; genus Arcuatula; species Arcuatula senhousia. The sequence continues at coordinate 9,015,429 of OZ020317.1, read as the reverse complement.
TCGATATAAAATTTATTTGAGTTATTATTTGCAAATGGTACTACATGTATTTGTTGTGTATCTGATTTTTAAATGCTAAGCATTCTTGACATTAACATGCTAACAATTGTATAGAAGAAAAATAATTTCTTTTTGTAGTGGAGACAATCAAGTACATTTAGCTCTCGAATGATTTAAAGAAACTGCTTTATTTAACAAAAAACAAAAACAAAGCAGAACTTTTATTTCAACAATTAAAATTTAAACAATAAAAAAACTGAATTTTATTTTATTTTATATTATTTGTTGTTGTTTTTCTACCAATATTAAGTACTAATTAAGGCGGGTTTCACAAATTTTCTTTGTCATGGTGGTTTTCCTAAACACTTATATCTTAAATATAAGCTTATTATTTTATACAGTTTCCGATAATTCGATGCATCGGAACAAATTGCATACTGATAAATATCACCAATGGCGGGAATATCCGATAACTGTTCCTGTTGCAAACAAGTGTCCTTGGCTAAATGACATTATATAATGATTTGTGATATTGAAGTAAACTCTTATAACAGGAAATTGACAAATTTTATTAAAATAGAAGATAATGAGATTTGGAAGAAGTATACACGACACAGCCTACAATATAAACGACAATTTTAAAAAATCCATAATGGAAACAGCAAGCAGCCTTCAATGTGATCAGTGGTTGCTGCTCGCTGTTTTTGAATTGGCCCTGGATTGAAAATAAACTACAAATGATTCAAGCCCGATCCTAAAGTCCAATGAAAGACCCTCTTCTTGACAAAAACAAAACAACATTAAAATTCGACGAAATAGAAACATGAGCTTTGATAAAGATTCCTGGTTAAGGGTAAGCACATTTAAAATGTTGCGTATTTCACTTCTAAAACGGTATATTATTATTTTTTCTTTGACAAGGACATGTCCTCATCAAATTACTTTCCTTATTTCTTCGTTTATCGTATGCTGGTGGGTTCTTTATGTACGAAAGCCCAGAAAGCTCATTCGAGATGACTGTTTCATTATAATGTATAATCAAAATAACTCTCTTAAAACGCAATCAAGTGCATCATCGAAATTCGAAATTCGATATTTTAGAATTGAAACTGGAGATTCGAGATTCAAAGTTCGAAATTCAATATACTAATAACCAATCAAATTTCATTTTGAAATTTGGGTTGTTTTATTAGGAATTCAATGGTGGCCACGCTGATTTGTTATTATAATATTGAATTTCGAACTTCGAATCCCAAAATTCAATTACTCCAAATTTATTGCTTGCAAAGGACGCTATCTGTATATGTAGTTTACGGACTGTCAATTTTTTCAAAGCTTGCGTAACTCTGTAGTTGATTCTGATAATGGCACTTGTGATCGCGTAAAGTTTTGCTTCAAAATGTGAATTATGACGTTGTCAATATTTACTTCATCGAAATGCAATGGACATAAATAAATGAAAAATAAATTCGTTGTTAGTAAATATTTGCCGAGACTATTTATTTATAATTTCTACTTTCAAAAATTCACGCTGCATCTGTATTTTTGAATTGCATATCCGGACAATTTTAAAAAAATCAATATCAGCATTATGGATTTTTTTGCGGAAACAAATACAATAGAGCTCCACGCTCTCGTGGGCATTTCGTGCCCTCTTCGGGCTGTGCTTGCTATGACAAATATGCTTATTTACTTATTAAACTTATTTAAGTTATTATGTGCAAAGTGTAATATTTGTTTTGTGTCAGATTACAAGATGCTCAGCATTCTTGACATAAACATGCTGTCAATTGAGATGAACTGAGATGATCACCTCAATATCCCTATTGTATCCACAACTATGTTGTGTTCTATGGTCATTACCGGATCCTAAGATCGCAATGGAAGAGGGAAGTTTGGCGCCATAAAACCTGGTTTAACCCACCATTTCGTTTGAAATGCCTGTACTAAGTCAGGACCATTGCGATCCACCAGTTCTACGGTACGACTGATTCGTTTTTGTCATTTTCTCTGGACTATGAGATTGATCATTCAAGTTCGGTAGTTTTGTTATTACCTTTATTGGATAGAACAGAAATAAATTAGTTTGTGGTACAGACAATCAAGTAGTCCTTGAATGTTTAAAGCAACTGTTTTGTTTAACCAAAAAAAATCAAGATAAGACCTTTAGTTAAGTTAAACATGTAATTCAAACTAATTTTTTAACAATTTTACTCGTCAAAACATACTTTAAAAAATGTTATGTGGGTGGGATTACGCAATGGCAAAATGATTTATTGACGGAGCCATTTTCCAGTCGTATATGACTTCACTTGTCACGTGTCATCTATTTCGGACGTCTTCGTTTGAATCCTGCAAAAAGACATGCACAACGTAGTTCCGCCCAACTACTTAAATATATAGCTGAGATGACTTTGAAGTCAGTGTGTTACCACAGCTCAAGTCTGTCAGCCAGTCTGTCTGCAGCTTTGCTTAACTTTTCAACACCAGAGGAAGAATGCTTTTTGCGTTTATACTGTTGGGTAAGTCGACGAAATGTTATCATGATATTAAAAACGAAAGAATATGGAATAAGTGCCAGAAAGACATGATCCACATATTGATATGATTTTGAAAAATGTACAAAAGCAAAATTTCGCTGCGTGTGGAGCGCTTTTCTGGATTAACCTTCATCAGACACGCTAGGAGTAGAAAACTTGGAAAACCGGTAATATAATAGATTTGATAAAACAAAAACAGAAGCCCAAAAATATTACAACAATGACCAAAACAGATAAATTAATCAAATTTTAAAGAAATAGCCAAACGTTGTCAAATTTTGGAAACATGTAAACTGTGTCTTTCCAACACATATTCCAGTACTCAAAAATATATAAGAGCATGCAACTGAAGCACGGGGAAGCTTTCTACGACCTCCACACGGCACTAAAGCCAAACTCTGAAATAATATTAAAAACGAAAGAATATGGAATAAGTGCCAGAAAGACATGATCCACATATTGATATGATTTTGAAAAATGTACAAAAGCAAAATTTCGCTGCGTGTGGAGCGCTTTTCTGGATTAACCTTCATCAGACACGCTAGGAGTAGAAAACTTGGAAAACCGGTAATATAATAGATTTGATAAAACAAAAACAGAAGCCCAAAAATATTACAACAATGACCAAAACAGATAAATTAATCAAATTTTAAAGAAATAGCCAAACGTTGTCAAATTTTGGAAACATGTAAACTGTGTCTTTCCAACACAATATTCCAGTACTCAAATAAATGATGTTGTTTTTTGTAATTATTTTTATATCGTATTATCAATGGGTCCAATATAACCACTAACTTCTATATTATTTAAGATAAAGATTTATATATGCTTTTATATAATTATGTTCCGGACCATATGAGTATCTGGACCACATGCAATTGTAATTACCATACAGGTATACTCATACGGTCGGACCGTACACGTTTGGCCGGGCTAAAAAAAAATCATAATTCATGAAAAAAAACATTTTCGTTATCACATTTTACTCAACGTGGTTTCCAAAAAGAATCAGATTGAAATTATTTGGATGAAGCAAGCAAAGTTGTACCAAAGGGGTAATCAGTATCATAAAACCGTAAAGACAAAGACGAAACCGGCAGACAAAAAATCATCACAACAAAACAAACCACATAACAACATAAAACACACACACACACATAATAGTTTGTAAAGAAAATAAATTGTTACCCTTTGTGTGTGTGTTGGTGTTTAACGCCCTTTATCGACGCACCTGGGCCATGTAGGGTGGTCAGTTTTAATGGTAGAGGAAACTTGAGTACCCAGAGGAAACCACCGAACTTTGGCAGGTAACTGACAAACCTAATCACATACAGTTGGGAAAGTCCCTTTTTTTAAATACAAACGGGACTCGGACACCAGCTGAAAGGTGATCGGCTAGTGATCTATAGTGTGGTATTTTAACTAGTGCCTAAGACCATTCGGCCACTCAGACCCCTAAGTACAAGAACAGAAACCTGCTTGGCGTTTTAAACAATTTTTAAATTATCATGATAAAACCCCAAAAAATGGTAAATTCGTGTTAGACAAGTCAGACGACCAGGCTCATGATTTTCTTCGGGACCTCTCATCCAACATAGGCGGTTATTGTTCCAATTGTTAAAAAATTTACTACATGTAGTACATGTATCCATTCCTCCTTTTTTATCCTTTGTGTCTTTTATTACTTCTGGTATTGTCTTAGCCTTTTCGGGCTTCTGATATTTGAAATCTTCATCGTCATCATTTACTTCTTTCAATGATATCTTTATTTTTTCTAGGTTTAGTTGGAAGCACCAATGGCGTGATAGATTGGGTAGCGGTTGGTGCTTCGGCTGCTGCCGCAAGTGCTATTACAATCAGGTGCAAGTATGTTAAACAGCTTTGCAAATACTCCAAACTATGCGGTTGTCTGCACGGTAGAAAATGAAAATTGGACGAAATATCCTCTCATTTATCCATCGAGTCATATTAACGGAGGAATTCTACAGAGCGCATCAGTGGCGGTTCTTCCTGGAAAGAGGGAAGCATTCGTAAGTTAAAGTGCACAGGTAATTGTCGAAAATTTTGTTATTTTTTTTAAACTAACTGCTCTCTCCAAAAATGGTCACATGCTGTACTACTTAAAAGAACACCATGGTAATTTTCGTTCGATATCCGTTGTCATGCTGAAGGAGCATGTGTTGTCATCATACTGGACAGAAAATGGCACATGCTGCAAGTAAAGATTTCAACTTAACATACATCTTCAAGTTTATTTTATTGTTTTAAACAATAAAAAATGAAATAGAAAATTAAAACCAGATTATTCATTTTTTTTTATTTAAACAAATTTTCTTAAATTCTCATGTTACATTATTTTCCGATCGCTTCAGAACACCATTATTTATCAACATAAAGGCGCCATAAAATCTTTCGAACAGAAGTGAATTATTTCGTTCCGTCAAAGCTTGCCACCTAATTCATAACGATACGCACATGCATTTGTAGCTCATTATAAGACCGTGTTTTTTAGAGAAGTAAATAATTTATTATGATATTCAATTGGACATGTACTATATTCACAGTCATTAAGGGAAGTTCATAAGCATGTTCTATAGATTTATAATGCATAAGTGTCAAGATATCATACGCAGTTCATACTTTAGTTACTTGAATATGAATGAAATAAAGGTACCGTACATTTTACCAAAACTTATTAAGTTTTGTTAAAATGATTAAATGTTAAGTAAGAGAATAGATAAGATGGTGGACAACAGAAAAAAAATCAAACAAACTTTTTTTCAGTTCGATTGGTGTGTTGAACTAGGTTTAATATTAAAAACCTCTTTACAATGAAATTTGCTTTTATTTAATTTCTATAATCTTCATCTCATTATAGATTGGTCACAAAACTGGCCATACGGCTACAGGGACGTACGGTACGGCCTCGTGGTTAATATCAAAGAATAACAAACGGGCAGTCGTCATGTGGAATTGCCCCTTCAATTTTGATCATTACACCAACTGGTTAGCTGTTGGGTTGACCACAGCGGGTATGGCCTATCATAAGGATTGGGTTTACCAAATGTACTACGAAAGCAGCGGAAGAGGACTAAATTTTGTTAGGGGAGAATACTACTACCACATGAGAACTCTGACATACAAGGACGCCAGGTTTGAAATCGCAGGAACGATGGGAACCAGCCACAAAGCCAAGGCCCACATAATCGTCAGACCCCAATACATTGAAGACTTGGCCGCATCATTAAAATCGAATGTAGAACATGCATTAAAAAAGAAATAGAAACTTTTTTCAAACTGCATTAGTGCATGTATTGTATAAGCATGAAAAGGTCAATAAACATATTTCAAAGAAAATCTTCGTTTGTTTTTCTCTTCAAATAATGCAACAAATTCCAAACTGATAAATGCTTTTCTAACATTAGTAATACGATATTGAAGATGTTGAATAAATGAACAGAGTAAAACATACATGCATAAACCGGTCATTTAATATCTGCAGTATATTATACAATAACGTAAACCAATGCACATTGTTATTTCCAGATAGATATTTTTGTTAAAATTGTTAAACAGTTCGTTGAGTAGGCAGGTTTCCTTGCACCCGAGATATTTAGTTATTTTGTGTTTCCATGTTTTACATGTTGTCTGTTTTTGTCCCGTTCTTGTTGGTGTTTGCTGGTTTTGTCTCTGCCCTTTCGGACTTTTGACATTCGGGTACACCATTGGTACATCTGCTTCCTTCTATGTATTAGCATATGAATTGAAACATGTATAACGCATTATTTAAAACGCCGACCTGTTAATAAATTATCTGGCCTGGAAAAAGTTAAAATCAGGCCTTTAGCTCCAGGTAAATAAAAAAAAACAATAATCTACCAAAGATTCTTTAGAATTGTAGGTTGAAAATAAATATTTCGCTTAGCGGCGGTAAACAGTTTTTTCTGACCCGCAAAAGTTGGCTTATCTATCAACTATTCAGATGTTTTTATGTTTTAGCTCACCTGTACCAAAGGTCTTTGTTAGTTGTTGCCTTGACTTGGTGTCCTTCTTCGTTGTTGTCTGCGGTCTGTTAACAACTTTTCAAAACTCTTGCTCTCAAGACTTCAATGAATTTAATGAAACTTGGTTGTATTCATCCTTTGGGCGTTTTGCACAAAAGTATTGTTTTGATTTTGAATCCGTCAAAAAACATGACCGAAATTACTCAAATTAGAACATATGGTAAAATCACACAATATTCCATTTATAATGAAAAATTTTGCAGGTAAAGAAAATGTCATGCTTATATGTTTAGTAGGTTCCACAAATTCTCCATTAAACCAAGGTCGAAAATCGTTTTTGTTTTTGTTTATAGAATGAAAACTGTTGCAAACAGAGAAAAGTTGCTGCTTGCTTAAATATTCAGCGCATTCAGTCAACGAAAGACTAAAAAGTTCTGAGATTACCCGATTATGAAAAGGTGTTGCTTGCTTAATAGTCAGCTCCTTTAGCTCAACTAAAGTCTCAACAAGACCAAGATGCCAGATGACTCTTTTTTAGCCCCTTATAATGTCGAAAGATGGAAATGTGTATCATGCAATGAATGTAATAAATGCAGAAAACAAACAATAATTGGACAAAAGAAATGACCGAACATGTTATGCCCCTTAAAAGTTCAAAATCCTTCTAAAATGAAAATTGTAAATGATAGAGAAAAGGTATAGTTTGACGGAATATTTAGCCCAAAAGGCGTTTATCCATTGTAGCATAATGTCTCATAGAAGAAACCGTTATGGACCAGGTGAGCAATTCATGCTTCTAGGAGCCGCTTTTGGTTTTATGCCTGTGTCTTCATGCTAATTTCGTTCATGGTCACTGACTCTGGTTTGCCCTTACGTACTTTTAACATTCAAATGCCCCATCGGTACATATCTGCTTCTTCCAAGGAAAATCCGTGCGTGTGTGTTTGTGTTTTACGCCACTTTCTACACACCAGGTCTGCCATTTAGGGCAGTCAATCTTAATGGTGTATCTAGAGAAACCACCGACCCTAGGCAGGTAACTCAGAAACCTAATTACGTACAGGTGGAGAAGTCCTGTTTTGTAAATTACAAACGGGACTCGAACACCACTCGATTAAAAAAATTTGCAATCGCGTGGTTTATCTGAAACAACGAAAAAAGTTTACTACATACAAAAAACTAGCTAGGACATTAAAATGTTAAAAATATCTGACATTGTCAGGCATTATAATTCATTACATTAAAAACGATTTCAATATTTTTATCACTAATAATTGGTTATGACTTTCAATAGACAAAGCAATTTTTTTAATAAAATGTATGTTCAGTTCTTATGAATGATTCCGACATAAAAAACTGACAGAATAATATTTAATTTGAAGGGTGCATGTGGCGGTCAGTCAACCGTTCAACCGTCGTTTATATAAATATGACGGGTCTGGAACCGGTCACACACAGTACACTGAAGTTTGGTTTTGGTAAGTTTGACAGTTATATAATCCATTATAAAATATGTATGGTTTCCTAATCTTTTGTGAGGTACCAACTTTCGTGGTTTTCATTGGTGGCAGTGAACCACGAAAATCAGAATTTCATAAATTTTATGTTGGTTCCTTCAAGGAATATGTGCGTATACTTGAGTAAAAATATAGGAATCATCGTTCACTTGAGTAAAAAAATAACATTTATCACGAAAGTGACGTAGTGTTTGAAATTGTTAACTAGATTTCAGCTAAAAAGGTAACTTTTATGTATGAAACTGTTTTTTTTTCTGAAAAAAATATGATTATCGAGTAAATCACGTTATTTGGATTGTTCTTATGTATATTGAAATAACATTTATCGTTCACAGCGAAAAACAACATTTTACATCAGTTGGGTGTAGCTTGTAAAATTGTCAATAAGTAGTTTTCAACTAAAAAGATTAAGTTAAAGTGTAACACTTTATAAAAAAATATCGAGTTAATAACGTTAATTTAAATTTTACTGATGTATATAAAAAAACACTGATCATCGTTAACTAACGCCAAAAAAAAAATAACATGAATTGAACGTAGCGTTAAAAATCGTTTAAGTAGATTTTAAGTAAACAAGGTAGACTTTTATAATGATGTAATTCCTACGTTACGTCCTAACTGGATACAGCATAACAGAAGTTTTGCATTAAACATAAAATTCTTTTGTTTTGTTTTAGAAATTCGCACAGAAAGTTTTAATGACAAAGATAATTTTAAGAGTCGGGTTTTATGTACACTTATCTCGTTTAGTATTTTAATTGATAATTTTGATGTTCCATGTACATTTAATAAACACTAGTACAATGTAGCTTTACGATGATCAGAAACTGCCATTCAAGACCCATTAATGCTGAAAATGTCTTAACAAATATCTCGATCAGACTATCAGTCAGTGTTTAAACAAAAAGTCTTGCAGTTATTTCATACACTTTTTGTCGAAAAAAACTTACATGATGGTTTTGTCCGTCTTAAATGCCCATTAATGTACGATTGAAATCTAAATTGATGAAATTCAAATCGATTTATTAATAAGTTTTAAGGCCTTAAAATAGCAAAGTGGTATGCTTCCTGTTTATAATAATTTTGCGAGTTTCATTCTTTCACACTTTCAAATACTAGTATTTAATCACATAGGAACACGCACGCAAATCGATCCAGGTAATTTTTACTTAACTCCGCAAATTATTTCTCTTATAATCAACTGCATTAGCTTTATACTTATCAAAGCAAATCGAATGAAATAACATTCTTAAAAATCATTAAGGCTGCGCTCGTTCGAAATATAAATTGTTCGTTCGTCAAATTATTGAATTGTCGAACTCATGGATCTTAAAAATTTCCAAATTGGCAGCCATTGTAGATTAATTGTAAAAGCGGAGATCCATTACGGCTTTCCATACGACATAAAGTTAGGGTTATGAAAAATCCTAAACATGTTAGTAAAAATCTTTAAAAATAGACTCTATTCGCCTATATAAAGTGTAAGTAAAACTACCTTGCTCGATACGCGTGTTCCTTGGAATGAAGATCATGTTTTTAAAATATACAGGTACTTGTCTGAGACCAAAGATCATATCTAAAGCAAGGAACATACATTTACATGCTATTGACCATTCGGCAGAGGTTAGACATGTTCTTAGTACTAATATTTCTAGGTAAGTAAAAACGAAACATTCTAGCGTTAAATAATTTTGAAATCTTGACACCTATATTTCTGAGGGCTGTCTCATAAAAATAATTTTGTCGTGAATAAGGTTTACTCCAGAGAATTTTCTACATTTATCTATACATTAAGCCTTTTTGCTTTTTTTTTTCTTCAATTGTAAGGAGGGTCACTAATGCTAAATTCGACGAACAAAAACAAAGCCATGTGATTTCCAGACCATAATGACACGCTAGACACAAACATAAAGCTGCAACGAAAAGAAAAAAAAAACGTAAAAGAAAACAAACACCAAAGATTTTTTTTGTAACAACTTTTTACAGGCATGGTTGGAAGCGCTAATAGTGCGATACCTTGGGCTGCTGCCGCAAGTGCTATAACATCAGGTGCCAGTTTAATCAGCAGCCTGGCGGGAGCCCCAGGATACAAGGTCGTTTGTACAGTTGAAATTGAGAATTGGACAAAATACACTTTGAAATATCCAGCTAGTCACATTAATGGAGGAACTATCAAGAGCCCACCAGTGGTGGTTCTACCTGGAAAGAGGGAAGCATTTGTAAGTAAAAGTAGCGCAGCAGTTTATAATTTATGACACAGCCCACAATCAAGCGGCAATTCAGAAAAACCACAATGGACAACCGCCAGCAACCTTCGACGAGGCCAGTAGTTTCAAGATGACAACTTGTTTCTGTTTTAAAAAGTTTAAAATATACAAGAAACAAGCTTTTTTCATTTTTGAATCTTTAGAGGTTTTATTTGCTGTTTTAAAATTTTTTTTAAGTAAAATTTTCGTGTCGAACAAATGCTTATATCCATTATATTTTTACATTTCATTTGAAGGTATCTCTATTTTTTTACATTAGGTTGCTCACAACACTGCATCTGGAGTCTATGGAACATGGGGAACTGCCTCTTGGTTAATATCAAGTTCCAATCGACGAGCAGTCGTCATGTGGAGTTGCCCCATCAATTTCAATCGTTACAGTAACTGGCTGGCCGTTGGACTTACGACACCGGGTGTGCAATCCCATCGAGACTGGTTCGATCAAATGTACTACAAAAGTAACGGAAATGAACTAAATTTCATCAGGGGAGAGTACTACCACAACACCGAAACCATATCAATAAAGGACGATAAGTTTGAGGTTACTGGTATTATGGGAACGAGTCACAAAGCAAAGGCTCGCATAATTGTGAAGCCAAGACACCTGAATGATTTAGCTTCATCACTGAAAACCAAATTAGAAAATGCATTAATATAGAAATAAAGCCTTTTTTTAATTTTTTTATCGAAAAAAAAGTTTTATGGTTAGTATTTGGTTAGTGTATGAGCAAGAACAAAACTAATAAACATACATCAAAGCAAATATCTTTGTTTTTATCTCCAAAAAGTATACAACACATTGTATGCCATGAAATATCAATTGTAACATGAGTAGTGATATACTAAATCAGTGTACCTGGCAAAACATCCAAGCATAAAACTGATCATTTTAAAGAAGCAAAGAGGCACCAATTGGGCATTCGAATGTCAAACGCGACGGGTGTGCTATAGCAAGCAGGAACTGCTTACTCTTCCAAAGCACCTGAGTTCACTCTTGTTTCGACTGGAGTTCGCGTTGTTGATTGATATTCAGTTATTTTGTGTTTCCATGTTTTGCATGTTGTCTGTTTTTTTGTCCCGTTCTTGTTGGTGTTTACTGGTTCTGTCTCTGCCCTTTCGGACTTTTGACATTCGGATACCCCATTGGGACCTCTGCTTCTTTCAAACATCTACAATATATCGTCCATTAGCTTTGAAAATTTACAAATGTAATGTAATTTGAGCCGGATGAATATCTATCGATGAATAATTCCAATGTCAAAGAAGAAAAGACGTAAGAAGCCCACATCACAGAGGACAAATGACTTAATACATGTATTTCAATAGAAGTCGCTGGTTTAGCCTGGTTTAAATGCAACAAAACAGTCTTCTATTGTGATTTATAAGGATCTGATAGACTGACAAAACCAAACAAGGTTACAAGCCATAATAGGGGTAGTAAACTATATTCTACTGTTCTGGTCTTAGAGTGTTATTTTAACAATTGCAGTTTTATTGGAGTTTTAAATAATGCATTGATTTATGTCACCTTATTTAATAATCAATTATGTAATACCGTCGAAATAACCGAGAGCATATAAGCCATATAAGCTACTATTCTGCAATCGAAATTATCGTTCCTAAATTAGCCAGCTACTGTTTCCGTAATAGATTAATATATGTGCATGCTACCGTAGAAAAGTAGGCCAGAGAACCCGTTGCAACTGATCCTTTCTGTATTACGCTTGCTTCTATTAGCTGGGTTCCTCTTTTAAGCTACATGTATTGATTATTTACCCGTTCCGCATTCAGAATGAGGGAAACAGAAATACAAATAGGGCATTTGAAAAAGGGCTGTGTCTGTGAGCAGAATACTGTAATGAATAAGTATAGTCTAGCTTTAATTTGGCATAGGTACCAGTCATTTAGTATGCGTCTTATACGGTCCCTAAAAATATTCTTCCTTCGTTATCAGCCACTGGTGAAAAAATTCAAAATTAAGTTGAACGTATTGGTTAGTGTTTGTTTTGATTAGTGTTTTGCTGATGGTGTTCTGAGATGATCATCTTATTATCCCTATTATGTCTTCACAACCATGTTGCGTTGTGTGCTACTTTCGGTCAATAAGATCGCAATGGAAGAGGGAAGTTTTGTGCGACATAAAACCTGGTTTAACCTACAATTTCATTTGAAATGCTTGTACCAAATCAGGACCATTGTGATCTCTAACTATTCCGGTGTGTCTTTTGTTTTGTCTTTTCTGTAGGACATTGAGATTGATCCTCCGTGTTCGGTAATTTTGCTTTTACCTTTATCTAGACGACTGAAATTTTCAATTTGTTTAAATGCGTTATTATAACAATTCCAATTGACTGTAGTATCACAGTAAAAACATAAATACGGATTATAACAACAACATTAATTCTCGAAATAACTTTCTTACTAAATGACTGTCAATTATTCGTTACCCTTACTATTTTCAAACATTATCTCAAATGATGAGTGACTGAGAGGCACTCGCATTCACTTGATGCGCATGGAAATTTTGTCACGTGAAATTCGAGCATGTCAACGTTAACGTAAAATCAAATCAAGTGAATTTCACATGAAAATGCTTTCTTTTTTTAATGTTCTTTAACATTCAAGCGATTCTATTAATGTTTAGTAAACCCATTCTCAATTTTCAGAATTTTCTTTTGAAAGTTACGTGAAAAGGTTAACTTTAAGTTCTCTTGAATTTTAAATTAAATTAACATGAATTTCGCGTGATATTTATGTCAATTTATTTCACATGAAATTCACGTTAATTGCTTGTTTAACATTGGATTCACGTAATCTTTTCACGTAACATTCACGTTAATCCTGATTTCCTGTGAATGTCACGTAATAGAAAATAATGAGATATGTTATAAGTGTACGCTACATAACTTACATAAACAATCGGTAAGGTAGAAAGACCACAATAACAATATCCATCAACAGTCACACGAGACCATGGGCCAGTATAGGCCCGGCTTCTGTTTTGCGATTAGTCCAAGGTCAAATAAGAATGCACCAAATTAAAAGCCAGTATTGAAAGAGTCAAAAATACCCTCTTGTTAAACAAGGAACATAAAATATCAAAATGACAAAAATAAACAAAAGCTTTCTCAAAGATTCTTGGCTCAGGAAAGACACGTATACAATGTGGTGGGGTTAAGCTAGTTTTCTGTGCACAACATTTACCTATCAATAATCCCTGACAAAACTCAAAGTCAATTATAAAAGCGGTAAATTTACTAGATAAACCTTATACAAAAGACAACAAGAACAAATGAACAGTAGAGGAACTCTCTATAGATCCTTTAAACATTTCAACGCTTTGGAATCAATATAAAACGACAGATGTTTACTTAATATTAAGTTACAGATTTACATTGATCACTTATATGATGATGTATGAAATCCTTCATATATCTAGTCATTGTAAACGAACTTCTAGTCTATTTCACTGGTGATGTACCCAAGGTCGACACTTGTCATTCAGTTCTCGTCAGCTGATGTGTCCGCATCCTTGCTCTTTTATTGCCCCTGAAGAAGGACGAGAGGTCCGAAAATTTGGGCACCTTTTTATTTTTGTGGTTTAATTTTTACCTTTTATTGTGATTTATTAATTGGATTTTACCTTTTCAATATGGTTTTACCTTCTAAACAGTTGTTTTATTTACTCATTTTTAAACCACGGTACAACATCTTTTATTTTTTGCTTTAAATTTAAGCTGTCCATAGTGGAAATGAAGCTGACCGGTCCAGTGGACAGGTCTGCCGTGAGAGAACTAGACTAGGGTGCTGGTTTACAAAGCTGTCTAGAGTGAACTTCTGGTCAGCTTTTCTGGTACACTATGCATAAAGGTTAGGACTGGACCAATTTGTAGTGTTCGGGTCTGTTCATCCGTTTTTCCGTCCAAAATATCAGGTTTACTTGCAGTTTGAAGCTAGTTTACCATGGAATATTTTTGGTATCATCATGAAACTTTGACTTTGTACAAGTATACATCAGGATAACAACAAACAGGACTCATCATTAAGGTTAGTGAGGACACCTGTCATGTGACCAAAAACAACTAAAAATGCAAAAAGAACAAGTGCAAATGTCACAAATACCTTGGAACTTGTGTTAGATAGTTTCATTTAATAAAACGTAATCAAAATAAATTAATTTTAATACAAATAAAACAACCATTCCTTCATAAATATAATTTTCAAATAAAACAAGGGAGAAAATACACTTGAAAAATGACAAAAAAATTACAAAGATTTGTATGGAAGACAGAAAAATAAGCTGGTGACCACCAGTTTGTATTGTTTTATTTAAAAATATATTGTATTTCATTAATTTTTATCAAATAAAAATAAAATTTAAATTCGTGGATTTTTTCGGCGACAAGATTTTATGCTAATTATTTGGCCTTTCCTATATAATCTATAGTAATTTGGGAAAACTTTAAGCCTAGATTTCGGAAAAACAAGCCTGGAAAGGGGGTCCAATATTTTTACACAAGATAAAGTATATACCTAATACTAATATATAAAAAATAAGACATTTTAAATTCGGCATTATTTTTGGGGTGAGGTGTCCTCACTAACTTAAATTAAACCCTTGTCACCAATTTCGTTGTTGATTAACCACCGAAAAAGGGAGATGTCATACTTAAGTTTATCCAAAGGTTGAAGTAAATTAACCATATGATGGAAGTTTGGTTCCATTCACATATGCATCACAATATGAATAAACACAATTCTTCATAAAATTGAATTTGGACTAATTTGTATGCAGCCTTTATATATCTATGACTATTTTTTTTTAAAACAACCTGCAGCCTTTAATGTGACCAGTGGACGTTTGCTCCCCGCTTAGCAATTGGTCCATGATTGGTAAATTCCGAAAAGCCTATGATTTAGATAATGGATTTTATAATTAGAGGACGTAATTAGTTTAGTTAGAAATTGTAAGTAGAATTTGCTAGATGTACCTAAAGGTTGCAAACCTTTGATCATTTAAAAAATTAAGGAAATAAATTTGTTTAAATGATGGATGTAATGCAATCATTTAAGAATGATATTTTATATTATGCATTATATTTGGTAAAAAATGTTTGTTCTTTTATTTAAATTTACACTTACTATTTGGTCGATTTCTAGGTCAAAATGACCTTAAATGGATATGATAAAAATAAATGAAGCAAAGGTGTACCAAAGGGGTAATCAGTATCATAAAACCGTAAAGACAAAGACAAAACCGGCAGACAAAAATCATCACAACAAAGCAAACCACATAACATAAAACACAAACACACATAACAACAAAACCGCATTCAGCAACGCGAACTCAAGTCGAAACGAGAGTGAATTCAGGTGCTCTGGAAGAGTAAGCAGTTCCTGCTTGCTATAGCACACCCGTCACGTTGCCAAAGATCTATCAAGTGTTGGTCAAATCTGGAAAGGCAAAACTCTATGTCAAACCAACATCTGTGCTCATCTGAGAGAAAGAAATCCCGTATTTGTATACAAGCACATGATGTCGTCCGTAAAATTTCTTGAGTGGTGACAACAACCTGGGAGCAACGTACCCCTATGTTAACAATTTGCTTGTCAGCCGTGTGGCTCTATCAAGGAAGTCGTTGTACTCTCCACATGCTCTGGAATAACGAATCAATTGTGATACGTAAACTCCATATGCTGGAGTGGACGGAATGTTGCTACACAGAAAGGGAAAGTTAACTATTGGAAAGTTGAAGTCATCACGTTTGTCATAGAGCTTTGTACAAAGCCTTCCTTGTGTGTCAATTTCGAGAAATAGATCCAGATATGAAGCGGACCTCCTAGAATCTGTAGTGTCCTTTATCTCAAGTTCCTTCGGATATATGAGATGTAAATAGTCACCATTTGTGCCCATTGGGATACCTATTGTTTGCTGAAAAACACGTCCACCAAACTGTACAAATATGTTGTCGATTGGAAAGTAGAGCATTTCTATTATTTGATCTGCTGTAAATTTGTTTTTCTTGCTAGACTCTTGGATGACAAAGTAAGTCTTTTTACCGACTACCAAATACTTGTACCTGCGTTTTCCGTTCTTTTTGATAAAGCTACGTTTAATCAGCTGTGCCAAACGAGATTTAAGTTGTGAATGTGGAATTGAAGTATATAATGTAGAGAAATCAAACGTTTTAATGCTATTACTTGATGAAAATGACTTAGAATGGAGATTTTCCATCAGTTCTTTAGAATTTTTGAGAATCCACATTTGATTGACGCCATTTCTAGAGTAACAACAATCGAAATACTTTTGAATGCTTGATTTTATTGCCGTCAATATTGATGTTAACAAAACTGAAAGAGGCTTAGTTGTACATTTGGATGACCCAGCAATAAATCGTTGCTTGTATGGAGTTTTATGTAACTTTGGAATCCAATACAAGGATGGAACGTCATCGTTCTTTTTGTCAACAGAAATGCCAAAATAATTGATTATAAGCTCTTTCTCTTATACAGTTACATTTTTGTTGCTTGCACGTGTGTGTGTGTGTTGGTGTTTAACGCCCTTTATAGACGCACCTGGACCATGTAAGGCGGTCAGTTTAAATGGTGTAGGAAACCGGAGTACCCGGAGAAAACCACCACCGACCTTGGGCAGGTAACTGACAAACCTAATCACATACATTTGGGCAAGTCCCTTTTTGTTAAACACAAACGGAACTCGAACACCAGCTGAGAGGTGATCGGCTAGTGATCAATAGTGTGGTATTTAAACCAGCGCATTAGACCACTCGGCCACCCAGGCCCTCAGTTACTTGCAAAGTTTTTAAAGATACTGAGGGCAATCCATCATTGTTCAGTGCAATTTAACCATTAATGAGACTTGCATATTAAACAGGGTATTTCATATCCAGAAATTTGAGGAATTTTTTAAATTTGCATATTTTAATATCAGGAACGGTTACGGTCCAACATTTTTAATAGAGGAACAATAGCAACTTATGAATTTTTCAAAAATTATCAATAAATATGTGGTACAGACACGATTCGCATGTTAAATTTCAATTAACACACAAGTTTCAACAATTTGAGACCCCTCCTAACAATGTAGGCTTAAATTTCAAGGTTCCCTGTTCATTTAAAATTTCGAAGCGTAGCACTCTTCACAAGGCAGTATAAAGTCTTTGGAAAAATGGCTGATATTGTAGAAAGTCCAATATTTATGTTGAAATAGTTCGAGCTGACTCGCATGTAAATAAGGTTCGCATAATGATTTCTAGAGATTAATTAAGGTTAAACAAGACACAATAAGGCATACAAACCTAATCTATAAACTGTAGGTTCCTCGGGCGTACAAAGATTGCCTTATTCTGCACTTCGAGTTCAAAAGATTCAGAGAATTTTATTCAAATTTGTTAAAATAAGTTTGTTTTTAACCGCCAGGAAACTTTAGGAAGTTCATAAGGTAGCCAGACAACTCGGCCCGAAGACAAGTCGGCCCGGGACAACTCGGGCCGGTATTTAAGACAACTCGGACCGGTAGAAGACAACTCGGTCCGATTCAAAGGCTTGATATTTAAAGGTTTATATTCACAGACAGAATTTATTAATGGTCTTTGGTTAATTTTGTGTGCATAAAACACAAGCTTTGCTTACTTTATTAAAGACCTAGCTATTACTTTTCACGATATAGCATAATCATCCGCTACCTTCAGCATTAGTTCTTTCTTTAGTTCTCTGAGTTTGACTTAATAATAATTCCTTTTTGCAAAATAAATCATGTCAATTAACAGTTTACTTACTTTTAGCTTTTTTTCTCAGAAATTTATAAAAAAAAATATTTTTGTGTGTTCAAAGGCCGCTCCAGACTTTATCTACTTGTAAAGATAAACTGATTATTCCTCAATTTTACTTTTCTAATAAAATTATGATTTCCTTCTTCACTTTTTAGATCAAAATCATAAATATGTGGAAATAGAGCAAAATTTCAAAACAATTTATTGATATTTTCTCACTTTTCTATTAACGAAACATGCAAATAAAAGTCGGGCCAACTTGTCTTATAGCGGGCCGATTTGTCCTGCAGACCGGGCCGAGTTGTCCCGGGCCGACTTGTCCTCGGGCCGAGTTGTCTGGCATTCGTTCATAAAAGATTCTAAATTATATCTGTGACGGATGAGAACCGAATATTTTCCGTATTTTTAATACATGCTGTAGGTATAAAACCACTAATTCCGAGTCCCATTGCTTTCTATGTTAAATTGGACATTTCTAAAATGCTGTAGATTTTTTGTTTAAAGTTCAAATAAAGTGTCAATAGTCTTATTTCAATGCAAAATAATTTGGCTCACTCCAGTTCAAAAACTAGCACATCATACATTGAATAACGGGAAAAACTGGTTGATGAAAAAATCATCTTGAACGTCCGGTACTTTCTAATCATGTTTCTGGCAAGAATGAGACCCCAAGTAAAAGTAATCCTAAAAATTGACACTTAACATATATATGAACAAACATGGGCTCAAATTATTTCTAAGATGTTCATCTTTCAAATAAAAGCTCATTTAATGATTTGCATGCAATAGTTTTAGCTGGGTCAATACTTTAATGGAACTATATTGTCTCAAAATAGGAACTATATTCAGGTTCGTCCTCTACCGGATTGCGAATTAGTGGTTTTATACCTGTAAAACAAGGCAATGCAAGGCAAGGGGGATTTAAAATGTCACGTGACTTACATTTCATTTGCATACATGAATATTAATTAGGCAAAGCACTATTCATTTCTGGATATGTCGTCCAGTTGAAGGAATTGACTATACTCTACCAATTATTTCCGGTTAAAACTTCAGCTGTGACATCACTTCTGCGGGCGCCAAACTTTTTCTAATAATTTCTTTAAAAAAAACAAAAACTAATATGTAATAATTGGAATGAAAAGTTTTTCTCTTTAACCATCATGCATTATGTTTTTTTTAATCTTTTTGTTAGATTGCATGTTGGTTTACACGCTTTAAGTCTGTTTCTATTTTTTTAGTGTATAAAAAACAAGTTTATGAATCATTAGTTTTAATTTTTGAAGTAAACAAACAACATGAGTAATATCCTAACTACCTAAATACGCAGTCAAACAACATTTTAGACATTATGATGAAACAGTGACCTCCAATGTTACAAAACACAAAATGGAACAAGCTGTTTACCAAGGCAGAACCTTGAATATTGATAATAATAAACAATTTTTCTGACATTATTAACTCATTTGAATAAAATATTGGATAGATTTCAGTATTTTATTTTACTTGTAAATGGCTCCGACATTAAAAACTGACAGATAAGTAGTTCTATTTTAGAACAGAATAGTCCCATTATAGTCCCCAAAATATCTATGTATAACTACCGTAGAGCTTTTAACATTGTTGTTACTTTAGATCTCAAAGATCTCCGTGGATTCGTAATCAGTGAAACTAATTTTTTTTTTAAATAGTCAGCAAATGTCTGTTTTAAGAGAGTTTTAAATATTTTCCCAAAATCGGGACCAGACGTCAACCAATTCAAAATTATTATTTCGGTAACCAGATCTCTTAATTCAGCCATTTGCAAAAATGTGTTTTGGTAAACGCCTGTCTATGGGACATTCACAACTGTGTGGCGAATGGATTAACACTGTAGAACATGTAGTTTCATTCTGCTGTCTTTTATCCCCTGAAAATGAGGGAAAAAGCATGTTCCAATTTCAGACTTGATATCTTTATTCTTAATTTTAAGGAAACAACATGAACAGTTATTTAAATGATGGCAATATCACGAGAAACAGGTCTGTTTATTTCACAGGGGACATTGTGAAGTAGCAAATCACTTCATATTTGCTCACAATGCAAATACATGTGTACCCTTAAATCAATTTTAGACTACTGAAAATAATTTGACTCAAATTCAGACTTTGATTCCTGTTATCATTTCCTTTTATGTTCATTGAATCCTTGCAGGATCAATTTGTTTTCAAAGAATTTTTAATCATTTCTGTTAAGATGATCACATACCAATTAAAACATAAATATTAGGATATAGGGGTTTCGTTTTATGGAATGTATGTTGGTTTACTGAAGGATAAGAATTAATGATATAACGATATGATGATTTCAGGTTCATTAATAGACAGA
This sequence comes from Arcuatula senhousia, assembly GCA_963971305.1. NCBI lineage: Eukaryota > Metazoa > Mollusca > Bivalvia > Mytilida > Mytilidae > Arcuatula > Arcuatula senhousia. The sequence continues at coordinate 8,994,941 of OZ020317.1, read as the reverse complement.
TATAGTCATTGATATTGTTCAATCAAATAGATTTATTCGAACAAAATAAGGTAAATAAAGTGAGCATCTGTCTGAATTTTAACCTTAGTTTTAATGTCAGTCATCCGGTTACTCTATTTATTGAAAAGAAAATACCACAATGGTCCTGACTTGGAACAGGCATTTCAAAAGAAATAGTGGGTTAATCCAGGTTTGATCATGTTGATGGCACACCAAACCTATATGAGCATTGAAAATGGCAAATCAATTGTATCTTGATGGTTTATAAGATTATGATATAGTGGTTACACAAGAAAAGAACATGCATGCATTGCAATGAGGAGCAGCTTAGCAATTCGATACATTGTTTTGCTTGTAATATACTAAATACTAAACGCGTCAGGTACATTTGGACACAATATATTAAGTAACCTAGATTGCTTCAAGAAAAGCGTTTGTTGATTACAACAAGAGATACAGGTTCAAATCCTGTTCTGGGTCAAAATTTGGATGACTGAACATGTCACAGCCCACCAAACCAGGATCGCATGATAAAACCAATATAAACAAATCAAAATACCTCATATTTCTTATCTTTTTTTATCTCAGAAATTTGATTGTTTAGCTTAAAGAAAAGCGCTTGTTTATTATTGGAGAGAGGCGAATGATTAATACTTGAAAAATGATTCGTTTCGTTTTATTATTGTAATGTTTTCCCCTGAAGCTTAGCAAATTATTGAATTTAACAAAAATACAATCAGTGATTGGGAAGGATTTTTTTACAATGGGACAATGGCCCCATCTTACAACAATCCAAAGGGCCGTTTTTGATTTTATGGGGCCATTTACAAACTTCAAAGGGCCATTTAAACATTGAAATATTGAAATTTTTTAGGCTTTAAATCACTAGGAAGTAAACTCTTCAATTTTAATTATTATCTTTCTCGGGTCAGAAAAGCAAAGAAATTATGGCAATAGTAAATTTTATGTTAAAACGGCCGTTACGGCCGGCAAAAGTATTCACGGACATTCTTTTACCTAAGTTACCTTCTTGATATTTTTATTCAAGATAAATTATTATTGATTTAATGATAAATTTGCAAAACAGATTTTTTTTTATTATTGATCTCGATCTCGCCAAAAGCACTCAACACGACCGGAGATTTTTAAAAATATATCGTACACGTACGGATACTTCTACTGTAATCTATTAGTATTTTATAGATCATTTTAAATTTTAAGCGTCGGAAACTTCAAATCTATTGGCAGTTTGGTTAATTAATAGTCCACTTCGATCAGATTCACATTTGAAAGAACTAAATACTAATTTTCTATTTTTATAACCAGTTCCGAGAATCGTATGTCAATAAGCCATTTGATTGGACGACTATTTAAAGCTTTATTTTCATAACAAATTTCGATTGGACGATAATTTAAAGTACTCTATTTTTAGATAAGGGGAATTCAAACTTTTATTCTAAAGTGTAGATAGACTTCGATATTTAGAATGCGCACTACGGCCCGTCCCTTTTGTACCTCAGTGCGCCATTTTAAGCACAAAAGCGCAAATTGCGCATGGCGCGTGGCCTTCCCAATCCCTGTACAATAGATGAGTAATTAGAACATGAAGGTAAAGTTTGTTGACATTGTGTAAAATGCACGACTGAGATGACTCTAAACACAAGGTATCAATCTGGTCTCAAAAACTAGATTGCCCTCAATCAAAGCAAATGCTCCATGTTGTCTGCTCTATATATAAGATGATGAAATAGTGGATAACCAATATGTTTTAACAATAATTTAGAATATCTGCATTAGAAAACAGAAAATTTTGTTTGCAGCAACAAATTTTGTTTGTCAGATTGCAGACATCGAAAACTTTTAAGTCAATCATCAAGTGTACATACAAAATCATAATCTGTAATGCTTCTTCTGTGGCCCTTAATTTGGTTAATAAAATTATTCTTATTATTCTTATAAGGCACTTCAAAGTAAAACAGCAGCCACTTATATTGGGTATGTAACATCATTGATACGGGATAAGGGACAAACCGTGCCAGGCTTTTTAAAACTGTTATGACAAAATATCTTTTTCCAATTGAAGCATATTTTTTTTAAGGCATTAAAATTTTAAAGAATCCTTTTTTGACTGAAACCTACTGTTTATAATAGCTATCCTGCAGATTTCATGTATACCTCTAGTTTAAATGACTGTTAATATGTTTCTTTTCCCTGTAATTTAACAACCCTCATTTTAAAGAAACAACAACAAATATTTGATTTCATATTTAGACTGCATAAAATGAATGACTCAAGCTTTGAGATATATGCAAATTCACTTTTTTTTGTCAACTTCCACCTTCTTCATCATGAGACACCAGCTATTTTTAACTGTAACTAAATGATATCACAGAAAACTGAATGACATTCCAACACCAGGAATTAAAATGTGTAGCCAAGAGTTAACACTATGAGGTGGATACTTACAGGTCAGTACATGTATTTACTAGCCTGCATCTTTATTATTTGTTGCATCAGCAGTAAATTTATCAATCATTTCATTAATGTTAATTATTCTGCCATAACGGGCGTCTTTGATTGACAATAAAATATTTTGCTTGGCGTCTTTGATTGACAATAAAATATTTTGTTTGTTTGTTTGTTTGTATATGTTAAGAGCCCAAATTCAGACTTGAAAATGCATACTACAGTACATTTGAAAAAAAAAATAATTTACACTTTTTTATTGTCATGATTCAGGGGGGATCTAGGATTATAGTTTATATTGGGGGATTAAAGATTGTTTTCCACCTTGCCATGCAACCTCAGTTTAAGGGATGACTTTCCTTGGGTCTGCGCCTGTGATGAAATCATGTACTATATTCATTACACAATTATGTATGGACAAAACACATGTGCTAAGTGATTCATGTCAATGAATAAAATCTACTTTTATGATTTCATAAAAGGAAATTAATTCTTTTTTGTGACCCATTTCTTGAAAATATTTTATCCTTCCTTTGCAATACTTGAGGAGTCTAATTGGGAACATGCAGTGTCTTCAGTTTTACATGAATATAAATTTAATTGAAACTGTTCATTTTATTTCATCTTCTTTACACTTTTTGTATATGATTCAAAAAGAATGATAAAAGAAAACTTTTCACAATATTAAGACAAACTTCAATCAAAATATAGTTAACTTTGTCGGATAAAATAAAAACTAAATGAGATGTTTATATTTTAATTAATATCTTAAAATGTAAGTCAATGCTTTCTGGACTTGGTCGAGTAATTCTCAGACCTTATCACATGCGGAGCGCAAGTTGAGAAAAAGGTTGTGTACAAGTTGAGTACTTAAAGATTAACTAAGACAATTTTAGTTGAGCAAACTCGTCCATAGCTATTTATTATTTTTCATTCTGTTACAATCTAGAAGTAATGAAATTGAGATCATTGTATAATATGTTATATTAATTTGATATCAAATAAAGATGTGAATATCATTTATTTTATACTTGTAGGAATTGCTCTATCAACAACAGTGTGTGCTGACTGTACAACAATCCAAATGTATGCATGATAACTGTCAACATGACTCTGTAGTGTTCAAAGGCAAGAACTGACAATACCAAATAATGGAAAGATGTTGAGTAATTTGACATAATTGTCAACTTCCATAAAGCAATTACAATAAAAACAAAAGACAATTCATTATAAATTAGAATAGTGTGATGTGGAAAAAGTGTTTGTTTGCACAACATTATGAAAAAAAAACAATAACAATTTGAATGAAACAAACTAATTATGTGATGTAAAATAAGTGTTCAATTTTCGACCAAAAGAAATGATCATGCAATGTCGAACAAGTAAAGTTGACACAAATCCATTAAATAAGACAAATTTAAGAAAAAGAAATAATATTGTATTGTGGAACATGTATATGTGACACAACTTACATACAATGTTGAATAAGTGTACGTGACACAACACCCATATAGCAATTACCATGTTCACAATGTGATGCTGAATAAGTGTAACCCATATAGCAATGAATCTTTTCACAATTTAAAAACCTCATATACCGGTATTTCAACTTTAGTTTTTCATGTAAAAGATTAAAAGAAGCAGAGGTACCAATGGGGTATCAAATGTCAAAAGTCTGAAAGGGCAAAGAGAAAACCAGTTAACACCAACAAGAACGGGACAAAAGTAGGCATTTGATATTTAGAATGTAGCTTCAGGTAGGTGTCCCATATTGTGGGATACGTTTTCAGATCTGTCGATCAACTACTTCCTGTTTAACGAGCCGACTTATATTTTTTTCACTTAATTTTCACGGTTGGATATTTTCGTCACAGACTTTCAGCAACTATTTATATAGACATAGTCTTTTGATATTTGGACGGATTTTATTAGTTAAAATCCGGGTTGTAAAATGGTGAATGTCGGGCGGGTGCCCAACAGGCGGGGAAAATATTTCTGTAACAGTTTTCTCGGCAACTTCTAATCACAGCCTTTTAATAATTGGTATGCAGCATCAACATGGGCTCCCATAACGTGGGATTTATTTAATTTCAGGTCTATTGCTTACGTACTTCCTGTTAACTGGTTAACCGACTTAGTTAATTTTTGACATGTTTGACATTAATGTTCACTAATAGAAAATTTTCGTAACAGTTTTTTTAGCAACTACTAATTACAGCTTCTTTATATTCGATATGCAGCATTCCGAATTCAAGTCTTTCGCTCATCTACCTCCTATTTAGCGACTTAGTTATTTTTTTTACATTAATGTTCAATAATAGAGATTTTCGTTACAGTTTTCTCAGCTTTCTCAGCGACTACCAATCACAGATTCTTAATATTTAGCATCAGCATGGGCTTCCATAATGTGGGATTAAATTACAGGTCTACTGCTCACGTACTTCCTGTTTAGTTATTTTTTTTACATTAATGCTGAATAATAGAAAATTTTTGTAATAGTTTTCTCACCCTCTTGATATTTGGTATGCAGCATCATCATTGCCTCCCATAATGTGAGATACGATTTCAGGGCTGTGGCTCATATACTTCCTGTTAAACAAAATCCGGCCATTTCTGTCTTTGACCCATTTTTGTATGTAGCTTTAGGAGTCCCATATGGTCATGATAGTGTAATTCATTTTCAGGTCTGTCAATCCTTTACTTCCTGGTAAACAAGCTGACTTGGAAAGACAACAACTCTGACTTTTTTATTCCTGACTCGAAATAGATAATCTCTGTCCATAATGAAGACGCGTAGGTATGTATGTATGTATGTGAGCATGCTCACTAATGTTCTTTTATTAATACTGTATTATTACATGCTTACATGGTTGAGGCTCTAACCTAACATCAGACTAAGAATCAATATCTTTTAAATTAGATATAAAATAATAGCGAGCACAGCTCGCAAGCGGGCACGAAGTGCCCCCTCGAGCGGAGAGCTCTACGGTATTTGTTCCCGCGAAAAAATTGCCTAATGCTGATATTGATTTTTCATGGTCTGGAAAGGCTCTCAAATTTTTACAGGAACGGAGTTAATTTCCCATTTTGCTAGCCGCATTCCAAAAATTATCTATTTAATAATGTAAAAAGAGAAAAATATTCTGATGACGACGAGTTGCTACATTTTTTGTAGTAACCAAATTTTAATCGATTTTTTCTTACTTTTCTATTTAACGTTCAATCGCCCCTAGGATCTCGTCCCAAATTGAACGTTCTAGAAAATTAACCAAAACAAAAATAACTACGATGGTTTCAGAATCGATTCGAAATCATTTTTTTTTATTGAACAGAATTATGCTGTGCTCGCATTTAGGCACTGCCTATTTCATATTATTTCATTTGTTTATCAATGTTTGTTATTGGTTTTAATCATTTGTTTGTCAGTTGTGTTCCAGGGTTGTATTGTTCATTGTAACTGTATTGCTTATGCCTTTTCTTCTTGGACAACTTTATGAAAAAAGTTTTCAAAACCATGGAGCCGTTTTTAAGATATAAGCACTGAAAAATATGGCGGGAAAAAATCTTCTCTGGGTTTTTCATAGGAAATGCATTGAAAATTCTTTTTCTGTTTTAACATAGAAATATTAATTAGAATTGGTAGACAATTTCAAAAGGAGTTTATTAGGACCTTCTCTAAATATTAATGAACAAATATTAGGAAACCATGATGGAAAAGTTATAATGCATTTGAATGGATAAAAGCCGAGAATCCCGAAAATCTTCAATTTCTGAGGCTCGTACTCCCTTAAGTGTTAACTGGAAACTACGAATCATGAACAAAATGGACAGACAAATGAAAATAACATATTAAATAAGTGTACATCATGCATTCATAAAACAATGACAACAATAAAATAGACCTTTCTTAATGAGACGCTCATGAATATTCAAATTTGTATGAGAACGAGGCTAAATTCGATACTAATGTAAACAAAACATGGCAACTTCAATTTCAAATACCGATGTAGGGTCAAACAATTTAATTGTTGTACCATCGATTTACTTCGGGTTCGTTGAGAACTGTATAAAAGCCAAGAGTAAGATTCAGGGAGACAAAGAGTTGTCTAAAGAATATAAATTCTTTTCAGAAAAGTATATCCATGCCCTTTCAGGTACAAGAAACTCTAGATAAAAAAATGTCGAAATCTCAACACTGCAATAGTTTTGCTGATGGGAGTAACTTGACACGTCAATTACAAAATTTATGTTAAGGAAAACGAAATGTTAAATACAACCACTAGTTATAAAAATGTTTTGACTTTTCTTTTTCTAGAACAATGTAGGTTTTTTCACTTGCATACATGTACAGTACTTTTACATGTATCCAGTTGAAACTGTTCATTTTGCCATTGAAACATGAATAAATGCAACGAAATCATGAAACCAATATTAAAATCAACAACATTGTATTGGGCCTTGAACACACGTATAGCTTCTCTACTTGTTGTGACACATAAACATTTTACTGAACAGTCCGCACACCAGACATCCCTTGTACAGTTACCCAGCACCACAGTGCAATGCTGCTCCAGAGTGAGCCCTGCACTTTCAGGAAAATAACTAGAATAACATTGATGGAATATGTATTACGTTGAAAAATGTTAAATCTTCAGGTTTTCTGAATAATCTTTATCCTGTTCATCATGCAGTCTGTTGTTATAGGATATGCACTGAGATAACAAGACAACATCCATACTTAAAAATATTTCATTTTTAGAATACATGTAAAACAGTGGCTAGTCCAGAGGTGGTGTTATAACTTATAAGGACCGTAACTCACGTTTTATTATTACTATAATAATTATGCCAACACCACCCTTTTTATGCAAAATTACAGGACTAAAAGACTTTTACAGGGTAGGAAGTAAGTCCAACTTTTATTTTCATGACTGGTCCAATTATTCATTAGGAAGTGTAATGTCAGATTGTTTTTTGGTTGTTTTTTTTTCCGACTAGTTGAGAACATGTTTAACCTTATAAAGGTTTACAGTTGATTTTATTTCAATTGATTTTACACCGCCAGTTGAATATAAAACCCTGTTAGTATAATTGGTAATTACACTTGCCTGTGGCAAGAGACCAGGGTTCGATTCCCTGACAGGGTTTATACCAGCATCTATATATAATCAGAAATATATATATTAAAAAAATGAATATTGAATTTGATTCAAGTACTTTAGTATCTGATATCAACCAAATAAAGATAAAGTATTAAAAAATCATTGATATACTTTTTTTTTAGTTCACAAAATTGAAATGGAAGCCTTGTTAAAGCAAAATGATATCGTTCCATGTAAAAAAAAAAATGAAAATCCACATAATATGGAGGCATTAAACATGTTTAAATTTTGCAAATGAATTAATGAATTGTTCAGTTAAGCTGTACAGAAAAAATCTTTTAAATTTTATACACTATGTACTGCTAGTATATGTAGTATAAAAATTGTAATTTTGATGACTTTGTGGGGCTGAACAAATTTTGTCACACCTAACAAAGCACCTTGTAATAGAAGATAATGTAATGTGAATAAATGTACTAGTCCATCAACCTTGAAAAGACGTAATATTTAAAAGTGGAGTTGATGCCCCCGTAGACCGAATTTTTATGGTACAAAAATTAAGTATTACATCTAAGCTTCATTATTCCAAATGTTATACTTGTATAAAATATGCGGAAAATAGCGTAAAAATCATTTTTCTGGACCCTCTGGTGAGCAATTGAAAAGTAGTCATTCATTGGTTGACCAAATGCTATGAAACTTTACAGTAGTGTTACTCACCATAAAAGGAAGGGTGGGGATGATTTTGGGTATCCCCTCTCTTTTTGTTTAGGAACGTGGGTCCCAAAAGGGGAAAAAATGTGACATTTTTTTAGTTATGGTCCGATTTAGAATTTTTTTTTTACAAGTTTATTTTGGTCATATATTAGATACAAAATGGAGGATACAATTTTTTCTTGACCCACCTTTTCTGTTTAACAATAAGGGGACCAAAAGGTGAAAAATAGAAAAAAAATTGTGTCTATTTTTATAATATTGGGTGGCATGTGACTACATGGTTTGTAAGTCCACCATAGGATGCAAGTGTCAAAATATTTTGACTGTCCATATTGGGCCTAGAACATACAGGATTCAACGTTTTGCCATGCGACGCAGGGCCAGACATCGATTGGTCTTGTTTCCATCAGACATGTTCAGTATAAATAGGTCTTTATTGCTACTCAGTTACTGTCTTTAACTATGAAGGTCTTTCTCTCTTAGAACAGCAAAGATCAATGTGTGTCTGTTGTTTTAAAGGTTTTGTTAAACCGCTAGACTATTCTAACACTAACAATTAATCGGTGAATGCGTGTTTTTATCGATACCCGTTCACTATTCAGAGTCCAGAGCACCTGGCATATACTAGAATTAACTATCAATCCGTTTCTTTTGACATGCCTGTACCCAATATTTTATGAAAAGTGTGGGTGCTAAGAGAATGCCAAGGTTGTTTGAGAGTTTGGTATAAAAGGGAATCACGAGAATACAAGCTAGGTCTCGCTTTTCTTGTCTTTCTTCACTTTGTGTATTACTTTTAAGGATTTACTCACCTTTTCGAAATAACATATTTTTGGCCCAGGGGATTAACTAAATTATATTGTGATTTTGTATCGCCCGACTGTTTTGTTATTCTCCAATTTTATTGTACCAGTTTTTTAATAACTTTGCATCGTTTTCGATCCAGTCTGCTTCTCGACGGTTTAGTAAGAGTTTTCTGGTTTTCTTTAGACCCTAGTTTATTGATTTTTATTCGAGTTGCATCTGTGGGCTTACACACGATCACTTGAGCTATTCATGCGGAAGCCAGATTTGGTGGCTGGAAAAATCAAAACTCGAACGAGCGAAATGCCATTGTCCATCAAAGGAGTGGGTACGTCATTGATTTGTTATTCAATACTCAATTGGGACGTCCAACACTTTAGATCCTAGCTTCACTGAAGATGAGATAAAGTCTCGAAATGGCCAGATGGAGCATCTGAATTGCCGTAGCTCCTCACTTTCACTTTGCTTTGCTTTTGCTTTTGCTTTTGACTTTTGACTTTTGACTTCCATATTTGATAAATATAATAAGTAGATTGAATGATATATATAGTAAAAACCTGTATATATTTTTTTCACGTCATTTCATGTTCATTTTATCAGGCCCGTCGTGTTCATCTCCGGCCTTGTTTAACTGTATATATTTCATTGATGTACGCCCTCCTAAAGTGCATGAAAATTCCTTTGTGGAAAGATTCTCCCAGTATTAACACCTTATTGCCCGACTGTTTTGTTATTCTCCGATTTTATTATATTTATTGAAAAAAACATGCCTGTCGCTTATGTAATTATTGATCAAACGAAAGAATAGGCTTTTCATTTATTTGTAATTCATTTGAGTTTGGCTGACTAGGGTCTTGTGGACTGTGGTTAAGATGATAAGTTTGATAATGAATGGTCTTGGGTTCAAAATATCAGTAGCAGTTGTTTCAGTCGACACAGCTGTAACCAAGTAAGTTTGTAGGTGGTGATGGTCATGTAAAGCTTAAGAACCTAAATAGTTATATTCAGCTCTGGTTGGCTGCACCATTAGGATCAACAACGAAAACGAACTTTTTCTCAATAGGCATTTTTTACAATTCTTATCTAATAAAATTGTTATAAATCAAAATGACAACTTAGAATTTTGCTGTAACCGATGTACGTCTTGTCTATTCAAGACTTGTTATAGGCGCTTTACCTAAAATATAACAAAGTTGGAATATGACTTGAAAAAATATGAATATCTAAAACATAGAACAATTAAACCAAAATATTCCAAACTTGAACCAAAAATTATGATTCAGACAAACTCGTGCCTTGGGGAAAAAAGAAACTTAAAGTTTTGACAAAATATAAAACAGACAACATAATTATAACACAAAAAGTACTGAATATACATTAACAACGCGAACTCTAGTCGCCATGGGAGTGGACTTAGGTGCTCTGGAAGTGAAGCGGTTCCTGCCTGTCAACCGTTTCAGGATATCCAAATGATCCCCCAGTGTGATTACAAGCCTAGTCGTCAGATATGCCTTATACGAGTATAAGCATTTTGGTGTCGCCTGCTACGAATAGTAGTGGAATGCCAAACATTACTCTCCGGCGGCAGTGGCGGCGTAAACTTATTTTATAACTGTTTTTGAAATAAATATTTTCAAAGTATTATAGCTGGGCATCTGATATTTGGTATACACACAGTTGAGGTTATGGTATACACAACTGGCACATTCCGTGTGGCAATGAGCCCATATTCACGCTTCGTCGATCTTTAGTATTTTTTAATACCGTAAACTTTGTAAGATTTTGTAAAAAAATAATGACATAAAAAGTATTATAGCTAGGCATCTTATATTTAGGATATCGATAATGATAAATCAATAAACCACAATGTTATCTGACCTTGATCTCATTTTTTAAACCTAACGACAATGACTGTTTCTATTTAGTTTTTTGTCTCGCCTGCAACAAATAGTCGTAAAAGGCAAGACATATGTATTACTTTCCGGCGGCGACGGCGGCGTAAACTTTTTTGTAAGCCTTTTGTGGACGATGAATTGCTTGAAAAGAATAATACCGAGGCATCTGATATTTGGTATACAGACAGTTCAGGTACTGGTCTATGCAACTGTCACCATATCCTGTGACCATGAACCCATTTTTACGCCCCAGTGACTCTGTGAACTTAGGTCTTTTTTCAGGCCGTAGCCTTTTTTGTAAGACTTTTGTGGACGATGAATTGCTGGAAAAGAATAATAGATAGGCATCTGATATTTGGTATACAGACAGTTCAGGTAATGGTCTATGCAACTGTCACCATATCCTGTGACCTTGATCCCATTTTACGCTCAAGTGACTCTGTGAACTTAGGTCTTTTTTCAGGCAGAAAACTTTTTGTAACAATTATTTGGACAATGAATTGCTTAAAAATTATAATAGCTAGGCATCTGATATTGGGTATACAGACACTTTTTGTTTTTATATCAAGAAATGAAAGCTTAGATAGTTGATTTTAGTGACGTTGCCGGCAGGCGAGACATATGTTTAGTGGCCACACTTGTTGGTTTCAGTCGTTTATGTTAAGTCTGTTTTTCAATGATTATGATATCTCGAATCGCGTTACTTGATCCACAGATGGTAAGTTATCACCTGTCGCATGACCTTGACTTTTATTTACCTCAGATCTCAAGAACTTAATGCCTGAGTAACATTAAATGTGTTGTGTGATGGTGCATACAAGCGAGACATACTGATAGTGACCACACTTGTTTGCTTGTTTTATTTTTTGTTATTATTTATTATCAAAGCAAATTTAACAGTGTTTTAAACAATTCGTTTTCGTGTACTATACATTGTATTTTTCTTCCCTATTCGAAATTTGTATGTATCAATGCTATTCCTTCTGCACATTTTTGCAGTTTCCAGAAAACAAACCGGATGATTCAATTGCTACTGCTTGAAATATACATAAATTTGCAGCATAACTTGATTAACTGTTTTATTGATACACGCTATGGTATTTTGTGTGTGGTATAGTTCACCTCCATTTTCAAAGTTTTAATAGTTGGGGACACTGGGATAAACAGAGGAGACCAACGACTTACAAACATATATTCAGGTTGAAACGTCTCGTTGGAATCGATTCAGCTACCCGAAGTGGTAACTCGCTAGTGATTAATAGTGTTGTATCTAAACCAGCGGTTAAGATCACTCGGCCAACCAGCACCCTTGGTTCTTTGGCGGTTTAGATCACTCGGCCAACCAGCACACTTGGTTCTTTGGCGGTTTAGATCACTCGGCCAACCAGCACCCATGGTTCTTTGGCGGTTTAGATCACTCGGCCAACCAGCGGTTTAGATCACTCGGCCAACCAGCACCCTTGGTTCTTTGGCGGTTTAGATCACTCGGCCAACCAGCACACTTGGTTCTTTGGCGGTTTAGATCACTCGGCCAACCAGCACCCATGGTTCTTTGGCGGTTTAGATCACTCGGCCAACCAGCACCCTTGGTTCTTTGGCGGTTTAGATCACTCGGCCAACCAGCACCCTTGGTTCTTTGGCGGTTTAGATCACTCGGCCAACCAGCACCCATGGTTCTTTGGCGGTTTAGATCACTCGGCCAACCAGCGGTTTAGATCACTCGGCCAACCAGCACCCTTGGTTCTTTGTTATCCTTATCTTTATAATAACCTTACAAAATCTCACCTACTTCTTCAGCATTAGCTGCATCACGTATGTTTTCAATATTGTAACATACAAAGCATCTACTTCTGTGATGAATTACTATTTATTGAAAAATTACTTCCATAAGGGTCAAACAATGTTACAAGATAGCGCAACAATTTTAGAAATAAAATAGCCATAATACAAATTATGTCAAACATAAAGTAATAATAATCATAAAACAGTAGTATTAAGTGTTTTCTGAAAAAAAACACCTATCATTCAATACTAATAATTCATGCATAATGTCACATTGATTAATATAAAGCAATTATTTTTCAAATTATTTGTACAAGACTACAACATATTTGATATTTTCGAAGTTATGTCGTTTGTATTATTTGACGCTAATCATGATGACCGTCTAATGGTACGGCAAGATTGTTGATTTTTAGTGGCCTTAAAACTATGCGTGGTTTTGCTTTGTGGGTACTACTCATTATTCCGGTAACTTCGAAAAGGTCATCTTTAATGGAAACGGTTCTTGCAGTTTTAAAGTATTCTTCCCTGTGAAAGTTTAAACCATTACTACTTTGCTTGTAGTACATTTGTTTGAACCAATTTTCTTGGTGAGAAGTATTTCCCGGTGTCGTCAATCCAACGCCTAGCCAATTACTGTAAAAGTTATGATTAAAAGGGCAACTCCACATAATAACAACTCGTCTGTTGGCGCCTGATATCAACCATGAGGTAGTGCCATAGGATCCGGTCGCTGTATATCCAAATTTGTGAACAGTCTGCAGAAAAAAATTAAGATAATTATTAGATACAGCTAAATTTTGATCGGCTTCTAACAACTTCTACTTCCTCACATCCACAAAAGTAGGGATTTTCAATCAGCAATCGAATAGAACACAAATATCAGTCGTGTTAAACAAATTCGGGTTCCCAAGCAAAAAAAAATAATGAAATTTAAATATGATTATTTCGAAGCATTCGCAGCATAGACCAAGCAAATGTTTTATTTTATAACGGCTTTATTATTTGCATCTACAGTATTGTTCAGTGTTTAAAATATGCATGCGCTAATTATAACTCACGAATTGCTCTCTCTTTCCAGGAAAAACATTAACAGGTGGATCTCTCAGAGATCCACCGTTAATATTAGACTCTGGGTCCATCAGTGGGAATTTCGTCCAATTTTCTATTTCAACAATGCAAGAAACCCTATACCATTCTAATCCTTTCATGTCAATGTTCATGCTTGCTCCTGGTGTTACAGTTCTGACATACGTAGCGGTGTCTAATGCCGACGCCCAGTCAATCGCACCCGCATCTTCCATTCCTTAAAACAAATAACATGACACTTTTTAGTTGATATCATATTTATAATGTACTTAAGAAGCAGTCTCAGTAGCAATTTAGGAGGAAAATAAAGAAAAGTTTCATATTTTGTGCTATTTTCAACTTCTTATTTATATCCCTTTTTCTAAAGATATTTATTTTTTTATTTTTGGGTTCAACTCTCTAAAATCCTTTGACTAATTTAACAACATCTATCTAATGCTACTATCTAATGACCTCGTTGAAGGCTGCTGGCGGTTGTCCATTGTGGTTTTTCTAAATTGCCGCATAATTGTGGGCTGTGTCGCGTACACCTATTCCACATCTCATTATTCGCCCGTTCTACGCAAAGAGGGACACGAAAAATAGCAAATTTCTTTAGAAAATGAAATTATTCTTTTGTATTTTTTGTTTGCGTCTTCCGATTAAAAATCATTTGAGTAAATAATATATAAGAATTTTGCAACACCACTTTATCTGGATTAAAGATATCAAAGAAACAAAATTTGCATACATTTTGCATTGAAAACTTTATTTTGACGTTATTCAAAGTTATGACGCTCGAAAGATGGCGTTACGTAAAACACACCCAATTTTGGCACATATTTTGTCCATAATTTCTATGATATTGCACATAGCTTCAAAATATAAACAGATTTTTTGAAAGGAACCACAGCGTAAATATATTATAGAAATTTTGAATATTTTCATTAACTGCAAAGTAAAGATAATGGCGTTACGTATAACATACCCTTAAAAAATTTGGGATATCTTTTTTTATTGACACCGAGTGTAAGACAATTAAAATTATTTATAGCCTTAAGATTATAGCTCATAAGATTTTCAAAACATGCTCTTTTATCACTTTTGTCAAGGCGTTATTTCATTATTATCAGCTATATAGAACATCTTATAACTTCTTCGATTCTACCATGTCTTATATATGCGATTCCTACCAAAGAAACAATTTGTCAAAAATAATGAAAATTTCTACATTTGACCCCTTATATATCAGGAATAACCTAAGCAAACTCAACTTGTGATAAGTTTTTTCATTTAAATACAAATGGGGGATTTCAATCTCTTACAGCCGATTGGAAACGATATTGTGCGTATTTTTCAGAAATAAACGTTAAAAACTAAGGAAACATGTACGCTAAAATACATTTTTGTGCCATGAATATTTTTATCATTTACTCCTTTACAATTCCGAGCTTTGAATTTGCATCCCCTGCGTCAGGATTTTCCACAGGAACCTTGAAAACTTTGGAAAACGGCGAAATCTGCGTTTGGACGCCGTAAGGAAGAACGGACGTATTTTACGTATCACAATTGATTCGTTATTCCAGAGCATGTGGGGAGTACAACGACTTCCTTGATAGAGCTACACGGCTGACAAGCAAATTGTTAACACAGGGTGCGTTGCTCCCAGGTTGTTGTCATCACTCAAGAAATTTTACGGACGACATCATGTGCTTGTATACAAATACGGGATTTATATCTCTCAGATGAGCACAGATGTTGGTTTGGCATAGAGTTTTGTAATGTCATCCTTTCCGGATTTGACCAACACTTAATCGATCTTTGGCAACGTGACGGGTGTGCTATAGCAAGCAGGAACTGCTTACTCTTCCGGAGCACCTGAGTTCACTCTCGTTTCGACTTGAGTTCGCGTTGCTGAATGCGGTTTTGTTGTTATGTGTGTGTGTTTTATGTTGTTATGCGGTTTGTTTTGTTGTGATGATTTTTTCTGCCGGTTTTGTCTTTGTCTTTACGGTTTTATGATACTGATTACCCCTTTGGTACACCTTTGCTTCTTCCATTCTTGTGGTCGCCATTGTTGCGAAACTTACCGATATTCCACATTTCATTAAATATTGAATTGTTTTCTAAGTTAAAATAAATGCAACTATTACTATCATGTTCAATCTTATAGTTGTTATTTTGGACATGTAGTAAGTGAGTAAGCAAGTAAGTTATTAATAATAGTGATATCTGTACAATAATATAATCAAGCTGGCCCATTGAACTTAAAACTCACTTTTTAATATAAAATTTAAAAAAAACATTGACAGTACAACTTTCATCACATAACTTTCTATGCTTACCATATTAGTATTAGTGTAACTTACCTAGCACAATGAATTAACAATACAATTCGACAACCATGAAATGAAACCCAATTTATCTACATAATTATGTACACTTTAAAAGGTTTGATTTATCTGTTACCTAATCTAAAATTCAAATCATTCGTAAACAGATAGATAACAAACAATCTCAATATCTCATCATTTATTGACTACATACATTTTTTTCGTTATTTTTATTATTTTAAAATACAAAACAAAAACGGGTATAAAAAGTTTATTTGCTTCTGCTGTATATCGATATTCAAAGGTCTAGAGAAACTCCTCATCGGCAGCATTTGAATCAAAACATTGGAAGATCAAAAACCTAAATTATTGAGGAATTATACATTAAGTATTTGTCTGTGCCTGGGGTATTACATGTGTTTACCTGGGGTATTAAATTTGAATCTAATCATGTGTTTCACCATCAGTAACCCCCGGCTGATATATCGCGGAGAGAGAGAGAACGGGCGGAATCATTCCGATTAACCACTCCTTTCCTCTGTCATAACAATATTTCGTAAACATTTTTAACAAAATCATGATTAAATCCGAACCAATCTATTTTAGTACTTAAATATTTTGGCTCCCCTTTTAAAGATCTAGCGCATGCATTTCTTTTTTACTTATATCAAGTAACAAGGCGTGTGGCATTAATATTCAGTTGTTACGAATTGTCTTTGTCATTGCAGAAGTTTTAGATATAAAATTGATATCATATACAATTTCCGATAACATCTGAACACATTGCATACTGATAGATATCAAATTTACGGGAACATCCGAATACTTTTTGTCGCAAACAAGTGTCGTTGATACTATATATATAATGATTGTGTGATATTAAAGTAATCTGTTAGAAAAAGAAATTAACAATATCTAAAAAGGGATATATTTACGGAAACTCTTTATTCTTTATTCTACTTTGAAATTCATTATCAAATTATAGTCCTTTATATATTCAGTAGTGTGTTATATATACTAATATATGTGATATGTTTTTTTAAAGACATAGAACCTATCGTTTTGGCAATTTTTAAAAAAATAATGAAATTCACACTATTTGAAGAATACACTGTAAAACCTTTGAAGAAACTTAAATTTTCAAAAAAAAAACTTACAGAAATAAAAATGACAACAAAGTTCCAGACAATACATTTTGCTACGCCTGACGCGCGTTTCGTCTATTCAAGACTCATCAGAGGCGCTCTACCAAAAATATTGAAAATGCCAAACGCTGTATGAATATGAAGAGCATAGAACAGTATAGCAAAAATTACCAAACTGGGGAACCAAATTGCTACTAAGATATTCAACCTATGTCTGGGGTAGGAAGAACCTTAGGGTTTAGACAAAAGTATTCTTTTCGACGGAAAACTGAATAAAAAAACGAAG
The DNA here is from genome assembly GCA_963971305.1 of Arcuatula senhousia. Lineage (NCBI taxonomy): Eukaryota > Metazoa > Mollusca > Bivalvia > Mytilida > Mytilidae > Arcuatula > Arcuatula senhousia. The sequence continues at coordinate 8,977,343 of OZ020317.1, read as the reverse complement.
TGTCAAAAAAGAGGACAAACTAATAATAGAATGTAAACACTTGCGAGTACCGGTAAACTAAGAAACGAAAAGTAACCAAACGAAACGGAGCAGAACAAAAACGATATCGGTAAAGAAGGAAACGTAAACAGTAAAATAAGCAACCGAAATCTGTAAAGAAAGGAAACGAAATGCGAGCAAAACTGGTTAAAAAAGAAAACTGAATCGATTTTAGCAGACACCAGTCGTTTTTCTTTATTTATCGATTTCGTTTTCTCTTCGCCTCGTTTGGTTACATTTCGTTTCTCAGTTTAACAGTACCCAGTTTACCAAATGTAAATATTTATGCTGGACAATACTTAATCAATGCGAATAATTAAAATTAGATTATTGTATAGAAAACTGCAAAACATTGAGTTTTTATGTTGATAATGGTAAGTTTTAGATAGTATATTTTTAATATGTGCACTTTTTATTCAATGTAAAAAATTGCGAAATTGATAGGTTCTATGTCTTTAAATAAATATATAATTTTTCACTGATAATGTTGCTTTTGTTTCTCTTCATATTATACTCAGAGATATTTACAAACTGATCATGTATTTTTAGCTCACCTGGACAAAGGTCCATGTGAGCTTTTGCCATCACTTGGCGTCCGTCGTCGTCCGTCGTCAGTCGTCCGTCATCCGTCGTCGTTAACATTTTTCAAACGTTAACTCCTCTAACACAATAAGTCCAGGGGCTCTTAAATTTGTCACAGTTGTTAATTAGCATAAGTAGTATAAAACCAGCGTGGGGATTTTTAATTTGTCGAAAAACATGGCCGCCATGGCTAAAAATAGAAAATAGGGGGAAATTGCAGTTTTTTTGCAATTAACTCAAAAACGGCTACGTATATCAAAATTCTGGCAGGGTTAAAGTGATCAGCACCTCAAATCTATCTACCCTGAAAATTTGAAGAAATTCCAACAATCCATGTAGGAGTTATTGCCCGTTTTGTGGATTTTTTTGCAAATTTTGCACCGGTTTAGGTCAATATCTTGAAAACTATACAAGATATTTGAAAAATTAAAATTGCATATTTTTAAGCGCATCAAGATCTACAAAATATGTAAAGGGTCAAAGTTGTAGGACTTTTGTTTGAAATTGAGCATTTTAACAGCATTTCCTCATTACATTGAAAACGTTAACTCCCCTGACACTTTAAGTCCAATTGGAACCAAACTTGGTATTGTCGTTATTAGCATTAGGGGTATAGAACTGTTGTGGGGATTTTGGATTGGTTTTAAAACATGGCCTTTTTGGCTAAAAATAGAACTTTGGGTTTAACTGCTTTTTTTTGCTAATAGCTCAAAAACTGTGACAGATTTTTAAATTTTGATTGAGAACAAAAGTGATCAGCACCTTAAGATTCATCATCTTGTCAGATGACCCCCTTATAAAACCTGACCTTTTCTATGTTAAATAGATTTTGCCTAATAACCTTTACTTCAGGCACATGTGTCAAGTGAGTGATGCAGGCTCCTGGAAGCCTCTTGTTTCATGTTTCAGTGACTTTTATAAAAAGAGAGTGATTCATGCGCTCATTTTAAGCTCACCTTTTCGAGTCAGGTGAGCTATTGCCATCACTTGGCGTCCAACGTCCTTCCGTCCGTCGTTAGTAAACTCTTAAAAACTTGAACTCCTCTGACACCATAAGTCAAATTGGAGACAAATTGGTATGGTTGTTTATTAACATTCGGTTTACGTATCACAATTGATTCGTTATTCCAGAGCATGTGGGGAGTACAACGACTTCCTTGATAGAGCTACACGGCTGACAAGCAAATTGTTAACACAGGGGTACGTTGCTCCCAGGTTGTTGTCATCACTCAAGGAATTGTACGGACGACATCATGTGCTTGTTTACAAATTCGGGATTTCTATCTCTCAAATGAGCACAGATGTTGGTTTGACATAGAGTTTTGTAATGTCATCCTTTCCGGATTTGACCAACACTTAATCGATCTTTGGCAACGTGACGGGTGTGCTATAGCAAGCAGGAACTGCTTACTCTTCCGGAGCACCTGAGTTCACTCTCGTTTTGACTTGAGTTCACGTTGCTGAATGCGGTTTTGTTGTTATGTGTGTGTGTGTTTTATGTTGTTATGTGGTTTGTTTTGTTGTGATGAGTTTTTGTCTGCCGGTTTTGTCTTTGTCTTTATGGTTTTATGATACTGATTACCCCTTTGGTACACCTTTGCTTCATTCGGTGCTTAGTTCTGATGTGGGGATTTTTGATTCGTCGTAAAACAAGACCGCCGTAGCTAAGAATAGAACACAGTGTTTTGTAAATAACTAAACAACGGCTACAGATCCACCCACCCTGAAATTTTGAAGAAGATTCAACAACCCATGTACATGAAGGAGCTACTGTCCTTTTTCTTGTTTTTTTTATACATTTTCTTATAAAGTTCAATATCTTAAAAACTATACATTTTAGAAATTTAAATTGCATATTGTTAAGCACATCATTATCTACAAAATTTGTAATAGGTCAACGTTGTAGGACCATTTCTTTTAGGAATTATTACCCTTAAAAACGTCGAACATTCCCATGTTACATTTAAAACGTAATACCTTTGAAAACTTGGACCCGATTGGAACCAAACTTGATACAAATATTTATTATTATGAGATGTATAAAACTATGTAGGTATTTTTGATTGATTGTAAACATGACTGCCATGGCTGAAAATTGAACATAGGGGTGAATTGCAGTTTTTTGCAAAAGATCCTAATACAATGACAGATTTTTAAATTCTGATATAGAACAAAAATGATCTGCACCTCAAGATCTACCTGCCCTAAAAAATTTAAGAAAATCCAACAACTCATGTAGGAGTTACTGTCATTTTCCTTGACTTTTTAATAAATATTGCACTTATTAATCTTAATATCTCGAAAACTATATGAGATAATTTGTGAAATTAAATTTCATATTGTTAAGCACATCCTGAACTACAAAATATGTAATAGGGTCAATGATTAAGGTCTATTCCTTTTAGGAGTTATTCCCCTTAGAACGCTGAATTTGACCGTTTTAATAGCATTAACTAATTACATTAAATACGTTAACGCATCTGACACCTTAAGCCCAATTGAAACCAAACTTGGTATAGTTGTTTATTAGTATTAAATGTTTAGAACTGATGTGGGGATTTTTGTTGTAAAACATAGCCGTCATCGCTAAAAATAGAATATAGGGGTATATCCTCTATGCTTTATTCTACTGAATGAAAAGTAATTCCTGAATACAAATAAAAATGATTAATCTGAATATAACAAATATGCTTAATATATTCACTCGATATAAAATTTATTTGAGTTATTATTTGCAAATGGTACTACATGTATTTGTTGTGTATCTGATTTTTAAATGCTAAGCATTCTTGACATTAACATGCTAACAATTGTATAGAAGAAAAATAATTTCTTTTTGTAGTGGAGACAATCAAGTACATTTAGCTCTCGAATGATTTAAAGAAACTGCTTTATTTAACAAAAAACAAAAACAAAGCAGAACTTTTATTTCAACAATTAAAATTTAAACAATAAAAAAACTGAATTTTATTTTATTTTATATTATTTGTTGTTGTTTTTCTACCAATATTAAGTACTAATTAAGGCGGGTTTCACAAATTTTCTTTGTCATGGTGGTTTTCCTAAACACTTATATCTTAAATATAAGCTTATTATTTTATACAGTTTCCGATAATTCGATGCATCGGAACAAATTGCATACTGATAAATATCACCAATGGCGGGAATATCCGATAACTGTTCCTGTTGCAAACAAGTGTCCTTGGCTAAATGACATTATATAATGATTTGTGATATTGAAGTAAACTCTTATAACAGGAAATTGACAAATTTTATTAAAATAGAAGATAATGAGATTTGGAAGAAGTATACACGACACAGCCTACAATATAAACGACAATTTTAAAAAATCCATAATGGAAACAGCAAGCAGCCTTCAATGTGATCAGTGGTTGCTGCTCGCTGTTTTTGAATTGGCCCTGGATTGAAAATAAACTACAAATGATTCAAGCCCGATCCTAAAGTCCAATGAAAGACCCTCTTCTTGACAAAAACAAAACAACATTAAAATTCGACGAAATAGAAACATGAGCTTTGATAAAGATTCCTGGTTAAGGGTAAGCACATTTAAAATGTTGCGTATTTCACTTCTAAAACGGTATATTATTATTTTTTCTTTGACAAGGACATGTCCTCATCAAATTACTTTCCTTATTTCTTCGTTTATCGTATGCTGGTGGGTTCTTTATGTACGAAAGCCCAGAAAGCTCATTCGAGATGACTGTTTCATTATAATGTATAATCAAAATAACTCTCTTAAAACGCAATCAAGTGCATCATCGAAACTGGAGATTCGAGATTCAAAGTTCGAAATTCAATATACTAATAACCAATCAAATTTCATTTTGAAATTTGGGTTGTTTTATTAGGAATTCAATGGTGGCCACGCTGATTTGTTATTATAATATTGAATTTCGAACTTCGAATCCCAAAATTCAATTACTCCAAATTTATTGCTTGCAAAGGACGCTATCTGTATATGTAGTTTACGGACTGTCAATTTTTTCAAAGCTTGCGTAACTCTGTAGTTGATTCTGATAATGGCACTTGTGATCGCGTAAAGTTTTGCTTCAAAATGTGAATTATGACGTTGTCAATATTTACTTCATCGAAATGCAATGGACATAAATAAATGAAAAATAAATTCGTTGTTAGTAAATATTTGCCGAGACTATTTATTTATAATTTCTACTTTCAAAAATTCACGCTGCATCTGTATTTTTGAATTGCATATCCGGACAATTTTAAAAAAATCAATATCAGCATTATGGATTTTTTTGCGGAAACAAATACAATAGAGCTCCACGCTCTCGTGGGCATTTCGTGCCCTCTTCGGGCTGTGCTTGCTATGACAAATATGCTTATTTACTTATTAAACTTATTTAAGTTATTATGTGCAAAGTGTAATATTTGTTTTGTGTCAGATTACAAGATGCTCAGCATTCTTGACATAAACATGCTGTCAATTGAGATGAACTGAGATGATCACCTCAATATCCCTATTGTATCCACAACTATGTTGTGTTCTATGGTCATTACCGGATCCTAAGATCGCAATGGAAGAGGGAAGTTTGGCGCCATAAAACCTGGTTTAACCCACCATTTCGTTTGAAATGCCTGTACTAAGTCAGGACCATTGCGATCCACCAGTTCTACGGTACGACTGATTCGTTTTTGTCATTTTCTCTGGACTATGAGATTGATCATTCAAGTTCGGTAGTTTTGTTATTACCTTTATTGGATAGAACAGAAATAAATTAGTTTGTGGTACAGACAATCAAGTAGTCCTTGAATGTTTAAAGCAACTGTTTTGTTTAACCAAAAAAAATCAAGATAAGACCTTTAGTTAAGTTAAACATGTAATTCAAACTAATTTTTTAACAATTTTACTCGTCAAAACATACTTTAAAAAATGTTATGTGGGTGGGATTACGCAATGGCAAAATGATTTATTGACGGAGCCATTTTCCAGTCGTATATGACTTCACTTGTCACGTGTCATCTATTTCGGACGTCTTCGTTTGAATCCTGCAAAAAGACATGCACAACGTAGTTCCGCCCAACTACTTAAATATATAGCTGAGATGACTTTGAAGTCAGTGTGTTACCACAGCTCAAGTCTGTCAGCCAGTCTGTCTGCAGCTTTGCTTAACTTTTCAACACCAGAGGAAGAATGCTTTTTGCGTTTATACTGTTGGGTAAGTCGACGAAATGTTATCATGATATTAAAAACGAAAGAATATGGAATAAGTGCCAGAAAGACATGATCCACATATTGATATGATTTTGAAAAATGTACAAAAGCAAAATTTCGCTGCGTGTGGAGCGCTTTTCTGGATTAACCTTCATCAGACACGCTAGGAGTAGAAAACTTGGAAAACCGGTAATATAATAGATTTGATAAAACAAAAACAGAAGCCCAAAAATATTACAACAATGACCAAAACAGATAAATTAATCAAATTTTAAAGAAATAGCCAAACGTTGTCAAATTTTGGAAACATGTAAACTGTGTCTTTCCAACACATATTCCAGTACTCAAAAATATATAAGAGCATGCAACTGAAGCACGGGGAAGCTTTCTACGACCTCCACACGGCACTAAAGCCAAACTCTGAAATAATATTAAAAACGAAAGAATATGGAATAAGTGCCAGAAAGACATGATCCACATATTGATATGATTTTGAAAAATGTACAAAAGCAAAATTTCGCTGCGTGTGGAGCGCTTTTCTGGATTAACCTTCATCAGACACGCTAGGAGTAGAAAACTTGGAAAACCGGTAATATAATAGATTTGATAAAACAAAAACAGAAGCCCAAAAATATTACAACAATGACCAAAACAGATAAATTAATCAAATTTTAAAGAAATAGCCAAACGTTGTCAAATTTTGGAAACATGTAAACTGTGTCTTTCCAACACAATATTCCAGTACTCAAATAAATGATGTTGTTTTTTGTAATTATTTTTATATCGTATTATCAATGGGTCCAATATAACCACTAACTTCTATATTATTTAAGATAAAGATTTATATATGCTTTTATATAATTATGTTCCGGACCATATGAGTATCTGGACCACATGCAATTGTAATTACCATACAGGTATACTCATACGGTCGGACCGTACACGTTTGGCCGGGCTAAAAAAAAATCATAATTCATGAAAAAAAACATTTTCGTTATCACATTTTACTCAACGTGGTTTCCAAAAAGAATCAGATTGAAATTATTTGGATGAAGCAAGCAAAGTTGTACCAAAGGGGTAATCAGTATCATAAAACCGTAAAGACAAAGACGAAACCGGCAGACAAAAAATCATCACAACAAAACAAACCACATAACAACATAAAACACACACACACACATAATAGTTTGTAAAGAAAATAAATTGTTACCCTTTGTGTGTGTGTTGGTGTTTAACGCCCTTTATCGACGCACCTGGGCCATGTAGGGTGGTCGGTTTTAATGGTAGAGGAAACTTGAGTACCCAGAGGAAACCACCGAACTTTGGCAGGTAACTGACAAACCTAATCACATACAGTTGGGAAAGTCCCTTTTTTTAAATACAAACGGGACTCGGACACCAGCTGAAAGGTGATCGGCTAGTGATCTATAGTGTGGTATTTTAACTAGTGCCTAAGACCATTCGGCCACTCAGACCCCTAAGTACAAGAACAGAAACCTGCTTGGCGTTTTAAACAATTTTTAAATTATCATGATAAAACCCCAAAAAATGGTAAATTCGTGTTAGACAAGTCAGACGACCAGGCTCATGATTTTCTTCGGGACCTCTCATCCAACATAGGCGGTTATTGTTCCAATTGTTAAAAAATTTACTACATGTAGTACATGTATCCATTCCTCCTTTTTTATCCTTTGTGTCTTTTATTACTTCTGGTATTGTCTTAGCCTTTTCGGGCTTCTGATATTTGAAATCTTCATCGTCATCATTTACTTCTTTCAATGATATCTTTATTTTTTCTAGGTTTAGTTGGAAGCACCAATGGCGTGATAGATTGGGTAGCGGTTGGTGCTTCGGCTGCTGCCGCAAGTGCTATTACAATCAGGTGCAAGTATGTTAAACAGCTTTGCAAATACTCCAAACTATGCGGTTGTCTGCACGGTAGAAAATGAAAATTGGACGAAATATCCTCTCATTTATCCATCGAGTCATATTAACGGAGGAATTCTACAGAGCGCACCAGTGGCGGTTCTTCCTGGAAAGAGGGAAGCATTCGTAAGTTAAAGTGCACAGGTAATTGTCGAAAATTTTGTTATTTTTTTTAAACTAACTGCTCTCTCCAAAAATGGTCACATGCTGTACTACTTAAAAGAACACCATGGTAATTTTCGTTCGATATCCGTTGTCATGCTGAAGGAGCATGTGTTGTCATCATACTGGACAGAAAATGGCACATGCTGCAAGTAAAGATTTCAACTTAACATACATCTTCAAGTTTATTTTATTGTTTTAAACAATAAAAAATGAAATAGAAAATTAAAACCAGATTATTCATTTTTTTTTATTTAAACAAATTTTCTTAAATTCTCATGTTACATTATTTTCCGATCGCTTCAGAACACCATTATTTATCAACATAAAGGCGCCATAAAATCTTTCGAACAGAAGTGAATTATTTCGTTCCGTCAAAGCTTGCCACCTAATTCATAACGATACGCACATGCATTTGTAGCTCATTATAAGACCGTGTTTTTTAGAGAAGTAAATAATTTATTATGATATTCAATTGGACATGTACTATATTCACAGTCATTAAGGGAAGTTCATAAGCATGTTCTATAGATTTATAATGCATAAGTGTCAAGATATCATACGCAGTTCATACTTTAGTTACTTGAATATGAATGAAATAAAGGTACCGTACATTTTACCAAAACTTATTAAGTTTTGTTAAAATGATTAAATGTTAAGTAAGAGAATAGATAAGATGGTGGACAACAGAAAAAAAATCAAACAAACTTTTTTTCAGTTCGATTGGTGTGTTGAACTAGGTTTAATATTAAAAACCTCTTTACAATGAAATTTGCTTTTATTTAATTTCTATAATCTTCATCTCATTATAGATTGGTCACAAAACTGGCCATACGGCTACAGGGACGTACGGTACGGCCTCGTGGTTAATATCAAAGAATAACAAACGGGCAGTCGTCATGTGGAATTGCCCCTTCAATTTTGATCATTACACCAACTGGTTAGCTGTTGGGTTGACCACAGCGGGTATGGCCTATCATAAGGATTGGGTTTACCAAATGTACTACGAAAGCAGCGGAAGAGGACTAAATTTTGTTAGGGGAGAATACTACTACCACATGAGAACTCTGACATACAAGGACGCCAGGTTTGAAATCGCAGGAACGATGGGAACCAGCCACAAAGCCAAGGCCCACATAATCGTCAGACCCCAATACATTGAAGACTTGGCCGCATCATTAAAATCGAATGTAGAACATGCATTAAAAAAGAAATAGAAACTTTTTTCAAACTGCATTAGTGCATGTATTGTATAAGCATGAAAAGGTCAATAAACATATTTCAAAGAAAATCTTCGTTTGTTTTTCTCTTCAAATAATGCAACAAATTCCAAACTGATAAATGCTTTTCTAACATTAGTAATACGATATTGAAGATGTTGAATAAATGAACAGAGTAAAACATACATGCATAAACCGGTCATTTAATATCTGCAGTATATTATACAATAACGTAAACCAATGCACATTGTTATTTCCAGATAGATATTTTTGTTAAAATTGTTAAACAGTTCGTTGAGTAGGCAGGTTTCCTTGCACCCGAGATATTTAGTTATTTTGTGTTTCCATGTTTTACATGTTGTCTGTTTTTGTCCCGTTCTTGTTGGTGTTTGCTGGTTTTGTCTCTGCCCTTTCGGACTTTTGACATTCGGGTACACCATTGGTACATCTGCTTCCTTCTATGTATTAGCATATGAATTGAAACATGTATAACGCATTATTTAAAACGCCGACCTGTTAATAAATTATCTGGCCTGGAAAAAGTTAAAATCAGGCCTTTAGCTCCAGGTAAATAAAAAAAAACAATAATCTACCAAAGATTCTTTAGAATTGTAGGTTGAAAATAAATATTTCGCTTAGCGGCGGTAAACAGTTTTTTCTGACCCGCAAAAGTTGGCTTATCTATCAACTATTCAGATGTTTTTATGTTTTAGCTCACCTGTACCAAAGGTCTTTGTTAGTTGTTGCCTTGACTTGGTGTCCTTCTTCGTTGTTGTCTGCGGTCTGTTAACAACTTTTCAAAACTCTTGCTCTCTAGAAAGACTTCAATGAATTTAATGAAACTTGGTTGTATTCATCCTTTGGGCGTTTTGCACAAAAGTATTGTTTTGATTTTGAATCCGTCAAAAAACATGACCGAAATTACTCAAATTAGAACATATGGTAAAATCACACAATATTCCATTTATAATGAAAAATTTTGCAGGTAAAGAAAATGTCATGCTTAAATGTTTAGTAGGTTCCACAAATTCTCCATTAAACCAAGGTCGAAAATCGTTTTTGTTTTTGTTTATAGAATGAAAACTGTTGCAAACAGAGAAAAGTTGCTGCTTGCTTAAATATTCAGCGCATTCAGTCAACGAAAGACTAAAAAGTTCTGAGATTACCCGATTATGAAAAGGTGTTGCTTGCTTAATAATCAGCTCCTTTAGCTCAACTAAAGTCTCAACAAGACCAAGATGCCAGATGACTCTTTTTTAGCCCCTTATAATGTCGAAAGATGGAAATGTGTATCATGCAATGAATGTAATAAATGCAGAAAACAAACAATAATTGGACAAAAGAAATGACCGAACATGTTATGCCCCTTAAAAGTTCAAAATCCTTCTAAAATGAAAATTGTAAATGATAGAGAAAAGGTATAGTTTGACGGAATATTTAGCCCAAAAGGCGTTTATCCATTGTAGCATAATGTCTCATAGAAGAAACCGTTATGGACCAGGTGAGCAATTCATGCTTCTAGGAGCCGCTTTTGGTTTTATGCCTGTGTCTTCATGCTAATTTCGTTCATGGTCACTGACTCTGGTTTGCCCTTACGTACTTTTAACATTCAAATGCCCCATCGGTACATATCTGCTTCTTCCAAGGAAAATCCGTGCGTGTGTGTTTGTGTTTTACGCCACTTTCTACACACCAGGTCTGCCATTTAGGGCAGTCAATCTTAATGGTGTATCTAGAGAAACCACCGACCCTAGGCAGGTAACTCAGAAACCTAATTACGTACAGGTGGAGAAGTCCTGTTTTGTAAATTACAAACGGGACTCGAACACCACTCGATTAAAAAAATTTGCAATCGCGTGGTTTATCTGAAACAACGAAAAAAGTTTACTACATACAAAAAACTAGCTAGGACATTAAAATGTTAAAAATATCTGACATTGTCAGGCATTATAATTCATTACATTAAAAACGATTTCAATATTTTTATCACTAATAATTGGTTATGACTTTCAATAGACAAAGCAATTTTTTTAATAAAATGTATGTTCAGTTCTTATGAATGATTCCGACATAAAAAACTGACAGAATAATATTTAATTTGAAGGGTGCATGTGGCGGTCAGTCAACCGTTCAACCGTCGTTTATATAAATATGACGGGTCTGGAACCGGTCACACACAGTACACTGAAGTTTGGTTTTGGTAAGTTTGACAGTTATATAATCCATTATAAAATATGTATGGTTTCCTAATCTTTTGTGAGGTACCAACTTTCGTGGTTTTCATTGGTGGCAGTGAACCACGAAAATCAGAATTTCATAAATTTTATGTTGGTTCCTTCAAGGAATATGTGCGTATACTTGAGTAAAAATATAGGAATCATCGTTCACTTGAGTAAAAAAATAACATTTATCACGAAAGTGACGTAGTGTTTGAAATTGTTAACTAGATTTCAGCTAAAAAGGTAACTTTTATGTATGAAACTGTTTTTTTTTTCTGAAAAAAATATGATTATCGAGTAAATCACGTTATTTGGATTGTTCTTATGTATATTGAAATAACATTTATCGTTCACAGCGAAAAACAACATTTTACATCAGTTGGGTGTAGCTTGTAAAATTGTCAATAAGTAGTTTTCAACTAAAAAGATTAAGTTAAAGTGTAACACTTTATAAAAAAATATCGAGTTAATAACGTTAATTTAAATTTTACTGATGTATATAAAAAAACACTGATCATCGTTAACTAACGCCAAAAAAAAAAATAACATGAATTGAACGTAGCGTTAAAAATCGTTTAAGTAGATTTTAAGTAAACAAGGTAGACTTTTATAATGATGTAATTCCTACGTTACGTCCTAACTGGATACAGCATAACAGAAGTTTTGCATTAAACATAAAATTCTTTTGTTTTGTTTTAGAAATTCGCACAGAAAGTTTTAATGACAAAGATAATTTTAAGAGTCGGGTTTTATGTACACTTATCTCGTTTAGTATTTTAATTGATAATTTTGATGTTCCATGTACATTTAATAAACACTAGTACAATGTAGCTTTACGATGATCAGAAACTGCCATTCAAGACCCATTAATGCTGAAAATGTCTTAACAAATATCTCGATCAGACTATCAGTCAGTGTTTAAACAAAAAGTCTTGCAGTTATTTCATACACTTTTTGTCGAAAAAAACTTACATGATGGTTTTGTCCGTCTTAAATGCCCATTAATGTACGATTGAAATCTAAATTGATGAAATTCAAATCGATTTATTAATAAGTTTTAAGGCCTTAAAATAGCAAAGTGGTATGCTTCCTGTTTATAATAATTTTGCGAGTTTCATTCTTTCACACTTTCAAATACTAGTATTTAATCACATAGGAACACGCACGCAAATCGATCCAGGTAATTTTTACTTAACTCCGCAAATTATTTCTCTTATAATCAACTGCATTAGCTTTATACTTATCAAAGCAAATCGAATGAAATAACATTCTTAAAAATCATTAAGGCTGCGCTCGTTCGAAATATAAATTGTTCGTTCGTCAAATTATTGAATTGTCGAACTCATGGATCTTAAAAATTTCCAAATTGGCAGCCATTGTAGATTAATTGTAAAAGCGGAGATCCATTACGGCTTTCCATACGACATAAAGTTAGGGTTATGAAAAATCCTAAACATGTTAGTAAAAATCTTTAAAAATAGACTCTATTCGCCTATATAAAGTGTAAGTAAAACTACCTTGCTCGATACGCGTGTTCCTTGGAATGAAGATCATGTTTTTAAAATATACAGGTACTTGTCTGAGACCAAAGATCATATCTAAAGCAAGGAACATACATTTACATGCTATTGACCATTCGGCAGAGGTTAGACATGTTCTTAGTACTAATATTTCTAGGTAAGTAAAAACGAAACATTCTAGCGTTAAATAATTTTGAAATCTTGACACCTATATTTCTGAGGGCTGTCTCATAAAAATAATTTTGTCGTGAATAAGGTTTACTCCAGAGAATTTTCTACATTTATCTATACATTAAGCCTTTTTGCTTTTTTTTTCTTCAATTGTAAGGAGGGTCACTAATGCTAAATTCGACGAACAAAAACAAAGCCATGTGATTTCCAGACCATAATGACACGCTAGACACAAACATAAAGCTGCAACGAAAAGAAAAAAAAAACGTAAAAGAAAACAAACACCAAAGATTTTTTTTGTAACAACTTTTTACAGGCATGGTTGGAAGCGCTAATAGTGCGATACCTTGGGCTGCTGCCGCAAGTGCTATAACATCAGGTGCCAGTTTAATCAGCAGCCTGGCGGGAGCCCCAGGATACAAGGTCGTTTGTACAGTTGAAATTGAGAATTGGACAAAATACACTTTGAAATATCCAGCTAGTCACATTAATGGAGGAACTATCAAGAGCCCACCAGTGGTGGTTCTACCTGGAAAGAGGGAAGCATTTGTAAGTAAAAGTAGCGCAGCAGTTTATAATTTATGACACAGCCCACAATCAAGCGGCAATTCAGAAAAACCACAATGGACAACCGCCAGCAACCTTCGACGAGGCCAGTAGTTTCAAGATGACAACTTGTTTCTGTTTTAAAAAGTTTAAAATATACAAGAAACAAGCTTTTTTCATTTTTGAATCTTTAGAGGTTTTATTTGCTGTTTTAAATTTTTTTTTAAGTAAAATTTTCGTGTCGAACAAATGCTTATATCCATTATATTTTTACATTTCATTTGAAGGTATCTCTATTTTTTTACATTAGGTTGCTCACAACACTGCATCTGGAGTCTATGGAACATGGGGAACTGCCTCTTGGTTAATATCAAGTTCCAATCGACGAGCAGTCGTCATGTGGAGTTGCCCCATCAATTTCAATCGTTACAGTAACTGGCTGGCCGTTGGACTTACGACACCGGGTGTGCAATCCCATCGAGACTGGTTCGATCAAATGTACTACAAAAGTAACGGAAATGAACTAAATTTCGTCAGGGGAGAGTACTACCACAACACCGAAACCATATCAATAAAGGACGATAAGTTTGAGGTTACTGGTATTATGGGAACGAGTCACAAAGCAAAGGCTCGCATAATTGTGAAGCCAAGACACCTGAATGATTTAGCTTCATCACTGAAAACCAAATTAGAAAATGCATTAATATAGAAATAAAGCCTTTTTTTAAATTTTTTATCGAAAAAAAAGTTTTATGGTTAGTATTTGGTTAGTGTATGAGCAAGAACAAAACTAATAAACATACATCAAAGCAAATATCTTTGTTTTTATCTCCAAAAAGTATACAACACATTGTATGCCATGAAATATCAATTGTAACATGAGTAGTAATATACTAAATCAGTGTACCTGGCAAAACATCCAAGCATAAAACTGATCATTTTAAAGAAGCAAAGAGGCACCAATTGGGCATTCGAATGTCAAACGCGACGGGTGTGCTATAGCAAGCAGGAACTGCTTACTCTTCCAAAGCACCTGAGTTCACTCTTGTTTCGACTGGAGTTCGCGTTGTTGATTGATATTCAGTTATTTTGTGTTTCCATGTTTTGCATGTTGTCTGTTTTTTTGTCCCGTTCTTGTTGGTGTTTACTGGTTCTGTCTCTGCCCTTTCGGACTTTTGACATTCGGATACCCCATTGGGACCTCTGCTTCTTTCAAACATCTACAATATATCGTCCATTAGCTTTGAAAATTTACAAATGTAATGTAATTTGAGCCGGATGAATATCTATCGATGAATAATTCCAATGTCAAAGAAGAAAAGACGTAAGAAGCCCACATCACAGAGGACAAATGACTTAAAACATGTATTTCAATAGAAGTCGCTGGTTTAGCCTGGTTTAAATGCAACAAAACAGTCTTCTATTGTGATTTATAAGGATCTGATAGACTGACAAAACCAAACAAGGTTACAAGCCATAATAGGGGTAGTAAACTATATTCTACTGTTCTGGTCTTAGAGTGTTATTTTAACAATTGCAGTTTTATTGGAGTTTTAAATAATGCATTGATTTATGTCACCTTATTTAATAATCAATTATGTAATACCGTCGAAATAACCGAGAGCATATAAGCCATATAAGCTACTATTCTGCAATCGAAATTATCGTTCCTAAATTAGCCAGCTACTGTTTCCGTAATAGATTAATATATGTGCATGCTACCGTAGAAAAGTAGGCCAGAGAACCCGTTGCAACTGATCCTTTCTGTATTACGCTTGCTTCTATTAGCTGGGTTCCTCTTTTAAGCTACATGTATTGATTATTTACCCGTTCCGCATTCAGAATGAGGGAAACAGAAATACAAATAGGGCATTTGAAAAAGGGCTGTGTCTGTGAGCAGAATACTGTAATGAATAAGTATAGTCTAGCTTTAATTTGGCATAGGTACCAGTCATTTAGTATGCGTCTTATACGGTCCCTAAAAATATTCTTCCTTCGTTATCAGCCACTGGTGAAAAAATTCAAAATTAAGTTGAACGTATTGGTTAGTGTTTGTTTTGATTAGTGTTTTGCTGATGGTGTTCTGAGATGATCATCTTATTATCCCTATTATGTCTTCACAACCATGTTGCGTTGTGTGCTACTTTCGGTCAATAAGATCGCAATGGAAGAGGGAAGTTTTGTGCGACATAAAACCTGGTTTAACCTACAATTTCATTTGAAATGCTTGTACCAAATCAGGACCATTGTGATCTCTAACTATTCCGGTGTGTCTTTTGTTTTGTCTTTTCTGTAGGACATTGAGATTGATCCTCCGTGTTCGGTAATTTTGCTTTTACCTTTATCTAGACGACTGAAATTTTCAATTTGTTTAAATGCGTTATTATAACAATTCCAATTGACTGTAGTATCACAGTAAAAACATAAATACGGATTATAACAACAACATTAATTCTCGAAATAACTTTCTTACTAAATGACTGTCAATTATTCGTTACCCTTACTATTTTCAAACATTATCTCAAATGATGAGTGACTGAGAGGCACTCGCATTCACTTGATGCGCATGGAAATTTTGTCACGTGAAATTCGAGCATGTCAACGTTAACGTAAAATCAAATCAAGTGAATTTCACATGAAAATGCTTTCTTTTTTTAATGTTCTTTAACATTCAAGCGATTCTATTAATGTTTAGTAAACCCATTCTCAATTTTCAGAATTTTCTTTTGAAAGTTACGTGAAAAGGTTAACTTTAAGTTCTCTTGAATTTTAAATTAAATTAACATGAATTTCGCGTGATATTTATGTCAATTTATTTCACATGAAATTCACGTTAATTGCTTGTTTAACATTGGATTCACGTAATCTTTTCACGTAACATTCACGTTAATCCTGATTTCCTGTGAATGTCACGTAATAGAAAATAATGAGATATGTTATAAGTGTACGCTACATAACTTACATAAACAATCGGTAAGGTAGAAAGACCACAATAACAATATCCATCAACAGTCACACGAGACCATGGGCCAGTATAGGCCCGGCTTCTGTTTTGCGATTAGTCCAAGGTCAAATAAGAATGCACCAAATTAAAAGCCAGTATTGAAAGAGTCAAAAATACCCTCTTGTTAAACAAGGAACATAAAATATCAAAATGACAAAAATAAACAAAAGCTTTCTCAAAGATTCTTGGCTCAGGAAAGACACGTATACAATGTGGTGGGGTTAAGCTAGTTTTCTGTGCACAACATTTACCTATCAATAATCCCTGACAAAACTCAAAGTCAATTATAAAAGCGGTAAATTTACTAGATAAACCTTATACAAAAGACAACAAGAACAAATGAACAGTAGAGGAACTCTCTATAGATCCTTTAAACATTTCAACGCTTTGGAATCAATATAAAACGACAGATGTTTACTTAATATTAAGTTACAGATTTACATTGATCACTTATATGATGATGTATGAAATCCTTCATATATCTAGTCATTGTAAACGAACTTCTAGTCTATTTCACTGGTGATGTACCCAAGGTCGACACTTGTCATTCAGTTCTCGTCAGCTGATGTGTCCGCATCCTTGCTCTTTTATTGCCCCTGAAGAAGGACGAGAGGTCCGAAAATTTGGGCACCTTTTTATTTTTGTGGTTTAATTTTTACCTTTTATTGTGATTTATTAATTGGATTTTACCTTTTCAATATGGTTTTACCTTCTAAACAGTTGTTTTATTTACTCATTTTTAAACCACGGTACAACATCTTTTATTTTTTGCTTTAAATTTAAGCTGTCCATAGTGGAAATGAAGCTGACCGGTCCAGTGGACAGGTCTGCCGTGAGAGAACTAGACTAGGGTGCTGGTTTACAAAGCTGTCTAGAGTGAACTTCTGGTCAGCTTTTCTGGTACACTATGCATAAAGGTTAGGACTGGACCAATTTGTAGTGTTCGGGTCTGTTCATCCGTTTTTCCGTCCAAAATATCAGGTTTACTTGCAGTTTGAAGCTAGTTTACCATGGAATATTTTTGGTATCATCATGAAACTTTGACTTTGTACAAGTATACATCAGGATAACAACAAACAGGACTCATCATTAAGGTTAGTGAGGACACCTGTCATGTGACCAAAAACAACTAAAAATGCAAAAAGAACAAGTGCAAATGTCACAAATACCTTGGAACTTGTGTTAGATAGTTTCATTTAATAAAACGTAATCAAAATAAATTAATTTTAATACAAATAAAACAACCATTCCTTCATAAATATAATTTTCAAATAAAACAAGGGAGAAAATCCACTTGAAAAATGACAAAAAAATTACAAAGATTTGTATGGAAGACAGAAAAATAAGCTGGTGACCACCAGTTTGTATTGTTTTATTTAAAAATATATTGTATTTCATTAATTTTTATCAAATAAAAATAAAATTTAAATTCGTGGATTTTTTCGGCGACAAGATTTTATGCTAATTATTTGGCCTTTCCTATATAATCTATAGTAATTTGGGAAAACTTTAAGCCTAGATTTCGGAAAAACAAGCCTGGAAAGGGGGTCCAATATTTTTACACAAGATAAAGTATATACCTAATACTAATATATAAAAAAATAAGACATTTTAAATTCGGCATTATTTTTGGGGTGAGGTGTCCTCACTAACTTAAATTAAACCCTTGTCACCAATTTCGTTGTTGATTAACCACCGAAAAAGGGAGATGTCATACTTAAGTTTATCCAAAGGTTGAAGTAAATTAACCATATGATGGAAGTTTGGTTCCATTCACATATGCATCACAATATGAATAAACACAATTCTTCATAAAATTGAATTTGGACTAATTTGTATGCAGCCTTTATATATCTATGACTATTTTTTTTTAAAACAACCTGCAGCCTTTAATGTGACCAGTGGACGTTTGCTCCCCGCTTAGCAATTGGTCCATGATTGGTAAATTCCGAAAAGCCTATGATTTAGATAATGGATTTTATAATTAGAGGACGTAATTAGTTTAGTTAGAAATTGTAAGTAGAATTTGCTAGATGTACCTAAAGGTTGCAAACCTTTGATCATTTAAAAAATTAAGGAAATAAATTTGTTTAAATGATGGATGTAATGCAATCATTTAAGAATGATATTTTATATTATGCATTATATTTGGTAAAAAATGTTTGTTCTTTTATTTAAATTTACACTTACTATTTGGTCGATTTCTAGGTCAAAATGACCTTAAATGGATATGATAAAAATAAATGAAGCAAAGGTGTACCAAAGGGGTAATCAGTATCATAAAACCGTAAAGACAAAGACAAAACCGGCAGACAAAAATCATCACAACAAAGCAAACCACATAACATAAAACACAAACACACATAACAACAAAACCGCATTCAGCAACGCGAACTCAAGTCGAAACGAGAGTGAATTCAGGTGCTCTGGAAGAGTAAGCAGTTCCTGCTTGCTATAGCACACCCGTCACGTTGCCAAAGATCTATCAAGTGTTGGTCAAATCTGGAAAGGCAAAACTCTATGTCAAACCAACATCTGTGCTCATCTGAGAGAAAGAAATCCCGTATTTGTATACAAGCACATGATGTCGTCCGTAAAATTTCTTGAGTGGTGACAACAACCTGGGAGCAACGTACCCCTATGTTAACAATTTGCTTGTCAGCCGTGTGGCTCTATCAAGGAAGTCGTTGTACTCTCCACATGCTCTGGAATAACGAATCAATTGTGATACGTAAACTCCATATGCTGGAGTGGACGGAATGTTGCTACACAGAAAGGGAAAGTTAACTATTGGAAAGTTGAAGTCATCACGTTTGTCATAGAGCTTTGTACAAAGCCTTCCTTGTGTGTCAATTTCGAGAAATAGATCCAGATATGAAGCGGACCTCCTAGAATCTGTAGTGTCCTTTATCTCAAGTTCCTTCGGATATATGAGATGTAAATAGTCACCATTTGTGCCCATTGGGATACCTATTGTTTGCTGAAAAACAC
The DNA here is from genome assembly GCA_963971305.1 of Arcuatula senhousia. Classification (NCBI taxonomy): domain Eukaryota; kingdom Metazoa; phylum Mollusca; class Bivalvia; order Mytilida; family Mytilidae; genus Arcuatula; species Arcuatula senhousia. Next base: position 8,957,769 of record OZ020317.1, on the reverse strand, counting down.
GTCCACCAAACTGTACAAATATGTTGTCGATTGGAAAGTAGAGCATTTCTATTATTTGATCTGCTGTAAATTTGTTTTTCTTGCTAGACTCTTGGATGACAAAGTAAGTCTTTTTACCGACTACCAAATACTTGTACCTGCGTTTTCCGTTCTTTTTGATAAAGCTACGTTTAATCAGCTGTGCCAAACGAGATTTAAGTTGTGAATGTGGAATTGAAGTATATAATGTAGAGAAATCAAACGTTTTAATGCTATTACTTGATGAAAATGACTTAGAATGGAGATTTTCCATCAGTTCTTTAGAATTTTTGAGAATCCACATTTGATTGACGCCATTTCTAGAGTAACAACAATCGAAATACTTTTGAATGCTTGATTTTATTGCCGTCAATATTGATGTTAACAAAACTGAAAGAGGCTTAGTTGTACATTTGGATGACCCAGCAATAAATCGTTGCTTGTATGGAGTTTTATGTAACTTTGGAATCCAATACAAGGATGGAACGTCATCGTTCTTTTTGTCAACAGAAATGCCAAAGGAAGAAATGCCAAAATAATTGATTATAAGCTCTTTCTCTTATACAGTTACATTTTTGTTGCTTGCACGTGTGTGTGTGTGTTGGTGTTTAACGCCCTTTATAGACGCACCTGGACCATGTAAGGCGGTCAGTTTAAATGGTGTAGGAAACCGGAGTACCCGGAGAAAACCACCACCGACCTTGGGCAGGTAACTGACAAACCTAATCACATACATTTGGGCAAGTCCCTTTTTGTTAAACACAAACGGAACTCGAACACCAGCTGAGAGGTGATCGGCTAGTGATCAATAGTGTGGTATTTAAACCAGCGCATTAGACCACTCGGCCACCCAGGCCCTCAGTTACTTGCAAAGTTTTTAAAGATACTGAGGGCAATCCATCATTGTTCAGTGCAATTTAACCATTAATGAGACTTGCATATTAAACAGGGTATTTCGTCCAGTTGAAGGAATTGACTATACTCTACCAATTATTTCCGGTTAAAACTTCAGCTGTGACATCACTTCTGCGGGCGCCAAACTTTTTCTAATAATTTCTTTAAAAAAAACAAAAACTAATATGTAATAATTGGAATGAAAAGTTTTTCTCTTTAACCATCATGCATTATGTTTTTTTTAATCTTTTTGTTAGATTGCATGTTGGTTTACACGCTTTAAGTCTGTTTCTATTTTTTTAGTGTATAAAAAACAAGTTTATGAATCATTAGTTTTAATTTTTGAAGTAAACAAACAACATGAGTAATATCCTAACTACCTAAATACGCAGTCAAACAACATTTTAGACATTATGATGAAACAGTGACCTCCAATGTTACAAAACACAAAATGGAACAAGCTGTTTACCAAGGCAGAACCTTGAATATTGATAATAATAAACAATTTTTCTGACATTATTAACTCATTTGAATAAAATATTGGATAGATTTCAGTATTTTATTTTACTTGTAAATGGCTCCGACATTAAAAACTGACAGATAAGTAAATTAGAAATGCCATTGAATATGTAATGGCCAGTCAACCTTCGTGTATATAAACATGACCTTGTGTCTAGGACTGATCATGTATGTTCCATTTGCCACTTGCTGTACACAGAAGTTTGTTTTTGGTAAGTTTGTTTGTTTTATTTTTCCTATTCAATGAATAGAAATTTACTACAATGAATATCAACTCACATTTAGGTGGTTATAACAATTAGTCATCCAAATGTTTTTTTTATTTGCAGGTACTCATCAAAGACATTTTCGATTGACGGGCTAGTTAAAATTTCAAGAGAGAGCTAAGACATGTTCTTATCACTTATTCTTTTAGGTAAGTTAACAAAGAATCATTTAAGGGCGAAATAATAATGGTCTTATAAACTTTTGGTTTTTTTATATAGATTTTGTTATTTTTCTGACCCTCCCTTGACGCGTTAAAGAGGTTTTATGAAAAGAAGATTATCTAAAATAAATCATACAAATATTGAATTGTCGAGAATACTGTACCATGTTTTCACATTAGGTCATAAGACAATGAAACATTTTGGGGGTTTTTGTTTGTTTGTTTGTTTGTTATTTTTTGTATTTTGGGTTTTTTGTTTTTGTTTTTGTTTTTGTTTTTTTTGTGGGAAGGGGGGGTTCTAGCTTAAAAGTTCTACAGACTATTTGTTTTGTCTATTATTACAATAGTGTTTCACCTTGAGTTTGTTAACATTTTTTTAAACATATAAACAACAAAAATATAGTTTCGGTACAATTTTCACTTAATAAACTTTTAAAGCTTTACAAAAATTTATATCCATGAGCTGTAATCTCGCCTTTAACATGCCCCATACTTAATTTCGTTATGAACTTTGCTGGTTCATACAGGCGACGTTGGTCTCTATCTCGAGGTTTGAGTCCCTGTAGAAATCTATATTGGCGAGAAAACACCAAAGTCGCCAAAATATTGAAAATAATAGCTCTTATTTAAGTAATGAAGATGAGTTAGGTGGTTCATTTTTATTTTGTTTGTCACCATATTCAATACTTCAGGAATGAAACATTTAACATCCCAATTGATGTCTGATTTAAGTAAAAATATATCTGTAGTAACGAAAGTAACATGGTTGAATTAAATTGAGAAAAATTATCCCTGCCTTTAACCAGTTAAAGGCAGAATTGGTAATCGATCTGTATTTTCTGTATGTTAAGTTTTCTTTTATTATATTTCGGTCTAAATGACACCCAAAAACTAGGAACGAAAAAAAATGTGATTTTGTAGACAATATATCTGTGTTGATTAAGACACAAGCAAACAAAAATGATTTCACTACGGAACAAGGATACAAAAAAAATATTTTGGTACTTTTCACAGGCATGGTCGGAAGCGCTAGTAGCGTGATAGACTGGGTTGCCGTTGGTGCTGCATCTGCTGCCGCAAGTGCTGTTACATCAGGTGGGAGCTTACTTCAAAGTATGGCGGGAGCTCCAGGATACAGTGTCGTCTGTACCGTTGAAATAGAAAACTGGACAAAGTACCCTCTGACTTATCCAGAATCTCACATAAATGGCGGAATTATAAAAAATCCACCGGTGACGGTTCTTCCTGGACGGAAGGAAGCTTTCGTAAGTTACAATAGTATGTTAGTGCTTAATAGCAAACTTTTATCCACTTACTTATAGATTTAAAATTTTATTTGAAAATCAGTTTTATACTTTCTTAGCAATACACCCCTTGCATTACAAAATCTTTAATTTGTTTTCAAATTGAGAAATACCATCTTGCATTAAGTTGGATCAAATACTAGTAAATATGTGTTGATTTGATTATCATATATTTTGAAAGCAAGCTTGATAGCAGCAATTTTATCTTTTCTTGCATCAGGTCGCTCACAAAACCGGAAATACCGCCACGGGAACGTATGGAACAGCCTCATGGCTGATATCAAGCGCCAACAGACGGGCCGTCGTCATGTGGAGTTGTCCCTATAGCTTTGATGCTCACAGTAACTGGTTAGGCGTCGGACTTACCAAACCGGGGACAACATCTCACCGAGACTTTAATCAAATGTACTACAAAAGTAACGGAAATGAATTAAATTTCGTCAGGGGAGAGTACTATTATCATACCAAAACCATATCAATTAAGGACGAAAAGTTTGAGGTTACTGGTATTATGGGGACGAGTCACAAAGCAAAAGCTCGCATAATTATAAGGCCGAGAAACCTTAGTGACCTGGCTGAACCATTGAAGACAAAAGTAGTTAAAGCCTTGAAGAAGAAATAGAGAAACAATATTGAAAACGGTAGCAAATATCGTGTGCTGTAAGAATATGACTAGAAAATAATAAATTATAAAACTACAAAAACTACAATCCTGAGTTAACCAATCTAAAAGAAAAGACAAAATGCAACAACACATTGGAAACAAATAGAATTTACAATGATACTTTACAGACAAGAAAAGGTGGAATGAGCAGAGTTTTAGATAATTTGGAATTAACAGCGCGACTTGTTGCAAAAGCAGGCAAGAACCGCTTACTCTTCAGTAGCATCTGAGTTCATTATTGTTACGACTTGAGTTCGCGTTGTTAATTTCTGGTCGGTTCCTTTTGTATATTTCGTGTTTTGTGTTTTCTCGTGCTTTTGTTGTTGTTCGAGTTTGCCGGTTTTGTCGTTGCCCTTTCGGATCTTTGACACTAGAATGCCCAATTGGTGCCTCTTTGCTTTCCATTACAGTTTTGCTGTCAGGTATTAACGCAAATCACAAGACAGTTGAAACACTTATAGGTCGTAAACAGGAGATCACCACAGCACAACAAATTGCCAAAATAAGAAACCTAAATTCTAACAATTTTGAAATTTTACACGGATAGTTTTATATATAAGTTGATAAAATGGCAGAACAAAATAATGTTGTTCAATGTTTTACATGTATTCTTAAGACTGTTTTTCTTAGATATGCACTACTTAAATATCTAAACATCCAAAGTAAAATAATTGCATTTCCAGATATTTCGAATCAAATGCTGGTAGTGAGAGAAATGTGTATACACACTATAATTAAATGAAGCAATTATTGATATTTGCTTTGGGAGTCTGTATTATAAATGAACAAACACAGATGTACCACACATTACATTTTTTATTTACAACGTTTTTGCTGCGAGTTATATGCATATGAAACAATATGCAGAAATACATGTTTTGTAAAATTATTTATTCGTTTAAAGTAAAAGAGTCAATAACCGTCCTATGTGCCCCTATAGCTTTAATGTGATTTATCAGGAATCTTTGAATTGGCAAATGTTTGCAAGTTTAGCAGACTGTAATTGACCAAAATCTTACCAAAGGGTTTAAGAAGAAAAAATCATGAATTACCCTTTCTGTGTAGCAACATTCCTTCCACTCTATCATATGGTGTTTACGTATCACAATTGATTCGTTATTCCAGAGCATGTGGGGAGTACAATGACTTCCTTGAGAGAGCTACACGGCTGACAAGCAAATTTTCAACACAGGGGTACGTTGCTCCCAGCTTGTTGTCATCACTCAAGAAATTTTACGGAAGATATCATGTGCTTGTATACAAATACGGGATTTCTATCTCTCACATGAGCACAGATGTTGGTTTGACATAGAGTTTGGTAATGACATCCTTTTTCCGGATTTGATCAATAATAAATCGATCTTTGACAACATGACGGGTGTGCTATAGCAATCCGGAACTGCTTGCTCTTCCGGGGCACCTGAGTTCACTCTAGTTCCGACTTGAGTTCACGTTGCTGAATGCAGTTTTGTTGTTATGTGTGTGTTTGTTTTATGTTGTTGTGTGGTTTGTTTTGTTATGATGAATTTTTGTCTTCCAGTTTTGTCCTTGTCTTTACGGTTTTATTATATTGATTACCCCTTTGGTACACCTTTGCTTCCTACGAAAAATGCACTTTATTTGAAAGACAAAACATCAGTATGTCCAAAAATATTGCCACAAATATTTTTATTTCATATACGTAAACTAAAAAATATTGAATTTTGATAGAAATTAATATAGTGAGTACCGATATATCATCAAAAACCTCTTGGGGCTATCTTGGCTTTTTTCAATCTAATTATCAGCTGCAATATACCATTTACAAAAACGAAAACATCGCTTTTGGAAAGAAAACAGCTAGAAGGCTTTTATTTTGCTAGTGGTCACGGCTAACCATAATTTTACAAAGAGTAAAAAAATCATTGGATTAAAATAGAAAGCAATGATAAATATACTGTCTGTTATGTTAAAATATTTATTCATTGTGTTTTGTTTTGGGGTGTAATTGAACTTAAACATTTATTGAACCTTTCATTTGAACATTTGAAAAGAAAAAAAAACAACAGTAGTAAGGACTCATAGGCTTAATGCGTCTAGTTTACTCTTGATTAAAAAAAGACAAGAAAACAGGACATAAATGATATTGCCTTGTCTTGCAACATTTTGGATGGATGGACGAACGGACGGACGAACACAAACAAACAATATAGGCACCCATACTTTAGCAGATAGGGGATAGAAATTACGTACTATTTAGTATTCCTAGAGGCAGAACCTGAAATATTCCAATAATTACATATGTAACATATGTTACAACTTATTTGACACACATTTAACGTAGATTCACTATTGTTTTATTTTTTATGAATAACATCTGCACTAGCTTTGCACAAAATAATTAATCAAAAGTGTCACTTATGAACTGTGATGATCAGGTTATAATTATCCCTATATAAATATAAGTTCTGTTAAGGGCTTATCTAGTTGGTCTTGTGCATCGAATTTTGTTTTTGATAAGTTTGATATTTTTTCTTCTTCATTCATCACATCTTTCATCTTTTAGCAAAGCCAAATGAAGGAGAGAAACGGTTTTAACTTAAACATTGAATAAAGATTTTTCTTTATTTTATTTTGGCTAGTTTGATTTGATAAGTACATTGTATAAACAGGGAATCGGTCATTTAGCTAAATCGGTCTTGCTTGTGTTTTGCTCACATTTTTAATGAAAAAAAAGTAGTAATTTGCTGCGCAGAGTGACAAAAATGGTGTCACGTGTTAAAGGGGTTACAAGTAATAAAGCGGTATTTACAATTTCGGTATGACTTATTAGTTCATCATTTTTCGTAACACGAGTGATAAAAAATAATAATTCTAAAAAGTGTATGGTTAGGCCTTCAGTTGGAATCACACTATGAAAAATGTAAAATGGCTTTTTATACCACTTAAAGGAGATAAACCTTATATACTAGTTTTGAACATTCGTTCCTGTTTATCATATTAAAAAGTAGTGAATCGATTGTTACACAAATTGCACCCTAAGCATTATTCTTACTTCTTACTGAAGATGAATCAAGCCTTAATTGTTTTTTTTAAATCAATATTGCTGTACATTTTCATGAAAAAAAAACATTTTCACATTTTTATCTACTTTTTCAGAAATATGAGCTATAGTCAAAGCTATAGATTATCCTTAAATTCAAAATTATCAAACCCTTTAGGATTTGCCTATCCTAGACATAATTTGGTGTTATTAATAATTGACATATTTGGTATAATTGTTCCAAGTTCTTGATATTGTAATAAATTTTGGCAATTCTAACTCTTGGTAAAATTCCACTGGTGAGTTTTGAAAAAAGCTAAGGTATCTTAGCAGATCAAGATAAGGGTAATATTGTTATGTAAGCATTCCACTTTCATTTTTTAATGTAATGATTTTTTAATAGAATAATCATAATTAATATCGTAGATTTTTAGGTACAAATTGGTTTTATATGCCCGTTGTGCTCTTTATTGTAACATATTTTACGGCTTAAAACAAATATAATGTTTCTGAGTTTGTTAAGTTTAAAATTGTTAGCGTTATTTTTTGACTAAAAATATATAATATTAATCCTAACATCGTTTTTCACCTAATGTACAATAAAGACGCAATATACAAATGGTTTTTTTTTTTGGACCAGCACTACATGCATCTGCAGAAAATATGTAACTTTAAGGAGAAATGACATGGAACGGTAAGAGCAATATTTGGCCTGAGGATATATGAGATGAGATGGAAAAAGTCACCTAATTGCAAATTGTGATGCTTCTTTAAAAGACGAAACGCTCGTCAGATGGATCGTGAGCGCCACAGGTGGAGTTTCAATTCCCCGAGGCTAGCCCGATCCGGCATCAACACCCTGAGGAGCAGATCAAAGCTATAAATTACCAGTTAAAAATCTAAAATGTCAAAAACCTAATGTTTCTTCCTATCCTAGATAAAGGTTGATCTTAGTCATAGTTTGGTTTCCAGTTCAGCATTTCTGTTTAATTGTTCCATTGTCTGACTATTCACATATTGGTAGGCTTTTCTAATATTTTTGTTGAGCGCCTCTGTTGAGTTTTGAATAGACGAAACGCGCGTCAGGTGTAGCTTAATTTATTGTCTGGAACTTTGTTGATTTTTTTATTTAAAATGCAGTCCGGATAATTTTTTTTTGCATACACAGGTTTTCGTTAAAGACCACTGTTCAAAGACATTATATAATCAGTACATTAACATCAACAGGCATTTCAAGATTCGTCGGAATTGAGACATGCTCTTTGCACTAATTATTTTAGGTAAGTTGAAAAAAGAACTTATGTGGCGGCGAAATGATAATTCTACATGTAATAACTCTCTCGCATCTACCGTTGGATTTGTGTTGTTTTTACCGTTGTTTTTTACTTAATCATTTCTGACTCTCGTTTGACACTTTAAGATTAATGAGATGTTGTCATATAAAAGATCTAAGTAGCATTTTAGATATGGCGCGGCACATAAACATTTTTGATTTTAGCTTTTACGTTTCATTACATTCATTTTGATACAAAAACTAGTTCCAACACAATTTTACTTGTTAAAAAGGTGTTCATTTCTAAAATATTTTTTGACTGGTTATATATATACATCTTGAAAAAAGTTAAGCACCCCTGTGATTTTTTAAAAACATGCATTTTCAAAACAAACCATTATTTAACAAATAGTCATTGTAAATTTTTATTGCAAACTAAAATATGCACTATTAAGCACAATTGAACATGCTTGTAACAAGATCTGTTAGTTTTCATTACACGACATGGCAAAAAAGATGGCTTTTGTACATAAACATGGTCTTCGAAAAGTATGGACCCCAGATGCTCGAAACTTTTAATAAATTGTCAAATCGCACTTGAAATGGTAAATCATAATCAAAAGATTGATACTGTATCGTCAAAGAGTCAATTCCAAGTATGTCCACCTTTGGCACGAATGCCTGCTGGAAGCTTTGGTTTAAAACTGCCATTTTTGGCGTCTACTTTTCTGAAGAGTTATCTCCCGCTTTTCAAGGTACAAATTTTAAAGTCTCCGTCGGTTCAATGTTATCAATGTCCCTTATAAATGTTAAAGCTATCTTGACCCTTTTGACGTCTGATGCTTGAAAGCTTCATTTGCATCCTTTATTTGATATTTCTTTTTAGGTTTGGTTGGTAGCGCTAATGGCGTGATAGATTGGGTGGCAATTGGTTCTGCCGCCGCCGCCGCCAGTGCTGTCACATCAGGTTCGAGCATGATAAGCAGCCTTGCAAGTACCCCAAACTACGCAGTGGTTTGCACAATTGAAATTGAAAACTGGACAAAATATCCTCTCATATATCCATCGAGTCATATCAATGGAGGTATTCTACAGAGCGCACCAGTGGCGGTTCTTCCTGGAAAGAGAGAAGCATTCGTAAGTAACTATGTTCCTATTCATTGCTTATTTACTAGGCAAAAATAATCGATATCTAGTTAAAAAGTTTTATTTATAGACATAGATGTGTTTAATTCCTTATTTTTCAATAAAAAAATATAACATCTGTTTCAAAATGTTTAAATTTCATAAAAGATGCTTACAAAATGTATTGTTTATTCGAAATTGATGACTGTTATTTGTCCAAAAAGGAAGAATTTCAAACCCATGTGCAAACTGGTTCAAAAATTCACTTAAAACTCCAATATGTCATTTCAGGGTTTAAAGGTGGTTATTGAAGTTAAAAAAAGATTTTTACCTTAAGGAAAGGTATACTACATGTATCCGTTCTGTGAAAAATTAAGGTCAACATGAGTGTTTCTCACAAAACTATGAGACGTTAAAATTTAAGTTAGTTGAATTTTCATTAGGTGTTATTTTTTGTTATTTTGCCATTTATACAGTATATATATGGGATACAAATTAATCTGAATACGACAAAAGTCCAAATCTTGCACTATTTTGATTGATAGTTCTTACTTTGATGTTTAATGTTTGCTAAACAGCAAAGAACACCAAAAAATTAGGCACACTGCACACCAGATTTTTGTTTTACATGCATCACTATCCGATTCCTTATTTTTTTGATATATGAAAATGAATGAAAAAAAATATCATTATTATTTTATTTATCTTTTTGTCTTTCATCTTCACTATAGCTTACAATACGGCGCCATAAATATACTGCTACTGATATAATATGATAAGTTGCATCTTAATTCGTTTTGATATGCATTTGTTCAATTAGGTCACAAGACACAAGAAATTACTTTTTATTCACAAAATATTGTTTTTGTCATTATATTTAATTGAGCAAATACTATGTTCACAAAAATTCACCTTACATCTTTGAGCGTATACGACTAAAGCACTTTATGTTACTGCCATATTAACTGTGTACCGCTTTGTGAAACGAACGTAAAAGATACCATGCTATTTGCAATACATGGATAACTAATAATAAATGGAAAAATGATAGGTAAAAAATAGTACCACCAGAAGAACATTTCACCACTTGAATGGACAAAACTTTAACCACTTCTTAATTTACTGCACTTTGAAAGTGTTTTTAGAAATTCAGTATATATTTCAACAGATTATACACTGGACATTGCTGGATCAACCTTGAAGATTATGTATTGAAATTGAACTTGAACTCTAAACACCAGTTAACAATTAACATGTCAAGTATTAACTCGAATTATGTCAGATCAAACAATTGTTTGCTCTACTAGTGTGCACAGCAAAAACAAATTGCTTTTGAATACATGTGACACATTAAACTTGGTCATAAAGTGACACTGTTTACAATTGATAAGATAAGATAAGATATGTTTATTTGATAATTAAATCGCCCTTTCAGGCAGTACAAATATTAATGTTAATTTCATACAATGATTATGGGTGATTGTACAATGATTGAATAATATAAAAAAATGATTATTTCGAATATTTTTTTTTTTATAATTTCCTTAATCTTATTATAGATTGGTCACAAAACTGGACATACCGCCACAGGAACGTATGGTACGGCCTCTTGGTTGATATCTAAAAATAGTAAACGGGCCGTCGTTATGTGGAGTTGTCCCTTCAATTTTGATCATTACAGCAACTGGCTGGCCGTCGGTCTAACCTCACCAGGGGAAACTACCCATCGAAATTGGTTCAACCAAATGTATTACGACAAAAGCGGAAAAGGATTGAATTTTGCCAGGGGAGAGTACTACTACCACACGAGAACTATGATAATTAAGGACGACAAGTTTGAAGTAACTGGTATTATGGGGACAAGTCACAAAGCCAGGGCGCGCATAATCGTCAGGCCTCTAAACCTAAATGATTTGGCTGCACCATTGAAGACACAGGTGGAAAAATCATTGAAAAAGAAATAAGAACTTCTTCAAAACTATATATAAAAGATTAGTTCGTGTACTGTTTGAGAAAAATATATGAAATATATATATCATAGAAAAATATCTAATGCTTTCTTTAAAAAAAAACTATAGCGCATTCTATAACATCTGTACATGTGGATAAGATTGAAAGAGCGATTATAAGATCCATACTAAAATAAATAAAAACAACTTAGTCCAAGAAAATAAATCTTTGTACGCCTGACGTGTGTTTATTTAATAAAGACTCATCAGAGGCACTCTAAAAAAGAGTGAAAAATTCCAAATACTATATAATAAATATGAACAGCATAGAACAATAAAACCAAATTCAATTCTGAACTGAAAACCACCAAAAAAATGAAATTTAAACAATTATATCCATAGCTTTGATGTGTTCTTCAATGACAAAAAACTTTTGATGCCGGAATGGGTAAATCTCGGAGATTCAATCTTTCAAAAGCGTTCAAAATAATATCCTTTACTCTGTCACAAATTTAAATTTGTACTAATGCATTAAAATCTAAACAACACCAAAAATATGACATCACATTTGAACATACATCTTGGCAGAAATCTATAGGGGCGTCAATTTATAATAGTGTAAATGATTTCATTAAAAATCAACTGTGGAAGCAAGAGGTCAATAGAAACATTGTTACCATAATAGAAAGCCGTCAGCAACGATATATTTCGAGTTCAGAATGATATCGAACAGGCCTTAAAAGACTGAATAAACACAATATAATTGTAATAGATGTTTAATGACTGACACAATTCAAGCTGATTTTAAACAGCTGTATAGCTTACCCAACACACTGAAAATGTTAAAGCCACATACGTTAAAACAGTTGTAAAATGACTGATTAAAGAAAAGTTAAGTTGAAATAATTGTTTAAGAACTGGTCAGATGTAAACGAAATTGGATCATTAATAAAATTTACTGACTCACCTTTAAATAGTTTTAACAGTCCAGATAAAACTGACTAGATATAAATTAATGTTGAACAGTTGTAAAAGGTCTGAACCAACGTAAAATAGTTTGAACAGTTTCATAAAGCGACTTCCTAGACTTAGAAAACGTTTGATCATTATTGTAAATCAGAAGCAAATGAATTATAATTATTTGATGTAGTCTGTAGAAGCTGCTGCCTTTCCCAGAATAATGCAAAAAGTCTTCTTGGCGATACTTAAAGGTTATTAAATTATATGATGCAAAACACCTGACTATGGTACAGGCAGTCGGTTCTAGGAATTTTGTTTCTTTTGGCTTATGATTCTACATATTTTTCTAAAATATCTTAAAAAAGATGACATTTGATCAAGTTTGAAGTATCCTTGATTTCCTTATTTACAACATATTTGTAAATTTGAGGAAAGATTTCAAGTTGTCATTCTTTGGACTCAAATTGTTCCGTTCTCCTTTGACAGAAGTTCGTCAGCATTTTGTTAAGAACAGAAGATAAGAGAAGCTAGATTCTTTAATCTCATTTTCAGATATATTGATGATTTCATCTCAGTCATGAACACTTCGCTTGCTAAATTTATTCCTTCAGAATTAGAAACCATGTTGTCTTTCTTGGATTTGCCTCTCAAGTTTGACTCTGGTGGTCATCTCAGTGCAAAAAATTATGAAAAAAGATACAATTGTTATTTTCAAATTGTTTATTTCTTTTAATCTGGAAAGTAACATACCCACTTAACAAGCATATGAGGTATATATTTCACAACTTATTTGATATGCCAGGGCTTGTACTCATTTTTGTTCATTTTTGACCCGACATCTGTGTCTCCGTGATCATTTATAGACCAAGGTTATCAAGAAATACGCCTTATACGGTCTCTTAGAATAAGTTTTCCTTCGGTACACAGGCAAAATGTTGACTGCGTTTAACGTGTGTCAGGCGTACGTTAAACGCATGTCATCTGCCACATATTAAATTGGCGTTTCTAACCGCGTACGTCTGACGCACGTTAAAAATTTATCTTGCAATATTTTTATTTCATAATAAAACACACTAAATAAATAACTTACTTACTTCATACATTTTAGGAAACTATATGTCTGACGTATGGTAAACTTATGTTTACCGCACGTTTAAAAAATGTATGTCTGACATATGTTTTTACAATAATTTGACGTACGTTAACTGTACAGTGGTTAGAAACGTATCTTTAACGTACGTTTATGCACTACGTCAGACACAGGTTTTTGTTAACGTACGTCAGACGTATGTCTAAATTTTGCCTGTGTATAAGCTTTATTCTAAGATGACATTATTTGTGATTGTTTCCATAAGTTTTTAACATTTAGTTGTTCTGAGATGATCACTTCTTCGTCCCTATTATGTCTCACAACCGTGTTGTGTTTTGATGTTACTGAACCCAAGGATTGCAATGGAATAGGGGATTTTGGAGAAATAACAATGGTTCAATCCGCCATTTCTTTTGTTATTCTTGTACCTAGTCAGGACCATTGAAACCTTCAACTTCACTAGTATGCATTAGCCGTTTTTGTCTTTTATTCTTGGATACATTAGAATGATCGTTTCAGGTTCAGTTGTTTTGTTGAAAGTGGAGTTGTGTCAATTTAATGCATTAAATATTTTTTACAGTCATGGTAGTTGATATCTTGGCAGTAAGGAAAATCTGTTGTAACTGAATAACCAACGTTCATGAAAAGTTTAAATTCCGTAAGAAATCTACCAAAATGCCCGTAAGTCAGTATTTTAAGGTTTATTTATATATATGTGCTACTACATTCTTTTGGTAGTGCATCGTAATTGATGCACATAGAATAAGAATAAGATATACAGTAAAAATATGAACATAAAGTAATTTGGCTTTCCTTCTAGTTGCTAAATTTTGTGCACTTTTTGATCTCAACCACATTAACTTCCAGTACGTATTCAAACAGATTTATTGGATGTTTATACATATTTTTCAGAAGGTACAAGACATTGATCATGTGACCAACCAAATTTCAACTTCAATTTAACGTATTGCTTTGTTTACAAGAAATAACAAGAGAAAGAAAGTGCCGTTTTGCCAGAACTGGTGACAGCTGTGAGGTAATTGGTTTTGAAAATAAATAATTCTTTGAAAGGTTCAATGGGCACTAAAGCAACATTTATTTTCAGCGATGGTAATTTTGCAAAAAACAATGTCTGTCCACCTTTCATGACAAATATGTTGCTGTACTCGCAGACATAGCACCAAATAACATAATTTGTGTATACAAGAAACACTTTATTGACTCCTTGACAGCTGAATAAGGGGTTAGTTGTACCAACAATATCACCACAAACACAGCTGCAACACTGTCTAAGAGGGAAATTACTGACAATCACGAATATGTTATTTCCCCCTTCATCCTTTCTGTTGGTGCAAATACTGATGTCATCCCATCCCTGTATTGGATTTCTAAATTACCTAAAAGTCCATACAAGTTACACTTCATTGCAGGGGCATTCATATGTACCACTAAACCTCTTTCATTTCTGTTGGCTTCAGCACTTACAGAAACGACATTCGGCCTCTAGAAATAATATAACTGTTGTTATTCTGTCAATTATCTAAAACAATAAATGCTCGCACAAGGCTATGTTGCTTCTCGGAAGCTGTCCCTACTTAAGTGTTACGGAAGACAAAATGCGCTTATAGACAAATATGGGATTTCGATAACTCAGATTAGTGCAGATGTTCGTGTGTCACATGTTTTCCTCTATAGGATTTGATAAAGTAAATTGACCATTGTCAACGCAACGGTTATGCTATAGCACGCAAAAACTGTGTACTCTTCCGGAGCACCTGAGTTCACTCTCGTTACGACTAGATTTTGGGTTGATAAATGAAATTTAGTAGTTTTCTGTTTCCGTTTTTTACAAATTTTCTGTATTTTGGCCTGTTCTCGTTGGTGTTTTTCCTCTGCCTTTTCAATATCTTGACATTGCGACGCCCCATAGGTACCACAGCTTCCTTCTAAGATTTATTTATTACATGCTTAAGACTTTGTGTTTTATTTGAAAATCATTTGAACAATTTGTTAAATTTATATGCTGTTCTATTTTGATAATAAATATCATACATGTAAAGCAACATATATGTGAATTTGTGTCACTTTTGGCATTTTTTTTCTAAATATCAGAAAAAACAAAAATAAAGCGTTTTTTTTTTTTTTTTTTTTTTTTTTTTTTTTTTTTTTTAATGAACTATATTTGTAATCAAGCGACGACTAAACAAAAATGAATTGACAAAAGTCATATATAGACATTATATGACTTCAAAAATCGCTAATTTTCTTCAACATTTCAATGAAGTCAACCTGATTTTAGAGTAATTGGTATCAAAAACCAATAGGGAAGCGAGCCAGTGCAATAAAAATTTTCAAAAATTATGTTATAGCGCATCAATTGACAAATTTTACAATAAATCACTGAGAGGGAAAAATGGCGCATGCAGGATGTGCCTACTTAAACTAGGTGAAATGGTCCCATATCATGTATCGGAATTTAAGTCTGATTTCGGAACTTCTCTAGACTATACTGAAGAAATAACAAGTTTTAACTGGCGTCTACCTTTTATTATATTTCCTGGTTATATAGACCTTAATAAATTAAAACAAAGCACAGCAAGATATTACCACAACATATACCAAGAAAGAAAATAGGTTTTTTTTTGTATTTTTTATTTACTTTATACATGTACGATGTTGTTTAAAGAGGGTTTAACATTTTATTTACTAGGTGTTTGTAATACTTTGATTAGTTGTTGGTAATATTTTGAAACCAATTTATTGTATTAAGTTAAACATTTGTCTTATTTGAGTTCCTCGAGTTTCAAAAAATATCACACAAAAAATGATTAATCTACTCTGTAGAAATTGATAAAGATTTTAAAAAAATAAATATAAAGTTTTGAAAAACATATTAAAGACTCCTTTAATTGATAAACCAATTTTTCACTTACAGTACATGCGTTATAACTTGCACCGATAATATTAATGTCAAAAAAGATTTCGAACTACCAAATCAAGTTCCCTCCCAAGGTAAGGTTCATTAAAACAGAATGAACTTTTCAAAAAAACAATTTGAGTATATGTACAAACTAATATCATTAGTCAACTGAAGTATAGCACATGTAGGAATTAGATATGAACACGTCACATTGTTTTAGTTGAAGAGAGCGCAGTTTTTTGGTACACTTTTTACCTTTCAAAATGTATTATGAAAAAAAGGACACAATAGCCATATTGTACTCTTTAATTGAATTGTTGGTGAACACAATTTAAAAATTTAAAATTAAATATCGCATGGGATATGAAGCAACTTGAAAGAGTGTGAATTATATCTAACTTAATTTTACTGTGCTGAAAAATAGAAAAGGAAAAAGCTTGAACTAATAAAAATTTTTTAAAATCCAGCAAAAATAATACAAAAAATTAATAAAAATTTATTGAAAATAGGTCCTGCTATTGTTTATTTTTCTAATTATAGATGTAGCCTTTGCTGTACACATACTGAATTTACCTTTAACCTCAAAAACTATTTGGAATTGTTACATTTGGCAGGGAGGTTTGGCGCCATAAAACCTTGTTAAACCCAACATTTCGTTTGAAATGCCTGTACCAAGTCAGGACCATTGCGATCCACCAATTCTCCGGTATGACTGATTCGTTTTTGTCATTTTCTCTGGACTATGAGATTGACCATTCAAGTTCGGTAGTTTTGTTATTACATGTACCTTTTTTGCTTGGAAGAAATGTCATTATATTTGGAAGCAAGCAAAAATATAACATATTCTGTGCAGGATGTGTAGGAGGAAAACGTATTAGGAATTATTTGTGATTAATAAAGGGAAATGCTTTTGTTAGAAAAAAAGAATTACCTTTTACTAACTAAAGAAGTTTAAGCGGTTTTATTGATACAATAAGGTATGCATGCTTTAGCACATTTTCTATTCATTGCAATAAATATATAGTATTATCTTAACAAAATGCAAGTTCAATTATTCTAATTTTTAAACAAGCTGAATATTTTTTTTAAGCTACAATGTATAAACTTGACAGAAAAACTGGTTTGCGCGTTTATTTTTTCTTTTTTAATGCATCTTCTACAACAGTCTTCAATGGCGGAGCAAGATCTTCGACCTCACGTGGCCTTACAATTAATTTGACCTTTGCGATGTGCCCGGTTCCCATCGTACCAACTACTTCAAATTTGGAATCTTTGATTGACAGAGTTTTTGTATTGTAGTAATACTCTCCCCTCACGAAATTCAGTCCATTTCCGCTGTTATCATAATACATTTGGTCGGCCCAATCTTTGTGTGAAGTCTCCCCTGGTGTAGTTATTCCGATGCCCAGCCAGTTACTATGAAAATCGAAACTATACGGGGAACTCCACATTACAACAGCCCGTCTGCTGTTGCTTGATATAAGCCATGATGCAGATCCGTGGGTACCTGTAGCAGTATTTCCAACCTTGTGTGCAATCTGAATTACAAAAACAACATTGCTTGAACATAAAACTTAATGAACGAAGTCTTCAAGTACACAAAGCAAATAATATAACAAAAGTCTCACAAAAATCATCCAGACATGTCAGAAGATTTCGAGTCCAAAATATCTAATTTGTATTTTCCCAGAAGACGCCAGAAAATACACAAACGGAGGCATAAAATATACTAGCTATACTATATACAAGCAAACTAGATTTAATTTATAAACTCTATTCATGTAAGCAGTTAAAAAATCTATCGTTATGCCTTTTTAATGGGCGTTTTTAATGTTTGTACAGACCAATTGCGTATTTGTCTGAAAGCATCGCTTTTAATAATATAAAAATCGTGATATATCTTTAGAATATACATTTTTAATACTTGTCAAGATATAAGGTCTAAAAGACTTGCATTCAATTTCGACTTTGCTAGACCTAATTATGTGTTCGTAAGACAGACTTTATCAGCCAGTATATATCAAAGGAAAAATGTACTTATTACCGATAAATTCCAGTACTCGTATTACCAATTCCAGTACTCGTATTACCAATCTCAATGCGTCATATATGTTATCACCATATCCAAAATGCGTCATATATGTTATCACCATATCCAAAATGCGATAGTTTATTATCAATATATATTTTTTTATAATTCTTTTATGAATTTAAGTTATTTTTTTCAATTCTGATTTTGATATCAAACTGATATGTTGACATATATAGAGCCGTATTGTGAAACTGCACACTTGTAGGTCATTTAATTTGTTTTCCGTTAACTATTTATTTTCTTTGACCCGCAGAAGTTGGCCTCCATTTATTTTGGTTGTTATTCGGCATTGGTTTTTATTTTATTAATCATTTGGTCTATGGTCCTCATTTCCATATTATCTATGGTATTAACAAAATTTCGGCTACTGTGCCTCTAGTGAGTCTTGAAAAGTAAACAGGCTCATCAAGCTTAGCAAAATGAAGTTCCTGGAGCTTTGTGGTAAATTTAATAAATGATATATTGA
This sequence comes from Arcuatula senhousia, assembly GCA_963971305.1. Lineage (NCBI taxonomy): Eukaryota > Metazoa > Mollusca > Bivalvia > Mytilida > Mytilidae > Arcuatula > Arcuatula senhousia. Next base: position 8,939,046 of record OZ020317.1, on the reverse strand, counting down.
TGGTAAGCGCAACTGGTTGAATTTCATTTCCTGATGTAAGCCCGCCTTGTCATCAATACGTTTTAGAGGACAGATACGAATGTCCGTGTAAATTACAAATTTATTCTTAAAATACCAAGGTGCTTTATTTTCATGAAGTGTTCGGCATTTACAACCTTTTTTACTAGAGGGCCTATAGTAAGTCTTGAACAAACAAAGCCGCGTGCCAGTGATTTAATAATCTATTAACTGGAACTTTATGTTTTCTTATGCATTTATTCAATACATATAAATATACGTCTTAAGCATTAATCGGAATTAAACAGTATGTTTAATAAGACATGAATCTGTTCTTTATTTGTTTTACGTTTACATCATTTATTCGAAAAAAAATGTTTATAATTGAACCCATTCCACAAATGTGTTATTTCTATTCCAATTTACGATCTTATCCCTATATGAACAAATTTTTAATTGCATTTCCCATCCATTTCCATCATTATTCCCATTTAGGAAACATAACAGGAATTAAGTATTGCGCAACCGGAAGTCAGACTGTGACAGAGCTTGAAGCTAAATATTAAAACTTTCCTGGACTGTGATTGGAATATCAATGTATGTTTTCAAGTTAAGAATAAAATTTTCCACATGATGAATTTTTTGGTGATTTTTTAAACAAGGATGTAATTTTCATTAACACCGGAGAAAACTGCATGTAAACATCCGCAAGCTGAACTCGGCATTTAACAGCTCTCTCAAAAGGCGGTCACCATATGATTTGATACCACTGATTCAATGAGAAAAAGGTTACACCATATAGATTTAATTTTATTTACATCAAACACTCTTCAGGGAAAGGTTGAAAGACTGAAAATAGTTGTTTGATTATAAAGGGGAAACAATTCCCCTCATGTTCCCTATACTTATACTGTAAACACGGAAACCTTCACGCCGTCTTTTTATCTTCACGATAGAACGACTGAATTTTAGTTTGCACAGTTTAAAATGGCGCTGTAGTGTTAATGTCCGTCGACTACAATGTAAACTAAATATATTCGCGCCGTTCAATTTTCGCGCTAGCAGTGTCAACGCGAAAATCGCAAAAATAAACTGCCGCGAAAATTTCCCGGTTAAAAGTATAGAATAGAATGCTACAGGGACTGTAACCTGGGCGATTTTTGTGATTCATTGATACTTACAAAGGCTTCCTTTTTGCCAGGCAAAACAGCCACGGGAGGATGTTTGAGGTATCCCGTATTTACAGTAGATTCCGGATACACCAAAGGAAATTTCGTCCAGTTTTCAATTTCAACCGTGCAGACGACACTGTACCCAGGAGCCCCCAACATGCTTTGGAGCATGCTCGCACCTCCGGTGACAGCACTTCCGGCGGCAGCAGCTGCACCAATGGCGGCCGCCCAGTCAATGACACCATGAACACTTCCTAGCAGGCCTAAAATTAAAATATACATGTATGTAGTTAATCTTGCAGATAAAGTTAAAAACTCTTATTTTAGTAACCATTTTTTCACGATACAAAAATAGACGTGTTATCAAAACTAACTTTTTTTATTTGAAAAAATAATTACACAACTTCTTGAAGTTAATTTCAACTTTTACGTTTTTGTACGACAAAGAGTGTAGATGTTCAAACATTTGACTCATTTAAATTTTCGAAATACAAATGACAACAAAGTTCCAGACAATAAAACTGAACTGAACTTATTGCAGTTATTTGTTTTTACATAACCTCATTGTAAACATTTACTTATGAGTCAATGAGTTTAAGGTTTATCAGGACCGATTGAAGTTTTTAGGAAAATCTTTGAGTATGTACAGCAAAAATGACATATTTTCACGACTATAAAAAGCAATATTTATTCCCTGTAGAAGGCAATGGGACGTAAGGGTTCATTTTCTTTTCATATTCATCTAGTGATAATATGACTTCAATATTCATGACATCACCATCGACATAACCCAATCCTATTTTAAGCAAGGCTGTCAATGTCTGCTTTACAATTAAGTGCAAGTGCATTGATTTTGCCTCTTATAGAATAAATGCACTCGTAAATACAAGTCATGCACTATTATATTCCATTTGGACAATATTTTTGTAATAGCCCTATAATATAGCACAAACATATTGTCAAATCTTATTATATTAACATAGTTTTATGGGATTAGATTAAAAGTTTTTCGATTAATTTTTTCTTTTTTTTTTAAATTATATCTTAAATAATAACAAAACGACAAATATTCATGTTGTACTTCTCAAATGACACATAAGTGAACTCTTTGTAGTTAAAGAACAATTGAAATGTGCATGAGAACTGGGGCATCAGAAAAGGTTGTGAGTAATATTACCCTAAATTCGAAAGTTCTCATAAAAACAGGGGAAAATAGAACTTTAAATAAAAAAAATACAAAATTATCAATGAGAATTACTATATGAAGGTATTGTACGTTTTTTCCCCCTGATTTCTTTATGCAGTTATTGCTGCTCCACTGTTTCTATAATTCAAATTACTAAATGAAAAGCAAAAATTATAATTGAACAATAATATTTATGTTTTTTGCCATAACGCATATAATGAAAATACATGAAGATAAAGCAGCTGTATACAAGGAAATCCACAAATGGTGAAAAATAGGTAAAATATTATTTGTATTAACTGCAATGGTCCAGACTTGATTGAATTCTAACTCAGATCTAAAAAAAATTAAAAATGGCTTACCTATCAGTATGAATACAGAAAACAGCATTCTGTCTTTTCTTGTACAAAACGTCAGTAAGCTTTACGAAGAAAAGTATACTCCGACAGTCGGATAACTTACTCGAATGCATTATATATAGGTATAAAACTAATTATTTATTCATAAAAAAAGCTAGATGCATTTTGTACAGATAGGTGCACACTTATCCTGTACGACAAGTTAACTTCTTTTGCTGTTGATCAGCAGAGCAGTAAACTCCATTACGGTAATGCAAGTATGGGTGTTGTTTATGGCTAACCTCCAAAATAAAAGCAAAAGACCTGTATTTACAGGATGAAATGTAAAAACATGGTGTTTGTGATTTACTGCACAAGAATGGATCTTTTTCTGGATCGATGTCAGAGCAGAGGTGCTAATTTAAACTGACCGTGTTACTGCAAGTTAACTTAAGTATCTGCTTTGGCAGACATGAACAGACATTGTTTGAGAACAGTACAATAAAAGTAACCTGGTGTTTAAAATGATTTGGAAATTAAAAAATCCGCAGATTTCAAAATAATAAACACTAGTTCTGTAAAGTCCGACGATGGGTCTGACGATTATCCTTGTATCCCAGCAGCGGTTATCGGCCAATCACACAATTTAGTTGCATGTAAAAACTCACAAGCATATGGGTTGAATATCTTACCACTTATTCTATATTCCAGGGCTTGTACTTATTTTTAGATTCCCCCCGACATCTTTGTTCCTGTAATCAGTTTTAGACCAAATTGATATAAAAATACGTCTCATGTGGTCTTTTAAAAGTATACTTTTCGATATGAAACACTGGAAGCAAATTTCAAAAGTTTGTTCGTTGATATATTTCGTGGTTGTTTTAATTAGTTTGTGTCAGTTTTTGTACCGAGATGATCTTTATCCCTTTTCTATCTTTGTTGTGTTTTGTGTTACCAGACCCTCCGATAGAAGAGAGAGTTTTGGTGCCATTAAACCTGCTTCAACCCACTGTTTCTTTTGAAATGCCTCAACCAATTCAAGACTATTGTGTTCTTTAAAGAAACTGGAAAGTCTTTGTTTTGTTTTGTCTTTTCTGCATGGATACATGAGATTTGTCATCACAATTCGGTTATTTTATTGTTACCTTTATTTCTTTCTTCGACATTCCAATGTTTTGACTTTAATCTTGCTGATGACATGTTACCCCTTTTATTATGTGTATATAAATAGAGTATGTACATGTAATGTCCTCTTATAACCGTTTTGGTATCTTATTAATTTTAAAACCACTGGAGCGGTAATTGATACTGGAGGACAAGAGCTTCCCCCTACAGTAACTATATGCCCTGTCGAAAACCGCGTCTGACATTTTTTTAAATGTTCAGTGTTTTTTTTATTTTTCATTACCCACTTACGAAATTGATTAAAACACCAGGACTTTTTTGTTATACCGCAAATGGTCGATATCGTTGGTGCTAGATTTTTTGGAACGATTTTTTTTTAATTGGTTATTCTACATTGTACTTTCAAAGTTTTGATTCAAAAACTGCTGATGAAAGTTAACTACTCGGAATATACATAAACGGCATAACTATTTTAAAATTAACAGTTTAAAATTCAAATTGGTAGTTTTTATATTCTAAGTTTTAAGGGATGTAACTCCAACAAAATTGGGCAAATGTATACATATAGTCCATTGACTTTTTTCCATTAAATTTTGTTGAGTCACCGACAAAACACATTAAAACAATCCTTCAATGTGTTTTAGTCAATTTAATAAATCTTTGAATACAAAAGAGCAAAAAAAGTGTTGAATCTGTTATTGTATAAATTACACATTTTCAAGAAATAATTTTTAGGACAAGGAAGAATTAGATTTTTTAATAAATGTTTTGAATTTTTTTATCGTAAATTATCATTAAGGTAGCAATTAAAAAAATTCAATCTAATTTGATTATAATTGACAAATATTACACATTGAGTCGATTTTTTTACGCTATATGGCGAAGGTACAAATGGGTGGAATATACCTGATATAAATACGGGCAAAAAATATTGACAAATATACCTGATTATACAACAAATCTAGACGACAATTTGCATATTATTTGCATATGCAACTGGGTGGTTATATTCCGGTGTGTTTTCATTTTTACTGTGTTCTTGATGTTGTAACAATTTTATTTGTTCAAAAAGTACAAACGAATTAGACATAAGATTTCTACCTCATTGATGCAGTAAAGACATTTCATTACATAATATTTTATTTTTATTTTCCACTTGATCTTTCAAGTACCTTAGAAAGATCTTTCAAATATAGTGCTTTATGAAAATACATAATTAACTGCAGGCCTTGAAACATAAATTTTCCATTTGTTTTGTGCAAATACGTTATTGCAAAACGGATACCATCTTGTTACTTAGTATTATATTAGTATATTTAACTAATGCATCCTTTTGAAAATATCGAACATTAAAACTCTGCAGTTGCATGTAATAAATTTAAATAAAAGTAAACATGTAGAGCTTTATTGATATAGTCAGCGTCTTTTCTAATTGTGGGCGGCGTACTTTTAAAACTTCGGACGAAAGGGATTTTTTATCTGATATTTATTATATAGAAAACAATATGATATGTAGTTTTTTTTCGGGATTCAATCTTTGACAATTTAAAAATTATAATCGAAAAAAAAACCAACAGGCTTCAATGTGCACGTGATCAGAAGCTGATTTCGTAAAGACATACAGAAAGACTGCCTGGTAGATGTACGTTGGTCGGCAATTGTGAATTCCAACAAAAATTTCAAATGAATACGCAATAAAATGTTGTAAGTGATGATCAAAAATTGCTAATTGTCGATGTATACCCTTGACACATGATCGATATCCTCGGTGCTGGATTTGGCTTCCCTGTTCAAACTTTTTTGGTTTTGAGTACTTTTAGCTGTTCAATACTTTTTGGTTTTAACCTTTCAATGTTTTGATTTAAATGCTGCTGATAATAGTTTTTTCTCTTTGAATATGCATATACAGCAGAACCAAATTACCCATTTTATACCCGTTTCGGTATTTGTAATTTCAAAGTTGTTAAAAACACTAGGTTGCATTGATTTTTTTTTCTTACATTGTATTTGGTCGATGTCCATGGTACTCAATTTGGCTTCCATAAGTACTTTCTTTTAATTATTTTTGGTTTTCGACCTTCCTTGATTCAAGTACTTATGAGGACATGTTATTCCTTGAAATAAGCATTCGCAATTTTTCAGCATTTTAAAAGGTTTTTATCAGTAAAATCAGAAACACCACTGCAGATGTGAGCATATCCTATTAAATGTTAAATGTAAACTCCGTAAGACAGTGCTAGTGGAACATCATCATCAAGAAAATGGAAATTCATGATTAAAAAGGTAAGATCGTCACTTTGATCATACACATTGGTTTGTAATTTTCCGTCAATAATACTAAAAGCTTAATCCAAAATTGGATTGCATCAACAGTGACGTTAGATTTGTGTTAAAAAGTAATTCGGAAGGATAGATATCTGTAATAAAATTTGAAAATGAAGGATTCTTAAATGCAAGAATTGCTTTAAATATTTAAAAGTAATATAAAAAGTTCCGGTAAGGTTCTGCTTGATTGGGTCTTTTTGTAGTTTAGGAATAAATTGTGATTCATAACTGTATAGGAAAGGGTCAGCCATTATGGCGCACAATTTGTTCCCATAGGAATACCAAGGGCGATTGATTTGTTAACATATGTAAATATTATCTAAAAATAGTTTCTGAATCAGTCTAGAAGATGAGACATTTATAAGTCACATTACTAAAAAACGGTTAATAAAATGATTATAAAACTGTAGAACAGCTGAAGTCACTCTTAAACACTATTTAACAAACTGCTCATTTTTTCTAGAAGGGAAAACCTAAACGTATGTTTTGAGTTTTTGCCAACTCTTCAAATAGAAATGTTTTACGAGTAAAAATATATTTATAATTTAGGTAATCCGCAAATTGCAAAATAATATACACAAGTACTTTAACACAAAATCATAACGACGGGTCTGACGATCACCCTCGGGAACCTTTTGTCCACCGTCAGCGGTTATCAGCCAGTCATACAATTTAGCTGCCTGCAAAAAGGATGTCTAAACCATCCTAAATAAGTAAAATACCAGTTCATAACACAGGGGCTTGGATTCTGGTAATTTATATTGACTTAAAAAAAAATCAACCTCCTACTTTATAATACCCACAAGGGAGGAAAGCCGCCATCTTCGCAAGACTTTATCCTTTCCCTTCAAAATCGTTTTTTTTGTCTCTTTTCTTAACTTTTTGTAAATTTGACGTTTTTATACAACTGACAAATGATTTTTTTCCGTTTCATTCGTACCTTGTATGTTAGCAAAATGCAAATCGTAAGCTTATATTCCCCCATGTTTAATGAAAATTTCACGACTTTTTACGTTTTTTGATTAAAACGAACGGAAGTGATGCGTGATTGGTTGATTGTTAAAGTTGATGCTATCTGTAACTATTTCAGGGCTGGATTTAAATAATATGCATTTTATTTAGACCATGAGCCAATTGCAGAACCGCGAGCAGTGCCAAATGGCCTCGTTGAAGGCTGCTGGTGGTTGTCCATTGTGGTTTTTCTAAATTGCCGTTTAATTGTGGGCTGTGTCGCGTTCACTTATTCCACATCTCATTATTTTCTATTTTTTGCAGAGTTTGTCTCCTGTGCCGTGTGGATGCTGTAAAACGTATACCCGTGCTTGAGGTGTATGCTCTTATATATTTTAATGATGGTATTTTTGTACACAAGATAGCTTTCAATATTATCAACCACCTTGTACTTATATTTCATCTTTATTTATTGCCCACTTCTATTATTAACTAAATTGTCTTGCTTTATTCTACTAATCACTGTATTTGTTTCCGTGTTGTCGCGTGTAATATGAACCTTGTCGGGAATCACTAGTAGTTTTAGCAAGACTCTTTTGACTGTGGTACTTTTTTTATCATATAATGCTAAATGCATACATTTTTCGGTCCGGTCCTGTTTTGTCATTGAACATCCCTTTCTCTCCTTACAACTTTAATCATGATTTACAAATGGTAAAAAATACAACAACTCAAAACCACAAGCTAGGATATCCACATCAAACAATAACCTTCAATCTAATATAACCAGCCACTCTTCCTATACCGTAAATTCTTTTAAACCATCAGTCCAATCATCAAATACCAAACAACAAAAGAATCTACATAACACATGCAATTCGTTAATAGCTCTTTTCGTGGATATCCTAAAGTCTTACCCTGTAGTGCTTCGAAATGACAAACGTGAAACAGGTTAATCAGAAACACCACTGTTACATCTAGTAGAAAATAAAGAGATGTGGAATAAGTGTACGCGACACAGCCCACAATTAAATGGCAATTTAGAAAAAAACACAATGGACAACCACCAGCAGCCTTCAACGAGGCCATTTGGCACTGCTCGCGGTTCTGCAATTGGTCCATGGTCTAAATAAGATGCATATAATTCAAATCCAGCCCTGAAATAGTTACAGATAGACCCCCTTCTTAAACAAGGAACAGAAAACATCAAAAAGACAAGTACAAACGAAAGCTTTGTCAAAGATTCCTGGCTTAGGACAGGCACATGTAATATGTGGCGGGGTTAAACTAGTTTTTTGGGCCCAACCTTCCCCCTATCGATATTCCTAGACAAAGCACAAAAACTAAATCTAGTATAAATGGAAGAACTTTCTCTACTAAATTGACCCAAGATGTTAACTGACGCACAACAAATTTAATTTATTTAATAACTTGATCCGAACCTAATTGTAATATTCAGTATGTCGGGGAGACTGGTAGGTATTTGTCGAAAAGAACTTCTGAACATCTGTATCGCTTTCGTCGCTTTAAAAAATATAAATGCTATCTTTATCAACACTTACATAAACACAACCACAACATTAAGTATATTCAAGTTCAGACGCTTGAAATTATTAATAAAGATTTAAATTTAAGTAAAAGACAGTTTCGTAAAGAAAGACGACTTGCTGAACTTGATTGGATCAAAAAATTACAAACAGCATACCCTCTGTGTCTTAACGATAACATCATGGGACAGGGTAGCATATCTAGATCATCAAACATAAATGTCATGAATTTAGTTATTCCTCGTAAACGGAACAAACGGTCGCATGGTAAACGAATAAATCGTAATGTCAGAAAACAACATCGCTCTGACTCAAGTATTACTGATCTTATTAAAATCTTTAAAACAATGGACGTCATCATCTGTTTTGTAAAATATGTTCGATACCCATTTCTAAATTAAATAGTATCCGTTTGGAATGTAGTACTATATCTCATGCAAGTCCATTATATGATGGTGCACTCATCATCTCTTCTTTTTGTTACTATAAACTGTTTCCCAAAATTGAAAACCCAGAAGACCACATTCGACATTTTATAAAATTAACCTACATTAATAGGGGACTTGACTTCATAAATATATCTAGTATATTTATGGACCCTAATATTCAAGATCTCATTCCACCTTATTTTTCTAATACCGAACCGCCTATTGTATCTTATAAATATAAGAAACCTACACGTAACATTATTTTTAACTATACAAAAACTACAACTGATGAAGAACTAGACACGAATATTCCTTTGTCATGCGACTGTGCTAAATCTGATTTCAGATATGCTCCTTGTGATCATGTTGTTACCGGAGACCTTTCAATCGTCAATGACCCAGAGGTTATGAATTTCTTGAAAAAAGGACCAAAGTTTAGACCACCCACTAAAATTAATTGGAATTCCTGCCTAAACAGTATCAAAACTTCCCTTCTCTCTTATTGCGAATCTTGGATCAGGAGAGAAGGGGCCGACTCAAAATCTCTAGACCGTTTTATTAATTAATTTATGACAATTGTTCAACTCAGAATCAGCCAATTTCAAAATTCATTTGTAGATTTTAGGCCTAATACTTACCTTAATCGAATAGAGTCAAAAATCCGTTTACTTGGTTTGCGATACGTGTTTGTTCCCGCCGATAAAGCAGCCAACAATGTCGTTGTGGTATGAAGAAAGTATTACCTTGAGGTTTTAATGCATGAAATAAAAAAATCGAACACTTTCGTTCCCGTGCATTCGACAGAATCAGGTATCATTGACGATCATATCATAGCGACCACAGCACTTCGAGTTGCCCCGACATACTTTAAGTTACCTACTATGTACTGGATACCTAAATTGCACAAAAATCCATATAAATCTCGTTTTATCTCTGCTTCAAGTAAGTGTTCTTTAACCCATATTTCCAAAGTTCTACCTCTTACTTTAACTACTATGAAGGAATTTATTATTCAATATTGTGAAAGGGTATTCGAAAACAGTGGAATTAATTATTTTTGGAGCTTAAAAATTCTCTTGATGTTTTGGACAAGCTTCGTGCATTTGAAAATACTTTCCAGACCGTTGATAGTTACGATTTTTCTACTTTATATACTAACCTTCCACATAATCTGATTAAAAAGAAATTTGAATATTTGGTTAAATGGTGTTTTGACAAATCTAAAAGTGATTATATCTGTTCTAGAGATTCAAAATCATTTAGTAAATCATTTTTAGTAACGAGATTCAAAAAGGTTACATTAACTGGACTGATGCAGAAACTATTTCTGCTCTCAATTATTTGTTAGATGATATTTACATACGTTTTGGTAAACAAATTTATCGCCAAATTATTGGTATTCTTATGGGTACTAATTGTGCGCCACTTATAGCCGACCTTTTCCTATACTGTTATGAATCACAATTAATGGCTAAATTACAAAAAGACCCCAACAAACAGAACCTAATCGAAACTTTCAATAATATACTTTTAGATATTTAGATGACATTCTTGCACTCAACAATCCTTCATTTTCTAATTTTATTACAGATATCTATCCTTCTGAATTAACCTTGAACAAATCTAACGTCACCGGTGATAGATGTCCTTTTTTAGATTTAGATTTAAGTATTATTGACGGTAAATTACAAACCAAAGTATATGATAAACGTGACAACTTTACCTTCCCTATTATAAATTTCCCTTTTCTTGAAGGAGATGTTCCACTAGCGACTATACGAGGTTTACATTTCACAGTTAGTTAGATATGCTCGGATCTGCAGTGGTGTTTCTGATTTTAATAATAAAAAACGTTTTATTACTGAAAAATTATTAAAACAAGGTTATCGATACCACAAATTAGTAAAATCTTTTTCTAAATTCTTCCACAAGTATCGATCTCTTATTGAAAAATTTAATTGTACACGTCGTTTTCTTATAGTGAAAGGAATATCACATCCTGAATTTTATGGTAATGTATTTTATAAAGCTCACAAATTTAACAGCAATCCATTGGAAATGAAAATTGACTTCAAAATTTATTACGGAAAGGATATGAATTGAATATCTTGATTAAATCTTTGAATTTAGTGTTTTTTGGCAGAAATATTGATAACTTGATAGTTGCTTTAAAACTTCAATAAACGTTTTTACTATTGTCATTTTTAAGCATTATAGCGATCAAGCGTGTCGGTTTTGTGTGATGACACTTCACTAAATCATTATTGTTTGAAGTGTTGTGTCGGATTCAAAATTGATATGTTTGATTTTTTTACATCAGTCGATTGATGATTCTCAGCTAGCTGTCAGTAACATCAAGTGTTCTATAGAGAGTCCCTTTACCGTCCTTTTTTTTTGTTCTTGTTTTTTGTCTGAGGTTCTCTCTATTGGAATTGGACTTTGATCGATTTGATTTTTATTGTGTGTTTAGTTTTTTTGTGCTTTGTCTTGGAATATTGATAGGGGGAAGGTTGGGCCCAAAAACTAGTTTAACCCCGCCACATATTACATGTGCCTGTCCTAAGCCAGGAATCTTTGACAAGGCTTTCGTTTGTACTTGTCTTTTTGATGTTTTCTGTTCCTTGTTTAAGAAGGGGGTCTATCTGTGACTATTCCATGGCTGGATTTAAATTATATGCATTTTATTTAGACCATGGGCCAATTGCAGAACCACGAGCAGTGCCAAATGGCCTCGTTGAAGGCTGCTGGTGGTTGTCCATTGTGTTTTTTCTAAATTGCCGTTTAATTGTGGGTTGTGTCGCGTACACTTATTCCACATCTCATTATTTTCTATTTGTTAATCTATAAATAGAACAGAGATTGCAATGCAGTCTTCAATAAACACATAATACCGGAATAAATAGAAGCGATGATATTCATTTCTTTAAAATATACATCTTAAAATTTATTATATTGTTAAATGTAATTGTTGTATTTGGAAATAATGCTTTGTTCATTGTTTTCTGTGTCTAATGAAGAATTTTTCATTATGACTGCATTGCAATCTCAGCTCTATTAATAGATTTTGATAATCAGCAATCGCGCATAAAACAATATTCAACAATTACTCAATTATCAATTAAACAATCACCATTGTCTGGTAACATGCACAACTATATATGGTGTCAATTGAACATATAACTTTCGTTAAGGTTCATTTGAATGAACTGAATAATGCAAAGAAAATTCCTTGTCAAAACAGATCGACTGGTCAAAGAAAAAATACAAAGACTTTATGCAATAACAATTTATTTATACGCTGCTTTGCCTTATTTAGCAATTGAGTGTGCCGTTTAGGCTCTACATAGACTGCAAAAGGACGTAAAATATCAGTTATTTTTTTCAAAAGTGTAATGATGATCCTTGATATCGGGTTTTGGTATTGTAATTTGAAACTACTGGGTCGATAACATTCCAGTAAATGTTTCCAATAACCTCTTTGACACACTAGTAAGACCTATCTTAACATACAATTCTGAAATTACATTTTTAGACTCGTATAGTTGCTACTTTAATGCTAAAAACCGAGCCCTGGTTTCAGGGAAAAATGTAGACCCTTTCCATTTTATTGATAAAAATCCTATTGAAAATCTGCATCTTGCATATTGCAAAAATGCACTTGGCATTAATAAGAATGCTTCAAATTTTGGAACTAGACAAGAACTGGGTAGAATGTCCATTGAATGTCATATCAAAATATTAACTATAATGTATTTAGCACGCTTTTTCACTACAAATCTAAACCCTCTATTAAGTGAATCTTTCCAATTAACTAAATACTGGATGAAAAGGGAACTTATACCTGGTATACATACGTAAAAGACATACTTTTTGAAACAAATATTGATTTAGAAAGACTGGAGACTTGTACGGAATTAAAACAACTGAAAAACATTAAAAAAATATGTAAAAACTCAAATAAACTCATTCTATGAAAATATTGTAAAAAACAAAATGAATAGTATTGATGATAAAAGTAAACTAAATTTCTATAAAAAGTTGAATCCAGCCTTAAAAATAAAACCATATCTCTCAATTTCAAACTTTGAATTCAGGAAACTGATTACAAAATTAAGAATCAGTGACCACAAACTATTAATTGAAAAAGAAAGGCACTTTAAAATTCCTAGAGAAGAAAGATTATGTCAAAAATGTCAGGTATTGGACGATGAGAATCATTTTTTACTTAGATGTACTTACAATGCAAACTTACGAGTAACTTATTTTAACTTTATATCTTTAGAACACATATCATTCAATAATCTGAATGATGAAGAAAAAGTAACTTATTTGTTAAACCCCTCAACACCATTGCAAGTAAATAAACTAGGATCCTTTATAAAAAAGTCTTTTGAACTGAGGACAGGGGACCCTTAATTTTTTCTTTACTTGTAACTATGTTTTACTGTGTGTTTTAGTTAGTTTTATATCTGTGTATGTTTATGTGTCACAAACTGTATAAAAGTTTAATGACAATAAAGATTCGTATAAACGATAACCACTGCCTGCTGGTGGACCAGAGGTAGCCAACGATAATCACAAGCCTGATCGTCATACGATCTTACCACTTAATTTCTAATATTCTTGTCGTTGAAATTTCCGAAAGTTAAATTCAAAATCATTTAAAACACCAGGTTTCTTTCCTTGTAATGCACATGGTCGATATCCTCGGTGCTGGATTTGGCTTTCCTGTTCGAGCTTTTGGGTTTTGAGAACTTTTCATTTAATATTTTTGTTTTGATCTTCAAATGCTACTTCTCCTGCATACGGTGACTTATTCGATATGCCAGAGCTTGCACACATTTCACAGATTTTTTGATCAGACACCGATTTCTTCGTGACCGACTTTTGGAGCAGGGCTATAAGAAAAAATGCTTTCTTCGTTATCAGCCACTAGTAGAAAAGTTCAAAATTGAGTTAAAAGATATAATAGTTAATTGTTTTAATTAGAGTTTGACTAGTCTGCTGTACTGAGATGATCACCTCAATATCCCTATTGTGTCTCACAACTGTGTTGTGTTCTGTGGTCATTACCGGATCCTAAGATCGCAATGGAGGAGGGTGGTTTGGCGCCATAAAACCTGGTTTAACGCACCATTTCGTTTGAAATGCCTGTACCAAGTCAGAACCATTGCGATCCACCAATACTCCGGTATGACTGATTCGTTTTTGTCGTTTTCTCTGGACTATGAGATTGATCATTCAAGTTCGGTAGTTTTGTTATTACCTTAATTTGAGATGAGAGGTTATTCCTTGAAATATCGATGTACAGAATTAACAAATTAACCGTTTTATACATATTTTTGGTATTGTAAGAGTAGATAACATGGATAAGCAAAAGTGATAAAAGTGTTTTTAAAAGCTCTTTCTGAAAGAAATTTGTCCACCTCAAAAACATATGGGGTGTATAATTCACCATCTATTCGATATTCCAGGGCTTGTACTAATTTTTTTCAAATTTGTTTACTTGATATCGTTGTCTCCGTAATTGTCTTTTAGACGAACTTTATAAGAAAATACGTCTCACGCGGTCTCTTAAAAAGTTCCTGTTTCGATATCAGCCACTGGAAGCAAAACTCACAAAATTTTGTCATTGAAATGATATTAGTATATTTTATTAATCATCATTTTATATTTTTTAAGTGTTCGATCATGTACTCTCAAAATTGATAAAACTACCAGGTTTCTTTCAGTACATGTATATTGCACATGGTCGATATCTTGTGCTAGATTTGGCTTTGAAGTTACTGATAATGAGTGCTTTTCATTTACAAATAATGGTTATCCAATATTAAAAGTTTTGATTTAAATGCTGCAAATCAGAGGTTACCTCCCGGCGGAATATGCATAAACAACATAACTAAATTAACACTTTTACTTGCATTGTTATTTTGCACTTTGTACTTTTTACTTTAAATCATTCGTTTTTACAAGCTTAAATTTCAACAAATTTTGCATATCAAAATTGTCTGCTAATATAACACATTGCATACTAAGTTCCATTACATGGTAAAGTATCGTTTTAGAAGAGTGAAGTGAAAAGGTTTTGTATTGAGCAAATAAACGAATGGACATGACAAGTCTTTCCATCAATATGGAGGAAACCTTGATACTTATATGATCTTTTTTTGTTTTAAAGACAAAACCTGACTGAAAATACTTAATTATAATTCAATTATTGTAAGTATCGTTAAATTGCATTAGGCATTTTTATATACGCTGCTGGCTAACAAAATAAATCTGCATTTTCAATTTTAAATACATAGCTAAGGTTTTGATATTACAATGAACATTTCGTGTTCTTTATCTATATCCGTTCAAACTCGTGTTGTATTATCGTATTAAATTTTATACACCCCCCCATTTTTCTTTTCATTTTTACGTCTAACATGTATAAAATGAATACCAAATATAAATTTTATCTAAAACATTATTTATCATTTTTATTGTTAGTGGATATGAAAACGACCGTAATGACAAACCTATTCAAAAGGCAGAGGAATGTCATTTTCCCCCAAACTTCAACCGCTTATATCTTGAAAACTAAATTATGTTACTAAGACATTTTTCTTCTTTTAGGGGCCCTTACAAGTATGCAACATTTCTTAAAGAATAAATTATTTTCAATTTCAGGTTTTTATCGCCCTAATAAAATCGAAAATCAAAACGAAAGAGCCATTGAATAAGGGAGCACTTTTAGTCAGAGGTTAACTTTTTTATTTTGAGACTCCGGCTAAACACAGTAAAACAATCCTTATAGACATATAAAAACAATATTTTAAAATGGTCGTTTGGAGTAGAACAATACCCTGTGTTTAAGATGTATGCTCTTTCTTTCTGAAATGACTTTTCATGTGTACACTTTGTTTTTAACCACTATCTTAATTAATGTAAATTCTAAAACCTGAGATTTAACTCCCTCCATCGTAGTTTTGCCCTTAGCTATATATATTTGGATTTCGTTTTGTTTTTTGTGCATTTTGAACATGAAGAAATGTGGATTTCCTTTGTTTGGGTTCTAGTGCTGCTGATGAGAAATATTTTTTTTGAAATGGCCATACAGCTAATAAAAATTAATTGATATTGGAGTTAACATTTATGTTTTGGTCTCGTGTTCATTTACTCCATATCCTTTCATATATTATTTATCACATTGATAAATCTTTAAAATGCAAGAAAACAAAATATGTATATAAAGCACTCATTGGTGCATATGCCCGTATCAAGTCAGCACCATTGCGATCTTTAATTTCTCTGGTATGTCTTTGCCTTTTTTTGTTATTTATTCTTGGATATATGAGATTGAACATCCCAGTTTGGTAATATTGTTGTTACCTTTATTACAATTTTAATTGAAGTATTATTTTAAGTTATAACGAAAATTTCATGGAATTTATAGGACAAAAAAAGAATGGTTGTTTTTATTTCTTATATCTTAAAAAAACATAGATTACCATTACAGCAGCAATTAAAAGAAAAGTGAAATCTCAACTGGTGCTTGCTGACAAATATTTCACATCGATATATGGCGATGAACAACCCGCAGGAATATACCCGATATAAATACAGGGGAAAATGTTAACAAATATACTTGCTTATGCAATAGATCTAGACGAAGATTAGAATCCTATTTGCATTAGCAACAGACGGTTCTCTTATTTTTACTCTGTTCTTTATGCTATAACAAACTTTTTTATTTATTTATAAAGTAAAAAATGAAAAAAGTTTGTCCCGTGTATGCGGAGAGCAATACCCATGCATATGACAGACCCCTTTGTAGAGTTAGATAAGAGTAGACTCAACGGGGTCGCTTCAAAGGCCAAACTCGCAAACTGCTAGCTGCAGAGGGATTTACATAAGCATTACGTTTGTTTCCTAATCCAGTATAAATAAATATGTCTAAACTAAACTAAAACGAATTGGACACAAGTTTTGTGTATTTTAAAATTGATGCAGTAATAACATTTCATCACATAATATTTAACTTTTTATTTTTCACTTGATTTAATCAGTAACTAGAACTATATTTGAAAATAGCGCTTTTTAAAAAGTACATAATTTACTGTCTGTCTTAAACAACATTTTCCCATTACTAATATGCATATACATTTAAACAAAATGAACATTTATGGTGATGCTATCTTGTTTCATAGCATTAAATCAGTATTAAAAAACATAACTAATGCATTCTTTTGAAAACCACGAACATTAGCACTGTTCAGTTTCATAGAATAAAATTAAGTGAGAGTGAATTAGTAGCACTTTATTGATATAGTCAGCGTCTTTTCTAATTGTGGGCGGTGTACTTTTATAGATTCGAACGAGTGGGTGATTTTTTTTATCTGATATTTATTATATAAAAGATAATGAGAATTGAATTTTTTTTTCCCGACGCAACACTCATATATCAGTGACAACGTTCGAAAGTTTTTGGTTTGAATACTTTTTCTTAAATATTTATGGTTTTCAACCTTCCAATGGTTTGATTCAAATGCTGCTGAATACAAGTTATTCCTTGAAATATTTATGTACAACATAACCAAATTAACCGTTTTACATTAGTCTATTTGGTTCCTCTATGATTAAGCTTAGAATTTTAAATTGATTATCCAGTCACAGAGGAATTTTTAAACAAGTTGGCAATCCAATGGGCAGAAACTGTGCCGCCTTCATCGTTGCTCATACAAGACTACTAAGATGATCGTACAACATCTTCTAATCTCATTTTCAAATATTTTGATGAGGTTATATCTGTAAATAACGCTTCGTTGGGTAGATGAATTCCTTCATTTCATCCTCCCAAGTAGGGATGGAAAAAAATCATTTGGGTGGACACTAATCTCCAAATACAAAAATACCATAAAAGACGATTTTAATATAAAAAAAATATTTTTATTTTTCTGAATTACTATTTATTTTTTTTCCTGATATTTGTATCCGACACTGTTGTCTCCCTTACCGGCTTCTTTTTGAGGTATATTTAAAAAGTCTCACACAATCTCTAAACGGGTTTTTCTTTCGATATAAGCCACTGATAGAAAAGATGAGACCAAATAAGTTTTGCTGTTTGTCAAGATAATTGCCTCACTATCTCTATCATGCGTTACAGTCCTGTTGGTCAATATGATACTACCATATTCCTATAGATCGCAATTATAAAGACAAAAACAAAATTACTGAACTTGGAGGATCAATCTTACATGTTCATGAGAAAAGACAAAACAAGGAAGACATACCAAAAATTGACGAATTGCAATGGTCCTGACATAGTATAGGGATTTCAAAAGAGCAAGTGGTTTGAATGGCGCACTAAACTTACCCCTTCCATTCCGGTAGTTACACAAAACGCAACATTGTGGAGAAGTATTGCGGATATTGAAGTGACCAGTGGCTGATAACGGAGGAAACTTTTTGTAAATTGTATGAGGCGTGTTTTCTTACAACCTTGGTCGAATAATCTGTCACGAGATAAAAAAAAATCTGAACAATTTGTACAAGCTCTGTCATATCACATAGTTTGAGAAATATAAACATCATATGAAGGTGAAGTATATATAATATTTTATGAAAGGATATGAGGTAAATGAACATGACACTATAAAACATATGTCGACTCCAACTGCAATTAATTTTTATGAGCTTATTGCCATTTCGAAAATTAGTTATTTATTAGCAGCGCTACAACCCCAAACATAGGTAATCCACAAGTTCAAATGTATTTTAAAGTATAAAACCAGACGAAATTCGAATCAATATATAGTATAGCTAAGGGCAAAACTACGATGAAAGGAGTCAAACCTTAGGTTTAAGAATTTACAAAAATTTAGATAATGGTTATAAACAATGTTACTTTCCAGGTTAGAAAAAAATAATCATTTAATATTAAAGTCGTCTCTGTTATCATAAATATTTGTACCGAGATGATCATCCGGCTAAAATTCGAGATGTAAATACAAGAATGACGTGAAGCAAGTGGATTCGTTTTTTTATCTCTAAATCTGGGCGAAACTAAAGGGATCCATCTACCAAACGAAGCCTTGTTTACAGAGAGGACGTCATTTTGTATGACAGGAAAAAAACAGACAATCTATATATAAAACACAGAATCACAAAGCTACTGAATATCAATTAACAACGCGAACTCTAGTCGTAATGAGAGTGAATTCAGGACCTTGCATTTTTCATTATCTTGTTCTTTAAATTTATGTTTATTACTTTTGTTTATGCTCATGCACTACACGAATCATAACCATTTTTTTTCAATGTGATTCTTAAAACAAGTTCTTATTTCTGTTCTAATGCATTTTCTAATTTGGTCTTCTGTGGTGTAGCTAAATCAGATTTCTTGGCTGAACAATAAACAAGCCTTTGCTATGTGACTCGTCCCCATGGTGCCAGTTATTTCAAACTTGTCATTCTTAATTGATATGGTTTTAGTATGACAGTTATACTCTCCCCTGACGAAATTTAATTCATTTCTTTTCATTACTTTTAAGTTCATTTGATCGAAAAATCTTGTTGAGATTGCACCTCTTACGACAAGCCGTACCTGTGTCCGTAACGATTGAAATTAGAAAGACAACCACATGACAACTGCCCGTCAGTTGGAACGTGAAATCTACCAGGAGCGGAAACCAGGGTTCCATAGACGCCAGATACAATGCTGTGAGCTACTTGATGTAAAACAAGATAAAAATAACCTTCAAAAGAATTGATAAAATATAGATCTATGCATTTGTTCTACAGACAGATTATTTTTGCCATTTTAAGAATAATAAAATAGCATCCAAAAATACTAAGAAATTAAATAGTTGGTGTTTTTGATATTTCGAACTTTTTGAAAACAAAAACCAATTTGCCATAAAAATATTAGTTATTAGCCATTGCACTACTTTAACTAACAGTTGCCCCCGTCTTTCAAGATAGCACCAGCACTAGTGGGCTCTAAATAGTTTCTCAATTAATGTACCTGTTTTGGATATTTCAGAGGGTATTTGCCCAGTTCTCAATTTCAACTGTACAAACGACCTAGTATCCTGGAGCTCCCGTCAGGCAGCTGATTTTACTGGCACCTTATGTTATATCATTTGCGACAACAGCCCAGGGTATCGCTCTAATGATGTTACCAACCGTGCCTGTAAAAAATTGCACCAAAAATCTTCTACGTGCTGTTCATGTTCGTGTTGACCAGTTGTGTTGTCATTTCGGACTTTTAACACTCGAATGCCCAATTACTTCCTCTTTTGTTTCTCCTAAATTCCCGCTTACTGACAAATGCTACATCAACCATATTGGTATGGTAGGTACACCTAGTGATGCATAGAAAAATACATGCTTCGGATGCTGGCTGTGACCGATATTTTCGGCATTGAAGATACTTACAAAAGAATGGTTAAAGTCCATTCCCACTTACCGACTAGTGCCAAACCAACGATATTGGTTTTGATAGATGCATCTAGTGATGTTAAGCACTATGCGAGCTTCGGATAACGGACGTGACCTTTATTTTCTGCATGGACGACAACTTTCAAAAGGAGTGGTCATTCCCGCCAACTTTCAAAAGAATGGTCATTCCCGCCAACGCAACCATACTTAGTTATACGAATTTCACGCTTGACATTTAGATGCCCCATTGGTACCTTGCTTCTTTGTAACATTAATGTCAACAAATCATTCGGAAAGAATTAAAAAAACAACTTGTACAGATTTTCAAATAGAAACACAAATGCTGTTGTCAAGACAAACGTCGCGTAACAGTATAGTCGGTACCGACTGAGTTTTTGGAGCTTGCGTCTGATCTAGAAATCACGTTAAAAGGGAGCACTGATATATGAAAAAAGCAAAGAGGCACAAAATAGGCAATCGAGTGTAAGAAGTCCGAAAAGGCAACGACAAAATCGGCAAACATGAAAAAGAACAACACGCAAACACACAAAACAAAAAATCAACCGAACAGAAATCAACAACGCGAATTCAAGTCGTTCCAAGAGTGAACTCAGGAGGTTCGGAAGAGGTAGCGGTTCCTGTCTGCTATAGCACACCCATCGTGCTGTTAATTTCCAATTCAGAGTGTCAAATCAGGTAAAGAAAAACAAAACATCAAAGAGTGGCAAAACTTGTTCATGCTTTAGTCATTTTTATTCATATATATGCAACAAGAAAGCATAGAGGTGCTCTGACAATTCGACACATCCCTAGGTCTGTCACTGAAGTGCCAAGAAAAAACAGTCCAACATAGAAATACAAATGACAACAAAGTTCCAGACAATAAATTTTGCTACGCCTGACGCGCGTTTCGTCTATTCAAGACTCATCAGAGGCGCTCTACCAAAAATATTGAAACTGATAGATGATAGATGAAACTGATAGAAACTGATAGATGGGAATTTTTACGGATGTAAATCAGGAATGGGGAAATGCAAATGAGTAATCTGGTAATGCATTGCAATGCATTAAATTTTTTTTCAAGTAATTCAATGTAATGTGTAATGCACCATTTTTGCATTACATGTAATGGTAATTCAATGCATTTCTTTGCCAAAAATGTATGTAATTTATGAATAACAAATAAATTATACTGCATTAATATTATCCACTGTGAAAAATAAAAGCATTAGCAGATATTTCAACTATTATAGAAAATTTTGAATTCATAATTTTATTTTTTTAAGATATTTGAGTGAAATGGTGAAGCCATACAGTACAAACAATAAAAATGTTTTGAATAATTTTAATTTGTATTGTAATGTATAAACATATGTTTAAGGAGAGTAAAGCTTTTTATGAACCAAATGGGATTGAACTTGAAACTAAATTTGATAACATGAACTCATATTACCCAACATAATATTGTATAAATATGATAAATTGTAATGTTTAGATACAAAAAAGCATACTTTGAGATTGATAATGTTCGTTCAGTAATTATTTTATTATTTTAACCTTTCTTGACTAAAAGATAAAACATTGAAAGTTAATATTATGCTTAATTTCAACAGTCAAACCCATAGACGTTTATAAGATTTCCAGTCTAATTATGGAGATCTATGAAAATTTGATTAACTACCAAGTTTTAGACATTTGTAACTTAACAAACTAACATCTATGAGTAATTTTCATAATCATCTTTGCTTTTTCCCATGCATAATTTAAATTTTATCTTAAAACTCCTTTTCTTTTTACATTAATTTTGTTCTATTTTGAATAAGTTCAAACGGGTAAAGAACTGACATATAGTTAACCTAGATGTAAGAGACGAACTGAAAAAAAAATCTGGTTAGCACACATTTGTCATAACTTTCCTGGTTTTGTTCATATTAACATGACACATTAGTACACGAAAGTTCTTAATGACTTTTTAAATACATCTATCTAAACATACGGATTTATCCTTGGCATGATAGACGTTGTTAAAAAAGGTTGAAATGTTATGATGATTCAATTCATTACTAAGATAAAGTAATGGTAATTCAATGCATTACATTGCAATGTAATTCGCCCGATGTCTGATGTAAATATCTGAATTATTAAGAACTTTAACAAAATGTTCTATTCAATATCTTCAATGTATGTTGATTTGACCCTTACGGGTGTAATTTCATCAATAAAGTATTATAATGTTAGATACTTATAGGATTATGTAAATAAATTAAACTTTTTAAATCAATGAACAACCAAATAGTCATAATCATTCATTAAAATCACAATCAGTTAAGGTTTTGAAATCACAGTTTTTTATCAATAATTGTATACAGCGACAGAAAAATAAACGTTTCGAAATATTTATCAGTTTCTTCATAATTTGTAGTTATTCGCATTGAGTGTCCAATGGTGCTGCAAGATCTTTAATTTGTAATGGCCTTAAAACTATTCGGGCGTTGGTGTTGTGACCGCTGCCCATAATTCCGGTGACTTCAAAAAGGTGATCCTTATGGGACAAAGTTTTTGCATTAGAATAGTACTCCCCTCTTTGGAAATTCAAGCCACCACCACTTTGCTTGTAGTACATTTGGTCGAACCAATTCTGGTGAAACGTCACTCCTTCAGTCGTCAGCCCAACGCATAACCAGTTACTGTAAAAATCGAAGTTAAAAGGACAACTCCACATGACAACTACACGTCTATTGGCGCCTGATATTAGCCATGAAGTCGTTCCGTGCGTTCCCGTTGCAGTGAAGCCAAATTTGTGGACTGTCTGGAGAAAAAAAGACAATTAAAAAACCGATGAAATCAAAATCATAACCAGTTTCCATATTTTGCAAAATATGCCATCTATGTATAATAATTTTAAAGTAAGATAAGGTATTACTGTAAACGTCGAAGTTTTCACATGGGGTTATTTTAGCTTAATTCGCGTTCACAAAATATCTGCCATAATATCTCCAACGTGAATGGATAATTCCTTGATTAAAGAATTTCAATTATAATGAAAAAACGTGAATTCATTTCCCACGCGAAAGGGTAATTTTGCAAAAACCCGAAAATATCACTTCGATGATTTCAAACTTTACATTAAGTTGTGAATCTCAAGAATGGGTTGTACACTTCCAAAACCTTGAAGACTTATATCAATGAGCCATAACAGTAACCTCGCCTCCTGGTCAATATCCTAAGCGGTCTTGGCTTCCAGCCGACGTATATATAGACCAAGGTCATGGTAAATGAATAAGCAAGGATTTCCATGCTCATTGAAAGAACGAAAAATAGAATAGGTGTTTGATATTCTTAGATTTCAAATATTAAAAATTGCTTCGGTACCTCTGCTTCTTTTAAGGAACCGTTAAAAATATGAAGAAAGTTAGAAGCAGAGGTACCAATGGGGTATCCGAATGTCAAAAGTCCGAAAGAGCAGAGACAAAACATGAATTCGGACGTTAAAATTATATCTTTTTATTTTGACGTAACACTTATAAAAACATTGTTTTTTTTCATAAAATGAGGAAAACGCTGGAGCCTGTCATTCTTATATTCGTAGAACCAATAAAAAATGGCGTATCATGACAACTATTCTGACGGTTTTTACTATTAAGTCACTAAGATTTTTACCCAGGATCCAATATTACAACGAAAGTAGTTGTAGTGAGGTGTAAACAGGTTTTTACAATGCCTTAAAAAGTTTCATGGGATTATGGTAATGATATCGAAACTCACTCTTAAACATCTCGTAAAAAATCTATGCGAGTTTGTCCCGAAACGATTAAACGCTCGTCCTTTGCGATCATCAACAGTTCTTTCATCGTGTTTACGAGTTTGATTATAAAATTATTTCGATTTTTTTATTCCTAAGTTAACTAACAACTTGTACAGAAATTTCGTAAAATGTACATGTAAAGGGGGTATACGCAATTTTGTGTAAGACGCGACCCTATATCATGGTAATATATAATTATAATAAGCCCTTAAATCTTTCAATTAACGAAGCTTTAGTATGTAGACTCCATAATCCATAATGTTCATTAGTAATAGAAATACCAATTGTGGAAAAATTAAAAGCGTTGATGTTGTAACACGATAGAACTGAATAAAAGTTCAAAATTTTCATCTGCTCTTTCAAATTATTAGTATTCACATTTAATTGACACAATTTCTAGATAGGAAACAACGAAATACTTTGCAGGCCAGAATTTCCTTTAAAATTGACAGTAACAGTACTGAAAGAGATTGAGTAGAACATTCAGATGTCTTATCAATGAGGAACTGTGTGTGTATGTGGATTTTTATGTGTACCGTATAACTGGTAATTTTCGCGGAACTCTATTTTTGTGCTATTTTGCGGTTGATACTCGAATGCAACAGACAAAATCGCATAAAAATTTATGAAGTATATTTATTCATTTTTGAAGAGGAACTGCAAAAATTTAAATCAGCAAAAGCAAAATAGCAGGATTGTTATATCAATCCTAAAAAATTTCACAACACAAAAAGTACCAGTTGTATGGTATTAATACAAATGACAACAAAATACGAATTCAAAAGAAAGATGAAATATTAGCCTGTATATTCCCTAAGAATGGCCGAAGGTGTAAATGTCGGATTTATGACTGTCAATACTTACAAATTGTTCTCTTTTCCCAGGAAATACTACCACAGGTGGGTCCCTCATAGTTCCACCATTTATGTTGGACTCCGGGTCCATCAGGGGGTATTTTGTCCAATTTTCTATCTCAACGGTGCAGAAGACCCTGTACCCATGATCTAACCCTTTCATTTGATGATGCATGGTTGAACCTGACGAAACAGCCCTTTCAGCAGTTGTAGCCGCATCAATGGCTGTTGTCCAATCTATAGCGCCATTTGTGTTTTCTGCCATTTCTATCAAGATAAAAATAAAACTTTTATAAAATCATTTTATACTGAATATGGGCAAAACACTATTTTTGCATTTAAAAGGCCATGTCAAGCTTAAGAGATAACTAAAAATGTATGTTTGTATCAAGTCCGGTTTCTATTGGGTTTCCTTTTTGCTTCTGAATAATGCAAAAAATGGTTATTCTTTGGATTTTGACCTTCCCTAGACTAATAACTGTCA
Source organism: Arcuatula senhousia (assembly GCA_963971305.1). Taxonomy (NCBI): domain Eukaryota; kingdom Metazoa; phylum Mollusca; class Bivalvia; order Mytilida; family Mytilidae; genus Arcuatula; species Arcuatula senhousia. The sequence continues at coordinate 8,913,410 of OZ020317.1, read as the reverse complement.
ATGAAAGGATTTGTTGCCGCTTGTTCCCGGTTTTTGTTAAAATTTGTCGAATTTTTTGTGTTGGTGTTGTTTGCTTAGGTGTATGATTTTGTGTTTTCTTAATGTGTCAAAAGTATTTTATTGCTCTTAAATTATGTTTGATTTTGATTTTTTGTCCTGAATATGGTGAAAATATATTGCACCTTTTATTTATTTATCAAATCTTAACAGGTCCCTATTCAATTAATCTTCTTACCTATGTTTTTGTTGTTGAATATTTCTTATATCTCAATATTTCCTCAACGTTTCAATTCGAGTTCAATACATTTCCAAGTAATTGAAACAAAAAGTTAATGACATGGCGGGTAACCTTAAATATATTTAAGAAAAATAATTTCCCTGTCTTTGTATATTTGTACCTATGACTTACCTTATATTTACAGTAAAAAAATCACAACAATTTACCTTTCTTAACTGAAGCCTAACCAACATAAAGAATATACTAGTATATATAAATTCGTGTGTAGTAATCTTACCATACAGATAAGATAGAAAATCAATATAACCATGTACAGATAATGAAATGTAAACCAAAGTTTTAGGTACATGTAATATTTTTTTTACGATTAATGCGCTTTACCCAGAGATTGAAAATTCGAAAAACTGTATGGAAGTTGTAAAGAGAATAGAACAATAAACCAAAAACAAAACGATATGGAAACGAAATTATGACTAAAATGAAAATAGGTCTGAGGTACATTAAGAGTTTGACAATTTGGAAATATACACGGGAAATTTCATATCATAAGCAGCGATAAACACCATGAATGTTAAAAATCAGGGGCGGTGTTCTCGAAGCTATCTTAAGACTACGACGTGTCTATAGACCATCTAAAGACTCGTCATAGTCTTAAGTCGTGTTCTCGAAGCAGTCCTATTTTAAGCTCTTGTCTTATTTTAGGATAAAAACTAAGACACCAAATTTGATGTCTTTAGACCATCCAATCTTAAATTTTACTTATTTTACACACTATAACTCACTATATTTTGTCCGGGTGTTCACCTAATGACATTTAATCATCGATTAACTTGTACTCAAGGCATCATGCATGATTTTAAACTTTGAACTTATTTTCACATACTTCGATGACCTTGTATGTTGTTTTAATTATTTTAGGACAACGTGGTTATGAATTTAAAATAAAAACCGTAGCTAATAAAGTGTTGACTATTAGCTTTAGCATTCAAATCGTAGCCCTTTTGGTGTACATACAGAGGAATATAATCTTTAAAAAGTAAATTACTAAATTTTGTTTGAATAAAAGTTGTATTAAATCTATATTGAGACGTCCTTAAGCAAAGGACGCGTCTAAGATAGTTTCGAGAAACAGATTAGGATGGTCTAAAGATGGTCCAAACTAGGTCTCAAAATTTGACTTTAGACGCGTCTTTAGACAAATTTTAGGATACTTTCGACAACACCGCTCCTGAATTCAACAAATATCTGGGAAACTTTTTACATCTTGCGAGAGTTTTGTCTTTTCAAAAATCGACAAAAGCGCTCCATCCAAAGATTGTAAATGCCGAATACACCTCCTTCACTCTGCTAACTGAGAACTCGGTCATTTGGTTTTATTTAACATGTAGGCTATATGGGAAATGGGTCTGTTGGAGAGTCGGCTATAGGTCTGTTGAGAGTAAAATCCAATGGACGGTCATGAAATTTGTGAAAAAGATACTATTTTGGCAAAATGTCAATTAATTGTCAAAATACAAAATCTTTCAACCAAAATGATATTCATTTGAGCACATTTTCAACTTGCTACAGAGTCAGTTTGTTATACCAGTGTTCGATAAAACGAAAAGGCGAGAGAGCGGTATGCTCAAATTTGGCAACTATGAATGATTTTTTTTACAAATAAACAAAATTTTTACACTTTTTAAATATAATTAGCGATTCAGTAAGTTTTCTTCAGTTTAAAAATAAAATATTCAAACAACAAAAAGTAATTTAATGTTAAAATGTTTTTTTTTAAAAAGTGCCGGCTAAAGTCTGTTGGTGAGTCGGCAAATTAAATTAAAGTCTGTTGAGAGTTAATTAGCCGAGACAGAATGATTGCGAACGAGGTATATTTTGAATTTTTAAAACTTTAAGGATTAACATTTTATCTTGTATTAATTCAAGAGTAAAATTATCTCTAATTTCTTGGATTTGCACCTCGAATTTGACCCAGGTGGTCATCTCAGTACAAAAATTTACGATAAACGAGACGATTTTAATTTTCAAATTATTAATTTTCCTTATCTACAGAGCAATATACCTACTTCTCCTGCATACGGTGTTTATATTTCACAACTTATTCGATATGCCAGAGCTTGCACACATTTCACAGATTTTTTGATCAGACACCGATTTCTTCGTGTCCGACTTTTTGAGCAGGGCTACAAGAAAATACGTCTCATACGATCACTAAAAAATTCTTTCTTCGTTATCAGCCACTAGTAGAAAAGTTCAAAATTGAGTTAAAAGATATGGTAGTTAATTGTTTTAATAAGTGTTTGACTGGTCTTTTGTACTGAGATGATCACCTCAATATCCCTATTGTGTCTCACAACTATGTTGTGTTCTATGGTCATTACCGGATCCTAAGATCGCAATCATGGAAGAGGGAGGTTTGGCACCATAAAACCTGGTTTAACCCATCATTTCGTTTGAAATGCCTGTACCAAGTCAGGACCATTGCGATCCACCAATTCTCCGGTATGACTGATTCGTTTTTGTCATTTTCTCTGGACTATGAGATTGATCATTCAAGTTCGGTAGTTTTGTTATTATCTTATTTGCGTGTATGTACAGGAAAAATAAACCTAAAAGCACGAAATCAGTACACACCATATGGTACTATAGGATAAAGCTGTATACAAGGTATTATACCCCAACTTCTATGTCATGAAGTGTTGAGAAAACTGTGAGGAACATTTTGCATGTATGTACAATACGTCTAAAAACATAAGTTTTCGGTTAACAAGAGGTAGATGACGTAGGGGCGTAAAATCGAATTACACCATTTGGCATTTTAAGACAAAGCAAAATACCAGACCTTTACCTTTTGTAGTTGCTTGAACAACTGTGACGGAAATTATGTTACGTACGAACGAACAGACGGACAAATGGATAAGGGTTAAACAGTATACCCTTCTTCTTAAAAGCGAGGGTATAATTATAAGTATTTAACTAGTCGAAGCAGCCACGCTGAATACCCCGCGCTACTCTGGTGTTTGATAGTATAAGGGCAAATAATTGAAAGAAACAAACTATGAATATAATAAGCATTCCTAGTACTATCAAATGTATATGTATTAATATGATACTTTTCCCTGGCAATGGGAGTGATAGTAATGTAAAGAATTATGAATGACGAAGGAATAATGTGCCTTTAGGCTATCTATGCAGCCCAGCCCCTAGGGGCATTGTCAAAATTCCGAAACTTATGGCAGAATCTAGATCCGTAGTGCAACTACTGAGCCAAGTTTCAGTTCCATAATCCAAATAACTTAAGAGGAGTTGCGTGACAAAGGAATAATGTGCACTTAGGTTACCTATGCAGCCCAGCCCCTAGGGGAATTATCAAAATTCCAAAACCTTCGGCACAGTCCCCACCCACAATGCAATTTCATCTTTCTACTCCCAGTGGTTACAGAGATTATCCTGGATATTAACGCCATACGTACATGTATGGCATACATCGAACAGCAAAACATTATCCCCGCGCTTTCGCTAGCGCGGGGATAATAACATGGCTTTAAACATGATTTTAAATTAGTACTTTTTACTTCAACATATTTATACAGTATTATAAGGGCTTCAAAATGCATAAATTAGAACAGATCTGATTTATGGATTCTATCACAGATTATCATATGGGAATAAACAGACCGAACGAATATCCCCCAACCTACCCGGGTAGTAACAGACTGTTAAAATTCTCGATTTTTTTAATGCACGTATCATATATGCTTTAAAACGATTGCCATATATATATAATACGTTATACTTTGGAGGTTATAATGGTTTTTGGCCATGTTTGCAATACAAAGTCAGTTGGCATAGTTCATAATAAGTTGTAATGTTCTTCACTCTCTTTCTAAGACTAGTGTTAGAATTTTTTTTCAGCATTTTAGGGATAAGTGTCTCTTGTTTAACGTCTTCATCTTTGATTTTTTTTAATTCTTTATTTTTTTTCCTTCCATGCTTTCTGTTGGAAAAGTTCATTCTTTTTCTTTTCATACTGAAAAATTAATGGTAAGCTTGTTCAAACAGACTGATGTGCTTGTTATAACGCGATTTATATTAATTTTACGTCTAATCTATGACTAAACAATCATCACTACGAATATATACGCTTTATGTCACTTTGTAAGATATTTATATTTGTAAAAAATGTGTGTTATGGCACAAATATAGTATGATATCAGTTGATTAATTTACTCTCAACAGACTGACCAACAGACCGAGTTCTTTATAGCCAACTCACCAACAGACCCAATTTAAGGCAAAAACATAATAAATGCCACAAAAACGCATGTCTGTCGGTTTTTCATTCTTATACGTACAGTTATATGTCAAACATACATGATGTACAATTTAAGTTGCGTTTTTCGTAATGCTTTCGACTTAATTTTAGCAAAACGCTGTAATGTTTACATTTTTGAATGACAAAATTGATAGAACTATCTCGATGAGTAAAACACCTTTCCATTTTGTAGCTTACCAATGTAAGCTACAGAGAAACACAATATATGAATACGTTCAGTATTCAATATTGTTTTGCCCAACATAAATTGTTTTTTTATTAAAGTAAGTAAAAAAGAAATATTTAGTAAAATATATTGACCATGCTATGTTTTTCTCCATAGTATTTGACCGACAGACTTTAGCCGACTCTCCAACAGACCCATTTCCCATATAGCCTCCATGTAAAATAAAACCAACAGACCGAGTTCTCAGTTAGCCGAGTGAAGGAGGTGAGTAAGATGGATTTATCTTATTTCTCTAGGTATATTTTATTTCACTAACCATGAGAAATAACTAACCGTTTAGGATTTGGGGGAAGGGTAATAATTCCTAAAAGGAATAATCCTACAATGTTGACTTTATTACCTATCCTGTAGATCTTGATGTGATGTGCTTAATAGTATGCAATTACAATTTCTCAAATATCATATATAGTTTTAAGATATTCAAATTACTGGGCATGTAGATTTTGAGGTGCTGATTACTTTCACTATGCAAGGCAATTTTCAGTTATTTGCAAAAAACTTCAATTTACTAATATGTTCTAGTTTTAGCCAGTGCAGCCATATTCTACGATCAATAAAAGATCCCCATATCAGTTATATGTACCTAATGATAAACCAAGTTTGCATGCAAATGAAACTTTGGCGTCAGAGGACCTAACGTTTGACAGACGACAACTATGACAATAGCTCACCTGACCCGAAGGGTAAAAGTCAGCGCTACAACTGTATGAGAAAAAAGCGTAATAATATCTTGATTTTCATTGAAAAAAAAAAGACCAGTTTAGATAAAATTTCAGTTAGATTAACTGACTGATGTTCTAGTGTTTTGTCATCCTGCCGTCAGGTTTTTAAATCCACGTCCCAATCCCGCATAATAATATCAGTTTTTTTTAATCCACGTCCCACTCCCGCATAATAATGTCATGATTTTAAAACCACATCCCACTCCCGCATAATAATGTCAGGTTTTTAAATCCACGTCCCGCTCCCGCATAATGATGTCAGGGTTTTAAATCCACGTCCCGCTCCCGCATAATAATGTCAGGTTTTTAAATCCACGTACCACTCCCGCATAATATTGTCAGGTTTTTAAAACCACGTCCCACTCCCCCATAATAATGTCAGGTTTATGAATCCAAGTCCCGCTCCCACATAATTATGTCAGGTTTTTCAATCAACCTCCCGCTACCACATAAAATATTTCAGGCTTTTCAATCCACGCTTCTCTCTCATATAATTATGTCAGGTTTTTCAATCATCCTCCCGCTCCCACATAAATATTTCAGGCTTTTTAATCCACCCCCTGCTCTCATATAATTATGTCAGGTTTTTTAGTCCACGCTCCATCCCACATTTTGTGGGATCAAAAATTTGAATTGGTAGATTAACAAATTCTTTTCTGTAGGCATATAAACACCGAGCAACTTGCCAACCTTTTTTTTATTTCCGGAAAGTTTGGACAAATAACCAAATGTTTCACCAGAAAAAATCAGTATAAATATATATAACAGGTTCAAAAAGTTTGTATTTTAAAAAGCTCACAGAGAGAACCCAATAAATTTATATAAAGCAAAAATAAGATTACCGGTGCAAAAAAAAAAAACAATAGAAAATGAATACATCAAAACTTGACATTACACAATTAAAAAGAAATTAAAGTTAGTACCTTCGAGTTTCACTGGTTGTTGTATACAAGTAGTAGTCGCCGGTCTAATGCACAAAAACGGGTATCAATTAACGATATGTAGGCCAGTTAAAGCGACAGACTTCATTAGACCTATTGGAGTGCATCGTGATGTAACTTAGTCGTTTTCATCCTTTTGTAAGTGTGTGACAGTCACGTCAGAAGTAAACATTTGTATGTTGAAACAGTTTTTAATTTAGTTCTATATGATGGGTTACTAAATACATAATGTCATTAACAGACTCATTATTAGGTAATTACATGAAATTCTTATCAGGAAGTCATTGGAAAAATTATAAGATTTATGAACATTTACTGACTTATCTGTTATTATAAATCTACAATTGAATAATGATTAAATATGCAAAAAGTAAAGAAAAGAGATGACACATATTCAGAAGAATATTCATAGACGATATTGAAATGTGGAATAAGTGTACGCGACACAACAAACATAAACAAACAGCAATTCAAAAAATCACAACGGAAAACAGTAAGCAGTCTTCAACATGACCATAGGTCACTGCTTACCGTCTTGCAATGGCCCAAAACTTATAGTACGATACAAAAGTTTCAAAACCAATCCCTAAATCATCAACGAAAGACTCAATTCTTGACATAAAACAGTTAACATAGAATGACAAGGACAAACAAAGGCTTTGGCAAAGTTTCCTGGCTTAGGACAGGCACATATAAAATGTGGCGGGTTTTGGATCCAACCTTCCCCCTATTGATAAGCTTGCACAAAGCATACATATAAAACACACTGTAAAACTCAATCGACAAAAGTTCAATTAAACAAGAGAGAACCTAAGACAAAATACTGTACGAAAACAACTAGACAAGGAGGAACTCTCTTGAGAACACTCGAAGTTACTGACAACTAGCTAAGAAACATATATCGATTGATGTAAAAGAATCAAATACATCAGTTCTAAATCGGACACCCCACGTCAAAACAATGAATGATTTAGAGTTGTATCACCACACAGAACCGACATACTTGATCGCTGTGGTGCTTATAAATAATACAGTGGATACAAAGTGAAAATTTAACGTTTTAAAGTTACTATCAAGTTATCAATATTTCTGCCAAAACATACCAAATGCAAAGATTTTACTAAAATATTGAATTCATATCCTTTTTTCAAAAGGTTTTTAAGCCAGTTTTTAATTTCCATAAGGTTGTTTTTGAACTTTTGTGCTTTATAAACTACTTTGCTATAAAGATCAGGATGAGATATTCCTTTAACAATCAGAAATCTACGTGTACAATCAAATTTTTCGATGAGATGTCCATATTTATGTGCAAATTTTGTAAAAGATTTGACTAAATTGTGGTAACGGTAACCTTGTTTTAGCAATTTTTCTGTAATAAAACGGTTTTTATCATTAAAATCAGACACATCACTGCAAATGCGAGCATACCTGACTAATTGTGAAATGTATACCCCGTAAGCTGGAGCTAATGGTACGTCTCCTTCAAGAAACGGAAAATTAACTATTGGGAATGAAAAGTCATCCCGTTTATCATATACTTTAGTGTGTAATCTACCATTGATAATGCTTAAGTCCAAATCTAGAAATGGACATCTACTGTCGGTCGAGTTTGCTTTATTTGGGGTTAATTCTTTAGGATATATATCATTTATTAAATTTGAGAATGTGGGGTTGTTTAGAGCAAGTATGTGATCTAAGTACCTATATGTATTGTTAAAAGTTTCGATACGGTGGTTTTTGTTTGGGTCTTTTTGTAGCTTGGCCATAAACTGTGATTCGTAACAATATAAAAAAAGATCAGCTATGAGTGGAGCACAATTGGTTACCATTGGAATACCAATGACTTGGCGCTATATTTGTTTACTGAACCATGTAAATATTATCTAAAAGAAAGTTTGATGCAGTAATAACTTCTATGTCGGTCCAATTAACATAAGTTTTGTTGGTTTCGTTACTAAAAAACGATTTACTAAATACTAGTGACACAGAACAGATGAAGTCACTTTTAGATTTGTCAAAGCACCATTTAATTAATGTTCAAATTTCTTTTTGATAAGATTGTGAGGTAGATTATAAAGTGGAAAAATCATAGCTGTCTACGGATTGAAAAGTATTTTCAAATGCACGAAATTTGTCTAAAACATCAAGAGAATTTTTAATACTCCAAAAATGATTTATTCCACTATTTTCGAAAATTTTATCACAGTATCAGATGATAAATTCTTTCATTGTAGTTAAAGCAAGAGACAAGACTTTAGAAATATTGGTTAAGGAACATTTACTTGATGCAGAGATAAAACGGGATTTATATGGGTTTTTGTGTAATTTAGGTATCCAGTACATAGTAGGTAATTTATTGTATGTAGGGGCTGCACGAAGTGCTGTGGTTGCTATGACATGATCGTCAATAATACTGGTTTCTGTAGCTTGCACGGGAACGAAAGTACATGAGCCTTTAATTTCATGCATTAAAACATCCAGATAATATTTACGACATCCCACAACAACATTGTTAGCCGCTTTATTCGCAGGAACAAAAACATATCGTGAACCTAACAATTGTAGTTTTGATTTAATTCTGTTTATATAAGTATGGGGTCGATATTCTACAAAGGTGTTTTGAAAATGGCTTATTCGTAATTTTACAATGGATATGAATTTATTCTTAAACTTGTCTAAAGATTTGGAATCTGCTCCTTCTCGTCTAATCCAGGTCTTACAGTACGATTGAAGGGCAGTATTTACACAATCAAAACAAGAATTCCAATTAATTTTCGAAGGAGGTCTGAATTTTGGTCCCTTTTTCAAGAATTTAATAACCTCTGGGTCATCGACAATGTTTAGGTCGCCAGTAACAATATGGCCACAAGGAACATATCTAAAGTCCGAATTAGCACAGTCGCATGATACAGGAATATTCGAGTCTAGGGGTTCATCTGTAGTGATGGACGTATTGTTAAAAATAATGTTACGTGTTGGTTTTTTATATTTATAAGATATGATTGGAGGTTCAGTATTTGTAAAATATGGTGGTATTAGCTCTTTAAAAGTAGGATCCATAAAAATACTAGAAATGTTTATGAAGTCTAGTCCTCTGTTGATGTACGTTAATTTTATAAAATGTCGAATGTGGTCTACAGGACTATCAATTTGGGGGAAAAGTTTATAATAACAAAAAGCGCTAATAATGACTGCGCCTTCACCGGACGCAATTACGAACGGACACAATTACGAACGATATTTGTTGTTGATAATATCTTCTTATTGAATAAAAATCAATTAACTTCATATTGATACCTTCAAAGAGCAAATAAAAGTACGCAAAAATATTGTTTCAAAATTTCATGCGCATTCAAGAATTTTTGTAGACGATGAAAATTTATACGGTAGAGCTGACTCCATGATTCGAATTTCCCAATTATAGCCATCCTATCTTTAAGGATACATACAGTCATGAGCCTAGACTTTTTCCATTAATGAATTTACACCAACTCTCCCTAAAAATATCCAAGCATGCTTCAAATTCTACTCCAGAATTTTGTTGGACCCATTTTGTGTGCTTGGTGTTGTTCATGACAGTCATGGATAAATCTAGAGAGACCCTAAAATGTTGACCCACTTTTAAGGTTTGACTAAAGGAAAGATTTTTCTATTCAATATGAAGTAAATGCAATAATATGGGAAGTGCCCTGTCTTGAAGGAGTTCTCAACATGACAATAAAAATCTGTCCTTTACTCCTCTCCTTTATTTTCCTGTCATGGCTGACTGATTTGTTTACAATCGTTAAGACCCAGTGTTTAGTCACACAATGAAGTAAATTGCCACACAAATCATTTTTATTCTAAAACCAAATAGTTAAAGTTTCATTTGTAAGCGTTTCCAATAATGTTCCACCTATATTGACATTTTTACAGCTTGTTCGTAATTGTGTCCTTTACCGGTACCCCATATTGGTAAAACTGGGTCATGTCAATCATTCGAATATCGAAACACAAATTTCCCGATCCTAATTAATTTGTATTGATTTGTTGCAGAAGTAGTACACCTTGACATCAAACTACATAGTAATGTTAAATATCTATGCTACTTTCTGCCTAGATGCATTTACTTTAAAAATTGTTCGAAATTGCGTCCGGTGAGGCTAGGGGTCTGGCATGAGATATGGTGTTACAATCCAATCAAATTTTATTTCACTTAGAAACGGGTATAGAGCATAGTTTACAAAAAAGATTATGTCGTCCGTTATTTTTAAATATTTTAACAAGATCAGTGATGCTTAAATTAGAACGATGATGTTTTCTAACATTACGATTTATTCGTATACCATGCGACCGTTTGTTCCGTTTACGAGGACTTATTAAATTCATGACATTGATATTTGATGTTCTAGATATGTTAATTCCCCTGTCCCAAAATAATATTGACTTGTACTACATGTAAGAACTTAAAACAAAGAACTGTGTACTATGATATTTTACTAGATCGATAATACAATGGGTATGATTATATTAGAAATAAACCATTAAAAAGAAATGCATACTTTTTTTTATCAAATGTTAATTGGGGAATTTCTTATGTTGGCACCAAACGAACTTGATCATCAGTCTATCCATGACATCAATGTAAAATTACAAGTAGAAGTACTTATTTTCTTTTGAAAATTCTTTTTTAGTAAAAATAATTCCGTTTATTGTTTCATAAAATCAAAATTTTTATTATCAGGATTTTTTAGGTGTTTAAAATCTGTTTTTTTTTTGTTAGTTATTTTTCTGTTTTTTGTAATGACTGGTGAAATACAGTTATTTCAGGTAATTACTAAGACCTTTAGGAATTTCATGCAATTCTGATTTTTCAGTTATTTCATAAAGGTCCTAAATACACATATTTTCTGAAACATTTTCAAGGAGGATAGACTAACATAAAATCACATATAGATGATATAATGATGTGATGTTATATTGATTACATCATTACGTTGAACAATCACCGGTTTGGTGACTTAGTCTCGAACCCAAACTCATACTACCAAGGTTGTGAGTCTGGGAAAACACCTATTTATTTGTCGTAACCACTAGGTGGCGATTGTTATACCTTATAACCTTTACCAGGTGTGTATATGGCGTGTTAAGCATACACGATTCATTTCAATCTAAAATGAACCAACTTTAAAAACTCAACGTTTCATTGGTCGTTCCTTGGTTTTTTGATAACTGGTTCTGTAAAAATGAGAATCGGATTGGTCGAACAAGTATGGTTCTGTATTCAAGATTGTCCCAATTTTTGACTCCAATAAACATAAACAATTTCGAAAACCAGGTAGATTCCCGTGAGTACAATTTAACGATAAAACGATTTTTTTTATTGTTAACAAAACCAACTTGTATGTACAGAATTCTGAACGTACGGTTAAGTGATTTTCGTCGAACATTATGATAAAGCCTGAAAGTACTCCGAACGTACACATAACAAAATAGGTAATGGGACTGTCCCAGACCCTTATCATCTATTGATAAGCGTCTTGGTGATCGAGACTATTTGGTGACTCTGCATTTTGTTTTCAAACAATAGTAAACGATTCTAGGAAGTCCGAGGTGCTTTAAAAAATATCAGTATTTCAGCTTTAAAGACTCCTGTGTGGTTTCTGGAGACAGAAGCCATTAAAATGAAGGAAGAGTTGAAGGCAAAAGACAGCAATGTTTGTTTAAAAGAACTTGGTGTTGGTTGTGCGTATCACAGATATCACATGGATACAGTAAATAAACAGATAGAAACTGTTCTCGGAGGGTTTAATAAGAAGTCCCCATCAATAAAAATAATTTCAACAGTAACTGGTAATGAAGTTCAAGGTGATGAAATGTCTAAAATTTCCTACTGGTGCAGAAATTTACGAGATCCTAAAAGATGCAGTTATTAATTCCATTCAATCTGGAAAAACAAATGTGATTCTTGAAATTGGACCAAAACCAGTGGTTAGAGCTCATTTGAAGAAAATTACTGATTTGAATGTAATGTCCATAACTTCACTCCATCAGCCATCAGAAAAGAAAACTTTCACCAAAGCAATGGCAGAAATGTTCAAGTTGGGTTTCTTTTTGGACTTCAAAAGGACCCTTTTTGATGGATTTGAAACTTTAACTAACATACCAAGATATAAATTCAACAGATCAAAAATTTTGATGAAATCTGAAAACTTGAGAGAGGCTCTTCAAGCAAAAGCCTTATCATCAGCTGCCCATCAATTTGTAGAAAGCAAGCCACTCTCTAGTGAGTTTAAGATAGAGTTGACAAAAATATCTGCTCCATTTGTTTTGAGCACATAGTAAATGGTCGAAACATTGCAACCGGGGCAACATATGTAGAAATCGGGCTTTTCATAGCCAAGTCTGTGCTAAACGTGCCATACAGTCTTGTCAAGTTGTCTCTGAGATTTATTCGACCGTCAGTTGTCGGAAATCAGAGCATTACTCTTGACAGTGAAGCGAATGATGTTCTATCGACCTTGTCAATCAAGCAGAATAAAGAAACACTCTATGCAATTCAAATGGACAAGTTACCGAGTTGATTTAGATGAATTTAAACTTGTAACACATTTATATCATCAGACTTTTTTTACAATACTTTAAGGTCATTCGGTTTTCAATATGGCTCCTCGCTGACAATCATTGGAGACTGTTGGATTTCAACCACTGAATACATAGCTGAAATGATAATTGACGAGAAGCAGTGTGATGCCTGCAACAAAATGATTTTGCCCCCGGTGGTACTTGATGGCGCCCTTCAAACAATAGCTTTATGCTATATTGCAAAGATTCGGTTAGGGAATGGTACATGTACATATGACGACAAACCCATACCAATCAAGATCAAATCTTTACGAATTCATCGTGAAGTGGAGCAAAACATGACAGTTATAGGCCGTCTTGTTAAAACAGATGAGCGATGTTTAGAAATGAATGTTCTGATTTTGTCACAGAGTGGTGATGCAATCGTTTAAATTGAAGGATACGAAGTACAAAATATTGCTGTTACTTCACAAATCAACATACTTTCTGATAAATTTTATGCATTGCGTTGGACGAAATTATCTCATTCTTATAAGATATCTGAAAAAACTCCAAAACCCTCGCAATAACAATTACCGAGGAGGGGAAAAATTTACTGAAATCACATTTAAAATCGGATGTAGTATACGCAGTTCTTCAATCATGTAACACGAAGTTTGATTCAAAAGACATAATGAATGGTTAAGAGAAATATTTGACCGGGAATTTGTCTAACTTCAGCAAAGTAGTTTTTCACCCAGGTCTTGTGTTTGACGAGGAGTTACTGACTTCAGAAAAGATTTTGAAATGGTTCAAACCTCTTGTCATGTTTTAACGAAATTTGTCAAATGTTTTGTAAGGGATAAATTAGAATGCTCACTATATGTTATCACAAAACAAAGTCAACCTTCAGTTAGAAACGATGTCAATAAAAGCATTATAAATGTTATAGGCTCTGAATTGTGGGGAAAGTTGAGATGCTTACTGCGGGAACGAATATTTTCAAAAATCCAACTTATTGACCTGGATGACGACGAGGATGGCGCTCTGATCAGTGATATCTTGCTTGGATCATCAACAGAAGAATGGTTGGAAGCGCCGGAGTTTAAGATAGAAGATAGGACAATCGTCATTAACCAAATCATGAAAAATACGCCAGATGTTCCTACTTTTAGTAGAATAGCCTATACAGACAGTGAAAAATTTGAATTTAGATCCATTTCTTTCATAAAGATAGATGATGCATTTTTTGTAAACCCGGCAGAACCATCATCTGATTCATTGCGATGAAAGTCACAAACGCGTATTTTAGCGACACTTGGATGCAGTCTACTAATACCATTGAAGACTGTAGAAAAAATCCTTGGACAAACTTTCAAAAAGAAGGTTATCCTGTGTTTCCAACCGAGATAACATGCATTGAAATAGCGGAATCTAAGAAATCAGACTCATCTTGTCTACTTTATGACCGAGTTCACCCACACAATGTTAACAACGCTGAATTAGTTACTTGCTTTCCGATAAAATGTAGAAATATTGTATCGATTCCTTTAAGCTGCACGATCGACAAAAGTCTCCTTCCGAACTATAAGCCTTGCATCCTCATGGAGATGGTAATGGTTATAGAACTAGTAGAGAGAAGCGATAGAACCATACCTATTATTGTTCTTTATGAACAAAATTGTATTACCAACAAGGAAATGATTTTTTCGATTTTTGACAGCTTTAAACGTACTGTGCTAGCTTTTAAACCATTGAATCAATATGAAAATGACATTAATTTAGAAGGACAGATACAGCTACTTGTTTAAACAAAAGATTCCAACAAAGTGTTCCAAATTATAACCCCTATACATAAACACGTATGTAGAATAATGGCATTTTCGAATCATATCTCGAAAGCTGCAAAACTTCGACAATCATTTCCAGGCATCATAATAAGAATTGTCAATAGCGACGAAATGCTTTGTCTAAACGGGCTCTCAAAAATCGTTTCAAAAATAAAGGGAATGCTGAAAAAAAGAAAGATGACATTTAAAAGAGACAATGAGTATTTGACTGACACTTTTAGTGTTTCTTTCACATCTGAAGGCCCATCAAACAAGCCATCACATTTATCAGCACAACTATTATCAGTAATCGTAACAGGAAGTAAGTAATTTTCAAAAATGGGTATTTACATCACCGTTGGTTGGCTTACTGGTCTTGGATGGGAGCTTGTAAAGAATCTCTGTCGAAGTGGAACAGGAATCGTTGCTATTTTTGCTAGGAGTCCTCCAGATGATGGAACAAAAACCGAAATAGAATCACTGAAGTCAGAACATGGATGTAGAATTGAGTATTTGAAAGTAGACATAACAAAGATGAGCTCAGTTGAGGAAGCCTTTTCATATTTATCTTCCAAATATACAAAGCATTACATACGATGAATATTCCATGGGGGTGTTGTTGTAGATGATACGATTATCCTGAACATGACTTCGGAAAAAATGTACAAAGTTTTGAGACCAAAAGTACTCGGAACTTTGAACTTGCACAAAGCGTCTCTTCAACACAGATTAGACTATTTTGTCCTACATTCATCGATCACCTCAGCGTTTGGAAATTCGGGACAAACAAACTATGGGGCAGGAAATTCTTTTCAAGATTCATTCGCATTTTACAGAAGATCTAAGAATTTATCGGGACAAACCATCAACTGGGGACCTCTTAAGCTAGGCATTTTGAAGACAAACGAACATCTCGAAAATCATTTGAATTCACAGGGCTTTATTACTCTGACGAAGTCTGAGATTATAGACTGCTTTACCAGGTCTTTGTTGAGCAGCGATGTGCAGATCATAATCGCAAATTTTGACTGGAAAACCGTCATTCGACAATCCCCTGACATGTTACATCTGATATCCCGAATCGGGTCCATATTGAAAGAATTAAACATTGTGGATATATTTACAGTGCCAGATAATGAGATTAAATCGATCGACCCACAAGAGCTAATCAAACAGCCAAGAGAAGATCAAAGAATAAAAGTTACTGACGTTGTTATATCAGTTGCAGCTGACATATTTGCTGTTGAGAAAAGCACATTGAATAAGAAAACTCTACTATACAGCCTTGGTATCGACTCAATGAAAGGAATGGCATTTATAAATTCAATTTACATGCATGTAAGTTGTAAGATACCTATTCTTTCAATACTTGGAGAAGAGGATTCCATTGAGTCCATAACCAGTGAAATATTAGATCAGATCAATATCGGAATAACTAAATATCAAGGAACAACTGAAGGTAAACAGGATGACAGTTATATCACGATAAAGACAAGTGGAGGAGTTTCATGGGATGAAGATTCTGGAAGTATATATCAAGGTACAACTGAGAGTAAACAGGGTGATGGTCATATCACGATAAAGACAGATGAAATTTCATCAGATGAAGATTCTGGGACTAAATATCAAGGTACAACTGATGGTAAACAGAATGACGGTCAGATCACGATACACACAAGAGAAGTTTTATCGGATGAAGATTCTGGAACTAAATATCAAGTTACAACCGAAGTTCAACAGGATGACAGTTATATTACGATAAAAACCAGCGGAATTTCATCGGATGAAGGTTCTGGAACAAAATATCAAGGTACAACTGAAGGTAAACAGAATGACGGTCATATCACGATAAAGACAAGCAGATTGTCATCGGATGAAGATTCTGGAACTAAATATCAAGGTACAACTGAAGTTCAACAGGATGACAGTTATATCATGATAAAGACAAGCAGGTTGTCATCGGATGAAGATTCTGGAACTAAATATCAAGGTACAACTGAAGTTCAACAGGATGACAGTTATATCATGATAAAGACAAGCAGGTTGTCATCGGATGAAGATTCTGGAACTAAATATCAAGGTTCAACTGAATGTAAACAGAATGACGGTCAGATCACGATTAAGACAAGCGGAATTACATCAGATGAAGGTTATGGAACTAAATATCAAGGAACAACTGAAGTTCAACAGGATGAAAGTTATATCACGATAAAGACAGACGAAATTTCATCAGATGAAGATTATGGAAATAAATATCAAGGTACAACTGAAGTTCAACAGGATGACGGTCATATCCCGATAAAGACCAGCGGAATGTTATCCGATAAAGGTTCTGGATCTAAATACCAAGGTACAACTGATGGTAAACAGGATGACGGTCATATCACGAAAAAGACAAGTGGAGATTCGTCGGATGAAGAATCTGAAACAAAATATCAAGGTACTTATATCAATGATTTAAGTCAGTCCTAAAAATGTCAACATTAATCTTGATATTTTATATCCGGATGTCCTATTGTGATTTTTTAAATTTTTTGTGGTGACTTTGTGTACAAAATTACGATAGCACATTAACTGTGTTTACGGTCTTTATGGAATGGATCATCATTCTTTCGAATGCTGCCTTTGATATTTGTAGATCAAAATATCAGTTACTTGAAATGTGAGATATTGCCAAGAAAGAAGCATGGGTACCAGTGGGGCACCCGAATGTGAAAAGTCCGAAAGGGCAAAGATAATACCAGTAAACATGGACGATAACATAACGAAGAAAAAGACAACACAAAACCACAAAAATATAAAAAAACAACTGAATAGCATTCAAAGAAATATACAATTACGTCAGAACAAATTCCTTTCTTTTACTTTTTTATCATAGTCTTAAAACAAACAAAACATGGATGGAATCGTCATGTATGCTGAAGTATAGAATGCACAAGGAAAACCAAGAAACTTAAATGGTCATCATCTAAAGAAAAAGGCCAGACAAAATGTATAGAAGCCAAAGATATACTCTCTCAAAAAAGTTACGCAACAGTGGAAAATTTCCCTATATGTTTTAAGTAAACCTACCTTATTTTATTTTGATATTGCCAAGCCGTTTTTCAATCATTTTTAATCAAATAAAAACCAAGAAAAAGAAAAACAAGTGGAGTTCATTTATTATGATTCGGGAAAAATCCTAGCTGTTACGGTTTTTGAAAGAACGCGAGTAGAACATAACCAATGTTTTTCCTAGGAAAATGTTGGTTGATTTAAACGGGTTGTTGACGAATAAAATTAACCGTTGATTTCTACTTGTGATATCTTAAAAATCAGTGAAGTGACGATTTTTCTAAAAGCATAAAGATATAAATTTCAATCATTTCTCGTTCTCTTGGTTTTTATTTCATTAAAATCGGTTAAGAAATGGCTTTGCAATACAAAAATAAAATTAGTTAGGTTTATTTAGAATATATAGGGAAATTTTGTATTGTTGCGTAACTTTTTTGAGTGAGTATATTTCCGAACTGAAGTACACAACTATTAACGGTAGGAATATAAAGTTAACGTTCATAAAAGAAGCATTCATTATTAGGATCAAACAGTTGGTGTTTTTTTCCTCATAATTATTTTTGAGTGTTTTTGTTCAGATGAATAGTTTTGTTTCCCTGGTAAAAACTCAGGGAATCGCTCTCCTCTATCAAAATTATGTTAGAGTCAATGTGCAGTACGAAAGAAACATAAGGAAGATACCCCTTTCACCATACCCTGATCTTCATATCGTTTTTTTTTAGGTATTTAGATACCATATCTTTTCTTTTATGGTTTGTTTTATGGATGATTTTCCATTCCAAAAGACCCAAACATATCTTCATTCAATACGGGCTTTGGTCGGGAAATTTTGTAAAATTCGGCAATCGCGAGGATTTGAACAGCATTACGTCAAGGAAAAGTATCGTAACTCGAGGGAAATCCCGCATTGATCTGCATGTCGTTTTTACTTTCGTTTTACATTAGTCCGAGATTGCTCTGACGTCCTCGCGTTTTTCCAGCAAGTTGGTGCCGTGGGACGTCAGAGCCCCTTCCATATCAAAAACACGGAATTTTAATGAATGCTTTCTTAATGTAAAAATAACTCTTACATCAGTCATTTGTAAAATGGGAGATGGAAAACAAATCTAAATTAATACTTTCAAAGTATATCACTTTCAAAGTATAAAATTCGGCAATCGCGAGGATTTGAACAGCATTACGTCAAGGAAAAGTATCGTAACTCGAGGGAAATCCCGCATTGATCTGCATGTCGTTTTTACTTTCGTTTTACATTAGTCCGAGATTGCTCTGACGTCCTCGCGTTTTTCCAGCAAGTTGGTGCCGTGGGACGTCAGAGCCCCTTCCATATCAAAAACACGGAATTTTAATGAATGCTTTCTTAATGTAAAAATAACTCTTACATCAGTCATTTGTAAAATGGGAGATGGAAAACAAATCTAAATTAATACTTTCAAAGTATATCACTACTAGAAACAACCTGATATAATTCAGTAAAATAAGAAAAATTTAAGAGCTGATCTTGAACTTTATCAATTTCATCAAGTTCAAGATCAGCAAAATAATGTACAAATTTTAAATTATTTTACTTATTTTAAGATATTTTTCTTTAAAATATGTTGTATTTTATTCTAAATAACCAATTGTTTCATTTGAGAACAAAATATGTATGCAAAAATGATGATAAAGTTGCTTAATTTATCTCGGAAGTGCACAACAAAACTGTAGTCAGTGCTAAATCCCGTGTTTTTGATATGAAAGGAGTTCTGACGTCCCACGTCACAAGCTTGCTGAAAAAATGCCGAGGACGTCAGAGCAATCTCGGACTAGTTTTACATATGATTAATTTGTAAAGTCGCGAATTAATATACTTTCTTTTTCACATCCATGCGATTGTCAAATTATACAAAATTGCCGAACAAAGCCCAATGTTGAGGCCGACATGCAATGAATGAAGATAAATTTGGGGGTTGTGGAAGGAAAATCACCCCTGAACCGACTGATAAAAGAAAAGGTTTGGGATCAATGATAAAAAAAAACGAATTCAAGAAAAGGGTGGGGTTGGTGAAAGTAAAAGAAGTATCTCCCCGGTGTTTTTTTTTCGAACTTCACATTGACTCTTAACAAAATACTAGTATTGATAGAAGGGGACAAGACCCTATGCATTAAAATCCTATGCATGAAAAGTCATTTACAAGATCCCATATTCAACGTAATGTTTTTTGGCGATTTGCAATGAGATTATTCACCAACAGCCCTTCGCTGCTCGGGGCGAAACGTTCCCAAACAAGTGTCTAAAACATGAAAAAGCAACAACTATGTATCAGAAAGGAAATTGATACATGTATTTTACAAGTTTATTTCCTAGATGCTTTTCTTGACAACACAGCGCATTTATTTAAGGCAGAATATGACTGTATTCGTCAATACAATTCTTTCGGTCAACCAGATATGAAATGTTACCCCTCAAGATCAATAAAGTAATTTTTGAAAAAGTTTTAGATGTTTGTGATATATTGCTATGGGCCGAAATATCTAAGGGATGAAAGGGACGAAATCCTGGGACGAAAGTTTCGACGCAAAAGTTCTGGGACAAGCCGGGGGTCAGAGCTTAAATTGTTTTATCGAAAAATGATTGCCACATTATATTCTGACGGAATATTGCCGTGCCAACAGTGTGTTTGGTATACAGATACTATGACTAGCTTAAATTGTCACCAGATGGGCTTGGACTCGCTAATTTGAACAATAAATTCTCATTTTTTTCAAAAATGCGTATGCAACAGATCAAGGCAGGGCAATTAGAAAACAATCTGACAATCATTTTGAAATAAAAAAAATGAAGCTGTGACCCCCTCTTGCCCCATAACTTTTGTGACGAAATTTTCGTCCCATAATTTCGCCCCTTTTCGTCCCTTAGACATTTCGGCCCATATCAGTAAATCACAAAATACCTATAACTTTCATATAAACTACTTAATTGATTTTGATGGGATGATTTCACATCTGGTTAACCGAAAGAGTTATATGGCCGAAAACAGTCATATTCTGCCTTAATTGCGCTTTGAAACGGATAAATTGATATCCCGACTTCTACTTGGACAACGTGGAATTCCAATTCACTCTGAATAAAAGATGTTAGTTAAAACTCCACTTTTCATATGTCAATATGGAATTCTAAATCGTCTTCGAGCGATTCTGAATCGCCGTAGATTAAAAGATCCTGTAACATATATATTTTTATTGAATAATTATTTTTGAGATTTGTAAGTTTTTCTAGCATTTTGATCAATGTTTCTTCTTTTTAGGATTAAAGACAATCATATTTAAAACATTGGAAAGAACATACATTTTCAAATCCTTTGATGAACAAAAGATGCAAAAGATCTGGGACAATCTGAGGTCATTCACTTAGACTCTGTAGAGTCTTTATTTTCTATTTGCTTAACAAAACATTATTGTCTGAATATTTTCAGGGCATTCAGAAACCATAATGGAAATTACTCTTGTTATTCATGTGAAAGAAATTCGTCGGAAATAGAAATTATTCTTCATGTTAAATGAAAATGTTCTTTAAAAATCTGTAGTTTTCTTCCTTACGATTAGGTATTAATTAAGGTTTTATATAATAATTGAACATTTTTCACCAAGTTGCGGGGAAATTTATATGACACAATTTTGTTAAAGCCTACAAATTTGATATAGTAAGCCCAACTCAAACAGTTGATGTGTCTTTTGTATTTTGAAATTTGAATTCAATTTGATTTGTTGTATGTTCCTTTTTATCTAAATTTGTTATAATATAGCATCCTGTAAAGTCATGAAAATGCTTGTTAAATAATGTTTTACTTTATGTTTTTATTATTGGTATTATTTGTTTACATTATTATGTATTTATTTGTTAGTGTTTGCTGATATAACAATGATTTTTTTAACCTGGCATCCTGGTAAATATCCTAAGCGGCCTTGGCTTCTGGCCGACGAATATAGATATGAAGATTTTTATCCAGGATCCCTGGTTATGCTATATTTGTGTTAAGAGTTTTACTTTTGACAGTTTCATAAGATCTTAAATGTGATGTTATCTATAAGTAAGACTTGTTATTTTTCCAATGACTTTGTGATATTTATTTATTTTAGATTATTACATAGGAAAGTGGACACACGTGTGGCTTCATGAATGAACATATTTAATCTTACATAAATTAGATTTGTGTAATATAAAGTTACATATTTTTAATTAATCTAAAATTGATTTAATTACAAATATTTTTGGTCGTGGTTAACCACCTTAACAATTACAAAAGCCAAAAAATAAATTTTATTTCGGGTTGCATAGCTTTAAGAGACTTATTATTTTTTACCTGGGAAGGGGGCTGTTCAAAATGTAAGGGGGTCAATTTTTTTTTTTTTTGCCATTTTTAAGGTGGTTCACGAATTTTTCCTCCTTGAATATGTGGGGTTCAAGATTTTTCATATATAAATATTTATAATCAATATTTTTTTTCTGAGAGGGAGGTTCATTTTTTTTTTCTATTATACAAAGTACCAAAGACTATCATAACAGCATCAAGATATGCAACATGTATGAAAATATCATTTTTAATCTTCATATAAAAAAAAGTTATACCAAAACTACGGCGGATCAATCTCAATGTCCAAGAGAACAGACAAAACACGGGAGACACACCGGAATAGTTGTAGATCGCAATGGTCCTGACTTGGTACAGGCATTTCAAACGAAATTGTTGGTTAAACAAGATTTATGGCGCGCCAAAACTCCCTCTTTCATTGCTATCTTAGGGACCGGAAGTAACACACAACGCAACACGGCTGTGAAGACATAATAGGGATAATAAGATGGTCATCTCAGTACAACACTCAGCAAAACACTAATCAAAACAAACACGAACAAATACGTTCAACTTAATTTAGAATTTTTCCACCAGTTGCTGATAAAAAAAGGAAGAATTTTTTCAGGGATCATATGAGGCGCATTTTCTTTTAATCTTGGTCTAAGAGTCGGTCACGAAGACAGTGGTGTCGTATCAAAAAATCAGAAAAAAAATGTACAAGCCCTGGCACATTGAATAAGTTGTAAAATATAAACACCATAAGCAGGTGAGGTAGGTATGTTGCTTTCAATGTTAGGGAAATTAATAATTTAACAACTTTAGTCCTCTCTTTTATCGTAAATTTTTGTACTGAGATGACCATCTTTGTCATATTCGAGATGTAAATCCAAGAACGATGTGAAGCAATTTGATTCGGTGGTTTCCTTTACAAAGTGTTGTTTACAGAGAGGACATCGTTGATATATCTGAAAGTGCGATGAAAGGACCTTGCCTCTTTCATCTTCTTGTTCTTTACGAGTTCTTGAAGACATGCAGTCTCGTAAGAGTACAAAAACAAATCGGCAAGGAGAGGAGCACAATTTGTGGCCATTGGAATGTCAACTTGTTGTTGAAAAATTTCTCCTCCAAATGTGACAAATAAGTTGTCAATAAGGAAATCAAGCATACTGCAAACTTGGTCCAATGTGTAACAGATTTTATCTTTATAAGATGTTTTGGAAAAATATGTAGAATTGTTATATATAACAGCAAAGTTCCTAGAATTAGAAAAAGCCTTTTTCGAGAAGCTTTTTAGACGACACTTTAGCTTTTAGTGTGGCAATGTGGTGTACAAAGTTGAAAAATCGAAAGTTTTCAAAGAATGAACATATGAAAATTACCGAGATTTGAAATCATCTAATAAATCTTTTGAGTTCTTTAAAATCCACATGTGGTTTATTCCACTACGATTATAAAAAGTGTCACAGTGTGCTTGTTGTCCTTTTTAGACAGCAGACAAAATCTTGGTAAGTTGAACAGACAGGTCTGTTGTTGAAAATGATGAAGATCCAGCTATATACCTTTCTTTGTACGGATATTGTGAAGTTAAGGTATCCAATACAAATATGGTAACTTTTCATGTTCCTTCTTCGAATGAATATTTACAGAGGACATGAAAGAGTTATGGTTGGCTATGATCTCATTTTTGTCAAATGAAGTCTACTAGCAGAATTACTATCAATGCCTAGCTCTTTGATCAGACAGTTGTAGTAATGTGCTTTACATACGAAAACTATATTGTTGGAAGCCTTATAAAAATATATTTAATATGCTTTCTCTGTAATTCCTTTGTATTTGCTTATAACCTATCGGGGTTTTATGTTTTGCAAATAAAGGTAATATAATTATATGCATATTTCAATGAGTAATCTCTCGACCATCACCAATATATATGAAAGTTTGAAAAGTTAATGAATGTACTTGTACCCAAATAGTTCGATTATGAAGCCAACAGCCAGTACCGAGGATATGGACCATTTGAAGTACGAGGAAAGAAATCTGATGTTTTTATTTAAGACTTATAATAATATAGGCATCAACTTAAAACATATTTATTTTATCATCTTTATGTTTTACGTTAAGCAAGTCAAAGGGATCGTCAGACTCATCCGATTAGGATTCTATTTCTTCATTTTGTGAGAAGTATCTTCCGTCATCTCTTTGCTCTTTATTGTAATCAGTTTCACGTGTGACATGATCAGGTTCTACAGTTGTCTCAACAGCGGTAACCTTAAGATTTTGACATAGTGGACTTGAACCCTCAAGCGACAGGGGAACTTAATAATGAACTTCGTCCGTCTGTGCTTCCGTCCATTACACTTTTATGGATACAACTCCTCTGAGAACGGTCAACAGATTTTAATGAAGTTTTGTTAGTTTGTTTGTCATGATATGTAGTTGATCATATCTCAATGCTATTTTGATTCAACGAGTTTTATAGCTTTTATTGGACTTTATCGACTTTGTTAGGTTATAGGAACCCTTTGTGGGCGCACCCTTTCTGATACCGCTCAACGGACTTTTATGTAATTTGTATGAGTGTTTGTCATGACATGTATATGTAGTTTATCATATTGCAACGGCATTTTTATCCGACAAGTTTTATAGGAGTTACATAGGGACCGACCATTCAACTTGAAAGGGGGTCTGTTTTTTTCCTAAAAAGATATTCTGAAAATTATTTTTGATGAAAAAAATATTTTGACAGCAGAGGGTAAGAAAAAAAATATTCTGAAGAAGGATTTCTGCAATATAAAATAATGATAATAATGGAAAAAAATATTCTGTCGCAACGCTTTCGAAGAAAGATTTCTGCAATATAAAATAATGATAATAATGGAAAAAAATATTCTGTGGCAACGCTTTCGAAGAATAGAGATTTTTTCCGCCCTTTGCGCGGAAAAAAAGGATTCTGACCAAAACAAAAAGCCAAGCCCCCCCCCCTTTCAATTTAATGGTCCGTCCCTTACGTGACTTTATCGAGTTTTTTTTTTTTGTTCAATTAAGGTCATAGGAACACTTTTTGAATGAAGTTGATTATATCGCAACACCATTTTGATTTGATAAATTTTAGTAAAATGTGTGGCTATTTTATTTTTATTGGGTCTTTTTTATTGAAATAAAACCATCCAATCTGATCTTAAGAAGTAATTATTTTGTGTTACTTCAAGTCTAAAAATGATTACAACTAATAGCGAAAAGTGAAATATTAAAAAAATTCATTGATTTAAAATTACAAACACCAAAACGCGTATATAAACGGTGAATTTTAATATGCTATATATCGATATTTCAAGGAATAACCTCTCATCAGTAGCATATAAATCAAAACATTGGAAGGTCAAATTTCAAATCTGTTGAAAACGAAAAGTACTCAAAACCAAAATGTTCGAACAAGAAAGTCAAATCCAGCACGGAGGATATCGACCATGTGCATTTCATGAAAAGAAAACTAGTGTTTTAAACAATTTTGAATTTTATAATCGGAAATTTCAGCGACAGAAATATTAGAAATTTTATAGTAAATCGTGTCAGACAAGTCTGACGGCCAGACTTGTAATTACCCTCGGGGACCTCTGGTCCACCAATCAATAAATGTTCATATTGTTATCATTATTGGTTTTTTTTTCAAAAGTTATCATGAGGTCATACATACTTATGCTGCATTTCCTGTAATACCTGATGTCCTGTAATAGTTTGACAAATGCAATTTAGTGAAAGATTTTTATATTCATTTTAGACAGATCATTAATTGAGCCAGTTTAGTTTATTCATATAAAAATCACTTGTTAATAAATATATTCACAAAGACAATAAAAAGATATACTGCTGATTTGTGGATCTAAAAGGTGCCTTGGATTCAGTATGGCGAGAGGGTCTTCTTTTTAAGATGACAAAACTAGGAGTTGGTAAAAAGATTTATAAAGTGTTAAAAAATCAGTATGCAAAAACAGAATCTGCTCTAAAATTTGATAGTATTTGTTCTCCATCTTTTGAAATATTAAGAGGGGTAAGACAAGGAGACACAATAAGTCCCACCCTTTTTAATATATTTATAAATAATCTTAGCGACACTTTCCTTGAAAATGTTTGTGAACCACTCAAAATTCTGAAATCTAATATATCTTGTCTACTCTTTGCTGATGACATAATATTGTTATCTGAGTCTAAGAGCGGACTTCAAAATAGTTTAAACAAACTTTCTGAATACTGTGATAAATGGCAGTTAACAGTTAATAATAAAAAGACTAAATCAATGATCTTTCAAAAGAAAAATTTAAAACCACAAGGTTCATACTTTTACTATAAAAATAATCCAATTGACAATGTAGCTGAATACAAATTTCTAGGAACAACTCTTGGAAGCGATGGAAATCTAACATCAAGTATCTTAGATAAAAAAAAAAGCAAAAAAAGTTCAGTTTTCCTTGTACTCTAAATTTGCAGCAATGGGAAATGTTCCCTTAAACCTTGCATTAAAAATGTTTGATTCACTTATTAAACCTATATTGTTATATAATGTTAAAATATGTATGATTGACCAGTATCTGCCTTTTTAT
Organism: Arcuatula senhousia; assembly: GCA_963971305.1. Taxonomy (NCBI): domain Eukaryota; kingdom Metazoa; phylum Mollusca; class Bivalvia; order Mytilida; family Mytilidae; genus Arcuatula; species Arcuatula senhousia. Next base: position 8,886,589 of record OZ020317.1, on the reverse strand, counting down.
AGAGCAAAACTTCGCCATGCCCGTAACAGTGGAAACAGTGTCTATCCATTCTTTTTTATAGACAAATCACCTTTTGAAAAAGTTCATTTGGCATATTGCAAATACATTCTTGATGTTAAACGAACAGCATCAAATGTAGCTTCTCGTTTGGATTTAGGCCGCCTACCATTAGAAAAATTTATTAAAACCCGATCCCTACTGTTTTATTCAAGACTACACACTGTAGACATTAACCCCCTACTTAAAGAAAGCTTTGATCTCTGCAAGATATTAGATTCAGAACATACTTATACTTGGATTACATATATAAAAGATATTATCTCAGAATCAAATTTTGATGGTGAAAAAGCTAAATCTTGTAAATCTATGAAAGAAGTTAAATTAAATACATCTCATATAAAAACTTAAAGTTCAAATTATTATAACAAGTTAACTATAAATAAATTATCAAGCCTAAACGATCAAAGTGAAATATTTCTTTATAGATCATTGAAGTCAGAGCTAGGAAAAGAGTTTTATTTATCCCACTCTGACTTTGAAACACGTAAATGCATAGCAAAATTTAGAATGTCTGACGACTTTTTAGACATAGAGCGAGGAAGATATAAAACAGTTCCCCGAGAACAACGTCTTTGTGCCTTTTGTAATCAAAATTGCATAGACGATGAACGCCCGGCCACTTCTTTTTATATTGCAACCACAACCAAGATTATAGAAATAAATTACTGACAGATTTTAATATTGTGAATGTAAATCCCACTAATACCTCTGATCATGATAATTTAATTAAAATACTATTTAATTAAAATACTATCTCCTATAAATTTTCGACAAACTCACAGCCTTGCCTCCTTCATTAAACGGTCATCAGAACTGAGGATAGGAGTCTCATAGACTTTATTTTGTCGTTTATTTTGTACTTCCCTGTTTTTATTTCTGTCACAAATCATGTGTAATATGATTTATTTGACAATAAAGTTATTATTATTATATTTATCTTGATAAGACTTAAGAAGCAATAAATTATCATAGATTAGATTTTCAGATGCTTCCGAGTACAATCTTGAATTTAAATTTTGTCCCCCACACCAAAGCAACGGGGGAACCTACTAACAATATTCGTCCGTCTGTGCGTCCGTCCATCACACTTTTATGGACACAACTCCATTGAGAACGCTTATTAATTTAAATCTTAAATTTGTCTAACATGTATCTTAATTTCTAATAACTTGAACTACAGGAGAAATCATTCATAAATGAATCAGATTCACACTTATATTTTGGTTATTTTTATTGCCCATAATGTCAATGTGTCAAGTCAAGCTTTCATGAAACAGTCTAATATCTAGTGGTATTCAATTATCTCCCCTGCAGAAAACAGCTAATAAGTTTTTAATTTAAACGATGACAACAACGATGGCGACGGCATATAAACAATCTCCAATTGTCATTTATTACGCATGCATTTGACTACTATCATATACGTTGGACATGTTTTATTAAAGAATCTTTTCTGTTGCGTAAACAGTTGATTATAAGGTCAACAAAAGTGCATATTTTAACAAATCGAGTGAAACTTGCTGGACGTTGGAAAAAAAAATAAAATGTCAACTCAACCTTTAAAAAATCACACAAGGTGTAATACCTGCAGTACATTTTCGAAACTTGTGGGAATGTTAGGTTATTACCTTTTCTTACGACAGATATTAATTTGAAAATTATATTTGACTGTTATCATATATAGTGCGGTGACCAACTTCAATAAAGTCGATTATTAAGAGAGTTTAATTTCACTTCATGACATACAGCTGAAATTTGGCACATTTGTAGAAAAATGATTATTCTTTGAATTTAGCTTGGTCGTCAAAAAGTCGTACGGTGCAATTTTTTGCAAAAGTAAGTTTTTTTTAGGAAAAAGGAAAAATAATTCTACAAAAGTCACTTTCAAAAAATGTCTATTTCCGATTGAAAATGTCAAAAATTGTCTGTTTTTAGAACATTTTTTACAAAAACCTTCATTGTTTTACATAAAAACATAAACCTATGGAGTATAAACTCTCTGACAAAAGAAATTTTGGATTCAAAACTCATAAATTCTGCATAAAAATCAGTAAACACCTACTTCCGTATTTCATTTATCAAAGATGCTACGACATTTTTGAAATTATGTATGCCGAAAACAGTATTTAAGGCAAGAGCCATAAAATCAAGGTGTAAAATTTCAAAATGCTCTTGTACATGTATTTATAAAGTATTCATTCATTTTCAAACATGACATGGATAGAAAAGATATGTCTATTTCACGGAAATTTCCGTTAATCCGATATGTTTTAGATACTAATCACCTTCTCAATAAATGTCATGTCGAGTGCACCCAAAACTCGATTACTTGCATATGTATTTTGTTGATTTATTTGAAAATTAAGCTTTTTATCAGGTTAATAATCGTACATTTATGATAAAATACATTTTTCTAAATGGTCTGTCATTTATCATTTCAAAATAGTATGTAAATAAAGTTTTAAATATCACATAATTTTAAAACAAAACCAAAGACGGCGAATCTATGATTTTTATTTGTGAAAAAAAAATTTCTCTGATTTTTACAAGAAATTGTTCTTAATAACGCCTTTTGAATGTGAACAGTACCATAAGTTTTTGTCAACAATTGTTTTTAATATTTAGCTATTCGAACTGGTCTTTTACAGGCTTTAAAAGTTGTCACAAACAGAAAGTAATCAGTTTGTGTATATTGAAGAAGCTATCATTGCATAAACATACGTCCGAATGCAAGAGTTCAATTCTCTTTGTTGAGAAATGCACGTAGTTTTCGTCTCTACTGTATTGTACTGTGTGTCTTCTTGATTTTGTTGCCTGGTTACTAGGATTTTTATATCCTTTCGTATTACTATGTGTGATGGACACAACCATTAAATCGCAACGAGGACCCGCGTTTTGGTATTTGTAAATTAGGAAACAGATTCCCTATAAAAGTTATCTCATGTTATTTAAAGTCTTAGAAAAGTGTTTCGTTACACACTGATACATGTAAACTTGTTCGTGTTGTCAGTGTTTTGTCAGTAACTGCGAGTGTTCTCAAGAGAGTTCCTTTACGTTTCGTTGTTCTCGTATAGTACTCTTATCTAAGGTTCTCTCTTGGTGAATTGAACTTTTTTCTATTTGATTTTTAAAGTGTGTTATTTTTTGTGCTTTGTACAAGATAAACAATAGGGGGAAGGTTGAGCCCAAAAATCTAGTTTAACCCCGCTATATTTTATATGTGCCTGTCCTAAGCCAGGAATCCTTTTCAAAGCTTTTGTTTGTTCTTGTCAACTGTCTGTTTGTTTGTTTTTATGTCCAGAAATGGGTCTTTCGTTGATAATCTAGGGATTTGTTTGAATCTTATGTATTGTATTTTTAGTCTTGGGCCAATGCAAGACAGCAACCAGTGACCTCTGGTCATGATGAAGACTGCTGACTGTTTTCCATTTTTCCTTTTTAATTGCCGTTTCTTTATTGTTGGTTGTGTCGCGTACACTTATTCCAGATCTGTTTATCGTCTATTTCTTTTTCTTAAATGTCAGTCCGAATGTACATTTGGTGTTTGCAATTGTCTGCACCAATCCTAAATATTATGCAAGCCAAATTAACTATCGCAATACATGTTTTTAAATGCGTTTCCTTTCTTTAGTCATGGCACATACGTTCCAATTTAAAGCTAATATTTGCAAATATAGTAAGTCTGAAACGCCATAAATCTTAACTAGAATGATCAGTTCACAGTTGTCTTTACTTGGTACAGGCATTGTAGTAGGTAAGTTAAACCTGGTCATCACAGAAAACAAGTTTGAAAAGTTAATGGCAAAAAAGTTTCTTGTAGTTGAGTATTTCAGTGCAAATACAGGATTCAAAATTTATCATCATAGGAGCAATGCCTTGAAGGTACTTGAAACTTTTTCAATTTAAAAATCAATCTTGGAAATTTGCATTAATATTCCTTAATGTCAAAGAAAAAAGACATACATACAAGCAGGCAAATGTTTTCATTGTCTACATATTCTTCCAGGGCCTTTGTATAGGTCAAAACTTTTGAAAACCAAAAAGCAGTTTTTATTTATGGCTGAAGTCAAGTTTTTTTACATATAAAATTAGTTTCCATTTTCCTTCAAAAGTTTATTGTTCCCTTTTGTAAAATTCTGCAACTATAGTCAAATGATTAAAAACACTTTCAACACTAAGTGATAAGTATAAGTAAAGTTTGTTGTCTCATTATATTACTTGTATGATACATTGTACTTCATTTTTACTGACGCTGCTATTAACTGAGGGAGCAACCATTAGATTTTTATGGGGGTGGACATGGATTTTTCTTCATCTTGCCTTTTTATTTTCGGAAAATGTACACTTTTTGTGGATAGAAATAATATGGTTGCTCCATAATACCACACTAGCTTTTCCATCATTTATGTTAAGTCTTTGAGAAATTGAAAAAAATGAAAAAGCATTAAAACTGGCTAATTCAAGAAATGACGTCGATGTGAAATACTGTCGTCCAAATGGCCTATGGAAATGTGTTTATGTATATGTTTCAAATCTGCTTCAGAATTTAAACCACTGCCCCTCTCTGGATCAGAACATAAATGGCAAAAGAACAAAAATAATATTTGAAAAAGATTGGTGGCTAAGAAAAAGCATAAATGAAATGCTTTTAGTTCGACAGAAACGAAAAAGTCAAATGTGTGTATTCTCTTCAATGCATGTACAAATGCGTTAGTGATTGTAAATTTTACACTGTAATTATTAAAAATCAATGTAAATAATTTTTCATATGTAATATTTTTAACAAAGGTATTTTACTTATATTATATAAACCACCAGCGTGATATACTTTTTTGATAGAGTCTTGATCATATATATCTGATGGCCCTCCCCCTTTTTTCTAAATAAACCTCTATGTCAGTGATTAACAAATCCGATAATTTCATGTTAAATGATGTATTTGAAAAATGTCTACTTCTAGTTTAAGATTATGCAAAAAATAAATAGTAAAATTGCAATAGTTCTTAACTTTTGTAAAAACAATTTTTTTTTGTAATTCACAAAGTTGTTTGGGGTACATGTCATTTTGTCCAAATTTTACGCATTATGTTTAGTTTATGCTGATTTCCTTTTAAATATTAAAAATAAATATGATATTTCTTGCACATTTTATCAAATTTAACATTAAAAAGCTCATGGAATTTTCTAGATAAAAAACTTTTAGGTGTCAAAATGACACAAAAACCCTCCCCCTTTTCAAAGGTATATATAATCGAGAAAGTTTTTCTTTAATTCGAATTGGCATGAAAATCGATACAAATATAGTCAAATATCAAGTCTAATTGGTTTGGTCGGTTTTGGTACCTCAAATATCTCTTCTATTGTAAGAAAATTGTGTTGATGCAAAAAGTTCAAAAAACACATGTTGACCTTTGACCTTGTTTTATGAAAATTTGCACCAATTTAGATTTTGACGACCAATCTTATTTTGAAGAAGAGACAATAAGAAATCGAAAGAGGTATGATATAGCTGTATGTTATTCATGACGATTAAACTTTTTGAAATGTGGTCTTGGTCACCGGCCTAATAACGATCCATTTGAATTCAATGTGTAACTAAGAAAATCTTTCAAGGGACACAACCAAGTTTTATCTTTAATAAATAATATAAACATGATAAATGGGAGGCATTCCTATTTTTAAAACGGATGACTGAAGATTGAATTGGACACTTAATCCAATACAATGCAAAATCACATATTGTTGATCCCAATTTACGGACACCGGTCAAAAAGGTAAACATGTTCTATGACATAATCGAATTCAACAGGTAAATCGTGTACTTTTATAAAGAAGGTTGCCAAAGACGGACTAGAAAAAGGGCTTTTTTCATAATTTTATTTTGGCTTAACCTCTTGCAGTACATGTGTGAAAATTTGAAGATGGAAAGAAATACATTTCTAGATATTGTGTATTTTTTTTCTATTTTTTATAAAAACGTTAAGGTTGCGCGATCCATTTCAGTTGCACCGTATGCATTTTATAAATATCCACATAATAACATGCATTATAAATGTAATGTGTTACTTTTATAAACTCTTTTTAATTCAGAATAGTTTATTTAAACAACATAACTTAAAATAGAATGAACTTTTTTGCTAAAAAGACCTTTTAATTCACTTTACAACCAGGATAAACAATCGAATGGACTTTCCTAGAGCTCTCATTCTATTGTTTAAATACCACCGGTTTTCGGACTGGAAAGAAAGAGGAAGTTAAGAGAGGTACCAGCGTGGCGTTCGAAAAGGCAAAGACAAAAACCTGGACCCAGAAGGGCAGGACAATGCTTTCCCCAAAAAAATGCAAGATGGTGTATTTTGGTTGTAATTTTTAGAGAATATTAAAATCTTAAAAAATGCGCGCTATCAATATCCAGGTTCCGATCTTGCAAGAAAAAGGCAAGACGAAAAAATATCTCCAGCCCCCTTCTGTTAAAATAAAATGGTTGCTACCTATAGCTACAGAGTCATACCATTGAAAACAAGTCCCGAATTTTCAACGACCGACCTTTTCAGTCATAATTAAATTGCTTGAAGTTTGTTAAACTCAGTAACTCAGTTTCAGTGACTTTTAAAACAACATAAATAAAAAAAGTTAAATTTGCAATGAGTCAAAGGCTATAACGAATGATTCTTTTAATCAAAGTCTCATCCACATTATAAAGATATTGCAACAAAATAGAAAAAAAAATATTTTATTTCCCGACAGGGGCGCCATGTTCTACCTTGTGCTTTAATGATGTGGCTAGCGCACTGACTTCTAAAGGTCTGACAATAATACGAGCTCTTGCCTGGTGACTCGTTCCTATAATGCCAGTAACTTCAAATTCGCCATCTTTAATTGACAGAGTTTTCGTGTTGTGGTAATATTCTCCCCTGACAAAGTTCAAACCACTTCCGCTAGTTTTGCTGTACATTTGGTCATACCAATCTTGGTGTGAAGTTGTTCCTTGTGTCGTAAGCCCGACGCCCAACCAGTTGCTGTGTGCATCGAAACTATAGGGGCAACTCCACATAACCACTGCACGTCTGTTTGCGCCTGATATGAGCCATGAGGCGGTGCCGTATGTTCCCGTGGCGGTGTTTCCGGTTTTATGGGCTATCTTGAAGGAAAAAAAGCTCATCCTGTTGTGCATGCATCGTAACAGTTTTTCATATTTCAATTTATTGTTGTTTTCTTTGACTTTGAAAATAATTACATTGAATTTTAAAACATGTATAAACAAACAATGAGATTGGTATTTGTTCGGTTTAATGTGAAATTATGTTTTGTCAAGATCCGGTCAGTTTGTTATAAAGATTTATAATTGTTTAAAATGTTAATGATGAATGCTCTATATGGATTGTTTCATCGCTACAAGACGGAGATTTTTGTGCCATATCAAGAATTTTAAATCTAACACTAAACTTATGGTGCAACCAAAACCCCATGTTTGGAAGATTTCTTTTAGACGCACAATGATTTACTTACGAATTGCTCTCTCTGGCCGGGACGAACAGCCACAGGTGGGTCCTTAACGATCCCGCCATTTATATGAGATTCGGGATAAACCAGAGGGTATTTCGTCCAATTTTCAATTTCAACCGTGCAGACGACACTGTACCCTGGAGCGCCAGCCAAACTTTGGAGCATGCTCGCACCTGATGTGACAGCACTTCCGGCAGCAGCAGCGGCACCTATGGCAGCCGCCCAGTCTATCACGCCATTAGCACAACCAACCACACCTATACGAATGTAGACTAGTGTCTATATGTACATAATCATAATAAAATAAATGTTGAATAATTATAAACTACAAAACCTGTGAGCCATATAGCTCACAAATAAATAACCCCGCCGCCCCCTTCAATATTAAACCAGTGATCAAATTTTGAAATAAGAGGCGCACTTCTCCCTTTTTTATTACGATTGTGTGAAAAATTAATGAAAAGCCATTGAAGGGTTTAATAGGAGTAGCGGATAAGAGATGGGTACCCCCTTGGTGTGACTAAAGGTCGAACGGACGAACACATGGCCGGACAGACACTCTTATCACTATATACCGTCACTTTTTAACATTTTTTATTCATAAAATGATGACGATTAATATCATAGTCGCAGGAATCTTTATAATGGCTTAGCGGTTGCTGATCGTACTATATTCAGTATTTGACCATGCAAACATCAGTACATATAACATGTATTAGTTTGTTATCAATCATAAGAGTTTTATCGTCGTCCAATTTGCAAAAAACAATACACACATTAGCTCTGTTGAATTTTATCGACCCTTATAAAAATCTAGCATTATTTCATGCGACCACATCTCAAATGGAATCAAACTACGTAGTAAATATGTAAAATTGGTAGATTTAAAAGAATTAAGAATTGTTGCATCGTTTACATTGTAGTTGCAAAGAAAAATCCTTAAAATGGTTGTTATATTTAAAAATCATAACTATGACCGACCATTCACATTCAAACTAAAAAGAAATAAAACCTTACACTAAATATCTCGGATTCGCCTCTGCAAATACTTCTTTTTTACACTTACCTAACAGAATCAATAAAGCATACATGTCTTAAGTCTGCCGAAGGTGGACTAGACTATGAAAGTGTGTACAAAGCTTAAATGGTGTTACAGATAAGAACCCCGTGCCTGCAGATTACATACATGTGCTCGACATATGGTGCATGGATAACATTATTCAGGTTATGTCGTAAAAGTTCTAGATATGGTACGAATGTACTACATGTAGAATTGTAGGGCTGGGAAACTTTATACATGTATTTAAGTACCAATACACGTAATAAATCTGGTAAAGTGCATGGGTATGAGGGCACTATAAGAAAAAAATACACGAACATTGATTTTGATCGTGGAATTTCATAGCGCTACCGTCAAATTGGTGTACATGTATTATAGTACAGACTGTATCTAAATTATTTTTACTTTTTTAAGGATTAACATTATACACTGAAATGAGAGAATAGAGTATCTTCCGTCATTTTTACATTTGATAGCCAGTCATATTAAAACTAGGAAATAAACACATATTCAAATGCCCACAACCCCACTCCCAAGAAAAAAACATGTAAAGTTAAGAATTGTATTTACCTTAAAAACTACTTAAATATTTTTTTCAGTAAAAAGTTATATCTACCTTTAAAAACTACTTTAAGTAAAAAGTGTCGAAACTAAAAAACTATTTTACAGTTTTCACATAGTGTTATTAAAACCTTGTTCACATCGACAAAAACAAAAAAAAAGGAACAAAATCACAGTGTATAACCGGACAGTAAGCGATCACGGAAGTTGATCACTGTCCGATGGTAAATCCTAGTTGCATGTTATTTTTTTCGCCAGATTTTTGTGGTTTTAAGGCTGCATGAACGTACTACGATATCGAATAGGAACAAAGGTGATTTGTTTTTATAGCTTGCTCATTTACACAACTTTTTAACGTTTCTTTTTGTATTCAGGACAATTTAAACAATTATAATTTTTCGATTGATCATCGATGGGTGAACATTTTTTCCTTCACCTCTTAGCACATATTTGGAATTTACTCGCAAACCGCAATGCTTTTATTAGCCTTTTTATTATTATCAAAAAGGGCGATTGTTAGACTCTCTACATTGAAAAGTTCAGATGGAGATTAAATACACAATTTTGTTAAAAACATTAAGTTTTGTAACTATGGCATAATCGTTGACTGTCCGATTAATTGGTCATTTATTTTCTGTGAGTGTCCGATTAATTGTCTGCTTTGAATCCCCAGAGTTTGAATAAAAAGCTATCATTTCACATTGCTCCTCATTTCTTTATATCCTAGTTTATTATCTTATTCTACAATTTGTTTATAAGCAGGCTTGTGAATATATGTTTTCATATTTTTATGATAATTAATGTCATTGTCTATTTTGGTTCATTTATTTACTTTGCAGAATAAATATGAGAACTCGAAATAGTCTCTACTGTTGGATTCGAAAACATAATTGCGGCAGTGTTCATCTTATAACAAAATGGAAATCTATTCATCAAGCTCATAAAAAGAAGTGCGATTAACAGCTATGAGTACCTAAGTATGTTCACTTGTGTATGACTAATCAATGCTACTGTCAAAATTGTTCATTAGAAGCTTTCCATTGACTTTTGTGAAACTGAAATCTTCTTATAGCATCGACAGCCAGTGTGCTAGATATTTTGATGAATTGTCACTTACTTGTATAACACGAACAACATTCTCAACATAAAAAAGTCTGTTAAGATGTGAAAACCATTTTGATCCAGATTATGGACATCATGGAGCGGTCATCTGTTGGTAAATCTATGTCTTACATTAATAAAAAGCTTAACAATGATTTTAGTTGTTTTTAAAAATGTGGTTAGCCTTAGAGACTGTGGTGATAGCTAGGTTATCATGACAGGTTTCTTTTACAGCCTCGAATTCATGATAAATCAGTATAAGTCCCTCATAAGCGGAGTAATGCCGGCTATGCTTAATGCTTGAAATCTGGTGACAGCTATTAATTACCTGTTTTGTTTATTAAAAATCTTTTATCTTGGACTGCTTTAATATGCGTTAGCCATTGCCGGTAAATTGGTTGTATTCACAAAGTCCATAATAAAAATACTAGTATACAACAAAGTTCCAAACAATACGTATGATGCGCATTTCGTCTATTCTTCTTCTTCTTCCTCCTATTCAAGTAAGGAGTTAAATTCAGGATTGAGTCTTTGATACCTCCAATATTCAAGACTCATGACTTAGATCAAATTATGTTTGGGCTAGGAAGAACCTAAGGGTTTACACAATTTTAAACTTTAAACGCATGAAACATTATAGATTTGATGTGTTCTAAACTGACAGAAATACAATCATAAAACAGAGTGACATAAAAACCGAAAATTTGGTAACGCTATAGGATATATGCATATTTTAATGACTAACCGATCACCAACAACGTTTAAATAAACAAATTGAAAGATAGACAAACCATAAGCATTGAAAGGAAAGTACTCAAAATTAAAACGTTCGAGCAGGGAAGCCAAAATCCAACAATAACATGGGCTCTGAGAATATCGACTTTGCATATGTTAGACCTGTTCAAACTCTATTCCAACACCTTTAAAACTGACCGCGTTCTGTAATTCGATATCTAAAAAAATCGTTAAAAGCGAACACCTACACCGTTTGACTTTGTCTTTGAATTCACGTGAATTTCATGCTTAGGCTTTAGTTGGATGCCTACATATCTCAAGAAGTAAAAGACTTGGGGATATTATTTTGCTATGCGCATGTTGTAGACTAAATCTGAATTCGTATTGGATTTTAGCCATGACATATACATGTTTCAGACCGTACGCGTACGGTACAGACCATACAAGTACAAGTATACCCATATGGTCTAAAAACCAGTTGGACCATACAAGTATTCAGACCATGTAGGTATTTCTCAATTATAATTGACAACACCCAGATTCATACAGTAAAATAGGGGAGCTCAAATAAAAACAAAAAGATGGAATCAAAACATAAAATAGGGAAATTTGTAGAATTTGTTTGTTTTTATCCTCAGCTTTTTTTGGTTTCATTTCACCTGTATAAAGGGGTCCACGAAAAAGTGTCATACTTCGTGTAACTGTTGATGATTTAAAAAAATATATAAAGTTTGAGGAAAAGGACAATACATGTAGACAGTTAAATCGATTGCGCATAATGTAAACATTCTTGGCCAAAACATATTGCCGAAATCTTGCTGAATCAGCCTCCCCCATCTGCAGATAGTTATTTTCTCCGTCTTCTCATGGGGTAAACAACTGCTTGGAAGACCTGTCACACAAAGTTCTTAAATATTCTTCAAACTTTTCATCCCACATTACTTTGTTTTGGTTGAACATTACAATTGACGAAAGTAAACAGTCCGCCAAAAGTTCATCTTCGCTAGCCAAGGGTTACGATCCGGTACCCCTCCTCTTCAAGGGGAGAGGAGGGGTACCGGATCGTAACCCTTGGCTAGCGAAGATGCCAAAAGTTAAGCACCACTGCATTTTAAAATGGCACCCTCGTTTTATCTTTTATTGAAATATTCTGATCTTTTGTACACTTGGATATTAAAACAATTTTGCATCATAAAAAAGCTGAAAATTAATAAAGGTTTTAAAAATATGGGTACAAAGTATTGTGTGATTTTTCCCGATCCTGAATTCAAGTTTCGGAGAGCAATAAAAGAAGCAAGCAATTCAAGCAATCCATTTTTCAAAGAATCTTTCACATGACACTTCTCTAAAATGTCGTTATCTAATAACATCAAACGAAAAATATGAGTTTTAATGGGCTTTGCAGGTTTTGGGGCCTGCTTTAAAATATCTGCTTTTCCCGACTGAACATGTTTATTTTCAAAATAAAACTGCATGATAATTAAACTTTGTACTTTTCGATTATGATTAAATTGGATTGTTTCATGTAATAAGGTTTATCAGAGAGAATGTAGGAAAAAAAGTCACGGAAAAAAGTCACGGAAGAAAAGTCACAGGAAAAAAGGTCACAAGAAAAAAAGTCACAGGAAATAAAGTAAAAATGCATACATATAATATTTGAATGATTAAATAAAAAAAATATTAAAATTATGTATTTTTATACTGTATATTTCTAATATTTATAAATGATATAGTCATACAATGTAGATATGATAATAATAAAAAGTGTAAATTAATAATACATGAAGAATGAAAATAACAAGAATAAAAAAGTCTCCCGCAAACAATTCAGAATTTTCTGTTTGAAACGTTTTTAAAAAGGGAAAGTAAGCACAAGACTTAGTACAAAACTACATAGATAAAATTATATAGAAATGAGAAATTTGTAAGTAAAATTACTGGTAATTTTCATAATGGTCAATAACATCAAATGAGTTTTTATTCATATCTTACACTTTTTTCTGAGATTTTTTTTTAATTAAAAAAATGAAATAACAACAACAACAAAGAAGTTAAAGAAGAATAGTTTCAACATAAAAATAATAACACTTAGTTCAATATGGACTTTAAAATACATTGTGACTTTATTTCCTGTGACTTTTTTTCTTGTGACCTTTTTTCCTGTGACTTTTGTTCCTATCAAAACTGTGACCTTTTTTCCTGTGACTTTTTTTCTGTGACTTTCTTTCCGATTACCATCAGAGAAAAGGCAAAAATAAAAGAGGCATAAACATGTATATATACATATAACACAAGAACAATATATCAACTATAGATACATATCTTCATTTGCAAAGTTTGAAAAGCTAGCTAGATTTTAAGAGAAAGGCCAACTTCCCAAATCTTAAATCTAATTTGTATGTACTAAAATTTTCAATTTCAAAGCTTATTTGCATGGTCAAAAAATTTTATTCGACAACTTTACTAGCTTGACAAAATGTTCGGATTATTTTCCAACTCATGAGGAATTACAACAAGAGGCTCCTAGGAGCCTGAATCGCTCACCTGGTCTTGACGTCGACCCTATAAAAACTTTGTTGTGTCGCGTACACTTATTCCACATCTCAATATCGTATATTTTGTAGAGCTAAATGAGCTGAACATTTAAGCAAGCAACAACTTTTCTCCATATACTATAGTTTTATTCTGTAGCCATAGGCCCAAATCATGACAAAATGTTATTCTAGGGACCATAACCCCTATAAAGGGTCATCTGACAACTTCGACCCTATAAAATTTTTGTAGCGCTAAATGAACTGAACATTTAAGCAAGCAACAGCTTTTCTCTTTCTGCTATAGTTTTCATTTTAAAGACCAAAAACATAAAAAACGTTATTTTAAGGGCCGTAACCCCTATAAGGGGTCATCTGACAACTACGACTCAATGGAGACTTTTGTAGACCTTTTGATGCTAAAGCAGTAACGTGGCATCAGATTTCATCTATCTCCTATACTTTTTGATTTACAAGCCAAAAACAGTAGTCTGACCCCCCCTGGCCTATTTTTAGTAATGGCGGCCATGTTATTTGGACGGCGGTCACCATTTGTGCAATCTTGGTAGAGGACATCCGATAGATGTAGGTCTCAAATAACCCTTTTGACGTTCACATTCATTTTCAGCTTAAAATCTGCATTTTCTAAATTTTTGCTTGAACAAATACGGGTAAGATGGTACACATGTTATATATCATTGCGAAGCTAATAAAGTGTGCTGTCTAATGCTGGTATAAAACCTTCACCATCAAGGATTACTTTTTTCGCAAAGTTGGATTGTTTACAAAATGCTCAAAATACCCTTTTTACCATGCTTTCCGGTCTTCCACATGGAGCCTTTTCACACAGCCATGTAAACAAAATTCATACACTTGTCAAAAATGAATCAAGGATATTTAAAATGAGAGAATCTTTAGGTTTGATTTGATTGTACACGTGATTCCATTGTTAATCCAATAAAACTTTGACAATTACAAACAATAACACTGCACTTTTTATTTTTAATGGACTATTTGAGGGGGGGGACCAATTGACCCGGAAGGGGTTAATGAGACCTGTAGATGAAGTGTGCAAAGTTTCAAAGCAATCCCTTAAGTCCTTTCGGAGGAGAAGATTTTCAAAGAAAAGTTAACGACGACGACGGACGACGACGACTACGACGGACGCCAAGTGATGGCAATAGCTCACCTGGACCAGGTGAGCTAAAAAGTAAATGTGAATCCTAAATATGCCTATGTTGTAATGAAATCTTGTTGCAATTCTTTGTTTGGATAAGCTTTAATTACCTTATATATTTGTTCCAGTTTTTTTCATATCATTTTGCCTTAGCTAAATCGTGTGAATAATGGTTTGTAAGGATTTTTGGCTTGATACTGCTACTTTGAACCCAACAATTAATCGGACAGATAGATATAGCTTTCGAACAATTAATGATTGTGTACAGTGGCAAGTGGTCGGACAGAGATGGAGTGAGTAGTGCTCTGACAAATCTGATTATTGTGAACAGTTTGAACCATTTTATCAAATAATATTGACACCAAAGGATTTTTTATTTAAACAGCTTTCATTGGAGATGCAATGAACTATTTCAATGTAAGTAGTTCACTAATAATTTGTTGTTTCTTTCGCCGAAATGAGTTTCCATTGTCAAAAAAAACAATGATTAAACCACTTTTTTAGAAAATTTAAACCATCCACAATATATATTGATAATTTGAATAGTGATAAATAACAATGTAAACAAATTGTACGCTTCATTTTTTCTTAAAAATTCGTTTCAGTGGAACAAAAGCTTAAATTCATGGGAAAATCAAACCATTTTTCAAAATCAACTAGGATTTTACCATCGGACAGTGATCAACTTCCGTGATCGCTAACTGTCCGGTTATACACTGTGAAAATAGGATATGCAACAAAGTACTCGTGAATCAAAAATATTTTTGTTTAAAAGTGCATGCCGGTTTGTCGAGGGCAATCTATAAAAAAGGGTGTTTGGTCAAAATGTTGAACGCATTGCCAAGATGTTGAAATTTAAATAATGATAGAAAATTAAGTCACAGAGGCCTTTTTTTTTAATCAAATACATGTGAACTTGGTAAATTTTCTTACAAGTATTGTGATGTCCGGCAAAAATTGGGCCTTGTGGGGAAAATTAAAACATGCAATAAACTTATTAATTTTTCATTCTTTTATTCATTTTTCTTTTTTTTTCCGAAAACCGGTTAAGTGAGAATATAGAACATAAATCAAGATAAACATAATATAACAACATAAATGTAGTTTCTCGTCGCCATACGCTAACAATCTGGGTGTTTATAAAATCCGGACCCGGACTCGGAGCCGGACCCAAAAAACATATATGAAACACGGACCCGGACCCGGAATTAGGGGTTATTTCCGGGTCCGGATTTTATTATCATTTTTGGCATTCAAACATCAAACTCTCTGTTTCCCATACATTAGTAGCTATATTTTTGATATTCTTTTTCATGTTTTCTTTCATAATGCTTTAGTATCATGTTTTAAAAGTTTTTAGGATACTTCTTTCTCCCGTCGTTTATCCAACGATGCTGATCAGAAACACAGTCACCTGAAATAAAACCCTCGAGTCTTTAAGTATTTTCCAGATAAAATTCATAGTGTCTCTTACAAATAGTCATTATATAACTTTAAAAAATCGCTTGCCAATGATTTTGTTGTTGTTAAACTTTTGGATTAAAATTATCATTTTGGTAATGTAAAAATAACGAATGTTATTATTACATCAACTAGCTTCTGCAAATTCTGATAAAACGATTTACTATAATACCCTTTTTTGACTCTTCGTCCCAACTGTAGATGTAGACCTATAGGTCAATACTGATTTCTTAAAAGACGACGGTGACCGTTATAAATGCCAATCGACGTGTAATGTCAAACACCTGTGCACCGGCTAGCACTAATGGGTTATTTATTAACATACTTATTAGTCGTTAACGTTGAATTTTCGAGTTGGGTCCATAGCTAATATTGTTAAGTATGCTGTTTTCTACCATCATGCCAAATTTCATGCTTTTACCATACTTTGAGCAATTTCGTGAAAAACCTGCACAAATCGACTGGACTACAAAAAGGATCTTACATATGGAAAAAAGCGAAAAACACGTGAAATTGACGAAATACTTCACTATTATATGTTGGAGTTCTTTTATTTGAGGTTCTTGAAAATATAAAATCCGGACCCAAAATTACGGGTCCGGGTCCGTATTTTATGTATGATTTTTGGGTCCGGGTCCGGATTTTATAAACACCCTAACAATCTTTTACTTTGAAGTAATTTTACTAAAATACGATGCGCCGTGATAATTATAAATATCGATGATAAACTCCGAAGTGATCCGAGAAAAATGGCAGAACTGACATGACTGAGAAACATCCTTTTCACAGTAGGAACCGTGTCCGGTAAGAGAAGTGTTTTTTCGAGAGGCATTTTCAAGGGTTTTTTTCCGAGCACATTTGAGTCACCTATCATTGTGGCTCCCGCAGGGTTAAAAACGACCTGCAACCTGAGGGCTTTTTAAGGGCGACTTCCGAACTACACTTCATAAAATCGACCTATGCCAAAAAACGACCTGCGACCTCCGCCAAAATATGCCTTTTACTAGTAAAAGCGACCTTGCGACCTGAGAGGGGTACCCCGTGGGAGCCCCATCACTTACATTTGGAACCAGAACAAAATGTACAAACGCAGCCTTCATTCTAGACATGTATTATTATATGGTACAAAGCGATTTCAAGCCTGAAAAGGAACTTCATCAAATTATATAATTAATGGACTTGTATACAAGTTTCCGCAGTTTTTGTAATTGTTTTTTGTTTTTGTTTTTTGTTTTTTTTGTTTTTGTTTTTTTTTTTTTTTTTTTGGGGGGGGGGGGTAAATTATATGTATACGTTGAATGCAGCTTTTTCCTGACGTTCTTTACCGTTGTAAGTGGTTTTATACCCATAACTAACTTAGGCGAACAAAGGGATATTGAGGAAGCGTAACTAACAAAAGAGTTCCAGACAATACATTTTGCTACGCCTGACGCGCGTTTTGTCTATTCAAAACTTATCAGAGGCGCTCTAACAAACGTTGGAAATGCCAACAATATATATATGAATGTGAAGAGCATAAAACAATTATATAAAAAATGCCAAACTAGAAATCCAAATTATAACCAAGACCAACCTATGTCTTGGGTAGGAAGAACCTTACGGTTTTAACAATTTTGAAATTTTAACGGATAATATAAAGCTTTGATGTGTTCTTCAACACAAAAGTGTTGATGCCGGAGCAGACTAACCTCCCGCCAGCAGCGCTAACCATCAAGGATGTTAGAAATATGAATTACAACAAAGTTCCAGACAATAAATTTTGCTACCCCTAACGCGTGTTTTTACAATGAAAATTGATAAAATTTAAAAGGATAATTCATTCTTTAGAAAGAGTTTAGGAGCAGAGGTTGAGAAAAGACAACGGGTATAAGCGTTACCGCGGGAGAGTCGCTAAAACGTAGGGGAGAGTCGCTTTGAACGTAGGGGAGAGTCGATATTTGACCTAGATCGGAGCACACCAGGTATGTAAACGATGAAATCATCTATTTTCATTGATCAAATGTTACAAATAAATATTGCACGGAACATTAGAATGATTAAAGAATGTGTACACGCTAAAATTGCCTCCCACAACTTTCCATTTCATACCAAACACCTCGAACTTTTCCGGACGGTCAGTGTAAAATTGGTGACATCGCATCTTAAAATCTGATTTTCTCCACAATAAATACATTATATGACAATCGCATGCGCTCGGTACATGCACAGGATTGATATCTAGAAGAGATATTTCACCGTTACCCTTTACAAAGTCATAATAAAATTGTATTCGTTATTTTTTCAACAACAACGTAAGTGCCGTAGGGGAGAGTCGATTCGATTTGTCTTGAACGTAGGGGAGAGTCGATTTGGATTGTTGTGAACATAGAAGATAGTTGCCTATATTGGCTTTCAATTAAAATTTATAACAACAAACGGTGCAAAATTTTGAAGAAAATGCCTGATAGGATTATGTTATGTTTTATTGTACTTGTTGATACTAGAACCTACATTATCAACGTTAACAGCACGCATGTAGGTCTAATATCAAAGACTCCCACCACTACCCAACCCTTGCTCAAACTTCCATCACCTAGTCGTTTATGCAATATATAACGCCCTCATTGATCGTGATCCCCAGATATAAGGATAAGTACGTTGCAAAACCTTGAAAACTTATTTAAGCATATGAAATCATTATGTTTTTTCCAAGACTTAAGTATTATGGTTATGGTTTTATATTTTTCAGAAATAATTCGTTTGATCAAGTAGAAAAAAAGCTGTGAATGACAAGAATATTAAATTTGGAAGTACATGTATATCTAAGCCGATTGAACCTTCCAGTTGGATTACCAGTTCGACAAAGTCATAGAAAAGATGAAGTAAAAATTCTACCGTCAAAAAGACTTATGATGTTTGATGAAAGGTGTCTTTGTGCCGAAGATTTTTAAATTTAATTAAAATTATATAAATATAGATTAATTTATTTAATGTCGTTCATCAGTGTTCAGTTTTGAGACTTGTAGGAACAATTTTTTAGCTCACCTGAAAAAAAATGAGATGGGGAATAAGTGTACGCGACACTGCTCACATAACAAGCGGCAATTTAGAAAAACCGCAATGGACAACCGTCAGCCGCCTTCAACGAGGCCAGTGGGCGCTGCTCGCGGTTCTGCAATTGGCCCATGGTCTAAATAAAATGCATATAATTCAAATCAAGTACTGAAATAGTCATAGATAGACCCCCTTGCGACCTTTTACCATCAATTGGTTGTCGTCGGTAGTCGTCCGCTAACATTAAAAAAAAACTTCATTGAAACTTCTGAACAGAATTTAGCGAAACTTGGTATAATTGGGTGTCCTGCTGCACAAAAGTTGAGTTCTGATTTTTTTATCCATCTAAAACACATGGTCGCCGTTGCTAAAATAGACTCGGAGAGTCAGACCACTATTTTGGCTTGTAAATAAAAAAAGTATAAGATATAAAAATAATATGATGAAACCTACCTTCTTCAGCCTCATTAGATCTACAAAAAGTCTCTCTGTGGTCGAAGAGGTCAAATGACTTCTTATTTATAAGGTTAAGACATTTCAAAGGTAAAAAAAAAACGGATTTTCACGTTTTGGCCCTACAGAATAAAATATATTGCAGATGGAGAAAAGCTGTCTCTTGCTTTAATCTTCTTCTCACTGAGCTCTACAAAAGTCTGCATTGGTTCGCTCATGTCAGATGACCCCTAATAGGGTTAAGTTCAAGGAAAGCGTTGTTTTTTTTTAAAGTTTTTTGTGTCCTAGAGGTTCACACGTATTGCAAAACCTGCGTAATCTTTCATCCCATTCAGCTTTTCAAGAGTCACTATTAGGATAATAGCTCATATAATGAGACCTTACGCTAAAGGCCAGATGAATCGATTCAGGCTTCTTTTAGCCCCTTGTTCAGTAATGAGTAATTAAAGTAATTGTATGCCCCACCTACGAAGAGGTTCATATATAGGGTCCTAAACTATTTGTCCGTTCATCAGTCCAAAATCGGACTTACGACCTTCTAGTTAAAATTGTTTTCAAAGTAAGAACTATGAGATCATCATTAAACTTTATACATCTATGCATTATAGTATGAACAAACAAAAGTTTCCATAAATTATTACCTACTTATGTAGTGAATCATGCCAGTTTGTCCTCACTGTAATTCGAGGTTTCCATATGATAATCTTTTACGTGTTTGAAAAGAAAAAACATTTGGTCATACTTTTCACAGTTGTTAAGTATAAAATGATTGTCAAATTATTTCGATTTGAGCAGAATTTGAATGATATAGATTTTTCTAGTTGTTCCGCTTTAGTTAAAGGTAGGGAAAGCGGAAACTTTTATATTACCACGAACAGCTAAAAATGCAACAATAAGCAAAAATGTCTACACATATGTGTTATGTTTTGCGTTGGAAAAACACGGTAGACGACAGACTAAAATGAGACTGCTGTCTACCCTTTTCTTCTATCTTAAAAGTCAAACACAGGCAAATGTTTTGAACTGTCCTCAGTTTGCCATTTCTCTGCACATCTTTGTATCTAAGAAGTGAAAAAAATGAAGTTATACATATAAAACATTTATTTTATGCATCAATTACACAAATATTTTGGAAGTTTAATCAATAACTTAAAATGGAACACCAAATAACAACCATTAAGTA
Source organism: Arcuatula senhousia (assembly GCA_963971305.1). Lineage (NCBI taxonomy): Eukaryota > Metazoa > Mollusca > Bivalvia > Mytilida > Mytilidae > Arcuatula > Arcuatula senhousia. The sequence continues at coordinate 8,865,728 of OZ020317.1, read as the reverse complement.
TAGTCCTTTCCACTTTATGATGTCCACCATCCACATCACTATTATTCAGTCCTTATACAGAATACAGAGACCCCCATACAACTGTTGGGAAATCCGACCGGAACAGAAGACGGGAAGTCTTTAAGCTCATCATGTACTAGTGGTTGTAATTTACCAAATTCCATTTCGTCGTCACCTAAGGGCCGTCACATATATGTATAAGCTAAAATAAAATAAAATAAAAACAGGTTATTAGTTTAACGAATTAACAAACATGCACAGATAGATGAGTGAACAGGGAAGATCGCAATCTCAGTCCGGAATCAGAAAAGAAAGTAGGAGAAGCTTATGAATCAATGTCCGTCTATTGCATGAAAGACAAGGTGTCGAAAAATTGAGCAAGGGGCTGGAAGTGGTGGGAGCCCTTGCTATTATAGAAGAAAATGAGATGTGGAATAAGTGTACGCGACACAACCTACATTATAAAACGTAATTTAAAATATCCACAATGGAAAACTTTAGACTACATATATGCTGTTAACATTGATAATGCAGGTATTTTAACATCTGACAACACGTACAGTAAAATCGTAACATAGTTCTATGATACCCTTTTCAAGGTTTTGCAACGTTTATTGTTAAAAAGATGATTGAATCCAAATCGACTCTCCCCTACGTCCAAGACAAATCGAATCGACTCTCCCCTACGGCACTTACGTTGTTGTTGAAAAAAAATAACGAATAAAATTGTATTATGACTTTGTAAAGGGTAACGGTGAAATATCTCTTCTAGATATCAATCCTGTGCATGTACCGAGCGCATGCGATTGTCATATAATGTATTTATTGTGGAGAAAATCAGATTTTAAGATGCGATGTCACCAAATTTACACTGACTGTCCGGAAAAGTTCGAGGTGTTTGGTATGAAATTGGAGGTTCTGGGAGGTACTTTTAGCGTGTACACATTCTTAAATAATTCTAATGTTCCGTGCAATATTTATTTGTAACATTTGATCAATGAAAATAGATGATTTTATCGTTTACATACCTGGTGTGCTCCCATCTAGGTCAAATATCGACTCTCCCCTACGTTCAAAGCGACTCTCCCCTACGTTTTAGCGATTCTCCCGCGGTAACGCTTATACCCGTTGTCTTTGGGTCACAGAAAAATACAATGCCTCGGATCAGAAATTTTCCGCATGCGCGTTAAAGTGGCTTAAAACAAAAATACCCTAGTCTATATTTGGAAAATCTGGAAATCCCTTTTCTATAATCGTATTAGATAAAATTATAGTCCAGACTGAACCGTTTAATAAAAGTAAAAATGATTATACATCAATGCACAAATAAATGTGGTACAAAACATGTGTTCCTAGATTGACTGCTTTTATTTGTTACAGCAAAAACCAAATATGAATATACAGTTTAATAATAAGGGGACGACCATTTGATTTTGAGGGAGGGGGCCTGGCAGTTTTTGTAAATAAATATTCTGGCCTGGAAAAAGTTGGAAATAAATAATCTGGCCTCTGTTTGCTAAAAAATAGATAATCTGTCCCAAGATCCTTGACTGTTGCTCAATTAAGCTATTGTATGCAGAGAATAAATATTCTAGCCACGTATAGCAGCGAAAAATAAATTCTGGCCTGCAAAATTTCATGAATTTTGAAAAGGAATAATATGTCTCGACCGAAACTTCCAGCCCCCCTCAGAATCAAACGGTCGTCCCCTAATAACTCCTAATCACAGGACCCGGCCCTTAGGGAATGACAACTTGATTCCGATGGGGGCGTTGGATTTTTTTGTTAATAAATAATCTGGCATTGAAACTGGAAATAAATAATCTGGAAGAAGCAGATGTATCTGGCCTCTACCATAGATGAACAGAAAAAACCTCCAGCCATAGATACACAATAACTCTACCGTCAGATACAGTCTGACTCCAATTGTTGTCTACCAAAGATATACAACACCTTCAATCATATATAATGCTATATAACATGTGACCTGTGACTCCACCTGTTGTCTACCATAGATATACAACACATCCAGCCAGATATAAGGCTGTGCAACATGTAACCTGACTCCACCTGTTGTCTACCATAGATATACAACACCTCCAGTCAGATATAAGGTTGTACAACATGTAACCTGACCCCACCTGTTGTCTACCATAGATAAACAACACCTACAGCCAGATATAAGGCTGTATAACATGTAATCTGACTCCACCTGTTGTCAACCTTAGATAAACAATACCTCCGGTCAGATATAAGGCAATCTGACTCCATCTGTTGTCTACTATAGCTGTACAACACCTCCAGCCACAAATCAAGGCTATATAACATATAATCTGACTCCACCTGTTGTGTACCATAGATATACAACACCTCCAGCCAGATATAAGGCTTTATAACATGTAATCTGACTCGACCTGTTGTCTACCATAGATATACAAGACCTCCAGCCAGATATAAGGCTGTATAACATGTAATCTGACTCCACCTGTTGTCTACCATAGATATACAAGACCTCCAGCCAGATATAAGGCTTTATAACATGTAATCTGACTCCACCTGTTGTCTACCATAGATATACAAGACCTCCAGCCAGATATAAGGCTGTATAACATGTAATCTGACTCCACCTGTTGTCTACTATAGCTGTACAACACCTCCAGCCACAAATCAAGGCTATATAACATATAATCTGACTCCACCTGTTGTGTACCACAGATATACAACATCTCCAGCCAGATATAAGGCTGTATAACATGTAATCTGACTCCACCTGTTGTGTACCATAGATATACAACACCTCCAGCCAGATATAAGGCTTTATAACATGTAATCTGACTCCACCTGTTGTCTACCATAGATATACAAGACCTCCAGCCAGATATAAGGCTGTATAACATGTAACCTGACTCCACCTGTTGTGTACCATAGATATACAAGACCTCCAGCCAGATATAAGGCTTTATAACATGTAATCTGACTCCACCTGTTGTGTACCATAGATATACAAGACCTCCAGCCAGATATAAGGCTGTATAACATGTAACCTGACTCCACCTGTTGTCTACCATAAATATACAACACCTCCAGCCAGATGTAAGACTGTATAACATTTAATCTGAATCCACCTGTTGTGTACCACAAATATACATCTCCAGCCAGATATAAGGCTGTATAACATGTAATTTGACCCCACCTGTTGTGTACCATAGATATACAAGACATCCAGCCAGATATAAGGCCGTATAACATGTAACCTGACTCCACCTGTTGTCTACCATAGATATACAACACCTCCAGCCAGATATAAGGCTGTATAACATGTAATCTGACTCCACCTGTTGTCTACCATAGATATACAATACCTCTAGCCAGATATAAGGCTATATAACATGTAACCTGACTCCACCTGTTGTCTACCATAGATATACAACACCTCCAGCCAGATGTTAGGCTGTATAACATTTAATCTGACTCCACCTGTTGTGTACCACAGATATACAACATCTCCAGCCAGGCTGAAATATCATTGACCCCCAACATCTAGTATCCAAGTTATGGACCTTAACCAAGAACTTAACCGAAGTCGTTCATGCATAAAATATAGATCACAGTGACCTAATTTTTATTGGGTGGTGTCATGTTACCCAAGATACATCTAGTGGTGAAATACCATTGACCATCAACATCTAGTATCCAAGTTATGGACCTTAACCAAGAACTTAACCAGAGTCGTTCATGCATAAAATATAGGTCACAGTGACCTAATTTCTAGTGGGTGGTATAGCCTTACCCAAGACCCATCTGGTGGTGAAATATCATTGATCCCCAACATCTAGTATCCAAGTTATGGACCTTAAGCAAGAACTTAACCAAAGTCGTTCATGCATAAAATATAGGTCACTGTGACCTAATTTCTAGTGGGTGGTGTAGCCCTACCCAAGACCCATCTGGTGGTGAAATATCATTGACCCCCAACATATAGTATCTGAGTAATGGACCTTAACCAAGAACTTAATTAAAGTGTTACGGACGGACGTACGGATGTACGGACGTACGGACGGACGGACGGACAAGGGTAAAACTATATGTCCGATCCACATACATGGTCGGGCCATAAATATTGACTGAGCCCACACAGAATTAATTACAAATGTACTTGTTCCTCCGACTCTAAATCTAAAAAAATAGGAGCAAGCGAGTAAAAAAAAAATTATTAATTTTTTTCTGAAATATTAATTTTTAGGAGCTAAATTAACCAATCAAAATTGAGAATTCACATCCCATATGCAATATATAGGTACACTGAACACTGGGATATATTTTAGTATCAAGGGATCTTAATCATATTATTTTCATTTAAATGGACTTTGTTGCTAAATATGTAAACCGATTGTCCATTTTTTAACAAGGTTGGGCTACTCTACTTTGTCAGTCAGACATGTCATAATTTTATCTTAATAACTTAAAGGTACATTTTCTTTTACTGGACACTCTTATAAGGATAAGATAACACATTGAGTTGGGGACAGGGGCTATAATATTTATAAATGTTTTATTCATTCAGACTGCTTACCTGACTCCAAAACACAAATCAGATTATATGTTATACAGCTCTATTCTGACTACAGGTGTTGTATATCTATAGTAAACAACAAGTGGAATCAGATTATATGTTATAGAGCCTTGTATCTGACTAGAGGTGTTGTATATCTATAGTAGACAACAAGTGGAATCAGATTATATGTTATACAGCGTTGCATCTGACTAGAGGTGTTGTATATATATGGTAGACAACAGGTTGAGTCAGATTACATGTTATACAGCCTTATTTCTGGCTGGAGATGTTGTATATCTATGGTAGACAACAGGTGGAGTCAGTTTACATATATACAGCCTTATATCTGGCTGGAGGTGTTGTATATCTATGGTAGACAACAGGTGGGGTCAGGTTACATGTTGTACAGCCTTTAACTCTGACTGGAGGTGTTGTATATCTATGGTAGACAACAGGTGGAGTCAGGTTACATGTTGTACAGCCTTATATCTGGCTGGAGGTGTTGTACATCGATGGTAGACAACAGTTGGAGTCAGGTTACATGTTGTACAGCCTTATATCTGGCTGGAGGTGTTGTACATCGATGGTAGACAACAGTTGGAGTCAGGTTACATGTTATACAGCCTTATATCTGGCTGGAGGTGTTGTATATCTATGGTAGACAACAGGTGGAGTCAGGTTACATGTTATACAGCCTTATATCTGACTGGAGTTGTTGTATATCTGTGGTACACAACAGGTGGAGTCAGATTAAATGTTATACAGCCTTACATCAGGCTGGAGGTGTTGTATATCTATGGTACACAACAGGTGGAGTCAGGTTCATGTTATACAGCCTTATATCTGGCTGGAGATGTTGTATATCTGTGGTACACAACAGGTGGAGTCAGATTAAATGTTATACAGCCTTACATCTGGCTGGATGTATTGTATATCTATGGTAGAAACAGGTGGAGTCAGATTACATGTTATACAGTCTTATATCTGGCTGGAGGTGTTGTATATCTATGGTACACAACAGGTGGAGTCAGATTATATGTTATATAGCCTTTATTTCTGGCTGGAGGTGTTGTACAGCTATGGAGTCAAATTGCCCTATATCTGACTGGAGGTATTGTTTATCTAAGGTTGACAACAGGTGGAGTCAGATAACATGTTATACAGCCTTATATCTGACTGTAGGTGTTGTTAATTTATGGTAGACAACAGGTGGGGTCAGGTTACATGTTGTACAACCTTATATCTGACTGGAGGTGTTGTATATCTATGGTAGACAACAGGTTGAGTCACAGGTTACATGTTAGATAGCATTATATCTGATTGAAGGTGTTGTATATCTTTGGTAGACAACAATTGGAGTCAGACTGTATCTGACGGTAGAGTTATTGTGTATCTATGGCTGGAGATTTTTTCTGTTCATCTATGGTAGAGGCCAGATTATTTATTTCCAGTTTCATTGCCAGATTATTTATTAACAAAAAAATCCAACGCCCCCATCGGAATAAAGTTGTCATTCCCTAAGGGCCGGGTCCTGTGATTAGGAATTATTAGGGAACGACCGTTTGATTCTGAGGGGGGGGGGCTGGAAGTTTCGGTCGAGACATATTATTTCTTTTCAAAATTCGTGAAATTTTGCAGGCCAGAATTTATTTTTCGCTGCTATACGTGGCTAGAATATTCATTCTCTGCATACAATAGCTCAATTGAGCAACAGTCAAGGATCTTGGGACAGATTATCTATTTTTTAGCAAACAGAGGCCAGATTATTTATTTCCAACTTTTTCATTTATTTACAAAAACTGCCAGGCCCCCTCCCTCAAAATCAAATGGTAGTCCTTTTATTATTAAACTGTATATTCATATTTGGTTTTTGCTGTAACAAATAAAAGCAGTCAATCTAGGAACACACGTTTTGTACCACATTTATTTGTGCATTGATATATAATCATTTTTACTTTTATTAAACGGTTCAGTCTAGACTATAATTTTATCTAATACGATTATAGAAAAGGGATTTCCAGATTTTCCAAATATAGACTAGGGTATTTTTGTTTTAAGCCACTTCAATGCGCATGCGGAAAATTTCTGATCCGAGGCATTGTATTTTTCTGTGACCCGTTGTCTTTTCTCAACCTCTGCTCCGAAATATTTTTTCATCATAAATTATCCGCAGAGTTCAAAACAACATTTTTAGGAAACTAGTCCAAGGTAAATGATCAGTCACTAAGGAGATGGGCGAACAAACACAAAATTTATATCACTATATGTATTTGTCACTTTGGTTAAAAATGCACATAACGTCTTTCAATCGTTCCATCCAAAAAAAAGAGTTAAATGCCGAATTAATTTACCGGTTATTTTTGTGTCAACACCGGTAAAAGTCTTGTTTCGTTTTCAACAAGCAATTTTAAAGTGAAAGTACAACCAAAATATATCAGGTAAGTGGTTACCTAAGTATTTACACAATGCACAGTTCAGCAGATATTAGAACGTAAAGTAATAGATGGGAATTAATGAAGCAAAGCAATAGGAGACAATTCAAGAGTAGAGTACCAAGTCAAGATCTAGGACTAACTCCTTAGTAGATCTTAGTACACTGATTGTTACATAAAACTATGTATTTAGGATGTTATTGCTTCTTCATACTTTTTTCTTCAAGCTATTATTAGACATTTTAGAGGAATTCAAAAGATTTCATCATAAATGAAATTTATAAATGAATAACTGAGCTGGTGTTTGTTTCCGTTAAGCCCTGGAAATCATGGTACATGTATAAATTGTATCTATAGGTAATATTATGGGGGGCTAAACATGTACAGAAGGATGGAATTAACCTAAAAACACGATAAGGAGAAAGGCAATTAAATGAGGGAGTGCTCAGTACATGTAGTATGGTGTGGATTAGGTTATGGTGCGCCAAAGGCAGTCCACATTACAAAACTTTCGTTTTCAACACCACTTTGTATCCCTCCCCCCTTTTCAGGGTCCCTGTCACCCACGTATAAAATAAAGTGTCGTTCGAAAAAAAAACTTAGTTCTTGAAAATGCTTTTTTAAATTCGACTGAAGAACTTTGTTGTTTTAGGTTTTAATTTTACATTTTTTTTCCCAACTTCTTATAAACGTGAATTTCACAGGATCTTAGTTTCCAGTATGTTGGATTTCTCCATGATATAATCTCACATATTTGTCACACACTTGAAGGAGAGATTTTTCAACAACAAATTGGCATACCAGTTAGAACAAACTGTGTCCCTCTCTTCATTGACTTGTTTTTTTTTTTTATAATTTAATAGGCCGGTGACCAAACATTTAAAAGTCGATTATTTAAAGAGTTTAATTTCATTTTATAACATACAGCTGAAAATTGGTATATTATTAGCAAAATGATGGTTCTTTCATTTTAGCTTGGTCGTCAAAAAGTCGTATGGTGCGTTTTTCGTAAAATCGGTTCAAAAGTCAAAATTTATACTTAAAAATGAAAACTAATAGCTATTGGTTATTTTTGTTTTGTGCGTAAACAAATACTTAAATAGCAGTATTTTCTTTTTCGTCTGGTTCTTTATATACGATTGAACCCATTCTACGTAAAAAAGTGCAATCATACTTGAAACCTGAAAAAATATTAAACTTTGAAATTAAAAATTAAGAGAAATATGCCACTATCACTACCTTCCAAAACTGATCATTTAAATACGCTTGTGTTTACTAACAATTAAACAATGAAAAAATAGAATTTAGTGTATGCGCTTGACTCTATCTATTCAAAATATCTATCAAAATAACGTTAATTATACAAAAAACTGAAATAGAAAATTGATGTAAATTTCAAATTTGATTTCATAAATACGGAAATCGGTTTCCGTAACCCAACTGTTTCTTTATTACACAACTCGCTTGTATTGTGCACGAGTACACCACAAATTCTTTATCGATTGCTTTCTTATTATTACTGTTTAAATTGCTGTTTCAAATGTTGTTTACGTGTTTGTATTATTATTTGTGATTGGAATCTACGTTTTGGAGTGGTTATTTGTTGATTTATTTGTTTAGAGTGCTTTATATTGTGTTAAAGTACAAAGTTATTTTTAGAATTTTTGGTTTAACTAAAAACCTAAAACGATGGCAGAAGGTAGTAGTCCTTTAAAGTTGGGACATGGTAGTTCGAAAAAGAGAAAACTTGATATAAAGTTAGAACATTGCATTATTTGCCAAAGGAATAAAAATGAAACTGTACTTTTGTTTACCGAAAACAGCCAATGTCGGTTTTTTGATGCAGTTAAACAAAGAAAAGATGATATTTTCTGGAAGTTCATTAATACTTATGGGACAATCGAAGACTTTCTTAAGCTTTCTATAGAATTAGTTTACCACAAGTCTTGTTATAAGTCCTATACCAGTGATCACAATATAGGTATATATACTAAACGTCCCAAAGAAATCTCGAAACAAGTTGATACATCGGTGGTTTTCACGCGATCACAGTCTACCCCTGTTGATTGGAACGCTTGTATATTCTGTTCCCATAAAAGTTTCAAGCAAGATAGGAGGCTTTTGAAAATTCGGTCTGCTGAGAGAATTGAGCGTATAAGAAAGGTGGCAACCTCTTATAGCGACCCAAATCTACTTATAAAGATAAATGATGAATCATTTTCTTTTAAAGCCCAGTACCACAATCAATGTATGACAAAGTATCTGCTCAGAGAACAAACAACAGGATCTGAGGATCGTTGTAATGATGATTTGATATTTTCAGCAGCATTCAAGTGCCTTATTTCACATATTAGTGATGACCTGTTGATAAACAAAAAGGCATTTTTCTTAAATTCTTTACTGGACAAATTTTACACGTTTCTTCCTGATAACATTGATAGAAACGTGTCGACAAGAAAACTCCAAAGATGGCTTGAAAATCATTTTGGATCATCAGTTGTGATACAAACTCAACAGGGACAAGGTAAGTCCAACATTATTATGAGTAGCTCTATTACTTTATCCGATGCAATGAAGGCAGTGACTAACTTAAAAGCTGAACTGAAGTGGACAGACATACACAATGTTACAAACGACAGGCCACGGCAAACTGATGATCAGCTTATACACACAGTTGTGGGAATGATCCGAAATGATATATCGAAGGTACTTCTTTCTTCTGACAACTATCCTTCTTCGACAGACGCATCTCTTATGAATGCCAATGACATTATGCCTAGTAGATTAGTTAAGCTTTTATATTGGCTCATAGACGATAAAGCTTTTGCATCTTGTTCTAATCTTGATGAACTTCAATCTGATAACTCTAGAAGATGTTTGTCGTTAGCTGAATGCATTGTGGCTTTGAATCGTAGACTATTCACTCCTTTTACTCTTGGGTTGGGAATTCAATTGCATCATGAGTTCGGTTCAAAACGACTGATTGAAATTTTGAGTGCCCATGGGTTTTGTGTTTCATACACTGAACTTCGACGATACCTGACAAGCGCAGCAAATCATGAAATGGAGAACCTGGTTGATGATCGATATATTCCTGGGGGTATTACTCCTATTCCACAAGGAGGTCATTTCATACAAGAGGGATCAGACAATATTGATCTCAATACAGAAACAATAGATGGGAAAAACACCTTCCATTCCATGGCAAGAGCTGTTTTTCAGACACAGGCAGTTGGTGAAAACTTCAGTGATGTTAGAATCAAGCGAGGCTCTGATAGATCACTTTCTGTTGATGAAACAACATCTTTAACAGATGTAATTCCCTTTGCTAAACCGAAGGTAAGACCTGAACCATGTAGACGTCAAGATGCATTTAAAAAGTTGATGGAAATATCTACGTTGGACGACAAAGGAAGCTTCCAGGATATGATATGGGTTTTCCTGAGGCTTTTATTGAGGGATGTGGTAGAGTTACCTTTGAAATCAGAAGATCAAAGTTCAGATCAAATCATTCCATTTTGGACAGGTTTTAACTACAAGGTATCCGTAAAACAAATTGAAAAATCAGTAGTCTCGTACCCCCCCATCATTGATGCAAAGCCAACGGATTTTTCTACGGTATATACTGTCATGAAAAAATGCCTTGATATGACAAACGAAGCTGGTCAACCCATAGCTGTTCAAACGTTCGACCAACAGCTTTATGCCTTAGCTCAGCAGGTGAAATGGTCTAAACCAGACATATTTGATCATCACATACTTAGGCTTGGCGGATTTCACAGTCTCTCTTGTTTTATTTCTACAATAGGTAAGCTTTGGGCAGATGGTGGTTTACGTGATCTACTTGTTGATTCGGGTGTTTATGCAGGGAACACAGCAGAACATATGTTGAACGGGAAGGAATTCAATAGGGCAGTACGAGGCTTGACTTTAGTATATGAAGCCTTACAGATACTGTACGTTTCTGCGTTTCTGCATTGGCTTAGGTCGTTTGATCATTTTGACAACATTCCGTTGACTTTTTGGGAGTCATTGGATGAGTTTCATTCTAGCTTTAGTAGTAATGGTGAGCCTAATCATCTTTTACTTCAAGGTCTAAATGATATGTTTGAAAGTGACATTCAACCACTGGTTGATAGATTTAGGGAATGGGGATACGAGTCGTCTCCTACATTTAGATACTGGGAAATCCGCTGTACAAATCCTGTTGTCAAATGTCAGAGCTGAAAGAGACGGAGATTGGTCTGCACATCTTATGACATCTTGCAGAATGTTGCCATACTTCTTCATCACAAACAAGAATAATTACTCAAGATGGATGCCGGTCTATATTCTTGACATGCTTGAGATTCCAAATGAGGTCCAGTCAGCATTTAACTCGGGTGAGTTTTCAGTAAGGCAAACATCTGGATCTTTCAAAGGTATTTGGAGCGATATGGGTACTGAGAAAACTGTTATAAAAGATTCAAAGGGCTCAGGCGGTATTGTTGGAATCACAAGTCAAAAGTCTGCTTTGGTAAGATGGTCATTAACAAGACACTTTTTAGCAGCATTTAGTTGTGTTATGCGTGGCAGAGCTGGTTTAAGCACGAGCACTGATTCTTCACACGAGGAAACAAAACCGACTGCTTTAAAGCGTGATGAAGATCAAGTCCTCGCCATCGTAAACCATGTTAACCAGACAATGACAGATCCGTTTGATGTAGAGTCACACCCTGAATGTCTCATCAACATCTCAACTGGCATGCATGCTTCCAAAGAAGTGCAGGAATCCCTATTATCAGCTGTTAGTGAAGGTAAAGCTATGTGCAAAAAGTTTGTTGAAAAGGCTTTAACTATTGGTAATTCAGACAGTTTCTATAGTCCCATACAAAGATCAAAACTTAAAACGTTTGATCACATGAACGCCAAAACACCATTAAAATGCAAATCTGGCGAAGTAGTAACTGGTTACATTAATCCCGAAATCTTATTTCGACGAGCCTTAGTATTAGCAAATTCTAGAGATGATGTAACACTAGAAAGTATTCTTTCACGTCCTGTTGGACCAATTCCTGTTTCCTTGTTTCATGAGGACGGTACAATGAGGAAAACTTCAAAGTCCGACCTTGTCAAGCAATTCGAAAAAGAAGTTTCGTCAGTAGTTAATCTACCTTCATTTGATCCAGCAATGACGACCTACATACGAGATGGAATGGCGCTTGTGCAGTGTATGGATCCAAAGAAAAATAAAACTTTTGGCGATCTGGGAAAGGCATTTTGTAATAATCTGTTACCTTGCTTTAAAGTAGCCCACACAGTGGTAGATGTGTTTGACAGATACAACGGTAGCAACTCGATTAAAGCAGGTGAAAGAGACCGAAGAAGTAAATCATTTGCTTCTGCCAAAGTCTACCAAGTTATTGAAGGTCGCCTTGTTCCAGATTGGAAAAAGTTTCTTGCTTTGAGTGAAAACAAACAGTCAATGATTAGTTTCCTAGGCGAGTTTATGGCAACGTTGTTCGAAAATGAACCTTTTCTTGTATCTGGTCATCAATATGTTATGGCAGGATCATTTGAGAATCCAGAAATAGTCCGACAATTTTCAGAAGGTGTTGTAGGAGATTGTCCTGAATTATTTAGCACTCAAGAGGAAGCTGACACCCGAATGATTCTTCATGCTTTTCATGCAGATAAAGCGTTTAAAGAAAAGGGTCAAAAAGGAAGAATCATCATAAAATCTGCGGATACTGACGTAGTTGTTCTGTGTGTTCATTATTATAAGCAGTTGACAAGCACTCAGGAGTTTTGGGTTCATTTAGGCAATGTTGGAAGTTTAAAAGACTCTCGAAGGTTTCTTCCAATTCATGGGTTGTCGTCGTCATTATCCGATATAACGTGTGGTATTCTTCCCGCTGTCCATGCCCTTACTGGTTGTGACACAACGTCATCTTTATTTGGTGTTGGAAAAACATCCGTTTACAAAGTCATAAAAGAGGCATCTGTCGAGTTCGAAGGGTTAACTGAATTGGGCGGATCTGATGATGAGTTAGCAATTTCAAACGGCACTAAATTTGTAGCTCGCCTTTATGATGCGAAGAAAAAATTTGCTTTTTGTCATTCTAACATAAACAAACTTCGTGTGAAAATTGCTACCAGTAAAGATGCAGGTCTAGTGAAATTGCCACCATCGGAAGCAGCTTTAAAGCAGCATATTTTGAGAGCTTCGTTTCAAACGAAAATTTGGTTATCAGCAACATTGGCAAAACCGCCATTGCCTTCCCCTCTTGATTATGGATGGCACAGGTCGCATGATTCTTTATGTCCTGTCTTTTTTGAAGGGAACATGTCGGCTGAATTTCTTCAGGATCTTGTTTGTACTTGCAAGGGAAAAACACAGTGCAAAAAATCATGTGTATGCTTTGACCAAAGTCTACCATGTACTGATCTTTGTGGTTGCCAAGGAGCAGATACTTGTCGGAATGCTTTTACGTTCGCTCTTCCAGAAGAAAACGCTGATAATAGTGGTTGATTCTATGCAACACATTTTCAGCTCTTTATGTAATGCCTATGGACAAAATCAGAGTTGGGTTGAGGCATCATTTTTGTAGTCTCTCCGGGAAGAAAACCGGAAGTTTGAAAAAAATCGTACTTGAAACGGTGTAAACAAGTGATTCTACTGTTTCCTGAGTTTTAGATTGAATATTGATATAAATTTTCTTTTGAAATTTGGCCCATAGGTCGTTTGTAATTGGTTTCTGATGTCAAAGCTGATATATACCCACTTTTAGAAAATGACTTTTTTTCATTAAAATTCTCAACCCAAACTGCTAAAATTGTGTTACCCTATATGTTATATATTGTATTGTCATTTAGTATAAAAAAATTAAATTAAAAAGGTTTTCCCTATTTTTCAGCGAAAAAAATATGCGTTGAATTTGACCTTAACCTCCCCCCTTTTTTCAACATGTCTGATTTTTTTCAGTTTTGAAGTTTTCAAGCTAATTAGCCGATGTTTTACCTTTTTAATACCCTATAAATGTTTCTAAATCAAGAATTGTCTGTTAATTGATGCTTACGAGTGTTTTTAAATCGAAAATGAAAACTGCGAACTTTTGTGAAAAAAACCAAAGTTGAACTTTGACCTCAAAATTAGAAATATCCCACCATAATTTTTTTTGACGACCAACTTTATTTTAAGGTTTAGATGAAAACAAATCGAATGGTTCATGATTTAGCTGTATGTTATTCATGACAATTAAATTTTTTTAAAACGTGGTTTGGTCACCGGCCTATAACGAGACTGATTTTATCAGGATTTTATCAGGAAAAAGAACTAGATAACGCTAGAAACTCAAATGATCTCACTTTCACATATAACTGTCAACAACTCATCGTTTGATTGATGGATTTCTTAAAAACATCACGAAATTTTCAATATACTTTAATAAAAATTTTGTCGCGCTTACCCTGGTAAAAATTGAATAATTTTTCAGTGTTATGTTGAAGAGAATGGTCACAGTAGCTTCAGACCTCTCTTCACGAATCACATTAAATGATGGTGCTAGCATGCCCCTGTTTGGCCTTGGGGTTTACATGGCGTCGGCGGGCGAGGGTGGGCAGGCGGAGAAGGCCGTGAAGTACGCACTGTCGAAAGGATACAGGCTCATAGATACAGCCGAATTTTATGGGTATAAAGTAGAAATAAAAAGAAAAGATGATTGTTTTGTCATTAGAAGCATCAAGACAAATTTGAAGGCTTTAGCCAAAAGATTGAAGAAACAAAACCCTTTGAATAAACAAACATACAAAATAAAAACAAAAATGGCGAAATGGAGCTCAAAAATGATTAAGAACAACCTAAAGAACGTTTAAAGAACCTTATTCTGGAAGAGTTATCATTTCCTGCTTGCCAAAGCACACCCGTCACGTTGCCAAGATCTAGTGTTTGTCAAATCCAGAAAGGAATACCAACTTTCAACAAACACCCTTTGAATCAACTTCGTGAAATGTGCAACAAAACCTTATGTGATGGTTGATAAGGATGTTATTCAAGTTAGTTTTAAGGGGTCTGGTGGCAAAAAGGCCTACAGCAAAGTATCGGTGTCTTAGCAGACCAATACCACCAGTAATATGACGAATTGTCACCGTTAATAAATCTAAATAACAATGACAATAAAGTTTGCTACACCTGACGAGTGTTTAATTTGTTCAAAACTCATACAGAAAGACAGATCAACACATACAGAAAGACGAGTTGATCCTCGTTGTTATATTATCTAGTTTTATATCTTTTTGTACCTTATTTAAGTTACCGGATCATTTTGTCTCGCCTGCGAAGCAGAGCTACTTTACCGGCGATGGCCGCGGCGTTAACTTTTTGGAAAGGTTATATGAGCACATCCATATCTCAAGAACTATAGGTCCTAGGTTGATAAAACTTGGTATGCATATGCCCCAGTAGAAGCTTATCACAGTTGCATCCCACATATTTTGACCTTGACCTTAAGTTTTTGGTTGAGTGACTTTGATTATCTTTATTGCATATATTAGCGATGTTTAAGTTCTATAAACATCTTTTGATCCCAGAAACTGAAAATCCATGTAAATTCAAGATAAAGTGGAAGTAAGAAAGAAATAATTGTTTCTGATGGTGCCAGCAGGCGAGACATACTTTAGTGTTAACTCTTGTTAATATCGTTAGCCTGTTCACTAACTTTCTTGTCTTCATTTCTTTAGAAACGAAGCTGATGTAGGGCGAGGTATCAAGCAATCTGGTGTAAAAAGGGACGAGTTGTTTGTTGTAACAAAACTCTGGGATAACGGGTATAACAGATGTAAAAAGATCTTCAACCAAAGCTTGAAAAAGTAAGTTGTTACACGTCACAATTTACACCCATGAAATTTCCGGTTTCGCGCTCAGCTAGAAGTTGTCTATAAATTGTTCGCTGGAATTTGTTCCCTTGGTTCACTGAAAATTGTTCGATAGCTAGACTCTGGTTGAATTTTGTTTTGATATATATGTTCATTTTATGTCATTTACAAGTTTGTGTGGTGTTTTAGTAAGGTTTAAATATTAATTAAAGAGATAATTGACCCTTGAACCACCCTGTCAATAAAGTAAGAAAGACATGTTAGATATATAATTCGCTTATTTGAATAATAAATACAATACCAAAATTGGGTATAAAACGGTTAATTTGGTTATGCTATATATAGATTTTTCAAGGAGAAACCTCTCATCAGCAGCATTTGAATCAAAACATTGGAAGATCACAAACCAAAAACTTTGAATGAAAAGTTCGCAAAACCAAAAAGTTCGAACCAGCACCGACGATATCGACCATGTGCATTATACACTGTAAAAATGGTGTTTAGAATTTAAACATTTTTAAAACATGTTTAGCCCTAAAGGCGTTTAGGATTGTGTTTAAAACCTAAACGCGTTTAGAAATTCAACATGTTTAGAAATTTTTGGCATAAAAAAAGCGGGACAAAAATGTGTTTAGGATTATGTTTAGGATCTAAACACCTATTTTTACAGTGTAAGGAAAGAAACCTGATGTTTTAAACAGGTAATAACAAAACTAACGAAGTGGAATATCCAATCTTATATTTCCAAGAAGAAAGGACCAGTACATGCCAAAGACTTACGGTACGGGAGAAATATAAACAGAACTCAATTTCTCTGACACGTCTCTAAGTAAAAGCATTTCAAAGGAAATGGTGAGCTGTTTCAGGTATGGCGCCAAACCTACCTCTTCCATTACGATTATTAAGGTCCAATGGTAACACAAAACACAACATTGTTGTGAAACAAAATCGGAATAGGAAGGTGATTATCTTAGTAAAACCACCAGATAAAAACTTATTAAAACAATCATGATTTTTTTCGTCCGAACGGTCTTGTCATAAAACTTTCGGTCTTGCTATGTTAATTGTGATATAATGTAGCACTTACTCATCTGATAAGGGACCTGGGTGGCTGAGTGCATGGTCTAATGCGCTGGTTTAAATACCACAATATTGATTACTAGCCAATCATCTCTCAGGTGGTGTTCGAATCCTGTTTGTAATTACAGAAAGGGTCTTCCCCACCTGTATGTGATAAGGTTTGTCAGCTATCTGCCCAAGGTCGATGGTTTCCTTCAGGTACTCCGGTTTCTTCGACCTTTAAAATTGACCGCCCTAAAAGACCGATAGAACACTTACTAACAAGCAAACCAAACTCATCAGTTGATCATTATTTTGATTTAATTTTCAGACTAGATATAGGATATGTAGATCTGTACCTCATACACTCACCTACCAGTGGAAAGATTGTAGAAACATACAAAGCCATGTTGGAACTGCAAAAAGAAGGATTGATAAAGTAAGTTGTGAAGATTTCAAAAATTTCCTTTTTGTTTCTTTAAGATTTCAACAAATTTCCTTATTATGTCTTTTCTGAGCGTTTCTTTTACCAGTACAGGGTCTGGTCTTTTTAGAGTGTATGTTGACCCTTGCTCAACACAATAGTACAAACTGTAGTGCTCAATCAATAACATTTATAAAAATAAGTTAACACATAGTAACCAACTAGATGTAAATTAATTATAGGGTAAAATTAAAACAATCATTGCATTAGTGTTTCCAGAGAAAAAAGTTTAGATCATTACAACTTTATTCATTCACTTTTTTAACATTTTAAACAACGTATAACAACAAATTGGCTAACCGGGATTCTAAATGTTAAATTCCAAAGAACCAAAAACATAAAGGTATTAACATGTACATCGATATTTCAAGGAGGAACCTCTCATCAGCAGCATTTGTATCAAGGAGGATATCGATCACGTGTAGAGCAAGGCAATAAACCTGGTGTTTTTAAAACAATTTAGAATTTCATTAATGGAAATTTAAGATAAATCTAAACATACCAGAGAAAAACATCCTGCTTTCGTTCATGCATTTCGAAATTGTTGAACAAGGTATCCGAATCTTCCTCTTCCTCTTTCTTTGCAAAATTTACACAAAACTTACCATGGCTTTTCCATTGCCATCGTATGATCCGATATTAATGAATAACACGATGAGAAAAAGTGTGGCCATGAATAAAGATAATTTTAAATAACTTTTTTAATTTCAAAGATCTGTTGGAGTATCAAACTTTGGAGTCCACCATTTAGAAGGTCTGAGGAACGCCGGTCTACCTTTTCCAACTGTCAATCAAATAGAACTACACCCATGGCAACAAAAACTTGATATTGTAAAATACTGCAGGGAAAATAATATAGCTGTGATGGGTTACTCACCCCTAGCTAAAGGTACCAGGTTTGGGGATCCCGCAGTACAGAAAATTGCACAAAAGTAAGTAAAAGTAATTTTGATTTTTAGTAATTTCAACGGTTTTTTTTAATTATTTATTTAAAAGTAGTTTAAACTTATATTTATGTATACCAGATTGGGTTACAAGCTTAACAGAGTTTCTATGACAACACACATTGAGTCCACTCTTATCGAAGGAGTATTGAACGTGAAAGGAGACTCGCTGTCGCCATACAGTTTCTCGTCTTTTGTGGAGGATTAGCATCGTTCTTTGAGACTATCTTCTCAAATGGTGTGCAAAAAGAGTTCAATAATTGGAACAAGACATTTTCACCCCTGACGAGAATCGACAACATTTTTGGTGATAGGGTTTGTGTTACATAATATATTAATATCCCTTTAAATGCACAATTTGTCTTCCAATTTTCTACCATACTTAATTAGACAGAAGCTATGGTCTGTTCATTTTTGTTCTTTTAATATTCTTTTCTACCAGACAAAACAAGACAGAAGCTCAGGTTATGATCAGATGGAGTGTACAAAACGGATACATAACTATACCAAAGTCTAGTAAACCAAAGAGAATTGACGAAAATATGGCTGTATTTGATTGGTCCTTAACAGAGGAGGATATGACCACGTTGGTATGTATTATGACTGTATTTGCGGTTGGCGTCTATCCCAAGAAAAAATAAGGTCATTCTAGATCGTAGACTGTATTACAGTGGAATGAGAATGATGCCAAATAAGACAGAATTCATTAGTCTTTTAAGGTAGAGAATATGATAAGCTTCTTTACAGAATTGACCAAAACATGGATGTATGCAGCTGGTCTCTTACAAATAATGACAATAGAAGATAATGAGATGTGGAATAAGTGTACACGACACAACTTACAATATAAACGTAAATTAAAAAAAATCCGCATTTGAAAACAGCCAGCAGTAGGTACTAAACGGGTAAATGCCATACCATAACCTACAGTTAAGCCCAGTTCTAACATCTCTACTGTCCAGCTCTCCTGACAGTTCTAGAACTGTTCTAACTTTGGACAGCAGCTGTCATAACCTGTTCTATGGTAGAACCGCCATAACCTGTTCTAACCCATGACACCTTAAGAGCTATTCTAGGCCCCGACAGCTTAGAACTGTTCTAGGCCCTGAAACCTTAGAACTGTTCTAGCCTTGGACAATTCTGCATCCTGACAGTTCTAAATGATGTCACGCGGTTATAAAAAATACTCCTAATTCGGAAAATGCGCATATTTTCGGCATTATTATTTAATGAAACTCCATATATAAATTTATTTTAACCAGACAATTCTTTATTCTATACTGTTCTGAAATCGTCACAATCAGAACTGTCAGGGGGTAGAACTGTCCGAGGCTAGAACAGCTCTAAGCTGTCTGGGCACAGAACAGGTTAGAACTGTCAGGGCGTATGACAGCTTAGAACTGTCAGGGGTTAGAACAGTTTTAAATTTGTCACGGGATAGAACTGTCCAGAACTGTTCTATGACAGGACAGGGCTTGTCCTAGAACTGTCAGCAGAACAGAATTAGAACTGATTCCTGACACTTCCTGACAGTTCTATAGAGATCTTAGAACTGGACTCAACTGTAGTAAGGAATTCACTGAAGCGTTGCAAATAAGAACAATTCTTTGGTCAGTAAAATCCCCTCCATTAACAAGATGTCTTGATATGCCACTCGACATTGAATAAACAAATTTGTTACTCATAATTATGTTTTGTATATCATTTTGACAGTATTTTTGAAAAACCGAAAACTATGTCCAATAGCATAATGCCCCATCTTGCAACATCTGGGACGGACGGATTAACGGGAACAAACACTATATGCCCCCTACTTTCATAGATGGGCATAAAAAAGTTCATTTATTTTCAAGGGATTCAAATTTTACTAGGAACTGACATTCATCTTCTACATTTTTACAAATACATTTTAGCGCTAGATCCAAATATATGTACCCCTTTCATTTGAATTTGTTTGCTTTGTAGAATTCCTTCCCTGACAAAGGATGTACATGGAATCCTTGTATTCAGCCGTGGACCGGTTAAATCTCTGTCTGTCTGTCTGTCTATCGTAGCCGTTTTCAGGGTTTGAGACATGCTAAATTAATGAATACTAGAATCTATACGGATGTAAAATATTTGATACTCTGATTCATACTTTAGGGCGACCAGAATTATCACAAAACCTCTATATTTTTATCTTATAGAAACAAAACAGGGTTAGGGTAAGGGTAAGGGGTAGGGTTAGGGTTAGGGTTGAAAGAAGCTTTGGTTAGGCTCCAACAAGGCGCATAAACGTTTGCTTTAAACTGACCACTTTTAAACATTAAGCTAATTATTGTACGAGTATTTGTAGAAATAAAGACACTATCGTTTAGACAACTTTATTTAGTTGAAAGTCTACCCTTACAGGGGAGGGGGTTAATCTTGCACTAAGTTAGAAACGTGAACACTTTCAGCACAGGGACTTGCTCCCCTCTATCAATATTTTGTTATAGTCAATGTTCGGTACGAAAACAACACATGTACTCATAAATACAAGATTCAGATTCAGGATCAAATGTATATTTGAATGAGAATATACACATATTTCCTAAAAATCAGAAGATATTTTATTGTGTACATATCACCTTAATACATTTTGTTTGATCTGAAGTACCTTTCAACTTAAGGCTGCTTTTAATTAATTTGGCATGTTTCAATCTCTGAAAATGACGTTGGTTGTCCACCTTGTAAAACCATGACTTACATGTAGAGGAAACCAACTCAAATGAACACATATGTATTCAAATGAAATAACTGAGAAGAGGATAATTGAATATTTACTAATGAAATCGGGTAGAGAATTTTGTCTTTCATACATAACCATATTGTATTCTAAGTGAGCTTTACATGATTTGTTGTTGATTCCGTTAGTGTGTTATGTCTTAGTGTAGAAATAAATTTTAAAGCACTAATATTATTTTATAGCATATATACCCAAGTATCACATGTTCAGCACAGACAAATTTAACGCATAACCATCCCCCTTCCAAACACAATTTGTTAATGAATTAACCCTGTCTTTCTGTCTATCCAAATGTTTTTTAAACACAACTCCTAAAACGCCTAATGGATTTTATGAAAATTTGCATTAAGGATGAACATCTTATGGAGATTAGACTAAAAATTAACTGCTCTCGGATATCATCCAGGGAATATAATTATCATAAAGCAAGTATTTTCTATTGTGTGCTTTACAATCGGTATTTGAATTAAACTTTTACATGATCTGTTGTTAATGTTGTTAGCTTGTGATATTTTAGTGTAGAAATGAATGTTAAACCCCAATAATGGTCTCTGTTTGTGCTTGTATTTGGTTGATCGATGGGAACTCATTGTGTATTTTGCTTCTTTTATAGTTAAAGTTAAAGCCAGCGTTATTTTTTTAGAGCTCGCTTCCAATATTTCCAACTATAATTTATGGTTCGTCGAAAACGAGATGTAAAGCTTATTTAGCATGATTCACGCAAGAAATTTTACGGAAGACATCATACACTCATAGGCAAATATGGGATTTCGATCTCTCAGATGAGTGCAGATGTTGGTTTGTCATAGCAGTTTTGGTTTGTCTTCCTTTACCGGATTTGACATACTGAATTGACTATTGGCAACGCGACGGGTGTGCTATAGCAAGCAGGAACTGCTTACTCTTCCGGAGCACCCGAGTTCACTCTTGTTTCGACCTGAGTTCGCGTTGTTGATTGATATGTAGTTATTTTGTGTTTCCATGTTTTACATGTTGTCTGTTTTTGTCCCGTTCTTGTTGGTGTTTACTGGTTTTGTCTCTGCCCTTTCGGACTTTTGACATTCGGATACCCCATTGGTACCTCTGCTTCTTTCTCGCTTTAAGTGAAAGTTATAAGTCTATTAGTATGTCAAAGTGAAAAAATAGATGTTTAAGCACAAACACGCTGTTATAGTGTTTAACAAATAACAAACAAAACAACCAACAGAAATGGACATAAACTCAGGAAAATAGTTTTTCTTTCATAGAAAATCGCTATTCAGTAGTTTGGTATTTCTAAATGTAGTACTACTCTATTTTATTTACAAGGTTGGGCGGAGCCTAATTTTCTCAAGTGTATTGGGTAGGACTAAATGAGGAGGTCCGAAATAATTGACCCGTGTCCAACCCGGTCAAGGGAATAATGATAATGAATAGCCCATTTACATACCCTTTTTTTTATAAAATACATCGTTCAAAAGCGCTTTACATGACATAATTAACACAAAAAATATACATATACACAAGAGCAAAACTCAAATTAAAAAATTAAATACAACGATAAATATATACATGAAAAGATAGCAATAATGAAGAATAATGACCTGATATTCAAGAAATTAACATGTTTTATATGATGAAATTTAACATTTTTAAAACATAAAAAATAACAATAACATAAGGATACGTCTATAAATAAAATACTGTAAGGAGTGAAAACAGTAAAGAAGAACCGCTAGAAAGAAAAATTCCCAAATCATACTTAAATGTTAAAGAACGAACATCAGATAAGAGCATCGATATCACATGCACAGCATAGAAAATCCTGCAGAAATGTTAGGGAACCATTTTGTCTCAAGTAAAATCGGTATATAAAGTACATGTAACTTTGACATGATTTGCTTTTCGTTTTGTTAGCTCACTATGTCATAGTGTAAAAAATAAATGTTAAAACACACGTTATAGTTATAGTTTAGATATATTGTTAAAGGTACATGGGTTGTCTGAATCTTTGTCCATAGAATGTTCTTGACTTTTGTGACAGTTAGCCCTAGATTGCTACATTGATAATAAATATAATGAGTTTTATGTACATATTATATTACTTTGTTACTATAATAAGCAACATATAGTTATTTGCAAATTTGGAAAACGAAATGATGATAGTAAGTGCTAAAAGAAATGCCATTTGAATAAAAATATATTCCATGCTTAAACATTTGTTTCAGTTAGTGTAGTAGCCTTAGTTGAAAGTCGTTGACCTTCTGAAGTTTCTACATGATCAAAGTCTGGTCGAAATAGAATTTTGACACGCTAAAATAAAAACAAATTACGGGTTAATAAATACATTCTGCGCATGCATTCATATATAATATTTAAGTATGATAAATCGAGATGTCGATATTATATATTAGAAAAATACTGTTGTATCGAGGTAACGATATTTTTTTATTTAGATAAAGCTTACTCTGTGTAGAGGTAAAGATATATTTCTGTCGTGGTAAAGATATATTTCATCGAGATCACGAGAAACTGTACTGTTTCATCGTGGTAAAGATATTTGTTATTTTTCTGTTCGGCATTTGCGGGCGATTCATGTGCAAAAATTGACTTGTCTTTAAAATTAAGTAAAAGTCGACAAGTTGAAAATATTTAACCCAAGAACAACCTAACGAAAATCCCTTTTTATTTCTCGATTCATGATACATGCATTCTCTTTTACTTACAAAAAAAATCAAATTGGTGTCTCAAATTAATAGATTAGGAATTAAGACAAACAATTAACAATTAGTATATTTATTTCATTAAATTATAAAATTACTTTGTAAAATAACTATACCTGCTTCAATGTTCCGGACGTTGTCACACATTTGTAAACCATGTAGACAGGAATACAAGAGACCGACGACAAAGCCATAAGACCTCCAATTATGTGTGCCCATGTCGGATACGGGTACTCAATATATTTAATTGGCTCAGAATTGACCAGGGAATAGATGAAGATACCCTAAATAGGTGAAAATAAATTACGCTAAAATATTAGTGAAAATAAAGTAGCTTTTTATCAATATATTACGTATCGCTTTTTTGTTGTTCTTTTCATTTGTTTTGCACAGAACGCGTCAAAATTATTAATTTTTAAACGTGTCTTAATATTTTGTTCATCATGAACACTATTTTAACTAGCAAATATTCTATAAAATAAAATTTGATAAATTAGTATTCTTAACATCTGCTGCTAAATATTTTTCATCAAAAGACAGACCCAAATATTAATATTTTTAATGTTTCCACTCTTATTCGATTTTCATAATCGGCCCATTTGAAGCAAGATAATAGACAGCATTAAGTAACAGTACCATTGTAAACATTTGCAGTGCAGATAATAACAACCGAAAGATAATGTGAATATGCGTGTCATAAAAAAAATCCGCACGCAAATTCACATACAAACTCGGTCATGGATTTTCCCCGCCTATTTCAAAATGATATCCTACATGAATCAACGATTTTATATTGTTCTATTTATTCTATAATTTAATATGAGCTTCCAATTTAACCAAACTTGCTTATATGATCGTCAAATATCTATATTAATCATGTTCAAACAAAACTTTAAATACCCTTCGAATATTATTCAAATTTGATATAAAACAATGCGATTACGCAAAAACAGTATCAACGTTGATGTAAGAACAGAGTGCATGGTAAAAGTAGGAAACGTACCAAAGTTAGAGCTGGAGTAGTAATGAGCCAGGTAACCTTAAAGAAAACGCTTGGGTAATATCCTAACATATCCTTTAACTGGTCATAAAATCGGTTTACACCTACAAAATTAAAATGACAACTAAGTTCCAGACAATAAATTTTGTTACGCCTGACGCGCATTTTGTCTATTCAAGACTCATCAGAGGCGCTCGTTCAAAAATGTTGAAAAAAACAAATAAATATATGATTATGAAGAGCATAGAACAATAAAACCAAAATACACCGAATTTGGGAACCAAATTATACCTAAAATAATCAACCTATGTCTGTGGTAAGAAGAATTAGACGGAATTTATTTGACTAAAATGCCTGTTTCAATTAAGTTAGATTATGAAATATTGGAAAGTCTTTCAATGTGTTACAATAACTTGGTTCATTTTCACAAAACTCCTTGTTGCGACAACATTTTACCACTTTTTATACAACCGAAAATTTTTTGCGATCGTATTATTTTATGGCGATGTGGTCGTCGTTTTTGTTGTCGTTGTCGTCGTCTGTAGACACTTTGGTTTCCGTGCGATAACTTTAGTTGTAGTTAACCAATTGTTATAAGATTTTGATATGATGTTTATAACCACTAAAGGAAGGTTGGTATTGCATTTTGGGTTTCTGGCCCTACCAGTTTAGAAAAAAGGGCCAAAAGGGGCTAAAACGGGTGTATTGACAAAACGTCTGTAGAATGTTTAATTTTCTTCCGATTTTGATCATTCTTTTTTAATGTATTCCTCAATAAATTCTGTCAACAAAATTTAACAACACCTTTGATGTATCTTGTACCGTTACATTGGGGTCAAAAAGGGGCCACACCCAAAAAATCGACTTTTTTATTAGTGGTCCGATTTTCAAAATCTTTTTTTCATTGGAGTGCTTGTAAAAATCCCTGCCTGCGTTTTGCAATCAGATTTGCAATATCTCATACCGTTTTCGAGAAATAAGAAAGGGGCCAAAAACGCCATTTATAAAAGTTTGTCCAGGCAAATAGTTTTTTTACCAATATTAAGTTGTAGTGGGCCAGCCAATTGTTATGAAGTTTAAATGTGATGATTATATCCACTAAAGGGATGTTGGTTTTGTATTTGGGGTTTGTGGCCCCTACTGTTTTAGAAAAAAAAGGACCAAAAGGGCTTAAACGGGTGTATTGACAAAACTGTTGTAGAATGTTAATTATTCATTCAATTTTGGAAAAAAAATTGTTGAAGTGCTCATAAAATTCTGTCTACTAAATGTGTCAATGATTTTGATATGTATTTCACCATTACTTTGCTACAGGGGGCTTAAGACAGGCCACGCCCATAAAATTCTTTTTAGGTCCGATTTTCAAAATTTTTTTTTCATTAGATTTTTTGTGAAAATCCCTGTCTTATTTTTAAACGGGATGTGCAATATCTTTTACCGTTTTTGAGAAATAAGGGTCAAAGGGCCAAAATAGTAAATTAATACATATAAATAAGGTTTTTTGTATTAGATGTTGATGTAAGTATATATGTGTCAAAAATGCATTTTTAAGTCCACCACAGGATGCATGTGTCAAAAAGCTTTGTAAGTCCACCATGGGCTTCATGTGACCAAAGCAATGGACTATCCATATCGGGCCTTTAACGTATTGGGTTAAACTTGTTGTGGTCGTATCATGCTGCGCTTGGCGTAGCTTTTTATTCTCATTTAGAAGGAAAGAGGTAATTTGGTGTTCCATAAAACCAGGTTTAACCCGCAATTTCTTTTGAAAATCCTGTACCAAGCTAAGGCAGGACTATTGCAATCTTCAATATTTCCGGTTTTGTTTGCCTTGTTTTTTCTTTTCTCGTGGATATTTGAGATTTATCCTCCTATCAACATTCCTAGACAAAGCACAAAAACTAAACACACAATAAAAATCAAATCGATCAAAGTCCAATTCCACAAGAGAGAACCTAAGACAAAAAACAACAAGAACAAACAAAAGGACGGTAAAGGAACTCTCTATATAACGCTCGCTGTTACTGACAGCTAGCTGAGAATCATCAATCGACTGATGTAAAAAAATCACACATATCGATTTTAAATCCGTCACAACACTTCAAACAATAATGATTTAGTGAAGTGTCATCACACAAAACCGACATGCTTGATCGCTATAGTGCTTAAAAATGACACTAGTAAAACGTTTATGGAAGTTTTAAAGTAAGTATCGAGTTATCAATATTTCTGCCAAAAAACACTAAATTCAAAGATTTAACCAAAATATTTAATTCATATCCTTTCCGTAATGAAATTTAAGCCATTTTTTCATTTCTAATGGATTGCTTTTAAATTTATGAGCTTTATAAAAAAAAAAACATTACCATAAAATTCAGGATGTGATATCCCTCTCACTATCAAAAAACGACGTGTACAATTAAATTTTACAATAAGAGGTCGATACTTTTGGAAGAATTTAGAAAAAGATTTTTCTAATTTGTGGTATCGATAACCTTGTTTTAATAATATTTCAGTAATAAAACGGTTTTTATTATTAAAATCAGAAACACCACTGCATATCCGAGCATATCTTACTAACTGTGAAATGTAAAACCCCGTATGACGGCGCTTGTTGAACATCTCCTTCAAGAAAATGGAAATTTATCATAGGGAAGGTAAAGTCGTCACGTTTATCATATACTTTGGTTTGTTATTTTCCGTCAATAATGCTTAAATCTAAATCTAAAAAAGGACATCTATCACCGGTGACGTTAGATTTGTTCAAGGTTAATTCAGAAGGATAGATATCTGTAATAAAAGCAAACAAATATTGTCTAAGTATTGAGAATTAAAATGTACAGACCATGTGAATATAATAAAATGAACATATCATTAGACTTCTTCTTTGCTGATTCAAATCGTTAAATTTGATAATGCATTTATAACTGCATATATATGGACTATAATTGATATAGATGAATGATCTACTTTAAAAAAAAAACTTACCGTATCCCCAACCTATCGAATTACATTCAAAAAACATAATAGTCAAAAGACAAAGACCACTAGCGGAATAGTAGTCAAAAAGCTGAAAGACGTACATTCCTCCCTGAAAAAGATATATATATTTAAATAATCTATTAATCGAATTTTGTAAGATAGAAAATTTGTGTGAACCAAAAAAATTAAATCTATGATAGCAATGGAGTAAAGCCAACAAGTAGTCATCTTCGCTAGCCAAGATTTACAATTCGCTATCTCTCATCTTCAACCTTTGCAGATCTAGAAGGTTTGTTTGTAATCTCAACATTTTAATTACCTCTCTTTAAGCAATATCTGTTCCAAATTAAGAATTTTATTTTCATTCAAATTGTTGCAAAAATAGAAGATAAATTCATTTCATTCACTACATACATTAATTAGAAGATCAAATAAAGGTTTTCTTGGTGTAAGATTTGATCAATACTACTAATAATTTTTGCAAAAATGATAATTATTTATCACCTTTGTAAACCCATGATGCTGTAAAAATGTAAATGGAACAATTTGAATAGAAACTCTCACTGCTGCCAATCAAATTAGAGAATATATGACCACGAAACCTTGGCCATAGAAGATGAGTGAAAGCGGATTGTAACCCTTGGCTAGCGAAGATGACATGTAGTCCGATAAAGATAATTGTTCATAACTTATTTTGTTTGGTTCAATTAATTTACGGATCAATTGACCTTCTGAGTTTTAATTAATATTTTTCTTTTCTTCAATATACTCTACGAGCTTTGTTTTATTTAGGATAATAATATTTTTTCTAGAGAATCGTATAAACCATCCCTCAGGGTGCTGAACAGTTTTAGCTGCAAACTTACCCAGCAACGCACAATGCGAAAAAATAAAATTGCGAAAATAAATAGGGTAACAATACCCGAAATATGATATTTCTAGCATTTGTCTATGATAGAATAAGCAATGCGTGCATGCAAAAAGAGACTATAATATGCAATATGTTGACCAACCTCTGTAACCATTGAGAGACCAACGCAATATGACAAAACACAAACTGCTAAGACGAAAATCTCTCTGTGATTTCCGAAAACAGGGTATTCATCTATCAACGCCGTCAAGAAACCTTCCACTGTGCAAAACTGAAAAAAAGAAAAAAAACATGTTTTTACTATTAAAGACCAAATTATACCAACATTTTTAAAATTGCGGGAAGATACAGGTTGTATGGTATGCTTAGATATATGAGTATTTGTGTTCTGAAATAAATGGAATGTTAAATTCCTGACACAGATAGATTGACAACGAACTATTGACACAACTGTAGCTCGAAATAATTGGTCTAATACAATATCAATATAATTTCAGCATTAATTCCTAATAGCATGCAATTAATTGTACATAAATTGATTACCTGACTATCCACTCCAAGTATCACAAGCATCAGAAAAAACAGTATAGACCAAAAAGGTGATATAGGTAGATGTGTTACTGCCTTAGGTTATGCTAAGAATGCTAGTCCAGGACCTATATTACAATTAAATAAAGATTAAAATTTGACCTTTCTTATATTAATAAAATGAAAAAAAACACAAAAGGGCTAATGAGCGTCAAAATGGAAAATGGATCATTTACCTATTCAGATACGAACATGAAAATGAAAAAAAGGAAAAAAAAATATTGATCATCGAAAAGGAAAATGTCATTTTTTTGTTCGGTAAACAGTTAACCGATTGTGCCACAATATAACATTCAATTTTCCCTTTTATCTTATAACCCACATACCTCATACCATTCTATTAGAAATAAATCTAACTAGGAAAAACTGTTTAAGCGCACTAAAACGGATGTCTCCCCTTCCTAAATTTGCCAAAATGACACAAGTTCAACCTTGAGGTCAAGATGTCAAAGTCACAATGACAAACATTGTACAACAAATTGATAAATAATGATACATCTGCAATCTAAAGCTCTATGCCAAAGGATATTTATATAAGTAATGGTCTGGAAGGCTTTGCATGTAAAATTAGCATTTATTTGACCTTGAGGTCAAAGGTCAAGGTCATATTAAGGTCATTCTGGTACGCGACACATCGTCTCATGGTGATTCATCTACATGCCAAATATCAAAGCCCTATCTCAAAGGATTAAAAAGTAATGACCCGGACACACTTTGCATGGAAAATTAGCATTAATTTGACCCTGAGGTCAAAGGTCAAGGTCATATGAAAGTCATTCTGGTACGCGACACATCGTCACATGGTGATACATCTACATGCCAAATATCAAAGCCCTATCTTAAAGGATACAAAAGTTTTGGCCCGGACACGCTTTGTATAAGAAGAAGAAGAAGAAGAAGAACTGATACAAAACAGTATGTGTCCCCCTTCTGGGAAGGAAAGGGGGACATAAATTCATATCAGCTAACCTGATGCAGCAACTTTCGATACAGGTTGATTCTGCTCGTGTGCCATAAACCCCACTACAGAAAATATAACAAATCCAGCGAAAAAGCTAGTACCGCTGTTTAGAAGAGAGATCAAACACGCATCCCTGTTAAATCATAAAGAATAATCATAAGGCATACATAAATTCTAATATGTATACAGTTTTAGATGTCAACTGTCAGCAATATACAGATGGATATAAGCCTTCCCTGTATGCCAACCATTCTTCAAAATCAGGACCAGAAGTCCAAAAGTCCAATTATATGTCTGCTTATTTTTTGGTGTGGATAGGTGAACATACAGATGGGTCTGAACCAAACCTGTATGCAAACCAAACTTAGAAAGTAAACCAAAAGTTTACTTTTTGTTTACTGTCATGTTGGTTTGGTTTACTCTGAGTAAACCATGGTTTACTACTAAGTTTACTTTCAAAAGCAAACCAAACCAGTTATCTGGCTAGTTTGGTTTACTCAAAGTAAACCACGCCAGAAAAGTAAACTTAGTTTACTACGTCAGAGTAAACCAAACCAGGTCGCTGGTTTGGTTTACTCTTAGTAAACTAAACAAGGCCAAGAGTAAACCAAACCAGACCGCTAGTTTGGTTTACTTTGAGTGAGCATGCGCAGTGAAGAATAAACTCTTTACTATCTGATCTGCGCGTCACGCAAATTCACGAATACAATTCATCATCTCTACTTTATTATTATTTCATCAACTATTGGATACCTGTTCGAAGTTGGAGTAACTCAGAGTAAACTTAACAAGATTCAAAGTAAACCAAACCAGGCCGCTGGTTTGGTTTACTCAGAGTAAACTAAACAAAATTAAAAGTAAACCAAACCAGGCCACTGGTTTGGTTTACTCAGAGTAAACTAAACAAAATTAAAAGTAAACCAAACTAGTGGCCTGGTTTGGTTTACTCTACTAAGTTTACTTTGGAAAGCAAACCAAACTAGAAAAGCAAACCACGGTTACTCTGATTAAACCATGGTTTACTGTCTAGTTTAATCGAGTAAACCAAACCAAACCAAAAAAGTAACCTAATTGTTTACTATTGGTTTACTTTTGTACAGGTTAGGTTTGGTCCCATCTGTAGGTCTACTCGAAATTTAAATAAAATTTATAATAAAAAGATAGATAAGACTTAATTACGTTAATATAGGTCAGATAGTCTATACTTATAAATGTTGTTGTTGCGTTTGTTGTAGCTTCCGAAGGCCATCAGTGTTCCAACACATAATCCATAGGATACAAAAACTTGTGTGGCTGCATCTACCCAGACCTTAAAAAATAAGTATGTCTACATTGTTGTACCATACCTTCTATCATTATTTAGTTTAGAATATATTGTTAAAAAAAAATACAACAAAATTCCAGGCGAAAGCTTCTGTATTTTGTTCATAATAATTTTCATATCCTACATTGTCCTACATGTCCTATTATGTTCGACTTATAAAAACCTTATATATTATATGTTAAGCAAATTTTACAGTGTCACACTATTCTATGTTACTATATACTTTAAGGACTTAAAGATCGCAATGGAAGAGGGAGGTTTGGCGCCATAAAACCTGGTTTAACCCACCATTTCGTTTGAAATGTCTGTACCAAGTCAGGACCATTGCGATCCACCAATTCTCCGTAATGACTGATTCGTTTTTGTCATTTTCTCTGGACTATGAGATTGATTATTCAAGTTCGGTTGTTTTGTTATTACCTTTATTGATTATACATAAGGAGTTACAAGACAGTGATCACGTGACCAGCCAAAATTAAACTTCAAAATTACCGCAGAACTTTGTTTTAGAAGGTTTCTTAAATAAAAAAAAATATTTCTTACATGCTTTAGCCATGTGTAAGCCTTTGAGTTTGATTTGAAATTTTTTTGAACAATTTGTTTTTGTACATTTTTGTTTTATTTTGATAATAAATATCATAACACCAAGTAAAATGCTGTTTCTGCTTTTTTGCAAACGGATAATTTGTGTCAAAATTAACCATTTTGGGGCACTTTTTGTCACACTTTTCTCTATATCTGAAAAGCGAAATGGGAAGCACCCTTTTTTCTTTTCATTTTTCTAATGCATTAGACAAGCCCTATATGATATAAAAAATTGCAAAACTTCAATGATTAATTTGTTTACACAGAGATTATAATCCTTCCAAATTGGTAACTTTCTTTAAATATCCAATGAAAATCAACCCGACTGTTATATCAAAAACCAAGTGGATAGTATGTCCTTTTCGAGTTAAATTTTCAAAGAGCATGTCAAAGCGCATCCATTAATAAATTTTAAAGAAAATTCATTGACTGGAAAATTTGATGTATATGACATGTACCTCCTCAAGAATATTATATTTTAAAGAAGCCATTGTGTCATGTCTTAGAAAATACACTTTTAAATATGTTCCTAAAACATATAATGCATAAGACATTATCAAGATTAACTTCATTATCATTACATATTAGTGGTCCTGTATTTGATGTTGGAAAATTGACACCAAAAGAGACTTATTCATTTTAGTAGATATTTTTACCTGTGATTCCTTTAGTTTGGAAATATCAGGTAAAAGGTAAAACTTAATGCCCTCTACTGCTCCTGGGAGTGTCACACCCCTAATAAGTAGTATCACTAGCAAAACATAAGGAAGAGTGGCTGTCACATATACCACCTAAATAGAAATTAGAATATATAATTCTGAAATGAAATATTAAAGCACATGCCTGTTCCAGAACTATACACAGGAAAAATTGCAACATATGTTAAACATATGTTTGAAAAAAATATACTGTTATCATTACGTTAAACATATGATTATCTTATGTTTGGTGCCCAGATGATAAACATATGTTTGAAAACATATGTTCATCATATGTTCTATGTTTTCATATGACAAACATATGAATTAAAAAAATGAAGAAAAACCGTTTTAAATAATTTGCAAATGCATAACTCACATTTTGAATTTTAAGATGTGTGTTATCATATGTTAAACATATGTTCGTCATATGTTTTATGTATGTTTGAAAACATATGATTACCATATGGGCACCAAACATAAGGTGAACATATGCTTTCGAACATATGTTTAACATATGATGAACATATGTTTAACATATGTTGCAATATTTCCTGTGTAATTTTTTCGGTGTATCTTCCATGTTTTGTCTTTTCTCTTGGACATTGAGATTGATACTCCAAGTTCAGTTATTTTGTTATTACCTTTATTGAAATCGATTTTACATCTCATTTTAGTACCCAAAAAAAATTGAAAAAAAGTTTTATATTATCAGCAATTTTTATTCTCCACTTTTGTGGTAATAACTGTCCAGCTTATTTACAAGAATTTATCATTTTTCTACCATTCACATACCGGTATGTGTAGAAAGGTACTGCGTCTTGTTTTTATTTTTCAGTTGATGTCTTACTGTTTTGGGCTTCTTGTACGCCTTGGATTAAAACACAAATGACCAAGAACATCGACTCTACGAAATATCGAGACTATTCAGAAGATGACCATTTTCCAACCATTGGAAGATCATTTGGTTGTGTCATATTAAGTGTTTAATTGTAATACACCATACTTAAAGGAAGATTGTGTGACATTCGCTATAATCGTTTGTAACATTGTTTTATTGGTTGTGTAATTTTGTCCCAAAGGTTATATCCCTTTTTGCTTTACTTCCTATTTGGTTTAACATATTAAGCACGATACCTTTCCTGTCCATTTTATTCCTTTCCATATACAAAAGTAACAAATGACCCAAATAAGAAGTAAACACAAAGCAAGCTGCCATCTAACATTTCCTGGCTCATCTATTCCAGAGCTGATTTGTAGTACGTGTCGTCTAATAAAAGAAGAATCGGTATACTTTTATTATCTCGAAAATGATATGCTATACCTATAGATTAATAAACGTTTTGATTAATTAAATTTTAAAATATTAATAAAATTTGTGTACGCTACACGACCAACATTAAAGAAACGGCAATTTAAAAATCACGACGGAAAACAGCCAGCAGTCTTCAACATGACCAGAGGTCACTGCTTGCTGTCTTGCATTGGCCCAAGACTAAAATACAAGACATAAGATTCAAACAAACCCCTAGATTATCAACGAAAGACCCATTTCTGGACATAGAACAAAGAATAGATATTTGACAGGGACAAACAAAAGCTTTGACAAGGATTCCTGGCTTATGACATGCACATATAAAATGTGAATGGGTTAAAATTTAAACTAGTTTTTTTGGACCAACCTTCCCCTTATTGTTTATCTTTAACATAGCACAAAAAATACATTTTAAGAATCAAGTCGATAAAAGTTCAATCTCCAAGAGAGAACCTGAGACAAGAGTACTATACGAAAACAACGAGACATAAAGGAACTTTCTTGAGAACACTCGCAGTTACTGACAGCTAGCTAAAAGCATTCATCGACTGATGTAAAAAAAAAATCAAACATATCGATTCTAATTCCAACATAACACTTCAAACAACTAATGATTTAGTATTATATCATCACACAAAACCGACATATTTGATCGCTGTAATGATTAAAAACAGTACAATAGTCAAAAGGTAAAAAGATTACGATCAAATTATTAATATTTCTACCAAAAAACACAAGATTTTAATAAAACTTCCAACTTGTATCCTTTCTTTAATATGTTTTTAAGCTAAATTACCATGTCAAGAGGATTTTTTTGAATTAACGTTCCCTATAAACTACATTTCCATAGAATTCGGGATGTGATATTCCTTTTACAATCAAAAACGTTAACAGTTAATTTGTTCAATAAGATACCCATATTTTTGAATGAATTTAGTGAAAGATTTGACTAATTTGTGGTATCGATAACATTGTTTTAGTAGTTTTTCTGTATTGAAACGGTTTCTGTCATTAAAACCAGAAACACCACTGCAAATTTAAGCATATCAGACTATCTGTGAAATGTATACCCCGTAAGAGGGAGCTACAGGTAGATCACCTTCAAGAAAAGGGGAAATTTGCAATTGGGAAAGAAATGTTATCGAGTTTATCATCTACTTTAGTATGCAATATAAGACGATACGCCAAATACATGCATGCTTATTTGCAATATTACTCTTTGTCAATAACTTACAATGTATCATCAAGGGTGAACATGTAACACACAACTAAATATTCAATTGCAGACCTAGATCAAAAGCTAGGACCAAGCATGTTTTTCATGAAAGATAATACTTGCAATGTTTTGATTCCAATGCTACTGATGAGAGGTTACTCCTTGAAATATCGATATATATAGCATATCCAAATTAACCGTTTATACCTGCGTTTTGGTATCTGTAATTTTGCAACAGAATCACATTGTTAATCGACATTGTTAATTAGTGTATGTAATCTCAATAATTTTGTTGAAGTAATTTTGATGTGTGTGTGTGGATGTTTGAAATCGATAACTTACTCCCAGTATTCCCTGATGGGTGACGTTGCATTATGAATATCTAATAAACAAAGAGATGAATTAACATCTGTGTTTGGATCAGTTATGTTCCTAGCGCAGTTCATCGTATTTTGGAAATCAGACATACAGCTCTCAGTATTCCATAAATTGTCACATGTTGACCATGGTAACACTTGTGTAAAGGAACTAAATAGATAGTATGTCGCCCAGGTCAACACCACAATATAATAACAGTTCAACCAGACAGCCATCACAGCACAGGCATAACCAACCCCTGAAAAAGAGTGTAGTTATTAACTGTGTATGTCGTCAATAATTGTTGACGTCATTTTACCCAACACTTTTGCTAAAATAAACTGCGTCGTTTACTTTTCCTGAAAATTCGCTAAAATATGTACTTTAGGCAGCTTAATTTGATTGCAAAATTTTAAGAAAATCTAACCATAGGTTTCTTGGGAAAATTTTCATTGAACATAATGGAGTTTCAACTTTTCATGTTTTGATCATTGAGAAGCCTGATTTCTTTGAATAAATGTGCCTGACTAAAACGTTCAAGTGATATTTAGAAGTTATTTCCCTTAGATGTTCTGTACACCCTTAATTGGTCTTACATTAAGTATATTCAAATGTAGTTTTAGTCGCTATATATGGCCTTTGGTAAGACGAACGTTATGTATGGTTCAGCAATTGTCAAGCATATGCGTTCTACATTCGTTAAATACGCTTGATAGACCTAGCTTTTAAGGAACGTGGTCATTTAAGAGGTGTAGACAGTAATTGATAAGTTTGTTGCAAATTATATGTAGTACACAGTATTATTAGAGTGACAGTCAACGTTATTGAAAGTTTGTTTGAACGTCAGCACACGTTTTTTTAAACGTTAGAGTGTGATCCACGGCTATCAGTTTATAGGTTCATTTGTTTAAAATTAGTATATGTTACCTTTAAATATTGGAGTCACTTTCCATACCCCAAGTCCGCCAATACTGAGCCATTGACCTAAAGCTAACTCCATAAAGTACATTGGCAAGCCAGCAAACAGTGCCGTGGTTATATAAGGTATCAAAAAAGCGCCTTAAACGAAAAACATCTGAAGTGTTGTATAACTACCATTCTGACTGTTATACCATCCATCATACCTCATGCCAAAGTAACAAATATTAATATTTTATTTTTTTAAACTAAATAATACTAAGTTATTTTTTTCAAATTTAAATTGAATTTAAGAAATAAATATATAGGAAATCGACATTAAAAAGACCTAAATAGAAATTTATCACCAGTAAAAAACTGCAACCATTCCGGACCACTTGAGTTAATTCATATTTTCTAATATCATTTTTTAATTATCAAGGTTAAAATGAAAATTTTGTTGAAATTTCTTATCTTGATTTTTTTAATAATAATTATACTGAACTTGTCATATAAACATGCAGAGAACAGTTCATGACAGAGACACACATGACATACTTAAAAGATAACTATGAAGATAATAGTCAGAACAAAAATAATGACTGACATTACCATGTACAGTTCAAGACTGGTGGGAACTGTAATTAACCAGAATGTATCTTGTAAATGCTGGTTTTGTTTGGTGCAATATCATCAGTAAATATAAATTTCTATCTTTTTACTGTTTCTTTGACTGAAGTAGCGATGTCAGTTTATATCAGACTATTTCATTTACTTTGATTAAAATTTTACTGATATGGTTTTAACTGTCATTGCTAGTCATGTATAGAACTTTACCTTGATTTAAATAAAGGTATTTATAAAATTACTAAACTTGGAGAATAAATCTCATTTCTTTATAAGAAAAGACAAAACAAGTAAGACATACCGAAAAAATTGAAGATCGCAATGGTCCTAACTTGGTACAGGCATTTCAAAAGAAATGGTGGGTTAAACCAGGTTTTGAGGCTCGCTAAACCTCCCCCTTCCATTGCGAACTTTTGGTCCGGTAGTTACAAAATACGAAACATATTTGTGAAGACTTTTTAGTAAAACAACTCAGTATAACAACCAGCCAAACGCTAATCAAAGCCAGAACTAACCATTCCGTTTAACATGATTTTGAATATTTTTTACCAGTGGCTGATAACGAAGAATATGAACCCTATATGTCGCTTAGCAACATGTAATATGCGACATAAAAATTGAAACAACGCCATGTTTCGATACTCACCACCACCATTTTTATAACAAAGATATGGAAATCGTACGACATTTCCTGTCCCAATGTTTAATCCGATACATGCCAACAGAAATTCGAGTTTGGTTGCCCATGTAGTTCTCTCATTAGTTATAGCATGATAATTCTGGATATTGTTAGCGTCTAGTGGTTCTAGCTCCCTTGTAGTTCTTTCATTAGTTAAAGCATGGTTATCCTGGATATTGTTAGCGTCTAATGGTTCTAGCTCACTCATTTTCAATACATCAACTGTAATTTATTAGTTTAATTCAATTCAATTCAAAATTTTTAAATACAAATACCAAAACAGATGTAAAACGGTTAATTTGGTAATGCTGTATATGCATATTTCAAGGAGTAGTCTCCCAGTAGTACTTCAATCAAACTATGGGAAGGTCGAAAACCAAAAGTATTGAACGAAAAGTACTCAAAACCAAAAAAGTTCGAACAGAAAAGCCAAATCCAGTACCGAATATATCGACCATGTGCAGAACAAGAAAAGAAACCTTGTATTTTATAACCCCGCTTCGAAGAAGATGGGCATATACTGTTTAACTTGTGTCCGTAGTTCCGATGTTCCGTAGTTCCGAGGTTCCGTCCCACTTTCCGTCCCGCTCTTAGTACTTTTGTACTTTATACATGTTATACTTGACAGATTTTAATCAAATTGATAGAACCTTATGAGTTGTTGGTCCCACACATTCTTTAAGTGTAGGGGGCCCAGGGGCTGTGCCATGCCATTCAAAATATCTCACAAATTTCAGCAGAATATAAATACCCTTTTCTTTAAGTTTATTTACAAGACTTAGGATTGGAATCTATATTTTCAATTTTCAAAATGACTTTGATGACATCTCCATCTCATATATCTCCAGGAGCTTGAGATAAAGGACACAACGGAATCTAGGAAGTCTGCTTCATATTTAGATCTTCACCTCGAAATTGAATCTGAAGGACGACTTTCATTAAAGCTATATGACAAACGTGATGATTTCAACTTTCCAATCGTCAACTTCCCATTTTGTGTAACAACATTCCACCCGCTCCTGCTTATGGAGTCTTCGTATCACAGTTGATTCGTTACTCCAGACTTTGCAAGATACATCAATATCCTTGGCAGAGCGTCACGTTTGACACAGAAATTGCTGACACAGGGTTATGTTGCTCCAACGGTTGCCGTCTTCACCTGAGAAATTT
Source organism: Arcuatula senhousia (assembly GCA_963971305.1). Lineage (NCBI taxonomy): Eukaryota > Metazoa > Mollusca > Bivalvia > Mytilida > Mytilidae > Arcuatula > Arcuatula senhousia. The sequence goes on along the minus strand of OZ020317.1, from coordinate 8,826,662 downwards.
TACTGTACACACCGTGCATTCGTAGACAAATATGGGATTTCTGTTTCTCAAATGAGTGCAGATGCTGGTTTGTTGTAGAAATTTGTGTTGCCTTTCTTTACCGGATTTGACACACTGAATTGGAAATTAGCATCACGACGGGTGTGCTGTAGCAGACAGGAACCGCTTAGTCTTCCGGAACACCTGAGTTCTTTCTTGTTACGACTTGCTTTCGCCTTGTTGATTTCCGTTCGGTTGATTTTGTGTTTTGTGTTTCTTCGTGCTGTTTTTGTTCGTGTTTACCGGTTTCGTCGTTGCCCTTTCGGACTTTTGACACTTGAATGCCCCATTGGTGCCTCTTGCTTCCTTGATATATATATATATTGTTTTTCGCTGTTGTTTTATGCTGATGACACCAGCAAGCTTTCCTTGACATTTTTTATAAATATTGTGAAATTCAGAAAAGTACATAAAAAAAGAAAACCCCAAACATAATACCATCCATTGTTTTCTGATAAGTAACCAAAATTGATCGCACGAAATTTTACACTAATGGCAGTTTTGCTGTTTTTTTTATGTTTTATGTTACACTTTTTTGTGTAGTTTTCGTTTATTAAGACTGAAAGAAGCAGAGCTACCAATAGGTATCCGATCGTCAAAAGTTTGAAAGGACAGATACAAAACAAGTACAACACCAACGAGTGCATTATGTCTTCCGTAACTTCTGTAAAATTTCTCGAGTGAAGACAGCAACCGATAAGCAACCCTGTGTTAGTAAATTTTTGTGTCAGACGTGACGCCCTGCCAAGGTAATCGATGTAAGTCTCATATGCTCTTGAATAACGAAATTAATTGTGATACGAAAACTCGATAAACTGGAGCGTACGGAATGTTCATTCTGGGCATGTATTAATATTGTACCTTTCTGAATGTCTGTACCGATTTAACTTAACTTGTGATATCTAACATGTATATTCAAATTGTAAATTCCATAGATTTATATACTATCAAGATAAGATACTTTGTGATTAGTTAGTCTTACCGTTTTTGTGAACGCAAAAATGACAGTGTTATGATGTACAATTTGGGAAACTGATGTGTGTTTAAGTATTCTGCTTCCTGGTCACTTACTAGTACAAAACTGTAAATAGTTACTTATCATTAATTATTAATTTAGTTATGCTACAAGGCGTGACATAATATTACATGGTTAAACAGTATATTTTATTAATTTCCTAGCAAATTTTAATTTAACGATTCAATCTATCATATACAATTTTCATAAATTCACCATGAGGGTAATAGATAAAAAAATATTAAATCGCCCAGCGGGTGATAATTTTTTAAACATATTTCCCTCCCGAGCGCCAAGCTCGTGCATAGCGTCAATTTGACATTCTTAATCAGTTGTATAATAAATGGTATTAAACTTCAAAAATATTTTGTGCAAAGTGCTTATTTGAAATAACACTTGTATACATGCACTAACAGAAAAACATCTAAACAACTATAAAAGTGTTTGCTAAATTTATTTAATAGGGCAATATATTATTTCAGTTTGAAGAAAACAAATTAAAAGAGTTGAAAATCCGTGCGTAAAAGTACTTAATTCATTCAGTATAATAAGTTTAATGACAGATAGCTGAGAGGGTGATAGAATAGATTGCTACCCTTCGAAAAGACATTGTCAACCTCGGCTGCGCCTCCATTGACAATGTTTTTATCATGGTATCAGTCTACTCTATTACCCTCTCTTGTAACAGCACCACATACACGGCTACAACACTGTCTTAGGAGGAAATCATTGACAATCACAAATCTGTCATTTCCTCCTTCGGCCTTTCTGTTGGTGGCAGTGAATAGGACATTCCATCCCTGTGTTGGATTCCTGAATTACATAAAAACCATACAAACAGCGGTTCATTGCAGGGTCGTCCAAATGTACAACTAAGCCTTTCAGTTCTGTTGACTTCAATACTTACGGCAATAAAATCCGGCCTCCAGAAATATTACAATTGTTGTTATTCTAGAAATTGTGGCAATCAAATGTGGATCCTGAAAAATTCGAAAGAACTGATGGAGATTCTTAACTCTAATTCAGTTTCATCTTGTAACAGCATCAAAACATTCGATTTCTCCACACTTTACACTTCTATTCCACATGAACAACTGAAATCGCGATTGGCACAGCTAATTAAACGAAATTTTTTTTCAAAAAGAAAAGAAAACGTAGGTACAAATATCTTGTAGTCGATTACACCAAGACTTACTTTGTCATCAATGAGTCTAAGAAAAAGAACAAATTTACAGAAAACCAAATAATAGACATGCTCAACTTTCTTATTGACAACATAATTGTTCAGTTTGGTGGACGTGTTTTTCAGCAAACAATAGGGATTCCAATGGGCACAAATTGTGCACCTTTGCTTGCTGGTTTGTTTCTTCATTCATATGAAACAGACCTCTTACAATCTCTTCTGGACAAGAAATACCGTAGACTAGCTCTCTCTTTCAACGTCACATTCTGATGATGTCCTTTCACTAAACAATTCTCGATTTGGTGACTTCTCCATCTCATATATCCCCATGAGCTTGAGATAAAGGACACAACCGATTCTAGGAAGTCTGCTTCATATTTAGATCTACATCTCGAAATTTACACTCAAGGAAGACTTTCAACAAGTCTCTATGTCAAACATGATGACTTTAACTTTCCAATCGTCAACTTTCCCTTCTTGTGTAGCAACATTCCGTCCGCTCCAGCTTATGGAGTTTACGTATCTCAATTTATTCATTACACCAGAGCGTGCAGGACTTACATCGATTTCCTTAGCAGAGCGACACGTCTGACGCAAAAATCGCTCACACAGGGTTATGTTACAACTCGGTCGCTGTCTTCACTCAAGAAATTTTACAGAAGACATAATGCTCTTATAGACAAATATGGGATTTCAATCTCTCAGATGAGTGCAGATGTTGGTTGGTCATAGGGTTTTGTTTTGTCTTCCTTTACCGGATTTAACACGGTGAATGGACTATTGGCAACGCGACAGGTGTGCTAAAGCAAGCAGGAACTGCTTACTCTTCCGGAGCACCTGAGTTTACTCTAGTTTCGACTGGAGTTCGCGTTGTTGATTGATATTCAGTTATTTTGTGTTTCCATGTTTTATATGTTGTCTGTTTTTGTCCCGTTCTTGTTGGTGTTTACTGGTTTTGTCTCTGCCCTTTCGGACTTTTGACATTCGGATACCCCATTGGTACCTCTGCTTCTTTCAGCTATATGTTATTTATATAACTTTCCATGTTGATACAATCTTTATCTATGGAAAGGTGAAGTTAGGAAAATATGCAAAATATTACGCTTCTACATGTATATCGTGTTCTTCCTAATAGAAAAACGTACTGGTTTCTTTAATCTCTAATCCTGAAGAATAAATTGAAGAAATCCATCTAGCCAAAAAGCGTTGTTATAATTATTCGAATAGAAATTCGATAGTTTCAAAAGTTCAGAACCATCGGTAAAACAGTCTTATATATATTCAATTATTTCCTTTCAGTGAAAACGTGTAATAATTTCCAAAATCAAGGATGACGTTTTAGTATACATGTTTAATGTTAAATGTCCTTGTTCTTTATTATTGCTTGAATATTAAAGGTCCATATATTTTCCTTTGTGAATCAAGACGATTTACTGATGTTAAAGTGCCAACATTATCTTAACATTACCATCAGCACAATGGGTAGAAAATACATAAAATTTAAATAATAAATGAATAGAAGTTATATAACAAGTCGTGAATAATTGAGAAAGTACGATGAACATTTGAATAGAAATTTCCTATAGTACTCCTTTAAAGTTAACTCATTGCCATAAATAAATGATGAACAATCAAGTCCTCATTATAACAAATATATTTCTCCGTTTAAAAGTCTGTTGTCATTTTCCGACTTTCTATATTTACAAAATTTTCTTCACATGCTTTCATTTTCTTTCTTTCAATCGCAAGAGACCAATCAATGTGGCTGTGATAAGTGTTTTTTGTTTGTTTTTTTACCACTGCTTCTACTACTTGTCAGGTGAATTACCTCCCTTTGTTCCAAGGGAGGTTATTGGCGGGGAAAGTTTTGAAAATATGTGAAATTTTGACAGTTTGGAATCTGATTTATTAAAAGATTGTCTCCAACTACCAATTTTTGCTGTCGATTCTCAATCTACAAGAGCTCTTGTCTGTTAATCAATTTAGACATTTCTGATTCATTGTTGCATTTTTGTACAATTAGTTATTTTTAAGACGTGCTTATAAAAGGGTTTTGGATGAAATATAAAAAAACTATGGACATTTTCTTTGATATAACCACCAATTTTATTTGAATTCCATTTAATTTTGATAGTGGTTATTACAAAACATTAGTTTACTTGCTTCAGCGATTTTGAAAAAAATTGAAATTTTCAAAATTCGAATTTTTCAATGAAAAATACCCTGTTGCCATGGTAACAACAAAAATATGACCATAGTAATTTGTTTTTAAATATATATGTATGTAGGCTTTAATGTAACCAAATATCAAAGAAAACAATTTGTTTCCACATTCCACTCTTTCTATATAAAAAAGTTCAATGGTTACTGACACGGCCTCTTACGTAAAAGTGTGTTACATTTCATATTATATATAGCACAGTTTTAACTTTAAGGTAATTGATATAGTCCTTTTTAGAAAGTATTTTCCGGACTTGCGGACCTCAGCAATCTTTTACTTATTCACTACAGGTTTACGACTTCTGGGTCGGCCTCGCTTAAAAAATCTGTTGAAATTAACTAAATTCGTCAACCTGTTTAAACATTTTTAAATCTGTCTGCCACAGTCTCAAACTACTAAAACATACGTGATCATCCAAGACTTTACTCCAAACCAGTTTATTTGAATCGGGAAGGGGAAATTTCGCCAAAAACAGATAGGGATAAATTGATGTTTTCCTTAGCTCAACGTTGATCACACAATGTGGCCGACCCACAAAGGGAAACTACTCTTGCAAGAATTAAAATAAAAGACTCGGAATCGGAATTCCGAATGACTTTTTTAAAAGGACTATAATGCAAACTACAAATGTAGTATAAGTTTTGAGATAGCAAAATTTAACTTATTTAAATAAAGTTATCACGGACAAAAATAATGCTGACACACAAAAAAAATAGTCAACGCACACGGAATGACATGAATTGAACGAAGTAATTTACCACGGACAGAAAATAAATCTGATTAGATACAAGATAAATTAAATTCAGGTAAAACATGTCTGGGTTAAAGGTTGCTCAATTTCAATATCTTCTAAAAACTAGCATATCAATTACTCTGTGAACCAAGACCTTTTGTGTCTTAACATAAAGGGCTCCCGGGATCTTGAACCGCTCACTTGAGTTGTATACCTTTACAGGCTATGAAGCAAAAACTATTTGACAGTGAAAGAATAATAATGTTATAAGGGTTCATCTTACGACATGGTGTTACTTATTACAGTAAAGTGTAGAGTATTATTTTTGCAATTGAAAGCGTTTTACTATTTGCCTCTTTTTTGTTATTCTAATGGGAATATAATGAAAAATCCCACAACTTTGACCCTGTTTCATATTTTGTAAATCTTCAATCTGCTTGACAATGTTCATTTAAAAATTCTCATTTATTATTTATGAATTTTAAGAAATTGAGAAGAAGAAATTGAAAAGGGGTGATAACTCCAGCGCCATGAGCATGGATTGTTTGATCTTCTTTAAAAAATCAAGATAGGAAGATCTGGTGCTGATCGCTTTAGTTCTCAATCAAACTTTCAAAATATGTTACTGCTTTAGCTTGTAAGCTTTTGTCATTACTTTGCATTCGCAATCATTCTGTCGTCTGTTCGTCCGTCTTTAAACTTTTTCGAACATTAACTCCTATCAGACTATCAGTCCAATTGCTACCAAACTTGGAACAGTTTTTGTTTATTAAAATATGTGCTACACTTTGTTTTATTTTGATAGTTTTATTCAGAATACCTGTTGCAATTTCTAGGAACAGCCAAGGCAACGAATTCAGAGCTTCTCCTCGTTACAAAAAACGCATTACAGTGGATTGTAACGCGACAAAAATACTCCCGACATATTTACAATGTATCAATATAATTTCTGATCAAATTCAATGATAACAGATAATTTTATTTACATTTAAATTTTAAACCAGTAGTTATTTAAATGAGATCTTGTACTATATGGATGAGAAGAATCTATGTGTATTTTGACGCCTCAATATGGGTAAGAGTCGTGATTTGAAAAGAACACACAGTTAAGTTTTACTTTCATATTTACAGCGAACTAAATGTGTGTTACCCATAACTGAACACGAGCTCAACAATTTACTTCGGTGTACCTACGCTTAATATTCCAATTGAATGTGTTAGAAATTGAATGGAAATTTATATCCCTGATCAGTTAAAAATTTGAAACTATAGAAATTAAAATGACAACAAAGGTTCAGACAATAAATTTTGATACGCCTAATGCGCGTTTCGTCTATTCAAGACTCATCAGAAGCGCTGTACCCAAAATATTTGAAAATCCAAACATTATATAATTATGAATAGTATAGAACAATAAAACCGGAAATACCGAAATTGGGGTTTTCTTGTTGTGTTGTATGGAGAAAAAAATCGCGTTGACAAAATATTTAGCCCAAATATTTTACTTGTTACTTATAGAAAAGAAAATGCAAAATAACTGTCAAAGGAATGTTAAAAACATAAAATCTATATGACAAAAAGATATTGATTCAGTTGCAAAAATCACAGGTTTAAGCAATATTTCTTAGAGGTAAGAAGTTTTTCGTGAGTTATATTCTACCTATGAGTATTTTTTGTTTTCAGTGCGAGTTAAACTGATCACGGATTTGCTGATTTCATTCGAATTAAAAGCTTGAGTTTACCTGAGTACCAAGAGGTGTATGTATTTAAAGTTGGGTATCTAAATTCGTTACTGACAGTAAAATGAATTATCCTATTTCTATTTAACTAACCATGAGAAATAATGAATGGACATTTGTTTTGAATTTGGGGTAAGGGGAATAACTCCTTAAAGGAATCATCCTACATGTTGACTATATTACATATCATGTAGATCGTGATGTGTTTAACAGTATCCAATTAAAATTTCTCAAATTTCTTATATTTGTTTTAAGATATTAAGCTAAATAAGTACCAAATTCATTAAAAATCTAAACAAATGATAATAACTCCTTTGAAATTACAGGGAAGTTAGATCTTGAGGTGCTGATCATTTTCACTCTGCAAGGCAATTTTCAGTCATTTCCAAAAAACTTCAATTTTCCAATATGTTCTATTTTAGCCCCTGCAGCCATAATTTACGACGAATCAAAAATCCTTACATGAGTTCTAAGTCACTAATGATAAACCAAGTATGGTTGCAATTAGACCTTTGATGTCAGATGAGCTAACTATTAAAAGAGTTACCAGACGACAGACGACGGACGTCAAGCGATGACAATATCTCGCCTGGCCCGAAGGAATAAAGTCAACACTACATTTACAACTGTTGGAGGTAAAAGCTTTAAAATCTTTAATTTCCTTCAGACAATAAAAATAAAATTGCTGAATCAACTGACTGGTGTTATTACAGTGTTTAGTCATCCTGCCATCAGATTTTCAAATCCATGTTCCACTTCCATGACTTCCGCATAATTATATCAGGTTTTTCAATCCACGTCCCGCTTTTTCATAATAATGCAGGGTTTTTGAGTCCATGCCCCGATCCCACATTTTGTGGAAGCGGGAAGTGGATTACAAAATCAGAATTGATAGAACGGTGTTTTGTAAACAAATTCCTTTCTATAGGCATTTATTAACACCGAGCAACTTAGTTTGAAAGCCAAAGATGGGAAACGATTCTTAATTCCAGAAAATTTGAAAAAAAACAATGTTTCACAAGACAAAATCGGTATAAGTATATATAACGGGTGCAAAAAGATCGTATCTTAAAAACCTGACTCTACAAAAAGTTTTCTACAAATTTATTTATAACAAAATTTAAAAGCATAAAAACACCAACATTGATATGATAATAAGAATGATGATTTATCCAAGATTTATTAAGCAAAAATAAGGTTAAAGATGCAAAAAAAAAGCAATAGAAAATGAACACATCGAAAGTAGACATTGCACAATAAAAAAGAAATTAAAGCTTATACCTTCGAGTTTCACTGGTTTATGTATACAAGTACCAGTCGCTGGTCCAATGAACAAAAACGGATATCAATTAACGATTTGCCGGTCTAATAACCAGTTAACAGCGGCAGGCTACAATAGACCTTTTGGAGTGCATCGTGGTGTAACTTAGTTGTTTTCATGTTGGTTTTTTTTAAGTGTCTGACTATTACGTCAGAAGAAAATGTTTTATATGTTTAAACCATTGTTTATTCAGATATACATGTATATGATTGGATATTTTAAAGTGCATAATGCCATTAACAAATTCTTTATATTTATTTGAGGGAGGTGGTGATATGATTATTCATTTACAAATGATGCATTTATTTTTAGTTATGTTTTACCCTTTTGCTTGTCCCATGCTGGGCCCGGGTGGCGAATAAGTCCATAGAAGAGCATAGTTTGTCGTAAGCTGCAACTTAAAGTCTTGGGATTCAGACCTCGGGTTATTGCTCAGCCAACAGAGCGCCAAGGCATGTACCCTAGGTGGATAGGGTGGCCCTCGTCCGCAGAGGTTGTCAGGTCTATAATATGGAAAGACTGACCAAGTGGGCCAACGTGTGTGGAGAGTGCCACGTTCCATGCATTTAAAAATCCCGCTATGGACTGCCAAATAGCCTAGGCTAAATTTTCTGCCCCTACCCTAAGATAGATTTTTTATTTTGATAATAACTAGGAAATTAAGGTTTAGAAAAACAATTACCAAAATGGGTATTTTTACACTATAGTTTGATTGGTAGTTTTTTTAACATTCAAATTGCATTTTCCCTATCATTTATTTTGTATGTGTTGCTCGTATATATTGAAAAAGCTTTCGTTTGTACTTGTTTTTTTATGTTTTCTGTTCCTTGTTTAAATGACCTCAAATCAAAACCTTCAGTCTGTACCTGTGAAAAGTCCCCATTCAAATATAGTCCCTCTGGCCACGTTATCACTGGTGACCTCAACATCGTAGAAAATGACTTACTTGGCGATGTTTTGGCTAAGGACCAAAATATTGTGAGCCAAGACGAATCAACTGGAGCTATAATTTCAAAACAATTATGGATTCAGTTGAGGACTATGCCAGAAAATGGGCCAAAAAAGAACAGGAGAAAGAATGTGACATTTTTTCAGAATGGGTAAAAGCTGTGAGGTCATTGGTTTTGAAAAAAAATCAATTCTTTGAAAGGCTCAATGAGCACTAAGGCAACATCCATTTTTAGCAATGCTGATGTTGCCAAAACATTGTCCACCTTACATGGACAAATATGTTGTTGTACCTGCAGACAAAGCACCAAATAACATCAATTTTGTGTGCAAGAAACACTATATTGACTGTTTGACAGCTGAATTGGGGGTTGGTTGTACCAGCAATAGTACCACATACACGGCTACAACACTGGAAGGGGGAAATCATTGACAATCACAAATCTGTCATTTCCTCCTTCTGCCTTTCTGCTGGTGGCAATAATGATGACATTCCATCCCTGTATTGGATTCCTAAATTACATAAAATCCATACAAACAGCGCTTCATTGCAGGGTTATCCAAATGTACAACTAAGCCTCTTTTTTTTTCTCACAGTCCAGAGAAAATGACAAAAACGAATCAGTCATACCGGAGAATTGGTGGATCGCAATGGTCCTTACTTGGTACAGGCATTTCAAACGAAATGGTGGGTTAAACCAGGTTTTATGGCGCCAAACCTCCTTCTTCCATTGCGATCTTAGGATCCGGTAATGACCATAGAACACAACATAGTTGTGAGACACAATAGGGATATTGAGGTGATCATCTCAGTACAGCAGACCAGTCAAACACTAATTAAAACAAATAACTATCATATCTTTTAACTCAATTTTGAACTTTTCAACCAGTGGCTGATAACGAAGAAAGAAATTTTTTAGGGATCGTATGAGACGTATTTTCTTATAGCCCTGCTCCAAAAGTCGGTCACGAAGAAATCGGTGTCTGATCAAAAAATCTGTGAAATTTGTGCAAGCTCTGGCATATCGAATAAGTTGTGAAATATAAACACCGTATGCAGGGGAAGTAGGTATATTGCTCTGTAGATTAGGAAAATTAATAATTTGAAAATTAAAGTCGTTTCGTTTATCGTAAATGTTTGTACTGAGATGACCACCTGGGTCAAATTCGATGTGCAAATCCAAGAAAGACGTGTTTCGATGGTCTCTTTAATCTTCAATTCTGGAGGATATATTGAAGGAATCCATCTACCAAATGAAGTGTTATGGACAGAAAGGACAAATATGGGATTTCGATCTCTACGATAAGTGCAGATGTTGGTTTGTCATAGGGTTTTGCTGTGTCTTCCTTTACCGGACTTGACACGCTGAAAAGACCTCTGGCAACGCGACGGATGTGCTATAGCAAGCAGGAACTGCTTACTCTTCCGGGGCACCTGAGTTCACTCTTGTTTCGACTGGAGTTCGCGTTGTTGATTGATATTCAGTATTTTGCGTTTCCATGTTTTACATGTTGTCTGTTTTTGCCCCTTTCTTGTTTGTGTTTACTGGTTTTGTCTCTGCCCTTTCGGACTTTTGACATTCGGATACCCTATTGGTACCTCTGCTTCTTTTAAGTAGGGGGTCTATCTGTGACTATTTCAGGACTGGATTTTAATTATGTGCATTTCATTTAGACCATGGGCCAATTGCAGAACCGCGAGCAGTGCCAAATGGCTCGTTGACGGCTGCTTGCGGTTGTCCATTGGGGTTTTTCTAAATTGCCGCTTCATTGTTGGTGGTGTCGCGTACACTTATTCCACATCTCATTATTATCTATCATTAATTCAACTGTATGATGCTAAGCGAGCATTTGGATAATGAATTTCTCAGCAAGTTTCTCAGGCAAAATAAATTAAACATAATGAATTACAAAAAGGCCAATTATCCTAGTAAAATTTCTTCGTAACAAGATATTTGTACAGTTTGGTGGGCGTGTTTTCGGCAGAAAATCCGCATCCCAATTAGACACCATTGCTTGTCGATTTGTTTCTTTCATATGAAGCAGATTTCTTACAAATCACTTGAGACACAAAGGATCGTCGACTTGCTCATTTGTAACATTATCAACTTACTCATCTATACCAATCTGTTTTGTTAATAAAATGGTCATCCTTACAAAAATATTTTAGTGTGTATGTTACAGTAAATGTGTGTAATAAGGAATTATATGAAATTACTGACTTTTTCAGGAAATACATGTACAACGCCATTTAGTAATATCATGAAATTGCTAAAAGAAGTGGCTGTCGATGAAGAAAGTTTCGTTTTGCTAAGATGCATATTTCAATGAGTTACACCTATTACCAGATACAAATTATGTAGTTATTTTATTATACTTAATGAAAGAAAATGCCAAAATGGCATGAAATATAGTCAAAGAAAAAAAATATGCGTTCATTTTTTTCTATTTACTAGTAATTAAAATCACTATTTTAAAGTATATTTTGAAATAAATCAAGAAAATATTTTTGCATCTGCGCTTTTTTGTGTGTACTTTTTTACTATTTTTTATAGTAGGTGATTATGAGATGTGGAATAAGTGTACCGTCATTTACGTAAGAAAGTGGCAATCTAAAATATCTAGAACGGAAGACAGCAAGCAGCCTCTAGTGTGACATTTTTGAAATTACGCCCCCCCCCCCCCCCCCCCCCCCATTTCATTGAACTTTGGATCCGTCCTTGATCATTCCAAAAACGATCTATAAATTGTTTAAGATCATATCAGATATACATATTAAGAAATCTTGCTATTTTTAAAGTGACCAGCGGTCGGGAAATGACCCCTTGATTTTCTATGAAGTGGATATGGATATTGTTTTCATCCTGCCTTCTACTATTAAAAACCATATAAGAGCCTTGATTTCAGTTTGTTCGCTTTTGTGTCCACTATTTTTTATAATTCAGGATATTATTTTACCAAAAACACAATTTATATATGAATTATCATGGTGAGAACAACACCAATTAGAACAACCAAACAACACTAAACAGATATATTACCATGGTCAGAACAACAGGAATAAGAACAACCAAACAACACTAAACGGAAGTACTACCATAGTGAGAACAACACCAGTAAGCACAACCAAACAACACTAAACAGATATACTATCATAGTGAGAACAACACCAATAAGCACAACCAAACAACACTAAACGGAAGTACTACCATAGTGAGAACAACACCAGTAAGCACAACCAAACAACGCTTAACAGATATACTATCATAGTGAGAACAACACCAATAAGCACAACTAAACAACACTAAACAGATATACTATCATAGTGAGAACAACACCAATAAGCACAACCAAACAACGCTTAACAGATATACTATCATAGTGAGAACAACACCAATAAGAACAACCAAACAACACTAAACAGATAAACTATCATAGTGAGAACAACACCAATAAGCACAACTAAACAACACTAAACAGATATCCTATCATGGTGAGAACAACACCAATAAGAACAACCAAACAACGCTAAACAGATATACTATCATAGTGAGAACAACACCAATAAGCACAATTAAACAACACTAAACAGATAAACTATCATGGTGAGAACAACACCAATAAGCACAACCAAACAACACTAACCAGATATACTATCATAGTGAGAACAACACCAATAAGCACAACCAAACAACACTAAACAGATATACTATCATAGTGAGAACAACACCAATAAGCACAACCAAATAACACTAAACGGAAGTACTACCATAGTGAGAACAACACCAGTAAGCACAACCAAACAACACTAAACAGATATACTTTCATGGTGAGAACAACACCAATAAGAACAACCAAACAACGCTAAACAGATATACTATCATAGTGAGAACAACACCAATAAGCACAACTAAACAACACTAAACAGATATCCTATCATTGTGAGAACAATACCAATAAGCACAACTAAACAACACTAAACAGATATACTATCATAGTGAGAACAACACCAATAAGCACAACCAAACAACGCTAAACAGATATACTATCATAGTGAGAACAACACTAATAAGCACAACTAAACAACACTAAACAGATGAACTATCATAGTTAGAACAACACCAATAAGCACAACTAAACAACACTAAACAGATAAACTATCATAGTAAGAACAACACCAATAAGCACAACTAAACAACACTAAACAGATAAACTATCATGGTGAGAACAACACCAATAAGCACAACTAAACAACACTAAACAGATAAACTATCATAGTAAGAACAACCCCAATAAGCACAACTAAACAACACTAAACAGATAAACTATCATGGTGAGAACAACACCAATAAGCACAACTAAACAACACTAAACAGATAAACTATCATGGTGAGAACAACACCAATAAGCACAACTAAACAACACTAAACAGATAAACTATCATAGTAAGAACAACACCAATAAGCACAACTAAACAACACTAAACAGATAAACTATCATGGTGAGAACAACACCAATAAGCACAACTAAACAACACTAAACAGATATCCTATCATGGTGAGAACAACACCAATAAGAACAACCAAACAACGCTAAACAGATATACTATCATAGTGAGAACAACACCAATAAGCACAACTAAACAACACTAAACAGATAAACTATCATGGTGAGAACAACACCAATAAGAACAACCAAACAACGCTAAACAGATATACTATCATAGTGAGAACAACACCAATAAGAACAACTAAACAACACTAAACAGATATACTATCATAGTGAGAACAACACCAATAAGCACAACTAAACAACACTAAACAGATAAACTATCATAGTGAGAACAATACCAATAAGCACAACCAAACAACCTTAAACAGATATACTATCATGGTGAGAACAACACCAATTAGCACAACTAAACAACACTAAACAGATAAACTATCATGGTGAGAACAACACCAATAAGAACAACCAAACAACGCTAAACAGATATACTATCATAGTGAGAACAACACCAATAAGCACAACTAAACAACACTAAACAGATAAACTATCATAGTGAGAACAATACCAATAAGCACAACCAAACAACCTTAAACAGATAAACTATCATAGTGAGAACAACACCAATAAGCACAACTAAACAACACTAAACAGATATACTATCATAGTGAGAACAACACCAATAAGCACAACCAAACAACGCTAAACAGATATACTATCATAGTGAGAACAACACTAATAAGCACAACTAAACAACACTAAACAGATAAACTATCATAGTGAGAACAACACCAATAAGCACAACTAAACAACACTAAACAGATATACTATCATAGTGAGAACAACACCAATAAGCACAACCAAACAACACTAAACAGATATACTATCATAGTGAGAACAACACCAATAAGCATAACTAAACAACACTAAACAGATATCCTATCATGGTGAGAAAAACACCAATAAGCACAACTAAACAACACTAAACAGATAAACTATCATAGTGAGAACAACACCAATAAGCACAACCAAACAACGCTAAACAGATAAACTATCATAGTGAGAACAACACCAATAAGCACAACTAAACAACACTAAACAGATATCCTATCATGGTGAGAACAACACCAATTAGCACAACTAAACAACACTAAACAGATAAACTATCATAGTGAGAACAACACCAATAAGCACAACTAAACAACACTAAACAGATAAACTATCATAGTGAGAACAACACCAATAAGCACAACCAAACAACGCTAAACAGATAAACTATCATAGTGAGAACAACACCAATAAGCACAACTAAACAACACTAAACAGATATACTATCATAGTGAGAACAACACCAATAAGCACAACCAAACAACGCTTAACAGATATACTATCAGTGAGAACAACACCAATAAGCACAACTAAACAACACTAAACAGATATCCTATCATGGTGAGAACAACACCAATTAGCACAACTAAACAACACTAAACAGATAAACTATCATAGTGAGAACAACACCAATAAGCACAACTAAACAACACTAAACAGATAAACTATCATAGTGAGAACAACACCAATAAGCACAACCAAACAACGCTAAACAGATAAACTATCATAGTGAGAACAACACCAATAAGCACAACTAAACAACACTAAACAGATATACTATCATAGTGAGAACAACACCAATAAGCACAACCAAACAACGCTTAACAGATATACTATCATAGTGAGAACAACACCAATAAGCACAACTAAACAACACTAAACAGATATCCTATCATGGTGAGAACAACACCAATAAGAACAACCAAACAACGCTAAACAGATATACTATCATAGTGAGAACAACACCAATAAGCACAACTAAACAACACTAAACAGATAAACTATCATGGTGAGAACAACACCAATAAGCACAACCAAACAACACTAACCAGATATACTATCATAGTGAGAACAACACCAATAAGCACAACCAAACAACCTTAAACAGATATACTATCATAGTGAGAACAACACCAATAAGCACAACCAAACAATACTAAACAGATGAACTATCATAGTGAGAACAACACCAATAAGCACAACCAAACAATACTAATACTTTTGATTTCTTCCTTTCTATAGTAATGAAGCTGACGTTGGGAGAGGTATTAAACTATCAGGCCTGAACAGGGACGAATTGTTTGTTGTTACAAAAATCTGGAAGAAGCACAGGTACCAATGGGGTATCCGAATGTCAAAAGTCCGAAAGGGCAGAGACAAAACCAGTAAACACCAACTAGAACGGGACAAAAACAGACAACATGTAAAACATGGAAACACAAAACAACTGAATATCAATCAACAACGCGAACTCCAGTCGAAACAAGAGTGAACTCAGGTGCTCCGGAAGAGTAAGCAGTTCCTGCTTGCTATAGCACACCCGTCGCGTTGTCAATAGTCCATTCAGCGTGTCAAATCCGGTAAAGAAAGACAAAACAACACCCTATGACAAACCAACATCTGCACTCATCTGAGAGATCGAAATCCCATATTTGTCTGTAAGTGCATGATGTCTTCCGTAAAATTTCTTGAGTGAAGACAGCAACCGATGAGCAACATAACCCTGTGTGAGCAATTTTTGCGTCAGACGTGTCGCTCTGCCAAGGAAATCGATGTAAGTTCCGCACGCTCTGGAGTAACGAATCAATTGAGATACGTAAACTCCATAAGCCGGAGCGGACGGAATGTTGCTACACAGGAAGGGGAAGTTGACGATTGAAAAGTTGAAGTCATCACGTTTGTCATAGAGTCTTGTTGAAAGTCTTCCTTGAGAGTCAATTTCGAGATGTAGATCTAAATATGAAGCAGACTTCCTAGAATCAGTTGTGTCCTTTATCTCAAGCTCCTGTGGATATATGAGATGGAGAAAGTCGAGAATTGTTTAGTGAAAGGACATCATCAATATAACGGAACGTGAGGTTGAAAGAGAGAGCTAGTCTACGGTCTTTTTTGTCTAGAAGAGATTGTAAGAAGTCTGCTTCATATGAATGAAGAAACAAATCAGCAAGCAAAGGTGCACAATTAGTGCCCATTGGAATCCCTTATGTTTGCACGTCCACCAAACTGAACAAATATGTTGTCAATAAGAAAGTTGAGCATGTCGATTATTTGGTCTTCTGTAAATTTGTTCTTTTTCTTAGACTCATTGATGACAAAGTAAGTCTTGGTATAATCGACTACAAGAAATTTGTACCTGCGTTTTCCATTCTTTTTGAAAAAGCTGCGTTTAATCAGCTGTGCCAATCGTGATTTCAGTTGTTCATGTGGAATAGAAGTGTAAAGTGTGGAGAAATCGAATGTTTTGATGCTGTTACAAGATGAAACTGATTTAGAGTTAAGAATCTCCATCAGTCCTTTCGAATTCTTCAGGATCCACATTTGATTGACACCATTTCTAGAATAACAACAATCGTAATATTTCTGGAGGCCGGATTTTACTGCCGTAAGTATTGAAGTCAACAAAACTGAAAGAGGTTTAGTAGTACATTTGGATGACCCTGCAATGAAGCGCTGTTTGTATGGATTTTTATGTAATTTGGGAATCCAATACAGGGATGGAATGTCATCATTACTGCCACCAACAGAAAGGCCGAAGGAGGAAATGACAGATTTGTGATTGTCAATGATTTCCTCCTTAGACAGTGTTGTAGCCTTGTATGTGGTGCTGTTGCTGGTACAACCGACCCCCAATTCAGCTGTCAAACAGTCAATATAGTGTTTCTTGCACACAAAAATGATGTTATTTGGTGCTTTGTCTGCAGGTACAACAACATATTTGTCATGTAAGGTGGACAATGTTTTGGCAACATCAGCGTTGCTGAAAATTGATGTTGTCTTAGTGCTCATTGAGCCTTTCAAAGAATTGATTCTTTTCAAAACCAATGACCTCACAGCTTTTACCTATTCTGACAAAACGTCACATTCTTTCTCCTGTTCTTTTTTGGCCCATTTTCTGGCAAAGTCCTCAACTGAATCCATAATTGTTTTGAAATTATAGCTCCAGTTGATTCGTCTTGGCTCACGATATTTAGGTCCTTTAGCCAAAACATCGCGAAGTAAGTCATTTTCCACGATGTTGAGGTCACCAGTGATAACGTGGCCAGAGGGACCATATTTGAATGGGAACAACGGGTATAATGAATGTAAAGAGAGCTTTATCAAAAGCTTGAAAAAGTAAGTTTGGTTTCGAATCAAAATATGGCGTGATTTCCGTTGCAAAATTCAATAATACATTTTTCAATGCTATAATTTTCATTTATATTGCTAAAATTTTCAATTTCATTGCTATAATATTTTATTCATTTGGTATAAAAAGTAATTTATATTGTATAAATTTCATTTCATTGGTATAATTTTTCATTTATATTGTTAAAAACTTTATTTCTATGGTATATTTCCCATTCAATTGGTAAAATATATTTTTCAATGATCAAATATCTTTTTATATTGTATATTTTTTTCTTTCAATTCTATAATTTATCATTCGTTTGTTATAATTTACAATTTTAATGCTATATTTTCACTTTCTTTGGCAAAACCCATTTTCATTCATATGGTATAATTTTTCATTCATATGCGATAATTGCATGACGGGAAAGCTCAATGACGTCATAAGGTCAAATTTGAAACAATGGCTGTGATTGGTCGGAACAACCACACCCTCCACTATTCTATGAACCGTCAGTAAAGGACTCTAGATAGCATCCCGTACTAACACCATTGTCCCTGCGTGCCTCTAGGGGTGCTACAAATGTTTTAAAAAATGTATTTGAGCACATAATAGACGGGCCTAGGATTCTAAATCGCCCCAAGGTCTTCAGGACCATTCAAAAGAATCCCTCTTTTTATTTATGTAGAAAGAACAACAGAACCTTCCGAAAAAGACAACAGCCCGTTGACCGCGGGGAGGGTTTACATTGTTTAAAATTGGGTGTGTGAGTCTATAAGCCGGGCCTATGATCTCGAATTGGTCTGTGGTTATTCAATGAACCTGTGAACATAGGGGTACATGTCTAATGGATGGTTGAGGCTTGTTTAGGGTATATTGGGATATGGGATATTCACACAATTATTTCATGGGATACGGGATATTTGAGGCAAAACTTACTGGGATATGGGATATTTAAGTCCATTTTATTTACAGGGATATGGGATACTGAAAAAACACTTATTGGGATATGGGATATTTGATGAAAAATTTACGGGGATATGGGATATTGGTACCCCCCCTAAACAAGCCCCATGGTTTGGTATGGATGATATTTTCTTGTTCGGCCGTATTAGTTATATCGTTTTTCCCTGACTTTTTATTTATTTATTTTTCTTGGTTATGTAGCCCTGTTTTTACTAAAGCACACTGTCGATTCGATTGTTGACCATGCAACGAAACACACCATTAACTTGTTTAAGTATAAAATGATGATGAATTCAAATTGAGTGTTTGGACATGAGATTACATTTTTAGATTTTGCATTAAAAATAATATCTTGCTAGATGGAACATTTCTATAAATTGGTTACCGCAAATACACATGGATATAAGTCAGTCAGTTCCATGTCTAGAGTTCATCTGTTTCTTTTCATTTATTTAATTATAGAAGGATAATTTTCATTGAGGGGGGTCAAGGGGGGTCTCAATAACAGCATAGCAGTTAACTGATTTTTCTAATAACAGATAACAGTGAACTAACAATCACTGAAAAAATCTGATAACTGCAAACTTATTTTCCAAATAACAGATAACAGGGAACTCAGGCACCTAATAACAGATAACAGTTAATCAATTTTACCCAATAACACAATAACAGTTAATCCCCTTGCCCCCCCTTCATTGTTACAATGGCAAAAGCTGACGCAAAAAGCCTTTAAAGCTCACATGACCTAACCCATGCCAATGCCACCAATATGCGTCTGTCGCCATCCATTAACTATTTCAACATTTTTCCTTTGAAATCACTGAATCATTTTGACTGAAACTTTGCATGAATAATTTCTGACGTGTTGGCAACACCAAAAATCGGTCCCTATTTTGAAAGGATTTGTTCAAAAGAAATATGACCGCTGTTGCTAATAATAGAACATTGGGTAAAATCACAAGCAACTATGACAGTTCAGAAAAACCCGAAGGATCTAAAGCAAAAGCTCTAACAAGTCTCCATAGTGTCAAAGTTGTCAGATGACCACTTATTGGGGTTATTGCCCCTTTAAGATTAAAAATAGCGATTTTTTTCCATATTTTTTGTCAGAATGGATTTAAGCTGTGAGGTCACTGATTTTGAAAAGAATCAATTCTTTGAAGGGCTCAATTACCACTAAAGCAACATCGATATTTTACAGCGCTGATGTTGCAAAAACATTGTCCACCTTACATGACATGTATGATGTTGTACCTGCAGACAAAACACCAAATCACATCATTGTTGTGTACAAGAAAGACTAGATTAACTACTTGACAGCTAAATTAGGGGTTGGTTGCACCAGCAATAGCACAACATACACAGTTACAACACTGTCTAAGGAGGACATTATTGACAATCACAGATATGTCATTTCCTCCTTCGGCCTTTCTGTCGGTGCTAAAAATGATGACATTCCATCCCTGTATTGAATTCCTAAATTACATAAAAATCCATATGATCAACGCGTAATTGCGGGGTCTTTCCAATGTACCACTAAACCTCTTTCAGTTCTGTTGACATCAATATTGGCTAATAAAATCCGGCCTATAGACTTTTTATTTATTTATTTTTCTTGGTTATGTAGCCCTGTTTTTACTAAAGCGCATTGGGTATTCTCTTAAGATTTTTATCACAGACAAAAAAAAATACCATCCTGCGTTTTGATTATAAATTTAAACACCCCATTATTTTTACAAAGCTCTCTCCAGCAAAGTCAATCATCTTTTCCCAATTTTGTTTTAAATAACACCAAAGTCCCAATAATAATTGTTACCTTGTTTAGAGGAGTTAAACAAGTCGTCTCCTTCTTTTCCGAGGGTGAGTATAAAAACCCTTTCAGCAAAGACCTTGATTTTCTTCACCATTTACAATGTGATATCAGAATTAAACAAATACAAGGCAATGTCACACAGGAGATCTAAAGATACCAATGATCATGGCTTGATAAAGGCCAGTTCAAAAGACACGTTAGTTAAACCAGGTTTTATGGTACTTAATTTTCCCTTTTAATTCCGATTTTAGGTCCGGGAGTAACACACACAATAAAACCATAAAACCAACACATAACATGATTGTAAAACACAATTTATGCAATTTGACTGTAATTATTCCAAATATAGGTGGCTAACAGTGGGTATATCTCTACCGTCAGTTACTGAGAGGTTTGAAGAGCTAGAAAACTATCGTATGTGTCGACTGAGGCGATAGTGTTGTCTTTGTTTTGGGACCTGTTGCAAATTGTCTATAGATCTGCTGCAAACCGGATGGTCGCAGTACAGTTATAATAGCAAGAACAAGTGGTGTTACAACATTTTGTTCAATGTGTAAGCCCTTAACCGCATTGGACCGACTTAAGACCCCAGTAGGTCAAGAGGTGGGGCATCCCGGTCGAAAACAATTTTAGTGATTTTAATGATCTAAGAGACCTTTTCATACGACCGCAAAAGATTTGCGGACGTATAATGGTATGACGATGCCGTCTTAGTTGTCTGTTTACTTTAGTGTTACATAAAATAACTTAAGTTCTAGTTATCCGATTGCTATGAAATTGGACAATGATGTTCCTTATAAGAGGATGGATGGGATTGATTTTGGGGTCCCTCCTTTTTTCATTAAGAAATTGTTACTTCTTTGTTTCTTACCAAAATAACTTTTTTTCTGACTTAACAAATGCTCATAAATTTTACAATTATGTTTCCTACCATACAAGGATGAATGGGATTGATTTTGAGGGTTCTGACCTTATTTGTTTAGAAATTAGGGGCCCAAAAGGGACTAACATTTATAAAATGTTTAATTTTATATGCATAGGTTTTATGCTTTTAACCTTTGAACAATAAAAATCCTTAATCTCTTTTTAAGTCTTATTTTTTCCTTATAAATAGTTTATTGATTAAAATGAAATTTCGAAATACAAAATACAAGAGGCTCCCAGGAGCATGGATCGCTTTACCTGGTCCTTAAGCTATAAAGATCCTTCTATGAGCTGTTATCCATATGAGGGGACATCTGCCAACTTTGGCCCAATAGAGACTTTTCTTAAGCTTAATGGGCTAAAGGGTTGATATAAGCAAGCAACAGCTTTTTCCTATCTGCAATAGTTTTCATTCTATAGGGCAAAAATGCTATTTTTGCCCTTCAAAGGGAGACATCTTACAACTTCGACCAAATGTAGACTTTTATAGAGCTTAATGAAACTTTAAGGAAGCAACAGCGCTTTTTCTCTATCTACAATAGTTCTGATTTTCTTTAGACCCTAGTTTATAAAACCCTTGGACTTTACAAATATTATTGATTAAACAAATAAAAATGAAGATCAGGAAAGCATTTCAAGATTCTGAGACTCTTTGAAAACGGCTCAGAAACTTCGTCCCGAGTAATTGAACATGTGTCCTATAGTCATATCATATATGGTGCGACGTGATTTCCTTAACTCATCCACTTCTTGTACATGTTCATTGAATATATTAAAATCACAGGTGACAAAGGTATTCCAAAGGGAGACTGCCATTTTAGTTTCGGCTAAATATGCTTTTTAAAATGCAATTTCGTTTAGGTATTATAAGAACAATTAAATTGAAGAAACTTTTCTGTGATATGTCTTATGTTTTACGATTTCTCTTTCGGGTTTGCTATACCAAATCAATATGATGTTTTGTAATTAATTCGAATTTGACCTTTTTGTATCCCCCTCCGCCTGAAAAGATTCATGAGATTTTTAATCTTAATAACACGCTAAATAGATTTTACTACAATTTTGCACGAACAAAGCACAGCATACATGGATATGGATATGACATTATTTCTTTTTAATTTCGTTTTTCATCAGCGGGATAATCAGATTTTTAATACAAGTTAATCTGGGGCCGTGTTAACGAAGGTGTCCCAGGATTAGGACATGTCTAAGGATGGTCTTTGGACATGTCTCAGTCCTAAGTCGTGTTATTGAAGGTATCCTAAATCAAAGTGCTAAAGCGTTAAAAGGCAAGCGAAATATCTAAACACTAAAATAGCAGATATTTTGAAAGTTAATGAACAATCTAGTGCCCTCCCTTTTGACACAGAAGATTTTTCAATCTATAAAAAATCATATTTTTGATAAAAAAATATATAATTTTCGTTTGCACATGCATTATATCTTGCACAGATTGTATCGGTTTAAAAAACCCTTCGATGAAAATGAACTCGTCCAACATAAACTAGGGTATTAATTGTATATTGAATTTTATGAATGAATCAGAAACTAACCTACATTAACAAATAAAATAACAGCAATATTGAAAAGTAGAGTACACGACCAATCAAGTTACAGATAAATATTCATGTATATTCTAGAGCCGATCATTAAAATGTTCGTTATGTAAATTGCAAAGGAATTAATAAAACTTGTTGTGCGTCGTTTAAAAAATAGAGATATTTAAAAAAAGGTTTAAATAATAACATATTTGATCATATTTTAAAAATTAATATAGGAGAATAAATAGTTACAGTAGACAGATTACCTCGTCTAAATAGAAAAAACGCGAAAGCCAGCAGTAACCTTTAGACTGCATAAGGCAGCTAACGCTTGCCTAAACAGGGCATGTCCTAAATTTGGTCCTAATTTAATCCCATCTTCAGTCCTACGGCATGGTTTAGGACACAGCTTAGGACAGCTTCATTAACCTGACCCCTGAAGTTTAGGAATTCTTAGTGTGTTTGCTTATTTTGTATCTTTGAATGATTATTTAGCCAGGCTATGCTTTAGTGGTGTGCTATCATATTTGAGATACATGTACCTTTTTCTATTGTTTTAGAACTAGCTGGATTCAAAGAACGAAAGGTGTATTAGATTTAGTTTTTATTTGTCACAAACATGTTTTATAAATGTTTAAATAACAATAAATATTGAATTTCAAATTCTGAGCTCTTCAGTGTGATTTTCATATTCTGGTTTGCTTTGACCTTTTCTGGTCCCTAATGATGTCCCAAACGAAAATTGCATCAAATTTATAGATTATTTGTGTGATTCTATTATAACAGCGGTTCGCACCGGTCTGTTATACAAAAGTTCGGGGAAAACTAGCTCACTTTTTAAATGAAACAAAACACGAAATAAATTCCAAATGTTAATTATTCATAAAATACACATGGAATAATCCACGTAAAACAATAGCACGGTAGGTCCAGTGTCCGGCGACAGGATTGTTTTTTCGAGAGGGATTTACAATTGTCCTAGTTTTTTCAAGAGAATAATCAATAAAAATGTAAACTTTGGTGATATTTAGTGATTTTTTTAACAGAAAGCGAAGAAAAAGTGCTACCAACGGGTAGGCATATTTTAGTATTATCATATTGTATAACAACACCAATTCCTATTAAAAAAATGTGATTCCTAAATAAAATTGTGGGCTGTTTTTTTAATTTTTACCTTTTTGCATTTTTCGCCCTTTTAAAATCAAAAATATTGAACGAGATTGCTAACCGTTATAAGTGAACATCAATGTTATATTATGGCATCCTCAACATTGATGCCAAAAAGTTGCGTCTTACATATTTTTAGATTAAAATAAAATACATGTCCTGGCTTTTTCAAGAGGCGTCCAGGTTTTTGCAAGAGAGGTCCAGGTTTTTTCACACTTTAGATAGGCAAGTTGTGCATGTTGTTTACCTCTTAAATCATATTTCAAAAGACATTGTATGTTCTTAAAAAAATAAGAATACGGTACTATCATTTCAAGAGTTTTGGACAAGAATACGTCAGTTAAAGTCAAGAATTCAACCTTATATAGCCTATATAATTTATGTATCTATTGTATACATTATAGTTTCAACAAAAAACTTCATAAGAGTATGCTCCCGTGCGGTACCCAGAAGGCGAATAGGTTAGCAGCAGCGCTAAGCTTGTCGGTAAAAGTCCACTAAAGAGCGCTCAGAAACCTGTTATCTTTCCAGGCCGGTTAGCCCACAAAGCGACTGGGATGTGTGCCGCAGGTGGTTGAATGGGGCAGCCCTGTCATAAAAAATGCCGGTTCATCAGGCTATACTAATGCGGAAACTTGACCGTAAACCATATTGGGCCAACGTGCGTGGAGAATTCAAAGGTTCATGCACGTAAAATATCCCATTGTGCACCGCCACAGGCTAAATTTTCCGCACCTCTTCCCTTAAAAATTTACAGATCCTTTGTTTCCCACTCCAACCCCGCTTCTCTCTCTAAGTGAGTAAAGATTAAAACAGGATTCAGCATTGTATTTTTGCCAGATAAACGATGGTTATGTAAAACTGGGTAAGAGTTGGCTATATCACACACAGGTAGATGTTCCATCTAGTATGACCTAATTTCGGGTAAGGGTTCTTCGTTGTCAGTCACCATATGGAAGGGTTCCAAATTGTGCGAAACTTTTGAGGAAGGATTTCGTCACTTTCTGGATATATTGACCTATGGTGCGTTAAGGGTACATTGGCCTATCTTGTGAGTTGGTTCGTTTTACTTCTGGTTTGTGGTCGTGCATGTGTCCTTCGAATGGCATACATGGATCTGTGTCCTGGGTGGGTCTACAGAATTCATTTTGGTGTTTCAATTAGCTCTTGTCCTGCTGATTATGACTGAAATAGTGTCGACTTGACATAAAACAAACATAATAGTATGAGATTCAAATGCTATTTAAGTTTCTGTATCTTTACATACATATGTATACGTTAAGGGGTTCCAATATCTCATATTCCCTAATGTTTTTATCAAATATCCCGTATCCAAAATAGAGGGTTTTTTTCTTATCCCATATCCCTGTAAATAGAATAGATTTAAATACTAGTATTCTATATCTTAGTTTGTTTTGCCTCAAATATCCCGTATCCCAGGAATAAATATGTAAATATCCCATATTCCAAAACACCCTTAAACTCTTGAAATAACAGAATGTACCAGTTGAATATGCTCTTTTTGTATTTATTTGTTTCTGACATACATGTAGATTTTATAGTTTCAAAGACTTGAAAAGGCACAAAAACAACTTTAAAAATTTTGCCCACCGTGACAATCGCTCTTTTTGAAACCGGTAATTTATTAAAGCACATCAAGAAAGTCACAAATGTACAAATGTACTATAAAACTAATTTTGTCAAAATACTAATTTAGTCTTCAAAGATAATGCATTTGGTCAGCCTACTTATGCTTTAAAGTTAGTAACAAACTTGATATTTTGCATGTAATGTGTTTAAATGTATGTTTATTGAGTAGGAGGGATATTAGTTTCCATTTAAGTCGTATAGTTTCCACAAAACCCAGTGCCTCTCTTTAGTCAAAATTTTCAAAAAACCAGGACACCTCTCGAAAAAACCGGACAAGGTGTTGTGCCTCTCGAAAAAACCTGGTCAATTTTAATAAATCATTAACTGATGCTTCTTTACGGACTTTTTTGGAAGAAAAGTAATAATTCGAACATTTTGAATACCTTTATTCCTCTTTTTTGTTTTGTTTCACTTACAATTGAGAATTTAAGCATTTTTTGGTAAACAGACAGGCGAAAAAACCTGGACCTCTCTCGAAAAAACTGGACAATGCCTCTCGAAAAAACAATCCTGTCGCCGGACACGGGACCTACCGTGGATAGCTTAATTAAACATTCTAAATAGACAAAAGAGGATTAAGACTTAGCAACATTGAACAATTAGACCTGATACATAAAGAATTACTCGACTATGATTAAATAAATTAAAGATAAAATGACACTTTTAAGAAATAAGTTAGATAATCCTTTAAAAGGTTTTTTTACACTTTTCTATGGGAAATATTAAAAATAAAATAATTAAATACTAGTACATTGTACGATAACTGTTTCAGATTTAAATACAATATAACAATTTTGAAAGGATATTTCACTAAATTTAATATAAGTCCAAAAATATCAGATACAATACACGAATTTTTTTCCACTGTCACACTTCATTTTTTTGTAAATGAACTTAAGCACCTCTTCAAAAATAAAATAAATAATGAATGTTTCCATTGGACACGGATGCTCCAAACAGGAAGTAGAAGTCTGACAGGTTTGAAAATAACGAAGGACATAGAGTATGTAATACCTAACCAACCTACTAAGTGTCAAATCAGTTTCATGTACGGTTTCTGAGGAAAGCTTGACGGAAATTTTCATGGTGATTTTCATATCGACCCAGTCCAATACAGGAAATAGAAATTCGACAGGTCTGAAAGTTGCTTAGGACGTACAGTTTGTCGTACTGAACCACCATATAAAGTTTCAAATCATTATCATGTACTGTTTCTGAGAAAAGCTTGACCTAAAAGCTTAGGGCGTACAGTTTGTCATACTGAACCATATAACCAAGTTTCAAATCATTATCATGTACGGCTTTACGGAAATTCGTACGTACAGACGCACGGACGGACGGACATGAGTATACAGTTATTTGATGTGTAGCCAGGCAAAGGATCAGAATATTTCCCCGAGATATCCATATCAGCTAAATGTTCTATTGTCTTAAGCCGCACGCTGAGGGGCAATAGAAAATTGAAGTGATTTGGATACCAAGGGGAAAATATTCTGATCCATTGCCTGGTCAAAACATTTCGTAAACGCCCATCGACTTAATTGCAAACTGTAAACTTATAAAATAAATACAGGGATTCAGAAATTTTCGAAAAAAGAGGGAACGAAAGGGGATAAGGGACGGGGGTTCCAAACAAGTTTTGCCGAAATCCTTACGAAAATAAAAAAAAGTTGTCTGAAATAGAGGAGTATAATCATAAATATTCATGTTTATTAATTGTCCAATCAAACGGGAAGTCAAAAAGTGGTCAGGCAATAGAACGTCGCCGGGCAACAGAACACTTTTCTATTGCCTGGTACATATATAATGTGAGAATTGTCACAAATAAAAGATAGTTAATAAAAAAGGAAATTTAGTTATATTTAGTTGTAATTAAACTTAATGCCCGCCGACATGCATCTTCGCTAGCCAAGGGTTATGATCCGCTATCTCTCATCTTGAAGAAAAAAAAAAGTTTGATGTTGGTTTGTCGTAGGGTTTTGTTTGTCTTCCTTTACCGGTCTTACATACTAGTTTCCCCCCTACTCATCTTCCCCCCAGCAAAATGAGTATATACTGAGATTTCCCCGCCGGATATATCAGTATATACTGATTCTTCGTCCCCCCTAAAATTCGGGTAGGAAATTGAGTATATGCTAGATTTTCCCCTTTTCGTAGACCCATACTGAAGTTTACCTTTCATATATAGGCTCTGTTGAGTCTTTTTTTTGGGGGGGGAAGGGGGGAGGGGGGGTAAAAGTCCGTTTTGTATATAATCTGTATTATTATCAAAGACAAAGGCTAGTCTTAATTGGCTTAATTTTGTTTTATACTGTGCTGTTATTTTAAAGCTTACTTTTGGCATTACAGACTAGTTTACTATAAGTTATTACATGTATAAATTTTTTATATAGATTGAACCGAACTTGCAAATATAAACAACAAGTGCAACATTTGTTGTTGTTTTTTGTGATATAGACACGCTTACTTATTCGTTGTTGTCCCCGCCGCAACGTGGAGCGGGGACATAGAAATGTCGGGCGTCCGTCCGTTCGTCCGTCCGTGCGTCCGTCCGTCACACTTTTTTGTAACACATTTCAAAGCTATTACTATTCGTAGGCTTTCGATATTTGGTATGCAGCTTTAGATAGCTTTAGATGCTAAGCGTTTTCAGGTCTGTCGACACACCTGAAAACGCATGCACTATAAAAGACTCCTACCTAATAATAGCTGAATACCGAATATTGAAAGCCTACAGTTGCTGAGATACTTAAAGTGTGACGGACACACACACGGACGGACGTCGGGGCATTTCTATGTCACCGGTCCGTGTTGCGGTGAAGACACCCGAAGCAAGGTTATCTGAGGGTGGTAAATGGGGGGTCCCAATTAACACGAAAACGTCTGCTTAAAACGCCGAAAAAAGAAGCACGAGTTATAAAAGTCGACAATAACGAAATACGACAAAATGAATTTTAATAATTGTGAAACTCAATTGTTTAAAAGCAGACAAAAAAAAAAGGGTTGCAAAACCATCAAAAAATAGTTAATATCCCATACGTTGGACCTAGCCCTTACAGGCTAATTTTAATGAGACTGGGTTGCAAAAAATAATCTTCCATTTTGATTTCGATACTTTTACAGGCCCTTTATTTCTACATGAAAAAAAGACCCTAAATTCAATCTCCTCTATGATTTAAATGCATGGTAAGGAGACTAAGGAACATCGCTGTGAACTTTCGTAGCAATAGGCAAACTAGTATTAGGAACAAATAAGATATTTGAAGTTTTGCCCCTTTTGGGTCCTTAATTTCTCCATAAATAAAGAGGGGATCCCCGAAATTAATCCAATTCATCCCCTTCTAGTTATAATAATCATTGTAAAATTTCATTTAAAAGTTATTGAAACAAACACAAAATGGTATGTCAAAACGTGACAGCCTTACGTTCGAGCATTTTTCAATGAAAGTTCATTCTGTTTAAAAAACAAACAGTGGTTTCAAAGTGGCAAATATGCCCACAACGCTCTTGTAGGTAAAAGGCCACTAAAGAGTGCTAAGAAACTTGACATCGGGTCAGGCCTATTTGCCCACAAAGCGACTAGGATGTTGCCCCAGGTGGTTTAATGGGGCAGTCCTGTCACAATAAATGCCAGGGTCATCAGGCTATAATGCGGAAAACCTGACTGCAAACCATAGTGGTGCCACGTGTTGGGAAAATGTCACGTTTCTCGCACAGAATTCTGCTGCAGGTCTAGGTAAGAGAATGATCCACATGCAGGAGGCTAAAGTGCCGATCCCTTCCCATCACTTTTTTCCAGTGACAGTCAAAACTATCTTCCCTAGTGTCCCCTTCCGCTTAATCATCATTAAGTGTTCACTGTATTACCCATTTCATGCTCATCTCCCGGATATAGCCACAATCGTGCTGATTGGGCGTAAAGCAATAACTAACAAACTGTTGAAACAACGCACATCAATGTAAAAAATCTTAGTTTTAGAATTCAATTCTTTAAGGCGTATTTTTTAGAAGGGATGTTTTATACAAAATAAAATCGGTGTCCGAGCTACAGCTTTATATACCAAAAGCTAATCTGACATGTCAAATCTTAATTGAACTTCGCTATATTTTGCTGAAAAGATTATCAGGATCGACTTACGGTTTCATAGTACTTGAATGCCAAATCTGAGTCTACCATATTTTAAAGAATAATTGTCTTCCTGGTTGTCTTCGTGGTAGCTGCAATGCCAGGTTGCGCTGAATGTTGGGGGGGGGGGTTATTATGTTGTAACAAACCTCCGCTTTTGAGCCAAGGTTTTCTTCCAAGTTTCCATGTTTAACTCCATTTCCAAATATTAAGTTTAAACAATCAATTGTACCAGAGTAATAAAGTTTAAAATTGGTGTGAAGCGGGAAGACCAG
Organism: Arcuatula senhousia; assembly: GCA_963971305.1. Lineage (NCBI taxonomy): Eukaryota > Metazoa > Mollusca > Bivalvia > Mytilida > Mytilidae > Arcuatula > Arcuatula senhousia. Next base: position 8,796,279 of record OZ020317.1, on the reverse strand, counting down.
TGGGTCAGAAAATTGGAAAACGTGGAGGGAGTGAAGGCAAAAAATTGTGGAAAATCTGCAAGATTAATACAAAGGAAAAGCTAAGATAAAAGCCAAATTTGGCCTAACGGGAACAAGGAAATGTGCATTTAACCATCCATGTCAATACATCTACGTTGAAAAGTTTAAATAAAACATATGTTGGACAAAAACACTTATTCCGCTTTCCGTTTCCGTTCTGCATTCCGTTTCTGCGTTTTAGTAACACCCGGTAATCATCAAGTCAGAGTTAGAGTTCGACTTAGAGTTAGAGTTAATTTTCGAGTTCAATTATGAATTTGAGCTAACTCGAAACAGTGATTATTATGAAAACAATCGAGTTACTACTCGAGTTCGAGATAGAAAGAAGCAAAGGTGTACCAAAGAGGTAATCAGTATCATAAAACCGTAAAGACAAAGACAAAACCGGCAGACAAAAATCATCACAACAAAACAAACCTCATAACAACATAAAACACAAACACACATAACAACAAAACCGCATTCAGCAACGCAAACTCAAGTCGAAACGAGAGTGAACTCAGGTGCTCTGGAAGAGTAAGCAGTTCCTGCAGCTTGCTATAGCACACCCGTCACGTTGCCAAAGATCGATTAAGTGTTGGTCAAATCCGGAAAGGATGACATTACAAAACTCTATGTCAAACCAACATCTGTGTTCGAGTTGGATATTTATTTTAGCGCAATGCTGTCAAACATAAAGTTTGTTGCGTTTTTTAAGATATGCTTAATAGATGTGCATGTTTACGTAATTTCACAAAGCAGACTCTTTACAAGAAGCAAATATGTACCAATTGGACAATAAAATGTCGTTAATCTAATTTCCACGAAAATCTATAAAGGGGTTTCAGCGGGAGTTGCAAGTAAGAAATGGGTACCCCTTGTTGTCTTATATGGCTGTCAAATATTTTGCTATGATAATTGTTTTTAAAAGGTGGGGTGCATCGATCTTCGTGTTATGAAAATGTGTGAAAGTTTTATTAAAATCCATTCACTAAGGTGAAATGCCAAACAGACAGACATCCTATCACTAAAACCCGACCCAATTTACTAGCGGGGGTATAATAAAAACTTGGTTTATACATATGCCACGGTACTGAACAAACAAGACCCTTTTTTATGTATTTAAACTAGATATTGTTGGTTCAAATCGTTATAGAAATATCACTGATATATAGTAGATACTCATTTTATATAAAGTATATACTCATGCATTTTCCATCCATGTCAATACATCTACGTTAAAAGGTTTATATAAAACATATGTAGGAAAAAAAACACTTATTCCGCGAAGCGGGGGTATAAAAATTCGTTTTATTCGGATCTCCATGGTATCAAAGTCATCAGAGTAGATAAAGTTAAACTTGTTGAAATACCAGTGTTACATGATACTAGTTTTCCCCCATACTAGTATTACCCCCGGAAAATGAGTATATACTATGTTTTTTTAATATCTGAAAAAGTTTACACCAACTCGTTAAAGAGTGGGCTAAATTGCAATCACCTTGTGCGTCTGTCCATCCGTGAGTTGTGCTGTGTCTCTCTTTTTCGGGACTCTACTTCCTGTTTTCTTAGCAGGCTTATAGACTTTTTAAGGGTTAAAAATCTTTCGTAACAGAATTTACGTTTTCTGCTGAAGGGATTGAATTCAAATTCGGTACACAGCTTTATTTTGATGCGTTGTAACGTGTCTCATATTCCAGGTCAATCAGGCATCTACTTTATATTTCCCAAATGGTTAAGTGCGGGTATCTTTAGCACGACTAACTGCACTCCTTGTTATTTTTCATCCCCCATCTCTCTAACGTTGTGTTAGAATTTTGGTGTCAAAATCCACTAAAACATTTTAACAGATGTCCGAATGTGTTTAAAAAGATATATATGAACATCCGAATTCAATATATATCCATCGTAGTCGTTGTTTTCTGTTAACTCACACTCGAACTCGATGATTACCTACACCCACATGACCCAGTACAGAGAGAACATATAACGAAATTGAAAAAAATACAAAAAGTGTAAGAAAAACAATTTAAAACTGCATCTCAAAAGACCGGCCAATTTACAGAAACTCGAAAATCCAAACTAAACAAACCACAATTTATAGTACTATATAGTACATAATTTTAATTAAAACAATAGGCCTCGTGATGCCTGCCGCAATACCATGCTTATTGCTGGGTCATATACTAGAAAGAGTCTTCAATTTTATTTCTCATTGGTCCAAAAGACCTTGGGATAATTAGGGGGGGGGTAAAAGGGGGTCTGATCCCGTCATCCCGAACTTATTTTTACAAAATCCCGTCATCCCGACTTAAAAATGAGAAAATCCCGAATCCCGGTAAAGTTGATATAATTTTATCCCGGAATCCCGAACTTAAATTGTCCAAATCCCGGAATCCCGAGCTTAAATATGGCCAATCCCGGTGTCCCGAAAAAGGTCCTACCTCCCCTCATTATTCAGAACCCCGGGAACGTCTATTTTTGACTCAAAGACACTGATTTAAAAACATTTGGAAATCCCGATTGGGGAGGGGTCATATGTCTATAACGCTATTGTCGTTTTCCTGGTTTTGCTATATATTTAACGTGACTCCATAAAAAATGTTACCCAAATATTCTTCGTCAGTAGTCGAAATGTCAACAGACCATTCATGATCCCAGGCCAGGCCAGCCACAATGTCACACATCAAATCTTAATCAATGTAAACCTTCCGGGCCAGAGGACCATGGCCTCGTGGTGCTACTATCCTTTCTATGCGATGCGATGAGTATTACTATATTAAAGAAGAGAGTGGTAAATAGGCGATCAAAAACACGAAAATACGTACTTAAAAAAGGCTACAACGATTATGTTTACAGGTTTGTTGAATACAACAGACCAATTCGAAGTCTTAGGCCCGCCTAATACAGACTCACACACCCAATTTTAAACAGTGTAAACCCTCCCCGTGGTAAACGGGTCTCGTTGATCTGTGAATTGTCCTTTTTGGAAGGTTTTTTCTACATATAATCACATCTGAAATAAGAAGAGGGATGTACGTCTAATCATCATGGCCATTATCTTTTAAATGGTCCTACAGTCCTCGGGCGATTTAGAATCCTAACCCGTCTATTATGGACTCAGTTACACAGTTTTAAAAACAATTGGAGCACCCCTAGGGGCACGCAGGTCCAATGGTGTTAGTACGGGATGCTATCTAGAGTCCATAGAATAGTGGAGGGTGTGGTTGTTCCGACCAATCACAGCCATTGTTTCAAATTTGACCTTATGACGTCATTGAGCTTTCCCGTCATGCAATTATTGCATATGAATGAAAAATTATACCATATGAATGAAAATGGGTTTTGCCAAAGAAAGTGAAAATATAGCATTAAAATTGTAAATTATAACAAACGAATGATAAATTATAGAATTGAAAGAAAAAAATATGCAATATAAAAAGATATTTGATCATTGAAAAATATATTTTACCAATTGAATGGGAAATATACCATAGAAATAAAGTTTTTAACTATATAAAGGAAAAATTATACCAATGAAATGAAATTTATACAATATAAATTACTTTTTATACCAAATGAATAAAATATTATAGCAATGCAATTGAAAATTTTAGCAATATAAATGAAAATTATAGCATTGAAAAATTTATTATTGAATTTTGCAACGGAAATCACGCCATATCAAAACATTGTTTGCTTTAATTTTTAGTCTATTGATTCAATTGCTTAATACGGCGAAGCAGCGTCTCGATCAATTATTTTTGCATAAACATTTAATATTATGTACGTGTACATTTAATCCGTTTTGTCACTGCATTTTCTTTGCCTTTTTCAGTTCACTCAAATATGGTCAAATATCAACAATGCCCTGTCATTTGGCGTAATTTCATTATTAGTGTTATTAAATCTACTCACAATCGGTCTACCAGAAGGTTATTTAGGGGTAATTTATGCTTTATTTATGGTACAATTTGAACGGGAAAAAAATGAATAGAGAAAACGACAAAAGTAATTTTAAAAAGAGGCCTATTAACATGTATCTTTTTCAAACACGGATCACCGTAAATTTAAGAAATACATTTTACTTGAAAAATATCTATATGCTTTTGGCAATTATTCCGACATTGTACCCAGCAGTCGTCTGTTTAATCATGTAACTTTCGTAAAGCTGAAATACAATGAATATAATATGTATGTATTCTTAAAATCAAAAGATTGTATGTTTTGTAAATATGGAACTGCTCTGTGTGTCATAAATCAATCCCTACAAAGTGCGACACGACAAAAATGTTTTTGCGTGACAACAGTAAGGTTTTTGCGGTGATAGGTAAATTTTACATACGACAAAAATGAAAACCTATCAATTATCAGTGTCTTAATGAACGAAATAGGTCTTTAAAAAGTATTGACATTTAACCCTGTATTCTAACGAATCGGTAGGTATATTTTTTTAAATAAAAATGTTTAATAAAGAAGAAAAAATATAAGATTTCCATCTTGTAAGCCTTGTTTTTCTACCTTCAGACGATTTATGACAAGGAACCTCACTGTAATGCAAGTTTATCTATACCTATGCCCGGGCTCCCCTTTTGGCGGAAAAAATTGGTTGAATATATAGGAAATCATTGAAGCGTGACAAAAGCGGCCCCCTCTTAGGCCAGTCAGTAGGCCCCCTCTTCTCAGAATTTCTGGATCCCGGGGCGGCCTCTGTATAGAGATGGGTAGGAGCGGCCGGACAATTAACCTCCTGCATGGCGATCCTACAGGTTTTTCTTTTAACGGGACCTGCAGCTGGGTTATTTAACACGGGGTATGAATGTGGATTGCGATCAGGTTTTTCACATAAGATTATGGCGTGACGACCCCGGGTCTCCCGATACAGCGAGTACGGAGTGATATGATTTTCACGGAGCAATATATCTAAAATTGTCAAACATGATGTTAGATATGTTGTTGTCAATGGAGTATATATTGGGCCTCATTGTCAGCAAATTTGGGCTAGTAGTAAAACAAAAAAATCTTTGGACGACTTTTTCAATTTGTTTATTTGGAAGTGATCGTCCACAGATGTTTTGTTTTACTACATAAAAAGCCCATTTGCTGGGCATGGAGCCCAATATATATTCAGTTGACAACAACATACATGTCTGCTATAAAATGTTATGAATAAATGATATAAGATAAGTTTGACCAATACCTTCATTTTGACAATGTTAGATAGCTCCGTGAAAATCGCTCCCTAGTCGCTGTATCGGGAGACCCGGTGTGGACCCCGGCTTTCATTACGACAGGTCTGCCCCATTCAACCACCTGAGGCACACACCTCAGCCGTTTCGAGGACAAAGCAGACTTCCCACATGTCAGGTCTCTGCGCGCTCATAAGTGGACTTTTTCCGCGCTGCTACAGGCCTATTCGCCACCAGGAACCCGCACGGGGGGGATAAAATATTGGTTTAAGATTGAAATTGTTTAAAATTTTAAAATATAAGATATAAGTATATATTAAGCATAAATTAATGCAATTTCAAAAGCATTCATGGATTTTGTTTTAGTGTAAAAGTTAAAGGGCGTACTTTCGATTTTTGTAAAAATTACATTGAGGTTATTGTATTAATAAAAAATCTAAGAACAACTGAATTCTTGGTCAGTAATGCAACAGATACCAGCGGTGGGTGTATTTTTCGTTTTTTTAATCGTTTTCTCCGAAGGGAAAATATTTGACAGGGACATAATTATTTGATTTTTACCCCCTTTTGGCCCCTAATTTCTAAACGAAAAAAGAGGAGACACTCAAAATCAAGCCTACCCTTTTTTATGGCAATTGACATAGCATTTGATCAACCACAACAAAAGTAATTGTGGAAACTAATAAAAAAAATCGGTTTTTGGTCAATTTTGGGCCCCTTATTTCTAATCGGATTTAGAAAATGACCCATAAGGAAAGGTGCACATCTTCAATATATCAGTAATCACTGTCTAATATTTCAAAAAAGATCCAGTGTTTAGCTTTGAGATTCTGATTACACAAGACAGGCACTCCTACAGTGCGACGGACGGACGGACGGAGGCGGACGGACATATAGACGGACGGAGTGACCCAATTACTACACATGTTTTCTCATACGGAGACGCAGGTAAAAACCTAATTATAAGGAGGAAACCGTCGCAGTCTTAAGCTGTGTCACTAAAAACCGTCACAGGTTCCCGAACAAGCCTTACAGTATTCACGAAAAAACCGTAACGTGTTTGCAGGAAAATGTAAATTACTTCAAGGTATCTTTATAACTATTTGTAAGAAAGATGCTAAACGTTTCAGATTTGACAAAAGAGTCACAAAAACTTTTTTTGTTCATTTTTACAATTGTTTTTTGACGAAATAACGATATTTTTGAAAATGGTAACAATATTTAATTTTGAAAATTAAATGATTTGAATTGTGTCAATATTCATTAGGTATATGTTCGGTACATTTTTAAAAACACTTGACAAATTTTTTTACAAATCAATTAGTCTATAAACTGAACTGACCTTGAAAAAGTCAATATCGTCTTAATTTTCCTCTGTTTTTCCCACAATGCATTTAGGAGATCATCAAAAACCTTACTGTTGTCACGCAAAAACAAATTTATCGTGTCGCACTTTGTAGAATTGTAAATTAAAAGTTAGTTTTTGTGATTTAGTATTTATTGTCTATCATATTATGTTGTATAAACCATATAAGATGATCAAGGTCGTGTTAATGACAGCATAAAGAGTTTTTTGTTTTTTGTATTTGTTTATTTGATTAAATAATGTTGGGGTTTTTTCTGTGTGTTTTTGTATCAGGTTTAGTTTTGTTTTAAAGTTTTATCTAAATTGTTAAGTAGAAATGAATCCTATAACACTAATATGAAGTTATAGTTTAAAACTAATATTTTTTTTAATTTAACCTAACTGCATTCCCTTTACCTGTGTTTGTAGTTCTGACCTGTTGTATCAAATAGTAATAGTTCATATCCGGAAAAAGCCAAACACTAACCCAGTGAAACCCGTGATTTGCTAATCCAGGATTTGTAACTAGAACTAAAAAAAGATCTTGGATGCAAAAGATTTGAAGAAAATATCTCACACCAGTTTTGAGAAAAGTTGAAAATACATTGAATGCTATGGGAAATTGTCTGTTTGTACCTGGGTAGGTACAAATAGAACAATTGTGGGAAGTCAAAAGTTTTGGCAATGCATAAAAATCTAGTACAGTATTGGTATTTGTAGATAGAATTGAATGAAATTTAGCACTGTGATTAATTGAAAATATATACACATTTTTCAAACAAAAATTTTGTGACATCACAAAAGGTGTGCAAATAGTTTTAATTTTTTACGAAATGGCCATATTTGGAAATGTACGAATAAAAATAGTATCCGAATGTCAAAAGTCCGAAATGGCAGATACAAAACCAGTAAACACAAACAAGAACAGGACAAAAACAGACAACATGTAAAACATGGAAACACAGAACAATTACATATCAATCAACAACGCGAACTCCAGTTGAAACAAGAGTGAACTCAGGTGCTCCGGAAGAGTAAGCAGTTCCTGCTTGCTATAGCACACCCGTCGCGTTGCCAATAGTCCATTCAGCGTGTCAAATCCGGTAAAGGAATACAAATCAACACCCTATGACAAACCAACATCTGCACTCATCTGAGAGATCAAAATCCCATATTTGTCTATAAGTGCATGATGTCTTCCGTAAAATTTCTTGAGTGAAGACAGCAATCGGGGAGCAACATAACCCTGTGTGAGCAATTTTTGTGTCAGACGTGTCGCTCTGCTAAGGAAATCGATGTAAGTCCCGCACGCTCTGGAGTAACGAATCAATTGAGATACGTAAACTCCATAAGCTGGAGCAGACGGAATGTTGCTACACAGGAAGGGGAAGTTGACGATTGGAAAGTTGAAGTCATAACGTTTGTCATAGAGCCTTGTTGAAAGTCTTCCTTGAGAGTCAATTTCGAGATGTAGATCTAAATATGAAACAGACTTCCTAGAATCCGTTGTGTCCTTTATCTCAAGCTCCTGTGGATATATGAGATGGAGAAAGTCACCAAATCGAGAATTGTTTAGTGAAAGGACATCATCAATATAACGGATCGTGAGGTTGAAAGAGAGAGCTAGTCTACGGTCTTTTTTGTCTAGAAGAGAATGCAAGAGGTCTGCTTCATATGAATGAAGAAACAAATCAGCAAGGCCTAAAATTATTATGCACCATTTGTTACTACAGTAAATGCAAAATATCATATCTTTTATAGTTTGAAAGCAGTTGGAAAACTGAGACAAAATTGTATTTTACAGACAGACGAACGGACTGACAATGGTAATATACTATACCATTAGTGATCATATTAGTCTTTGGAGCAAAGATATAATATAAATGTACTAAAATATGAATAAATCACAACTTTCTTTCTCATCAACCAATCACTACCTCTTCCTGGTGAATATATTTTTTTTCATTTTGAGAAATTCAAAATAATGCAGTTTTCGCGGATAATTCTTCACTGCGAAGTGGCACGTGGTAAAACGTAGTAAAACGTCATACATACCTAGCAAAACCGCATCAATGCGTACTAAAACGTAAGATATACCTTGTTAAACGTGACAAATCCTAGTAATACCTGACGAAACGTACCACACATGTAGCAAAACGTGGTAAACCCTAATGAAACGTCTGATGTTAAACCTTGCCATACCTAGTAAAACGTAGTAAAACATGAGGAAACCTTGTAAAACGTAGCATATACCTAGTTAAACGTGAATAACGAAAACTTTGACAATAAATTACATTAAAACGTGACGTTTTAAAACGTAGTGAAACGGGAAAGCCGATACGTGACTGTGTGACTGGGGCTAATCTTTAATACTTTTTAAGAAACTCACCCTCTTTAGAGTGTTTAATAGACACGCATCTATTTATTAAAGCATCTTATAAGAATTTCTCTATTGTTCAAAAATTTGTTTTACGTATTTTGTGATATTAACCAAAATGTATAATAGTCATTTACTCTATTCTAGCCATTTATAAATCAAACATTTTGCATGACAGTAAACTATACGCTTCTCTATCCACTCTCAATCTCTTCCAATCGTTTTCGGGGTACAATAAAAGGTAATCACAAAACTTGGAGGATCAATATCAACATAGTTTAACCCCGCCACATTTTATATGTGCCTGTCCTAAGCCAGGAATCTTTGCCAAAGCCTTTGTTTGTCCTTGTCATTCTATGTTTTAACTGTTTTATGTCAAGAATTGAGTCTTTCGTTGATGATTTAGGGATTGGTTTTGATACTTTTGTATTGTATTATAAGTCTTGGGCCAATGCAAGACGGTAAGCAGTGACCTATGGTCATGTTGAAGACTGCTTGCTGTTTTCCGTTGTGATTTTTTGAATTGCTGTTTGTTTATGTTTGTTGTGTCGCGTACACTTATTCCACATCTCAATATCGTATATATCAACGTCTATAGAAAAAGACAAACAAGAGAGACATACCAAAAATATCTAAATCGCAAGGCATTAGTCATTGAAAGTCAGAACTTTAACTTCAAAACTGTAGTAAATATGAAATGTGCACCTGGTCTATACACCTTTTGCATAACATGAATAATCTATCTGCTCTTTTGTGACTTTTTAATAATTATACATATACTAAATAAAGGTCATAACAAAATTACCAAACTTTTAGGATCAATCTCAAAGTCCAAAAGAAAAGACATTATATGAAGACATACCGGTAAATTGTAGATCGCAATGATCCTGAATTGTTCCATGCATTTCAAATGAAACGGGTTGTAAAACAGATTTTAAGGCGCACAAAAACACAAAACACAACACTATTGTTAAGACATAATAGTGTTACTGAGATGAACCTAAATATTTTACTCTCTTCGTGTTCATATTCCGTATTGATTTGCCATTTACTTTGTTTTAAACATTGATATTATGGATAATCGCATTTGTGACTGATTTACAATTAAACTTTCGATATTTAACTTAATTATTGAACATTTTTGACATCAAAGACCTCTTCAGTTTTGAATAATCAATGTATTTTAACAATATTATTTCAAACATATCATAGTTTACTGAAGACAAATATCAAATCAAGAATTCCGATACATCTAATGTCCATATTTCCTCGATGCTGGAATTTATTTATTAAATTATTTAAACACAGCCACTTGATATTTGGTATACAGCATCGTGGTGGGATCTGTTGTTCACCTTCTTCCTGTTTAAAGAAATCCAGCAATTCTTTACTTTGACAGATTTTTTAAAAAATAATAGTATTTAAAATAACGTTTTAACTACCAGACCATAAAAATTTACTGAAAATGGTTCATGTTGTTCTATATGTTTCTCCAAACTTAGATTTTGTTTTCGTTTTCTTGGTTTTACTATAGGAAAAATCAAATCAAAGAATTCCGATATTTCTACTTCTATATATCTCCAAGCTTAGGAGCACCGATCGATAACTCCCGATAGCAGTCACATTAATCTAATTCCACAGGGAGCTTCCAGGCCAGCCATCATTTACAATAACGAGCTTTCAACTAAGAGATATTGATAGAATTCCGGAACGATTTGTTTAGTTCCAGCATTGGTTATTGGATTATGTTTTTGATTGGAATAAAATATGAAATAGGATATTAGATATATGTAGATGGTCGAAAAAGCAGGGATGTAAAGGCTGCAAAAATTATGAAATATATTTGAAATAAGACTGATTTCCAGAGCGACTTCCTTATTAATTCCAGCTTCAGTTATTGGATTGCACGCTTTTTATTGGAGTAAAACAAGACCAAATATTGCATAAATGTGAAGTGGGGTAATGAAATTGGGATGCCCTTTCGTCGGTTATTAAAGATCAGAAATTGTATAGATATCCAGAATAATTAGTGTAATTCCACTTATGTTTTTGATTGGAAATAAATATTAGATGTTCAGCTGCACATGGATGTAAAACTAAATTTTAAAAAAAGGTTACACTTAGTGTGATTCCATTTGAATGATCTCCAAAGATCCGAAAATATACTTTTTTACTCTATTCGAAGAAAGACTCTAATGTGTATGGCATGTTTGACATAAATCAAGATTGCAATAAAATTCCAGACAATTAAATATTATTGATTGTGACATATCAGAAATGATTGTTCTGAAATAGATTAGTCTTATTTAGAGGGATAGTAAACCAATCCAACCGCATGTAAAGGATTTGGAAATAGTTCCTGGTTGTAGTATACGTTCATCTAGGAAAAATACTTCAAGGGAGGAGGGTGTTTGCATGTTACGGCATGTGTTATACAAGTGAAGTTTATTTCTCTATAGTGTTCATACAAGGATAAATTGAAAATCAGGATAAAGTTTTATGAATCTATATATAGGATTTGTCTTGCTTTAGAAAGCTATACTTAGATTTAAAATTTGATTATGAAGGCTGTGAAAAAAACATGCACTCCTTGAGTATACTTTGAAACAATTTATGAAGAAAGAAAACCGTGAGAAATTCAAATTACTTAGGTATAAATCAGTTCTTTGAGAATACATATATGCTTACATGGTTTACTAGTGTTACCAATAATTAAAGAGAGAAATAATACTAAACTCTGAAAACATTGAACTTAAATTACTAGGCTAAGTGCAATGCTTACTAGAAAGATCCTGTATATGCAAGATGCAATTATTACACCATTCAACAATTCAGACAATCAATTAAAAGAGGGAAATTTATTTGAAGTAAGGCACACATAGTTGACTGGAAACTTACTGCACGTATATATATATATGAGGTGCAATTATAAAATCTTATAAATAACGGATTTTTGAAACAATTAGTTAAGAGAAGGAAATTTACTCGAAGATAGGCACACATAATTTACTGGGAGCTTACTGCATGTATATATCTAAGATGCAATGAAATATCTTAATATTAATTGATATTTGAGACAATCCAGTAGTAGAAGGAAATTTGTTTCAAGTTAGGCACAAAATAGCTGAAAGCTTACTGTATATATTTGAGATATATTGATTACATCATACAATAATTAACAATTGAAACAAGAGGAAATTTTACTACTGGCATGACTGGCTAGTCACAATTTCAATACAGAATTGAAGCTTGCTGTATATTCAAGATGCAATGATGACATAATACAGTAATTGCCATTTTAGTTAGTCAGTCTCATGAAGGAGTATTAATTTCAGATACGAGGAAGTCTCGTAACAATTTGTAAGAAACCAATTTTCAAACTAGGCATCTAATTAGAATTTATTTGATTACCCCTATGGTAATTTTAACTACAGAGGAGTTTTGCCTTTCAGGAAGGAAGTAGGCTTTAAATGTGTGAAGAATCGATAGTATTTTTACAAACTCAGTTAACAGACACAATGGAGTAGATATGACGAGAAACAGATTGACTTTATTTCTATTGACGATTTCAAATAGTTTGATAGGTGAGTATTAAAAACTTGTGAAATAAAGGTAACAACAAAACTATCGAGCTGATATGATCAAATTCATAATTCAAGACGACAAGACAAAACAAGACAAAGACATACTTAAAATATTGAAAAAGTCAAAAACTTTATGATAATGAAGAGCAGAAACAATAAAAACAAAATTTCCGAACTGGGCAACCAAATTATAACTAAGACGATCAACTTATGTATGGGGTAGGAACAATCTTAGGGTTTAGACAATTTTGAAATTTAAAATGATGATTTAAAGCTTTAATGCGTCTCCAACACAAAAGTGTTGGTGCCCGAGTCGGCTAACCTCGGGGAATTAAAACTCTACAGCAGCGCTAACCTTCACGGATTTTCAAAATTAAAATGACGACAAAGTTCCAGACAACAAATTTTGCGTCGCCTGACGCGCGTATCGTCTATTAAAAAAACTCGTCAGAGGCACTCTACCAAAAATATTGAAAAAGCCAAAATCTATATGATAATGAAGAGCATAGAACAATAATACCAAATCATTATAGTAAAATTTCTTCTTCATCAAACTCCTTTTCCATTAAAAAAGTAACTTTTCATCGTAGTTGCTTTCATAGTTTAATACTTTTCCACTAAAGTAATAACAACTTCAAATCCCTTCAAATTGTATAAAAAAGTTCCATATAAGTAAAAACTATTAGCAAAGGCGTCCAATTCCACAAGCCTAGATCTTTTAATGAGAAATGATTATTAAATGTTATTCTAATTATATCGTTCTCTGTTTGCATTAATAGGTGTGTTGCATTATGTTCTTTACTTTAACATGTTTAATAACACACTACAAACATATATTTTTAAAGGAAGTGTAATTTTTTTCTGTATAATCTCACTACATTTATTCATAGCTTGTTTTGTGTATTTCTTTTTCTTTAAGGTTGTCACTGCCTCATGTGTTATAAATGTGAGAATGAACCGAACAATTTCCTGTGTATTGGAGAATACAACCTAAAACAATGTGAAGCTGGTTTGGACACTTGTCAAACTACAGTTACATACTCAGGTAGTTATCATACAACGAAAACAACGTGAAGCTGGTCTGGACACTTGTCAAACTACAGTTAGATACTCAGGTAGGTATCATACAACTAAAACAATGTGAAGCTGGTCTGGACACTTGTCAAACTACAGTTAGATACTCAGGTAGGTATCATACAACTAAAACAATGTGAAGCTGGTTTGGACACTTGTCAAACTACAGTTACATACTCAGGTAGGTATCATACAACGAAAACAACGTGAAGCTGGTCTGGACACTTGTCAAACTACAGTTAGATACTCAGGTAGGTATCATACAACTAAAACAATGTGAAGCTGGTCTGGACACTTGTCAAACTACAGTTAGATACTCAGGTAGGTATCATACAACTAAAACAATGTGAAGCTGGTTTGGACACTTGTCAAACTACAGTTACATACTCAGGTAGGTATCATACAACGAAAACAACGTGAAGCTGGTTTGGACACTTGTCAAACTACAGTTAGATACTCAGGTAGGTATCATACAACCTAAAACAATGTGAAGCTGGTCTGGACACTTGTCAAACTACAGTTACATACTCAGGTAGGTATCATACAACTAAAACAATGTGAAGCTGGTCTGGACACTTGTCAAACTACAGTGACATACTCAGGTAGGTATCATACAACGAAAACAACGTGAAGCTGGTTTGGACACTTGTCAAACTACAGTTAGATACTCAGGTAGGTATCATACAACCTAAAACAATGTGAAGCTGGTCTGGACACTTGTCAAACTACAGTTACATACTCAGGTAGGTATCATACAATTAAAACAATGTGAAGCTGGTCTGGACACTTGTCAAACTACAGTTACATACTCAGGTAGGTATCATACAACGAAAACAATGTGAAGCTGGTTTGGACACTTGTCAAACTAAAGTTACATACTCAGGTAGGTATCATACAACTAAAACAATGTGAAGCTGGTCTGGACACTTGTCAAACTACAGTTACATACTCAGGTAGGTATCATACAACTAAAACAACGTGAAGCCGGTTTGGACACTTGTCAAACTACAGTTACATACTCAGGTAGGTATCATACAACTAAAACAATGTGAAGCTGGTTTGGACACTTGTCAAACTACAGTTACATACTCAGGTAGGTATCATACAACTAAAACAATGTGAAGCTGGTTTGGACACTTGTCAAACTACAGTTAGATACTCAGGTAGGTATCATACAACTAAAACAATGTGAAGCTGGTCTGGACACTTGTCAAACTACAGTTACATACTCAGGTAGGTATCATACAACTAAAACAATGTGAAGCTGGTCTGGACACTTGTCAAACTACAGTGACATACTCAGGTAGGTATCATACAACTAAAACAATGTGAAGCTGGTTTGGACACTTGTCAAACTACAGTTAGATACTCAGGTAGGTATCATACAACTAAAACAATGTGAAGCTGGTCTGGACACTTGTCAAACTACAGTGACATACTCAGGTAGTTATCAATGTGAAGCTGGTTTGGACACTTGTCAAACTACAGTGACATACTCAGGTAGTTATCAATGTGAAGCTGGTTTGGACACTTGTCAAACTACAGTGACATTCTCAGGTAGGTATCAATGTGAAGCTGGTCTGGACACTTGTCAAACTACAGTGACATACTCAGGTATGTATCAATGTGAAGCTGGTTTGGACACTTGTCAAACTACAGTGACATACTCAGGTAGGTATCAATGTGAAGCTGGTCTGGACACTTGTCAAACTACAGTGACATACTCAGGTATGTATCGTGGAAACTTTTAAGTATTTCCTTTTCCTGATTGGTTGAAAAATGAATGGGTAAAATGATGTCAAATAGTCTGAACCACTACGCATCAGTAATAATCAGAACAATTGGGGATAACAAATTGCTGGGCACTTATCGATACATAAGCAAATTTTAAAATCGATGCAATGGCTATCTGTCAGAATTAAATCGCTATATATCGTTAAATCTTTTAGCAGTTGAAAAATACGTATTTTCTTATAGCCTTGGTCTGGAAGTCGGTCACGAAGTCAACAATGTATAAAATTCAGAAAAAAAGTTCAAGCCCTGATATATTGAATAAGTCGTGAAATTTACCCCTTTATGATGGTGATTTAAATATGTTTCTTTCTAGGAAAGGATAATTAATAATTTTGAAAATTAAAGTCGTCTTTCTTCTCGTATATTTTTGTATTGGCATGACCATCGGGACAAATGATCATAATAAAAGGATTACGGATAAAAAGTTTTTTAACAATTCTAAGGTCAAATAAATACTTAGACATTGCTTTTTATTTGCTTCAAGGTATTTGAATATTAAAAAAAAAACAATATTTTAGAAAACTGACCTTTATTTTTCAGATGTAAATGAACGGCTTTCTATTATAAAAACCTGTACGAAAAACACTTCTTGTCAGCTTCAAATCAAAGAACACAAGGACTCCGTGCCATGTGACAAAACCGGAAGCAGTTGGATCTGCACGATGTGCTGTAACCATGACGCCTGTAATTTGAATAATGGGGCACAGCTAAAGTCGAAATTAGTACTTGTAGTCTTGACATTGGTCTTGAAATATCTGTTCGCTGAAATATAACGGTATTTTTTATATATTTGTGATAATAAAAAACAAAATTACACAAATATCAGTATTTTCATTAATCTTGAAACATGTCTTTTTTTGCATTTTTAAAATTTCATTATGTTTAATTTGTGTCAAATAATTCAACATCTGCAATAGTGCATCTTTAAAAACGCATATAAATGCATATATAGCAAAACCAGTTCTACTGCACCTGAACAAAATCGCGTCACACAATGAAAAAACATATTTCCACTAAACGCTTATTGTCAACAAATTAATTAAGAAGGTTAAAAAAATGAAACAAATAATAACAATGAGCTTCAAATACATGTGGTAATGTCAATTTTTTTTTTAGTAAAATCAAAAGCAAAGAAGTTATAATGCTCCATCTTTGTATTTTTTTATTTAAGTGAACCAAAGAAAAATTAGAATACTGACCATGTAAAGAAGCCCTGTCATCGAATCAATCTAACATTTCAAAATATATTCGACGGATAACACGAAGTATATGAATTCTAAAATGGTACAAATCTATATATACGTATATACGTACTCTTTTAGTGTTCGATAAACAATTGTGGACAGTACTTCAGTCATAAAAATGTTTTAAACGGACAATTAAGATCTTTAAAAACTTGACATGTCTGAAAAAAAGACTAAGTCTGCGTTCACACTGAGCAAAACTCATAGTAGTTTAAATGTCGTCCGCACTAACATTAAACATCAATGCGTTCACAGTGTAAAATTTCGATGTTTACATGCAGTTTAAATGTTGTGTTCATTACACGAACGAACTAAAGCGCCAGAAAATGTTTTACAGCTTTATTGTTACAACCTATTATAAATATAAATACAGCGCTCCTGAATATAGGTCGGCAGAGATCGTTTAGCCTAAAAATTCCGTCATGCGTAACTTCGTTATATTCGTTTGTTTCCGATATGCGGTTTTCAAAGTTGTTAAGGTTTTATATAAATCAGATATGCACTTACACAATGATATTTTAGCCTAACAAGAAAACAAAAAGAAATGAATGCCAAATTTAGTGTATTTATTTGAAAGAATTTGAAAGAATTATTTTCCGGCAAACTCCGTGAACAATCTGACATAGCGGATAAATTTTTGAAACGTCATTAAAACAAAACATTTAGTACGTGTTTTTTTATATAATAAGTACGATTTTGTTTTCATAATGTTAGCTTGAGTACAAATTCAATTCATAACTTCACTGTAATTGTAGCTTGCAGTTTAAATAGGTTTATATTGCCGCGAAGTGTTATTTTACGCCGTTTTACTACCGTTTAGCAAAACCGCGAAACCGGACGCCATTGTTTGTTTTTAAGGTAAATGAAAGAAAAAATCTTACATTTTCAATGAATTCACCTTTTAGATCTAAAATCACAGCATACCTGAATCATTTCCTTTACTCAGGGAGTAAATTAATTTGATATGGTATGTAAAAGAAAGCGTTTTATAATATCAGCGATTGGCTAGGATTTTTTTCTGACATGCCCAGTCTATTTGAAGTTTAAAACGCACAATTATTCAGTTTGGCCATTTATTCATTGTGTTGATGATGCATACTGATTGATGTTATCGCAGAAGTCGCCAGCTTCACCACCTTATTCATAAAGGATCGTTATAAATTGTTTTAGACAGGCAGGCACGGCCTGATTCAGTGATTGAGGGACGCCAGGCGATGATCGTTAGTCCAGACGCCTAGGCCCTAGGGGGTCCGACTAAAATGGACATCACAGTAATCCACGAAAGGAATGCCCAGATCCCTTCTTTACCTTATTCAATGAGGGTGCTCCTGATATAGGAGGGATTTCACAGGCATACATTACATTAAATTCACCCCCTCCTTGGGCAGTCAGGCAGTGAATGTATGTCCCCTCTTTTGAAAAAAATATTTCTTGCACACAAGTGACGATATGATGAAGACTGTGGCAAACATTTGCAGTGTTAGATGAATTTACAGGAGGCTTGCAATTGCCACTCCCTCTTTATTTTAGAAAGGCAGTGCATGCATGTCCCCCCTTTTGGCTAAAAATGTTTATGAAAAGAATTATTCTCATTGAAGCCTCGAATTGCCAGGGGCCTTGACCTTTACATGTAGCTGCAGTTCCTAGCTTTATGGTCTTTTTGATATTTTAGCATTTTTAAGGAAAGAATTCCAAGCCCCCCCCCCCCCCCATTTTGAAAAAAATATTTGCACACGTGTAATTTAGAATTAGCCTGAAGAACAGCATGCCTATTCACACACCTTGGTATGTAAATCATAGAAACAGTAATTTGAATGTATAAAACGCAAGTCGATATGTTATCCTACTTATTGTATTGAAGGTTTTAATGTTGAATCTCCATGGTTTAGGAGTGAACAATACTCCGAAGTACTGAAAATCCATGGTATTTTGGTGAATTTCGGTTTACACAGTTCATAATTTGTCACTAAGACTATTTTAGCCTTTTCATTGGAAATCTACAGTACAATATTAGTCATAGTCATAGCTGACGCGAGCGTTGATAATAAAAACAATTGAAAAAGACTATGTTTCCTTTTGGAAACTAATGCAAAATAAACGTAAAGAACAAGTTGAATAAAAATAATTACTAACAATCAATAAATAATGTAACAAAACCATGTACCATATCGTATCTTGGGGTAAGTGTTTCGTTGATTTTCACGATTCCGAAGCAGTGCTCTTTTAGTGGACCCAATACTTGGTAAAATTCATTGGTCCTACGGACATGCCCAGTAATTTTCATTATCGGTCCAACTAGGCGGACCAGATGTCCGTCAGTTTTTGGGTCATCATGTATTTAATTGTTATTTTTCGTTGTTAAATATTTCACACACTGTAATATTGTGTCATCTTGCATATTTTTGCCAAGTTTCTTTTTGGTGTCCGCATTCAAATTTAACAATAAAAAGCTTCGCCGAGCGCAGCATGATACGACCGCAACATGTTGAACCCTGTACGTTTTAGGCCAAATATGGATAGTCAATTGTTCTGGACACATGCAGCCCATTGTGGGCTGACAAAGATTTTTGACACATGCAGCTTTTGGTGGACTTTCCACTCACATTTTAAAAACTTATTGGGGATTGAATAGCTTTGATAAAGGAATTTTTTTGTTAGGTTTGAACAAGTAAACAAGTTTCAATTTTGGCCCCTTATTACATAGAAGGTGAGAAATAAGGGATCACAAAAATAATTCTCAATTTTGTATCTGCTATTTGACAAGAGCAAACATGCAAAATAAATTTTCAAAATCAGACCACAAATAAAAATGTTTTGATTTTGGTCCCTTATTACGTAATAGGGGGAAAAGGGGAGTCGCAAAGAGCAATTCTTAATTTTGCATCCGCTATTAGACAAGAACAAACATGCAAATTAAATTTTCAAAATCGGACCACAAATAAAAAAGTATCGATTTTGGCCCCTTTTTTGGCCCCTAATTATGTAATAATGGAAAAGGGGGGGTCGCAAAAAATCATTTCTCAATCATGCAAAAAAATGTTATAAATCGTACCACAAATAAAAAAAGTTTCGATTTTGGCCCCTAATTACGTAATAGGGGGAAAATGGGGGGGGGGGTCGCAAAAAAGTAATTCTTATTTGGATCCTGTATTTGACAAGAACAAACATGCAAGAAAAATTTTCAAAATCGGACCACAAATAAAAAAGTTTCGATTTTGGCCCTTTTTGACCCCAAATCACATAATTGGGAAAGGGGGGCGCAAAAATTCATCAGGTTCAATCTTTTATCGTAAGAAACATTCTTGACAAATTTCACAGCAATAGGCCAACTAGGATTAAAGTTATAGTGGAAACAAATACAATATTTGAAATTTTTTGCCCCTTTAAGCCCCTAATTTTGAAACGAAAAAAGGGGAGACCCCAAAAATCAATCCCATTCATCCTTTTATGGTAAGGAACATTATTGCCTAATTACAAAGCAATGGGATAACTAGAACTAAAGTTATCGTGCCAACAAACATAAAAGTAGCATTTTTGGCCCTTTTTGGTCCCTAGTTTTGAAACGAAAAATGGGGGGGGGGCCCTAAAATCAATCCCATTCATCCTTTTAAGGTAAAGAACATCATTGTCAAATTTCATAGCAATAGGATAACTTGAACTTAAGTTATTGTGGTAACACTAAAGTTAACAGACGCCGCGGACGACGACGACGACAACGACGACAGCATCATACCATTATACGTCCGCAATTTTTTTGCGGTCGTATAAAAAAACAATGTTTAAAGTGATGTTAATCACCATTTTGGACAAATTCTATAAAAAAGTCATATTTTAAAGACCTGTGTAAAGAAAGGATCTCAACTTATGACCTATGGTCATGTTGAAGACTGCTTGCTGTTTTCCGTTGTGATTTTTTGAATTGCTGTTTGTTTATGTTTGTTGTGTCGCGTACACTTATTCCACATCTCAATATCGTATATTACAATACAATAATTTCCAAATACTTTGTTGCATCATTTCAAAAAGGCAAATTTAACATGGTTCATTAAAATAAAAGACACTGAAATTATGGAGCCAAAATAGGGTCAAAAGTTTGCGACCTCAAGGTTAATTTTTATAGTCCAATAGCAGAACACGTGGGTTTTTTTTTCATTTTTGGTCGGATTTCACGGAGTGAAATATCTGGGTTTTAAAATGGTGAATGTTGGGCCGGTGGGGAAGAAATTTTTGTAACAGTTTTCTCAACAACTGCTAATCACAGCCACTTGATATTTGGTATACAGCATCAGGGTGGGGTCCCATAATGTGGGATAGGATTTCAGGTATGTCGCTCACCTACTTCCTGTTTATCGAAATCCGGCCATTCTTGACTTTGACAGATTTTTTATGTTTTTTGAAATATACAAAAATATATATCATCTACATTGACATATAGATACTTATGCTGGCGTCACACTATCCCGATTTTGACCCCGATGGAAACACGATTATGGATATTTTCAAAATCGGGAGTGATAGTATTCAAATCGCGCTATTCGTGTTGCCATCTTTTACCATCGTAGCACCATCGGCTGAAATATTCCAACTTCGGGAGCAACTTCGTAATGCCTTCCTAATTTTTTAACATGTTAAAAAACTCCCGAAGGTTCGTGCGAAGGTCCTTGTTCGTGTTGTGTTCGTTAATCCATCCTTTCTATCGTAATGCCTTCGTGAAAGCATCTTCTGATTTCGTGTTGCCTTCTAAGTGTCGTCGGCTTAATTTATCTTACGATGGCGGCACGAATAAAACAAGAAGCTCTCCGAAGGTGGTGCGAAGGAAACACGGCGTCGCAAAGACCTCGCTTTGTATTCGTATATCCGTCGTAACTAATGTAATGGCATAGAGTAATGGCATTCAGATGGAAACACGGCACTTGTCAAAGCAGTACGATTTCTGAAGTAAAAAAAAATATCAAACGTGTCAAAAGTGCCTTACAGGGACATTTATTAATCCATTTCAGTAAGGCGTGTTACAACAATAAATCGTTTAGAAAAAGAAAAGTTAGTACATGTATATAGCTCTGTTTTTTTCCCCTCATAACTAAAATGCAGCAGGAGGAAGACTTACAAAGACAGCAGCTTATGATACAAGTATCCTCATTAATTCTTTATTCATATTATTCATGTTATTTAGGTTCGAAAAATTGATAAAGGAAATTTTAAAAAAAATTGAAACTAGATTGATCAGTCTCAAAATTACAAGAAGAAAAGACAAAACAAAGCGAAGACAGTCAGAATCCAGAATCTTCTGACGCTTTTCTTTTCGTCCTGTTCTTTCAAGCCAGGCGCTTCCCTCTTTCGAGTCCTCGTCCAGGTTTTGTGGCACGTTTTGATACTTAAATTTCAATATCAGAAATAAAGGTTTAAACATTTTAAACTTTCTTTAGTTTTTATCATTCCCACACCGACAAAAGCCGAAGGGGACTTTAGGTTTGCACTCCGTCTGCCCGTTTGTGTGTCTGTCTGGCCCGGCCGTCTCGCTGTCACAATAACTTTTTCGCACTTTTTTTAAACATTATATATAGATATTAAACTTTAAACTGATTTTTGGTATGTGAGTCTTACCATGATGAGTTAAAGATCAAGTTAACGCGTTGTTCCGGTCCGCAATTTTTTACAGAGTTAGGACCCTTTGAACTTTGGAATTTCACTGAAATATCAGTTTCGCACACTTTTTTCTAAACCCTTAATTATAGTTATTAAACTGCCTTTTGGTATGTACTGTATGCCAGTCCACCATTACGGGTTACTGAGATCAAGTTTACATTCCGTTTCGGTCCGCAAATATTTACGGGACCTTTGGACTTATATACCGGTATAGGACCGGTAACGAAGTTATGTATAGTTATAAGGTGGACACGCTTTGTTCAAGAATCGTTCGCAACAGCTAAAATTGTTGAACTTTCTACATAGTTACAACATATTCTTCTCGTTTTCAGATTATGTGTGCTTCGGTCAACTCACGCGAACAAAACAAGATAAAGTAGCGTCATCTTTTTTGTTCTATCTTAACAGGCTATACATATTAGCTTTAGATCAAATGTCTTATCTACTCTTACTGATCGACATCAGGGACAGCAGGGGTTTGCTTAGAGAGCCATCGTTTTAACTTGTTATCCATAAATACTAAATAGAGGCTGCAAAGGACAATTTATATAGACTAAATTATATAATCTTATTGCAAATCGCGTTATTATATTTCATGCTTCGTATACCCATCGTGATGCTTCGTAGACCTGTTGCACAGGTACTCTATATGTGCTGAACATCTAGTGTTGAGAAGGTACTTGATTAGGCTGAACGTTTTAATGAGTTGGTTTGGTGGACGGTAAAAGTTGATCCGGCGGCGGCCGGCATTCTGAAGAATTACCCAGGGCTGGTTTGTTGATTGACCAAGGGCTGATGATGGTCCTGGCCCTTCTGGTGCAGCCCAAGGTCCTGATTTTTAACCTAGGCGAAGCCTAATTATACAAATCCAAGATGTGTTTTGTTTTTCATGTAACGTTTCCCAACCAATAGAACAAAACTACGAAGTTCTAGAAATACTAATGACATTACTTTTGCGCTCGAGGTTATGCTGAGGTATTATGATCTTTTGGACGTTCGCCTCAACCTTAATTAACAGTTGCTGATATTGCAAAAGAATTGAACTAGAAACAAGACACGAAAGTGTATCAATGGAATTTTTGTAACTAGATGTTTTACGAATATACCAGCTTCTTAACATATCCCTCGATTTTCTATTCGAGCGACCTCGCTCGATTTTAATATTCAAAAATCTGTCCGGAAAATTTACCTTGAAAAGTATCTTCTTAACATTTCCCTCGACTGAACATATAACTTGCGATTTTCATTTTGCTATTTTTTTAATAGTTTTTTTTTATTTAAATGACTAAAAGCAGGATAAATGGGCTTGCTTGCTTAGTTTAAAAATTCAAAAGGAATGACAAATCATTAACCAACACGAAATAAGTGTCATTTTCATAGATGTGTACATGTTTGTTTTGTTTTGTGTTCATTTCAGCTTTAAATTATTAACCTCTTTTTTATGTAGTTTTTTTATATATATACATGTATCTGGTTTTTTTTGTTTTTTGTTGACACTCATATTTTGTTCTTGTGTTGATCCTTCAACGTGTTTTCAATTATTTCCCATCGGTTACTGAATTGTCACTTTCCCTTCATTATACAGAAAAGAGCAAGCGGTTGAATTACGACAAAATTTGGGTGCAACAATATTACATTACCATGATTACCGTACATATTGAATATTAAAAAAAATGCTGAATTTTTGGGATTTTAAAATATTGAGTCCTCAATTTGCTTTTGAAACAATGGCAGCCAAACTTGTGCCATATCTAAAAAATATTGAAAATCTACTCTTTTTGACACTCAAACTCGTGCCAAAAGATGAGGTACATAAAATGTCATTTGCTCCTTACCTTACAACACAATACAAGGCTTGCAAGAAGTTTTGATACAAACTCGACCGTATCTGACCTGTTAAAGCCCTAAGAGTTGCTTATTTCCACCACTTGTTGGGATGGCTGTTGTGTGGCCTCTAGGTGTTTGTTCTGGCGCAAGAGAAAAGGGAAGACAAAATCCAATTGATGATTTATTTCCCACTGATGAACAAAACCTCCTGAGAGGATAAAAAACTGAAAGAAACAAAAATATCAGAAATACAATGGTGATCGACTAAATCAACAAATGATATCATAAAGGTCTAACATAATATGTATGGTAAACACAATAAAGTACTCATATTTGTTTGTAAAGTATGCATGAAAATAGTGTGTGTTTGGTGAAAGTTTCATTAAATCCACTGATGAGACAAGTATGTAATCCAGTAAGTATCAACATATTAGATGTAACAAGTCAAGACCAAAAGTGTCTCATCTAAATAATAAACAAAAAAAAGTTTTAATTCTCGCAGTGAAAATTACTTGAAATATCAAGACATGGCAAAAAACAATCAATGGTGTATGTGTATAATATATCAGACAATCAGTGATAAATAAACACTACCAAAAAATAGAATATACATGAAAAAACATCTAATCAGATTTGCATATGTATGACAGTGATGATAAGAAAACAGAAAATTCGATCGGCAGTTTACCTACTGTGAATTACACTGTGAACAAAGGGTTAATATCTAGGACATACAAAAAATCGTCGAAAATGACCCTTCTACGTAGAAAAATTTATCAAAAAAGGAATGAATATGTAGTAATAAAATGTATTAAAGGTAAAGTATACATATATAACTTGTGTACACCTAATAAAAATGACAAACGGGAGAGTTACATGACAAAATGAGGTCACGGGGTGCTGGAGTGTGAAATACTCAAAAATCTTTATCATGAATGAGCTGAACGAAAAGCAATGGATATGATAACCTTTATAAACATGAATAAACTTACACTTTGGTGCCTTGAGGCTCTCTAAAGATGTATAAAGTCACAGAATTTGCAAAAACATGTGAGGCAATGTTGCCGGAAAATGTAAAAGTCATACTATTAAAAAACCAATGACGGAAAATTATGCAAAAATTATCCGGAATCCAGCACACTCCCTTCCTGATTTTTACAAAAAATCACCAGATATTACATATAAAGTAAAGATACAGATGTGAATAAAAAATTACACAAAAATATTACAATGAATAATGAAATACATTCTTGCTTCCCTAGCAACAAAATAAAAAAATGTTCAAAAGTACAACCTTATGCATGTATCAAAATTAGTCTGAAACTCCTACTAGAGGGATCAATTCCACGATTGGACGGATGTAAGTACATTGTTTATCGCCTCTCAAGATTCGGACTTCCACTTTCCTAACTTTTGAGTCGTCGCTTGGAAAAACTTGTGTAACTATGGCCATTGGCCATTCACTACGGCACAACTCTTTGTCCCTCATAATAACGATATCACCAGCTTTCACATTGTCGGTAGAGACTTGCCATTTGTTCCTGAGCTGAAGGGTGTGCAAATACTCCTTCCTCCATTTTGTCCAGAACTGATCTGCTAAACCTTGTACTAATTTCCACTGACTTTTCAGCATTTCTTTATTATTGAATTCAGGTAAAGAATGACTGTCGAGTCTTTGTTTCTGAGTGAGAAGTAACGCTGGCGATAATACTTGTGGATCTTGCGGATCTGTGGAGACTTGCACAAGTGGTCTAGAATTTACAATTGCCATAACTTCTGCCATAAGAGTCACTAATACATCATGTGTAAGTGAGTGTCTAGTTTCAATTAACATATTATCTAAAATCCTTCGACTTATCCCTATCATTCTTTCCCATGTTCCGCCAAAATGGGAAGCATTTGGAGGGTTAAACTTCCAGGTTGTGCCATGGGTGGTTAACATTCTTCCTACTGGACCTGATTCAGCATACTCCGTGTCAAAACCCAAATCATGAATAGCCCCAACAAAATTAGTGCCTCTGTCAGAACGCATAATTTTGACTGGTCCCCTGATTGCTATGAAGCGACGGAATGCATTTATAAATGATTCACTACTTAAATCACTGACTACTTCAATGTGAATGGCTCTTGATAAGAGGCAGGTAAATAAGATTGCCCATCGTTTTTGTGTTGTATTTAAACCACGTGTTTTACGTTGAATTATAGGCCACGGGCCAAATGTATCAACTCCTACAAACGTGAATGGAGGGCCTGAGCTAATCCGGTCTTGAGGAAGGTCTGACATTTGTTGAAAACAAAATTTTCCTCTCATCTTTTTACAAATAACACAATTTCTGATAAGTGACGAGACTAAGCGTTTGCTACCAATGACCCAAAACCCAGCTGAGCGTAGAGCTCCTTCTGTCAGGTGTCGACCTTGGTGTCGACATTGATTATGAAAGTGTCTAACAAGTAACAATCCAACATGATGATCCTTCGGAATGATGATTGGGTGTGAATCATTGAGGTTGATATCAGACTGCTTACTAAGACGACCTCCGACTCTGAGGATACCAAAACTATCCAATATGGGTGAAAGCGGTAACAAGTTAGAACGAGACAACTGACCTTCGTGCTTGATCGATTCGATGTCGCTTTCAAAAACTTCGTTCTGAATACACTTTAGTACAAAACGCTCAACTTCATCTCTTGTAGGAATTGATTCACCGTGAAGCTTTCTAATCCTTGTTTTCAGAACGGTAATAGCTCTTATCAGACTATTCCATGTTGAGAATTTTTCAATTTTACTAGACCAATCAATCACTTTATCATGAACAACAATTTTACGCACGTTAACCTCTGGGTATAACTCCTTGTCCTGATCTGGACTCACTAACTCATAGTTGCCTGCAGAGACATCACTACTACAATCGTCTTGCAAAGTGTCGGGTCCTGATAAAAATTTTGAACCTTGTAAATCTGAAGCACTTATACGACGTGTTGCGACATCTGCTGGGTTGTTGTCCGTTGAAATATAATACCACTGATTTGGTGAACTTGCTGATCTGATTCTATTCACCCTATTGGAAACATACACATAGAAGCGGCGTGTTTCATTTGAAAGGTATCCAAGAACTACTTGGCTGTCGGTGTAGTAATAGAAATCACTTGAGTCAATCATAAGATGCTCTTTAACAAGATCAGCAATTTCAATGGAGAGAACTGCCGCACATAATTCTAGACGGGGTATTGTGTGCCCGTGCACTGGTGCCACTTTAGCCTTGCTCATTAAAAAGCAAACATCACTTTTGCCATCCTGCTCAAGTTTCAAGTATGCAACTGAGGCTATCGCATCTTTAGACGCATCACTAAATATGTGTACTTCACGTTTTCTAGCTTGAGCAAATGAAATCGAAGAGTATTTCCGAGGAATGTATATGTCCTGCAGTGAAACAAGGGATTTAACCCAGTTTTCCCATTTACTTCTCAAATGATCAGGTAAGTCATCGTCCCAATTAATTGGTCGAACTGATTCTGACATCATCTCACGGAGAAGAAGCTTGCCGTACATAGTTATCGGAGAAGCAAATCCAATTGGGTCGAACAAACTATTAATCACAGATAACGCACCTCTTCTAGTAAAGGGTTTGCTCTCAGCGTTTACTCGAAACACAAACTGATCTGATGATGTGTTCCACAAAATACCTAAACTCCGCACTGTGGGTGTATCTGATGAACCAAGATCTAAGTCCTTGAGATCAGTAGCTAAGTCTTCTGTTGGAAAAGACTGAAGTACAGACAAACTGTTTGACATTATCTTGTGTAGTCGCAAATGTCCACCGGTTTCAAGGGCTTGTCTTGTGCGTTTAAGTAGATCGATAGCACTTTCTGAATCTATACATGATACAAGACCATCATCGACATAAAAGTTATTATGAACAAAATCAATCACATCAGGACTGGCATCTTCAACAGATTTGCGCAAACAGAAGGTTGCCACTGATGGGGAAGAGCTATTTCCAAAGATATGCACTGCCATCCTATAATCGATCAGTGGTTGTGAGATGTCATTTTTGTCGTGCCAAACAAAGCGAAGAAAATCCCTATCTTCTTCTGGGACGCGGAAGTTATAGAACATCTGTTCTATGTCTGACATAACTGCTACAGATTCTTTCCTAAATCTCAGAAGAACTCCTAGGAGATTGTTAGTGAGATCAGGTCCTTGCATTAGTACATCATTCAAGGAAACACCATTAAACTTGGCTGAGGCATCGAAAACGATCCTTATCTTGGTAGGTTTTTTCGGATTGTAAACACCGAAAATGGGTAAATACCAACATTCTGTACCAGTTTTGAGTGGAGGCGCAATTTCTGCATGTTTGTTCTCAATCATAGTCTGCATAAACTTAGTGAAATGTTCCTTCTTGACAATATCTCGACGTAAGCTTCTATCTAAACTTTCCATGCGCTGAACTACTTGAGCTCTGTTGTTTGGCAGGGTCTCTCTATTTTGTCTAAATGGTAAGGGTGCGAACCAATGAGTGTCTTTTTTCACTTTGGCATTCATGAGTTCTATAAAAAGTCTATCTTCTACTGATGGACCCAGCTTTTCGTCCTGTGCGGTTTTCTCAAATATATTATGCTCCTTGATGTCAATCACACTACTACAAGGAATCAAACAAGTTGCACGACCACTTGGAAGAACCTGTGTTTTGTTAACGATAATTGTGTCGTTACGGTGTGTTTTTCCAATACATGATTCACCTACTATGACCCACCCTAGAGGAAGTCTATGAGCATACGGTGAGGCATCTCCACTCAATCGCTGCTCCAAAACATGATGTGCTTGTATTATATCACGGCCTATTAATAACTCTATGTGTACCTCCGAGTCGATCGGAGGAATAAAAGGTGCCAGATCATGAAGGTGTGGAAAGTTTCTTACCACTTCCGGAGAAGGGATTTCATGTCGATTGTTTGGAATCGCTGAACACTCTATAATGTTTGGAATAGCCAGTTGTACACTTCCATCTGTTGACTGAACTATATAATCGGTTCCTTTCCTGCCTGTCGTAACTGATTTTCCTGTACAGGTAGACAAAGTAAACGATACACTTTCAGGATTCTCACCTAAGCTATCAAAAAGTTCTGGACTACCAAGTGTCTGATTGCTTTGATCGTCTATCAAAGCATAAACTTTACGAGCTTGTTCGGGTTTGTCCTTGTGAAATACGAAGACTTGCAAAATTTTCGCACATGACTTACTGTAACAGTTTGCATCGCCACATATCTGAGTACAAGATGAAGTTAAACTAGGTAGAGCTGGTTGATGCTCCCTTCCATGGACTTTGTCGCCTTCTAATGTGCTGACATTTTTATCTTGGGAACTTTTTGATGAATCTAGATCTGGTGAAATGTGGAGAGCTGTTGGATGATCAGACTTTTTACAGAGTTCACATTTTACTACTTCCCTGCATTTGTCTTTGGTGTGACGCTTTAAACTACAGCATCGAAAACAAAGTCTGAATTTCTTGAGAATTTCATATCGCTCCTTTATCGGTTTCATTCTAAAAGCTCTACACTGATTCAAGTCATGTTTTGTATTGTGTATTGGACAGGTAGGTTTGTCCTCCGACAGATCAGTTTTTCTAGCTGTGACACGATATTGTGGCTGATTTTGTGTAGCTGCTTTGTTGGTTGGTGTACTGCTACTGAACTGAAAACTTGGATCGGTTTTCCACTTAGCCATATCATAAATAAAGCTAACAAAGACACTGAAAGGTGGAAAGAGCATACCATGTTGTGTTTTATAGTTATTTGCAGTAGAAGACCA
This sequence comes from Arcuatula senhousia, assembly GCA_963971305.1. Taxonomy (NCBI): domain Eukaryota; kingdom Metazoa; phylum Mollusca; class Bivalvia; order Mytilida; family Mytilidae; genus Arcuatula; species Arcuatula senhousia. The sequence goes on along the minus strand of OZ020317.1, from coordinate 8,766,348 downwards.
CTTTTCTTGAAGATTTGATGGTAAGCGAGAAACAATCTGGTTGACTCCGCTAGACGAATCGTATAACGCTAATACAGACGCATACAGCGGGTTTGCTTTCACACACTGAATTTCAGACAAAATGTCGTACAAGTCATAGAGACGCTTACAATCTGCTGCTGAATTTGTCAGCTTCGGGAAATTTGTGACCTTGTTTCTCAAACATGCTTCGATAAGCTCAGGGCTACCATATCGTATGTCCAACCTATCCCATACCTTGCGTAAGGCATCAACGTGATTCCCTGCACAAGCGGTTTTCATGCTCTCTGCTTGACGTGAAGAGTCTGGTCCTAGCCATTTGATCAGGAGATCTAACTCTTCGGATGAAGACACAGACAATTCTTTCATCACATCTTTGAAAGTTTGTTTCCATGATAGGTATTGGATAGGACTATCGCTGTACTTTACAAGGCGTGATAAAACAACGTCCTTTCTAGCAATCATTTTGGTCATGAGTTCACAGATGTCTGTTACTGACGAAGCACTAGGTTGACCTTGTGGAATTTGAGATTGGATATTAGGTCTAGTAGGATATGAAGCAGTCGGATTTGGTAAGTTGGACGTAGATGTAGTAACAGGAGCAGGTGTCGACTGCCCTGTTCTGATAGGATATCCAACTGTTGTCAATGGCCTACTTTGACTAGTACATGTAACAGGATGTGAACTTGTAAAGTTTGGAGCATTCACATTTAGGCTGTAGCTTTGCAACATCTGTGGTCTATCGGATTGTGTCACACTAAAAGATTGAACATATTCCTGTGTTCGTTGAACACGTACGCTTGCAACAGATTCATTGTCATCTTGGAAGGTTTCACTTTCCATAACTCGGATTTCTGTTTCTAGTGTTTCAGCCTCCTTCTTGATCTCTATTAACTTCAGTTCAGCTTCTAATGCTAACTTCTGTTTTAATAACTCAGTTTGCTGTTGAGCATACTTTGTCTTTGTCTTAGTAGCTTCTAGTTGTGCTCTCTTACGTAACAAAGTTGACCTAGTTGATGATGAACTTGACCTAGACCTCTGAGATTGAGTGTCGCACTCATGATCACTTCCGGGTTGATTATCAGTCTGATTATTCAATGCCCTCATAACAGCTTCTTTAACATTATCGTATGACTGTAGTTGTGCAAGACGTAGTTCCTCGCCATCTCTAGTTCTGGATCTCACAAGAAAGTCAACATACTGAGAATTAATGTTCTCGTAATTGGAGAAGTTCTGATTGATGTAGCCAACTATTGCCTCCTTATCTTCAGATCTGCTATCATACAAGGCGGAGATGAGCTTTCGAATGTCATTTTCCAGTGTTGCCAGGTTGTGTCTAAATATAGTAACATTGTCTTGAAAAATATCACCGGCTGCAGGCGTAAGGTTCCTTTGACGTAAAGGATAACCAGATGACATCTTTGGTTATGACTTCCTATCTTTACCACTGCTGGATCTAGCCAAAGTTTTTTTACTGTTCTGGCGCAAGAGAAAAGGGAAGACAAAATCCAATTGATGATTTATTTCCCACTGATGAACAAAACCTCCTGAGAGGATAAAAAACTGAAAGAAACAAAAATATCAGAAATACAATGGTGATCGACTAAATCAACAAATGATATCATAAAGGTCTAACATAATATGTATGGTAAACACAATAAAGTACTCATATTTGTTTGTAAAGTATGCATGAAAATAGTGTGTGTTTGGTGAAAGTTTCATTAAATCCACTGATGAGACAAGTATGTAATCCAGTAAGTATCAACATATTAGATGTAACAAGTCAAGACCAAAAGTGTCTCATCTAAATAATAAACAAAAAAAAGTTTTAATTCTCGCAGTGAAAATTACTTGAAATATCAAGACATGGCAAAAAACAATCAATGGTGTATGTGTATAATATATCAGACAATCAGTGATAAATAAACACTACCAAAAAATAGAATATACATGAAAAAACATCTAATCAGATTTGCATATGTATGACAGTGATGATAAGAAAACAGAAAATTCGATCGGCAGTTTACCTACTGTGAATTACACTGTGAACAAAGGGTTAATATCTAGGACATACAAAAAATCGTCGAAAATGACCCTTCTACGTAGAAAAATTTATCAAAAAAGGAATGAATATGTAGTAATAAAATGTATTAAAGGTAAAGTATACATATATAACTTGTGTACACCTAATAAAAATGACAAACGGGAGAGTTACATGACAAAATGAGGTCACGGGGTGCTGGAGTGTGAAATACTCAAAAATCTTTATCATGAATGAGCTGAACGAAAAGCAATGGATATGATAACCTTTATAAACATGAATAAACTTACACTTTGGTGCCTTGAGGCTCTCTAAAGATGTATAAAGTCACAGAATTTGCAAAAACATGTGAGGCAATGTTGCCGGAAAATGTAAAAGTCATACTATTAAAAAACCAATGACGGAAAATTATGCAAAAATTATCCGGAATCCAGCACAGTGTTTGTATGGGGAACTTTTTCTTGGTAAGGTAACCGGTCTCTTTTTGTGGTTGGCTGAGAGCCAACTGGTCCTTTTTTTAAAAATATAAAGAAAATAAATCAAAAATGAATAAAGTTGAATTCCGGATTTTATTATAACAATTTTGTATTGAGGATAACATTAAAAACAACAGTAGAATTTAACAATAATTGAAATAGATTTGTTGACAATAGATCGATCGATATTATAATTGTCTTTGATTCCAGAAACGATTATTGTCTCTTCCTCCAGTCGTCCGATAATAAATAGGTAATTATCATACAATACATAACACTTTTAAGTTAAACATTGATAAAATTAGACTTTCAATATTCAAAGAAATATTTCATTTCACAATTGCCTATTGGATAATTTATTACCTAATCGTATGCTAAACACGACGTCGTACAGCCGTCGTATAAATTTGTGTCTCCTTCGGATCTAATTCTCGACTAATCTTGATGACATCGTAGCAACTTCGTATACGGTTCGCAGCTATTCGTATGTGCTACTTTTCCGATCGCTTAACTATCGGTTCTAATCGTATACCCTTCGGTTTTGATTTTGATTTTTAGCAAGTTCGGGACTAACTTCGCACGAAGTTGAAATTTTCACATTCGTGTGTCCATCGTATGTCAAAATCGGGACAGTGTGACGCCAGCATTATAGATTTATTGGCCGGATTTCACGGAGTGAAAAATCCGGGTTATAAAATGGTGAATGTCGGACAGGCGGGCGGTGGGCGGCGTGCGGGGAAAAAAATTTCGTAAAAGTTTTCTCAGCAACTACTAATCACAGCCACTTGATATTTGGTATGCAGCATCAGGGTGGGGTCCCATAACGTGGGAACTGATTTAAGGTCTGTTGCTCACCTACTTCCTGTTTAACGAAATCGGGCCATTTTTGACTTTGACAGATTTTTTTTAAATCCTAAAACAAATTGATATTGATTTTCCTCTTACATGATTTTTGACAGATCTACAATGTAAATCTCCTCAGTGCTTTTACAATTTATGGATGGTCACTCCTGAACTTTCTTATATCAAATATTTTATGATATGTGGTGGAAATGGTAGATAATTGTTTCCTCTAGATTTTACATAACTTTAACAGATCTTAAAAACCTTCAAGTTGTATCAAGAGTTTCAAGAAATTTTTAAGGTCTATATAATCAGAAAATATCATAAAAGGTAGGGGTCAGTGTGCAAAAAAAAATCTGCAATATTTAAAGGCAAAGTCTAGAGGAGTTCCGAAATCAAACTGACAAGAGTGACCATCCTTAAGTTTGTTTCATTTCCCTTTACAAAATATCCCTTATTAATTTTAGTTACAAATACAAGATATGTTATTGATAAACATGTTAAAGTTTAACTTAAGTATGTTTATGGTTAAGAAAATAAAAAAAAAAAGTGTGTGATAAGTCAAAATCAGGACTTCAACAGAATTGACAATCATTGAATGAGAACTTGAGAAACAAAGCATGTCAATGGTCAGTAACTACATGTAACTGTAGGCCTAGGCAGAAGCAAAATGAACAACAAGGATGGATTTTGAAATCAATCCATTAAAGGAAAGCTTGAAATAAATATAATAATCTAAACTTAATTGTAGTAGATTAAATGTTGCCTTTTTGGACGGATGTCACTAGTGAAAATCTAGGTTATAAAATGGCCGTGAATGTTGGGCAGGCAGGCGGGGAAAATACTTTAATTTGTAACAGTTTGCTTAGCAATTACTTATCACAGCCTCTTGATATTTGGTATGCAGTATCAGCATGGACTCCCATAACGTGGGAGACAATTTCAGGTCTATCACTCACCCACTTCCTATTAACTGACTTAGTTAATTTTTAAGACTATTGTTGAATAATAGAAAATTTTCGTAACAGTTTTCTCAGCAACTACTAATCACAGCCTCTTGATATTTGGTATGCAGCATCAGCATGGGCTACCATAACGTGGGATCCGATTTCAGTTCTGTACTTCCTCATACTTCCTGTTAAACGAAATCCGGCCACCTCTGTCTTTGACCCATTTTTATGCCCGTCGAACAATAATACATTTATGTACACTTATAGTTTTTTATTTAAACAAACAATACAAGTCCAATTTCAAATCATTGCAGCTGCTTTGATAATTTTTTGGGCTTGGAAAATTATTGTTGGGGCTTAAGGATTCAAAGTCAAAAAAGCTTAGGGCTTCTGCTTGCCAAAAAAAATTTTAACCCCAGTAATAATAGTGCAATAATAGTGCAATGAAAACAACACTTGAATTTGCTATATAAGAATCTAAACAGAATGAATCAATATAGTGGAAATGGGACGATAAAAAGGTTTCACAGGAATGAAAATTATTTTTAAATTCTTCATATCAGAGTATGATACATACATGTACGTAGAGGAAAAGGGTCTAATGTGACTGCAATATTTATTCTTAGTGCTCTTAGTTTTTTTTTTTTTAAATTCTCAACATACACATGATACATGACATGTAACTTGAACTTAACATATATTGAAGAACACATCAAGATATGTATCCCCAAAAAATTCACTGCTGTCTCAAATTTTGACTTGATGTCTTACGCTTACATGTATTAAAGTGTTTCAAAAATATTCATATTATCTATTATTTCTTATTATATGACTAAATTTTTTTATTTTTATTATTTTTTATTTCCAGGTTCCTGTAACAGCTTATTTACTGTTAATAATTAATAATTGTTGAGTAAGTTTCAAAACACTTAAGGTCACTATTAAAAAAATGTTTGTTGGGCGTTTGCCTACCCTGCCTTTAAGGGGTTGGGTAGGTAGGTAGGCTTTTTTTTATGTCAAGATATTAGATTTGTGTTAATAATAGTGTTAAGTATTTGTAGCATATATTGACTGTTTTTTTGCTATGTATACGATATTGAGATGTGGAATAAGTGTACGCGACCCAACAAACATAAACAAACAGCAATTCAAAAAATCACAACGGAAAACAGCAAGCAGTCTTCAACATGACCATAGGTCACTGCTTACCGTCTTGCATTGGCCCAAGACTTATAATACAATACAAAAGTATCAAAACCAATCCCTAAATCATCAACGACAGACTCAATTCTTGACATAAAACAGTTAACATAGAATGACAAGGACAAACAAAGGCTTTGGCAAAGTTTCCTGGCTTAGGACAGGCACATATGAAATGTGGCGGGGTTAAACTAGTTTTTTGGATCCAACCTTCCCCTTATTGATAAGCTTGCACAAAGCTACATATAAAACACACTGTAAAACTCAATCGACAAAAGTTCAATTCAACAAGAGAGAACCTAAGACAAAATACTGTACGAAAACAACAAGACAAGGAGGAACTCTCTTGAGAACACTCGAAGTTACTGACAACTAGCTAAGAAACATTTATCGATTGATGTAAAAGAATCAAATACATCAGTTCTAAATCCGACACCCCACGTCAAAACAATGAATGATTAAGAGTTGTATCACCATATGTGTATGAGTGAAAGTTAGCTAAACCCACTCAGGTCAATACTGCAGGTCATAAAATGCTTTAAATTGGTATATGATTCAAATCTTTGATTAGATATATAGTCTTGTTCTGAAAATGAAATAAACGTGACAAAAATCATTCAATAAACATTATAAGACTGAAGAAAGGGGTGCGTTTAATACTTAGGTGCGCTTTATTAATGGATAAAATCAGATATTTCCCTGAAAATCGGCCCTGCGCCTTAAAGTCCAGAGCGCTTTATTCTCCGGACAATACGGTACACTATGATAATTTTCAATAATGATTTCAGAAAGCAAACAAAGAAAGGGAAGATAAAAAAATCAAAATAAAACTAATTTCATTATTCTTATTTAAAAGTCTGTTAATGTAGAGAGTCTGCCAAATTGCACGAGACCCAAAATACTATGGAAGAAAAATCGTTCTCACCGGAAACATTCGATTTTCGGAAGTTTTTGAAAATGTCTGCGCGTGCTGAAAAATTGCGGGAAATAGTAATACATCGTCCCAAATTATCTCGTCCCAGGCATTATTCGAAATTATCAATGGAATAGATTATATTTTTGTATCTACGCGAGCTTTTAAGGCAATGTCTTTCTCATATTAAAATATTTACTCTTAATTCTAATTCTTATTTATTCATGTACCACTAACAATTTATTACTGGCTAGATGCGTGTTGACATCTTTATAACCTTTGTGACCACACGATAAATCTGCTCTACACAGTTCACAAAAATAATGAAATTTGTCTATTCTGCTGGGTTTTATGAAAGGGTGTTTTGTCGACCACTCTGTTTGGAATTTTGTCATAGATTTCTTCTTCTTTGTGTTGTCTTGGCCCACGTTATTATTAGCTCACCTGGACCGAAGGTCCATGTGAGCTATTACCATCACTTGGCGTCCGTCGTCGTCGTCTGTCGTCGTCGTCGTCTGTTAACAATTTTTCAAAAATCTTCTCCTCTGAAACTACCAAACAGAATTTAATGAAACTTGGTATGAATGATCCTTAGGGTGTCCTGCACCAAACTTGTGTTTTGATTTTTGATCCGTTAAAAAACATGGCCGCCGTTACTAAAAATAGACTAGGGGGGTCAGACTACTGTTTTTGGCTTATAAATCAAAAAGTATAAGAGATAGAGGAAATCTGAGGCCACGCTACTGATTCAGCATCAAAAGCTCTACAAAAGTCTCCATTTGGTCAAAGTTGTCAGATGACCCCTTATAGAGGTTACGGCCCCTTAAAGGTGAAAAATAGCATTTTTTCGTGTTTTTGGCCTACAGAATGAAAACTATTGCAGATAGAGATTAGCTGTTGCTTGCTTAAATGTTCAGCTCATTTAACTCTACAAAAGTCTCCATAGGGTCGAAGTTGTCAGATGACCCCTTACAGGGTTTACGGCCCCTTAAAGGTGAAAAATAGCCATTTTTCATGTTTTTGGCCTTCAGAATGAAAACTATTGCACATAGAGATTAGCTGTTGCTTGCTTAAATGTTAAGCTCAAATGGCATTTTTTCATGTTTTTGGCCTACAGAATGAAAACTATTGCACATAGAGATTAGCTGTTGCTTGCTTAAATGTTCAGCTCATTGAGCTCTACAAAATTCTCCATAGGGTCGAAGTTGTCAGATGACCCCTTATAGGGGTTACGGCCCCTGAAAAATAGCAATTTTTCATGTTTTTGGCCTACAGAATGAAAACTATTGCAGATAGAGATTAGCTGTTGCTTGCTTAAATGTTCAGCTCATTAATCTCTACAAAATTCTCCATAGGGTCGAAGTTGTCAGATGACTCCTTATAGGGGTTATGGCCCCTTATAGGTGAAAAATGGTGTTTTTGGCCTATAGAATGAAAACTATTGCAGGTAGAGAAAAGCTGTTGCTTGCTTAAATGTTCAGCTCACTTAGCTCTACAAAAGTACAGGGTCAACATCAAGACCAGGTGAGCGATTCAGGCTCCTGGGAGCCTCTTGTTGTTTTCATCGTCGGACTCGGACGTTTCATGGTCGTCCATCTCCACAACGTGGATGAAAAACATACAAACTTTCAAGTGATTCAGAATGATAGGAAACTAATCATGGGGTCAAAGCCGGTTGGGAGAAGCGTTATTTACGGGGTTTTTTTTAAATCATGGGGTCAAAGCCGGTTGGGAGAAGCGTTATTTACGGGTTTTTCTTTAAATTTTCTTAACGAAAATCTACGAATAACAAAAAAAAGAAGACTTTTATTTTTTTCCCTGAAAACATAAGAAATTCCGGAGATTTCACAGACCTTGCCGGTCGCCGGAAACGGCCCGAAAATTTCGGAGCTTCCGGGACAATTCCGGAGGGTTGGCAAGTATGTTGTAGAGAGTCTTCCAAATTGCACGAGACCCAAAATACTATGGAAGAAAAATCGTTCTCACCGGAAACATTCGATTTTCGGAAGTTTTCGAAAATGTCTGCGCGTGCTGAAAAATTGCGGGAAATAGTAATACATCGTCCCAAATTATCTCGTCCCAGGCATTATTCGAAATTATCAATGGAATAGATTATATTTTTGTATCTACGCGAGCTTTTAAGGCAATGTCTTTCTCATATTAAAATATTTACTCTTAATTCTAATTCTTATTTATTCATGTACCACTAACAATTTATTACTGGCTAGATGCGTGTTGACATCTTTATAACCTTTGTGACCACACGATAAATCTGCTCTACACAGTTCACAAAAATAATGAAATTTGTCTATTCTGCTGGGTTTTATGAAAGGGTGTTTTGTCGACCACTCTGTTTGGAATTTTGTCATAGATTTCTTCTTCTTTGTGTTGTCTTGGCCCACGTTATTATTGTTTTCATCGTCGGACTCGGACGTTTCATGGTCGTCCATCTCCACAACGTGGATGAAAAACATACAAACTTTCAAGTGATTCAGAATGATAGGAAACTAATCATGGGGTCAAAGCCGGTTGGGAGAAGCGTTATTTACGGGTTTTTCTTTAAATCATGGGGTCAAAGCCGGTTGGGAGAAGCGTTATTTACGGGTTTTTCTTTAAATTTTCTTAACGAAAATCTACGAATAACAAAAAAAAGAAGACTTTTATTTTTTTCCCTGAAAACATAAGAAATTCCGGAGATTTCACAGACCTTGCCGGTCGCCGGAAACGGCCCGAAAATTCCGGAGCTTCCGGGACAATTTCGGAGGGTTGGCAAGTATGAAAAGAAACTGAAAAGAAGTTGTTTTAGGAACAAAAATATTTTTACCAAACTATTTTTTCAAAATGAAATAAATAAACAAACACATAAGAACACTGGAATAAGATTGCAGTTTTTTATTTGAGAAAATCATGATAATTATGATTGATGTATCTTTATAATGTGTCCAAAGTCTGTCAAACATTGATCTTTAATTTGCCATATCTGTTGGTCATGAAAATGTGATATGGATTCTACAAAATTTTATCTTTGCTTTCCTAAATAATACTTTTTTCATAGTGCTCATTTAGTGCTTTCAGTGATCTTTATTCTCTAGGTTCAGTATTCATTTATATGGTGCTGTTTTTTGTGTGTATTGTTATGTTAATTGTATTGTTATTATTTAATTTGTATATGGCAATAAACATGATAAATAAAAATAAATCATGGTATGTTTTATTTCAAAAAGATATCAAACAAGAAAGGCTCCACCTTCATCATTTATTAAAAAAAAGTCTTTCAATGAGAATAAACCATCCTTCAACATGCACCTGAAAAAAAGGACTGAAAACAATATTTTTAACATATACATCTATAAACATACATTACACAAACATGACCCCTCAATGAAAACGGTATTTTTAAAAATGTATGCATGAATGACTTCGGTTAAGTTCTTGGTTAAGGTCCATAACTTGAATACTAGATGTTGGGGGTCAATGATATTTCACCACTAGATGTGTCTTGGGTAAGGTGACACCATCAACTAGAAACGAGGTCACTGTGACCTATATTTTACGCATGAATGAATTTGGTTAAGTTCTTGGTTAAGGTCCATATCTTGAAAACTACATGTACATGTTAGGGGTCAATAATATTTCACTACTCGATGAGTCTTTGTAACATGGCACCACCCACCAGAAATAAGGTCACAGTGACCTTTATTTTACACATGAACACTTTTGATCAATTTCGTGGTAAAGGTCTATATCCCAGGTAATACACATTGAGGGTCAATGATATTTCAAGAATTGGAGGGCCATCCTGTGGCTCATGGACACATTTTCTAGTTGTACCATATGTCTGGCATCCATGTTTAAATTTTTATCTAAACTTTCGTTTGTCGAGGGAAATTTCAATTTTTGTAGAGCACAACTGTCAGATACAATTTTTATTAGATTATTATTTCTTGTTATTTTATAAAAATAAAAATCATTAAAAAAAGACTGCAGTAAATCAAAATCCATACGTATTCTATGTTTAAATGTCTTTTCGCCAAATTAACAATCATGGCTATTTATCTGTTCATGTTTTCTGTACATTTAAAGACGTTACGCATGTTATTGCGTCCTTTACGGTAACGACATATTTCGACGTTTTCCTTTCTTTTTAGAGCTTAGCTGCCTTTGTACTATTAAAGAATGGCGATTTTCTTTTCTTTTCTGACTGTTAATGCGTTATCAATTTGTTTCAAAGCTCTGTATTTTGACATCTTATTTGTAACAAGGTCCACAGCATTAACCTGGTCTACATCATACTCGTTGCGCTTTTTTAGCTTTTTGTCGGTATTTGCTTTTATACTGTGTTAGTTTCTCCTTCTTATCCTTAATTTTTTGGCGTTGTACCCTTTTATACAATACGCTCCTTGAGATCTCATGTTTTCGATTTCTTCTTTCTCACTTATTTTGTTTGCATATTTTTCGTTACTTTTTTTCTTTCTGTACAATTATAGAATCACCTATATAAATCATGCGTTAACGTATATATAGCGTACACAACGTAAAAAAATTGCAGATTGGACAAATCGTGGGACTTTTTCTTTTGCTTAGATTTCCAACTTTTCGAAACGGTAAGCAGTTCATATTGATCAGTTTTTTTCCGAAATATCAGAACAATTTGAAAATAACTTTTTTACATATTGAAGAATTGTTCTTCCTGAAATACCCTTTGAATTTTTATGTTTTCTTTCAAAACCGCAAAAAAATTCGTTTGGACAAACTGTGGGACTTTTTCAAAATGATACTACGTGATTGTTTTTTAATTAAAGTAACTTTATTGATGAAATTACACCCGTAAGGGTCAAATCAACATACATGGAAGATATTGAATACATACTGAATAATACATGGCAAAATCTGTAACATATGCTGTATTTACCCGAGACACCTATATCATACTGAGGGCCAACGGCCCGAGGTATGATATAGGTCGAGGGTTGATACAGCATGTGATGCAGATTTTGCCATGTAATGTTCATTGTATCATATAGAATAAAATATTGATATTTTGTAGGGGTGCGATAAAGGGTATGCGATATGGGGTAAGGGGTGCGATATAGGGGGTGCGATATAGGGTAAGAGGTGCGATATAGGGGTGCGATATAGGGTATGCGATATAGGTTATGTGTTTTGTCATATAATGCATATTAAAAAAGACTATATTTATACTTAAATATATGATATAAAACAATACAACATATCATACAATAGCGTAGCATAAAACATATTTAGACAGCAAAATAAAAAAAAACAAACAAACAAACACACACACACATGTTATGAACCTGCCTGACAAGGATCTGAAGCCCTGATTTCTATAGACTGTTTAATAAAGCCTCCAATATGACAAACAAGTTCGGGGTTGGGGTTTAAAATTATCAGCAGTTTATTTAATGTATCGAGACATTCAAATGTAGACAGTTTATCATTTAGAACTTTTAAAAAATCTGAGCGAATGGCTGAATTTAATTCACATTCAAAAAAGAAATGTTGCTCATCATCCAAACTTTTACACTTTTTGCAGAGTCTTTGCTCTCGAGGTATTTTCATATATCTGCCAACTTCTATACCTAAAGAATGATCACTAAGTCGAAATTTGGAAATCAATCTTCTATAATTAAAATTATTATGTTTTAAGTAATTATCCGAATTAAAACTGTGTTTAATCTTTCCGTAAAGATAAAGTTTCGATGAAGTATCTAGTTTGGATATTTTATCTAGGGAAAGCTTTTCATAAGTATCTTCTACTAACTTCTTTGCATGACTTTTAAATGTAAGTGTAGTAGAATTAAGGTCTTCAACATTTAAATTTACATCTTTCGATACTCTGTCTACAAAAGATTACCACGAATAAATACCTTCATTGTGCAGCGTTTTATTAACTTAAAGAGATTCAGTCACAAGAGGGTTTACATTATTAGAACTTACCATATGTAGATAAACTAAAGATTGTCGTTTTATAAAAGAATCTAGTGTGAATCTGCATATTAACTCGCTTCTTGCACCTATGTTAGAAGCTGTCTTTTTCAAACCTAGAACAGCTTTACAAAATTTTGAGTGAATTTTTTCAAAAGAATATTTTTCGCTCAGTGACAGGACATCACAGAGTGAATTGTTAGCTTCTGCTCTATTGAGCGCCTTAAATGTTGAATTAAAATTATCCATGAACCAAATTTCTGCATTGTATGCTAAAATTGGTCTGATCAGAATATCAAAAAGCTTACATGATAAGCTAGTAGGTACTAAGTTAAAATTTGACATATACTTTCTAAGTAAAAATAACACTTTTGAACCTTTTTGGGAGAGTTCTTCTGGTGTTCTTGTAAAACTACCCTTAGCGTTTATAACATTTCCAAGGAACTTAAAGTCCTTTACTTCTGATAAAATATTCCCGTTTTAAGAAAATGGAGTTGATTCTGCATTTCCATTTTGAAATATCATAATTTTTGTTTTGCTAGTGTTGACAGTTAAAATGCAAAATGTTAGTGATTCCACTGAAAACTTGTTGAATAAATGAACTTTCTCTTGTTGCCAACAATGGTGGAAGAAATATTTTACTAAACTTTCAAATAACCTCCTGAAATTTACTAACTAATGACATAGAGCAATCTGCCCCAAAACTACGCATTCCATTTTTCTTGAAAATCACTTTTTGCTCTTTTGTGAACGCTATTTTGAGAATAACACCATAAATTAAGTGTGACGTAGTTGCTCTATGCAAATTTTTGGGAATTTCAGACTTGTATCAAGACCACAAGACCGTTTCGTTAGTTCGGGTAGACTAAGTTATGGTACGCCGGACATGCGTTTTTCATGACTTTACGGAGTTTTTGTTATATTTTGCACAATTTCTTTAAAAAAAAGAATATTGTACAGATTATATTTTAAAAAGTTATGCTTTCACGATTATAACAATATGCAGGTTTAATATATTTATTGTATTGAAAGCCTGTAAAAGGCAATTTTTTCGACACGAATCGAACATGCAGTAATTATACATAGACGCAATATCGTGCGTAACGTCTAAGCATTTCCTGCTTATTACTTCAATGAGAGATGTAGACTGAAAAGAAAACATGGCAGACCATCGCGTGTAGCCTTTATACCTACTTTTGATCGACTCTTCTTAAATATTTGCTTACCACCCAAATACCAAACAGCTACTGAATTTTGATACATATTAGACTTCACCAACTAGAACGGAAAGTTGCTACTTCACGAAATTAAATAAGCGTCAATGGATACTAGTATGTATTATAAATATAAAACACAAGATAATGAGTTTTACTATTGCTGCTGAAACATTCCAGAATTGTGGAATTAATGCTGGATGTAAAAGAGAAAAGAACTCGCTGTAGACGAAAAAAAATTGTGGAATAAGTGTACACGACAACTTATAAATTCAGAGGTGAATATACCCAGTAGCCTTCAATGTGACCAGTGGTTGCTGTTTGTCGTCTTGCATTAGGCCCTAGATTAAAAATATTATATATAAGATTCAATACTTAAACTAAAACGACCCATTCCTGGAGGTAGAACGATTAACATGGAGACGACAGGGACAAACAGCTTAAAGGGGAACAGAACACCTAAGGGAAACAACTCTAAAATATCAATTAAACGTTTTAGTCAGGCACATTTATTCAAAGAAATCACGCTTCTAAATGATCAAAATATGAAATGTTGCAACTCTATTATTTTCAATGAAACTTTTCCCAAGAAACCAATATGGTTCGATTTTCTTAAGATTTTGCAATTAATTTTTTATGACTAAACTTCATATTTTTGCTACTTTGCATGAAAATTAAACTCCACAATTTCATTTTAGCAAAAGTGTTGGGTACCCCCTTAAACAAAACCCTAAACAGATAGTTTCTACATCGGTATCAACCATACACTGATGTAAAACGACCATCAAGTACTAAATGGTGGAAGCTGCTCGGATAAAATGGAGAAATAGATGGGACTTATAAATTAATACATAAAGATAATTATATGAATCAGAACCTAACAAAGATATTAAAAACACATTAGAATCATTTTGTTATATAATAAATGGATATAGAATTCATATTTACGAATATATTTATAAGTTAATCAAGCATTGATAAATGATTTTAAATACTATATTACTTATTCTATTTTAATGTTTATTTTCAATCATTTGATACATGTTAACACCTTGAACATTGTTAACGTACAAAAAGCTCATTTGGTCGACTTTAAATACAAAACATATGCTAATATCAATGTGTTAAATGCTATTTTTGTTATGAACACAATACAATTACAAACATGTATTTGCTACTTTTAAGTTAGTGTGAATAATTTACATTTCAACATATACTATACAAATAAATTTGATTTTGATATATAGGAATTTTATACAGAACTTTTGCACTCGAACAATATAAAACTATCGATTGTTGTCATATCGCATTGTTTATATAAAATAATTTAAATTGTGTTAGAATTCTTTATCAATCAAAACGGATGTTGATCCATTCTAAAGGTTTAAGGTATTTTTTTCCTGCGTGAATGTTTTTTTCCTACATTGAAATCTTGTGCTTCCGCGCCAGATCTTGAAACAAAATTGGTAAAAACTTGTTCTTTTATGTATTGGAGCTTGCGCCCCTTGTTTAGCAAGATTGTGTCGATTGGACAAAGACAACTCCGCGTAGGAACCCTAACAGGCAGTAAAAGTCTAATAAATTATACTATCACTATTTTCTCTCTCTTGCAGAACACTATGGTATATTCTAAAAATCATGTACGGGGCGATTCATGGTAAAATATAACGCATGTGTTTGAACATGTCTTTTCGTATTACTCGGATCAAGGAACCATAATCAATACATAGAAGAGTAATACTATTGTTCTGGGTACCAAAGTACAACTTATAAATGCGCAAAATAGTTCAGATGAAAGAGTAAGAATAAAGTCATTTCTAATTGCCATCATGGTAAAGTATTTGGACTTACGGTACGATATGTAAAATTAAGACATGCTTGATTTATCTATTTTAGCTAAATCAGTTATTTGAAAGCTAGGTGATAGAAAAAAATTCATACGCTTCCCGTCGTCTACTGTCTGTAAAGGGTAGTCTGGAGAATGGAAAAATCAAAAATATTTTTTTCTGAAATAAGTTAGCTTTAATTTGTTTAGATAATCTTATTAGTATTAAAAAGATGTAGTTAGAAAATATAACATCTTAACAGAAAGTTCAATATATTTCCTAAAAAATTAGATATTTGTTAGCCTATCGGGATTTCCCATTGTAAAAAAATGGCGGGAAAAATTGTCAAATTTCTATTGTGACGTCATATGACGTCAAAGTGCACTCCCAGATGTAAACAAAAACAAAGTGATCACAAAATATATCTGTGATCTGAATGATATTCTAAAATTGTACAAAAAAGTGATTATTGACAATTTGGCATCCCCAAATATGGCTGCCATTTACAATGGAAAAACTAGGGGGCAAAGTGATTTTGATTCATTTATCTTAGAGGTAAGCCATTTCTTTACTCTTTTCTGTGAATTTAGTAACGTTTTCTTGCAAAGATAAAAATGGCAAACATTTCAAAGGTTCTAGCAACATCATGAAGAAAAAAATTAAGAATTTCTGTTCTCCAGACTACCCTTTACAGACAGTAAGCTTCTTCAAGCTTCTTCTTTGCTTCAAGCAAATTGTTAACACAGGGGTACGTTGCTCCCAGGTTGTTGTCATCACTCAAGAAATTTTACGGACGACATCATGTGCTTGTATGCAAATACGGGATTTCTATCTCTCAAATGAGCACAGATGTTGGTTTGACATAGAGTTTTGTAATGTCATCCTTTCCGGATTTGACCAACACTTAATCGATCTTTGGCAACGTGACGGGTGTGCTATAGCAAGCAGGAACTGCTTACTCTTCCGGAGCACCTGAGTTCACTCTCGTTTCGACTTGAGTTCGCGTTGCTGAATGCGGTTTTGTTGTTATGTGTGTGTGTTTTATGTTGTTATGTGGTTTGTTTTGTTGTGATGATTTTTTGTCTGCCGGTTTTGTCTTTGTCTTCACGGTTTTATGACACTGATTACCCCTTTGGTACACCTTTGCTTCTTTCTTCACTCGATTGTTGATATGTCAACGTGTATATCGTTTTTACTAGTTCATGGACACATTTACCGTACATGGTTACATATTTCAAAAAAATCATGGAATTTAATTCAATAAATACAAAGTATGATAAATGTCTGGATTTTCAAACAGCAATAATAGTGTATTGTCATCGACATGCATTTACACACTGTGCATTCACCTTGTATTGATTTATTTACTTAAAATATCTATATTTATTGTCAAGGTGTATTTTTCATGAATTATAGTAATTAGTTTTTGTCTTATATTTTTGTATATCATTTTGCTAGATTGATAGTTTTAGTCATATGTATCGCATTATATAATCTTTATCAGTGTTTTGTTAAGTGGAAAAGGTGCAGAGGTATCAGGTTTAAGTTGCGATTAAGTTCAGAGGATGCTAACTGTCAAGTACTTGTCATTATAATTTGATGAATATGTTTTTGGTGCTGATTTGGTGCTAGTTTGGTGTTCAATATAGGTCAAATATGCTGATTGGAATGTTAATTAATTGTTGGTGCAATTTTGGTGCTGGTTACTATATAAGACCCTTAGGTTTTCAGTTAGGGGTAGTTTTTTACTCTAGAGATTGTTAGAGGTTGATGCTTTGAGGATTTTAGATTAGTGATAGAGTATTATGAGGAATAATTTGGTGGTTTAATATTATGAAGTAGTGATGCTTTTATGAACTGTCAGAATTGACTGATTCAGCTGTAGCCTTCACAGGTATAGCCAGTTCTCGTGTTGTTTGTGAATTGGATAATGTTCTAAGTGGACTGTTAGCTGTAGCCTACGCAGGTATAGCCAGTTCTAGTGTTGTGAGATGTATTGGTGTTTTGGAACTGATGTTGTTAGCCAAATGGTATCCATGCAGTTCTTGATGTTGATGTTTATGTGAATACGGAATATCTTGCCTACACAGGAAGTATTGCCGAGATGAGTTCCTCAGTGGTGTTAAAGTGATAGTTGTTAAGTCTTGGATAACTGAAAACTTATGGCGTCGTAATAGTTATTTTTTATTCATATTTTTTTATAAACAGAAGCAGTGACATATGTTTTGTGAATTTCAAGATTTTACAGATTAATTTAAATTCATCCTGTACTTTGTTTAACCTCATTGAAAAATATGTTTGTGAATGCCGCTATTAAATGTATATAATAAACTGTAGAACTAGAAAGCTTCGAGAATCTTATTACCATCAAAGAACCCACGAACAGATAATGAAGTGTGAGCAAAGCTAAGCATTCTGTTGTCACAAATAATAGCCTGGAGCCTTGGCCAAACTCGACCGCCATGGCATTTTTGGTGTCAGAAGTGGGATTTCATGGATTAACCAGATACTAGATTCTTCGTTCTTGAAATACTATGATTTAATGGGATATGCTAGTTGTTAGATATGGTGTTCTAGAAATGTAAATATGCGAGTTAAATGTTGCAGTGTGATGCAACGAAGAAAGCATTGAAAGTGTGTAAGGACTAAGTGAAAATTATTATTCAACATGCCTGGAAATTATGAAAAGTATGACAACAGATCATATCATCGTCATCATCACCTTAAAGTGTATAGCATGACATCAGTATATGTGCAGTCAAATCGAGATGCTGATGATTCGAAACCTTTTGTTAAACCGTCCAAATTCCAGCTATGGAGATGTTGAATATTTTGAAATTTGGATAAGAACATTCAATAGATAAGTTCCGCAGATCAAGAAATGTGAATGTTGCCACCGTTTTGAAGTGGAGAATACGTTAACTTTTTTCCAAAATTTGATTCCTGTTTTACTCGTTTTGTTGATTCCTGAAGATTTCCTTAATAATAAGTGACCATTGTTGTACATGTGCATTAAATTCTTGAACATTTGCAAAAGTAACAGAAGCATAAGGAGCAACATACATCTGCAGAAACTGTTTAAAGCTAAATTTCAGACTCTTGGACAAAGTGAAGTGCAAAATTTTGACAATACTGTACTTGAGTTGAATACATGTAGTTTAAAATTCATTTTTCTTAATTGGATTACAGTAAAGTTAAATAATTATTTTGGATTTATTTTCCCTTTTCTGTAAGTTAAATGGTAAAGAAATAATTTTCATTGATAATGATTTGTCAGAAATGTTTTATATTGTTTTAAAATGTACTTTAACAGAGATTATTTTGACAATTTTATGATAGGCTAACTGTAAATGCCACGCTTCTGTATGCTAAGGAATTTTTATTGCTAGTTGATAGAGATTTATGACTGAGGGCAGTCAAAGACTTGGAGGTGAAGGGAATGTCAAGGTGTATTTTTCATGAATTATAGTAATTAGTTTTTGTCTTATATTTTTGTATATCATTTTGCTAGATTGATAGTTTTAGTCATATGTATCGCATTATATAATCTTTATCAGTGTTTTGTTAAGTGGAAAAGGTGCAGAGGTATCAGGTTTAAGTTGCGATTAAGTTCAGAGGATGCTAACTGTCAAGTACTTGTCATTATAATTTGATGAATATGTTTTTGGTGCTGATTTGGTGCTAGTTTGGTGTTCAATATAGGTCAAATATGCTGATTGGAATGTTAATTAATTGTTGGTGCAATTTTGGTGCTGGTTACTATATAAGACCCTTAGGTTTTCAGTTAGGGGTAGTTTTTTACTCTAGAGATTGTTAGAGGTTGATGCTTTGAGGATTTTAGATTAGTGATAGAGTATTATGAGGAATAATTTGGTGGTTTAATATTATGAAGTAGTGATGCTTTTATGAACTGTCAGAATTGACTGATTCAGCTGTAGCCTTCACAGGTATAGCCAGTTCTCGTGTTGTTTGTGAATTGGATAATGTTCTAAGTGGACTGTTAGCTGTAGCCTACGCAGGTATAGCCAGTTCTAGTGTTGTGAGATGTATTGGTGTTTTGGAACTGATGTTGTTAGCCAAATGGTATCCATGCAGTTCTTGATGTTGATGTTTATGTGAATACGGAATATCTTGCCTACACAGGAAGTATTGCCGAGATGAGTTCCTCAGTGGTGTTAAAGTGATAGTTGTTAAGTCTTGGATAACTGAAAACTTATGGCGTCGTAATAGTTATTTTTTATTCATATTTTTTATAAACAGAAGCAGTGACATATGTTTTGTGAATTTCAAGATTTTACAGATTAATTTAAATTCATCCTGTACTTTGTTTAACCTCATTGAAAAATATGTTTGTGAATGCCGCTATTAAATGTATATAATAAACTGTAGAACTAGAAAGCTTCGAGAATCTTATTACCATCAAAGAACCCACGAACAGATAATGAAGTGTGAGCAAAGCTAAGCATTCTGTTGTCACAAATAATAGCCTGGAGCCTTGGCCAAACTCGACCGCCATGGCATAGTTTTGAAGATGTGAGTGACGGCTAACTTTTATAATTATCTACCATGTTATGCATATATGATCTACTTGTATATCAATTTAAAATCAAGAGGAATCGCTGACTCGGAAGTAAATTAGGACTTAAGAATCAAAAAGATTTTTTTATACATATTTGAAAGGAAACAAATACTTTGCATTGAACTTTATTTTCAAAGATCTTACTAAAAGAAACGTGAAATTAGAATTAACTTTACACACTAGAAAATCTCACGAAAAACTTCTTGTAAATAAATATAAAGAATGGTTTGGGTGTGCCACAAAATAGGGTAGTTTTTATTCGGACTGAAATGTAAATTGTCACCAACAGGTACATTAGTATGTTAAAATAAATGAAGTATTTAATGTCGTCTAGTTTAGCTCAAATTGGTCTTTCATGATCTGTCTAATAAGTAAACATACATTAATCAAAGAAGTTTTAACGAGGTCAGAACATAGTTCATCACATGTATCATTCGATGGTATAAAACAGGGTATGTTTTTTTGGTAGTTTTATTGATTCTATAACAGGGTCCGATTCAGAACCTAAATCATCAGTAGTATTCCCCCCCCCTTTCTGGGGATTTTAAGACTTAATTGTAAACGGTACACAATATAATACATGAAATATTGAAGAAAACTATCAATGTCAGTTCAAGAAATATGCAATAATGTATCATGTTTGAAAAAATCACTGTGGAAAAAATACTTTCACATGCTTTTTATACTTTTTGAGAAAATTGCTTTATATCGCCACGACAACAAGCACATCGCTCTCTTCATCCTGTTGCTTTTAATAACAATTAACAAACATCAAAATATTCATTGAATTAATATACATGTATCGGGAAAGAAATTTAACCGAGTATCCTTGGATATGGGTTTACCCGTATCCTTTCTTGTATACAAAATGGTCACCTATTAACAAAACACCAGCCATTTGTTTCTATGATTTTGATCATGAGAGATAAAATTTACCTAGATTGCATTATAAATACTGTAAACAAGGGAGATAACTCTTTTCTTGCTATGCATTTCATTACAGTTCAAAACACTGATTTATCCAATGACCAAGACCTTTATTGAAAACAGACTTGATTTTCAATAATAACACTATTATAATATCTTGATTCAGAAAATGTAAAGAAACCCATGTGTTATTTTTACCATAAATCACAATTATCATAAACCCTGCATGATTCTTAGAAAGACAGGTACTTAATATGGTATCACTTAAGACATACAATGGGTACGGTTTGTAAAACCATACCACTCTACTAAATTTGAAATCGTTATCATGGACTGTTTCCGAGGAAAGCTCCAACCAAATCAAGGCCGTAGCGTATGCGAGGCAAATGATGCAAATGCCTCACCTCTGAAGTGGCAATCATTGATTTTTTTATTTTCTGAAAATTCCAATTTATCTTTTTTTTACTTCACATTTCCGACGAATATTCGTTGAAAATTCCAACAAAAGTAAATTTATCGATTGATAGTTTAAACACAGTAACAGACCGTTCGGTAATCTCTACTGCGTCGGTATATAGGTAAAACACCGATGTTCCGAAATATTTCCCGCGGATTTCAAAACAGAAAATGTCGATGAAACGTTGGCTTCAGACAAGTTCCCTTAAAAGACAACCAGAGGAAAAGGGTATAGTATGAAAATAAATGTCAATTTCCTATTCTTGCTTTGTATTATAGATGAAATTTCCTATCAATTGTCACGTACATCTGTAGAATAAAAAATTCTTTCACTAAATGAAATGTGCTACTCGTTAAATGATTTCAAAGCAACTTATCAGTCACGTTTTAAGTCCACAACCAACTCGATTATAAAAAAGTGGCTCCTGCAGGGTTAAAAACGACCTGCGACCTGAGGGCTTTTTTAAGGGCGACTTCCGACCTACACTTCATAAAATCGACGTATGCCAAAAAACGACCTGCGACCTCCGCCAAAATATGCCTTTTAAAAGCGACATTGCGACCTCAGGCCCATTTTAAAAGCGACCTTGTGACCTGAGGGGGTATCCTGCGGGAGCCCCAAGAAAGTTTTAAAAGGATAGAGACGGGATAAATGTACATGCGACTATAACACATGCACACAGAATGTGCTGAATCTTGGTAAAAATTATCTATCCGCCCTAAAGCTCAGAAAGGAACGATTTATCAACAGAAAAAATGATCGAATGCCCCGGCGATTTTGCGGAGCGTCGTAAAAATTATAATAATCAACTTTGTCGGGTCACTGTGTCCGAAGTTTTTGTCACATTTTGTTCAAGACATATTTGTCACATCAATTTGAAATTTTCCATCTGATGATTCCATTGATCAAATGATCGGATTTTATCTCGCACCGAAATATATAGATAAGTTGAACCCTGAAACAGTTGATTCGATATTTCAAGCATTTCCGGACTTAACCGATGCCAATTACTTTTAAACATGAAATAGACAGGTGGGAAAGAAATCTGAAAACTTGAAGGAAACATGTGGTACACTACAAGAAACATTAAAGGTTGCTGATAACGACTTGTATCCCTGTGTTAACGTGGTGCTAAGGCTATTTCTCATACTACCAGTGACTTCAGTTTGCTGTGAAAGATCATTTTCGAGCCTAAGAAGGTTAAAACGTGGGAGCGTGCAACAATGTCATCAGGCTATGTGGTCTTGCTTTGTTGCATGTGCATAGAGATACCGTTAAGCCAAACAGAGAGAACGTTTTGAAGCGGTTTGATAGTTCAGGCCATCGTAGAATTTGACAATTTTTGATTCACAAAGATTAACAATCATCGACATTTAGCTGTAGCTTTCAATTATCAATTATCTTAAGTTACTAATTCGTGTTAACTTAAGGACATTATAGTAGATTTATAACTTGTATAGTATGTATTAATAAATCGAGTTTTTTTTTAAATTGAATATGACTAATTTTCACCTAAACCAACAATTTTCATTGCCATCCAAAGTTATTGCTATCTTTTTTTGTACCCCAATTTTTATTTATTTCAATTTCAACACCTGTTTTACATCTACCAGCTTCGATGCAGGACATGCATATGGTGGTTCGGTCATTTCGTTCGTTTGTTCGTCAGTCCGCATTATACCTAATAGCATGTACGTTTGCTTTTTGTACTTTTCTATTCTTTTGGATTGCTCTGGGGTTTTTTTGTTTTTTTTTGTTTTTGGTCCCGCCATTCTAATTTTTTTTCCTGTTCGTAAATAAGTGATGGTCTGCGTCTGTATGGTATCCATTCGACTTTCTAACAGCGTGTTGTTCTGAGTGGTGTTACACCCTTCTGGTTCGTAATTTTTCGTTTGCTTCTAGGGGCTCCCTCTTACAGCTGGGGGCACATCCCCCCAGACCCCCCTCTGCCTCAATTTATAAAAGGCCGCCAAGGCCGCGCTACGGCCTTGCAAATAACCGGTTGAGGTTAACAGACTAGATACAGTCTATCCAAGCATTAAATGTTAAGTTTTGATAAACGAAAAAGTAATTACAATGTAATTACTTTTTCGTTTATCAAAACATAAACTCAATTATTAAGTGTGTAATTAAATAATCCATGAAACGAATGATGTAAAATATGGACTATAAAAATTGAGTTTATGGTTTTATAAACGTATAAAATTTATAACATTTAATTCTTATAAATTTTATACACATATTTGGTGTAAACTTTTGTCAAAAATTTATTACATTTTTCAATAAAAAAAGCTTATAAATCGGTTAATTAATTTAACGACCTGTCATTAAAAAAGCACGTGGAGTATGTGCAACTGCAATCATGTCAGTAAACTTTAAAGGTTGTATTCCATTAATATTGGACTTGACAATAGCTACTTTAAAATGCTAGACATAGTTCAAATAATTGTTCAATCTAATCAAATTCTTAAGATTTTTAAGTATATCAGAAAATAATCTCAATGTCTTTCAACGCAAAATGCAATTTATAATTCTATTAATTTTTAAGCACATTTACGTTGACTTTAAAGATAAAATGTACTGAAATTATTGCAATTTAATGTGATTTCGTTATAAAAGCTGTGCAAGAAAATATTTGCTACTTTTAAATGTGCATTGCTTATGTATGTACCAACATTCACAATACAATAAATGTGATTTGCCTGTTCCCGTTGGTGTTAACTGGTTTTGTCTCTACCCTTTCGGACTTTTGACATCCGGATGCCCCTTTGGTACCTCTGCTTCTTGCCATATAGGTACAAGTTTTTTTTTAAGCCAAAGGGCAAATTTCGCAGAATAGACAAACGATCGTTTGTTTATATGAAAAATAAAGACACGAATGCTGCAGCGAAGCAATCCGATCAGGAATTTTAAGTCCAACGAATTTATCTATCCATCACGACATACAGTTTATTATACCACACCATCTTGCTAAATTTAAAATCATTCTTATGTACTGTTTCTGACAACGGATTCAGATCTGAAAATCCCCTTATTTAGACCTGAATTTGGTAGACAAATACCGAATTTAATTTAAATTCTAATAACTTTTTCACAGGTTTAAACAGCTAAACTATGCTAATGTTAAAGTATAATAAAACCAGAGAAAACCTTTTCCCGCCAAATTTTGAACTCTTATTATCTTTAAAACGAGTACAATAACCTATGCAAATTTTTAGTTTATTTTGTATTTTAAATCATACCCTTATGATTTAAGGCATCAATTTCAAAACCTCATCACTTTCAAAGTCACCCTCGAATATCCTTATTGTTTTAGTTTGTAGGTTTTTTATGTTCTTATATTGACAAATAAAACATCTTTCACTTACTAGATGAAGTGTATTCTTAAATAATTCAATAAATAATTGAAATCACTTTATAATTTTGCAAATGTAATATGAACAGCAAAACATTGTCCTATTCACATGTAAGTAGTTTGTTATGTACTAGGCAAAAAAAGAAACGTTACATTGGTTTTCTTTTAAGATTTTTTCGAAACATATTTTCTTTTGAATTTTTGATATAAAGATTAGGCAATAAACGGGTTTTTCTGTCAAATTTGCGTATTGAAGGCGGATTTGAAAATGACGTTACGTCACTTTTCAATTTTTACCAAAATGGGAACTTCGTGTCGAAAATTCAATTAAGCTAGTGATTATGGTCGTTAAATGTAACAAATATCACGGTTAACAAAAGGTCGCACTTAAATGATGAGAAATTGTAAGTCAGACACGTTGCGTTAACGTCAAGAGTTGAAGCAACTCTCTTCTTTCGTGTTGGGTACTGGAATGACAAAAATACAGGTCATTAATCATTTAAAAGACTTTAGAACAACTATCCATAGACCAGAGACTCGTGTCAGAGGTAGCAGAACAACAATCGGTGAGACCGGAAGTAGCAGAATACCATAACCAAAGCGTGTTTAGATCAGGCGTTGCCGCTTTATTTTTCTTCGTAATCGCTTCGTTAACGGTGCAAAACCTTAACTCGTGTAAATGGATAAAATTCTTATCTAATTTTCATAAACACTGAACGTACGCGGTCACGCCAAGCTGACGTCATTGTTTAAAAAAAGACGTCCTCTGAATTACGTTTCTTTTGCGTAATGACGTTAATGAGTTGTATCATACCTAAAATGCCATAGATAGGAAAGAAGCAGCCTTTTTTAACCGAAAAATCAAAATTTAACAGAAATTTTGTAACTATCAACATTTTGTCATTTTTGATTTTACTGAATTTGGTGTTAAGAAATAACCAAATCCCACCGGAAACCGTTGCAAAATATCCCATCTCTGTAGCTTTACAGGGCTGGGTTGTTCAAAACATGGATAAAAGTTATCCACTGGATAAATCCTTGTCTGGTGGACAAATTTTGACCAGTGGCCAAACTGGGTTGTTCAAAACTTATCCAGAGGACAAATATGCTTATCCGTGGCTAAAATTTGTCCAACTTAAAAGGTTCGGATAACTTTTATCCAGTGGTTAACCATGACTGAGAGAGTATTGTTTGATGTACGCAGAGTAAGCGCTGATTCAGTATTTGATGTTAGAGGGGTGCACGGTACAAATTTTAAGCAAATCTAGGTGTGTTTTTCAAGAAATGGACAGAAATTTGAGCTTACGTAACGCTACTCAATTTGCACCGGTCAACACTATGTCACTATATAAATAGTTATAAAATAACAGGATTGTTTAGTAAGACTATTTTTTCTTCTATATAATTAATCTTAGATTATTTTTAAAATTAATGAAAAATAAAAATAAAAGCCATTTCTGATTGAGAAATACCTGATCAAATATATCATGATATGGCTCAATATTTAAAACTGCCGTTACAGTTATTTTCTATATCTTGTTGATCTAGAATAGTTTCACCTCATTGCATAAATTTTTGAAATATGCCGAATTTTGGGTCAAATTTATCATTCGTTTGAGGTCCTAACTGCCTTATTTGATGGAAATAGGCAATAAAAAGGTAATGTATCTAAGTATGATAGAGGGGAGCAAATCCATGTGGTCCATTTCCAGAACGGTTTAAAGTGTTTTTTAATTTACTTTTCAGTTATTTATGCAAGCTTCCCAAATACTACTTTCAGTTAAAATTGAGTTGCCACTGAGACAATTATATTTTCAGGTTGACATTGCATGTCATCTTCATAGTTATTGAAGGGGGTGGGTAGAGCTAGGACCCTCTGTTTTTGTGTTGGATTCTTTTGGTACATGGAAAAAACGTAACACTGATCAACAGTCAGAGCTATGATTTGATTGGCAATCATTGTTTTATTTCATCAGCCAAGTGTCTGAGCTTTTATTTTTGTAACAAATAATTTTCCTGAAACTGTCTTAACAATTTGATTGAGCTCTTTATCATTAGACGGGCACAATTTAGCCCCTCGTGGGTATCTTGTATAATCTTAATTTGTGGACGTGTAAAGGTATGATGCTGTATATTAATGACAGAAAGTGGATAAAACCATGAGTTAACCAGTGGATAAAGGTTTAGCCAGTGGTTAACTAGCCACATGACCAGTTGCCTTTTGAACAACCAATTTTAACCACTGGATAGTTGTCCATTGGATAAGGAATTAACCAGTGGACAACTTTTATCCAGTGGATAATATTAACCATGTTTTGAACAACCGGGCCCTGATGGTTAAGTGTCCCTAAATTCTGAATTCAACTTTATATTCATCGAAATGCTGTCAGATATTCAAAATGAGTGGTTAGTTAGGAACGATATTGCATTGCAAACTTGATTTTCTACAATATCTAGGTAAAACCTTAAAGAGATGTTTAATTCGAATTAAAATCGGGTATACTGGATTTTAGTCTCTTCAGTATGACCAAAGATACGTTTATTCAATGGAAGTCACAACTTTTCTTTTGTTATAGAAATTTTATCAAATAAAAAATAAGTGTAACGTTTCTTTTTTTGCCTAGTATATTACGGATCAGAGAGTCTTTCAAAATTCCGACCAGTACCTCCTCGTGGTACACTGGCGGTGGTGTGTCATGGGCTGGACGACCCATGGCACATAGCGAGTCTCCCAATAGTCGCTGCAGATGCTTATAGCCTATAGTCACGACAATAAACACCCATCATCATACGGGTCAATGTTGGTGGTATTACAAGATTTATGAAGTAAGAAAGAGGTTATTAGGAACAACTTTCCTGATGTTTTGCTAGGTAGATTGCGTGATTTTTTTATTTGGGATTGCAAATTGGCTCTCGAAGCTACGACAGTTAGTTCATGTTTTTTTTTAGACAATTAATTATCACTGATAATTTTTTAACACATCAGAACCCGCGCCACAATCTAATTTATTACAAAGAATGGTAAAAGATTGATGGAATCATGTAGTTCAGGTGTCATTGACAGTGTATAACCAGACAGTAAGCGATCACGGAAGTTGATCACTGTCTGGTGGTAAAATCCTAGTTGATTTAATAAAAATGTATGATTTTCCCATGAATTTAAGCTTTTATTCCACTGAAACGATTTTTTACGAAAAAAATGAAGCGTACAATTTTTTTATATTGTTATTTATCACTATTCAAAATATCAATATATATTGTGGATGATTTAAATTTTCTAAAACAAGAGGCTCCCAGGAGCCTGAATCGCTCACCTGACATATGTGCCTGAAGTAAAGGTTATAAGGCAAAATCTATTTAACGTTGAAAGGGTCATAAGATTAATAAGGGGGTCATCTGACAATATGGTGGATCTAAAGGTGCTGATCACTTTTGTTCTCAATCAAAATCTAAAAATCTGTCACCCTTTTCGAGTTATTTGCAAAAAAATGCAGTTTAACCTAATGTTCTATTTTTAGCCACAGCGGCCATGTTTTACAACCAATCAAAAATCCCCACTACAGTTATATACACCTAATAATAATAAACAATAATACCAAGTTTGGTTCCATTTGGACTTAAAGTGTCAGAGGAGTTAACATTTTCAATATAAGGAAATGCAGTTAAAATGCTCAATTTTGACGTTCTAAGGGCAATAACTCCTAAAAGGAAAGGTCCTACAACGTTGACCCTGTTACAAATTTTGTAGATCTTGATGCGCTTAACAATATGCAATTTAAATTTCTCAAATTTCTTGTATAGTTTTCATGATATTGAGCTAAACAGGTGCAAAATTTGCAAAAAATCCACAAAAAGCGCAATAACTCCTACATGGGTTGCTGGATTTTCTTCAAAATATCAGAGCTGGTAGATCTTGCGGTGTTGATCACTTTTGTTCCTAATCAAAAGTTTGAAATATGTTACCGTTTTAGAGTTATTTGCAAAAAACTGTCATTTACCTCTATGTTCTTTTTTTAGCCACAGCAGCCATGTTTTACGACCAATCAAAAATCCCCACATCAGTTCTATACACCTAATGCTAATAAACAACTATACCAAGTTTGGTTCCATTTGGACTTAAAGTGTCAGAGGAGTTAACGTTTTCAATGTAATGAGGAAATGCTGTTAAAATGTTAAATTTTGACGTTCTAAGGGCAATAACTCCTAAAAGGAAAGGTCCTACAACGTTGACCCTGTTACATATTTTGTAGATCTTGATGTGCTTAACAATGTGCAATTTAAATTTCTCAAATACCTAGTATAGTTTTCAAGATATTGAGCTAAACAGGTGCACAATTTGCAAAAAATCCACAAAAAGGGCAATAACTCCTACATGGGTGGCTGAATTATCTTCAAAATTTCAGGGTAGGTAGATCTTGAGGTGCTGATCATTTTTACTCTGCCAGAATTTTGATATCTGTAGCCGTTTTTGGGTTATTTGCAAAAAACTGCATTTTACCCCTATGTTCTATTTTTAGCCATGGCGGCCATGTTTTACGACGAATCAAAAATCCCCACATCAGTTCTAAGCACCGAATGCTTATGAACAACCATACCAAGTTTGGTTGCAATTGGACCTATGATGTCAGAGGAGTTAACGTTTTAAAAA
Source organism: Arcuatula senhousia (assembly GCA_963971305.1). NCBI lineage: Eukaryota > Metazoa > Mollusca > Bivalvia > Mytilida > Mytilidae > Arcuatula > Arcuatula senhousia. The sequence continues at coordinate 8,736,952 of OZ020317.1, read as the reverse complement.
GTTTACGGACGACGGACGATGGACGACGGACGACTGACGGACGACGGACGCCAAGTGATGACAATAGCTCACCTGACCCGAAGGGTCAGGTGAGCTAAAAAGGGGTTTAATCATTGGTATTTTTGACAATGGAAACTCATTTCGGCGAAAGAAACAACAATTTAGTAGTGAACTACTTACATTGAAATAGTGCATTGCATCTCTAATGAAAGCTGTTTGAATAAAAAATCCTTTAGTGTCAATATTTCTTGATATAATGGCTTTGACTGTTCACAATAATCAGATTTGTAAGAGCACTACTCACTCCATCTCTGTCCGACTACTTGCCACTGTACACAATCATTAATTGTTCGAAAGCTAAATCTATCTGTCCGATTAATTGTTGGGTTCACGAGTACTTTTCGTTTTCAACAGTTTTGGAATTTGACCTTCCAATGTTTTGATTTAAATGCTACTGATGAGCGGTTACTCCTTGAAATATCGATATATAGCATATCCAAATTAACCGTTCATACCCGCGTTTTGGTATTTGTAATTTTCAAAGTAGCAGTAACCATTATTTACATTGAAAAAAACTGGAACAAAGTAATAGCTTACCGAAACAAAGAATTGCAACAAGATTTCATTACAACATAGGTATATTTAGGATTCAGATTTATTTTTGTAATTCCTCGTAAGTTGGAAAATAATCCGTACATTTTGTCAAACTAGTTGTCGAATAAAAACATTTGACCATGCATCTAAGCTTTGAAATTGAACATTTTGGTACATACAAATTAGATTTAAGATTTGGGAAGTTGGCCTTTCTCTTAAAATCTAGCTAGCTTTTCAATCTTTGCAAATGAAGATATGTATCTATATTTGATATACTGTTCTTGGGTTACATGTATTTATACATGTTAATGCCTTATTTTTTTGCCTTTAAATCTCTGATAAACCATTTAACATGAAACAATCCAATTAAATCATAATCGAAAAATACAAAGCTTAATTATCATGCTGTTTTATGGAGAAATTAGCATTTGAAAATAAACATGTTCAGTCGGGAAAAGCAGACATTTTAAAGCAGGCCCCAAAACCTGCAAAACGTATTAAAACTCATATTTGTCGTTTGATGTTATTAGATAACGACATTTTAAAGAAGTGTCATGTGAAAGATTGTTTTAAAAATGGTTTGCTTGAATTGCCTGCTTCTTTTATTGCTCTCCGAAACTTGAATTCAGGATCGGGAAAAATCTTACAATACTGTGTACCCATATTTTTAAAATCTTTCTTAATTTTCATTTTTTATGATGCAAAATTGTTTTAATATCCAAAGGTTCTTGTGTACAAATTTTAAAGATCAGAATATTTCAATAAAAGATTAAACGAGGGTGCCATTAAAATGCGGTGGTGCATAACTTTTGGCGGACTGTTTACTTTCGTCAATTGTAATGTTCAACCAAAACAAAGTCATTGAAATGTGGGATGAAAAGTTTGAAGAATATTTAGGAACTTTGTTCGACAGGCCTTCCAAGTAGTTGTTTACCCGTAAGAAGATGGAGAAAATAACTATCTGCAGATGGGGGAGGCTGATTCAACAAGATTTTGGCAATATGTTTTAGCCAAGAATGTTTCACATTATGCGCAGTCGATTTAACGGTCTACATGTATTGTCGTCTTCCTCAAACTTTATATATTTTTTAAATCATCAACACGAAGTATGACACTTTTTCCGGTGAAATCAAACAAAAAAAAGCTTAGGATAAAACAAACAAATTCTACAAATATCAAACATCACTTTTTCCTATTTAATGTTTTAATTCCATCTTTTTGTTTTTATTTGAGCTCCCCTATTTTACTGTATGAATCTGGTGTTGTCAATTATAATTGAGAAATACCTATATGGTCTGAATACTTGTATGGTCCAACTGGTTTTTAGACCATATGGGTATACTTGCACGGTCAGACCGTATAGGTTTATTTCCTACGTGTATGGTCTGGAACGTACGCGTACGGTCTGAAACATGTATATGTCATGGCTAAAATCCCAGAGGAATTCAGATTTAGTCTACAACACGGGCATAGCAATATAATTTCCCCTGAGTCTTTTAGTTCTTGAGATATGTAGGCATCCAACTAAAACCTAGCATAAAATGCCTAAGCATGTAATTCACGTGAATTCAAAGACAATGTCAAATGATGTAGGTATTCGCTCTTAACGAAATTTTTAGATATCGAATTACAGAACGCGGTCAGTTTTAATGGTGTTGGAATAGAGTTGGAACAGATCTATTATATGCCAAGTCGATATTCTCAGAGCCTATATAATTGTTGGATTTTGGCTTCCCTGTTCGAACGTTTTAATTTTGAGTACTTTCTTTTCAATGCTTATGATTTGTCCAGTGGCGGATCCAGGGGGGGGGGTGTGTTCCGGGGGTCGGAGCCTCCTTTTCCTCCGAAATTTTTAAATTTTTGTGTAGATTTTCAGCAAAATTGGTCTGGAAACCCCCTTTTGTCCAACAGAATCCCGCCCCTAATTGTCTATCTTTCAATTTGTTTATTCAAACGTTGTTGGTAATCGGTTAGTCATTAAAATATGCATATATCCTATAGCGTTACCAAATTTCCGGTGTTCATGTCTCTCTACTTTTATGATTGTATTTTTGTCAGTTTAGAACACATCAAATCTATAATGTTTCATGCGTTTAAAGTTTAAAATTGTCTAAACCCGTAGGTTCCTCCTAGTCCGAACTTAATTTGATCTTAGTCATGAGCCTTACTGGAAGAGGAAGAAGAATAGACGAAATGCGCGTCATACGTATTGTTTGGAACTTTGTTGTATATTTTTATTATGGACTTAGTGAATACAACCAAGTTACCGGCAATGGCTAACGCATATTAAAGCAGACCAAGATAAACGATTTTTAATAAACAAAACAGGTAATTAATAGCTGTCACCAGATTTCAAGCATTAAGCATAGCCGGCATTACTCCGCTTATGAGGGACTTAAACTGATTTATAATGAATTTGAGGCTGTAATAGAACCCTGTCATGATAACCTACCTGTCACCACAGTCGCCAAGGCTAACCACATTTTTAAAAACACCCCAAATCATTGTCAAGCTTTTTATAAATATAAGATATAGATTTACCAAGAGATGGCCGCTCCATGATGTCCATAATCTTGATCAAATGGTTTTCACATCTTAACAGACTTTTTTGTGTTGAGCATATTGTCTGTATCATACAAGTAAGTGACAATTCATCGACTCACAAATATCTAGCACACTGGCTGTCGATGCTATAAGAAGATTTCAGTTTCACAAAAGTCAATGGAAAGCTTCTAATGAACAAATTTGATAGTAGCATCGATTAGTCATACACAAGTGAACATACTAAGGTACTCATAGCTGTTAATCGCACTTCTTTTTATGAGGTTGTTGAATGGATTTCCATTTTGTTATAAGATGAACATTTTCGAATCCAACAGTAGTGACTATTTTGAGTTCTCATATTTATTCTGTAAAGTAAATAAATGAGCCAAAATAGACAATGACATTAATTATCATAAAAATATGAAAACATATATTCAGAGGCTTGCTTATAAGCAAATTGTAGAATAATACAATAAACTAAGATATAAAGAAATGAGGAGCAATGTGAAATAATAACTTTTTTATTCAAACTCTTAGGATTCAAAGCAGACAATTAATCGGACACTCACAGAAAATAAATGACCAATTAATCGGACAGTAAACGATTATGCCAAAATTACAAAACAAATGTTTTTAACAAAATTGTGTATGTTATCTCGATCTATTCTTTTCAATGTAGAATGTCAAATAATCGCCCTTTTTGATAATAATAAAAAGGCTAATAAAATCATTGCAGTTTGCGAGTAAATTCCAAATATGTGCTAAGAGGTGAAGGGAAAAATGTTCACCCATTGATGATCAATCGAAAAATTATAATAGTTTAAATTGGCTTGAATACAAAAAGAAACGTTAAAAAGTTGTGTAAATGAGCAAGCTATAAAAACAATTCACCTCTATTCCTATTCGATATCGTAGTACGTTCATGAAGCCTTAAAACCACAAAAATCTGGCGAAAAAAATAACATGCAACTAGGATTTTACCATCGGACAGTGATCAACTTCCGTGATCGCTTACTGTCCGGTTATGCACTGTGATTATACATGTCCATATACATTCAAAGTTGCTTGCTGAAATAAATGTGACTTATTCGTGTTCTTGTTTGTTTGATTGCTTGTAGATGTTTTTAAAAATAATTAATAGACCTAAATATTTAAGGTGTAATAAAAATTAGGTTCGCAATTTAATCTCACATAATATCATAAATTTAGAAATCACCTTTTTACCTATCAATACATTGTCCTCTGAGCGATCAGTTAATTGTACTTGTACATTTGTTGTATTACAAGATTTATGATGTAAGAAAGATGTTATTAAGAAAACACAAGTTTTTGTTCCCAGACGCAATACATATCATTTTAATATGATATTTTGAAATTATCTTTCTAAATTAAGTGTCCATTTTAAGTAGTTTTTTATTTGACCATAGTTTTGCTTGCATTACCAGATTTTAAAGGTGAATATGGACTCTGAAGTTAATTCTTAAATTATAAAAATCATATTTTACAGTCATACAGTGTCCTATTAGATTGTTATATGAACGCTTGTAATGCAAGATTAATAAAGGCAGAAAGATATTATGGTTTATTGTTTAATTAATGATTACATGTAATTTTGCAGTTTGTCAGATCGAATTTGTTCAAAGAGGAATACGTTTCTAGTTTTCGTTATACCAACTAACAATTTCAAGTACAGATCATTTAGGACCATTTGGTTCATTTTATATATTATATGAAAATCATCTTATGAATTACCTTTAAAACCATACACAATATGAATTTTGTAAAAATATACTGTTTTTTTTTCAACTTTATTTCTACAATTATGAAAACTACATAAAAAACCTATTTAACTAAATTAAATATTGAGTTTGTAATTTAATTGTACGTTTGTTTGTTTTATTAAATTACAAAGGTCACCTAATATAAACTTTAACATACTAGATGTGGTATATTCTTAATAATTCGATAAATTATGAAAATCACTTTATAATTTTTTCCAATACTATATATACGGTAATTCATTGTCCTTGTCGTATGGCCGACCAGTTTTGCTTGTATTTCAAGATTTATTAAGTAAGAAAGTAATTATTGAGAACAACGTGTATATTTTGGTGTTTTTATGATTGACATTGATGTCTTAAATGTACAAGAAATTCACGTCTAGATAAATGACATTGTCACAAAATGATTTAAAATAGACACAAAACTGTAACAGTTTGGTACATGTGCAGGGTTTGAAATGTTTGGACAATTTTCGTTGAGCTTGCTGTATTTTTTCGGAAAGGAAAAAAAGAAATGAACGTTTTCAAACTATGATATTACCAAATGTTGTTTTAGAAGGATAAAATGTACTATTAGATTGAATTGAAGTCAGTGTGCTTTTAAGATCGGAAAAGGTTGGAAATTTTCGCTTTCAGTTTGCTGTTCTTTACCGGACGGAATTCTGGAAATGAAAGTTTTGGGAAGGGGTGTTATCGACTATAAAACAATAGTTGACACAGACTGTAACAGTGTGGTTCTATGTAAAATTGAAAAGGTTTGAAGATTTTTTTCTTTTTTAACTGACTAAATTGTGAAGTGTTAAACTTCAAAAGACGTTATATATTCAATTAAGGCGTTTTTTGTTTTGGTTTTATATGCTCAAAACTATTTGAATAAATAAGAGTTTTGTAGAGTGATGTTCAAATAAACTTTTACACGAAGGTACACTTGAAGGTAGATTATTACTAGAGGGATCGATAAAACTATGCTTTATTTTAACGAAAAACTAAAGCAAACGACGAAAAAAGTAAGGAATGTTTATATGAGTACCTATTATATCATTTATCATAAAAAGGATTTTCAGACGAACTCTAAATTAAAAAAAAATATTCTGTTGTTTTTATGGAGTATTGCGGAGATATTATTAAATGATCGCGTTTCCAATCATCTTCACACCCAGAAGAAATTCATTATTGACCACATGGGAAAACGGAAGTAATCATTTATCTGAATAATATCAAAATTACGAAAAAATTGCATTGCAGGAGCTGCAAGTGTTGCAGTATTTGAACACCTTTGCCATCGTTTTAGCACCGAGGGAAATAAATGTGACAGCTTGTATGTAAAACAACACGACTTATCCAATAGAATTATAAATATGTATTTGTATTGTGTTAACTGATTCGGAAATTATATGTATTTAAGCGGAGAATTTAAAAAAACATTCCATTGTACTTATCAATTTATTCGTAATTTAAAAGTTCAATCGGATCGATCTGAAACTTTCTGTTGCTGCCTCTTACTATAAGAAACAGCTGATACTTGTTTCAGTAAGGACTCTGTAGAGACTTCAGGAGAAAAATAGTTAAAAGCACATAATTTTCTTTGAGGTTTTGTAGAGAATAGGACTTACAGGCTGACATTACTGGAAGGAGAAAAATATCTATAGTTTCTTATACACCGCATACCCGATCGCATATTACTTTTCCTATGCGAAAAAAGGAGGTACGTTTGACCATCTGCAATAATATTAAGATGCTGCCGCTTTTTATTATATCGATTACTTTAAGGGGTCGCTGATATTCATTTCTGTGGGAACTTGCTTCGAGGAGAATAAGACAAGTTTACATGCACTGAAGGAAACAGTAACTTTTCTTATTCATACAATAAAAGGAAAAGAAGACCACATGGAATAGAAAGGGTCATGCAGGAATATTTCAAGACCGTTGTGGTCTGTTTTGTCATCTGTTTATTGTTCGTTTTTGGTCTGCTTCAAAGAGGAGTGATCATCGAGCAAGCTTTTGCATTTTCTGGTACCCGAACGGACATGGTTGCATACAAAAACAGTAAGTATTCATACGTGTATAAAGTTAAGAACCATTAAACGTAAAACATAAAAAAACACTTATATTGATAACTTGTTACAGATGATCACAGATCGCGGTGGGGTTTTTCATAGAAAGAGTCGATTTCAACTAAATTCAACAAAGGGAATTTTAAACGTACATAAAGTTAAGACCCCTCAAAGTTCCCGAGCTCTTCGATCCAGGCATGGCGCTATTTTTCAATAACACGTCAAAAACTTAGAAGATAGTGGCAATTGCTTTTATAAAGAACATCTTCTATGGAAATGTAAGCAATGTGCGTCAAATGAAAATGATTTATTTATTAAACTCCAAAGCAGCTTACAAGGCCTAGCAAACCTCTTTGTTGTTGCTACCGTTTGTTAAAACTACTCCATATTTTCATTTTATATGATAAAACCTGTTTCCACAGGTTAAGTCGGTTTATTAACGCTTGTACTGAATTACAAAACGAAGGATAATGTATTAATAAGGTGAAATAAGGTTAGGAACCTATCATTTGCATGATGAACATAAGCTATGATTATCAGTTTTGTAAATATGGTTGGGTAGTTTTCATCCTATGTGAGAAATCACTTTAAAACATCTGGTTAAAATATCAATAAAATAATTTGCACTTATAACGACTGGATTTATTACTATCAGTGGCGGATCGAGGGTGTTTCTTGGGGTTGGACCCACTCCAAATCCCTCTCATTCAGAAATTTTGCCGTTAATTTTCATGCACATTTTCTCAATTTTTAGTCTTGAAGCCCCCCCCCCTTTCATTCCGCGGTACCATTGAATGTTGAACCCCCCTTCCGAGAGTGTCTGGATCAGCTTTTGTGTCTCGTACAACTTGTCCTATATTTTGTTACTCAATCTGTCTTATTTTTACATTTAGTTTAAATATACTTGAATTCTAAGTTCATGCTTTTTATTTCAGTTTCAGAATGCAACAAACGCAACTGTGTTCAAGTTAGTGGAAATTGTTCCTGTCCAAGCAGAAATGAAAAGAGTCTTCCAATATTACCCTCGGAACAGCCTCAAACTATTTCACATCACGAAAAACTTACAATGCAACTTTCAAAATTGATGCGAAATTTTCCAACACGGAAAACAGCGGAATTTACCGAGTGTACAAATCAAACGAGCCATTTCAAATTCGATTGTAAAGTTCATTGTAGTGATATGCCTCTGTTTAAAAGAGGACAAGAGCGAACCCAACTGACATTAGACTGTTACTCAAAGCCACCTAAGGCAAAATTGAGTACCGTAAATAACATCGGAAAAGTTGAAACTGTAAACGAACATTCCAATTGTCTTTCAGATTATATACAGGAGAACTGCCTAGATCAAAACCCAGTCCCAAACATTGTACATTATATCTGGTTTTCAAAACATGAAATGAACTTTTATCACTTTTTAAGCGCAGTTAGTGCTAGCCGGTATTTGAGGCCGTGTTTGATTCTGTATCATGGAGATTTCCGGCCGTTCGGACTCTATTGGGATTATTTGTTACACCTTGTTCCGAATATAATTCACGTGCAGAGAAATCCGCCAAAGGAAGTGTATGGCAAACGTTTGGCGAATTTAGAACATAAGGCGGATGTTGCCAGAATTCAAACTCTGCAAAGTAAGTACATGTACAGGTAAACCTTGCCTTTAAGGAGTTTAAATTTGACGGTCCACGTTTTTTTTTTCATATCGACAGTCGTACCAAGGAGAAGTAGTTGAACAATTGACCTTGAAAGTTGAGGCAGGGTACAACACGTCGCGCAAAGCTGTATACAATCCCATTAGTAGCATCTAAAAAAAAACAGTTTCGAGAGTTCAAATGGACGGACAAGGTTATTGCAATATAGCCATTGGGAAGGATTTTTCAGCAAAGGGCCATTTACGACTTTTTTCATGGAATTTCAAATTTTCATTGGGCCATTTCTATTTAGTCTATATAAATTTTTGATATGAAAGGGGAATTTTCATTTAAATGTGCCAATAGCCCCCCTGCCTTTCAACTCCCTGCCCCCTTAAAAATCTATTACATAGCCTATAACACCAGCAATGCATATATTTTCCAACACATAAAACTATTGTAAAATTAGATAAAACCTTTAGACTGTGTAGCTCATACACTCAAAATGACAGTTCTACCTAAATCTGTCGTGATAAGCAAAGGCCATCTTACAGTATTTTAAGGGTCAATGTCTCAAATCAAAAATAGAACATATTTTTAAGGATATTGTGTATAATTGACAGTTGTATGTCAACTAGAGGACACGACTTCTACAAAATTACAAGGACTTATTATTTCATATTAGTTTGTCATAATTCTGTCAGACTTATTAGTCAATCTTTATACATATGTCATCACGTGTTAAACTTGACAGTCATCGTGGTCAGTTCTAGGTCAAATACAATTGTATTGACAAGTGCGCAAATACGTAAAATGCATTTTTGGTGGTGTCAAATGCAGTTTCCATTTAAGTAAATGTCTTCAGTAATCTAGTTCAAAATCTTTCAACTAACAGCCATTTGTTTAATATTACTCAATTTGGGCGATGCGACGTTAATGAGTGAAGATTGAAAAGGAGAGGGATTCTATTCAAAGACCCTTCTCATCAAATGCCAGGTCAGCGATTCAGGCTTCTGTGTGCCTCTAGATTCTGCTAATTGACCGTAAAAAATGCATAATTTAAAACAAAACCAAACCAATAAATTGCAAAAAATAACATTGAATGTGTTTTGGCTGTATCTTTCAACCACGTTTTTAGTCAAGTTCTATTTTCAAATCATAATTGTGTCTCAGAGAAGCAGAGGTACCAATGAGGCATCCGAATGTCAAAGTCCGAAAGGGCAGAGACGAAACAAGTGACACAAACAAGGACAGGACAAAAAAGACAACATATAAAACAAGGAAACACAAAAAACACTGAATATCAATTAACAACGCGAACTAAACTCTAGTAGTAGTGAAAGTGAACTCAGGTGCTCCGGAAGAGTAAGCGGTTCCTGCCTGCTATATCACGCCCGTCGCGTTGCCAATTTCCAATTCAGTGTGTCAAATCCGGTAAAGGTAGAGATATGAAAAAAATATCAGTTCCTTATAATCATTTTAAACTATTTGATACCACATGAATTAACCCTAATAATACAGTCATTATATTTCGCTCCTTGTAGTCGCTACATTAACAAACCTGTTCAGCCGAGTATACGAAGATGGATAGAGCTTGAACTATTCGAGTTACACATGAATGTATAAGCAAAAAATGACCAAAATTAAGCGCAAATCATTCCTTTGCTATTTCATTGATCTGTTAATGTTTTAATAAAAAGCTACGCCGAGCGCAGCATGATACGACCGCAACAAGTTTAACCTTGTACGTTGGAGGCCCAATATGGATAGTCCATTGCTTTAGTCACATGAAGCCCATGGTGGACTTACAAAGCTTTTTGACACATGCATCCTGTGGTGGACTTAGAAATGCAATTTTGACAAATATATTTACATCAACATCTTATACAAAAAGCCTGATTTCTAGACATGTATTAATTTACAATTTTGGCCCTTTGACCCCTAATTCCTCAAAAATGGTAAAAGATATTGCTTATCCGATAAAAAATAATAGGAAATTGTGTACATGGAATCCGATGAAAAAAAGATTTTGAAAATCGGACCACAAATAAAAAAGTTGATTTTATGGGCGTGGCCTGTCTTTAGCCCCCTGTAACAATATAATGTTGTAATACATATCAAAATCATTGACACATTTTGTTGACAGAATTTAATGATGAATTCAACAAAGAAAAAATTTTCAAATTCTAATGAATAATAAACATTCTACAACAGTTTTGTCAATACACCCGTTTTAGCCCTTTTTGGCCCTTTTTTTTTAAACAGTAGGGGCCACAAACCCCAAATAAAAAACCAAGATTACTTTAGTGGATATAATCATCATATATAAACTTCATAACAATTGGAAGGCCCACTACAACTTAATTTTTGGTATAAAACTATTTGCATTGACAAACTTTTAAAAATGGCGTTTTTGGCCCCTTTGACCCCTAATTTCTCAAAAACGGTAAGAGATATTGCATATCTAATTGGAAAACGCAGGCGGGGATTTTCACAAAGATTCCAATGAAAAAAAGATTTTGAAAATCGGACCACAAATAAAAAAGTCAATTTTTTGGGTGTGGCCCCTTTTTGACCCCCAGTATCAATGTAACAGTGCAATATATATCAAAACCATTGACACATTTTGTTGCCAGAATTTAATGATGAATTCAATAAAAAAAGAATTATCAAAATCAAATGAATAATAAACATTTTACAACAGTTTTGTCAATACACCCGTTTTAGCCCTTTTTGGCCTTTTTTTTCTAAAATGATAGGGGCCACAACCCCCAAATACAATACCAACCTTCCTCAATTGGTAACAAACATCATATCAAAATTTCATAACAGACGCAGACACAGACGCAGACGACGACATCGCCATAACATTATACGATCGCAAAAATTTTGCGGTCGTATAAAAAGGTAAGCTCCTGATCATCAATTTTAATTTCTATTGTACTTTACAATTTCAGAATATGGTGGAATATATCTCGACACAGATGAGATCATTTTACGATCACTCAACCCTTTAAGGAAATATCCCTTCACCCTCAGCCACGCCTTGGACGACAACCTCAGCAATGGACTGATACTCTCAGAGAGAAATGCAGCATTTCTAAATCTCTGGTTTAAGAAATATAAAACATACACTCAGGACCAATGGGCGTACCACTCAACAATTCTACCATATCATTTGTCCAATGAACACCCCGATCTCATCCATGTGGAAAATAAAACATTCGTGAGACCGAACTATACCCAGCTTCCATTACTATTCAAAATGAATTTTGATTGGTCGAAAAATTATGCAATACATTTATATATACGATTTTATAAAATTATGCATAATTTTAATGATGTTAAGAATTTGAATACCACCATGGGTTCAGTAGCTAGGCATGTATTATATGGTAATAAAGAACTATGTTTATAATTTCTATTTGTCAGTAGTAAATCGAAAATAAAGTGATGGAATAAGTGTATGCTACACAGCTCACATAACAAGTGGTAATTTAGAACAAGAGTTAACACTAAAGTATGTCTCGCCTGCTGTCACCATCGGAATACCTAGTTATTCAAATACTCATTCATCAAATCTCAACATTTTCCTGTGGACCAACTAAAATGATTCTAAATAACATAGTCATAACATAAAAGACTGACCTCCCAAAAAAAAACAATCTCAACCGTCAGTTGGCATAGAAAGGTAGCCAGACAACTCGGCCCGAAGACAACTCGGGCCAGATTTTTAGACAACTCGGACCGGTAGAAGACAACTCGGCCCGGTTCAAGAAAATAAATATATTATGTTATTAAATGTATTTATTCATAAAAAGATACATTCAGTTCTTAATGGTTTTTGGTTAATTTTGTGTGCATTAAACACTAGTTTTTCATATTTAATATTAGTACTTTTCACGAAATATCTTCTAATATCTATTATTTTGACTTCATGATATCATTCATTATGTTATAAGTTTACTTATCTAGATCTCAAAAATGTATACACCAAGAAGAATGCTAAAACATGGAAACATATTTTCATGATTCTAGTGTCAAAAGGGCTTAGATAAGTTGTTTATTTTTTCGTACTGGCTTTTCTAAAAAAAAATGATTTTTCTGGGCATTTTCTGCAATCTATATTATCTTTTCTATAATAAAAATCAAGTCTTTGGCAGACTCGTTCAAATAGAGCGAAATTGAATAACATTTCCTTAAAGATATAAAGCAGGTTATAGTCGGGCTGACTTGTCTTATAGAGGGCCGATTTGTCCTACAAACCGGGCCTAGTTGTCCCGGGCCGACTTGTCCTCGGGCCGAGTAGTCTGGCATTCCATAGAAATGAGGTCAAGGTTAGATGACATGGTGACGGACGCAAAGACCCTAATTTGATTCATCAATATCAGATGCCTAGCTATTATACTATCAATTTTACACAAAAGTATTAAAAAAAGAAGTTTACAGCTTGAAAAAAAGAATTAAGTTCACAAAGTCACTAAAACGTTAGAATTTGGTCAAGGTCCCAAGTCATGGTGACATTTGAGTAGACCATTACCTGAACTGTCTGTATACCGAATATCAGATTTCTAGCTATAATACTTTTCAAGTAGTTCATTTTCCACAAAAGTCTTGCAAAGAGGTTTTCGTCCTTAAAAAAAAGACCTAAGTTCACTGAGTCACTGGAGCGTGAAAACGTGGTCAGGGTCATATGGCACGGTGACAGTTGCGCAGACCATATCCTGAACTGTCTGTTTACCGAGTGTCAGATGCCTAGCTATTATACTTTTCCAGCAATTCATCGTCCACAAAAGTCTTTTAAAAAAGATTACGCTGCCGTCTCACCTCGTCCCCGCGACTCACGAATAGCAGGCGAGTCAAAAACCACAATGGAAAACCGCCAGCATCAATCAACAAGGCCAGTAGGCACAGCTTGCCGTTTTGATTGGCCCATGTTCTAAACAACTTTTATTTGAGGTTTAATTCTATATCAGATCTTTTCTTTTCATTACCTTTTCATTTTTTCATTACCTCTTTCTCACATCATGGCATTGTACAAGAATCATGTAAGCAACAGACCTGCAATCAATCCTAATACACCACTCTTATAATTGATACCAAATATCAAGCAGTTGTTATAAAGTAGTTGCTGAGAAAATTGTTTTGAGCAAGAATGGAATTCCAGGGTCCCCCACCGGTGAAGCAAAAATTATTGAACATGGCTGATTTTTTAACTTGACCAAGGTATTTGTGGCTTAAACATTTGGTTAAGTTTCATGAAAATCTGTCAACATCTGTAGGGATATATCAATATGTCAATATCTGTTTGGTCATTGTTCTTCTGTTTTTGTTTTATCAAATCTAATGTTCTACCGGTTTTCCAAGTTTTTTACTCCTAGCGTGTCTGGTGGGGTTGGTCCGGAAAAGCGCTTAACACGCAGTGAAATTTTGTATTGTACATTTATCAAAATCATTTCAATATGTGGATTGCGTCTTTCTGGCACGTGTTCTTTAATATAGATATAAAATTTGTGAGATATTCAATAATAATACAGTCTACACACAGCCGTGTGGTTCTCAGAGAAACGGAGGGATATATATTGCAAAGAAGAAGATATAAACACTTGGTAAAAATTTCATGAAAATCCGTCAACATATGTAGGGATTAGAATGCTTACAAGGTCTGTTTTGCAAATAAACAGAGTCTTTTTTATGGTCAAATTCCCCTAAGTAACTCCACAAAAATAACCGAAAAATGTTGATTGTCAAACTTTTCCAAGGTAGTAGTGATATAAACATTTGGTACAAATTTCATGAAAATCCGTCAACATCTGTAGGGATGAGAGCGCTTACAATGTCTGTTTTGCAAATAAACAGAGTCTTTTTTATGGTCAAAGTCCCAAAACTCCTACAAAAACTGTCAAAAAGAACTGTTTTTTAATCTTAACCAAGAAATTAGTAATACAAACATTTGGTATTAATTTTCATGAAAATCCGTCGACATATGAAAGGATGAGAGTGCTTACAAGGCGGTCTGTTTTGCAAATAAACCGAGCCTTTTTATGGTCAAAGTCCCCTAACTCCTACAAAAATTATCAAAAAATGCTGATTATCAAGCTTGACCAAGAAATTAGTGATATAAACATTTAGTATGAATTTCATGAAAATCCGACAAAATTTGTAGCATTGAGAGTGCACAAAAGTGTGACGAACGGAGTCCCAGTGGCGTAACACAATGTAAGCAGTGGAAGCAAATGCCTTCCGTTTCGATTTCGCAAAAAAAAAATAAATAAAATGTTGTCCCGACATGAAAATGTTTCAATATTTCATTGTACTTTACGGCTTCCCCGGTTGGCCTATATGCCCCTTGTCTCCATCCCACTTCTTACTGCATCATGTTTTCATGCTCATTGATCACCCCATTCATGTCCATCTCCCTGTTCGCTTCTTGTGATTAGAAATAACCAATATATATTTGAACGCAAACTTCAACCATTCATTTCATCTGAGAAAATCATGTGGAAATAATTTAATTATTTTATCAGATTTCATTCATTGTTTATTATCTTTCCGTTTTATACTCTGTGGCGGATCCAGAAATTTTCAAACAGTGGGGCGCGCAATTATGAAAAACCTTCTGGGACCTCTTGTTTCACACAGTTCCTAACCATTTTTTTTTGTCAAAATGGGGGGGGGGGCGCCCGGTACGCCGGTCCTAGATCCGCCTTTGATACTGATACATAAGCGACTGGTATAAATGCAAAGTTTGAGTAAGTTGCTTCTGAACAGCTTATGGAAACAAGAAAATACAACTTCTTTTGAAAAGATGTCAAATCGGAAAAGCAATTAAAAATTAAAATAATAAAACCTATCTGCATGTGATATTTACAAGTTGACTGTTGCTTTAATTCCAAGCATCGCTATCTGCTTTATGACCAAGGAGAGGAACACGAAATAAGTGATTAAATGAAATTGAAACGATGAGCTACCGACAAGGGAGAAAAAGACAATTACAGGGTCTTCCGACTCAAGTAGGCTCAAACGACAGGCTTAATGCTGTTACCAGTCCGGTCTGTCCTTTTGCCTAGAAATCTTAACCCCAAAAGGAGTGAATGGGATAGTTTTTTGCATGTATTATTTAATTTTACATTAAATACTAGTAAATAAAATGAAGGCCTTTTTTCACGAGTTCATCCACAAACATTTTGCCTTCCTCCCGCCCCCAGTATTCATGAGCTTCTAGAGAGGAAGGTTTATCCCGTCGGATCCTTGCGCGGATCCATGGAAAGGGGAACTGGGAATATTCCCCCTTCAAAACTGCCAAAACCTAAGCTTATTGCACAAAATCCACGTAAAAACACCTTGAAAATATTTCGCGCCTCGCTTCGCTCAGCGAATACAAAACTTTTCGCCGCCGAATACGACTTTGCCTCCAATTGGCTGTTGGCTAGTTACGCCACTGCCGGGACGGACGAACGTCCAGCATTTCTATGTCCCGGCTCCGCATTGCGACAGGGGACAAAAATATTTTCCCTGCTGATAGGCATTCAGTTTTATAACCGTGAAAACAGATTAAAAAAAAATACAACATTGTAAACAAAAGGCTCCCAGGAGCCTGAATCGTTCACCTGGTCTTGAGTCAACCCTAAACATGTCAACACTTTTCTAGAGCTAAATGAGTGAACATTTAAGCAAGCAACAGCTTTTCTCTATCTACTATAGTTTCATTCTATAGGCCAAAGGCATGAATAAACGTTATTTTAGGGGCTGTAACCCCTATAAGGGGTCATCTGACAACTTCGATCCTATGGAGACTTTTCTAGAGCTTAATGAGTTGAACAATTAAGCAAGCATCAGCTTCTCTCTATCTGCTATAGTTTTCATTCCATAGGCCAAAAATATGAAAAAAACATTATCTTATGGGCTGTAACCCCTATAAGGGTTCATCTGACAACTTCGACCTTAAGGAGACTTTTGTAGAGCTAAATGAGCTGAACATTTAAGCAAGCAACAACTTTTCTCTATCTGTAATAGTTTTCATTCTATAGGCCAAAAACATGAAAAAATGCTATTTTTCACATTTAAGGGGCCGTAACTCCTATTAGGGGTCATCTGACAACTTCGACTCAATGGAGACTTTTGTAGAGCTTTTGATGCTGAAGCAGTACGGTGGCATCAGATTTGACAACAGACGACGACGGACGGAGACGGACGCCAAGTGATGGCAATAGCTCACAAGGACCTTCGGTCCAGGTGAGCTAATAAAAGTAGTAACTCAGAAAACTGTTACAATGTTATGGCGATGTCATAGTTGTCGTTGTCGTCTGAGGACACTTTGGTTTCCGTGCGATAACTTGAGTAAATGTTGATCGAATGTTATGAAATTTTGATATGATGTTTGTTACCACTTGAGAAAGGTTGGTATTGTATTTGGGGGTTGTGGCCCCTACCATTTTAGAAAAAAGGGCTAAAACGGGTGTATTGACAAAACTGTTGTTTATTATTCATTCGATTTTGAAAAGTCTTTTTTTATTGAATTCATGATTAAATTCTGTCAACAAAATGTGCCAATGGTTTTGATATATATTGCACTGTTACGTTGATACTAGGGGTCAAAAAGGGACCACACCCAAAAATTGACTTTTTTATTTGTGGTCCAATTTTCAAAATCTTTTTTTCATTAGAATCCTTGTGAAAATCTCTGACTGCGTTTTTCAATCAGATTTGCAATAACTCTTACCGTTTTTTGAGAAATTAGGGGACACAGGGGCCAAAAAAATCCATTTTTAAAAGTTTGTCATGGCAAATGGTTTTATACCAATAAACTGTTAACAGAGACATGTCTCGCCTGTCGCAACTGGACACAGTAAAAATCCTCCTTAAACTGATCTTAACTGATGCTTAAGCAGCTGCATACCAAATATAAATGGTGAACCATAACTGCTTTATATAAAACACTCATGACGTAAGTAAAAAGTAAAAAAGTGTAAAATCTCAAAGTCAGTAGACTGTGACTGCAGGATCATACAGATAAAATACTTTTGAAATTGATCTGTACTGATGCTAATAAAAGTGCATACCCAATATCAATGATGTACCATAACTGCTTGATGTTAAACAGACGTTAGAAAAAAGGTTAACCTCGGCCAAATCGGTGTAAAAATTCAAAGTCAGTAGACCGTGACTGCATAAGCATACAGATGAAATGCTTTTGAAATTGATCTATACTAATGCTAATGCAAGTGCATACCCAATATCAATGGTGAAACATAACTGCTTCATGTTAAACAGACGTAAGGAAAAAGGTTAACCTTGGCCAAATCAGTGTAAAATTTCAAAGTCAGTAGACCATGAATGCAGGAGCATACAGGTGAAATCCTTTTAAAACTGATCTGCACTGATGCTGATGCAACTGCATACCAAATATCAATGGTGTAACATAACTGCTTCATGTTAAACAGACTTAAGAAAAAAGGTTAACCTCGGCCAAATCAGTGTAAAATTTCAAAGTCAGTAGACCGTGACTGCAGGAGCATACAGGTGAAATCCTTTTAAAACTGATCTGTACTGATGCAACTGCATACCAAATATCAATGGTGTAACATAACTAGTTCACACAAAACAGACTTAAGCAAAAACTTTAACCAATGGTGGACGCCGCCGCCGCCGGAATCACCATACCTAAGTCTCGCCTTTTGCGACATTCGTCGCAGGCGAGACAAAAATTAAGTTGTTATTGGCCTGCCAATAGTTATGAAGTTTTAATATGATGATTATATCCACTAAAGGAAATTTGGTTTTGTATTTGGGCCCTACCCTTTTAGAAAAAAGGCTAAAAAGGGCTTAAACGGGTGTATTGACAAAACTGTTGTAGAATGTTTATCATTTATTCGATTTTGAAATTATTTTTTTTATTGAATTCATCATTAAATTCTGTCTAGAAAATGTGTCAATGATTTTGATATGTATTTCACCATTACATTGTGACAGGGGGCTAAAGACAGGCCATGCGCATAAAATCAACTTTTTTATTTGTGGTCCGATTTTCAAAATCTTTTTTTCATTGGATTCCTTGTAAAAATTTCCTCATTATTTTTTATTGGATTAGCAATATCTTTTATCGTTTTTGAGAAATTAGGGGCAAAGGGCCAAAATTTTAAATTGATACATGTATATAAATAAGGCTTTTTGTATTAGATGTTGGTGTAAATATATTTGTCAAAAATGCATTTCTAAGTCCACCTGTGACAGGATGCATGTGTCAAAAACCTTTGTAAGTCCACCATGGGCTACATGTGACCAAAGCAATGGACTATCCATATCGGGCCTCCAACATACAGGGTTCAACTTGTTGCGGTCCTATCATGCTGCGCTCGGCGTAGCTTTTTATTCTAGAAGTAAATTGCAACTGTCCATGCAAAAAAAACTTTTTATTTGTACGTGTAAATGAAGATAATTAGGACATACAATGGCTTCACAACATATATCACTACAAGAGGAAGCTACATGCCAAAAAAAACAAGAGGTTGTGACATGTAGTTGCCCTGAAACTGTGACAGAAATTGAGACACCGCAGGAAAATCCCCCGACAGGACTGGTGGTGCCGAAGTCACCCCTATATATAACAATGCAACATGTGCTGGCAAATGAAAAATTACCACCAAATTGAGTTTTTTTTTACTTTTTATTAAGACATCAGGAAAATCATGAAGCAATAAAATATGCTTCAAGTACAATAAATGTATAAACCACTTCTCACTGTTAAATACTGAACTGTCAAGACACAATTATAATTGTACTTTTTAACATTTTGGTTTCATTCCATATGATTATAAAAGCTGAGATTGGACTTTTACGGTTCCCAAAATTAAGATGAATACAGTAAACTTATTAATTTTCATGGGTGCTACTATTCATGGTTCCTTGAACTGTGACTTATCATAGTAAGCTGGTATGTTTTGAGGTTTTTAGGAACAACTGAAAAATATTAGTGTTATATTTAATATTCACAATTACTTAATTTTTTTATTTTTACAGTCTTAGACAAGCGTGAAAATTTTTACATGATTAGTACCCAAAATTACTTTTCAATATCAAGTATGATGAAAATCGTTTAAATAAGAGTAAATTTCTTTTCACAAGTAATCTGATTCTAATGCATTGCCTTGACCAAGAAATTAAGAAGCCAAAGATTTATAATATTATTACAGAAAAAAAGATTAAAATATTGGGATTGATTATCATGGATAAATTCCTCCCAACTCGCTTGAAGTAAGATCCCTACCAGTTCCAATTAACTTATAACTAGACATAGCCGTGGCCATTTTCTCTGGACCAGATCAAGTCACCTTTTCATCCATTTTCCATTTAAAATCAGCTTTCATTTCATCCAAAAAATTCTAAAGGACAATTTATGATAAGGGCCCAATTTTGCCCCCAAATTTTGAAATTATTAAAATGAGCTAAAAGTATGTTATATATACTTTAAATTAGTTAAACTTAACTATATCAGCATTATTTTGTTTAAAATGATCCATTATAGTGTTGAAATAATTACCCAAAGTGGCTTAAAAATCGTGATTTGGTGAAAAACGGTAAAAAACCTGCAATTTTGAAGTGGTTTTCAGCAAATTTAACTATGAGCCACACAGAGTACCACTACAATAATTTATGGAGATAATCATTTTAATATAGAAACATACCACAAAAATATCTTTGTGGTACTCTGTGTGGCTCATAGTTAAATTTGCCAAAAACTACTCAAAATTTGCATGATTTTTACACTTTTTCGCAAAAATGCAATTTTCGCATAATTTGATGACGTCACTGTGACTTAATAAACAAGATTTAGTTAAAATTAATGTTATTTTACTATACCTTGTTCATCTAAGAACTGATCTAGAATAATTGAACTTCAGTTCAATTATTTTTTTTAAAAAAATGGTAAATTAGGGGGCCAAAGTTAGCACTTATCATATCTTGTCCTTTGTAAATAAATATATGTATAAGCACTAAGACAGACATGAATCATTTTTTCTTCCCTGTCAGTCCAGCTCCAGCGTTAAATTTAAACAATATAATGTCCCCGTCTTCTACAACATAGTCTCTCCCTTTCTGTCGGTATTTGCCATTCGCCTACAAGAATAAAAAAATGTTAAAGTAAAAATGACTTGATTTCATTAAACAGGAAGGAGGCTAGCAACTGATTGCAAACCTAGTATGTAAGGTCTATATGTATTTAGAATTTGCTGAGAAAATGGTTACAAAAGTATTTTCCCCAGCCACCGGCTTATTTGCTGAATAAACACTATTCATTACCTTTTCACTATGTGATATTTGACCAAAAATGGTTCAAAGACAGATATGGCCATTTCCTTTTCGGAGTAGGTGACGACCCATTAAGATAATTTTCTAATATATGGAAATCTATGCAAATGTTGCAAACCAAATATTAAGAGGCTGTGATTCGTAGTTGCAAAGAAAATTGTAAAGTTTTTTTTTATTGTTTGCCCAATGCCCAACAACAGTGAAATATCAAATCACTAAACACTTAAGTAGGTACTTACTTCATTATGGACCTTATACTGTAAATGCATTTATTTTTGCGGGTACCTATTTTCACTACCTAATAATTTCATTTAAGTCCTACTAACAGGATATTTCAACCACTTACTTTACATTCAGCTTCAGAACCATATTCCTGAAAATCAGCATAATTCATCACCTCGGCCATGATGAAACCTTTCTCAAAATCTGTGTGGATTCTACCTGCTGCCTGCGGAGCTTTTGTTCCAACCTAGAGAATCGGATTAGATGTTTTATTAAGACTGTTCTATAAAACTGTAAAGCTGAATAATTACATGCAATTTTATTTGTGGTGTATTAAATGTCCTCTGGTTTTGCATACTATATAATCATTTATTTTCGTGGGGATTTAATTTTGTGGTTTAGAACACATAACTGAATTGGTGGGGACAAATTTTCGTGGATTTAGTAATTTTGACGTACACTCTTTAACTAGATATTTTAAATTCGAAGAGATTCAATTTTGTGCATTTTTTCTTACCCACAAAATAAACCAAAATTAATCCCCCACAAATATTGCCACTTCTACAGTATTTAGATTTTTGTTTATTGGACATGCCCATTTGTTTGTTTATTTGTTGTTGTTTTTTTCTCTTTGCTTATGTAAAACCTGATTCATATATAATTGATAGGGTGACATGCTATAAGCCTATGGGAATCCCAATTTAGTTAGCATTGTGCGAGTGTGGTCTTTTTATCAGCCCTCATTTAGTTTTCTTGTATCAAACTCTACAAGTCTTCAGGGCTGAAGAGATATCCATTTCCTAGTCCCTTCTAAGGTGAGTAAAATGTGAGTAGAGACTTCAATCACTGTACAACCTGCTATTATTTGCACTGAATATTATACTCACATGTATCGTCCAAGCTTTGACTTCATCTTTACCGACTGTGAAGTTTGCCCTGAATATTATACTCACATGTATCGTCCAAGCTTTGACTTCATCTTTAACGACTGTGAAGTTTGCCGTGAATATTATACTTACATGTATCTTCAAAGCTTTGACTTCATCTTTAACGACTGTGAAGTTTGCCGTGAATATTATACTTACATGTATCGTCCATGCTTTGACTTCATCTTTACCCACTTTGAAGTTTGCCCTGAATATTATACTTACATGTATCGTCCAAGCTTTGACTTCATCTTTACCGACTGTGAAGTTTATCCTGAATTATACTTACATGTATTGTCCAAGCTTTGACTTCATCTTTACCGACTGTGATGTTTGTCCTGAATATTATACTTACATGTATTGTCCAAGCTTTGACTTCATCTTTAACGACTGTGAAGTTTGCCCTGATTATTATACTTACATGTATCGTCCAAGCTTTGACTTCATCTTTACCGACTGTGAAGTTTGCCCTGAATATTATACTCACATGTATCGTCCAAGCTTTGACTTCATCTTTACCAACTGTGAATATTATACTTACATATATCGTCCTAGCTTTGACTTCATCTTTACCGACTGTGAAGTTTGCCCTGAATATGATACTCACATGTATCGTCCAAGCTTTGACTTCATCTTAATCAGCTGTGTATCATCCAAGCTTTGACTTCATCTTAACAGACTGTGAAGAAATAAACCTGAATATTATACTTACATGTATCGTCCAAGCTTTGACTTCATTTTTACCGACTGTGAAGTTTGCCCTGAATATTACACTTACATGTATTGTCCAAGCTTTGACTTCATCTTTGCCGACTGTGAAGTTTGCCTTGAATATTATACCAACATGTATTGTCCAAGCTTAGACTTCATCTTCACCGACTAAAGTTTGCCCTGAATATTATACTTACATGTATCGTCCAAGCTTTGACTTCATCTTTACCGACTGTGAAGTTTGCCCTGAATATTATACTTACATGTATTGTCCAAGCTTTGACTTCATCTTTACCGACTGTGAAGTTTCCCCTGAATATTATACTTACATGTATCGTCCAAGCTTTGACTACATCTTTACCGACTGTGAAGTTTCCCCTGAATATTATAATTACATGTATCGTCCAAGCTTTGACTTCATCTTTACCGACTGTGAAGTTTGCCGTGAATATTATACTTACATGTATCGTCCAAAATGTGACTTCATCTTTACCGACTGTGACGAAATAAACCTGAATATTATACTTACATGTATCGTCCAAGCTTTTACTTCATCTTTACCGACTGTGAAGAAATAAACCAGGTTCAATGCTTTATATCCATTTACTATAATCTTTTCAAGCGCACTGAAACAAAAATAAAACTAATAAAAACATGATAATATGTTGAGGTATATTTATTTTAAGAATTAATATTTGTCCAAAAATACTACTTGAGAGGCTGGAATGGTGAGTAAAATTATCAGACTCAAAAGTAGTGTTTTTGGCAAGTACTACTCATAAGTATTGTATATTTCTTTAATATCCTTTACATATCAAATAAAAAAGAATAAATATAGAGTCTATGATGCTGATGTAGTAGATGAGCAAGATATATTTTAGGAATAGGGACTTTCGGCAGTTACCATGGTATTTCAATTAAATACCACCGCAGTTGAAATGGTGGGAAAAAATACCATGTCAGTAATAAAATCCAACGACAGCTACAATTAATTTCAGATGTATTGAATATGTGGGAAAGTACTATGTTTGTTGACCAATGAAAACAAGGCTTTATTATATAAAGGGGGGTTATTAAAAAAATTAACATTAGGAAGACTGTATCTTATACAAGAATATGTTGAAAATACATGATGACCACACTTGCAGAATGGAAAAAATAAGTTTTGTTTTTACTTTAATCTGAAGGTTACTCTTAATTGGGATAGAGGCCATTTTTGGCCCTTTTTTCTAAAATGGTAAAGGTCACAATCCCCAAATACAATACCAACCTTCCTTTAGTGGTAACAAACATCATATCAAAATTTCATAACATTCGGTCAACATTTTCTCTAGTTATAGCACGGAAACCAAAGTGTCCTTAGACGATGACAACATCGCCATAACATTATAGGATCGCAAAAATTTTGCAGTCGTATAAAACATGTGTTAAAATATGATGAGCATATGTTAACATATGTTGCAATTTCTCCTCTGCAGAATTTGGTAAAAACACAATTGCAAAAGCCTTTTTACGTGTCAGGTTAGGTGAACTACAAAGGGTGGATAACTCTTACCTAGCTATTTTCTGTTCCTTTAAGTAGGCCTCTCGCTCTGCTTCTTCCATATCAAATAATTTTAATTCAACAGCACAGCTCATCAATATTACGATAGCCCCAGGGTCATTAGCATCTACCCATTCTTTTATCTTCACTAACCTACAAAGAAAAAGAAAATAAGTCAAGATGCAGCTGGACGTCTTCATTAAACAGAACTGAAATAAAATTACACACTTTGAGACACCACACTGATGTTGCCTACAAAAATGATGTCTTCCCCCGTTTCCCCCAAAAAGTTCTAAGTTCAAAAGGCCATAACTCTCCCAAAAATTTGAGAATCAAAATTTCCTTCTAATTTGCACAACTACATATGGTGTCCTTCCTATATACCAAGTTTCATATAATTCGGTTTAGTAGTTTCAGAGGAGTTGCGCTGACGAGATGACAATGAGGATTTTCAGCAAATTTCTAAGTTCAAAGGGCCATAACTCTCCAAAAAATTTGGGGATCAAAATTTCCTGCTAAAATGCACTACTACATATAGTGTTCTTCCTATATACCAAGTTTCATTGAATTCGGTTCAGTAGTTTCAGTGGAGTTGCTCTGACAAGATGACATTGAGGATTTTCAGCAAATTTCTAAGTTCAAAGGGCCATAACTCCCACAAAAATTTTGGGATAAAAATTTCCTGCCAATATGCACAACTACGTATGTTATCTTTCCTGTATACCAAGTTTCATTGAATTCGGTTCAGTAGTTTCAGAGGAGTTGCGCTGACAAACTTTGTGACGAACAGACGGACAGACACGACAAAAACAATATGTCTCCCCACTAAAGTGGGGGGAGACATAATTAAGAAGCTGTGATTACTAGTTGCTGTAATGTATATCTTGCTATACAGGTATGCCTTGGAAGCCACTTATTATTTTATATAATAATTTAACAAACAGTTATAAGAGAATGAATACCAGCTTTGACCATGTGTTACAATGTGTTTTCCTTGAAATGATTAATAAATTGATAAAAATAAACAATAAAAGCTTTGCCAAGCACAGCATGGTACGACCGCAACATGTTGAACCCTGTAAGTTTTAGGCCCAATATGGATAGTCAATTGCTCTGGACACATGCAGCCCATGGTGGACTGACAAAGTTTTTTAACACATGCAGCCTTTTGTGGACTTTACATCCACATTTCACAAGGAATTCATTTTATTCAAAAGCAGACCAAAATGAATTACAATTACAAAAATATTACCCCTGTTGGTCCCTAATAAAGGGTATTTGCTATCTTTGGCTCATCTTTCACTTTTGCCCGTTTTAATGACCAAAACAAAATTTTGAACTAGAACGTAAAATTAAAGTTTCGATTTTGGCCCCTTTGGCCCCTAACTTCATATATGAAAAAGGGAGGTTGCAAACATTAATCCTCTATTTTGTATTGACTACAAGACAAGACTTAACATGCAAAAAAAAATTCAAAATCGGACCAGAAATAAAAAAAGTTGGGGTGCATTTTTTTTGGCCCCTTACTAGTATTTCTAATTAAATAGACGAAGACCCCAAAAAGCAATACCACATATTGTTTAATGGTAAAGCATATCATTGTCAAATTCTATAATGTTCATCTGACAATTTTGGCCTAATGGACAAGTTTGTAGATCTCAATTAGCTGAACATTTAGGCAAAGACAACTTTTTCCCTGTCTTAAATGGTTAATGATCTACTAGGCAAAAATCCCTATTTTTGGGGCATTTTAAGGGACCATTACCCCTATAAGGGGTCATCTGACAATTTCAACTTATGGACAATTTTGAAGATCTTAATTAGCTGAACAATTAAGCAAGTAAAACCTTTTCCCTATCTTCTTTCGTTCACAATCTATAAGCTTTATATAAACCACTTTTTTGTGTATAAGGGGTCATCTGACAATTTCGATCTTATGGACAATTTTGTAGATCTCAATTAGCTGAACATTTAATCAAATAAAACCTAATTTTCTTTATCCACTATTATTCACAATCTATTTGACAAAAACACTTTTTTTTTTTGGCTTTTAAGGGCCCATAACTATTATAATGGGTCACCTGATAATTTCAGTCTAATACACAATTTTGTAGATTTCAATTAGCTGAACATTTAATCAAGCAAAACCTAATTTTCTCGATCCACTATTATTCACAATCTATATGGCAAAAACCACTATTTTTTGGCTTTTAAGGGGCCTTAACTCTTAAATCATCTGACAATTTCAATCTAATGGACAATTTTGTAGAGCTTAATTAGCTGAATATTTTAGTAAGCAAATCTTTTCCCTCTCTTCTGTTGTAAACAGTCTACACCACTTTTTTTTGCATTCATTTAAGGGGTCATAACCCCTACAGAGGGTCATCTGACAATTCCAGCCCAATGGACAATTTTGTAGAGCTAACTTAGCTGTACAATATGAAATTGAAAAAACTTCAATTTCTTATAGAGTTCTTGAGATGTTTGACAAAATAAGTGCAAATGCAGAAAAAAATCAAGAAAAGGGGCAATAACTCCTACATGGTTTTTTGGAAATTCTTCAAAATTTCAGGGTAGGTAGATCTTGACATGCTGATCACTTTTAGCCTGCTAGAATTTTCATATCTGTCACTAATTTTTTAGTAATTAGCAAAAACACTGCTGTTTAATCCCCCCTACACCCCGTACTATTTTTAGCAACCACCACTATGTTTTTATTGATCAATTTAAAATAAGGATCATTTGTAGCCATCATGTCATATATCATTCCTATCAAGTTTTGGTCAAATTGGTCCAGTGGTTTCGGAGATGAAGATTTTTAAAATTGTTTACAGAAGACAACAGACGACAAGGGACACATAGTGAGGTATAAGCTCACAACACCTTCGGCCAGGTTTGCCAAAAAAAAAACAACAGATAATGTCAGACTACAGACGGCTTATGCTGGATACCTTGCCAGTGATGACAATAGCTCAGTGGACCCTGTCCTGACAGACATCAATCAAAATTGAAGGTAAAACAAAATACCTGGCCACTTTGTGTGGCGAGGTATAATAAAAAGCTACGCCGAGCGCAGCATGATACGACCACAACAAGTTGAACCCTGTACATTGGAGGCCCAATATGGATAGTCTATTGCTTTGGTCGCTATTTTTGGCCTTTGAGGGTCAATCACTCTTATAAGGGGTCATCTGACAATTTCAATCTAAGAGCAAATCATTTTCCTTATCTTCTTTCATTCACAATCTATGCCACTATTCTTGACATTCATTAAAGGGGCCATAATCCCTACAAAAAGTCATATGACAATTCCAACCCAATGGACAATTTCGCAGAGCCAACTTAGCTGTACATTATGAAATTGAAAAAACTGTAGACAAAATAACTGCAAATGCAGAAAAAAATCAAGAAAAGGGACAATAACTCCCACATAGTTTGTTGGAAATGCTTCAAAATTTCAAGGTAGGTAGATCTTGACATGCTGATCACTTTAACTCTGCCACAATTTTCATATCTGTCACCATTTATTTTAGTAATTAGCAAATAAACTGCAGTTTAACCCCCCTACTATTTTAGCAACCACCACTATGTTTTTATTGATAAATTTAAAATAAGGATCATTTGTAGCCAACATGTTATATATCATTCCTATCAAGTTTCAGTCAAATTGGTTCAGTGGTTTCAGAGAAGGAAATTTTAAAAATTGGTAAGAGACAACAGACGACAAGGAACACATAGTGATGGCATAAGCTCACATCGCCTTCGGCCAGGTGTGCCAAAAAAAAAATAACAGATAAAGTCAGAATACAGACGGCTTATGCTGGATACCTTGCCAGTGATGACAATAGCTCACTTGACCCTTCCGCACTGTTGAGCTTATAAAATAATAGGGCATCTTAAATGGGACATAGAATGATAACCCGCCACAACTCAAAATATTTTTTTTAAATGAAAGAAATGTATCTTATATTACACAGGAAAATTTCAATATAATTATATTTATTATCAGAAATGAGTTATTTTTCTTAGACCAGAAAATTTCAGCATATTGTCACATTTGGAAAATTTAAATTACAGCATTGTCAAATATCTAATATTTTTCTGATCAATTTGAAAATTGAACTTCACTTTTTTTCAAATCTGTTCACATGTTTTTCATCGTGATACCTTAAGGAAACGGATGGACAGACGGAAAGACAGACATCAATCAAAATTGAAGATAAAACAAAATACCTGGCCACCTTGTGTGGTGAGGTATAAAAATTCAACAAAGAAATATTGTTTCATATAATTTTTGCTTCATTGTGCTCTATCTTATAACATAGATAATCTATCGATTACAAAGCTCATCTCATTGTGCATTATTGTCACTTAGTGGAAATTAACTTCAACAATTCAAAATTTTAAGTGCTAAATCCATGCAATAAGAAGTTACAGTCAACATCTGAAGCATGCTTCTTGCTAAGCATCTCTAGGTGCACCTTACCATACCACTTTAGATGATGTGGTACTTGTCAGTACTTTAACCTTTCTTCTATCAGCAGTCATCCATTCAAAAAATATAGGTCGCAGCCAGCATCCAAAGCATGCAGTGTTCAAAGCATCACAAAGAGCAACTTCTCTACCAATATCATTGATTTGGCACTTGTCAGTAAACCAGGATGGACTTTAACCATTCTTCTGTAAGTGGTCATCCATGCAGAAAATATTGGTCACAGCCAGCATCTGAAGCGTTCATTGTGCTAAGCATCACTAGGTGCACCAACCATTCCAATATCATTGATGTGGCACTTGTCAGTAAGCAGGAATGGATCTTAATTATTCTTCTGTAAGTGGTTATCCAAGCAGAAAATATAGGTCACAGCCAGCATCTGAAGCGTGCATTGTGCTTAGCATCACTAGGCGCACCAACCATACAAATATCATTGATGTAGCACTTATCAGTAAGCAGGAATATATCTTAATTATTCTTCTGTAAGTGGTTATCCAAGCAGAAAATATAGGTCACAGCCAGCATCTGAAGCATGCATTATGCTTAGCATCACTAGGCGCACCTACCATACAAATATCATTGATGTGGCACTTGTCAGTAAGTGTGTATACTGTAGATCTTAACCATTCTTCTGTAAGTTTTCATCCATGCAAAAAATATAGGTCACAGCCAGCATCAGTAAGCGAGAATGGACTTTAACCATTCTTCTGTAAGTTTTCATCCATGCAAAAAATATAGGTCACAGCCAGCATCAGAAGCATGCATTGTGCTTAGCATCACTAGGGGCACCAACCATAGCAACATCATTGATGTTGCACTTGTCAGTAAGCGGGAATGGACTTTAACCATTCTTCTGTAAGTTTTCATCCATGCAAAAAATATAGGTCACAGCCAGCATCAGAAGCATGCATTGTGCTTAGCATCACTAGGTGCACCTACCATACCAATATCTTTGATATGGCACTTGTCAGTAAGTGTATATGGATCTTAACCATTCTTCTGTAAGCGGCTGTGGAAGCTGAAGCCTACGTACACTAACACCAACGTCGGGGGTATCACATAAGCCCCCCCCTCACTTTCATGAGGTGAACAAAAATGAATCTAAATACAGTTTAAAACATTTATAAAATAAATTACATATAACATGCATGACATGTATAACATGTTTATAAATATAATGAAAATAAAACAATTATATTCTTCAGCTATTTTATATTTTAATAGAGTGCATTCAATAGAACAAATTGCAATTTTCCATTATATCTGTTATATATTATAAATTGTAATGGTTCATAGAGTTAGAATACAGTTTAAACCTCAAATATATATGTTCCGAAAAATGAACAGTGTAATATAATACGATGACCAAAAAAAAATTGTTCTTTGTCAAAGTTAAGATTTAATCATTCTTCAATACAGTGCATTCATTGAAACATTGAGAATGTTTAAACATTTGAAAAAACCTGTTATCAATACAGGACAAGGTCATGTAAGGCGAGACTCGTTGTCAATAGACAAAATGTAAACATTGCCGATTTAATTTACATCAAACTTTCAAGTGAACTACTCGATAGAATAATTTAAAAAGAAATGGAATATAATTGTTCGTAAGGACTACTAAAACTTCATACTAGAAACATCAAATAATATAAGGTAATTAGGTTATTCTGCTTTTATTTATTTATTTTTTTAGAAATATTTCTTTCCTTTTCTTTAAATGATTATGTTGAGATTACATTTTTCAAATGAATGATGATTCCCATTGAGCTTATTTTTACTGATATATGCCAGAAAAAGTTAAAACAAGAATTGGGTCCCATCCCACAGCATTCGGGAGGGACAAACAAACCGACCAACAGACAAACGGCCCAAAACACTACAAATGTATATGCCCCCTACTTTCATAGATGGGGCATTAAAACCTGTTCGATGTTGGTATTACAAGAAATAAGGCAATAATAAGGATCCATTATTTGTTAGATTATAAGAAAATGTGTTAAAGTCAAAAATGGTCAGATTGGTGAGCAACAGACCTGAAATCTAATCATATACTGTAAACCAATTTATTTTCGCAACTAGAATATTTCGCGTTTTTGTGTCAGCGGGCAATCTAATCATACGGTGTGGGACATCATGCTGATGCGGCATTCCAAATATGTGCTTTAGTAATTACTGAGAAAATTGTTACGCTAAATGTTGACATGCCTGTCACCCAACATTCACCAATTTATAACCCAGATTTTTTACTCCTTGAAATCTGACAAAAATGATAAATATAAATATCTTACAAGTACTAAATAGTTTGTACATGAAATTCCTTATCATTAGCAGATTCAAAGTGGGTTTGAACAAAATTATCTTAGATATTCAAATTCTAAAGTAGGTTTTGGGCAAAAGTTGACAAAAATTGGCCAGTCCATTTTTATTTCCTGAACTCTAGGTGTGTGTGTAGGGGGGGGGGGCGTGTCAACTCTTTCTGAAAATCTCTGAATCCACAAGTAAAAGTTAACATTTTTAGAAGATTATTTAAGAAAACGTTCTTTTTCAGATCCTAGCCATGGCCTCTACATGTAGTGTATGTCCAAAAGGAAATAAAACATCAGCACCATCGACCTGGTGTCAGGATTGTAATGACCTACTATGTCAACCCTGTACTGAACATCATAAACGCCAGAAAGACACTAGAAATCACTGCACTATTCCATATGAAGATTACCAAAAGTTGCCGCCTTTCATTCTGAAGATAAAGCCTTACTGCAAGGAACACAACGAGAAATATTTAGAGTATTGTAGGGGACACGATACGCCGATATGCATTAAATGCCGAAAAAAGCATCACCAGAAATGTAAAGACATCCCAAAAATAATGGATATCGTTCAGAAGGTTAAAGATTAGGTGCTATTTGAGGATACCATGTTAGAGATGGAAACCAAGTGTGGAACTTTGCAACAGATTGCTGACAACAGAAACAAAAATCTTAAACAGTTAAACATTACAAGCAAGAAAATGAAAGCAGGTTTTGAGGAAAAAATTGACAATTTGATAAAACACTTAACAAATTTGAAAGACAAAACACTTTCTGAAATGGATGCTGTGTATAATAAAGTGGCCAATGACATATCTGACACAGTTAAAACAGTTCAATCTAAGGAAAAAGAACTTCATACCATACTGGACCAGAAGGAGGACATCCTGAAATACGCATCCAATTACCAGACGCTGATAGGAATCAAAGAAATGGAGACCATTGTAAATGAAATGGAGACTTATCTAAATGAACTCTCAAATGATGAAAAACTTCTGAAGTATGGCCTGAAATTCGAAGTCAATGAGACCATTGAGGATATTATTGGTGGTATCCAGTCCCTGGGAGACATCAAAGTCACCAAGAGTCCTTCAGAAGTACCTATACATAACACTGGAGCTAGATATCTAGAGGCTGTGAAAGAGGTTCATACAATTCCTGCACAACTCCAACTACAACAGACCATTGATCTGAAGAGTGATGATTTCTACAAAGGCTGCTGTACATTACCTAGTGGACTGGTGGTGATAGCTGATTATGGTAAATCATTTATTGGTGATGATTGTAAGGTAATGATACATAAATCTAATGGATCCCTAAGATCCACCATTCAGTTTGATGATAGTGAGGGAGTAGAGGATGTGACACCAGTAGATGATCATCATGTTGCTGTGTCACATCCTGACTCTGGCACTATCTCCATTATAGATGTAGATAATGACCAGGTGGTGAGGAAGTTGAAGGTAGGACAGGAAGTGAGAGGGTTGTGTTGTAGATGTAGAGATATAGTGTGCTGTGTGAAAAGTAAAGGTCTAATCAGAGTGAACATTGACAGTGGTAAGGTTGAGATGGTGGTGAAGGATGAGAATGTTGACAATGCATCACGTGTAGAGGTAAGTAGCAGTCTCATATGTTACACATGTCCTCATACACACACAGTAACTGTACTTGATACTCAGTACAAGGTTATCTTTACATACAAAGATGAGGCAGTACTTGACACTCCTTTGGGGGTGACAATAGATGACCACCATAACATCTTTGTCACAGGGTTGGGATCTAACAATCTAGTAGTTCTCTCCCCTGATGGTAAGTCATGTCATCAGTTACTAGGTAAGGATGATGGACTGGATAAACCTACTGCTGTGCACTATGACAGTAGTACAAAGTAACTGGTGGTGGTTAATTTCTTTGGACCTGCCTTTCTTTACTCTGTAGGGTAAGTATGAGTCTGATATGAATGTGTTTGAGCACTTTAAGGATAGTGTACTTTGTATTAGGCAACTGGGTATTTCTACTACTATACACTATGACAGTAGTACAAAGAAACTGGTGGTGTATAATGGGAATGGACAAGTATTCATTCACTCTGTAAGGTAAGTATGAGTCTGCTTACTCTTCCGGAGCACCTGAGTTCACTCTCGTTTCGACTTGAGTTCGCGTTGCTGAATGCGGTTTTGTTGTTATGTGTGTGTGTTTTATGTTGTTATGTGGTTTGTTTTGTTGTGATGATTTTTTGTCTGCCGGTTTTGTCTTTGTCTTCACGGTTTTATGATTCTGATTACCCCTTTGGTACACCTTTGCTTCTTTCTCTGATAAGAATGTGTTAGCGTGGTAAAGGAAGATGTACTTTGTATTAGGTAACTGGGTATTTCTTCTACTGTACACTATGGTGGTTTTTTAGAGAGGACCTGCTTTTGTTTACTCCGTAGGGCCAGGTAAGTAAGAGTCATATCTTCTGTGAGGGAGGGTGGGAGTATGTTTCAATATTACAACAAGAGTTAACACTTAAGTATGTCTCGCCTGCCGGCACCATCAGAAACAATTATTCTTTCTTATACTTCCACTATATTTTGAATTCACATGGATTTTCAGTTTCTGAGATCAAAAGATGTTTATAGAACTTAAACATTGCAAATATATGCAATAAAAATAATCAAAGTCACTCAACCGGAAAATCAAGGTCAAGGTCAAAAGATGGGATGCAACTGAGCTAAGCTACTACTGGGGCATATGCATACCAAGTTTCATCAACCCAGGACCTATAGTTCTTGAGATATGGAGGTGCTCATAAAACTTTTCCAAAAAGTTAACGCCGCCGTCGCCGCCGCCGCCGGTAAAGTAACACCTATGTCCCGCTCTGCTTCGCAGGCGAGACAAAAATGGACTTATTGAAACCTAAGTTCTGCCGAATGTTGTGAATAAAATAATGAAGTAACCTCTGAATGATTCTGAAATGTATGTGAATGTTGTTAAGAGGATGAATCAAATCAATAGTTATTGAACAGTTTGACCTTAGGATGGTGTTATTATTTTATCTGATATGAATGTGTGATGTGGTTCAGAGGATAAATTAAATCAATAGTTTTTGCTTTTTGCTGCTGAGGATGGAGTTATTATTTTATCTAATATAAATGTGTGATGTGGTTTAGAGGATAAATTAAATCAATAGCTAGAAAATTGTTTTTTTTTTAGGATGGAGTTCTTTTATTAGCTCTGTATGATTCTGATATAAAACTATGAATGTCAGGTTGTTGAATCAATAGTATATAAATTGATAGTTTTCAAATAAATGTAAATAAAGAAGGAATGTGTCCATGGGACACAGATGCCCCCGCTAGGCCCCAAACAGGAAGTAGATGTCAGATAAACATGGAAGTCGCTTAGGACATACAGTTTGTCATACTGAACCATCCAACCAAGTTTCAAATCATTCTCATGTATGGTTCCTGAGAAAATCTTGACGGAAATTTTCAAGTCATGTTCACATATTTTCCAATCGGCCTAAGTCCCAAACAGGAAGTAGATGTCCGACAGGTCTCAAAATCGCTTAGGACGTACTGTTTATCATACTGAACCAACCTACCAAGTTTCAAGTCATTCTCATGTACGGTTGCTGAGAAAAGCTTGACGGAAATTTTCATAGTCATGTTCACATATTTTTACATGGCCTAAGTCCCAAACAGGAAGTAGATGTCCGACAGGTCTCAAAATCGCTTAGGACGTACTGTTTGTCATACTGAACCATCCTACCAAGTTTCAAGTCATTCTCATGTACTGTTGCTGAGAAAAGCTTGACGGAAATTTTCATAGTCATGTTCACATATTTTCACATGGCCTAAGTCCCAAACAGGAAGTAGATGTCCGACAGGTCTCAAAATCGCTTAGGACGTACTGTTTGTCATACTGATCCATCCTACCAAGTTTCAAGTCATTCTCATGTAGGGTTGCTGAGAAAAGCTTGACGGAAATTCGTACGGACGGACGTACGGACGTACGTACGGACGTACGTACGGACGGACATGAGTAAAACTTAATGCCCCCCGACATGTCGTCGCGGGGGCATAAAAATTTGCTTTTAAAAAAATATTTTGGCTAATATCTTAATATTATTTCCATCACTGTAGCACTTGTGTATTCTATTCTATTGTTTTTTCATAAAAATATACTAGTAATTTTTGTGATTTGTGCAAATATTAAGAATAGATATACTGTATTTGAATCAATTTATTATCTTACTGCTAGCTACAGTTTACAATAGGTATTATCAGCTATGGTTTGTACAAAGGAAAAAAATGGTCAATAAAATAGTTAATGATAAACTGTTCCCAATATCCTTTTCTTGGTTAAAAATTATATACCAAAAATTTTCTTCTACTATCTTCATATTTCTAGGGTTAACCATAGCTAGTAATACTCCCTGGTATAATAAGTATGGTTCTTGTGAATTTGTTTTTATATTTCATTTGCAATTTGTTAGCTATATACTCTAGATGGTTAAAATCTTGACACAAAACATGTGAAGACCAGGAGGACTTCTGGAATTTTTATGTTAAAACTCAATCATTGTAATGTTAGTTTTTGTGTGTTTCCTTGTCATTTTTTTAATTTATATCTCATCATGTGTTATTACTTTTGTCTAATATAATTTCGGTATATAAAACTAATTCACTGTAATGCTAGTCTTTGTGTGTTTCCATTAAACTTTTTAAAATGTATATCTCACCACTTTTCTATAATTCTTATCAAATATAACTTTGGTTTATAAGATATATTTTTAGTATTAAAGTCATTTTAATGAATTAAGGAGTTATACATGTACTTGGTGTTAAATTCTTCTTCTACACTGTTAAATGGGATATTTTCAAGGCAGCTAAATTTTGGCATTGACATTGCTAATTAAATAACGCAAATATATTTATCTTCCATTATAGTCTATGGACTATAACATTAAAGAGCAAATTTCAAAACTGCATGAACTAAAATTCAGTTGTCCAACAGAGAGAAAAAGACAGCACATAATTTTCCCTGTTTACAGTATTAACACAGTTATAGTTCCTGTTTCAAGTTCACCTATAATAACACAAGAGTTAACACTAAAGTATGTCTCGCCTGCCGGCACCATCAGAAACAAATATTCTTTCTTACTTCCACTATATTTTGAATTTACATGGATTTTCAGTTTCTGAGATCAAAAGATGTTAATGGAACTTAAACATTGCTAATATATGCAATAATAAAGAAAGAATGTGTCCATGGGACACGGATGCCCCCGCTGGCCTCAAATAAAAAGTTGAAGTCCGAAAGGTCTGAAAGTCGCTTAGGACGCATAGTTAATCATACTTAACCATTCTACCAAGTTTCAAATCATTCCCATGTACGGTTTCTGAGAAAAGCTCGACGGAAATTTTCATGTCGATTTTGGTATCGGTCCAGCCCCAAACAGGAAGTAGATGTTCGACAGGTCTAAAATTCGCTTAGGACATATAGTTTGTCATACTGAACCATCCTACCAAGTTTCAAGTCATTCCCATGTACAGTTTCTGAGAAAAGCTTGACGGAAATTTTCATGTCGATTTTGGTATCGGTCCAGCCCCAAACAGGAAGTAGATGTCCGACAGGTCTAAAATTCGCTTAGGACATATAGTTTGTCGTACTGAACCATCCTACCAAGTTTCAAGTCATTCCCATGTACAGTTTCTGAGAAAAGCTTGACGGAAATTTTCATGTCGATTTTGGTATCGATCCAGCCCCAAACAGGAAGTAGATGTCCGACAGGTCTAAAATTCGCTTAGGACATATAGTTTGTCATACTGAACCATCCTACCAAGTTTCAAGTCATTCCCATTTACGGTTTCTGAGAAAAGCTTGACGGAAATTCGTACGGACGTACGGACGGACGGACGGACATGAGTAAAACTTAATGCCCCCCGACATGTCGTCGCGGGTCGCGGGGGCATAAAAATAATCAAAGTTACTCAACCAGAAAATCAAGGTCAAGGTCAAAAGATGGGGATGCAACTGTGCTGAGCTACTACTGGGGCATATGCATACCAAGTTTCATCAACCTAGGACCTATAGTTCTTGAGATATGGAGGTGCTTGCAAAACTTTTTCATTGCTATAATATGTATTGAAAACTGTCGAAGTCACTCAACCAGAAAATCAAGGTCATGGTCAAAAGATGGAGATGCAACTGTGCTAATCTACTACTGGGACATATGCATACCAAGTTTCATCAACCTAGGAGCTATAGTTCTTGAGATATGAAGGTGCTTGCAAAACTATTCCAATGCTATTATATGTATTGAAAATTGTCAAAGTCACTCAACCGGAAAATCAAGGTCAAGGTCAAAAGATAGGAATGCAAATGGGCTAAGCTACTACTGGGGCATATCCATACCAAGTTTCATCAATCCAGGACCTAAAGTTATTGAGATATGGAGGTGCTCATAAAACTTTTTAAAAAGTTAACGCTGCCCCTGTCGCCGCGCCACTGGTAAAGTAACACATATGTCCCACTCTGCTTTGCAGGCAAGACAAAAACTACGAAACAGGAATAATCAATTCCAGTTTCCAAGTGATGCAGACAGTATTCCAGAAAAAATGAAAAGCACAATGGTCCTTACCTCAAAAGAAATGGTTTGGTTGAACTGGTTTAAGGTATCCAACCTGCCTCTTCCAAAAAAAGATCTTCTTTAGTTAGACTTATTTGTGAGAAACCATTGTGAAAGTTATCTGACACTTTCTTTAGATAGAAGCAAAGGTGAACCAAAGGGGTAATCAACATCATAAAACCGCAAAGACAAAGACAAAACCGGTAGACAAAAACTCATAACGAAACAAACCACATAACAACATAAAACACACACACATAACCACATAACAGCATTCAGCAACATGAACTCAAGTCAAAACGAGAGTGAACTCAGGTGCTCCAAAAGAGTAAGCAGTTCCTGCTTGCTATATCTCATCTGTTACGTTGCCAAAAATCGATTTAGTGTTGGTCAAATCCAGGAAAGGATGGCTTTTCCAAACTCTATGTCAAACCAACATCAACATCTAATAGAAAAAAGTCATAAATATTAATTGTCATATTTGGTCCTTTCCTAACCCTATTTTAAAATAAAGAAAGAATGTGTCCATGGGACACAGATGCCCCCGCTGGCCTCAAATAAAAAGTTGAAGTCCGAAAGGTCTGAAAGTCGCTTAGGACGCATAGTTAATCATACTTAACCATCCTACCAAGTTTCAAATCATTCCCATGTACGGTTTCTGAGAAAAGCTTGACGGAAATTTTCATGTCGATTTGGGTATCGGTCCAGTCCCAAACAGGAAGTAGATGTCCGACAGGTCTGAAATTCGCTTAGGACATATAGTTTGTCATACTGAACCATCCTACCAAGTTTCAAGTCATTCCCATGTACAGTTTCTGAGAAAAGCTTGACGGAAATTTTCATGTCGATTTTGGTATCGATCCAGTCCCAAACAGGAAGTAGATGTCCGACAGGTCTAAAATTCGCTTAGGACATATAGTTTGTCATACTGAACCATCCTACCAAGTTTTAAGTCATTCCCATTTACGGTTTCTGAGAAAAGCTTGACGGAAATTCGTACGGACGGACGGACATGAGTAAAACTTAATGCCCCCCGACATGTCGTCGCGGGGGCATAAAAAGTTAAGAATTATTGCAAATCTGATTGAAAAAATACGGGCAGAGATTTTCACAAGGATTCCAATGAAAAACTAGAAAATGTGTCTATGAGCCACAGGTAGCCCTCCCGTTCTTGAAATATCATTGACCCTCAATGTGTATAACCTGGGATATGGACCTTTACCAAGAAATAGATCAAAAGTGTTCATGTGTAAAATATAGGTCGCTGTGACCTTATTTCTGGTGGGTGGTGCCATGTTACCAAGACTCATTGAGTAGTGAAATATTATTGACCCCTAACATGTAGTATTCAAGATATGGACCTTAACCAAGAACTTAACCAAAGTCATTCATTCGTAAAATATAGGTCACAGTTACCTTATTTTTATTGGGTGGTGTCATGTTACCCAAGACACATCTAGTGGTGAAATACCATTGACCATCAACATGTAGTATCTGAGATATGGACCTTAACCAAGAACTTAACCAAAGTCATTCATGCATAAAATATAGGTCACAGTGACATAATTTCTAGTGGGTGGTGTCACCTTACCTAAGACACATCTAGTAGTGAAATATCATTGACCCCCAACATGAAGTATCCAAGTTATGGACCTTAACCAAGAACTTAACCAAAGTAGTTCATGCATAAAATATAGGTCATAGTGACCTAATTTCTAGTCGGTGGTGTAGCCCTACCCAAGACCCATCTGGTGGTGAAATATCATTGACCCCCAACATCTTGTATCCAAGTAATGGAACTTAACCAAGAACTTAACCAAAGTGTTACGGACGGACGTAGGGACATACAGATGTACGGACGGACGGACGGACAAGGGTAAAACTATATGACCGATCCACATACGTGGTCGGGCCATAAAAAGGTTTTGAAAATCAGATCAAAAATAAAAAGTTGATTTTATGGGTGTGGCATGTCTTTGGCCACCTGTAGCAATGTAAAGGTCTAATATATTTTAAAACCATTGACACATTTAGTTGACAGAATTCAATGAGCACTTCAACAAAAAAGAATTTTCAAAATCAAATGAATAATAAACATTCTAAAACTGTTTTGTCAATGCACCCATTTTAGCCCCTTTTGGTCCTTTTTTCTAAAACGGCAAGAGCCACAGACCCCAAATACAGTACCAACCTTCCTTTAATGGATAAAGCCATCATACTAAAACTTCATAACAATTGGCTGGTCCACTACAGCTAATTTTTTTTTTCTGGACAAACATA
This sequence comes from Arcuatula senhousia, assembly GCA_963971305.1. Lineage (NCBI taxonomy): Eukaryota > Metazoa > Mollusca > Bivalvia > Mytilida > Mytilidae > Arcuatula > Arcuatula senhousia. Next base: position 8,696,949 of record OZ020317.1, on the reverse strand, counting down.
AATAAAATAAAAATGGCGTTTTTTGGCCCTTTGACCATGTTGACCCCTAATTTCTAGTAAAAGATACTGTAAATCTGATTAAAAACGCAGACAGGGATTTTCACAAGGAATGATTTTCAAAATCAGTTCACAAATAAAAAAAGTTGATTTTTGGGGTGTGGCCCCTTTTTTACCCCCTGTAGCAATGTACCTGTGCAATGTATATTAAAACCATTGACACATTTAGTTGACAGAATTTAATGAGCAATTTAATAAAAAAAGAATTTTCAAAATGGAATGAATGATAAACATTCTACAACAGTTTTGTCAATACACCCGTTTTAGCCCCTTTTGGCTCATTTTTCTAAAACGGTAGGGGCCACAAACCCCAAATACAATACCAACCTTCCTTTAGTGGTTACAAACATCATATCAAGATTTTATAACAATCCATCAACATTTATTCAAGTTATCGCACGGAAACCAAATGTTCCCAGACGACAACCACGACGACATTGCCATAACATTTTAAGATCGCAAAATTTTGCAGTCGTATAAAAACCACTATATTTGGCTTTTAATGGGCCATAAATCTATAAGGGGTCATCTGACAATTTCAACCTAACAAACAATTTTGTAGAGCTCAATTAGCATGATTAGCTGAACATTTAACCTTTTACAATATTACAATCTATAATATTATTCTAAATCAGTTGATAAATGCTTCTTAGCTAGCTGTCAGTAACTGCGAGTGTTCTCAAGAGAGTTCCATTATGTCTCGTTGTTTTAGTATGGTACTCTTGACTCAGGTTCTCTCTTGGTGAATTAAACTTTTATCAATTTGATTTTTTAAGTGTGTTATTTTTTGTGCTTTGTACAAGATTTATAACATTAGGGAGAAGGTTGGGCCCAAAAAACTAGTTTAACTCCGCCACATTTTATATGTGACTGTCTAAGCCAATAATCCTTGTCAAAGCTTTTGTTTGTCCATGTCTACTATCTGTTTTTTGGTTTATGTCCAGAAATGGGTCTTTCATTGATAATCTAGGGATTTGTTTGAATCTTTTGTATTGTATTTTTAGTCTTGGGCCAATGCAAGACAGCGAGCTGTGACCTTTGGTCATGTTGAAGACTGCTGGCTGTTTTCCATTGTGATTTTTTAAATTGCCGTTTCTTCAATGTTGGTTGTGTCGCATACACTTATTCACATCTCTTTATTGTCTATAAGGCTAAAACCACTATTTTTGGCATTGAAGGGGCCATAACCCCTATAAGGGGTCATCCCAGAATTTCAACCCAATGTACAATTTTGTAGATCTCAATTAGCTGAACATTTAAGCCAGCAAAACCTTTTCTCTTTTTACTATCGCTCTCAATCTTTAGGGCAAACAAACACTATTTTTTAGTGGTTTCAGAAGAGATGATTTTTGAAATTGTTAATGGACAATGGACTTTGGCCAGGTGAGCTAAAAATTAGCAACTTTGGCCCCTTATTTCTAAATGAAATAAGGGGCGACCCCAAAAATCAATCCCATCCATCCGTTTATAGTTAAGAACATCACTGTCAAATTTCATACCAATCTTATAACAAAAACTTAAGGTATTGTGGGAACACTAAAGTTAACAGACAATGAAGACGACAGCGATGGCAACGGCAACGACGAAGACACCAACGACAGCATCATATCATTATACATCTGCAATTTTTTTGTAGTTGTATAAAAACTAGAATTTCACAAAGATTAAAGTTACAGTGTTCAAAAAAGCAGCTTAAACACAAGGCAAATGTTTGACAGATACAAAGAAAAAACTAAGTGTACCTCAACTTTGGATGAGGTCATAAAAATTGTATCATGTTTCATGGATGTTTTAAATTTCTTTTGTATGTCTCATGCAAAGTCAAATACCTTAACTGATCAAACCCAGGTGATCAATGCATTGATCCAGGACAGACTCCTTGGAGCCTCTAGTTGATCTTACCATTTGTTTTTCTTTCTGATGAAGTCTTTTTCTGACATGTTGACTAAATATATGACAGGTTTGGACGTTAAAAACAAATGGTGATTCAATATGTCAATCTGAAATAGAATAAATGTATGAAAATTTACAAGCTTTTTAACTATACCAAATTGTGATTTTTTAAACAGTAGTAACAACAATTCTCAATTGTAAAATTTGTCACAAGTGTAGTTTTTAGCAAATCAAAATTCTAGAATTTCACACTTAAGATATTTCTTATTACACAGCTATACATTTTTGGAGGGTGAAATTAGGTGTTATCAACTATTTGAGGCATATTTTGAGCAATTTTAACTCAAATAAAGAAAGTTTTTAATTTTCCCATTTTAAAAGCCGTATTGATGGTATTTAAAAAGTGAACCTGGTCCTTTCATATCAAGCAATAAATTTATAGATCCAGGACGTTACGACCAACTTAAGAATAAAACCTATAATTAACTTCTTTTAGCAGGAGACTCCGATTTTTTTAATTTTTGGACAACTCTCCCCAATTTTTTTGTTACAATAGGGGAAATATTTTTTCTCTTACCTCTTTTCCATCCAATGAGATCTCCTGACCCACTTTCCATCATTTAATAGATCTCTTACCTCTTTTCCATCCCAATGAGCTCTCCTGACCCACTTTCCATTGTTTAACAGATCCCTTACCTCTTTTTCATCCCAATGAGCTCTCCTGACCCACTTTCCATCGTTTAACAGATCCCTTACCTCTTTTCCATCCCAATGAGATCTCCTGACCCACTTTCCATCATTTAACAGATCTCTTACCTCTTTTCCATCCCAATGAGATCTCCTGACCCACTTTCCATCGTTTAACAGATCCCTTACCTCTTTTCCATCCAATGAGATCTCCTGACCCACTTTCCATCATTTAACAGATCTCTTACCTCTTTTCCATCCAATGAGATCTCCTGACCCACTTTCCATCATTTAACAGATCCCTTACCTCTTTTCCATCCAATGAGATCTCCTGACCCACTTTCCATCATTTAATAGATCTCTTACCTCTTTTCCATCCCAATGAGCTCTCCTGACCCACTTTCCATCGTTTAACAGATCCCTTACCTCTTTTCCATCCCAATGAGCTCTCCTCACCCAGTTTCCATCGTTTAACAGATCCCTTACCTCTTTTCCATCCCAATGAGCTCTCCTGACCCACTTTCCATCGTTTAACAGATCCCTTACCTCTTTTCCATCCCAATGAGATCTCCTGACCCACTTTCCATCATTTAACAGATCTCTTACCTCTTTTCCATCACAATGAGCTCTCCTGACCCACTTTCCATCGTTTAACAGATCCCTTACCTCTTTTCCATCCCAATGAGCTCTCCTGACCCACTTTCCATCGTTTAACAGATCTCTTATCTTACCAAAACAGTCCTGCAAAAAATACAACATTTTTATAGCTCATTTGAAAAGCTTAATTTAAATACTGATAAAATCAGAAAATCTACTAATAAAACCTTAATAGAAATTTTGGTATCTCTGTCAGTGTAAAGAGGCCAATTTTGATGTTCTGCCGTAGAAAAAAATACGAATTTTACATAAAATTTTTGATTTTTTCCTCGATTTTTAGAAATGAAAAGGGGTGCACATTTAAGATAAATGCCCATTATACATGGCAAAATACAGTATATATAAAAAGAAAGAAAAAAAATCCTACTGCAGACCAACCCAAACATCGTCGGACTGTCGGTCATGACCTGTAAAAAATTAGTAGGCCCGACGTTTTTGAAAAAAAGTACTGTACCTTATGAACTGCAATTATAATGAATAGCTGCCGTAAACAAGTCCTGTTAATACATGGGAGGTCATGTAAATATTCGTCTGTAGATGGACTTCCTGTCCTGTAAGACAGGCATGGTATCTATTATTCTTGTTGTCTCTTTTTGTCTCCCCCTCGGCTGACGACTTTTTCCAGGTCAGCCATGTGTTTAAAATTATTGAGATACTCCATGTCTTTAAATCGTAATACAAATGACAACAAAACTCATTGTGAATTATTTCCAGATCTCTGGCAGGATTAACTTCACCCTCCACGTGAATGATGTCTTCTTCGTCAAATGCTCCTGGAATGAGAATAAAGTAAACACGTGTTGAGTAAAAAAGTTCATTCTGTATTTCATGCGGTAGTGTCATCCTAAACTTGCAACATTCAACCAGTTTACATTGTATGTCAAACAAAAATACCCCAGCCGGTTTGGTTAATATTCTAAGGTAAAATGTCATGAACAGTAGAACAAATTCTCACCCATTGCATGGGAAAAATCTAAGTCAGCTCCTTTATCAAGAAGTAACAACAACAACAACAACAATTTATACTCTCATCATCAAATACATAGGTACAGAGACACATATACAATATTTGCAAAACAGGGAAAAAAAAGTAGAAGAGCGACAGATCTGAAGACGCACCACACCAAATTGGACCCTTACATGAAGCTGCATTCGAAATATCAAAAGCCTATGAGTAATCATGAGTAATAGTTGCTGAGAAAACTGTTACGAAAAAAGTGTGATGGACGGACAGACACATACCGGCATTTCTATATCGCTGCTCGGTGTTGAACCGGTGGACAAAAATTCCTCCTGTAGAGCTCTATATAAAACTAGAATGGTGGTCTTCCATGGAAGACGTATGTCGCCTGCGTCTTAAATAAATCAGTAAACAGGAAGTAAATGAGTTATCGGCATAAAATTATGACATAATGTTTTTACAAGTCCAATATATGTAAAAATTTAAGTTCCCGGTAAACAGGAAGCATGATTTTTTCGGGCATAAAATCGCTTTACACCTTATAGTACTATAGGACAAAGCTACATGCCAAATATCAAGAGGCTGAGGCATGTAGTGACTGAGAAAACTGCGACGGAAATTTTTGTTAAGCCGCAGGACGACACAAGACGTTGGATAGTGCTAAATCAGTAGCTATGGTAATAAAGAAAGTTCTGCGTTTTTAATTTCTATTTGTCAGTAGTAAATAGAAAACAAGGGGTTGCACTTATTCGTGCTAAGGATAACCATCACTGGGCCACGCAGAAAACACAAAGTTGATGCGTGCTGGGATAAATAAACTAAAGCGGACATTTTCAAAACAGCGACATTTTACCTTTGTTTAAAATAGCGAATTTCAAAATATGGACAAAACATGCATCAAAACAGCGACAATTAGTATAGTCAAAACAGTGACATTTACCTGTACAAGTTGTTTATATACAGAAAGAAAAGCAAACTCCTCACAGTTCCAGTTCCCGTCCCACGATATGTCATCAAAAACCTGTTGTGTTTTATGGAACTACCGGACCCAAAGATCGCAAAGGAAGAGGGAGGTTTGGTGCGCCTTAAAACCTGGGTTAACCCACAATTTCTTTTGAAATGCCTGTACCAAGTCAGGACCATTGCGATCTTCAATTTTTCCGGTATGTATTCCTTGTTTTGTCTCGTATTATGGACATTTGAGCTTGATTCTCCAAGTTCGGTAATTTTGTTATTACCTTTATTTAAGGATGTCGCTGTTTCGACTACGACAACAATCGCTGTTTTGATTGTCACTAAGTCGCAGTTTTGATATAGCCCCAACTAAAGAGATTTTCTCTCCCGATAAGTTAGATATAACAAGGTCGTCGCAGTATTTTGTATTGTCTTCAGATTGTCTGTTGGAACATGGTGATATTGTTCGATGGTAAACACTTTTATCATAATTCGGACATGTATAATTTTCATATCATTGGAAAGAGGAAATCCTGCTGCATGCGATAGGCTAATTTTCTTTTACTTTTGATGAGGTATTTTCTAAAAAAAAAAATACTGTTTAAAGTCGTCATTGAAAAAATAAACTAATTATTTATTTTAAAAAGTCCCTCTTGGAAAACTTCAAAAAAAAATATTTTAATTTTCATTAATTACTTTCTAATTTAGAACCGTTAAATAGCAGAAAGTTGGCAGAATAAACACCCGTTGTCGATAACTGCCGATAAGAAAAATTGTTTATTGTGACCGATTTCAATCAGATTGCGAGGATTTACTTTTTTCATCCGTTACCATTGTCTAGTTTTTGTTTTATAAAAATCAAAATAAAAAGTAAAACTGATAAAAAGTACACCATTCCTTTCCTGAAATATTCAGCTATCTAACAATATCAAAATTGTTTACAAGTTCTTTTTCCACGCCAGAGTTTACTCGCGTTTTTCACAGCGGCGACACTGTTATTTTAGCCAATTTCTTATGTTTAAGAGGATTAGTTATAATTTTCTCAGATTAATTATAATTTTCTCAGATGCGTGACTGACCTGGAAAGGGGAGGCACGAAACAACTCATCATGCTAAAGCTGTATACCAAATTTGAAATCAATCCCTTTTGTATAAGCTGAGAAATCTGAAACAAAAGTTTGTTACGGACGGATAGACAGACAGACAAGGTAATTACAATATAGCCCCCTCTCTTAGGAGTTGGGGTATATGAAGATGTGGAATAAGTGTACGCAATTACAGCTCACATAACAAGTGATATTTAGAACAAGAGTTAAAACTAAAGTATGTCTCGCCTGTCGGCACCATCAAAAACAATTATTCTTTCTTACTTCGACTATTATGTCGAATTAACATGGATTTTCAGTTTCTGAGATCAAAAGATGTTTATAGAACTTTAACATTGCTAATATATGCAATGAAAATAATTGAAGTCACTCAACCAGAAAATCAAGTCCAAGGTTAAAAGATGGGGCTGAAACTGTGCTAAGCTATACTACTGGGGCATATGCATACCAAGTTTCATCATCATAGGACTTATAGTTCATGAGATATGGAGGTGCTCATAAAACTTTTCCAAAAAGTTAACGCCGCCGCCGGTAAAGTAACACCTATGTCCCGCTCTGCTTCGCAGGCGAGACAAAAACCACAATGGACATCCACCAGCATCAATCAACAAGGCCAATAAGTACAGCTTGCCGCTCTGATTGGCCAATGGTTTAAAATGACTTTAATTTGAGGTTTAATTTTCTTTTCATTTTTTCATTACCTCTTCTTCACATCATGACATTGTATAGGAAGTAGGTGAGCAACAGACCTTCCATTAATCTTAATAAACCACTCTTATAATTGATACCAAATATCAAGCAGTTGTTATCAAGAAGTCAACTAGCTGCCGAGAATATTGTTTTGAAAAAATATCTTCCCTGCTGATAGACATTCAGTTTACCGGCAAACCAAATAAAAAGCTACGCTGAGCACAGCATGATACGACCGCAACATGTTGAACCCTGTACATTTGCGGACCAATATGGATTGTCAAATGCTTTGAACACATGCAGCTCGATCGTGGTGGACTAACAAAGCTATTTGACACATGCATTCTTTGGTTGACTTTCATTGCATATTTTAATTTGTATTTATACATTTATACCAACCATCAAGTTAGGCTCATAAGGTGCTTTTGGCCTCTTTGATCCCTAATTTCCTAAAATGGTAGGAAATATTGCAAATCTGACTGAAAAACGCAGGCAAGGATTTTTACAAGGATTCCAATGAAAATTTTTTTTTGAAAATCAGACCACAGATGGAAAAGTTGATTTTGGGGTTTGGCCCCTATTTGACCCATTGTAGCAATGTAACGGTGAAAGATACTTCAAAACTGTCAATGCATTTTACTGACACAATTGATTGAGGCATTGTGTAATAGGGTAGCTATGTGTGAAATTATTGTATAACATTTTTGGGTTAAATTTTATGATATTTTTCAAATATTTTTGATATTTTTATTTTTCATTTTAATCAAAACACTATAAGTTTTCCAGTCAGTTTCTTGTGTCACAAATCTTTTGAGCAATACTTGATTGAGTCAACTGTCAAATCAATTAGTAGCATGTAGTTTTAATTAGCAGTTTAATTAGTTATAATTCCACTGTACACTTAACCTAATATTCTAACTCAATTTGTTAATTAGTAACATCAGCACCATCCGCCCTTGTACCATCAGATTCAGCACCATAGCAGTAAGCCCGTACACATGACACCGTGAGGATTCCACAAGTGCTATACAGGGCAGCGGTCACAGTCAGACGTTCTGGCTGCTGACAAAGGGTGAGCATCAATCTGAACAAGTCGCCACTTCAGGACATGAACAAGATTTGACCAACCCGCCACCGCAGCAGCATTCAACTTAAATTCATTGGTCTTTCAAAACTGTGCTAACTTTTATTCTTTGGACTTTTACATTTTTCATTTGGACTTGTGAATCAAACTTAATTGTGAAATTCTAAACTTTAGACTTTGTGAAATCTTTAACTTTGAATTATTTTTGTTATTGATTTTAATATTGAATTTTGTTTATATAAATTGTTAAAACTTGTTGTTTTGTCTGATATTAGAATGCCACGCCATGCCCGCATTGTCCCGTGGGTCTTTGCACTGCTAAACCTAGCTTCCCCCTAGGGTGGTTCCGCGGTGACAGATTTGGTGGAGCACAACCCGGGCACATTCCATTTTCTTTTGGAATTGTTGTCTTTTTAAATTCTACGTGGCTTGGCATTTTAATAATCAGAAGTAGCACAAAATTTGATAATGATACATGAAATTAGTTAAGGATCAAAGAAATTCAAGGAATCTGCAACAGAGACAACACATAACCAGGCAAAAGATAAGTACAATTTATATTTTCATTTTTAAGAAATTTATCTTACATTTTCCTTACTTTTTATGTTACTTGATAGTTGTTGCAATTAAGTTAGAGCACAAACTGTAAAGTTTTATAGTAGAAAATAATTGTTTCATTTTTATGTACATTGTCTACTACTATGTTACAGTATTCTAATAGCAACATTATTTAGTTTCAGGAAGACTAGGAAGCCAAAAACAGTAAAATTTAAGATATAGACCTCACAATACAGAACTTGATGAAAATGAAGAGCTAAAGGCATAATAGATAAGTTACTTTGTTTTTAAGAATAATAGATGTAGAGAACATCAATCATATATATGTAAGGTTTTGGATGATGAGTAAAAAATATTACAGCAAATTAGCAGACAGCTGAGAGCAGAGTGGAAAAGCACTAGAAAAAGGAAACAAGAGGAAAATGATGAACTGAATACAGGCTAATTAAAATACACATGATGTAGAAAATATACATGTACTCTAAAACAAGAAGTAGAATACATAGTTTAAATGAGACTTAGTTCATTTTTTATTTTGAATGTACTGACATTATTCTAAATTATTGTAGCTTAAGAGAATAATTATGGTTATGAAGAAATATAAGTAAGAAATTCAGCATTTGAGATGAAGAAAGAAGACCATCATCAGGACAATAAATGGAGTATGCCGTTCAAGATGCAAGTTTTGATCGGACATTGGCAGGATTCTCAAGACCTATATCTACATCTGGATCAACAGAACTACTGTTAGAGACTAGTATGTTAACCCTTGTGTTTTGGAACTGTATTATCAATGTACCACTCAATTCAGAACTGTAAGCACATCTGACAGCTACCGATGTTTGACATGTTGAACATTCTTTCAAATGCACATTTTAATTTTGTTTTGGTCATTTTGGGATTTTGATTATAATTATGAGAAGAATAAACACACAAGGAAGCAAGTGAAGCTTTAGAAAATAATTAATGTTGACAAATTGTGTAAATTGTTTTAGTATTATAAGCTCAATTTTGTAAAGTAAAAATTATATGATTGTTGAGGCGACAAAAGCTTGCATATGAATTGAATTTTTTAATATTTGTATGATTTCTTATTATGGTATTTGGTGTGAATATTTACTGTACTTTTTTTTTCAATTGGTCACCATGATACTTTTATTTAAATGATAGATGCATTGTATTTTTTTTTCATGAACGTAGTGTGGAATTGAACTGATCATTCAATTGTATACTACATGCAACATGTTTGAGGCTGATCACCTTATTCATGCTGTTATTTGTCTTTTAATCATTTTGTATTGTATTTTTTTTTTTATTTTACTTTGTATTGTAATATTTGATTGTATTTTGTTTTAGATTTGATGAGATTGTAATTGTAATTAATGTTTGGGGACAAACATTTTTTGTTGCCAGGGGGAATATGTAATAGGGTAACTATGTGTGAAATTATTGTATAACATTTTTGGGTTAAATTTTATGATATTTTTCAAATATTTTTGATATTTTTATTTTTCATTTTAATCAATACACTATAAGTTTTCCAGTCAGTTTCTTGTGTCACAAATCTTTTGAGCAATACTTGATTGAGTCAACTGTCAAATCAATTAGTAGCATGTAGTTTTAATTAGCAGTTTAATTAGTTATAATCCCACTGTACACTTAACTTAATATTTTAACTCAATTTGTTAATTAGTGAAATGTGTCACTCAAGCCATTTTGAGTACTTTTTACATTTGGCTTAAATACTGTAACATCACAACATTAAGTCAGTCAGTTAGTTTTGATTAAGACCAACAGTTAGTTTTTACGATGGACAATGCAATGTAGTGCAGACCACCAGCACATGCTGAACAGGGCACAGCCCTGGTGCCAACAGCTAATAGCCATTTAAAGCAGTAATGCACTTAATCTGCAAAGCAGACGCGACTTCAGGCCAAGCCCAGGTAACCAGGACTCAGCACCATCCGCCCTTGTAAAATCAGATCAGCACCATAGCAGTAAGCCCATACACATGACACCGTGAGGATTCCACAAGTGCTATACAGGGCAGCGGTCACAGTCAGACGTTCTGGCTGCTGACAAAGGGTGAGCATCAAACTGAACAAGTCGCCACTTCAGGACATGAACAAGATTGGACCAACCCGCCACTGCAGCAGCATTCAACTTAAATTCATTGGTCTTTCAAAACTGTGCTAACTTTTATTCTTTGGACTTTTACATTTTTCATTTGGACTTGTGAATCAAACTTAATTGTGAAATTCTAAACTTTGGACTTTGTGAAATCTTTAATTTTGAATTATTTTTGTTATTTTTTTTAATATTGAATTTTGCTTATATAAATTGTTAAAACTTGTTGTTTTGTCTGATATTAGAATGCCACGCCATGCCCGCATTGTCCCGTGGGTCTTTGCACTGCTAAACCTAGCTTCCCCCTAGGGTGGTGCACGGACTACGCGATGACACATACAATAAAAGTAAAATGGACAAAATTGAATGAAAAATAAATGTTCTACAGCAGTTTTGTTTAACATCGATTTTACCCCTTTGGCGGAACATTCAAAAGTGGTTATAGACATCATTTTAAAACAATGTAACAATTGGTTAGCCCACATCAACTTAAACTGTTGAATAAAACCCTTTGCAGAAACAAGCTCTTATAATTGGTGTTTTTGGTCACTTTGACCCCTTATTTCTCAAAAACGGTAGAAGATATTGCAAATCTGATGGAAAAATGCAGGAATTTTACAAGGATTCCAATGAAAAAAATATTTTGAAATCGGACCACAAATAAACAAGAGGCTCCCAGGAGCCTGAATCGCTCACCTGGTCTTGATGTCAACCCAATGAAAACTTTTGTATAGCTAAATAAGCTATATGTTGAGGCAAGAAAACGCTTTTCTCTATCTGCAATAGTTTTCATTCTATAAGCAAAAACACTATTTTTCACCTTTCAAGGGTCATAACACCTTTAAGGGGTCATCTGACAATTTCGACCCTATGAATACTTTTGTAGAGCTAAATGAGCTGAACATTTAAGCAAGCAACAGCTTTTCTCAATCTGCAATATTTTTCATTCTATAGGCCAAAAACACTATTTTTCGCCTTTAAGGGGCTGTAACCCCTATAAGAGGTCATCTGACAACTTCGACCCTATGGAGACTTTTGTAGAGCTAAATGAACTGAATATTTAAGCAAGCAACAGCTTTCCTCTATCTACAATAGTTTTCATTCTATAGGCCAAAAACACTATTTTTCGCCTTTAAGGGGCTGAAACCCCTATAAGGGGTCATCTAACAACTTTGACCCAATGGAGACTTTTGTAGAGCTATATGAACTGAACATTTAAGCAAGCAACAGCTTTTCTCTATCTGCAATAGTTTTCATTCTACAGGCCAAAAACCTTATTTTTCGGCATTAAGGGGCTGTAACCCTATAAGGGGTCATCTGACATCTTCGACCCCATGGAGACTTTTGTAGGGCTAAGTGAGCTGAACATTTAGGCAAGCAACAACTTTTCTCTGTCATAGTTATCATTCTATAAGCCAAAAACATGAAAAAATGCTTTTTTCACCTTTAAGGGGCTGTAACTCCTATAAGGGGTCATCTGACAACTTCAACTCAATGAAGACTTTTGTAGAGATTTTGATGCTGAAGCAGTAGCGTGGCATCAGATTTCATCTATCTCTTATACTTTTGATTTACAAGCCAAAAACAGTACTCTGACCCCCCTTGTCTATTTTTAGTAACGGCGGCCATGTTGTTTAGACGGTGGTCACCATTTGTGCAATCTTGGTAGAGGACATCCCATAGATGAAGTGTTAAAAGTTTCAAAGCAATCCCTTCAGTCGTTTCGGAGGAGAAGATTTTCAAAGAAAAGTTTACGACGACGGACGACGACGACGGACGCCAAGTGATGGCAATAGCTATCCTGGACCTTCGGTCCAGGTGAGCTAAAAAGTTGATTTTGGGGCATGGCCCAATTTTGACCCCATTAGCAATGTTACGGTGCAATATACATCAAAACTGTTGCTACATTAAGTTGACAGAATTTATTGAGGAATACAATGAAAAAAGAATGATTAAAATCGGATGAAATATAAACATTCAACAGAAGTTTTGTCAATTAAACCATTTTAGCCCCTTTTAGCCCTTTTTCTGGAACGGTAGGGGCTAGAAATCCCAATTGCAATACCAACCTTACTTTAGTAGTTACAAACATCATCACTTCACAAGTTATCACACGGAAACCAAAGTGTCCACAGACAACAACAACAAAAACGACATTGCCATTACATAATAAGATCACAAAAAATTTGCGGTCCTAAAAATATTACACAATATAAATACCAAAAGGGTGTGATAATTAGTTAGTGAGAAAACTGTTACAGAAAATACCCAATCTAAACTTAAAATTCAGTCAACAGAATTGTAACAAACATTGAAACTGGTCTTTATCAAGCTGTCTAGTTTTCTATTTTAATAAATCCATGATGAATTAAGATTCAACACATCTATTGCTATTTTGTCTTTCTGATGTTCAAAACTACAAATATGGACCATGCAACCACTATTGGACCTGTTTTTGTACATGTATATGAAGATAATAAGGGCATATATTGGCTTTACACCATATAGCACTACGTGCCAAACAAGAGGCTCCCAGGGGCCTGAGTTGCTCTCCTGGCTTCAATGACTTAATGTAACAATATTTAACATTGCCAACAGCCTGTCATGAATCAATTTAAAAGCTCTATAAACCTGAGCATTTAAGCAACCAAATGTGTAGCACAATCTTCTATGATACACAATCTTTCACGTACAATCCACTATTTTTGGCATTTATGGGGCCCTGACTCCTATAATGGCCATCTGACAATTTTGGCCTAATGAACAATTTCCTAGAGTTCAATCAGCTGAACATTTAAGCAAGAAACACCTTTTCCCTATCTTTAATCGTTCAAAATCTAAAAGGCCAATTCCTCTATTTTGGGGGTTAAGAGGCCATAATACTTATAAGGGGTCATCTGACAATTTCAACCTAATGGACAATTTTGTAGAGCTCAATTAGCTCAACATTTTAGCAAGCAAAACTCTTTCCCTATCTCCTATATGGTTCACATACTATAAAGCTGTAACCACTTTTTTGGTGTTTAAGGGGCCATAACCCCTATTAGGAGTCATCTGACAGTTTCGACCTAATAGACAATTTTAAAGCGTTTAATTAGCTGAACATTAAAGCAAGCCATCTTCTATTGTTCACAATCTATCAGGCTAAAACCACTATTTTTGGCATTTATGGGGCCATGAATCCTATAATGGCCATCTGACAATTTTGGCCTAATGAACAATTTCCTAGAGTTCAATCAGCTGAACATTTTAGCAAGAAACACCTTTTCCTTATCTTTAATCGTTCAAAATCTAAAAGGGCAATTCCTCTATTTTGGGGGTTAAGAGGCCATAATACTTATAAATGGTCATCTGACAATTTCAACCTAATGGACAATTTTGTAGAGCTCAATTAGCTCAACATTTTAGCAAGCAAAACTCTTTCCCTATCTCCTATATGGTTCACATACTATAAAGCTGTAACCACTTTTTTGGTGTTTAAGGGGCCATAACCCCTATTAGGAGTCATCTGACAGTTTCAACCTAATAGACAATTTTAAAGCGTTTAATTAGCTGAACATTAAAGCAAGCCATCTTCTATTGTTCACAATCTATCAGGCTAAAACCACTATTTTTGGCATTTATGGGGCCATGACTCCTTTAAGGGGTCATCTGACAATTTGGACCTAATCGACATTTTTGTAGAGCTCAATTAGCTGAACATTGAAGCAAGCAAAACCTTTTCCCTATCTTCTATCATTCACAATCTGTAAGGCTAAAACACTTTTTGGCGGCCATAACCTCTCTAAGGGATCTGGCAATTTCGACCCAATGGACAATTTTGTAGAGTCTACTTAGCTGAACAATATGCAATTAAAATAACTTCAATATCATATATAAGACAAAATAAGTGTAAAAAGCAGGGAAAAAAATTAAGAATAGGGGCAATAACTCCTACATGGTTTATTGGAATTTCTCAAAAAATTCAAGGTAGGTAGATATTGATAGATATTGACGTGCTGATCACTTTCATCCCCCAGAATTGTAATATCTGTCGCCGGTTTTGAGTTATTATAAAAAACTGCTGTATTTATTTTTAGCAACGGTGGCCATTTTTTATTGAATCATTTCAAAATGAGGATGGTTAGTTGCCAACATGTCATTTATCATTCCTGCAAATAAAGGTAATAACAAAACTACCGAACTTGAATGATCAATCTCATAGTCCAGAGAAAACGACAAAAACGAATCAGTCATACCGGATAATTGGTGGATCGCAATGGTCCTGACTTGGTACAGGCATTTCAAACGAAATGGTGGGTTAAACCAGGTTTTATGGCGCCAAACCTCCCTCTTCCATTGCGATCTTAGGATCCGGTAATGACCATAGAACACAACATAGTTGTGAGACACAATAGGGATATTGAGGTGATCATCTCAGTACAGCAGACCAGTCAAACACTTATTAAAACAATTAACTATCATATCTTTTAACTCAATTTTGAACTTTTCTACTAGTAGCTGATAACGAAGAAAGATTTTTTTTAGTGATCGTATTAGACGTATTTTCTTATAGCCCTGCTCCAAAAGTCGGTTACGCAGAAATCGGTGTCTGATCAAAAAATCTGTGAAATGTGTGCAAGTTCTGGCATAGTTTTAGCTAAATTGTAGCAGTTGTTTCAGAGAAGATTTTTTAAATTGTAAAAAGATGTCGACGGAGGCATAGTGATGGCATAAGCTCACATGACCTTTGGCCAGGTGAGCTAAAAACAAGATTTCTCTGACAAGTAGTTGCCATAAACTGTGACAGAAATGTTTTTGACAGCACAAGATGATGCGCCGACAGGACTGGAAGTGCTAAATTAACCCCTTTGTATGGTTTTGCGACAGGTTGCAGGCGAAATGAAAATAACCATATAATGATTTTCACTTTTTATTAAGACATCAGGAAAAGTATTGAAGCAACAAAATATGCTTCAAGTACAAATATGTAAGCACTTCTCAAGGTAAAATACTGAACTGTCAAGACACAATTATAAATTTGCTTTTTAGACATTTTTGGTTTCATTCCATATAATTATAAAAGCTGAGATTGGACTATTATGGTTCCCAAATTTAAGATGAATACGTAAACATATTAATTTTGTAGGTGCTTTTATTCATGGTTTCTTGAACTGGGACATATAAGCTGGTATATTTTTGAGGTTTTTAGGAACAACTGAAAATTATTAGTATTGTATTTTATATTCACAATTTCTTATATTTTACAGTCTTTAAACAACCCTGAAAACTACTACATGTTTAGTCTCCAAAATTATTTTTCAATATCAAAGTGGATGAATTTCTTTATACAATTAATCTGATTCTAATGCATTGCCTTGACCAAGAAATTTGGAATCCAAAGATTTATTATATTTTAAAAGAAAAAAAGATTAAAATATCAGGATTGTCATGGATAAAATCCTTCCAACTCCCTTGAATTAAGATCCCTTACAGTTCCAATTAACTTATAACTAGACATAGCCGTGGCCATTTTCTCTGGACGAGATCAAGTCAGCTTTTCATCCATTTTCCATTTAAAATCAGCTTTCATATAATTCAGAAAGTTCTAAATTTGTAAATAAATATTTGTATAAGCACTATAATAGACATGAATCATTTTTTCTTCCCTGTCAGTCCAGCGCCAGCGTTAAATTTAAACAATATAATGTCCCCATCTTCTACAACATAGTCTCTCCCTTTCTGTCGGTATTTACCATTAGCCTGAAAGAATAAAAATTGTCAAAGTATGACTTGATTTAGTTAAACTGGAAGTAGGTGAGGGACTGATTGCACACTTAGTATCTAAGGTCTATATGTAATAAGAAGTTGCTGAGAAAATTGTTACAAAAGTACTTTACCCAGCCATCAGCTTTTTTGGTGAATAATAACTATTCACTGCATTTTCACTACGTGATATTTGACCAAAAATGGTTCAAAAACAGATATGGCCATTTCCTTTTAGGTGTAGGTGACGACCCATTAAGATAATTTTCCAATATATGGAAATCTATGCAAATGTTGCAAACCAAATATTAAGAGACTGTGATATGTAGTTCCAAAGAAAATTGTAAAGTTTTTTTTTATTGCTTGCCCAATGCCCAACAACAGTGAAATATCAAATCACTAAACACATAAGTAGGTACTTACTTCATTATGAACCTTATAATACTATAAATGCATTTATTTTTGTGGGTACCTATTTTCACTACCTAATCATTTCCTTTAAGTCCTATTAAGTTCAACCACTTACTTTACATTCAGCTTCAGAACCATATTCCTGAAAATCAGCATAGTTCATCACCTCGGCCATGATGAAACCTTTCTCAAAATCTGTGTGGATTCTACCTGCTGCCTGCGGAGCTTTTGTTCCAACCTAGAGAATCAGATTAGATGTTTTATTAAGACTGTTCTATAAAACTGTAAAGCTGAATAATTACATGCAATTTAATAAGCGTTGTGGTTTAGAACACATAACTGAATTGGTGGGGACAAATTTTCGTGGATTTTGAAATTTTGACATACACTCTTTCACTAGATATTTTAAATTCGAAGAGATTTAATTTCGTGCATTTTTCTTACCCACGAAATAAACCAAAACAAGATTGCTACGCGTAGCCATGTGTCCCCCGCCGCTGCATAAAAGTTGTGAGGTATGTCAATTCAAGCAATACATTCTCTGAGAAACGATAGAAATAGGTTGTCAAAATATGGGATGATCACCTATTAACAGTACCCTATCAGTGTGTAAAGTTTCAGCAACATCCGTTCAGTAGTATTCAAGGAGTTGCACCCAAAAAAATGTTTGATATGACAAAGTCCCATTTTTTGGACCGGAAAATCACAAATTTGTAAATAACTCGAAAACCGTAAACATCGCTTCAAAAATTTTTTTCGTATTATTATAGAGTACCTTTTGCTCTATCAGCCTACAAAATTTTAGAACCCTGTGCACCTAGGTAATCGAGATATTGAATGTCCTATATTTTTACCTTTCTTCCCTGTTTCCATGAAAACGGCAGCCATTTTGATCAATTTCAAATATGGGATGATCATCTACTAACAGTACCCTATCACTGTGTAAAGTTTCAGCAACATCGGTTCAGTAGTGTCCGAGAAGTTGCACCCACAAAAATGTTTGACAAAGTCCCATTTTTCGGACTGGAAAATCACAAATTCGTAAATAACTCGAAAACCGTAAATATCGCTTCAAAATTTTTTTTCATATTATTATAGAGTACCTTTTGCTCTATCAGCCTACAAAATTTCATAACCCTGTGCACCTACGTAACCGAGATATTGAATGTCCTATATTTTGACCTTTCTTCCCTGTTTCCATGAAAACGGCGGCCATTATTAAAATTTCAAATATGGGATGATCATTTACTAATTGTACCCTATCAGTGTGTAAAGTTTCAGCAACATCCGTTCAGTAGTGTCCGAGGAGTTGCACCCACAAAAAATGTGACGGACGGAGACCATTACTAAGTCCCTCCGACGCGTTGCGGCGGGGGACAATTAATCCCCCACGAATATTTCCGCTTCTACAGTATTTAGATTTTTGTTGATTGGACATGCCCATTTGTTTGTTTATTTGCTTTTTTTTCTCTTTGCTTATGTAAAACCTGATTCATAGGGTGACATGCTATAAGCCTATGGGAATCCCAAATTAGTTGGAATTGTGCGAGTGTGGTCTTTTTATCAGCCCACATTTAGTTTTCTCATATCAGACTCTACAAGTCAAAGGTGCATTTGGACAAAGGCATCCATTTCTTAGCTGCTTCAAGGTGAGTAGAAATGTGAGTAGAGACATAACTCACTGTACAACCTGCTATTTTTTGTCCTGACTATTATACTTACATGTATCCTCCAAGCTTTGACTTCATCTTTACGGACTGTGAAGCTTGCCGTGAATATTATACTAACAAGTATCATCCAAGCTTTGACTTCATCTTATTGACTGTGAAAGTTTGCCCTGAATATTATACTTACATGTATCGTCCCAGCTTTGACTTCATCATTACCCAATGTGAAGTTTGCCTTAAATATTTTACTAACAAGTATCGTCCAAGCTTTGACTTCATCTTTACCGACTGTGAAGTTTGCCAAGAATATTATACTTACCTGTATCTTCCAATCTTTGACTTCATCTTTACGTACTGTGAAGTTTGCCGTGAATATTATACTTACATGTATCATCCAAGCTTTGACTTCATCTTTACCGACTGTGAAGTTTGCCCTGAATTTTATACTTTCATGTATCGTCCAAGCTTTGACTTCATCTTTACCGACTGTCAAGTTTGCCCTGAATATTATACTTACATGTATCGTCCAAGCTTTGACTTCATCTTTACCAACTGTAAAGAAATAAACCAGGTTCAATGCTTTGTAACCATTCACTATAATCTTTTCAAGGGCACTGAAACAACAAAAGAACAAATAAAAACATGAGAATATTTTGAGATATAATCATTTCAGGAATATAACAAGTTAAAGTTTGTTTTTGCCTACAAAAACGATGTCTCCCCCCGTTTCCCCAAAAAGTTCTAAGTTCAAAGGACCATAACTCCCACAAACATTTGAGAATCAAGATTTCCTGGTAACATGCACAACTACATATGATGTTCTTCCTATATACCAAGTTTCATTGAATTCGGTTCTGTAGTTTCAGAGGAGTTGCGCTGACAAGATGATAAATGAGGATTTTCAGCAATTTTCTAAGTTCAAAGGGCCGTAACTCCTACAAAAATTTGAGGATCAAAATTTCCTGGTGATATGCACAACTACATATGTAGTTCTTCCTATATACCAAGTTTCATTGAATTCGGTTCTGTAGTTTCAGAGGAGTTGCGCTGACAAGATGATAAATGAGGATTTTCAGCAATTTTCTAAGTTCAAAGGGCTGTAACTCCTACAAAAATTTGAGGATCAAAATTTCCTGGTAATATGCACAACTACATATGGTTTCCTTGCTATATACCAAGTTTCGTTGAATTTGGTTCAGTAGTTTCAGAGGAGTTGCGCTGACAAACTTTGTGACGGACAGACGGACAGACGGACAGACAGACGGACGGACACGACAAAAACAATATGTCTCCCCACAAAAGTGGGGGGAGACATAATTTTAAAAATAAAAAGCTACGCCAAGCGCAGCATGATACGACCGCAACAAGTTGAACCCTGTACATTGGAGGCCCAATATGGATAGTATATACAATACAATACAATATTTATTTGTTTAAACACATTTACAGTAAATGGTTATAACACAAGTTTTTATAACAAATGAAAAAGTTAAATCAATGTACAATACTGTTAATAATAATAAATTCACAAATAGTAGATTGAAACTTATTGTTTCAGGTTTCTGGAGTGCCGGTGACATTTGGAACAACTTGACATTTATTAATATATTCAATTAGAGATTTAAGTAAAATCAGAGATTTACTATTAAAAACCAAAAACAAGTTGTTTTTAGTTATAGATGTGATGTTTTTATTCAGTTGGTTTTTAATTTTGACGAGAAATTCTTGTCTAAAGTTTATAAAGGATGGACAATTTATAAAAAAGTGCTCCTCATTCTCAATTTCAGAATTTGTACACTTAAGGCAAATTCTGTTATTTTTTGGAATATTTTTGTACCGCCCTCTTTCGATTGCGAGAGAGTGGGCACTGATCCTATATTTACATAATGTGGACCTGTCTGCTTTGTATTTGCAGATATCTACGTATGGGGGTCTGAAATTTAACTTGTGCATATAGTTGTAAAATTCTAGCTTTTTATTTTCTCTAAGAATTGATTGTTGCTTTTGGATAGCTTGATCCTGAATTCTTTGCTTTATACATGTCAAATTATGTTTAATATTTTGTGGATTAAATGTTAAAAAATTCAAACCTAGTTCTCTAATTATTTTTGACACATAAGAGATCCATTTATTATTTTGAGGAATATTTTTATAAATTTTATTGACAAGTGTGTCAGAAAAGCTTAATATATGTTCCCAGAATTTGATCATTAATGTTAAAATTTTTACTTTGAGAGGATATCTATTTAGTTCGGATAGACAGGCTGCATTTGATGCTTTACTGTGTACACCAAGTATTTCTTTTATAAATTTAATATGTAAATGTTCAAAAGGGTCTGTATCTTTAAATTTGTTGTCAGCACCCCAAATTTCACATCCATATAAAATTATTGGACTTATCAATATGTCAAAAAGTTTTTCTAATAAGCTGCATGGATTGTCAAGACCTATAGATTTCTTTATTTTAAACCAGGCCTTGCGACCTTTTTCCATTAATAATTGGCTTGAGGAGTTCATATTACCTGTATATTTAAAGGTTATTCCTAGATAACAATATGATTTCACAGTCTCAATGTAATTTTGTTTAAGTTTAAAGCAGTTTTGATGAGATTTACCATTTGAGTTAAACACAATTACTTTCGATTTTTTTTCACTAATCTCTAGTTTCCAGGATGAGCAGAATTTATAGAGAATATCAAGAGATTTTTGTAGTCCTTGATGACTACTAGACAAAAGTATAATATCATCTGCATATAAAAGGGAGTTAATTGTCATATCACCAATTTTTAAGATGGCGTTATTTGCCCCTTCGACCCCTTATATCTCAAAAACAGTAAGAGATATATCAAATCTGATTGCAAAATGCAGGCAGGGATTTTCACAAGGATTCCAATGAAAAAAAGATTTTGAAAATTGGACCACAAATAAAAAAGTTGATTTTTTGGGTGAGGCCTGTCTTTGGCCCCCTGTAGCAATGTAACGGTTCAATATACATCAAAACCATTTAGACATTTTGTTGACAGAATTTAATAAGAAATTCAATACAAAAAGAATTTTCAAAATCAAATGAATAATAAACATTCTACAACAGTTTTGTCAATACACCCGTATTAGCCCCTTTTGGCCCTTTTTTCTGATATGGTAGGGGCCTCCAACCCCAAATACAATAGGAACCTTCCTCTAGTAGTTACAAACATCATATAAAAATTTCATAACAATTGGTCAATATTTACTCAAGTTATCGCACGGAAACCAAATGTCCCCAGACGACAACGACAACGACGAGGACAACGACGACGACAGCATCATACCATTATACGTCTGCAAATTTTTTGCGGTCGTATAAAAAACTAGAATGGCGGCCTTCCATGGAAGACGCATGTCGCCTGCGTCTTGAAATATTCGGTAAACAGAAAGTAGATCAGATACGGGCATAAAATCGCTTTATCAAGAGGTTGTGACTTGTAGTTTCATGGAAAAGTGCGACGGAAATTTTTGTGACGCTGCAGTATGACGATGCAGGATGGTGCCAAAGTATCCCCTATATGTTGCTTTTGCAACATGTGTAAATCTGTGAGCTTATGCTCACTAGTGATACCCCGCTCCCCAAAATATGCCAAGCATACAAGTTTAAATACTCGGTAAACAGGAAGTGGTTGACCTATGAACATAAAATCGCTATTTACCATATGGGACTATAGGATAAAGCTGTTTATATACAAACATCAGATCTCTATCTCATGCAGTTGCTTGGGAAACTGTGACGGAAGTTTTGCAATTATGTCCGTTATGTGTAAAAACCCGAGTATTCAGTAAACAGGAAAGAGACTACCTAAGGGCATAAAATAGTTATACACCATATGGTTACTCTGAATTGGGATAGAGGGACAGACAAACACACTCCAAAACACTATACGCCCTTTCTACTTTGTAAGGAAGGGGCATATTTAAATATAAACTAACAATTTGACTTGCGAATATTTCATACAAGTTTAAGTGGACTTTCTTTTTCCTCAACACAGATCCCAATGTAAAGCAGCAAATATCCTTGGCGAGCTTGATTGTAGTTCATATTAATTTTGTCCCACGGAAGCAGGGAAAGAATAAAATTCATTTTCTCTCTGCCTATCTAGTTTTCTATCCTTCTGTCCAAAATTGTTTTCCATGGTGTAACTTTTGAATGCCGACATACACAGGAAAAATTGCAATAAACTGTATGTTCAATTTATGTTTATCATAAGGACACCAAAGGTAAGATGAACATATCATAAAAAACATATGTTTAACATATGATCAAACATATGATGAGCTTATGTTTAACATATGTTGCAATTTCTCCTATGCAGAATTTTATGAAAAGACAATGCAGACATAAATGCTTTTTTTCGGTTTCAGGTCGGGTAACCTATAAGGGTAGGTAACTCACCTGGCAATTTTCTGTTCCTTTAAGTAAGCCTCTCGCTCTGCTTCTTCCATATCAAATAATTTTAATTCTACAGCACAGCTCATCAATATTACGATAGCCCCAGGGTCATTAGCATCTACCCATTCTTTTATCTTAACTAACCTACAAAGAAAAAGATAATAAGTCAAGAGTAGGGCTTTCACATGAATTTTAATAAAAGTAGCCAGACTTTGATTTGTTACATGTTTCTAGTCTATGGGGTGCCCTTTTCAGAAAAAAGCCAAAAAATCTGCCGTACTACCTATGGTTTCTGCAGGGGAAGGCTCTGAAAACGCAAAAAATACGTTTTTCTGTAATCAGCGTCGGCCAACTTTGTGATCCTATATGTTGACCCCGGACCTCCCTAGATTCAATGTTTTTGTATAATCTTGTTCAGTAATTTATTCTAGTTCAGACAATACCAATTTCATATCTGTAAGTTCAAAATTATTCAAAAAATTGCAAAATCACATATATACGATAACCGCAGCCATCATGGCAAAAGTGAGTATCGGTCTTCTGAGTTAAAAAAAAAAAAAGGATTTCTGTATAATATATCATGCATGTGTATTGCTTCTATGCACCCATGCAATATTTAGGCAGTAGGGTTACTCAAACAGACGCTAGGGGTGTTGGGCTTAAGCAGGTGCGGTCGTAATTTCAAAATATCAGCAAAATTTTAGACGGCACCGGGTGGCACCAAACTTTGAAAGGCTAGTACGGCCGATTGAATCGCTATAAAGATCTGATTTTTGGTCTGTGTTCTTGGCACATATGTATCTTTTGACACATTAAACAGTTTTGCACTTAAGGTTTGTCTGTTGTCCAGAAATTCTTCTTACGTAAAATGTCGAATTTTCAGCAAAATTTACTTGATTTTTTCACATAAATTCATGAAATACCAAAAAGTGCTTCCCCCTGACAAGAAAACTATTGCACGAAACTTCATTATTTTTTTATATTTGTATAATATGGACACTGGACTTTTGATACAGCAAGTTGTTACTCTGAATTTACACTTCCCAGTGGTTGTGGCACCCACGGCACCGCATTTTGCTCATTTTTCACATTTTTTCTCGTGAACTTTTTTTTCACCATTGAATAAAAATAGGATCGAATACATGGACCTCAATGAATCATGTGATTTTAGGTCCTCTGGAACTTCTACTTCAAAGATATATACAGTTTATACCTATATCGTAAGTAATAGCTCCCGGAAATGCGATTGAAATTGACATTGCCGGTAAAAATGCACTAAATTTTCAGGATTTCGTCTAAGAATTTTGGTCAACTGTAAATAACGTTGTGGCACCATAACCCCCGACTCAAAAGTCCCAGAGTAGTCAAAATACTTTCAAAATGTCCGACAAGGATTGCTCTTTCCATTGAAACCCCATTTGTTACCCTGTATTGCATAGTATGCATGCAACGTTGAATAAACGTTGTATGGAGATTCCTATGGATTTCAGTCCAAAATCGGCCTCCTGAAAAGGCTATCAAGAGGCAGCTTGACTTCATTATAAAACAGAACTGAAATAAAATTCCCACCACACTGATGTTGCATGCCAAATACTGTAAACCGGGAAATTTTTGCAGCAGTTTTATTTTCGCGATTTTTCGGGTTGACATTGTTAGCGCGAAAATTAAACAGCGTGAATATGTTTGTCCTCCATTGTAGTCTATGGAAAATAACTTTTCAAAGCGAAATTAAAACTGCGCAAGCTAATATTTTCCGTACAACCACGAAAGAAAGACTGCACAAAATGTCTAGGTTTACAGTATTAAGAAGCTGTGATTACTAGTTGCTGATAATGTATATCTTGCTATACAGGTATGTCTTGGATGCCACTAATTATTTTATATCATAGTTTAACAAGCAAATTTTAAGAGAATGATTACCAGTTTTGACCATGTGTTGTTACAATGTGTTTTCCTTGAAATGATTAAGAAATTGATAAAAATAAACAATAAAAAATTTTTGCCGAGCGCACCATGTTGAAGCCTGTACATTGTAGGCCCAATATGAATAGTCAATTGCTCTGGACACATGCAGCCAATGGTAGACTGACAAAGTTTTTTGACACATGCAGACTTTTGTGGACTTTCCATCCACATTTCACAAGGAATTCATTTTATTCAAAAGCTGACCAAAATGAATTACAGTTACAACAAGGATTTGCACTAAGTCGTGCTAAGCATACCCCCACTCGACCATTCAGAAAACACAAAGTATATGACCGACTGACCTGGAAAGGAGAGGCACAGTATACCAAATTTGAAATAAATCCCATCTGTTGAAGCCGAGCAATCTGTTACAAAAAATTGTCTATTTTTGACCCATAAGAAGTCTAAGTCGGCTAAGACAGGATGTAGATGATGGACTGCCCTGGAAAGGAGAGGCACAGTACAATTAACTCATCATGCTAAAGCTGTGTAATGAATTTGAAACCAATCCATCCAGTAGAAGCCGAGAAATATGTTACAAAAAACTTCACATTTTAAATTTTTTACCCTAAAAAGTCTAAGTCAGCTCAGAAAACTGAAAGTAGATGATTGACTGACATTTAAAGTGTTCAAAGGGGAGGCATGGTACAAATCATCATGCTGAAGCTGTGTACCAAATTTGAAACCAATCCATCCAGTAGAAGCAGAGAAATTGAACCGGACAGACAGACGGACGGACGGATGGACAGACAGACAGACAGACGGACGGACAAGGTGATTGCAGTATAGCCCCCTCTCTTACCAGTGTGGGTATAAAAATATCACCCCTGTTAGCCCCTAATAAAGGGTTTTTGCTATCTTTCACTTTTGCCCCTTTTAACCCCTAACAACAATTAGGAGGAGGGAAGTGTCACAAAATCAATCCTCAATTTATCTAATTCATAACTTGACAAGAATTAATGAGCCAAAAAAAATTTTGAAATAGAATGTAAAATTAAGTTTCGAATTTGGCCCTTTTGGCCCCTAACTTCATATCGGAAAAAGGGGGGGGGTTGCAATACTTAATCCTTTTTTTTGAATGGACGACTAGACAAGACTTAACATGCATAAAAAATACAAGCCTTAACATGCGATTAAAAAAATTCAAATTCGGACCAGAAATAAACAAGAATATGTCCAAAAGACATAATGCCCCATCTCGCAACATTTATTTTTTTCAGCAAACACTAAGCATCAACATGGTTGCTAAGGCACTTGTCAGTCAGAAGGAATAGACTTTAACTTAACCATTCTTC
Source organism: Arcuatula senhousia (assembly GCA_963971305.1). Classification (NCBI taxonomy): domain Eukaryota; kingdom Metazoa; phylum Mollusca; class Bivalvia; order Mytilida; family Mytilidae; genus Arcuatula; species Arcuatula senhousia. The sequence goes on along the minus strand of OZ020317.1, from coordinate 8,670,669 downwards.
TTTAAGTGGTCATTCATGTGGAAAATATAGGTCACTGCCAGCATCCAAAGCATGCATTGTGCTAAGCATTATGAGGTGCGCCTACCATACCAATATGGTTGCTATGGCACTTGACAGTAAGAAGGAATGGACTTTAACCATTCTTATATAAGTGGTCATTCAAGTGGTAAAATATAGATCACAGCCACCATCCAAAGCATGCATTGTGTTTAGCATCACTAGGTGCACCTACCATACCAATATCATTGATGTGGCACTTGTCAGTAGGCATGAATGTACTTTAAACATTCTTCTGTAAGTGGTCATCCATGCAGAAAATATAGGTCACAGCCACCATCTGAAGCATGCATTGTGCTTAGCATCACTAGGTGCACCTACCATACCAATATCATTGATGTGGCACTTGTCAGTAGGCATGAATGTACTTTAAACATTCTTCTGTAAGTGGTCATCCATGCAGAAAATAAAGGTCAAAACCAGCATCCGAAGCATGCATTGTGCTAAACATTACTAGGTGCACCAACCATAGCAATATCATTGATGTGGCACGTGTCAGTAAGCAGGAATGGACTTTAACCATTCTTCTGTAAGCGGTCATTCATGTGGAAAATATAGGTCACAGCCAGCATATGAAGCATGCATTGTGCTTAGCATCACTAGGTGCACCTACCATACCAATATCTTTGATGTGGCACTTGTCAGTAAGTGTGTATAGATCTTAACCATTCTTCTGTGGCTGTAGAAGCTGACGCCGACACTGACACCAACGCCGGGGGTATCACATAAGCCCCCCTCACTTTCATGAGGTGAGCTATAAATGATTTATTATGGGTGACAAAAATGAATCTAAATACAATTTAAAACATCTATAAACTAAATTAAGGTCTAAAGAAAACCAGAAAACTCTTACTAAACCGTCGAGAAGCAGACTGGGTGTCATGTTCATCTCCGGTCTTGTTTTACTTTATATATTTCAATGATGTACGCCCTCCTAAAGTGCTTGAAAATTCCTTTGTGGAAAGATTCTCCCAGTATTAACACCTTATCGCCCGACGGTTTTGTTATTCTCCTATTTTACTATAAACTAAATTACATATAACATGCATGACATGTATAACATGTTTATAAATATAATGAAAATAAAGCAATTATATCCTTAAGCTATTTTAATCATTTTAATAGAGTGCATTCAATAGAACAAATTGCAATCTTCCATTATATCTGATATATATAATAAATTGTAATGGTTCATAGAGTTAGAATACAGTTTAAACCTCAAATATATATATTCCGAAAAATGAAGTGTGTAATATAATACGATGACAAAAATAAAATTGTTCTTTGTCAAAGTTAAGATTTAATCATTCTTCAATACAGTGCATTCATTGAAACATTGAGAATGTTTAAACATTTGAAAAAATGTGTTATCAAAACAGGACAAGGTCATGTAAGAAGAGAACTTCCTTATCGACTCGTTGTCAATACACAAAATGTAAACATTGCCGATATAAATATCAAACTTTCAAGTGAACTACTCGATAGAATAATTTAAAAACTTATGGAATATAATTGTTCATAAGGACTACAAAAACTTCATACTAGAAACATCAAATTATATAAGGTAATTAGGTTATTCTGTTTTTTTTTCAATTATTTTTTTATAAATATTCTTTCCTTTTCTTGAAATGATTTTGTTGTCTTGAGATAACATTTTTCAATTGAATGATGATCCCCATTGAGCTAATTTTTACTGATATATGCCAGAAAAAAAAACAAGAATTAGGCCTCATCTCATAGCATTTGGGAGGGACAAACGAACAGACCGACAGACAAACAGACCTAAACACTATATGCCCCCTACTTTTATAGATGGGGCATAAAAACCTGTTATGTGTTGGTATTACAAGAAATAAGGTAATAGTAAGGATCCATTGCTTGTTAAATTACTGTTAACCGGGAAATTTTCGCGCCAGTTCTATTTTCGCAATGATGTTGCTAGCGCGAAAATTAAACGGTGCTAATAAACTTGTCAAAAATGGTCAGATAGGTGAGCAACTCTTTCTTGAAATCTCTGAATCCACAAATAAAAGTTAAAATCTTTAGAAGATTATTAAAGAAAATGTTCTTTTTCAGATATAAGCCATGGCCTCTACATGTAGTGTATGTCCAAAAGGAAAGAAACCATCCGCACCATCGACCTGGTGTCAGGATTGTAATGATCTACTATGTCAACCCTGTACTGAACATCATAAACGCAAGAAAGACACGAGAAATCACTGCACTGTTCCATATGAAGATTACCAAAAGTTGCCGCCTTTCATCCTGAAGATAAAGCCTTACTGCAAGGAACACAATGAGAAATACGTAGAGTATTGTAGGGGCCACGATATGCCAATATGCATTACATGCCGAAAAAAGCATCACCAGAAATGTAAAGACATCCCAAAAATAATGGATATCGTTCAGAAGGTTAAAGATTCCGTGCTATTTGAGGATACCATGCTAGAGATGGAAACCAAGTGTGGAACTTTGAAACAGATTGCTGACGACAGAAACAAAAATCTTAAACAGTTGAACATTACAAGCAAGAAAATGAAAGCAGGTTTTGAGGAAAAAATTGACAATTTGATAAAACACTTAACAAATTTGAAAGACAAAACACTTTCTGAAATGGATGCTGTGTATAATAAAGTGGCCAATGACATTTCAAACACAGTTCAAACAGTTCAATCAAAGGAGACAGAACTTCATGTCATACTGGACCAGAAGGATGACATCCTGAAATACGCATCCAATTACCAGACGCTGATAGGAATCAAAGAAATAGAGACCATTGTTAATGAAGTGGATACTTATATGAATGAACTCTCAAATGATGAAAAACTTCTGGAGTATGACCTGAAATTCCAAGTCAATGAGACCATTGACGATATCATTAGTGGTATCCAGTCCCTGGGAAACATCCAAGTCACGAAGAGTCCTTCAGCCATACCAATACATAACACTGGAGCAAGATACCTAGAGGCTGTTAAAGAGGTTCATATAAGAGGTCCTGTACAACTCCAACTACAACATACCATTGATCTGGAGAGGGATCATAGCTTCTTTGGCTGCTGTACGTTACCTAGTGGACTGGTGGTGATAGCTGACTGTAGTGATTGTAAGGTAATAATACATACTTCTGATGGATCCCTAAGATCCACCATCAAGTTTGATCAGAGTGAGGGAGTAGAGGATGTGACAGCAGTAGATGATCATCATGTTGCTGTGTCACATCCTCAGTCTGGCACTATCTCCATCATAGATGTAGATAGTGACCAGGTGGTGAGGAAGTTAAAGGTAGGAGAAACGGTGACAGGGTTGTGTTGTAGAGGTAGAGATATAGTATGTTGTGTGGAAGATAAAGGTCTAGTGAGAGTGAACATTGACAGTGGGAAGAAGGAGATGGTGGTGAAGGATAAGAGTGTTAACTATGGCTCACATGTAGAGGTAAGCACCAGTCTGATATGTTACACAGGTCCTTATACACACACAGTAACTGTACTGGATACTCAGTACAGTGTTATCTTTACATACAAAGATGAGCAAGTACTTGAGAGGCCCATGGATGTGACATTAGATGACCATCACAACATCTATGTCACAGGGTTGTGGTCACACAATCTAGTAGTCATCTCCCCTGATGGTAAGTCATGTCATCAGTTACTAGGTAGAGACGATGGACTGGATCGTCCTTCTGCTGTACACTATGACAGTAGTACTAAGAGACTGGTGGTGGTCAATTACAAAGGACCTGCTTTTGTATACTCTGTAGGGTAAGTATGAGTCTGATAAGAATGTGTTTGAGCACTGTAAGGATAGTGCACTTTGTATTAGGCAACTGGGCATTTCTACTACTGTACACTATGACAGTAGTATAAAGAAACTGCTGGTGGTTAATGAGAGGAGAGGACCTGCTTTTCTTTACTCTGTAGGGCCAGATCAGTAAGAGCTGTATCTACTGTGAAGGAGGGTGGGAGTATGTTTCAATATTACAAAAATGGACTTATCGAAACCTAAGTTCTGCCGAATCTTGTGTATAAGATAAAGTAATAACATCTGAATGATTCTGATATGAATGTGTGAATGTTGTTTAGAGGATAGATCTAATAAACAGTTTTTGCTGCTGAGGATGAAGTTAATGTTTTATAAGCTCTGAATGATTCTGATATGAATGTGTGATGTGGTTTAGAGGATAAATCAAATCAATAGTTAGAAACTTGTTTGTTTGGAGGATGGAGTTGTTTTATTAGCTCTGAATGATTCTGATATAAAACTATGAATGTTGTTGTGTTGAATCAATGTAAAACTGTGAGAAAAGCTCATTTGCTTTTAAAAAAATTCTTTTGGCTTATATCTTAATATTATTTTCATCACTATAGCACTTGTGTATTTTATTTTATTGTTTTTAATAATTTTTCATAAAAATATAATAATTTTTGTGATTTGTACAAATATTAAGAATAGATATATTTGAATCAATTTATAACTGTTAGCTATAGTTTACAATAGGTATTATCAGCTATAGTTTACAATATGTATTATCAGCTATAGTTTACAATAAGTATTATGAGCTATAGTTTACAATAGGTATTATCAGCTATAGTTTACAATAGGTATTATCAGCTATAGTTTACAATAGGTATTATCAGCTATGGTTTGTACATACAAATCCTTTATGGTGTATGATAGAAGGAGAAAATGATCAATTAAATAGTTAATGATAAACTGTTTCTAATGTCCTTTTCTTGGTTAGAAATTATACACCAGAAATTGTCTTCCACTATCTTCATATTTCCAGGGTAAACCATAGCTGGTAATATCCCTTGGTATAATAAGTATGGTTCTTGTGAATTTGTTTTTTATATATCATTTGCAATTGTTAGTTAGATGGTTTAAATCTTGACATAAAACATGTGAAGACCAAGAGGACTTCTGATATTAAATCTTAATAATTGTAATGCTAGTTTTTGTGTGTTTCATTGTCATTTTTTAAATTAATATCTCATTATGTTTTATTACTTTTGTCATATATAATTTTGGTTTAAAAAACTAATTCACTGTAATGCTAGTTTTCGTGTGTTTCCTTTTAACTTTTTAAAATGTATATCTCATCACTTTTTATAATTCTATTCAAATATAACTTTGGTTTATAAAATATATTTTCTAGTATTAAAGACATTTTACTGAATTAAGGATTATACTTGGTGTTAAATTCTTCATCTTTACTGTTATATGGGATGTTTTCAAGGCAGCTAAATTTGGCATTGACATTGCTAATTAAATAACGCAAATATATTTATCTTCCATTGTAGTCTATGGACTATAACATTAAAGCGTTATTTTAAAACTGCATGAACTAAAATTCAGTTGTCCAACAGAGAAAAAAAGACAGCGCTTAATTTTCCCTGTTTACAGTATTAACACAATTATGGTTTCTGATTCAAGTTCACCTATAATAACACAAGAGTTAACACTAAAGTATGTCTCGCCTGCCGGCACCATCAGAAACAATTATTCTTTCTTACTTCCACTATATTTTGAATTTACATGGATTTTCAGTTTCTGAGATCAAAAGATGTTTATGGAACTTAAACATTGCTAATATATGCAATAAAAATAATCAAAGTTACTCAAACAGAAAATCAAGGTCAAGGTCAAAAGATGGGGATTTAACTGTGCTAAGCTACTACTGGAGCATATGCATACCAAGTTTCATCAACCTAGGACCTATAGTTCTTGAGATATGGAGGAGGTTGCAAAACTTTTTCATTGCTTTCATGCATACCAAGTTTCATCAACCTAGGACCTATAGTTCTTGAGATTTGAAGGTGCTGCAAAACTTTTCCATTGCTATTATATGTATTGAAAATTGTCAAAGTCACTCAACCTGAAATCAAGGTCAAGGTCAAAAGATGGGGATGCAACTGTGCTAAGCTATACTACTGTGGCATATGCATACCAAGTTTCATCAACCTAGGACCTATAGTTCTTGAGATATGGAGGTGCTAGCAAAACTTTTCCATTGCTATAATATGTATTAAAAACCGTCGAAGTCACTCAACCAGAAAATCAAGGTCATGGTCAACAGATGGAGATGCAACTGTGCTAAGCTACTACTGGGGCATATGCATACCAAGTTTCATCAACCCAGGACCTATAGTTGTTGAGATATGGAGGTCCTCATAAAACTTTTTCAAAAAGTTAACGCTGCCGCTGTCGCCACCGCCGCTGGTAAAGTAACACCTATGTGCCGCTCTGCTTTGCAGGCAAGACAAAAACTACGAAACAAGAATAATCAATTCTAGATGTCAAAGTGATGCAGACAGCATTCCAGAAAAAAGGAAAAGCACAATGGTCCTTACTTCAAAAGAAATGGTTTGGTTGAACTGGTTTAAAGTCCAACCTGCCTCTTCCGAAAAAAAAGATCTTCTTTAGTTGACTAACTTGTGAGAAACCATTGTGAAAGTTATCTGGTACTTTCTTTAGATGGAAGCAAAGGTGTACCAAAGGGGTAATCAACATCATAAAACCGTAAAGACAAAGATAAAACCCGTAGACAAAATAAAGAAGGAATGTGTCCATGGGACACGGATGCCCCCGCTAGGCCCCAAACAGGAAGTAGATGTCTGAGAGACATGAAAGTCGCTTAGGACATACAGTTTGTCATACTGAACCATCCTACCAAGTTTCAAATCATTCTCATGTATGGTTCCTGAGAAAATCTTGACAGAAATTTTCAAGTCATGTTCACATATTTTCCAATCGGCCTAAGTCCCAAACAGGAAGTAGATATCCGACAGGTCTCAAAATCGCTTAAGACGTACTGTTTATCATACTGAACCAACCTACCAAGTTTCAAGTCATTCTCATGTACAGTTGCTGAGAAAAGCTTGACGGAAATTTTCATAGTCCTGTTCACATATTTTCACATGCCCTAAGTCCCAAACAGGAAGTAGATGTCTGACAGGTCTTAAAATCGCTTAGGACATACTGTTTGTCATACTGAACCATCCTACCAAGTTTCAAGTCATTGTCATGTACGGTTGCTGAGAAAAGCTTGACGGAAATTTTCAGTCATGTTCACATATTTTCACATGGCCTAAGTCCCAAACAGGAAGTAGATGTCCGACAGGTCTCAAAATCGCTTAGGACGTACTGTTTGTCATACTGAACCATCCTACCAAGTTTCAAGTCATTCTCATGTACGGTTGCTGAGAAAAGCTTGACGGAAATTTTCATAGTCATGTTCACATATTTTCACATGGCCTAAGTCCCAAACAGGAAGTAGATGTCCAACAGGTCTCAAAATCGCTTAGGACGTACTGTTTGTCATACTGAACCATCCTACCAAGTTTCAAGTCATTCTCATGTACGGTTGCTGAGAAAAGCTTGACGGAAATTCGTACGGACGGACGTACGGACGTACAGACGTACGTACGGACGTACGTACGGACGGACATGAGTAAAACTTAATGCCCCCCGACATGTCGTCGCGGGGGCATAAAAATCATCATAACGAAACAAACCACATAACAACTTAAAACACACACAAACATGACCACATAACTGCATTCAGCAACATGAATTCAAGTCAAAACGAGAGTGAACTCAGGTGCCCCGAAGAGTAAGCAGTTCCTGCTTGCTATAGCACACCCGTCACGTTGCCAAAGATCGATTTAGTGTTGGTCAAATCCAGGAAAGGATGGCATTGCCAAACTCTATGTCAAACCAACAACCCTAACACTAGATCTTATGGTTATCACTAATCATGCCATGTGAGAAATGATTGTGAAAGCAATCCGACACTTTCTTTAGATCTAAGGGTTATCACAAATCATGCCATGTGAGAAATGATTGTGAAAGCAATCCGACACTTTCTTTAGATCTAAGGGTTATCACACATCATGCCATGAGAGAAATGATTGTGAAAGCAATCTGACACTTTCATTTAGATCTTAAGGTTATCACAAATCATGCCATGAGAGAAATGATTGTGAAAGATATCCAACACATCCAGTTAGATCTAAGGGTTTTATAGAAAGACAAATTACACCACATGAGAAAACATTTGCAGTTGCTGAGATGAGGACCTTAAGTCATTCATGTGGAAAATATAGGTCAAAGTGGCTAATTTTGGTACAGATCCTGGTTGCTATCCAATATGTGCCCACTGACCCAATACCATCTCTCTATCACTTGCAGTTGCTGAAATATGAACTTTCAACCAAAACTTTAACCCGAGTCATTCATGCGGAAAATATAGGTCAATGTGACCTAATTTTGGTACCGATGCTGGTTACCATCCAGGATGTACCCACTGACCCAATACCATCTCTCTATCATTTGCAGTTGCTGAGATATGGACTTTAACCAAAACTTTAACCTGAGTCATTCATGCGGAAAATATAGGTCAATGTGACCTAATTTTGGTATAGATGCTGGCTACCATCCAGGATGTACCCACTGACCCAATACCATCTCTCTATCACTTGCAGTTGCTAAGATATCATATGGACTTAAACTAAAACTTTAACCTGAGTCATTCATGCGGAAAATATAGGTCAATGTGAACAAATTTTGGTACAAATGTTGGTTACCATCCAGGATGTACCCACTGATCCAATACCATCTGTCTATCGCTTGCTAAGATATCATATGGACCTTAATAGACTTTAACCAAAACTTTAACCAAAGTCATCCATGCGGTAAATGTAGGTCAAGGTGACCTTATTTTAGTACGGATGCTGGTCACTATCCACAATGTACCCACTGACCCAATATCATCTTTCTATCACTTGCAGATGCTGAGATATAGACCTTCACCAAAACTTTTACCCAAGTTATTCATGCGGAAAAAATAGGTCAAGGTCTTTTATTTTTGGTACGGATGCTGGTTACTATCCAAGATGTACCCACTGACCCAATACCATCTCTCTATCACTTGCAGTTGTTGAGATATGAACTGTGACCAAAACTTTAACCTGAGTCATTCATGCAGAAAATATAGGTCAAGGTCACTTAATTTTGGTACTGATGCTGACTATCATCAAAGATGTACCCACTGACCAAATATCAACCTTCTATGATGTTTAGTTCCCAAGTTATTGACAAATCAAAAACCATTACCTATGTATGTACGAACGAAAGAACGAACCAAACATTATATCCCCTCCCCAACTCCGTTCAACTACTTCAACCATTGTCAAATCTTCTTCAAAATTTCAGGACAGGTAGACAATTTTGACCTAATTAATAATTAAGTAAAGCTCATTAGCTGAACATTTAAGCAAGCAAAATCTTTACACTATCTACTATCGTTCACAATACATAAGGCAATAAAAAGCTACGCCGAGCGCAGCATGATACGACCGCAACAAGTTGAACCCTGTACGTTGGAGGCCCAATATGGATAGTTCATTGCTTTGGTCACATGAAGCCCATGGTGGACTTACAAAGCTTTTTGACACATGCATCCTGTGGTGGACTTAAAAATGCATTTTTGACACATATATATTTATATATATTTTTTTATTTTTTCTAATACAAAATGCCTTATTTATATACATGTATTAATTTACAATTTTGCCCCTTTGACCCCTTATTTCTCAAAAACGGTAAGAGATATTGCAAATCTGATTGAAAACACAGGCAGGGATTTTCACAAGGATTCCAATCAAAAAAAAGATATTGAAAATCGGATAACAAATAAAAAAGTCAATTTCTTTGGTGTGACCCCTTTTTGACCCCAAGTAGCAATGCAACAGTGCAATATATATCAAAACCATTGACACATTTGGCTGACAGAATTTAATGATGAATTAAAAAAAAAAGAATTTTCAAAATCGAATAAATAATAAACATTCTACAACAGTTTTGTCAATACACCTGTTTTAGCCCTTTTTGGCCCTTTTTTTTCTAAAACAGTAGGGGCCACAAACCCCCAAAACAAAACCAACATTCCTTTAAAGGATAAAATCATCATATTAAAACTTCATAACAATTGGCTGGTTCATTACAACTTAATTTTTGGAATAAAACTATTTGCCTTAACAAACTTCTAAAAAATGGTGTTTTTGGCCCCTTTGACCCCTAATATCTCAAAAACGGTAAGAGATATTGCAAATCTGATTGAAATAAAGAAGGAATGTGTCCATGGGACACAGATGCCCCCGCTAGGCCCACAACAGGAAAGTCACTTAGGACATACAGTTTGTGATTCTGAACCATCCTACCAAGTTTCAAATCATTCTCATGTACAGTTCCTGAGAAAAGCTTGACGGAAATTTTTAAAGCCATGTTCACATATTTTCACATCAGCCTAAGTCCCAAACAGAAAGTAGATGTCCGACAGGTCTCAAAATGGCTAAGGACATACAGTTTGTCATACTGTACAGTCCTAACAAGTTTCAAATCATTCTCATGTACGGTTCCTGAGAAAAGCTTGACAGACATTTTCAAAGCATGTTCACATATTTTCACAACAGCCTAAGTCCCAAACAGAAAGTAAATGTCCGACAGGTCTGAAAATCGCTTAGGACGTACAGTTTGTCATATTGAACCATCCTACCAAGTTTCAAATTATTTGCATGTATGGTTCCTGAGAAAAGCTTGACGGAAATTTTCATAGTCATGTTCACATATTTTCACATTCGCCTAAGTCCAAAACAGGAAGTAGATGTCCGACAGGTCTGAAAATCGCTTAGGACGTACAGTTTGTCATATTGAACCATCCTACCAAGTTTCAAATCATTTGCATGTATGGTTCCTGAGAAAAGCTTGACGGAAATTTTCATAGTCATGTTCACATATTTTCACATTCGCCTAAGTCCAAAACAGGAAGTAGATGTCCGACAGGTCTGAAAATCGCTTAGGATGTACAGTTTGTCATATTGAACCATCCTACCAAGTTTCAAATCATTTGCATGTATGGTTCCTGAGAAAAGCTTGACGGAAATTTTCATAGTCATGTTCACATATTTTCACATTCGCCTAAGTCCAAAACAGGAAGTAGATGTCCGACAGGTCTGAAAATCGCTTAGGACGTACAGTTTGTCATATTGAACCATCCTACCAAGTTTCAAATCACTTGCATGTATGGTTCCTGAGAAAAGCTTGACGGAAATTTTCATAGTCATGTTCACATATTTTCACATTCGCCTAAGTCCAAAACAGGAAGTAGATGTCCGACAGGTCTGAAAATCGCTTAGGACGTACAGTTTGTCATATTGAACCATCCTACCAAGTTTCAAATCATTCTCATGTATGGTTCCTGAGAAAACCTTGACGGAAATTTCGTACGGACGGACGTACGGACGGACAGACGGACGGACGGACATGAGTAAAACTTAATGCCCCCCGACATGTCGTCGCGGGGGCATAAAAAGCAGGCAGGGATTTTCACAAGGATTCTAATAAAAAAAAGATTTTGAAAATCAGACCACTTATAAACAAGAGGCTCCCAAGAGCCTGAATCGCTCACCTGAACTACACAGGTACATATATTTGTAGATATTATTGTGCTTAACCATATGCGATTTAAATTTCTGAAATATCTTTTCAAAAATTTCAGGACAGGTAGGTCTTAATATGCTGATCACTTTTGATTCTTGCACAATTTTGATATCTGAAACCATTTTTGAGTTATGAGCAAAAAAAATACAATTTACCCCTTTGTTCTATTTTTAGCCATGGTGGCCATGTTTTGTACAAATAAAATAGAGTCATAGCATATAAGCTATTAAACAAGTGTGCCATGTTAAGATGCAGTTGGTTTTACCTTGTCAAACAAGTTAATCTTTGAAATTCAGGGGAAAAGTAATGAAAAATGGTAAATTTTGTTGTTTAAAGGATAATAACTCCTAAAAGAATTGTTCCTACAGCTTTGACCTTAATACATGAAATGTAGATCTTGATGTGCTTAATCATATGCAATTTGAATTTTTGTAATATCTTGTATAGTTTTCAAGATACAGGGCTAAATAAGTGAAAAAAAATGAAAAAATCCAGAAAAAGGGCAATAACTCCTATGTCGATTGTTGGATCTTCTTGAATATTTGATAGCAGGTAGATCTTGAGATGCTGATCACTTTTGTCTCCCATCAGAATTTTGATATCTGTAACTATTTTTGAGTAATTAGCAAAAAACTGCAATTTACCCCTATGTTCTATTTATAGCCACGGCGGCCATATTTTTTGACGAATCAAAAATCTGAACGATAGAATTGTGGCATTTATGATATTCAACAACTGTGCCAAGTTAAGTTGAAGTTGGATGTATGGTGTCAGACAAGTTAATCTATGAAATTCAGGGGAAAAGCAATGAAAAATGGTAAATTTTGACGCTTTAAGGGCCATAACTCCTAAAAGAAATGGTTCTACAGCTTTGACCTAATTACATGAAATGTAGATCTTGATGTGCTTAATCATATGCAATTTGAATTTTTAAAATATCTTGTATAGTTTTCAAGATATAGGGCAAAATAAGTGCAAAATTTTGAAAAAAATCCAGAAAAAGGGCAATAACTCCTACATCGGTTGTTGGATCTTCTTGAAAATTTTGAGGCAGGTAGATCTTGATTACTGATTACTTTTACCCTATGCCAGAATTTTGATATCTGGTACTGTTTTTGAGTTATTAGCAAAAAACTACAATTTACCCCTATGTTCTATTTTTAGCCATGGCGGCCATGTTTTTTATGAATCAAAAATCCGAACGATAGTTTTGTACACATAATGCTACTAAACAACTGTACCAAGTTTGGTTGCAATTGGACTTATGGTGTCGGACAAGTTAAAGTTTGAAAAATTGTTAACAGACGACGACGACAGACGACAGACGACGATGACGACGACGACGACGACGGACGCCAAGTGATGGTATAAGCTCCCATGGACCTTTGGTCCAGGTGAGCTAAAAAGTAAATTTTTTGGGTGTGGCCCTTTTTTGACCCCCAGTAGCAATGTAACAGTGCAATATATATCAAAACCATTGACACATTTAGTTGACAGAATTTTATGATGAATTCAATGAAAAAAGAATTTTGAAAATCGAATGAATAATAAACATTCTACAACAGTTTTGTCAATACACCCGTTTTAGCCCTTTTTGGCCCTTTTTTTTCAAACGGTAGGGGCCACAAACCCCAAATGCAATACCAACCTTACTTTAGTGGAACAAACATCATATCAAAATTTTGTAACATTTGGTTACCATTTACTCAAGTTATCGCACGGAAACCAAAGTGTCCGCAGACGACGCAGACGCAGACACAGACGACGCCATCGCCATAACATTATACGACCACAAATTTTTTGCGGTCGTATAAAAACCACTATATTTGGCTTTTAATGTGCCATAAATCTTATAAGGGATCATCTGACAATTTCAACCTAACAAACAATTTTGTAGAGCTCTAATAGCTAAACATTTAAGCAAGCAAAACCTTTTCCTTATCTTCTATAGTTTACAATCTATAAGGCTAAAACCACTTTGGCACTTAAGGGGAGAAGATTTTTGAAATTGTTAAGGCGACCACAGATGAGGGACGCATAGTGATGGCAAAAGCTTTCCTGGCCAGGTAAAAAGTAGCAATTTTGGCCCTTAATTTCTAAATGAAATAAGGGAGGACCCCCAAAATCAATCCCATCCATCCTTTAAGTGTAAGGAACATCACTGTCAAATTTCATACCAATCTTATAACAAGAACTTAAGTTATTGTGTATACACCAAAGTAAACAGACGATGAGGACAACGACAACAACAGCATCATACCATTATACCTCTGCAATTTTTTTGGGATCGTATAAAAACTAGAATTTCACGGCAAAGATCAAACTAACAGTGTTCAAGAAAGCATCTTAAACACAAGGTTTATATCAATATTGACAGATACAGAGAAACAACTAAGTGTATCACAACTTTTGTTGAGGTAATAAAAATTGTATCATGTTTCATGGATGTTTTAAATTTCTTTTGTATGTCTCATGCAAAGTCAAATACCTTTAAAAATTGCTTGACTTACAGTAGTAACTGATCAAACCCAGGTGATCAATGCATTGATCCAGGACAGACTCCTAGGAGCCTCTAGTTGATCTTACCATTTGTTTTTCTTTCTGATGAAGTCTTTTTCTGACATGTTGACTAAATATATGACAGGTTTGGACGTTAAAAACAAATGGTGATTCAATATGTCAATCTGAAATAGAGTAAATGTATGACTTCATAGAAATTTATAATCTCTTTAACTATACCAACGTGTGATTTTTTGAACAGTAGTAACAACAATTCTCAATTGTAAAATTTGTCGCAAGAGTAATTTTAAGCAAATTAAAATTCTAGAATTTTACACTTAAGATATTTCATATAACACAGTTATTCATTTTTTTGGGGGAGGGGGTGAAATTAGGTGTTATCAACTATTTGAGGTATATTTTGAGCAATTTCAACTCAAATAAGGAAATTTTTTAATTTTCCCAATTTAAAAGCCGTATTGATAGTATTAAAGTGAACCTGGTCCTTTTAAAGCAAGCAATAAAATGTTAGGTCCAGGACCTTAGGACCAACTTAAGAATTAAACCTATAATTAACTTCTTGTAGCAGGAGACTCAGATTTTTTTTTGGACAACTCTCCCCATTTTTTTTTGTTACAATAGGGGAGATTTTTTCTCTCTTACCTCTTTTCCATCCCAATGAGTCTCCTGACCCACTTTCCATCGTTTAACAGATCCCTTACCTCTTTTCCATCCCAATGAGCTCTCCTGACCCACTTTCCATCGTTTAATAGATCCCTTACCTCTTTTCCATCCCAATGAGCTCTCCTGACCCACTTTCCATCGTTTAACAGATCCCTTACCTCTTTTCCATCCCAATGAGCTCTCCTGACCCACTTTCCATCGTTTAATAGATCTCTTACCTCTTTTCCATCCCAATGAGCTCTCCTGACCCACTTTCCATCGTTTAACAGATCCCTTACCTCTTTTCCATCCCAATGAGCTCTCCTGACCCACTTTCCATCGTTTAACAGATCTCTAATCTTAACAAAACAGTCCTGCAAGAAATACAACATTTTTTTAGCTCATTTGAAAAGCCTAATTATAATACTGATAAAATCAGGAAATCTACTTATCAAACCTTATTAGAAATTGTGGTATCTGTCAGTGAAAAGAATATATTTTTTATGTTCTGACACAGAAAAATATCACGCATTTTACACAAATACTTTGTTTTTTCCCCAGATTTTTACAATGAAAAATGATTAATGCCCATTATACATGGCAAAATATGGTATATGGTGAAACAAAGAAAAAGTATCCCACCGCGAAAAAACAGACAGCGCATAAATTACAGTTTCTATTCTTACATATTCTGGTTGTCTTTTTTTGTCTCCCCCTCTGCTCACAACTTTTTCAAGGTCCAGCATGTGTTTGTTTAGATACTCCATGTCTTTAAACCGTAATTCATTGTGAATTATTTCCAGATCTCTGGCAGGATTAACGTCCCCTTCGACGTGAATGATGTCTTCTTCGTCAAAGGCTCCTAAAAAGAAAATAAAGTAAAAAAAAATTGAGTAAAAAAGTTCATTCTGTATTTTATACAGTAGTGTCATCCTAAACTTGCAATATTCAACCACTTTACAGTGTAGGTCAAACAAATATACCATAGCAGGTTTTGTTGATATTCTAAGGTAAAATGTCATGAACAGTTTCAATTTTGACAAGAACAAATTCTCACCCATTTAGTGGGAAAAATCTAAGTCAGCTTGTTTAACAAGAAGAAGAAGAGCGACAGATCTGAAAAAGCAACCCACCAAATGGGACCCTAACATAAAGCTGCATACCAAATATCAAAAGCCTATGATTAATAGTTGCTGAGAAAACTGTTACGAAAAAGTGTGACACATGGGCATTTCTATGTCCCTGCTCTGCGTTGAGCCGGAGGACAAAAATTCCTCCTGTAGAGCTCTATTTAAAATAATGATATTTCCTACCCACCTGTCCTTTTTATTGAACATTGAACACTTAGACAAACATGTATTTTGTTTTGGCCTAACAGCCTTCAACAAGAACCCTGTTCTAGAAATGATTAAAGCTGATCTTAGATTTGGTTATCATGGTTAAAAAAATTTAAGTTTCGATTCTAAAATTGTGTAACTTATATGTAAATTAAACCACTTATATTACATATATGATAAGGTCATTAGTTACAACATGAACTGACTATTTTGGGTTTAGATGCACCTTGGCAATAAAGAGCAGTTAGTTTTAATAGTGGAAGAAACCGGAGTAACCAAAGGAAACCACCAACTTTGAACAGATAACTGACAAACCTAACTTCATACAGGTGTGAAGTCAAGATTTTGTAAATTACAAGGAGGGAATCAAACACCACCAGAAAATTTTGATAGCACTGTGGTAACGCGTGGCGAGAATTTCGAACATGGATTTTCCGCGGCGTTATGAAATTTCATGGATTTTCAAATAGCAATGTAATCTAAGATATAAGTTATTTATTTGTATCTGTTTGTTTTAATAAATGTATAATAAAAACTATTCTGTAGCTATTTTCCTATAAAAACTTTCAATCTCTTAATTTTCAAACTGTGTGAGTGTTAGAACCTTTGACTTTCCTTATCTCCAAATTGAGATTAAATTCAGATTTGATTCTTATTTGCAATCATTTGCTCATTATTTTCACACGGCAGAACCATTAAGACGAGAAATAATGTTGACGGACGGGACATAGACGTAAAATCCTTGAAGCGGATAAAACACAGGTAAAATACACAATTTGGGATGGATATAGTCAGAAAAGGTAAGACATTTTATTTGTTTACAAATAATAACAGAAAAAACTGAAGCGTGCAGTATAAAGAAAAATGAACTAGCTAAATATTTATGTTTGAAACATTGAAATCGGCCATGTAGTTTTCGAGAACATTAACAAACCAATAGCCTACCCTCGTACTATAGCACACTTTCAATACGAGCAACGTGTAGCAAAAACCACTTTTTTGTGTTTTTTAAAAGTTTTGTGCTCTTTTAATGATTTTTGAAATTGTATAGGCTGTTCATCAATTTATTCACGAAGCCATGGACTGCAAAGCATGTCGCTGTCCAAGAAAAGGGGGTACATGCAAATAATCTACGTTACGGACGAATACATGCATGATTTATAATGTATCAGACAAATGGTTGTATATACTTTGTCAGCGACTGTCGTATGAACGTCGTGTCTTAACTGCAAACGACAGACTGAGTTAAATTTATTAATATTAAATAAAAATGTATCAATATCAGTTCTGGTGCCGCCAGGTGAATGCAACAGCCTTCTCCTTTCTTGTAATTGTAAGATGGCTATTGGTGTGTTCGTTCGTATGAAGCTTCATGTACGTAATGGTTTTAGTTATGTCAAAAGCTGCAGAACCATATACATGTATCTTAAAGGTCAGGGGTATGTACATCTGTAATGGTTGTCAGCATGACTTAATACATTGATACATAAATGACTCAAGTTACAGTTTTTTAGATGGTTCAAATTTCTTCATCTGCAAGTGAATTGGCTTATCATGATTTAAGATTGGATAGAAAATAAATAATTTTGCGTTTTCTGTTTATTTGGATAAGTCGTCAATCGTACATGTATCCAAAGTGTTACTAATGTGTGTTATATAGGTCACCTGTTTGTTCCATTTGTCGTGAATAACAATATTATGCATCTGCATTAACATAAATTCATCTTGACTTACATTTTCAGCATGTATAACTCTGGTTACAGTTTTTGGTAAATGTCCATAGCTAAGAATCTGCAAGTGGTAGAGAGTCGCCCTAAAGTTTTCAAGTTGTCCGTCCGTCCTATTGCCCGTCTACAACTCTTGTGAAAAATATACCTTAAACTAAAAACTTCTTACAATACAGTTCTGTACAGTTGAAAAAACTTATATAATTTTGATAGATTTTGAAAACGGGCTTTGTGAACACTTTAACGCCAAAACTATTAACAATATCCTTCTGATAAAGTTGCAGGGTAGGTTCAGTGTAGCATGATTAGTATATTAAAACATATTTCATGCAAATCCATAAAATTTGTTTGAAAAAAAAAGTTCATAGAAAATCACGGATTTTCAAATTGGACTTAGTGAACAATAACTGAAAAACAACTTTTTACTAATACCGTTCTAAAAACACTTAGATGTTTGCCGACGGGACCCTTCCAGACTTTGGCAGTATTTTAGACTTTAATATAACGGGCAAGAGGATTTGCTGTTATGTGCGACTGCTTCATGTCCATCTTAATATTAAATATAACAGTTTAATAAATAAATGCAATTATCTGGAATGAAAAAAAGATTGTGTTCAACTGGTAGCTGAAGTAAATCTGTGTAAAAAACACACATTTATTATAAATATCCGTTATTTTAGCTGTATGAATAAGGGAGGCTTTGGTGCATTAAAACCAATTTCAACCATATTTTTAAAGGCCTGTTCTAAATCAAGACCATTGCGATCTCTTATTTTTCCAGTGTGTCTGCGCTGTTTTGTTTTTCCAGTTCCACGTTTCAGATTGATTCTTCAAGTTCGGTCGTTTTGTTATTACCTTTTATCATATTTGAATTATTTGTTGGGATTAAGTTGTTGTTTTAAACTTTGTAATATGCATTACAGAATTTATTCCCCGTCTGAACGCTGACATTTTGATGTTGTGGTAAATAGAGCATTAGGTAAAATAGTTTTTTCCAATGATTTTTGATGTTTTGTGTTTACTATGAATTCTTAATAATAACGATGACATTATGTATTACTTTTTGCAGTCAACATAACAAGAGTACCCGGTCTTGTATTTGTATCATCAGAACACTGTCAAATTATGTACCTCTTAATTGTATTTCAGTTACACCTGTAGACTGCAACGCAATTATTTTGCATGTATCGGTCCGTTACCAAGTTTTATTGCATGTATTTAGAGTCATTTTGTTATGCTTGAAATATATAAAAAAATATTGAACATTATTATTGGATATTGATATTTTCATTAAAACAAAACTTTATTAACTTCTTTTACTTATATAGAAGCATAACTTGCCAGATTATTACTCTATACAGGCCTGTTTATATTAACCAGTTTGAATTGTCCGTGTCAATGTAATCAAATCGAGCACACCGTTCGTGAATGATTTAAAAATATACCATTGTGTTCGACAAAAAGAAATTAAATCCTTATACAATATGTTCTTCTTTATATACTGGGCATGTTTTTAAAGTTTATTTCATTCATATTTTTGATATTTTCGAGATTAAAAGTTGAAAATTGACATAAACCGTGAAAAAATTGCATGTATCGTCCGTTGACAATGTTTTTCTCCATAATGGTTCTGCCGTGTGATTTTATTCAAACTGAATGCACATTTACAACTGCAAAATTGTTAGCACATTAGATAAATACTTAATAATTGATCAGATGTTTGAAGAAGTGTAGTTTTTTAATCAAATATCCAAAAAAGATTATTGTTTTTAAAAGAAAAAGAAAACTGGCTATTGATAAACTTAAATAATAATTTATAATTGCAAGTATAACATATTTTGGTATAAATATGAGTTATTAGCTTAAAAAATGCAAATAAATAATTTTTAGGGGAAATAACTCTGTACCTATATGGTCATGAATAAATATTTCTAAAAAATCGATTTTTTTGTGGCTTTCAATCTACAAATCTAGTCTTAAAACAAGAATATATTACAAAATTCAAACAGTTCTAATCATAAATGATAGTTAATTGTAACATTTAAATTATTACACAAGACTTTGCAATGGGATTAGAGATTAACTCATGATTGATTGCCGACGGCAAAATCCTTTGAAGTCTCGATGTTCTTCACCTATTACTGGCCTGGCTTGGGGGCTAATTATGACAAGTTTATGGCTTCCTTTGTGAATTACCGGAGTTAATCCCTTAGATAAACAGTTTAACAATCAAGGCAAGTGAAGAAGTGATGAAAACCAAATGAGATGACAAAAAAGTAAAATTGAAGAAAAACGATAGCACCGCGGCAATACCTGATAGCACCGCGGTAACATTAATAGCACCGCGGCCAAAAATCATAGCACCGCGGGCCCACGGTGCTATAATGGCCTAGGGAGAACACTGCCACCTGAGAGGTGATCGTATAGTGATCCAAGGGATGAGAAATTTTGCATTGATATATTAAAAGCATGAATTCATTTATTCACAAATATGTACATTAATTCTGACCTACAGAAAATGTAGTCCAAACATACTGTATATGAAAAAAATCAAAATACAAGCTTAAGGTGGATAGGGAACAAAAGGCAGTGGTAGAGAATAGGTCTATCTTGTAAATGTTGTATGGAATCTATACCTATTATCCATGATGATGTCATGCTACATATACGATGCATAAAACAAAATGATGAGAAAACGTTAAAGTCCTTTATGCATGTCGTCGACATCACATTTTCTTTAAAAGACCTACATGTACTTACTGACAACATGGAAGATTGCATCACAGGCATTAATATTAGATAAGAAGGCATTTCCCAGACCTTTCCCCTCGTGAGCCCCTTTTACCAATCCTGCTATATCAACAACATTGAGAAAGGCTGGAACTTTGCTGAAATCAGAAGAAAAACATAGTTTTGTTGAACCTACAAAACATATTCAAAATTATATATAAGCATATATGGGAGACAACTCAATAAATTATTTGAACATTTACACAGGAAATATATGTTTATCATATGTTGGAAAACATATTTTTTCCTTATGTTTGGTGCCCATATGATAATCATATGTTGGAAATTAATTTAAAATGGTTTTTCTTCATTTTTTTTAAAACATATGTTTGTCATATGAAAACATAAAACATATGATGAACATATGTTTTCAAACATACATATGGGCACCAAACATAAGGTAATCATATGTTTAACATATGTTGCAATTTTTCTTGTGTAAAAGTCCTTCACATTAGTTAAAGAAATTAAAATAAGAATGAGCTCCTTGTTTTATCAAATCTATTGAAATGTTATGTGGGACTGACAGAAAGTATCATTAAGATTAGGAACACTGTAATTTATTTGAAATATAAAGACAAAAGAGTGTGAAGAGTAAATTAATTTAAGTAAGTTCCTGCATCATTTTTCATAAACAAACCTTAAGAGTAAAAGGAGTAGGGGCGATAAGGCCTGTTTCTAGCCTAAAATTTAACCCAATTCCCAACATTTGAATACCGTTGTCCGATGCTGATAAAATATTTATGAATGTCCAAAATGAGAATCTAAATATATTTTATTCAATTCTTAAATGATTGTTTTGACATAAAATATGGATAAAAATTACCATTATTCAGGAAATTGCTAGTTTACAGCAATTTTCAGCATTTTTAAGATACACTTTTGACTAGAAAAGTTGCTCCACACACAAGAAACAACAGAATATTTTTACATATTGTTAATACAGCTAATATAAACCTTCTGTGGAAATATGAACTTGTTTCTTATGTGCGGACGATGTTTTCTGGTCCCAAATGTACCTTGAAAACGACCCAAATTTCTCATATTTTGTCGTTTTTGATCAAATCACTAGAATTATGACGTCATTTTGACGCTTCAATATTAAATTCTAAAATTTTTGGACATGTTTTCCTTTTAGGCAGAGTTTACACTATATGGTAACCAGAAATGGACACTTTTGCATGACCTTTATATTTTTAGGCTAAATAAGGGTCTTATCGCCCCTACTCCTTTATCACAAGTTCAGTTTTCAGCCAATCAGAGTCCTTGAAAGTTTCATTTAAGATGAATTTTACATTAAGATTTTTTGTGAAACTTTGAGAGTATAATGTTTCTTTTTTTATTTGGTAAAGTGGCATGCAGAATAAAACATGTTTATTAGTTTAATGCATGTTTACTCTATTTGGCCATTGGGAATTGGTTTAAATTCTTATGTCATGTATTTTTAGTCAGGGTTACGTTGAAGACTGCTGGCTGTCTTCCATAGTAGTTTTCATAAATTGCTGTTTATTGATGTAGGTTGTTTCGCATACCCTTTTCCACATCTCATTATGGTCTATAACTCTTCTTTTTCTCCAATCGTAGAAATAAACCTTTTATTAAGACGTTCGGCCATAGGCCTTCATCAGTTTCACAAAATACTCATGTGCTTCATTTGCCGTGACCATAGTTTTTCACGGAGAAACCGTAGACAGTAATTTTAATGCAGAAATCGTAGAAACTATGGGCAAATCGTAGTGGTAAACAGGTCTGGACTTTCACAAAATACTCATGTGCTTCATTTTTTCTGTCATCTCTTCAACTTGTATTGAATCTAATGTCATTGTTTTTCTATTACCTGGCAGGTTTATACTATTCATTTTGACCGACCTATGTCTGACAAAGAAAATTGAAGTTTCGCTAACTCTGATTCTTTTTCTATTACCTGGCAGGTTTATACTATTACCTGGCAGGTTTATACTTTTACCTGGCAGGTTTATACTATTACCTGGCAGGTTTATACTATTACCTGGCAGGTTTATACTTTTACCTTGCAGGTTTATACTATTACCTGGCAGGTTTATACTATTACCTGGCAGGTTTATAATGCTGACACAGGGAATCAAATCTGGCATCTGGTACTGGTACTCTACCTAGTAAATATTCATAGATTTAGCAGTCAGGCACAGTGGCGGATCCAGAGGGGGGGTTTGTGATTTTCGTGCAAAATTTGGGGAAAATCAGTCAATTCGAAGCTTTGGACCCCCTTTCTCTACAGTGGACCCCCCTTTCAAAAATTCTTGGAACCGCCACTGCGACATGTGTTGCAGAACAAAAATATGTATGAAATGATTTTATATTGAATAGAAAAAGTAAACAAGAGGCTCCCAGGAGCCTGAATCGCTCACCTGGTCTTGATTTTGACCCTATACTTTTGTAGAGCTAAATGAGCTGAACATTTAAGCAAGCAACAGCTTTTCTCTACCTGCAATAGTTTCCATTCTATAGGCCAAAAACACCATTTTTCACCTATAAGGGGCCATAACCCCTATAAGGAGTTACTGACAACTTCAACCCTATGGAGACTTTTGAAGAGTTAAATGAGCTGAACATTTAAGCAAGCAACAGCTAATCTCTATCTGCAATAGTTTTCATTCTGTAGGCCAAAAACATGAAAAATCGCTTTTTTTCAAAGGCCGTAACCCCTGTAAGGGGTCACCTGACAACTTCTACCCTATGGAGAATTTTGTAGAGCTAAATGAGCTGAACATTTAAGCAAGCAACAGCTAATCTCTATCTGCAATAGTTTTCATTCTGTAGGCTAAAAACATGAAAAATCGCTATTTTTTCAGGGGCCGTAACCCCTATAAGGGGTCATCTGACAACTTCAACCCTATGGACAATTTTGTAGAGCTAAATGAGCTGAACATTTAAGCAAGCAACAGCTAATCTCTATCTGCAATAGTTTTCATTTTATAAGACAAAAACATGATAAATCGCTATTTTTCAGGGGCCGTAATCCCTATAAGGGGTCATCTGACAACTTCGACCCTAAGGAGAATTTTGTAAAGCTAAATGAGCTGAACATTTAAGCAAGCAACAGCTAATCTCTATCTGCAATAGTTTTCATTCTGTAGGCCAAAAACATGAAAAATCGCTATTTTTCAGGGGCTGTAACCCCTATAAGGGATCATCTGACAACTTCAACCCTATGGAAAATTTTGTAGAGCTAAATGAGCTGAACATCTAAGCAAGCAACAGCTAATCTCTATCTGCAATAGTTTTCATTCTGTAGGACAAAAACATGAAAAAACGCTATTTTTCAGGGGCCGTAACCCCTATAAGGGGTTATCTGACAACTTCGACCCTATGGAGACTTTTGTAGAGCTAAATGAGCTAAACATTTAAGCAAGCAACAGCTAATCTCTATCTGCAATAGTTTTCATTCTGGAGGCCAAAAACATGAAAAATGGCTATTTTTCACCTTTAAGGGGCCGTAACCCCTATAAGGGGTCATCTGACAACTTCGACCCTATGGAGAATTTTGTAGAGTTAAATGAGCTGAACATTTAAGCAAGCAACAGCTAATCTCTATCTGCAATAGTTTTCATTCTGTAGGCCAAAAACATGAAAAAATGCTATTTTTCACCTTCAAGGGGCCGTAACCCCTATAAGGGGTCATCTGACAACTTTGACCAAATGGAGACTTTTGTAGAGCTTTTGATGCTGAATCAGTAGCGTGGCCTCAGATTTCCTCTATCTCTTATACTTTTTGATTTATAAGCCAAAAACAGTAGTCTGACCCCCCTAGTCTATTTTTAGTAACGGCGGCCATGTTTTTTAACGGATCAAAAATCAAAACACAAGTTTGGTGCAGGACACCCTAAGGATCATTCATACCAAGTTTCATTAAATTCTGTTCGGTAGTTTCAGAGGAGAAGATTTTTGAAAAATTGTTAACAGACGACGACGACGACAGACGACGACAGACGACGATGACGGACGCCAAGTGATGGTAATAGCTCATATGGACCTTCGGTCCAGGTGAGCTAAAAAGTGAAATCTCAAAATCGTGAAATTTTTTATATGTATGTTTACAGTGCTGTACGTAATTGCACAAAAAGATAGTGAATATGCAATATGTCGGACCAACAGAAAAATCCAGTAAAAATGTCTACGGACTGTAAAATATTGTAAATTTCTAGAGAGAATGTCCAGTGTTGTTTTGATGATGCTTCCAGATTTTGGTTATATGCAATTAATGCAATGAAATTTCTTAATGCCAATCTTCATATGGTTTAGTTAATTTCAGGAAATGTTTTATCGAAATCCATCTAGCTGAGAAGGTGAAATTGGCAAGGGCTGTTCAAGAATTAATCGTTTGGGGGCGTCGGTAGGAATTTCTATTACATATACATGTATGGTGGGTGGTGGGTGTTTAAGAAATATTTTGTGAAGAAACAATGATTAAAATTAATTATTTTTTTTTATGGGTAGTGGGGTAAAGAAAAAAGTGTCTCCCGACCCCCCCCCCACACACACACATTTAATTCTGGAACAGCCCTTAGATTAAGTTGCTAAACTTATTTTTGATGGATTTCTAAGGGTGTTTATGGAAATTATATATATGATGTATAGACTGTACAATAAATTATTTTGTATACAATGTACAATAACTTATTTTGTATACAATGTACAATAACTTACTTTGTATACAATGTACAATAACTTATTTTGTATACAATGTACAATAACTTATTTTGTATACAATGTACAATAACTTACTTTGTATACAATGTACAATAACTTATTTTATATACAATGTACAATAACTTATTTTGTATACAATGTACAATAACTTATTTTGTATACAATGTACAATAACTTACTTTGTATACAATGTACAATAACTTACTTTGTATACAATGTACAATAACTTATTTTGTATACAATGTACAATAACTTTTTTTGTATACACTGTACAATAACTTATTTTGTATACACTATACAATAACTTACTTTCATTAGGATCGATGGTACAGAAAGGGAAGTTTTCAGCATTGGCCTGACTCTTTGTAAGTACATTGAAGAATGTGGATTTCCTACAAAAGTTAGATGGAAGTGTTAGCATTTCGATCACTTGATGAACAGGACAAGCGTTATAAAACAAGGAAAATTAGGAAGGGCCAAGTCCAAATGTGAGTTAAATGCAAGTTTTTCAAAAATATTATATGGATTTTCATAAAATCTTAATATGCAATTCCTCAATGTTATGTACAAAATACATACAAGTTGCAATAATTCAAATCTGTATTCTTAACAGTTTTTTGAGTCTTAGCATTCTCAAAATTATTGATGGACAGACAGAAAGACAAAGTGAAAAGTACATGTATAAGGCTCCCACATCCCTAATTCTGCAAACTAAGCCAGATTCTTGATTTGTCTGACAGTCTGACTGAATGACATTTCTAAGTTTTGTTCTTTACATGTTCATAATGTTAAACTTGTTAAAACTAATAATAACATCTTTCATGTCCAAATCAAATTTTGTCTAACATTTTGATTGTAATAAACTTAGAGGAGCACCACTCTTGTATAGCATGTGAAAATATTGTCGACTTTACATTACAAAATATTCTAATTATCTCCCCTGAACGTCAGTGAATGATATCCCAAAGCAATGAAAATTCTTCATGCACATCTCCATATGAAGTACTTCCTTTATATAAAATTTCATCGAAGTTGGTTTAGGAGAAGTATTACATATAGTTTTGCTTAAGAGGTACATGTATGTGAACAGGGGAGGGATGGACAGTTAGGGTGAATCCTAAAATTACCCCGAAACTTTGTTTGCACAGGGTATTATAATTACCTACCCAACATTTGGCAATCCTACAATACCAATCTTGAGATTTGTACCCATTCTCCCAATCAGTGGGGGAGGGCCAGTCTCTTCCTTCTTCTTCGGTGGCATTTTCTTTCTATCAATCTACTAAAAATAAGAATTGATCTACATGTATAGTAAGATAAAAAAAATAATAAGCTCACACCATTTAGGAGCTAAATTGGCTGATAAGATAATGAACAACTTAGTCGACACTGGATGATCCCATCAGTACACTACATTACACCAGCATCCACCAGAACTAGATCAACAACTCCAAGATGAATACTGCCACACCAAAACAGACATACATGTACTAAAGTACAGTCTCTCAGAGGACAATACTGATCTGGAACCTACTACTGTATCTGTATGCTATCTTTACATCCTTTATTAAGACAACCGTCACAATGTGTGGTAAAACAACCCGCCACCAAAAGACGGGAAGGATGTGTTCTAGCATTCCGTAACGCTCACCCCAGAACATCGGTACAGATTTCTGTGTGTCTAACCTAGCTCCCTTACCTGACGTGTCACTCAAACCAAGAGGAGAAAATGGACTACTGGCAGCAGGGCCCACCCTCCTTCCCGTTTACTTTTCCCATTGCTCACCCGTTACTGAAGGGGCTATATACAAACCAACAGAATCGCATACTTACACCAAGAGATAGACCATAATGTCGATAAAGGGCGGGAACTGGTTAGGACAACTCATCTATCCTCACCGACATCCTGCCTGACACATCACTTACCCGTAGTCGAATTCAAGAATGGTGGAGGAAAGCGAAAATCTGTATTAACAGATCTCTGAAAGAAACCACTGAACTGTCAGGGGGACAACCAAACCCACAGACATCATGTAAATGACATTCCATAGTATTCAATGTGAACCAGTATGGAAGTCCACCAACAGTCCCATGTTTTCCATCATCGAAAGAGTAGACGCCCATAAAATAAAATTAAAACCAAATTAATTGCAAATATGCATGATCCTGAGTTAAAATCCATCAATTTAAGAGAAAATAAACGCACAATTTTGAGTCCAACTCATTTTAACACATAAAATTTGGAGAGCCAAATAAACATGTCCACTTTGCACGAAGAGCGGGAAAAATACTTCTAGAAGCTGTAGCTGAGACCTGAAACTTCGGGGCTGTCCATACTCTCTTTCTAGTTTGTTAGGGGCCTCCAAATTGTAAGTAAGTCCTTATGAAGACTAGGGATGTGCCAGTTGGCGTTTTTCCAGGGGCTGTAACGGTAGCCAGATTAGTCTAGTCTGAAAAGCTGAAAATGCAATTTGGTATCTATTTTGTTATCTTTAATTTCTGTCTTTTTCCTAAGTTGTTCTACTATATTAATTTTTTAATGTTCTTATCAGTTCATAACTTTTTCTAACCACCCACGCCGAAGCAGCATATCGATTCATTACCTGTACCGGTCACATAGTAGATCTCGCCACCCGTTTTTCAAAAATTTATTGTGAAATGATTTGGACAGTTAGATCAGAAATGTAACCATAGACCTGTATATAAATAGATTTGCAAATTGGTGAAAACTCACAATATCTCATGCAAAGAAACGAGATTTTGTACAAAATAAACAATTTGAAATCTACAACTTTATACTTTTATATCTCAAAAACCATTAAAGATTTTTACATGATTCTTTTTTACAGCCATTCTTAAATGTTTTGAGATTTAAAATGTGTTAAAATGACTTTTATTACCTTAATCACTTTAGAGGAGTATCAAAAGAGCCCATACTACCCAAGTTTTCATGAAAATACAATATTTGACACAATTTTTGTAAAGTTTCCACTTTAAATTGTCACAAAAATTTTATTCCTTAACCAAATTAAATGAAATTTTCACACAGATGTTCCTTAATCTGTTCTCTGTTTCATGCAATTTATTCTGGTTGATTCCATAGAAAGGCATAAAAGTAGTTAGAAAAATAAACAAAATCTCATTTATAAACGAGTGATATTTTCACACATATACTGGACAATTAACAAGTTGCAAATCTATTTAATATACAGGTCTATGATGTAACCCAATCTAAATAGAAGACAAAATTCCCTATAATATGAGACATTCCGTAACAATTCTAATAGAATAATACGCTCCCGAAGGGAGCGATAATTGTAGAAATTTCTATATTATAGTTGTACTATGAGCTGAATTTTCCTTCAATGTCCGGTTTATCACGCTTGTTTTCCTGACCTTTAGGCGTCTCTTTAACGCTTTTTCTTTGAAAATTTTAGACGTCATTAAACGCACGCATAACCCACAAGAAAAGCTAGTTAGCTAAGGAGGCTGCTAAAGAAGCAGAGTCATTAGAAGGAGATGCACACATTAATGTCACAAAGCAGGATGTGATAAGGGCAGCAAAGGATTTCGTCATGAAAAAATGGCAAAAAAGATGGGATGAGAGTGACCGAGGGAGATTTTATTACAACTTTAATAAAATTGTGAAGAATAAAAGAACATTTGACTGTCAAAATAGAAAAACAGCGTCAGTAATCAATGGATTAAGATCAGGATATGCCAGCCTAAATGATTACTACTACAAACTAGGAATCGCTCATTCACCTCATTGCCAATGCGGAGAACTTGAAACAGTAGAGCATTATATATTGAAATGTGATCTTTATGAAGAAAGTCGACAGAAGCTTATAAACGAACTTTTCTTTCTATCTGGATCCATACACATAGACTTGGAGGAGCTCTTGATCGTAGGAGAATCGGAGGAAAATACCATTACAGAAACTCAACGCCTACGATTAATGGCGGATTATATAGAGGATACAAAGCGATTTTTTTAATCTTTTATTTTTTTTCCGTAAAAGTTTTATTTTTTTGAAGCGTCCACCTATCAAAGTACAAAAGTGATATATACCTAGAGTTTCAATTATACACGCGCGTCAACACAGTATATTATACAATTACAGGAGTGAAAATCCAGTCTCTAAAATTGTTGACACGTACAGAATACAGAATACAGTTTGTTTTTATTTTCGAACAAACAAAAAAAAAGAATAAAAATACTTGTAACTTTGGGTGCGTTACAGGTTTAACCTGCCTCATAATAGTAAAATAATTGGAAACATGAAAGAACTGCTTATGAGAAAAAAGTGGCCAGATCTCCTCTGTGACCAATAGATGTGCAAAATGTACATTGTAGGGGAAAAAACAGGACAAACTCATAACAGGAGCACAGCAAGAGTTAAGGGGGAGTGATGCCATTATACAGAGAGAGGCGAGGTGGTGTAAATGGAAAACGATACTAAATCTAAGCTGTCATACACAATTTGCTAAGCCGGCTGTTTTAAAAACATCTTATATTTGAATTTTTCTATCTTTCTATTAAAAGACATCTGGCTTACCTATAGATAAACGTGTTTTAAACAGAATTACACCACTAAATACCCTAAAAGAAGGTTAGTTGTATCCCAAAAGACAGATTAGTATTATGTTTCAAACGTGGTTACCCAATATGGCGAAATAGGGGAAGTAAAAGATTGGGGACTGAAATAAACATTGGACCTTAATTCTCCTCGTCCTCTGTTCTTTCGTCCCAAAGTTGCACTCTTTAGATCTTAACCCGTATTGTTATTCTAATTTGTCATTCAAACAGAAAATTGAGACAAAGACCACAATTATTTATTTGATTTTCTGTATTATTTTTTTCATTTTAATTTTTTTTGACGACTCAAAAAAAAAATAAAGATAATTTGTCCGGAACTTTTTTCCATCAGCACCGCTTAGTCTTGGTTAAATGTCTGTTTGACAGAAAGGACCTAACAATTAAAGCACTCTTTGACACTGATTAGCCGGCTACGTCACATTTTCCTTTCTCAAAAAATAGTACACGTCAACATGGTAAGGTTTACAAAATTTCTGGTCAAAAATAAGCAAAAATCAAACAATTTTAACATTTAACAAACTGATAAACTTTCTGTAGTAAGATTATGTCACAAAAAAAAGATCTTTTGCTCTTAATGAAATTACAACAGTTCATTTAATGACTTGTTAGCCCAGAACTTAAATTTGTAGCCATACCATATGGTTTTATACAAAATAATGTAAAAATTCTGGTAGCAACAGCTAGTCATTGGCTATTGGATGAGTGCTAATATCAAACCCTTTACAGTCACTATGCAATTTTGTGCAAAAATATGCATGATATGAGGCAGGTTTAACCTGTGACGCTCCCAAAGTTTACACATATCAATAAATATTTTACAAGCTAAAATTGATTTTAAAAAGCGTTTGCGATGAATTTGTAACAATTCATGTTTGAAAATAAAACCAAACTAGCTTTTCCTGTGGGTCACTTGTGCGCTTATTGATGTAAAGGCAGAATGTTCAGGAAAACAAGCATGCAAAACCGGATGTTCAAGGAAAATTCAGCACATTTCGCCCCGAAAGTAAACAAACAAAAATGGCTGGCATTGACGAACTTGCATTGTCAATTAACTCTCTCATTCAAAGTGTTAAAGAAATTAAAGATGGTCAAGATAATATGAAAAGAATGTTTGAATAGAAAATTGATAGACTGAGAAATGACGTTCTATCCACGATTGATGAAAAAATGAAAGCCTTAAAGAATGACATTGATATTGATTTAGCCAGGGAGTCATCAAGAATAGACGACCTAGTGAACTCCGTTCAGGCCGTAACGTTCCGTCTAAATAACATTGAAAACGGTACAAACATTACAGGCGCCCAAGGACAAAATCCAACAACTATTAACGAAGGATTAGTAAATCCAGTTGACCCTTTGAACAATAATGAAATAACCGTTATAGTTAAAAACATGCCATTCTCCGAGGATGAAAACGTAACGGAAAAAATGAAAGAAGTTATTCAAAGCCTAGGCGAAGCCGTCTCGAATAGTGTTACAATTGTCGCAGCAGAACGATTACGACCTCGATTTCGGAATAAACCAGGATTAGTTAAAATCAGTTTCCAAAATACACAACAAAAAGTTACCGTCTTAAGAAATAAATACAAACTGAAAAACGTTGACCGCTTCAACAACGTGTTTATTCAAGGAGCGAAGTCTAGAATCGAAAGACTTCTCGAAACTAACACAAGAACAATACTTCGAGAACTGCCACAAGGAAAAACATATCGGTTGTCGGGAAACGGACGCATACTTCGACGGAATGAGAACGAGGACACGCAGGCTGATAATATGGAAACTCAACACGAACAACACGATAGATAGGCCTTCACCCGGCGCGATGGAGTCATAAGAATCGGACATTTAAACGTATGCGGTTGGACATCGAATAATAGCTTACTAAGGACAGAAATTGTGAAATGCGTTGATGCGGATATTTTTAGCATATGCGAAACACATCTTACTGGGACTGAAAGTTTAGAAGTGGATGGATATATATGGAAAGGCCTAAACAGAAGTTTTATACACCGAGACGCTCCAAAGGGTTCCGGGGGTGTAGGTCTACTTATTAAAAACTGGATAATGGAAGAATTTAATTTTGACATAGTTGATGGATCCCATGAAGGTATATTATGTGTTCGGTTTATTTCTAAATCTACTGACTATTGCTTTACGTTAATCACATGCTATTTACCGCCAGAAAATTCAGTGTGGGGAAGAGACGCGCAAGGATTTTTCGCTAACATTCTTTCAAATATATATGAGCAGTGCGAGAGTGACGCTATCTTTTTATGTGGAGATTTCAACTCAAGAATCGGTAGCCTAAAAGACTACTCCGACTTTGACTTAGTGCCAAACAGAAACGTTATTGATAAAACCGTAAATCAGCACGGAAAATCGTTTATAGAATTCTTGATTGAAGCGAAGATGTGTACTTTAAATGGAAGGTTTCATTCGATCTTTGACGATAACTTTACATGCATTTCTGGAAGAGGAGCATCGGTCGTTGATTATATTTGTGTTCCGCATGAGATACTGAGCTCAGTTAAGTCATTCCAAGTACTAACGGCACGTTCAATAGTTGAAAAGTTTAACCTCTTACACTTGTTAGGTGAACGCAGCAGGATTCCGGATCATTCCCTTTTGCTGACCGAAATATCTATCTATAAAGACGTTATCGAACATGAACCTTCTGCTACTGATACCTCGAAACGTTATAAACTAAAGCTTATTCCGAACGATTTCTTTGGATCGGATATTCGTAAACTTGCGGTACAAAATATAATTACTCGCATAGAGACTACGAGAGAAACACAATCTCAACTAGATAATATTTATTCCGATTTGTGTGATTTGATTAAAGATGAAATGAATGACAGAATACCTACCTTTGATACTAGTAATCGGACAAGGAAAAGATATAAAGTAACTAAACCATTCTGGAATGACAATCTACAAACTTCGTGGAACGATATGCGGGAGAAGGAAAAACAGTTTCTTAAACATAAAGGACACAAGAATCTTCGGGATAGACTTCGTTCGGAATTCCAAACCGCACAGAGAAACTTTGATCGACTTCTGCGGCAATGCGAGAGACAACATAGACGTAACTTCTGCGAGGAAGTAGAAAGTATGACAACGTCGAATCCTAATGAATTTTGGGAAAAGATCAAAAGACTCGGACCAAGAAAAACAGATAAAATACCAATGGAGGCATACGACGAAAATGGCGAGATTCTTACCGACGAACACTTAGTTTTAAACAGATGGAGTACAGACTTTAAAAACTTATATAATGCGGATAGTAATTCATCAGACTTTGACGAACTATTTCACAGGCAAATTTTAACTCAGAAATCCTTATATGAAGACCGTATGATGGATCCGCTCTTTATTGAAAACGAAGACATCAACTCTACCGTTACACTAGAGGAGATAAAGAAACTGGTTTTCAAAGCGAAAAACGGAAAGTCTTGTGGATTTGACAAAATACCATACGAAGTTTTAAAGTACGAACCTGTTATTAAAGTGTTACATTCTTTATTTCAATTTATATTTGAAACGAGCATCATTCCGTCGGTCTGGAACCAGGCTATCATATGTCCGATACTCAAAGACAGAACCTCCGACAAACGTTTTCCACTGAACTACCGTGGGATAAGCCTTCTCTCTTGTGTATCAAAACTGTACAGTGCTTTCATTAACAACAGAATCTCATCGTATCTTGAATCAAATGACATTCTTGCTGACGAACAAAATGGGTTTCGATCAAACCGCTCATGTGAAGATCATGTATTTACATTGAATGCCGTCATAAGGAACAACAAAACAACATTCGCTACATTTATAGATCTGAAGAAGGCCTTCGACTTCGTAGATAGAGACATGTTATTGTACAAACTTTTGTCGTGTCATATTGATGGGAAAATATATAACTCTATTAAAAACATTTATTTGCGTACAACTGCCAGTGTTCGTTTAAATAACAGATTGTCAGAATGGTTTGTCTGTAGCTCTGGAGTTAGGCAAGGCGATAACTTATCACCTACGTTATTTTCAATTTTCATTAATGACATTGTGAAGGAAGTAAATGACCTTGAACTTGGTGTAAATATCGATGACTCGAAACTCTCCATTCTTCTGTACGCAGACGATATAGTTCTGCTTTCATCTGATGCCAACAGTATGCAAACAATGCTAGACAAAATCCACGATTGGTGCAAGCGGTGGCGTGTACTGATTAACACCGAGAAGTCTAAGGTTATGCATTTCCGACCTCCAAGAACTAAACAAAGTGACAAACAATTTAAGATTGGAGACAATCACTTACAATACACAGACCAATACAAATACCTTGGTGTTACTTTTCAATATCTGAAAGACTTTAAATCAAATGCTGAGCGACTATCAGAAGCTGCAACTCGCGCACTTGGTGGAATAATTTCAAAACTGCACCATCTTAAAGAATTTGGAATAAGGACTTTCGAAAAACTTTTTAATTCCTGTGTAGTACCAATACTTGACTATAGCTCATCCGTATGGGGATTTAACGACTACAGCTGTATAAACTCTGTTCAAAACAAAGCGATTCGATATTTTCTGGGAGTACATAAATTTGCACCAACTTTAGCAATTAATGGTGATGTTGGTTGGTCAGCCTCGAAGGACCGCAGATGGTGTAACATAATTAGACTCTGGAACAAACTAGTATCTATGGACGAAAATCGTATTTGTAGACGCGTCTTCGACTGGGACTACAACAGATGTGCTAACAATTGGTCATCAGATGTGAAGACAATTCTACGCTGTATTGGGTTAGAAAACAACTTTCAATTTAGAACACCATGTGCTCTACCAGTTATTAAAGACAGTCTGCTCGAGAAACATAAAGCTGAATGGAAAAACGACGTCGTCAGGTTTCCAAAATTGAGAACATACAGACTCATTAAGTCAGACTTTGGTTGTGAAAATTATGTTGAACTCAATCTTAATCGACGGGAACGCTCTGTGCTTGCTCAATTTCGATGTGGGATACTTCCATTGAGAATCGAAACAGGACGATTTGTTGGTGAAGCTGAACCAGACAGACTTTGTAAATTATGCCAAGACAATTGTGTTGAAAACGAAGACCACTTTCTTCTGAACTGTAAATTTTATGAGAATTTGAGAGCTAAATTAATCTCTAATGTTGATAACTTCTGTATACTTTCAAAATCAGGACAATTTAAACTACTTTTATGTGAATATCCTAGACGATGTGCTAAATTCATATCACAAGCTTTTATACAGAGAAAACTTTTTTTATATACTTGTAATAATGCTTAAAGTAATAGTTCGCTGTTTAACGTAATAATTTTGAATTTCTTTTTAAAGTGACTTATAGGTCCAAAGGGCCGGGTGTTCTGTAATTTGATTTTATATCTATATGTATTATACACTTTAATAACACATGTCACTATAATAAACAATTTAGTTAGTTAGTTAGTTAGTCATAGTACAACTAAAATAATGAAATTTCTACCGTCATCGCTCCCCCTTCTGGAGCATATGAACAACACCATGAAAAATTGTTTCTCATTGTTAAAAATATTAAACAAATTTTCAAATTTGTACATGTACAAGTTACATGTATGTCTTATGATTATGAATAAAGGTTGTTTATACTTTGTCTGGAAATCCAGTATGGATTACCTGAGTTGTGTTACCATGATTCTCATTTCTTCTTGTTCTGCAAACAACTTGGTGCGAGTGTACAGGGAAGGCTATAAAAGAGTTAATCATTTGTAGTTGTACGTGTACAGTGTACTGTATTCCTATTTTACTTGGAAGACCAAGGTTACAGACTGTATATAATTAAGGGCATAATTAAAATCCTGAGTTTGAAACTGTGGCAAATCTTATTCTGCATTTATACTTTTTATGCAACTGCATTGATCTTAGTCTTGAATTTCTAGAACTTCTACCTTTTCCTCTTTATCTCTTATCTATTCATTATTTGCCTGATTTCACAGAGTGAAAAACCCCTGTTATAGAATTGTGAATGTCTGGCGGCGAGCAGGCTGGGAAGAAATTTCCATAACAATTTTCTCAGCAGCTTCTTATTACAGCCGCTTGAAATTTGGTATACAGCATCAGGGTGGAATCCCACAACCTGGGATTTGATTTCAGGTTTTTCGTTCACCTACTTATGTTTCAAGAAATCCATCCATTTTTTACTTTCACAGATTTTTGTAACTTTTACTTATTGTTTTCAGCCTGCCCCAGCAAGTGCAACCTCAGTAGGAGCTGGACGAAGTCCCTCGTCAAAAACAGTGTCCCCCAGATCTGGTGGAGGATCAACAACAAGACAAAGGTATTCAGGATAACCATCATAGGATGCCAAATCAAATAGGCAAAGGCATAAAACAAAGGCATTAAAAATTAGCATTTTTTTCAACTATATCAGTTTAACCCTGTTTTAGGGGTCTATTATAATTAAATAAAAAAATTAATAGATTATGGAATATTGAAAACAGTTGCATGAATTTATACCATCTTTATCAAAGTAAAAATTGAATTTTTATTGACTACTTAGATATTTTTCTTGTAAAATAAAGGGACAAATGTGGCTCTTACTGTACCATGTCCTTAAAACTTGTTATGAATACAGTATTTGTACAGAGTTTGACAATGGAATATTGAAGAAAAAACAACAATTTAAGCAAATGTTAAACAGTTTAACTGATTCATTTCCCAATGTTCCTTCATTGATTCCATTGTTAAGCTATCAAATAATGACAGAATCGCTGATTGACATGAATAAAAAGTTGTCAACAATAATTGTTCACATTTAAGATTATATCTGCTGTAACATTTACTGCATGCATGTTAACTCATTTAAATCTGACCACCTTAGCTTATTTCTATTTTTAGAAAAACAGGAAGTTCATCAGCAGGTAGAAGTAAAGCAGTAGCTGGCGGTGGCAGTAGCAGTGCTGGTATGTGGAGATTCTACACTGAAGACTCACCAGGAATTAAAGTGTAGGTATCTAAACCAAAAATGTTGTCTTTCATGGAAGACATACATGTATATCACCTGCATTTTAAACATTAAATACCGTATGAGTTGGTTTTTTCGCAGGAGCTAAATTTCACAGATTTCTTAAAAATGAAAAATCTTTTTTACGAGGAATTCAATTTTTGTGATTACTTATATGCTAGCATACAGTTTACAAATACTTTTTACCAGAGTTAATTTTCGCGGGTTCGAATTATCGCAAGTTGCCAAGCAGTCAAGGAAATTAGGATTTTTTTGGGCAGGACATTCGGTCCCATCCTTTGTCAAGATTCACAGGACCAAAAGAAAATATAGAGGTCCAATAACACAATTTATTGTTTAAATACTGCTAATTTCTATCAGACATTCGGACCTGTGAAAGGCACAAAAACACCAGACCAAATGAGTTTTTACAGGCCTCGGGCTGTCGGTCCTGTGCTAATTTCCATGACTGGCCAAGTACCGTGAAAAAAACTAAAATTATATACCCGCAAAAAAAACAAACTTATACAGTAGATTGGCTAAGATGCAACATGGAAGACGTCCAAAAAATACAAAATCCCTCTGAACAAAAAAAAAATCATTAAGAAGAAACAAATAGTAAATGTATGTGGAGATTTTAAACTGAAGACTCACCAGGAATTTAAGTGTAGGCATTTAAACCAGAAATGCTGTCTCCATGGAAGATATATGTCTTCAGCACAAAAACGGGAAACAACACAACAAACCAAATTACGCACAAACCCAGTAACAAAAACTCAAGTCAATTTGAGAGGTGCTCATGAGAGGGTTAGCCTTTTAAACTTGTCACTTATCCAGTGATCAACAAAGAATAGACAGGTACAGTGGATTCCACTTTATCGACTAACTCTTATGTATCAGGCATAAAATCAATAAACAACGTATAGTACTATAGAATAAAGCTACACATCAAGTACCAAGCTTAATCAATGAAAATAAATACCCACAAATTTTAAGTATTTTATCAAAGAGTCTTTAAAAATCTAGGAAAATCCCCAATACATCTGGTTTGTAGTTTCACAACAAAATTTAATCCCCATGTAAAATCAATAGCGTTGGAAACTAAATTTTTGTTCAGCTCCCCATTCTAACTAGAAAAACAAAATAAAAATAGTACTTGTCACATTATTAACTTACAGGCACAAAATGGCAATTAACTTTTCAAAGAATGTAGACTAAAAATTTCAGCTTGCCTAGCCAGCAAATTGCAGATGAACTGAACTTGACAAAATTCTTCTCATCTCAATTTAGTCAAGTTGGCTAGAACCCTGTTTTACAGTAGTGTTGGGCAATCGAAAATATTTCATAATCGATCATCGGAAATAATCAGAAGATCATAATCGATTAAATAATCGATTATAAAATCTGACACAATTTTTCATGAAAATTATTAATTTACCCCCAAAATCAATGATATTCTTTGCCGTTTTTGTGTAAAATCACTAAAATTGAATATTTTCCGATTATTCAATTATTGATTTTATAATCGATTAGAAGCATCAGAATCCCATTTCAATTAGATTTTTCGATTGATCGGAACATCACTATTTTACAGTGGAGTATTGTCTTTTGCACACATTTGTTTGTTTTATTTATTAGTCTTCTTTCTCTTTTCAGTGGACCAGTACCTGTCCTCGTCATCAGTCTGATATTTATCGCCTCCGTATTCATGTTACACATCTGGGGTAAATACACAAGAGGATAAGATCACATGACCAACTATTGACCGATCATCTATCAGACAGTATTTCATTGGTGGAGAAAAGTCACATGCAATAATTTTATGGACTCATGTTACAGTGTATGTGAACATGTGACTTAATTAGTAAACATGGTCTTCACAAGTAGTTTCTAAAAAAAAAATAATGAATGAATATTGGTTGTTAGTTTTGTACATATTTTAAATGAATATATTAAATAATTTATTTATGTTTTAAGCAATATCACTGTTTCATCTCAAAACATTGCATGTCGTAAAATTGACAAAATTAAATAAGTGGATTTTTTTCTCTAATTTCACATTCCATGTTCTTGAGTTATTACAGATCTTGCATGAATATACATCACGTCCATGTGTATCAATAACACATCTTATTTGTTAATTTCAACTCTATGTTAATACATGTACATGTAGGTAAAAAATTTGCTTTAGATAAGCATACATCTGTTCTTAATGTAGATGTTTTTATATGTGTATTATATTGTCTAGTCAAATTATTTGGCTATTTTAAAAGAAAGGAATAAAATATCAGACTAAAACATTTTGTGTCCATCCATGTAATTAACAAATTTAAGCAAAGCTGAAAGTGAATAAGGTCAGTGTAATTGTACATCTCTCTGTCTTCCACACTTTTGAGAGGCTTACAAGTAATTATATTGTGCTGATTTCGCATGCAAATCTTCCTTGTTACCACTGTTCTGCACATTTTTATCAATATTAATGTTTTTATGCTCCTACAAAAGTAGAGGGGCATACCGTATAGTGGGAAATTTTCGTGAGGTTCTAATTTTTGCTACATTTGCGACCATTACCCTATCGCGAAATGTAGAACCCGTGTAAAATAGAAACAACATGTTTTGTATTTATTAGATCTCAAAAATATAAGTCCGCTTGAATAACAACTTCATGATTTGGTAGGAAATCGTGAATTTGCACGCTGCAAAAATTACCAGCTATACGATACAGTGTTTGGGTCTGTTCGTCCATCTGTCCGATTGTCCATCCCAAATTCTCATATACATTTACATGCTTCGGATGCTGCATTTGACCTTTATTTTTCGCATGGATGACCTTTTA
Organism: Arcuatula senhousia; assembly: GCA_963971305.1. Classification (NCBI taxonomy): domain Eukaryota; kingdom Metazoa; phylum Mollusca; class Bivalvia; order Mytilida; family Mytilidae; genus Arcuatula; species Arcuatula senhousia. The sequence continues at coordinate 8,630,975 of OZ020317.1, read as the reverse complement.
CAGAACAAGACTTAACACTAAAGTATGTCTCGCCTGCCGGCATGGCACCATCAGAAACAAGTAATCTTTCACAATTTTTGACTTTTTAAAATTCCACTATATTTTGAATTTACATGGATTTTCAGTTTCTGAGATCAAAATATGTTTAAAGAACTTAACATTGCTAATATATGCAATAAAATAACCAAAGTCACTCAACCAGAAAATTTAGGTCAAGGTCAAAAGATGGGGATGTAACTGTGCTAAGCTATTACTAGGGCATATCTATACCAAGTTTCATCAACCTAGGACCAATAATACTTGAGATATGGAGGTGTTTGCAAAACCTAAACATTGTTATTACATGTATATGTATTGAAAATTGTCGAGGTCACTCAACAGGTAAATCAAGATCAAGGTCAAAAGATAGGGATGCAACTGTGCTGGGATCTACTGGAGCATATGCATACCTAGTTTCATCAACCTAGGACTTATAGTTCTTGAGCTATGAAAGTGCTCATAAAACTTTCCAAAAAGTTAACGTTGTCTCCTCCGGTAAAGTAACACCTATGTTCCGCTCTGCTTACACACTTACAAAATAATAATTGAGGCTCATTCCTGCTAGGGGCAAGTACCACTTCAACCAAAATGATATGTTAGGTGCATCTAAGGGTGATTAGCAAGACATATGGTTCAGATGCTGACTGTGACCTTCTTTTTCTGCATGAATGAGCACTGAAAGTTTTGAAAAAGTTCAAGTCAATTCCTGCTTAGGCCCTTTCTTTGATAATCTAGGGATTTGTTTGAATCTTGTGTATTGTATTTTTAGTCTTGGGCCAATGCAAGACAGCGAGCAGTGGCCTCTGGTCATGTTGAAGACTACTGGCTGTTTTCCATTGTGATTTTTTAAATTGCCGTTTCTTTAATGCTGGTGATGTCGCGTACACTTATTCCACATCCGCTCGATACTTAGTATGCAGCATCAGCATGGGCTCCCATACTGTGGGATCAAATTTAATTCTTTTGCTTACATTCTTTAATAAAAACTTATTATTGTTGTATTTGTTCTATTTTTTGTAGTATAGTGTCAAAATGTTCCACTTGGTTAGTCATTCATCTTCTATCTTACTAAATACTTATGGTGAAAAGATAGAAATAAAACTTCTCATCAATAGCAAATTGAAGAAATAAGAGAGGTTTAATGGAGCTTAAGAAATAAATTATTGAGGTACACAGAGATTCAGAATAAGTAGTGTTATAGGTTTTTCCTGAAACTTTGTTTATATTATCCAAAATTGGAGACATGTTATCCCAAAATCTATGATATTTCACAATAATATCATATGCAGTCATACACACAAAACATTGAACAAACCTTTCAACTAAATGTGGACTTTCATCCTACTGAGTGGCGAGATCAAATGAAAGTTCTTTTGTTTTTTTCAAAATTTATTAGTTAACAAAGTTTCATGAAGATAGGAATTATGAATTTCATGAAATCAACTGAAGTGCCAAATTAACCCAAAAGAAACCTGTGTATGGCTATGAATCAACATGGACTGGAAGAGACAGGAAAATGGTCAAATTCACAGTAAAGTAACTCAAGACCACATTAACAGTTAATAAAGGGCTTAAACAGATAACCTACTACATAAAGCAAGTGCAATCGATTGCATGTGTCTAGTAACTTAGCAGCAGCTCAGGAATAAATACAACCATCACCACACAAATCAATCCTTTGGAATTTTGAAATATGAGGTGCATATTTACACTCTAAATTATGTCACAAATATTTTGTAACAGTAACATGAGAATTCTTTAATTAGTTCAGGAGTTGAGCATAAGATATGGATACCCAGATATATCCCTCTCATATCCTCATCACTTTACCTTTCACATTTCAGGCTGGGAAGTATAACTAGAGGCTCCCAGGAGCCTGAATCGCTCACCTGACATATGTGTCTGAAGTCAAGGTTATTAGGCATAACATAATAAGTTTGGTTTCAATTGGACTGATGGTGTCAGAGGATTTAACGTTTTCAATGTAATCAGGAAATGCCGTGAAAATAATCAATTTTGATGTTCTAAGGGGAATAACCCCTAAAAGGAAAGTTCCTACAGTGTTGATCCTATTACATATTTTGTAGATCTTGATGTGCTTATCAATATGCAATTTAAATTTCTCAAATATCTTATATATTTTCAAGATCACTGATCACTTTAACCCTGCCAGAATTTTGATATCTCTAGCTGTTTTTGAGTTATTTGCAAAAAACTGCAGTTTAACCCTTATGTTCTATTTTTAGCCATGGCGGCCATGTTTTAACTACGAATCTAAAATCCCCACATCAGTTCTAAACACTGAATGCTAATGAACAACCATACTAAGTTTGGTTTCAATCAGACTTATGGTATCAGAGAAGTTAACGTTTTAAAAAGTTTAAAACGACAGACAGACGGACGATGGACGCCAAGTGATGACAATAGCTCACATGACCTGTCAGGTGAGCTAAAAAGTTATACAGAGAGACATGAATATACATGTAAAAGATAGACAGGTTTAAGTAGATAAATATCTTTGGTTTTATTTATAATCTGTGATCTTAAAACATCTCTTACATAAAGAAATAAACATGTTGTTGTCTGTTGAAATCCAGTCACAGTTAATATTTCAAAAGCATATATATATAGTTTATAATAATCTTTTCCATTTGAACAAATGATAATTTCCACATTTTTCCATCAATCTTAAGAAAAAAATAGTTTTAACTCCTAAACAAAGATCGTTAATAAATGGATGTTCATATCAATATTTTATGTTAAAAATGTACATGTAAAATGGTTGACATTGTAAGCCCTATCCCCCATTACACTAATTTCACTATCAACAATTAAAACAGATAAAAAACATATATAAGACACTTGTTATCAACTATGAAGCACCAACATTTAAAATCTACAACCTTTCATAAGAAATAAATACATGCATTCATTAACAATTGAACAATATATTAAGACAATAATAAAATATAAATATAACGTTTAAGAACAAAGTCCTCATTTCAGCAAATAGATATACTACAGAAATAATATCTTCAAGTACATGTACATGTAAAAGAAAATCTGTCGAAGTCAAAAATGGACAGGAAGTAGGTGAGCAACAGACCTTGAAATCAAATCCCATGTTATGGGACCCCATCATGATGCTGTATACCAAATATCAAGTGGCTGTGATAAGAAGTTGCTAAGAAAACCCAAATTTTTTCCCCAACCGCCTGCCGCATGACATTCACCATTTTATAACCTGGATTTTTCACTCTGTGAAGTCCGACCAAAAAATGTAACATTTGAATGAATCATGACACTTCTTGAATTTGTTTTAATTGTTTGAACAAAATGTTGTGAGGGAAAACACCTTGTGTACTGACTAGATAAAATAAAATCATTTCAAAATTATACACATCAAACTACTAAGGGCTGTTCCAGCAAAACATACATTGGATGGGGGGAAGGCAATTTAAATTGCCACTATGGGTGGGCATTAGAAACTTGTGCAAGATTAATGAAAATGAGGTAAATTTAAAAATTTGCTTCTATGGGTGGTCACCCTGTCAAAAAAGTGCCTTCCCCTGGTCCCATGTTTGTTTTTCTGGAACAGCCCTAAATTACTACAATGTATATATCTTTTTAACATCTATTTATAATTGTGAAAGTACCTATAAATTCATGGGTATCAATTTTCATGGATTGGGAAACTGCATATTCATGGATTTTTGGACTTGTAGTTTTACCTAATTCTTTATTTAAAGCAATATTAAATTTCTTATGTAGGGAATCTTGTTTCATGGTTTGTCTGGTTACCATAAAAACTATGAAGATTGATAGCCCATAAAAATTGATACTTTCTTAGTAATTAACAACATATAAATCTCTGTTCTACACCCATAATTAAAGCACTAAATTTCATGCATTGACAAAAGACAGACTTCATAAGAATGAATTGAGAATACAACCAAAAAGAATCAAGAAAAAGAAAACAATATACACCATTTAACTTGTCAAAATTACACAGAAGCTAATAAGAATATAAAATGTGTCCATAGAACAAGAAAATGCTCTCCACTAAAACGATTAATTGGTCTTAAAGGGTGCAAACCAGTATAAATAGTTTGAATATTTAAAATTATGAATATTTTGAACCAACTCTGAACGGTTCTGAACTACAAACAAGGGAACACATTGAAAACATACAATTGTTTGCTTCCTTTTAAAAGCTGTTAAAGGCACTAAACATGCATAGACATATCATTTTAACTACATATATTTATATATAGTACAGTGTATCATATAATTTTATTTAAAAAGACCAAAATAGGAAAAGGCTGAAATGAAAGAATGTACAACAAAGAGGTGCTTTTTTAAAAGGACAGCTAATATGGTATAAGTTTGGGTTTTTTCACGGTAGTTTGCAATTCACAAAAATATAAACCTGCAAAAATTTAATTCCTTGAATATTATTTGTAAAGCATATACACACATATAAATAATCGCTAAAATTGAATTCCGCGAAAAAAAGATCTTCAAGATTTTTAAAAATCCATGAAATTTAGCTCCGGCATAAAAACAACTCATACAGTATTAACATTTATTAACTTATAGTGAATATTTTTCATATGAAGTAATTTTGGATGTTTTCATTCATTTTTCTTCAAAATGACGTCAGCGTGTAACAGTTAACGGTTTCACTCCTGGAACGAACTGTTCCATGCACGACGAGCGACGTAAAGGGTATTTTACGCAGTTGAATTACTATTTTTCTAAATATTTCATATTAATTAAAATAATAAAAATTATTCCCATGCCATTTCTCAACAGATTTTCATGCATAATTATCTGTAGTTTGTTTATTTGGAAATCCTAAAGAGAACCTCTTGATGCATTTTTATAGAACACACAGGAAAAACATAAAGCGCAAAATTCTTTTGACGTCACACTGTTGAACGAGCGCACACTCTCCCCATAATGTATTCTATAAGTTAATAAAACAGTTATTTAATGCCTGTTCATGGGGCAGTCAAACTATTATGCCCTCGGTGCGCAGGAGATGATTTAAGAACTGTTGCCTTCGCCCTGTGGCCTCAGGCAACAGTTCCTAAATCATCTCCAGCACCTTTGAATAATAGTTTTGACTGCTCCATGACAAGGCATTTAATAACTGTATACTGTGAACTATACATTAAAATGATATTTTTGTATTGAAGATTGAGAATTTGGTAAACAAAAAAACTTTTAACATATTGATTCCAATGACAAAACTATTATCTTCTTCATGCAAAAAAAGTTATTTCAAAAATTGACATGTTTGTATTTGATTTAACAACTTCACATAGTGGATAAATAAAAAAAAAATTTTCATATTCCATAGACAAGAAGAACACGTATATGATTTACACACATATGAAACAAAAGAAGATTCAAATAGAATGAAAAACAAAGATTAAAACATAATGATTATTGTATGTTATATCTAAATTACAATTAAATAAAAAATAAAACAGGAAAACCTATTAAACATATATAACAACCTTTAAACATTAAGAATAACATGTACAACAATAGACTAATAACTGCATAAACATTACATTCATTATTTCATGCTATTCAAATACATTAAAGCAAACAAAATATGTTTTTCACCCTGCAGTAATGGTTTACCCATCAAATATTCTTATAATATTGTTTGAAAACAAACATTAGGGCAAATGTAAATTGGCAAGACTACTTAATGTAAAGATTGATAGTTTCGAAAATAACACTATAAGAAAGACTAAGAATAACAATAAGTTTAATATGAAAAAAATTAAAGGAAGACATTTTCATCATTAAAAAGAAATTAACAAACATTACTTAAAGTAAAACAGAGATGAATGACAGTAGTTATGACCAATCAGAACATTGCACACAAAATCCATCCACCAATCATATCATTCAACACAAATCAGTCCACCAATCAGATCATGGTTCTTATTATGGTTAAATTTCTATATTTTGATGAATATCACAACTCGTCATGGGATTTCTAAAAAAAGAAAAAAAGTTGATCTCATATAGAAGTGTTCTAAGATTAGCATATATATTCTTTTTTAAATCCAGATTTCGACTCCCTGCGGGATTATCACATGCATGAATTTTTTAAGAATTCAACTAAAAATTGATACTTTACAATTCAAAGATTAAGCATTTGTGATCAATTAAGCAGTCATGATATTTCCCAATACAACTTACATGTATTTTTAAAAGTTGCCAAAATTATGATGAAATAAAACTTTCACGTTAATTCCCCAAGGTTAGCCCATTCCCTCATCAACACCTTTGTGTTGAAAAACACATCAAATCTATAAAATACCAGTTTAGATTTTTTTTAAATTTGTAAACCCTAAGGTTTTTTCTACCCAAGACATAAGTTGATCTTAGTCCAGTGAGGCATTTTTTGTTAATTATTCAATACTTTTCATATTCATATTGTGTTTGGCATTTCCAATCTTTGGGTAGAGCGCCTCTGGTGAGTCTTGAATAGACAAAAAGCATGTCAGGCATAGCAAAATCTATTGTTTGGAACTTTGTTGTTATTTTAATTTCATATCCAAGTGTGCTAAGATTTGCCTTGCAGGATTATTACATGTATGAAATTTTGACAGTTTTTTTCAACTAGTAAATTGATACTTTACAATTCAAAGATTAAGCATAATTCTATAATTTCCCACAATAACAACTTACATGTATTTTCAAAAGTTGCATTTGATTAAGCATTTGTTATTTATTAAGCAGTCATAATTTTATAATTTTTCACAATAACAGCTTACATGTATTTTCAAAAGTTGCTAAAATTATAATGAAATATAACTTTCAAAGGCTGCTGGCGGTTGTCCATTGTGATTTTTCTGAATTGCCGCTTGATTGTGGGCTGTGTTGCGTACACTTATTCCACAGCTCAATATTTCTATTTCAAATTCAAAAAATATACTGACCTTTTGAAGTCTATTCTTAATATAATTTACTATATAGTTAGCATCTAAGTTCTCTATATCTAAACCATAGGAACCCTGAAAATATAAAGTTGTAAAATTATCTGTTTAGTATCTTTATCAATATTTGTATTGGAAAGATCATCGGTTTAGGCTATCATATAATAATAACCAGATTCTCATCCAAATTTCTAGAAAATATGGGGAGGGCATGTGAATTTTATTTTTTATTGTAATCTGTTTTGGAAGAACGTGCTGCCATTTAAACAGAAATTTACCATAAATTAACATAATTTGCCAAAAAACCAAAATAAAATTTGTTGAAAGGGCTGAAAAATGCGGGGGGGGTGAGAATTGGTTGAATTTTAGTTCTCCGAGTTTAAAATTCACACTGTAATAATAATGTCAATAAACTTCAATGAAAGATAAATATATTCACTCTGTTCAATTTTCACCCTAGCAATGTCAAAAGCAAAAATTGTGAAAATTAACTGCCCCAAAATATTCTGGTTTACAGTGTGTGATCTTGAACTTTGACCTTATTCAAAATCAATAGGTATACTCCTTACCTCAAGAGCTTTTATTACACAGTTAGATGGACAGAAACCAAAATTCTATAGGCAGTTCACTGATTTCATAAAATGAGAGGGGAAGAAATATCTATATTTTTTATTAGGATTTTTAATATGTTAACAGGGAATATGTGAGCCAATGCCCATTCAGTATACCCTGCTGTTATTAGTTGGTAAACAGGAAGTGGATATCTGACAAACCCAATTTCTGTAAAGAATCTCATACTGAAGACAAATTAAGATTGTAAAATGAAGAACTGAAAAATTCTCTCCTTTTTAGCCTCTTTCTCATGATTTGCCAGATGAGCAGGCATCTAAAGTAATTACCTGAGAAACACCCTGCTTCTTTGCCCCTTTATAAAACTTTACAGTAGGGTAGGCATGAACTCCAGCTTGTTGACACAGGGCGGGTTCTTCATCACAGTTGACCTTGCCTGCCCTAGCTATGCCCTCTACTGACTGAAATACACATGTAACAGATTTTTTATTGATGGGGAATGAAAATTTTAGAAATGATAGGTATTTTGCTTCAGAACAGTTTTTATGCTCACTGTTCACATTAAACTTGTTTTTATTGGTTCCCTATGAAGACCTTCAGCTGTCTAAAATACACATGCAACAAAGCTTACTTTCATTCATACTAAAATTGAGCTCAGTCTTCTAAGGGGAAATGTATGTCATGCATGTTTTAACTATTGCAGGGCTGCCAACCTTCCCAACTTTCAGAGGTTGTCTTGTTTCTTTTGTCTTTATTTTTAATACATATGATGTGAAACATGAAGGAAATAATTAAAAACCCAATTTAAAAAATTTATAAGTTGGCAGCCCTGCTTGAGGGTAATACTGCAAGTAGATATGCCACAACGATGATACATTGGGTAGAATATCATATTATAGCAGTTCTTATATGTGAAAGTTGAAATCCTTTTCTTTTAAGTAAATCTTGATCATCAGATGATGGCCACACCAAAATGTATCTTATCCTTTTAAGTAAACCTTACCTCAGCTATTTGGGCAAATTCTGGTTTGAACACTTGGCAATGTCCACACCAAGGTGCAAAGAAATCTATCACCCAAGGTTCAGTGCTAGGTAAGACATCGTTATAGAAGTCTTGGTATGTTATCGTCTCCACTTTAGACGGGAGGAAATCGTAGGCCCAGCCCTTCAGTGATTGGGCGTCTCTGTTCCAACCATTATAAGAGCTGAAAAAGTTAAAATAAAACAAAATGAGAGTTGAATAATCTTTTATTCTTCTTTGTTTATGTAACAACATGGAAATTTTCAATAGGTAATAAGGCATTGAACATTAATTTTGCATGAGTTTGAATAGCCTGTATGATTTATCTAAACTTTAAATTTAAAATCAGTGCCAGTAATTTGAATGCAGATAAATTTGTTATTGCAAAATCAGCAAAAAATAACACTCAAACAAAAAATTTTCATATTGCATTAATTAATTTTTTTTTGTAAAGTTGGACACTGAGAAATTTTACCGTAAATAACTCGCATTCAATTCATCATGGAGACATGAACACATGTTTTTTTTTAAATGGAATATTGTTCTGAAAGTACCCTTCAAGACCCTCACCATACTTACAAAAAGCTTCCAGTTGGAGGCCCCACAGGGTACAGCCGAGTTGACATTGTTATTCTGACAGAACCACTGGTTATTAGGGTTGGCACAGTCAACTTGTCTTATACTTATGTTTCACCCTTCAAGACCCTCATTATACTTACAAGAAACTCCCCGTAGGAGGCCCCACAGGGTACAGCCTGATGGTTGGGTATGAGTGGACATTGTTATTCTGACAGAACCACTGGATATTAGGGTTGGCACAGTCCACTTGTCCTGAATGGATGATTCCCCTTTAAAGACCCTCACTATACTTACAAGAAACTCCCCGTAGGAGGCCCCACAGGGTACAGTCTAATGGTAGGGTAGGAGTGGACATTGTTATTTTGGCAAAACCACTGGTTATTAGGGTTGGCACAGTCCACTTGTCCTACGTGGATGTTCCTATTCTCCTTAACTAACTGAAATTGAATATAAGAACGATGGTAGTTAAAATCTAATGGCACCAAAAACAGCTGGATCACAATTTACTAATCATTTCTATTAAGTATCACAAACCACACATTTTATAACTAATAAGAATTTTTCTTTTGAATTTTTGTAAATCTCAAAAGCATGTTTGCTACTATTATTTTAAAATACCTTAGCTAATCTCCTCAACTCTGAAGCTACCTGTTGACAGGGACCACACCAGTTGCCAAACCTTCTCCAAATTTTTACTACATTATTACCCTTGCCCCTAACAAGAGAACCTCTTACCTTATCCCCCTACCCCAGCAACAGCCTCTCTTCTCACCTTAGCTAATCTCCTCCACTCTGGAGCCAACTGTTGACAGGGTCCGCACCAGTTCGCAAACCAGTCCACCAACCAGATCTCTTCCTCTTTCTTACCAAGTACTCTTTCCTGGAACATGGCCTCATCCAGAATTACCACAGGGGGATTCATAGTGTCCTAAAATAGATACAAGGTATAAATAATCAAAGGGGGATTCCTCAAATATGGCCTTATCTAGTATGACCACAGGGGGTTCATAGATAGTGTCCTAAAATAGATACAAGATATTAATAATCAAAGGAGAATTCCTGGAACATCTAGGATAATCACAGGGGGGGGATTCATAGTGTCCTAAAAATAGAATAAAGATATAAATAACCAAAAGAAGATTGATTGTGTCCAAAAATAGAATCAGAATATAAATAGCCACAGGGTAATTCCTTGAACATCTTGTATCACCACAGGGAGGTTCATAGTGTTCTTTAAAAAAATAAAGAAGGAATGTGTCCATGGGACACGGATGCCCCCGCTAGGCCCCAAACAGGAAGTAGATGTCTGACGGACATGAAAGTCGCTTAGGACATACAGTTTGTCATACTGAACCATCCTACCAAGTTTCAAATCATTCTCATGTATGGTTCCTGAGAAAATCTTGACGGAAATTTTCAAGTCATGTTCACATATTTTCACATGGCCTAAGTCCCAAACAGGAAGTAGATGTCCGGCAGGTCTTAAAATCACTTAGGACGTACTGTTTATCATACTGAACCAACCTACCAAGTTTCAAGTCATTCTCATGTAGGGTTGCTGAGAAAAGCTTGACGGAAATTTTCATAGTCATGTTCACATATTTTCACATGGCCTAAGTCCCAAACAGGAAGTAGATGTCCGACAGGTCTCAAAATAGCTTAGGACGTACTGTTTGTCATACTGAACCATCCTACCAAGTTTCAAGTCATTCTCATGTACGGTTGCTGAGAAAAGCATGACGGAAATTCGTACGGACGGACATGAGTAAAACTTAATGCCCCCCCGACATGTCGTCGCGGGGGCATAAAAATAGAACAAAAAATAAATAACCAAAGGGGGGTTAAGCTTTATCCAGTTTACCTACAGGGGGAATTATACTGTCCTTGAAATAGAAAAGAAAGTATAAATAAAGGACGTTTGATGCTATCCTTTAAAGACTTGAGGTTTAATCAATCAGGGGGAATTATTAGTGTTTTAACTAGAATGGTGGTCATCCATGATAGACATATGTCGCCTGTGTCTGAAAATTTTCCATTAACAGGAAGTAGATGAGTAACTGGTATAGTACTGAAGGAGGAAGCTACATGCCAAATATCAAGAAGCTGTGACATGTAGCTGCCTGAAAAACTGTGACAGAAATTTTTATTGATGCTGCAGGATGCTGGACTCAGGACAGAGGACAATGCAAGAAAATGGATAGTGTCAAAGTGACTCCTACATGTCACTTTGCAACAATTTACAGGCGACATAAAAATACTGTATAATCATTTATTTTCGTGGGGAAAAAATTTTGTGGTTTAGTGCACAAAACTGAATTGGTTGGGACAAATTTTCGTGGATTTTTTATTTTGATATACACTCTTAATCTCGTGGGGATTTAATTTTTTTGCTTGCTGTACATAAAAGTTTCAAAAAAAAACTTAAACAAGTTTTTTTTTTTCATCCAAACCTTGAATTGTGATCTTACCAATATAAACTCTACAATGTGTCCTGCTGAGTGAGCTCCATTATACTGATGTGGAATGGTATTGTTATATAAAATTGTTGTAGGATAGGATCTAATGTTGTACTGCAAAAAAATCAAAATTTATTACATCAATTTTAGCAAGCTGTATTATCAAAATTTCATTTGTTTTTTTATTTACTTTATACATGCATAAGTAACTGTGATATTTGCAATTTTATGGTAATGTTGTAAATAAAGCGACCAACATACAACACAACTTTTAAATGGAATTGATTAAAAAATGCTCTTCACTCACTAAGTTAAAAGCTTAATAGAGCTTATGTTTACTGTTATAAATGTACCGAATTCAAATAAAGTTTTCGTATTCGTATTCGTACATGTATAAGTCTTATTTGGTATTTTTAACTTCATGGTCTGCAGAATGATTCTCACTAAAAATTCATAGTTTTCTATTCACTTTAATGCAGCATCTTGCAACTTTATTCCACACTCCATTGTTTAATAATAATGTGAAGATAAATCACTGGTTACCAAAAGAAATATCTAAGGAATCCTGAACAATCCTTAATTACAATGACGTGAGAGCCAAAATAAAAGCTTGCCAACTGACACAGTCTGTTATGTATTGTACATACAACTGTTCCTAACCAGGTTCAAAAGACATTAATCATGGATTGAACAAGGTTTATGGCTACAAACTTTACACTAACATTCAAATAATGACCAACTTACTGACTGACATAGTCTGTTGTGTATCGTACAATCAACTGTTCCAAACCCTACATTCGTATCATGGTAGTCTCTTGCAGCTTTTCTAAACTCTGGTAACAATCTCATACAAGGAGGACACCACTGAAATAATATACATAAGTTTACATTCAGTACCATGATTAAAGGAACAGTCAATTAACTATTGTAGAATATAAAGTTATCACTCTAGTTGCAGTCGAGGGAATTAGGATTTATTTGGGCGTAGGACATTAAGTCCCATCATTGGTCAAGATTCACAGCACCAAAACAAAATATTTATGATCAATATCACATTATTTTTGAACTACTGCTAACTTCTTTTGGTCATTCCAACCTGTGAAAGGCACAAAACACCAGACCAAATGAGTTTTTACAGGCCTAGGTCTGTGGGTTTGTGCTTATTTCCATTACTGTAGTTGGTGTGTGATCAACTCATTAGCTTCTCTTACCCAGAAAGTAAGGTCTATAATATCAAATATTAATTCAAACACTAAAACATATTGCATATTACATGTACAAGAAAAAGCTGGTGAATTTACCATGAGGCTCTGACAGGTTTAAAACTACCTGTAACCTGAAAGTTTTTTAGGGATGTTATCCATCCCTAAAAACTTACAAAAAATCTGTCTAAGTCAAAAATGGCCAGATTTTGTTAAACAGGAAGTAGGTGAAAGGCAGACCTGAAATCGAATCCCATAGTATGGAAACCCATGCTGATGCTGCATACCAATTATCAAGATGCTGTGATTAGTAGTTTCTGAGAAAACTGTTACAAAAATTATTGAAAAACTCATGATCATTAACAAAGACGGATTTAGAACCTGCGTGCTGGGCACGCGCCCTTCCATTTGACAGGAAAATTTGGTTAGGAACTGTACGAAACAAGAGGTCCCAGAAGATTCTTTTTTTTAAATTGCACGCCCTCCCGTTTGAAAATTTCTGGATTCGCCACAGATTAATACTCACTGGAGCAAAGAAATCGATGAACCACATCTTAGTACTAGCTGGGCCTACTCTGTGAGACTCAAAATCTGTGGGAGTCAGAGACTCCATTCTGGTATTCATACTGTCTTTGGCAAAGGCACTCACATCATGGGCTGTCTGTCTGCCTGTAATAAATTGACAATAAAAAATACAAATTTAAGTTCATTTTTGCCTACAAAAACGATGTCTCCTCCCTAGAAAAAGTTCTAAGTTCAAAGGGCCATAACTCCCACAAAAATTTGAGAATCAAAATTTCCTGATAATATGCACAACTACATATGGTGTACTTCCTATTTACCAAGTTTCATTGAATTTGGTTCAATAGTTTCAGAGGAGTTGCGCTGACAAGACTATACATGAGGATTTTCAGCAATTTTCTACGTTCAAAGGGCCATAACTCCCACAAAAATTTGAGGATCAAAATTTCCTGGTCATACATGTATGTTGTATATCCTACATACTACGTTTCATTAAATTTGGTTCTGTAGTTTCAGAGGAGTTGCGCTGACAAACTTTGTGACGGATGGAAAAAAACAATATGTCTCCCAACAAAAGTTGTTTTTTTTAAGTTGCAGATAAGAGATACCCTGAGATATAATGAACAGAAGGTTCCAAATGTTGTCAGATCATTGTTCCTGTCCAGCAAAATTCTAGTCCGTCAATTATATTGTACCTCACTGATGTCCCCCCTTATTGTTGGGTTGCTATGTTTTGTTATTTTCAGTGGTAAACTTTGTTCAGATCTTACAGTTTTTTCTTATATAACTCATTTTACAAGTTGTTAATGAAACTTGATTTATTTTTGTAAGTTGGGAATTAAGTAAGTTATAAATACCATAATAAATCTCAAATCCTCCTGTTTCTTTGTAGATGACAAAAGATGGAAACTTCTTAATGTGTAGCTGGTTGCACTTTGATCTTAACTTCTGACAATTAACTCTACCAATCTAAAATAAATAGATAAATTATGAAATTCAATACAAAAAAGCTTTGGGTTTTTTATTTTGCCCTTTTGAGGCACAGCAGCTTAATTGACTAGTTAAATACCTTTTCTTACATCTTTTATTAATCATTATATCATTACATACTTCATGTACTTATTCATTTTTGTGCTCTTAATCACAAATTTCATCCCAACGAAATTATATGCCTATATACCTTCGTAGATTTCAAATCTGAATCTAAACTTACAATAAAACCGGAATACTTCGCAACATTCATTTTTAATTGTCATGCAGGCAATGTATGATAGTATTTGTTAGCTTTCTTTGTCAGATTGGTGTGTAACTTGTTGATTACCCCCCACATGTGGACTTCAATACACAGGTGTAGCGGTATCAACATTTAGCATAGAATTCCACTTACACCAGTGCTAAGGGCTGTGCTAAACTTGCAGTAAGGTGTGAGCGTGTACTCCACACTGAAGGCATCAGTATGACTTTAGAATGAAAAACAGCAATAAAAGAGTTATTCCTTAGCTTTGTTTAAATATTTATCATTTGATTATGTGCCATCCATAACTCTTCATGTTTAGATTGCTATGAGTTTCTGGGATTATCCTTATCTTCAAACCGAGAGTAATACCTTCTTTTGTCTAAACTGACTACAAATTTCAAAGATAATTCATATACAATAATACCTGAATACCTTCCAGCATGGCTGGCAGTTTTCTTAACTCGATATCCTCATCCTGATCCCCTTCAACAAAATGTAGTAACCATGGCTCTGACTGCCCCACTTGTAAACTATCTATGATCAGCTAAAACAAATTGTGATCTAAATGTAAATGTGAACATGTTTTGCATGATATTTTTTTTAATTACTGAAACATAAAAAAATTCTTTGGTTTAATATTTCATTTCTTTATTTAATGAACTTCTGATGTCAACTGTTTTGTAAGGGTATACTTATATTTGAAAACGGAATTCAATTACTTGTATAAATTTGTTATTTACTTGACAAGATTCAAACAACTTTTACCTGTAAAGTATCAGCATCCATATTGTCTACATCAGGTAACCATGACAACACACTGTGGGCAATGTCTTGTGCATTCAAACTTGTTATTTTCTAGAAATAAATTTAAATCAAAATTTACTACATTACTTTTCAAAGGTGATAATAGTAATGACAATAAGTGAAGAACAATAAAAAGAAATTCAAATCTTTCCAATGTGTTAAAAACTCATAAAAGAGATGATGTTTTGAGCTATTTTATAGCAGTGTAGGAATTATCACTTTGAAGTTCATGTGAGACCATTTTTCTGTTTAAGAAATACTGTTTATTAAGTCTTCATTGTGTTTTTTTTTTTAAAGTTTCATGGTTCTTACTTTGATATTGAAATGCCCCTTGAGTGCTTCTTTGGTTCTTTTGTTTACTGGGTACTATAAATTGTATAAAAAAATCTGTCAAAGGCAAAAATGGCCAGATTTCGTTAAATAGGAAGTAGGTGAGTGACAGACCTTAAATTGAATCCAACTTTATGGGACCATACCCTGATGCTGTATACAAAATATCAAATGGCTATGATAAGAAGTTGCAGAAAAAACTGTTACAAAAATTTCTTACCTGCCCATCCACCACCCAACATTCACTTTTCCATAACCCGGATTTTCACTCTGGATTTTCACGCCAGACTATTTTTTGAAATTTTAGATAGGATATCATGACTATACCTTTCCTTCACCTTTCTCCACACGGCTGTTGATATAGTAATATGTCCCATCCTCCACCCCAAGATTCTCACACAATGTTTTTCTATACTGGCATTTCACAGAACCAACATTCACCAGATCTTCCTATGATAGAAAATAAAACAAGAATACCACTGTCAAAGTAAAAAATGGCCGGATTTTGTTTAACAGGAAGTAGGTGAGCGACATACCTGAAATCATATCCCACGTTATGGGACCCTGCCCTGGTGCTGTATACCAAATATCAAGTGGGTGTGATTAGTAGTTGCTGAGAAAACTGTTACGAAAATTTCTTCCCCGCCTGCATGCTGCCTGCTGTCCGCTGCCTGCCCAACATTCATCATTTTATAACCCGGATTTTTCACTCCATGAATATGGAAAAGTTTATTTCACATGTTAAAGGAAAAAGGCCAAATTGCTAAATGGTGAGCAACAACTGAAGGCTGCTGGGTGTTTTCCATTGTATTTTTTTATTGGTACTGATTAATGGAGGCTGTGTCATGCACACTTATTCTATCTTCGTTTTAATCTATAACAAACATTTATATTTGTAAGAAATGGCTCATTGCTAAGTTTTGCTGTTTTGTTGCATGCATTATCATTGTGTGAAATTTCCAATAAAAATAGGTAACATTGATTAGTATGCAATATACAAATCATCCATCCATGGTTTGAAATAGTTTTCAATATTTGAATGATTGATTTGTCATGTTTTCCAATTATCTATACAATAAATAATATCAAAATAATTTAGGGTAACAAATAACAATTTTTAAGTCACTCGTGTCGAATAACCTTACCTAGGGATTAAACAAGTTCCACACTCATTTAATCCCTGTGTTATTCGACACTTGTGGCATTAAATTGACATTCACCACCCTCGTTAGTTTTCCTATGATGTATGTACTTACTAAAATGGCAGCCAATTTGGTTTTAGTTGATGTTGAGATACAGTCTACAATATAATATATGTGAAATAAATATAGATGAAATATCGTGATTTCCCAGTTAAATAAATTTCTAGATTTTTATGGAGCTACAGGATTTAACTCGTGTGCGAACTTATCTAAACCTCGTGAAGTTTTCCGCGAAAAATATGTAACATAGATTAGTGCACAATGCACAATACAACAATCAATAATATATTTCGTTTTCATTATTTTGATGATCTATTTGTCATGCTTATCCAAATTATCAATATAATAAATAACTAATTCGGGGTGACGAATAAAATTATAATGTCACTCGTGTCAAATAACACTAGGGAATTCAACTCATGCGTGGAAGTTGAATCCTTGCGTTATTTGAGACTCGTGACATTTAAATTGATATTCGCCACCCCTCATTAGTTCTACTATAATTATCTAAGCAATCAATATTGACTTGCAACTAATTTTGACAAAACATGTACTGTAGAAGTATAAATTTTTGTGTGGGGTTATTTCTTCTTGATTTGCAATAACAATATATCAGTGAAAATACCCATGATGTGACTGGATCATTCCATAAGTAAATAGTATAAATGATCAAAAGAAACATGAATTTATCCCCTACAGTAACACGAAAGGTTCACTTTACCGAAATGCGAAAATATCCATGTTTACAGTACAGTACATTTTCTTCATACGCAATAAAAGATATAAGATTACAATTTCTTCGTTACTTAAGTTCAGTTTTAATTTAAAACTTTTGCTAATTTCATCACTTCAAAGAGCTGTGAAGTAAAAAATGAAACTAAATAATAAATTTATTAAAAAGATGGAATATTTTCAGAACAGAAAACACAAAAGTTTAAAAACAGCCAAAAATTTCCCTTTACTAAATATCTTAAAATAATAAATAATTTTTACAAGGACTTAAACTTGAATGTTTTGAAGCGTTTCTACCTCCATTATCAGAACAGAATGATATTAGCCATGGTTTGTCGTTCTCCTCTATTTCAGCCTCTGTACGTATATCATGTACATCAGCCTGGACTTACCTCCATTATCAGAACAGAATGATATCAGCCATGGTTTGCCGTTCTCCTCTATTTCAGCCTCTGTACGTATATCATGTACATCAGTCTGGACTTACCTCCATTATCAGAACAGAATGATATCAACCATGGTTTGCCGTTCTCCTCTATTTCAGCCTCTGTACGTATATCATGTACATCAGCCTGGACTTACCTCCATTATCAGAACAGAATGATATCAGCCATGGTCTGCGGTTCTCCTCTATTTCAGCCTCTGTACGTATATCATGTACATCAGCCTGGACTTACCTCCATTATCAGAACAGAATGATATCAGCCATGGTTTGTCGTTCTCCTCTATTTCAGCCTCTGTACGTATATCATGTACATCAGCCTGGACTTACCTCCATTATCAGAACAGAATGATATCAGCCATGGTTTGCCGTTCTCCTCTATTTCAGCCTCTGTACGTATATCATGTACATCAGTCTGGACTTACCTCCATTATCAGAACAGAATGATATCAGCCATGGTTTGCCGTTCTCCTCTATTTCAGCCTCTGTACGTATATCATGTACATCAGCCTGGACTTACCTCCATTATCAGAACAGAATGATATCAGCCATGGTTTGCCGTTCTCCTCTATTTCAGCCTCTGTACGTATATCATGTACATCAGCCTGGACTTACCTCCATTATCAGAACAGAATGATATCAGCCATGGTTTGCCGTTCTCCTCTATTTCAGCCTCTGTACGTATATCATGTACATCAGCCTGGACTTACCTCCATTATCAGAACAGAATGATATCAGCCATGGTTTGCCGTTCTCCTCTATTTCAGCCTCTGTATGTATATCATGTACGTCAGCCTGGACTTACCTCCATTATCAGAACAGAATGATATCAGCCATGGTTTGCTGTTCTCTTCTATTTCAGCCTCTGTACGTATATCATGTACGTCAGCCTGGACTTACCTCCATTATCAGAACAGAATGATATTAGCCATGGTTTGCCGTTCTCCTCTATTTCAGCCTCTGTACGTATATCATGTACGTCAGCCTGGACTTACCTCCATTATCAGAACAGAATGATATCAGCCATGGTTTGCCGTTCTCCTCTATTTCAGCCTCTGTACGTATATCATGTACATCAGCCTGGACTTACCTCCATTATCAGAACAGAATGATATCAGCCATGGTTTACCGTTCTCCTCTATTTCAGCCTCTGTACGTATATCATGTACATCAGCCTGGACTTACCTCCATTATCAGAACAGAATGATATCAGCCATGGTTTGCCGTTCTCCTCTATTTCAGTATCTGTACGTATATCATGTACGTCAGCCTGGACTTACCTCCATTATCAGAACAGAATGATATCAGCCATGGTTTGTCGTTCTCCTCTATTTCAGCCTCTGTACGTATATCATGTACATCAGCCTGGACTTACCTCCATTATCAGAACAGAATGATATCAGCCATGGTTTGTCGTTCTCCTCTATTTCAGCCTCTGTACGTATATCATGTACATCAGTCTGGACTTACCTCCATTATCAGAACAGAATGATATCAGCCATGGTTTGCTGTTCTCCTCTATTTCAGCCTCTGTACGTATATCATGTACATCAGCCTGGACTTACCTCCATTATCAGAACAGAATGATATCAGCCATGGTTTGCCGTTCTCCTCTATTTCAGCCTCTGTACGTATATCATGTACATCAGCCTGGACTTACCTCCATTATCAGAACAGAATGATATCAGCCATGGTTTGCCGTTCTCCTCTATTTCAGCCTCTGTACGTATATCATGTACATCAGCCTGGACTTACCTCCATTATCAGAACAGAATGATATCAGCCATGGTTTGCTGTTCTCCTCTATTTCAGCCTCTGTACGTATATCATGTACGTCAGCCTGGACTTACCTCCATTATCAGAACAGAATGATATCAGCCATGGTTTGCCGTTCTCCTCTATTTCAGCCTCTGTACGTATATCATGTACGTCAGCCTGGACTTACCTCCATTATCAGAACAGAATGATATCAGCCATGGTTTGCCGTTCTCCTCTATTTCAGCCTCTGTACGTATATCATGTACGTCAGCCTGGACTTACCTCCATTATCAGAACAGAATGATATCAGCCATGGTTAGCCGTTCTCCTCTATTTCAGCCTCTGTACGTATATCATGTACATCAGCCTGGACTTACCTCCATTATCAGAACAGAATGATATCAGCCATGGTTTACCGTTCTCCTCTATTTCAGCCTCTGTACGTATATCATGTACATCAGCCTGGACTTACCTCCATTATCAGAACAGAATGATATCAGCCATGGTTTGCCGTTCTCCTCTATTTCTACCTCTGTACGTATATCATGTACATCAGCCTGGACTTACCTCCATTATCAGAACAGAATGATATCAGCCATGGTTTGCCGTTCTCCTCTATTTCTACCTCTGTACGTATATCATGTACATCAGCCTGGACTTACCTCCATTATCAGAACAGAATGATATCAGCCATGGTTTGCCGTTCTCCTCTATTTCACCCTCTGTACGTATATCATGTACGTCAGCCTGGACTTACCTCCATTATCAGAACAGAATGATATCAGCCATGGTTTGCCGTTCTCCTCTATTTCAGCCTCTGTACGTATATCATGTACGTCAGCCTGGACTTACCTCCATTATCAGAACAGAATGATATCAGCCATGGTTTGCCGTTCTCCTCTATTTCACCCTCTGTACGTATATCATGTACATCAGCCTGGACTTACCTCCATTATCAGAACAGAATGATATCAGCCATGGTTTGTCGTTCTCCTCTATTTCAGCCTCTGTACGTATATCATGTACATCAGCCTGGACTTACCTCCATTATCAGAACAGAATGATATCAGCCATGGTTTGTCGTTCTCCTCTATTTCAGCCTCTGTACTATATCATGTACGTCAGCCTGGACTTACCTCCATTATCAGAACAGAATGATATCAGCCATGGTTTGCCGTTCTCCTCTATTTCAGCCTCTGTACGTATATCATGTACATCAGCCTGGACTTACCTCCATTATCAGAACAGAATGATATCAGCCATGGTTTGCTGTTCTCCTCTATTTCAGCCTCTGTACGTATATCATGTACATCAGCCTGGACTTACCTCCATTATCAGAACAGAATGATATCAGCCATGGTTTGCTGTTCTCCTCTATTTCAGCCTCTGTACGTATATCATGTACGTCAGGCTGGACTTACCTCCATTATCAGAACAGAATGATATCAGCCATGGTTTGCCGTTCTCCTCTATTTCAGCCTCTGTATGTATATCATGTACATCAGCCTGGACTTACCTCCATTATCAGAACAGAATGATATCAGCCATGGTTTGCCGTTCTCCTCTATTTCTGTCTCTGTACGTATATCATGTACATCAGCCTGGACTTACCTCCATTATCAGAACAGAATGATATCAGCCATGGTTTGCCGTTCTCCTCTATTTCAGCCTCTGTACGTATATCATGTACGTCAGCCTGGACTTACCTCCATTATCAGAACAGAATGATATCAGCCATGGTTTGCCGTTCTCCTCTATTTCAGCCTCTGTACGTATATCATGTACATCAGCCTGGACTTACCTCCATTATCAGAACAGAATGATATCAGCAATGGTTTGCCGTTCTCCTCTATTTCAGCCTCTGTACGTATATCATGTACATCAGCCTGGACTTACCTCCATTATCAGAACAGAATGATATCAGCCATGGTTTGCCGTTCTCCTCTATTTCAGCCTCTGTACGTATATCATGTACGTCAGCCTGGACTTACCTCCATTATCAGAACAGAATGATATCAGCCATGGTTTGCCGTTCTCCTCTATTTCAGTCTCTGTATGTATATCATGTACGTCAGCCTAGACTTACCTCCATTATCAGAACAGAATGATATCAGCCATGGTTTGCCGTTCTCCTCTATTTCAGCCTCTGTACGTATATCATGTACATCAGCCTGGACTTACCTCCATTATCAGAACAGAATGATATCAGCCACGGTTTGTCATTCTCCTCTATTTCAGCCTCTGTACGTATATCATGTACATCAGCCTGGACTTACCTCCATTATCAGAACAGAATGATATCAGCCATGGTTTGCCGTTCTCCTCTATTTCAGCCTCTGTACGTATATCATGTACATCAGCCTGGACTTACCTCCATCATCAGAACAGAATGATATCAGCCATGGTTTGCCGTTCTCCTCTATTTCTACCTCTGTACGTATATCATGTACGTCAGCCTGGACTTACCTCCATTATCAGAACAGAATGATATCAGCCATGGTTTGCCGTTCTCCTCTATTTCAGCCTCTGTACGTATATCATGTACATCAGCATAGACTTACCTCCATTATCAGAACAGAATGATATCAGCCATGGTTTGTCGTTCTCCTCTATTTCAGCCTCTGTACGTATATCATGTACGTCAGCCTGGACTTACCTCCATTATCAGAACAGAATGATATCAGCCATGGTTTGTCGTTCTCCTCTATTTCAGCCTCTGTACGTATATCATGTACATCAGCCTGGACTTACCTCCATTATCAGAACAGAATGATATCAGCCATGGTTTGCCATTCTCCCCTATTTCAGCCTCTGTACGTATATCATGTACGTCAGCCTGGACTTACCTCCATTATCAGAACAGAATGATATCAGCCATGGTTTGCCGTTCTCCTCTATTTCAGCCTCTGTATGTATATCATGTACATCAGCCTGGACTTACCTCCATTATCAGAACAGAATGATATCAGCCATGGTTTGCCTTTCTCCTCTATTTCAGCCTCTGTAGGTATATCATGTACGTCAGTCTGGACTTACCTCCATTATCAGAACAGAATGATATCAGCCATGGTTTGCCTTTCTCCTCTATTTCAGCCTCTGTAGGTATATCATGTACGTCAGCCTGGACTTACCTCCATTATCAGAACAGAATGATATCAGCCATGGTTTGCTGTTCTCCTCTATTTCAGCCTCTGTACGTATATCATGTACATCAGCCTGGACTTACCTCCATTATCAGAACAGAATGATATCAGCCATGGTTTGCCGTTCTCCTCTATTTCAGCCTCTGTACGTATATCATGTACATCAGCCTGGACTTACCTCCATTATCAGAACAGAATGATATCAGCCATGGTTTGCTGTTCTCCTCTATTTCAGCCTCTGTATGTATATCATGTACATCAGCCTGGACTTACCTCCATTATCAGAACAGAATGATATCAGCCATGGTTTGTCGTTCTCCTCTATTTCAGCCTCTGTACGTATATCATGTACATCAGCCTGGACTTACCTCCATTATCAGAACAGAATGATATTAGCCATGGTTTGCCGTTCTCCTCTATTTCAGCCTCTGTACGTATATCATGTACATCAGCCTGGACTTACCTCCATTATCAGAACAGAATGATATCAGCCATGGTTTGCTGTTCTCCTCTATTTCAGCCTCTGTACGTATATCATGTACGTCAGCCTGGACTTACCTCCATTATCAGAACAGAATGATATCAGCCATGGTTTGCCGTTCTCCTCTATTTCAGCCTCTGTACGTATATCATGTACATCAGCCTGGACTTACCCCCATTATCAGAACAGAATGATATCAGCCATGGTTTGTCGTTCTCCTCTATTTCAGCCTCTGTACGTATATCATGTACATCAGCCTGGACTTACCTCCATTATCAGAACAGAATGATATCAGCCATGGTTTGCCGTTCTCCTCTATTTCAGCCTCTGTACGTATATCATGTACATCAGCCTGGACTTACCTCCATTATCAGAACAGAATGATATCAGCCATGGTTTGCCGTTCTCCTCTATTTCTACCTCTGTACGTATATCATGTACATCAGCCTGGACTTACCTCCATTATCAGAACAGAATGATATCAGCCATGGTTTGCCGTTCTCCTCTATTTCAGCCTCTGTACGTATATCATGTACATCAGCCTGGACTTACCTCCATTATCAGAACAGAATGATATCAGCCATGGTTTGCCGTTCTCCTCTATTTCAGCCTCTGTACGTATATCATGTATGTCAGCCTGGACTTACCTCCATTATCAGAACAGAATGATATCAGCCATGGTCTGCGGTTCTCCTCTATTTCAGCCTCTGTACGTATATCATGTACATCAGCCTGGACTTACCTCCACTATCAGAACAGAATGATATCAGTCATGGTTTTCCGTTCTCCTCTATTTCAGCCTCTGTACGTATATCATGTACATCAGCCTGGACTTACCTCCATTATCAGAACAGAATGATATTAGCCATGGTTTGCCGTTCTCCTCTATTTCAGCCTCTGTATGTATATCATGTACATCAGCCTGGACTTACCTCCATTATCAGAACAGAATGATATCAGCCATGGTTTGTCATTCTCCTCTATTTCTGCCTCTGTACGTATATCATGTACATCAGCCTGGACTTACCTCCATTATCAGAACAGAATGATATCAGCCACGGTTTGCTGTTCTCCTCTATTTCAGCCTCTGTACGTATATCATGTACATCAGCCTGGACTTACCTCCATTATCAGAACAGAATGATATCAGCCATGGTTTGCCGTTCTCCTCTATTTCAGCCTCTGTACGTATATCATGTACATCAGCCTGGACTTACCTCCATTATCAGAACAGAATGATATCAGCCATGGTTTGTCGTTCTCCTCTATTTCAGCCTCTGTATGTATATCATGTACATCAGCCTGGACTTACCTCCATTATCAGAACAGAATGATATCAGCCATGGTTTGTCGTTCTCCTCTATTTCAGCCTCTGTACGTATATCATGTACATCAGCCTGGACTTACCTCCATTATCAGAACAGAATGATATCAGCCATGGTTTGCCGTTCTCCTCTATTTCAGCCTCTGTACGTATATCATGTACGTCAGCCTGGACTTACCTCCATTATCAGAACAGAATGATATCAGCCATGGTTTGCTGTTCTCCTCTATTTCAGCCTCTGTACGTATATCATGTACATCAGCCTGGACTTACCTCCATTATCAGAACAGAATGATATCAGCCATGGTTTGCCGTTCTCCTCTATTTCAGCCTCTGTACGTATATCATGTACATCAGCCTGGACTTACCTCCATTATCAGAACAGAATGATATCAGCCATGGTTTGCCGTTCTCCTCTATTTCAGCCTCTGTATGTATATCATGTACATCAGCCTGGACTTACCTCCATTATCAGAACAGAATGATATCAGCCATGGTTTGTCGTTCTCCTCTATTTCAGCCTCTGTACGTATATCATGTACATCAGCCTGGACTTACCTCCATTATCAGAACAGAATGATATTAGCCATGGTTTGCCGTTCTCCTCTATTTCAGCCTCTGTATGTATATCATGTACATCAGCCTGGACTTACCTCCATTATCAGAACAGAATGATATTAGCCATGGTTTGCCGTTCTCCTCTATTTCAGCCTCTGTACGTATATCATGTACATCAGCCTGGACTTACCTCCATTATCAGAACAGAATGATATCAGCCATGGTTTGCTGTTCTCCTCTATTTCAGCCTCTGTATGTATATCATGTACATCAGCCTGGACTTACCTCCATTATCAGAACAGAATGATATCAGCCATGGTTTGCCGTTCTCCTCTATTTCAGTCTCTGTATGTATATCATGTACGTCAGCCTAGACTTACCTCCATTATCAGAACAGAATGATATCAGCCATGGTTTGCCGTTCTCCTCTATTTCAGCCTCTGTACGTATATCATGTACATCAGCCTAGACTTACCTCCATTATCAGAACAGAATGATATCAGCCATGGTTTGTCGTTCTCCTCTATTTCAGCCTCTGTAGGTATATCATGTACATCAGCCTAGACTTACCTCCATTATCAGAACAGAATGATATCAGCCATGGTTTGTCGTTCTCCTCTATTTCAGCCTCTGTACGTATATCATGTACGTCAGCCTGGACTTACCTCCATTATCAGAACAGAATGATATCAGCCATGGTTTGTCGTTCTCCTCTATTTCAGCCTCTGTAGGTATATCATGTACATCAGCCTAGACTTACCTCCATTATCAGAACAGAATGATATCAGCCATGGTTTGTCGTTCTCCTCTATTTCAGCCTCTGTACGTATATCATGTACATCAGCCTGGACTTACCTCCATTATCAGAACAGAATGATATCAGCCATGGTTTGCCTTTCTCCTCTATTTCAGCCTCTGTACGTATATCATGTACGTCAGCCTGGACTTACCTCCATTATCAGAACAGAATGATATCAGCCATGGTTTGTCGTTCTCCTCTATTTCAGCCTCTGTACGTATATCATGTACGTCAGCCTGGACTTACCTCCATTATCAGAACAGAATGATATCAGCCATGGTTTGTCATTCTCCTCTATTTCAGCCTCTGTAGGTATATCATGTACGTCAGCCTGGACTTACCTCCATTATCAGAACAGAATGATATCAGCCATGGTTTGCCGTTCTCCTCTATTTCACCCTCTGTATGTATATCATGTACATCAGCCTGGACTTACCTCCATTATCAGAACAGAATGATATCAGCCATGGTTTGTCGTTCTCCTCTATTTCAGCCTCTGTACGTATATCATGTACATCAGCCTGGACTTACCTCCATTATCAGAACAGAATGATATTAGCCATGGTTTGTCGTTCTCCTCTATTTCAGCCTCTGTACGTATATCATGTACATCAGCCTGGACTTACCTCCATTATCAGAACAGAATGATATTAGCCATGGTTTGCCGTTCTCCTCTATTTCAGCCTCTGTACGTATATCATGTACATCAGCCTGGACTTACCTCCATTATCAGAACAGAATGATATCAGCCATGGTTTGCTGTTCTCCTCTATTTCAGCCTCTGTACGTATATCATGTACGTCAGCCTGGACTTACCTCCATTATCAGAACAGAATGATATCAGCCATGGTTTGCCGTTCTCCTCTATTTCAGCCTCTGTACGTATATCATGTACATCAGCCTGGACTTACCCCCATTATCAGAACAGAATGATATCAGCCATGGTTTGTCGTTCTCCTCTATTTCAGCCTCTGTACGTATATCATGTACATCAGCCTGGACTTACCTCCATTATCAGAACAGAATGATATCAGCCATGGTTTGCCGTTCTCCTCTATTTCAGCCTCTGTACGTATATCATGTACATCAGCCTGGACTTACCTCCATTATCAGAACAGAATGATATCAGCCATGGTTTGCCGTTCTCCTCTATTTCTACCTCTGTACGTATATCATGTACATCAGCCTGGACTTACCTCCATTATCAGAACAGAATGATATCAGCCATGGTTTGCCGTTCTCCTCTATTTCAGCCTCTGTACGTATATCATGTACATCAGCCTGGACTTACCTCCATTATCAGAACAGAATGATATCAGCCATGGTTTGCCGTTCTCCTCTATTTCAGCCTCTGTACGTATATCATGTATGTCAGCCTGGACTTACCTCCATTATCAGAACAGAATGATATCAGCCATGGTCTGCGGTTCTCCTCTATTTCAGCCTCTGTACGTATATCATGTACATCAGCCTGGACTTACCTCCACTATCAGAACAGAATGATATCAGTCATGGTTTTCCGTTCTCCTCTATTTCAGCCTCTGTACGTATATCATGTACATCAGCCTGGACTTACCTCCATTATCAGAACAGAATGATATTAGCCATGGTTTGCCGTTCTCCTCTATTTCAGCCTCTGTATGTATATCATGTACATCAGCCTGGACTTACCTCCATTATCAGAACAGAATGATATCAGCCATGGTTTGTCATTCTCCTCTATTTCTGCCTCTGTACGTATATCATGTACATCAGCCTGGACTTACCTCCATTATCAGAACAGAATGATATCAGCCACGGTTTGCCGTTCTCCTCTATTTCAGCCTCTGTACGTATATCATGTACATCAGCCTGGACTTACCTCCATTATCAGAACAGAATGATATCAGCCATGGTTTGCCGTTCTCCTCTATTTCAGCCTCTGTATGTATATCATGTACATCAGCCTGGACTTACCTCCATTATCAGAACAGAATGATATCAGCCATGGTTTGTCGTTCTCCTCTATTTCAGCCTCTGTATGTATATCATGTACATCAGCCTGGACTTACCTCCATTATCAGAACAGAATGATATCAGCCATGGTTTGTCGTTCTCCTCTATTTCAGCCTCTGTACGTATATCATGTACATCAGCCTGGACTTACCTCCATTATCAGAACAGAATGATATCAGCCATGGTTTGTCGTTCTCCTCTATTTCAGCCTCTGTACGTATATCATGTACGTCAGCCTGGACTTACCTCCATTATCAGAACAGAATGATATCAGCCATGGTTTGTCGTTCTCCTCTATTTCAGCCTCTGTACGTATATCATGTACATCAGCCTGGACTTACCTCCATTATCAGAACAGAATGATATTAGCCATGGTTTGCCGTTCTCCTCTATTTCAGCCTCTGTATGTATATCATGTACATCAGCCTGGACTTACCTCCATTATCAGAACAGAATGATATTAGCCATGGTTTGCCGTTCTCCTCTATTTCAGCCTCTGTACGTATATCATGTACATCAGCCTGGACTTACCTCCATTATCAGAACAGAATGATATCAGCCATGGTTTGCTGTTCTCCTCTATTTCAGCCTCTGTATGTATATCATGTACATCAGCCTGGACTTACCTCCATTATCAGAACAGAATGATATCAGCCATGGTTTGCCGTTCTCCTCTATTTCAGCCTCTGTACGTATATCATGTACATCAGCCTGGACTTACCTCCATTATCAGAACAGAATGATATCAGCCATGGTTTGCCGTTCTCCTCTATTTCAGCCTCTGTACGTATATCATGTACGTCAGCCTGGACTTACCTCCATTATCAAAACAGAATGATATTAGCCATGGTTTGCTGTTCTCCTCTATTTCAGCCTCTGTATGTATATCATGTACATCAGCCTAGACTTACCTCCATTATCAGAACAGAATGATATCAGCCATGGTTTGCCATTCTCCTCTATTTCAGTCTCTGTACGTATATCATGTACATCAGCCTGGACTTACCTCCATTATCAGAACAGAATGATATCAGCCATGGTTTGCTGTTCTCCTCTATTTCAGCCTCTGTACGTATATCATGTACATCAGCCTGGACTTACCTCCATTATCAGAACAGAATGATATCAGCCATGGTTTGCTGTTCTCCTCTATTTCAGCCTCTGTACGTATATCATGTACGTGAGCCTGGACTTACCTCCATTATCAGAACAGAATGATATCAGCCATGGTTTGCCGTTCTCCTCTATTTCAGTCTCTGTATGTATATCATGTACGTGAGCCTGGACTTACCTCCATTATCAGAACAGAATGATATCAGCAATGGTTTGCCGTTCTCCTCTATTTCAGCCTCTGTACGTATATCATGTACGTCAGCCTAGACTTACCTCCATTATCAGAACAGAATGATATCAGCCATGGTTTGTCATTCTCCTCTATTTCAGCCTCTGTACGTATATCATGTACATCAGCCTGGACTTACCTCCATTATCAGAACAGAATGATATCAGCCATGGTTTGCCGTTCTCCTCTATTTCTACCTCTGTACGTATATCATGTACGTCAGCCTGGACTTACCTCCATTATCAGAACAGAATGATATCAGCCATGGTTTGCCGTTCTCCTCTATTTCAGCCTCTGTACGTATATCATGTACATCAGCCTAGACTTACCTCCATTATCAGAACAGAATGATATCAGCCATGGTTTGTCGTTCTCCTCTATTTCAGCCTCTGTACGTATATCATGTACATCAGCCTGGACTTACCTCCATTATCAGAACAGAATGATATCAGCCATGGTTTGCCGTTCTCCTCTATTTCAGCCTCTGTACGTATATCATGTACATCAGCCTGGACTAACCTCCATTATCAGAACAGAATGATATCAGCCATGGTTTGCTGTTCTCCTCTATTTCAGCCTCTGTACGTATATCATGTACATCAGCCTGGACTTACCTCCATTATCAGAACAGAATGATATCAGCCATGGTTTGTCGTTCTCCTCTATTTCAGCCTCTGTACGTATATCATGTACATCAGCCTGGACTTACCTCCATTATCAGAACAGAATGATATCAGCCACGGTTTGCTGTTCTCCTCTATTTCAGCCTCTGTACGTATATCATGTACGTCAGCCTGGACTTACCTCCATTATCAGAACAGAATGATATCAGCCATGGTTTGCTGTTCTCCTCTATTTCAGCCTCTGTATGTATATCATGTACGTCAGCCTGGACTTACCTCCATTATCAGAACAGAATGATATCAGCCATGGTTTGTCATTCTCCTCTATTTCAGCTTCTGTACGTATATCATGTACGTCAGCCTGGACTTACCTCCATTATCAGAACAGAATGATATCAGCCATGGTTTGCCGTTCTCCTCTATTTCAGTCTCTGTATGTATATCATGTACGTCAGCCTGGACTTACCTCCATTATCAGAACAGAATGATATCAGCCATGGTTTGCCGTTCTCCTCTATTTCAGCTTCTGTACGTATATCATGTACGTCAGTCTGGACTTACCTCCAT
The DNA here is from genome assembly GCA_963971305.1 of Arcuatula senhousia. Taxonomy (NCBI): domain Eukaryota; kingdom Metazoa; phylum Mollusca; class Bivalvia; order Mytilida; family Mytilidae; genus Arcuatula; species Arcuatula senhousia. The sequence goes on along the minus strand of OZ020317.1, from coordinate 8,600,284 downwards.
TATCAGAACAGAATGATATCAGCCATGGTTTGTCGTTCTCCTCTATTTCAGCCTCTGTATGTATATCATGTACGTCAGCCTGGACTTACCTCCATTATCAGAACAGAATGATATCAGCCATGGTTTGCCGTTCTCCTCTATTTCAGCCTCTGTACGTATATCATGTACATCAGCCTGGACTTACCTCCATTATCAGAACAGAATGATATCAGCCATGGTTTGCCGTTCTCCTCTATTTCAGCCTCTGTACGTATATCATGTACGTCAGCCTGGACTTACCTCCATTATCAGAACAGAATGATATCAGCCATGGTTTGCCATTCTCCTCTATTTCAGCCTCTGTATGTATATCATGTACATCAGCCTGGACTTACCTCCATTATCAGAACAGAATGATATCAGCCATGGTTTGCCGTTCTCCTCTATTTCAGCCTCTGTATGTATATCATGTACATCAGCCTGGACTTACCTCCATTATCAGAACAGAATGATATCAGCCATGGTTTGCCGTTCTCCTCTATTTCAGCCTCTGTACGTATATCATGTACATCAGCCTGGACTTACTTCCATTATCAGAACAGAATGATATTAGCCACGGTTTGCTGTTCTCCTCTATTTCAGCCTCTGTACGTATATCATGTACGTCAGCCTGGACTTACTTCCATTATCAGAACAGAATGATATCAGCCATGGTTTGCCGTTCTCCTCTATTTCAGCCTCTGTACGTATATCATGTACATCAGCCTGGACTTACCTCCATTATCAGAACAGAATGATATCAGCCACTGTTTACCATTCTCCTCTATTTCAGCCTCTGTACGTATATCATGTACATCAGCCTGGACTTACCTCCATTATCAGAACAGAATGATATCAGCCATGGTTTACCATTCTCCTCTATTTCAGCCTCTGTACGTATATCATGTACGTCAGCCTGGACTTACCTCCATTATCAGAACAGAATGATATCAGCCATGGTTTACCGTTCTCCTCTATTTCAGCCTCTGTATGTATATCATGTACATCAGCCTGGACTTACCTCCATTATCAGAACAGAATGATATCAGCCATGGTTTGCCGTTCTCCTCTATTTCAGCCTCTGTACGTATATCATGTACATCAGCCTGGACTTACCTCCATTATCAGAACAGAATGATATCAGCCATGGTTTGTCGTTCTCCTCTATTTCAGCCTCTGTACGTATATCATGTACATCAGCCTGGACTTACCTCCATTATCAGAACAGAATGATATCAGCCATGGTTTGTCGTTCTCCTCTATTTCAGCCTCTGTACGTATATCATGTACGTCAGCCTGGACTTACCTCCATTATCAGAACAGAATGATATCAGCCACGGTTTGCTGTTCTCCTCTATTTCAGCCTCTGTACGTATATCATGTACATCAGCCTGGACTTACCTCCATTATCAGAACAGAATGATATCAGCCATGGTTTGTCGTTCTCCTCTATTTCAGCCTCTGTACGTATATCATGTACGTCAGCCTGGACTTACCTCCATTATCAGAACAGAATGATATCAGCCACGGTTTGCTGTTCTCCTCTATTTCAGCCTCTGTACGTATATCATGTACATCAGCCTGGACTTACCTCCATTATCAGAACAGAATGATATCAGCCATGGTTTGCTGTTCTCCTCTATTTCAGCCTCTGTACGTATATCATGTACGTCAGCCTGGACTTACCTCCATTATCAGAACAGAATGATATCAGCCATGGTTTGCCGTTCTCCTCTATTTCACCCTCTGTATGTATATCATGTACATCAGCCTGGACTTACCTCCATTATCAGAACAGAATGATATCAGCCATGGTTTGTCGTTCTCCTCTATTTCAGCCTCTGTATGTATATCATGTACATCAGCCTGGACTTACCACCATTATCAGAACAGAATGATATCAGCCATGGTTTGCCATTTTCTTCTATTTCAGCCTCTGTACGTATATCATGTACGTCAGCCTGGACCTTCTTTAGGGCAAACTTGACCAACTGTCGCATTGACCTCTCACCATTGTAATATTCACGCTAAAAACAACAACAAAAGTTTAGAATTTCAACTTCAATAGGCAATATATACAGAGAGAGAAAAAATGAATTTCTCACCCTTATAAAAATGAACAAGAGGCTCCCAGGAGCCTGAATCGCTCACCTGATTTCTTATGCTAAAGCCTCTTACCTAGTGGGCAACATGGTCTACATGTACTTGGTAAGTAACATAAAAGAAACAAGTTAGGATAGAAAACACTCTGAAGATCAAGAATACAAAGTTACAAAGTTTTCCATTTGAAAAAAAAAACAAGATAAAATTGATTGAAAACAGTTAAAGGCAGGGTTTTTCCAGGATTTTGAGGGCTTTAGTCACTTTAGCGGTCAACCAAAATGTGCGACCTAATAATCCATAACCATGTTTGCTTCTGGCAGTCTGGTTGAAGCAAAAATACCAATATTTGAATTTCTTTATGTGCAGTATATAGCTATGTATATTATAATTTCAGTTCCATGGACAGGACACAGATTACAGCAGTAATTATCATGTTCAATAAAATATATCTAAACATTTGTTGAATTGATTTCCCCCCTTTTAATCATACTTAATGTACTGCAGATTCTTTGCCTTTAATATTTTAGGTAAAACAAAATGAAAACACCCCCACCACCTTTTTTTACAATTTAAGGGAAAATATGTATTACTCATCAAGTTTAACATGCTCATAGAAAGCTATAAGCACAAATAAAGTCTCTCTTTATTCTCATTTGAAGAATAGGAGAAAATGAAATGTGGAATAAGTGTACGCGACACAAACTACATTATAAACGTATATTTTAAATATCCACAATGGAAAACAGCCAGCAGCCTTCAATGTGACCAGCGGTCGCTGCTCGCTGTTTTTCAATTGGCCCCTGGATTGAAAATAAAATACATATGATTCAAGCCCAATCCCACAGTGCATTGAAAGACCCTCTTCTTGACAAAAAACAATTAACAAAAATTCGACTAAATACAAACATAAGCTTTGATAAAGATTCCTGGCTTAGGACAGGCACATTAAAATGTGGCGGGGTTAAACTAGTTTTTTGGCGCCAACCTTCCCCCTAATGATAATCAATAACAAAGCACAAACTAACACACAGTAAAAATCAAATCGATAGAAGTTCAATTCAACAAGAGAGTATCTGAGACAAAAGGACAACAGGTAATTAACGGGACGTAAAGATACTCTCTTGAGAAAAGCAGTTTTGTTTTTGTTTTACCATTTTCATAATGGTAATGATAAGTGACTGGTGGTCCCTAAAAGGAGGAATATACAGACAACAAAACAGAACATCCTTCATGTCCTATAAAGGAGCTCTACAAATTTAGTTTAGTGTTTAGGTGGCTCGAGGTTATTAAACAAAACAAAACAATTTCTTAACTCGAAATCATTGGAACTCCACTACACCTCCGCTGAAATGGAGGTGCTCCTATCTAAGGAGGGTAATATTAATAAAAGGAAGAAGAAGGAGATCGTAAAAATGTAAACAAATGTCTTTTCATCTGATCTCCTTTTAATGCGTGAAAAAGGATGTTTTTGGATTACAGCATGTTCTTAATAAAATAGTTTCATGAAGGTAAATCCTTTCATCTATGTTTACTTCTAAGTTTTTGTGATATTTACACAAGAATTATCATTTGGTCAACATGGTCAGAGCATGTGGGTTGACAAACAAATCAATATTTTTCAGCTGACATAAAAATAAACTTTCTCCTGATTGGTCAAGTATATTTCATTCATGATTGATTTCGAAATCAATCAGCGATGGTCAAGCACCTGTTATTATGACTCATTCAAACAATTAACATTTAATTAACTGTAAAAACATATCCGGCCTCCGGGTTTTTATGCAGACAGCTTGGGTCATAAATCAATAGGGCTTCATAGTAAAATCTGTTGTCAATTTGAATTACAGGAAAATGACGAAAGATTAAACTGATTATCTTAAAGAAGGACGAAAATTTTCTACATTTTTGAAAATTAAAGTGGCGAAATTGGTTTGAAAATTTTTCGTCAAATAAAATATCTTTTCCCCAATGACGAAAGTGACGAGCGCTAGAAAAATCCCTGTAAAGGGGGAAAACTCTTAACAGGTTGATTTGAACCCTGCAATCATTTTTGTAGATTTCAATAAGATGCACAATTTTGCAATGCTAACTCTTCCTCTAGCACTTATAGCTTTCAAGATAAAGTCCAAAAACTGTGAAAATGGTCAATTTTGATGATTAAGGGGAAATAACTTCAATAAAGATTCGTCCAACAACTTCAACTCCATGGAGAGTTTTGTAGAGCTGTTGATGCTGAAGAGAGGTGGTTGCTTCAGATTTTCCCTATCTCTTATACTTTTTGAGCAATAAGCAAAAAACTATGGTCTGATCCCCTAGTTCTATTTTTAGTTACAGCTGCTATGTTAGTAGGTTGGGCATGTTGGGGTGCACAAATTTCGCAACTTGGTAGAGGACATCCTAAAGATCACTCTTCCTTACTCTTCCGGAGCACCTGAGTTCACTCTTGTTTCGACTGGAGTTCACGTAGTAGATTGATATTCAGTTATTTTGCATTTCAATGTTTTACATGTTGTCTGTTTTTGTCTAGTTCTTGTTAGTGTTAACAGGTTTTGTCTCTGCCCTTTCGGACTTTTGACATTCAGATACCCCATTAGTTCCTCTGCTTCTATCAAGTGTACAAAGTTTGAAAGCAATATCCCTTCAGTGATTTCAGAGAAGAAGATTTTAAAAATCAGCAAAAAATTGATAGAACAAACAGTTAAAGAGGTATAACTCTTAAACGGTTGATCTGGCAATTTTGACCCTGAAATCATTCTTGTAGATCTCAATGAGCTGAATAATTTTACAAAGCTAACTTTTCCTCTAGCACAAGTTTACAGTTTTCAAGATAAAGTCCAAAAACTGTGAAAATGGTCAATTTTGATGATTAAGGGGAAATTCCTCCAATAAGGAGTCGTCCCACAAATTTGACTCAATGGAGATTTTCGTAGAGCTTTTGATGCTGATTAAGAATGATTGCTTCAGATTTTCTCTATCTCTTATACTTTTTGAGCTATAAGCTAAACACTATGGTCTGACCCCCCTGTTCTATTTTTAGTAATGGCAGCCATGTTGGTTGGTGGGCGTGCACAAATTTCACAAACATGGTAGAGGACATCCTAAAGATCAAGTGTACAAAATTTTAAAGCAATCCCTTCAGTGGTTTTAGAGAAAGAGATCTTTGAAGGAAAGTTAACAACGGACGACAGACCCCTAACGATGACAATAGCTCACATGACTCTTCAGGTCAGGTTAGCTAAAAAGCAAATTATTTTCATTTTCACTGTAACAGTTACAGAGTTCATGGTTTCAGAATTTTAGGAAATCTTTCTGAGACAATTCTAAAAGAGGTTTGTCAAACACTTTTTTTTATAATTGTTTTTAATTTCTTTCAATTAACAATAAAATAAGCAAAAGCAATGAAACTCATTATATAAAAGTGTATAATTCATATCTAATTGACAGGTAAGTTATTTATAAAAACTTGTATCAGTTTTGTTGATATACTTTTAAATGCATTCCATACCCAGAACCTGTGACAATCTATCTGATAACTGAACCAGTGCCCATCATATAAACACTTATTAATGAAATATCAATGTTAAAAGAGGACGGACTTAAATGAAAAAAATACTTCTTGAATTATGAAAGTCAAAATTTAGTTTCTTTTTTTTTTATTCCACATACATGTAAATGTCATCCATCTTTTAATGTCTTGTTGAAAATGACCATGTTATATACAAGATGGTTCAGTCTTAGAACTTACAGTTTAGTTCATACTTACAGAAGGATAGATGATAAGGGTTGGATAAGATCGTATCCCCTGCATACGACAGAGATGCCATTCATCTTCACAATTCACAGCTCCGATACGTATCACACCAGCAAGCTCCTGTGCAACTTCTCTCCACTAAAAACAATATAAAATGCAAAAAAGTGATATATATATTCAATCCATAATAAACAAAGTTTCAGAAATTTTTAAATTCTTAACTTACATAAAATCCATATATGTATTTATTATTGAAATGCACATCATGAAAAAAAATATTGCACTTTTTATAAAAGTAACATTTTGTTTACAAGTTGTTTGACATTACAAGTAATTTTTTCTTTCTTTTATTCATTTTTCTATTTTAAAACAACACATACATATCTATACATGTATATTATGACTGCATTGTTGTTGGTTAGGAATTTTCCTGGTTTTTAGAGGGTGCTTATCTGACCAAGGCTGTAAGAATATATTTTTTTTTATAGGACCGCAAATTTTTTGCGATCGTATTATGTTATGGCGATGTCGTTGTCATCGTCGTTGTCGTCGTCGTCTGTAGACACTTTGGTTTCCGTGTGATAACTTTAGTTGTAGTTAACCAATTGTTATAAAATTTTGATATGATCTTTATAACCACTATAGGAAGGTTGGTATTGGATTTGGGGTTTCTGGACCCTACCGTTTTAGAAAAAAGGGCCAAAAGGGGCTAAAACGGGTGTATTGACAAAACATCTGTAGAATGTTTAATTTTCATCCGATTTTGATCATTCTTTTTTTATTGTATTCCTCAATAAATTCTGTCAACAAAATGTAACAACACCTTTGATGTATCTTGTACCGTTACATTGCTATAAGGGGTCAAAAAGGGGCCACACCCAAAAAAATCGACTTTTTTATTTGTGGTCCGATTTTCAAAATCTTTTTTTCATTGGAATCCTTGTAAAAATCCCTGCCTGCGTTTTTCAATCAGATTTGCAATATCTCATACCGTTTTCAAGAAATTAGGGGTCAAAGGGGCCAAAAACGCCATTTATAAAAGTTTGTCCAGGCAAATAGTTTTTAACCAATATTAAGTTGTAGCGGGCCAGCCAATTGTTATAAAGTTTAAATATGATGATTATATCCACTAAAGGAATGTTGGTTTTGTATTTAGGGTTTGTGGTCCCTACTGTTTTAGAAAAAAAGGGCCAAAGGGGCTAAAACGGGTGTATTGACAAAACTGTTGTAGAATGTTCATTATTCATTCAATTTTGAAAATTCTTTTTTTGTTGAAGTGCTCATAAAATTCTGTCTACTAAATGTGTCAATGATTTTGATATGTATTTCACCATTACATTGCTATAGGGGGTTAAAGACAGCCCACGCCCATAAAATCAACTTTTTTATTTTTGGTTCGATTTTCAGAATCTTTTTTTCATTGGAATCCTTGTGAAAATTCCTGGCTGCGATTTTCAATCAGATTTGCAATATCTCTTACCGTTTTCGAGAAATTAGGGGTCAAAGGGGCCAAAAACACCAATTTTAAAAGTTTGTCAAGGCAAATAGTTTTATACTTAAAATTAAGTTGTAGTTATTTCATGTATATAAATAAGGCTTTTTGTATTAGATGTTGATGTAAATATATATGTGTCAAAAATGCATTTTTAAGTCCACCACAGGATGCATGTGTCAAAAAGCTTTGTAAGTCCACCATGGGCTTCATGTGACCAAAGCAATGGACTATCCATATTAGGCCTCCAACGTACAGGGTTAAACTTGTTGCGGTCGTATCATGCTGCGCTCGGCGTAGCTTTTTATTGTATTTTACATGTACAAGTGCTATCAGATTTTCAAATATGAACTACATGTATGAATCCATGACTTACATCAGGGGCCAGTTCATGACAATGGCTGCAGTGTGGAGAATAATAATTTATAAACCATATGTCAGCTGTTCCTTCTACTTACAGCGGGGGCCAGTTCATGACAATGACTACAGTGTGGAGAATAATAATTTATAAACCATATATCAGCTGTGCCTTCTACTTACAGCGGGGGCCAGTTCATGACAATGGCTGCAGTGTGGAGAATAATAATTTATAAACCATATATCAGCTGTGCCTTCTACTTACAGCGGGGGCCAGTTCATGACAATGGCTGCAGTGTGGAGAATAATAATTTATAAACCATATATCAGCCGTGCCTTCTACTTACAGCAGGGGCCAGTTCATGACAATGGCTGCAGTGTGGAGAATAATAATTTATAAACCATATGTCAGCTGTTCCTTCTACGGATTGCTCTGTAATTATAAAATACAAGATCAATTTCCATATAAAATGATTTAATGAGACAGGTGTTTATAATGTATAAAACTTGTGGTAAAAGAAGGGACTAGAAATCTCAGTTGACCATTTCGTTTGAAATGCCTGTACCAAGTCAGGACCATTGCGATCAACCAATTCTCCGATATGACTGATTTTTTTTTGGTCATTTTCTGTGGACTATGAGATTGATCATTCAAGTTCTCAGTTTGTTATTACCTTTATTGACTTGAGAAATGAACACATGAAAACCTTTATATTATATTTTGGTCTTCTTGGCATTTAAAGTTAAAAGAAAACATTTTAGCACTATTCCTATTCGTAGTGTGTGTAGTGGGAGTAAAAAAATATGTTCAGCACTGTCTCTGGGGTTTTCTTAAGTGAAATGTTTATTTGTGTTCAAATTGGTATTTGGATATATATGGCACATTAATTCCCCCCTAATTTCACCAATGACTTTACAAATAATTTCATTTTCTTTTTATTAAAACTGGTACATGTATTCATTTTTAAATAAAATCTGTCAAAGTCAAAAATGGCCAGATTTTGTTAAACAGGAAGAAGGTGAGCGACAATCCTGAAATCAAATCCCATGTTAAGGGACCCCACCCGGTTGCTGTACACCAAATATCAAGTGGCTGTGATTTGAAGTTGCTGAGAAAACTGTTACGAAAATTTTTCCCCTGACCCCACCCGCCGAATATTTACCATTAAAACTCGGATTTTTCACTCCATGAAATCCGGCCAAAAATTGAAAGACAGTTTATATACTTACCAAAATCAGATCTGCTAAGAGTTATAATTTCTTTGTCATCATCATATAAACCTGAAAAGGAAAAATAAATCATTGCAATTCTAAGGATGAATGAAAATCTCACAAACATCTGTCATTTTCTTGATTGCAAACATTTCATAATTTATCCCATGATATTTCAAAACATGTCTTATATATTTGTGTGTTTTGACATCTTGGTGTTGTCGTTAATGTCAACAGATTTGTCCTTTTAGACTTCCAACATGGCCTCATTTGGAACATGTACTTTATTGTTTCTTTTTAATATTTTTTAAGTTTTGATGTTAATTAAAGGTATAAACCAGACAGAGATATTCATATACACATGTGAGATAGTTTTCATACATGTTGCACCACATAAAACATGGCTTAATTCATTGGAGACTTATGGCTGCTTTCTATTGTGTACATTGTATTTTGAATAAGTCACTGAATTATCTTTGTTGTGTTGTGTCTTCTTATCCACATCTCAAGATTTTATTATGCCTCACCAAACTCTTCCTGATAAAATTTCCAGCTTTCGTATCTCTGGCCACCACGGAAATCGTCTTTCAGTCCTTCCTCGCCATGGAGATCGTATTTCTTACGTAAATCCTCGTCTTTCAGAACCTCGTAAGCTCTGTTTATCTTTAAGAATTTGTCGTGAGCTTCAGGATCATCCTAAAATAAATGTTATTAATTATCATACACATAAAATGTGATGATTTAAAGATCAAAGTGTAAAAGTGCCATCAAATTTTATAAAAGCGTTTATCAGCTGTTATTTGAAACCAGTTTTTATAATGTGTGTTACAATTTAGCATACACTAAATGTAATACATGTAAATGTATGAGAAAGTAACTTGTTGTAATTCAACATTATATACAAATCTGTCAAGTCTGAAAATGGCCAGATTTGGATAAACAGGAAGAAGGTGAGGTACAGACATTTTTGTCAGTAACTGTTTAATATATCTTTTATGACAATACATGTAAAAAGTAAAGTTACAAAAAAAAAGGAAACATGTATGTGTATTCATTACCTGATTTTTATCTGGATGCATCGTGACTGCTAACTTCTTGAATGCCTGCCGAACTTCTTTGGTGCTAGCACTTTGTTGAATTCCCAACAACTCATAGTAGTCCTCACAGTTCACAAACGATACTAAGGTTACAAAAACAACCGTCACGTGGAAGAAAAACATTATCAATTGTCGAGTTCTTACACAACTTAAGCACTCCATTTTGATCAATACTTATAAGTTTCACATCCAGATATTATGACCTGAAATGATATGAAGCAAAAATTGGTTTAGAAAGCATTGAAATACATGAACATGTACACATGTAGTATTTTTGGGGGCAAAAATTTCTTCACATCAGAAACATTTGTAAATTTATAACAATCATGATCATATGATGCCATTGGTCAATGTTGGTGGTGTTTTTTTTTCTGAATAACCAACATTCTATTTAGGGGGGGGTGTAGTGGTTAATGGGTCAGGCTACTAACACCATTTGCAAGGATCATCTCAAGAAACCAATGCTAGTCCTTTGGATGGACGAAAAAAAGGTTGTCCTGTGTATCAATTTTTCTTTTATAAATTCCTTCTTTTATATGGATAGTCGACCCGCACATTTATAGAAACAAGTGCCTGTGCTCCTTAACCCCACAGGTGACCCATAAGAAAAGCTAGTTTGTTATTTTCGAATATATTTTATTTCAATTCATATCACAAAAATATTTATTGTCGCTTGTAAAATATATATATAGATACGTTTTAACTTCAGAAGCGTCACAGGTTTAACCTGCCTCATAGGCATAGAGTGGACCATTTGACAATTTGCAATGGTCACATTGGTGCTACTTGCACTGCAAGTTATTTATGTACAGGTGCACATGTACCAAGTCTAAAATAGATAAAAATTCAAATGAATGAAAGAGCGAAAATTGAAGCCTCAGCGGTTTTTTGCACCATGAAGTAAAGGATATGAGGAAAATTTAAATAAAACCAACACAACCCCTAAATTACGTGAATCTTACACACTTACCAATGTTCTTTGACAGCTCAGAAAACATGTGGACCGGATGTTGTCAACGTGTATAAAGCATGCGCATACCAAAATTCTTTCCGTATCTTTCAAGGAAAAGTCTAGAGAGAAAAAATTCCCGCTTAAACTTGAAAACTTATCCTCTGCCGGGCTCTGGAGTCACATTGTTTTCCTCTAAAATTTTGTTCGTAAAATTTTTCTTTAACTTCAGTCACAGTGACAGTATATATTTAGTAAATTCAAAACATTCATCATAAGTATAAAAGTCATAAAAGAATTGAAAATGTAAAATTAAGCTCATGGTACAAATTCAATTCTTGTTTTTTATACTGAGTATACAGCACTGTTTAAAGACTTTAAGTCTCTTTAATTTCTTATTTAGAATCTGAGAAATTAAATCATTATCTCAGTTAGAATCAATAGATATAATATGCAGAGACGGTATAGATCTGATTTAAATCGGTTGTAAAATGAGTCATCTAGCTTGCCTGGGTTCCATGAAACATTTAAACTTTGAGTTTGAATCATATAGGACAAAAAAATTAAAAAATAAGTTTTTCTAAGGGTTTCTTTTTACCTAAAAAGGACTATAACCCCTACAATGGGTCACCAGCATGACAAATTCGATTAAATAAAGACTTTTTATAGCCTTTGATTTTAAAGAGCCTACTGGGGTCATTGGATTTGTTCTCTTTTTTTTCTTTTTTTTTAGTTAATTATAACGGACTGGCCACAATTACCCTCTACGGGTAACAATAAAAAAAAATTATTGTTACCCCCTTCACTAAAATCGGAAACGGTTTACGGATACGACACCTTTTTCCTCCGGAATTTGAAGAGTAACAATAAGAAAAAAAAATTAGGATCCCCCCCCCCTTATTGTTACTCGCCAAATGGAGAAAAAAATATGTTGTTGGTTTTTTGTTTTTGTTTTTGTTTTTTTTTTTTTGTATGATGATGTATTTTAGACACATTATCCAGTAGCGTAGCTTCCATTGAGGCAATGAGGCAAATGCCTCACTAAATGAAAATTAAAAAAATAATAAAATGTGAGAAAAAAAAGAAGGAGAGAAAGAGAGAGAGAGAGAAAGAGACACACGAAAATAATCAATGCGGGTTGGTGAACGTTGCAGTTTACCGGAGAATATCACGTATCCTTGACTGTCGTCCCTAGTATTAAAATGTTGGATATAAAGCGTAAGAAAAGTTTGAAACGCGGGGAAAACCCAAAGTTTGAAAAAAAGCCAACTGAAGTTAACTACAATATTCAGTGATACAACAGGTAGTAACCCCAAAAAACAATGTACTAATGACAGTCACACTTCAAAATCTCCGTCAGACTCCGAGGCCAAAACTACTGAATCGACGGGGGAAGCCAGTGCCACTGAAAGTAAATTTCATGTTTTGGCTGACGGATATCGTTAGAACGGGGTCTTATATCCTGTATTTATAATACAAAAATGAAAAAAAGCAAATTTTCCGTCTTCCCATTGAATTAATTCCCCTCTTTTTCGGTTGATGACCCGTAACACGTTTTTGTTACTCTCCTTTAGTTTTTGCCTTTTCGGTTTGTCTGTCTGTCCGTCCAGGACCACAATTTCGTCTGAACACTAAAACTAAAAAATCAATACCATTAATTTGAAGATTCGCACAGCCAATTTTACACTTCCGTTAAGTACATATACATGTACATGATGTATAAACTTAGATTTTTTACAAACGGGAACATTGCGACTTTTTCCGCATAGAGTTTGTTATTTTTATCCCCCATACGGCCAATAGGGTAAAATTTCGCTTACAGTTTTACAGTGGTCTAGAATTGACTCAAGAGTGTTCCTCTATGTCTCTTTTGTTTTCTTGTTGTCTCTGTCCCAGGTTCACTCCTCAGATTATTACCTAAATGTCCATGTAATTTTTCGACCTTTGCTCACGATGCCAGTAGGGTCCGTCCAATGCGAAAGGTCTTATCGGCAATGAGACGACTTAAACACTGAAGCCGTTCCATCATGAAAGACGACAGGCTCGCAGGTCTAGCCTGCTTATACATACACTGGGTTATTTCCATTTCCAAACGAGAACGTTTTAAAAAAAAAGTCACACTTCTGTTTTATACATGGTTACAAAGTTTGAAAGTCAAGCAAATATTACATCTAAATAAAGTGAATATATTAGCATTCTCTTGATTTGTCCGTCTGTCTGTCAACCCAAACACAAAAGTTAGAAAAGAAGTGCAGAGCTGAAATTTTACACGGTCATTCACTCACTGTCATTTGAAGATTTGTATAGTCAACTTTTATGCAAGTCCATTGAAAAATTACAATAAAAATATAAAAATGCCAATTGTATCATATAAATACCATTTTTTCAAAAGTTTTACCTCATCATTTTCTTAAATTAAAGCCAGGAAAATGCGTCTCTGGTGTTCTAATAGAAAAAAATTCTGGAGGGGGCAAACCCCCCCGGACCCCCCCACAAAAAAATTTTCGCCTCGCTTCGCTCGGCGAATTGCCTCACTAAATACAAGAGGCAAGCTACGCCCCTGTTATCATAAGTATCACAAAAAGATTATACCAAATTGACTTCCGAATATCAAAAGTCCGAAATGTCTAAGACAACAAGAACACACAAAGAAACAAACAACATTAAATTACAAAAAGCTTGAAAAAACTGAATGGAATTATATAAAATTAATTAAAGACTGACCGAACCTTTAATCAATTATCCAAACAATTGCATTGCAGTGTCCTGTAACTTTTTGCCGTGAGCTATAAGGTATATCAAATGTCGCGGATTAGTATCGGGTTAGTATATTAAATGATCACTTTTCACAAAAAGTCCATAAACTGATAGGAATGTCTGAAGAAACGGATCACAATTTCAAACCAGGAGAAAAATTCAGATCTTTTGAGGAATTTTCGAAGAAACTTGAACAGTTTCAAAAAACACAACATGTACAGCTTTACAAAAGAAGCTCTACGAAAATTTAAAAGAGCAAAAAAAAATAGAAAAACACCGTATTGGATGTGTCGCAAATGCCTCAAGTCATCATAAACAAAAATGAAAAATGTCTGTTATTCTGAATATAAAACAATTTCATTTTTGAGACATTTTTTTTTCATTTGGCGAGTAACAATAAGGGGGGTAATCCTTTTTTTTCTCTTATTGTTACTCTTCAAATTCCGAAAAAAAAAGTGCCGTATCCGGAAACCGTTTCCGATTTTAGTGAAGGGGGTAACAATAAAAAAAATATTGTTACCCATAAGGGGTAATCGTAGCCGCGGCCTATAATGCTTTAAATGTGATTTTATATTTTTATAATTCCTTGATCATTCCAAGTTTGGCAATAAAATCCGGCCTCCAGAAATATTACGATTGTTTTTATTCTAGAAAAGGTGTCAAACAAATGTGGATCCTGAAGAATTCGAGAGAAGTGATTGAGAGTCTGAACTTCAAATCAATTTCATCTGGCAACAGCATAAAAAAAATCGATTCCTCCACACTTTACACTTCCATTCAACATGAACAACTCAAATCACGATTGGCACAGGCTAATCGCAGCTTTTTCAATACGAATGGAAAACGCAGGAACAAATATCTGGTAGTCGATTATATTAAGACTTACTTTGAGTCTAAGAAAAAAAAAATCACAGAAGACCAAATATAATCGATATGCGCAACTTTCTTATCAGTAGACAACTTATTTGCTTGTGTTTTTCAGCAATCAATAGGGATTCCAATGGACACAAATTGTACACTTTCCTTACTGATTCGTTTCTTCATTCATATGAAGCAAACTTCTTACAATCACATCTAGACAAAAAGGATCATACACTAGAATAGCTAGTTCTACCTTTTAACCTCACTTTCCGTTACATTGATAGACTTTCAACAAAGCTCTATGACAAACTAATGACTTCAACTTTCCAATCGTCAACTTTCCCTTCTTGCGTATAAGCAAAATTCTGTCTGCCCCAGCTTATGGAGTTGTTGGTTCGTTATATTCCAGAGCTTGCGGATCGATGTACATCGATTTCCGTGGCAGAGCGTCACGTCTGACACAAAAATGCTTACACAGGGCGATGTTGCTTCTCGTTTGCTGTCCTCAATCAAGAAATTTTAAGGAGGACATCATCATGCGCTCATAGGCAAGTATGGGATTTCAATCTATCAGAAAACTGCAGATGTTGGTTTGTCATAAGGTTTTATTTTATCTCCCTTTACCGGATTGGACACCCTGAATTGACGGTTGTGCTATAGCAAACAGGAATTGCTTAACTGTTCCGTGTTTTATGTTGTCTGTTTTTTCGTATTCTATTAATGAATGCGACCTCTACGAAAGTAGATGGGCATATAGTGTTCGGGTCCGTCCGTTAATCCAAAATCCCCAAATTCCTGATTACTGACACTGGTTGCCACAGCAACCATGGTATGGTAGGTGCACCTGGCGATGCTTATCACAATGCATGCTTAGGATGCTGGCTGAGACCTATAGATATTTTCCGGCATGGATAGCCACTTACAGAATAATGGTTTGTCCATACCTGCCTACTGACAAATGCCACAGCAACCATGTTGGTATGGTATGGTAGGTGTACCTGGTGATGCTTATCACAATGTTTGCTCTGGATGCTGGTTGAGACCTATATTTTCCGCATGGATGATAGGATCGCCACTTACAAAAGAATGGGTCAAAGTCCATTCCCATCTACTGACAAGTACCATAGCAACCATATTGGAATGGTAGGTGCACCTAGTGATGATTAGCAAGATACATGGTTCAGATGCTGGCTGAGACATCTTCTATTTCTGCATGGCTGATCACTTAATATTTTGAAAAGTTATATTCCCGTTTCATAGTGACATTACTGCGTACTTGTTCGATGATTACCTAGATATGTGCAATAAATGTAAAGGCCGGGCACCTTGTCTGTTTGGTGCATTTTCTTGTTGAGGCTTATACTTCTTTGTAGGACGATTACGAAAAGTGAATTGGTTGAAAAGTTAAAAGCATAGGCAAGGAATAAAATCTGTTTATATAATTCCTTTACCTAGGCAACTGATGTGACCCTGACCTCATTTTCATACTTCGTTGATCCTGTGAACTTTGGTCTCTTTTTGGAGGTGTATACTTTTTTAAAGACTTTTATGGAATCCTTTAAATGTACAATACTAAGGCATTTGATATTTTGTATACAGGCTCTTGTGGTGGCAACTGTCACTGTGTTATGTAACCCTGACACCAGTAGGTGGACTTTGGTTTGTTTTGGCAAGGATAAACTTCTTTGTAAGACTTTTGAAGAAAATATTTTACCAGCAAGATACCGTACTTATGCATCTGATATTTGGTAAACAGGCCCGTCGTCCGTTAATAATCTAAACCAGAAAAACTGAGCAGCTGCTCACAAATAAATACCCCCATCCCGCCTCCCAAAGATCAAATTTCAAAATATTAGGTGCACATCAACATTATATCATAATGATATAAGATAAAAAAATTGTGAAAGTTTCATTAAAATCCATTCAGGAGTTGCAGATAAGATATGGGTACTCTCCTTGTTGTGTAAAGGCCAAGTCAAAGTTTTACTATGGGATAATGGGAACCCCCAAAATTCATCCGATCAAATTTTAAAATAGTAGGTTCACATCTACATTATATCACAAATGTTGTGTAAAAGTTTCCTTAAAATCCATGGAGGGGGGTAGGCGGATAAGAGATGGATACCCTTTAGTGTAACAGAAGGACGGACAGACACACGGACGGAAGGACACCACCATCACTTTAAATCCCCACACACACTTTTCAAGCGGGGTATGAAAATCTTCTCCGCTGAAACAACTTATCACATTCAACTGAAACCCTGCAAGAATGATATATGATTCGATACAAAGCATGGCCGCTGTTACTAAAAATAGAACATAGGGTATAATGGTGTTTAACTTGGGTACTGTAACAAAATCCGAAGGATCTTAGGTTCTTCATAATCAAAAGCTCTACAAAAGTCTTCATATGGTCGGAGTTGTCAGATGATCCCTTATAGATGTTATTACCCGTTTTAAAGGTAAAAAATATCGTTTTTAGTTCGGGTTAGGTGAGCTATTGTTGTTATCGTTAAGCGTCCGTCATCCCTCAATCCGTCTGTCCGTCAACCCTCAATCCGTCCGTCCGTCCGTTAACTTTTCTTCAAACATCTTCTACTCTGAAACCACTGATGGGATTGCTTTGAAAATTTGTACACTTGATATTTAGGATGTCCACTACCAAGTTTGTGAAATTTGTGAACGTCGACCAACCAACATGGCCACCATTACTAAAAATAGAACAGGAGGTCAGACCAAAGTTTTTAGCTTATAGCTCAAAAATTATAAGAGATAGAGAAAATCCGAAGCAACCTCTCTTCTTCAGCATCTAAAGCTCTACAAAACTCTCCATTGAGTCAAAGTTGTGGGATTACTCCTTATAGGAGTTATTTCCCCTTAATCGCCAAAATTGACCATTTTAACAGTTTTTGGACTTTATCTTAATTAAAAGCCGTAAGAGCTAGAGGAAAAGTTAGCACTGCAAAATTGTTCAGCTCATTAAGATCTACAAAAATGATTTTAGTGTCAAAATTGTCAGATCCAACTTGAGTTATCCCTCTTTAATTTTTCAATCAATTTTAACTTCTTTGTTGTTGTTTTTTTTTCAAATGGAACGCTTTGTCACTTTGTATTCTTGATCTTAAAAGTGTTTTCTATCCTAACTAGTTTCTTTAATGTTACTTACAAAGTACATGTAGACCATTTTGCACACTAGGTAAGAGGCTTTAGCATAAGAGATCAGGTGAGCGATTCATGCTACTGGGAGCCTCTAGTTATGTTTTTGCTTTAAAAAATAAAAACTGTTGAAGAAAGAGAAAAGCTGTTGCTCGCATACACCTAAAGCACATTTAGCTCTCCGATAGGTCGAAGTTGTCAGATGACCCCTTAGAGGAGTAATGGTCCTTTAATGATGAAAATAGAGACTTTTTCATGCGTTTGCCCTACAGAAGATAGAGAAAAGCTGTTGCTTGCTTTTAAAACTTTCAGCTCTTTGAGTTTTACAAAAATCTCTATTGGGTTGAAGGTGTCAAATAACCCCTTATAAGTGTTTTTGCCCTTTAACTGTAAAAAGCGTTTTCTTCCCATGTTTTTGACAAATAGAATGAAAACTGTTGCATATAGAGAAATGCTGTTGATTGCATTAACCATCAGCTTATTGAGCTACATAAGTCTCAATTTGGGTGGAAGTTGTCAGATTATCGTAATAGGAGTTGTGACTTTTAAAAGGAAAATGAGTGGGTTTTTTTTTATCTGCAGATTATAGAAAAAAGTCTAAGGTTGCTTAAACCTTTAGATTATTAAACCCATAAAACTGCAAAAGTCTCCATTAGGCAAAGTTGTAAGACCACCATTATATGGGTTATAGCTAATTGATGAGTCTTCTATAGCTAAAAGACTAAAAGCTAAAGGTGATCGATACAGGCTCCTAGGAGCCTCTTGTTTAGGTGTAAACTTTTATAGAAGAATTTTCTGGAAAATGATTTACTTGGATATTTTTATGCCTAGGCATCTGATATTTAATAAATAAATTCACTATGTTAAGTTTTAAAGTGTTTTCACTATGACATGTGAACTTGACCTCATGTTTACCCTTCCACGGCTTTGTAAATATTGGCTGAATTTTGTTTTCAGATTTTTGTTCATGTAAGGTTTTCAATAACTCTGATATCCTAAGTACCTCTATAGTTGGTCTACAGATTCTTGTTTAATCGATTTACTTCTATCACCAGTTAAATGATCATGATATTTATGTCTTCAATCAATTCTTAATTAAAGATCAAGGCAAAGATTGACCTTTTATGAGTTTCACTGTGGTGCATACAGGTGAGACATACCAAGTTATGGAAATGTTAAAGTTTTATAATATGGAACAATTTTGTAATTTTGAAGTAAATATACTTGATAAGTATACTATATGTCAATTGGAGGAAAAAATGTTTGATAAAGGTGTAATAGAATGAACCAATATGGCCAAGGTGACAAATTAAGAACTTATAAATTGTTTAAATTTTCATATTCTACTGAACAATATTTGATACAAAATATACCTTTACGATTTCGTAGTTCTTTTGCAAAATTTAGATGTGGTGTAGCACCTTTAAAGATTGAAACTGGTTGTTACGAAAGGTTAGCTTTAAATGAAAAAATATGTATCAGTTGTAATGATATTGTAGAGGATGAAAAACATGTTTTATTAACATGCCCTTTGTATGAAGATCTAAGACAGTCACTATTTTTAGATATAACTAGTTATATATATAATGAAAATTTTATGTCATTGTCTGATGATGATAAATTTATATTTTTATTCAATAATGAAAATGTATGTAGTATAGTTGCCAAAACCTGCCATAATATTTTACTAAGAAGAAATAGCTTTTGATATCATTAATTCTAAGATACTTTTTATAAATTGTACCTTTAAACTGTATTTTATATGTATATTGTATGTATGAATAGTCTCTCATAATTCTTTTAAGAATTGCTCATGCATTTTATCTTGTATGCTTAATCTTTTTAATGTTATCATATTTTATATGAATGTATGTGGTGAGACTCTAATAAACTATTGAATCTTGAATCTACATTTAGTGACCAAACTTGTTAGTATGGGAGTCTACCTTGATCAGTTGTACATGTTACAGAAGAGGATCATTTTTCCACTTGTCTAACAGAGTTATGTCCCTTGAATTTTGGAATATGCAGCTGGTAAGGAACCTTGTTTTTCTCTTCCCTTCTTTGGACATTTTGTGATTGATCACCCCGTTATAGTTTTTTTTTATCCCTGAAATTATTTAAAAGGACATCAACAGGGTACCCCTATCAGGTTGCAAGGTCGCTTTTATAAGGGTCAAAGGTTGATTTTTAAGTCCTATCTTAAAGGAGGATGCAGGTTGTTTTAATTGAATATTCAAAGTAAGTTGTTTAGTTTATGCATATACATTTACCAATGATTAGGAAACAATCTTTATGCATATGTTAATAACTCTCCAGCTATATCAGTTTGCAAGTGTGGTCTTTTCAATGGTCCTCATTGAGCCTATTCTTATCAAAATACAAATGACAACAAAGTTCCAGACAAAAAATTTTGCTACGCCTGACGCGTGTTTTGTCTATTCAAGACTCATCAGAGGCGCTCTACCAAAAATATTGAAAATGCCAAACACTGTATGAATATGAAGAGCATAGAACAGTATAACCAAAAATACCAAACTGGGGAACCAAATTATTACTAAGATAATCAACCTATGTCTGGGGTAGGAAGAACCTTAGGGTTTAGACAATTTTGAAATTTAGACAGATAATTTAAAGCTTTGATGTTTTCTCCAACTCAAAAGTGTTGGTGCCGGAGCGGGCTAACCTCGGGGAATTTAAACTCCACCAGCAGTGCTAACCTTCACGTGTGTTCGAAATACAAATTATAACAAAGTTCCAGACAATAAATTTTGCTACGCCTGACGCGCGTTTCGTCTATTCAAGACTCATCAGAGGCGCTCAACCACAAATATTGAAAATGCCAAACACTAATGAATATGAAGAGCATAGAAAAGTAAAACCAAAAATACCAAACTGGGGAACCATATGTTAATAACTCTCCAGCTATATCAGTTTGCAAGTGTGTTCTTTTCAATGGTCCTCATTGAGCCTATTCTTATCAAATTGAAACTCTTTAAAGGGGTCTTTATGTGCATGGGGTATTGCTTTTCACATACACGAGATGACTCTTATTGTTCCCTGAAACCATCCCCGCAAATGGTGTCAAGAGAGAGTCCGGAAATCGATTCATGAAATTTTCAGCCTGAAGAGGTTGGAGCCATGAACCTTGGTGTTAGCAGCCCAAAGCATTTACCATTTCACCATCAGATATCTTACCATTTTTTAGGCCTTTAGATAGAAGGCCGTTTTTGACCCTGCAGAGCCTGTTTATGGGTATATATTAAGAACACAAATAAGAACTGAAATACTTTATTGCACTTCAAATATGTCCAGCCTCAAAACTAATTCAAGCATGAATTATAAATCTGTAAACAAGGATTTATATAATAAATAGGTATTAACTTCCTAAGGAAAAAAATGTACACAATTTCCAAGTAAACTTCAGTGTAAAATGTTTCAAGGCTCCTTATCTCAAAAACATGAGGGTTTTTTTCTGGAAAAATATTCTTTAAAGTTGAAATTGAGTCCGCAAGTCAAACAATTGTATACATTGCTTATCTTTAAGTTGTCAAAATTTTGTAAGCCATACCTGGCACCAACCCTATTAATATATTTCTGGTAAAACATTTTCCTGGTGTTTTTATGGGTCGAAATAATTTTTAATACATGAAGGTAGAGTGGACTTTAATCCAACATAAACTCATGCTATTCAGGGAGTAAGAAGTTTTGATTGTCATAATTATTTAAGAAGGTTACAATACACAAAAATGAAAAATATAAATGACTAGGATATATGATAAATAATAATAAATAATCAGCGAGAGTATTTACAAAGCGATGAAAAATAAACCAATCACAGACAAAAACACATCACAGATGATACACATTATTGATACCCAATACACATTACTGAAGTGCACAGAATAACATTAATGAAGTACTTTTGCACCAATATAGTTGTCAAAGGTGCTCAGTGCAAGCAAAAATACATTATTACTTGGTACATGTGCACGAATTCGTTTTAAACTGTAAATTCAAAAAGTCAAGTTTCTTTAACCAACTGTCAATATAATACAGGGATCCATATAACCTTAAGAGGAACCTTCAAATAAGATATCACACAAGGAAATGAATCAACATTCCTTTAAAGAACTTGTATCAAAAATGCTGGTTAAAAATATAAAATACATATGAATGCATACAATGTATATGAATGTAAATTTTCTAACCTAACACACAAATACAGTATATAAAATACAAGTGTAAATTTAGCTAGACAGTAAACTTAAATCTTTCTGCAAAACCTTCTTGGAACCAAAGTCTTAACATGATTATTACAAGTACAAAACATATAGATCACCCTGGAGTATCTGTTCACAGCTGAATGAAAACCACAAGCTTTATGTATAGAACAAAAAGGTTTTTAAAACAGTTTCAATTTTAAGAAAGGAACAACCCCTTTAAAAGGAAAGATAAACACGCATTGTTTTTCAAATTAATTTTAGGTTCCACAAACCAACATACTTTAAAAAAAAGATTCAACAGTTTACAACTGTTTGGTCAACAAACGTAATCATTGATAAAAACAAAACTGAAATTTTTAGGGTTATTCCCCCTTGGCAGTCTACAACTATTTCTAACATTACTGTGAAAATAAGCACCATCTTTAAAAATCTTTTCAAGCATAATAGAAATATACAGGTAGGAATACTGTAAAAGAGGAAATTTTCCCCTCGATTAAGTTACATTGTTCCATGATCTAACAAAATGTGACACTAAAACCTTGCGAATGCATTTTAGTACTGAATAC
The DNA here is from genome assembly GCA_963971305.1 of Arcuatula senhousia. NCBI lineage: Eukaryota > Metazoa > Mollusca > Bivalvia > Mytilida > Mytilidae > Arcuatula > Arcuatula senhousia. Next base: position 8,577,739 of record OZ020317.1, on the reverse strand, counting down.
GCAAAATTATCCCCTTTTACAATAATTCATTACTGTTTCTTGCTTTGTAGTAAAGTCTTTTTACTAATAAAGCATTTTGTTTGATGATAATTTATATTAAAGCTATTTCTTACTTTCTTCTAAAATGTTTTATTTCTGTTTTCCTTCTAATTAATTCATTCTTATCCTTCAGAAAATGTTTTTAACTTTTCTTGCTCAAAGCTTTGTCAATGGCTGACAAAACAACATCATCTGCAATTTTTTCAGCAGCGGCAGACACAGTTGTTTCATCTTCTTTTTCCTCTGCTTTTTCTGAATTATCTTTTTTCTCTTCTTCTGTTGTTTCTTTGGTAGATGATTCATCTATATCCTCTTCCATTTTAGATGAAGTTTTGTCGTCTGCTACAGGTTTATCAGCAGATGTTTCCTCAGTTTTGTCGTCTGATAATTTGGATGTTACTGATGTTTCTTCTTCTTTTGTTTCTTTAGTCTTTTTAACCTACAAATACAAATAAGATAGAATGAATTATCATGGAACAGGTTTAACCTGTGATGCTCACGAAGTTAGGATATATAATAAAATATTTTACAAGCTAAAATAAATGTTAAATGGTTTAAAACAAGATGAATTTCATTAAACAAACTTATACACATATTTTGTTTGAAAATAAAAAACAAGCTAGCTTTCATGTGGGTCATGTGTGCGCTAATTTAATGATACACAACATTTTCATTTAAAAAAATAGTGTTTAAAAAACACTGAAAGTTCAGGAAAACAAGAGTGCTAAACCAGATGTTGAAGGAAAATTAAGCTCATAATACTCCCCAAAATATTGACTTCTCTACCATTTTTCAATTTTGCTGCCTTCGGAAGCGTATTAATAATATCTTTTAAAAGCTACTGCTATGAGTAATTTTTTAACACAACAAAATATTTCAATATATTAAGTGGTTGGGATTAAGGTTGCTGAGAAAACTGTTACGCAAATTTCTTTGCCGATTGCCATTCATCATTCTAAAACCTGGATTTTTCACTTCGTGAAATCTGGCCAAAAATGTTGATGACAATGTTTAAGTCAGTATTTCTATTTCCTTAGTTAACTTTCATATTTTTTCTTTGTAAAACAATTGTGTGCAATTAAGAGTCACAAAATGTTTTGATTTAATTGAAATAAATTAATGGTTATGACTCATTACATGTGCCTGTCCTCCTAAGCCAGGAATCTTTGACAAAGCTTTTGTTTGTACTTGTCTTTTTAATGTTTTTTTTGTTTCTTGTTGAAGAAGGGGGTCTATCTGTGACTATATCAGGATGGATTTGAATTATATGCATTTATTTAGACCATGGGCCAATTGCCAAACCGCAAGCAGCGCCTACTGGCCTCATTGAAGGCTGCTGGAAGTTATCCATTGTAGTTTTTCTGAATTGCTGCTTGAGTGTGGGCTGTGTTGTGTACACTTATTCCATGTCTCATTATTTTCTATTACAAGCAAATGTAATATAAAACCATGAATGATAAGCACAGCTAATATTGACAGGACACCTTTTTTACACAGTCATTAATGAACATATATGTGAAGTTTCATAAGGATTTATTTCAGGATTTCATGGAATCAATCTTAATACAATATGGTAAACCTGAGTGTGAATAGCAAAAGGTTTTGTACCCAAAACCCAAATGTCTTGAGGCAACATAAAATACAACATTTTAAAATCCAAAATCTAAATTTTCAGATTATGAAATTATGCAAAATTTTAGACATAACAAATTCTCACCTCCTCTTTGACTGGTTCCTGCTCAGTTACAACTTCCTGTTTAGTTACAGCATCTGGTACATAGTCTGGCTGCCAGGTACCCAGAATACCCCTCTCCCTGTAGATGGCAGCAAAGTTCCTCAGCTTGGTAGTGGTGAAGACTGCCTCCTGTCTGGCTTTGACTGTTGTGTCAGCTATCAACAGCCATTTGTCATCCAGAAGATCTTGGGTGGATGGACAGTTTCTACAAGAAAATCAGAACGTTGTGTGCTAGTCAGGACCATTGTGATTTTTAATTTCTCTATTAAGTTACTACTTATTTGTGTCTGTTGATCTAGATGCTTTGTCAGGTTGAAAGTTGTGAAATCATTATCTCATCAAAAATTACACAGCATTTCTGGAATTGATTTACAAGTGCTACTTCCTGTCCAAGTCTTCACTCTACAGTAAATATGTGACTGATCATGATCAGTCTCACTTAGTAATTTGGTAGTTACATTTTTAGTAAACAAAGTGTTAAGTTAAAAGCCTGTTGCTTTCGAAATCTAAATTTTCATTTAATGGTTTTTAATATTACAATGTATCAACAACGTTACCTATATACATGTATAACAAAGATGAAAAAAAAATCAAAGCGCTAAAGCATTAAAAGGCAGAGCTAAATCTAAGCACTAAAATAAAGAATGATCTGTTTCATAAACTTGAAACATAGCACATCTATTTTCTTCTTTTACTCCGCACAATTTAATTGGCTCCGCCCATTTGATCAAAGGTCAAAGGTAAACAATGATTAAGTAAACATTAACCTGTATTGATATACGATATGTAGTGCATATTTATAATGCATTTATGTTGGGGTATAAAGGTGTACCTCTTATTGTAGACAATCTGTGTAAAATTTAAATTACATTGAAACAATGAACATACACGATTAATGTTGAATAGATCCTGTGGTAGGAATATTGGCTGACCGATTTACCCTGTCTAGACGAAAAAAAAACGCGAAAAATCAGATAGCTTTATGACTATAAGGCTCTGCCTAAAGATGAAAAAACAAAAAAACAAAACTGACTTTTGACACAATGAATATTGATTTTTTTTTACACAAAACCAACTTTCTATTTCAAAGTTTTGTATTTTGTTTACCTTGGCAACCTCTTCATAATTTTGTTGATAAATCTGAGAGCATCCCTGGTGATGATGTCATGGAGACCATGTGCATCATATCTGGAGTAAACAATGTTACTGTATGTCTGCTCAACTGTGAGGCCCCTGAAGGGGGATTCTCCACTCAACCTGAAGAAGAAAGACAAAATGTGTACCAATGATTGTAAAATAAAGATAATCAATTGTGAGAGGCATCAGGGTTATTATCCGAAGTGAACAAGAACAATTAAAAGTTACAGTTAAAGTACTGTATAACCATTTATTTTGTGGGGATTCAATCACAAAACTAATTCTGTGAGGACAAATATTTGTGGAATTTAATTTTGAAATACACTAATCAACTAAATATTATAACTTCTCTTACCCAGGAAATAAACAAAATTAAATCCCCCACAATTATTTCTGCTTCTACAATAATTGTTTTAATGAACTACCCTAGAACTCTACAATAATCTCAGATAACATTTGTTTATAAAGAGCACATGAAGTGAAGCTTAATTTGATGTGTGTGTGTTTGTAGGGGTTTAACTCCCTTTTCGACACACCTGGGTCAAATAGTGCGGCCAGTTTATCTGGTGGAGGAAACCTGAATACTCAAAGGAACAGGTGAGGAAGTCCTTTTCTGTAAATTACAAGCCGGACTTAAACACCACTTGATAGGTGATCGGCTGGTGAACAATAGTGTGGTATTTAAACCAGCACCTTAGACCATTCTGCCACCCAGGCCCCCTTAATTTGATGACTTCAAGAAGTTGTTAAAAAATTTGTGCCAATTGCTCTAATACTTTATTCTGACCCTACTTACAACATGAAAGCCAGAACTCCTACAGTCCAGATGTCAGCTGAATAGCTGGTTATCTCCCCTTGTATAACTTCTGGAGCTGAAAATAGACCCAATAAAACTGTTTAAAACAGTGTAGAATTTTTAAGAAATTTTATATTAATACTCATATAATTGTCAATAGACAGACTTTATGAACTAGTAAATAGTGTTCTGATTTATAAGTAATAGAAACAAATATTTGTTATCTGTCTTGCCGACTTTAAATAAAGATTATCTATCTATCTAACAGTTGTGCCTTGAAAAGCTCTATTAATAAAATGTATAAGAATTTTTTTTTTTGGCAGTGATTCAATTTTTGCTTTATTCATAACAAACATGGGGAAATATCATTATATACATGTATATAGAAAGTAACATCTTGGATATGTTATTACAAAAATTATGCTTCTCTAAAATAAAAGCACCCCTTAAGAAAAACCCAAAATTTGCCACATACCAAAAAAACAAGAGTTAACACTAAAGTATGTCTCGCCTGCCGGCACCATCAGAAACAATTATTCTTTCTTACTTCCACTATATTTTGAATTTACATGGATTTTCAGTTTCTGGGATCAAAAGATGTTTATAGAACTTAAACATTGCAAATATATGCAATAAAAATAATCAAAGTCACTCAACCGGAAAATCAAGGTCAAAAGATGGGGATGCAACTGTGCTAAGCTACTACTGGGGCATATGTATACCAAGTTTCATCAACCTAGGACCTATAGTTCTTGAGATATGGAGGTGCTCACAAAACTTTTCCATTGCTATTATATGTATTGAAAATTGTCAAAGTCACTCAATCCAAAAATCAAGGTCAAGGTCAAAAGATGGGGATGCAACTGTGGTAAGCTACTACTGGGGCATATGTATACCAAGTTTCATCAACCTAGGACCTATAGTTCTTGAGATATGGAGGTGCTCACAAAACTTTTCCATTGCTATTATATGTATTGAAAATTGTCAAAGTCACTCAACCGAAAAATCAAGGTCAAGGTCAAAAGATGGGGATGCAACTGTGGTAAGCTACTACTGGGGCATATGCATACCAAGTTTCATCAACCTAGGACCTATAGTTCTTGAGATATGGAGGTGCTCGCAAAACTTTTCCTTTGCTATTATATGTATTGAAAATTGTCAAAGTCACTCAACCGGAAAATCAAGGTCAAGGACAAAAGATGGGGATGCAACTGAGCTAAGCTACTTCTGGGGCATATGCATACCAAGTTTCATCAACCTAGGACCTATAGTTCTTGAGATATGGAGGTGCTCGCAAAACTTTTTCATTGCTATTATATGTATTGAAAATTGTCAAAGTCACTCAACCGGAAAATCAAGGTCAAGGTCAAAAGATGGGGATGCAACTGTGCTAAGCTACTACTGGGGCATATGCATACCAAGTTTCATCAACCTAGGACCTATAGTTCTTGAGATATGGAGGTGCTCATAAAACTTTTCCAAAAAGTTAACGCCGCCGTCGCCGCCGGTAAAGTAACACCTATGTCCCGCTCTGCTTCGCAGGCGAGACAAAAACCACTTTTAAGGTATCAAATGAAATACACCAGTATTATAATTTATATATTAATTCAAGGGATTTATTATTTCAAATTGAACTCCTTACGATACATGTATCAGTTGTTAAGAGGAAAACCCCAATTTGCATTATTAGCATTTTCTTCTGTTTTTTTTTCTGTTTGTGTCCTTGAATTTTAAGATTTGATTGCCATCTTTGTTTGATATTTTTTTAAATAACATGAAAATGTAAAGAGAGACCAAGAAGTACCAATAAGGCATTCAAATTTCAGAAATCTGATAAGAGAACAATATATTAAAAATTTAGTTACCCATGAAGTCAGGGTATCCTTTACAGGGAACAACCTGTCCAGCAGACGTCATCTTCTGAGCATGCACAAAGCCACAAATCTTAAGATCTAGGTGTCGTCTGCTTCTCATAACAATACTACTGGGTTGTAAATTCAAGTGCACCACACCCATATGTTCTAGATATTGAACCCCTTCCAAAATCTGTCGAATCACTATGGCAACCATGTCCTCTGAATATTTAGATTTGAAAGCGAAGTGCTGCAGAACGTTTACACCATAGAGATATTCAGTTATGATGTAAAGCTTCTCAGAGAATAAGTAGGCATCATAAAGTCTGACAATTTTTTCTTGGTTCAATGTTTTTAATAGCTCAAATTCCTTCAATCCTCCAGCTTTGTCTGTTGGAATTTTAGCCATGAATGATTGTCCTGTTTCAATTTTCCTGACCATCTTTAATTCTGAAAACTTGCCACTGGAAATGGAAAGCAAAAACATGATGAAAGCTAAAAGTAGATATGTAGTCTGCAAACATAATACAACTTATTATAATTTGAATGTTCAAGATTTTTTTTTTATATCAATTTCAACATGATAAATACATGTATGCATTTGGATTAAAAATATGATTAGTTATATAACCCCACAAAATAATACCTCACAAAAATATAAACTTAGCAAATATGCTACAAGACCACACAGTTAAACATCTAGATTTTGATTTTTCAACAAAGATAAAACCAATTTGCAAGTTTAGTTAGTAAATACATTGTAATAATGATATTGGAATAAATTTGTAACAACATTCATATTACAATGGTTATTTTGAAGTTTGTCTTCTGTCTTTACTCAAGAAATTTAACCGTAGCCACCGTGCACTCCTAGACAAATATGGGATTTCTATCTCTCAAATGATTGATGTAGAAATTTGTTTTGTCAAACTTTACCAGATTTTGCGTGTGCTATAGCAGGCAGGAATTGCTTACTCTTCCGGAGCACCTGAGTTCACTCTTGTTACGACTTGAGTTTGCATTGTCGATTTACGTTTTGGTTGATTTTGTGCTTTGTGTTTCTTTGTACTGTTCTTGTTCGTGTTTGCCTGTTTTGTTGTTGCCCACTCAGACTTTTGACACTGGAATACCCCATTGGTGCCTCTTTGCTTTTTGTAATGAACAAGTCCAGCAGTCTAAAATGCAACAAATCTGTTAAAGTAAAAAATGACCGGATTTTGTTAAACAGAAAGTTGGTGAGCGACAGACCTGAAATTAAATCCCATTTTATAATAACCATGATGCTGTTAACCAAATATCCCCTGGCTGTGATAAGTAGTTGCTGAGAAAAACTGTTAAGAAAATTTCATTCTCGCCTGCCTGCCCAACATTCACAATTTTATAACCCAGATTTTTCACTCCATGAAATCGTGCTAATTAGTTCAACAAACCTGTATAGTGTGTCTGTGATGTCATATTTGTCTTTGTATGACCCTTCTGTTAGCTCTACCTGACCAATGACAGCAGGAGATGATAGCACCAGAGTACCAGATTGTCTGGACAGGATACCAGAAGTGTAGTCATCAACAATGATTGTCTCCCCTTCTAAAATAGAGAAAAAATATTCTTTAGTGTTTGGTTACAAGTTAATATGATGGATGAGAATGTTGCAACAGGGATAAACTGCTTCCTCTTCACATTTACAAACTGATAAACTCTTTTGATTGCATGTTATGTACCGGTATGTTTTTGTAGCCACATGCCTCTCTATATTTTGTTGCTAATGTTTTGTAATGTGTATGCCTTTTTGGTTAGTTTTCTGTTTTGGGAATATTCGATAAGCATAACATTCTGTAAACATGGTAATTTTTGTGATGTGCTAATTTTGCTATTTGTTTGGACATAGAAAATCCGCAAAAAATTAATACATGCAAATATGCAATTCTACTACGTAAATAAGAATATGAAATGGGTCAAAGACAGAAATGGCCCGATTTCATTAAATCCCACGTTATGGGACCCCCCCCCCCTGAAGCTGTATACCAAATATCAATGGCTATGATAAGTAGTTGCTGAGAAAACTGTTACAAAAATTTCTTCCCCACCCCTCCGCCCAACCAAACGCCTGACATTCACCATTTTATAATCTGGATTTTTCACTCCGTGAAATCCGGCCAATAATTGAAAACCATGAAAATTAATGCCTGCTAAATAGACATCTGGATTGAAAATGTTACAACTAGAAACAGCGAAAACTTAAATGTTTACAGTATATACAAGAACAGATTTATCATATTTATAAAATGCAGGATTTCTATTAGTAATACTGTTAAACTTGTTGAACCCAAATGACAGAAAAAAATGCTGAAAAGACTTGCTTCTCTCCCCTTTTAAAAGAAATATGTCTTTAAAACTTAGTTACCCTCTTCAGTAACTATTTCAGGGGAGGCAACACTATAAGCACTGAATCCAAACTGGTTTTCTGCACACACTCTGAATCTGTAGGATGTATTGGGTACCAGTCCACTAACCAGAGCACACTCATCAATAGAGGTGCTGACTGTAGACCAGGATCCACTACCTAAAATATAGAATAAAGTCATGATTAAGTTTACTAAAAGTTTGTTAATGCCTGCAAAGTGCAAACAAAATGTATCCGAAAATTCCTTCAACATTCTAGGTTAAAAATATTATGTGTGCACATTTGTATATAGTGTACTTGCTTCATACCTATTGTTGTGAAATTTAGTTGATAAGTTTATGGGATGTTGAGGGAAATAGCTTACACCGTATACTGTGAATTCACTTACTTAACTGGATATCAATTTTTCATGGTTTATTGAAATAGGATCAGTTTGTAAATTCTTAAATTCATGGTTTTGAAGTCTGCAGCATACAAATTGATGTTTAACTTCCTTAAAATTGTGGTTATCAAATTTTGTGGGTCCCAATAATTGATACCTTACAAATAAAAATAATTACATTTACCGTGCATATAATTAAAATACAGTTATTCTATTGGTTAATTGACACCTTAAATTGTCTTTCATACCTCGATGAAATGTCACTTGAATCACGTGGCCGTAGCCGGGTTATGACCTTACTATATGCACAACTAAATCCTTATCCAGGTAAATTCTCACAACTTGAATTCGCATTTGTATATTAATGCGCAAATATAAAATACATGAACATACACCACAAAAAAAACCCCAAAATCAGAAACAAATTAAAAAACATTAAAATGTAATTATAACAATTGAATTTCAATGTTTCATAGGGTTGTAAAACCGTTGAACGGTCTCACATTTTAAGCTAGCGTGCTTAATCAAAATGTTCTATGGTCAACGGTTATACACGCCAATGAAACATCAAAATACAAACATTCAATTATTAAATGAAACCACAGTACCAAATATCAAGAGGCTGTGATTAGTACTTATTGAGAAAACTATTTTTTTTTAAATGCTCAACATTCAACATTTCATAACCTGCATTGTTCACTCCGTTAATGTCGCCCAGAAATGAATCATTGTATTTTATGATAAAGACTTACTCTTTTTCTTGCAGTCAACTCTGTATCCTGTGATATAAGCGTTTCCATTGGTTACAGGTGGTTCCCATAGTAACAAGACTTGTGTAGATGACACTTTAGATGCTACTGGTCTACTTGGCTGGCTGGGTGCCTCTGTAATGTCAAAGTTTAAAAATCTGTCAAGGTAAAAAATTGCTAGATCTCATTAAACAGGAAGTAGTTGAGCAACAGACCTGAAATCAAATTACACTGAGCGGGATCCCATGCTGATACTGCATACCAAATATCACGAGGTTGTGATAAGTAGTTGCTGAGAAAAATTTTATGAAAATTATTTCCCTGCCGTGACCTGCCATCCAACATTCATCATCTTATAACTAAAAATTTTCTCATTATGAAATCTGGCCAAACAACCTAACATCATGTAACCCAAAATCTGCAGTTTTAAGCGTTTTTTCTATGTCATAATGTTTTACTAGCAATATAAAAACAAAATTTTACCTAGAAAATTTTTTAACCTTTTGTGATTCGTTCTAGCCTAAATTTTTGGACAGTAAGTTTGTTGGGTCTTTGTAAAATGCTGACTCAATGCATTTTCGTCTCGGCGGTGTTATCTAATTTCTGCATTTACAAATATTAATTGACAATCCCCATACTTACCGAAAAATCAGATGTAATTTATTAAATCCAAACAATCAAACAAAATCATAGAATCAGATTCATTTTTGTTTTTGATTTTGTATCCATTACACTGTTAGAAATTGTAGGCTCCGTCACAAGCTACGTCAAAATTTTGGACGTATAAAATGACATCACACAAGGAAGTATTTTATTGATTTCGGTCAAAAATAACAATTATTTTACAGACTGTCGATTTTATACCATTCTCTAGATTCAGTAGTTTCTTATGATAGACAAAATATTAAAAAGTTTACCTATTTAAAATTTTCTCTGATGTTTAAATAAAAAATGCCATATTTGGATAGCAAGCTGAAATTGGGTTACATGACGTAATACAACACTAATTAATAGCTTTGGGCTATGAATATCACCAGTCTGTGATTTGGACATAATTGGTCTCAACAAAATTTATATGATTGTATGGTAGTTGGTCATATTGGAATACACAATACACAATGCTCTCTGTTTAAGTAAAAAATCTGAGGTTTTTGTGCCAATATCAGTAAAACATAAAACATTTGGGATAAAATCATTACTGATATTCTATAGCCAGTAAACTCAACATAAATTTTGAAAAATGTGGACTGTCACATTACCACATAGTAATGTAATTGCTTACATTTATAACCAAACATTTCAACCGCTTACCTCCGGCAAGCACTCTGCCAATAGCTGTTAGCATTGCACATTTACTTCTAATTATACACTTGTTCTCTTACTGTATAGATATAACAGCTTTCTCACCTCTTCCCCACCAATAAGTTTCTTGCAATATCTTTACCTCCAGCCAGCACTCTGGCTATAGCTGTTAGCCTTACCACATTACACCTAATATACTTTTGTAACCTAAATACATGGAGGTAACACCTCTCCCATCACCTTCTCTTATCCCCTTCCAAAAAAAAACACCTCTAAGTTTACCTCCAGCCAGGACTCTGCCTACAGCTGTAGCCTTGCCACCTTTACTCCTTATTATACACTTGTAAATGCCAGCATCATATGGTTTGACATCGTATACAGTCAAGGATGTCAGAGTGTTGGTGATTTTAACAGCAAGACGAGCACTTTCCGAGACGAGTTCTTCATTTCTGTACCATGTGACTGCGGGTGGTTCGTCAGTCTGGTAGGTACATCTCAAAACGATAGTTTCGTTAGGATTGAAGGCCATGTCACTGAATTTGGAGATGATCTGTAGGGACTCCTCTGCAGAAAATAAAGGTAATAACAAAATTACCTAACTTGGAGGATCAATCTCAATGCCCAAGAGAAAAGTCCAAACATGGAAGACACACTGGAAATTTTTTAGATTGCAATGGTCATGACTGGGAAGAGTATAAAGTTCATTGTTTAAACATAAAATTGTTTCAAGTGTGGTAAGCAGGTTAGAAAATTGTGTTTTTTATAACATGGATTTTTTTAAAACAATGAAATGGGCAAAAATTTACGGTATAAATTATTGGCATTTCATTATACATGTAGATACAAATTCTTTGCCAAGCCATTGATTCAACTTAATCTATACCTTTGACCTCTGACTGTGGAATTTCTTTTGGTTTTCTCTGTTTTATATCCTCCGCAACTTCTTGGTACTGAAGTTCCTTCTGTAAGCATGAATCTTCATGTAAATTTTTTTCAGCTTCCATAACACAGATTCTCTTTTTGCTGGGTTTCTTTTCCCCTTCCTCATTTTCCCCCTCATCAACATCTTTGGGTTTTCGGCTAGACTTCAGTCCTGGGATACGAGCGAGATAGTCGTTCTCTGTAAGGGAGACAACTTTAGCACCAGGACCTCTGTGATAACGGTTCTGCCAGTCATACCTAAAATATACATATATATATATTTTTTTAGAATTGCGGACTTCAACTAGTGAATTGTTAGTCAAGATAAAGATCTATTAAAAACGTCAATGCAACTTAAATATTTTAATGCAAGCAATCATTTGACAATCACTTGAAAAATATAGTTAGATCTTAATGATTTGCTCAATTGCTTATTATAACAATAAAGCTATCATCTTTATACCGACATAAAAAAAATTGTGTTTCCGATAGCAAAATATGGTTGTGTTATAGGTGTTTCTTTATGTTGTGGTTGTCCTTGATGTCTTCTGAATTGTGTATGGTACATGTACATCTTAAACAGGATGAAACACTACACTTCGTCTACATAATGTACCTCCTTACTGTAAAGTTTCATGAAATTCAACCAAGCAGTTAGAAATTATTTCACCTGTAAAGCTTGTGGACAGAGACATAACGGGGAGACATATAGGCAAGGTGGTTTCTTTTTACATTAACTTTAAAATTTGTAGTTTGCAGCTTTAATTTTCACATACCATGATTCCTCGTCTAAGTATTCCCCAAAATAATCAGAATCTGGGAATAACAAAGCTTTGGACTGGTCGTCCTGGACTGGAACCAGTGGAATGGAAGGCACAGTTCCTTCCAAGATTGACTGTAAATTGTCGAGTCTGGGAACACTTCTGATGCTGGTGGAATCTCTCTGTAAATATAAAATTACAATGAAGGGGGAATAACAAAGCTCTGGACTGGTTGTCCTGGAATGGAACCAGTGGAGTGGAAGAAATTGTATCATATAATATTTACTGCAAACTGTCAAGTATGGGAACACTTCTGATACTGATGGAATCTCTCTGTAAATATAAAATAATAATGTAGTGGGAATAACAAAGCTTTGGACTGGTCATCCTGGACTGAAACCAGTGAAGTAATGGGCACAGTCGTCTTTGAATACTTCTGATACTGATAGAATCTCCCTGTAATGTATGTGTATTCAATGAATTGTTATATAGTGTGACATCTAAGAGTCTGAATTTGTTATTTGTGTATAATTACCTATTCACTGTTTTATAAAGTTTAACAATACTTTTTAAATCTTCAATTATAGCCCTATCAGACATTTAAGCTCCATTTCAGGTTAAAATAATTTTAATACCTTTCATTCATCTGAAACTCATCCATAGTTCTTGATAAACTGCATCGTGGTTGTATTATTTTTTTGTGGTTTACGACTTTTACTCTTCATGATAGCATCAATTACTAATTTTATTAGGAATAAATGTATCTAATACCTATGATTTACCAGCTTCATAGAAAAGAAGCCTTTCGTAGTCCAAGGTCTAGTTGCGTAGTCCTCCTACTTTTTCATGATAGAAATTTGATCATTTTTGTTTGATTTATCCAAAAGTTTATTATACCTTTACTTTATCTGCATCATAGAAAGCCTTAAGTGGTCCAAGGTCCAGTGGTTTTGTACTTTTACCAGCTGTATCTGTGATCCAAGGATGTTTGAGGCATTCAGCTGCTGTTAGTCTGTCACTATGGAAACAGAAAAAACAAGAGTATACTAAATTGTGAACCTAAGTCCATCTAAGTATATCAGTAATTTCAAACATTTGTATCAATTGTTGCTAATGTTCAGAGCTTAAAAATATACCAGTCGTATATATTGATGTTGTTTCTATATAAAATTTTATTTATGTAAATTATAGTGCAAAAGTGGCCACTTTGATTGACCAAAGAGTCAGTATAGGCCCATCACACTTTAATGATTTCTTTTCGTAAGCAACCCCCAAATTATATCTGCCTATTTTGTTTCTTATGGTCTAACCATTATATCTTTCATCAAAATATGTCATGCAAACATCGTCCACCAAGTGTGAGCATTAATCTAAATTTGTTCCAAATATATTATAACTTTAACTTTCATTTAATTTGTCAGAAGGCTTTAATTGACATCTCGGAAATAGATTTTCTAACAGAAAACAATGGGGATTAAAGATTTTCATTAATGTTGTTTTTTAAATTGTTGGTTTTTAACATATATATTTGCTAGTTTAATGATGAACAAAAACATAATTTTTGAGCATATTTCATTCTATTCTTGAATATCACTTACCAATCATCGACAACAAGAAGTTCAGCCAGGAAATCTTTAGCATCCTCTGACACCAGTTTAAAGTTGTCTTCTGACAAGGTCAGTTTTCCTTCAAGAACATTCTTCAGGGTTTCAGCATCAGTCTTACCTCTCAGTGGAGAAACACCACTCAGTCTGAAATTATAAATGTTAACTGTGACTTTGTTTTTTCCCTTGTGTCCTAGTTTACAAGACTTAATTGGTGTGAGAGAGAAGGATAAGTACATAAAACCCGCAAATACTGTGGATTCATTTATTTTTGTTGGTACCAATTTTCGTGGTTTGATAAAAATTGATAGTTTTTTTTGTTCGTGGATTCTTAAATTCATGGTACTGAGGTCTGCTGCATGCAGATCAAGGTTAAATTTCCTTTTTGTGGGGGGTTCAAATTTCGTGGGTCAATGCCACCCACGAAAACCACGAAAATTGATACCCCACGAATATTAATGAAACCACAGTAAGCTTAAGGATGTTCGCTGGTCAGTTTGAAAACAACAAGGTATCTAGATTTATATATTTGATGAATAGAAAATAGGTAAAGGTACAAAATAACTTAAAAAATAATAGGATGCCAAACTCGTTTTAGAGATAATAAGCGTCTAAAATTTGGCGAGAAAATGTTTTCTCTGGCTTTTTCATAGGTTTTGCATTTGGCTTGCTTTACTGTAATAACCTATGACATAATAACCAGAAATTCATATAACTTCGTAAATTTACTCTTAATGACCCAATAAACCTTAATTATGAAAAGAAATTAGGGGGTTGCTGGGCAAAAAAATTATCCCTATTCCGAAAATATGACAGAAATCTCCCTTTAATGATATCCTTTTATCATGTGACGTTTTCCTTCAATTAAAGCTTCATCCTAATCTATTATGGGGTTCAAAAGGAGAAAAAAAAAGACAGGATACACCATTTCAAAATTTCTTTTATTTACATTTACTAGTTCCTGTATACCCTCCCAAACAATATTACTTCAGTTATACATACCAGTAACAAAAATTTCTCAACATACAGTATTAATGCTTCCATAACTTACAGTATTATTATACTCCTAAGTTTATCCACAAATATTTGCTGGATTTTCATAAAATTTAAATTTGGAATTCTTCTAATTGTACCAACACGTAATCAATGAAAACATCAAATCTGTACCCCTTATACAATGAAGTTTTGACATTTATTTTATACAAATTGAAAATTATTTGACTTCAAGGCCCTTAGAATATGTGATTCTCAAAATACTTACAGTATATAAGTCAGAACTCCTACACTCCACATATCAGAGGCCGATGATACAGGCTCATTGTCGATCTGTTCAGGGGAGGTAAACTCGTCTGTACCATAGTTCATTTTCACATCGTAATCCAAAGAAATTTGACGTGACAGTCCAAAATCAATCAAGCGTATCTGGTCTGAATCTGGCTCAGCCATAATGATGTTTGAAGGCTGAAAAAGAATAAATAGATTTAAATTAAACAAGCAAATAAGTCTCCTAAAACACTAATAACCTGCTATGGATAGAAATTTCATATTTTTGTCACAATGTGATGCCTATTTAGCATACTCAATTTCATTAAAGATTTAATGTAACATTTCCAATAAATTAGCAGGACAGATGAATGGACCTCATAACTACAAGTCTTGCAACTTTTGGCAGGTCATTAAAATGTATCAATGCTCAAACATTTTAATTTAAAATTCTAACCAAAAAAAAAATCATATGAAGGCTGCATACCACTTGCAGACGTTTTTATTCAGAGATCTCCCAAGGACCTTATAGCATCCTGGCAATGCGATGCTATCTAAAATTATCTTCAGTATATTGTATAGGGAAAATGATGCTATAATTTCAAACCAAAAGATGCTATTTTGAAAATTGCAAATACCAGGATGCTATTTAAATTTCTGGGGAGGGCACTGATATCAAAATGATCGGGTTTTTGACAGTAAAAGATAATATATAAACAATAACATAATTATAGTACCAACCTTGATATCTAAATGTATAATATTAGAAGCATGGGTACTCCGTAAGATTTCCAGTAACTGTTTGATGTACTTGACAGCTTCACTTTCATTCCAGCTGTCACATGACAGGACATGGTTTATGAGTGATTTCCCCTTACACCTGTTTCTTTGTTAAAGAAATTATTTTTTTGTAAAAAAGTTATAAAGTTGATTTTTGTGGTCAAAGGGGGATAAATCTACAAAAAATAACTTTCAACATTATGTTGAGCATTATGTAAATGTGTTCACTGCAATATATGGTAATTTAATGTCCTCTGCTACAGGGAACATTAAATTGCTGGAAAAATAAAAATTTACATGTGTTTTTCTTATTCATGTAATAATGCAGTGAAAAAATGTTAAAGCCCATTTCTAATGATTTTCCATAATGGAAGGGTGTTTAATCTTAAACAATATCTTTACATTGCAAGATCTCAGAGAAGTATAACGAAATCAGTACATGTATGAGAAGAGGAATACAACTATGTTGCTTGGTTAAGGATACTATACAAACAGCTGCATTCAATTACTATTATTTGTGTTAAGTTCATATTTTTCATAATGTTATTTGCATGCTGTCACTCTATTTAAGGTCATACAAAAATGCTTTAATTCATTGGATACAATATCACACTGCATGCTTTCTTATCTGTTTTTTCTGTACTTTCCTATCAGACATCAACTCAAATCTTATAACATAGTCAACCATGCATGAAGATCTAGTGGAGAAGCTGGGCCCAAAAAGTCTTCATTGACAGTCATGCAAGATATCTATTGATGTTACATTGCCTATTCAAATGCAAACAAAGTCAATCATGCATGAAGATTAGTTATGGCGGGTCAAAGTCTTCATTACAAAATATCTGGTGATGCTACATTGCCTATTCAAAACTGCAAACACAGTCAACCATGCATGACATCCAGAATCATTCATGCATGAAAGGATACAGTTCCATGACGATGATGAGTTGTTTTTCTGCCTGGAATGCGTCCACAACCATTGGAACACGCTGGTTATTAATCTTCCGTAAATTATTCAACTCGTGTCCAAAGAAATATTTCAACTCCTCATTACAGGCAGGTATAATCTTTGCAGCGTACTCATCGCCTGTCGATTTCTGAATCACTCGCTGAACAATGCCATGACGGCCCCGTCCAAGTTCTTCTACGGGGTAGTAATAGTCTTCAAACAATGCCTCACGGAAATATATCAGTTTCTTTGTGCCTTCCAGCTCTGTAAAAGTTAATAGATGATTAAAGATGTTAAAAGAAATACGAGAGTTTCGAAACAAATAAAGATTAGACAAGCACGAGAAAAAAACCCAAAAAAACAAGCTAATAGATCTGGTACTTTTCACGTCAATTGTGGAAAAAAGTATGAAGATACTTGTTAAAATAATTTCAATTTAGTACCTCATAGGCTACTAACATTTCTCTTTTTCGTCATCATTGAAAAAAATTGCAACAAAAAAAGTTTTTCATGGTTCATTAGTCATGTGTTCATGTGCAAAATGAAATAAAAAATAGGTATAAATAATACTGAGAGATGAGTAAAAGTTGCTACAATCAATTGCTTGCAACAAATATTTGGTTTAAAATCTAAAACCAATAGAATGTAAATCCTAGTTTTTTAATAAAACAAAATGATCATAGAAGGGCATGTGCAAATATTTAAATACCGGTATGTAAGTTATTGTCATGCAAATAAAATTCAACATAAGTGTATGAATGTGTTTAGGATGGAGGGGAGTGTTGGGGATTTTGGAGAGAATTATTTCCCTTTTACCTTCATTATCACTGTCGTCTGTAAAATTAGAATAAAAATATTTTTTTCATTTTTTGTTAATTTTTTTGTTAAATTTTCTATTTTTATTGTTTTTATTTCATTTTCACGATTGTTTTAGAAAAAAAGGATCAGTGTTAAAATTGTGTGTCTTCTGCTGACATGCTTCCATGGCAACAAGCAGGATAAGATGATAATGGATGTATTGCCTTCTTTCATAATCTTTATGCTAGTTTTTACCATTGAGGTTCCAATTAAGTGTTTCAAAGTAGAAAGAAAATGGATAAGAAATTTTCAACTGAAGTGAAAATTGGTTGCAAAAAGTCTTTTTTTACAGTTCAATCTCAAATTCAATTGATATGTACATCTTTTTGAAAGCTTTCTTTAAAATGTTCTAAACTGCTTAAGAAGGCAAATTGATGCAAAAAAAATGACTGATAAAATCGAAGAAACAAGCACAAACTCACCATCAACGAACAAAGACGAGGAACATGTAGATTTCCCTGCCACATTTTCGGCTACACATGTGTACAAGCCTCCATCTAGAGAAATAACATCAGTCAGACTCAATGTCCATAAGTTTGGTTTGGTGTGTGTAATTTTTATTCTGCTTGACTCTGTAATGTAGCGGCAATCTTTCATCCAGCGGACTTTAGGATATGGTATACCATCCACTCGGCACTCAAACTTGCCAGACTTATGACTGTCTAAAAAAAGGTCCTCAGAAGGCTCCATAAATGTAGGAGAATCTAAAAATACACAATTATAGGTTAAACCTTCTAAAAGCACAAAGAATTTTACAATTTTAGCTATAAATACCAGTGTATAACTTGTTCAAAAGATCATGAAGTGTCTTTAAATATTTGCTGTAATTCATTGCAAGTTTTGAAATTCCTCTAAACAAATCATGACAAAAGAAAACATCTCTGGCACAATTTTTTTAACTATGACAAAAGTTATCTCCCCTGAATAATATCCAATTAAAAATCTCCATATAATGTTCTTCCTTCATATAAAGTTTAATCATAATCTAACAATCAGTTTATGCAGTGCCCTTATGAGTTATGTTGACAGACAGATAGACAGGATGATTCCTGTACATCCCCCTTACTTTGTTTGCAGGGGATATAATGAATAGCTCCAAAAAGAATAAAAACGCAAATATTTAGACACATACATACCTGCAGCCTCAAGCTGAACAATAAACACTTTAAACCCATGATCATTCTCGGCTGTACACTTATATTCCCCTACATCCTCCAAAGTAAAGTTGTAAATATCAAGGGTAACAACGCCACTGGGTGTGATCAAGGGTTTGTACTTGGTTTTGTTTGATGATAGATTATCTCCCTTGAATGACCATTCCACCACAGGTAAGGGAAATCCCCTAATGGCTAAATTTAACTTGGCTGTTTTACCCACAACTCCATACTGTAGCTCTTCTACTGTTGACTTGAATTCTGGGGGTAAAGCTGTAAACAAATATGAAACTAAAAGTGTTGCAGTTGTAATAATGTCTCTTATGCTACAAATTCAACCATATATTTGGTTTAAATGGCTCCTTTAAATGATTGATTGTTATGCATACATTTTAGTACATGCCCACATTAAATTCTATGATTTTGGAATTCCCACATTCTGATGCATACATGAGTGACATCATAGTCTTCCTGCTTTTGGAAAATGAAACTAGAACATATAAAACCTTTTAGTAAATCAAAGTGTAACAGTGTGATCAATCAACCATGAAGTTGATGCAACAACTACATGAATGATGCATATGTGTGTAAAGTCTGATGATGATACCATACTTCCTTCATGGTAGAGTAACAACCACATGTTTGAATGTACTTAACTTTTGCATAAAAAAATTAAATAATTAATGTTTTTACAACAATTCCTGGTATGAAACTTACATGTTCTATAAGAGTCGTCTGACTCATCCAATGACATTTGACGACTGAGGGACAGCGGACTTTCTAACGATGATCTACGAGACATCCTTGGTGTTCCACTGTCACGTGATTGTGATCGGCTAAACACAGGTGGGACATACTCATCTGAAATACATGACAAGATTGTTACAATCCAGCAAAGCAAGGACTACAAGCAAGCTAAACAAAGAGAGCCTTTGAAATTGCACTCATTATTGAAAAATCTGGTCCAATTATCTCCCTTGAATATCTATGAGCAATGACAATTTCTTTCAGTGCATCATTTAATACGATGAAGTAAATAAAAGCTTTTTTTTATTTTGTAAAATTATAAACATTTGATCAATAATAGGAAGAAGTGACATTTGACATTTAAAAAAAAACTGCACTGCATTGTGGGTACTGACCTTTGACATTAATAACACTGCAAGGCATTGTGGGTAATGACCTTTGACATTAATAACACTGCAAGGCATTGTGGGTACCGACTTTTGACATTAATAACACTGCAAGGCATTGTGGGTACTGACCTTTGACATTTATAACGCTGCAAGGCATTGTGGGTTCACTGACACCATATTCATTTTTAGCTCTGACTCGGAACATGTAATCCCGATCTTTACTCAATCCTGTCACATCGAACTCATTCTCAATCAAATTATCGGCAATCGTCATCCATGTAGAGTGGTGTGGCTCCTTCTTCTCCACTATGTATTTGATGGTTGAACCTTTGACGTAGGACGGGACACGGCCTGGTCCCCAGGTCAAGGTCAGGTCTGATCCAAAGTGGTTTGAGATGATAGGACGTGATGAGGACATTCTTGGAGGAACTGAAATAAAAACAAAACAGATTACATATCTAGACCAATATTACAATTTATCATTTATACATAATTTCAGAATAGTGGTACCTTTATCAATCAAATCTAAATGACAACAACAGGTTTGACAAAAAGTCATTTGTTCTTTTGACCTATTATGCACAAAGAGGCCAAGTCCCATAACTTCTGGAATGTTTTGATTTAAAATGAGATATGATCATCTATAAATATAAGTACTCTTACAAAATTTCAGCAAAATCTGTTCAACCCTTTCAGAGAGGTTTCTCAGACAAAAGTGTGAAAGCTTTACGATGGAATGTTATGTTGAAGCAGGGGACAAAAATTAAACAGGTCTTGATTTCTTTTTATGCTATTGATTTGTTTTTGTCTGGTATAAAACTATAGACTTTATAATTTTGCAATATAGTTGAAAATAACAGATACCCAGTTGTCCAGGGAACCATAAATTTTGGGCTGGGCAACATAATACTTTCTAAAACTTGTAAAGACATATAGCAGGGTAACCTTCCTTTTTTAGACAGGTTTAATACCCTGTTCTGCAATACACTTACTTCCTGTAGGCACTACATCACGTATCTTTTTCTGTGGAATATCAAAATCGTCACGTCTTGTGTCCGTCACTGGTCTCTTGATTTTGTCTGCAAATACAATATCTATTATATATTTGTACTCATGTTTAGATGTGAAAGAAATAGAATCATGGAAACTTGTGTGGAGTTGCAATAGGCCATACAAAATAAATTTTAGCATCTCAGGCCCATTTTGTCAAATACAGATGAGGCTTCTAATTTATTTTCTATTGGTTGATAAAGTGGATGATGCAGCTTTTTACATTGTAAATACACAAAAAAGTGATGAGGCATGTTACTTTTTCTTTTTCTTTTATGAAAAAGCAATAAAAGGGACAACGAGGCTGCCTCAGCACAGATGAGACAATGGCCTGGGAGGCTAAATGTTTTTTTTTTTAAATTTTGCCTTAAGTTGAAAAAATGCAAAAGGACTCTAAACTTCAGCTCTGGTGATACTTATAGGACATGAAATAAATCATTTATCTCTCAGATAATATAAATATTTAATATTCATATTATTTATATCTATCAATAGTCTGTTTGCAAATTATTCAAATCAATTAAAAAATTATAAATGTTTTATCTAATTCAATTCAGAGTGGGCGCCTTATACACAAAATGTTTGGATATGCTGCTGAAATAGGTTATTTGTCATTGTTTATTTAAAGTCTCTTGTTAAAGTATTTCAAAACTGTATAAGACACCAATAAAACAAGAAAATTGTGAAAATGAAGTATAAGTGTGGGTTAAGTGTTGTGATGCATAAAGAAATTTGAAAATGTTTGCATTAAAAATATTAAAAGGAGTTTGTTAAGGAGAGAGAAATATTTGGGGTCCAATTCTCTTAATTACTAAAGAACAGTTGAATATAGGATAAAAGGAGAATTTGTAATCTTAAAATAGTCTGCATTCCAAAAGGCAAAGAAAAAGATAGGAAATTCTTGATATACAATTTAACTGAAAGTGCACAATTTTATTGTGAAGGGTCAGGAAAAATCAAGTCATTATTGTTTGGAATATATCCTGAAATGATTGGATGAGGTATTTATTAAAATAAATTGATTGGATAAAGAGTGATCAGTAAGTTAAACATTTGCTGATTGGATGAGGAAATATACCCTGAATTGATTGGATGAGGTTTTTAACATCATCCAGTTGTAGGTCTTTGGTCTCTTGTTCATCTGTAAACACAAATAATATTCTTATATGATCATAACAGGCCTTCATATAGCAGTAAATAGCAATAATATGTAAAGCATGGGATGGTATTCTATCAAATACTCAGACAAACATTTTGAACAAAATTACACTGCTTTTTACACCAAACTTCTGTATGATTTTGATTTGCTATAATATTGTTGACCTACCCTTATTTCTATCAAGAACAACTGCAAGTGTAGGATCACTGCATCCAAACTGGGTTTCAGCCTTCACCCTGAACTGGTAGCTCATGTTAGCGTTCAGTCCGTCGATGTTAAACTTCGTGTCTGTCAGTCCGCTCTGTAGTCGAGAGAATCCTGGCATATTTTCTTCCTTGACTTCCACGATATATGTGATCGGGACTTTTTTGGCGTACGCTGGTATCCTAGCAGACAACCAGTGGATCGTTACTCGGTCTCCGGAAATGTTGGTTAGACGAGGAGTTTCCATTGGTAGTTTGGGTGGAACTGTAAACCAATCAAAATTGATGTTATAAATTTGAATTTGACAAATTAAAGGATAGATAAATAGTTTCAATGCATATATTTTAAAATGCAAAATCAGTTTTTGAAATTAGATTAAAAGTACATACTATGGCAGAACAACATTAAAATCTGAAAGAAAAATGGATAATTGATTTTTGAAACAAATACATGTATTTTCCTACCATATATTGATGTATCTGTATGTATATCTAGAATATCTATTATTATTTATTCAATTCTATAGAAGACATAATTCTAATCGAAAAACAACATTAAAATCTGAAAGAAAAAATGGATGATTGATTTTTCAAACAAATAGATGTATTTTCTTACCATATATTAATATATCTGTGCATATATCTAGAATATTTATAACATAGGTCCTCTTATTTTTTCTATTGTTTTCTGATCTAGAATATTTTCACTGATAAAAATTTGCAGTTGTCAGTTTTGAAAACTATAATTTATCTATGGTCATGATTAATAAGAGAACTACCCTTTATTCTATGAGCTAGCTGCTATTCTCTTAAAACTTTCACAGTCAGTATTTTAGTCCTATACTTGTGTAATAGCTAGTTCTATCAACTTTTAATCAATATGGTTTATTTATTTCTGAACTATATAATATTTCTAAAAATATTAGTATAAAACTTGTTTAATGGTTAAAAATATTAAAAGTCTGCTTCAAAATGAAACAAGTCCTTATATTCATAAAGAAAAAAAAATATCAGGCCTAGGATCTATTCAGAAAACATCTCATTCGACAAATTGAGCCTTTCCTCAAATAAATGACCCAGTACAGGAATTCCTCAGGAGATCTGAGCATGATGATATCCTCAAATTTGAAACTGGACAAAGTTCAAATAATCAATTTTCCTCTTATTGCACACTTGTTATAAATATTTGGAATATAGTCACAACATTTCTATGGGGTTTCAAATTATGACAACATTATGAACAGTCAACATTTAAAAGATAAAGGGACAGAGTACATATACAAAGAAATGACATTAAGACATTAACATTTCATGGTACATTGATAGAACAACTTTATTGTGGAAACAGTAAAACTTAGTTCAAACATGCTCCGTAATATGTCTTATGGATAAAATATACTAGTTTTCAAGCAAACAGATTTCAAAGAAAATAGAAATAAAATGAATCAAAAAATCATTCAAATAAAATAATGATGGAACACAACTTAAAACTCTTTGTTATTTAAAAACATCTTGAAGGTAAAAAACTTTTTTACAAGATTCACATTCTCTTTTTTTTCAAGTTTCTTTCTTTTCAATTTGTTTGCTAGTTAACCAGTAGTAGAGAAACCAGAATTAGCTTGCTCACACCATGCTTATCAAGGTGTCAGTAGAAAATGTGCTGAAAAAGTATGTTTTTATTAATAGAAACAGTCAGGCATTGTTGGTTATCTCCCCTTTATCAAAATTAAAATTAAAAAAGAAAGAATATGGAATATGTGCCAGAAAGACACGAAAAAGTTGTTTTATTCCAAAGGTGGATTAAGAACCACATGCCAATAATGTGGCTTCCTGTTTGACAGAAAAATTGGTAAGGAACTGTACGTATGACACAAGAGGTCCCATAAGATATTTTTTAAATAGGATGTCCTCCCTTTTGAAAATTTCTGGATCCGCCACAGATATTGATATTTTAATTGGTTGATGACCTGGCTATGCCCCCTTAGAGTTACATTCAATAGAATTTTAAGCTTGAAAAATATATATATGCCCGACTGTTTAAGAAAAATAAGCTTTTATGATAAGTCAAAACCAGCAGAAACAGGATTAATTATTGTCCTCTACCTTCATCTATTGGGCCCTCTGAAAACAATATTAAATTATCAATAAATATGGTATATAACATCATGCAACTTAAACCCAGACACTCATTTGTAATTTCATAGTTTAGTATAATCATGGTTCATTTTCACCGAGGCTTTACTCAACTTTGACAAACTTTGTAACACAAATATATAGTTTGAGGTGAGCTTAAACTTTTATTTGTACTTCTCAATTTTTATGTTAAAACTACATTCTTTTGTATGGATTTATTCTACAATCATGAAGCCCCTTAAACATATGTGATAAACAAACAAAACAGATTTGTGCCATACCTACATGTACCATTTCCATTTTGATTCAAATGCTACTGAGGTTACTTCTTGAAGATGCATAATCCAACATATCTTTTACCGTTTATCTTAAAACCAACTTTGTCAGTCTAAAAATTGTGAGCAACTTATATCTTTTTGTTTTCAATTACAAACCAGAATACAGAATACATTTATTGAAATTCTGTTTTTGGTTTTTAGTCTTACCACAATCTCCCAGGGTAACAAGAGGTATCTCGTAGTCTGAATCATACTCATCGTCATAGTAAGGCTCAATTTCTGTTAAAAGAAATACAAAGGTTAAGAATACTCATATCCTATTAGTCAATGGATGGCCCAAATGTTATTGCATTATGTTGAAATTAATTGAAAAGGTGACATTATTGTTGTAATATTTTTTGGCTTAAGTGTTTTGTTTGTTCAAATCTAATATCCTATATGTACCATTCTTCAAATTTTCGACCCCTACCGTATCTGATGAAGGTTAGTCCAGAAAAGCGCTTCACATGCATTAAATGTTTGTTTTTTATCATTTATAGAAATAATATCAACATGTGGATCGTGTCTTTCTGGAACATATTCCATATTCTTTCGTTTTTAATATTATATGTCTTGTTCAAATACTTTTGGGCAAAAAAAGTTTGTACCAAGTCAGAGCAATGTCAGCACATGTTTTATGTTTTTTTTTCTTTTATATATATTGAGCTTTGAAACAGGAAGAGGGCACACTGTTGTTGAACTAATCGTGGGTCCTGATCAAAGAGGTCAAGAAGGAAACAGGAAATTGGCCCTAATATATAAGGTAATAAGAAGTGGGGCCCTGATCATGGACTAACCTATGGGTCTGTATAAAGATACAGGAAGTGTTGCCTCACTGCTGCCGAACTCATTATGGGCCCTGATCCTGAACATGTAGTCAATCTCAGGATGAATGTTCTCCAGCTTGTGTGACAGACACGTCAGGCCACCTTCTATCTCTCTCCATTCCAAGTTCGGTGGATTTTTCACCTCTATGCTGTACGTGACTGGGTATTTTTCTCTGGTTCGTTCTGGTACTTGCGCAGGTTTCCAGCGTAGTGTTACGGTTGATTTACCATCTTCCGTCATATCTGGCTTGTCTAGCGGTAACCTGGGAGGTACTGAAATATATCATTGTAACAGATTTATACTTAGGTCTTAAGATAATATTGAATAAAACAATGTAAACATGTTAATTATTCACATAAAATCCTAATAGGATCAACCAAAATCTTAAACTTGCAAAAAATTATGAACATCTAAATCCTGGTAACTCATACAAAATAAATGAAAGAACCTAACATATCCCATGTGTCCACATTTTGAACAAAGATGATCTATTTTGAACTAGAAATAAAAATCATATGGCACCTCTACTGAAAGCTCAAATATCAAGTGCCTATAATTAATAGTTGCTGAGAAATCTGTTGTGAAATTTTTTCCCATAATAATTTATTAAAATAAGTTAAAGGAGGCTGATTAAACAGGAAGTAAATGATCAACAGACCTGAAAATGTATCCCACTAAAGACCCTACCTATTGCTGCATACCAAATATCAGAAGGCTATGATTTATACTTGCTGAGAAATCTGTCACAGAAATTTTTATCATGGGAGGACAAACTGACAAACGGACCAGTCAAAAATGTTAAACCTTCAAAACTTTGTTGCATGGAGTATAATTATAGATCCCATTTTGTCAGCTAGTATACCCGATATGAATATGGAAAGCTATGTACTAAACCAGCAGTGTGCCTATACCTGAAACTTGAGTAAATGTACACAATAGACTTGATAACATAGTAAATACTTACTGAATGTTGTAAGATGGTCGACATATTTTCTGGACGGGAGAGAGAAGTCTTGTTCAAATGCCTTGTAGTCGATGGTCTTACGTGTGGTTCTGGGAGAGGGCACTGTAGAAAAGTTACAATTTTAGATTAAATATGAGAGAGCTTTAATACAGGGTATTGCAGGCTATCGTTAACACTAGAAATTTGATGACAGCCCAAAACAATTAATTTTGAATGATATTTAACAAAGAAAAGGACAATAAGAGAAAATTGTAGCTGGAAATCTAATAATAAACTGTTGTCTACTATTTTCTCCTTTTTGTTCTCTTCATTGTTACAAATCATACATCATTTGGACTGTCATCAGATTTCCAGTTTTATTAATTTATTAATTAAAGATAGGTGGTAATACCCAGTGTTTTAGGTAGAAAACAACAAAATGCATGTAAATTTCAGCTGTTATTGAAATCTAAAATGCTATGTCTTATGCATGTTTAATAGCTTCAAAGAATCAGAAAAACAGTGCAAATATTTTACTTATTATTTATATTGGCACACTAATATACATACAAGAGGCTCCCAGGAGCCTGAATCGCTCACCTGGTCTTAATGTCAACCCTTTGAAGACTGTTGTATAGCTAAATGAGCTGAATGTTTAAGCAATAAAAAGCTTTTCTCTATCTGCAATAGTTTTCATTCCAAAGCAAAAAACACTATTTGTCACCTTTAAAGGGCCATAACCCCTTAAAGGTGTCATCTGACAACTTCGACCCTAAAAAGACTTTTGTAGAGCTAATTAAGCTGAACATTTAAGCAAGCAACATATTTTCTCTATCTGCAAAAGTTTTCTTTCTTTAGGCCAAAAACACTATTTTTTGCCTTTAAGGGGCCGTAACCACTATAAGGGGTCATCTGACAACTTCGACCATATGGAGACTTGTGTAGAGCTAAATGAGCTGAACATTTAAGCAAGCAACAGCTTTTCTCTATCTGCAATAGTTTTCATTCTATAGGCCAAAAACTCTATTTTTTGCCTTTAAGGGACCATAACCCCTATAAGGGGTCATCTGACAACTTAGACCCTATGGAGACTTTTGTAGAGCTAAATGAGCTGAACATTTAAGCAAGCAACAGCTTTTCTCTATCTGCAATAGTTTTCATTCAATAGGCCAAAAACATTATTTTTTGCCTTTAAGGGGCCGTAATCCCTATAAGGGGTCATCTGACAACTTTGACCCTATGGAGGCTTGTGTAGAGCTAAACGAGCTGAACATTTAAGCAAGCAACAGCTTTTCTCTATCTGTAATAGTTTTCTTTCTTTAGGCCAAAAACACTATTTTTTGCCTTTAAGGGGCCGTAACCACTATAAGGGGTCATCTGACAACTTCGACCATATGGAGACTTGTGTAGAGCTAAATGAGCTGAACATTTAAGCAAGCAACAGCTTTTCTCTATCTGCAATAGTTTTCATTCTATAGGCCAAAAACTCTATTTTTTGCCTTTAAGGGACCATAACCCCTATAAGGGGTCATCTGACAACTTAGACCCTATGGAGACTTTTGTAGAGCTAAATGAGCTGAACATTTAAGCAAGCAACAGCTTTTCTCTATCTGCAATAGTTTTCATTCAATAGGCCAAAAACATTATTTTTTGCCTTTAAGGGGCCGTAATCCCTATAAGGGGTCATCTGACAACTTTGACCCTATGGAGGCTTGTGTAGAGCTAAACGAGCTGAACATTTAAGCAAGCAACAGCTTTTCTCTATCTGTAATAGTTTTCATTCTATAGGCCAAAAACTCTATTTTTTGCCTTTAAGGGGCCATAACCCCTATAAGGGGTCATCTGACAACTTTGACCTTATGGAGACTTTTGTAGAGCTAAATGAGCTGAACATTTAAGCAAGCAACAGCTTCTCTCTATCTGCAATAGTTTTCATTCCATAGGCCAAAAACATGAAAAAATGCTATTTTTCACCTTTAAGGGGCCGTAACTCCCATAAGGGGTCATCTGACAACTTCGAGTCAATGGAGACTTTTGTAGAGTTTTTGGTGCTGAAGCAGTAGCGTGGCATCAGATTTCATCTATCTCTTATACTTTTTGATTTACAAGCCAAAAACAGTAGTCTGACCCCCTGGTCTATTTTTAGCAACGGCGGCCATGTTTTTCGACAAATCAAAAATCCCCACATCAGTTCTGTGGGGGATACCCTAAAGTACCACCAGACCAAATTTGGTTTGAATCTGTGCAGCCGTTTCAGAGGAGAAGAAGTTTGAAGAAAAGTTAACGACGACGGACGACGACGACGACGACGGACGACGACGACGGACGACGACGACGGACGCCAAGTGATGGCAATAGCTCACATGGCCTTTGGCCAGGTGAGCTAAAAAACACAAAAAATTATTTCTCTAAAAGCATATCTAAAATTGCTAGGATCATGCAATCTAAAAAAAATTAGTAAAGTTTTAGCATAATTTAAAACCAAACAAAGAGTATGTAGAAGTTACAAGTGCAAAATATCAAAAAATGCAATTATGTAATTACAGACATGCTATTAGTTACTTATTAAGATGTTAAAATGGCAGATATTTAGCCATATACCAAAAACATTTTCAGATCAAATTCCCTTTTATCATGTTTATGGTACTGTAAAAGAATGGGAAAATGTGAGAAAAGGTCGAAAATGGTCGGGGGCAAGTCTTATAAAGCTTCAAGGATATGTCAGAATTGTGTTGGAATGTCAAGGATCAGAAAATAAAAAATAAAATCAATATTTTGGACTGAGCTTAATGCTGTCAAGGTCAAATATTCAACTGTGCAAAGGACAAGGTTGAGGTGTTGTGACATGAGGAAAAGGTCAAAGGTCAAGGACTCTTAATACCTTTATATTCATAAGCATTAAAGTTATCATCATCATCACTTTCATCATCAAAAGCTTTTCTGGTTGGTCTAGTTGAATATTTTGATAAAATATCACTATCATCATCATCATCATTGAAAACTTTTCTGGTTGGTCTAGTTGAATATTTTGATAAAATATCACTATCATCATCGTCATCATCATCAAAAACTTTTCTGCTGGGTCTGGTTGAATATTTGACTATAATATCCTCAATCTCACTTTTGTTGCGGAAACTACTTGTAGATGAAGCTTTAAATTCTTCAATATCACTCTTAGCTTTGTAACTACTAGTTACAGGACGTTTAGTATAAAAGGTTTCATTATCACATTCAGGAACGGAATCAGCATCGTAAAAAGTTTCTTCCGATTCAGGGTTTGATTTGCTGCGACCATATTTGGCCAAAACGTTTGAAATATTTTTCCTGGCGCTAGATGCAGATAATACTGTACTACTACTTGATGTCGAAAGAGTATCTGAGTTACAATCAACAAAGTCCTCATCATCATCATTTATCTTTGACATTTTTTCCGACTCGGAAGTAGATTTCTTACGACCATACTTAGCCAAGATATCAGCAATGTTGTGTCTTGTATTGCGAATCTTATCCACAGAATAGTCACCCTCTGTCCTCTCTATATTTTCGAATTTTTTGGAGCAAGTTTGCTCCATTTTGATGTCATTTTCAATTTTACTATTTTTTTCGTAATTCATGATTGAACTTAGTTCAATGTCTCTTTGAGAGCTTTCCATATTGCTACAAACGTCTTCGAGATTTGAATCAGAATTCGTGATCTGACTCACTGGAATGTTTGAAGTGTTAATATTGCACTTGTTTTCACTAGAATTCAATTCATTCATAATAATTTCATCTCCAGCTGCAATAAAGTATATAACTATATAAACATAAAGCAAAAGCAAACTAAGCTAAGCAAAAGCAAACTAAGCTAAGCTATTATACAATCATACAAATCAAAGTTAATTTAAAAATATGATGCAAACATACAAACACTTTGTATAACTAGCCATTCTTTTGGGAGATGCCTTTATACAGAGTGAGACTACTTTGTTCACCAAGTCATTGTTTTGAGAGATACCCTACTCTTGTACATGACTTAAACTACTTTTCTTGAACAAGTCATTGTTTTGAGAGATACCCTTATATGATATGAGACCACTTTGTATAACAAGTCACTGTATTGAGAGATACCCTTATACAGTTTGAGACAAATTTGTATAACAAGTCAATGTTTTGAGAAATGTCCTGAAACTTAACGAGGCCTCTTTGTATAACAAGTCACTGTTTTGAGAGATGCCCTTACACTTAATGAGACCACTTTGTATAACAAGTCCCTGATATGAGAATTGCCCTAAGACTTAATCATGAGACCACCTGTTATACAAGTCATTGTTTTGAGAAATGCCCTTATACATTATGAGACCATTTTCAATGTAAAAAAGTCAGTGTTTTGAGAGGTGCCCCACTCTTGTACAGAAGAAAAAAACATCACAAGAGCATTGTTTTTTTAATACATCAAATAACATTACCCATCATGAGCATACTTTGATATGTTAATACAAGCAGCGACATGCACTTAATTATATCTCCATGATCTACTGAACATTCACATACAAAATAGATTTGTGATTATATGCAGTAAGCTAAGAACTATCTAAATGTAGTATGTAATATTGCTAAATAAAACTGTTCAATGTTTCGACCCTTAAAGTAGATAAACTAAAGAACATAATCCCCCTCTTAAAAAACAGCCTCAAAATGACAAATGCAGGGGCGGATCCTGAGTTTCTATAAGATCTACCACACTAAAATGCTTCATTAAACATACTGTGGTTTCATTATTATTCGTGGGGTATGAATTTTCATGGTTTTCGTGGGTGGCCTTGACCCATGAAAATTGATACCTCGCAAAAAGAAAATATAACATTGATTTTCATGCTGCAAACTTCAGAACCACAAATTTAAGAATCCACGAACCTTTCAATTTTCATCAAAAAACTAAAATTGATACCGTTACGAAAATAAGAGTTTCCTAGATACTGATTCTGTACTCAGCACTTAGTATCAGGGCTGTCAAGTTTGGATGAGCCAAATGTGTGAGATTTGCCAAAAAAATGAAAGGTCAAAGGCATTTGCCATAAAATTGGTGGTCAAATGCGTGAGTCTCACGGCAATTGTGTGAGACTTGACAGGCCTGTTTAAAGTTGGACAGAAACCACTACAGTTGTCTTTTTTCAGAAGTAGGACAGATTCTTGATATTATTGCATAAGATTTAACCATGAAGTCTATGAGCATCATCATTATCTGTCATGGTGGGTGGTGGTTAATGTCTTATATAATGTATATCATACTGAACTGACTTGATATCTTTATTATTTAACTGATTAAATGAAAGAACCTTAGTGAGCACCCTCACATACCCGTCCACATTTAGAAATAAAAAAGTCAGAGTTGTTGTCTTTTGAAGTCAGCTCGTTAAACAGGAAGTGGATGATCGACAGACCTGAAAATGAATCCAACCATATGGGACCCCTACCTGAAGCTATATACTAATTATCAAATTCCTACAATTAATAGTGCCTGAGAATTCTGTTACGAAAATTTTCAGGGTTGAAAATTTAGTGAAAAAGGTCTAAGTTGGCTGGTTAAGATGATCGACAGACCTGAAAATGTATCCCACCAAATTAGACCCCCACCTGAAGCTACATACCAAACATCAAAAGCCTAGGATTAATAATAGCTGAGATATCTGTTACGAAAAACTTTGATCACGGACAGACTGACGGACAGAAGGACCAGTCAAAAACATAATACCCTTCGCAACCTCGTTGCCTGGGGTATAACAAGATTTTTATGCATTTCATTTTACACCTGATCCCCAATATTTTTTAATGTAATCAAATAGTTTTCTTTGGTTGCTATTGGTATTTTTTTTTTATTTATAAATTATATCTTTCAACTGTGAATAAAATGATTTTTTATTTTTCTTATTTGTCAAGGCTGGGACATGAACAACTAAAATAAGTGATTTCAATCATCCACAAATCCAACAATCTACTTGTATTAATATGCAAGCGTAGCGAGCTCTCTAAGATGTCTAATGTAGAAATTCCGCCAAATTGCACAAGACTCAAAGTAATATGGATACATTCTGGAAACATTCAGAATTCGTTTTCTGAAGTTTTCAAAATGTCTGTGCCTGCAGAAAAACAGTTGGAAATAATAACACACCTACCCAAATTATCTCCTCCTTTGATTCAAATTATTAATGAAATGGACTTTGTTTGTATTTACGTGAGCTTTTAAGGCAATGTCATTCTCATATTGTAAAATCTACATTATAATCCATTACACTCTAGAAAGATATTGAGTACCATATGATAAACTTACAATGTGACTTGTAATAGGCAACTGGGGGCGTAGGATCACTGACGTCCCCATTCTGTGACTCCGCCCTTATCCTAAACAAGTAATCCTTCTTTGGCATCAAATCAGTCACAGCATGTTCCGTCATGGTGATGCCGCTAGCCAGGTGGCGCCAGTCTCTGTAAGGGGCTTCCTGTACCTGTAAAATTGATTTAGTGTAGTAATTTCCCTGCAAGAAGTGGCATTTAAAATACAGTCAAACCTGTATATAAAGGGCAGCCATGAGACGACAAAATTATGCCTGTATAAGCAGGTCACCTTTATATAAAGGTTCATTTTGGTTGTATTGTTCATAAAAGGGATATTTTGAGAGGCACTTTATAGGCAGTGATTTGCTATATACAGGTGCCCATTAAAGCAGGTTTGACTGTAAAATCAAAGTAAGATATTCAGAAATGGGAAATTAATTGTGCTTGGCAGCCGACATAAATATCTTTGGTTAAGTTCTTGGTTTCTGGTAAAGGTCCATATCTTCTAAATATTGGGGGTTTGAAGAACAGGGAAACCATCCCTGGCTCATGGGCACATTTTCTTGTTGTTCTAATTCCTGCTGAATAACTACTTGCTTGTTTGTTTATACATACAAGCTCTTAGTGAAAGGTAATTTGTGAGCCTTGCAAAGCTCTTAACTATTCACATTCTGCCAAATGTGACTTGACTCAAAATATGATTGCTCAAAAAACATTCTGGATCGGAAGTGCACCATTCATTCAAATTTTGGATGTTATCAAAACATCTGGCAATGCGCTTTTTTCTTATTAACAAAACTTCTGAACTTGGAGGACCAATCTCAATAGTCCAATTCCAAGAGAAAAGACATAAACAAAAGACATACCAGAGAAATTGAAGATTGCAATGGTCCTGACTTGGTACATCAATTTCAAAAGAAATAGTGGGTTGAACCAGGAAGAAATGAAGAAAAGAAAAGATACCTCAATCTGGTATGTCAGAGGGTCGCTATGCCGATGGTAAGGTGGTGTGTAGACTCTGTGCCAGCGCAGACGAGCAGTGGACTGGTCTTCATCAATTATTTCTGGTCTGGCTATCGGTACTCCAGGGCGACCTAGAAATGATGGGAACAAAGAGATTAGAATCTGTTTACAACATAGCAAAACATAGGAATTTTTTTCACAAAAGGAAATAACATTTCAGTAAATTTTATAAGAAGCTAACCATTACTAAAATTGCCTATGTATAAGATCATTTTTTAAAAGATTTTTGATATAACAATTATATTCATTCTATAATATTGTTTTGGTTTAATGTCATAAACTATGACCAATAGCAAAATTTGATTAATTAAAAAATCTTCAACTAAACAAAGAGTTAATTGCTCAATTTGTGTAACAATCATTTAATGCCTCTGCTGAAATAAAATGTTATATTATAAACAAAAAATAAGAAACATTTCAAGAATTCATGCTCAAGATCAAATGGTACAAGGAATTAATAAAATCTCTTCCATGGAGTAATAAACCTGAAATAAACAAGAGTTAAAAGAGTTATAAAGCAATGTCACCCATTAGTAAAGATCTCAGGTGGAGAGAAATTTTTTTCCTGAAGTTTTGTTTTAACTTAGCTTAAATGTCTGCTGATCTTGTGTTTTTCACTTCATGATACAACTTGAGTTCGGGTTGTTGATTTCTGTTCGGTCGATTTGTGTTTTGTGTTTCTTCGTGCTGTTCTTGATTGTGTTTACTGGTTTCTTCTTTGCCTTTCAGGACTTTTGAAACTCGAATGCCCCATTGGTGCCTCTTTGCCTTTTCCAACATTCAAGTGTCCCTAATCAGTGGAGAAATCGGAGGAGGAAGAAGGGGAGGTGGAGTTAGTGTTCACCCCCCCCCCCCCTGAACTTGAGATTTTTTTTTAAATATTGCATAAAACTGACATTTTAAAGTCAAGCTTCATTAATTAAATTTTCATTGAAAATGTAGCAATTTTAACCCATCTCACGATCTATCTCTGCTATTTGTTACTTTAAATATTCTTACACAACTAATTAAAAAATTTTGTTAAGTTGCATGTATACATACATTTACCTAATTCTCAACGATTACAAAGCATTTCAACTTTATTTAGGTACAGCATACACACAATGCAGCATTTTTTCCCCAAGACTCTTCAAAATATCAAGTCTTAATTAATTGTTTTGTTTCACATGTTGTATACAATTCACCCATCTACATTTGCTTGTGGTTTTATTGTTTTATCAAAGGTCAAAAATAGACATCAAAGGCCCGTCTGATTACCAAACAATAAAATTACAATGAAAACACCTGGTATTAATCAGTGGCTAAAAATAGAAACAAGCACTTTACAAACCACTCAAAGTCAAGCTTCATTCTAGATCATCTCTCTTTAAATCATCTGATGGATTAATCGACTAATGGGGGTTTGTTGTCATACTGAAGCACTCTATATTTAATGTATCACACCATACAATAAATTTAATCATTTAGGTAAAATGTGTGAAGATACGGTGAAACAAGCTCAAAATAATATGAGACGCAACTTCAAATAAGCTCAATATCTAAATCAGAAAATTCATTTTCAATTCTTTAACATTTGTGCCTAAAAGATATGAAATAGCCTCTTTAAATAAAAAATACAAACACATATAAACTTACATACATTATTTTACAAGGTCATTTTACCATGTCCTGATGCATAAAATTAACTAGCAAATTTGAAAACAATATTCAAAATGAGGCTAGGATGATGCATTCACTGATAAAAAAAATGGCCCTGAATAATACGTTAAACCTTTTTTGGTCCCCCTAAGCAATGCAATCCAAAACATGCCATTTAGTAATACTGTAAATATACTTATTTTCACGATTTTACGATTTTACCAAATTTCTCAGGTACTCAATTTCACAAATTCTGTTTATTATTCTATTCATTTTATACAATTTATTTCATTTCGTGAGTAATTAATTTTGCAGAAAAAGCTTGACCACGAAATCTGTGAAAATAAATACCACACGAAAATAAGTACGTTTACAGTAACCTATCTTTTTTTTATTGGACATGAAACCTGAAAATCACCCAATAATTTTTTGGGGCTTCAGTTTATATCAAAGAAGTACATTCAATTCATAGGGTACAATCTGACAAATGAACACCTTTACTCTTTATTTCAATAATTTCAATAACAATGAATAAGTCTACAGATAATTAATTGTTAACTTGCATATACAATATGGTACAATAAATAAATGTAACAGCACATCTATGGGTACTGGTGTACCTAATGAATTCTTGGCACTCATCTCTGGCTAAATGAACATACAAATGTCTTGACCATGTTGGCCATGTGTTGACCAACAACTAATATGCATAAATGATGTAAACTGTCAATATAGCTCATTTGTCATCTTGTTTATGAAGGAGAGGGCAAGCAGAGGTTACTCCTTGTGATGGAAGAGTAACAATGATTTGATTGAAAGTTATAATGTTATATTAATTTCTTTCTTAAAGAAAAATAATGAAAAACTTTTCTTATACACCTGTAGAGGGACATATGTTTGTTTCCCACAGGTTCCACAAATGGATAATCTGAATATCAATTTATTATCCTTGAGGAAAAAAGCAAAAAAGCACCAATGGGGCATTCAAGTGTCAAAAGACTAAATGGGCACCACAAAACCAGTGAACATACAGCACAAAGAAACAAATAATACAAAAAAACACAAAATTAACAACATGAATTCGTAGCGAGAGTGGACCTAGGTGCTTCGGAAGAGTAAGCAGTTCCTGCTTGCTAAAGCACACCCGTCTCACTCAAATTCCTGCGATTCAGTGTGTCAAATCCGGTAAAGGAAGACAAACAAAGCCCATGACAAACCAATTAAGCATAGTGATAATATGCACAGCTTCTTATGTGAACTTCTTGCATAACAAGTTTCATTGAATTCAGTTCAGTAGTTTTAGAGGGGTTGCACTCATAAGATGATAAATCAGGATTTTTAGCAAATTTCTATGTTCAAAGGGCAATAACTCTAGCAAAATTTGGTGGATCAAAAATTCCTCATACAATGCAAAACAACTAATGGTGCACTTCTTGCATACCATTTTTTTGTTAAATTCCATTCATTAGTTTTAGAGTAATAGTGTACTGTCCACAAACTGTGATCACAGACTGAACATTATGCCCTCCACAACTTTGTTGCAGTCGGCATTAATATGCAATAGGGTATATGTATGATAACCAATTCAAATTGACATTATATAAATGATACAATTAAAACTCCCCTTATCAATCTTATGGCCAAATAAAAACCATTATTAGAGGAATGTCATGGTTTCTTGCGTCATATTCTTGTACTGAAATGAAAACATTGTGCCAGCTCATCTGAAAATACTTTAATTTTGTGTGATTTTTTTGGCTGACATACATGTATATGCATCTTTTGGTAGATTTTTTGCAGCCAGTATCTGATGCCAATTTGGCACTAAATCTATCTTACATTAAACCATGTCCAAGAGTTTGACCTTGTTACAAGACTGACTGACCAGAGAAAATGTGATGTATAACTTGGCCATATGACATAACGTGTATTGGCAAACAAGTAAGTTTTGACCTTGCTGGAAGAAGAGGGAAGATAATACAGTGGGTATATATGGTTGTGGAAGAAGATTCTATATCAACTTCTTGATTGTTTTGCTCTTTTTTCTCTATTCTGTTTGTTATATAGTACACTGTAGTATTTGATATTCTCATGGATCTTTAAATTCTATGTATTTGTAGGATCTTTTTCAAACCCAAATAATACAGTCGTAATATTTCGCTCCTTGCAGTCTCTACATTAACGCCTGAATGCTTAGCTATCCGATAATAATTTGTCAAAATTTGTCAGTTGGGCATACTGTGTTGAACAAAATTTCTTAGGACCAGTGTCCTATCTGTTTTAGACAAGATCAAACTAATCTTATCAACTAATTAATTAACATCATTAAAAGGATTATGATTGGCTGTCCGAACTGGACAGCGAGAGACGGAGAATTTCCATTGTACGAGTTCAAGCCCTGTTCCGCCAATGTATACGAGGACGGACAGGGCTTAAATTATTCGAGTTTAAGGTCTTTTTCTTTTTTCTTCATTTTTTAGAGCTACTGTTGATTCACTTATTTTCATGGTAACAGATGAAAAGAAGACTCTTCATGAATTCTTAAATTTGTGGTTCTGAAGTCTGTAGCATACATATTAACGTTAAATTTGCTCCATTAATGTTGTGGATCCATAAATTTATAAACAGGAGGGCACTCAATTTGAAAAATCTTCTGAGAAATTTGTTTCATACAGTTCCTAACCAAATTTTCCTGTCAAAAGGTGGGTCGCTTTTGCATTATTTAATGTTGCTGTTAAGATACCATTGTACTGAGTATATTACGTATGGTCCACAAAGAATACATGTACTGTATGATAGTGATACTATAATTGTCAAATTCCAAGTTTTGACCTTGATACAAAAAGACCATTGAAATGACCAGAAAAAATAATGTGGTGCTAAAATTAATGCACATATTTTTTAAAAAAATCCAGAACCAGGGATTATTATCATATGTTGCATTATAAGAAAAGAAAGATGGTGTTAAACATGTTTAAAAGATTTCAAATTTAAATAATCAGGAAATTCAAAATATTCATTAGTTAAACTTGCATCAGTTTCATCTGTTACAGTCCACCAAGGCCAAAAGGTGGGGTATCAAACCAATTTTCCAAAAATCTACAAGAAAATACCAAAATCTTAAGCATGTTAAGAGGAATTAGGGTCATCATACCAGAATGTTTTAAGGGGGGTTCGATTTTCAAAATATTCCTTTTTTAAAAAGTGCTTAACCAAATTTCAGCTTGTTTTTACCTATATTTTTCAATTTTTTTCGCCCAAGGGGAGGTTTGTCCAAACCCCTTGAACCCCCCTGGCTACGGGTATGGTCATTCCAACCCCTACAACCCCCATGGATGTGCCACCATGTGTAAATCACTATTTCAAAAGAAATAATTTTCAATACAAGCATTTAGATTTCTTCAATTTATGAGTCTTTTGTTTTCACAAAAATCTTTATTTCAAGAATCACAGATTATATTGGCAACAAAAAGTCTAGCTTCCCATCATTTCCAGATGACTTTTTATAATAGCATAAAATAGTGTGAACAACATGAGCAAGGTAAAATAAATTTTCAAGCAATCATAAAATAAATAGAAGGTTTTAAGACATAAATTTAAGCTTACAAACCTGAAAAATCTCAAAAACTGACACATATTTGGTTAAACTATAAGCCACATCAAATAAAGGGTGGATCAAAATTAGGGGAAGGAAACAACTCTTGAAACATTACCCTAAATCCAGAAATTATTCCTACACCACAGCCATATTGTGTGTGGAGAGAGAAAAACACATGTGTTTCATCTAAATAAAGTGTGCACATCCATAGTTCATCTAATACAGGGGCTTGGCATGGGGTATTAATTAGAGATTGAGGCTCCCAATGGGTGGTCATATTTTATCTGATATGGATTAGTAACAATTTGGTATTTGTTCAAGATTTTCATGTGTTTGTCATTTTTCAGAGATGTCATGTAATTTTTTTTTTTATCTTTATTAATAAAAGATGAAGTAAATACCTTATATAAGTACTTTTGGGGTATTTGACAACAAATATTTTATATAAAGGATATGTACTCCAAGTAATTAAATGAATATGAGATCATAATTCATATGTAAACTTCAACTGCAATTAATTTTTATGAGCTGTATGGCCATTTCAAATATTTTTCCATTAAATAAATTCCATTTCTTTAAATCTCATTACATTATACTAAAAATTAACATTTTGAAGCAATTGATAGGGAAACCAAAAATTGTCTTTTTTTCTTCATTCAATGTGTTGATGCTCTATATATGTATATGTAATTGCTTGACCCATATGGGTGTAACAGCAATAAAGAATTGAATTGAATTTAAGATTTTTTCTTACTAAATCTAATTCTGTATCAAACAATTTGTTTTTTAACAATATGAAAAAAAAATTATTAATTTGCAAAAACTGATTCAAATAATTAAAATCAGACATGTCTTATATTCCAGGATAGTAAAAAGAATTTAAGCACCGTATGATTTCATATATATATATGCTTTAAGATTTTTGGAACATGCATATCATTCATAAATATATGTTTGCATAAAGTGTTGCCTTTAGTTTTCAAAGAGAAATACTTACATATTGCTTAAACTGATTTTTAAAATAACGGATATATATTCCAGTCCTTCAAAAATAAAAGGAATCAGAGGATTTAAACACCATTCAAAAATGCTGCAGCCTGTTTGATTTCATATATGATATGCTTTGAGATTTTTGGAACATGGATTATACATGTATAATAGTATGAGCAAATATTTACTTATCAGTTTCTGAGGTTATCAATAATCTGAGAGAAATTATATAACTATTTACATAAAACAGATGGTTAGCATGTAGATTATAAACTTCACCTTGAATAACCTAATGGTGTCCATTTCTAAGTACTTTTATTGTTTTCAATGGCAGATTTAGAGGGGATGACTCCTCCACCTTTTTCCTCCAAAAATATTGTTAATTAAATGTAGATTTTCAGCAAAACTTGTTCTGTAAAAACCCTTTTCCTCCACAAGTGAGCTCTATGTGGACACCCTCCCTTCTTTTCAAAAATGTCTGGAATGTCTTTTTATTCTTGTCAATATCTCTTTCAATTTTATTCTTTATTCTAGTTTATTCTTTTAATCTGGTTTTTTTTTCTTGAGATTTAACTTTTTTTTAACAAAACAAGTTTTTTTTAATCAGGGGAAAATGCAATGGTCTGAAGTAAAAGTACAACAATGCAAAATTTGCCATAAAATTTAGAGAAACTGAATTATTTATATAAAAGGTTCATTTTTTCCAGATATAGGGCTTGAAACTTGCCAATATTTGTAAATTGCTAAATAAATAGAAAATCAGCGACAATCACAACATTACATTAACTTTAAATAATTCAATCTTGCTCAATACTGCACAACCTCCCCTACAATCATACATGCATGTATATATATTTTGTTAAATGCCAGGGTTAAATGACCCCCTCCCCCTTTTTTGCACATTGCCCCCCCCCCTTAATAGTTAGTTAGATTTTGTCAGGAAGGAAGGAAGATTTTCTGTTAATTTTTTGTCAGGAAGAGATGCCTATCTTCGTCAAATACAATCTATGGTAAATCAATTAACATTCAGACATATATTTTTTTCAGGCATACTCTAAACCTGGGGAAACCTTTATGGAATGGAATCTTGTTACAACACAGGTTAAATTTAAAATTTTTCAAATTGGATCTATCTAATTCGGTTAAAGTAGAAAAATATGTAAAATTTCATTTAGTCCAGGTCCACAAAAAGTCTAATCATTTACATGTATGTTCACAATTCTCATTCAAAACCTTAAACTTCTGCTGTTTAACATTGGCCCAATTAGAATCTTGAATGTAAAATTATTCGGTGATAAAACTATGCATTACAAAGCAAAAACAATTGTTCATCATGATGAAACATCAAACCATTCCAAAAAGCAAAGACCAGTTTTTGATTAATTCCCATGAAAAAAAAAGTGAGATGCACAAGAATAAATCACATGAAGGTGACACGACCTTGACCTATGTTTATTTATGTTGATTGATTTCTTCATGATAATAATCTCTGTCAGCCATAGAACAGAAGTAAGGTAATTGCAGCAGGTATACATAATTGTCAGATACTTTTATATATAGAATCGTCACAAAGTGGTTACATTTCTGTGTATTCAGCTGTGAGACTGAAAGCCACTATCAGGAATAGTCTCTACATTTCAGGGCCAGATTGTTCTGATTTTATAGAGGGAATTTTTAAACCAAAATCCATACTTGTCTTCAAGTTTTTGGGTAGATTTTGGGCAAAAAGATTAAAACCATAACAACCCCGGCCCCATCCCCACCCCCCAAAAAAATCTCAATTCTAATGGGAGGTGAGACGAACATTCCTTCTGCCACCTCTGACTCCTTATTTTTATTTTTTACAAGATAATTTTTTTTCACCACAAATCACTTAAAGTCAAATTGTGGGGCCATAAAGAGTTGTTTGACAAATTAACTTTTCAGTTTAAGGTTTCTACAGGTTCTACAAAAACATACATAGACCTGTTTCTGATCATTCACTGGTATTATTATGAATGATTAGCTCCTAGTGTGCCAAATTAAATATTAATCAAGCCTAAATTGTTTTTGAATATTTTCTTGAATGAATCATCAAGTTTCCTAACACACTTAGTATACAGTTTAATTGTTTAATGGATTTTCAATATCTGCACTAAAATTCAACTAAATGACTTTTGATTCATAGTTTCGATAATTGCCAACTTGGGCAGGTTACTCATAGCAACCCTTGAAATGCAACTAAAATAATGCTACAGCTAGATTCCTTAATTCAAATAAATTTTCTATCCAACAGTAAATTCTGATTTATCCCTTTCCATTCTTTCAATACTTAACCATACCAGTAGCCAGGTGGGGTTCAAGGGGTTTGGATGAACCCCCCTTCCACTTGGGCGAAAAAAAATGAAAAATATAGGTAAAAACAAGCTGAAATTTGGTTAAGCACTATTAAAAAAGGAATATTTTGAAACTCCAACCCTTAATCGAACCCCCCATAAAAAAAATTCTGTCTACGGGTATGTTCACAGTGTGTCAAAATTTAGATTTAGCCATTCCTTGGTCCATCCCTAATTTTTTAGTATGCCAAAAATTCTTATGATTCATGATTTTCCAATCCGTAATCCATCCCTTATTTTACAGAATACCAAAATATCCAGATTGCAGATAATTAGACATAAAATATGATGTGTTAACCAGTAACAGATGATTGAGAGATAAACTGACCACTGGGATTAATTCATCAGTCAAGGACAAAAAGGTCATGACACATCTAATTAATCAGTTGTCTGAAACCAGTATTGGCCAGTTTAGATATCTACTAACTCGAATGATCCAAGCCCTATCCGTCTTCGCATACTTCGGCGGGACAGGGCTTGAACTCGTCCAATGGAAATTCTCCGTCACTCACTGTCCAGTTCAGACAGCCAATCACAATCCTTTTAATGATGTTAATTAATTAGTTGATAAAATTAGTTTGATCTTTTCTAAAACAGATATGACAAAAAGGTGTGAATTATGTGATCATTAATAATAAATTAATGATAATGAATTTTATCTACACTGATCCTAAGAAATTTTGGTCAACACAGTATGCTCATCTTACAAATTTTGACGAATTATTATCGTATGAGCATTCAGGCGTTAATGTAGAGACTGTAAGAAGCGAAATATAACGGCTGTATTATTCGGGTTAGATATCTACCATAACATTGGACAGATGAGGAAAAAAAATTTAAAATATTTAATGTGCTAGTCAACTCTTTAGCCCCTATTTAATATTTGTGACTTATTCCTCTTCCCCTTTTCAGCATTTGATAATAATTCCCTTTTCCCACAGCTAGAAGAAACATACCTTCGTTTTCATTAAAAGGCACATTTTGAAATTGGCCAGTCTGATTCAATAAATGAGGACTGGACTATTATTATGATTAAGGGCATTTTGATTAAAATGGAAAGGTTAAATTTAATAGCAGATCCAGAAAAAGGGGGGGGGGGCTAGGGGATTGAACCTAACACTTCCCATGTTGAAAACTATAATGAAAGTAGATATTCAGCAAAAAAGATCTATAGAACCACTTTTTCTTATTCAATCAATGTTTAAAGTCTAACTAAATCATAATTATTGCAATTATTTTGAAACCTAAATGAAAGGAATCATATTAGCCTTAATTCTCTACACCTGTATCTATTCCTGCTTGAAAGGTGAAAGATGTTTTTACATCTCTTCAAAATTAATGTGCTTTGGCTGACCCTGTCCTATTGG
This sequence comes from Arcuatula senhousia, assembly GCA_963971305.1. NCBI lineage: Eukaryota > Metazoa > Mollusca > Bivalvia > Mytilida > Mytilidae > Arcuatula > Arcuatula senhousia. Next base: position 8,533,980 of record OZ020317.1, on the reverse strand, counting down.
ATAGTTAAACCCTAGGCTGGGTAGCTCGATTTTAAACAATAGAAATAGATCACACATTTTAACATATAACAAATAAAAACAAATATCATTTAAAAGGACAAAGTGTACAAGTCTTTTGAAATTGCAATATTTTCAATTCAACAAAATAAAATAAATAGAATTCCATTTTATAAATTGAAAATTAAATGGTAATAAACTTATTGTAATTAGTATTATTATTTGGATTTGGACTTTCAATAAATCATTAAAACACCCTTTTCAAGGGAAATAACTAATGATACCAATTACTGATTGATTTGTTGTTATGAGATGGGGCTATCTCGTGATGCATAATCTTCCATTTGAATTGTTCGTTAGATCTTAAACAGTCTTTTACATGAACAAGTTCTCTTTATCAAATGTTAAAAACTCCTTTTGAAGAAAAACAGATATATAAAGCCAAATCAGGGATTTAACTTAAGAATTTTGGCTAGCTAGTCCACATCTTTGTTTAAGTGGCCCATTGATTTGGTCCCTTATGGTTCTATACAAAAAGGGAAAGAGTTCAATTTGGATCCAATTTGGCTGTATAAGCAAGTGCTAAGGGTATTATCAATTTTCATCAAAATCATTCCAACTAAAATATTCTATTCATTTATGGACATTCTTTTCTCACTTTTTGGACAGGACAGTTCCTATTTTAGCGGTGTGAAACTTTTCTGTCTCACACCACCCCAACGTCACAACTATATTCCAACGTCACATATTCATATGCTATGTTTTGTAAACAAATCCACGTTGTACAATTTACGGGTTTAGTGAGAAAAATAATCAAACACCGATGATTAGGGCAAGATAAGGAAATCTCCGACACCCTTGGGTAAGATTTCTTTACATCTGCAACTCGGCAGAGCCTCGTTACAGACTTGAAATCTTACCCTCGGGTGTCGGAGATTTCCTTATCTTGCCCTAACACCGGTGTTAGATTCTTATAGTCTTAATTAAATTGTATTAAATTGAAAATTTAAGGCCATATAATAAAATAATTCCTAGATTCTCATTCATATTTATTGAAAACTTGGGACTGGTGGGTAAATTTAATTTTGTATTTGTTTCCTATTTTGATAAAATTTTCTGCATTTTAAATGACACCAAAATTGAACATAATTTGTCAAAATTCCCTATTTTAGTAATTAGTGCGTTATCTCCCATTTGCAAGAGTTATCCTCCATTACAGTAGGCATACATGTATTACATTGCGATGAATGGGAAAAATTAGGTTTTCATTATTTAATGGACTAGTTAGGTTAGGATTAAAACATGTTAAATACATTTTTGAAATAACTATTATTAACTTTTAGAATTTTTTGACCAACTAAGAAACTTAAATTTTCCAACAGTAGCTAGTATAAAATACCTTCTGGAAAGAGAAGGTAAATCTGCAAATGGGAGATTACTCACTATAAACGAAAAGAGGGAATATTAAGACGGCTGAAAAAAATTAATATGGAAGAGGATGCCACGCTCAGAGTCTAGGATATTTTTTTATATTGGCCTAAAAAAAACTGCTTTCTTTCTTTTAAGAAAACTTATTATTTTCATTTTAAAAGGGTTTTTCTTTCTCATCCATAATTTTTTCTGTGCATCTATAATGTTTTATTTCTTTGAATGAATGAATTAAGTATTGGATACCGACATACACTAAGCCATGGGTCACCAGACTACTGGGACTAATAGAGACTTTTGTAGACCTTAACGATCTAGAGTTAATCTCTATCAGCATCAGCAATAGTATTTATTCTAAAGGACAAAAACATGAAAACCTTTCCAATAAGGGCAATGGGGAGACTTCGATCTGTACAACATATGATTCTGCAGGTTTTTCTGGTATAGTGTTGAATTATAAGCCATTTAAATTAAATCTACCCTTTGTTTACTTTCAGTAACAGTAGCAAAGTGTCATGTACACTTATTCCACACTTATCTTCTATTTTTATTGGGTCAATTCAAATTGAGGATTGTTTGTATGGTTACCAACACATCAAATAATCATTCCTGCTGAGTTTCAGTCAAATAAGTTCAATAGTTCCAGAAGAAAATATTTTGAAATTGTTAACAGACAACGATGACCGACGTTGAAAGATGCATAGTGAAAGCATAAACTCAAATGGCCTTTAGCAGTGCAAGCTATATAACAGATTCTGAAATTGTTCCAATACATTAAATGTACAAATAATAAATTAGATGTAGGCTCAATTGTTGTTGTTTTTTTTAAATTGCCATGACCAAGTTGTACTAAGTCAGTATACTTGTAATTTTTCATTTCTCCAGTAAATTCAGCTGTTTCTATTTGATATTTTCAGATTTTTCATTTCCATTGCATATTTTATTTTTCATGGTTTACTTTTTTTATTTTTTGTTAATTTTCTTTGAACCTCAGATCAACCTGTTTTACAATGGTGCTCTGTTTTATTTTTTCTTTTGAACCTCAGAAATCTAATTTAGGTTATGAAGACTTTGTAAAACCATCATTAATGAATAAATAAGTAAATTAAGTAAAGAATTCAAGTAAAGAAAAAGGTTTCCAGAACTCATGTTAGCTAAAAGAAAGAAAAAATAACATATTAATTAGAACATAACATAACAATCATAAATAAATGAGTTTAGACTGAAGAGGTAAAGAATTTTTAATTAATTATTTTATGAAATAACAAATACTAATGATTTTATCATTGTATTTTAAATAAAGAATTTTAAAAAGATTCTTTGAAAAAAAAATTGCACATCATTCTTCACAAATCTTTTTCCATAAGTATTTAGTAGGACTGATTAGAAAATGATTATACAAATTTCAATCCATGTCCAAAAGATTAATATTCTTAGAGCATTTTATATATGTGTACAGTGGTTGGAAAATCTATAGTTTTGGTAGGGTGGAAAATTTTATCAAGAGGCAAAAGGAGAAAAGAAAGATTTAGAAACAACAGCATGACCAGATACTCAGCACAATAATCATTCATCAAATTTCTGTAAATCACACAAACAGCATTGTCTGTTAAATTTTCTTATTTTTAAAGATTGAAAACTTACAAAATAATATGAGGAAGTAAGAAGTTTAAGCTGCCATCAAGCTTTTCTTAAATTATTGTGAAAAAAAAAACAGAATCGTGTGCTGTAATGTCTGTCATGCAGAAATAATGGTAAGAGAGAGGGAAAAGGGAGACAAGTTTTTCACAAATGGTCATGGAAAAGGAGAAATATTTAAGTATTTTTCAGGAAACTGCATGCTTGATGAATCATGCTTATATATTCAGTCAAAATTCATTTATTTATGATTGTATTATATATTAAAATGAGAATCAAGTAAAAATACATGGCATTTATGTGAATTATCCATTTATGTGAATTATCCCCCTTTATCGTAAATAATTATCTCCCTTGGTCTAAATTGATTTGCCATATATTTGTAAAGATTAAAATATAGAAATCACTTTTTGTCATTTTACCAAGAGAGTGAAAGAGTAAAAGAGTTTAAGAAAGAAAAGTGATTTCTTATTTTTTAGCTATGTTTCTCTCAATGTTGCCACAGACAATCTTGTATTTGTCATAGACTTGCTATATGGTACAGAGAAACTAAGCTTGCTTATTTTCAACATAACTGCAAAACAAATTTTTCCATTATAATTCAAAATTTTGTAATGAAATCATAATCAATAACTCTCTTAAATGTATTTTATGACCCACTTTTTGAAAAGAGTATATAACACAATATATTCAAACATATTGTATATAGACTGATTTGAACCAGGATATTAAACTTGTTCATTAGTTATGTTGAAAGTCTTTTCTTATTAATAAAATGAATAAAAATAATAATAAAAAAATAATAATCAACAAAATCAACAAGAAACAGCCAAGAAAAGAACCAACGGAACAGATTTTTACCATGAAAAGCCGCCAGCAACTCGGAATAAATATCTGAAATATGAAAATCATAAAAGTGTATAAACACAAGAATTTAGGGTTCAAATTTTTATTGCAAACAAAACTACTTTAATATATTGACATTGCAAACATTTTCAGATCTTGCAAACGTAAAACTATAAATATACTATAATGCAAAGGTTTATGTAAATGTATAATCTTATATTGCACAAGAATCACAGACCTATAGAAATATTGCACCAAATGGTTAGGTTGAGTATATATCATTGTAACTGGGCAAAGATCCAGTAATTGAAAATTAATAGTTTTCAAACATTACAGATTTCTTTTCTTTATCTCACATAGACCATATCACTTCAATATTATAAATAAAACATTTGCAATTTTAACAAATCTGTCGCAATAAAAATAAATCTTCTGGGAGCTCTTGTTCCCAACCAAATTTCCCTGTCAAACAGGAGGTCATGCGCCTTGCACATCGGTCTTAAATTCACCTTTGCAAACTTTTAAAATATTCATATCACTAACTTTTGACCTATATATAATTGTTGTCCATTATTTTGCAATTTTATATATCCAAATTGGAACATTAAAATCTTACTGGATCTTTACTTAATTTTTATTTTTAAATAAAACTAAACGCTACACTTGACACGATAACACTACAGAACAAGACAACTACACATGGTTAAGTTTCTCCATAAAGGAATGAAAAAAAAACAGGATTATTTAGAAAATAAAACTAAACACCATCATTTTACACAAATTATAATTCTTTTTAAGAAATAAAACAACAGACATATAGAAAATAAATACCTTTTAGGGAAATATACAAATCAGTTCAATTTCTACATGGGTTGAAAGACTATTGAAAGACTAGGAAAAGGGCAAAGACTTCAAGCATAAGATATGTAGAATAACACAACAGTAACTTAAATACATATATAAAGTGTAAAAGTTTAATATCAGTTCTACATGGATTGAAAGACTAGGAAAAAAGATGAAAGACTTAAAAAGATACAACATTTATAACAACTAAGTGTAAAACTTACGATATACATCTTAAATAGTAAAACTTACGATATACATCTTAAATAGTAAAACTTACGATATACATCTTAAATAGTAAAGACAAACATAAAATACTGTTAAGGGGACTATTTCCACATATTCACATTTTCAGCTTTAGAAGAAAAATTCAAGCAAAATTCTCCTTTAATTGCATTTCCCAATTTTCATGTGAATTTTTTTGCTTATTTTTTCAATGGCACAAAAATTTCCAAAAACAAACAGCTCATGAAAATTTCCCCTTTACATACAAAATAGTACAATCAATGCAAATGCATAACACAGCACAGAATTCTTTGATACAAGATCAATAAAAGTTCTATTTTAACTATAAATACATGTATCACAGTCTATGTTTCTCGTAATGTCTCTAGCATGTTGTTCTTAGCATAATATTTTCTTTTCTATCACAAAGATTTCTTGTACATGCTATTTATTTAAAAAAAATATGATTCTTAAAATACTAAAACACTCAAAAATGTTACAGATATCAAAAGAATTCCATATTACATTGTAAAGTAGGATAATTGGGATACAAAATTTGGAACACTTTTTTTATATTAAAAATACATGAATTAGGAAGACTTCGTCATATAATACATGTACATATGAATTATACACACAAGAAAACATGAAGCAATTATAATGAGGACTTCTGAATTTCAAACACAAGACAAGAATAAGACATTTTTCAACATAAATAATAAATAGATATAATAATGTAACTACATGTATAACTATTTTTTAATGGATTTATTTTGTCTATATTTCAGAATTTTTCAAATGAATGATTTTTGAAAAAAAAAAAAAAGATTTAAAAAAAAACTGCAATTCTTCAGTGAGAAAATACACATTAATGGAAAAGATTCATTTTGAGGAAAACAAATAAATACCTTTGAGTAACACGACACTTCACAATAAACTATAATCTATAATTTACAAACCACCTACTGAATATAGAACAGTCCTCAAATAAATTCATGGATACCAACTTCTATACATAAAACACTTCAACAGCAAACACTATAAACTATTTTTTCAAATTCATAAAATAATTTCTCATAAAAACAAAATTTACAGTAATATAGTCCAGTCATTTAAATGTCTTTCTTTTTCCTATTTCTTAACAAAATCTTATAATTCTACATCTCCGTCTATATGTAAATTTGCTCACAAATTTAAAGTACATGTATATCAGTTTAACAGTTTTTGATTAATTTTGTTACATTTCTTTAAAGTCTATAAAATCAAATGTCTTATCCAAAAAGGCTTTAAGCCAAATGTTTCCTTAGACGTCCAACAACTGACTTGATCCAAGCTGTCCTGTCCTTCTCTAAGATATCCGACGGCTTTCTGGGGTCCCTGGCCGAACCAGAACCCGAAACTGACCAGGCCCGGTTACGGGTGCCAGGGACCATGGGATTCCTGCTAGAACCAGCGCTACTGATAGAGGACGTTCTCATTCTGGGTGGCAAATTGTGGCTCGACCCAGCACTGCTAATTGATGCCCCTCGGGTTTGAGTATGCCGTCCTGAACCAACGCTACTTACAGAGGAGGTTCTTTCTTTTATAATGTATACAGTTTCTGATTTCTTAGGGCTTGAGTCTCGAGATTTTGCAGGGGAGAGGTTTCTAGCAGGAGTGGCTCGGGAGGGGCTAAACTTTCTCACACTAGGTGGGGTTTTGGGTATGGGGGTAGTTCCCCGGCTGACAGGGGGTGCGTCTCTGAAACATTTGGTTTTTGGCACGTAAGAAGTGTAAGATACATTCTTTTTAGGTTTTGGCATGGAGTCTGTGGACAGCACCGATGACCTCCTGGGACGTCCCATTCTACTGCCCTCTGATGGTGGAGGTACAGAACTTCCAGACGCAGCTGACTGACTACGACCTCTGACCTCATATGTTGCCATGGCATCTTGTGGTATGTCAATCAAGCCAGGGGAGGAGCTTCTTTGATAAGACGTAGGTCTTCCAGCGCCACCTGTGACTGAACGACTTCTTGATCGAGAACTGAAGGTTGATCTCGTATCCACACCTGGTTTGTGGAACTTCATGTCTGTTGACACTGAGTAACTTCTACGTGGAACAGACGTGTAATCAGAACTTCCTCTTCTGTCATGTGACTGGGACTTGTTCACTGATTGGATGAATTTGGACATGGTGCTGGAGATTTGTGACGATACGCCAATAGGGGGTAGAGAGGGAGCTCTGCTGACGGACCGTCTGTGTGAAATACTGGAGGAGCGGGATGCTGTCTCATGGTAAGTTGATTGACCAATCAAAGACGATCCATGTCTAGACTCAGAGCAGCTTCTATCCAGAATGTCAGATGTGTAGGTTTTCTTGGTAAGGTTTTCAGTTGACCTTGACTTTCCATGCCAAGATGAAGATCTGTGTGAGTCTGCCAAACTCTTGGCAGGTGATGGTTTTCTAACAGGTCTTTCATACACAGGGATTGAAGTCTCACGTTTGGAGAAAAGTCTGCGTTCTTTGAACCGTGACGAGAAAGAAGTAGGAGTTGTCTGCCTTGGCATAGGTGAAGGACTTTCTCTCCTCCTAGATTGAAGATCATTGACCTTTGATCTCAGTATTATATCATCATAGGCAAAACTTTTTGGCCTTGGCCTGTACAGTTCAGAAGATGACCTTCTTTGAAGGTCAGGAGTATAAGTTGTTGTCTTAGGTTTATATATCTCCTTGCTCTGAGGAACCTCATAAGTCTTTGGTTCTACTGAATAGCTTCTTGTGTTCAGGTTCACCATGCTGCTAGCCCTGTAGTTGAGTCCAGATTTTGGCAATGGCTTTGATGGTGTAGTGTCATATTTGCGGAACTTATCCAGGGTGGATTTAAAGTCTGTATTCTTGACAGTCACAGTCGGCTTTTTCTGATCAAACTTATCACGTCTTGACCTTGGGCTCAGTGGTGGAAGGTCAACCTTGCCGAATCGTTTCAGTCCTTCTTCGAATTTCTGAACCTGCTGTAACAGGGCGCTCTTCTTCTTATCAAGCTGTTGGATATTGTTTAAGAATTTTTGTTGCTTAGTTCTAAGGTTAGTGCTAACATTGTGACTATCACGTGCTAATATTGGTGCAGTAGTAGTACTAGAAGTGCTATAAAAACTGCTAGCGCTACGATTAGGAGTATATGAGGTTAAAAAGTGGGACTCACTTGGGCGTCGGAAGACGGAGATGTGGGGTGAAGGTTTGGAAAGGCCGGAAGGATATTCCCCGCGTATCCTAAAGGTGTAATCCTGGTGTCTCTGTAAACCTTTCACTCGATAGTTCGTGTTTGATATCCCGCTGGCAACTGGCAGCCAATCAGATCGTGGCAGTTGTTGAGCCTCTACCAAGAAAGCAAGAGGTTTTTCATCATAACTGAAAGCAGGTATGTCAACCATGCGCCATCTTAGATCAACGTAATCATCTTCTACGTCTACTATGTCAACACCTGCTAATGGCAGTCTTGGGACCACTAAAACAGATAAAATAGAATTAAAGCTAATAAACAACACTTACAGAGGACCGTATTTCACTCAAACTTTGTTTGAATGTGAAATAAAGTAAAAAAAATGACTCCTTTTTGATGAATGTTGTCTTTTTCAAAATGCCTTTGGTTTATTTAGGTTGTGTTGCATATTCTTGTTCCACATCTCATTATCTTCTATTGGGTGTTGTCTGTAATTTCTTACTTTGGTTCATTATAATTAAGGCGCGCCTTAAAACCTGGTTTAAACCACCATTTCTTTTGAAATACCTGTGTTTTGTCTAGTCTTATGGAGCTTAATTTGAAATTGATTCTCCAAGTTCTGTAATTTTGTTTATACCTATATTTTCAATCAAAGCCCTCCTTAAACATGTATTTATTGGTAATAGAATGCTTTCTGACAAATGGTTAACAAGAGGCTCCCAGGAGCCTAAATCGCTCACCTGGTCTTGATGTCAACCCTATATTTTGTAGAGCTAAATGAGCTGAACATTTAAGCAAGCAACACTTTTTTCTTTATCTACTATAGTTTACATTCTATAGGCCAAAAACACGAAAAACCATTATTTTAGGGGCCATAACCCCTATAAGGGGTCATCTGACAACTTCAACCCTTTTGGAGACAGTTGTAGAGCTTTATGCGCTGAACATTTAAGCAAGCAACAGCTTTCCTCTATCTGCTATAGTTTTCATTCTATAGGCCAAAAAACATGAAAAAAGTTATTTTAGGGGCTGTAACCCCTATTAAGGGTCATCTGACAATTTCAATCCTATTGAGACTTTTGTAGAGCTAAATAAACTGAAAGTTTAAGCAAGCAACAGCTTTTCTCTTTCTGCTATAGTTTTCATTCTATAGGCCAAAAAACATGAAAAAAGTTATTTTAGGAGCCCCAACTAAGGGTCATCAGACAACTTCGACCCTATGGAGACTTTTGTACAGCTAAATTAGCTGAACATTTAAGCAAGCAACAGCTTCTCTCTATCTGCAATAGTTTTCATTCCATAAGCCAAAAACATGAAAAAACATTATTTCAGGGGCCGTAACCCCTATAAGGGGTCATCTGACAATTTCGACCCTATGGCGACTTTTGTAGAGCTAAATGAGCTGAACATTTAAGCAAGCAACAGCTTTTCTATATCTGCAATAGTTTTCTTTCTATAGGCCAAAAACATGAAAAAACATCATTTTAGGGACCGTAACCCCTATAAGGGGTCATCTGACAACTTCAACCCTATGGAGACTTTTGTAGAGCTAAATGAGCTGAACATTTAAGCAAACAACAGCTTTTCTCTATCTGCAATAGTTTTCATACTATAGGGCAAAAACATGGAAAAATGCTATTTTTCACCTTTAAGGGGCTGTAACCCCTATAAGGGGTCATCTGACAACTTGCACCAAATGGAGACTTTTGTAGAGCTTTTAATGCTGAAGCAGGAGCGTGGCATCAGATTTCATCTATCTCTTATACTTTTTGATTTACAAGCCAAAAACAGTAGTCTGACCCCCCTGGTCTATTTTTAGCAACGGCGGCCATGTTTTTTCCGACGAATCAAAAATCCCCACATCAGTTCTGTGGGGGATACCCTAAGGTACCATCAGACCAAATTTGGTTTGAATCTGTTCAGCCATTTCAGAGGAGAAGAAGTTTGAAGAAAAGTTAACGACGACGGACGACGACGACAGACGCCAAGTGATGGCAATAGCTCACATGGCCTTTGGCCAGGTGAGCTAAAAAGGTACAGATGAATGTTTTATATGACTGAATGCTGATGTCTCTTACTGGTTAGTGGGTTATTTTTGCAGGGTTAAATTTTCATGGTTTTAGTGTCAAAGGTATGTGTAAATATTTCAAGGTTTGATTTTCATAGTTTTTAAATGTGTTTTCATCGGTAATCATTACAGTAAAACCTGTATCATGAACAGGTGTGTATCACTGAATTTAAGCAGTCAGTAGGTGATGTAGCACATGATTAATCAGTGCTCACACACAAAAAAGTTCCTTAAAAAAAAAAATTAAAACTTTTTAATGAAAATGTCACATTTTATCGTTCTGGGATTACCGATAAGGAGAACATAGGACATTTTGAATCTTGAGAACAAGTTTATCACTAGTTTATGGTTCACCCTTCTCAAGATTCAAAAGTCAATATATTCTATAAGTATTAAATTGCATTAGATGGATACTTTTGACAGATTTATTTTCATGATTTCTATCCATCCCTGCAAAATAAGCTATTATAAACCACCACAAAAATACAGTATCAGGAAAAATGGAAAAGCCTTTCATGTAATTCCTCAAACTCCAAATTTCCCCACCTGACCTTCTGTATGGTGGTACAGAATACAGTCATAACAGATAAGTGTATAAAGTTTCATGAAAATCTAACTTACAAATCTTGAATACCACTTCACATATAATAAGTTTTTCCTCAAAATACCAACCTGATACAGAATACATAACTCCTAGCAGATTAGTGCATAAAGTTTCATGAATATCAAACATTCAGCTTTTTGATACCATTTTTCACTAACTGTGGATTCATTTATTTTCATGGGTACTAATTTTCATAGTTTATTGAAAAAGAACCTTTTCGTGGATTCTTAAATTCATGGTTCTAAAGACTGGGGCATACAGATCAATGTTAAATTTCATATAATATATATAAAATTTCATGGGTAAATGCCACCAACAAAAACCATGAAAATTGACCCTAAAAATAATAATTAAACCACAGTAGTTTTTCTTTAAAATACTAACCTGATCTTCTGTGTAGAGGTACAGAATACACATAGTCCGTAGGTCCTTGATCAGTAATTCCCCTCACTCTGAACTCGTAGTCATATTTGGGTTTAAGACCTGTCACTTTATGGGTTGTGCCATAAACATCAGTGGTAACTGGACGCCAGTCTTTAGCTGATGTCTCCCTCATCTCCAGCTTGTATCTCCTAGGTGGCGCTCTACCTGGATACGGTGACCATGACAACCTAACAGAGTCTGATTCAACATCATAGAGCTGTGGCCTTGTAATGGGTGCTCGAGCTGCAAGAGATGATGCATAAAGACATTTATATTAGTGATATCAAAACTTGTTATCTTTTGTATGTTTTGACTATTACAAATAAATCATACATTTGACTATTAAAAATTAACAAAAATATTTTTGCCTGCATATGAAATTTGAAGAGGTTTTTTATTTTATTTTGTATGCAGTTTACTAGTCTGCACAATTCCTGGCTGATAAATTTTTTGTTTTCCAACTGCAAACCAAAATAACATTTTTCGAAAATTATTAATTTTATTTTTAATTCAAGGGTTTTTTCCAGGAAAGTGTATTTCAATGACATTTTGAGATTTAGCTTACCTCTGAATCTGCTGGTAGATATGGGATATGATGGAGCACTCAGGGCACTCTCTAGTGAATACAACATCTAGCTTACCTCTGAATCTGCTGGTAGATATGGGATATGATGGAGCACTCAGGGCACTCTCTAGTGAATACAAGAGCTAGCTTACCTCTAAATCTGCTGGTAGATATGGGAAACGATGGTGCACTAAGGGCACTCTCTAGTGAATACAACATCTAGCTTACCTCTAAATCTGCTGGTAGATATGGGATATGATGGAGCACTCAGGGCACTCTCTAGTGAATACAAGAGCTAGCTTACCTCTAAATCTGCTGGTAGATATGGGATAAGATGGTGCACTAAGGGCACTCTCCGCCTCAGCAATGACCCTCAGTATATAATCATTTTCCGGAGACAGCCCGCTCAGACGATAGCTCGTGTCTGGGACGTCCGAGACCATTCGTCTCCAAGTTCTCTGGACTGGTTCCCAACTCTCGATGTGATATTTGACTGGTTTACAGTCAAACTGAGGCAAAGGACGAGGTCTCCATTGTAACATGAGAGATGATCGAGTCTCATCAAATTCGGTGATCTCGGGCAGGTCAATTGGGGACTTGAAGTCTGGAAGAACAACATATCAACTTATATTTCACAAAGACAGTATATATTATGGAAGATGAACTCAATAATACCTTGTTTTTGTCCCTCTTCATGAAGCTAAAAACCATCAACAAAAATCCAAGCAAACAATTTTTATCACAAAAAATTATTTCTTACAGAGTTATCAATAATGGGGGTAATTTTAATATGTTAAAATTAGTTAATTAGCAAGTACTGAGATCTGTCCTTTTACGATTGATTGGATTTACTAGTTCTAACTAGATCTAAGTCAGAGAAGTATGACTTAGATCTACTCACTTATAAAATTTCATTGGTCAGAAGTTTATTTCTTTGTTGAATGTTCTTTATTAGTTAAGTTGATATTTCTTTAATTTATTATTTGGATATTTGTCTAAGGGCTCATTTGATTTACCCTCCCACCCACCTCTTATTCAGATATATTTGGGGTTTTTTTTTTTTTGTTATTACCAATAAGCGGACTTTGTAGCCAAAAAATTGCTTCTTATTTTTGAAATTTGTGTTTATTTTTCTAGATATGAATTATAATTATTATATTATCTTTATATTTTTGTATGAATTTTGATTTTATATAATATGTTATATATTGATATAATTTTCGGCCAATACAAGTTATACTTATTGGTTTTTGTTTTATTTCAAGCCTTGATAATTTACGATATTTCTACATTGTGAGTGGCAGTTCTATACAATTTTAAACACTCTTCTTAACTAATTAAAATTTCCCTATTACTTATATGTTATGCAGCGTCTATGTTTTAGTGATTGACTCACGCATCTTTGATCAGCTATTCAATACCATATCCTAAAAAAATTACCTGAAAGTCTTGTAAGTCTGACTGTATTTGTAGGTTGACTGACACCATAGGCATTCTCTGCCTGAATGCGGAAACAGTAGTCACGATCTGGGCTGAGATTGGTCACATGGTAGGACGTGTAAGGGATACGTCTGTAGAGTGGCCGCCAAGTTGTAGAGGGAAGGTCCTGGACGTAGATGGTGTAGGTTACTGGTGAATCACCAAGGTAGAAAGGAACATCTGCTGGTCGCCATGACAACATCAGTGAACCATGACCAATGTCGTAAATCATTGGTTCATCCTTTGGCATCTTTGGAGGCACTGGAATGTAAAATTATTATTGATAATTGTCAAGAATCTCCAATTAAATCATGGTATTTATAAAAGAACAGACATGGCAAAATGTGTCTGATCAAACCAAATGTCAGACAAATTCTTATTTGGTCAGACAGAAAATTCAGAAAATTTTTGTTGATCTTAAAAAGAGAAAAGCTGAAAAATGTCAGAAAAATGTCCTTCGGTCAGACAGACCCTAAATCTATTTCGCCAAGTCTGATTGAAATATGAACAGAAAAGTCAGAGAGTAGTTCACTCAACTTTTTCTTCAAAAGCAGTTCTGGTGATGGTACTGGTTATTTTGCTATTTTTACATTTAAAATTGGAAAATCTAAAAGGCTATGTCTCCCTATTTTAAGACCAGGTTCTATGTCTGATCTGACTTTTCAAATAAATTCATAATACAATATTGTCTTCCCTTTAAAGGTTTATTCACAATTATATGCTTATTTTAAAAAAGTCCTTGACGCAAAAAAACAGAATTTTAGAAAGAGATGAACTAGTCTACATTGGGGGAAAAAAAACAGTTATATCCCAATTCATCTCCCATGAATCTACCCGAGGGTAATGGAATTTTTTCATGCACATCTCAGTGTGATGTACCTCCTTTCTGTTGTTTCATTGGAACCCATCAAAAGTTGTTGAGGAGGAGTGCTTACATTTTTATTTGTGGGGTATGAATTTTCGTGGTATTCCTGGATGGTTTTTATCCACGAAAATTGATGCATCAAGAAGACAAGAACAGGAAATTTAACATTGATCTGTATGCTGCTGACTTCAAAACCACCAATTTAAGAATCCATGAACTGATCCTTTTTCATAAAACGAAAATAAATGAATCCACAGGCATACAGACAGAATGTTTTGGGAGGGTATTATCATTTGCTTCTTTAAAACAAGCAGTTAATACCCACCTGCTCTCCTCCTGACTTGAACCAGTGGTGTCGGCTCACTGTATCCATACTTATTGACAGCTCGCACTCGGAAGTTATACTCCTTATCAGCGTTCAGGTTGGTCACGTGGAAGTCAGTGTGGGGAATACCATCTGCCAGGATGTCCCAGTCTGACCTGGGTAATTCCTGGATCTCTAGACGGTACGTGACAGGGGCGTAGTCTGTGATCTTGTGAGGAAGATGGACGGCTCTCCATTGGAGGTGAAGGGAGTTAGGACTGAGCTCTGAGATGTAGGGCTGTTCATAGGGCATCTTTGGAGGGCCTAGAAAGGTAAGGAAAAAGAAATGTAGAACATATGGTATAACCAGATCAGATTGAGTGAGGTCCTTTTAGGGACTGGTATTTTAGCCAAAGGTCACTTTATGGCATATTTTTCATTTTTTAGAGTACTGTGGTTTCATTATTATTTGTGGGGTATCAATTTCGTGGTTTTTGTGGGTGGCCTTAACCCACAAAATTTGGTACCACACCAAAAGCAATTATAACATTGATCTTCATGATGCAAATCATAACCATGAATTTAAGATTCAACGAACCTATCACTTTTCATCAAACCACGAAAATTAATACCCACAAAATTAAATGAATCCACAGTATTCTTTATTGCTCTCTGTTAAAATTTTGAAATAATTAGCTGTTGATGTGCAAATGTCTTCTTGTTTCATGTTTATATATCATTAAAGTTATATTTTGTACCGGGATAATATAACTATAAATATATTTGTACCTGAACACATGTGTTTTGTTTTGAATAAGTTCTAAAAGAACCTCTATGATAGAAGATAATGGGGTGTGGAATAAGTGTACGCGACAAAACCTATAATTATAAACGATAATTTAAAATTCCATAACAGAAAACAGCCAGCAGCTTTTAATGTGACCAGCGATCACTCGTTGTTTTGCGATTGGCCCTGGATTGAAAAATAACTACACATGATTCAAGCTCGATCCTGAAGTGCCAAAGAAATACCCTTTTCTTGACATAAAACAAATAACATAAATTCGACAAATACAAACAAGAGCTTTGATTAAGACTCACGGCTTAGTACAGGCACATTTAAAATGTGGCAGGGTTAAACTAGTTTTTTGGGCCCAACCTTCCCCCTTGACTTCCCAAACTTGATTGATGCTTTAATACATCTAGCTTTAATATTCTATTTCAAAATACTATTTTAAATACTGTATTTTTTCTCAAAATAGGTACACATACCTGCTCTGTGTGTTAGATAGACTGGAGCTGAGGGCTCACCGAAAACATCACCAACATGGGCTCTGATCCTGAAGAAATATTCCCTATCAGGATGTAACCCAGTCACATGATAATTTGTGTTCTGTATCCCTGTTGTAACTGGTAACCATGGTCCAACACCAGGTCTGTCTTGCTGCTCAATGCTGTAGGTGACCTTTGGTGGAATCTTGTAGTCACCACTAACATCTGCTGGCTGCCATGACAACAAGACAGAGTCACCATAGATGTTGGAGATGATAGGTTCTCTTCTGATCAAGGGTACTGAAATTGAAAGTATATGTAAATATCATGAAATAACATATCTTATTTCAAGCTTATTTGTTTATACCACACTGAATAAAAAGCAATGACTCTCTAGTTTGCTCTGATTAAAAATTAAGTCCAATTAGTCCAATTATCATCAAACAAAATCAAATACAAACCATTGATAACACCAGCTGATTTGTTACCATTGATATCTATAACTTCAGTTTGGAATGACATCCTACCTGGTTTTCTGTAGAAGGTAACAGGCATTGTAGGCTCTCCTATGCCATAGTCAGCCTGTGGTCTAATTCTGAACTGATATTCCTTAGAAGAGTTAAGGCCCTTGACTGTGTAAGATGTATCGTGGATGTCATGGGCCAAAGGTACCCAATCATATCTTGGCAGTGTCCTCATATCAACGATGTACCGTATAGGAACTGGTTTCCTTGGATACACTGGGATGTCTGCTGGTTGCCATGACAATCTGACAGAATCGGTATCCAATGGTTTGATGGTTGGTTCGTGTGGTCTAAATCTTGGTTTAACTGAAATGTATTATGAGAAAATTTAATGGTTTTACACTAGAAGATTAAAGGACAATACATGTATATATTTTATGGCTTTTTATAACAGAAAATAGTTCATCCTTCAGTTTTATGACGGGAACTATGAAGGACATTTTTGATATGAAAAATTTGTTAAAACAAATCTTATACTCTCATTCTACGTATTTTGATTTTTTAATTATGTTTTTATTCTATTTTATTTCTTTAAATACTGTATGGGAAAAACTTCTAATCCTGATTTGTTAGCCTGTCAGAAAGATCTGTAAGTGGTGATTCATAAATTTTATGTTTTTCAAATTGGATGATATTGCTTTTTACTCTGAAACTTATTCAAATTTCTGCATATTGATCTTTGTAGCAAGTTTCGCTATCTTTACCTGGAAGTGAAGAAATAGTGACAGGTGGCAATGGCTGCCACTGATCGGTGGCCGTGTATGGCACCACCCTGAAACTATAGTCTCGGCTAGGAGCAAGACCAGAGACACGGTAACTAGTGTCAGTAACACCAGACACCAGGGGGCGCCAATCAATGCTAGGAGGTTCCTGCACTTCAATACGGTACAGAAGAGGATGCTGGGAGTCAATGTAAGGTCGTCGCCATACCAACTGCATGGAGTCAGGAGAGTAGTCATGGATTTCTGGTGCGCTGGGAAGAAAGGTTCTGGGTGCTGTAAAGGAAGGAGCAAGCTGATTGGTAGATTGAGAATGATGCATTATGGGATAACAAGATGGCGGATGTAATGATGCATTAGGCAGGAAGGAAAAAAAGGAAGGTGTGTTTAGAAAATTTCAAAACAGAAGACAACACAAAAAAGTTAAGTTTTGTGAAGCAAATCAAAAGATATTAAACATGCTTTTGAGTTGAATAAACAAAGCCAAAAGAAAATTTCAGGGAGTTTAACAGAAATCAATAAAACCATGCAGATTGGACAAAATTAAATGAGTACAGTAAAAATCAGTTTTTTAATAAAAAAAAAGAGCTGCATAACAGTATATATGCTTATTAGAAATGAAAAGCAAAATAAACAGCATATAAAATTAAATTTTAAAAATTAACATAGAACGCAAAAATATTTTTGAGCAAAATGCTTTTTAATAGGATCTTATAATTTACAACTTAAAGTAGCGAAGCAAAAACAAATGATTCTTGATTATTAGAAATGAAATAAAAAGACATGTGTAAAATGTTTAAATGTTTTTATCCACAATTTCTTCCAAATCATGAATGATAGAAGTAATTTATTGTGAAATGAATAGTGCTATCCTTAGAACTATAATATTTGTTCATAAACACCTAATAAGAGCCTGGCTACAAGTTCCCATACATATCTATAATCAATTTAGAATACATTTTTTATACATTTTGTATAAACCTTTTCACGATTAAAAAGCCTACGAACCCCCTCCCTTATAACAGGTCTTAAAATAGTTTAGGACGTACAGTTTATCATAACAAACCATCATGACAAATTTAAAACCATTCTCACTCATGTATGTTTTTGGTATTTTGAAAAAACTTCTCAGAAATTGTTGCAGGAACAGAATGTGCAATCAAGCTTGACCTACCTGGTAACGAGGTGAGAGACACTGGAGGCAATGGTTCCAGTAATCCAGAGGGCGTCTCAGGCACCACACGGAACATGTAATCACGGCTCGGTCCAAGCCCTCTGATTGGATACCTGGTGTCAGGTATTCCTGTTGCCAATGGTTTCCATTGGAGACTGGGTGGAGCTTGAAGTTCAACTCTATATTTGAGAGGTGTTGGGGCTTTGATTTTGGGTGGTTGCCATGCCAACTGTAGTGCATCAGTTTCATCATATGTGATCTTGGTATATTCTGGTAGATGACGGCTTGGTCCTAAAAGAGTAAAATTATTAACACATTATTTTTAAAATGACATTACAGTTTTGTGTGTTTTAAGTACAAAAAGAACCATCTTTTTTCAGTTAAAGAGGTAAATCTAAAGCTGAATCTAAATGTATAGTACTAGTCAAAGGAATACTGTGAGCTGGGAAGAATACTCCCCGCTTCATACTGATCTCTATATTGGAAAAAACTTAAAAAGTCCAATATCTCCCTTGAAAGCTATTCAAGAGCATTGAAAGGACAAGATATGATAAGTGCTAAATTTGGCCCCCTAATTTACCATTTTTTTAAAAATAATTGAACTGAAGTTAAATTATTCTAGATCAGTTCTTAGATGAACAAGGTATAGTAAAATAACATTAAATTTAACTAAATCTTGTTTATTACATCACAGTGACGTCATCAAATTATGTGAAAATGACATTTTTGTGAAAAAGTGTAAAAATCATGCAAATTTTGAGTAGTTTTTGGCAAATTTAACTATGAGCCACACAGAGTACCACATAGATATTTTTGTGGTATGTTTCTTTATTAAAAATGATTATCTACATAAATTATTGTAGTGAAAATCACTTCAAAATTGCAGGTTTTTTTTAAAGTTTTTCACCAAATCACGACTTTTAAGCCACTTTGGGTAATTATTTCAACACCATAATGGAACACTTTAAACAAAATAGTGCTGATATAGTAAAGTTTAACTAATTTAAAGTATATATCACATACTTTTAGCTCATTTTAATAATTTCAAAATTGGGCCCTTATCATATCTTGTCCTTTCTTCATGCACACCTCCATATAATACATTTCCTCCAAATAGAGTTTCATCTAAATCTATCCACTGCTTTAGAATAAGTTGCACTTATGAGATATGCAAACAGTAAAAGAGACAAAAGAACATATAAATTGGCAGACAGACAGACAGACAGGATGATTCCTATATATCCCCAAACTTTGTTTACAGGGGGTATAATAATGTGTATTTCATTCAATTAAAAGGCAGAATCAAAATGTTGTCCAACAATCACTGAAAAAAGCAGTTTTTATTTATGACTTTTATGCTTCAAGTATCATATACCATCTAAATACTTAATGTTCAATATTTTTATGCAAAGTTACCTGGAAGAGGTCTTCTATAAGAGACTGATAGAGTATAAGATGGTGGACTGACACCATAGGAACTGAGAGCCCGGACCCTGAAGTTGTAGTCCCTATTACTCTGGTCCACTTACCTGGGAGAGGTCTTCTGTAAGAGACTGGTAGAGTGTAAGATGGTGGACTGACACCATAAGAACTGAGAGCCCGGACCCTGAAATTATAGTCTCTATCACTCTGGTCCACTTACCTGGAAGAGGTCTTCTGTAAGAGACTGGTCAAGTATAAGATGGTGGACTGACACCATAAGAACTGAGAGCCCGGACCCTGAAGTTATAGTCCCTATCACTCTGGTCCACTTACCTGGAAGAGGTCTTCTGTAAGAGACTGGTAAAGTATAAGATGGTGGACTGACACCATAAGAACTGAGAGCCCGGACCCTGAAATTATAGTCTCTATCACTCTGGTCCACTTACCTGGAAGAGGTCTTCTATAAGAGACTGGTAAAGTATAAGATGGTGGACTGACACCATAAGAACTGAGAGCCCGGACCCTGAAGTTATAGTCTCTATCACTCTGGTCCACTTACCTGGAAGAGGTCTTCTGTAAGAGACTGGTAAAGTATAAGATGGTGGACTGACACCATAAGAACTGAGAGCCCGGACCCTGAAGTTGTAGTCCCTATTACTCTGGTCCACTTACCTGGAAGAGGTCTTCTGTAAGAGACTGGTAGAGTATAAGATGGTGGACTGACACCATAAGAACTGAGAGCCCGGACCCTGAAGTTATAGTCCCTATTACTCTGGTCCACTTACCTGGACGAGGTCTTCTGTAAGAGACTGGTAAAGTATAAGATGGTGGACTGACTCCATAAGAACTGAGAGCCCGGACCCTGAAGTTATAGTCCCTATCACTCTGGTCCACTTACCTGGAAGAGGTCTTCTGTAAGAGACTGGTAAAGTATAAGACGGTGGACTGACTCCATAAGAACTGAGAGCCCGGACTCTGAAGTTGTAGTCCCTGTCAGGCAATAGGTCTGTCACCCTGTATCTGGTGGTCGGTAGGCCACTGACGACAGGCTGCCACTCATCCAGTGGTGGCTCACTCATCTCGATCATGTAAAGGAGAGGCTCTTCGTCACTGCTGTAGGGAGGGACCTGGACTCGGTTCCATCGGAGACGAATGCCTTCATAGTCCACCTCATCATCTTCAAGTTCGAAATGGTCAATTGGTACCATCGAGGAGGCTGAAAAATATAATGTTAATTTTATTCAAAATTTGAACAACTATCATAAAATTCCACACATCTTTTTCATGGAGACAGAAAACTTTTTGTTTTTATTGTTATATGTATAGCTTATTGAACCAATGAAATTGCAAGTAATCCCAGCTGAGGAATGATTTGAGGAAATCTCAAATTTAAGATGTTTTATGAAAGTGAGACCAGGACACCCCCACTGAACTATTCGGAAAACAGGAAGTAGATGCCTGACTGACCTGAAAAGCGAAAGCATATTACAGCTAATCCTGCAAAAGCTAAAGAAATTTAAAACAAATCCTTTCAGTAAAAGCTGAGAAATCTGTTAGGGAAGTTTGTAATAGATGGACAGACATAAAGACATGGTGATTGCAACATAGCCTCCTCACCTACAAGTGGGGGTGTAACAGTTTCCTACTACTGGGGGTATAACCTTACTACTCACCAACAGTCCTGTACAAAGAGGTCATAGGTGAAGGTTCAGACATCACGCCGCGTGGTGTACGTGCCCTGACCCTGAATCTGTAATCCTGTCCTGGTTCCAGATCAGAAACAACATACACGGTGCTGGGTACATCTCTAGCAACAGTGGACCAGTCTCTCATAGGTGGCGCCTGCATCTCTATCATGTACATGAGTGAGTCGTCACCTGAGGAGAATGATGGGACATCTACACGTTCCCAGCGGAGTTTGACAGATTGTGGCTCCATCTCAATGATTTCTGGTCTGGCTATTGGGACCCCAGGGAAGGCTAGAATGAAATAAATTGTACATAAACTTTATCTCAAATCGAGGGGTTAGTGGAAAAAGGTGATATAATTATATGAAAATGTGAAACACAAAGCACCTTTTTCCACTAACCCCTCGAAATATTTCTAACCATTTGTTGTAAGGTGTTCAGAGATTTAAAGGAATTAGCTATATTGCATTTACATTTAGTCTTTTCAAAATACGTAGACTTTTTTTTTTTGACATTTTCAATGATGAGATGATATTCTATGTCATGCATATTATCACCATTTTGTGTTTATCTAACTTAAAAAATATTTTGGTTCTTTTGGATTAATATTATAAATAATCAAATAAACTTTACTTTCCTGAAAAATGCTGCAAAAGAAAAGAGAAATCCTAACAAGAGGCTCCCAGGAGCCTGAATCGCTCACCTGGTCTTGATGTTGACCCTATACTTTTGTAGAGCTAAATGAGCTGAACATTTAAGCAAGCAACAGCTAATCTCTATCTGCAATAGTTTTCATTCTGTAGGCCAACTAGAGGCTCCCAGGAGCCTGAATCGCTCACCTGATCTCTTAAGCCAAAGTTTGAATAAATTTCACAAACTTTCAAGTATACAAAGTTGCAAAACAATCCTTTCAGTGGTTTCAGAGAAGATTTTTGGAAATCAGTTTAAATTAATAGAAAAAAACAGTTAAAGGGCAAGAACTCCTGTAAGGACCTTTTGATGCTGAACATGAAAAGTTGCTCCGGATTTTCTCTATCTCTTACACTTTTCGAGTTATAAGCCAAAAACAATGGTCTGACCCCCCTGTTCTATTTTTAGCAACGGCGGCCATGTTGGTGGGTCGACGTGTATATAATTCACAAACTTGGTAGAGGACATCCTAAAGATCATGTATACCAAGTATCAATGCAATCCCTTCAGTGGTTTCAGAGAAGAAGATTTTTGAAAATCAGTGTAAACTAATGGAAAAAACAGTTAAAGGGGAATAACTCATAAACGGCTGATCTGTCAATTTAGACCCTGAAATCATTTTTGTAGATCTCAATGAGCTAAACAATTCTGCAATGCTTACTTTTCCTCTAGCTCTAACCGTTTTCCAGATATCATCCAAAAACTGCAAAAATGGTCAATTTTGATGATTAAAGGGCAATAACTCCTATAAGGAGTCGTTTTACAACTTCAACTCAATGGAGAGATTTGTAGAGCTTTTGATGCTGAACGCGGGAGGTTGCTTCGGATTTTCTCTATCTCTTATACTTTTTGAGTTATAAGCCAAAAACAATGGTATGACCCCCCTGTTCTATTTTTAGCAACGGCGGCCATGTTGGTTGGTCGACATGTATATAATTCACAAACTTGGTAGAGGACATCCTAAAGATCATGTATACCAAGTATCAATGCAATCCCTTCAGGGGTTTCAGAGAAGAAGATTTTTGAAAATCAGTTAAAATTAATGGAAAAAACAAGTAAAAGGGAATAACTCTTAAACGGCTGATCTGACAATTTAGACCCTGAAATCGTTTTTGTAGATCTCAATGAGCTTAACAATTCTGCAATGCTAACTTTTCCTCTAGCTCTAACGGTTTTCCAGGTATTGTCCAAAAACTGCAAAAATGGTCAATTTTGATGATTAAAGGGCAATAACTCCTATAAGGAGTCGTTTCACAACTTCGACTCAATGGAGAGATTTGTAGAGCTTTTGATGCTGAACGCGAAAGGTTGCTTCAGATTTTCTCTATCTCTTATACTTTTTGAGTTATAAGCCAAAAACAATGGTATGACCCCCTGTTCTATTTTTAGCAACAGCGGCCATGTTGGTTGGTCGACATGTATATAATTCACAAATTTGGTAGAGGACATCCTAAAGATCATGTATACCAAAAATCAATGCAATCCCTTCAGGGGTTTCAGAGAAGAAGATTTTTGAAAATCAGTGTAAATTAATGGAAAAAACAGTTAAAGGGGAATAACTCTTAAACGGCTGATCTGACAATTTAGACCCTGAAATCATTTTTGTAGATCTCAATGAGCTTAACAATTCTGCAATGCTAACTTTTCCTCTAGCTCTAACGGTTTTCCAGATATCATCCAAAAACTGCAAAAATGGTCACTTTTGATGATTAAAGGGCAATAACTCCTATAAGGAGTCGTTTTACAACTTCGACTCAATGGAGAGATTTGTAGAGCTTTTGATGCTGAATGCGGAAGGTTGCTTCGGATTTTCTCCATCTCTTTTACTTTTTGAGTTATGAGCCAAAAACAATGGTATGACCCCCCTGTTCTATTTTTAGCAACGGCGGCCATGTTGGTTGGTCGACATGTATATAATTCACAAACTTGGTAGAGGACATCCTAAAGATCATGTATACCAAAAATCAATGCAATCCCTTCAGGGGTTTCAGGGAAGAAGATTTTTGAAAATCAGTGTAAATTAATGGAAAAAACAGTTAAAGGGGAATAACTCTTAAACGGCTGATCTTACAATTTAGACCCTGAAATCATTTTTGTAGATCTCAATGAGCTTCACAATTCTGCAATGCTAACTTTTCCTCTAGCTCTTACGGTTTTCAAGATATAGTCCAACTAGAGGCTCCCAGGAGCCTGAATCGCTCACCTGATCTCTGATGCCAAAAATTGAATAAATTTCACAAACTTTCAAGTATACAAAGTTGCAAAACAATCCTTTCAGTGGTTTCAGAGAAGATTTTTGGAAATCAGTTTAAACTAATAGAAAAAACAGTTAAAGGGCAATAACTCCTGTAAGAACCTTTTGATGCTTAACAAGCAAATTTGCTTCAGATTTTCTCTATTTCTTATACTTTTTGAGTTATAAGCCAAAAACAATGGTCTGACCCCTTGTTCTATTTTTAGCAATGGCAGCCATGTTGGTTGGTCGACATGTATATAATTCACAAATTTGGTAGAGGACATCCTAAATATCAAGTGTACCAAGTTTCAAAGCAATACCTTCGGCTTCAGTGGTTTCAGAGAAGAAGATTTTTGAAAATCAGTGTAAATTAATGGAAAAAAACAGTTAAAGGGGAACAACTCTTCAATGGCTGATCTGACAATTTTAAATCTGAAATCAATGTTGTAGATCTGAATGAGCTTAACAATTCTGCAATGCTAACTTTTCCTCTAGCTCTAATGGTTTTCAAGATATTGTCCAAAAACTGCAAAAATGGTCAATTTTGACGATTAAAGGGCAATAACTCCTATAAGGAGTTGTTTCACAATTTTGACTCAATGGAGAGATTTGTAGAGCTGTTGATGCTGAACATGAAAGGTTGCTTCCGATTTTCTCTATCTCTTATATCTTTTGAGGTATAAGCCGAAAACAATGGTCTGATCTCCCTGTTCTATTTTTAGCAACAGCGGCCATGTTGGTTGGTCGACATGTATATAATTCACAAACTTGGTAGATGACATCCTAAAGATCATGTATACCAAGTATCAATGCAATCCCTTCAGTGGTTTTAGAGAAGAAGATTTTTGAAAATCAGTGTAAATTAATGGAAAAAAACAGTTAAAGGGGAATAACTCTTAAACGGCTGATCTGACAATTTAGACCCTGAAATCATTTTTGAAGATCTCAATGAGCTTAACAATTCTGCAATGCTAACTTTTCCTCTAGCTCTAACGGTTTTCAAGATATAGTCCAAAAACTGCAAAAATGGTCAATTTTGATGATTAAAGGGCAATAACTCCTGTAAGGAGTCGTTTCACAACTTCGACTCAATGGAGAGATTTGTAGAGCTGTTGATGCTGAACTTGAAAGGTTGCTTCCGATTTTCTCTATCTCTTATATCTTTTGAGGTATAAGCCGAAAACAATGGTCTGACCCCCCTGTTCTATTTTTAGCAACAGCGGCCATGTTGGTTGGTCGACATGTATATAATTCACAAACTTGGTAGATGACAACCTAAAGATCATGTATACCAAGTATCAATGCAATCCCTTCAGTGGTTTTAGAGAAGAAGATTTTTGAAAATCAGTGTAAATTAATGGAAAAAAACAGTTAAAGGGGAATAACTCTTAAACGGCTGATCTGACAATTTAGACCCTGAAATCATTTTTGTAGATCTCAATGAGCTTAACAATTCTGCAATGCTAACTTTTCCTCTAGCTCTAACGATTTTCAAGATATAGTCCAAAAACTGCAAAAATGGTCAATTTTGATGATTAAAGGGCAATAACTCCTGTAAGGAGTCGTTTCACAACTTCGACTCAATGGAGAGTTTCGTAGAGCTTTTGATGCTGAACAAGGAAGGTTGCTTCGGATTTTCTCTATCTCTTATACTTTTTGAGTTATAAGCCAAAAACAATGGTCTGACCCCCCTGTTCTATTTTTAGCAACGGCGGCCATGTTGGTTGGTCGACATGTATATAATTCACAAACTTGGTAGATGACATCCTAAAGATCATGTATACCAAGTATAAATGCAATGCCTTCAGTGGTTTTAGAGAAGAAGATTTTTGAAAATCAGTGTAAATTAATGGAAAAAACAGTTAAAGGGGAATAACTCTTAAACGGCTGATCTGACAATTTAGACCCTGAAATCATTTTTGTAGATCTCAGTGAGCTTAACAATTCTGCAATGCTAACTTTTCCTCTAGCTCTAACGGTTTTCAAGATATAGTCCAAAAACTGCAAAAATGGTCAATTTTGATGATTAAAGGGCAATAACTCCTGTAAGGAGTCGTTTCGCCACTTCGACTCAATGGAGAGTTTCGTAGAGCTTTTGATGCTGAACAAGGTAGGTTGTTTCGGAATTTCTCTATCTCTTATACTTTTTGAGTTATAAGCCAAAAACAATGGTCTGACCCCCCTGTTCTATTTTTAGCAACAGCGGCCATGTTGGTTGGTCGACATGTATATAATTCACAAACTTGGTAGAGGACATCCTAAAGATCATGTATACCAAGTATCAATGCAATCCCTTCAGTGGTTTCAGAGAAGATCTTTGAAGAAAAGTTAACGGACGACGGACGACGGACGACGGACGACGGACAGACGGACGGACGACGGACGCCTAACGATGACAATAGCTCACATGACCCTTCGGGTCAGGTGAGCTAAAAACTGCAAAAATGGTCAATTTTGATGATTAAAGGGCAATAACTCCTATAAGGAGTCGTTTCACAACTTCGACTCAATGAAGAGATTTGTAGAGCTTTTGATGCTGAACGCGGATGGTTGCTTCAGATTTTCTCTATCTCTTATACTTTTTGAGTTATAAGCCAAAAACAATGGTCTGACCCCCCTGTTATATTTTTAACAACGGCGGCCATGTTGGTTGGTCGACATGTATATAATTCACAAACTTGGTAGAGGACATCCTAAAGATCATGTATACCAAGTATCAATGCAATCCCTTCAGTGGTTTCAGAGAAGAAGATCTTTGAAGAAAAGTTAACGGACGACGGACGACGGACGACGGACAGACGGACGGACGACGGACGCCTAATGATGACAATAGCTCACATGACCCTTTGGGTCAGGTGAGCTAAAAACATGAAAAATCACTTTTTTCAGGGGCCGTAACCCCTATAAGGGGTCATCTAACAACTTCGACCCTGTGGAGAATTTTGTAGAGCTAAATGAGCTGAACATTTAAGCAAGCAACAGCTAATCTCTATCTGCAATAGTTTTCATTCTGTAGGCCAAAAACATGAAAAATGGCTATTTTTCAGGGGCCGTAACCCCTATAAGGGGTCATCTGACAACTTCGACCCTATGAAGAATTTTGTAGAGCTAAATGGGCTGAACATTTAAGCAAGCAACAGCTAATCTCTATCTGCAATAGTTTTCATTCTGTAGGCCAAAAACATGAAAAATCACTTTTTTCAGGGGCCGTAACCCCTATAAGGGGTCATCTGACAACTTCGACCCTGTGGAGAATTTTGTAGAGCTAAATGAGCTGAACATTTAAGCAAGCAACAGCTAATCTTTATCTGCAATAGTTTTCATTCTGTAGGCCAAAAACATGAAAAATGGCTATTTTTCAGGGGCCGTAACCCCTATAAGGGGTCATCTGACAACTTCGACCCAAGAAGAATTTTGTAGAGCTAAATGGGCTGAACATTTGAGCAAGCAACAGCTAATCTCTATCTGCAATAGTTTTCATTCTGTAGGCCAAAAACATGAAAAATGGCTATTTTTCAGGGGCTGTAACCCCTATAAGGGGTCATCTGACAACTTCGACCCTATGGAGAATTTCGTAGAGCTAAATGAGCTGAACATTTAAGCAAGCAACAGCTAATCTCTATCTGCAATAGTTTTCATTCTGTAGGCCAAAAACATGAGAAATGGCTATTTTTCACCTTTAAGGGGCCGTAACCCCTATAAGGGGTCATCTGACAACTTCGACCCTATGGAGACTTTTGTAGAGTTAAATGAGCTGAACATTTAAGCAAGCAACAGCTAATCTCTATCTGCAATAGTTTTCATTCTGTAGGCCAAAAACATGAAAAAATGCTATTTTTCACCTTTAAAGGGCCGTAACCTCTATAAGGGGTCATCTGACAACTTTGACCAAATGGAGACTTTTGTAGAGCTTTTGATGCTGAATCAGTATCGTGGCCTCAGATTTCCTCTATCTCTTATACTTTTTGATTTATAAGCCAAAAACAGTAGTCTGACCCCCCTAGTCTATTTTTAGTAACGGCGGCCATGTTTTTTATCAAAGCATTTCAAAATGAGGATCGTTTGTTGCCAACATGTCATATATCATTCCTGCCAAGTTTCTGTTAAATTGGTTCGGTGGTTTCAGAGGAGAAGATTTTTGAAATTGTTAACGGACGACAGACGACGACGGACGACGACGGACGACGACAGACGACGACGGACGCATAGTGATGGCATAAGCTCACATGGACCTTCGGTCCAGGTGAGCTAAAAAGTTGGTTACAGAAAAATGTGAGATATAGGTCACAAATACCCACTTGCTCCCTAAAATCAATTAGATTAAGTTATGAAAGAAAAGGTGCACCTTATGCCAAAATAATTGTGTGAAAGTTTCATGAAATTAATCCATCCAGTGGTTTAGGACACTTTTATCACTATATATATATTATTTACCCCATCTTTTCATTCAAGAGGAAGTATTATTAATCTTAAACAGCCAACATACCTCTAGCTCTTGGTATCCAAATAGAATCTGTTGGTTCACTAAGGCCATATTTATTCTCTGCTCGGACCCTGATATTATAGTCCCTATCTGGTAAAAGGTCCGACAAGTAAGCACTGGTGTCCGACAATCGGCTGGACAGTGGCAGCCAATCAGTGGCCGGTAATTCCTGGGCCTCTAAACGGTAAGTTATCGGTGGAGGCGGTGCTTTTAGATCTCTTGGGACTGGTGCTGGTTGCCATGCCAACTTGACAGATTCTGTTCCAATGTCTGCAACCAAGGGTCTGGACCTTGGCAATTCTGGTGGTCCTAAAAAATGACAAACATTTTATCTGACAGAAGGAAAAAAAGACTAGAAAATACACTTCAAAATATTTGACCTATTTCTGACTTAAATGAAATTTTACCAGAAAGACTAACAAAATTAAGCTTGAACTGACCTGGTGAATAAAATTGAGTTATGCAACTGTTTGAGGCAATAAATTTAAAGTCTCACATAATTCTAAGAATGTTAATGAAAGTGTTTTGAATCATGTAAAATTTGGGAGACTTTTTACTAGTTTATAATTTGTGGTTTGAAATGTTTCAAAAGTAAAGAATGCATAGAATTTGTTACATCTGTCATTTTAGTATATCAAGCAATAAACAAAATTCAATCAGTCTTACTTCGAAATTGTGGAACTTTGGTTTTCATACTTTCAGCAAAATCATCTTCAGCTGGAAAAATAAGAAAGACAATATGTTAAAACTAAAAAAACTTTACCATTTAAACCTTCAGTGGTCTGTAATATTAAGAATAAACTATTATTATTTTTCAGTACATTTTTTTTTCTATGTAAAATATATTTCTATTTCATCTTGAATTTTAAAAAGTACTATATCTCAAGGGAAATAGTCAAAATTATTAACTTATAGTGCATATATTTCATATGAAGCAATTTTGGATTTTTTCATTCATTTTTCTTGAAAATGATGTCAGCATGGAACAGTTCACTGTTTTACTCCTGGAACGAACTGTTCCATGCGCGTGAATGATGCGCAGTACAGAGCGACGTCAAAAGTATTTCACGCTTTTTAAAAATTAATATTTTAATATATTTCATATAAATTAATATTATACAAATTTTTCCCATGCCATTTCTCAACAGATTTTGATGCATAATTTATTTATCTGTAGTTTGTTTATTTGAAAATCCGAAAGAGAAGGTCTTTTGGTGCATTTTTGTAGAACACACAGAAAAATTAACAAATCATATGAAATATTAGGGGATAAAGCGCAACTTTTTTTTACGTCCCACTGTTAAACCAGCGCACACTCTCTATGTATTCTATAACTTAATAAAACAGTTATTTAATGCCTGTTCATGGAGCAGTTAAACTATTATGCCCTTGTTGCTCAGGAGATGATTTAAGAACTGTTGCCTTGGGCCTGCGGCCTCAGACAACAGTTCCTTAATCATCTCCAGCACCTCGGGATAATAGTTCCTGCTCCATGACCAGGCATTAAATAACTGTATACTATTTCTCTTGGGTAATAGTATCATAACTTTATTTTCACAAGGTGTTTAAATGATTGGCAGTAGGTGTGGCTAGATTACACTGTAAAGAGTGCACATAGATGTGTCTTAAGCTAAGAACTTATCAATTCTGTATAATAAAACAATTGTCATCTGGTCATTAGGAAAACAGATCATTTGTTTCCCCTTGTTATTTACCATTTCCCTTGGCGCTACACCCCTCGTGAAATAGTCAGTACCTTATGGAAACAAATGTACTGTTTTCCTCTTTACCAGTAAACAATTGTATAATATGTTTAAAACATTAGCTGCGATTTTGGTTTTTTTTCTTTCAGGAGAAGAATAAAAATTTTGGCATCTTTGTGATAGAAGATAATGAGATGTAGAACATAACTTACATAAATTAGCGGCAATTGAAAAAAAAATGTACGACAGAAAACAGCCAGCAGCTGTCAATATTATATGTGGTCAATGTTCACCATCTGACAGTTAGTCCTAGATAAGATATAATCAATATGATTCAAAACTAAGCCTGTTTAACCTAATTTTGAACTTTTGATTTATAAAGTTTCTAACAGAGGTAAAAACAAACAAGCACAAGTAAAATCAATCAATCAATCTAAGAACATACCAGGTCTAGGTCTTTCTAACATGGCTGGCTGTGTAGCATCGCTTACTCCAAACTTGTTTTCAGCCCTCACTCTAAAATCATAATCTCTCTGAGGACGAAGACTTCGGACCACATGGGTGTTGCCATGGATACCAGACGCCATTTTTCTCCATTCAGCATCGGGAAGTTCCCTCCCTTCTATCACATATTTGACATTCCTTGCATCGTTGGATAGAGTAGACGTCAACACTGGTTGCCATGTCAACCGAACTGATTCTGGACGAGCATCACTCACTGTTGGTTTTTCATAAGGCATTGTTGGTACTGGAATGAAATTTTTTTATATATACATTTGAGGACTAAGATTTCTTCAAATATCTTTTGAAATAAATACTAAGGCTTAAACTGTCATTTTTTCTCAACAGTTTTACTCAAAAAGTTTTAATTTTTACAAAAATCAAAATTATGACCGATAAATTCTTGTTTTTGTTGCATTTTAAAATTTCTTATAATCCTGTAATTTCTTAATAAAATTTGCAATTCAAAATCAATAAATTAAAGCAAAATCATAACTCAATAATATTACATTTTCATGGTTTGATATTCTAATGAAGACTAACCTTCTCCTGTGCCTCTCCTGCTGAGAGAGACTGGTGAATCTTTGTCATAAATGTCTCCTGGTTTCTTTGCTAAAAAGAGAACATCAAAATGTTATCAAACCTCATAAGTACTAACATAGGAAAAGCGTTTTCTTTTAATCAAACAAAATTTGTGTTCCAAAGGCAAACACATTGTGATTGAATGTTGAGACGAACAAAAATGATCAACTTAAACACAATTCACATATCTGTGGTGAATTCTGTTTGTTTATGCATGCCCTGTACAAGAGTATTCCCTGACCATATTAGCAATGGCATATGTTCATCCTCTGAACAATTTTTGTACATGCTCTGAAATTGTAATTAGAAACAGCCGACTTCCCTCTCCTTTCCTGTCTTCCCCCTTTTCAACCTTGGTAAAGGAGCAATAATTATTGTTCTTCCAAAACCCCCTACTTATCCCTTTTTTTACCTTCAGCCATCTTCATAAAGTAGTGTCCATCATTGGCCACTGTCCCTACCCATCCCTGCCCCCTGCTCCCTTTCTTATTTACCTTCAGCCATTTTCATGCAAGCTGTACATGAGTTTTATCCAGCAGCATAAGTAATGGTACATGTATACATCCCCTGGTCCATTTCCCTTGCTCCCCTGATAGTTAGGTAACAACAGCCACTATCCCTCCCTATCCCAAGCCCCTATTTACCTTCAGCCATCTTCATGCTAGCTGTGCATGAGTTTTCTCTAGCAGCATTAGCGATGGTACATTTATACACTCCCTGGTCCATTTCCCTTGCTCCCCTGATTGTTAGGTAACAACAGCCACTATCCCTCCCTATCCCAAGCCCCTATTTACCTTCAGCCATCTTCATAAAGTAGTGTCCATCATTGGCCACTGTCCCTACCCATCCCTGCCCCCTGCTCCCTTTCTTATTTACCTTCAGCCATCTTCATGCTAGCTGTACATGAGTTTTCCCCAGCAGCATTAGCGATGGTACATTTATACACTCCCTGGTCCATTTCCCTTGCTCCTCTGATAGTTATGTAACAACAGCCACTATCCCTCCCTATCCCAAGCCCCTATTTACCTTCAGCCATCTTCATGCTAGCTGTGCATGAGTTTTCTCTAGCAGCATTAGCGATGGTACATCTATACACTCCCTGGTCCATTTCCCTTGCTCCTCTGATAGTTATGTAACAACAGCCACTGTCCCTTCCCATCCCTTCCCCCTGTTTCCCCTTCTTATTTACCTTCAGCCATTTTCATGCTAGCTGTACATGAGTTTTCTCCAGCAGCATTAGCGATGGTACATGTATAAATCTCCTGGTCCATTTCCCTTGCTCCCCTGATTGTTATGTAACAACAGCCACTTTCCCTCCCCAACCCAAGCCCATATTTACCTTCAGCCATTTTCATGCTTGCTGTACATGAGTTTTCTCCGGCAGCATTAGCAATGGTACATGTGTAAATCCCCTGGTCCATTTCCCTTTCTCCTCTGATAGTTAGGTAACAATAGCCACTGTCCCTCCCCAACCCAAGCCCATATTTACCTTCAGCCATTTTCATGCTTGCTGTACATGAGTTTTCTCCGGCAGCATTAGCGATGGTACATGTATACAACCCCTGGTCCATTTCCCTTGCTCCCCTGATAGTTAGGTAACAATAGCCACTGTCCCTTCCCATCCCAAGCCCCTATTTACCTTCAGCCATCTTCATGCTAGCTGTGCATGAGTTTTCTCTAGCAGCATTAGCGATGGTACATCTATACACTCCCTGGTCCATTTCCCTTGCTCCTCTGATAGTTATGTAACAACAGCCACTGTCCCTTCCCATCCCTTCCCCCTGTTTCCCCTTCTTATTTACCTTCAGCCATTTTCATGCTTGCTGTACATGAGTTTTCTCCGGCAGCATTAGCAATGGTACATGTGTAAATCCCCTGGTCCATTTCCCTTGCTCCCCTGATAGTTAGGTAACAACAGCCACTTTCCCTCCCCAACCCAAGCCCATATTTACCTTCAGCCATTTTCATGCTTGCTGTACATGAGTTTTCTCCGGCAGCATTAGCAATGGTACATGTGTAAATCCCCTGGTCCATTTCCCTTTCTCCTCTGATAGTTAGGTAACAATAGCCACTGTCCCTCCCCAACCCAAGCCCATATTTACCTTCAGCCATTTTCATGCTTGCTGTACATGAGTTTTCTCCGGCAGCATTAGCAATGGTACATGTGTAAATCCCCTGGTCCATTTCCCTTTCTCCTCTGATAGTTAGGTAACAATAGCCACTGTCCCTCCCCAACCCAAGCCCATATTTACCTTCAGCCATTTTCATGCTTGCTGTACATGAGTTTTCTCCGGCAGCATTAGCGATGGTACATGTATACAACCCCTGGTCCATTTCCCTTGCTCCCCTGATAGTTAGGTAACAATAGCCACTGTCCCTCCCCTACCCCAGCCCCTTTTTACCTTCAGCCATTTTCATATGAGCAGTGAATGAGTTTTCTCCAGCAGCATTAGCAATGGTACAAGTATAAATCCCCTGGTCCATTTCCCTTGCTCCTCTGATAGTTAGGTAACAATAGCCACTATCCCTCCCCTACCCCAGCCCCTTTTTACCTTCAGCCATCTTCATATGAGCTGTGCATGAGTTTTCTCCCGCAGCATTAGCGATGGTACACGTGTAAACCCCCTGGTCCATTTCCCTTGCTCCTCTGATAGTTAGGTAACAACAGCCACTGTCCCTCCCCTTCCCCAGCCCATATACCTTCAGCCATTTTCATATGAGCTGTACATGAGTTTTCTCCAGCAGCATTAGAGATAGTACATGAGTAAATCCCCTGGTCCATTTCCCTTGCTCCCCTGATAGTAAGGTAACAATAGCCACTGCCCCTTCCCATCCCCGCCCCTGTTTCCCCTTCTTATTTACCTTCAGCCATCTTCATATGAGCTGTACATGAGTTTTCTCCAGCAGCATTAGCGATGGTACATGTATACACCCCCTGGTCCATTTCCCTTGCTCCCCTGATAATTAGGTAACAACAGCCACTGTCCCTTCCCATCCCCACCCCCTGTTTCCACTACTTATTTACCTTCAGCCATCTTCATGCTAGCTGTACATGAGTTTTCCCCAGCAGCATTAGCGATGGTACATGTATACACCCCCTGGTCCATTTCCCTTGCTCCCCTGATAGTTAGGTAACAACAGCCACTGTCCTGACTCATGAAGTAGTGTCCATCATTGGCCAGTTGTCTCCCATCCTTCATCCTACAATATCAACACGATATTCAACATTGATAGGATTGAATTCAGACTTCAGAAATACAAGAATATTCAAACAATAATTTTTTAAATATTTTTAGAATTTAACATTGCTTAAATTCAGGCATATGCTGGTGAAGCTTTAATGCAAAGTATTTTACCAATTTTTATGCATTTCTAAAACTTTGTATGAGAGTACAAGACATGCTCATGGATACAAAATGTTTTACACACCTTGTAAATTTGTTTTTTATCATTCTTTTCTTGCATAAATGTTGTTGTTTTTAGAAATACAGGAAGAAGAACATTCAGAATTTAAAACCACACCTTATTCCTTATATTATTATATTTCCCATGATCCTCTACTTACCATGTTACTGAAGGTTCTGGGATTCCCATGATTCTACACTCAAACTTTCCATCCTTCCCTGATGGTATACTGATATCCTCTATCTTCTTGATAAATGTTGGTAGGTAGCCATACTTGGCATCAAAATCTTTCTGTGTAAATCTTTAAAAAAACAAGAATTTCAATTTACCAGATACTATATAAGTTTTAACATTCGTGGAAAAGAAATAAAGTTCCATAGCTAAGGGCAAAAAAATGTCAGAATTGGTGGGGGACAAAATTTCATGGAATTTCAATATTAACTAATACTTTAAATTCATGGAGATTTGATTTGTGAATTTTTCATACCACGCAAATAAACAAAATTTAATCCCCCACAAATATCTCTGATTCTACAGCGATTATATTAGGGAACAACAGATGTGGCCTAACCATTATCTTTATTTCACTAGAGTTATCTCTCTTTGATTAAGAAAAAAATCCAGTGTAGGCAATATAGAAATATATTTTTAGGATTTTGTTAAAATCAACATAAAACTTTCATATTATCCTACTAAACAGCTGAGCAAAATGTTCTTCATATCTTAAGAAGAATTTTTAAGAAAGCATCTGGAAATTTTCCCAGACTAACAGGCAGGCAGACATGAAAAAACGTTATGTCCCCTCACAAGAGACTAGTTTACATACTTAGGTTCATCAGGTTTCTCTGTTGTTCTTCTGGACTCTCTGACCAGGAGGTTCCCACTAGAGTACACTTCACCCTCGGAGTTGACAGCTTTACATGTGATTTTACCATCATCGTCCAAAACCAGGTCCTCTATGGTCAGACGGCAGATGTCTCCTTCCTGAGTCTGAGTAAATCTTCTACGGGTCTCCTGAAATGTTGAATGAAAAACTTCAATATGTAACCGGAGTGCATGAATTATTTCTCAAAATCGACATGTCCTGAGTGGGATTCGATCCCAGGACCTCTAGGTTTACAGTCAGGCGCTCTACCTCTGAACCAAAGAAGTACTTCCCTTGTTCAGGGATAAAGGCTGGCTATTTAAATCTACTAGGAAGGGGAGCAACCCCGTTACACTTCCCCCTCCTCAAGAGTCATCATACCTCCTTGTATGACTCTTAACACAACTAACCCTGGCTAGTTTTCATGTTCTAACCATCGAGATTTGATTTTTATGGTCAAAGAGGGATAACACCAACATAAAATGTAAATCAAAATTATTTTTTTTCCTTCAGAAAAGGATGCTACCTTAGAAGCTTGTCATCCTTCTCTTAAATGTGAGACCATTTTGGACTAATACCCATGAAGTGAAAGTACTACCCACTATTTTGCAGCAAGACATGGATGTTAGAAAGTCACTCATAATAAGTAAGTGAAGGAAAGGATTTTTGCTAATGAAATTTTGATTCTCATGAAACTTGGCATACTTCTAACCCAAAACAGCTGGCTTCACTATTCTATTACTGTGGATTAATTTATTTTCGTGGGTACCAATTTTTCCTGGTTTGATAAAAAAAGATTAATTAGTGGATTCTTAAAGTGGTGGTTTTGAAGTCTACAGCATTCAGACCAATGTTGATTTTCCTTTTCGAGGGGTATCAAACTTTCGTTGGTCAAACCAAAAATAAAGAAACCACAGTACTTACAGAGATAGCTTTATGATTGAACAACCATGTGACTTTAGGAGGAGGTTCTCCAATGACAACGACCTCAAAGGTGACCTTCTCTCCCGTCCTCACGTTCTCGTCTGTAATTCTCTTGAGGAACTTCGGTAAGACAGGAACGTTCTTGATCTTCTCATTCAGGACATTTAAACCAGCGCTGCACGAGGCTTCGCCGAGGTGATTCTTCAGATTACATGTGTATGTTCCAAGGTTGTCATGGGTTACTGATTTGATGAAAAGGCTGCACAGGTTGTTTTCCTGAAAAATGAAAATTGGTTGGACTTGCTAAACAGGAAGTAGATGAGCCATAGACCTGAAATTGATTCCCCTGATTTCGGATCCCATATTGCATACCAAATATTCAAAGGCTGTGAAAAGTAGCGGCTATAAAATTTTATCATATATTTAGTATAAAATACAACCTTTTTGCATATGTGATACAGCAACATGGATTCCACCTGTATCACAATTCTCTAAGCCTAACCTTTATCACATACCCTTTATTGTATGGTTACCCTTTATCACACCCCTAAACCTTTATCACACCCTTCACCAATATCAGCACTCTTGGGTTGAAAAATATATGATAAAGTGTATGATACATGGCATAATCCGTATCATATGCTGTATCATCCTGAGACTCCAATATCAGCCAGAGGGCTGATATTTGTCGAGGGATGTCGAGGGATGATACAGCATATGATACGGATTATGCCATGTAATATTCTCTATGTAACGAAAATTATGTTATGCTTATGTCACCAACCTGCGGCCTGACATTTACCATATAAGAACCTAGTTTTCTGACCAAAAGACGTTAACCTCACAATATTTTACAAATGAATTAAATTAAATTAATTGCTTGAAATTTCTTAGTGAATAGATTCTTCCAGTGTTAACAAATTACCATCCGAACATTTTCTTATTTTCCAACTTTGTAATCAAATTAATAAGATTTAAACTTAATCACTCCATAATGTCATTATAATTTTACCATTGTAAATTACCTGCAGAACAGCAACATTGTCACTTGGTATGATCTCTATATCATTAAACAGCCATTTGATGGTCGGCATTGGTCGTCCGTGGATCAAGCACTGCAGCTCTGCTGGGACGCCCTCGGTCAACGTCTGGTCGTAAAATCTTGTCAGGAAATGTGGAGCAATGTCACCCTC
Source organism: Arcuatula senhousia (assembly GCA_963971305.1). Classification (NCBI taxonomy): domain Eukaryota; kingdom Metazoa; phylum Mollusca; class Bivalvia; order Mytilida; family Mytilidae; genus Arcuatula; species Arcuatula senhousia. The sequence goes on along the minus strand of OZ020317.1, from coordinate 8,496,112 downwards.
TTCTTCTTGGTCATGAAAAGCTGAAAACACATTGAAATTTCTAATAAGAAGTTAGGACGTGACCTTTTATTTTCACAGGCCTTAAAGTGATGCACAAAAATAATAGGTCTCATGGATTCAAATACTGCATATCATTTTAAATTTTTAAATTTTGGATTTATATCTTTAAAATACACTCTTCAGCTAGATATCTTAAACTTGTTGAAATTTGATTTCATAGACTTCTCTTACCCATGAAATAAATGCATTTAAATTTGAAATTCTACAGTACTAAAACAAGAATCAGCACTTGCAGAATGCATTGAAATGGAGTTTAGAAAATTACAATCTGATAAATAAGTTTTATGAATCAATATGCATCTGCTATGGCCATGAGCCCTGTGTGTAAAAATTAAATTGGTGGATATGCTGAAAGGGGCATAACCTTAACTAAATATATTGAATGGTACAGTTTTATAAATCAAAGGTATAAGAGTGTATTTACAAAAGTGTGATAGATGCACACCAGCAATTCTTAATACCTCCCATACTTGTTGTGAGTCCAGCAGGTGTATCAACCCATGTCTGCCTTCAGAACCTTAATTTTGTATGGTGGGATATAAAGAGGGTACTTACATATAACATTAAGGTACGCCTCTGTCATGGCCTCCCCATATTTATTATGGGCCCAGCAGGTATATCAGCCCATATCTGCCTCTGTAAGGTTCTGTATGTGGGGGGATATAAAGAGGGTACTTACATATAACATTGAGGTACGCCTCTGTCATGGCCTCCCCATATTTAATATGGGCCCACCAGGTGTACCGGCCCATATCTGCCTCTGTAACGTTCTGTATGTGGGGGGATATAAAGAGGGTACTTACATATAACATTGAGGTAGACCTCTGTCATGGCCTCCCCATATTTAATATGGGCCAACCAGGTGTATCGGCCCATATCTGCCTCTGTAACGTTCTGTATGTGGGGGGATGATAAAGAGGGTACTTACATATAACATTGAGGTAGACCTCTGTCATGGCCTCCCCATATTTGTTATGAGCCCAGCAGGTGTATCGGCCCATATCTGCCTCCGTAACGTTCTGTATGTGGGGGGATGATAAAGAGGGTACTTACATATAACATTGAGGTACGCCTCCGTCATGGCCTCTCCATATCTATTATGAGCCCAGCAGGTGTACCCGCCCTTAATAGCCTCCTAAACATTCTGTATATGGGGGGATATAGAGAGGGTACTAACAAATAACATTAAGGTATGCCTCCCTCATTGCCTCTCCGTATTTATAATGAGTCCAGCAGGTGAATTGGCCCATATCTGCCTCTGTAACGTTCTGTATGTGGGGGGATGATAAAGAGGGTACTTACATATAACATTGAGGTAGACCTCTGTCATGGCCTCCCCATATTTATTATGGGCCCAGCAGGTGTATCAGCCCATATCTGCCTCTGTAACGTTCTGTATGTGGGGGGATGATAAAGAGGGTACTTACATATAACATTGAGGTAGACCTCTGTCATGGCCTCCCCATATTTATTATGGGCCCAGCAGGTGTATCAGCCCATATCTGCCTCTGTAACGTTCTGTATGTGGGGGGATGATAAAGAGGGTACTTACATATAACATTGAGGTAGACCTCTGTCATGGCCTCCCCATATTTATTATGGGTCCAGCAGGTGAATCGGCCCATATCTGCCTCTGTAACGTTCTGTATAGAGGGGGAATATAAAGAGGTGTAGTGTGGGAGGGGGTACTTACATATAACATTGAGGTACGCCTCTGTCATGGCCTCTCCGTATTTATTATGAGCCCAGCACGTGTACCGGCCCATATCTGCCTCCGTAACGTTCTGAATCAGAAGGGAGTAGATCTCATTGTTAAAGTTCAGCAGTTGATATCTGTCATTTGGTTCTACTATTTTACCATCTTTCATCCTAGTAGAGAAATACAATTACTTGATAAAATGGCTACAGTTTTACATGGCAGTTACTGTGGATTCATTTATTTTTGTGGGTATCAATATTCATGGTTAAAATGGACATTTAGTTGGATTTTTTATTTTGTGGTTTATGACATGTTGCATAATGTTCGATGTAAAAATAACTCTTCATTGGATTCTTATTTTCATGGTTTGCACACACTCACAAAACCACAAAAATTGATACCACATGAATAATGATGAAACCATAGTAACACACCAGAAGAGTTAAAATTTTCATATTCTTTTTAGAATTGTAGCTGGCTGTTATTTTTAATGTGGATTTTTAAATTGCTGCTGATTTATGTAAATTTGCTGCATACACTCATTCCACATCTTATTATCTTCTATGTTTCAAATATCCTAACATCTTACTTCAAGTCTGTTGAAGTCTCCTGGCAAGTTATATTGAGATTACTTTCAGCATTATGCTGCAACATATCTGATAAGTTGTTTCTATTTCTAATTATCTCTGAATATGTCTCTTTTTTGCAAAAATTGCTTGAGCATACTGAAAAAAATTAAGTTACCAAACAATATCTGGTTTAGGGTAAGCAACAACACGACAATCAAAGCGAGCGAGACGTCCTTCCTCAACCTGACAACTGTTCATCTGGAAGAAGTAGGCGGGAGTCTGGTATTTAGAGTCTGAGAGTCCTTCCTTGTACTTGTTTAAAAGTGCAGGTTGTACTGTAAAATAGAAATAAATATAGAGTCACCACTGTAACTACAAAGAAAGAATTTCTAGCACATAAAAGGTATTAAGAGCCTGATCATGAGAAAACCATGCAAAATCGTCCAATAGCAATGTTTTCATTTTTTTAAAAAGTATAATGCAACTGAAAGACCATCCTATAAGACATATTCAGGCAATTTTATTTCTTCAAAAATCTAAGATGGCCGCCCTACAGGCCTCAATATTCCAGATTGAACAAAAATGCTAAAATTGGCTTTTTTTAGGGGAATTTAGTGAAAACAAAGTCAAGACTGATATGAATGAGACATAGAAGTTTTCTGAATTAAGACCTTTCAAGCTCCTACTTGTATTTTTTAAAAGAGGTAAAAAGAAAATAATTTACAACAAGGAAAAAGACAATGGAACCTGGAATCCAATCAAACCACCTTACCAATCTAATAAATGTTTTTGAGAGATGCTACACAGAACAGGTTGTCACCAGGGCATACAATAATAATAAGTAGAAGCTGAGAAATCTGTTACGAAAATATTTCATTTTTGACCCTAAAAATAGTCTAAGTCGGCTAGCAAAACAGGAAGTGGATGACTGACTGACCTAGGAAGTATAGGAAATGTACATCCCATCATGCTTAAGATGTTTACTAAATTAAAAATCAATCCCTTCAGTAGAAGCCGACATATTGTACCAGACAGACAGACAGACAGACAGACGGACAAGGTGATTGCAATATAGCCCCCTCTCTTAACAGTGGGGGTATAATTACTATAACAAACATTTCAATTTGTTTATTTATTTCATTGTATACCTTCTCCAACATATAACTCTGCTGTGCTAATAGTTGATCCATTGACATTCATGGCACGAGCTGTGTAGAGCCCTGTGTCTGAACGTCTGGCGTCTGTGAACTCCAAAATGTGAGTGGCCCCATCAGTCATGACACGGCAATGGTCCGATTCAAACAGGGGTCTATTGTTCTTGAGCCAGAGGACCTTAGGCTGCGGTATACCAGCAACTTCACATTCTAGTTTGGCATTAGTGCCTTCTGCAATCATGAAAGAAGTAAAAGAATTTTATTTCAAAGTTGGAATATTTATATTGTTCTGTAAATACAGCTTAATCAGCAGGGTGATTTAGGCATTGAATTTTTTGTTGATACTTTATACACTGATCTAAATAGTTTACCATCTTGGTGATTTTGGTAAACAATTATAGCAATTTTTTTTTTTTAATTGCACTGCTTAACACTCAATCCATCTTCTTTAAAAGATATGAAAAATCTAACTTTTGGTGTTTTAGTTCTGTTGATATCAAAAAAAGAATTGAAATAGTGAAATAAACACAATTGCCCCTCTCTGACAAATATTACAGAAAAATGTTTCCATACATTTCAAACTCATTCCAGGACATTAAGTTTCTTAATTTGTTTCTTCAATACATTATATATATATATTATATACAACTTTCTTCAAAAGAATTTAATTGTTAGAGAAAGTCATTACAAAAATTCTGTTCATTCTTGGTGAAGATTTTTAAAAAGCCTTTTTTATAGAATACATCATTAAAACAAATGATTTTCAACTAACCTTCTACAATAGTTTTCTGAAGTTTCTGTCTGAACATTGGCCTGGTGGTGCCATCTTCAAACTCTGCTGCTACATATCTGTCTCCAACTAAATCTTTACGGGTACCAAGAATGTTAAAATCTGAAAAACAATTTACATTTTGTTACAAATTATTATCAAAATACAAGAAAATCATACATTTCACCAGCTTCAATTTCTTTGGTGTTCATGTAATTTTTTTTATCTCTTTTATGAAGGTCTCCAGCCTAATCCCCCATCTCTCTCCCCTCCAACTACCATATAACTGGTAATTTTTGCGGTAAGTTAATTTTTGCATTATTTTGTGGTTGACACTTGACTGCAATATTTAAATTTGCATAAAAAAAATATGATGAATTCTAATCCACTAATGAAGATGAAAAACTGAAAATATTAAAATCAGCAAAAATAAGATAACAAAATGTTCATTCCAATCCACTAAAATTACCAGTTATATGGCATACCATCTATTAGAAGTTCTATCTGACTTTGCATCTACCATGTCAACTGATATTCCAGCTTAGACTTTTTTTTATATTGACCTTCATTTTTTCCCTTTCTTCTCTCCCTTTTTCACCTACCGGGTAGTCCATGTTTCTCTCTCCCCCTTTTTTAGCTACACTAAGCTTTCTATCAGAACTTCTGTCAAACTATCATGTCAACAGAATGCCAAGCTTGGATTTCTCTTGTGTTAATGTTAGTTTCTTCCCCTCCTACCCCTAACTTCTTCTTTCTCCCCTTAACAATCTCACCGTCACACTCTACAACCACAATGTCAACAGGTTTCACCAACTTAGATTTCTTTGGTTTTGATGTTAATTTCTTCCCCTGTAATGTTGCCTCCTTTTTCCTTTGATTCAAAATCTACTATGTCGACAGTTTTCACACAGCTTAGATTTTTGGGTATCAAGAGTTTCATACCTTCATACTCTATCCTCCCACACACTAACAAACACACACACCCCTCCCTCCCCCTGCCATACTCATCATCAGAACTACTGTCTGATTTGTCTGATTTAACATCCACCGTGTCAACAGGTTTCACCAGCTTAGATTTCTTAGGTGTTGATGAAAGTTTCTTCTCCCTACCCATTTTTCCTTTGCTCCCTTTCCACTCTCCCTTTACCCTTCCCCTACCAAACTCACCATCAGAACTCCTGTCAGACTCAACATCTACCGTGTCGACAGTTTTCACCAGCTTAGATTTCTTTGGTGTTGATGAGAGTTTCTTCACCTACCCCAAAGCCCTCTCCCTTTAACAAACTTACCATCAGAACTCCTGTCTGACTCGACATCTACCGTGTCGACGGTTTTCACCAGCTTAGATTTCTTTGGTGTTGATGAGAGTTTCTTCCCTTTGAGTTTCTGTGTAAATTCTGGCATGGTGTTTGGTTTGTATGTGTCTTCTTTAGTTTCTGAAAGAATAAAAGAAAATCAAATATCAAATCTCTTCATACTGTGGATTCATTTATTTTCATTGGTACCTATTTTTCTGTTTTACTGAAAAATGCCGGGTTTCGTTCCTTGTAATGCACAAAGTCGATATCCACGGTGCTGGATTTGGCTCCCTTGTTCGAATATTTTGAGTACTTTTCCTTTTCAACAGTTTTGGAATTTGACCTTCCAATGTTTTGATTTAAATGCTACTGATGAGAGGGTACTCCTTGAAATATTGATATATAGTAAGAATACTAACAGTAAGGAAAGTATTTCCAAATTAAAAAGGTTTTTAGAAACAAATTTTAACAGCATTGACAATGCATTATCAACCTTTAACTCAATTCTATATGATAATGCATCAAAATCTGCTAAGTTGGTGCAGAGACCCCAGACCCACAATAAAAAAGCTAAAAAATCAAATAGAAAACCTTGGTTTTCTGAATCTTGCAGAGAACTCCGAGTATCTGTCAAAAACTATGAAAAACTAGTTAACAAATATCCCTATAATGCAGAATATAGAAAAAAATTCTACAGTCTGAGATCTAAACTTAGACGCTTAAACAAATATGAAGAGAAAAAATACTATCAATCTACAATCTCACAACTGAACTCATATGAAAAAGACCCAAAAACGTTTTGGAATATTATAAACAAACTCAACAACCAAAAACTTAGAAATAATAATTCTGATGAATTTCTGCCCCGGGAAGATTTTTTAAACTTTTACAAAAAATTAAACACAGATGACAATAACCATAACAATTTTCAAGCACAAGTAATGAGAGAATTCAACGATATTAAAAATAATAACTCTTATAGAAATCAATCAAATATTCTCAATTCTGAAATAACATGTGAAGAAATCTTGTCAGCTATTAAATCTGTAAAAAATGGTAAAAGTACCTCTGCTGACATGATTTCTAATGAGATGCTTAAAAATGCTACTTCAGCTTTATTGAAACCACTTCATAAGTTATTTAATTTGATTTTTAGCTCAGGTCAATTTCCTGGAGCATGGAACGAAAGTTTCCTTGTTCTTTTACATAAAAAAGGAGAAAAAATAGATCCTGGAAACTATAGAGGTATTTCAATAAGTTCAAACTTAGGTAAATTATTCAATAAAGTCTTGTATTATAGACTTGTTAAATTCATGGATATTGAAAATCTTATAAGCAAAAATCAAATAGGATTCAAAGAGAAATGTCGCACAAGTGATCATATTTTTACTCTTAAATCTGTTATAGACCAATATAAAAACAACAAACAAAAAGTCTTTACTGCTTTCATAGATCTAAAGAAAGCATTTGATACTGTATGGAGAACTGGATTATTTTTTAAACTAATTAAAGGTAATATACCTCAAAATATATTCAACATTATTCAATCAATGTATACTAATACAACTACTCGAATCAAATTCTCTGATGGATTAAGTCCAGCCTTTCCATCAGAGAGGGGAGTCAAACAAGGCGATGTTCTAAGTCCCCTGCTTTTTAACTTTTTCATAAATGACCTGGTAAATAAGCTTGACAACTGTTCAACAGATCCAGTGGTTGTTGGTGATATACCTTTAAATATTTTATTATACGCTGATGACATTGTTATACTGTCAAAGAGCCAAGAAGGCTTACAGAAAAGTCTTGATATTTTAAATGAATATTGTTTATCATGGAAATTACAAGTCAATACTGACAAATCAAAAATTATGGTGTTTAATTCAAATGGTAAAACATTTTTAAAACATTTTACATTTAATGAAACACTGCTTGAAACTGTAACAAGTTATTGCTACTTGGGTATAACTTTAAAGTACAATGGTAACTTTTGCCTTGCTGTAGACAGTCTTATGGAAAAGGCCAGAAAGGCATATTTTAAAATTAAGAAAACAATTGGTCTTAACAATGCATGTAAACTTTTAGAAAAACTTTTTGATAATCTAGTTTCCCCAATCCTTTTATATGGATGCGAAGTATGGGGTATTGACTTCAAATTTAAAGATTCAGATTCCTTTGAAAAATTACATATAAAATTCATAAAAGAAATCTTAGGAGTTCACTGCAGAGCATCAAATGATGCATGCCGTGCTGAACTCAACAGAGTACCACTCAAAAACAAGATAATATTTTCATCAATAAATTTTCTTCAACATATTATCTCATCTGAACACTCATTAATAAATAATGTATTTAAAAAATCTCAAAATTCAAGCCCTTGGTTTAAAAAAATTAAAAATATTTTAAATGATCTTGGAATGTCATTTATAGCAAATGATTTAAACTTTTTAAAGAGCAATCTAAACCAAATTAAACAAAGAATAAACGATCAATGTTTTCAAAATCAACAATCTAATATAAATAAATCTGAAAAATTAGATTTCTTCAGAAAAGTCTACAGCACAGGCAAGAGGGCACCATATGTAGATATTTTGCAAAATAGAAATGATAGAGCTGCAGTATGTAAGATACGAATAAGCTCTCATACATTAATGATTGAAAGAGGAAGACATCTCCAAATTCCCAAAAATTTAAGATTATGTAATTTGTGTAATTCTGACCAGATTGAAGATGAAAATCACTTTTTATTTTATTGTTCAAAATATAAACAATTAAGAGAAACATTTCATGATAAATTATTAAACATTTTTCAAACCAAGAAGCATTTTTATTCCAAAAAGGTATATGACATTAACTTTCTCTTAAATAACACTTCATATACAATACTAAAATTAACTTCCTCTTTCATATCTGATGGATTAAATATGAGAAAAAAAATAAGTTTATAATCTTTCTGTTTTATTCATATTATTGTAACTGTTATAAAGGTTATTGCAAACACAATGCTTATAAAATCAATAAATATCATATGTTATCATATAAATATTACATATATATACAATAAGTATACACATGCAATGACATACATATTCAGGTTAAACATGTATTGTATTCTTTATATGTCACTTTATATAGGCCTTAACCATCTATTGTAGTTGAGTTTGAGCTAATAAAATTATTTTTTATATAGCATAACGAATTAACCGTTTATACCCACATTTTGGTATTTGTAATTGTGAGTTCTTAAATTCATTGTTCTGAAATTTGCAGTATTCAAAGCAATGATGAATTTCCTTTTAATGTGCAACTAAATTTCATGGATATGTGTCACCCATTAAAAACACGAAAATTAATGATACCACAGTAATATATAATTAATTTTGAAGATATGAATTACTGTAAAAGTATCAATTATTGTTGTTTGGTAACATTTTAAAACCTCAAAATTTGATTCACAATGAAATTTTACTTCTAATTCATGAATCCATGAAGATGTATATTTTCATGTTAATTCAAGTACTTTCACTGTATTTCAATTGAAAATTGAACAACTAGTTATCTATCTATAAATCATCCATTTTATCATCAGATACAAATATCATTTACAGCTGTAAATATCATAATACTGTCTGCACCATATGCCTTCACCTTAAAAAATCACAGACTTCTAAACCATTTACAAAACATTCTAAATTGTTTTCTTAACCTCTAAATAGATCAGATGATATGTAATTCCAACACCTCTTAATAAATGATATGTTTCTTAATCATGTTGATATTAACACTTGGATAGATTCGATCAGAAACATTTAGTTACCATGGACACAGATACATCATCAAAATAAAAACAATCCGCCCATCTCAATGTTGCCAAAACTTCTTGGTATTGCAGTACAAAATACTTGATATTCTTGGTGTATGATGTAATTTCTGATAAGTATCAATGCATTCTATTCACCCAAAACAAAACAACATATCTTGAGGCTTATTATTTTGGCTCATCTACCAACATTTTTAATATCAGGCTAAATCCAGCTCTCCTGCATTCATCATATCTTTCAGGCCATTGTTTTGGCTCGTTTTCCAATACTGGATAAATCCAGATTTTGTTTTTTGATAAAAAATTAATCTTTATATAGAGGTTCCTGCGCTTTCACAAGTTCTACCGATGCATTTGCAGCAATTTTACAGTACATTGTTTTGGTTTATCATCTGACATTTCCAATATATAGTTGAACCCAAATTTTGTTTTTGAAGAGAGAATGATAAAATACTAATTTGTTATTTGAAACTTTATATAGAGCTCCCACACTGTGTCTCAACTACCCTGGTAAAAAATGTTTCGTCTCAAGGTCACCTTATTTCGAGTAAATGACAGAAATACGGAAAGGGGGTTAGAGTCCCAATTTTATTTCGAGTTTAAAACAGCTAAAATATTATGACATAATTAAACCTCTCAATAAAAAATCGTACTATTTCGTGCGATATAAACATCTTAAAAAAGGAATTAATTTTCAGCAATTATCAATGCAGTTTCGTTTTTTTATATTTGTTAACCACACAAAACTGGGTCTTTCCTAAATTTTCTGTGTCTTATATTCAAGCTTATATTGAGAATTAGTGCTCATTTTTTTTTTTGAACTGATTCACAATATTATCTTAATAAATAATTTTATCAAATTTTAGTACATGTACATTGAGAAGGAAAAGTCCCATTCCGTATGTCTGTCAATATTCTAATTTTTTATCGCCATGAGACGAAACATTTTTGCTGGGGTAGTTGAGACACAGTGTTCCAGCTTTCATGCATTCTATTCACACAAAACAAAACAAGATATCTTACAGAGCATTATTATATTTCACCTGGTCATCATAATAAATACAGGTTGAATCTAGATATGGGGTACAAGTAGGTTTACTCTTTTTATCCCAACTTTGGTTAATAATAACTTGAAATATTTAGAAAAAGCTCACAAAAGGATACCCTAATATTAATCTATGTAAAGGGAAAAACCTTAATCACCACCCCCATATGGATGTATATCACTAAGAGACCTGTCTTAAGTAAGGTTATTACGTTACTGTTTGAAAATTGTTTATTATACTGATGAAGGACATACAAATGTCCGAAATATCTATAATCTTTAAATTATTTAACATCAATTGGTAATGTTGCACACATTTTCTAGACCCTATTACTAAGACAATATTTATTTGGTATTGTCCCACCTTTAAGACATTTCATTCACCTAATTTATAAATATGACGTTATTTCCAATACTAGAGCCGAAATTTTATTCCACATGGCTTGGGCAAACAGAAAGTACAAGTAAAACCTATGTCATACCTTTAGTGATTTTTTGTCACAGGCAAAAAAAAACCATCATGAAAGAATTAGTGAATAATAATGCAATTTGCTATACAATGAGTGATTGCCAATCAAATTAATGTAAAACATCAAACATGTCATTGGCACCAAGAAAGTATCTTTATATATTACCCACCTTCATCATGATAAAAGAAATGGAACTTTTTTCAATGGTAGAATTATGGAGATACATGTACTTCTGCAATTAATTAGAATAACAGAAAGATCAGTTGGCAGAAAGAACAAGTGTGGTCACTAAAAGTATGTCTCACCTGCCGGCACCATCACTAAAATCAACTACCTTAGCTTTCATTTCTTGATATAAACATAAAAATTGTCTGTATACCCAATATCAGATGCCTAGCTATAATACCTTTCAAGCAATTCATTGTCCACAGAAGTTTTACAAAAAGTTTTTGGCCTGAAAAATGACTTAAGTTAACAAAGTCACTGGAGTTTGAAAATGTAATCAGGGTCACACAGCATGGTTACAGTTGCATAGACCATAACCTCAACTGTCTGTATATCCAATATTGATGCCTAGCTATTATACTTTTCAAGCAATTCATTGTCCACACAAGTCTTACAAAAATGTTTATGCTGCAGTCAACGGAAAATAATACCTATGTCTCGCCTTCAGCGAATATTTGTCACAGGCGAGACAAAAATCATTTTATGTAAAATGTCAAAAACATTGTCAACAAAAAAGTAAAACATACATGTACAATATCACTGTAAAAACGTCAACATATACTTTCTTCAAAAGGAAGGACTTTTTTCAAATCAGAACAAGCATTCTGAGAGTATTGCAAAACAATACAAAGTCCCCTACTGGCCTCATATTTCAGTCACTGGTAACAATTTGTGAAACAAATGAATACCTAAACTTGATCAGTTTATTATCTAAAAGGAACAATAACAAGAGGCTCCAAGGAGCCTGAATCGCTCACCTGGTCTTAATGTCAACCCTTTGAAGACTTTTGTATAGATAAATGAGCTGAATGTTTAAGCAATAAAAAGCTTTTCTCTATCTGTAATAGTTTTCATTCCAAAGCAAAAAACACTATTTTTCACCTTTAAAGGGCCATAACCCCTTAAAGGGGTCATCTGACAACTTAGACCCTAAAAAGACTTTTGTAGAGCTAATTAAGCTGAACATTTACCCAAGCAACATCTTTTCTCTATCTGCAAAAGTTTTCTTTCTTTAGGCCAAAAACTCTATTTTTTGTCTTTAAGGGGCCGTAACCACTATAAGGGGTCATCTGGCAACTTTGACCCTATGGAAACTTTTGAAGAGCTAAATGAGCTGAACATTTAAGCAAGCAACAACTTTTCTCTATCTGCAATAGTTTTCATTCCATAGGCCAAAAACACTATTTTTTGCCTTTAAGGGGCTGTAACCCCGATAAGGGGTCATCTGACAACTTCGACCATATGGAGACTTGTGTAGAGCTAAATGAGCTGAACATTTAAGCAAGCAACAGCTTTTATCTATCTGCAATAGTTTTCATTCTATAGGCCAAAAACTCTATTTTTTGCCTTTAAGGGGCCATAACCCCTATAAGGGGTCATCTGACAACTTTGACCCTATTGAGACTTTTGTAGAGCTAAATGAGCTGAACATTTAAGCAAGCAACAGCTTTTCTCTATCTGCAATAGTTTTCATTTTATAGGCCAAAAACACTATTTTTTGCCTTTAAGGGGTCATAACCCCTATAAGGGGTCATCTGACAACTTCCACCCTATGGAGGCTTGTGTAGAGCTAAACAAGCTGAACATTTAAGCAAGCAACAGCTTTTCTCTATCTGCAATAGTTTTCATTCTATAGGCCAAAAACACTATTTTTTGCCTTTAAGGGGCCATAACCCCTATAAGGGGTCATCTGACAACTTTGACCTTATGAAGACTTTTGTAGAGCTTAATGATCTGAACATTTAAGCAAGCAACAGCTTCTCTCTATCTGCAATAGTTTTCATTCTATAGGCCAAAAACATGAAAAAATGCTATTTTTCACCTTTAAGGGGCCATAACTCCCACAAGGGGTCATCTGACAACTTCAACTCAATGGAGACTTTTGTAGAGCTTTTGATGCTGAAGCAGTAGCGTGGCATCAGATTTCATCTATCTCTTATACTTTTTGATTTACAAGCCAAAAAAAAGTAGTCTGATCCCCCTGGTCTATTTTTAGCAACGGCGGCCATGTTTTTCGACGAATCAAAAATCCCCACATCAGTTCTGTGGGGGATACCCTAAAGTACCACCAGACCAAATTTGGTTGGAATCTGTGCAGCCGTTTCAGAGGAGAAGAAGTTTGAAGAAAAGTTAACGACGACGACGACGGACGACGAAGACGACGACGACGACGACGGACGACGACGACGGATGCCAAGTGATGGCAAAAGCTCACATGGCCTTTGGCCAGGTGAGCTAAAAAAGTGTAGAAAAGAAAATTGCAATGGATTTTCTAACTTACTGAAATTTTAGTGAATTTTCAAAGTTCAAAGGGCCATAACTCCCATAAAAAATTGTGGACCGACACGAAACTCAAACTCGATCTGTAACTCATCAAGGTTAACTCACATACCAAAAATCAGATCATTATCTATAAGCATTTAGAAAAAAAGTGAGGAAAACTGAAATTTTAGTGAATTTTCAAAGTTCAAAGGGCCATAACTCCCATAAAAAATTGTGGACCGACACGAAACTCAAACTCGATCTGTAACTCATCAAGGTAAAGTCACATACCAAAAATCAGTTCATTATCTATAAGCGTTTAGATAAAAAGTGCGGAAAACTGAAATTTTAGTGAATTTTCAAAGTTCAAAGGGCCATAACTCCCATAAAAATTTGTGGACCGGCACGAAACTCGAACTTGTTCTGTAACTCATCAAGGTAAAGTCACATACCAAAAATCAGTTAATTATTTATAAGCGTTTAGAAAAAAAGTGAGGAAAACTGAAATTTTAGTGAATTTTCAAAGTTCAAAGGGCCACAACTCCCATAAAAATTTGTGGACCGGCACGAAACTCAAACTTGATCTGTGACTCATCAAGGTAAAGTCACATACCAAAAATCAGTTCATTATCTATAAGCATTTAGAAAAAAAGTGCAGAAAACTGAAATTTTAGTGAATTTTCAAAGTTCAAAGGGCCATAACTCCCATAAAAATTTGTGGACCGGCACGAAACTTCATCAAGGTAAACTAACATACCAAAAATCAGTTCATTATCTATAAGCGTTTAGAAAAAAAGTGCGGAAAACTGAAATTTTAGTGAATTTTCAAAGTTCAAAGGGCCATAACTCCCATAAAAATTTGTGGACCGGCACGAAACTTCATCAAGGTAAACTAACATACCAAAAATCAGTTCATTATCTATAAGCGTTTAGAAAAAAAGTGCGGAAAACTGAAATTTTAGTGAATTTTCAAAGTTCAAAGGGCCATAACTCCCATAAAAATTTGTGGACCGGCACAAAACTCGAACTTGTTCTGTAACTCATCAAGGTAAAGTCACATACCAAAAATCAGTTAATTATCTATAAGCGTTTAGAAAAAAAGTGCGGAAAACTGAAATTTTAGTGAATTTTCAAAGTTCAAAGGGCCATAACTCCCATAAAAATTTGTGGACCGGCACGAAACTCGCACTTGTTCTGTAACTCATCAAGGTTAAGTCACATACCAAAAATCAGTTCATTATCTATAAGCGTTTAGAAAAAAAGTGAGGAAAACTGAAATTTTAGTGAATTTTCAAAGTTCAAAGGGCCATAACTCCCATAAAAATTTGTGGACCGGCACGAAACTCAAACTTGATCTGTAAATCATCAAGGTAAAGTCACATACCAAAAATCAGTTCATTATCTATAAGCTTTTAGAATAAAAGTGCGGAAAACTGAAATTTTAGTGAATTTTCAAAGTTCAAAGGGCCATAACTCCCATAAAAATTTGTGGACCGGCACGAAACTCAAACTTGATCTGTAACTCATCAAGGTAAACTCACATACCAAAAATCAGTTTATTATCTATAAGCGTTTAGAAAAAAAGTGTGGAAAACTGAAATTTTAGTGAATTTTCAAAGTTCAAAGGGCCATAACTCCCATAAAAATTTGTGGACCGGCATTAAACTCAAACTTGATCTGTAACTCATCAAGGTAAACTCACATACCAAAAATCAGTTCATTATCTATAAGCGTTTAGAAAAAAAGTGTGGAAAACTGAAATTTTAGTGAATTTTCAAAGTTCAAAGGGCCATAACTCCCATAAAGATTTGTGGACCGGCACGAAACTCAAACTTGATCTGTAACTCATCAAGGTAAACTCACATACCAAAAATCAGTTCATTATCTATAAGCGTTTAGAAAAAAAATGCGGAAAACTGAGGCGTGACAGACGGACAGACGGACAGACAGACGGACGGACAGAGCGCAAACCTATAGTCCCCTTCCGCTTTCGCCGGTAGGGGACTAAAAAGAAAAGTATACTTTGGCATCAGAAAAGCCAGGCATATTTCCATGGCAAAGAGAACAGACTTTCAAATAGTGCAAGCAAAAATGATTATTATTATCATTATGTAATAAAGATGGAAAACAATGAGTAATATTGTATGTAAAACATAAGGAATGAGCAATAGGCAGACCAAAACATCTAAATATTGGCACCAGGAAGTAAAAAAGAAGAAAAATGTGTGTACTCCCACAACAGTATGTTCATGTTGATGTATTGCTAGCCTAGATACATATGTCAATGTCTGAAGATGGCAAATAATAGGTCTGATTCTATAGGAAAATGTAAACTGAAGAATCTTGAAGCATGTTGGATTGCATGATACTTCATCAAAGGTATCTGAACTCAGAAAGTACAAAGAAATTACAAAGGAAGTTAACAAAAGTACTGGAAAATTAATGGTTACATGATCTAGAAAACTGCTCCCATGAAAAATCAATCAGATCATGATTAACTTTTCAAATCTGCATTATATCACCATTGAATATTAATATCATTATGCGAAAGTTTTATGAAACCCTTAATGCACATCAAAAGTGCTTAATTTTTATTTATCACTTTCAGGCCAGAATTAAGCAGGTTCACAAAAAAGGGGCCAGGGCGTTCATCCCTTCCACCCCCCTCTGGATCAGCCCCTGAGAATAAAAAAATATATTCAGGCTTTTATGTATGCGTCTTTGTAGATAAACAAGATTGCTACGCGTAGCCATGTGTCCCCCGCCGCCGCATAAAAGTTGTGTGGTATGTCAATTCAAGCAATATATTCTCTGAGAAACAATAGAAATAGGTTGTCAAAATATGGGATGATCACCTATTAACAGTACCCTATCAGTGTTTAAAGTTTCAGCAACATCCGTTCAGTAGTATCCGAGGAGTTGCACCCACAAAAACGTTTGACAAAGTCCCATTTTTCGGACTGAAAAATCACAAATTCATAAATAACTCGAAAACCGTAAATATCGCTTCAAAATTTTTTTCGTATTATTATAGAGTACCTTTTACTCTGTCAGCCTACAAAATTTCAGAACCCTGTGCACCTAGGTAACCGAGATATTGAATGTCCTATATTTTGACCTTTCTTCCGTTTCCATGGAAACGGTGGCCATTTTGAAAATTTCAAATATGGGATGATCATCTACTAATTGTATCCTATCAGTGTGTAAATTTTCAGCAACATCCTTTCAGTAATTTCCGAGGAGTTGCACGGAGGGACGGACGGAGACCATTACTAAGTCCCTACGACACGCTGCGGCGGGGGACAACAAATAGTAATAAAAGTACAATGCAGTCACAACCTGTTTAATATGTAGATCCAGCCTTTGTACATAGTTGTATAACATTCTTACTTTTTATTTATCTACTGCTCAATTTCAGCCCAGAATGAAAAATCGATTCAGTTTTTATGTATGTTTTTTGTTACAGTGGATTCATTTTTTTCATGGGTACTTATTTTCGAGGTTTGATAATAAAGGATCAGTTCATGGAGTCTTAAATTCTTGATTCTGAAGTCTGCAGCAATTTAAGGTCAATGTTAAGTTTCCTTTTCGTGGGGTATCAAATTTCATGGATGAAGGCAACCAACAAAGACAAAGAAAATTGATAACCAACAAATAATTATGAAACTACAATAGTCATTGTAGATAAACAACAAGAGGCTCCCAGGAGCCTGAATCGCTCACCTGACTTATGTGCCTGAAGTAAAGGTTACTAGGCAAAATCTATTTGATGTTGAAAGGGTCATAAGATCTTAAGGTGCTGATCACTTTTGTTCTCAATCAAAATCTAAAAATCTGTCACCCTTTTTGAGCTATTTGCAAAAAAATGCAGTTTGACCTAATGTTCTATTTTTAGCCACAGCAGCCATGTTTTACAACCAATCAAAAATCCCCACATCAGTTCTATACACCTAATGCTAATAAACAATAATACCAAGTTTGGTTCCAATTGGACTTAAAGTGTCAGAGGAGTTAACGTTTTCAATATAATGAGGAAATGCTTTTTAAATGCTCGATTTTGACGTTCTAAGGGCAATAACTCCTCAAAGGAAAGGTCCTACAACGTTGACCCTATTACATATTTTGTAGATCTTGATGTGCTTAACAATATGCAATTTAAATTTCTCAAATATCTGGTATAGTTTTCAAGATATTGAGCTAAACAGGTGCAAAATTTGCAAAAAGTCCACAACAAGAGGCTCCCAGGAGCCTGAATCGCTCACCTGACATATGTGCCTGAAGTAAAGGTTATAAGGCAAAATCTATTTAACGTTGAAAGGGTCATAAGATTAATAAGGGGGTCATCTGACAATATGGTGGATCTAAAGGTGCTGATCACTTTTGTTCTCATTATCAAAATCTAAAAATCTGTCACCCTTTTTCAGTTATTTTCAAAAAAATGCAGTTTAACCTAATGTTCTATTTTTAGCCACAGCGGCCATGTTTTACAACCAATCAAAAATCCCGACAACAGTTCTATACACCTAATAATAGTAAACAATAATTCAAAGTTTGGTTCCATTTGGACTAAAGTGTCAAAGGAGTTAACATTTCCAATATAAGGAAATGCAGTTAAAATGCTCAATTTTGACGTTCCAAGGGCAATAATTCCTCAAAGGAAAGGTCATACAACGTTGACCCTATTACATATTTTGTAGATCTTGATATGCTTAACAATATGCAATTTAAATTTCTCAAATATCTAGTATAGTTTTCAAGATATTGAGCTAAACAGGTGCAAAATTTGCAAAAAATCATCAAAAAGGGCAATAACTCCTACATGGGTTGTTGGATTTTCTTAAAAATTTCAGAGCTGGTAGATCTTGAGGTGCTGATCACTTTTGTTCCCAATCAAAATTTTGAAATCTGTCACCGTTTTAGAGTTATTTGCAAAAAACTGCCATTTACCTCTATGTTCTATTTTTAGCCATTGCGGCCATGTTTTACAACCAATCAAAAATCCCCACATCAGTTCTATACACCTAATGCTAATAAACAACTATACCAAGTTTGGTTCCATTTGGACTTAAAGTGTCAGAGGAGTTAACGTTTTCAATGTAATGAGGAAATGCTGTTAAAATGCTAAATTTTGACGTTCTAAGGGCAATAACTCCTTAAAGGAAAGGTCCTACAACATTGACCCTGTTACATATTTTGTAGATCTTGATGTGCTTAACAATATGCAATTTGAATTGCTCAAATATCTTGTATAATTTTCAAGATATTGAGCTAAACAGGTGCAAAATTTGCAAAAAATCCACAAAAAGGGCAATAACTCCTACATGGGTCGTTGGATTTTCTTCAAAATTTCAGGGTAGGTAGATATTGAGGTGCTGATCACTTTTACCCTATGCCAGAATTTTGATATCTGTAGCCGTTTTTGAGTTATTTGCGAAAAACTGCATTTTACCCCTATGTTCTATTTTTAGCCATGGCGGCCATGTTTTACGACGAATCAAAAATCCCCACATCAGTTCTAAGCACCAAATGCTAATGAACAACCATACCAAGTTTGGTTGCAATTGGACTTATGGTGTCAGAGGAGTTCACGTTTTAAAAAGTTTGCGGACGACGGACGACGGACGGACGACGGACGCCAAGTGATGACAATAGCTCACATGACCCTTCGGGTCAGGTGAGCTAAAAAGGGCAATAACTCCTACATGGGTTGTTGGATTTTCTTCAAAATTTCAGGGTAGGTAGATCTTGAGGTGCTGATCACTTTTACCCTATGCCAGAATTTTGATATCTGTAGCCGTTTTTGAGTTATTTGCAAAAAACTGCATTTTACCCCTATGTTCTATTTTTAGCCATGGCGGCCATGTTTTACGATGAATCAAAAATCCCCACATCAGTTCTAAGCACCGAAAGCTAATGAACAACCATACCAAGTTTGGTTGCAATTGGACTTATGGTGTCAGAGGAGTTAACGTTTTAAAAAGTTTACGGACGACGGACGACAGACGACAGACGACGGACGACGAACGGACGACGGACGCCAAGTAATGACAATAGCTCACATGACCCTTCGGGTCAGGTGAGCTAAAAAGCAATAAAAGTACAACACAGTCACAACCTGTTAATGAAGATCCATCCTTTGTACATTGTTGTATCACATTCTTACTTTGATCTATCTACAGATTGTTTGTGTGATACCTAATGCACAATGTCAGACCAGGCTTAAGAACTATTCATGATATTTGTCTCTGTAATTGGTAGGCCAGGCTAAGTACTATAAGGGAGTTAAATCTTAAGATGACATTGCTATTACTGTGGTTTCATTATTATTCAAGGGGTATCTATTTTCAAGGTTTTTGTGGATGGTGTTGACAAACGAAATTTGAAACCCCATGAAAAGGAAATTTAACATTGATCTACATACTGCAGACTTCAGAACCATGAATTTAAGAATCCCTGGACTTGTAAATTTTGATCAAACCACGAAAATAAATGATTTACAGTATATGTATTGAAAATTGTCAAAGTCACTTAACCAGAAAATCAAGGTCAAGTTCAAGGTCTAATGATGGGGATACATCTGTGCTCAGCTACTACTGTTGCATATGCATACAAAGTTCATCAACCTAGGACTTATAGTTCTTGAGATATGGAGGTACTCACAAAACATTAACATTGCTATTATATGTATTGAAAATTGTCAAAGTTACTCAACCAGAAAATCAAGGTCAAGGGCAAAAGATGGGGATAAAACAGTGCTAAGCTACTACTGGGGCATATGCTTACCAAGCTTCATACTTAGGACTTAAAGTTCATGAGATAAAGAGGTGTTCTCAAAACAGTTGTGCCCTTTCTCTCAAGTTCCTGAGGGTATATAGGATAAAGAAAGTCACCAAATAAAGAATTGTTCAGTGAAAGGACATCATCAATATGAAGGAACATGAGGTTAAAAGAGCTACGTAGTTTACGTCAGAAATGCAAACAGTTAAATTTTTTGTCAGACATTGGGGCCTACATGCATTGCTGGCCCTACCAAGCTTGTGACAGACCTATTTTTAATAAATTAATTGCTTTTATATTGAATATAATATATAGATATATTTTATTGTACCTACTTTATACAAAGTAAGGGATCCTACAGTGTGATTTCTGAAGACTAGCCTGTTAGGGTTATGTGAATCTATGCGTAATTTTTTTTACTTAAATGTTGCCAGCCATGAGGTCCTGTACAACAACAGGTTTTGAAGGACCCTAATGTCCGACAGGGCTTATGATTTGTTGGCAACTAGGATCTTTTTTTATTTAGAAGTGAATGTAAGACATCTGCTTCAAATAAATGAAGAAGTAAATCAGCAAGCAAAGGTGCACAATTAGTGCCCATTGGAATCACTATTGTTTGCTAAAATACAATTGTCAACCAAAACGAACAAATGTGTTGTGAATAAGAAAGTTGAGCATGAAGCTTATTTTTCAACTTATGGGTAGATAGCAGGAAAACGTTAAGCAGTGTCAGTGTGTGATAGTTAGGTGGGGACCATTCACAATTCATCCATTACAAATAATTGTACTTTCATGTCTTTAATGAATAACTCCTAAGAGCGCTGACATGTAATGATATCATAATAATTACTTAAGGTTTATAAATAAACCCTGAGTAACAATGTCTGTCACTCTACCACTATTTTTCACTGTCATATAGCTTTACCGACATAATTTACCACCCATAAGAAACCCTCACCTCGTCAACCCTCAGGAGCCTCACCATGTAATGATTATAAGCATTAAGGCTAATTACTACATCCCATATAATAAAGTAAAGGTGTAATTAAGTATGTGTGATATACATTATAAAGGGGTGGGTGACCTTGATCATCATGCAGTGTTTGAAAAGTGATCTCTGCTAAAACATGTAAAAGTTATTAACATCAATTTTTTTATGATCTACAATATGCTATGACTTACATTTTGAAATATTTTGTTTGGAATATAAAAACAGAAATAACATGTTGAAAAATATGAAACAACACTAAAAAATCCACATTCAGCAGGGGATTTGTTTGCCTATAGTTTTACATGTTTAGGCTGCTTATTATTTTATTTTCATTATTTTTTACATGTAATTGTCTTTTTCAAAATTTAATATCAGCATGTTGGATTTCTTTTTAAAATTCTTAAACATTTCATCATAATTCTATGACTTTTATTTTTAAGTTTCCAGAAATTTCATTTGCTTTCAAAATATCAGTTTTATTACAAGTTTCTCAATAATATGGGCCTTGGTATATTTTTTCCTACTTTTACAATAGGTATATATTCGAAAGATTACAGATATTTTTCTCCATCACTCCTTCCAATCTTCAATTTCTGAAGATGCTACATTTCAGAACCCCTTTTATCAGTTCTGCTCAGTTGAGATTTTGATATTTTATGTGTATTGGGTACTTATCAATAATCTTACATGATAACAGATCAGTTGCTATGGAAACAGATAAATATAGCCAAAGTTGATTTTTATAAATTCCTTCCCCATTAAACATCAATGTAGGTGTCTGAGGGTAATATACATGTAATTGGAATGTGATTACAACATTCTTTTATCTGTCAATCTGTTATTACATGTAATATTTTTTTCTTCTTAAACTTTTCATTAAACATTACAAATGTGGGTGTCTGTTGGGTAATATACATGTAATTGGTATGTGATTAAATTAAGTTTTTCCCAAGTTTCTGATCTGTTAGAATATAAAGCTATCTCTTTTTAGAGCTCTCTAATATTTTTTATACATAGTATTTATTATGGAGTATAAGAACAACTGAAACAGAGAGATCTAGTATTTCAATTTTGGCATAAAGTGAAATGATTTGTATCAAGTAATAGTAACATATATTGTGGATTCATTTCGTGGTTTATTGAAAAAGGATCAATTTGTGGATTCTCAAATTCATATTTCTAAAGTCTGTGGCAAACAGATCAGTGTTAAATTTCCTTTATCAAATTTTTTGGGTCAAGGCCCCCCATGAAAACCATGAAAATTGATACCCCAAAATGAAATTACATTTAGACTGAAGAATTTATCCAATTTATCACTAATTAACTGACAAGATAACTGAGTTTTAAAAATGCAGCTGTTCTCTCATAATCAAAAGACAGTATAAATCAGCTACAAAATTATAATAACATTTTTGAAAAGATAAATCACTAGCTCCTTTCTGCAAACCTTACACTAATATTTTGATTTTACACTAATACCTCTTACTTAGCTTGCCTATATTGCCCACAATTATAGATGTTGTTATGTTATGAAAACTTATTCAAAATGTCATATTGTCTATCATATTCTAAAGTATCTCATTTTGGTACCATTAAACTAATTACTTGGACAAGATCACAAATTCTTATATTGAAAAACCTCTTCTAAAATTCGGGCCAAAAGTATCAGTCTATAGCTCACCTAGTATCAATTTCTTGGCCTCTTGAATGTCCCTCACCCAGGCCTGCTTCTTGTGTTTATCTTGTACCTTTAACTTGATGGGTGCTGACGAAGTTAATTCACAAGAATTGCCTTCCCACAATTCAATGTCACATCCATCTTCCTTGTCATGAACAGTGACGTCTTTTAACTGTTAAAAATAGAACAGCCTTTTCGTCAATCAAATTTTTTCAACAGTTAAAACTTAAGTCTAACCAGCAAAACACAAAATATAAGCAAGGATTATTTCTTAACGAAAAATTGAAGACACTCTGTAGCAATAAGCAACAATCCCAATGAAATACACACAGAAAACTTACTTAATATATGTTGATAAAACAGAAGGTAATGTCTGGCACTGTAACAAGTCAAACATTAGGTATGCTGATCTACAGTACAATCTGATTTATCTGGGATGATATGGTACTGATACTGAACTATAGTGGAACCTTGATTACATTGCCTAATGACAAAACAAGCTATATTGCTTAGGCTGATAGGAGCTGATAAGAAATGAAGCTGATTTGGCTGACTTAAATGATTGAATAATGATGAATTAATTACACAAGAACCAGGACTAACAAGTCTTACAAGTCAGTGATTGGC
The DNA here is from genome assembly GCA_963971305.1 of Arcuatula senhousia. Classification (NCBI taxonomy): domain Eukaryota; kingdom Metazoa; phylum Mollusca; class Bivalvia; order Mytilida; family Mytilidae; genus Arcuatula; species Arcuatula senhousia. The sequence goes on along the minus strand of OZ020317.1, from coordinate 8,472,671 downwards.
AAATGTTGATCTACAGTGAAACTTGGCTAACCACAAACTGATAACAAGTGAAGCTGATTTATAGTGAAATCTTGATTTGTTAAGCATTAGATGTATAAATTATATCACTAGAGCTTACTGTAACTACAGTAAAACCAACAATGACTCATTGGGGTCTAATTTTATGGTGCAACTTCAAGGTTTACCTCAGATTGAAAATCTATCAATGAAACTTGGAGTACCTGGAACAAAGGGCAATGGTAAGAAGTAATGCGCAAAGAAGTAGCACTTAGATGATCAGGGATGAATTGTATTGCTGTTTAGGAAAGCTGATCCACAGTGTGACCTTGATTACCTCAAACTGATACAAAATATAGCTGATCTACAGTGTTACCTTGATTACCTCAAACTGATATAAAATAAAGCTGATCTACAGTGTAACCTTGATTACCCCAGACTGATATGAAATTAAGCTGATCTACAGTGTAACCTTGATAACCTCAGACTGATATGAAACAAGCATTCTGAGAGTATTGCAAAACAATACTTAGTCCCCTACCGGCCTCATATTTCAGTCACTGGTAACAATTTGTCAAACAAATAAATACCTAAACTTGATCAGTTTAGAAAAGAAAATTGCAATAGATTTTCAAACTTCAAAGGGCCATATTTCCCATAAAAATTTGTGGACCGGCACAAAAATTCAAACTTGATCCGTAACTCATCAAGGTAAACTCACAGACAAAAAATCAGTTCATTATCTATAACCGTTTAGAAAAAAATGTGGAAAACTGATATTTTAGTGAATGTTCAAAGTTCAAAGGGCCATAGATCCCATAAAAATTTGTGGATCGGCATGAAACTCAAACTTGATCTGTAACTCATCAAGGTAAACTCACAAACCAAAAATCAGTGCATTTTCTATAAGCGTTTAGAAAAAAAGTGCGGAAAACTGAAATTTTAGTGAATTTTCAAAGTTCAAAGGGCCATAACTCCCGTAAAGAATTGTGGACCGGCACGAAACTCAATCTTGATCTGTAACTCATCAAGGTAAACTCACATACCAAAAATCAGTTCATAATCTATAAGCGTTTAGAAAAAAAGTGCGGAAAACTGAAATTTTAGTGAATTTCCAAAGTTCACAAAAGTTCAAAGGGCCATAACTCCCACAAAAAATTGTGGACCGGCAAGAAACTTAAACTTGATCTGTAACTTATCAAGGTAAACTCACATACCAAAAATCAGTTCATTATCTATAAAAAAGTGCGGAAAATTTGCGTACCTCTATAATTCTCTCAAACTCCAGTTTACTGTTAGGTTCAGATGATGTAGACTTTGTCACCATGATTTTGTCTGGGAACAATATAACATGTCTTTGTCCTACCGTCTGTGTGTCATGATTACCTCTATAATTCTCTCAAACTCCAGTTTACTGTTAGGTTCTGATGATGTGGGCTTTGTCACCATGATTTTGTCTGGGAACAATATAACATGTCTTTGTCCTACCGTCTGTGTGTCATGATTACCTCTATAATTCTCTCAAACTCCAGTTTACTGTTAGGTTCTGATGATGTGGGCTTTGTCACCATGATTTTGTCTGGGAACAATATAACATGTCTCTGTCCTACCGTCTGTGTGTCATGACTTATCTCTATAATTCTCTCAAACTCCAGTTTACTGTTAGGTTCTGATGATGTGGACTTTGTCACCATGATTTTGTCTGGGAACAATATAACATGTCTCTGTCCTACCGTCTGTGTGTCATGACATACCTCTATAATTCTCTCAAACTCCAGTTTTCATGATGTTTACTTTGTCACCATGATTTTGTCTGGGAACAATATAACATGTCTCTGTCCTACCGTCTGTGTGTCATGACTTACCTCTATAATTCTCTCAAACTCCAGTTTACTGTTAGGTTCAGTTGATGTTTACTTTGTCACCATGATTTTGTCTGGGAACAATATAACATGTCTCTGTCCTACCGTCTGTGTGTCATGACTTACCTCTATAATTCTCTCAAACTCCAGTTTACTGTTAGGTTCTGATGATGTGGACTTTGTCACCATGATTTTGTCTGGGAACAATATAACATGTCTCTGTCCTACCGTCTGTGTGTCATGACTTACCCCTATAATTCTCTCAAACTCCAGTTTACTGTTAGGTTCTGATGATGTGGACTTTGTCACCATGATTTTGTCTGGGAACAATATAACATGTCTCTGTCCTACCGTCTGTGTGTCATGACTTACCTCTATAATTCTCTCAAACTCCAGTTTACTGTTAGGTTCTGATGATGTGGACTTTGTCACCATGATTTTGTCTGGGAACAATATAACATGTCTCTGTCCTACCGTCTGTGGGACATGACGTACCTCTATAATTCACTCAAACTCCAGTTTACTGTTAGGCTCTGATGATGTAGACTTTGTCACCATGATTTTGTCTGGGAACAATATAACATGTCTCTGTCCTACCGTCTGTGTGTCATGACTTACCTCTATAATTCTCTCAAACTCCAGTTTACTGTTAGGTTCAGATGATGTGGACTTTGTCACCATGATTTTGTCTGGGAACAATATAACATGTCTCTGTCCTACCGTCTGTGAGTCATGACTTACCTCTATAATTCTCTCAAACTCCAGTTTACTGTTAGGTTCTGATGATGTAGACTTTGTCACCATGATTTTGTCTGGGAACAATATAACATGTCTCTGTCCTACCGTCTGTGTGTCATGACTCTATAATTCTCTCAAACTCCAGTTTACTGTTAGGTTCTGATGATGTGGACTTTGTCACCATGATTTTGTCTGGGAACAATATAACATGTCTCTGTCCTACCGTCTGTGTGTCATGATTCTCTCAAACTCCAGTTTACTGTTAGGTTCAGATGATGTAGACTTTGTCACCATGATTTTGTCTGGGAACAATATAACATGTCTCTGTCCTACCGTCTGTGTGTCATGACTTACCTCTATAATTCTCTCAAACTCCAGTTTACTGTTAGGTTCTGATGATGTGGACTTTGTCACCATGATTTTGTCTGGGAACAATATAACATGTCTCTGTCCTACCGTCTGTGTGTCATGACTTACCTCTATAATTCTCTCAAACTCCAGTTTACTGTTAGGTTCAGATGATGTGGACTTTGTCACCATGATTTTGTCTGGGAACAATATAACATGTCTCTGTCCTACCGTCTGTGTGTCATGACTTACCTCTATAATTCTCTCAAACTCCAGCTTACTGTTAGGTTCAGATGATGTAGACTTTGTCACCATGATTTTGTCAGGGAACAATATAACATGTCTCTGTCCTACCGTCTGTGTGTCATGACTTACCTCTATAATTCTCTCAAACTCCAGTTTACTGTTAGGTTCAGATGATGTAGACATTGTCACCATGATTTTGTCTGGGAACAATATAACATGTCTCTGTCCTACCGTCTGTGTGTCATGACTTACCTCTATAATTCTCTCAAACTCCAGTTTACTGTTAGGTTCAGATGATGTGGACTTTGCCACCATGATTTTGTCTGGGAACAATATAACATGTCTCTGTCCTACCGTCTGTGGGACATGACTTACCTCTATAATTCACTCAAACTCCAGTTTACTGTTAGGCTCTGATGATGTAGACTTTGTCACCATGATTTTGTCTGGGAACAATATAACATGTCTCTGTCCTACCGTCTGTGTGTCATGACTTACCTCTATAATTCTCTCAAACTCCAGTTTACTGTTAGGTTCAGATGATGTGGACTTTGCCACCATGATTTTGTCTGGGAACAATATAACATGTCTCTGTCCTACCGTCTGTGTGTCATGACTCTATAATTCTCTCAAACTCCAGTTTACTGTTAGGTTCTGATGATGTGGACTTTGTCACCATGATTTTGTCTGGGAACAATATAACATGTCTCTGTCCTACCGTCTGTGTGTCATGACTTACCTCTATAATTCTCTCAAACTCCAGTTTACTGTTAGGTTCAGATGATGTGGACTTTGTCACCATGATTTTGTCTGGGAACAATATAACATGTCTCTGTCCTACCGTCTGTGTGTCATGACTTACCTCTATAATTCTCTCAAACTCCAGTTTACTGTTAGGTTCAGATGATGTGGACTTTGTCACCATGATTTTGTCTGGGAACAATATAACATGTCTCTGTCCTACCGTCAGTGTGTCATGACTTACCTCTATAATTCTCTCAAACTCCAGTTTACTGTTAGGTTCAGATGATGTAGACATTGTCACCATGATTTTGTCTGGGAACAATATAACATGTCTCTGTCCTACCGTCTGTGTGTCATGACTTACCTCTATAATTCTCTCAAACTCCAGTTTACTGTTAGGTTCAGATGATGTAGACTTTGTCACCATGATTTTGTCTGGGAAGAATATAACATGTCTCTGTCCTACCGTCTGTGTGTCATGACTTACCTCTATAATTCTCTCAAACTCCAGTTTACTGTTAGGTTCAGATGATGTAGACTTTGTCACCATGATTTTGTCTGGGAACAATATAACATGTCTCTGTCCTACCGTCTGTGTGTCATGACTTACCTCTATAATTCTCTCAAACTCCAGTTTACTGTTAGGTTCTGATGATGTGGACTTTGTCACCATGATTTTGTCTGGGAACAATATAACATGTCTCTGTCCTACCGTCTGTGTGTCATGACTCTATAATTCTCTCAAACTCCAGTTTACTGTTAGGTTCAGATGATGTGGACTTTGTCACCATGATTTTGTCTGGGAACAATATAACATGTCTCTGTCCTACCGTCTGTGTGTCATGACTTACATCTATAATTCTCTCAAACTCCTGTTTACTGTTAGGTTCTGATGATGTAGACTTTGTCACCATGATTTTGTCTGGGAACAATATAACATGTCTCTGTCCTACCGTCTGTGTGTCATGACTTACCTCTATAATTCTCTCAAACTCCAGTTTACTGTTAGGTTCAGATGATGTAGACTTTGTCACCATGATTTTGTCTGGGACCAATATAACATGTCTCTGTCCTACCGTCTGTGTGTCATGACTTACCTCTATAGTTCTCTCAAACTCCAGTTTACTGTTAGGTTCAGATGATGTGGACTTTGTCACTATGATTTTGTCAGGAAACAATATAACATGTCTCTGTCCTACCGTCTGTGTGTTATGACTTACCTCTATAATTCTCTCAAACTCCAGTTTACTGTTAGGTTCTGATGATGTAGACTTTGTCACCATGATTTTGTCTGGGAACAATATAACATGTCTCTGTCCTACCGTCTGTGTGTCATGACTTACCTCTATAATTCTCTCAAACTCCAGTTTACTGTTAGGTTCAGATGATGTAGACATTGTCACCATGATTTTGTCTGGGAACAATATAACATGTCTCTGTCCTACCGTCTGTGTGTCATGACTTACCTCTATAATTCTCTCAAACTCCAGTTTACTGTTAGGTTCAGATGATGTGGACTTTGTCACCATGATTTTGTCTGGGAACAATATAACATGTCTCTGTCCTACCGTCTGTGTGTCATGACTTACCTCTATAATTCTCTCAAACTCCAGTTTACTGTTAGGTTCAGATGATGTGGACTTTGTCACCATGATTTTGTCTGGGAACAATATAACATGTCTCTGTCCTACCGTCTGTGTGTCATGACTTACCTCTATAATTCTCTCAAACTCCAGTTTACTGTTAGGTTCAGATGATGTGGACTTTGTCACTATGATTTTGTCAGGAAACAATATAACATGTCTCTGTCCTACTGTCTGTGTGTCATGACTTACCTCTATAATTCTCTCAAACTCCAGTTTACTGTTAGGTTATGATGATGCAGACTTTGTCAACATGATTTTGTCTGGGAACAATATAACATGTCTCTGTCCTACCGTCTGTGTGTCATGACTTAACTCTATAATTCTCTCAAACTCCAGTTTACTGTTAGGTTCAGATGATGTAGACTTTGTCACCATGATTTTGTCTGGGAACAATATAACATGTCTCTGTCCTACCGTCTGTGTGTCATGACTTACCTCTATAATTCTCTCGAACTCCAGTTTACTGTTAGGTTCTGATGATGTGGACTTTGTCACTATGATTTTGTCAGGAAACAATATAACATGTCTCTGTCCTACCGTCTGTGTGTCATGACTTACCTCTATAATTCTCTCAAACTCCAGTTTTCTGTTAGGTTCTGATGATGTAGACTTTGTCACCATGATTTTGTCTGGGAACAATATAACATGTCTCTGTCCTACCGTCTGTGTGTCATGACTCTATAATTCTCTCAAACTCCAGTTTACTGTTAGGTTCTGATGATGTGGACTTTGTCACCATGATTTTGTCTGGGAACAATATAACATGTCTCTGTCCTACCGTCTGTGTGTCATGACTTACCTCTATAATTCTCTCAAACTCCAGTTTACTGTTAGGTTCAGATGATGTGGACTTTGTCACCATGATTTTGTCTGGGAACAATATAACATGTCTCTGTCCTACCGTCTGTGTGTCATGACTTACCTCTATAATTCTCTCAAACTCCAGTTTACTGTTAGGTTCAGATGATGTGGAATTTGTCACCATGATTTTGTCTGGGAACAATATAACATGTCTCTGTCCTACCGTCAGTGTGTCATGACTTACCTCTATAATTCTCTCAAACTCCAGTTTACTGTTAGGTTCAGATGATGTAGACATTGTCACCATGATTTTGTCTGGAAACAATATAACATGTCTCTGTCCTACCGTCTGTGTGTCATGACTTACCTCTATAATTCTCTCAAACTCCAGTTTACTGTTAGGTTCAGATGATGTAGACTTTGTCACCATGATTTTGTCTGGGAAGAATATAACATGTCTCTGTCCTACCGTCTGTGTGTCATGACTTACCTCTATAATTCTCTCAAACTCCAGTTTACTGTTAGGTTCAGATGATGTAGACTTTGTCACCATGATTTTGTCTGGGAACAATATAACATGTCTCTGTCCTACCGTCTGTGTGTCATGACTTACCTCTATAATTCTCTCAAACTCCAGTTTACTGTTAGGTTCTGATGATGTGGACTTTGTCACCATGATTTTGTCTGGGAACAATATAACATGTCTCTGTCCTACCGTCTGTGTGTCATGACTCTATAATTCTCTCAAACTCCAGTTTACTGTTAGGTTCAGATGATGTGGACTTTGTCACCATGATTTTGTCTGGGAACAATATAACATGTCTCTGTCCTACCGTCTGTGTGTCATGACTTACATCTATAATTCTCTCAAACTCCTGTTTACTGTTAGGTTCTGATGATGTAGACTTTGTCACCATGATTTTGTCTGGGAACAATATAACATGTCTCTGTCCTACCGTCTGTGTGTCATGACTTACCTCTATAATTCTCTCAAACTCCAGTTTACTGTTAGGTTCAGATGATGTAGACTTTGTCACCATGATTTTGTCTGGGACCAATATAACATGTCTCTGTCCTACCGTCTGTGTGTCATGACTTACCTCTATAGTTCTCTCAAACTCCAGTTTACTGTTAGGTTCAGATGATGTGGACTTTGTCACTATGATTTTGTCAGGAAACAATATAACATGTCTCTGTCCTACCGTCTGTGTGTTATGACTTACCTCTATAATTCTCTCAAACTCCAGTTTACTGTTAGGTTCTGATGATGTAGACTTTGTCACCATGATTTTGTCTGGGAACAATATAACATGTCTCTGTCCTACCGTCTGTGTGTCATGACTTACCTCTATAATTCTCTCAAACTCCAGTTTACTGTTAGGTTCAGATGATGTAGACATTGTCACCATGATTTTGTCTGGGAACAATATAACATGTCTCTGTCCTACCGTCTGTGTGTCATGACTTACCTCTATAATTCTCTCAAACTCCAGTTTACTGTTAGGTTCAGATGATGTGGACTTTGTCACCATGATTTTGTCTGGGAACAATATAACATGTCTCTGTCCTACCGTCTGTGTGTCATGACTTACCTCTATAATTCTCTCAAACTCCAGTTTACTGTTAGGTTCAGATGATGTGGACTTTGTCACCATGATTTTGTCTGGGAACAATATAACATGTCTCTGTCCTACCGTCTGTGTGTCATGACTTACCTCTATAATTCTCTCAAACTCCAGTTTACTGTTAGGTTCAGATGATGTGGACTTTGTCACTATGATTTTGTCAGGAAACAATATAACATGTCTCTGTCCTACTGTCTGTGTGTCATGACTTACCTCTATAATTCTCTCAAACTCCAGTTTACTGTTAGGTTATGATGATGCAGACTTTGTCAACATGATTTTGTCTGGGAACAATATAACATGTCTCTGTCCTACCGTCTGTGTGTCATGACTTAACTCTATAATTCTCTCAAACTCCAGTTTACTGTTAGGTTCAGATGATGTAGACTTTGTCACCATGATTTTGTCTGGGAACAATATAACATGTCTCTGTCCTACCGTCTGTGTGTCATGACTTACCTCTATAATTCTCTCGAACTCCAGTTTACTGTTAGGTTCTGATGATGTGGACTTTGTCACTATGATTTTGTCAGGAAACAATATAACATGTCTCTGTCCTACCGTCTGTGTGTCATGACTTACCTCTATAATTCTCTCAAACTCCAGTTTACTGTTAGGTTCTGATGATGTAGACTTTGTCACCATGATTTTGTCTGGGAACAATATAACATGTCTCTGTCCTACCGTCTGTGTGTCATGACTAACCTCTATAATTCTCTCAAACTCCTGTTTACTGTTAGGTTCTGATGATGTAGACTTTGTCACCATGATTTTGTCTGGGAACAATATAACATGTCTCTGTCCTACCGTCTGTGTGTCATGACTTACCTCTATAATTCTCTCAAACTCCAGTTTACTGTTAGGTTCAGATGATGTGGACTTTGTCACCATGATTTTGTCTGGGAACAATATAACATGTCTCTGTCCTACCGTCTGTGTGTCATGACTTACCTCTATAATTCTCTCAAACTCCAGTTTACTGTTAGGCTCTGATGATGTAGACTTTGTCACCATGATTTTGTCTGGGAACAATATAACATGTCTCTGTCCTACCGTCTGTGTGTCATGGTTTACCTTTATAATTCTCTCAAACTCCAGTTTACTGCAAGGTTCAGATGATGTGGACTTTGTCACCATGATTTTGTCTGGGAACAATATAACATGTCTCTGTCCTACCGTCTGTGTGTCATGACTTACCTCTATAATTCTCTCAAACTCCAGTTTACTGTTAGGTTCAGATGATGTAGACTTTGTCACCATGATTTTGTCTGGAAACAATATAACATGTCTCTGTCCTACCGTCTGTGTGTCATAACTTAATTCTCTCAAACTCCAGTTTACTGTTAGGTTCAGATGATGTGGACTTTGTCACCATGATTTTGTCTGGGAACAATATAACATGTCCCTGTCCTACTGTCTGTGTGTCATGACCTACCTCTATAATTTTCTCAAACTCCAGTTTACTGTTAGGTTCAGATGATGTGGACTTTGTCACCATGATTTTGACTGAGAACAATATAACATGTCTCTGTCCTACTGTCTGTGTGTCATGACTTAACTCTATAATTCTCTCAAACTCCAGTTTACTGTTAGGTTCTGGTGATGTAGACTTTGTCACCATGATTTTGTCTGGCAAAAATATAACATGTCTCTGTCCTACCGTCTGTGTGTCATGACTTACCTCTATAATTCTCTCAAACTCCAGTTTACTGTTAGGTTCTGATGATGTAGACTTCGTCACCATGATTTTGTCTGGGAACAATATAACATGTCTCTGTCCTACCGTCTGTGTGTCATGACTTACCTCTTTAATTCTCTCAAACTCCTGTTTACTGTTAGGTTCTGATGATGTAGACTTCGTCACCATGATTTTGTCTGGGAACAATATAACATGTCTCTGTCCTACCGTCTGTGTGTCATGACTTACCTCTTTAATTCTCTCAAACTCCTGTTTACTGTTAGGTTCTGATGATGTAGACTTCGTCACCATGATTTTGTCTGGGAACAATATAACATGTCTCTGTCCTACCGTCTGTGTGTCATGACTCTATAATTCTCTCAAACTCCAGTTTACTGTTAGGTTCAGATGATATAGACTTTGTCACCATGATTTGGTCTGAGAACAATATAACATGTCTCTGTCCTACCGTCTGTGTGTCATGACTTACCTCTATAATTCTCTCAAACTCCAGTTTACTGTTAGGTTCAGATGATGTGGACTTTGTCACCATGATTTTGCCAGGGAACAATATAACATGTCTCTGTCCTACCGTCTGTGTGTCATGACTTACCTCTATAATTCTCTCAAACTCCAGTTTACTGTTAGGTTCAGATGATGTAGACTTTGTCACCATGATTTTGTCTGGGAACAATATAACATGTCTCTGTCCTACCGTCTGTGTGTCATGACTTACCTCTATAATTCTCTCAAACTCCAGTTTACTGTTAGGTTCAGATGATGTAGACTTTGTCACCATGATTTTGTCTGGGAACAATATAACATGTCTCTGTCCTACCGTCTGTGTGTCATGACATACCTCTATAATTCTCTCAAACTCCAGTTTACTGTTAGGTTCTGATGATGTGGACTTTGTCACCATGATTTTGTCTGGGAACAATATAACATGTCTCTGTCCTACCGTCTGTGTGTCATGACTTACCTCTATAATTCTCTCAAACTCCAGTTTACTGTTAGGTTCAGATGATGTGGACTTTGTCACCATGATTTTGTCTGGGAACAATATAACATGTCTCTGTCCTACCGTCTGTGTGTCATGACTTACCTCTATAATTCTCTCAAACTCCAGTTTACTGTTAGGTTCTGATGATGTAGACTTTGTCACCATGATTTTGCCAGGGAACAATATAACATGTCTCTGTCCTACCGTCTGTGTGTCATGACTTACCTCTATAATTCTCTCAAACTCCAGTTTACTGTTAGGTTCTGATGATGTGGACTTTGTCACCATGATTTTGTCTGGGAACAATATAACATGTCTCTGTCCTACCGTCTGTGTGTCATGACTTACCTCTATAATTCTCTCAAACTCCAGTTTACTGTTAGGTTCAGATGATGTAGACTTTGTCACCATGATTTTGTCTGGGAACAATATAACATGTCTCTGTCCTACCGTCTGTGTGTCATGACGTACCTCTATAATTCTCTCAAACTCCAGTTTACTGTTAGGTTCAGATGATGTGGACTTTGTCACCATGATTTTGTCTGGGAACAATATAACATGTCTCTGTCCTACCGTCTGTGTGTCATGACTTACCTCTATAAATCTCTCAAACTCCAGTTTACTGTTAGGTTCTGATGATGTAGACTTTGTCACCATGATTTTGTCAGGGAACAATATAACATGTCTCTGTCCTACCGTCTGTGTGTCATGACTTACCCCTATAATTCTCTCAAACTCCAGTTTACTGTTAGGTTTTGATGATGTGGACTTTGTCACCATGATTTTGTCTGGGAACAATATAACATGTCTCTGTCCTACCGTCTGTGTGTCATGACTTACCTCTATAATTCTCTCAAACTCCAGTTTACTGTTAGGTTCTGATGATGTAGACTTTGTCACCATGATTTTGTCTGGGAACAATATAACATGTCTCTGTCCTACCGTCTGTGTGTCATGACTTACCTCTATAATTCTCTCAAACTCCAGTTTACTGTTAGGTTCTGATGATGTAGACTTTGTCACCATGATTTTGTCTGGGAACAATATGACATGTCTCTGTCCTACCGTCTGTGTGTCATGACTTACCTCTATAATTCTCTCAAACTCCAGCTTACTGTTAGGTTCTGATGATGTAGACTTTGTCACCATGATTTTGTCAGGAAACAATATAACATGTCTTTGTCCTACCGTCTGTGTGTCATGACTTACCTCTATAATTCTCTCAAACTCCAGTTTACTGTTAGGTTCAGATGATGTAGACTTTGTCACCATGATTTTGTCTAGGAACAATATAACATGTCTCTGTCCTACCGTCTGTGTGTCATGACTTACCTCTATAATTCTCTCAAACTCCAGTTTACTGTTAGGTTCTAATGATGTAGACTTTGTCACCATGATTTTGTCTAGGAACAATATAACATGTCTCTGTCCTACCGTCTGTGTGTCATGACTTACCTCTATAATTCTCTCAAACTCCAGTTTACTGTTAGGTTCTGATGATGTAGACTTTGTCACCATGATTTTGTCAGGGAACAATATAACATGTCTCTGTCCTACCGTCTGTGTGTCATGACTTACCCCTATAATTCTCTCAAACTCCAGTTTACTGTTAGGTTTTGATGATGTGGACTTTGTCACCATGATTTTGTCTGGGAACAATATAACATGTCTCTGTCCTACCGTCTGTGTGTCATGACTTACCTCTATAATTCTCTCAAACTCGAGTTTACTGTTAGGTTCTGATGATGTGGACTTTGTCACCATGATTTTGTCTGGGAACAATATAACATGTCTCTGTCCTACCGTCTGTGTGTCATGACTTACCTCTATAATTCTCTCAAACTCCAGTTTACTGTTAGGTTCTGATGATGTAGACTTTGTCACCATGATTTTGTCTGGGAACAATATGACATGTCTCTGTCCTACCGTCTGTGTGTCATGACTTACCTCTATAATTCTCTCAAACTCCAGTTTACTGTTAGGTTCAGATGATGTGGACTTTGTCACCATGATTTTGTCTGGGAACAATATAACATGTCTCTGTCCTACCGTCTGTGTGTCATGACTTACCTCTATAATTCTCTCAAACTCCAGTTTACTGTTAGGTTCTGATGATGTAGACTTTGTCACCATGATTTTGTCTGGGAACAATATAACATGTCTCTGTCCTACCGTCTGTGTGTCATGACTTACCTCTATAATTCTCTCAAACTCCAGTTTACTGTTAGGTTCTGATGATGTAGACTTTGTCACCATGATTTTGTCTGGAAACAATATAACATGTCTCTGTCCTACCGTCTGTGTGTCATGACTTACCTCTATAATTCTCTCAAACTCCAGTTTACTGTTAGGTTCAGATGATGTAGACTTTGTCACCATGATTTTGTCTGGGAACAATATAACATGTCTCTGTCCTACCGTCTGTGTGTCATGACTTACCTCTATAATTCTCTCAAACTCCAGTTTACTGTTAGGTTCTGATGATGTAGACTTTGTCACCATGATTTTGTCTGGAAACAATATAACATGTCTCTGTCCTACCGTCTGTGTGTCATGACTTACCTCTATAATTCTCTCAAACTCCAGTTTACTGTTAGGTTCTGATGATGTAGACTTTGTCACCATGATTTTGTCTGGGAACAATATAACATGTCTCTGTCCTACCGTCTGTGTGTCATGACTTACCTCTATAATTCTCTCAAACTCCAGTTTACTGTTAGGTTCTGATGATGTAGACTTTGTCACCATGATTTTGTCTGGAAACAATATAACATGTCTCTGTCCTACCGTCTGTGTGTCATGACTTACCTCTATAATTCTCTCAAACTCCAGTTTACTGTTAGGTTCAGATGATGTAGACTTTGTCACCATGATTTTGTCTGGGAACAATATAACATGTCTCTGTCCTACCGTCTGTGTGTCATGACTTACCTCTATAATTCTCTCAAACTCCAGTTTACTGTTAGGTTCTGATGATGTAGACTTTGTCACCATGATTTTGTCTGGGAACAATATAACATGTCTCTGTCCTACCGTCTGTGTGTCATGACTTACCTCTATAATTCTCTCAAACTCCAGTTTACTGTTAGGTTCAGATGATGTAGACTTTGTCACCATGATTTTGTCTGGGAACAATATGACATGCCTCTGTCCTACCGTCTGTGTGTCATGACTTACCTCTATAATTCTCTCAAACTCCAGTTAACTGTTAGGTTCTGATGATGTAGACTTTGTCACCATGATTTTGTCTGGGAACAATATAACATGTCTCTGTCCTACCGTCTGTGTGTTATGACTTACCTCTATAATTCTCTCAAACTCCAGTTTACTGTTAGGTTCAGATGATGTGGACTTTGTCACCATGATTTTGTGTAGTAATAATATAACATGTCTCTGTCCTACCGTCTGTGTGTCATGACTTACTGCTATAATTCTCTCAAACTCCAGTTTACTGTTAGGTTCAGATGATGTAGACTTTGTCACCATGATTTTGTCTGGGAACAATATAACATGTCTCTGTCCTACCGTCTGTGTGTCATGACGTACCTCTATAATTCTCTCAAACTCCAGTTTACTGTTAGGTTCAGATGATGTGGACTTTGTCACCATGATTTTGTCTGGGAACAATATAACATGTCTCTGTCCTACCGTCTGTGTGTCATGACTTACCTCTATAATTCTCTCAAACTCCAGTTTACTGTTAGGTTCTGATGATGTGGACTTTGTCACCATGATTTTGTCTGGGAACAATATAACATGTCTTTGTCCTACCGTCTGTGTGTCATGACTTACCTCTATAATTCTCTCAAACTCCAGTTTACTGTTAGGTTCTGATGATGTAGACTTTGTCACCATGATTTTGTCTGGGAACAATATAACATGTCTCTGTCCTACCGTCTGTGTGTCATGACTTACCTCTATAATTCTCTCAAACTCCAGTTTACTGTTAGGTTCAGATGATGTGGACTTTGTCACCATGATTTTGTGTAGTAATAATATAACATGTCTCTGTCCTACCGTCTGTGTGTCATGACTTACCCCTATAATTCTCTCAAACTCCAGTTTACTGTTAGGTTCAGATGATGTAGACTTTGTCACCATGATTTTGTCTGGGAACAATATGACATGTCTCTGTCCTACCGTCTGTGTGTCATGACTTACCCCTATAATTCTCTCAAACTCCAGTTTACTGTTAGGTTCAGATGATGTAGACTTTGTCACCATGATTTTGTCTGGGAACAATATAACATGTCTTTGTCCTACCGTCTGTGTGTCATGACTTACCTCTATAATTCTCTCAAACTCCAGTTTACTGTTAGGTTCTGATGATGTAGACTTTGTCACCATGATTTTGCCAGGGAACAATATAACATGTCTCTGTCCTACCGTCTGTGTGTCATGACTTACCTCTATAATTCTCTCAAACTCCAGTTTACTGTTAGGTTCTGATGATGTGGACTTTGTCACCATGATTTTGTCTGGGAACAATATAACATGTCTCTGTCCTACCGTCTGTGTGTCATGACTTACCTCTATAATTCTCTCAAACTCCAGTTTACTGTTAGGTTCAGATGATGTAGACTTTGTCACCATGATTTTGTCTGGGAACAATATAACATGTCTCTGTCCTACCGTCTGTGTGTCATGACGTACCTCTATAATTCTCTCAAACTCCAGTTTACTGTTAGGTTCAGATGATGTGGACTTTGTCACCATGATTTTGTCTGGGAACAATATAACATGTCTCTGTCCTACCGTCTGTGTGTCATGACTTACCTCTATAAATCTCTCAAACTCCAGTTTACTGTTAGGTTCTGATGATGTAGACTTTGTCACCATGATTTTGTCAGGGAACAATATAACATGTCTCTGTCCTACCGTCTGTGTGTCATGACTTACCCCTATAATTCTCTCAAACTCCAGTTTACTGTTAGGTTTTGATGATGTGGACTTTGTCACCATGATTTTGTCTGGGAACAATATAACATGTCTCTGTCCTACCGTCTGTGTGTCATGACTTACCTCTATAATTCTCTCAAACTCCAGTTTACTGTTAGGTTCTGATGATGTAGACTTTGTCACCATGATTTTGTCTGGGAACAATATAACATGTCTCTGTCCTACCGTCTGTGTGTCATGACTTACCTCTATAATTCTCTCAAACTCCAGTTTACTGTTAGGTTCTGATGATGTAGACTTTGTCACCATGATTTTGTCTGGGAACAATATGACATGTCTCTGTCCTACCGTCTGTGTGTCATGACTTACCTCTATAATTCTCTCAAACTCCAGCTTACTGTTAGGTTCTGATGATGTAGACTTTGTCACCATGATTTTGTCAGGAAACAATATAACATGTCTTTGTCCTACCGTCTGTGTGTCATGACTTACCTCTATAATTCTCTCAAACTCCAGTTTACTGTTAGGTTCAGATGATGTAGACTTTGTCACCATGATTTTGTCTAGGAACAATATAACATGTCTCTGTCCTACCGTCTGTGTGTCATGACTTACCTCTATAATTCTCTCAAACTCCAGTTTACTGTTAGGTTCTAATGATGTAGACTTTGTCACCATGATTTTGTCTAGGAACAATATAACATGTCTCTGTCCTACCGTCTGTGTGTCATGACTTACCTCTATAATTCTCTCAAACTCCAGTTTACTGTTAGGTTCTGATGATGTAGACTTTGTCACCATGATTTTGTCAGGGAACAATATAACATGTCTCTGTCCTACCGTCTGTGTGTCATGACTTACCCCTATAATTCTCTCAAACTCCAGTTTACTGTTAGGTTTTGATGATGTGGACTTTGTCACCATGATTTTGTCTGGGAACAATATAACATGTCTCTGTCCTACCGTCTGTGTGTCATGACTTACCTCTATAATTCTCTCAAACTCGAGTTTACTGTTAGGTTCTGATGATGTGGACTTTGTCACCATGATTTTGTCTGGGAACAATATAACATGTCTCTGTCCTACCGTCTGTGTGTCATGACTTACCTCTATAATTCTCTCAAACTCCAGTTTACTGTTAGGTTCTGATGATGTAGACTTTGTCACCATGATTTTGTCTGGGAACAATATGACATGTCTCTGTCCTACCGTCTGTGTGTCATGACTTACCTCTATAATTCTCTCAAACTCCAGTTTACTGTTAGGTTCAGATGATGTGGACTTTGTCACCATGATTTTGTCTGGGAACAATATAACATGTCTCTGTCCTACCGTCTGTGTGTCATGACTTACCTCTATAATTCTCTCAAACTCCAGTTTACTGTTAGGTTCTGATGATGTAGACTTTGTCACCATGATTTTGTCTGGGAACAATATAACATGTCTCTGTCCTACCGTCTGTGTGTCATGACTTACCTCTATAATTCTCTCAAACTCCAGTTTACTGTTAGGTTCTGATGATGTAGACTTTGTCACCATGATTTTGTCTGGAAACAATATAACATGTCTCTGTCCTACCGTCTGTGTGTCATGACTTACCTCTATAATTCTCTCAAACTCCAGTTTACTGTTAGGTTCAGATGATGTAGACTTTGTCACCATGATTTTGTCTGGGAACAATATAACATGTCTCTGTCCTACCGTCTGTGTGTCATGACTTACCTCTATAATTCTCTCAAACTCCAGTTTACTGTTAGGTTCTGATGATGTAGACTTTGTCACCATGATTTTGTCTGGAAACAATATAACATGTCTCTGACCTACCGTCTGTGTGTCATGACTTACCTCTATAATTCTCTCAAACTCCAGTTTACTGTTAGGTTCTGATGATGTAGACTTTGTCACCATGATTTTGTCTGGGAACAATATAACATGTCTCTGTCCTACCGTCTGTGTGTCATGACTTACCTCTATAATTCTCTCAAACTCCAGTTTACTGTTAGGTTCTGATGATGTAGACTTTGTCACCATGATTTTGTCTGGAAACAATATAACATGTCTCTGTCCTACCGTCTGTGTGTCATGACTTACCTCTATAATTCTCTCAAACTCCAGTTTACTGTTAGGTTCAGATGATGTAGACTTTGTCACCATGATTTTGTCTGGGAACAATATAACATGTCTCTGTCCTACCGTCTGTGTGTCATGACTTACCTCTATAATTCTCTCAAACTCCAGTTTACTGTTAGGTTCTGATGATGTAGACTTTGTCACCATGATTTTGTCTGGGAACAATATAACATGTCTCTGTCCTACCGTCTGTGTGTCATGACTTACCTCTATAATTCTCTCAAACTCCAGTTTACTGTTAGGTTCAGATGATGTGGACTTTGTCACCATGATTTTGTCTGGAAACAATATAACATGTCTCTGTCCTACCGTCTGTGTGTCATGACTTACCTCTATAATTCTCTCAAACTCCAGTTTACTGTTAGGTTCAGATGATGTAGACTTTGTCACCATGATTTTGTCTGGAAACAATATAACATGTCTCTGTCCTACCGTCTGTGTGTCATGACTTACCTCTATAATTCTCTCAAACTCCAGTTTACTGTTAGGTTCAGATGATGTAGACTTTGTCACCATGATTTTGTCTGGGAACAATATAACATGTCTCTGTCCTACCGTCTGTGTGTCATGACTTACCTCTATAATTCTCTCAACCTCCAGTTTACTGTTAGGTTCAGATGATGTAGACTTTGTCACCATGATTTTGTCTGGGAACAATATAACATGTCTCTGTCCTACCGTCTGTGTGTTATGACTTACCTCTATAATTCTCTCAAACTCCAGTTTACTGTTAGGTTCTAATGATGTAGACTTTGTCACCATGATTTTGTCTGGAAACAATATAACATGTCTCTGTCCTACCGTCTGTGTGTCATGACTTACCTCTATAATTCTCTCAAACTCCAGTTTACTGTTAGGTTCAGATGATGTAGACTTTGTCACCATGATTTTGTCTGGGAACAATATAACATGTCTCTGTCCTACCATCTGTGTGTCATGACTTACCTCTATAATTCTCTCAAACTCCAGTTTACTGTTAGGTTCAGATGATGTAGACTTTGTCACCATGATTTTGTCTGGGAACAATATGACATGCCTCTGTCCTACCGTCTGTGTGTCATGACTTACCTCTATAATTCTCTCAAACTCCAGTTTACTGTTAGGTTCTGATGATGTAGACTTTGTCACCATGATTTTGTCTGGGAACAATATAACATGTCTCTGTCCTACCGTCTGTGTGTCATGACTTACCTCTATAATTCTCTCAAACTCCAGTTTACTGTTAGGTTCAGATGATGTGGACTTTGTCACCATGATTTTGTGTAGTAATAATATAACATGTCTCTGTCCTACCGTCTGTGTGTCATGACTTACTGCTATAATTCTCTCAAACTCCAGTTTACTGTTAGGTTCAGATGATGTAGACTTTGTCACCATGATTTTGTCTGGGAACAATATAACATGTCTCTGTCCTACCGTCTGTGTGTCATGACGTACCTCTATAATTCTCTCAAACTCCAGTTTACTGTTAGGTTCAGATGATGTGGACTTTGTCACCATGATTTTGTCTGGGAACAATATAACATGTCTCTGTCCTACCGTCTGTGTGTCATGACTTACCTCTATAATTCTCTCAAACTCCAGTTTACTGTTAGGTTCTGATGATGTGGACTTTGTCACCATGATTTTGTCTGGGAACAATATAACATGTCTTTGTCCTACCGTCTGTGTGTCATGACTTACCTCTATAATTCTCTCAAACTCCAGTTTACTGTTAGGTTCTGATGATGTAGACTTTGTCACCATGATTTTGTCTGGGAACAATATAACATGTCTCTGTCCTACCGTCTGTGTGTCATGACTTACCTCTATAATTCTCTCAAACTCCAGTTTACTGTTAGGTTCAGATGATGTGGACTTTGTCACCATGATTTTGTGTAGTAATAATATAACATGTCTCTGTCCTACCGTCTGTGTGTCATGACTTACCCCTATAATTCTCTCAAACTCCAGTTTACTGTTAGGTTCAGATGATGTAGACTTTGTCACCATGATTTTGTCTGGGAACAATATGACATGTCTCTGTCCTACCGTCTGTGTGTCATGACTTACCCCTATAATTCTCTCAAACTCCAGTTTACTGTTAGGTTCAGATGATGTAGACTTTGTCACCATGATTTTGTCTGGGAACAATATAACATGTCTTTGTCCTACCGTCTGTGTGTCATGACTTACCTCTATAATTCTCTCAAACTCCAGTTTACTGTTAGGTTCAGATGATGTGGACTTTGTCACCATGATTTTGTCTGGGAACAATATAACATGTCTCTGTCCTACCGTCTGTGTGTCATGACTTACCTCTATAATTCTCTCAAACTCCAGTTTACTGTTAGGTTCTGATGATGTAGACTTTGTCACCATGATTTTGTCAGGGAACAATATAACATGTCTCTGTCCTACCGTCTGTGTGTCATGACTTACCTCTATAATTCTCTCAAACTCCAGTTTACTGTTAGGTTCTGATGATGTAGACTTTGTCACCATGATTTTGTCTGGGAACAATATAACATGTCTCTGTCCTACCGTCTGTGTGTCATGACTTACCTCTATAATTCTCTCAAACTCCAGTTTACTGTTAGGTTCAGATGATGTGGACTTTGTCACCATGATTTTGTCTGGGAACAATATAACATGTCTCTGTCCTACCGTCTGTGTGTCATGACTTACCTCTATAATTCTCTCAAACTCCAGTTTACTGTTACGTTCTGATGATGTAGACTTTGTCACCATGATTTTGTCTGGGAACAATATAACATGTCTCTGTCCTACCGTCTGTGTGTCATGACTTACCTCTATAATTCTCTCAAACTCCAGCTTACTGTTAGGTTCAGATGATGTGGACTTTGTCAACATGATTTTGTCTGGGAACAATATAACATGTCTCTGTCCTACCGTCTGTGTGTCATGACTTACCCCTATAATTCTCTCAAACTCCAGTTTACTGTTAGGTTCTGATGATGTGGACTTTGTCAACATGATTTTGTCTGGGAACAATATAACATGTCTCTGTCCTACCGTCTGTGTGTCATGACTTACCTCTATAATTCTCTCAAACTCCAGTTTACTGTTAGGTTCAGATGATATGGACTTTGTCACCATGACTTTGTCTGGGAACAATATAACATGTCTCTGTCCTACCGTCTGTGTGTCATGACTTACCTCTATAATTCTCTCAAACTCCAGTTTACTGTTAGGTTCAGATGATGTGGACTTTGTCACCATGATTTTGTCTGGGAACAATATAACATGTCTCTGTCCTACCGTCTGTGTGTCATGACTTACCTCTATAATTCTCTCAAACTCCAGTTTACTGTTAGGTTCAGATGATGTAGACTTTGTCACCATGATTTTGTCTGGGAACAATATAACATGTCTCTGTCCTACCGTCTGTGTGTCATGACTTACCTCTATAATTCTCTCAAACTCCAGTTTACTGTTAGGTTCTGATGATGTGGACTTTGTCACCATGATTTTGTCTGGGAACAATATGACATGTCTCTGTCCTACCGTCTGTGTGTCATGACTTACCTCTATAATTCTCTCAAACTCCAGTTTACTGTTAGGTTCTGATGATGTAGACTTTGTCACCATGATTTTGTCAGGGAACAATATAACATGTCTCTGTCCTACCGTCTGTGTGTCATGACTTACCCCTATAATTCTCTCAAACTCCAGTTTACTGTTAGGTTCTGATGATGTAGACTTTGTCACCATGATTTTGTCTTGGAACAATATGACATGTCTCTGTCCTACCGTCTGTGTGTCATGACTTACCTCTATAATTCTCTCAAACTCCAGTTTACTGTTAGGTTCTGATGATGTAGACTTTGTCACCATGATTTTGTCAGGGAACAATATAACATGTCTCTGTCCTACCGTCTGTGTGTCATGACTTACCTCTATAATTCTCTCAAACTCCAGTTTACTGTTAGGTTCTGATGATGTAGACTTTGTCACCATGATTTTGTCTTGGAACAATATAACATGTCTCTGTCCTACCGTCTGTGTGTCATGACTTACCTCTATAATTCTCTCAAACTCCAGTTTACTGTTAGGTTCTGATGATGTGGACTTTGTCACCATGATTTTGTCTGGAAACAATATAACATGTCTCTGTCCTACCGTCTGTGTGTCATGACTTACCTCTATAATTCTCTCAAACTCCAGTTTACTGTTAGGTTCTGATGATGTGGACTTTGTCACCATGATTTTGTCTGGAA
The DNA here is from genome assembly GCA_963971305.1 of Arcuatula senhousia. Taxonomy (NCBI): domain Eukaryota; kingdom Metazoa; phylum Mollusca; class Bivalvia; order Mytilida; family Mytilidae; genus Arcuatula; species Arcuatula senhousia. The sequence goes on along the minus strand of OZ020317.1, from coordinate 8,450,734 downwards.
ACAATATGACATGTCTCTGTCCTACCGTCTGTGTGTCATGACTTACCTCTATAATTCTCTCAAACTCCAGTTTACTGTTAGGTTCAGATGATGTGGACTTTGTCACCATGATTTTGTCTGGGAACAATATAACATGTCTCTGTCCTACCGTCTGTGTGTCATGACTTACCTCTATAATTCTCTCAAACTCCAGTTTACTGTTAGGTTCTGATGATGTAGACTTTGTCACCATGATTTTGTCTGGGAACAATATAACATGTCTCTGTCCTACCGTCTGTGTGTCATGACTTACCTCTATAATTCTCTCAAACTCCAGTTTACTGTTAGGTTCAGATGATGTGGACTTTGTCACCATGATTTTGTCTGGAAACAATATAACATGTCTCTGTCCTACCGTCTGTGTGTCATGACTTACCTCTATAATTCTCTCAAACTCCAGTTTACTGTTAGGTTCAGATGATGTAGACTTTGTCACCATGATTTTGTCTGGGAACAATATAACATGTCTCTGTCCTACCGTCTGTGTGTCATGACTTACCTCTATAATTCTCTCAAACTCGAGTTTACTGTTAGGTTCTGATGATGTGGACTTTGTCACCATGATTTTGTCTGGGAACAATATAACATGTCTCTGTCCTACCGTCTGTGTGTCATGACTTACCTCTATAATTCTCTCAAACTCCAGTTTACTGTTAGGTTCTGATGATGTAGACTTTGTCACCATGATTTTGTCTGGAAACAATATAACATGTCTCTGTCCTACCGTCTGTGTGTCATGACTTACCTCTATAATTCTCTCAAACTCCAGTTTACTGTTAGGTTCAGATGATGTAGACTTTGTCACCATGATTTTGTCTAGGAACAATATAACATGTCTCTGTCCTACCGTCTGTGTGTCATGACTTACCTCTATAATTCTCTCAAACTCCAGTTTACTGTTAGGTTCTAATGATGTAGACTTTGTCACCATGATTTTGTCTGGGAACAATATAACATGTCTCTGTCCTACCGTCTGTGTGTCATGACTTACCTCTATAATTCTCTCAAACTCCAGTTTACTGTTAGGTTCAGATGATGTAGACTTTGTCACCATGATTTTGTCTGGGAACAATATAACATGTCTCTGTCCTACCGTCTGTGTGTCATGACTTACCTCTATAATTCTCTCAAACTCCAGTTTACTGTTAGGTTCAGATGATGTAGACTTTGTCACCATGATTTTGTCTGGGAACAATATAACATGTCTCTGTCCTACCGTCTGTGTGTCATGACTTACCTCTATAATTCTCTCAAACTCCAGTTTACTGTTAGGTTCAGATGATGTGGACTTTGTCACCATGATTTTGTCTGGGAACAATATAACATGTCTCTGTCCTACCGTCTGTGTGTCATGACTTACCTCTATAATTCTCTAAAACTCCAGTTTACTGTTAGGTTCAGATGATGTGGACTTTGTCACCATGATTTTGTCTGGGAACAATATAACATGTCTCTGTCCTACCATCTGTGTGTCATGACTTACCTCTATAATTCTCTCAAACTCCAGTTTACTGTTAGGTTCTGATGATGTGGACTTTGTCACCATGATTTTGTCTGGGAACAATATAACATGTCTCTGTCCTACCGTCTGTTTGTCATGACTTACCTCTATAATTCTCTCAAACTCCAGTTTACTGTTAGGTTCAGATGATGTGGACTTTGTCACCATGATTTTGTCTGGGAACAATATAACATGTCTCTGTCCTACTGTCTGTGTGTCATGACTTACCCCTATAATTCTCTCAAACTCCAGTTTACTGTTAGGTTCAGATGATGTGGACTTTGTCACCATGATTTTGTCTGGGAACAATATAACATGTCTCTGTCCTACTGTCTGTGTGTCATAACTTACCTCAATAATTCTCTCAAACTCCAGTTTACTGTTAGGTTCTGATGATGTAGACTTTGTCACCATGATTTTGTCTGGGAACAATATAACATGTCTCTGTCCTACCGTCTGTGTGTCATGACTTACCTCTATAATTCTCTCAAACTCCAGTTTACTGTTAGGTTCTGATGATGTGGACTTTGTCACCATGATTTTGTCTGGAAACAATATAACATGTCTCTGTCCTACCGTCTGTGTGTCATGACTTACCCCTATAATTCTCTCAAACTCCAGTTTACTGTTAGGTTCTGATGATGTAGACTTTGTCACCATGATTTTGTCTGGAAACAATATAACATGTCTCTGTCCTACCGTCTGTGTGTCATGACTTACCCCTATAATTCTCTCAAACTCCAGTTTACTGTTAGGTTCAGATGATGTAGACTTTGTCACCATGATTTTGTCTGGAAACAATATAACATGTCTCTGTCCTACCGTCTGTGTGTCATGACTTACCCCTATAATTCTCTCAAACTCCAGTTTACTGTTAGGTTCAGATGATGTAGACTTTGTCACCATGATTTTGTCTGGAAACAATATAACATGTCTCTGTCCTACCGTCTGTGTGTCATGACTTACCCCTATAATTCTCTCAAACTCCAGTTTACTGTTAGGTTCTGATGATGTACACTTTGTCACCATGATTTTGTCTGGAAACAATATAACATGTCTCTGTCCTACTGTCTGTGTGTCATGACTTACCCCTATAATTCTCTCAAACTCCAGTTTACTGTTAGCTTCTAATGATGTGGACTTTGTCACCATGATTTTGTCTGGGAACAATATAACATGTCTCTGTCCTACCGTCTGTGTGTCATGACTTACCCCTATAATTCTCTCAAACTCCAGTTTACTGTTAGGTTCTGATGATGTAGACTTTGTCACCATGATTTTGTCTGGAAACAATATAACATGTCTCTGTCCTACCGTCTGTGTGTCATGACTAACCTCTATAATTCTCTCAACCTCCAGTTTACTGTTAGGTTCTGATGATGTAGACTTTGTCACCATGATTTTGTCTGGGAACAATATAACATGTCTCTGTCCTACCGTCTGTGTGTCATGACTTACCTCTATAATTCTCTCAAACTCCAGTTTACTGTTAGGTTCTGATGATGTGGACTTTGTCACCATGATTTTGTCTGGGAACAATATAACATGTCTCTGTCCTACCGTCTGTGTGTCATGACTTACCTCTATAATTCTCTCAAACTCCAGTTTACTGTTAGGTTCAGATGATGTAGACTTTGTCACCATGATTTTGTCTGGGAACAATATAACATGTCTCTGTCCTACCGTCTGTGTGTCATGACTTACCTCTATAATTCTCTCAACCTCCAGTTTACTGTTAGGTTCAGATGATGTAGACTTTGTCACCATGATTTTGTCAGGGAACAATATAACATGTCTCTGTCCTACCGTCTGTGTGTCATAACTTACCTCTATAATTCTCTCAAACTCCAGTTTACTGTTAGGTTCTGATGATGTAGACTTTGTCACCATGATTTTGTCTGGAAACAATATAACATGTCTCTGTCCTACCGTCTGTGTGTCATGACTTACCTCTATAATTCTCTCAACCTCCAGTTTACTGTTAGGTTCAGATGATGTAGACTTTGTCACCATGATTTTGTCTAGGAACAATATAACATGTCTCTGTCCTACCGTCTGTGTGTCATGACTTACCTCTATAATTCTCTCAACCTCCAGTTTACTGTTAGGTTCAGATGATGTAGACTTTGTCACCATGATTTTGTCAGGGAACAATATAACATGTCTCTGTCCTACCGTCTGTGTGTCATAACTTACCTCTATAATTCTCTCAAACTCCAGTTTACTGTTAGGTTCTGATGATGTAGACTTTGTCACCATGATTTTGTCTGGAAACAATATAACATGTCTCTGTCCTACCGTCTGTGTGTCATGACTTACCTCTATAATTCTCTCAACCTCCAGTTTACTGTTAGGTTCAGATGATGTAGACTTTGTCACCATGATTTTGTCTAGGAACAATATAACATGTCTCTGTCCTACCGTCTGTGTGTCATAACTTACCTCTATAATTCTCTCAACCTCCAGTTTACTGTTAGGTTCAGATGATGTAGACTTTGTCACCATGATTTTGTCAGGGAACAATATAACATGTCTCTGTCCTACCGTCTGTGTGTCATGACTTACCTCTATAATTCTCTCAACCTCCAGTTTACTGTTAGGTTCAGATGATGTAGACTTTGTCACCATGATTTTGTCTAGGAACAATATAACATGTCTCTGTCCTACCGTCTGTGTGTCATAACTTACCTCTATAATTCTCTCAAACTCCAGTTTACTGTTAGGTTCAGATGATGTAGACTTTGTCACCATGATTTTGTCTGGAAACAATATAACATGTCTCTGTCCTACCGTCTGTGTGTCATGACTTACCTCTATAATTCTCTCAAACTCCAGTTTACTGTTAGGTTCTGATGATGTAGACTTTGTCACCATGATTTTGTCTGGAAACAATATAACATGTCTCTGTCCTACCGTCTGTGTGTCATGACTTACCTCTATAATTCTCTCAAACTCCAGTTTACTGTTAGGTTCAGATGATGTAGACTTTGTCACCATGATTTTGTCTGGAAACAATATAACATGTCTCTGTCCTACCGTCTGTGTGTCATGACTAACCTCTATAATTCTCTCAACCTCCAGTTTACTGTTAGGTTCAGATGATGTGGACTTTGTCACCATGATTTTGTCTGGGAACAATATAACATGTCTCTGTCCTACCGTCTGTGTGTCATGACTTACCTCTATAATTCTCTCAAACTCCAGTTTACTGTTAGGTTCTGATGATGTAGACTTTGTCACCATGATTTTGTCTGGAAACAATATAACATGTCTCTGTCCTACCGTCTGTGTGTCATGACTTACCCCTATAATTCTCTCAAACTCCAGTTTACTGTTAGGTTCTGATGATGTAGACTTTGTCACCATGATTTTGTCTGGAAACAATATGACATGCCTCTGTCCTACCGTCTGTGTGTCATGACTTACCTCTATAATTCTCTCAAACTCCAGTTTACTGTTAGGTTCTGATGATGTAGACTTTGTCACCATGATTTTGTCAGGGAACAATATAACATGTCTCTGTCCTACCGTCTGTGTGTCATGACTTACCTCTATAATTCTCTCAAACTCCAGTTTACTGTTAGGTTCTAATGATGTGGACTTTGTCACCATGATTTTGTCTGGAAACAATATAACATGTCTCTGTCCTACCGTCTGTGTGTCATGACTTACCTCTATAATTCTCTCAAACTCCAGTTTACTGTTAGGTTCAGATGATGTACACTTTGTCACCATGATTTTGTCTGGGAACAATATAACATGTCTCTGTCCTACCGTCTGTGTGTCATGACTTACCCCTATAATTCTCTCAAACTCCAGTTTACTGTTAGGTTCAGATGATGTGGACTTTGTCACCATGATTTTGTCTGGGAACAATATAACATGTCTCTGTCCTACTGTCTGTGTGTCATGACTTACCTCTATATTTCTCTCAAACTCCAGTTTACTGTTAGGTTCTGATGATGTAGACTTTGTCACCATGATTTTGTCTGGAAACAATATGACATGCCTCTGTCCTACCGTCTGTGTGTCATGACTTACCTCTATAATTCTCTCAAACTCCAGTTTACTGTTAGGTTCTGATGATGTAGACTTTGTCACCATGATTTTGTCTGGGAACAATATAACATGTCTCTGTCCTACCGTCTGTGTGTCATGACTTACCCCTATAATTCTCTCAAACGCCAGTTTACTGTTAGGTTCAGATGATGTGGACTGTCACTATGATTTTGTCTGGGAACAATATGACATGCCTCTGTCCTACCGTCTGTGTGTCATGACTTACCTCTATAATTCTCTCAAACTCCAGTTTACTGTTAGGTTGTTAGGTTCAGATGATGTACACTTTGTCACCATGATTTTGTCTGGGAACAATATAACATGTCTCTGTCCTACCGTCTGTGTGTCATGACTTACCCCTATAATTCTCTCAAACTCCAGTTTACTGTTAGGTTCAGATGATGTGGACTTTGTCACCATGATTTTGTCTGGGAACAATATAACATGTCTCTGTCCTACTGTCTGTGTGTCATGACTTACCTCTATATTTCTCTCAAACTCCAGTTTACTGTTAGGTTCTGATGATGTAGACTTTGTCACCATGATTTTGTCTGGAAACAATATGACATGCCTCTGTCCTACCGTCTGTGTGTCATGACTTACCTCTATAATTCTCTCAAACTCCAGTTTACTGTTAGGTTCTGATGATGTAGACTTTGTCACCATGATTTTGTCTGGGAACAATATAACATGTCTCTGTCCTACCCTCTGTGTGTCATGACTTACCCCTATAATTCTCTCAAACGCCAGTTTACTGTTAGGTTCAGATGATGTGGACTGTCACTATGATTTTGTCTGGGAACAATATGACATGCCTCTGTCCTACCGTCTGTGTGTCATGACTTACCTCTATAATTCTCTCAAACTCCAGTTTACTGTTAGGTTGTTAGGTTCAGATGATGTAGACTTTGTCACCATGATTTTGTCTGGGAACAATATGACATGCCTCTGTCCTACCGTCTGTGTGTCATGACTTACCTCTATAATTCTCTCAAACTCCAGTGTACTGTTAAGTTCTGATGATGTAGACTTTGTCACCATGATTTTGTCAGGGAACAATATAACATGTCTCTGTCCTACTGTCTGTGTGTCATGACTTACCTCTATAATTCTCTCAAACTCCAGTTTACTGTTAGGTTCTGATGATGTGGACTTTGTCACCATGATTTTGTCTGGGAACAATATAACATGTCTCTGTCCTACCGTCTGTGTTTCATGACTTACCTCTATAATTCTCTCAAACTCCAGTTTACTGTTAGGTTCTGATGATGTGGACTTTGTCACCATGATTTTGTCTTGGAACAATATAACATGTCTCTGTCCTACCGTCTGTGTGTCATGACTTACCTCTATAATTCTCTCAAACTCCAGTTTACTGTTAGGTTCAGATGATGTAGACTTTGTCACCATGATTTTGTCAGGAAACAATATAACATGTCTGTGTCCTACCGTCTGTGTGTCATGACTTACCTCTATAATTCTCTCAAACTCCAGTTTACTGTTAGGTTCTGATGATGTAGACTTTGTCACCATGATTTTGTCTGGGAACAATATAACATGTCTCTGTCCTACCGTCTGTGTGTCATGACTTACCTCTATAATTCTCTCAAACTCCAGTTTACTGTTAGGTTCAGATGATGTAGACTTTGTCACCATGATTTTGTCTGGGAACAATATAACATGTCTCTGTCCTACCGTCTGTGTGTCATAACTTACCTCTATAATTCTCTCAAACTCCAGTTTACTGTTAGGTTCTGATGATGTAGACTTTGTCACCATGATTTTGTCTGGGAACAATATAACATGTCTCTGTCCTACCGTCTGTGTGTCATGACTTACCCCTATAATTCTCTCAAACTCCAGTTTACTGTTAGGTTCTGATGATGTAGACTTTGTCACCATGATTTTGTCTGGGAACAATATAACATGTCTCTGTCCTACTGTCTGTGTGTCATGACTTACCTCTATAATTCTCTCAAACTCCAGTTTACTGTTAGGTTCTGATGATGTGGACTTTGTCATCATGATTTTGTCTGGGAACAATATAACATGTCTCTGTCCTACCGTCTGTGTGTCATGACTTACCTCTATAATTCTCTCAAACTCCAGTTTACTGTTAGGTTCAGATGATGTGGACTTTGTCACCATGATTTTGTCTGGGAACAATACAACATGTCTCTGTCCTACCGTCTGTGTGTCATGACTTACCTCTATAATTCTCTCAAACTCCAGTTTACTGTTAGGTTCAGATGATGTGGACTTTGTCACCATGATTTTGTCTGGGAACAATATAACATGTCTCTGTCCTACTGTCTGTGTGTCATGACTTACCTCTATAATTCTCTCAAACTCCAGTTTACTGTTAGGTTCAGATGATGTAGACTTTGTCACCATGATTTTGTCTGGGACCAATATAACATGTCTCTGTCCTACCGTCTGTGTGTCATGACTTACCTCTATAATTCTCTCAAACTCCAGTTTACTGTTAGGTTCAGATGATGTGGACTTTGTCACCATGATTTTGTGTGGGAACAATATAACATGTCTCTGTCCTACCGTCTGTGTGTCATGACTTACCTCTATAATTCTCTCAAACTCCAGTTTACTGTTAGGTTCAGATGATGTAGACTTTGTCACCATGATTTTGTCTGGTAACAATATAACATGTCTCTGTCCTACCGTCTGTGTGTCATGACTTACCTCTATAATTCTCTCAAACTCCAGTTTACTGTTAGGTTCAGATGATGTAGACTTTGTCACCATGATTTTGTCTGGTAACAATATAACATGTCTCTGTCCTACCGTCTGTGTGTCATGACTTACCTCTATAATTCTCTCAAACTCCAGTTTACTGTTAGGTTCAGATGATGTGGACTTTGTCACCATGATTTTGTCAGGTAACAATATAACATGTCTCTGTCCTACCGTCTGTGTGTCATGACTTACCTCTATAATTCTCTCAAACTCCAGTTAACTGTTAAGTTCTGATGATGTAGACTTTGTCACCATGATTTTGTCTGGGAACAATTTAACATGTCTCTGTCCTACTGTCTGTGTGTCATGACTTACCTCTATAATTCTCTCAAACTCCAGTTTACTGTTAGGTTCAGATGATGTGGACTTTGTCACCATGATTTTGTCTGGGAACAATATAACATGTCTCTGTCCTACCGTCTGTGTGTCATGACTTACCTCTATAATTCTCTCAAACTCCAGTTTACTGTTAGGTTCAGATGATGTAGACTTTGTCACCATGATTTTGTCTGGGAACAATATAACATGTCTCTGTCCTACTGTCTGTGTGTCATGACTTACCTCTATAATTCTCTCAAACTCCAGTTTACTGTTAGGTTCAGATGATGTGGACTTTGTCACCATGATTTTGTCTGGGAACACTATAACATGTCTCTGTCCTACCGTCTGTGTGTCATGACTTACCTCTATAGTTCTCTCAAACTCCAGTTTACTGTTAGGTTCTGATGATGTAGACTTTGTCACCATGATTTTGTCTGGGAACAATATAACATGTATCTGTCCTACCGTCTGTGTGTCATGACTTACCTCTATAATTCTCTCAAACTCCAGTTTACTGTTAGGTTCAGATGATGAAGACTTTGTTACCATGATTTTGTCTGGGAACAATATAACATGTCTCTGTCCTACCGTCTGTGTGACATGACTTACATGTAACTCTATAATTCTCTCAAACTCCAGTTTACTGTTAGGTTCAGATGATGTAGACTTTGTCACCATGATTTTGTCTGGGAACAATATAACATGTCTCTGTCCTACCGTCTGTGTGTCATGACTTACCTCTATAATTCTCTCAAACTCCAGTTTACTGTTAGGTTCTGATGATGTAGACTTTGTCACCATGATTTTGTCTGGGAACAATATAACATGTCTCTGTCCTACCGTCTGTGTGTCATGACTTACCACTATAATTCTCTCAAACTCCAGTTTACTGTTAGGTTCTGATGATGTGGACTTTGTCACCATGATTTTGTCTGGGAACAATATAACATGTCTCTGTCCTCCCGTCTGTGTGTCATGACTTACCTCTATAATTCTCTCAAACTCCAGTTTACTGTTAGGTTCTGATGATGTGGACTTTGTCACCATGATTTTGTCTGGGAACAATATAACATGTCTCTGTCCTACCGTCTGTGTGTCATGACTTACCTCTATAATTCTCTCAAACTCCAGTTTACTGTTAGGTTCAGATGATGTGGACTTTGTCACCATGATTTTGTCAGGGAACAATATAACATGTCTTTGTCCTACCGTCTGTGTATCATGACTTACCTCTATAATTCTCTCAAACTCCAGTTTACTGTTAGGTTCAGATGATGTGGACTTTGTCACCATGATTTTGTCTTGGAACAATATAACATGTCTCTGTCCTACCGTCTGTGTGTCATGACTTACCTCTATAATTCTCTCAAACTTCAGTTTACTGTTAGGTTCTGATGATGTGGACTTTGTCACCATGATTTTGTCTTGGAACAATATAACATGTCTCTGTCCTACCGTCTGTGTGTCATGACTTACCTCTATAATTCTCTCAAACTCCAGTTTACTGTTAGGTTCTGATGATGTAGACTTTGTCACCATGATTTTGTCTGGGAACAATATAACATGTCTCTGTCCTACCGTCTGTGTGTCATGACTTACCTCTATAGTTCTCTCAAACTCCAGTTTACTGTTAGGTTCTGATGATGTGGACTTTGTCACCATGATTTTGTCTGGGAACAATATAACATGTCTCTGTCCTACCGTCTGTGTGTCATGACTTACCTCTATAATTCTCTCAAACTCCAGTTTACTGTTAGGTTCTGATGATGTGGACTTTGTCACCATGATTTTGTCTGGGAACAATATAACATGTCTCTGTCCTACCGTCTGTGTGTCATGACGTACCTCTATAATTCTCTCAAACTCCAGTTTACTGTTAGGTTCAGATGATGTAGACTTTGTCACCATGATTTTGTCAGGGAACAATATAACATGTCTCTGTCCTACCGTCTGTGTGTCATGAATTACCTCTATAATTCTCTCAAACTCCAGTTTACTGTTAGGTTCTGATGATGTAGACTTTGTCACCATGATTTTGTCAGGGAACAATATAACATGTCTCTGTCCTACCGTCTGTGTGTCATGGCTTACCTCTATAATTCTCTCAAACTCCAGTTTACTGTTAGGTTCTGATGATGTGGACTTTGTCACCATGATTTTGTCTGGGAACAATATAACATGTCTCTGTCCTACCGTCTGTGTGTCATGACTTACCTCTATAATTCTCTCAAACTCCAGTTTACTGTTAGGTTCTGATGATGTAGACTTTGTCACCATGATTTTGTCTGGGAACAATATAACATGTCTCTGTCCTACCGTCTGTGTGTTATGATTCTCTCAAACTCCAGTTTACTGTTAGGTTCAGATGATGTGGACTTTGTCACCATGATTTTGTCTGGAAACAATATAACATGTCTCTGTCCTACCGTCTGTGTGTCATGACTTACCTCTATAATACTCTCAAACTCCAGTTTACTGTTAGGTTCTGATGATGTGGACTTTGTCACCATGATTTTGTCTGGGAACAATATAACATGTCTCTGTCCTACCGTCTGTGTGTCATGACTTACCCCTATAATTCTCTCAAACTTCAGTTTACTGTTAGGTTCAGATGATGTGGACTTTGTCACCATGATTTTGTCTGGGAACAATATAACATGTCTCTGTCCTACCGTCTGTGTGTTATGATTCTCTCAAACTCCAGTTTACTGTTAGGTTCAGATGATGTGGACTTTGTCACCATGATTTTGTCTGGGAACAATATAACATGTCTCTGTCCTACCGTCTGTGTGTCATGACTTACCTCTATAATACTCTCAAACTCCAGTTTACTGTTAGGTTCAGATGATGTGGACTTTGTCACCATGATTTTGTCTGGTAACAATATAACATGTCTCTGTCCTACCGTCTGTGTGTCATGACTTTCCCCTATAATTCTCTCTCAAACTCCAGTTTACTGTTAGGTTCAGATGATGTGGACTTTTGTCACCATGATTTTGTCTGGGAACAATATAACATGTCTCTGTCCTACTGTCTGTGTGTCATGACATACCTCTATGATTCTCTCAAACTCCAGTTTACTGTTAGGTTCTGATGATGTAGACTTTGTCACCATGATTTTGTCTGGGAACAATATAACATGTCTCTGTCCTACCGTCTGTGTGTCATGACTTACCTCTATAATTCTCTCAAACTCCAGTTTACTGTTAAGTTCTGATGATGTGGACTTTGTCACCATGATTTTGTCTGGGAACAATATAACATGTCTCTGTCCTACCGTCTGTGTGTCATGACTTACCTCTATAATTCTCTCAAACTCCAGTTTACTGTTAGGTTCAGATGATGTAGACTTTGTCACCATGATTTTGTCTGGGAACAATATAACATGTCTCTGTCCTACCGTCTGTGTGTCATGACTTACCTCTATAATTCTCTCAAACTCCAGTTTACTGTTAGGTTCTGATGATGTGGACTTTGTCACCATGATTTTGTCTGGGAACAATATAACATGTCTCTGTCCTACTGTCTGTGTGTCATGACTTATCTCTATAATGCTCTCTAACTCCAGTTTACTGTTAGGTTCTGATGATGTAGACTTTGTCACCATGATTTTGTCTGGGAACAATATGACATGTCTCTGTCCTACTGTCTGTGTGTCATGACTTATCTCTATAATGCTCTCTAACTCCAGTTTACTGTTAGGTTCTGATGATGTAGACTTTGTCAGCATGATTTTGTCTGGGAACAATATGACATGTCTCTGTCCTACTGTCTGTGTGTCATGACTTATCTCTATAATTCTCTCAAACTCCAGTTTACTGTTAAGTTCTGATGATGTGGACTTTGTCACCATGATTTTGTCTGGTAACAATATAACATGTCTCTGTCCTACCGTCTGTGTGTCATGACTTACCCCTATAATTCTCTCAAACTCCAGTTTACTGTTAGGTTCTGATGATGTGGACTTTGTCACCATGATTTTGTCTGGGAACAATATAACATGTCTCTGTCCTACCGTCTGTGTGTCATGATTTACCTCTATAATTCTCTCTAACTCCAGTTTACTGTTAGGTTCTGATGATGTAGACTTTGTCACCATGATTTTGTCTGGGAACAATATAACATGTCTTTGTCCTACCGTCTGTGTGTCATGACTTACCTCTATAATTCTCTCAAACTCCAGTTTACTGTTAGATTCTGATGATTTGGACTTTGTCACCATTATTTTGTCTGGGAACAATATAACATGTCTCTGTCCTACCGTCTGTGTGTCATGACATACCTCTATAATTCTCTCAAACTCCAGTTTACTGTAAGGTTCTGATGATGTGGACTTTGTCACCATGATTTTGTCTGGGAACAATATAACATGTCTCTGTCCTACCGTCTGTGTGTTATGATTCTCTCAAACTTCACTTTACTGTTAGGTTCAGATGATGTGGACTTTGTCACCATGATTTTGTCTTGGAACAATATAACATGTCTCTGTCCTACCGTCTGTGTGTCATGACTTACCTCTATAATTCTCTCAAACTTCAGTTTACTGTTAGGTTCTGATGATGTGGACTTTGTCACCATGATTTTGTCTTGGAACAATATAACATGTCTCTGTCCTACCGTCTGTGTGTCATGACTTACCTCTATAATTCTCTCAAACTCCAGTTTACTGTTAGGTTCTGATGATGTAGACTTTGTCACCATGATTTTGTCTGGGAACAATATAACATGTCTCTGTCCTACCGTCTGTGTGTCATGACTTACCTCTATAGTTCTCTCAAACTCCAGTTTACTGTTAGGTTCTGATGATGTGGACTTTGTCACCATGATTTTGTCTGGGAACAATATAACATGTCTCTGTCCTACCGTCTGTGTGTCATGACTTACCTCTATAATTCTCTCAAACTCCAGTTTACTGTTAGGTTCTGATGATGTGGACTTTGTCACCATGATTTTGTCTGGGAACAATATAACATGTCTCTGTCCTACCGTCTGTGTGTCATGACGTACCTCTATAATTCTCTCAAACTCCAGTTTACTGTTAGGTTCAGATGATGTAGACTTTGTCACCATGATTTTGTCAGGGAACAATATAACATGTCTCTGTCCTACCGTCTGTGTGTCATGAATTACCTCTATAATTCTCTCAAACTCCAGTTTACTGTTAGGTTCTGATGATGTAGACTTTGTCACCATGATTTTGTCAGGGAACAATATAACATGTCTCTGTCCTACCGTCTGTGTGTCATGGCTTACCTCTATAATTCTCTCAAACTCCAGTTTACTGTTAGGTTCTGATGATGTGGACTTTGTCACCATGATTTTGTCTGGGAACAATATAACATGTCTCTGTCCTACCGTCTGTGTGTCATGACTTACCTCTATAATTCTCTCAAACTCCAGTTTACTGTTAGGTTCTGATGATGTAGACTTTGTCACCATGATTTTGTCTGGGAACAATATAACATGTCTCTGTCCTACCGTCTGTGTGTTATGATTCTCTCAAACTCCAGTTTACTGTTAGGTTCAGATGATGTGGACTTTGTCACCATGATTTTGTCTGGAAACAATATAACATGTCTCTGTCCTACCGTCTGTGTGTCATGACTTACCTCTATAATACTCTCAAACTCCAGTTTACTGTTAGGTTCTGATGATGTGGACTTTGTCACCATGATTTTGTCTGGGAACAATATAACATGTCTCTGTCCTACCGTCTGTGTGTCATGACTTACCCCTATAATTCTCTCAAACTTCAGTTTACTGTTAGGTTCAGATGATGTGGACTTTGTCACCATGATTTTGTCTGGGAACAATATAACATGTCTCTGTCCTACCGTCTGTGTGTTATGATTCTCTCAAACTCCAGTTTACTGTTAGGTTCAGATGATGTGGACTTTGTCACCATGATTTTGTCTGGGAACAATATAACATGTCTCTGTCCTACCGTCTGTGTGTCATGACTTACCTCTATAATACTCTCAAACTCCAGTTTACTGTTAGGTTCAGATGATGTGGACTTTGTCACCATGATTTTGTCTGGTAACAATATAACATGTCTCTGTCCTACCGTCTGTGTGTCATGACTTTCCCCTATAATTCTCTCTCAAACTCCAGTTTACTGTTAGGTTCAGATGATGTGGACTTTTGTCACCATGATTTTGTCTGGGAACAATATAACATGTCTCTGTCCTACCGTCTGTGTGTCATGACATACCTCTATGATTCTCTCAAACTCCAGTTTACTGTTAGGTTCTGATGATGTAGACTTTGTCACCATGATTTTGTCTGGGAACAATATAACATGTCTCTGTCCTACCGTCTGTGTGTCATGACTTACCTCTATAATTCTCTCAAACTCCAGTTTACTGTTAAGTTCTGATGATGTGGACTTTGTCACCATGATTTTGTCTGGGAACAATATAACATGTCTCTGTCCTACCGTCTGTGTGTCATGACTTACCTCTATAATTCTCTCAAACTCCAGTTTACTGTTAGGTTCAGATGATGTAGACTTTGTCACCATGATTTTGTCTGGGAACAATATAACATGTCTCTGTCCTACCGTCTGTGTGTCATGACTTACCTCTATAATTCTCTCAAACTCCAGTTTACTGTTAGGTTCTGATGATGTGGACTTTGTCACCATGATTTTGTCTGGGAACAATATAACATGTCTCTGTCCTACTGTCTGTGTGTCATGACTTATCTCTATAATGCTCTCTAACTCCAGTTTACTGTTAGGTTCTGATGATGTAGACTTTGTCACCATGATTTTGTCTGGGAACAATATGACATGTCTCTGTCCTACTGTCTGTGTGTCATGACTTATCTCTATAATGCTCTCTAACTCCAGTTTACTGTTAGGTTCTGATGATGTAGACTTTGTCAGCATGATTTTGTCTGGGAACAATATGACATGTCTCTGTCCTACTGTCTGTGTGTCATGACTTATCTCTATAATTCTCTCAAACTCCAGTTTACTGTTAAGTTCTGATGATGTGGACTTTGTCACCATGATTTTGTCTGGTAACAATATAACATGTCTCTGTCCTACCGTCTGTGTGTCATGACTTACCCCTATAATTCTCTCAAACTCCAGTTTACTGTTAGGTTCTGATGATGTGGACTTTGTCACCATGATTTTGTCTGGGAACAATATAACATGTCTCTGTCCTACCGTCTGTGTGTCATGATTTACCTCTATAATTCTCTCTAACTCCAGTTTACTGTTAGGTTCTGATGATGTAGACTTTGTCACCATGATTTTGTCTGGGAACAATATAACATGTCTTTGTCCTACCGTCTGTGTGTCATGACTTACCTCTATAATTCTCTCAAACTCCAGTTTACTGTTAGATTCTGATGATTTGGACTTTGTCACCATTATTTTGTCTGGGAACAATATAACATGTCTCTGTCCTACCGTCTGTGTGTCATGACATACCTCTATAATTCTCTCAAACTCCAGTTTACTGTAAGGTTCTGATGATGTGGACTTTGTCACCATGATTTTGTCTGGGAACAATATAACATGTCTCTGTCCTACCGTCTGTGTGTTATGATTCTCTCAAACTTCACTTTACTGTTAGGTACTGATGATGTGGACTTTGTCACCATGATTTTGTCTGGGAACAATATAACATGTCTCTGTCCTACCGTCTGTGTGTCATGACTTACCTCTATAATTCTCTCAAACTCCAGCTTACTGTTAGGTTCAGATGATCTAGACTTTGTCACCATGATTTTGTCTGGGAACAATATAACATGTCTCTGTCCTACCGTCTGTGTGTCATGACTTACCTCTATAATTCTCTCAAACTCCAGTTTACTGTTAAGTTCTGATGATGTGGACTTTGTCACCATGATTTTGTCTGGGAACAATATAACATGTCTCTGTCCTACCGTCTGTGTGTCATGACTTACCTCTATAATTCTCTCAAACTCCAGTTTACTGTTAGGTTCAGATGATGTGGACTTTGTCACCATGATTTTGTCTGGGAACAATATAACATGTCTCTGTCCTACTGTCTGTGTGTCATGACTTACCTCTATAATTCTCTCAAACTCCAGTTTACTGTTAGGTTCAGATGATGTGGACTTTGTCACCATGATTTTGTCTGGGAACAATATAACATGTCTCTGTCCTACCGTCTGTGTGTCATGACTTACCTCTATAATTCTCTCAAACTTCAGTTTACTGTTAGGTTCAGATGATGTGGATTTTGTCACCATGATTTTGTCTGGGAACAATATAACACATCTCTGTCCTACCGTCTGTGTGTCATGACATACCTCTATAATTCTCTCAAACTCCAGTTTACTGTAAGGTTCTGATGATGTGGACTTTGTCACCATGATTTTGTCTGGGAACAATATAACATGTCTCTGTCCTACCGTCTGTGTGTTATGATTCTCTCAAACTTCAGTTTACTGTTAGGTACTGATGATGTGGACTTTGTCACCATGATTTTGTCTGGGAACAATATAACATGTCTCTGTCCTACTGTCTGTGTGTCATGACTTACCTCTATAATTCTCTCAAACTCCAGCTTACTGTTAGGTTCGAATGATCTAGACTTTGTCACCATGATTTTGTCTGGGAACAATATAACATGTCTTTGTCCTACCGTCTGTGTGTCATGACTTACCTCTATAATTCTCTCAAACTCCAGTTTACTGTTAGGTTCTGATGATGTGGACTTTGTCAACATGATTTTGTCAGGAAACAATATAACATGTCTCTGTCCAACCGTCTGTGTGTCATCACTTACCTCTATAATTCACTCAAACTCCAGTTTACTGTTAGGTTCAGATGATGTGGACTTTGTCACCATGATTTTGTCTGGGAACAATATAACATGTCTCTGTCCTACCGTCTGTGTGTCATGATTTACCTCTATAATTCTCTCAAACTCCAGTTTACTGTTAGGTTCAGATGATGTGGACTTTGTCACCATGATTTTGTCAGGAAACAATATAACATGTCTCTGTCCTACCGTCTGTGTGTCATGACATACCTCTATAATTCTCTCAAACTCCAGTTTACTGTCATGTTCAGATGATGTGGACTTTGTCACCATGATTTTGTCTGGGAACAATATAACATGTCTGTCCTACCGTCTGTGTGTCATGACTTACCTCTATATTTCTCTCAAACTCCAGTTTACTGTTAGGTTCAGATGATGTGGACTTTGTCACCATGATTTTGTCAGGAAACAATATAACATGTCTCTGTCCTACCGTCTGTGTGTCATGACTTACCTCTATAATTCTCTCAAACTCCAGTTTACTGTTAAGTTCTGATGATGTGGATTTTGTCACCATGATTTTGTCTGGGAACAATATAACATGTCTCTGTCCTACCGTCTGTGTGTCATGACTTACCTCTATAATTCTCTCAAACTCCAGTTTACTGTTAGGTTCTGATGATGTAGACTTTGTCACCATGATTTTGTCTGGGAACAATATAACATGTCTCTGTCCTACCGTCTGTGTGTCATGACTTACCTCTATAATTCTCTCAAACTCCAGTTTACTCAAAGGTTCAGATGATGTAGACTTTGTCACCATGATTTTGTCTGGGAACAATATAACATGTCTCTGTCCTACCGTCTGTGTGTCATGACATACCTCCATAATTCTCTCAAACTCCAGTTTACTGTTAGGTTCAGATGATGTGGACTTGGTCACCATGATTTTGTCTGGGAACAATATAACATGTCTCTGTCCTACCGTCTGTGTGTCATGACTTACCTCTATAATTCTCTCAAACTCCAGTTTACTGTTAGGTTCAGATGATGTAGACTTTGTCACCATGATTTTGTCAGGGAACAATATAACATGTCTCTGTCCTACCGTCTGTGTTTCATGACTTACCTCTATAATTCTCTCAAACTCCAGTTTACTGTAAAGTTCTGATGATGTGGACTTTGTCACCATGATTTTGTCAGGGAACAATATAACATGTCTCTGTCCTACCTTCTGTGTGTCATGACATACCTCCATAATTCTCTCAAACTCCAGTTTACTCTAAGGTTCAGATGATGTAGACTTTGTCACCATGATTTTGTCTGGGAACAATATAACATGTCTCTGTCCTACCGTCTGTGTGTCACGACTTACCTCTATAATTCTCTCAAACTCCAGTTTACTGTTAGGTTCAGATGATGTAGACTTTGTCACCATGATTTTGTCTGGGAACAATATAACATGTCTCTGTCCTACCGTCTGTGTGTCATGACCTACCTCTATAATTCTCTCAAACTCCAGTTTACAGTTAGGTTCAGATGATGTGGACTTTGTCACCATGATTTTGTCTGGGAACAATATGACATGTCTCTGTCCTACCGTCTGTGTGTCATGACTTACCTCTATAATTCTCTCAAACTCCAGTTTTCTGTTAGGTTCTGATGATGTTGACTTTGTCACCATGATTTTGTCTGGGAACAATATAACATGTCTGTCCTACCGTCTGTGTGTCATGACTTAGCTCTATAATTCTCTCAAACTCCAGTTTACTGTTAGGTTCAGATGATGTAGACTTTGTCACCATGATTTTGTCTGGGAACAATATAACATGTCTCTGTCCTACGGTCTGTGTGTCATGACTTACCTCTATAATTCTCTCAAACTCCAGTTTACTGTTAGGTTCAGATGATGTAGACTTTGTCACCATGATTTTGTCTGGGAACAATATAACCTGTCTCTGTCCTACAGTCTGTGTGTCATGACTTACCTCTATAATTCTCTCAAACTCCAGTTTACTGTTAGGTTCAGATGATGTAGACTTTGTCACCATGATTTTGTCTGGGAACAATATAACATGTCTCTGTCCTACCGTCTGTGTGTCATGACTTACCTCTATAATTCTCTCAAACTCCAGTTTACTGTTAGGTTCAGATGATGTGGACTTTGTCACCATGATTTTGTCTGGGAACAATATAACATGTCTCTGTCCTACCGTCTGTGTGTCATGAATTACATCTATAATTCTCTCAAACTCCAGTTTACTGTTAGGTTCAGATGATGTGGACTTTGTCACCATGATTTTGTCTGGGAACAATATGACATGTCTCTGTCCTACCGTCTGTGTGTCATGACTTACCTCTATAATTCTCTCAAACTCCAGTTTACTGTTAGGTTCTGATGATGTGGACTTTGTCACCATGATTTTGTCAGGGAACAATATAACATGTCTCTGTCCTACCGTCTGTGTGTCATGACATACCTCCATAATTCTCTCAAACTCCAGTTTACTCTAAGGTTCAGATGATGTAGACTTTGTCACCATGATTTTGTCTGGGAACAATATAACATGTCTCTGTCCTACTGTCTGTGTGTCACGACTTACCTCTATAATTCTCTCAAACTCCAGTTTACTGTTAGGTTCTGATGATGTAGACTTTGTCACCATGATTTTGTCTGGGAACAATATGACATGTCTCTGTCCTACCGTCTGTGTGTCATGACTTACCTCTATAATTCTCTCAAACTCCAGTTTTCTGTTAGGTTCTGATGATGTTGACTTTGTCACCATGATTTTGTCTGGGAACAATATAACATGTCTGTCCTACCGTCTGTGTGTCATGACTTAGCTCTATAATTCTCTCAAACTCCAGTTTACTGTTAGGTTCAGATGATGTAGACTTTGTCACCATGATTTTGTCTGGGAACAATATAACATGTCTCTGTCCTACGGTCTGTGTGTCATGACTTACCTCTATAATTCTCTCAAACTCCAGTTTACTGTTAGGTTCAGATGATGTAGACTTTGTCACCATGATTTTGTCTGGGAACAATATAACATGTCTCTGTCCTACCGTCTGTGTGTCATGACTTACCTCTATAATTCTCTCAAACTCCAGTTTACTGTTAGGTTCAGATGATGTAGACTTTGTCACCATGATTTTGTCTGGGAACAATATAACATGTCTCTGTCCTACCGTCTGTGTGTCATGACTTACCTCTATAATTCTCTCAAACTCCAGTTTACTTTTAGGTTCAGATGATGTAGACTTTGTCACCATGATTTTGTCTGGGAACAATATAACATGTCTCTGTCCTACCGTCTGTGTGTCATGACTTACCTCTATAATTCTCTCAAACTCCAATTTACTGTTAGGTTCAGATGATGTGGACTTTGTCACCATGATTTTGTCTGGGAACAATATAACATGTCTCTGTCCTACCGTCTGTGTGTCATGAATTACATCTATAATTCTCTCAAACTCCAGTTTACTGTTAGGTTCAGATGATGTGGACTTTGTCACCATGATTTTGTCTGGGAACAATATGACATGTCTCTGTCCTACCGTCTGTGTGTCATGACTTACCTCTATAATTCTCTCAAACTCCAGTTTACTGTTAGGTTCTGATGATGTGGACTTTGTCACCATGATTTTGTCTGGGAACAATATAACATGTCTCTGTCCTACCGTCTGTGTGTCATGACTAACCTCTATAATTCTCTCAAACTCCAGTTTACTGTTAGGTTCTGATGATGTGGACTTTGTCACCATGATTTTGTCAGGAAACAATATAACATGTCTCTGTCCAACCGTCTGTGTGTCATCACTTACCTCTATAATTCACTCAAACTCCAGTTTACTGTTAGGTTCAGATGATGTGGACTTTGTCACCATGATTTTGTCTGGGAACAATATAACATGTCTCTGTCCTACCGTCTGTGTGTCATGATTTACCTCTATAATTCTCTCAAACTCCAGTTTACTGTTAGGTTCAGATGATGTGGACTTTGTCACCATGATTTTGTCAGGAAACAATATAACATGTCTCTGTCCTACCGTCTGTGTGTCATGACATACCTCTAAAATTCTCTCAAACTCCAGTTTACTGTCATGTTCAGATGATGTGGACTTTGTCACCATGATTTTGTCTGGGAACAATATAACATGTCTCTGTCCTACCGTCTGTGTGTCATGACTTACCTCTATATTTCTCTCAAACTCCAGTTTACTGTTAGGTTCAGATGATGTGGACTTTGTCACCATGATTTTGTCAGGAAACAATATAACATGTCTCTGTCCTACCGTCTGTGTGTCATGACTTACCTCTATAATTCTCTCAAACTCCAGTTTACTGTTAAGTTCTGATGATGTGGATTTTGTCACCATGATTTTGTCTGGGAACAATATAACATGTCTCTGTCCTACCGTCTGTGAGTCATGACTTACTTCTATAATTCTCTCAAACTCCAGTTTACTGTGAGGTTCTGATGATGTAGACTTTGTCACCATGATTTTGTCTGGGAACAATATAACATGTCTCTGTCCTACCGTCTGTGTGTCATGACTTACCTCTATAATTCTCTCAAACTCCAGTTTACTCAAAGGTTCAGATGATGTAGACTTTGTCACCATGATTTTGTCTGGGAACAATATAACATGTCTCTGTCCTACCGTCTGTGTGTCATGACATACCTCCATAATTCTCTCAAACTCCAGTTTACTGTTAGGTTCAGATGATGTGGACTTGGTCACCATGATTTTGTCTGGGAACAATATAACATGTCTATGTCCTACCGTCTGTGTTTCATGACTTACCTCTATAATTCTCTCAAACTCCAGTTTACTCTAAGGTTCAGATGATGTAGACTTTGTCACCATGATTTTGTCTGGGAACAATATAACATGTCTCTGTCCTACCGTCTGTGTGTCACGACTTACCTCTATAATTCTCTCAAACTCCAGTTTACTGTTAGGTTCAGATGATGTAGACTTTGTCACCATGATTTTGTCTGGGAACAATATAACATGTCTCTGTCCTACCGTCTGTGTGTCATGACCTACCTCTATAATTCTCTCAAACTCCAGTTTACAGTTAGGTTCAGATGATGTGGACTTTGTCACCATGATTTTGTCTGGGAACAATATGACATGTCTCTGTCCTACCGTCTGTGTGTCATGACTTACCTCTATAATTCTCTCAAACTCCAGTTTACTGTTAGGTTCTGATGATGTTGACTTTGTCACCATGATTTTGTCTGGGAACAATATAACATGTCTGTCCTACCGTCTGTGTGTCATGACTTAGCTCTATAATTCTCTCAAACTCCAGTTTACTGTTAGGTTCAGATGATGTAGACTTTGTCACCATGATTTTGTCTGGGAACAATATAACATGTCTCTGTCCTACGGTCTGTGTGTCATGACTTACCTCTATAATTCTCTCAAACTCCAGTTTACTGTTAGGTTCAGATGATGTAGACTTTGTCACCATGATTTTGTCTGGGAACAATATAACCTGTCTCTGTCCTACCGTCTGTGTGTCATGACTTACCTCTATAATTCTCTCAAACTCCAGTTTACTGTTAGGTTCAGATGATGTAGACTTTGTCACCATGATTTTGTCTGGGAACAATATAACATGTCTCTGTCCTACCGTCTGTGTGTCATGACTTACCTCTATAATTCTCTCAAACTCCAGTTTACTGTTAGGTTCAGATGATGTGGACTTTGTCACCATGATTTTGTCTGGGAACAATATAACATGTCTCTGTCCTACCGTCTGTGTGTCATGAATTACATCTATAATTCTCTCAAACTCCAGTTTACTGTTAGGTTCAGATGATGTGGACTTTGTCACCATGATTTTGTCTGGGAACAATATGACATGTCTCTGTCCTACCGTCTGTGTGTCATGACTTACCTCTATAATTCTCTCAAACTCCAGTTTACTGTTAGGTTCTGATGATGTGGACTTTGTCACCATGATTTTGTCTGGGAACAATATAACATGTCTTTGTCCTACCGTCTGTGTGTCATGACTTACCTCTATAATTCTCTCAAACTCCAGTTTACTGTTAGGTTCTGATGATGTGGACTTTGTCACCATGATCTTGTCTGGGAACAATATAACATGTCTGTCCTACCGTCTGTGTGTCATGACTTACCTCTATAATTCTCTCAAACTCCAGTTTTCTGTTAGGTTCTGATGATGTAGACTTTGTCACCATGATTTTGTCTGGGAACAATATAACATGTCTCTGTCCTACCGTCTGTGTGTCATGACTTACCTCTATAATTCTCTCAAACTCCAGTTTACTGTTAGGTTCAGATGATGTAGACTTTGTCACCATGATTTTGTCTGGGAACAATATAACATGTCTCTGTCCTACCGTCTGTGTGTCATGACTTACCTCTATAATTCTCTCAAACTCCAGTTTACTGTTAGGTTCAGATGATGTGGACTTTGTCACCATGATTTTGTCTGGGAACAATATAACATGTCTCTGTCCTACCGTCTGTGTGTCATGAATTACATCTATAATTCTCTCAAACTCCAGTTTACTGTTAGGTTCAGATGATGTGGACTTTGTCACCATGATTTTGTCTGGGAACAATATAACATGTCTCTGTCCTACCGTCTGTGTGTCATGACTTACCTCTATAATTCTCTCAAACTCCAGTTTACTGTTAGGTTCTGATGATGTAGACTTTGTCACCATGATTTTGTCTGGGAACAATATAACATGTCTCTGTCCTACCGTCTGTGTGTCATGACTTACCTCTATAATTCTCTCAAACTCCAGTTTACTGTTAGGTTCTGATGATGTGGACTTTGTCACCATGATTTTGTCTGGGAACAATATAACATGTCTCTGTCCTACCGTCTGTGTGTCATGACTTATCTCTATAATTCTCTCAAACTCCAGTTTACTGTTAGGTTCTGATGATGTGGACTTTGTCACCATGATTTTGTCTGGGAACAATATAACATGTCTCTGTCCTACCGTCTGTGTGTCATGACTTACCTCTATAATTCTCTCAAACTCCAGTTTTCTGTTAGGTTCTGATGATGTAGACTTTGTCACCATGATTTTGTCTGGGAACAATATAACATGTCTTTGTCCTACCGTCTGTGTGTCATGACTTACCTCTATAATTCTCTCAAACTCCAGTTTACTGTAAGGTTCTGATGATGTGAACTCTGTCACCATGATTTTGTCTGGGAACAATATAACATGTCTCTGTCCTACCGTCTGTGTGTCATGACCTACCTCTATAATTCTCTCAAACTCCAGTTTACTGTTAGGCTCTGATGATGTGGACTTTGTCACCATGATTTTGTCTGGGAACAATATAACATGTCTCTGTCCTACCGTCTGTGTGTCATGACTTACCTCTATAATTCTCTCAAACTCCAGTTTACTGTTAGGCTCTGATGATGTGGACTTTGTCACCATGATTTTGTCTGGGAACAATATAACATGTCTCTGTCCTACCGTCTGTGTGTCATGACTTACCTCTATAATTCTCTCAAACTCCAGTTTACTGTTAGGTTCAGATGATGTGGGCTTTGTCACCATGATTTTGTCTGGGAACATTATTATATAACATGTCTCTGTCCTACCGTCTGTGTGTCATGACTTACCTCTATAATTCTCTCAAACTCCAGTTTACTGTAAGGTTCTGATGATGTGAACTCTGTCACCATGATTTTGTCTGGGAACAATATAACATGTCTCTGTCCTACCGTCTGTGTGTCATGACTTACCTCTATAATTCTCTCAAACTCCAGTTTACTGTAAGGTTCTGATGATGTGAACTCTGTCACCATGATTTTGTCTGGGAACAATATAACATGTCTCTGTCCTACCGTCTGTGTGTCATGACTTACCTCTATAATTCTCTCAAACTCCAGTTTACTGTTAGGTTCAGATGATGTGGACTTGGTCACCATGATTTTGTCTGGGAACAATATAACATGTCTCTGTCCTACCGTCTGTGTGTCATGACTTACCTCTATAATTCTCTCAAACTCCAGTTTACTGTTAGGTTCTGATGATGTAGACTTTGTCACCATGATTTTGTCTGGGAACAATATAACATGTCTCTGTCCTACCGTCTGTGTGTCATGACTTACCTCTATAATTCTCTCAAACTCCAGTTTACTGTTAGGTTCTGATGATGTGGACTTTGTCACCATGATTTTGTCTGGGAACAATATGACATGTCTCTGTCCTACCGTCTGTGTGTCATGACTTACCTCTATAATTCTCTCAAACTCCAGTTTACTGTTAGGTTCTGATGATGTGGACTTTGTCACCATGATTTTGTCTGGGAACAATATAACATGTCTCTGTCCTACCGTCTGTGTGTCATGACTTACCTCTATAATTCTCTCAAACTCCAGTTTTCTGTTAGGTTCTGATGATGTAGACTTTGTCACCATGATTTTGTCTGGGAACAATATAACATGTCTCTGTCCTACCGTCTGTGTGTCATGACTTACCTCTATAATTCTCTCAAACTCCAGTTTACTGTTAGGTTCAGATGATGTGGACTTTGTCACCATGATTTTGTCTGGGAACAATATAACATGTCTCTGTCCTACCGTCTGTGTGTCATGACTTACCTCTATAATTCTCTCAAACTCCAGTTTTCTGTTAGGTTCTGATGATGTAGACTTTGTCACCATGATTTTGTCTGGGAACAATATAACATGTCTCTGTCCTACCGTCTGTGTGTCATGACTTACCTCTATAATTCTCTCAAACTCCAGTTTACTGTTAGGTTCAGATGATGTAGACTTTGTCACCATGATTTTGTCAGGGAACAATATAACAGGTCTGCTGTCCTACCGTCTGTGTGTCATGACTTACCCCTATAATTCTCTCAAACTCCAGTTTACTGTTAGGTTCTGATGATGTGGACTTTGTCGCCATGATTTTGTCTGGGAACAATATAACATGTCTCTGTCCTACCGTCTGTGTGTCATGACTTACCTCTATAATTCTCTCAAACTCCAGTTTACTGTTAGGTTCAGATGATGAAGACTTTGTCGCCATGATTTTGTCTGGGAACAATATAACATGTCTCTGATGATGTGGACTTTGTCACCATGATTTTGTCTGGGAACAATATAACACATCTCTGTCCTACCGTCTGTGTGTCATGACTTACCTCTATAATTCTCTCAAACTCCAGTTTACTGTTAGGTTCAGATGATGTGGACTTTGTCACCATGATTTTGTCTGGGAACAATATAACATGTCTCTGTCCTACCGTCTGTGTGTCATGACTTACCTCTATAATTCTCTCAAACTCCAGTTTACTGTTAGGTTCAGATGATGTGGACTTTATCATCATGATTTTGTCTGGGAACAATATAACATGTCTCTGTCCTACCGTCTGTGTGTCATGACCTACCTCTATAATTCTCTCAAACTCCAGTTTACTGTTAGGTTCTGATGATGTAGACTTTGTCACCATGATTTTGTCTGGTAACAATATAACATGTCTCTGTCCTACCGTCTGTGTGTCATGACTTACCTCTATGATTCTCTCAAACTCCAGTTTACTGTTAGGTTCTGATGATGTGGACTTTGTCACCATGATTTTGTCTGGGAACAATATAACATGTCTCTGTCCTACCGTCTGTGTGTCATGACTTACCTCTATAATTCTCTCAAACTCCAGTTTAATGTTAGGCTCTGATGATGTGGACTTTGTCACCATGATTTTGTCTGGAAACAATATAACATGTCTCTGTCCTACCGTCTGTATGTCATGACTTACCTCTATAATTCTCTCAAACTCCAGTTTACTGTTAGGTTCAGATGATGTAGACTTTGTCACCATGATTTTGTCAGGGAACAATATAACATGTCTCTGTCCTACCGTCTGTGTGTCATGACTTACTTCTATAGTTCTCTCAAACTCCAGTTTACTGTTAGGTTCAGATGATGTGGACTTTGTCACCATGATTTTGTCTGGGAACAATATAACATGTCTCTGTCCTACCGTCTGTGTGTCATGACTTACCTCTATAATTCTCTCAAACTCCAGTTTACTGTTAGGTTCTGATGATGTGGACTTTGTCACCATGATCTTGTCTGGGAACAATATAACATGTCTTTGTCCTACCGTCTGTGTCTTGTTCTCATCTTCAATTGCTGCTATAGTTTCCTGAAAGTTTTAGATTTCCTTAATACAATAAGTCACAACTAGAGAACCATAGGAGCATGCTTTAGTAAAAGAAAACTTTGTATGGCACTCTTCTTTTTTAATAGGTGAATCTTAATTCATCTATCATCAACACAAAAGTTAAACTTTCTTTTAACTTTCATCAACACAAAAGATGAACTTTCCAACACAAAAGATGAACTTTCCTTGAACTTTCATCAGCACAAAGATGAACTTTACCTTAACTTTCATCACCACAAAAGATGAACTTTCCTTTTACTTTTATCACCACAAAAGATGAACTTTCCTTGAACTTTCATCAGCACAAAGATGAACTTTACCGTAACTTTCATCACCACAAAAGATGACCTTTCCTTTAACTTTTAAGTTTAAACATATTTATTTATCCTGGATTGGGAAACAAGCTTGATGCTTATATAAATTCCTCTCCAGCTAGCAGATTGCGAGTGTGGCCTTTGTAGCGGCCCCCATTGAGCCTACTCTTATCGAAATCTACAAAGGGGTCTTTAACGTGCATGGGGTATTGCTCTCCGCATACACGGGACAACCTTTTTTCGTCCCTTCCGAAGGACTAGCATCTCATCACCACAAAAGATGACCTTTCCTTTAACTTTCATCAACACAAAAGATGAACTTTCCTTGAACTTTCATCAGCACAAAGATGAACTTTACCTTAACTTTCATCACCACAAAAGATGAACTTTCCTTTTACTTTTATCACCACAAAAGATGAACTTTCCTTGAACTTTCATCAGCACAAAGATGAACTTTACCTTAACTTTTATCAACACAAAAGATGAACTTTCCTTTTACTTTTATCACCACAAAAGATGAACTTTCCTTGAACTTTCATCAGCACAAAGATGAACTTTACCTTAACTTTCATCAACACAAAATATGAACTTTCCTTAGACTTTCATTACCACAAAAGATGACCTTTCCTATGACTTTTGTCAACATAAAAGATGAACTTTCCTTTAACTTTCATGAACACAAAAGGTGAACTTTCCTTTAACTTTCATCACCACAAAAGATGAACTTTACCTTAACTTTCATCACCACAAAAGGTGAACTTTCCTTTAACTTTCATCACCACAAAAGATAAACTTTCCTTCAAATTTCATCAACATAAAAGATTAACTTTCATTATCACAAAAGATGAAACTTTCCTCTAACTTTCATCACCACAAAGATGAACTTTCCTTTAACTTTCATTAACACAAAAGATGAACTTTCCTTAACTTTCATCACCACAAAAGATCAACTTTCCTTCAAATTTCATCAACATAAAAGATTAACTTTCCTTTAACTTTCATCAACACAAAAGATGAACTTTCCTTTAACTTTCATCAACACAAAGGATGAGCTTTCCTTCAAATTTCATCAACATAAAAGATTAACTTTCCTTTAAATTTCATCAACACAAAAGATAAACTTTCCTTTAACTTTCATCAACACAAAAGATGAACTTTCCTTTAACTTTCATCAACACAAAAGATGAACTTTCCTTTAAATTTCATCAACACAAAACATAAACCTTCCTTCAACTCTATCAACACAAATATGAGCTTTCATTTGACTGTCATAGAAACAAGAATATGTTAAAAAGACATAATGCCCCATCTCACAACATTTGGAATGGACAGATGAACAGACCCAATCACTATATGCTCACCTATTTTCGTAGATGAGGCACATAAATTTTAAAGCTGACTTACATGTTTAAGTACAGGCCCCAATGTCTTCACATCTCCATCATAGCCCTGTATCCTGTCCAGTAGGACAATGTCTTCCATGTGACGACAGATCTCACTCAACATCTGTACAGCTGACATCAACCCAGAACAATCCCCTCCTGATTGGGCTGTCAGTTTGATCAAAGTCTGAAATGGAAACAAAGCGTGAACCATTATCACTGTCTAATTGTTAAAGTAACATAATATAACCAGATTTTTTTTGCATACACATCAACCCAGCACACTCCCTGCCTGATTGTGCTGTCAGTTTGATCAAAGTCTGAAATGGAAATCAAAATGTTAACCAATTATCACTGTCTAATTGCTTAAGTAAGAAAATGTATTAAAAACTTTGTGCATTAACATCAACCCAGAACAATCCCCTCCTGATTGAGCTGTCAGTTTGATCAAAGTCTGAAATGGAAATCAAAATGTGAACCATTTATCTCTGATTTACTATTAAAGAAAGAAAATGTAATTGGATAACAGATTTTGATATTTTAAGTGGCCTCAGCGATTATGGACTCACAACATCTACTGCATACGCGCCTCCAGTATTCAATATGCCATAAATTCAAGGACTTGGAAAATAACATATGCTTGAATGAAACAATTTTGTTTCCTTCAAAGGTTTGTCTACATTTGTGATCGTAGTCTAAAAATGTAAACCACAAAATGAAATTACATGTAACTAAAAATAGAGTGTCATAGTATTTTGATAATAAAACATAACATTTAGTCAATTCAACAATTTTTTGCAATGTGCAAAGCAAGACTAAAACTCACACTTTAAAGGTACAAGACTTGTTATGCATGAAATGCAGCATTTTTAAGTGACCAAAATATTTACCAACCCAATCCTTATTTTTTTCTATACTAAATTCTCCTAACCTTAAGAAGGTCAATGTACTCATGTATCCTCTCTAGAGGTCTGTTGAGAAGGTCTTCAAAGGCGCTGGCAGGGTCACCCAACAGGAGGCTAAACGTCTGTGAAAAAAAACATAACAAAATGTTATCAAAAATAGTATAATGACACTAAGAAGAGTTAATGTTGAAAAGGCAAACAATGTTTAATCTCCCGCTGAATAAGAACTTAAGAGTAAATTTGAAGAAAGATAGTACAGTGAAACTTCTCTAAACCGGACCCCCTGAAAACTGGCCACCCCTTTAAACTGGCCATTTCAAAAAGTCCCTGCAAAATTCTATTAAAATTCAATGTAAATTTTCCTCACAATACCGGCCACCCCTCCAAACCGTACACCGGCCACCTTTTTTAAACTTTCCCTTCATTAATCAAGTAATTTAAACCCCTGAATACTGGCCATGCAATCAATGCCACAGGCAATAAAGTTGTCAACACACAAGTTATAAAAGCAAATTAAAGAATTTTGAAGCCCTGCACAAGTCAATTTTAATTATTATATAAACAATTAATTTAAAATGATAATTAGAAGGATTTGCAGAATTAAAAATTGCACCTTTGTTAGTTATTGTGACATAATTTGATTATTCAAATATTTCTGTCCAAGCTGATCAAAATGTTTATAGGCAATTTTATCATGTAAATTGTAATTAATGAGCTGAAAATAATTAATGGTATGAAAAATAGTTTTTTAAAAATATTTTAAAACTTGATATGTTACATGTATGCATTTTAATTTATGCCAGACTGATAAAGTATTTTGCCAACTTACAAAATGAACCAAAAGTGTTGTCCATATTTTAAAACTATCTGATCTTTAAATACTCACTTTTTAAGCTTTACTACCAATCAGATTTAATATCAAAATGATAAGAATACGAAACCTTATTTTTAAATGTTACTGAGATTTCACAACGTATTAGACAAAGAATATACTTTATGAATTTAAGATCAATGTATTTTGATCATGGGTTGTAACATTTATGGACATTAAGGAGACACCCACAAAACCGGCCACCCCTCTAAACTGGCCATTTTATATGGTCCCTGTGGCGGCCGGTTTAGAGAAGTTTCACTGTATTTATCAAGAATATGCTAATGAGACAAGATACCCCATGGCACCCTCTCAACAAACTCTGTTTTACAATCACTGAACCAAGTTAAGTTGATGTAAGGGGTAAAATTTTATGGAAATCTTTGTAGCGTGTGTATAAAGTTTCATACTTCCTTCACAGCCTGGGAAATTTATGATTTATATTCACTTGCCTTAATCCTTGATTTTTTTTTCTATTAATCGGATACGAAATTCCTCCAAATTTTACATTCCCCAAAAAGATTTTGACTTGCCAGAGGCCAGCAGGATTATATGCAAATTTTGCAGACTTGGGCTTCATGGAAAAGTTAAACTTGATGGCAAACCATATTACTTTATTTGTAATAAACTTACCTCCATTAGAGCCTTTAGCTGGTCAGAATCTGGATTGTCCAGGATCTTGTCATGCTCCGATACAAATGGCACATATTCACTAAAGCTTGAATTCTGAAAAGTTAAAAAAGTATTTTTTGCTTAAAATTTGTTTTCACAAAATTTTCGCCAAAATATTCCCCATGTGAATGATTTATCATTTGTGTATAGAATATGAATAGTCTAACAATCGCCAAATTAGCCCCCAGGCAAATAGTTGGCTTGACAAAAATATTACCTCACAAAAATTTTCACGTATACAGCATATGCAGTGTTGTTAATATTCAATTAAAAGCTTTGCCGAGCACAGCATGATACAACCACAACATGTCAAACCCTGTAAGTTTAATGCCCAATATGGATAATCAATTGCTCTGGACACATGCAGCCTATAGTGGACTGACAAAGTTTTTTGACACATGCAGCCTTTGGTGGACTTTCCACCTACATTTCCCAAGGAATCCATTTTTTTTTTTCAAAAGCAAACCAATATTAATTACAGTTACAAAAATATTACACCTTTCCGCCCCCCAATCAATGGTACCGTCTACCTTTCAATTTAGCCCCTTTTGGTCCCAACAGCAATAAGGGAGGGTGGTCATATAATCAATCCTCAATTTTGCAGGTTACTACTTAATAAGAATGAATAAGCAAAAAAAAAAATCAGACAATAAAATGAAAGATTTGATTTTGGCCCCTTTTAGCCCCTTATTGCATAAATGAAAATAAGGGGATGCGAAAATTAATCCTCCATTTAGTATCCACTACTTGCTTCTTGACCAGAATTAAATTGCAAAAAAAAATCTAAATTGGATCAGAAATAAAAGTTACATTTTTTGCCCTTTTTTAGGCCCCTTATTTCTAAACTAAAATAGATTGGACCCCAAAAATCAATCCCATCCATCCTTTTATGGTAAGGAACTTCACTATTTAATTTCATAGCAATCGGATATATATATATATATATATAATTGATTTTTGGGGTCCCTCATTTTTTATTTAGAAATAAAGGGCCCAAAAAGGGGCAAAAAATGTAACTTTAATATCCAGTATATGTATTAAGGGTAAGGCATATCATTGTCATATTTCATAGCAATTGGCCAACCAGAACCAAAGTTATTGTGGGAACAAATAAAATATTTGAGTTTTTTGCCCTTTTTGGGCCCCTAATTTCTAATTTACCCTCTTTAACTACATGTGCTTATGCACATAATAATGAACTCATAATCTACAAACCTTTTTCATGAAAGCTTCTCCCAGTTTTTCTGTATCTTTAGAAGCTACAAGGAGACCAGGAAGCAAAGTTCTGGAAAATATAAAAATCAAAATTATCAATGAATACTCTGAACAAGTTCACATAAAAATTTTCCCAACTTCCCATTGAACTCTTTGTTGAAAGAGTTGAATCTCCACTGAATGATATCTGAGAGCAATGAAATTCTTTCATGTCAATCTCCATACGATGTACTTCCTTCATATAAAGTTTCATCCAAATCCATCAAGTTGTTTAGGGAGATTAGTACTTCTGGTTTATGTTGACGGATAAAGAGACAGACAGACAAACAAACAATGTCATGGTGATCCATGTTAACGGCAATTTGGGGCATTTTCCTTTGATATTTGCTGCTATGCATTAATGTTGCGCCTATATGTTCTTTCACATCAATTTATGAATGAAATTGCTACATCACCACCTACGCTAAAATAGATTCTTCATAAAATGAAATTACTAGGAAATAAGAAGTTGGTCATGAATAAATTGGTATTGCTGATAAAAGAAATATAAGACATTTTGTTTTTTAGATGGATTTTATCACGGCTTTATGTATCACGTACGCCCTACCGGGCTCGACTGATACTTGCCGTGATAAAATCTATTTCAAAAACAAAATGCCATACATTCCTTATATAACCCTCTAAACTTTGGGGGTATAATTATGTTTTACACAGTACAAAATAAATTCTAACAAATGTTTCAATATTTGCTTTAATATGGGCAACTTATGGCACACAGGGAGTCTTTATAAGCTTAGGATAGGTTTATAGATATTGTCTTTTTACTGTATACTTATTGATGGAAAGCTTTTTACGTATTTGAAGTTTAAAAATAATTTTTGTTTTGAAAATTATCTTATATTGTGTTAAAGATTTTAACCATAGAAAAGCATTGAGCAGATTTAGAATTTCTGCACATAGATTACAAATTGAAACTGGCCAGTTTACTAATACTCCTAGATCCCAAAGAATTTGTCAAAAATGTTCATCCGGAGATATTGAAGATGAAATTAATTTCATATGCTCATGTCAATTTCTTGAAGTTAAAAGAGCTGATATATTTAATTTGGTCTCAAACAAATATCATAATTTTCCAAATCTGAACACTCTTAATAAATCATTTTTTTACTTAGTTTGGAAGACACTCAGGTTTTAACTGTTGTAGCTAGAATTATCATTGACAGTAACATTTGATAAAAGGTGTGATTTTTGAAAATGGCTGTTATAAATTGGATACTATGTTTTATGTGTAAGTTGATTGTATTTGTTTAACTATCAATTATGTTCTTTCTCTCATTGTTGCAATCTCTTATTGCTCCTCGTGGGCTTCTGATCTGGAATAAAATGATGTTTATGTTTATGTTTATGTTTATACCTTTTATGAAATTGATACAGATTGGTCAGTCTTTCAAAGATATCATCTTGACATTTATCAGCAGTAGCTTTTGAGATGTTCCCTTCATTTACAGGTTCCCTGTTTGACTTTCTCCCTCCTTTGGTAGACTCTTTGTATGTGTCAATCAAATCTTTAAGGTCACAGATGTAGTCTGCTTCTGATTCTACCAAGTCCTTCAAAACTTTTCTATTTATAGAAATATAAAAACATCAAGTTACTCAATATTTAATCCAATGGGTCCATATGCAAAGGCCACAATTGCTCACTGCAAATGGGAGAGGTATGCACATAAGCATGTGGCTTGTTTTCCAATCCAGAATAAATTAATAAGATAAAACTAATACAAACTTTGGTAACAAATGAAAGAAAGTTTGGTGGATTAATATTCTTTAAATCAAAGTTGTTTTGTAGAAGGAGAATCAAAATGGTTAATGCATATTTTTTTTTTTTGTCAAATTTAATCTCTTTTGCAGGGGATACAGAATATTGAAAAAAATTTTGTTCCTCATGATTCAGTGAAAACAAGGAATTTATAACAATTGCTGATTCAGTATACTTCTGCTCCCCCAAAAATGAACTATGTTGGTAAACAGGAAGTAGATACCCAACAAACCTAATCTAATTCTCGTAATAAAAGACCTCATACTGAAGCCATATGTTCTACATTTCAAGCCACGGTAGTTTGTAGTTGCTTAGAAAACTGTTACTAAAGTTTTGTTGCAGACGAAAGGATGGACAGAAATACATCAGTACACCCCACTCTTCTTCAACAGTGGTATAATAAATCTTCACAAAAATAAGTTGGTTTACAGAACTTACTTTTTCCTCTCCTTGAGATCAGCTACACTCAGTTGTCTATCACCCTTTTTATATTGCAAGATGTCACCGCTTGATACAGTCTCAAGTATGTGAGGTGGAACATAACATATCTACATAAAAAATCATGTACATGTACTGGAAATATTTGTTGTAGGGGTTAGTTTTGCTTAAATTGGTGATATATAACATCAAAATATCATCAAAGTTAATATCTATACATAAATAGGTAATTAACTAGGAAAAACTGTTTTAGCGCACTAAAACGGATGTCTCCCCTTCCTAAATTTGCCAAAATAACATAATTTCAATCTTGAGGTCAGAAGTCAAAGTCACAATGACATACATTGTACAAAACATTGCTTAATAATGATGGATCTACATTCTAAAGCCCTATGTCAAAGGATAAATTAGTAATGGTGTGGAAGGGTTTGCATGTAAAATTAGCATGTATTTGACCTTGAAGTCACAGGTCGAGGTCATTAAGGTTGGCGACACATTGTTCATAAGATGACACACCATTATGTTAATAAAATAGTAAATTAGCATTTATTTGATCTTGAGGTCAAAGGTCAAGCTTATATGAAGGCCATTCTGGTCCGCAACACATCGTCTCATGGTGAAACATCCACATGTCAAATAACAAAGCCCTATATCAAAGGATAAAATGTTATGACCAGGACCCACTTTGCACACAAAATTATCATTAATTTGACCTTGAGGTCAAAGGAAAAGGTCATATGAAGGTCATTCTGCCACACAACACATCTTCTCAGGGTGATACATCTACATGTCAAATATTAAAGCCCTATGTCAAAGAACAAAAAAAAGTTATGGCCCAGACATGTTAATTTCCATATCATATCTTGTTCAACTTTAGAAACTTTATTCCGAGTAAATATTACAGCATCGCTCAATTTATATATTACATGTATGAGCTAAGCAATTGCAAATTTTACAGTGCATAATATTTGTTTACGTAACTATATATTATAGACTTGAAGATCGCAATGTAAGTGGGAGGTTTGGCGCCTTAAAACCTGGTTTAACCCACCATTTCGTTTGAAATGCCTGTACCAAGTCAGGACCATTGGGATCCACCAGTTCTCCGGTATGACTGATTCGTTTTTGTCATTTTCTCTGGACTTTGAGATTGATCATTCAAGTTCAGTAGTTTTGTTATTACCTTTATTTACATGTAAAATTAGCATTAATTTGATCTTGAGGTCAAAGGTTAAGGTCATATGAAGGTCATTCTGCCATACAACACATTGTCTCATGGTGATACATCCACATGTCAAATATTAAAGCCCTATGTCAAAGAACAAAAAAGTTATGACTCTGACTTACATTGCATGTAAAATTGCCATTAATTTGACATTGAGGTCAAAGGTCAGGTCATATGAAGGTCATTCTAGAATACAAAACATCTTCTCATGATGATACATCTACATGTCAAATATCAAAGCCCAATGTCAAAGAACAAAAAATATATGGCTCTGACATACTTTGGATATAAAATTAGCATCGAATTGACCTTCAGGTCAAAGGTCAAGGTCATTTTGATAAAGCACACATTGTCTCATGGTGATACATCCACATGTCAAATATTGAAGCCCTATGTCAAAGAACAAAAACAGTTATGACCCTGACTAACTTTGCATGTAAAATAAGCATTAATTTGACCTTGAAGTCAAAGGTCAAGGTCATATGAAGGTCATTCTGGTACGTGACACATTGTCTCATGCTGATACATCCATATGCCAAATATCAAAGCCCTATATCAAAGGATAACAAAGTTATGATCAGGACACACTTTGCATGTAAAATTAGCATTAATTTGACCTTGAAGTCAAAGGTCCAGGTCATATGAAGGTCATTCTGGTACGCGACACATCGTCTTATGGTGATACATCTACATGCCAAATATCAAAGTCCTATCTCAAAGGATAAAAAAAGTTATGGCCCGGACACGCTTTGTATGAGAAGAAGAAGAAGAAGAAGAAGAAGAATTAAAGTGCCATTTGTTCAGAGAACAAATGAGAGGTCTTTCCCGTAAAGTTGACCTATGACCTTTAACCTTTGTCTTAAAGTCAAGCTCTTTGATAACTGATAATAAATATATATATATTTACTATATTATCTGTAACCGTTTAAATGTTATATTCACATCAATAATGCATAGGATGAGGTTTTTTGCCGCCATTTTGAAATTACTCAACCGTAACATATATTTCTTGGCCTTAAATGATAGAGCTTGTCAAGACGGTCATTTTTCATACACATGTCTATTATACTATCTGTTACGGTTTTGAAGTTATTGGCAAAAAACCTGTTTCGCGAAAACTTGTTTCGGCCGCCATTTCGAAATCGCTCAACCGAATCATACACTTTTTGGACTCAAATTGTAGGTCATTTCAAGACAATCATTTTTTGTTCACATATTGTCTATACTATCTCTTACGGTTTTCGAGTTATAAGCAAAAAACCGTTTGACGGCCGCCATTTTGGCAATGGTAAACGCAAAAAAGTTTTCGATTGCATATTCGTAATCAGGACCCTCTAATCTACCTTGAAACCAAATTTCATCAAAATCGGACAACATTGACATTTTGCGCCAAGTTTGCGCCATACGCGCGCAACCAGGAAGTAAATTACAGCATTCTTTTTGCATGATAAATCATCATCAGGATGTAAGCTACCATTTTCACTAAACATAATCTTGATAACTATT
Organism: Arcuatula senhousia; assembly: GCA_963971305.1. Classification (NCBI taxonomy): domain Eukaryota; kingdom Metazoa; phylum Mollusca; class Bivalvia; order Mytilida; family Mytilidae; genus Arcuatula; species Arcuatula senhousia. The sequence goes on along the minus strand of OZ020317.1, from coordinate 8,412,769 downwards.
ACCGTTTCTGAGCTCACCTGATAACAAGGGTAAACAGCGTTTTGCGCTATTGCGCCGAAAATACAAATAATTTAGCGTCGTGTCCATGGCCTAGTCTATTCCTGGTAGTGCTGAGTAAGTGTGCAAAATTTCATGAAAATCGGTCAAGACACTTTTTCTACCCGACTGGAAGAAAAAAAAAAAGAATAATAATAATAATAGGCCGACGAAATACAATAAGGTCTTCCCTTTGGAAAGGGAAAGACCTTAATAAGAAGAAGAAGAACTGACACAAAAACAATATGTCTCCCCCTTCTGGGAAGGGGAGACATAATTAACAAACATAATTACATACCAGTGGGGAAGTCCCATTTTTGTGAATTACAAACTGGAACTCAATTAAACAACACCTTATTAGGTAATTGACTAGTCATTAATAGTGTGGAATTGAAACCAGTGCCTTAGACCACCTGGGCACTGAATCTTAAAATAAGAGGTGGGCATCTAAATAATAACATATATATGTCACAGCTTATCAGGCAAAAGACATCACCCTGAGTCCCTGACATATTTTTTAGGTTGAATTTTGGTTGAAACATCATTCAACCAAATAACAACCTAAAACAGACATTTTTTTCCGGACGTCAGAACGATTTTTAAACAAAAGGCTCCCAGGAGCCTGAATCGCTCACCTGGTCTTGATGTCAACCCTATGAAGACTTTTGTAGAGCTAAATGAGCTGAATGTTCTATTGGCCAAAAACACTATTTTTCGCCTTTAAGGGGCTGTTACCCCTATAAGGGGTCATCAGACAACTTAAACCCTATGGAGACTTTTGAAGAGCTAAATGGGATGAACATTTAAGCAAGCGACAGCTTTTCTTTATCTACAATAGTTTTCATTCTATAGGCCAAAAACATGCAAAAACGCTATTTTTCACCTTTAAGGGGCTGTAACCCCTATAAGGGGTCATCAGACAACTTAAACCCTATGGAGACTTTTGAAGAGCTAAATGAGCTAAACATTTAAGCAAGCAACAGCTTTTCTCTATCTGCAATAGTTTTCATTCTATAGGCCAAAAACACTATTTTTCGCCTTTAAGGGGCTTAAACCCCTTTACAGGGTCATCTGACAACTTCGACCCCATGGAGACTTTTGTAGAGCATTTTAGCAAGCAACAGCTTTTCTCTATCTGCAATAGTTTTCATTCTACAGGCCAAAAACAATATTTTTCGTCTTTAAGGGGCTGTAACCCCTATAAGGGGCCATCTGACAACTTCGACCCTATGGAGACTTTTGAAGAGCTAAATGAGCTGAACATTTATGCAAGCAACAGCTTATCTCTATCTACAATTGTTTTCATTCTATAGGCCAAAAACATGCAAAAACGCTATTTTTCTCCTTTAAGCGGCCATAACCCCTATAAGGGGTCATCTGACAACTTCGACTCAATGGGGACTTTTGTAGAGCTTTTGATGCTGAAGCAGTAGGGTGGCATCAGATTTCATCTATCTCTTATACTTTTTGATTTACAAGCCAAAAACAGTAGTCTGACCCTCCCTGGTCTATTTTTAGTAACGGCAGCCATGTTGTTTGGACGGCGGTCACCATTTGTGCAATCTTGGTAGAGGACATCCAATAGATGAAGTGTGCAAAGTTTCAAAGCAATCCCTTCAGTCGTTTCGGAGGAGAAAAGATAAGTTAACGACGACAACGACGGACGACGACAGACGACGACAACGACGGACGCCAAGTGATGGCAATAGCTCACATGGACCTTCGGTCCAGGTGAGCTAAAAGGAGGTGTGTAGTGAAAGTTCATAAAGTAGTTACATGTAGATAGTGTGAAGTTACAGATAATAGATGGAATACTTGAAATGTACCTACTAGACAATGAGAATTGGATGGAGGCATTTATCCCCAAAATTTTTATTGGTAGGTGGAAAAACAAATATCTAATCCAATTTTATACCTTTGATTGGTCCTTTAATGATTTGACCAGCCAATGAGAAGGCTGTGATCTGTCAATGACTTCAATTATCTCCCCTGCCTGAAGATCAATGTTGTTATCTTTGTCATGGTAATCAGTGACAACCTCATACTTCCTCGAGAAACATTCCTGAACAATCAAAAATATCTTAAGAAGATTGTCTTTTGAGTTTCTTAGTATCTCAATTTTAAGCCATTAGCATAATTCACATCAGATTTTTAACTAGAATGGTAGTCTTCAATGGAAGACTTATGTCCCTTGCATCCTAAAATATTGTGTAAACAGGAAGTAGTTGAGTTATGGCCATAAAATCGCATAACACCATAAAGTACTATAGGAGAAACCTACATGCCAAATGTCAAGAGGCTGTGACATGTAGTTACCTGGAAAACTGTAACACAAGACGATACTCCCATATGTCGCTTTGCAATACATTGATGTTGCCAAAATGATGTGCCTCTGACAAAATAATCTTTGTAGAGATTAGCCATAAGGCCAAAAAAAAATATATGTCTGTTTCGGGTTTCCCGACCGACCCTATTTTTTCCGCCGACCCTACATCATTTTTTTCAATTAAAAAAAAAAAAAATCGTCGTTCGTTATTTTCTGACGCTTCCCGTCGTTATTTAGAGAGACCTCTTCACTGTCGTTCGTTGTTTTTTGACGCTTCCCGTCGTTATTTAGAGAGACCTCTTCACTGTCAGTAAAACGTTTTTATTTTACATTTTTACTCTTTTCCCGTAATGCGTCAAAACGATCTCGATTAAAAACAACATGGAGGCAACCAGTGTTAAATTAAATTTTTTAATATCAATTTTGATTAAAGAACAGTCATTCAAGTCTCAATTTATCTATTTTAAGTTGTTTTTATATTGACAATATAAAGTTTGTTGGATAGATGCCTTGGTTAGAATCAGCTATCTATTATAAATTGACCATGAACTGCTAGCATCACTAATATTTATGAAAACGAGGTAAGAACACATTTAAATAATATGAAAAATCAACACCCAAAAAAAATAAAATAAAAAAATAAAATAAAATGAAATGCCTACCGACCTACCCTATTTTTGGAGAGGATGAAACCCTAAACAGACATATATTTTTTTTTGGCCTAAGATAGATAGATGAAAGTTTTGATTAATATTGATGAAAGGACTTTAAATCTTTGGTTGCTTCAAGAAAATTTATTCAAGGTAAATCATTGCATATACATTGTAGAATGATAGATGTTTTTAAAAAATTCCATTCCAGATTTTAAAATAACAACACTTTAGAAATGTCATATCATCATGATCATGTTCAATCATTCAAATCATATTGAGCACTGTGGCTGTGGATTCATTTATTTTTGTGGGTACCAAATTTTGTGGATTGTTGAAAAAAAAGCCACTTTGTGGGTTATTAAATTTGTGGTTCTAAAGTTTGCAGAATGCAAAGCAATGTAAAATTTCCTTTTTGTGGGGAACCAAATATTTTATGGATCAGCCCCACCCACTAAAATTGATGCCCCACGAAAAATAATGAAACTTCAGTATTACAAACTTTGGTTCCTGACTTTAAACTCACATCAGATTCAGACATATCCATCTGAAGCATAGGAGCCATAGGTCTCTGGTCTGCCTCTGTCAGTGTGCTGTCTGTAGGTCTGTTTCCTTGATCGTGTAACTTGCTGTCATTTTCTCCAACATTATTTTCGCCATCTGCAGTGTCAGCTGAAATGAAAAATGTTAACTTACTAACAAGTCATTCAAAACTGCATTACAGAATAAAGAAGGAATGTGTCCATGGGATAGGATGTTCCATGGACAGTAAGTAGGAACATAACAGGAAATAGAAGACCGACAGGTCTGAAAGTTGCTTATTAAATACAGTTTGTCATACTAAACCATTCTACTGAGTTTCAATTCATTCTCATGTACGGTTTCTGAGAAAAGTTTGATGGAAATTTTCATGTGAATTTTTATCTCTACCCGGAAGTAAATGTTCGACAGGTCTAAAAGTTGCTTAGATGTACAGTTTGTCATACTGAGCCATTCAACCAAGTTTCAAATCATCTCATGTATGGTTTCTGAGAAAAGAAATTCGTACAGACAGATGGACAGAAGTCTCATGACATGTCATCATGGGAGCATCAAAAAATTTAATCAGTCTATACAAATTTAACTTATGTTGAAACAAATTTTAATGACATGAAAAAAATAGTTCATACAGTCATTATAAGTTTATCAGGTTCTTAAAACATTTTGTTTTGGTTCAATCTTATTTTGAATTTGTACACCTGGGTAACACAAAACTTGTATGTTGAGTAACTTGTTAACTGTTTTAGTGAAATGTACAGCTTTGTGTAAGACTACTTTAAAAGTTATCTGTCATTAACTGTTACATGATTTATGATTTTTAATTGTATTCTGGATATTGTATAACAGATCATTTCCATACTGTTTTAATTTTTGCAGGTCAATGGGAAAAATTAATCTTGTGAAAATAGCTATCTAATGCAAGTCATATACAAACACATTCACAAACCACAAAAATGAAACCCACAATTTTTTTTCATATGTTACGATAAAAAAAACTTTGAAAAATTAACCCTCGCAAAAATAACCCGCTATACACAAAAATGTACAATTAATCTAATGTTCTAAGTGTTACTAGACCTCTCAGTACCCTTTATACCTTGGTTATTGACTGATACTGTGAACTGTACTTGATTGACCCCCACATTATTAGCAGCTCTACACATATATATCCCACAATCCTCTGCTGCAGCAGGGGAGATAACCAACTCTGTGTTTCCATGGAGATATTGGATCCTGTCATCTGGCTGAAGCCTACTTCCATTCTTTAACCAGGTTATTTCTGGTACTGGTTCTCCTGCATAAATCAAAAATAAAAAACATAATCATTGCTTCCTTTCCTATACAATCCATTTTCCACCGAAAACAGAACAAAAGAATTTCACTCTTCTATCAAACGAGTTAGAAAATTGATTGGAGTTTGTTTATGCTGTTGTCGTGGGCTTAAACAAGATATCAAATTACATTTTAAATCAAAGTTCTTTTTAAAATTGTATATCTCATTTATTTGATGACTTACATTGGCAACATCACGATAAAAAATGGTTTACTCAGCTTTTTTGGTCAATAGGTGGGTGTTGTTTTATTGTTTAGAAATACTTGTTTCATATTGACAAAATTGTGTAACTTATATTGCAATGACTGGCAATACCATTTGCTTATACTAACTTGAACTAATGTAATTGTGGAGACACTTAAGTTAAAACAGATATCTATGATGACAATGAAATGACAATGACAGCAACAAGGACCACAACAATGATAGCTATCATCCCATGTTACATTAATTTAAATCAGTATCATGCAGCAGCTAAGTACAACACCAATATTTTGCTGATTTAATGACTGAGCAAAATACAAACCTGTGACTTCACACTTTACTCTAACATCTAGTCCTTCTGTTGTATCAATGTTAATTGGTGATTGGACAAACTCTGGTACTTTACTACAGCCATTTCTGAAACAAATTATACAATCTTTAACAATAAACAAAAGGCTCCAAGAAGCCTTAATTGCTCACCTGGTCCTGACCTTAAGCCATAAGAGTATCTTCTTTAAGGGTCACCTAGCTGACAACTTTTCTTTCTCTACAATAGTTTTCAATCTATGGCAAAAACATGAAAAAAACCCACTTATTTTGACCTTAAAAGGTGCATAAACCCTATTTGACAAGTTCCATCCAATGGAGATGATCCACATACACTTTTTTCAACCTCTAAAGGACTATAACCCAATAAGGGATCATCTGACAACTTCAACCAAATGGAGACTTTTGTTGAGCTTAATGCGCTAAACATTTAGACAAGAAACAGCTTTTCTCTTACGCACTCTATCTAAAATAGTTTTAAGGTTGTGCTCTTATATATACCTAAGGTAGAAAAAGAAGGGGGTACTATAGTAACAGATCCGTTTGATATTTTGAAGGAAGTAAAATCTTTATGAAAATTTGTACACTAATAACAACTCTACTTGTACAGTAGATGATTTAAATCAAACTTTGAACAATATGGACTTTACTAAGTTAACAGATGAGGAAAAATTGCTTTTGGAAGGGGAGATAACTTTAGAAGAGGCCTTTAATGCTCTTAAGAAAATGAAAAATAATAAGACACCTGGATCTGACGGATTTTCCACAGAATTCTTCAAATTTTTCTGAAAGGATTTGAAACATTTTGTTGTAAATTCTTTGAATTATGGTTTAAACAAGGGTGAACTTTCTGTAACTCAGAAACAGGGCATTATTACTTGCTTGCCTAAAGAAAATAAACCTAGACATTTCCTGAAAAACTGGCGACCTATCTCACTTCTTAATACTGTTTATAAATTGGGGACAACATTAGATTGATATATGATATTCTACAATACACAGAGGAACAAGATATCCCAGGGCTATTGCTATTAATTGACTTTGAGAAAGCTTTTGATACTATTTCTTGGGACTTTTTGTTAAGCGTATTGCAATTTTTCAACTTTGGTGATTCATTTATTAAGTGGGTCAAAGTATTTTACACCAACATTAGCTCTGCTGTCGTACAAGGTGGGATTTATCAAACTTTTTCCAAATTGACCGGGGATGCAGGCAAGGCGATCCATTGTCTCCATATCTTTTTATTTTATGTGCAGAGATTTTGGCCATTAAGATTAGAGGTAACAAGGATATCAGTGGTATTAATGTTACTCAAGTAGAACATAAGTTATCACAGTTTGCTGACGATACATCATTGTTATTAGATGGTAGTGAGAAATCACTACAAGAAACATTATTAGAACTAGATTGGTATGCTGAGATATCTGGACTCAGAATAATTTTTTCTAAAACACATGTGGTTTGGATTGGTAGTACATGTAGTAAGAAATATAGTAATGATGTGTTGTGTCAGGATAGAAATCTATCATGGGGAACCACCAAATTCAAACTCCTTGGTGTGCACTTTGATGTTAATTTAGAGAATATAATGGATTTGAATTACAAGGATAAATTAAGTCAGATTAAAAAGATGATAAATACATGGTCAAAGAGAAATCTGACAGCTATTGGCAGAATATCAGTTGTTAAAACTCTTATTCTTCCTATTCTTAATCATTTGATTATGACATTACCAAATCCAACTGATGATATGGTAAAGAAGATTGATGACCTAATATATCCCTTCATATGGAATTCTTCTGTTCATAGAGTGAAAAAAGAATTATAGTAATGGAGGCTTGAAAATGATCAACTTGTCTGCTTTTATTTTGGCATTGAAATCCACATGGATTAGAAAGATATATCTTAGAAATTGCAACTGGTCAGACATTTTATTTGCCATTTCCAATTTAGAACAGGGAAAATTGTTAAAATTTGGAGCTAAATATGTAAAGAGTAAAAATATCAGAATTTCAAACAAGTTTTGGCAAGATGTATTTGGGACACCATAATAGAAAAAGAGAAGGACAATAGTTGGGAATATTTTCTAAGTAGCCCACTCTGGTTTAACAAATTCATTAAAATTGAAAATAAATTTTTTTTTTATGAGGACTGGTTTAACAAGTAAATCTGTGAGCTAATGCTCACTAGTGATACCCCTGCTCCCCAAACTAAGCCACACATACAAGTTTAAATACTCCTTAAACAGGATTTGGTTGACCTAGGAACATAAAATCGCTTTACAACATATGGGACTATAGGATAAAGCTGTATACAAAATATCAGACACCTATCTCATGTAGTTGCTTGGGAAACTGTGACGGAAAATTTTGCATTTATGTCCATTATGTGTAAAAACCTAAGTATTTGGTAAACAGGAAGTAGACTACCTAGGAGCATAAAATCAGTATATACCATATGGTACTATAGGATAAAGCTGTATACTAAATATCAGACCTCTATCTCATGTAGTTGCTTGGGAAACTGTGACGGAAATTTTGCATTTATGTCCATTATGTGTAATAAAAAGCTTCGCTGAGCGCAGCATGATACGACCGCAACATGTTGAACCCTGTACGTTTTAGGCCCAATATGGATAGTCAATTGCTCTGGACATATGCAACCCATGGTGGACTGACAAAGGTTTTTGACACATGCAGCTTTTGGTGGACTTTCTAAATTCACATTTTAAAAGGAATTATTTTTTTTCCAAAGGAGATCAAAATCAGACCACAAATAAATAAGTTTCGATTTTGGCCCCTAATTTCATAACAGGGGAAAAGGGGGGGGTGCAAAAATTAATTCTCAATTTTGTATCCACTATTTGACAAGAACAAACATGCATAAAAAATTTTCAAAATTGGATCACAAGTAAAAAAAATTCCATTTTGGACCCTTTTAACCCCTAATTACATAATAAGGGGGAAGAGATGGGGGTAGCAAAAATTAATTCTCAATTTTGCATCCGCTATTTAACAAGAACAAACATGCAAAAAAAAAATTTCAAAATCAGTCCACTAATAAAAATGTTTCGATTTTGGCTCCTTTAAGGGCCGTAACCCCTATAAGGAGTCATCTGAAAACTTCGACCCTATGGAGACTTTTGTAGAGCTAAATGAGCTGAACAATTAAGCAAGCAACAGCTTTTTGCTATCTGCAATAGTTTTCATATTATAGGGCAAAAACATGAAAAAATGCTATTTTTCACCTTTAAGGGGCTGTAACCCCTACAAGGGGTCATCTGACAACTTCGACCAAATGGAGACTTTAGTAGAACTTTTGATCCTGAAGCAGTAGGGTGGCATCAGATTTCATCTATCTCTCATACTTTTTGAATTACAAGCCAAAAACAGTAGTCTGACCCCCCTGGTCTATTTTTAGCCACAGCGGCCATGTATTTTGATGAATCAGAACTTGAAACACATCTATAGTGCATGACACCCTATTGATCAATCATACCAAGTTTCATTGAATTCTGTTCAGTAGTTTCAGAGGAAAAGATTTTTGAAAAAGTTATTGTAAGAACAAACTAAAAGTTGCAATTTGGCCCCTTTTGGCCCTTAATTTCTAAACGAAAAAAGGGGGGACTCCCAAAATCAATCCCATCCATCCTTTGATGGTAAGAAATATCATTGTCAAATTTCATTGGATTTGGATAACTAGAACTAAAGTTATCGTGTATACACTAAAGTTAACAGACGACGACAACGACGACAACGACAACGACGACAGCATCATACAATTATACGTCCGCAAATTTTTTGCGGTCGTATAAAAAGTCAATTTTTTGGGTGTGGCCCTTTTTGACCCCTCATAGCAATGTAACGGTGCAAGATATATCAAAACTGTTGTTACATTTTGAATTTATTGAGGAATACAATTAAAAAAGAATGATCAAAATCGGATGAAAATTTAACATTCTACAGACATTTTGTCAATACACCCATTTTAGTCCCTTTTGGCCCTTTTTTCTGAAACGGTAAGGGCCAGAAACCCCAAATTCAATACCAACCTTCCTTTAGTGGTAACAAACATCATATAAAAATTTTAAACAATAGGTTCATTACAACTCAAGTTAATTATCGCACGGAAACCAAAGTGTCTACAGACAACGACATCGCCATAACATAATACGATCGCAAAAATTTGTGGTCGTATAAAAACTGCAATTTTCCCCTATGTTCTATTTTTAGCCATGTCAGCCATGTTTTTTCGCAAATCAAAATACAAACGATAGTTTTGTAGCACTAATGCCAAGGAACACTATACAAAGTTTGGTTGCAATTACACTTATTGTGTTAAAGGAGTTAAAGATTTTAATACAATGAATAAAGACTGCAAAAATGTTCAATTTTGACGTTCTAAGGGGAATAACTTCTAAAACAAGACCAATCAATGTCTGGCCCTGTGTAGCATGGCCAAATGTGAAACCCTGTACGTTCTAGGCCCAATATGGACAGCAATAGTTTTTGACACTTGCATCCTAATGTGGACTCACAAAGCATATTTGTCACATGCAACCCAATTTATAGAAATGAAAATATTTAACCCTTACCATGCTGACTTGTTTTTCAGATATTTTGTCTGTATGCTGAATTGTTTTAAGAAAATCAATAAAATTTGACATCTGCCAATCAATGTTTTGTAAAAACAACAAAAAAAGACATACAACCTTAATAGTTAGGGAAAAGGATTAAAAGATACCATGTGTTATTTTTGTAGTAAATTGGTTGCTATGGTAACACCGTTGCCATGGTAATGGCCTTGGAAACACACATTTTTTCTAAAAATTGGTAACTTTTCTTAAATTGCAAGCCATAATAGCACCCCTTACTTGTTTTAATGTAATGAAACATTATATATATGTTCTTTAGACACCTTAAAGATAATTTGTACCTTTTAACCTCAGAGAAATCACTCAAATTAAACATTTCGTATATGAAAAAAAAGGTATATATAGATCAATTTTTTACATTTTTTATAAAGTTGTCTAATTATATATATTTACATGTTTATTCAATTTTGGAGAAAAAAGTTTAAGATTTTGCATGATAATTTATTTAAATATTGTGCATTTTGCTATGATATAGATTTTTTATAACCAGCTTATGGCAAATACTGTATATAATCATGAAACCCATGCCGCATAATAAACTATTCTATCTTTTTATTTACTTTAATACTTACTTTAAAACTATTTTTTTCATGATTAACCTGGACAGCTGTTCCTTCATTTGAAGACTTTTTTCACTTTGTAGTGACGACATTCATATAAGTTTACATTATTTTATACATACCAAATGATAATCAACACTACCTATATATATGCATTCAAACCTTCACTATACTTGAGAAAAAAACTCTTTCCTCCTTCTTGTTTTTTAAATTCAATTGTTAGTTTTGGGGTTTTTTTTTTGGGTTTTTTTTGTATTTTTTTAAATAAGAACCTGTTTATTGATTTGTTACTTAAAAGTTTTCAAGCATGTGACTGTCAATACAAAATTCTTATGTTGAAAGTGTGATACATGCTAAAATTAGCCAAGATTTTTTCATTTATACTGAAGACTAGAATATTACCCGAGTAGCTTAGTTAACTAATGTCATGAACAATTGATGAACATGATGAATGTTGTATTTTTTTTCCTTTTATAATTGAATTGTTGTATGTATATATATTTATGAAAATTCACAATATAACAACCAGATTGTATAAAGTTTCATTAAAATATAAGTGGTGTAGGAGTAGCAGGTAAGAAATGTGAATCTTCAAAAACATTCAGAAGCGGGGAACACTGAGCTCTATCCCTAGTATTGCCCAATATTTCAAAACGAATCATTTGGAAGATGAATTGTATTACATGAGCATTAAAATTGATACATCAAATTGTTTTCAAGTTTATTCTTCCTCCTCTGGTTGATTGGTAGTTTTCCATCGTTTGTAAGCAAGACAATATTCCTGGCAAGTATGAAAGAACTTGAAGCATGGCTCAAGACAGAGAGAAACATTGCAGTCCTTACATTCAAATCTAGTCTCATGACCTGGGCGCTTCCTTTTGTTAGCACTTAGGTCTGCACTGCTTCTCTCTGCCTCATTACATACTTTACACAAACGTGCAATATTGCTTTTCTTTCCTGAGCCATGTATCTTAGTGGCAAAGTGCCGACCTGTTAACCGTTCTAACTGTTGCGGAGTTTTAATTGGCCTGCCAACCCTTACAACATTGTCAACTGGATTGTTCTCAATAAGTTCATTCACCAGTTTCTTTCTAAATGACCTATGAGTGACATTAGAGTTTGGATTGTCAGACTTAAACAGGATGTAGGAATCAAGCACCGCAACAGCCAGAACATGAAAAATCACCTTCTTCCACCATTTAAATGACTTTACTATATTGTTAGTATATGCAATCATTTGATCTGATCTATCAACTCCACCCATGTATTTATTATACTTTAACACCATGTCCGGCTTCATTATGTTAGCATCGGTGACAACATCTCTACGACGTGAGGCTGATAGATCAGATCCATGTATGGTTGATAGCATGTACACAGGCTTTCCATCTTGAAATTTCAAACATTCAAGAGGTCCATTGTTCATTACTGCATTATCACCACGATTGTTTAACTTTTTATCTTTTAAACCTTGAGGAATACCACGGCGATTAACACGTACAGTTCCAGTAGCAGTAGTGCCTAGTTCATACAAGTCCCAAAACAGTTGTGGGGAGGAATAGTAATTGTCACAATATAGACTATATCCTTTAAGAAATAACCCCCTTAAAAGGTCCATCACGAGGTCATAAGTTGCTCCATAGACACTTGGGCCGACTTGAGACTTTCCCGTGTACAATTTAAATTTGGATACATAGCCATTGGTGGAGTCCGACAACATATAAACCTTTATTCCGTACTTAACTGGTTTGTCAGGGCAATACACTTTAAAAGAGAGATTACCTCGCCACGGAATCATACCTTCATCCAAAGAAATGCATTTGTTTGGTGTGTACGTGGAATAAAGCCGGTTATTGACATTTGCATAAAGAGAGCCAAGTTTAAACAAAGGGTTGTGTCCTTGCTGTGCACGCGGTATATATAGGTCATTGTCAGCCAAGTGGAAAAATGAGGTTATAAGCAGGAAACGGTCACGGGACATTGTAGCAGGGAAAAAGGGAGTTGAGGTAACAGGATCAGTGCTCCAGTATTCATTGATGTCTGACTGTGAGATGAGACCCATAGCAAAAATTAGGGCTAAGTAGCGTTTCAGCTCAGCAGCTGTGGTGTCCACCCACTTGCGAAATCTGGAATGCTGCTTAAGGTTTTGGTTGGCATTTAGATACTGGCTTGCATAGCGATTTGTTTCAGTGGCCATTTCATCAAAATCATTATCATTGACAAATAGGTTGAAATATTGCAAAGGAGTTGCATTGTCAGGAATGTGTGGCCTCCTGCCAGGATTTTGGGAAAACTGGGGTGTTTCATGAAGAGCGGGACGTCTACCATTTGTCCAGTTGTCAGCATCAAACAAGTCATTTCTATCATTTAAATCAGTATTGTTCTCGTCATTGTCACTTTCATCTGAAAATCCTTCAAATTGCTCTTCATTTTCACTGTCAGTGTCAGCAAATATTTCGTATATGTTTTGATCATCAAAAGCCATGGCAGAGGCCATGATAGAATGAAAGAAAATCAACCACCCCCCTTTTTAAAGATTTCAGTGGACAGACAGTGAAAATGATGAAGAAAACGTCGAAAAAAATATTTAATAGTAACAAATATTTATCATGTTTGGTTGCCTTTATGTTAAATATTAGTAATAAACACGATTTTTATATAGAAAGCAGACGACACGAAAAATATTATCTACCGGTGCAAGTCACGTTTTACTTCCGGCTAAATACCCTAAATGCGAGTCGGTTTTTGCAAAGTTTAGCCAATGACAACATATTTCGACATTACCAATCTTATATTCTATACCAAGAAAACCCTATTTATTTATTATGCTATTCAAAACTTTACTAGTAGTCGTGGGAATCAAGATTTATTTCTGCTGAAAATCGCTGTCTGTGTGTCCATTGTTGATCTTCTTTCGGAACGCCTCATTTTTAGTAATCTCCATTTCCCGGTTGATTGAAAATGATTTTTAAAAACGTATTTTAAGACCACAAAACGATGAATTAGTTTAATTTTGATTTTAGATATTAGTAAAATACCCTTTTAAAAGTTAAATATGTTTTTATTTTAAAAGAAAGTTGTTTTACGAGGCTTTCACTATTTTTAGATTCATGACTCATGTGGAAAGGGAAATAACCTTGCGGGGGAAAAATAAAACTAATTTGCGCAGCGATTTTTCGTAAAAAACATTTAAAACCACCTGAAACTTGTTGTTTTCAATAATATAAATTAATATTCTTTAGTTTTCTGTTATCAGAATTTAAAAAGATGGGCGATTTTTTACAAAACATTGATTGATCTATTTGCGGTCATACTAATCAACGCCCGAGGGCGCCCGAGGAGGTATCTAGCGCCCGAGCGGAAAAATTAGCGCCCGAGCGATTATTTTTTAAGCCAAAATGACTAAAACTTGATAAATTATGTTGTTTCATCGTCTATATTCAATAAAAGACGTGAGTAAATCGGAGCCATAAATTTTCGAAAAAGGGGGGAAACAAAGAATCTCTTTTCTTGCATTGCGGAACATGCAGAATACACTGTCATCTATGCAGCATCGGATGTGATTCCTGCGGTACATGGTACAATCTGCAGTGTGAAAATCTAACATTGGACGAATTTGATGTTTTTGCGACGAACAAAAATCTGCAATACACATATGCAATGGATGCTTCAGCTTGAGATGCATCAGCTTTGAAAAGACTGACGGAGGTGAGAAAAATTCTCCAAAAGTTTAACAAAAATCAAATAAATTTTTGTCTCTCCTTATAGTCTCCTACATGTTTTAGTTTTTATTTTTTTATTTGTTATTGCTTTTTGTGCACGGTCATCATTTTACATAGTACTAACGCCGCCTGGTCTAAAAATTATATGATATGAACTTATTAACAGTGTGGTCATTATAAAGTGATTAACAATAGTTAATCTAATTAACAACAGTAAATTTGACATTTATTATACCAACATAGGTCACGCTCAAATATTAATCCAATTTAATTTGATTAATTATATTACTGATTGATATTATAATAATTATAATAATAATAATATAATCGAGGAGGTGAAAAACAACCTTTTTAAGAAGTTTATGAACTTAACAATGAGTTCGATCTTCGACATGTACACATCAGTAATGGAAATTCCAACTCAGACCTCCAAACCCTTATCAACACCGCCGTCAAAGACGGAATGGAATTAAAATAGGACTTTTCCGTGAACAACGGAAAAGTAGAAGTCAAGATGACTTGGACGCCGACTGAGAAACCACCTAGTCCTAAAACATAAGACTTCGTATGGGGCACGACGTTTTTCATTTGGATATTTTATATGTCTCTGCCGCAACCATCCCGACTCCTCTTTTCGAGGATACTAGGAAGAAGAACATCCGGCAACAATAGACATACAAAACATAGTAGAATGTTTGAACATCAAAGGATCACAAATTATGCATGCCTTTACGTCAAGCTAATACAGTATAAGTGTTTCTTTGTGTGTTCTTGTTGTCTAAGAAATTTCGGACTTTTGATATTCGGAAGTCAATTTGGTATCTCTTTTTGTGATACTTATGATAATGTGTCTAAAATACATCATCATACAAAAAAAAAAAACAAAAAAAAAAAAACAACAACATATTTTTTCTCCATTTGGCGAGTAACAATAAGGGGGGGGGGGTATCCTAATTTTTTTTTCTTATTGTTACTCTTCAAATTCCTGACGAAAAAGGTGCCGTATCCGTAAACCGTTTCCGATTTTAGTGAAGGGGGTAACAATAAAAATTTTTTATTGTTACCCGTAGAGGGTAATCGTAGCCAGTCCGTTTTTAATTCATAATGCTGTGATTTTCCAGATTTTTATTTCATGAATCTATGATGCACCATCCATGAACATTTTAAGTCAAAAGGTTACCTTTTGCTTAACTTCACAATACTTACGTATTTTTTGTCAAAACAATTTCTATTCTGTTTGTTAAGGATATTGTTGCTGAATAAATTTTAATCACACTTGAACTGGAATGATTTACAGATGTAACTTCACAATATATAATATGACAAACAGAATACATTAATGATATTCATTTCATCGCCAAAATCTAAGGTAAATACCAATCAAACTGTCAAAATATGTGCTCGGGCGCTAATTTTTCCGCTCGGGCGCTAATTATCACCTCGGGCGCCCTCGGGCGCTGATTAGTATGACCCATCTATTTGTGGTTATTTTTAGAAAAAAATGTGTCACACAAAGGGGTTTTCCACGTTTGTAATCGTAAATAAAACTTTAGGAAGACTGTCGACTGATCATAATTGGATCAAAAAGTAATCTACAATCATACTTAAATGGGTTCATATCAATAATAATCAATATGAAAGACACAGAACAGTCTTAGACCGTTTTGTAATGAAATGCGCTCAAACCCGTCTATAGACGGGACCCGCACTGAGAACGACGTCATCAATCCCGTCTAAAGACGGGAGCCGCATGGTAAGGGTTAAGATCCTGATATCTAACAAGAATATAAAAAAAAAGCTACGCCGAGCGCAGCATGATACGAACACAACAAGTTGAACCCTGTACGTTGGAGGCCCAATATGGATAGTCCATTGCTTTGGTCACATGAAGCCCATGGTGGACTTACAAAGCTTTTTGACACATGCATCCTGTGGTGGACTTAGAAATGCATTTTTGACAAATATATTTACATTAACATCTTATACAAAAAGCCTTATTTCTATACATGTATTAATTTACAATTTTGGCCCTTTGACCCCTAATTCCTCAAAAATGGTAAAAGATATTGCTAATCCGATAAAAAATAATAGGAAATTGTGTACATGGAATCCGATGAAAAAAAGATTTTGAAAATCGGACCACATAAAAAAATTGATTTTATGGGCGTGGCCTGTCTTTAGCCCCCTGTAACAATGTAATGGTGAAATACATATCAAAATTATTGACACATTTTGTTGACAGAATTTAATGATGAATTCAACAAAGCAAGAATTTTCAAAATCTAATGAATAATAAACATTCTACAACAGTTTTGTCAATACACCCGTTTTAGCCCTTTTTGGCCCTTTTTTCTAAAACAGTAGGGGCCACAAACCCCAAATACAAAACCAAGATTCCTCTAGTGGATATAATCATCATATATAAACTTCATAACAATTGGCAGGCCCACTACAACTTAATTTTTGGTATATAACTATTTGCATTGACAAACTTTTAAAAATGGCGTTTTTGGCCCCTTTGACCCCTAATTTCTCAAAAACGGTAAGAGATATTGCAAATCTGATTGAAAAACGCAGGCAGGGATTTTCACCAGGATTCCAATGAAAAAAAGATTTTGAAAATCGGACCACAAATAAAAAAGTCAATTTTTTGGGTGTGGCCCCTTTTTGACCCCCAGTATCAATGTAACAGTGCAATATATATCAAAACCATTGACACATTTTGTTGACGGAATTTAATGATGAATTCAATAAAAAAAAGAATTATCAAAATCGAAAGAATTATAAACATTTTACAACAGTTTTGTCAATACACCCGTTTTAGCCCTTTTTGGCCCTTTTTTCTAAATTGATAGGGGCCACAACCCCCAAATACAATACCAAACTTCCTTTAGTGGTAACAAACATCATATCAAAATTTCATAACATTCGGTCAATATTTACTCAAGTTATCGCACGGAAACCAAAGTGTCCACAGATGAGGACGACAACGACATCGCCATAACATTATACGATCGCAAAAATTTGCGGTCGTATAAAAACCTAAGTATTTGGTAAACAGGAAGTAGTACACCTAGGAGCATAAAATCAGTATACACCATATGGTACTATAGGATAAAGCTGTATACTAAATATCAGACCTCTATCTCATGTAGTTGCTTGGGAAACTGTGACGGAAATTTTGCATTTTTGTCTATTATGTGTAAAAACCTAAGTATTCGGTAAACAGGAAGTAGACTACCTAGGAGCATTAAATCGGTATACACCATATGGTACTATAGGATAAAGCTGTATACTAAATATCAGACCTCTATCTCATGTAGTTGCTTGGGAAACTGTGACGGAAATTTTGCATTTATGTCCATTATGTGTAAAAACCTAAGTATTCGGTAAACAGGAAGTAGACTACCTAGGAGCATAAAATCGGTATACACCATATGGTACTATAGGATAAAGCTGTATACAAAATATCAGAACTCTATTTCATGTAGTTGCTTAGAAAACTGCGACGGAAGTTTTGTTACGGACGGACGGACGGACGGACAAGGGTAAAACAGTATACCCCCCTCTTCTGCGAAGCAGGGGTATAAAAAGGGTATTATTTATATAAATGATGTATTGGATGAAAACGGAAAGATTCTCTCCTTTGAAGACTTAATAGAAAAATTTGGTGTATCTAGAAATGTAATGAAGTATAATAGTATCATTTCAGCTTTAAGTAAAGCTGGGAAGCTTTTTGTACATGGGGACTTTAAACTTCAACAACCTTTTATTCCATCTATTATTAGGACTTTTTTGAAAAATTCTAGAGGTACCCATGATATGTACTCCATTTTAATTAAAATTGAAATTATTCCAACAGGTCAGAAGAAATGGAGTTATATTGTTGATGTTGAAGAATCTCAATGGAGAGAAATTTTCAGTTTACCATTCAAAATTACAAGAAATACAAAGCTACAATGGTTACAATTTAGAATTAATCATTATATTTTGGCTACAAACAAATATCTGTGTAAAATAAATGTTGTGAATGATCCTAATTGTAATTTTTGTAATGATGAGGAGGAAACAATTGAACATTTATTATGGAATTGCGAGATTACGCAAAACTTTTTGGAAGAAGTTGATCTTTGGTTTTTATCGAATGGGATAAGTATCCTATTTACGAAAAACACTTTCATATTTGGAAACACATCAAGGGATTTGGATGGGTATGCCTGTAATCTTATTTTACTATGTATTAAACAATATATATGTTACAGTCATTTTCTTAATTTAGGCATTTTGTTAAATGACTGAAAATTTTAGGCATTTCATAAAATGCCGACCGATTTTAGGCATTCTATAAAATGACTAAAATCTTCAGTCATTTAACAAAATGCCTGGAAAAATATTGAAAATCTTAATAAAATGCCTGAAATAAGCTATCAACTTCTTAATACCAAGAAAGACAT
The DNA here is from genome assembly GCA_963971305.1 of Arcuatula senhousia. NCBI lineage: Eukaryota > Metazoa > Mollusca > Bivalvia > Mytilida > Mytilidae > Arcuatula > Arcuatula senhousia. The sequence goes on along the minus strand of OZ020317.1, from coordinate 8,393,963 downwards.
TTTAGATATGAATTAAGGGGGAATGTTAAATAAAAAGAACTTGTCCATAAAATAAAAATTCTGGCTATAAAATGTATTGCTAATATAAGGTTTAAAAAATAGCCACAGCAACCCCAATTTCCCTGAATCCCTCATCTGGTCCTTACACTATAAGGGTCTCTCATATTACGTCTATAAGGGATCATCTGACAACTTTGACCAAAAGGAGACTTTTGTAGAGCATAATAGGATGAAGGCTTAAGCTTTTCTCTATCTACCCTTCATTCTATAGGGCAAAAACAAGTATAAAGCTTCTTTGTACCTTTTACTCCTATAAAAGGATCATCTGAAAACTTCTATCAATAATGATTTTAGTGGAGCTTCATGGACTAAAGGTTTAAGCAAGCAACAGCTTTTCTCTATCTGCAATACTTATCATTCTACAGGACAAAACCATAAAAACACTATATTTTATACCTATAAAGGGCATTAACCCATATAAGGAGTCATCTGATCCAACTTCCACCCAATTAAGACTATTTGCAAAGCTCAATAAGCTGAAGGATAAGCAAGCAACTGTGTTGGCTAAAAATATATATGAAAAAAAATATATTTTTACCTTGAAAGGGCCATAACCCCTATAAGGAGCCATAGGATAACTTCGACCAAATAGAGACTTGCTGAAGAAGGAAGGTTGCATCAGATTTTCTCTATCTCTCATACTTTTTTTTATCTAAATACACGTGAAGGTTAGCACTGCTGGTGGAGTCTTATTTTCCCGAGGTTAACCTGCTCCGGCACCAACACTTTTGTGTTGGAGAACACATCAAAGCTTTAAATTATCCGTTTAAATTTCAAAATTGTCTAACCCTAAGGTTCTTCCTACCCCAGACATAGGTTGATCATCTTAGTAATAATTTGGTTCCCCATTTTGGTATTTTTGGTTTTATTGTTCTATGCTCTTCATAATCATATAGTGTTTGGCATTTCAATATTTTTGGTAGAACGCCTCTGATGAGTCTTGAATAGACGAAACGCGCGTCAGGCGTAGCAAAATTTATTGTCTGGACTTTGTTGTAATTTTTGTTTGTCACAGATCTTTTAAGATCTATATGACAATAAAGTTTGATTGATCGATTGATATAATAACCCTTTTCGATATCTTTTTTTTTGTTGTTGCTAGTATTCAAAATCTCTAAAAGTTTATTTGTAAATTTTTGTTCTGAGTTTAAAGAAAATTCAGCATTTGCCATGGTCAATCAATGATTTTACAAATGAAATAAATCTTAAATCCAGATATGAACATTTATCAATGAATAAAACAAGTTTCAAATGCTCTTGTAAGTTATGTGTATAGGATTGCAAATACCCATACAACAATTTCTTATTTTATACAATTTAGGCATTTTCTTTAATTTTGTTAAAAAATTCCAGGCATTTTGTAAAATGCCTTAATAATTTTAGGCATTTTATATAATGCCGATAGGACTTAGTCATTTTATTAAATGCCTAAAATGTCAGGCATTTTACAAAATGCCTGATTTAAGAAAATGACTGTAACATATATATAACACAAAGTATTTTAAGAAGCATTTGTCTTTACAAGCTGTTATTAATAAACTAAAGGATCTATATAATATAGAAAAGTGTATTGCAGTTAAAAATAAAAAAAATAGATTTCTTTAATAGACAGTGGAATCCTTACAGGTTCTTGGAATAATATACTATCAATAAGATAAACTCTTTCTGTAAAAATTGTAATATGAACATCACATAATATCACAACAAAATTTCATCAGACAGTTATCTAAAATTTTTTGTTCCTTTTGATTTTTTGTTTTGTTTTTTGTTTTCTTTTCTTAAAAAAAATACTATTATTTTTGTTCTTTTCCTGTCTATTTGTTTTTTTTTAACCAAAAAAATTCCTTTTAGTATACACTAGTTCTTTTTATTCTTTCCTCTTCCACCATATTTATACTTTTATTAGAATCTGTATACTTGTACTATGCAATTATGAGGAGAACTTAAGTGTAATATGACATTTAATAAATACTGAACGATATTCTGCGACGTTCAACATATCTCATACAGGTATATATGTTTGTCATACAATCATGTATTTTACTAACAAGTACTAACAACTGTATATTATATGCTACTAATGTTAACGAGGCCGGGATAAGGTACCGGTACTTTATGTTTTCAACTAACAAATGTACAGATTTCAATAAAAATATCACAAATTAAAAAAACAAAAAAAAACAAAAAACAAAAAACTTTGACCAAATGGTGCATCAAAGAGCAATAGATCAATAATCAGACAACAATGCCATATAGACATCGCCCTATAGACATTAGGACCAGGAGCGCTTAATAGAAACATAATCTTACATGTCTTATAAAATATGTGTTGCATAACAACTGAACAGTTATATTATCTGATACATTCTTCAATTTTAAATTACATGTAAATGCCACAGGCACTTGTTTCTATCAATAATGGGGGGTAGAGTATGTATAAAATAAGGAGCTCCTTATTTAATACATAGAAACAAGTGCCTGTGGTAAATGCATTCTAAATTTCTGTTCCACAGCACACTACATGCAACAATTCTATCATATTTTCATAGATTCATTGATAAATTACCGATGGTTCAGGAGTACTAGCACTTAAATGGCAAACAAAAATTTCAAAATATTTGATGCTGATTGAAATGGGGATGTAAAATGCCGGGGATTGAAACAACAATTATCAAATCAATAAATTGGCGGGAAAACTATGCCGCGCTTTTAGGAGAAATGTATTCCAAGGCATCGCCATGCCAACTTTCACGATTTTCGCGGGGGTTCCCGATTTTTGTGGCATTTTATAATGATTATATTAGGTAAGATTACAGAAATACTTAAAACCCCGATTTTAAACTTTCAAAAGTTGGCAGGACTGTGCATGATGTTCAAGATACAACACCATCTGGTAGACATCAACAGCTATACATAAGGGCCAGCGACACCAGAACCAGAGGACAACATAAACTGTATCAGGAGAGGACCAACAACACAGCATACCGAAACTCATTTTTTATACGTACAGTTGTAGACTGGAATCACCTACCGACTACTACAGCTGCAGCAGACACCATCGAGAGCTTCAGGGCTAACCTTTTGGCTAGCCCTGACCTCAACTAGATCAGCGTCCCTGTTCCTAGTTTTTAATCTGTAAATAGCGAGTTTTTAATTCAACTTCTGAGACAACTGCTGTACGTGTCCGATTACCATGATTACGCAAGTAGTCCGCAGAACTTGAGACAGTCGGAAACGACTCCAGTTCTACACAGAGAGAAGAAGAAGGAGGTCTGGTATGAATTAACTTTTATCAATCACCTCGGTCGCATCATAGTTATCATATAGAATACTTTTAACTGTATGTTAATCATATCTGTAAAAATCTTTTGTCCATTGCAGTGGCGCATCCAGAGGGGGGGGGGTGGGGGTTGGAACCCCCCCCCTTTCCTCCGAAATTTTTAAATTTTTGTGTAGATTTTCAGCAAAATTGGTCTGGAACCCCCCCTTTGGCCCACAGAACCCAGTATGTGGAACCCCCCTTTCGAAAATTTCTGGATCCGCCCCTGCATTGTGTTTTTTCTTAATTGCCGCTGGTTATGTGGGATGTTTCGCGTCCACTTATTCCACCGTTCATTATTTTCTATTTTATATATATCTTATATTATGCCTTAACCATTTATTATAAATGTGTTTGTGCCAATAAATATATTGTCTATTGATATCTATACTTGTCAGAGTTGATTGTCTATTTGTCTTGTCTATAATTATTTTCAGTAAGTTATAAAACATGTCACCAAGTCAGATCTAAAAAGCTATTAAAAAAGAAAACACCAAAATTTTCCCATCCAGTGCAAATTAACCAGTCACAAAAAAAGAATTATCAAAAATAAGACAAAAAGTGTTCAACTAGGCAAAATTTAACCAAGCCTGAAGGGAAGCAGAAGAGTAACCAGGCCTTTACCCAGGGGAGTGCCCGTTTAAAGAAAATATTTTAAAGTTCTTATAATTTTTTGCCAAATCTTTTACTGCAACCCCTGTTGTACCCCCTAAATTTTCTTACGACCTATGTAAACGAACCCCCTTCCAGAAAAGCTTGTTTAAGGACCTGGTACGATACAATCAATTTCTTCTAAATTTTAGTGAAAACCAAAGTTCAAAAATCAGTACTGTGTGTTGACACCTGGCTGAATTTGAGCCTCACCTTTCGTCATTGTTAACGACGTTCTTTGGTTTTTCTGGTGCATTTCTGACTTCTTTAACATTCACTCTCGTTTTCATAATATCATTCCCTGAAGAATTGACGGCGCATATTTCATATAGTCCAGCGTCCTCTTTGATGACGTCAGAGATCAGGAGGGTCCATTTGTCACCAGTGTGGTCCAGTGTAATACCATCACAAATATCTAAACTATCCCCATCTTTAAATACGACGACTTCGGGTTCAGGGGAGCCTTTTGAAGGACAAAAAATATCTTAGTACAAATTAGCAGTTTTGTTGGGGATAATAATATGTGTTTTCTATGTTTTCAAATTCAAAATAACGTGCAACGTCAGTTTAAACTTAACTTTCTCACTGGTTTTTTGTGCCTAACCTAAAACAATGTGTAAAATATATTCCAATTAACAAAGGCGATAAGGCATTTTTAATTGTTGCTTATTCTTTTCCATCTTTAATATGACTTTTCTTCTTTCCCACTGTTATCCTTAACAGGAAGAATTTGCGTTTATCTTTTAGCATATAGCACAAAACTTACCAGTTATTGTCCATTCTAAAACAATCTCTCCACCGTCTATACTTGTTACGCTGCTCGGACCTTTAACTATCCTTGGTATCTCCCCCATAGTCTGGAGTGGGCTAAAGCTAGGAGCGGCATCGATTTTATCTAGGTCAATTTCTTCAACAAGACCATCAGCATCAGTTATAGTTAAACCTATCAGAGATGGCCGTTTAAGCTTCGTTGGTTCTAGTTTCTGTTGTTTTTCGGTTTCATTTTGATTTGAAATGTCAGAAGATTCTTGTATTGGAATTCCCAATTCAGCCTCACAAGCCGCAATCAATGCGTTTTCTTTACTCGGAAATTCCGATTTAGTTTCACAAGCCGATGATAATGATACCTCTTCTTCACACACAGGTGACAAAATCATCTCCTCCTCGCTAATAGGAGACAAGACGGCTCCTTCCTCGCTTATAGGTGATAAGATAGGCCGGAGGTCTTCATTAGGAATTACAGACAGCACGTGATTAGCAGTTAACCAATCAATTTCCATTTCTTCCAGATCCGGTGGTGATGTTCGAATTTGAAGACCCGTCTCTGTAGCTATTCTATTCATAACAGAAGCTAGGAGCTTGTCATCGTTTAGATTTAAGACGTTCGGTAAGGCAGGTCTGTTGTCCGACATGTCTGTGAGAGATTCCGCTTTGTCTGCCATTTCACATTGCATAGCTGTTAAATGAAGAAGACGGACAAGCTCTTTCAGTTTCATTTCTTGGAGAAAGTCGCAGTTTGTTCCGCTATCTGACGATGCTGAGTCATCCTCCGAAGATGCCTTGGAATCTCTTTTTGCCGCAGAGTTATTTTCACCCAAGTCTTCCTTTTCTTGGTCCTCATTGCCACTCGTAGATTTTCCTTTATTTGAAGCAAACATTCCTTCCTCTTCATTGACGTTTCTGTCCTTCGTAGATTTTCTGTCATTTGAGTGACAAGCCAATTCTTCCTCTTCATTCACTTCTTTGATCAAGTATGATCTAAGGTCTAACTTTCGCAAGCTATTGGTTCTCTCTTCTTCCAAAACCTCCTCAGACACAACCGAGCCATTTTCAGAACATTCATCCGACGACGACATTTCATGGGGTTGATGACCTTGTTCATCTTTGGCCTTGTCAATTAACATTTGCATTATCTTATCATTAAATTCATCATGTACTCTACCATCACACTGTTTGTTTCTGTCATTGGCCTTCAAATCTTTCGGATCAGTCTTGCTACTACTAGAAGGACCATCAACATCGTAACGGTTTTGATCATTTTTAGATTTGTTTTTTCCCAGGGTATTGCCAGAATCAGAAGAGTCAACGTTCCCATCACTATCTAACGTAGAGGAATCACAAATAGTTCCCGATTTGTTGACGCTAGATTGCTTTTTCAATTCATCATTTGTCGTATCAATAGAACAATTTTGTTGCTCATTCGATTTTATTGTACTTTCATCATTATCTTTGTTCATGTTTTCTTTTGATTTTTGCTTGCTTTCTGTAAGACCAGATGCTTCTTTTTCTTGTTCCGGGTTAGCTTCCTTCCCTGAAGGAACATTACTTATTTTATAATTAGAGCCCTTGTTTTGGTTTTCTTTGCTTTTGACAATTTCGCCAAACTCATCATCCTGATTTTTGAATATTTGATCTAGTTTGTCTCCTAAACATATTTTCTTAGCTGGTTTGTCTTTTTCATTATCTGCAGTATGTACTTTCTCAATATGAACTTCTGTTTCGACTGGTATGTTTTTGCTTTTTCCATTTTCTCGACCATATTCATTGGTTGGTTGAACCGCCGTCTTGGCTGACTGAGCCTCCGTCGTTGATACTTTTGAACATTCACCACGTTCTACATCTAAAACAACAGAATTGTCAACTATTTCATTCAATGCCGGAAGCGGAAATATAAAATCCTCCATTGCTAGGTCAGAAGCATTGATTTTGTCGGGTTTAAATTCTCTTTCGTCCTCTTCATCAATGATCTGATAGGACAGAGTGTCGAAATTTGATTCTGACAGAGTATAGTCTCCACAACTATCATAAATCGACCAACTTTCTCCTGATTGGAACGACATTGTATTACTCCGAGTGTCGTCCATGGGGGTTTTCCTAAGTCTAAGATTCGGGCGTATTTCTGCCAAGATCTGATGTTCTTCCTCGTCGGAATGAAATCGTTCGTCTCCTTCATCACTTTCGTCCAATGTTTCTCCGTGGTTGTTGTTTGGTGCGCCATTGACACTGTTTGTAAATGCATCTACAGCAGGTTTATTGTTCGTTTGTTTATCAGAATTGTTATAGTGAGAATCTCCCTCAAGTGTTAGATCTTTGTCTTTGACAACCGAATCTTGGATTTGAATCTGCAGATCATCTTGACTAGGAGCTTGGCATGGTTCGTCTATCTTATTTCCGTCTCCAACTGCGGAATCCTTTTCACTTTCAATGTTGATGTTTCTATTTTTGTTAACCTCTGTTGTCTTGGTGATTGGTGTAACTGATTTTTCATTTCTTTCATTGGTGCGAGTATTATTGTCTGACTTTTCTTTGCGTTTGTCAACTTCCGGTATTTCGTCCTTCGTATTATGTACCTTGTCGTTAAGAACTTTATCGCACAATTCTTTTGCATTATTCTCTGCCTTTTTGTTTTCTGGTAACGTTGTATCGATTTTTCTATTGTTTATTTGGCTCTGTTTTGTCTTTTCTTGAGACACCTCTTCTTCGGGAGATGAATAATCGTCGTCTGCTATTCCACTGTCAGTAGTCAGGCGTCTGGATCTGTTCTTATTATCGCCTGCTTTCAAAAATCCGATGACGTCACATGTTTCAGACTCGTTTTCAATATGACCTACATTTTCGTCGTCATCCACTACGGAGATAATGATTGGTTCATTAGCTGTCACCTGACCACATTGATTTTGATTGACTGAACTTGCCAAGGAGAAATGTCCACTAAAACCACTATCAGTTCCATCTAAAGGATCATCTGTATTTTCCTGTTTGTCTTTTAGTGAAACTTCATTAGCATTCACTAATTCCTTTTTAAGGTCACACTGATCAACTGCATTTTTAACATTTTCTATACATGGAAACTGAATACTTGGATTTTTGGAATCGATAAGATGACCTGATAACAAACCTTCTTCAGAAAGGGCAAGCTGAATAGATTTTAAATCGGTGTCTTCAAACGTACGTTCTACGTGGTCTGCAAAACTCCAGTCATTCTTTCCCATTCCATCCGAACGAAAAATCAAAGGTCTTTCGGTACTACCTCTTCTTGGTCCGCCATTTTCAAAAGTCATCCGATGAATAGTCATCGTGTCTTCAGAAGAGTCTACGCCTCGACCTGCAACATTTATTCAAACAATCATGTACTAACCATTAGATCGTTTTATTAAGAACATATTTATTTATCCTGGATTGGTAAACAAGCTTAATGCTTATGTGAATACCTCACCAGTTAGTAGTTTGCGAGTGTGGCCTTTGTAGCGACCATCATTTAGCCTACTCTTATCTAATGTCACAAATGGGTCTTTAACGTACATTGGGCTTTGCTCTTCACATACACGGGATAAGCTTTTTTCTTCCCTTCCAAAGGTCTTGCATCGTTCCTTGAGACCATCCTCGCAAATGGTGTTCAGATAGAGTCGGTTCATGCAATTTTTACCCCGGACGAGGTCAAGCTCGAAGCGTTCACCACTACACCACCGGCCCTCTCAGATCGATTTAAGTTTCTATAAGTTGTCATGCTGTGACTAATTTTTACATCAAATGTCGGTGTCGTTGGAGTCAAGTCATTTCTAGGTGTCGCATGTCAATTTTATTTGTTTGAATTTGGATGTGGCTCTTGAAAATTCAATTTTGATTATATAGATCTTAAGAGCTTTAAACAGACCTTTTTATCGATTTCCTAGGCAGAGCGTCACGTTTGGCACAAAATTTGCTAAAACAAGGTTATGTTGCCCCTCGGTTGCTGTCTTCACTCAAGTTTTACGGAAAACAATATGCGCTCAAAGACAAATTACACAGATGAGTGCAGATGTTGGTTTGTCATAGGGCTTTGTTTTGCTATCCTTTACCGGATTTGACACACTGAATTGACAACTGGCAGCGCGACGGGTGTGCCGTAGCAAGCAGGAACTGCTTACTCTTCCGGGGCACCTGAGTTCACTCTCGTTACGACTTGAGTTCGCGTTGTTGGTTTTTGTTCGGTTGATTTTCTGTTTTTTCTTCTTCTTATTTTATGTTTCTTTGTGCTGTTCTCGTTCATGTTAACTGGCTTGTCGTTGCCCTTTCGGACTTTTGACACTCGAATGCCCCATTGGTGCCTCTTTGTTTCTTTTTAACTAATAATCATTGCGTAGAACAGACCGAAAGACAAAGACAAAGGCTATTTTTTTAATTTTAAGGACCCAATAGAGAAAAAGCATAAGCTTTATACAACTTGCCAACGGTCAACATATTGGCATCGTCGGAAACCCACGGTTGGCCCGCTCTCGCTACGCTACCTCTCTCTCGTGAGAGCTAGCGTAGCGAGAGCGTGACCACTCGTGGGTTTCCGATAGAGAGAGCTAGCGTAGCGAGAGCGTGACCACTCGTGGGTTTCCGATAGAGAGAGGTAGCGTGGCGAGAGCGTGACCAACCGTGGGTTTCCGATAGAGAGAGGTAGCGTGGCGAGAGCGTGACCAACCTGGGAGAGGTAGCGTAGCGAGAGCGTGACCAACCGTGGGTTTCCGATAGAGAGAGGTAGCGTAGCGAGAGTGTGACCAACCGTGGGTTTCCGATAGAGAGAGGTAGCGTAGCGAGAGCGTGACCAACCGTGGGTTTCCCATAGAGAGAGGTAGCGTAGTGAGAGCGTGACCAACCGTGGGTTTTCGATAGAGAGAGGAAGCGTAGCGAGAGCGTGATCAACCGTGGGTTTCCGATAGAGAGAGGTAGCGTAGCGAGAGCGTGACCAACCGTGGGTTTCCGATAGAGAGAGGTAGCGTAGCGAGAGCGTGACCAACCGTGGGTTTCCGATAGAGAGAGGTAGCGTAGCGAGAGCGTGACCAACCGTGGGTTTTCACTTATTGGAGCTTCGTCTCGAATATAAAATTTAGAAATGAAGCAAGTGTGCATGACACACTAAACCATTAATCAAACGAAAAAAAAAAAAACTATCTAACAATTTTCAGATAAAGCGATGTAAATTAGTGATAAAAAGATAAAAATGTTTCAAATTCAGAAAAATGATTCATAGAATAAAAGATCTTGTACCGACATTGACTGATTATTGGAGCCACTTAAAGCTGAAAATTGATGTACTAAACTTAGATAGGAGATTGAAAGATAAGTGCTGCTATTTTAAGTTTTACATTTTGTAGAATCTGTTATAAATTTGAAAGAATTATACGGTTTATTGTCAGTTGTAAATGAGTTTGTCTATTGTTTTTAGATTGTAGTAAATAATTTATGTAAACTCAGTTACAAGTATATAAATATAGATAAATGAACAATTGAAAGTTATTTTATCAAAGGTTTTATTGTAAGCTTAGATATGCTTTGTCTAATGTTTTGAATAGAAAATAATTATGTAATCTATAATGAGATATCTTGAACACAACAGATAGTTATTTTTCGTTTGGTTTTGTTATGTATTTGACTTATCTGTATAGGTCAACATAGCTTTTCGTAAAAGTTCCGATTTGAGGCAACAAACAGATTTTATAGCCAACTCTTTGGTGCCTTTTTTTTTGGAGGGGGGTCCCGTTGTAAGATTGTATTTACGTTCTTCTGTTACATTGGATAGGGGCCTATCGGATATCATATCTCCCTACACTGCATTCTACTATATTTTGCAACCTTGACCTATAACGACGGTCTGTCCCTTTTATTGGTTTCTTGGTACCAGATTGCAGTTAGGTCCCTTCATTTTTTGTTGTCCAGTGTAAAAAGGTGAATTTTACGGTTTTTGAAGCTCTTCCGCATTGACACCCAGCTTTAAATAAAATTTTCAAAAACGTTAAATGGTAAAAATTTCTGAATTTTCTATCTCAGTTTGGAAACGAATTAAACTTTATGTGGCCAAAATTTCTTTGAAAAAAATGGTGCAATTTTTCAAGTTAAACCCACAAAACGTTATATTGAAAATGCATTGCGAGCTAACTACATTCTCGTGGCTCTTGTTTCGTTCTTGGCACTCTACTCACCTTTGACCTTCAGATGAGCAGTAGTTGATGCCCATCCTTCAGAATTGACAGCGAGGCACTGGTAACTTCCCACGTCAGCGTACGTTATATTTTCTATTTCCAGAGTAACGTAACCGTCGGATGAATAATCAAATTTGTAACGGTCACACTTGTTGATGTTGATGTTGTCTTTTAACCACGTGATCTTTGGTGTTGGGTAACCTATGACCTGACACTCAAACCTCTTTCTACTCCCGATGGAGGCTTCTATGTCCTCTGGCATGTTGAAACCTGTAAAGTGAATGTTTGAAAATTACGTTACCAACTATCACAGGGATTTGCCCACCTCTATCGATATTTTGTAAGAGTCAATGTGCCATACGGAAAAAAACAAAAACAAACCCTGGCACATTGCATTTGACTCTTACAAAATATTGATAGAGGGGAACAAGTCCCTGTGGCTCAGCGGCGGAGAAAATTCAAAGCAATACCAAAATGGGCACTTGAAACTTAAAGTTCCAAAAAAGAGCAAATTTAAAGATAATAAGAAACAAACAAGCAGATACTGACCAAATGTACAATAAGAATTAAAAGTTCGACACAAGAAGACAGCAAGCAGAAATGCAGAAAACTAATTTGAAACAAATCACGAGCACAGTTACTTGCTCCCCTTTAGCAATATTTTGCTAGAGTTAATTTGCGGTACGAAAAAAAAACGCGATTGCCAAATTTAACAAATCTGCCCGAAGCCAGATTTTGAGGCCGAGATGCAATGAATGAAGATATATTTGGGTGTTTTTTTAAAGAAAAATTATCCATGAAACAAACCATAAAGGAAAAGGTATGAGATCAGAAAATCGAACTGAAGAAAAGGGTGGTGGTGAAAGTAAAGTAGTATCTCCCTTGTGGTTTATTTTTTTTTTTCGTACTGCTTATTGACTCTAACCAAAAAAAAAATGAAAGAGGAGAGCAAGTCCCTGTGTTACGAGCGAAATCGTGCGCTTCGGAATGGTGGCTATTGGTACTTTGCGGAACGGAACGGAACGAAACGGAACGGAACGGAACAAGACATGGGGATCCATAAGGGGAAAATTTTTATTAATATATTTTTTTTAACTATGACAAGGACTTGCTTCTAAACTAGTCCTTGTGTATGAATTTCACATTTTTGTATCATAAATTAAAAGTTTTATAAATCATCCCTACTTTAATAGTCTGTTCAGATATTTAAAGCTATATTTTAACATGGCCTTAAATAATTAGTAAACTAGTAAGTTGTCAACGCATAATGAAAGTCATTGCTGTCTCTCAGCCATTTTTTACTTGAATAAGACATATGTACATGAAGATAAATTTGAGAATACAATCTTGTTCCGTTTCGTTCCGTTAAATACCATTACCCGGGGGCTAATGGTACTTTGCGGAACGGAACGGAACAAAATTTTTTTCTTCCAAATTTCATTTTCGCACAAAGTTTCCACCATCGTGATAAGAAATAGACATATGAAACACTTGAAATGTAAAGAAAATACAACAAGTTGTCCGCAATTATTTATTATACCTACCTTCTGAGAAGATGAACCTATTCAGGCTAGAACTAAAAGGAGTGCGTTTAGATCTAGGTATAGTATTGGGTTATCTTAGAAATAGATGATAGAGACTCTGATATGCTACTAATGACGAAAATCGAAAAAAAAATCTTGTTCCGTTTCGTTCCGTTAAATACCATTACCCGGGGGCTAATGGTACTTTGCGGAACGGAACGGAACAAAAATTTTTTCTTCCAAATTTCATTTTCGCACAAAGTTTCCACCATCGTGATAAGAAATAGACATATGAAACACTTGAAATGTAAAGAAAATACAACAAGTTGTCCGCAATTATTTATTATACCTACCTTCTGAGAAGATGAACCTATTCAGGCTAGAACTAAAAGGAGTGCGTTTAGATCTAGGTATAGTATTGGGTTATCTTAGAAATAGATGATAGAGACTCTGATATGCTACTAATGACGAAAATCGAAAAAAAAATCTTGTTCCGTTTCGTTCCGTTAAATACCATTACCCGGGGGCTAATGGTACTTTGCGGAACGGAACGGAACAAAAATTTTTTCTTCCAAATTTCATTTTCGCACAAAGTTTCCACCATCGTGATAAGAAATAGACATATGAAACACTTGAAATGTAAAGAAAATACAACAAGTTGTCCGCAATTATTTATTATACCTACCTTCTGAGAAGATGAACCTATTCAGGCTAGAACTAAAAGGAGTGCGTTTAGATCTAGGTATAGTATTGGGTTATCTTAGAAATAGATGATAGAGACTCTGATATGCTACTAATGACGAAAATCGAAAAAAAAATCTTGTTCCGTTTCGTTCCGTTAAATACCATTACCCGGGGGCTAATGGTACTTTGCGGAACGGAACGGAACAAAAATTTTTTCTTCCAAATTTCATTTTCGCACAAAGTTTCCACCATCGTGATAAGAAATAGACATATGAAACACTTGAAATGTAAAGAAAATACAACAAGTTGTCCGCAATTATTTATTATACCTACCTTCTGAGAAGATGAACCTATTCAGGCTAGAACTAAAAGGAGTGCGTTTAGATCTAGGTATAGTATTGGGTTATCTTAGAAATAGATGATAGAGACTCTGATATGCTACTAATGACGAAAATCGAAAAAAAAATCTTGTTCCGTTTCGTTCCGTTAAATACCATTACCCGGGGGCTAATGGTACTTTGCGGAACGGAACGGAACAAAAATTTTTTCTTCCAAATTTCATTTTCGCACAAAGTTTCCACCATCGTGATAAGAAATAGACATATGAAACACTTGAAATGTAAAGAAAATACAACAAGTTGTCCGCAATTATTTATTATACCTACCTTCTGAGAAGATGAACCTATTCAGGCTAGAACTAAAAGGAGTGCGTTTAGATCTAGGTATAGTATTGGGTTATCTTAGAAATAGATGATAGAGACTCTGATATGCTACTAATGACGAAAATCGAAAAAAAAATCTTGTTCCGTTTCGTTCCGTTAAATACCATTACCCGGGGGCTAATGGTACTTTGCGGAACGGAACGGAACAAAAATTTTTTCTTCCAAATTTCATTTTCGCACAAAGTTTCCACCATCGTGATAAGAAATAGACATATGAAACACTTGAAATGTAAAGAAAATACAACAAGTTGTCCGCAATTATTTATTATACCTACCTTCTGAGAAGATGAACCTATTCAGGCTAGAACTAAAAGGAGTGCGTTTAGATCTAGGTATAGTATTGGGTTATCTTAGAAATAGATGATAGAGACTCTGATATGCTACTAATGACGAAAATCGAAAAAAAAATCTTGTTCCGTTTCGTTCCGTTAAATACCATTACCCGGGGGCTAATGGTACTTTGCGGAACGGAACGGAACAAAAAATTTTTCTTCCAAATTTCATTTTCGCACAAAGTTTCCACCATCGTGATAAGAAATAGACATATGAAACACTTGAAATGTAAAGAAAATACAACAAGTTGTCCGCAATTATTTATTATACCTACCTTCTGAGAAGATGAACCTATTCAGGCTAGAACTAAAAGGAGTGCGTTTAGACTTTCCGTATTTGGCCTATAAAACTAAATAAAATTTGCCCTGTAAAACTCTTTCAATCAGTTTTGTTGAGATGTAAAAGATGTTAAAGGGGAATTTTGTGCAAAAAAAGGGAAGAAACAAATGATTATAGTAACAGAACCACGAAGATACTTTCTTTGTTCCTTATTGATACTAAAATTAAACAACATAATTATGGATCATACTTTATACAACAGCAACTATGAAATGAGATTCTGGTAGTACTAAAATAAAACAATATGGGTCATACTACAAAAGAAACTACGAAATGAGATTCTGGTAAAAAAAAACATGTCAATTTGTATTTGATTCTTTTACACTAATCGATAAATGTTTCTTAGCTAGTTGTCACTAACTTCGAGTGTTCTCAAGAGAGTTCCTCTACGTCTTGTTGTTTTCGCACAGTATTTTGTCTTAGGTCCTCTCTTGTTGAATTGAACTTTTGTCGATTGAGTTTTACAGTGTGTTTTATATGTACATGTATGCTTTGTGCAAGCTAATCAATAGGGGGAAGGTTGGATCAAAAACACTAGTTTAACCCCGCCACATTTTATATGTGCCTGTCCTAAGCCAAGAAACTTTGCCAAAGCCTTTGTTTGTCCTTGTCTTTCGTTGATGATTAAGGGATTAGTTTTGAAACTTTTGTATTGTATTATAAGTCTTGGGCCAATGCATGACGGCAAGCAGTGACCTCTGGTCATGTTGAAGACTGCTTGATGTTTTCCGTTGTGATTTTTTGAATTGCTGTTTATGTTTGTGTAGTTAGTTGTATCGTATACACTTATTTAACATCTCAATATCGTCTGTTGTTTGTATAAAAATGCATTTATTTAAATAGCTTTACAATACATGTACCAACAATTGTTTAAAATGTACCAATCTGATATGCAGCTTTTGGTATCAGGGGCGGACCCAGAAATTTTCGAAAAGGGAGGGGGGTCATCATACTGGGTACTGTTGGCCAAAGGAGGGGTTCCAGACCAATTTTCCTGAATATCTACACGAAAATTTAAAAATTTCGAAACCACCCCCTTCTGGACCCGCCACTGGGTATAGGGGTTTTGTAATTATATTCTGAGTGATATAGGCTGACATAAAACTTTTAAAGGGGAACATGGTTTGATTTTCTAAACTGATTTCTCATGCAGCTACTAGTATCTTAAGCTTACAGCTCCAGCTTCGTCCCGCTATAATCGTGTTCTGTGTCACTCTATCAAAATAAATCTATTAGTGCATTACCATAATCCTATTGCATCATTTAGGCGAATACCACCTGATCCCCCATCCTTTTTATGTTCAGCAAAACTGGTCTGGAACACACTATTGGTTAACAGAGAGCCAGTATGTGGCATCCCCTCCCTATAAAATGTGTCAGTATTCGCACCCTGCCAAGATATATATCAGACATAATAGCAAATCACTACAGACGTACAGACGGACAGTTAAGGGTACAACTATATATATGTCAGGTCAACTATATTCGTGGTCGAACCATAAAAACTTGATTTTTCAAAAGGTAACTTCTAGTATGGTTTTGCCTGAAGCTATGCTTGGTCTAATATCGGCTGCTTCACGAATGCCATACCAGAAAATGGTATACGGGTATTAATTTAACTCATCTGCCCGTCTGTACTAACAATTTTTGTACGCAATTTACTCCTTCGAAAGTACCAAACTTTAAGAAAATTGCAACACCAGACTATTTTTAAATGTTTTTTAGAAAGTCCTTTACATGGCCATAGTTGGGTTACACTGGTCGTAAACATGTCGGACCTCACAAAAATTAGAAAATGTGAGTTAATTACAGCTTTTTTGCAACTACGGAATGGTGGTAAAAAACAAACGTCGAGGACCTTAATAAGATGTTGAGATCATAAAATTAAGAAGACGACCCAATAATCAATGTAGAAGTTAAATAGTTGTTGTAGCCATTTTGCCTGATTTTTCCAATTTAGTCTATATCATGAAAAAGATATTTGAGCAATTAAAACTGCATACCGAACTGTAAAAATGTATTTATTTGTACATGTAAACGTTAAAAGTTGTAGGGACGTTCCTCTAAGAAGTTATTCCCCATGTAAGGCACTAAAATTAAGGGGATCCCGCATTAAATTTGAGCTCAATACCACGAACAATTTAAAAGGCCTGATTAACACGACGGATGTGCTATAGCAGTAGGAACTACTTAGTGAAGTTACTCTTCCGAAACACCTGAGTTCACTCTTGTTACGACTTGAGCTAGTGTTGCTAGTTGTTTTTCAGTTATTTTTGTGGTTTTATGTTGTTTCTTCGTGTTGCCGTTGTCGTTTTGTCTTCGAAATTTCGAAGTTTTGATATTCGGATGCCGCTTTCCATCATCTGTGTCTCTGAAAAGTATCATTGCTGACCAGGTTTGCGATTCAGACTCCAGTACAGAGAGTCTTTAATTTAGTATGAATTCGAGAATTAATTCCAATCCTAGGGAATTTGTACTAAACTCAACAACAGATATCGCTGATAATCAACTACATAAATCCTATAACTATCAAGCTAATCGAATGAAATATTTTTCTCACAACCATACAGACTGCGGCCGTTCAAATTATAGATTGTACGTTTGTCAAATTATTGAATTGCCGAAAGGTTTCCCATTGACACCAATGGAAAATCATTTGTTAATGACGATTTCCACTATAGCTTTCCATACGTCTTAACATTAGGATATGAAAAAATAATTTTGTAAAAAAGTCTTTTCTGTAAATCTTTTGTAATTATCTAATGAATATATGCTTAATATGTACTACGGTTGTCAAAAAGCATGAAATAACCAACAAAAATAACTGATGGGAGACGACTTTTGGGTTAGCCGTTTCATTTTTGGAGGCCTCCTACGTTACCGTTAATTTATTTATTAATACAAAACCTGC
This sequence comes from Arcuatula senhousia, assembly GCA_963971305.1. NCBI lineage: Eukaryota > Metazoa > Mollusca > Bivalvia > Mytilida > Mytilidae > Arcuatula > Arcuatula senhousia. The sequence goes on along the minus strand of OZ020317.1, from coordinate 8,376,474 downwards.
TTTATAGGAAAGTTAATAGTCTGAATTGCAATATTAATGCTTTTTAGAGATCAAAAATTAAATTAGAGCGGCAAAAAATGAAAACTATATATCATTTTTACGCATTTTCTCAGAGCCAACGAAAACGTCATTTTACGTCATTTATTTAACGTTCCTAAATATTGTTTTTGCACTTATTGCAAAAAGCCATCTTTTAGAATAAAATCCAACTCACTATTTTCATTATAACTCATCGCAATTATAAGAGCCGAGGGTTCAAAGCGAACACTCAAAATTTAAAATTTTCCAACTAGTGAGTTTTGACCCCTAATATTTTAAATTTGCCCGATAAAAACATGTGATGACCTGTTTTATCTGAAAGTAGAGATGTTCCTCTTTAAAATGATATACAATATAGGTGTGTGTTCTGTCGGAGCATTAAACTCATTTTTTTCCAAGTCAAACCGCTGCACTACAGGGATTTTATACAGATTAGTCCCAATAATAAAAAATTTGTGCGAAAATGAAATTTGGAAGAAAAAATTTTTGTTCCGTTCCGTTCCGCAAAGTACCATTAGCCCCCGGGTAATGGTATTTAACGGAACGAAACGGAACAAGATTTTTTTTTCGATTTACGTCATTAGTAGCATATCAGAGTCTCTATCATCTATTTCTAAGATAACCCAATACTATACCTAGATCTAAACGCACTCCTTTTAGTTCTAGCCTGAATAGGTTCATCTTCTCAGAAGGTAGGTATAATAAATAATTGCGGACAACTTGTTGTATTTTCTTTACATTTCAAGTGTTTCATATGTCTATTTCTTATCACGATGGTGGAAACTTTGTGCGAAAATGAAATTTGGAAGAAAAAATTTTTGTTCCGTTCCGTTCCGCAAAGTACCATTAGCCCCCGGGTAATGGTATTTAACGGAACGAAACGGAACAAGATTTTTTTTTCGATTTTCGTCATTAGTAGCATATCAGAGTCTCTATCATCTATTTCTAAGATAACCCAATACTATACCTAGATCTAAACGCACTCCTTTTAGTTCTAGCCTGAATAGGTTCATCTTCTCAGAAGGTAGGTATAATAAATAATTGCGGACAACTTGTTGTATTTTCTTTACATTTCAAGTGTTTCATATGTCTATTTCTTATCACGATGGTGGAAACTTTGTGCGAAAATGAAATTTGGAAGAAAAAATTTTTGTTCCGTTCCGTTCCGCAAAGTACCATTAGCCCCCGGGTAATGGTATTTAACGGAACGAAACGGAACAAGATTTTTTTTTCGATTTTCGTCATTAGTAGCATATCAGAGTCTCTATCATCTATTTCTAAGATAACCCAATACTATACCTAGATCTAAACGCACTCCTTTTAGTTCTAGCCTGAATAGGTTCATCTTCTCAGAAGGTAGGTATAATAAATAATTGCGGACAACTTGTTGTATTTTCTTTACATTTCAAGTGTTTCATATGTCTATTTCTTATCACGATGGTGGAAACTTTGTGCGAAAATGAAATTTGGAAGAAAAAATTTTTGTTCCGTTCCGTTCCGCAAAGTACCATTAGCCCCCGGGTAATGGTATTTAACGGAACGAAACGGAACAAGATTTTTTTTTCGATTTTCGTCATTAGTAGCATATCAGAGTCTCTATCATCTATTTCTAAGATAACCCAATACTATACCTAGATCTAAACGCACTCCTTTTAGTTCTAGCCTGAATAGGTTCATCTTCTCAGAAGGTAGGTATAATAAATAATTGCGGACAACTTGTTGTATTTTCTTTACATTTCAAGTGTTTCATATGTCTATTTCTTATCACGATGGTGGAAACTTTGTGCGAAAATGAAATTTGGAAGAAAAAATTTTTGTTCCGTTCCGTTCCGCAAAGTACCATTAGCCCCCGGGTAATGGTATTTAACGGAACGAAACGGAACAAGATTTTTTTTTCGATTTTCGTCATTAGTAGCATATCAGAGTCTCTATCATCTATTTCTAAGATAACCCAATACTATACCTAGATCTAAACGCACTCCTTTTAGTTCTAGCCTGAATAGGTTCATCTTCTCAGAAGGTAGGTATAATAAATAATTGCGGACAACTTGTTGTATTTTCTTTACATTTCAAGTGTTTCATATGTCTATTTCTTATCACGATGGTGGAAACTTTGTGCGAAAATGAAATTTGGAAGAAAAAAATTTTGTTCCGTTCCGTTCCGCAAAGTACCATTAGCCCCCGGGTAATGGTATTTAACGGAACGAAACGGAACAAGATTTTTTTTTCGATTTACGTCATTAGTAGCATATCAGAGTCTCTATCATCTATTTCTAAGATAACCCAATACTATACCTAGATCTAAACGCACTCCTTTTAGTTCTAGCCTGAATAGGTTCATCTTCTCAGAAGGTAGGTATAATAAATAATTGCGGACAACTTGTTGTATTTTCTTTACATTTCAAGTGTTTCATATGTCTATTTCTTATCACGATGGTGGAAACTTTGTGCGAAAATGAAATTTGGAAGAAAAAATTTTTGTTCCGTTCCGTTCCGCAAAGTACCATTAGCCCCCGGGTAATGGTATTTAATGGAACGAAACGGAACAAGATTTTTTTTTCGATTTTCGTCATTAGTAGCATATCAGAGTCTCTATCATCTATTTCTAAGATAACCCAATACTATACCTAGATCTAAACGCACTCCTTTTAGTTCTAGCCTGAATAGGTTCATCTTCTCAGAAGGTAGGTATAATAAATAATTGCGGACAACTTGTTGTATTTTCTTTACATTTCAAGTGTTTCATATGTCTATTTCTTATCACGATGGTGGAAACTTTGTGCGAAAATGAAATTTGGAAGAAAAATTTTTTGTTCCGTTCCGTTCCGCAAAGTACCATTAGCCCCCGGGTAATGGTATTTAACGGAACGAAACGGAACAAGATTTTTTTTTCGATTTTCGTCATTAGTAGCATATCAGAGTCTCTATCATCTATTTCTAAGATAACCCAATACTATACCTAGATCTAAACGCACTCCTTTTAGTTCTAGCCTGAATAGGTTCATCTTCTCAGAAGGTAGGTATAATAAATAATTGCGGACAACTTGTTGTATTTTCTTTACATTTCAAGTGTTTCATATGTCTATTTCTTATCACGATGGTGGAAACTTTGTGCGAAAATGAAATTTGGAAGAAAAAATTTTTGTTCCGTTCCGTTCCGCAAAGTACCATTAGCCCCCGGGTAATGGTATTTAACGGAACGAAACGGAACAAGATTTTTTTTTCGATTTTCGTCATTAGTAGCATATCAGAGTCTCTATCATCTATTTCTAAGATAACCCAATACTATACCTAGATCTAAACGCACTCCTTTTAGTTCTAGCCTGAATAGGTTCATCTTCTCAGAAGGTAGGTATAATAAATAATTGCGGACAACTTGTTGTATTTTCTTTACATTTCAAGTGTTTCATATGTCTATTTCTTATCACGATGGTGGAAACTTTGTGCGAAAATGAAATTTGGAAGAAAAAATTTGTGTTCCGTTCCGTTCCGCAAAGTACCATTAGCCCCCGGGTAATGGTATTTAACGGAACGAAACGGAACAAGATTTTTTTTTCGATTTTCGTCATTAGTAGCATATCAGAGTCTCTATCATCTATTTCTAAGATAACCCAATACTATACCTAGATCTAAACGCACTCCTTTTAGTTCTAGCCTGAATAGGTTCATCTTCTCAGAAGGTAGGTATAATAAATAATTGCGGACAACTTGTTGTATTTTCTTTACATTTCAAGTGTTTCATATGTCTATTTCTTATCACGATGGTGGAAACTTTGTGCGAAAATGAAATTTGGAAGAAAAAATTTTTGTTCCGTTCCGTTCCGCAAAGTACCATTAGCCCCCGGGTAATGGTATTTAACGGAACGAAACGGAACAAGATTTTTTTTTCGATTTACGTCATTAGTAGCATATCAGAGTCTCTATCATCTATTTCTAAGATAACCCAATACTATACCTAGATCTAAACGCACTCCTTTTAGTTCTAGCCTGAATAGGTTCATCTTCTCAGAAGGTAGGTATAATAAATAATTGCGGACAACTTGTTGTATTTTCTTTACATTTCAAGTGTTTCATATGTCTATTTCTTATCACGATGGTGGAAACTTTGTGCGAAAATGAAATTTGGAAGAAAAAATTTTTGTTCCGTTCCGTTCCGCAAAGTACCATTAGCCCCCGGGTAATGGTATTTAACGGAACGAAACGGAACAAGATTTTTTTTTTCGATTTTCGTCATTAGTAGCATATCAGAGTCTCTATCATCTATTTCTAAGATACCCCAATACTATACCTAGATCTAAACGCACTCCTTTTAGTTCTAGCCTGAATAGGTTCATCTTCTCAGAAGGTAGGTATAATAAATAATTGCGGACAACTTGTTGTATTTTCTTTACATTTCAAGTGTTTCATATGTCTATTTCTTATCACGATGGTGGAAACTTTGTGCGAAAATGAAATTTGGAAGAAAAAAATTTTGTTCCGTTCCGTTCCGCAAAGTACCATTAGCCCCCGGGTAATGGTATTTAACGGAACGAAACGGAACAAGATTTTTTTTTCGATTTTCGTCATTAGTAGCATATCAGAGTCTCTATCATCTATTTCTAAGATAACCCAATACTATACCTAGATCTAAACGCACTCCTTTTAGTTCTAGCCTGAATAGGTTCATCTTCTCAGAAGGTAGGTATAATAAATAATTGCGGACAACTTGTTGTATTTTCTTTACATTTCAAGTGTTTCATATGTCTATTTCTTATCACGATGGTGGAAACTTTGTGCGAAAATGAAATTTGGAAGAAAAAATTTTTGTTCCGTTCCGTTCCGCAAAGTACCATTAGCCCCCGGGTAATGGTATTTAACGGAACGAAACGGAACAAGATTTTTTTTTCGATTTACGTCATTAGTAGCATATCAGAGTCTCTATCATCTATTTCTAAGATAACCCAATACTATACCTAGATCTAAACGCACTCCTTTTAGTTCTAGCCTGAATAGGTTCATCTTCTCAGAAGGTAGGTATAATAAATAATTGCGGACAACTTGTTGTATTTTCTTTACATTTCAAGTGTTTCATATGTCTATTTCTTATCACGATGGTGGAAACTTTGTGCGAAAATGAAATTTGGAAGAAAAAATTTTTGTTCCGTTCCGTTCCGCAAAGTACCATTAGCCCCCGGGTAATGGTATTTAACGGAACGAAACGGAACAAGATTTTTTTTTTCGATTTTCGTCATTAGTAGCATATCAGAGTCTCTATCATCTATTTCTAAGATACCCCAATACTATACCTAGATCTAAACGCACTCCTTTTAGTTCTAGCCTGAATAGGTTCATCTTCTCAGAAGGTAGGTATAATAAATAATTGCGGACAACTTGTTGTATTTTCTTTACATTTCAAGTGTTTCATATGTCTATTTCTTATCACGATGGTGGAAACTTTGTGCGAAAATGAAATTTGGAAGAAAAAAATTTTGTTCCGTTCCGTTCCGCAAAGTACCATTAGCCCCCGGGTAATGGTATTTAACGGAACGAAACGGAACAAGATTGTATTCTCAAATTTATCTTCATGTACATATGTCTTATTTAAGTAAAAAATGGCTGAGAGACAGCAATGACTTTCATTATGCGTTGACAACTTACTAGTTTACTAATTATTTAAGGCCATGTTAAAATATAGCTTTAAATATCTGAACAGACTATTAAAGTAGGGATGATTTATAAAACTTTTAATTTATGATACAATAATGTGAAATTCATACACAAGGACTAGTTTAGAAGCAAGTCCTTGTCATAGTTAAAAGAAATATATTAATAAAAATTTTCCCCTTATGGATCCCCATGTCTTGTTCCGTTCCGTTCCGTTTCGTTCCGTTCCGTTCCGCAAAGTACCAATAGCCGGAATGGTTAGCAGTAACATCCACATTGAACTAAATTTTCGTCATTACCTATATCGACCCCTGGAATTTTCATAATTATAGAGAAGGGTATGGGCAACCATTCGGGCAAAAATTAACAAAAAAATTAGAAACAGACAATAAACTTGAAACAGACACAAAAACACAAAAAACAGACATGAAATTTTAAAACAGACAAAAAAATACAAAAAAACAGACATGAAATTTTATTAACAGACAAAAAAATACAAAAACAGACATAAATTTTATAAACAGACAGACGATTATGTAAAACAGACACAAAAATGCAAAAACAGACATGAAAGTTTACAAACAGACAACCGTGAAAAGCCAAACAGACGTTTTTTTAAAAACAGACCTTAAAGTGGGCGTGACGATCGGGTGTTGGTAATTTGTGAAACCCGAACCCGAACTGAGGTTTCAAAACCGAAAGAAATCAAATTGAATTGGTCGCCGTTAAAAAAACAAACAAAAAAAAAAACAATTAAAAAAAATATTTTAATGCCTATATGTTATTTTCGAAAGAAAAACTGTTTTAATTTAGTGGAAATATATTATTTTCACATTTATTTAAAACTAATCGATCCCAAGTTGATATTTTGTGTAACCAGGCTGGTGTCGGTCTGATTGATATTCAGGATCTTAGTGGAAAAAAAAACAAAGTTTATCATTATTCTCTTTCAACTTTTCAACTGAGAAAATTGACTTGTGTTTATTGAGTCACCTTACACGCGCATGCTGATTTTCCCCAGAATTTTTGCTGTATTGTTTTATGCTCTTAATTCATTTTCATATAATTTAAAAAATAAAATATGTTACGACTTGTTATAGTGTTTATAATCTTTTGGGAAGAACGCCTCTGATGAGACTTGAATAGACGAACCGCGCGTCAGTCGTAGTAAAATTACTAGTAATGTCTAGAACTTAGGTGTCAATTTTGTAATTTTTAACTGTATTAATTATGATGTATTCAGCTATAGCAGGTAGGAACCGCTTACTCTTCCGGAGCACCCGAGTTCACTCTTGTTACGACTTGAGTTCGGGTTGTTGATTTCTATTCGGTTGATTTTGTGTTTTGTGTTTCCTCGTGCTGTTCTTGTTCACTTTTACCGGTTTATACATGTAGTTAAAAGGAAAACCGTTGTCTTTTTAGCAATCGTTCATGTTATTCCACTGAAACATTCAGGAAACTTTTTTAACTACACTCTTTCATATGGTCAAATAAATTTAGCTTATTAAAATTCGTTAGCTGAAATCGTAAGAAGTATATAAAAACTATCATGTTTCGTGTGTTTTATAACGTTATATATGGCTCTGTCGCACTATAATGTTCAATCCAACGTGTTCTGAACTTCGAATTGGTCGAGTCGCTGAAGAAAGTTTTTTTTTTTTCAAAATTAATAGTGATCGAATCCAAAACGTCTGACTGACTACTTACAACGCACGACAAATTTATTCATTACTTATCTTTAGCGCATGACAACGTGGTTCGGGGGTATAAGCAAAATCCATAATTTTTTTTTATTTTGCAGAATTAACTTTCATAAACGAACATTAAAAAATGCAAAACAATTGGGGTCACCTACCTTTCTAAAGGTGACCTTGCAAAGTTGGTGACCTCAATAGAAAATAAAGAGATGTGGAATAAGTGTACGCGACACAGCCCACAATTAAACGGCAATTTAGAAAAACCACAATGGACAACCGCCATCAGCCTTCAACGAGGCCATTTGGCACTGCTCGCGGTTATGCAATTGTTTTGTTTTTCAATAGGAAAAGAGTTATTCAACATCATTGTGAGCTGGAGCTGGAAATCAATCAGATTTTAGTTACTTTTCACAAGTGACAAGTCATTTATACTATCTTCCGAAAAACATTTAAAAAACTTAGGGTCATGGACCTTCCTTTTATATATTTAAAGAAAAACTATTTTCTCCTGCACGGTTTTGAAACCTCAGTTCGGGTTCGGGTTTCACAAATTACCAACACCCGATCGTCACGCCCACTTTAAGGTCTGTTTTTAAAATCGTCTGTTTGGCTTTTCACGGTTGTCTGTTTGTAAACTTTTATGTCTGTTTTTGTATTTTTGTGTCTGTTTTACACAATCGTCTGTCTGTTTATAAAATTTATGTCTGTTTTTTATATTTTTTTGTCTGTTTATAAAATTTCATGTCTGTTTTTTGGTATTTTTTGTCTGTTTATTTTAAATTGGTGTCTGTTTTTGTGTTTTTATGTCTGTTTAAAGTTTATCGTCTGTTTTTAAAATTTTTGTTAATTTTTGCCCGAATGGCTGCCCATAGAAGGTGATGCCAATTTTTAATAGATATAAATGACGAATGTTGGAGCCCATGTAGGTACAGGGCATTGTAACACGTTCGTCCATGGCTGTGCTAAGGGTCACGGTATAACTCAGAATATTCGCTCAAAGAATGTTGTACATAGCATGATAGGTGAATGTATGTGCCAGTTTTATCAATGAAACGTACGTACGTAGTACTACGTGTTGGTTGTAATGAGAATATCTTATAAAACTATTAAGTGGTAATTCTAGTACATATTGGAATTATCAGTTTTCAAGTGCCAATAATTACTAATTAATCAGACAAATATCTACAGGTGCTTGTGATCTATTTAAAGATTTCTACGGATGTTTGGTTAAACTTTGTTAGATTTATCTGTCTGTAAATGTTAAATCTCTAGTAAATAACAAACAGGAAAATTTTGTTTATTTTTTTTCCAGTATTGACAGAAAAAACTTGGATGAACATTTTCTTGAAATCAATGTTGTCGTTATGATGTTCAGTGCTTTTAATCAGCAAGGCACTTAAATGTTTTGGTAGTTTTGCTAGCAGTTGTCACGATAAGCATGAAAGTCTTGAAGGTTGACAAACTCGACTTTTGACAAATTTGGAGGGAAACTATCTTAAACAAGCAAGATCTACACAAAATAAATAATTAAATCGAAAGATCTGGATAGGCCACTGTGTCATATTCTAGAACATGTACTTATTATTATAAAGGAACACGCACATATATCTATCTGATTTTTGTAGACAGATATAGCAATCCCATTTGTCCAAGATAATAAGATAAAACAAGGTAAAGCACATCAGAGTAATTATAGATCGCAATGGTCCTGACTTAGTATGGACATTTCAAACCATGATTGTGTGTAAAGATATGTTTGTTTCTCAAATCAAAGAATTATGCAAAGGCCTGTGCGATAATGTATTTTTCTTTGCATTTTCAATTTCAAATCATGCTTTTATCTACAAAAGAATTGACGGAATTTGTTTGATTTCCCTCTGGACAAAGCAAATAACAAAAGATCTCTTTATAAGCGGGCATACAAATGGATACTCGTACTTGTAACTATATAAAGTTCATAACAAAATGAACAATCTCAAATGTCAATGAGAGAAGACAAATTATGGAAGACATACCGGAAAAACTATAGATTGCAATGGTCCTGGCTTGGTACAGGCATTTCAAAAGAAATGGTGGATTGAAACAGTTTTTAGGGTGCGCCAACCTCTCCTTTTATTGCGATCTTTGGGTCCGGTAGTTACACAATGCACAACATGGCTGTGAAGACACAATTGGCCTGGGAGAAACCGGATGCTTTTTAATGTAAGTAACATATGAGAAAATTAAAACGTTTAATTATCTCAGGTTTCATTAAAGAACTGGGCATCATTATCTTTATAGTGAACTAGTTATGCAATAGAAACATCAGTGATATAATAATCTACTTACCCTTTAGCTTGATCTATAATTCCCAAAACTTTTCTAAAGCCAAACAAAAAATCTCTTCTCCAAGAATTTAACAACTAATTAACGAAAAAGTCTGGCCATAGTTAATTTCTTGTTTTCACGAAATATTGATCAATGTTTTTCATCAATGCTAAAATCCTGACCTAGTGTGAAGGCAAATATTCTCAATGTAAAAAATCTGAAGATAGCACTTGATATCTTTTTGCGATGCAATCTTAAGTTTTTTAAGTTAAGAGTGCTATCAAAACTTGAAGATAAGGAGGAAAGCAACTGACGCAAGCTTAGAATTGAAGAATTTAAAAAAAAGATATTTATTTCAAAGAGTTTTGGTTTCCATGTGTTAGTTTAGGGGCAGTTGGTATTATGTAATCATTAAATTGATGCTAGTTATTATTCCATTTCAATTCTCAATTGGTCAAACCCTCATTCCGGACACAGAATAATCTATGTGTTATGTCAAAATCAAAATTAAAGTTCAAGACAACTAAATTCTACAGAACCTGACGTGCGTTTCGTCCATTCAAGACTGATCAGAGGCTCATTACCCCCAAAAAATGAATATGCCGAACATTTTATGGATATGAAGAGCACAGTACAAGACTTAAAATATGCTGAACTGGAAACCAAAAAATGACTAAGATCAACCTAGCTAAGCCTGGAGTAGAACAAACCTTAAATAAAAGAATAGATCTTTTGCATTACATCTTTTACGTGAGAGACGCTCTACGTAAAAGATGTAATGCAAATGTAAAATAGATGTATAAAAATTAAAGCGGAGTATAAAAATACAATGTAACATTATATCGAACAAGGTTAGCCCGCTCCGGGATCAACAGTTTCGTGTTGAAAAATACACTAAAGTCTAATGGAATTATCTGTAAATTTCAAAATTGTCTTTTATAGACAAAACTAATTTTGCAGCCTAGCAATTCGTTCCTTAATTTGATTTTAATACTGTGTTCTCCATGCTCAAGTTAAAATCAGCAGAACAAATTTTGTGTATAGCGTCTCCGATGGTCAAGTCTATTATAGACAAAACGTATATTTGGCATCCTGTTTTAATTTTTAGACAACAGGAAACATTGGCAGAAGAAAAGATAAATCAGGCAAAGACATTCCAGAGACTGAATATGTAGACTACAAAGGAATTATTGTCTGACTGTCAGGGATTACACGGAATCCTTGAATTTTAATTCAACCAACTTAAACCTTGTTCATACATGTATGTTATATCCAGTCCCTCAATTGAGGTTCAAGTTCAAATGACTGAGAAAGGGAACAAGAACCATCAGGAGCCTGAATCGCTCACCTGGTCCTTAAGCTATAAGAGCTCTTCTATGAGCTATTATCCCTATAAGGGGTCATCTTACAACTTTGACCAAATTGAAGCTATTGTAGAGCTCAAAGAGCTGAAGGTTGAATTAAGCAAGCAACAGCTTTTTTTCCATCTGCAATAGTTTTTATTCTATAGTGAAAATGCTATTTTGGATTTAAAGGGCCATATCCCCATACAAGGGGCCATCTGACATCTTCGACACAATAGAGACTTTTGTAGAGCTCAATGAGTTGAAGGTTCAAGCAAGCAACAGCTTTTCTCTACCTGCAATAGTTTTCATTATATAGGGCAAAATCGCTATTTTTGACATTTAAAGGGCCATAACCACTACAAGAGGTCATATGATATATTTTTCCCAATGGAAACTTTTAAAGAGCTCTATGAGCTGAAGGTTTAAGCAAGCAACTGCTTATCTCTATCTGCATTTTTTATTTTATAGGGGAAAACATGGAAAACGCTCACCATTTTTGACATTAAAAGGGTCCCCTGTAAGGGATCATCTGACATCTTTGACCCAATGGAGACTTTTGTAAAGCTCAATGAGCTGAAGGTTTAAGCATACAACAGCTTTTCTCTATCTGCAATAGTTTGCATTTTATAGGGGAAAACATGAAAAAAAATTGACCTTAAAAGGGCTATAACCCCTATGAGAGGTCATCTGACAACTTCGAACCAATGGAGACTTTGTACAGCTTTTGCATCTTCGCAAGCCAAGGGTTACGATCCGCTATCTCTCATCTTCACCCTTCCTTTTCCTCCCCAACCTACAAAACCAAAACCACACTGTCTGTCTCTCTGTCAAGCATCTTAAAAATGGATTTCGATGAAACTTTACGCTGAGCTAGCTAGAGAGAACATCATACAAATGTGCATGGAAAAATTTTGCTGCTCTCGGATTTCATTAAGGGGAGATAATTTCCAACAAATAAAAAAAATCCAATCAAATAAATTGAAGTAGGATGGGTAATTTCCCCTTTCCCACAGAAATGAAGGTTTTTTGGTGATAGAGAACATCTGCATGATGCCATCCCCATTAGAAGACCTTAAACTTGATTACAATACACAATATTGAAATATAAGATATTAATCACTTCAATATCAAGACTTAGTGAATGAAGCTTGTAATTTGTCTCCTTAGCAGTAGTGTACATTTAACGCCTTTTTAGCTCACCTAGACCAAAGGTCCAGGTGAGCTATTGCCATCACTTGGTGTCCAGCGTCGTCTGTAAACATTTTTTCAAAAATCTTTTCCTCTGAAACTACTGATCAGAATTTAATGAAACTTGGTCCGTTGGGTGTCCTGCACAAAAGTTTTTTTCTATTTTTTTTTGGCTTGTAAATTAAAAGGTAGAAGGGATACAGAAAATCTGATTCTACATTCCTTCTTCAGCATCAAAAGCTGCATCTTCGCTAATATCTTATATTTCAATATTGTGTATTGTAATCAAGTTTAAGGTCTTCTAATGGGGATGGCATCATGCAGATGTTCTCTATCACCAAAAAAACCTTCATTTCTGTGGGAAAGGGGAAATTACCCATCCTACTTCAATTTATTTGATTGGATTTTTTTTATTTATTGGAAATTATCTCCCCTTAATGAAATCCGAGCGCAGCAAAATTTTTCCATGCACATTTGTATGATGTACTCTCTCAGCGTAAAGTTTCATCGAAATCCATTTTTAAGATACTTGACAGAGAGACAGACAGTGTGGTTTTGGTTTTGTAGGTTGGGGAGGAAAAGGAATTGTCTTAGACACACTACTTATACATATGTTCACCCATGTACATATGAGTGAATCATATTCATTTTTTTTTCAACCAAGACAAACATACATTCAAACATTTTTTTACAAGGCACTTTGTTGTATAAATTTTGTTTTTATGCCCCATCTACGAAAGTAGAGGGGCATATAGTGTTCGTCCATTTGTCCGTCCCAAATCCCCATATTTCCAAATTCCCACTTACTGCCAAATGCCAGATCAATCAAACTGGTATGGTAGGTGCACCTAGTGATGCTAAGCACAATGCATGCTTCTGGTGCTGGATGTGATCTATATTTTCCGCATGAATGGCCACTTACAGAAGAATGGTTAAAGTCTATTCCCACTTACTGACAAATGCCACATCAATCATATTGGTATGGTAGGTGCACCTAGTGATGCTAAGCACAATGCATGCATCAGATGCTGGATGCAACCTATATTTTCCGCATGAATGACCACATACAGAAGAATGGTCAAAGTATATTCCAACTTACTGCCAAATGTCACATCAACAATATTGGTATGGTAGGTGCACCTAATGATGCTTAGCACAATGCATGCTTCAGATGCTGGCTGTGACCTATATTTTCCGCATGGATGACCTCTTACAGAAGAATGGTCAAAGTCCATTCCCACTTACTGACATGTGCCACATCAACTATATTGGTATGGTAGGTGCACTTAGTGATGCTAAGCACAATGTATGCTTCAGATGCTGGCTGTGACCTATATTTTCTGCATGAATAACCACTTATAGAAGAATGGTCAAAGTCCATTCCCACTTACTGACATGTGCCACATCAACTATATTGGTATGGTAGGTGCACCTAGTGATGCTAAGCACAATGCATGCTAGTGATGCTAAGCACAATGCATGCTTCAGAAGCTGGATGTGACCTATATTTTTCGCATGGATGACCACTTACAGAGATGTAAGTATAGTATCATGAAACTTTAAAAATCATTTAATCAACATAAAATTATACTTTTAGAACAACTTCATGATTTAGTGATTGTGGAGAAAAATCAATGTTGTGAGATGGGGCATTATGTCTTTTGGACATATTCTTGTTCTATTCTTTGTTGGTTTTGGCCTACACTAAACTGACCAATGGTAACATAAGCCTGTTAATACAAGCATGAACTGTCAACCCTTCCAAGGCACCTGAATGCTCCTCTGCCGGGGCTTGAATTAGATTTTGATTATTTTATGTGTATATTTCATGTTGTAGGTTCTTTGTCCTGTTGCCTTTTTGTGTCTTCTGCCTTGGCCTTTTTGAACTTAAGGTATTGTATACCCCAATGGTAATCTGTTGCTTCTTTTTCTTATTAAGAATAAAATAACAAGTCAGTCATATATTAATATTTCTTTATTTCCTCTCTTTATACAAACAGATAAAATAATGAAAAACACAAATAAAAACTTTGACTAAAACATCTGTACAAAACTCAACCATTATGTTTTATTCTAGCTTTGGTTAATCATGACAGTGACTTGTGATTGAAAATGGGTCAAAGACAGAAATTGCCAGATTTCATGTAACAGGAAGTGTATGAACCACAGACCTGAAATTGAGTCCCACGTTATGGGAGCCCATGCTGATGCTGCATACCAAATATCAAGAGGCTGTGATTAGTAGCTGGTGAGCAAACTGTTACTAAAGTATTTTCCCTGCCTGCCCGCCCAACATTCACCATTTTATAACCCAGTTTTTCACTAATGAAATCCGGCCAAAAATCTGTTCTATCAAGAAAGTGACTTAGAAAATGAAATCTAAAATCTTGTCTATTATGGGATATAATGGTAGTGATTTATTAGTGAAAATTTGTTGTGAAGACACAGCCCATAGCGAACTGTAACTGTAACTGTCATAAATTTGACACTGAGTGGTCACTCATGTTCTATTGTAATATATCCTCGAGTGTATATACTTTCTCTCGGTTTATACTCTCGTGTGAACTAACAGTAAATTAACATAACAGTGGGTTTGAGGAGGATTAGCAAAGAGCATAAAATTACAAATGGGTTGCAAGTAATTTTGCACTCTGAGTTATAACCCTAAGACTTTTTTTATTTTCTTACAATTTTCAAACATTATTTCTAGGATAAATACAAGACACACCAACTATTTCTGTTTAAACGCCTAAGGAATTAAAACTTACCCATAAATTTTCTTCAGTGTTTTAAAGGCAATCAGTGTTGTATTTTTTCACGCATCAAACTTGAAATATTTAAAGAATGAATAGTATGTATGGAATATATTTTATGCCTTCAACTATGCTTGAGTTCTATACCCTGTCCATATATTTTCATTCATCATTAAGATCAGTTATAAGTCTATATTGATAAACCTTATATTTAACGTAACATGATGAATATAAATGACTTTTAGATTAATTCCAAAATTTGTGTAATGTCATATTTATACTTTTCTTAATATAACTAAATGATTATGAGATTTCAAGTGAATAATTATGGAATACAAATACGTCATTTTCGAGTTCATTGCTTTTCCGGAAAAATCCCTCAATTACACAGAAATTATCACGTGACTTTACCAGTTAGTGAGTCAAACTGGTTTGCTGCCATGTAGACTTATTCAAAAGTGATTGTGAGATCATCAAAACAATAACATCTCTATGAAAGGTAAATACTTCAATTGAATGAAGAAATATTCTTACGTGCATAGAATTATTGTCAAAATTGAAGATTCTGTCTTTAATAAACAACAAGCAATATTTATTTTGATCTATTGCTCTTAATTGCACCGGAAGTCGTCATGCCTAGAAAAATATATAATAAAAGAACCTTTTCCGGATTCCCCAGCCATTCCGCAATAACCCGAAATTGATGTATACCATTTTAACACTTGACAATACATGTAATATGAAAATATGAATTTAATACAACAGTACAAATGAGGCAATTTCTTCAAAACACACAAGTAAAAACATCATGTGATGATCAACTATTTCTGAATTAGAATTTATGTTTTATTCATGTGAATTTTAACAAAAATACAAAATAATGAAAAAATGAAGACATTTACACCATCTCTTAATTCATCATGCAAACTAATGTTCATATTTAAATCTAAATACAATTCATTTTAAGCTTAAAACTAATCAAAATACAAATGTATGCTATTGTAAACAAGCTATAGAAGAAGAAAAGTATATGCAGCAATACATGTACTTTAACTGGATTTCTTGATATAGCACTAGTTTATAAAAAGAATGATTTGTACACATAATGTCCAAAATATACAAATTGGCGAACCTTTCACCTATATGATTTACACAATTTGCTATTTTATAAGAGCCTGCAGACTTGACAAGAATTTAGTAACTTATAAATATGGCAATGATATCAAGCATGAATATACCCCACAGTGCATGTGGTATGTTAAATGAGAAAAGCAAAATGTTTTAGCAGTTTATAATTGAATGCCATTAACAAACTTGCAATTAAAAATTTCTCCTGATGATTCAAGATTGTGCTAAAGAATGAACTGCATACAAGAAAAAATACAATAATATGTATAAAATCTACATTCGTACTGTGCTCATTACAATATTCAAGATAAACTTTTAAAAGATCAATAAGCACAATCAACCAATTTACCACAATTTACAAACAACAAAACCATTATTTCTCAAAAGCAGTTATTTTCCCCAAGTCATTTTGTGTACCCTAATCAACAGAAATGCAAATATTTTGATGCAGGTCAATAATTATGTAAAGCATTTGTAATTTGCCCAGCATTATAAGTCCTCATGCCAAATTGCAAGGGGGGACAATAGAATATTGAATCAGGGTTCCCACTATTTTTTTGACACAAAATTCAAGGGTTTTTCAAGGACTTTTCAAGGGAATTGAGGTCATTTTCAAGGATTAAAATAGTCCACAAAAATTTTTAAAATCCAATATTTTTCAGCCTTTTTTTATCAAAGGGTCAACAAATCTGCACATTACAAAATTCCAGGGTTTTTCAAGGATATTTGATAAAATTCAAGGATTTTTCCAGGTTTTTGAACATTGAAATAAAATACAAGGGCTTTTCCAGGTTTCCTTGAATTCAAGGATGGCGTGGGAACCCTGTTGAATCGATAATGATACAAACTTCATGTACTGATGAACACTCTCAGGCATTTGAAGAAAAACGTTTCTGTATGTATGTATAAAGAAATAATTTCATACAATTGTAGAAATAAAACTTAAATAGAGAGTTGTCATAAATGAAAATTTACAATAATAATTCATTTAATTTACTAACACCATAAATGGAAAACCCAATCTATAAATTTACAACAAGATTATTAAATTACAAAGTAAAAAATCTTCAATTTACAATGTAAAAATACTTGATTGTACATATAAAACTACCATGAAACTTCTAAACAACAATGTAAATTCAGCAACCAATGATGTTATCAGGATTATTACATGATCACAGCTGCCTGAAAAATTGTCTACTTTTAGCCATCACATGTCTAACTTCAACAAAACACATCTAGATTTAAAACCTTTTGTCTAAATTTATTCACCATTTCTAGATTAAAACTTCTTATCTAATTTCAACCACACAGGTCTGAATCTAAAACTTACGGTCTAATTTCAACCTCATATGTCTATTTTGAACCTATATGTGTTTAGATTTAAAATCAGTTGTCTAATTTCAACCTCACATGTCTAGATGTAAAACCTCTTGTCTAATTTAATCCATTACAATGGCTAAATTTACAACAATGGTCTGGATTTGAAACAGCAGTCTAATTGCAACCATCACATGGCCAGATCTGAATGTCAAAATATCAGACTAAGTTGTTTTTCCTATAAAATTTCAACATGTTGACATACATTTTAAAACCTCTTCATCATATGAAGAACAATGGCATGATTTTCTTGATAATATAATAATTTAAAAATCTATTGTTATTGCAGTCCTCAATCATCCGGTGAACTGGATTTGCGATATAACGTCCCAAATTTTGACATGTATTTTTTTACATAGTCTTTTGCCTTAGCTTTTACATTCTCGTTGACTTCTAAATCTTCCACGTGACGACAATGCTTTAATTCTTTGGACATTACATGATGAGTAAGCTGAAATAAAAAAAAATCTGTCAAAGTTAAGAACAGCAACATTTTCTTAAACAGGAAGTAGGTGAGTGACAGACCTGAAATCAAATCCAATGTTATGAGACTCCCACCCAAATATACCAAAAATCAAGTAACTGTGATAAGAAGTTGCTGAGAAAACTGTGATGAAAATTTCTTCCCTGCCATGCCTGCCCAACATTCACCATTATATAACCCAGATTTTAAATCCCACCAAAAATCTGTCAAAGTAAAAAAGAGCAAAATTTTGTTTAACAGGAAGTAGGTGAGCAACATACCAGAAATTCCAATTCAACACCATGGGACTAAATGAGAATGCAGCAAACAAAATACCAAGAGGCTGAAAAACTGTTACAAAACATTTTTTCCTGCCCACCCACCAACAGCTACCATTTAACTTTGTGATATCTTGCCAAAAATAAGCATAGACATACAAAAGCAGAATTATTCAAAATTTATTTTTACTACAATCAACATTGCACACATGTTTTATACCCAGGAATATGTGTGTTTTAGGGTTTAACACTTTTTTGATGCACCTGGGCCATATGGGGAGGGTAACTAAGAAACCTTATCGCAAACAGGTGGGGGAAGTCCCTTATTTGTAAATTACAAACAGGACTTGACCACCAACTGAGAGATGATTGGCTAGTGATCAATAGTGTGTTATTTAAACCAGCCCCTTAGACCACTTGGCAACCCAGTCCTCTATACCCTGTAATACAACCTAATATGAATTGTTATACATTGTATTATTATCTTACCTTTCTAGCTAGGTGCTTGAAGTCCTCAGTTGAACAAATCCTACCCAGCTTACAGTCAGGTTTTCTGAATGGATTGAGACAAATAACGATATAAGAGGACATCTGTAATGTAAAATAAGATATCTAGGTTAACGTAACCCTACTAGTAATCTGCTGTCTACTAAGAAAACAGAAAATTAATGACCTACTTGAAATTGGCTGAGTAGGGTCAGAAAACAGTTAATGACCTATAGATCTGGTATTCAAACGCACTTTACAACTTATCATGTTGAGCTGTGTACCAATTTCTAAAATTAATCCCCCCCCCCAGTTCATGAGCCAGGGACATCCTTCTTCTCGAAAAATGTTTTCCGTAAAAAAATAATGTTTTTAAGGGTTATGTAGCGTATACCTATTCCTATATCTTCCAGTACTGTAAAAATTAATTTTCGTGGTTGATTATTTTAGCGCATACAATCCAGATGTCTATTTTGGGAGTCTTCATTTTCACCTTATCAAGCATCATATTACATACATGTATAATAAATGCATTTTTCACAGATTTTCATTAATCCTGAATATGGCAAAAATTAGTACATCACAAAGATGACTTCATTTACAGTATAATGATAACCCCTCCTGTAGACATACCTTGCTTCTAAACTGGTCCTTGATTTTCTTGGCTGTCTCTGTTGATGTATCAGCAGCAGCTGTTGTTGTGGTCTTCTTTCTACTTGTCTGTAAAGTAAGGTCAAATATGATAGTAAAGGATTAAATGGAGAACATCTTACAAAACAGAAGAGAAACTACTCAGACTCTCATTTGTCCACATCCTACTCATTTCCTTGCCAAGTCATCAAACAGATAAAGATGTAATAACCAGTCTGTTTCATTGTTAGTATTGTTTCAGTTTAAATATATCAAATAAGTTGAGCAACATATGACAGATAGTATGAGCTATGATTTCTTTTCCAGATAAATAATTACTTCATTGATTATATTGCACTTGTGAACTTCAATAACACAAGTGTAGTGTAATTGACATATATCAAAGACTTCACCTCAAACATGTGCGAGGATGCCTGGGGTCCAGAAGAGCTGGTTTTGATTCTTGTTGAAGGTTTCATTGTGGTTTTAAGATAAGAACAGCAATTTAAAGAGCTAATTTTGTGTCATGCATATTTACTCTTTATCCTTTTAAATTGTTTTAATTGTTCATAACACTTGAATCCATGTCACGACTTACATTTTGAAATATTCCGTAATAAGAATATATCCAAAAGACATAATGCCCCATCTCACAACATTTGGCACAGACTGATAAACAGACCCAAACCCTATATGGTCCCTGATTCCGTAAAAGGGGCATAAAAATTATTAAATCACAACTGACCTTGTCTTCTGGTGGAGTATCAATGTCCATGTCATCTTGAACTGTTTCATCCCAGGCTGGAGGACTCCATTGTGTTTGTCTATCAATAGAACAAGGAAGTAAAAACATTTAAATTGAATGAAGCATTTTTCACAATAGTAAGTCACTTAACCTTCATTTTAAAACAATCTTGTTTTTTAGTTTGAAGCCTTATTAAGTTAAGATCACTTTCTGAATTTTAACAGATTTTATAAATACAGATTTTACTCTAAGAATAGATCCTCAATCCTAAATCTGACCAGTTATGAAAAAAGCTGTATATATATTTCATAATAAATCCATTTTTCAATTATTTGCCTTGTATTGGTGTTATACATCATGTATTTATTTATGTTGTGTTCTTCACGTAAAAAACCAAAATTAGATTCCTGCGAAAATAATAGCGAGCATAGCTCGCAAGCGGGCACGAAGTGTCCGCTCGAGCGGAGAGCTCTACGGTATTTGTTTCCGCGAGAAATTTGCTAATGCTGATTTAGATTTTTTATGGTCCGGAAAGGGTTATTATTTTTACAGGTCCGGAGTGAATGCTAAAATAATTTATAAGAAAAGAAATAATGCTTAAAAAAATAATAAATTGCGCTTTTTACAAGAAAATAATATTCTTAAAATAATAAATACACATTAGCTGCTCGTTTCGTCTTGGTAATATGCACGTACGAAACTAACGTAAACTAACGAAGCTTAATCGCCCCATACCATCTCGCCCCAAAATAAGCAAATGGAAATATTGGAAATCATCATTATATAAACAAAACCTAGTCCATTTTAGCTATGCTCGCATTTAGGCAATGCCTACTCCATATTAATTATATGGTATGTCTTTCCCTCTGATATTTTTAAATTAGCAGTAACCTTATGTGCCTAATCAAGGTTATAGATTAAGATGAAAAATAGGGCATGTAATGGGACATTAAATGATACCCCGCCACATATAATATCAAAAGTACATAAAATTTGATTTCAAAGTGGCCTATCTCGAAAACTGTTTTTCGGATCATACTGAAAATTGAACTTGACCTGTATTTTATTGTACTCAGATAGCTGTACAAAATATCATTTGAATCCCATTATGCGTTTTCAAGTTATTGGTTAGAAACTCAAAATTTCATGAAATTTGATTTTTCAAAGTGGCCTTTCTCCAAAACTATTTTTTGGATCATGCTGGAAATCGAACTTGACCTGTATTTTATTGTACTTAACAGCTGTGCAAAATATTATTCAAATCCTTTGAAGCGTTTTCAAGTTATTGGTAGGAAACCTTCGGGGAACGGACAGACGGACGGACGGACAGACACCGAAAAAAAACTGAGGGTATAATAAAATACCCTGCCACTTTGTGTGGCGGGGTATAAAACAGTTTGTTCTGCCCCTTACCTTGTAATAGTATGGTAGTAATACATCTTCCCCTCAGCGTCTTTGGCAGTCTTCCAGTTGGGTGGTAGTTTAGGTGCCTTGGCCTTTGGAGGTGAGGGAGGGGGAGGGATATCCTCGTCCTCAGAGGTCGTGAACCCTGACAGTGTCCCCTGCATCTCCAGCTGTTGCTGTAGTTGTTGTACCTGAAAAAAGATAGGTAGCATTGAGTCATTTATTTAAAGTTAACCTTATGAAATGCTTTATAAACTCATATAGAAATCTTTGGAGAGATATTGTCACACATGGTAAGGTCATTGTTTGCAAGATTTTCCAGGTGATGTCCTGTTTTTTGGGTACCCTAATAATATTTTATATATTTTAACAGATACTGTAGAAGCAGAAATATTTGTGTGGATTTAATTTCATTTATTTCGTGGATAACAGAGATCCATGAAATTAAATCCCCATGAATTTAAAATATTTAGTTAAAGAATGTATTTCAAAATTAAAAATCCACGAATATTTGTTCCCACTAATTCAGTATTTTGCTCTTAACCACGAAATTTTATCCCCACGAAAATAAATGATTATAATATATTTTAACAGATATCACCCTAGTTGGTGTGTGACCCAGATGCTTCTTTCCCTCTAAAAGTAAGGTAACCCTTGTGAAAGCAAGGGATGTGTATCCCTTTTGAGAGTCGAAAATTGGTTTCATATTATGTCAATTTCAAGAGATAGCGTAGCAAGCATTGGTTTGTAGGCTATTTCAAGTGCATTTTTTAAAATTGTCATTAATCTATGGAGGTTATATCATGTACACTTATTACAGTTCTGCTTAGTGTCTACCCGGTACTATTAAGGATCAATACAAGACATAAAGTGCTTTAAAAATAATACAAGAGCGGAGTTCACTCTCATTTTGACTTGAGTTCATGGTGCTTATTTCAGTTTGGTTGTGATGTTTTTTTTATGCCCCATCTATGAAAGTAGTGTTAAAGTCTGTTCATCCTTCCATCCCAAATGCTGCAAGATTGGGCGTTATGTCTTTCGGACATATTATTTTGTTTGTTATGTGTTTTTGTTGTTGTGTTTCTTGTGTCCTAGAATTTAACGGTTACCAATAACGGATTTACAACATTTGATTTTATTGGTCACTTTGTCTTCTTTGGCAAGAGATCTTTTCATGATTAATAGAAGAAGCTGTTTTTAAAATGTTAAATTATTGAATCATTAAGTTCTCAAAATGTTTAAGCTATACATGTATATATACCTAAGTTTAAGCAATGATCTTCCAAATAAAGCCGGTGGAAATGATATGAATATACTATGCATAAAAATTATGAATAAACCAATGGGAAAATAATAATGACACTATTTTTATTCTTCACACCTTTAAATGACATAAACACAATATACAGTCATATACACAAATAAATGGATAGCTGGGATATATGAAATAGTTGTTTATAAACAGACATTACATCTGTCTTAAACTGTATATAGATTTGAGCTCCAGAGTATAGTTTGGAAATTACTTTCTTTATTGTGGTTAGCCTTTAACAATATAAAGCTCCAAATCTAGTAAATATTGTTAGGACATAAATATATTTTTGTTGCTGACAGCAATAATGAAAGTGAACTAAAATTTTTAAAACTTTATACAGCTTGTAAAACATTTATTTTGGCTTATCAAAGAGAAAATTTAACAATTAAATTCAAGTAATATGCAAGCATAGCCAATTCATTATTGTAGAAAGTCGGCCCGACTTGAAATATGATGGGAGAAAAATCATTCTGTCAGTCATCAGAATTTTCAAAAAGCCTGACAAAATAAGGGCTATTTCAGAAATAAATGTATGGGGGTGGAAGGTACCTTTTTTTCATACTCACCATGCATAAAATTTTAATTTTCTTCCACTTTATGTTGCATTTGAGAAATATCTAAAAATGCCACCACCCATACAATTTTAATTATAGTGCCTTCCAACCCCCCAATGCAATTAATTCTGGAATAGCCCTAAGGGAAATACTACCACATCATCACTAATTAGCTTGTCCTATCAATCCAAATTTTCATATCTCATGGAATTGAATTTTTGTTTAATCAAAGACTTATGAAAGCTTAAAAGGCAACACATTTTTCATAATACTTTTACTAAATCTGAGATCCTGTCAGCGAAAGCAATAAATTTTGTTCAAGAACATCTCCATATGAAGTACAGCACATGGACAGAAAGACAGACAGACAGTCAGAATGGTAAGTGAAAACTCTCCTGGAGAAATTTAAAGGATTATAGAAAACAAGGAAATGTGTCAAGATGACACTGATGCCCCGCTGGCAAATAAAATAAAACTGTTATTTTTACCAAATTTGCTAAGTCCAAGGGCCCTAATTTGGGTCAAAATCAGTGGACCGGAACGAAACTCGAACTTGACCTGTAACTCATCATGGTAGACTCACATACCAAAAATCTTTTGAATATATGCAAGGATGTGGAAAAAAAGTGCGGAAAACTTTTTTTTTACAAAATTTGCTAAGTTCAAGGGCCGTAATTTGGGTCAAAATCAGTGGACCGGAACGAAACTCGAACTTGACCTGTAACTCATCATGGTAGACTCACATACCAAAAATCTTTTGAATATATGCAAGGATGTGGAAAAAAAGTGCGGAAAACTCTTTTTTTACAAAATTTGCTAAGTTCAAGGGCCGTAATTTAGGTCAAAATCAGTGGACCGGAACGAAACTCGAACTTGACCTGTAACTCATCATGGTAGACTCACATACCAAAAATCTTTTGAATATATGCAAGGATGTGGAAAAAAAGTGCGGAAAACTTATTTTTACAAAATTTGCTAAGTTCAAGGGCCGTAATTTAGGTCAAAATCAGTGGACCGGAACGAAACTCGAACTTGACCTGTAACTCATCATGGTAGACTCACATACCAAAAATCTTTTGAATATATGCAAGGATGTCGAAAAAAAGTGCGGAAAACTAAAGTGTGACGGACGGAAGGACGGACGGAAGGAAGGACGGACGGACGAACGGACCGAAAAACTATATGCCCCCCAACAAAGTTGGCGGGGCATAATAAATTATATCTAGCTTTCCTGATTATGCTAAGCTCAACCCATGGGATCACAGCACACACAAGATAAAACCCAAAACCCATGAAAGCAGATTACATGTGCAGAGTTTTAGCTAGATAAAGCAGTGAAGCCCCCAGATATGTACACTATACCATGAATATTTCTGCCACAGTTTCTTAACATTCACCTACAAAGAGTATTCATACAAAGTTTCGACATTGTCATAAAAGAAATTGTTTAAAAGTTCAAACTAAAATCTCTGTATTAATTAAATATTTACTTTAAAATATTAACTTTTAAATTGGGTGATCTACAACAAGGGTCATAAAAATAGTGAAAAAAAATTAACTTTTACAATTATTTAAAATTTCAGCACCAAAAAGGTTGATAAAAATAGAAGTTTGTTTAACTTTCATAATTATTCAAAACTTCAAAATTGGAAGACGAAACACTTAAAGCAATTCAAAATGCATTTGCATATTAAAAAGGGAACAATTTTTGAAAACTATATGAAAAAAAATCTATAACTTAATTTCGCAAGAAATATAAATTCTTTGCAAGCAGAAATATCCATTTAAAGGTTACACATGATACAAAGATGAGGATATGAAGAATCATGAGAAAGTCTTACTCGTTCAGCTATGGAGTCAACCTTAGAGACCTCGACTGGCTTCTTAAAAATAACAATGATAAAGTCAAATAATTACACATTTCATAAAATTGTTGTTAATTTTAACTAGAAAATGTGCCTATGAGCTACAGGATGGCCCTCCCTCATACAAACAAAAACCAAAAAATCTCTGACTTTTCCACAACGTACTATTATAACATGTATAATGTGTATTTCTTAAAGCACAATTTTCAATCTCCTCTTAAAAGAGAATCCATCTTAGCACAGACAGTTGACTTGCTTAAAAATGCCTGTCCCCCTACCTTACAAACAAACAAAAAGCAAAAAATGCTGCATACCAAATATCAAGAAGCTGTGATAAGTAGTTGCTAAGAAAACTGATACTAAAATTTTTTCCTTGCCCGCCTGTTGCCCAACATTCACCATATTATAACCCAGATTTTTCACTCCATGAAATTTGGCCAAAAATTTATCCCACACAATACTGTATAGCTACAGTTGTAAGTCTGAAGTAAAGGGACATCAATTTTTATCACTCTGTTTGTAGGTCTTTCAAAGGTTTAAGTCCCTTCTCTAAATGCATACATGCATTTTTGATTTTTTTTCTTAAGATATTAATTTACCTGTTGTATAAATCCCTGGGACTCCCCAGCTTGTGGCTGGACAAACTGTTGTCCCTCTGCTGTGGGTTGGACCAGAGCCTGTTGGGCGTACATGGGATCTGTTGTGGGCTGGGTGTAGCCGGCCATTGCCTGTTGTTGGGCTAATAACTGCTCCTGCATCTGAAATGAAACAAAACATTCTGAACAGTTTAGTTTAAACATATTAAACTTAACAGTTTAAGGTACAAATTGTTAAGTTTCCACTATGGGTTGGACTCAAAGTTGTTGGGGGTACAAGAGGTCCGATTTGGTTAGGTTTACCCAGCCATAGACTGCAATTGGGCTAATAATTGCTATCATTCTTTGATAAGGAAAATTCAGTGTCAGAAATTAATGTAATTCAAAGTGTAACCTGTTGCTGCTGAAGAGCCTCCTCAGTATAGCCAGCCTGTTGTAGTGCTTGCTGTTGCTGGAGATATGCCTACATATGACCTCTGGAGGGTATGATACCCCCCCCCTTTAGGAACTTCTTATTACCTGTTGCTGCTGAAGAGCTTCCTCAGTATAGCCAGCCTGTTGTAATGCCTGTTGTTGTTGGAGATACGCCTGTATGACCTCTGGAGGGTAGGGCATCCCTGTGCTGGGATCTATAAAGTGCTGTTCTAAGCCTTCATAACCTGGAATACAAAACATATATGAGGTATATTATTTGCTAAAATAAAGAAACAGACATGTATTTGATATTCTTGTTAAAATTTAATCATGCCATTAGGATCCGGCAATAGATGATCATTTTTCCTGAGGACCCCGTTAACGTCTGATTGTGAATTTATTATTGTTATGATCTGATCACATTTGTATTACCTGACTGTGTTTGGTATATGCCTGATGTTTCTAAATATAGTAAATTAGATAATTGGGTTCAGAGCAGACATGAATTCTTTTGAAAGAGAACATTTTAGCTTATTTCCTGGTTACATCTGAAATTTTGTCAGATAATACATCAATTTATAAGGATCCAAAAAGGCATGAGAAACCTTATGAGTATCACATGGTTGAGTCTGATTAGTCTGCTGCTCTTGTTGATAGTACATGAAATTATTATATCTAGATGAAATCTTAAACATCTGAAGTAAAGAGACCTTTTATTATTATCTGATTGGATTAAAACTGCAGAAGATAAGCCTTTCTTTCTGTTGTCACTCAACCCCCCATCCCCATAAAAATAAGAGAACCCTTATTTTTTTTACCTGGCTGCATTTGATAAGTTAGTAGCTCCTGTTGGTAGTACATGAAGTTTTTAGGATCAAAGTAAAACTACTGAAGTTAAGCCTTTTCTTCTGTTGTCACTCACCCTCCCCCCAAAAAAAATAAAATAAGAGAGAAACCTTAAATCATTACCTGGTTGCATCTGATAAGTTTGTAGTTCCTGTTGGTAATACATGAAGTTATTAGGATCAGAGTAAAACTGTTGTAGGTACGCCTCCCTCTGTTGTCGCTCAATCTCTGCCATTTCTTCCTCAGCCTTTACCTTAGCCTCGAATATCTGTCGTCGTTCCTCCTTGCTCATCTTGGGTGGGGTTGGCAGGAGGACTTTCCTAATTAAAAAGATGAAATCCTTGTTTAATATTATTTACTAATATAAAAATCTTTTCTGTGATTCGCTAAGACATGGTCATGTGTCATGTGATATTTCGCTGGGTCAACCTGTAATAATTTGCACGTGAGACCCACATTTGTTTTTCTTCAAAATTGTATGATCTGGATTTTTTCTATTGGAAAAAGGTTAAAATGTCTGTCTATGTTTCAAAATTTAATATTGAATTGTTTCATTTTAATATTCTTTATAATATAACAGTTATCACCCTAGATGATATGTGACCCAGCATTTTTTTCCCCTCGGGTGACCTTACTTCCTCGAGGAAAGAAACCACTGGGTCATACACCAACTAGGGTGATAATTATATAATGTTAAACATTTAACCCAAGGTTTGGTTTCAAGAAAATAGTCATAACTTTGAATTTGACGCCCAGGGTTATATTTTGGCTAGTTTCAATGTGCTCTTCAAAGACATTTTTCCATCTAATTATCTATACAGTGGAATTTTAAGTCTTTAAAAATGATTGCTCTTCCATCTTTCAAGATCAATTCGATACTAATCTTTTTATTAAAATTTTAAATTTCATATATTACTTTCAATTTTTTTTTTTTTTTTTGGGAGGGGGGGGGGGGTGCATCTCACTACATACCTAGGTTTGTTTGGATCATCCTCTTCTTCTGGGGGAGGGGGAGGTGGGGGCCTTTTCTTTTTCTTTCTTGTGTCCCAACCAGCAGCTAAATAAACAAATTCACAAAACATTACATTTCATTACTTTTAGACACATGAAATAATAGTATTATAATACACATATTTTCTCTGAAGTTCCCACTCATGATTTTTGGAGAATGAATCAGAAATAGGGATATTACATACAAACTAAACTTGTTTCAACATGTTTATATTTTTGTTATTTATCAACCTTATTTTCTCAGCCTCTATAGTAAGATTTATCATAAAATTCCTAAATAATAGACCTGTAACCATTCAGATTAAATGATCCATGTTTCGACACAGGTTTCATCAAGATTTGATTAGTTTTTAAAATCGAAGCAATAAGTCATTATACATGTATATAAGTGTGTTCATTTAACTTATTTAAGAGAAATATTTGTGGAAAACCAAGAAAAACCCATGGTTATATTTTTTTCATTTATTAAGCGTTTGGTAAAAAATTATCTTTACCTAGATGTCTAAATCTGTCTTGGTCCCTCTCAAACTGCTCTATTCTACGATTCTTTTCTGGAGCAGGATTGTCTATAGCAAAGAAATTAATTATAAAGAGAAATAATATATAACTGATCACATGCAATATAGGAAACCTTTAATCAAAATTTCATTTCACTAATGAGTGTTTGCAACCAAACATTGAAGGACATATTTTAAAGGGTAATTTTAGTTTATCTTTTTTGTTATAGAACTCTCATGTTTTAAAAAAAGATTTCTGCAGTTTTTGATATTTTTGTTTGTTTTTTGTTTTTTTTTGCTGTTATTTTTCATATTTCAATGCAATTTTGTTGTTGGGAAAATAGTTTTATTACATGTATGTACTGAATTGCATAATAACTTTCTATTTTTCCATGCTTTAATTTAATCATGGATTTTTGATGTTCACACTTGAAAGAATCTTACCCAGTTCCCTTTCAATTCTCTTTCTTTCTTCTACCAACTGCTTCTTGGGAATTCTAAACAATTCCTGAAAATACAAACAAATACATTAATAAGTTTCAATTAATTCTAAACCACTTATTGGATCAATGCTTAATGTTTTGATTCAGGAAACAATGCAGCATATGTTATTATTTGCTTATTTTGATAGACCTAAACTAAAGAGAAAATATGCACATGATAATACATAATTTTGTGCGTTAACAATACATCTCATGTTCAAATATGATTTATTGCCATTTGTGCAGCACTTACAATTCATTTCCTTTTGTTTTCTAGTTTTAACTAAACTTTTTTATTCTGGGTCAACTGAATTTTTGTATTAAAGTGATTGAATTTGCATCAGAAAGGTTTTATCCTGTAACAGCAGAAAATATTTGTTGGCCTTAGGGATATAGGAACATCATTTACCTTCAGATCACTCCAGTTGACCAGAAGTTCATCAGCCAGGATTGCCACTTCATCCATGGGATCTGGTCTGGGCTCTATGTATTTTATCTCCTCCAAAGCAGAAGAGCTATCAGCAGCCACTGTTTCTACCTCCGAAGTAGAAGAGTCAGCAGGGGATTGCACTGGTTTCTCCTTCCCTTGTGATTCGTCACTTGTAGAGTCGACATCTGATGACTGTGTCCCCTCGACAGCTTCAGCCTCAGACACAGGCTCGTTATCTCCCTTGTTTTCGAAGTCGGTGTACAGATCAGCAGACGTAAACTCACTATACTCGTCTGGAAATCTGACCTTCTTTTTGGACGGCTTTGTTTCTTTGTTGAGGGCTAGGATTGACGCTGGCATCTCTTTGGGTACGGGAGGGGGCGGGACTGACTGTGATGGTTGTAGTTCCTCCCCTTCTTCACGCCCTGCCCACCTCTGAACAAGGGAGAGAATCTTGCTGTCTTTGATCATGTTCTTGGTGGTGATGGGTAGAATTTTCAATGTTCCCAAAATCTACAAAAGGAAAGAAATTATGCCATAAGATTTTCAGATGTAATATTTTTTTTACAAGGAATAAAAACAGTTAATTCCCTTTTTTATACAATTGATGCTAAATCATATTTTTGAGCATTTAACTTTCCCCTGTATATTTCACATAAAATAAAACAAATAATAAACAGAAATTCAATTCTAACTGACCTTGACTTTGAGTTCTTGCCCCTCTTCTTTACTGTCAGCCATCCACGTCCATAACAGCTCCAGTCCATGATAGTCAAGGAATAGACGCAGACAGTTACCCTCTGAACAATCCTGTCAAATTAATTTTGAAAGTTAATACCTATTTTTATGGCATCAACAAAGAACAAGAACAAAACAATAGGGGCTATTCCAGAAATAAATGTATGGGGGGGGGGGGGGGTCGGAAGGCACTTTTTTTATACCCACCATGCATAAATTTTTTTCCCCCCTTTACGTTGCATTTGAGAAATATCTAAAAATACCACCACCCATACAATTTTAATTATAGTGCCTTCCGCCCCCCCTACAATTAATTCTGGAATAGCCCTAAGCATTTTTTCAATAAGTTAGCAGTGTTCCAGCCAGGATTTGAAAAGGGCAGGGATGAATTTTAAAAAAGGGCACATTCATGCGTTGACTTCATCTTTCAAAAGGGCATATAAATGTAGCTAATAACAATCAAATACAGCATACATTCTTTTTAACAAAAAACATGCATTTTTAGGATAAGGGGAGCCTCTTGTTTCTATAACAAGACTTTAGGCTTTTCATTACATTCATACATTCTATCAGTGCTAAAAAGCTTGAATGTCAGCCCAAGAAAAAATTAAGAAATCCCATTTGATTTTTATTGAATTTGCTAGTAAAATCCGGAGATTTAGTACCATTCCGGTCAGAGTTCGTGTTTAGTTTATAACTTCCGCTTCCTGTCATTATTTGTAAACAAATAAATATGATGGAGCATTTCCCAAATCCATCAACATCGTTTCTATTTTTCAATAAAAGCGCACATTTAATGTTGTTTTTAATAGAAAACATCCAGATGGGTTCAGATTCTGATTTGTGCACAATTATCATTACTGAGGCAGAGAAATTTACTGTGCAATCGGACAACTTACCTGTAATTGAAATTGATTAATCAAAATAGATACCTTAATTAGTTGACTAGAGAACACATGTTTATTTAATTTGTTAATTGGCTTGGGGTTGTAAATATGCCATTCAATTATCCCAAATGGCTTCATTCTCAATACACAAACTATGTATGATTGACTGAAAAAGGCAAATGTACGATCAAAAAGGGCAGGGCGGATTGTAATAGTTTGACCGATATGGTTTTATTTTTTAAATTATTAAATGTGAAGGTCACTTTTTCTATTTTTAGAATCAGTATTTTTTATGATTTTAAGTCCTTTCAATGGTATTTTTTTAAAACCAACATAATAGAAGTTATAATACAGAAAAGGAGAATCTTTACATTATTGAAAACAAAGTTAATAACCAATTAATCACGTTTTCTTGTTTTAGGCCTGTTAGACTTTACTTTAGGTCAGGTGCGTTTGACTTTTTTATTTAAACTTATATGAAATGTTTACATTACTTTTTACTTATAACTTATTATTTTTTATTTCAGTCGACAATTTTTATCGTGCTGTCGCCTAAAACAATGTAACGGTGTCGTTTTGTAAATTACCGGCAGGTATCCTGAAAAGGGCAATCGGGCGGAGGCAAAGGCAGGCGGGCGGACCGCCCTTTGAAAACAGCCTTAGCTGGAACACTGGTTAGTATTCCATCTATATGCTATGACCATTCTGGTACTGAATTGCCAATGCAGTTCATCTGAATATCATGGTATGTTTTTCATTGATGCATTCATTCAGTACCAAAAATATGTTTAACAAGAGTTAACACTAAAGTATGTCTCGCCTGCCTGCACCATCAGAAAATATTATTCTTTCTTAATTTCACTATATTTTGAATTAACATGGATTTTCAGTTTCTGAGATCAAAAGATGTTTATAGAACTTAAACATTGCAAATATATGCAATAAAAATAATAAAAGTCACTCAACCGGAAAATCAAGGTCAAGGTCAAAAGATGATGATGTAACTGTGCTAAGCTACTACTGGGGCATATGCATACCAAGTTTCATCAACCTAGGACCTATAGTTCTTGAGATATGGAGGTGCTCGCAAAACTTTTCCATTGCTATTATATGTATTGAAAATTGTCAAAGTCACTCAACCGAAAAATCAAGGTCAAGGTCAAAAGATGGGGATGCAAGGGTGCTAAGCTACTACTGGGGAATATGCATACCAAGTTTCATCAACCTAGGACCTATAGTTCTTGAGATATGGAGGTGCTCGCAAAACTTTTCCATTGCTATTATATGTATTGAAAAGTGTCAAAGTCACTCAACCGGAAAATCAAGGTCAAGGTCAAAAGATGAGGATGCAACTGTGCTAAGCTACTACTGGGGCATATGCATACCAAGTTTCATCAACCCAGGACCTATAGTTCTTGAGATATGGAGGTGCTCATAAAACTTTTCCAAAAAGTTAACACCGCCGTCGCCGCCGCCGCCGGTAAAGTAACACCTATGTCCCGCTCTGCTTCGCAGGCGAGACAAAAACAAAAAGTCTTCCTCCTCTATTATTTCACATACAGTCAAACCTGTGTTAAGAGGCCACCCTTGGGATGAGAATACATTGACCACTTAAGACAGGTGGCTGCTTTATCCAGGTTTGTTTTTGTTGATTTGTTAAAGAAAGTGACAAAAAATATGTGGCTGTCTAAAGCAGGTGATTGCTTAATAGAGGTGGCCGCTAAGGCAGGTTTGACTGTATTGTGAAAAGTACATGTATATTTTTCATGACACATTTTCATGAGTCAGGCAAAAAGAAATTTCTCATTCATTTCTATGGTGAATTTGTTAAAGCCATGAATTCATTACTAGTGTTTCTATTGTTGCTACCTTATCAACTAATATGAACATTTTCAGTTTTAGAAATTTTGTTTACATCCATACCTCTAAGATTTTGAGTATCTTCAATCTATACTGCATCTCTTCTGCCCTGACCATTAAACGACACAGATTTAGGACATCTGTCTTGTTGTGTAGTCCCTGCTCCGAGAGCAAGTCTAGCTCTTCTTCTATCTGTAAACACAAAGAAAACAGACTTATGGCTATATCAAAGAAACAGTTTGGTAAGTTAGTTCAAACGATTTATATGTATGAACCTTTTCAAGCATAAATCACAGGGTGGGGGGGAAATTTTATGGATGTAAAAAAGCCATAACTTAAACTTCTTCAAATTTAAATGAAATTGCTTTTATGGCTATCTCGGCTAGTTTACTTCATTCTACCCACACTCGAACCAATTCTATAATTCTATTCTATTCACAAAGTTGGGCAGAGCCTAAGTTCCTTGTTCCTTAAGTATATTGTCCAAAACAATTGACCCTTGACCAACCCTGTGAATTACTTGAGTTTCCATTGAGGTTTTTCAAGTTACAGCTTGTTATGTGAGCTGTATCACATACACTTATTCAACATCTCATTATTTTTTATCTTCATCAAAAGCTTACTTCCTTTCTAGATTTTTTTAAAATCTAAACAGTTCTTCTGTTTACATATGCTCTCATATTTTGGCTAACTAAACCGTTTTTACCCTCTCACACCATTCTATAATTAAGTTTTATGGGCCTTGTAGACAGGAAAAATTGCAACATATGTTAAACATATGTTTGCAAAACCATAATGATATCATTACATTAAAAGTATGTTACCTTATGTTTGGTGCCAATACGATAAACATAAGTTCATCATATGTTTTATGCTTACACATGACAAACATATGTTTTTGAAAAATATGAAGAAAAACCATTTTTAATAAATTGTCAATGCATTACTCACATTTTAAATTTTAAGATGTTTGTTACCATATGTTAAACATATGATTATAATATGAGCACCAAACATTAGGTAAACACATGTTTATCATATGATGAACATTTGTTGCAATTTCTCCTGTGCAGTAGAACTTACATCTTCCTCCTGAAACAGTTCGTCTGTAGACTTTTTATCTTCCTCCTTCTTCTTAGACTTGAGGGGCGTGGTCTTGTTGATACCGATCGTCCCTCGACATTTCTCTGTACCACAGAAACATTTCTGGGCTTCTTTGCTATAAAGATATAACATACACTTAATAACAATTTCAAGTACTTTAGGAAAAATAAAGGGTTGCACTAAGTCTTGATAGGCATAACCACACTCCAGCATTTGGAAAACAGGAACTAGATTACTGCCTGACCTGGAGGTGAGGTACAACTCATTGTGCTCAAGCTGTTATAGGATTGAACACCTATTTTTGGTCGTTCATGCATGTATGAATGGATCTTGGAGCTCACAAACTGAATGAATGGCCGAAGGCCATTTATGATACAGTTTGTGAGTGAAGAGATCTGTTCATACATGCATGAACGACCGAAAATAGGTGTTCAATCCTTATAATTCTTCAAATTTATACCTTTTTTTAAAAAGAATAAAAAATAAATTCGGAAACAATTTGTTATTTAGGACACGTCATCGCCACCATATTTGTTTACATTGGAAACGAGGCAGAGGCATTCATGAAAGTATGAACGGATCTTGCAATGACGTTTTGACCAATCAGAAATGAGTATAGGCATGAACGCGTGTCTGATAAGAATTATTAACCAATATTATAATCAGTCCCTTCAGGAGAAGTTGAGAAATCTGTTTCCAAAATTGTGAATAGACAGACAAGGTGATTGCAATACAGCCCAGATCAATTTTCATCCTATAATTCAATGATGTGAGATTCCATCACAAGCACAGTTGACACAGGAAGGATTTTTAAGAAAATATGACTTTCCAAACCAGAACTAGTATTGTTAAACAAAAAGCTCAGTTTCTTTGTCAATGTTTGTCTTCAACAATTAAAAATTCTTAGCCGTAAAAATGTTTGCAATTGTAATTTTTATCTTGATTTTGATTGGCTGAAATCTACATGTGTTTTTTGTGAAAAGAGCTTCTGGACTTTTTTATTTCTCACAAAATTGAATATTTAAATAATAACATACCCATAAGTCTCAAACTGGTAGTCGAATGTCAGTTCAGTTCCTGCGTCTATGTGTTTCTTGGTGAAGAATCCAATTCTGAGACAACCATTCACTGTCCACTGGAAGTAACAAAGAAATTGTGTCAAGAAAAACATACTGTGAAAGTACCAATTTCCTCATATACAAGATTTTGTGGCTACTGGAAAAAGTTCTGTTAGGCCATTTTCAAATTCTGATAGTTAATGATATTACTGTGGTTGCATCATTTTCAGGGGATATCAATTTTCATAGTTATCGTGGGAGGTGTTAATCCAAGAAACTTAGTTCCCCACGAAATGGAAATTCTTGCTTTGTAAACTGCAAAATTCAAACCATGAATTTTACAACCCACAGTTTGGCATTTTTTCCAGCAATTAATGAAAATTGATACCCACAAAATAAATGATTCCACAGTAATTGAGTTTCTTAATTTGTGGTAAAGGCGACTTAATTTTTCATTTGACAGATGAAAATGAATATCCATTAGAAAATTCCATATGTTACTGACAAACTTAATGAAATACAGATAGTATTTAAACACATTTTTGTTTTTTGTAATTTACTAAGGTACTTTAACGCTCACACATTGACTTGGATCACATTACCCTTTAAACAGATAAAGAAAAACTAACAAAATCTACAATGACATATTGAGAATATAGAAGATATCAAGAAGAACATAAAATCTGAAATAAATAAACATATATGCATGGTAAAAGGCATTTAAGCATTAGACATACAGGTACATACAGTCAATTCTTCATCTTAAAGTACACATTTAATTAAAACAAGTAGGCTCAAGTTTAACATTTTCATTGGGTAAAGTTTTACTATGCTTTCACGTTAAACCAAATAAGTCTGTATAGCTTAGAAACATGTACTTTATAAACCTTTATAAAAACAATATTTTGTTTTGTTTCGATTGCCTTTACACAATGATTTTGTTATTTCCGCATCCTATTTTGTTATATCTATGTAGATTGTACAGTTCTGATTTTTGTAATGAAAATATTTGAATTGATTGAGGTGATCTTTGTTTTCTTCGCATCTTGGCTTATTATACAGATATTCCT
Organism: Arcuatula senhousia; assembly: GCA_963971305.1. Taxonomy (NCBI): domain Eukaryota; kingdom Metazoa; phylum Mollusca; class Bivalvia; order Mytilida; family Mytilidae; genus Arcuatula; species Arcuatula senhousia. Next base: position 8,340,260 of record OZ020317.1, on the reverse strand, counting down.
CTATAAAATTTTCTGTAGCGGGCTACTGTATAAGTCTGCAATGTCTGTGAAACGTTTGTAAAGCTTTTTTTCTGTCTCTACTTTCTCACGAATTCCTTCCTTCAATGCTGGAAATAATAATGCCTCTAAAAATACAATTACCGCAATTGCTTATCCAGTAATATTGATAATAAAATTTTATTAAAAACGTGCAAAACAATTTACTTCTCATATTTTCGCACTAAAACTTTAGGTTAAACTTTGATAAAGAATGTGAAGTTAACAAAGTCATAACATCAAAGTCTGAAGTTTATGCCATACGATTTGAATTTTGATTGTACATAATTTCGATTAGAGGAATACAAAGACAAATAATACAGCTGTACACTGTACTTTGAAAACAGGCATGGTTTTGCATAAGACTGGTTTCTTTTGTATGTATGTTTGAAAAATGCACCAATCATAGGATTTTTCATATATTGTGACAAAAAAGTCGATCAGATGTTTTTGCCACCTAAGCAAGGAAAATTTTTGTAATTGTGTTTAAGTGTTTATGTAAGAAATTATTAAAAATAGAATGGCAGTCTTTCATAGAAGACATATGTTGCCTGCCTGTTAAAATTTCCGGTAAACAGGAATTAGATGAGTTACAGTTAAAAAATCACTAAACACCATATAGCTACATGTTAAATATCAAGAAGCTGTGACATGTAGTTGCCTGGAAATCTGCGATGGAAATTTTTGTGATGCCACAGGATGCAACACGACGGATAGTGTCAAAGTGAATGCAATATATCACTTTTATAACACATTGCAGGCGACATAAATATATCATGTCAATTTGTTTTTTTTTGTTTTCTATGTTAGAATCTTCATAACATTGATACTTCTTCCAATAGCAACAGATACTTTTTGAGTGATTTTATAAATGGCTTATCAGGTTTTAAAAAAGCCTATCAGAAACTTTATATACCCTGTGTTATTCCTAGCTCTTAATCTTTCTTGCTCAGCGAACTCTCTCTACAGATCCTTAATAAAAGTACTAAATCTATTAGTATAAATAGAAATCATTGTATAGCATGCTAAGTTAATTGTAAGATATTGTTAAAAAAAAAAACTGCAACAGATTTTTTGTACGGTAGGACGAACATTTGGACATAAGAACAAGAGTAAAACAGGATATGCCTCTTTAAAGCAAGGAGGATAATGATTTTGAATTTAGTTATAGATTTTGCAACCTAGAATCTTTTTTTCCATCATTCATTATAGTACGGCTATTAAATGTATGATCTTACAGACAACAGTCCTTTTTTTCTGTAATCAAATAATGCATTTGTATTGTCGATTTAATGTATTGTTCACACAAACGGCAAAGGGAACAAGTTAAGTTGAGGTTTTTTTCAGTTTTATAAGAATTCATACACAAATTTGTTCTATCTCGTTTGTAAGATTCAATATTTCTAGTTTTAGAAAGACTTTTCATTTGCTGTTTATTCTGGGATATTTTTTTATCAGTATTTTCTTGTTTTTGATTTCATTTAGTTATGAACAGAATCCACTATAAATCTAATGTGGTATATTTGATGATAGCTTTCAAATCTTGTTTCAAATGTATTTTTTACTTGGTCTCTTCTGCTATTGTAATATGTACCATAAAGGCTCCAAGTAGAATAAAGATTTATTCTGTGGAATGGTCATCCTAAAGATCAGCCATACTTCCTAGATCGCTGTGAAAATCAAAGTCAAATACATCATTTTGTTTTTGTCTGTTAATTATTTTCTTTTTTTAAATTTTGTTTCCTTTTAAAATCAGTATTACAAAATTCCTGTATTTTGTTTTTTTTTGTTTTTTGGTTATATACAGTTGCTTTAATGACATATCGTTTTGGCTTGTTTTGAAAAGATTTTTATGTTGATTTTTTTCTATTGAAAGTCTTTTTCCTTTTAAGCTTGCCTATGTAAAGAAATTGGTCTTTTTCAAAACTGTAACTTTTTTGTTCAGTATTCATACCGTGTAAATATTTTTTCTCAGGAGTGGAAAATATCCTGTTTTTTTCCTGTATAAAATGATGTTTTATTTTCAAAGTTTCATATCCAAATTGTACTGTTAAAATATAACTGCATGTTCTTACTTTCACATCCTGATGTTTGCCACAAAAATTAAATTATCGCGTAAAAACCCACTTGTTCAATAATAAAACATTTATTGACTGGGATTTGGTTAACAGTTTCTTTTTTTTTCTTCACATCCTCCCAGCCAATAAATGTATTTTCTAAGAGTAATATTTTCAAGAGTGATAATTTTTCATATCATACCATTTTATTACATTTGGCAAGAAATTTGTTGGTTTATAATTACACAAAATTATTACAGCTAACAATCATCTACCTCAATGTAATAAAATGATGTTATTCATTCAATGGCTACCAGATGCAATATTAGAGAAAGTCTGATTGGCCTCCTTACAAGCAAGCAGGAATTTTCTTGTATCACACCTGATTGCCAGAGATGTTGTGCAATTCTCATAACAATCAACAATCTTTGAATAGGCTTCAAACAATTAACCTGAGTAGTAGCATTGTGTTTTATTCACTACATATAAATGTAAGATGATGCATTTAAATAGATTGAACAAAAAGCTGTTATTACTCAATTAACATGATGATATCTGAAGAATTTTAGAAATTAGGGTGCTGAAACAAAATAAAGAAAGCAGAAGATACATGTATTAAGCATAACAGTGAAACCTGTCTACACTATCATCCTTTGGGACTAAAGAAATTCTTTAATATAGACAGATTTTCATATTATACAAGTACAAATTTGGAAGAATTTTAAAGATGTGATTGACACACAATATGGGGTATGTAAACAGAATTTCAGTTTATTCATGGTTCTGTTTAGACAAGTTCTACTGTCCATGTTCAAGAAAAAAAAATGTTAAGATTGTTCCCCCTTTTGTACCACAGAAAAATCACATCTATAAAAACTTTCATACCCATAGCATTTACACTAAGTCTTGACCTCTCACCTTTTGGGTTTCACAGTTAGGGTCACAGCTGTGGTTGATGAACCGTGACACATTCCCCTTGTATGAGGCATCGATGATTTCATCAGCGTTGAGGGCCATGAAGTAAAAGTGGCTCTCTCCTGACTTGGCGTACTGCTTGGTCCGAGATTTGAATGTGCGATAGTCCAGAACTTCCCCTACATATTCCATGACAAATAATCCACTAAAATGGCAAAACAAGGAAGTATTAATGAAAAGTACAATTTTATCAATTTTGTGTGTATATTATCAAGTAATTCAAATAGAACAAACTAGATAACTGTTCTTGTAAAAATGTTGACAAAGATATCATATTCTAAAATTTATTAAATTTATTATTAAAACAATAAACATAGCACTTAACTTATAAAAGGTATATTTATTCGATATGATCCAATACATGATATACATATACTTCTTTATAGAAATAAATGTTTATTACATATTTATTTCTTCAGTTTCCTTTTGGTCCCTTGGTTAATGAAGTTTGAGTAATCATTACTCTTAATACATGCACATGCACTTGATCATTACTGGACAGGTGTCAAGTGTGTTTTTTTAAATTCTGTTCATGTTTGTATTTACTGATTTTGTCTGCGGTTTCGGAATTAAATTTGAATGCCCCATTATACCTCTGCTGTTCCATGTGTACGAAAACTTAAAGCTCTCCTAAGTTTTCAAAATCTGTTGAAAATTGTATATGCTTTCCCTAGTTTCAATTGTTAATGCTTTCCTGGGGTTTGACTTTTACTTTGTAGCGTATCTTTTGTCTGTCCCTGTCAACTATCTGTTCTTGTTATCTGGTCGTGTTGAAGACTGCTGGCTGTTTTCCATTGTGATTTTTTAAATTGCCATTTCTTTAATGTTGGTTGTGTCGCATACACTTATTCCACATCTCTTTATTGTTTACTTTCTCATCATCAACATGTTATTCTTATTCAGCAACATTCCATTTGTTTTTCAGTTGATCTGTACAATTCAAATCTAAGATAGGAATTAATAAGTTATTCTAATGATTGTTAATAGGTATATAACTGATGAGTGAGATCATATATATAAATGTTGTTTCCTTGTATTATGTATGAACTTATGAGATTCTCTTTATCAGTGTCAAATTTCCTTGCTGTATATTTCTGGTCTACTTTCAAAGCTATCATTTGCATTACTAATATGTCTTCACAAACCTGATGTGTTTTGTGGAACTACCAGACCCAAAGATCGCAATGAAAGGGGGAGGTTTGGTGCATCATAAAACCTGGTTTAACCCACCATTTCATTTGAAATGCCTGTACCAAGTCAGGACCATTGCGATCTATAACTATTTCGGTGTGTCTTCCATGTTTTGTCTTTTCTCTTGGATATTGAGATTGATCCTCCATGTTCGGTAATTTTGTAATTACCTTTACTTGTATAAATGTTGTTTCCTAGTATTATTTTCAAACTTATGAGATTCTCTTTATAAGCCTCAAATTTCTTTGCTGTATGTTTCTGGTCTACTTTCAAAGCTATCAGTTGACTGTTTCTAATTGCAGATTTTAAATTTCTTTGGCGTCATGCACATTCATTCAAAATCTAATAACATGTTTTATCTACTGTTTGGTGTTTTTTTTTTAAAGTTGTTACTTCCAGAATCAATTATTCTTGGCATACCGCATAGCAGGTAATTTTGCGGCTTGCAAATTTCCCAATTTCATACCAAACGTCCTAGTTTTTACTTTTGCAGACATTAAGTTTCATTATATTCTTAATACAAATTAATATTGATTCTATATTACGCAGGTTCAATATTGCGCAATAGAAAAGTGGTTGCGAAAATTTCCTGCTATTCAGTATATTTTCATTAATGATGGACTGAAGAACTTTTTTAGATTTCTTATATTGTTACCTCAAGAATCTATATACATGTATTTCCTCTAATTCCAATGAAAAGTTAACATTTTCAAATTATAAGTGCTCTTGTACCACTTTGGATAGATATAGTATTCAACATTGACAATCTTGTCTTTTTCATAGCTCATTACTCATTATTTTTTTGTTCTAAATATGTTGCTACAAGTCAATATGCTGAAACCTGTCAAAACAGACCACTTACAGAGATGAAAAAAATGTTCATATTTTCAAAGCTATTGAAGACAAATTTTGGGCTATCATGCATGTATTTTGTTATTGATAGCCAGCTTTGGCTGTTTCAATATTAATTACTTACAGTTTCATGTCAGTGTTTGCCTTCAGACTGATATTGAGAGGTTTGAAAACTAGTTTTTGGTTGACTCTGAGTTTGTTTTACTTACGGTTCCAGATCAGTATTTGCCTTTAGACCAAATCCTTTCCAATCTGTCCTGAAGGGTTCAACATTAGCATATTCTCTCTGAAAGAAAAAGACAACAAAATACGTCAATTACTTATCTTAAAATAATGGACACAATGTGTTGTTCTCAATATGAACATTAAGTACTGATGAGTCAAATCTCAAACCAGCTTTACAAAAAAAAAAGTTTTCAGCAAAAAGGAAGTGGATGTACAATGGACCTCAATAACAGTACCAACAATACTGTGGTTTTATTTTTTGGGGGGGTCTGCAGCATACAGATCAATGTTAAAAAGAAGTTTCAGAGATGTAATGCGTACAGAAAGGTATGAAGGAAGGATGGAAAGACATTCGTGGTATATTATTTAAATCTATCAAATATAATTCTAAAAGTACCTTTTGGAATCTTCTGTTCGTACAGGCCTCACCACACTGACATCGGTTCCCACTAAAATAAAATAAGTATACATTGATTGATGCAAACTGTAACTGAACTCTCTTGTCCTCAGGCTTCATGAATGGTAACATCAACTATTTAGGACATAAATAGCAGTGAAATATCAAGATTTTGGAGTGATCAACCTTTTATTACATGCAGTTAAATAACTTTAAATGGCTGGAAATTTTATAAATGGCTGTAACCCGTATACATTTTAGTGATTGTTGATTTTTTGCGCATTCTATCTAAATGTCTATTTTGCGGGCATTAATAATTCAATTGCCATACTTTGATTTACATTTAATATTTATTTTCTTGAAATGAAAAAATTCAGACCCTAAAAATAGCCCAAGTAAGCAAATCATGAATTATGAATTATGTAAACTAATATCTGTCTGTTTTTGTTTTGTTCTATGTCCAGAAATGGGTCTTTTTTTGAAAACTTAGTGATTGGTTTTGAATCTTATGTATTGAATTTTTAGTCTTGGGTCAATGCAAGATGGGGAGCAGCAACCCCTAGCCATGTTGAAGACTGCTGGATGTTTTCCATTGTGATTTTTTAAATTGTCGTTGCTTGTGTCGCTTAATCCAGATCTCTTTATCGTCTAATACTTCACAGCAGCTTTAAAGACATATACTCACCACTCAATGTACAGCATACGATTCAGACAGTCTTCACCACAGCCCTCTATATTCATCCTTCATTACATATATATACTCACCATTCAATGTACAGCATACGATTCAGACAGTCTTCACCACAGCCCTCTATATTCATCCTTTATTACATATATATACTCACCACTCAATGTACAGCATACGATTCAGACAGTCTTCACCACAGCCCTCTATATTCATCCTTCATTACATATATATACTCACCATTCAATGTACAGCATACGATTCAGACAGTCTTCACCACAGCCCTCTATATTCATCCTTTATTACATATATATACTCACCATTCAATGTACAGCATACGATTCAGACAGTCTTCACCACAGCCCTCTATATTCATCCTTCATTACATATATATACTCACCATTCAATGTACAGCATACGATTCAGACAGTCTTCACCACAGCCCTCTATATTCATCCTTTATTACATATATATACTCACCATTCAATGTACAGCATACGATTCAGACAGTCTTCACCACAGCCCTCTATATTCATCCTTCATTACATATATATACTCACCATTCAATGTACAGCATACGATTCAGACAGTCTTCACCACAGCCCTCTATATTCATCCTTTATTACATATATATACTCACCATTCAATGTACAGCATACGATTCAGACAGTCTTCACCACAGCCCTCTATATTCATCCTTCATTACATATATATACTCACCACTCAATGTACAGCATACGATTCAGACAGTCTTCACCACAGCCCTCTATATTCATCCTTCTCTCCTCATCAGTGATGACACAGTCACATAGCATTCTCTTCATCTTCTTACTTGTCTTCCTGCAAAAACAAAATTTAAGATTGAAACAATGCATTAAAGACTTCATATGATCCAACAAGTGAACAAAGTTTTTTTACAACCTCAAAGACTTTTACCATTATAATTTAATCCAAAACATAGAAACTGCTTAATATCTTTGCATTTTATTCTAATTTGTGAAACATTGCAAACAGTTTCTCAAATTTTCAAGAAAAATACCAGCTTTGAATGATGAAAATATGAAATGTAGAAATGCCTAACAAGTTAAACCCATTACCTAAGAATAACAAGGAAACCTATGACCAAATAAATTGAATTTCAAACATTGAAATTTCCTAAATATTTGTTTATGTTACTGTGAAAGTATTAATATTCATGGGGTACCAATTTTCGCAATTTTCGTGGCCGAGGCAAACCACAAAATTAAAATCCCAATGAACAACAAATTTTACATTGCTTTTGATAGAGAATCAGATTAAACCATGAATTCATGAATCCACAAATATGCATTTTACTCCCAATCCACGAAAATTAATACCCATGAATTTTAGTACTTCCATAGAATATTTACTCACTTTTCATATAGGAACTGGTTCTCCAACAAAGGTTCAAAGTGTGGAGGAGCATTAGGGTCCTTCTCCTCCTCTGGCTCTTTAAGTTTCTCTGGGTCCTTAGCCTTCTCCCCTTCCTTGGCCTTATCAGCTTTCATTGGAGACTCTGGGTCTTTGGATTTCTTCTCCTTTTTAAATAGTGATGCGACATCTTTCTTGGAAACCTTAGGAGACTGTGAAGGCTTGGCTGCCTCTGGGGTGATAACCAAGTCTGAGGCAGGATCCCAGGCATCATAGACGACAGGTTTGGAACTTTCTGACGGCTCTTTCAGTGGAGAACCTTCTGATCCCGATGAAGCTGATGAGGCTGTGGCATCAGTCACATTACTATCTGGACTCTGTGAAGGTGGCGCATCAAAATCACTCAAACGACGCCATCTGGATTTCACCTTTTCTGGTCTAGGCGAGGCCGAGGGTGGTGGTGATAACAATTCTGGATCCTTTTTATCCTGTTTCATACCCAACTTGATTGGTAAACCAGTTTGAGACGATGGTGGTGGTATATCATGCGGTTCTGGTTCTGGCGTAATGCTCCCAGCCTCAGAAAGCTCATCTAATTTTTTCGTCTTTTCGATTTCATCAGATTGCAGTGTACTGCTAACTTGGTTGTCTGGAGGCATGATTAGCGACAGCCCTTTCTGTTTGATCTTAAATCCTTTCATGGCCATCAATGGCTTTGTCAATGGTTTGACATCTGGTGCCTTGGTCTCCGCTTGTTTTAACATCTCTGGCTGAATAGCCTCTTGGTATGGCAATTCTGGAAGCTGGAGATCTTTCGATGAAGAACTAACCACAATTGGTGACTCTGTATTTGACCTTGACTGACTTGGTGACTGGGTTACTTCCTGTGGTGATGCTGTGACTAGCAACTTCTGGGGACCAGTCAACAGTGGTGACCTCTGTTCTGGAGTAGCTATCTTGGGTACCATTGGTTTGAAAGTTGGTATTTTCTGTGTAGGCATCGGGAATGGAAGTCTGGTTCCCTGTAGGTTTGTCAGGGATGTCTTTGGAGATGACTGTGGCGGCTGGTTCCCAGCAATCACAGGGGATTGTGGGATAACTGGTGACTGCTGAGACACAGGAAGTGCAGCCTGATATGGAGCCTGCTGAGGCGGAACAGCCTGGCCTTGTCCATAGGGTACCTGGGGTGTTGGCAGGAGGCCTGACTGAGGTGGTCTTTGTTGTCCATACATAGACTGGTCTACACCATACATTGGGTCCTGTGGTCCATAGGTTGATTGTTGACCATACATGTTTGGCTGCTGGAATTGTTGCATTTGACCACTGTGAGGATCAACATATGGCTGTGGATGAACTGGGGCTGCCATTCCAGCTTGTGGATGCTGTGGCATAGGCTGGCCAGGCAAACTCATGTGTGTCATTTGATGTGTAGGCATCCCATGACCTTGAATTGATTGCTGAGTCATTCCTTGACCTTGAATTGATTGTTGAGGCATTCCTTGACCTTGAGCCATATAACCAGCATCACCATGTTGGTATCCCTGGTAACTCTGTGTTGTTGATGTAACTGGATAGTAATTCCCATAGCTGTCCTGGTAATACCCAGAATTCCCCATTCCAGATGGCTGGCTAGCAACAGGCATAGATGATGTAACCACAGTGGAGCTTGCTGTTGATTTCCCCTTCTTGGGTTTCTCTGTAGCCATTCTGATCCATTCCTCTGTTAGTTTATCCACCTCCTCTTTAGTGGACTCTGCATGGGCCTCTTTCTCCTTCCTTGACCTTGAAGATGACCTGGAATCGTCACTCTCATCACTACTATATCTACGCCTGTCCTCGCGTGACCGTTTACTTTTCCTTCCTCTGTCTCTGTCCCTGCTGCGACTCCTATCTCTACGCCTTGATGTCTTCTCTCTACTTCGATCCCTACTTCTACTGCGGTCACGGCTCTTCCGTCGATCCCTGTCTGGACTTCTGCTGTAACTCCTATCTCTGCTGTAGCTACGCTCCCTTCGATCATGGTACCTTTCCTTTTTATGTCTCTTCTTGTCACGGCTGTCATATCTATCACGATCTCGATCCCTGCCCTCGTATCGATCATCATCACGTCTCCTCTTGTCGTACTTGTCACGTCTCTTGTCATACCCTCTGTACCTATCATCATAATCTCTATCTCTGTCCCTGGAAAAGTGGCTATCATAATCTCTGTCTTTGGAATACTTGTCAGATTCCTTCTCCTTGTATTTACTCGACTCCCGATATTTACTCTCTTCGTACCTCTCCTTGTATGGTTCTCTTTCCCATGATTCCTTCTTACTCCTCGGCTTATCCAGATCTAGGGTCTTCAGCTCTTTATCTACACTTCTAAACTTCTCAATCATCTTAATAGCTTCTTCATTCTTGGTATCAATGCCTTTGAATTGTTCCAAAAGTTTCAAAGCTTCATCCGTCTGCTGCTTCTTGACCTTTTCTTCTTCACTTTCCTGGTCTTCTGGGATCTTCGCATCCTCTTCTTCAGGCTTTTCATCTCTCTCCTTTTTAGATTTGGAAGATGCTGTCCCCATCATGTAGTTCACTAATGGTTTTCCTCTTGATGTCACAATACTCTGTATAATCTGACCATGACCTTCATCAGAGGACTCTTCTTTCACTTTCACTTTGACTTGTTCTGGATTTTGACCTTTGGAAGCTACAACTGTCTGTATTGCCATACCAACATCTGATTCAGAATCTGTTGTTGTTTCTGATGATTCATCTGTCCCTGATTCAGACTCAGTAACACCTCTTTTATCATCTGGTTCAGAAATTATCTCCCCTTCTTCGGCGGAATCTTTAGGTGGTGAAATTGACTTCCTCAAAATAACATCTGTTATAGGAAGTTCAAGTTTTTTGCTTGTCAGCAGTACTGATTTAGGTTCTACTTCTACTGCCATATCATCAGGAGCAACTTCTAACATCACACTGGTACCCAAAGCAGTGGATGATACTTCACTTGTATGAGCTTCTGTAACCAATGGCTTCTCAACTGTCAAAATAGGTGTCAATTCTCTCTCTTGTCTAGAAACCATCGTTTCCTCTTCTTTTTCATCTCTTAAAGGTAAATCATCTTGGAAAAGTTTTAGTTTAGTATCCTCAAACTTTTCAGTAACATCACTTGGCCTTTCTGTCTCAACATTGTCTTTTGTCTGGGGAATATCAGTTTCCTTAGACAAAACATCTTCATGCCTTACATCAGAGGTACCGATGTTATCTTTCTCCTTTGTTCCCTCTACAACCTCATCTTCCAATAAGTCAGTAGGTTCAGTAGGGTCGTATAAGTCAGCCGCCTTTTCTTCAATTGTCGTCTGCTTCTTAGAGGAAGATAATTCATCTTTAGTAGATGGTATCTCTTTCTTATCATCATTTGCTGATTTTGCCTTCTCTTTTTCCATCTGCACAGATTCATCCTCTGTAGGCATGAAAGGATCATAAAGGTCATCCGGTGTTGGGTCAAGGGGATCATACAGCTGTTGTTCAGGAGCCTTTTTCTCTACTACTGCCACAGGGGTTTCGACTTCCACTACTATCCATCTGCTCTGAGGGACTGCTTCTGTTGGCAGACTTTCTACAGCCACTGTTGGTTTGACTGCAATCACTTTTTCAACCAGAACATTTTCAGTAACAGCTGGTGGTTTGATTTCAGCATCCATTACTTTCTCACTGGTTTTTACCATTTCAGCTTCTGTGACCTTTGAACCCTCAGTTACAACAGGACCCGTCCTCTCTGGTGTGTCCCATCTAGTCCTTGGTCTGCCTTCCTCTCTCCTGGGCTTGATAACAAGGCTGGGTGTCTTAAAACTTATCTCATCATCACTGGAACTTGGAGGGTCTTGACTTTTGGATTTCTTTTCAGGAGAGCTTAGTTCTTCAGGTTCTACCTTCTTTTCAAAAGAGCTTGGATCACCCTTCTTTATCTTTTCAAGAGAGCTTGGATCATCATTCTTAATCTTCTTTTCTAGAGAGCTAGCATCTTCTATGAGCTTCTTTACTGGAGAGCTCATTCTCTGTTTAACCTTTTCAGGAGATATTGACCTTTCTTTCACTTCCATTGGCTGTTCTTTCACTATATTCATTTCAACCAGTTCCTGCTTAGGTTGAGTGTCAGGAGTCTCAGTTTGCTCTTCTGCAGATTTTTTACCAACAAGTTTTTCAGTGAAATCAAAATCTTCATCATCTTGCCAAGTTTTTCCAGTATTGCCAACTTTTGGAAGACCAAATTTGATTGGCTGGCGTTTGTCGTCTGCTACAAACTTCTTGGAGCCAAATGAGAAAATAGTTTTAGGTTTAATCTGAGATCTGATTGGATATTCCTTTCTTGGTGGTTGAACTGGTTCCTCTTGAGCAGCAGATTTGACTGGTACAGGAACTGGTGTTGGTTCAACTGTAACGGTCTGGATAGTAGGAGGTGGCGGAATCATTTCAGGAAGTTGAACAGGTACTTGAACTGGCTGAACCATTATAGGTGCAGGCACAGGCCCTGGTGGTGGCACTGCTACAGGCTGAACAGGGATTGGCTGAATCAATCTTGGCTCCTGATTGGTTGAGGGTAGTATTCCTTCCGACGTTGTACTTGGCAGTTTTAGACTTCCTGGCATTTCTCCTGGTAGGGATATATCCTCTAATCTTACAGAACATGGCACAACCTCAGTCCCCTGGAAGGCCTTTGGTGATTTCTTTGAACTAGTAGGGCTAGTGGAGTCAGTGAAGATTTTGATCCTAATTCCCTCCCCTGGCAATGAAATACTTGATAAATCAACACCTGATTGTTCCTCTGTTTCCTCCTTTGATTTTCTTTGCCGTTTGGCTACTTGTCTTTCAATTGGAACTTCTGGAGTTTTCTGATCGACTATATCATCAGTTGACCATGATGACCTAGTTCTGCGTCTGCCAGCTTGTGTATCTTCTGCTGCAGACTCTGCCTCACTCTCTGATCTTCTAGACTGTTTAATTCGTCCAGCTGGTTTAGGACTCGTGTCAGACATATCAGTGGATTGGGACCTTAAAGCCCATCTAGATGCTCTGGGTTGTGGTTCAACAGCAGGTTCATCAATGGGTTGATTTTCAGTCTTTATTGCTGGTTCATCATAAGTGGTTTCCATAGATCTTACTTTTGAAACTTCTACTTCATCTCCATCTTCAGCAGTTGATCTTTCCCTTTGTTGATCAAAATCATGAGGTACTATTTCTTTCTCTTTTGCTGAGGTACTCTTGCGTTTGGATTTTTTCTTCTTTTTAGACTTTTTGTTCTTCTTTGAGGATACTTCAGAGCTTTCTATTTCTGAAGACTGGGTACCAGACAGAGATTCTATTTGTGAAGATTCTGAAGCAATATCTTTTGGTCCTTTTTCCACCAATGCCTCTGCTAATGCCTTTGTTTCCAATAAAACCATTGGATCAACCTGTTCTTTAAGTGACTCTTGCTTTGGACTTGTATTTTGTGAGGCTTTTTCTGTTACAATTTCTGTCATATCTGTTCTAGTTTTAGAAATGTCAGTTTCCTTGCTCAATTCCTTTTTGCTTTCAACATCAGCTCTTTCTATCTTCTGTTCAGGAGCAGTCACTTCCTGTTTTGTGAGCTTTTCTTCCTCCATTACAAGAGAGCTCCTCCTGTCAACTTCCTGTTTGCCTTCAGATTCAGATCTTACTCTGATACCATACCGAGTTCTTTTGTACTGCAGCTTAATAGCATCATTACTCATGTCGGAAGGTTTTCCACTTTTCAATGATTTCCCCATCTGGTTTTCAGAGGACCTTGATGCAACAACTTCTTGATCTGAGTTAGAGTTTTCATCTGAACCATAATCTGCAATTATACCCTTGATGACCTTTGTGGTGGCGGTGGCCATTATGCTCTCTGTAAATGACATTCCTTTTTCTGGCTCTTTTACAGGCTGTGGTTGCATGGTCTCAGTGGTCTGGCTTTCCATTGGCTGTTCTCTTACTTGTGTGATGCTCCCAGGAACAGCTGTCTCAGAGATTGGCATTTCTTTCAAGTTTTCAGCACGTGTTTCATTAGCATGAGGTTCTATCTTTTCTACCTGCTTATCTTCCTCTTCTGCAGACATTTTTCTATCTAGGCCAATTGCCGATTCAACTTGTTTATTCATCATTGATACATTGCCATCATCTATCACCTTCTCAGCAGTTGGTTTTGGTTCTTCGGGTTTATCTGTTGATTTTTCTTCACTACTTGTGGAGTCGGACTGAGAATCACCTGTACTAGTCTCAGGAAGGGGTATCCTTTTTATCTTTGGTCGCCTTCTAACAGCTTTATCCTGGTCTTTTTCAAGGTTCTTGTTCTTGCTCTGATCTTCATCTTTGACCGAGGCTTTGTCTTTTAGATCATCATCTTGAATCAATGTACTGGCTCTGTCTTCATTCTTAACCTCAATGTCTTCTTTATCTTTCATTACATCGCTTTTTTTCTCTTCAGGTGGGTCAGCTGGTTCCCTTTTCTTTGTAGGATCTGGTTCCTCAGCCTTCTCATTCTCATCATCATTATCTCCCTTGGATTTCTCACCACTTCCTTCCTGTGACCCTCTATCTTGTGACACCTTCCCTATCTTTTCTACCTCTGGGAAGTCTTTCTCCAAGGATGCACTTTTGTGTTTCTTATCGGTATAATGGTGGATTTCGTCAAGCTTATGGTCTGGTGGCCGCCAGTAACGCTCAGCTTGTGTGTTGTATGGCATCTCATCAGAGGGAGGTGAACGTCTGTATCTAGGTGATGGTGATCTTCGCCTATCAAATTCCTCCATAACAGGTGACCTGTATGACCTACGGTAACGACCTTCATCACTTTCTTCTGAAGGTGACCTTCTTGACTTTTTGGATTTTTTCTTGGACTCCTTAACTGAAGGTGATCTATCTTTCTTCTTTTTCTTAGACTTCCTCTCCCTCACTTCCTCCTCTGAGTTCCCATGATCTGGAGAGTAATATGATTGTCGTATGTCTGGTGGACTGTCGTCACGATCCCTGTCTGTCTGCCATTTGCCATTTTTCTCCGGCTGGGCTAGGGCAGGTGCTGGCTTTGCCTTCCTATTGAGGTAATAATCCAGCTCATCCACAGGGTCTATTTTAGATTTCTCTGGAACATTCTTTTCTTGGTAGTACCCTTCATAACTCTCATATTCACTAGGTTTGGATATTGTCCTTTCAATTCTCTCCTTTTTCCGGGGGACCTCTTCATACTCTACAGCAGGATCAACCCATTCTCTCTTTCTGTCATCAGGATAATCACCTTTGACCTTTGGTCTGGTTTCATATTGTTGACTGGGTTCCTGTCTTCTAGGATAATCAACGGGTCTCCTCTCACCATAGACATCTTGCTTTTTCTCCATGTATTCCAATCTAGGATCTATCGGTTCAGAAAGTCGTCTTTCCATAAATTCCAAAACTTTACGCTCGTCAAATTCCCTCACTCTCCTGTCATCGTAATCTTCAGGCCTTTTGCTGTCATATTCCACTGGTCGTCTGCTATCAACTTCTCCTGGTCTCCTGTCCATGTACTCCTTCTTAGACCTGACAGGAAGTTCCTCTTCAGAACCATGAAAGTCTCGTTTCATTCCCATCCAGTTACCATCCCCTTCTCTTCTGTATCTGTCACCTTCCACAATTGCATCATCCCCAGAACTTCTGTCGGAGTATTTAGCCCTGGAGTCTCTACGTCTATCTCTATCAACGTCTCTGACCTTGACCCTTTCTTCATCAGAGTTATCTTCTCTTGGGTCAGGTCTACGTTCAGCTTTCTTTTTAGAATCTCCTCTTAGTCTTGGTGGCTCTTCTTCGTAACGAGATCTAGCCTCTTTCCTGTCCTCATATTCTCCTCTCTGAACTGGTTCCACTCCATACCTTTCAGCATAAGCTATTCTTTCATCACGCTTCTTGCTATACTCTTGTTCGTACCGAGGATCGATTTCATCTCTGGATCGTTTCTCTTCTGATCTATATACTGGAACTTCTTCATATTCTCCCCTGCGAGACTTGAATTCTTTTTGGTACTTTTCCACAGTTTTCATGTACAGATCAGGAATAGGCTGTCTGGGCTCAGCTTCATAACCTCTCTCTATCTCAGGCATCTTTGGGCGTAACTCTTCCTCCCGTCTCATCCTTGGGTCGGTCTCATACCTCTGTCGAGGGTCATCTCGTCTCGGATCACTATCTCGTCTAGTCCTTGGATCATCATCTCTCCACATTCTTGCCTCTTCTTCCTTTCTGATCCTTGGATCAACTTCTCGTCTTTGCCTAGGATCACGTTTCCTCTCCTCTTCTGACCGAGACGACTTAAAACTCTGCCTATCCTCAGATTTTTCTCTTTCTTCCATTCTTCCCATCTCCTTGCCTCCTTTACCCTTCTTTTTCATGGCTTTTTGTTTTTCTAAGCTTTCCTCAATACTTTTAAGTTCCATCAGCAGTTTTTCTCTTTTTTCCTTTTTAATCCTTTCGTCCTCTGGTGTACCTGATGCGTCACTATCACTTTCCGAGTCCTCAGTGGAACTAGACTCGGAGCTAGATTCTGATGAACTTGAAGATTCCTGTCTTACTCTGGCTTTTCTGTCATCAACAGGTGGCGCAGCCTTACGATCAGGACTTCTTCTCCTGGGGCTGGGTTGACGTTGAGGAATAGGTGAAGCAGCTCTCTGCTTTTCAACGTATCTAGGACTTGGAGATCTCTTCTGAGCATATCTGCCTCTGGGACTTGGAGACCTGTCTCGTCCTTTAGATCTACGTACTGGACTTTCATCTCTAACTCCCTGTCTGACTGCCTTGACCTCAGGAGAATAGTCCCTCCTCTTAGAACCTCTGTACTCAACAGGTTCTGGACTGGGGGTTCTCTGCTTCCTGTAGTCAGCCCTTCTAGGACTATCAGAAGGCTGTTTACGTCTTCTATAATTATCAGGTTCTGGTGAAGGTTGTCGTCTTGGAGGAGGTGGAGGGGGTGGAGTCTCCTGTCGTCTGCTAGATCTATAATCTGGTTCCCTAACTGGTACTTCTTGTTTCTTATAATAAGTCTGTTCTGGTGTTCTCTCTCTGGGTGGGACAGGACTTTCAGAATACTCTCTTGATGGATGTCTATCATCTTCAGGTTCCTCACTAGATGACCTATCTTTAGGTTTTCTAAAACTAGCTTTGGGGCTTTCAGATCTCTCTTTGAATGTTCTCTTCACCTTTGGACTAGGTGAACGCTCTTTAGGTTTAGACCTTGGGCTCTCTGATGGATCTTTCTGTCTGGGCCTGGGAGTTGGTGATCTCTCATCTGGACTAAGTGATCTATCTCTATGGCGAGAGGACTTTGGACTAGCTGACCTGTCTCTTTGTCTAGACCTTGGACTTGGGGACCTATCCTTCTGTCGTGATCTATAATCGGCTCTAGGACTTGGGTCCCTTCTGTTTCTGGACCCTCTACTATAAGGGCTATTGCTACGATCTCTCCTCCTATAATCATTGCCTCTTCTATAATCTCCATAGCGATAATTCTGAAAGCCTCTTCGATGGTCCTCGTAACCTCCTCTCCTGGGGCTTGGTGATCGTCGGGACTTCCTATATCTATCATATGACCTAGATCTTGACCTTCTATCTCTTCTATCTCTGGAGTCACGACTTTTATACTCAGGTGACCTTGACCTTGATCTCTGTCTTTCCTTGGATGGAGATGATTTCTCTTTTCTTGACCTTGAATGGTCAGATTCAGCACTTGGTGACCTTTTTGACCTATAGCTCCTGTCATCATCTTTTCCCTTCTCTGATTTTTTTGGTTCATTTGCCTTCTCATCTTTCCTTTCCTCAGCCTTTTCTTTTGCAGCAGTTTCAGACATTTCTCCAAATCGCCGGCTCTTTTTAGAATCATCTGTGGAAACTTCCATTTTATCCTCAACAACTTTTTCTTTTTCATCACTTTTCGTTTCTGTTGGAGCCTCTACCGACATCTCACTGCCGTCCTCTCCTGCTTCTTTGCCTCCTTTCAGTTCCTCTACCGTTTTCTGATGTTGCTGATATTTCTGCATGATGCTAGATAACGTTTCCTCCCCGTCGATGCCAGGGCGATACATCTCTTTCTTTCCATCCTTTCCCTTCTTCTTCTTATCGGCCTCATCATCCTGTGCCTTCAGTGGACTTTCTGAAGTTACATTTTTCTTAGTTGTTGGCATGGCAAACTGTATTTTGTTCCCAACCATTGATGCAGGGTTGAAGAATCTCCGTGTGGACTTCAGTAGAGGGTTTCCCCCTGCCTGGGCTGAAGAGGCCTGGGCCTTAGCCTGTTTTTGCTTGATTCTTTCTAACAGTTGCTGAGCAGTAGTTTTAATTGGATCCCCAGAAGGTTTTTCCTCTACTTCCTGTAGCACAGGGGGTGGGGTTTCCGGTTTGGGTTCTTCTTTCACTGGTTCAGCCTGTTGCAAGGGAATAAAACTCTGAACATGGACTGGTTCTTCAGGTTTGGCCACTGGTTCCTGGACAACAGGTTTTGGTGGTTGTACCATCTGCATCAACTCCTCTGCTGCTTTCTGAGCTGGAGTTTTTTGTTCTTGTGTAGGTTCAGGAACTGGTGGCTGGACTGGAACAACAGGTGCTTGTTGTACTGGAGCACTATACAACTGAGTTGGAAAAGCTATAGTTGGGGGTGGCGGGGGCACCTGGCTGTCAGGTGGTCCAGATGAAAATCTCCTCGAGGTATCTAATATTTTTGGAGGTGCAGCAGTAATGACAGGCGCTGAGGAGTAAAACACTGGTGCAGAAGATAAGGGAGCTGACACTGGTTGTGGTGAAAAGTTTGTTGGTCCAGCACTATAGGTCTTTGGTGGTTCTCCTATCACAGGAGGCTGTTCCTGTACCATTGGAACCTCTGTCGATTCAGTATTATCAATCTCCATGTCGTCTGACTTTGGCTCCTCTTTGGGTGGAGGAGGGACTGGGATCTGTTCAGGCATTGGTCCCTCCATGACTGGGGCTGGCTCAGGTGGAGGCGGGGGTGGTGGAAATGACACCATCTGTGGGGGAGCCGGCTGTTCATAATAGGGTTGTGGTGGCAAAGGTGGCATCATATGTGGCTGTGGAGGCATCATGTTGGGGTCCATTGGAGGTGCTGGCATCTGTGGCTGCATTTGTTGTTCCATGGGTGGTGGTGGTGGAGGATACTGAGGCGGTGGTGGAGGACCGCCATGCATTGGTGGTGGCCCCCATTGCTGGTCTGGGGGCATCATGGGTGGAGGAGGAGCATAGTATTGCTGATCAGGATGTTGTGGTGGCATCTCTGGTCCTCCTGGTGCCATGTTTGGTGGTGGTGGTGGCATCTGAGGCGGAAATCCTGGTGGCCCTTGATAAGGTGCAGGTGGTCCAGGAAATTGTGGCGGCCCCATTGGAGGTGGCCCTGGGGGTCCAGGTGGAAATTGGTCTGGCCCTGGCTGAACTGGAGGGGGCGGTGTTGGTAACAGCCCTCCTCTTGGTCTGGGTGGCGGTGGACCATGATGCATTGGATCAAATCCTGGGGAGCCTGGTCGAGGAGGTCCATAAGGTCCTGGAGGCCTATCCCTGTGATAATGAAATCTGTCGTAATGTCTGCCATCGTCAAATGGTGGGGGTCCATCTCTATCAAACCTATCAGGGCCATAGGGACCAGGTGGTCCAAAGCGTCGGTCATAATCATCATCAAACGGGGGTCTATCAAATGGAGGCCGATCATCGAAGGGTGGACGATCATCAAACGGAGGTCCATCTCTCCTGTACCGGTATCTTCTATCCCTGTCTCTGTCTTCATCAAATGGAGGAGGGGATCGTCTGAATCTACGTTCCTCAAATGGTGGCCCTCTATCGTCAAACCTGGATGGTCGTCCTGAAAAAATTAACAAAGAATTATAATGGCAATTACAGGCAAAACTTACACTCAATGAGATATAGTGGTGAAATTAGATAAAAACAAGAAACATAGCACAGTCAGGATTGACTTAACCTTTTTATGCAAATCTTGATATGCTACTGTATAACTAGACAAAATTTCAAACCTTTAGTGTGAAGTTAATAAATTTTCCCATGAAATTCTTGGTGGCAATCAGACAAAGTGAAAACCATTGGGCCAATGAATCCTCTTAATCATGACAATAAAAAGCTACGCCGAGCGCAGCATGATACGACCGCAACAAGTTGAACCCTGTACCTTGGAGGCCCAATGTGGATAGTCCATTGCTTTGGTCACATGAAGCCCATGGTGGACTTACAAAGCTTTTTGACACATGCATCCTGTGGTGGACTTATAGAAATGCATTTTTGACAAATATATTTACATCAACATCTTATACAAAAAGCCTTATTTCTATACATGTATTAATTTACAATTTTGGTCCTTTGACCCCTAATTCCTCAAAAATGGTAAAAGATATTGCTAATCCGATAAAAAATAATAGGAAATTGTGTACATGGAATCCGATGAAAAAAAGATTTTGAAAATCTGACCACAAATAAAAAAGTTGATTTTATGGGCGTGGCCTGTCTTTATCCCCCTGTAACAATGTAATGGTGAAAAACATATCAAAATCATTGACACATTTTGTTGACAGAATTTAATGATGAATTCAACAAAGAAAGAATTTTCAAAATCTAATGAATAATAAACATTCTACAACAGTTTTGTCAATTCACCCGTTTTAGCCCTTTTTGGCCCTTTTTTCTAAAACTGTAGGGGCCACAAACCCCAAATACAAAACCAAGATTCCTTTAGTGGATATAATCATCATATATAAACTTCATAACAATTGGCAGGCCCACTACAACTTGATTTTTGGTATAAACTATTTGCATTGACAAACTTTTAAAAATGGCGTTTTGGGCCCCTTTGACCCCTAATTTCTCAAAAACGGTAAGAGATATTGCAAATTTGATTGAAAACGCAAGCAGGGATTTTCACAAGGATTCCAATGAAAAAAAGATTTTGAAAATCCGACCACAAATAAAAAAGTCGATTTTTGGGGTGTGGCCCCTTTTGACCCCCTGTAGCAATGTAACGGTGCAATAAATATCAAAAATCATTGACACATTTAGTTGACAGAATTTAATGAGGAATTCATTAAAAAAAGAATTTTCAAAATCGAAAGAATAACAAACATTTTACAACAGTTTTGTCAATACACCCGTTTTAGCCCCTTTTGGCCCTTTTTTCTAAAACAGTAGGGGCTACAAACCCCAAATACAATACCAACCTTCCTTTAGTGGTTACAAACATCATATCAAAATTTTAAAACAATTGGTCAACATTTACTCAAGTTATCGCACGGAAACCAAATGTTCCCAGACGACAACGACGACGACGACATCGCCATAACATTATACGATCACAAAATTTTGCGGTCGTATAAAAACTTGTTTTGTGAACAAGTGAAGAGGCAATAAAGAAAAACAATACTGTGGATTCATTTATTTTCGTGGATACCAATTTTTGTGGTTTGATGAAAAAGGATCAATTTGTGGATTCTTAAATTTGTGGTTCCGTAGTCTGCACCATACATATTAATGTTAAATTTTCTTTTTGTGGGTATCAAATTCCTGGGTCCAGACCACCCACAAAAACCAAGAAAACTGATACCCCACGAATAATGATGAAACCACAGTATTTGAAAGATTACAATATCCTAAAGGCTGCTAGTTGATTTCCAATGCAAATTTGAATCCATGACATTTTTAACGGTGGTCTCTCATGTCTATTTATTCCACTCCGCTTAATCTAGAAAATGTACAACTGTTGTAAATCTGTGTTGGTTTAGAAAACTTTATGGCAATTGTTTTTTTTGTTATGTTTTTTTTCTCTTTCCTATAATAAATTAACCTAGGCTTTATAGACTAATATATTGTTTTGCCATTTTTCAAACGTTTTGTTAATATAGAGCACAATTGAAAAAGGGCCAATTGAAAAACAGTGAGCAGCGACTGCTGGTCACATTGAAGGCTGCTGGCTGTTTCCCATTGTGGATTTTTAAAAATTGACGTTTATATTGAAGGTTGTGTCATGTACACTTATTCCACATCTCATTATCTTCTAATAGTAGTAAAACATACAGAGAATCAAAAGTATTACTCTTTTATAATCATAAAATTGGACGGAGCTTAAGTTTCTCAGTCTTTTAGGTAGGATTCAAACCCAAACAATTTAGCCGTGACTAACCCGGTCAATAAAATAGAGAAATAAGTCACATCATAATGAACATGTGTTATGCATATTTACTCCATAAACCACATTTCTTCCCATCTCTGTTCAATTATTTTGTTACCATCACTTTCAATGGTAGAAAGACTTAAGTTTAAACGGCTCAAGGAATAATTCTTATTTCTGTTAAGTGTTTTTTTATGATAAAGATCACAACTCTTTTTTTACTTGTTTTATCCTGAATTTGATCTTGTACATACAGATATAATTGTTGCTCATTGAATTCTTCCGACACTAGGAATACCTACCCCTGACTTATAGCCTTTGATTATCAAACAATAAGGGGCAAAGAGGCCGCTGAACACTCGATGTAAAAGAAAAACATAGATAGACAGATCAGTTGGGTTTTGTCATATTTGCGTTTGTTCCACATTTCATTTACAATAAGACTCCACTAGGCTTTTATCCATTGTGGGATTTTTAAATTGCCAATGTTTTATGTACATGTTGATATAAGTTTTATCCAGTACACTTCATATTCCATATCTCATTATTTTCAACAATTTTTTGACTGGAAATCAATATTTTTGTTTTGTTTTTTTCACTTTGTTGAGAAAATCATGAAGATACCACTTTAAGAATGTTCCAAGACAGGATCATCATTGCTTTCATAATAACTTTAAATTCAATTTTGTAATTTTGTTCTTATCAAAATAAGGGGCAAAGAGGCTCCTGAACACCCAATGTAAAAGAAAAACATAGATAGACAGATCAGTTGGGTTTTTTGTTAGTTCCACAATCCATTTTTAAGCAGATGCCACTACATCTTTTGTAATTTAAATCTTTATTTGGGTTACTTCACATTTCCTATAAAAGGAGATGCCACTAATGTGAAAGCTATCATCTTTCTGTTTCCTCTTGTCTTATATTTTTTGCTATGGTAAGAAAAACTAAGAATGTTCCAAGTCAGAATCATCATTACTTTCATGTATAATAAGATGATCAGCTTATCATACCTATTATGTCTTCACAACTGTGTTGTGTTGTGTGTTACTACTGGTCCATAAGATCGCAATGGAAGAGGGAGGTTTCGCATGCCATAAAACCTGGTTTAACCATCAATTTCATTTGAAATGCCTGTACCGTGTCAAGACCATTGCGATCTATTACTATTGCGGTGTGTCTTCCATGTCTTGTCTTTTCTCTTGGACATTGAGATTGATCCTCTAAGTTCGGTAATTTTGTTATTACCTTAATTCACAATATCTTAAATTCTAATTTGTAGTTTTGTTATCATCCTAATAATTCATTAAACATTAAGTCAATCGATATCTGCATCTTTTTCCTTTAATGTAAGGTAACAAGCGTTCATTTTTGTGTGTGTGTTGTTTTCAATATCTAAAAAAAAAATTTTTTATAGCTTTTTTCGGATTTTACTTACATTACATGTACAAGCATAGTATGACTATTTGTCAATTAATCAACTGCTTATTTCAAGTACATATTAAAATTTGTTCATACCCAAACATTTGATTTATGAATTGTGAACGGCTTTGAACTCAATTGCATATATGCAAAATACTTAAACAAAGCACAGTAAACCAAGTTTGACAAAAACTTTCCAAAGTGTATTAAAATATGTATGCTTTTCCTTTTGAGCATCAACTAAATAAACCTACTGTGAAATCTACAATATGTAAGTAAGCCAGACCCCTTTCTGACTGAAGAATTGTTCAGTGTAAACAGATAACAGACAGGTTTCATGGAGTCAGGTTTTGAATAAATTGCATTAAATCTTAAACTGTGAGGCAATGTCAATGTATTCAGATTGTCATGAAAAAGGGAGGTTTTTCCGCCCATAAAACCTGGTTTAACACACCATTTCATTTGAAATGCCTGTACGAAATCAGGACCACTGTGATCTATAACTTTCCCAGTATGTCTTCCATCTTTTATCTCTTTTTTTAGTTACTTTGAGATTGATCCTCCAGGTTCTGTAATTTTGTTATAACCCTCTTTTTTTATTGTGGTTGGCCTTTTTCTCTATTTATTTTTATATTGTGTTTGTGTAATGAATGTTGTGTTGTACACTTACATGACTTAATTAATATTTCATTAATTTCTAACTACATATAGTAAAATCTCTGAAAAAAGTTTGACAAATTACCATACATACATGTATGTTTGTAAGTACATGAGTAAAACTTAATGCCCAAAAGGCAAGTCATAACCAGGAAAACACAAAAAAACAGTTCCATAGATCTAAGACCTAATTTATAAACTTAAACATTTAATTTTCCAATGTCTAAAACAATAATTTTCTTTTAAAAACTTTTCATTTGTTTCCTTGAGCAACCAAAACTATTTCAGAAACCAAACATCTATTGCTTTTAGTTTCATTCAAGAAACACATTTCTAAGATAAATGAAACTATTTGTATTTGGATAGACAAGCTCATTTGTTCACTTTATTTTTGTTTCATCTAGAAATCCTTGAGTTGTTGCACAGATAAAAAAAGCCTCCAAAATAACCCATCACATGTCCTAAATTTTGACCTTAATGGAAATTCCATACAAACCTGGTGGTGGGGTTTCCCCATGCTCTAATCTTCTGAATGGGTTGTCATCAAACCTTGGGGGTCCATCCCTCCCAAACTCATCATCATCCTCGTCTTCATCATCAAACCTGCGAGGTCGTCCATATCCTCTCCCTCGTCCTCTACGCTCACGGTCATAGTCATCTTCAAATCTTTTTTCTGCATCATCGTCATCATCAAAGCGAGACGGCAAGTCAGCCATACCTGTTAATGAAAGATCCATCTCATTATCAATCATGCTGCATTATGGGAAACAGCCACAAGAGTTGAAATGATTTTTGAAAAGTTTAGTTCATCTGCAACTTCCTATAGTGGCTAGCTGAAATTTTAACAAATGTTCTAGAAAAAATTTTCAACTCATGCTTTCCAAATGATTTGTGTATGTTAAGGCCATAATAAAACAATTACTAGATTCTCATCAAAATTTGTTGAAAATATGGGGCGGGCAGGCGAATCCTATTTTTTGTCCATTTTGATAAAATGTCCTATCATTTTAAAGAAAATTGACCAAAATGCATATAAATTGCCAAAAAATTTGTTGAGGCGGCTGAAGAAATCACGGCAGGTGGGGATGAGAATCTAGGATATTTTTTATATTGGCCTAAAAGAGTCTTTTTGATATATTTTCAATCTTAATATGAGAATCTTTTAATTTTCCCCTGTGGACAACTCTGGCTAGTAGATTTTGAGTTCTATGAGTACAATTATTTTGGTACTAGCCAAAATGGCAAGCTGAACAAAAATTTTGTCTCCCCCGTTTCCCCACACAGATGATACCTCTAAGTCCATCAATACATGTTTAACAGAAAGCATGTACACGGTACATGTATTATCTTATCTGTACAGTTTCCAAGTTAATATCTTTAAGAGAAATGCAAAAGTAGATTCAATGGAGGCCATGCTGCTAAAAACATGACAGAGTCCACATTAATATTTCAATTAGGGTTACTGCCGTCTCATTATTATTCATGTTGTATCGATTTACATTTGGTATTATCAAATTCTAACCCAACTATTGCCTGAACAATTTATCTGGCAAAACTATGTTCATCTTTTATACCAAACTTAATACTGATTCTATATACATGTACATGTATGTATTGCTTTGCTAACAGGTCACAAAAAATCTGTAAAACAGTTGCTAAAAGACATTTGTGCTTGTGTGTAGACTTACAAATCATTAATAAGCAAGGATAATTTTACATGCATAAAACAAACATTTATAAATAGATGGAGGGTTCATCTTACGGCTTGTACATAAAATAATTAAAGATAAAAACAAACTTGTATTTAAAAACAAGTGTGGCCACTAAAAGTATGTCTCGCCTGCCGGCACCATCACTAAAATCAACTACCTAAGCTTTCATTTCTTGATATAAACACAAAAAGTGTCTGTATACCTAAAAACAGATGCCTAGTTATTATACTATTCAAGCAATCCATTGTCCACACAAGTATTACAAAAAGTTTTCTGTCTGAAAAAAAAAGACCAAAGTTCAAAGAGTCACTGGAGCGTAAAAATGAGGTCATGGTCACATGGCATGTGACAGTTGCGTTGTCCATAACCGCAACTGTCTGTTTACCCAATATCAGATGCCTAGCTATTATAACTTTCCAGCAATTCATCGTCCACAAAAGTCTTACAAAAATGTTTACGGCCTTAAAAAAGACCTAAGTTCACAGAATCACTGGAGCGTGAAAATGGGGTCAGGGTTACAAAACATGGTGACAGTTGTGTAGACCATAACCTGAAATGTCTGTATACCAAATATCAGATGCCTAGCTAATATACTTTTCCAGCAATTCATCGTCCACAAAAGTCTTACAAAAAAGTTTACAGCCTGAAAAAAGACCTAAGTTCACAGAGTCACTGGAGCGTGAAAATGGGGTCAGGGTCACATGGCATGGTGACAGTTGCGTAGACCATAACCTGAACTGTCTGTATACCAAATATCAGATGCCTAGCTATTATACTTTTCCAGCAATTCATCGTCCACAAAAGTCTTACAAAAAAGTTTACAGCCTGAAAAAAGACCTAAGTTCACAGAGTCACTGGAGCGTGAAAATGGGGTCAGGGTCACATGGCATGGTGACAGTTGCGTAGACCATAACCTGAACTGTCTGTATACCAAATATCAGATGCCTAGCTATTATACTTTTCAAGCAATTCATCGTCCACAAAAGTCTTACAAAAATGTTTATGGCCTGAAAAAAAGACCTAAGTTCACAGAATCACTGGAGCGTGAAATTGGGGTCAGGGTTACAAAACATGGTGACAGTTGTGTAGACCATATCCTGAACTGTCTGTATACCAAATATCAGATGCCTAGCTAATATACTTTTCCAGCAATTTATCGTCCACAAAAGTCTTACAAAAAAGTTTACAGCCTGGAAAAAGACCTAAGTTCACAGAGTCACTGGAGCGTGAAAATGGGGTCAGGGTCACATGGCATGGTGACAGTTGCGTAGACCATAACCTGAACTGTCTGTATACCAAATATCAGATGCCTAGCTATTATACTTTTCAAGCAATTCATTGTCCACAAAAGTCTTACAAAAAAGTTTACGACGCCGCCGCCGCCGCCGCCGCCGCCGCCGGAAAGTAATACCTATGTCTCGCCTTCCGCGACTATTCGTCGCAGGCGAGACAACTACAGAAAAAAAACAATTTAAAGAAGGAAAAAACTCAACATAACAATTTAAAACAACTTCTGTAAGAAAATAGAATACTAGTGAAGTCAGGAAGGGGTTAATGGCAGTGTAAATTTTCTTATAATATTTGACAAATTTGCATGAAGTTTTCATGAGTGAATCCTCAAATGGTACTTAAGAAATATCAAAATCTGAACCTCTTATAGTTTTAGCATTCACATAATTTGTCGATAAGCGGGAATGGTCTTTAACCTTTCAAATCTTTAGTGGTCATCCGTGCAGAAAATAAAGATCACAGTCAGCATCTGAAGCATTCATTGTGCTTAGCATCACTTGGTGCACCTACCAAGCAAATATCATTGATGTGGCACTTGTCAGTAAAGGGGAAAGTACTTTAACTGTTCTTCTTTAAGTGGTCATCAATGCAGAAAATATAGGTCACAGCCAGCATCTACACTGCAAAAAATGCCACACATGTGAAAGACATGTAAAATGCCACACCTGTGTCACATGTGATTCACATGCGTTCCACATGTGTGTCACATGCGTTTGTAGACTCGCATGTGACACATGCGTGTATTACATGTGTGTCACATGTGTGAGGCACATGCGTTTCACATATGTGAAACACATGTTGAAATTTCACAAAAGCACGATGCATGCATAAAATCATATGAATATATTTCAAATTATTTTGAAATCTACACATGTGATACATGTGTGGCAGGAAACATCTAATTCACATGCGTGTCACACATATGTGAAACACATGTGACACATATGTATCACATGCGTGGCATTTTTACCGGTGTAAAGCATGCATTGTGCTTAGCATCACTATGCGCAACTACCATACCAATTACAAATGTATATCATTGATGTTGCACTTGTCAGTTAGCGGAAATGGATCTTAACCATTCTTCTGTGAGTGGTCATTCATATGGAAAATTCAGGTCACAGCCAGAATCTGAAGCATGCATTATGCTTAAGCATCATTACGTGCCCGTACCATACCAATATAATTGATGCGGCACTTGTCAATAAGTGGAAATAGATTTTAACCATTCTTCTGTAAGTGGGTGTGGACGAGACCAACGTTGAGGTATGACATAAGCCCCCTCATTTCGTGAGGTGAGCTAAAAATAGCAGACAGACAGACTTAGTGAAACTAAAGGGCGTCTTCAATCCTTAAAGTGAGGACCTAAAATTGTGGGCAGACGAACAGCAAAAGTGAAAACTTCAATATGGGGCCCTAAAAACAATAAACATAAATTGGAACAACTGAAACAAAAATAACAACATTTTCTGTAAAGAGTGCAAAATATAGTTTTGATTGTCAAATTTATATTCAATACACCGGTAAAAATGCCACGCATGTGATACATATGTGTCACATGTGTTTCACATATGTGTGACACGCATGTGAATTAGATGTTTCCTGCCACACATGTATCACATGTGTAGATTTCAAAATAATTTGAAATATATTCATATGATTTTATGCATGCATCGTGCTTTTGTGAAATTTCAACATATGTTTCACATATGTGAAACGCATGTGCCTCACACATGTGACACACATGTAATACACGCATGTGTCACATGCGAGTCTACAAACGCATGTGACACACATGTGGAACGCATGTGAATCACATGTGACACAGGTGTGGCATTTTACATGTCTTTCACATGTGTGGCATTTTTTGCAGTGTACAAGGATTCAATACATCTATAAAATGTATGACTTAACCCCCATACCAATAAATTTTGAAAGACCAGTCCCCTATTTTTCAACTTGCTGTCAACCCCAATACCCATTATTAGATGTTGCCTTAACTGATCTAAAGGTCCATTACAGCTTAATCCCATGTTTATTTTTCTTTACAAAAATGCACTTTTTAAAAAATAATGAATTAACTGAACTGATCAATAAACATTCTTGCTAGATTTACCTGTGTTTTCTTTTTCTGTAACATTTGAAAAAGGTCATTTTAAGGTTTTCATTGATAAAAGTTTCACTTGTTTCTCGTTCGATTTATAGTATTCTAGCTAGTGTTTCACCTCATAAATAATTCAA
The DNA here is from genome assembly GCA_963971305.1 of Arcuatula senhousia. Lineage (NCBI taxonomy): Eukaryota > Metazoa > Mollusca > Bivalvia > Mytilida > Mytilidae > Arcuatula > Arcuatula senhousia. Next base: position 8,310,958 of record OZ020317.1, on the reverse strand, counting down.
AGATATTATTGACTCCTTAGCCCTGCATATCAGATAAATTTAATTGATATAGTGTTACATTGATATCTGTGTTCGCCCTAGGCCCTTTTAGCACCCTGGCAATGTGATGCTATCTTGTTTCAATGTGATACTATCTGAAATCCTCTGTAGTATACTTCATGTATTTCATATCTATGAAATATCATGCTATAATTTCAAAGCAAAAGATGCTATTGTGAAAACTAAAAATTCCAGGATATTAAAATTTTCTTGGTAGAACACTGGATATGTACTGTTGAAATCTTGAAATTAAACTGTTTTATTGTCTATTGTATATATATATATGTCATGCATGTGTTGAATTATATGTCCATAAAATATCAATTATTTGAATTTAGACTTTAATACAGAAATGTAAGACATTTTAATTCTTTGATTTTGTATGATATTAAACATGGTGTAACAGGTAGACTAGATTGTACTGTAAGTTAATTAATAAATAATGTCTTAGAAGTAAAAATATTAATACTCTAAGAAAAATGCAGATGTTGGAATAAAAGTCATTTTTTTCCATTTATTTGTAAAAATCAAAAGTGGGTTTGAACTTGAACTGAATACATGTAGGTTTTTGTCTGAATAGTTAATGTGTTGAGCAAACTAATAACCCTCCATGTGCATAATGATTGATGTAAGAACCAAATCAATACCTTCATGAAAATATTTCTGCTCCTGTTTCTTCTTGGACTGCTTCCCAAATTGTGTAGGAAAATCAGCCAAGTTAATTCCTGTTCCATCACCAGGAGGTTGTCCATTTGGTTCTTCTCCAGGTTGTTGGTCATTAGTTGGTTTTTCAGGGGCATCCTTGTTTGGTGTTACTTCGTCTGGTCTGAATTGTGGAGCTGGTTCACCAGCCGCCCCTCCATTATCCCTATGATGATAAAAATGGTGTTAAATAAGTTTGCCCTACTATACAAAGGAAAATCAATCAAAATAAAAAAATCAGTTTTGTTAGATACAATGTTGGGACAGACTTGTATTTTAATCCTCACAATATTGAACCCCATGCTAATGCTGCGTCTAAGGCTAAGTGCATAATAGCAAGCAGTGACCAATGGTCATACTGAAGGTTACTGGCTGTTTTCCATGTGGATTTTAAAATAATTGCTGATCAATACATAATATAGGTTGAATCATGTACATTTATTTCACATCTCATTATATCAAAAGGCTGTGGTGAGTCACAGAGTATATGTAGTTGCTGCGAAACTGGTACAAAAATATTTTTCCCCACTTCCAGACAACACTCACCATTTAATAACCAGATTTTCACTGTGAAATACAGTCAAAAATATACATTCATCACACAAATACAACGGAAACAAACAAATTTTTTAGTGTTATATAATTGCAATGTATCATGTTCATTACAATTTACATTTCCGTGGTAAGCAGTATTTTTTTGAAATATTTTTTTACAAACGACATATAAACTGGTAATATATGTGTACACCTTAAAAAACTAATAACTAGCATCAATAAGAAAACTTAAGTAAGTCATTGTCACAATCTGCTTGTTGCTTTCTAATGTACATTTATTCCACAACTAAACATTTTATGGTTTTTTTTCATGTAAAATGTATGTTTTTTAAATCTATAGAAACAAAAGCACATGATCTAAAAAAAAATCAAAGTAAATTATAACAGATTATATTAAGACAGTGGTAATTATGCACAAAATCTACGACATTGACTGCAATGTCAGTAATATTTTTTCATCGACTTTGTTTTATTTTGGTAAGTAAATGGAGCTTTTACATGATTAGTAACTAGATCATTGGCTCAAGTACAATAATTCCACATCAAACAATTTTCAGCATGTTTCAGGTACAGTACTTCTTTGTTTACAAGATGTTTTAACTTTATAGCACAGTTGGAAATAATAGCCGGACCTCCAGCCCGAGACTGGCAACTTTTTGGCAGGGCTGGCTAAAATTCATGAAAATTTGACAGGTTATATAATGAAGACAGGTAGAATTTCAATATAGGGCTGGTTACTTTTTCAGCTAATTTTCTACCCTGTTTATAGTTATATTTTTGGGGCCTAATTTTCAAAAGGAGTAGTGTACTCGACTAGCTTCACCAATGGCCAAATAATTACATGTACATTTGTGTATTTCTTATATAAATACTTCAACACAATGAAAGTCTCTGCACTACTGTTCATTTTTCATGACCTGAAAATATGGAAAACTACAGATATTCAATAAGGTTTGATATGTACACGTGGGTTACTTTTTAATTACTAAATGTATGCATTAGACTGATATGTTCTTTTTTTACGAACTTGTCCAATTGTCTTTCTTTTATAGATTTTTTCCATATAATTTTTTTCTAATGAGAACAAGGAAAGTATTTTTGAACTTCTCTGTCAACAAAAGTCTTCACGCTCTAAATTTTTATCTACAGGCCCGACATGTCATTTTCTTAATATTTTGTATAGACAGTATTGGCTTGTTGCTGGAATATTTACAGGCCCCCAAGAATTTTCACAAGCCAGGGGCTTCGGGCCTGTGGTTAACCGTGAAGACTGTAATAAAGCCTTGAAACCTTAAAACTTGACCTGTCAACCCAATATATATATTTGTCATCTTACTCCATAAAGTTTTATGTATGAAAGTTTCATGAATTCTATCAAGACGTTCATAAGTTACGACGGTGGAAACCAATTTCAGTAGACAAAATGTACACTATAAATGGAACAGTAAATAGATGCACTAATACCCTTGTTGGTAATATTGCATTTGTTTCGGTATATCTATAGAACAAAAATGAACATATGTGCTTTCTATGATTTGACTGAGATAAAACTTAACAGTTATGAACAGAAATTTAAATTCTTTCTTAAAATCTTATAGCTGAACCCTAAACTTTTTTAGTCTGTTTTTATCTTCTATTATGGAGTAAATCTTAAGCTTTGTTTTTACATGTTGATGAGCACAAATGAGACCTCTTCTTTATGGGTTGAACATTATTTTTACTGAGTCTTTTTTATCAAGAGAATGTGCTGGAAAAATGCTTTAATAAAGTTTTGATATATTTTATTCAAAGAGCGTGTTGAAGTACATTTTTGTAATTTAATCTTAAAACAACATGTACTTCTTCCAAAATCAAACTAAAAAAAGGAACAAAATTGATACGAGAAATACTCTATGAACAGTTGGATATAAGGGCTCACCTCTTACTTTGCAGAATGAATATGCATTTACACTGTATACCAAAAACCAAAAATATAACATAAATTTACATGACCGTAAAAAAATAATTTAAGTTAACCCAAAGAATAAGTTTTCATGTTTACCCACTTTTATTTGATTTACAAATGTTTGTTAACATATACCATGTATTTAGGCTCAACAGTATTGCATATTCACGCAACAAAGCTTCATAAAAATGTGAAATAAGTCACAGGCACCTGCCAGTCTGGACATCACCCAAACACACACTGGATAAAAGCTACAAAAATGAAAGCTGTGAGATTAAAATACAAATATATAAAAGTTAAGAAGCGAAAAGTTGAGAACCAATGAATGTCTTACTCTGTCGGTACTGATGGATCATATTCGTCCATTGTTTATCAGTGAAGCCGCATGGTCTATGATCGAGTATTTCTTCCGTGTAAATAATGGGTTTGTATTCGACTTGAAATGTAGGTTTTGTTGGTAAGCACTTGAGTATAAATCTAATGTGTGTTGTGCAATTAAAAGATGTGTTGTTTTTGGTGTAAACACTATGAATTTTGGATTTCTAGTTTCGCTTTTTCTTGGGTTCCAAGTTCGCTGTGCATGAGGCCAGTCAGAAGCGTGGGGACCAAACCGGAAGTAACGCTTTCGTAAATTTATATTATAAATTTAATATATTGTTCTACTCCTTTTAACTAAAAAAAGAGTTTTGATGCTTCAAACTGAATTTTTCTTTCATAACTTTGATAAATATGGTTTACAATTGACAATAAGCGTATTTATTTTAAAGACGCGCAATTGTTCCCCATAGCGAGCCCCATTTTCCCAATCGTTTAATTTTGCTTATTTTGGCTGAATACTTGGGTCTTATACTAATTAAGGGGTAAGTTAAGACAGTGGAGATTTTAATTGAACAATTGCTGCTTTATGTATATTGATACTTTAAGAAATACACGTTGACAAATCAAAAAGTAACACTTGTCACATGCAAAGTGAAAACCAACTAAAAAATTCATACCAACAGCGGACAACGACGAACCTGCAAAAAAGGAAAAAAGAAGCTCCCAGTACTCAACCTCAACATGAAGCCCGAAAATAGGAACCTAAATTGCCTTAATATACACATGATAGTCCCGAAAATGAGTTATTGGCTGATCTGTGTGACTTTATTCAACAGTCATTAGAATTGAGAAACAGGTCCATGTCAGCTAATGCTTAATGCTACCAGGAACATTTTAAAACAAGTGTTATGTATGGAAAGCCGGAGTGGACCCCCGCACTTACAAATTATTTTCCATTGGTTTCAATGGGAAATTTCTAAGTTCGGCAATTCAATAAATTCCCGCAGTTACAAATTATTTTGCCTGTTTTCCGCACTTACAAATTATTCTTCTTGTTTTCCGCACTTATAGATTATTTTTCTTGTTTTCCGCACTTACAGATTATTTTTCTTGTTTTCCGCACTTACAGATTATTTTTCTTGTTTTCCGCACTTACAAATTATTATTCTCTTTTTCCGCACTTACAGATTATTTTTCTCTTTTTCCGCAGTTACAGATTATTTTTTTTTTGTTTTCCGCACTTACAGATTATGTTCCTTATTTTCCGCTCTTACAAATTATTCTTCCCCTTTTTCCGCACTTACAAATTATTTTTCTTGTTTTCCGACGTTACAGATTATTTTCTTGTCTTCCGCGCTTACAAATTATTTTATCATCAAAAATGTAAAAAGGGAAGCAACTCCAGCTTACAAATGAGCACAAAAACCTACACGTACAAAGTGTAAAGGCGGGGTTTTGTCGACAAATATTCTTGCCCCTAAGCTTAATGACTGGTTTTTAATACGATAAACCTGTCAATCGCTGTCCCAATGGTACATGTATATCATCAAATACACATAGGGAACTCATTCAAGCTTACAAAAAAGCGTAGAAAACCCGCATTTGCATCTCGGTTTTTGAAGGTTTTCACGAGATGTAAAGGCGGGATTTTGGCGACAGATATTCATGCCCCCAAGCTTATTGCCTGGTTTTCAAGATGATAAATCTGTCAATTGCTGTCCGATTGGTACATGTATAGCGTCAAATACAGAAAGGGATCCGTTCCCAGCTTACAAAAGAGCGTAGAAAACCCGCATTTACATCTCGGTTTTTGAAGGGTTTCACGAGATGTAAAGGCGGGGTTTTGACAACAGAAAGTCATGCCCCTAAGCTTATTGACTGGTTTTCAAGATGATGAATCTGTCAATTGCTGTCCCATTGGTACATGTATAGCGTCAAATACAAAAAGGGATCCGATCCCAGCTTACAAACAAGCGTAGAAATCCCGCATTTACATCTCGGTTTTTGAAGGTTTTCACGAGATGTAAAGGCGGGGTTTTGACGACAAATGGTCGTGCCCCTAAGCTTGTTGACTGGTTTTCAAGATGATAAACCTGTCAATTGCTGTCCCAATGGTACATGTATAGCGTCAAATACAAATAGGGATCCGATCCCAGCTTACAAACAAGCGTAGAAATCCCGCATTTACATTTTGGTTTTTGAAGGTTTTCACGAGATGTAAAGGCGGGGTTTTGACGACAGATATTCATGCCCCTAAGCTTGTTGACTGGTTTTCAAGATGATAAACCTGTCAATTGCTGTCCCATTGGTACATGTAACATGTATAGCGTCAAATACAAATAAGGATCCGATCCCAGCTTACAAACAAGCGTAGAAAACCCGCATTTACATCTCGGTTTTTGAAGGTTTTCACGAGATGTAAAGGCGGGGTTTTGACGACAGATAGTCATGCCCCTAAGCTTGTTGACTGGTTTTCAAGATGACAAACCTGTCAATTGCTGTCCCATTGGTACATGTATAGCGTCAAATACCAATAGGGATCCGATCCCAGCTTACAAACAAGCGTAGAAAACCCGCATTTACATCTCGGTTTTTGAAGGAAAGGCGGGGTTTTGACGACAGATAGTCATATGCATGCTCCTTAGCTTGTTGACTGGTTTTAAAGATCATAAACCCATGTCTAGTAGCCGGGTCACTCCGTCCGTCTGCCTGTCTAGTATGTTCGTCCATCGCGCTATAGGGGCTGCCTGTCTTGTGTAATTATGTCTCCCCTTGCCAGAAGGGGGAGACCTAATATTGTTTTTGTGTCAGTTCTTCATCTTCTTCCCATACAAAACTTGTCCGAGCCATAACTTTTTTATCCTTTGACATAGGGCTTTGATATTAAACATGTGGATGTATCACCATGAGACGACGTGTTGCGATCGAGAATGACTTTCATATGACCTTGACGTTTGACCTAAAGGTCAAAATAATAGTTTTTATACAAAGCTTGTCTGTGCCATAACTTTTTGATCCTTTGACATAGGACTTTGATATTTGACATCTGGATGTATCACAATGAGACAATGTGTCGCGTATTAAAGACTTTCAAATGACCTTGACCTTTGACCTCAAGGTCAAAATAATGCTGCTCATTTTGCATGCAAAGCTTGTGTCCGGACCACAACTTTTTTATCCTTTGACATAGGGCTTTGATATTTGGCATGTGGATGTATCACCATGAGACGACGTGTGGCGATTGAGAATGAATTTCATATGACCTTGACGTCTGACCTAAAGGTCAAAATAATACAGTTTTTATACAAAGGTTGTCTGTGCCATAACTTTTTGATCCTTTGACATAGATCTTTGATATTTGACATCTGGATGTATCACAATGAGACAATGTGTCGCGTATTAAAAAGACTTTCAAACGACCTTGACCTTTGACCTCAAGGTCAAAATAATGCTGCTCATTTTGCATGCAAAGCTTGTGTCCGGACCACAACTTTTTTATCCTTTGACATAGGGCTTTGATATTTGGCATGTGGATGTATCACCATGAGACGACGTGTTGCGATTAACAATATCTTAATATGACCTCGACCTTTGACCTCAAGGTCAAAATAATGCATGGGACCCAAATTTTTCATACCAGTCTTGTCCGGGCCTTAACTTTTTTATCCTTTGACAAAGGACTTTGATATTTGGTATGTGGATGTATTACCATGAGGCGACGTTTCGCAATCGAAAATGACTGTCATATGAACTTGACCTTTGACCTTAAAATAATGCAATTTTTTCATTCAAAGCTTGTCTGTTCCACAACTTTTTTATCCTTTGACATACGATTTTGATATTTGACATCTGGATGTATCACCATGAGACGACGTGTTGCGATCGAGTATGCCTTTCATTTGACATTGATCTTTGACCTCAAGGTCAAATTAATGACAATTTTACATGCAGAGTGTCTGGATCATAACCTTTTTATACGACCGCAAATTTTTGCGATCGTATTATGTTATGGCGATGTCGTTGTCGTTGTCGTCGTCGTCGTTGTCGTCGTCGTTGTCGTCGTCTGTAGACACTTTGGTTTCCGTGCGATAACTTTAGTTGTAGTTAACCAATTGTTATAAAATTTTGATATGATGTTTATAACCACTAAAGGAAGGTTGGTATTGCATTTGGGGTTTCTGGTCCCTACCGTTTTAGAAAAAAGGGCCAAAAGGGGCTAAAACGGGTGTATTGACAAAACGTCTGTAGAATGTTTATTTTTCATCCAATTTTGATCATTCTTTTTTTATTGTACTTCTAAATAAATTCTGTCAACAAAATGTTACAACACCTTTAATGTATCTTGTACCGTTACATTGCTATAAGGGGTCAAAAAGGGGCCACACCCAAAAAATCGACTTTTTTATTTGTGGTCCGATTTTCAAAATCTTTTTTTCATTGGAATCCTTGTAAAAATCCCTGCCTGCGTTTTTCAATCAGATTTGCAATATCTCATACCGTTTTCGAGAAATTAGGGGTCAAAGGGGCAAAAAACGCCATTTATAAAAGTTTGTCCAGGCAAATAGTTTTTTACCAATATTAAGTTGTAGTGGGCCAGCCAATTGTTATGAAGTTTTAATATGATGATTATATCCAATAAAAAAATGTTGGTTTTGAATTTGGGGTTTGTGGCCCCTACTGTTTTAGAAAAAAAGGGCCAAAGGGGCCAAAACGGGTATATTGACAAAACTGTTGTAGAATGTTCATTATTCATTCTATTTTGAAAATTCTTTTTTTGTTGAAGTGCTCATAAAATTTTGTCTACTAAATGTGTCAATGATTTTGACATTTATTTCACCATTACATTGCTACAGGGGGCTAAAGACAGGCCACGCCCATAAAATAAACTTTTTTTTATTTTTGGTCCGATTTTCAAAATCTTTTTTTTCATTGAAATCCTAGTGAAAATCCCTGGCTGCGTTATTCAATCAGATGTGCAATATCTCTTATCGTTTTCGAGAAAATAGGGGTAAAAGGGGCCAAAAACACCAATTTTAAAAGTTTGTCAAGGCAAATTGTTTTATACTTAAAATTAAGTTGTAGTTATTACATGTATATAAATAAGGCTTTTTGTATTAGATGTTGATGTAAAAATATATGTGTCAAAGATGCATTTTTAAGTCCACCACAGGATGCATGTGTCAAAAAGCTTTGTAAGTCCACCATGGGCTTCATGTGACCAAAGCAATTGACTATCCATATTAGGCCTCCAACGTACAGGGTTAAACTTGTTGCGGTCGTATCATGCTGCGCTCGGCGTAGCTTTTTATTATCCTTCGGCTTAGGGCTTTGATATTTGTCGTGTTGATGCATCATCGTTAAAATAAGTGTTATTGACCTTTCATCCAAAGGTTAAACAAGTCGTTATGTTTACATACAGAGTGTTTCTTTTTTTATCCTTTGGGATGGTGCTTTAATATTTGACAATGATGTATCGCTATTGTTCAAGAATGGCTTCATATGACCTTGACCTTAGTTATCAAAGTCAGATAAATGCCAATTATATATCCAACATAACCTGGCATTTCTTTGGTTCTCTTTGTGATTTAGGGTATTGGTTATCCTCACAAGCCAATTTATCAGGTACAAAAGTGACCCTCGTATAACATTGACCTTTGAAATTAATATGCTATGACACTTTACAGTAGTGTTACTAACCATAAAAGGGAGAAGGGTCCGATTTTGAATAGCTATTATTCTTTTCTTAAGAAATTCATTTTCGACAAAAGTACAAAGACGTTTGCAGCCTATAAAAGAACTAAGTTCACAAAGTCACTTGAGAGTGAAACTGGGGTCAAGGTCACATGGCATGGTAACGGTTGTGTTGACCATAACCTGAACTATTTGTATACCAAATATGAGATGCCTAGCTACTTTACTTGTCAAGAAATTTATTTCATAAAATTTTAGAAAGTTTTCGACCTGAAAAAGACCCAAGTTCACAAAGTCACAGAAGAGTAAAAATGGTGTCAAGGTCACACGGCATGATGACAGTTTCGTAAACCATAACCTGAACTGTCTGTATACCAAATATCTGATGCCTAGCTATTGTACTTTTCAGGAAATTCATTTTCCACAAAAGTCCTACAAAAAGTTTATGCCATCGCAGCCGGAAAGTAATACCTATGTCTCGCCTCGTCGCAGGCAGAATAAATTCTTCTTTACACCATTATCTCTGTTTAGCGATTATTTGGAGCCAAACTAAACTATCAAAATAGAGTTTTGTAAAACTTGCACATATTATTTAACTTTCACAGGGATCGCGCTGGGCTTCGCCAATGTCGCAAATTGCGATTTTTTTTTCTTGCTGGCGACAAAAAACGGCTGCTGGCGATATTTCTGGCGCCTAATTTTCGACCGGAAATTAAATACACATCGCCAGTATTGATCAATTGGTCAACAGGTAAGTTATCGTCGTGTGTGACCACGCGTCGCCACGGATGAGCAGGTAGATAATTGAATAGGTAACGGTAGATTACAGCAGGTGGAAGAAAGATTAACCCAAGCTCACATCTTTTGATAAATACAATAAAGGTGTCAAAACAGTGATCAGGAACAAATTTCTAATGAACACCTGAATGGCTTTAATTGTCCAAGCCAATTTGACAAAATACGTGTGTTGATTGCACACATGGCAGGTGTCAAAACAAATAATTGTTGGTTAATCAAAATTATCTCCAGCTTGTGATGAGTTTTATTCACAAAATAATGAGACATTAGTAATCTGTACCTTATTAAGGTCCTGAAATAATCACAAGAAAGAAAATTCACATGTAAACAAACCATTCTATTTTTAGAACTATTTAGATGAGGTTACTGAGGGATATATTTAATACACAATAATGATTTCAGAAAGCAAACAAAGAAAGGGAAGATTTGATAAATCAAAATAAAACTAATTTATTATTCAAATTAAGAAACTGAAGAGAAGTTGTTTTATTATTTTACCAAATTAATCATCAGCTGTTTTGTTCCAAATGGTGGTCAATAAGAAAATGAAATTATTAACAAACACATAAAGACACTGGAATTAAAAGTTTTTATTTGAGTAAATCTTATAATTCTTATTAAAACATGCTAATAATGTACAGGATTCAAAAGAACCCACGTGAGTTATGATTGATGAATCTTTATAATGTGTCCAAAGTCTGTCAAACATCAATCTTTTGCCATCTCTGTTCGTCATGAAAATGTGATGGATTCTGCAAATTTTATTTTTTCCTAAATAATACTTTTTTTCATAGTGCACATTTAGTGCTTTCAGTGATCTTTATTTTCTAGGTTGAGTATTCTTTCATATGGTGCAGTTTTTTGTGTATTGCTATTTTTATTGTACATTTGTATTGTTATTAGACCAAACAAAAAAGTATGTGTGTTAACTGTCACATGCTGGAAAAAATTAGGGTAGGTAGAAAGGAAATTATTTTTTTTTAAATATTTTTTTTTACCTTGAGTCTATGGGGGCAGCCTTGTGACTGCTTAATGGAAAATGCTCATAAAAACTTTAGGGTAAGGGTAAAAAATCAGGTACATAGTAGGGTAGGGTGACAGTAAACTCACCTACTTTTTTTTCTTATTAAAACTTGTATGGCAATATAAAATCATAAAATAAATCATGGTTTGTTTTATTTCAAAAAGATATCAAACAAGAAAGTCTCAACCATTTATTATCAAAAAAGTCTTTCAATGCAGTATAACCATCCTTCAACATGCACCTGAAAAAAAAGACTGAAAACAATATTTTTAGCATATACATCTAAACAGACGTACACAAACATGACCCCCCCCCCCCCCCCTCAATGGAAATGGTACTGGCTACACTTTAAAAAAAACTGGCGACTAAAGTTCGAATCTGGTGATTTTTCTGGCGACAAAAATTTTGAGGCCAGAGCAGCCCCTGTTTCATGAAGTCAAGAACTTCAAGAAGTCTTTTTCTTTTAGGGTATACAATCATGTACATATTTTTTGTATATGTCAAAGGTCAAGAGCACCAGAGTTCACTCATGTTATGACTTGAGTTTCTGTTGTTAAATGCTATTCAGTTGAGGTTTTTGTTATTGTTTGATCACACTTGAAATGAGTATGTCCTAGCTAGTTGTACATGTTGCTTATAACATATATAATTAGGCAGTGATGAAGCCCAACTTCTGGTTGACATGCTCTGATAATTTAAAATTTCAAATGCAACTAGTACATGAAGCATACACATTCAATGGTAAAAATTATGAAACTTTTATGAGCTGTTTATAAAACCACCACAAATAAAGTTTGGAGCAAGTCTGTCTAATTGTCTCGAAAGTGCAACTTCTAAACCACTTGATGGATTTAATAAAACTTCACATGTAAAGAGTCTAAAAAGAAGATGGAGTATTGGTTGGTTCATTTGCTTTAATTTTGTCGTAATACTGTTTTTGTTTTGACAAAAACTTCGTAACTTAACCTTAAAGAGGGATGATAATTTGGTCAGTGTGTACATCTTTGATAAGAGTCAGTACCAAAAACCAAGTGACCTTGACCTACATTTTTTGCTTGAATGAATTGTGTTAAAGTTTTGGTTCAGGTCCATATCTCGGCAACTCCAAGTAGTAGAGAAATGATATTGGGTCAGTGTGTACAAAATAAGGTCACCATGACCTACAAACTCTGCATGAATGAATAGGGTTAAAATGAGCAAACTTTGAAAATCAATGGCCTTTCAAATATTTATTTTAATTTAGTAATAGTCAAGCAATATTCCGATTTGACAATTTGGAATTATAATTTATTGTTGTACACCCAAGCTATAGACAAGTACATTCTTATTACATTTGTACATTTCAATTTCAAATATGTGACACACTTCAAATTTGAGATTCATTCATAATGTTCATTCTGAAAAAAAAAATCTGTTACTAGGCCATGACAATCTTTGGAACTTGAAAATGTATTTAAAGTTTCTCTGTCTGATCTCTTGTCCATTTCCTGCACTTTTAGGCTACTGATCTTATTGTTTTCAACATTCCTTTAATTGCACTAGTTACTTGTGTCATCAGATAATCTGTCCAATTGTTGAATCCTGTCTACATATTTATATTTCAACACAGTTGTGTCATTGTCATGTTCCACTTGCATTCAAAACTTCTTCAAGTATACATGTAAACTCGCATGTCTTGTTTAATGTGTATTTAGAGCTATCTGTAACATCATAAATATTGTCCATGAGTGATCTACAAAAACATAGAAAAACAAGAGTAGAGTGTTGAAAGGTGATTTAATAAATTTGATTTAAATACTGCAATTTGATTTAAATAATGCCATGACTGCATTTAGATTGGATGAATATTTTTATATCCAAATTGAAAAACATGGATTTGCCCGCTTTTTACAGGTCATGGCATCATTTTAGTTTATTTATAAAACATTTTCATTTTAATTTATATTCTTTTTACAAATTCATTTTAAAGGAATGACTGTAATATTTTTTCTTTTCTTTCATTGGGGTATGAAAGAAATTTGTTCTCAGCATTTAGTATAATCATACAATGTGAAAAATGAAAATTCAAATCCCAATGAAAAAACTAGAAAAACTGTGAGCCACAGCTCACAAATAAATACCCCCACCCCAAAAAAAATTAATCAGATAATTTAGAATAAGAGATGCACATCTACATTATGTCACAAAGATTGTGTGTAGGTTTCATGAAAATCCATCAAGGGGTTTAGGAGGAGTTGCAAATAAGAGATGGGCACCCCCATGTAGTCGAATGGCTGAGTCCATGTATTGCTATGGGAAACCCCAAAATCATTCTGATCAAACTTTCAAATAGTAGATGCACATCTATATTATGTTACAAAGATTGTGTAAAAGTTTCATGACAATCCATCAAGGGATTTAGGATGAGTTGTGGATAAGAGATGGGTACCCCCATGTAGTTGAATGAAAAACTGTGAGCCACAGCTCACAAATAAATACCCCCACCCCAAAAAAAATTAATCAGATAATTTAGAATAAGAGATGCACATCTACATTATGTCACAAAGATTGTGTGTAGGCTTCATGAAAATCCATCAAGGGGTTTAGGAGGAGTTGCAGATAAGAGATGGGCACCCCCATGTAGTCGAATGGCTGAGTCCATGTTTTGCTATGGGAAACCCCAAAAATCATTCTGATCAAGTTTTAAAATAGTAGGTGCACATCTAAATTATGTCACAAAGATTGTGTGTAAGTTTCAGGAAAATCCATCAAGGGGTTTTAAAGGAATTGCGGATAAGAGATGGATACCCCCATGTAGTCGAATGGCTAAGTCCATGTTTTGCTATGGGAAACCCCAAAAACCATTCTGATCAAATTTTAAAATAGTAAGTGCACATCTACATTACGTCACAACAATTGTGTGTAAGTTTCATGAAAATCCATCAAGGGGTTTAGGAGGAGTTGCGGATAAGAGATGGGTACCCCCATGTAGGCGAATGGCTAAGTCCATGTTTTGCTATGGGAAACTCAAAAAATCATTCTGATCAAATTTTAAAATAGTAGGTGCACATCTACATTATGTCACAAAGATTGTGTGGAAGTTTCATGAAAATCCACCAAGGGGTTTAGGAGGAGTTGCAGATAAGAGATGGGTACCCTGAAGTGTAACGGAAGGACGGACGGAAGGACGGACACCCCTATCACTATATACCCCCCACTTTTGAAGTGGGGGTATAATAATAGCTAGAGGCTCCTAGGAGCCTGAATCGCTCACCTGGTCTTTAAATGTTGAATAAGTTTTACCAACATCCACAAGATAACAATTTTAACATGGTTTGACCCTAGTTGTGTTGGACTGACATATAGTTTACACCTGCCCATGCAAATTTTGTTACAACTATAGGTAGCACCCGAAGTCGGCCTAATCATAATATAGACAGACAGACACAATATTTATAGCCATTATATATATAGACGCCACTGATCTCAATAATTGTAGCAATACTTCAAGTTGACAGTTTTTGTACGAGTTAAACATTGCTAGTCTTGACACTATGGAGAGATTTGTAGAGCTTAATGGGCTGAATATTTAAGCAAGCAACAGCTTTCCTCTATCTGCAATAGTTTTCATTCTATAGAGCTATATGAGCATTTAAGCAAGCAAAACAAATATCAGTTTTTATTTAATTTAGTTTGGTAGTTTTGATATTACATGACTACTGCATTTAGTCTAGTTTGACATGTTCAATAAACTACATTACCTGGTGGAATTGACATCATTTCCTGGTGGAATTGCCATGTCACATACAAGAATATTTTCTACTCCTAGAAAAAAAATGAAAATAGTTAGTTTTCAAGTTTTCAAATTTGTAAAGTACTACAAAGAAAAAAAAATTAATACAACCATTATTCACCTTTTTTATGTTTTTTGGTCAATCTTGCAGTCCTTTAAACTTATTTTGTTAACTGCACTCAACAGATAACAATAATGCTGATTACCAAGTCACAATTTTTAATTATTCAAATGAAAGAAATGTGTCCACAGACCATAGATGCTTGTATCCAGGTGGATTTTTAAATGGTCAGAAAATAACTTGGAACATACAGTACTTCATGATAAGTCACCGAACCAAATATCAAAACAATCTGATGTAAATGCAATCAAACTTTCAATGAAAGTACTATAATTCTGTTAGGAGCTTTACAGATAATTAACCAATCAAGTTTAGATGCTTTATTCATAGTGATGTGTTAAAGTGGTAAAATGCTGCAACAATAAAAGGTTGTTTACAAACTTGATCTTGGAAAGTACAGTTATACATGGTTTAAAATTTAAGCATACATTTAGATATCAAATGCACTTCTAATATGCATAAAATCTTCCAAAATTACCAAAATGGAGTTCATAAGGTACATGTACGTGTATGTATCTTACAAAATATGCACATATTACTTCGGCAAGTAAATTTACTGGCAATAAACCAAAAATAAATTAATAACTAACTTGAATGCAAGTTTCAATATCTAGGCGATGTCTATGCGACACATGTTTCATGTTAAAAAACATAATTTTCACATTTGTTTATAAAAGTCAACCATACAACATGAAAATATTCATGTAACAATAAATGTATACAATTACATTTACATTGTGATTTACCAATGATTTTGTAGACTCATGTTGAAATAAAAATTGTTTTCTGAAAGTTGTTTACATAGGATTCAATAGGTCAATTTAAAAATAGGAATTCTTACTGAAAGGAATTTAACTAGAAAAATGAAAAGAAAACTATTACGGAAAAGAGGGACGGACAGACAGAAGGACAGAGCGCAAACCTATAGTCCCCTTCGGCTTTCGCTGCTAGGGGACTAAAAAATCTCAGGTTCATACTCCCTTAACTGAAAAAGTTAAAGCTTCAACCACCAATAAAGCATATTACCTATGCTTCGCAGGCAAGACAAAAATAAGATGAATATAAAATTTACAAAATTTTTACAAAGATCTAAGTAGTGTAACACATTTTGCATGGTTTTTACAGACAAAACAGTATATAAATTATGTAAATACCATGTGTTTTATAGGTTGCAACATTATAAATGTATCTACTTTTTAAAAAAAACAAACATTGGAAACTGCCCTTTCTGAACATCAGTGTTGCCACCACAAGGTTCTTTAAAATCCACTTTTAAAGATAAACTTTTTTCGTTAATGCACATCCTGCATTTGGCCCCCATCAAACCACACACAGTTTCTGTACCTTCAACAAATAACTGAATGGTATACAGGTTATTGGCACTGATTTTCACTGGCTTATGCAACATCATTGGAAACTGTACATGTTCCTCAGTACACATAATTCTTCTATTTATTTCACTCAACAAGAGTTCAGACTCAGTTTTAAATACTTTAATGACAACCATATAAGATTTGTTTATGGCTCCAAACACAAAAACTGTCCGAAGAAAACAATCTTCGTTAACACAAAATGACAACCTTTCACCATTTAAGGTACTGCATTTCATTAACCCTTCAGATTTCAAAAAACGCTGTACAAGAAAATCATTCTTACAATAACCTTTTCTTGGTATTTCACTACCAGGCAAATGACATGCCTCATCTGTACATGACAGAAACTTAAAAATCTTAGTGCATATCTCATTACACATAATATTTTCAAAAACACATTTTGATGCAAAAAAGGCAGTGTGCATCAAACAAAATCTAATGTATGGCACAAAATTTCCCCAAACATTTATATCTTGCACAGAGCAATATAGCCATATTTGCTCAAAAATAAATTCTTCACTTGCAACTAAAGAATTTCTTTTCAAAATGTCAACTATGACAGTAACAGACAAAGATAAAAAATCTTCAGGATTTAGTGAGCATATCTCTACAAAGTTACAATCAATAAAATCAAGACATGTCTGTTTCACATTTAGTACAGAAAATCTATCAGAAATATTTAAAATATTAAATGCATTGTCAATGTTAATACTGTTGCACAAAAAATCTGAACAGTGCATTAACAAGTCATCAATAAGATGAAAAGAAGAAATATGCAACAAACTTTCTACATTTGAATAATCCAGATCAATAGCCAATTCATACATAAAGTCTACCATCATCTTTAAGACATCAAATTGAAAATCCTTACAATCTACAATTACTTCATCCATCTTTTCTCCATCTGACCACTTTGAAGATAGTTTTTCAATAAAATATTGACTATACATTTTTAAAACAATAGAATGGCATTTAATACTTTTGTCATCTTTAGAAAGCAAAACAACATCACAGAACTTTTGGTCTTTATAACTGTCTTGCAATTTTTTTGTCAGTGACATTGTAAGATCTTCTGCAAGTAAAGAATTTCATACATGTACACGTGTTGAAATGTATAATGCATCCTTATTTGTGAATAACACAATTACAAGTGCAACATTCATCTATTGAAAACTGACTTAATTAATTGTGATTACAAGTTACAAGTTAATTTACTTTAACCATTTTAACATTTAACCAGGCTGAACCTATTTTTAAACTTTCATGTGTAATGTCAACAAGAGGCTCCAACCGGGTCTTCAAATCATTTAAAAAAATGCAATTGTTAAACTTGAAGGGTCAATAACTCCTATAAGATTGTCGGTCAATTAAAATTAAAGAGCCTAAAAAAATGAAAATAAAGCTGTTACGCATATTCAAAGGAGTAACCTCTCATCAGCAGCATTTGAATCAAAATAATTGAGGTAATAAAAAAATATCGAAAGAGAAGTAATCACACCCAAAATGTTTAAAAGGGGAACCAGCACCAAGATACCAACCATGTTCAGTACAAGGCAAGATACCTGGTGTTTTAAACTTTTTTGAATTAAAACAATCAAAACAAGAGGCTCTGAGGAGCATGAATCTCTCACCTGGTCCTTAAGCTATAAGAGTCTTTCTATGAGCTATTACCCCTAGAAGGGGTCATCTGACAATTTTGATCTATTAGTAATGGAAATTTTTGTAGAGGTTAATGAGCAGAATTTAAGCAAGGAACAGCTTTTCTCTATCTGCAACACTTTCAGTCTATGGGGCAAAAACATGAAAACAATATTTTTACCTTTACAGGACCATAACTCCTCATTCATGTATATATAGGGCTGAAGAGAATAGATTTAACATGTTTTAACATATAAACATGATAAATACCACATAAATAGTTTTTTATAGAGTAACACAAAAACTATTTAAGTTTTACTTCATAAATACGCCTGCACAATAGAAAATTCTAACACAAGAAGCAGAAGATGAAAAATATATAATGTACAATTCACTTTTTTCAACATGACTTTAACAGACAACATGATGGGATATACCACAGTTGGAAATAATAGCCGGACCTCCAGCCCGAGACTGGCAACTTTTTGGCAGGGCTGGCTAAAATTCATGAAAATTTGACAGGTTATATAATGAAGACAGGTAGAATTTCAATATAGGGCTGGTTACTTTTTCAGCTAATTTCCTACCCTGGATATACTTGACAATATCAATATAATTACCCCATTCCCATTTGTCTTTGATAAATATATTTAGATATCTCATTTTATGTGTATCTAATGTGCAAGTATTTGAACCTGATAAAATGCATACATGAGGATTTTTTTTCTCAGAAAAACATTCATATATTTATTATTAAAAAAGAAAGAATACGGAATATGTGTCAGAAAGACACGGTCCACATATTGAAATGATTTAATAAATGTACAATAGCAAAATTTCATTGCGTGTGAAGCGCTTTTCTGGATTAACCTTCACCAGACACGCTAGTAGATTAGTTAGTTAGTTAGTTATTGCTTTACTCCCTAGCAGCGCGGTTTCGGCTATATCCGGGAGATGAACATGAAGGGGTGATACAATGAACATGAAATGATGATGAAGTGGAGGAAATGGGACACAAGGCCAATCGGGTAGGAGAGTTTTGACTGCCACTGGAAAAAGGAGTGACGGGTAGGGACGAGAAATTTAGCCTCCTGCATGGGGATCCTACGGGTCCTACTCTTACCGAGACCTGCAGCAGTGTTCTTTAACGTGCGAGGAACGTGACATTTTTCCCAACACGGTGCACCACTATGGTTTGCAGTCAGGTTTTCCGCATTATCGCCTGACGACCCCGCATCTCTCGATGTCAGGGCTGCCCCATTCAACCACCTGGGGCACACATCCCAGTCGCTTTGTGGGCAAAGCGGCCTGACCCCGATGTCAGGTTTCTGAGCGCTCTTTAGTGGACTTTTACCGACAAGCTTAGCGCTGCTGCGGGCCTATTCGCCTCCCGGGCCCCGCACTAACAAATTAGTTTGTTTGTTTGAATTTTGAAAATTTGTGTGTGAAAATGCTAAAATCAAGAAAGAATGGACAAATAATATTAATGACAAACAAACATATGTCCAAAAGACTTGATGCCCCATCTTGCAACATTTGGGACGGATGGACATTGGGACGAACGAACTTACCCAACCACTATATGCCCTACTTTTGTAGATTTGGAATAAAAAATTAATAAGATATTTTACCTTTTGTTTTGGCTTTGAGGTCTTAATCATCTACTGTCAAGAAATCTAAACTTTTTCTCGTGCTATCATCTGAAATAATAAACAATTGAATGAAAGTCTAAGGAAAAAAGTTCTGTCAGTTGACTTTTTAAAAACATTTTATTTCATCTTACACACAAGAGGCTCACAGGAGCCTGAATCGCTCACCTGGTCTTGATGTCAACCCTATGAAGACTTTTGTATAGCTAAATGTCTTTTTCTATCTGCAATAGTTTTCATTCTATAAGTTTCACCTTTAAAGGGCCATTACCCCTTTAAGGGATCATCTGCCAACTTCGGCCCTATGAAGACAATGAACTGAATGTTTTAGCAAGCAACAGCTTTTCTCTTTCAGCAATAGTTTTCATTCTGTAGGCCACAAACATGCAAAATGTTATTTTGATGGCTGTAACCCCTAGAAGGGGTCATCTGACAACTTTGACTCTATAGAGACTTTTTCAGAGCTTAATGAATAGAACATTTAAGCAAGCAGCCAATTTTCTATATCTGCTATGGTTTCCATTCTACAAGCCAAAAACATGAAAACATGTTAGTTTAGGGGCTGTAATCCATATAAGGGAACATCAGAAAACTTCCACCCTATGAATGCTTTTGTAGAGCTAAATCAGCTGAACATTTATGCAAGCAACAGTTTTTCTCTATCTACAATAGTTTTCAATCTATAGGCCAATAACACTTATTATTCGCCATTTAGGGGCTGTAACCCCTATAAGGGTCATCTGACAACTTCGACCCTATAAAGACTTTTGTAGAGCTAAATGAGCTTAACATTTAAGCAAGCAACAGCTTTTCTCTATCTGCAATAGTTTTCATTCTATGGGCTAAAAACACTATTTTTGGCCTTTAAGGGGGTGTAACCCCTATAAGGGGTCATCTGACAACTTGGACCCTATGGAGACTTTTGTAGAGCTTAATGAGCTGAACATTTAAGCAAGCATCAGCTTTTCTCTATCTGCAATAGTTTTCATTCTACAGGCCGAAAACACTATTTTTCGCATTTAAGGGGCTGTAACCCCTTTAAGGGGTTATCTGACAACTTCGACCCTATGAAGACTTTTGAAAAGCTAAATGAGCTGAACATTTAAGCAAGCAACAGCTTTTCTCTATCTGCAATAGTTTTCATTCTACAGGCCAAAAACACTATTTTTCGCCTTTAAGGGGCTGTAACCCTTATAAGGGGTAATCTGACAACTTTGACCCTATGAAGACTTTTGCAGAGCTAAATGAGCTTAACATTTAAGCAAGCAACAGCTTTTCTCTACCTGCAATAGTTTTCATTCTATACGCCAAAAACATGAAAAAATGCTATTTTTCACCTTTAGGTCTCAGTCTTGTAAAAGATTTTCCATTGACAATAATGTTAAACAGGGTTGGAATAAAAAATTCTAAAAATTCTAAAAATGATTCAATCAAAGTTTCAAGCATATGCTGTACTTTAGGAAAGATGAAAAAATCATTTCATGCCAAAAAAACCATATGAGGCCACGAAGTTTTTCAAGATACATTATGTAACTAACCTCAAAGTGAAAGTCGCATGTTTTCCACTTTCATTTCACTGTTTATCCTTAGCCGCACCACCCATAGTAAACAGCATATCCCTACATTTTCCCTTTTCTCAAATGCTACCAAATTTTTTTTTCAAGTAAAATAATTATATATCTTTAAAAATCAATGTCAAAAATTGTACTTTTTCAAATATGGGATGCGGAGAAAAAAAGAGAAAAATAGGGACTATATTATTGGCGTCCATGTTTTGACGTGCACCCAGGAAGTAAAAATCTTTTACAAGACTGGTACCTTTAAGGGGCCGTAACCCCTATAGGGGTCATCTGACAACTTCGACCAAATGGAGACTTTTGTAGAACTTTTGATCCTGAAGCAGTATGGTGGCATCAGATTTCATCTATCTCTTATACTTTTTGAATTACTAGCCAAAAACAGTAGTCTGACCCCCCCTGGTCTATTTTTAGTAATGGCGGCCATGTTTTTTGACGAATCAAAAATCGAAACAAAAGTTAAGTGCAGGACACCCTAAGGATCAATCATACCAAGTTTCATTGAATTCTGTTCAGTAGTTTCAGAGGAGAAGATTTTTGAAAAATTGTTAACAGACGACGACGGACGCCAAGTGATGGCAATAGCTCAAATGGACCTTCGGTCCAGGTGAGCTAAAAAAGAATTTTCAAAATCAAATAAATAATAAACATTCTACAACAGTTTTGTCAATACACCCGTTTAGTCCTTTTTGGACCCTTTTTCTAAAACAGTAGGGGCCACAAACCCCAAATACAAATCAACATTCCTTTAGTGGATATACATGTAATCATCATATTAAAACTTCATAACAATTGGCAGGCCCACTTCCACTTAATTTTTGGTATAAAACTATTTGCCTTGACAAACTTTTAAAAATGGAGTTTTTGGCCCCTTTGTCCCCTAATTTCTCAAAAACGGTAAGAGATATTGCAAATCTGATTTAAAAACGCAGGCAGGGATTTTCATAAGGATTCCAATGAAAAGGACCATGGCCATTATCCCCTGTATTTAGTTCAAAGAATTTGATGGTGCATTAAACATTTAAAATGCTATTTATAGACATTTAAAGTCGTCATTCATAAATCCTATTTTAAATCACAAGGTAAGTCCCAATCGAAGTCACTTTTAATTACGGTATGCTGGTTGCATTCGTTTACTTCATTGAAAATGTAGTTGTTATAAAAATGTCCCAAAACCTCTTTCTTTCATAAATTAGAATCAAGTATAAAAGGAAAGAATAAAAGTAAAACATAATTAACCGTATAACACAATGTTACTATTTAACTAATATATTAGTATTACCAATCAATAGCTAAAATGTACTAAGTGTCATTCATATTCGATTTGGCTGGGGAAAAAAGTGAAATAAATCGTCAAATCATAGAAAAAACATAATTGACTTTTAATTTAGCATTAAAGATAGCTAGGTTTATCTCTATAATTGAGATACAGAAGGACAAAATCGAACACCCCATTCAAGATTTGAACTTACACTGTCAATATATAATATTGCAAACACTATAGTATAAGATTTATATACCAACGACCGAACTTACTGAGCTATCGGAGACATACTTTAGTAGGTCCTTTTTTTTTTGAAAATCGGACCACAAATAAAAAAGTCAATTTTTTGGGTGTGGCCCCTTTTTGACCCCAAGTATGAATGTAACAGTGCTATATATATCAAAACCATTGACACATTTTGTTGACAGAATTTAATGATGAATTCAATAAAAAAAGAATTTTCAAAATCGAATGAATAATAAACATTCTACAACAGTTTTGTCAATACACCCGTTTAGCCCTTTTTGGCCCCTTTTTCTAAAACAGTAGGGGCCACAACCCCCAAATACAACATCAACCTTCCTTAGGTGGTAACAAACATCATGTCAAAATTTCATCAAAATCCTTTGAGTGGTTTAGGAGGAGTTGCGCTTACGAGGTCTCCCATTGAATAATGTATTTAAAAAGTTTAAGTCCAATATCTCCCCTGAATGATATCCAAGAGCAATGAAAATTCTTCATGCACATCTACATATGATGTACTTCTTTAAGGTAAAGTTTCATCAAAATCCTTCACGCGGTTTAGGAGGAGAAGCGCTTACGAGTTATGTGGACAGACGGACAGACAGGGTGTTTCCTATATACCCCCCCAAACTTTGTTTGCGGGGGGTATAATAATTAAGAGCAATAAAATATATTAGAAAATAATGAGTTGTGGAATGAGTGTACACGACACAATCTACATTTATATAAATGACAATTAAAAAAATCCATAAATACACAACATTCTGATTTAAAATGCTTAATTTGATCATATGTGAAAAGCTGCAAAAAATTAAGTTTTTAAGGGCAAAATCTCTAAAATAGGTCGTCGGATTGACCTGATATTTGGCACAGTGATAGATTTGAATTAACTGAACAACTTTTATTCTTACATTGATTATTTATCTCCTTTCGTGTTCACAATAATTGCACAAAAAAAATTCACATTTTCAAGGCAACAACTCTTAAACATGGTATGTCTGATTGACCTGAAATTTTGCACATTAACTGAGCAACTTTTGATCTCTTTCTTTTCATTTTCATAAGAATACATGTAGCCTAGAAAAACGAAAAATATGACATTTTAAGGGCACTAAAATAGAATATAGCTTTATTTACCAGAGTAAAAATAAAGTTAAACTGTGCTTAAGAAAGAAATGGCAATAAAATGAGCAGGGAATAAGCCGTGAAATAAAGGGTAGGTAGAAAAAAAGAAACATTTTTTTTTCTTTCGGGGGGTGGGGGGGTGGGGGGTGGGGGGGGGGTGGGGGTGTGTTGACAACATTTTTGTTTCATTTACTTTTTGGGGGATCTTTATTTCAGATCGGTGAATGCCAGGTCACACATGTATTAAGTTAGTTTCTTGGGGGGATCTTTATTTCAGATCAGTGAATGCCAGGTCACACAAGTATAAAGTTAGTTTCTTGGGGGGATCTTTATTTCAGATCGGTGAATGCCAGGTCACACATGTATAAAGTTAGTTTCTTGGGGGATCTTTATTTCAGATCGGTGAATGCCAGGTCACACATGTATAATGTTAGTTTCATGGGGGATCTTTATTTCAGATCGGTGTATGCCAGGTCACACATGTATAAAGTTAGTTTCTTGGGGGATCTTTATTTCAGATCGGTGAATGCCAGATCACACATGTATAATGTTAGTTACATGGGGGATCTTTATTTCAGATCGGTGTATGCCAGGTCACACATGTATAAAGTTAGTTTCATGGGGGATCTTTATTTCAGATCGGTGAATGCAAGGTCACACATGTAAAAAGTTAGTTTCTTGGGGATCTTTATTTCAGATCGGTGAATGCCAGGTCACACATGTATAATGTTAGTTTCATGGGGGATCTTTATTTCAGATCCGTGAATACAAGGTCACACATGTAAAAAGTTAGTTTCTTGGGGGGATCTTTATTTCAGATCGGTGAAGCCAGGTCACACATGTATAAAGTTAGTTTCTTGGGGGGATCTTTATTTCAGATCGGTGAATGCAAGGTCACACATGTATAAAGTTAGTTTCTTGGGGGGATCTTTATTTCAGATCGGTGAATGCCAGGTCACACATGTAAAAAGTTAGTTTCTTGGGGGATCTTTATTTCAGATAGGTGAATGCCAGGTCACACATGTATAAAGTTAGTTTCTTGGGGGGATCTTTATTTCAGATCGGTGAATGCCAGGTCACACAAGTATAATGCTAGTTTCTTTGAGGATCTTTATTTTAGATCCGTGAATGCCATGTCACACAAGTATAATGTTAGTTTCTTGGAGGATCTTTATTTCAGATCGGTGAATGCCAGGTCACACATGTATTATGTTAGTTTTTTTGGGGGGATCTTTAATTCAGATTCATGAATGTCAGGTCACATATGTACATGTTTAATTTTCATGTTGACACAAGGGTGGGGGGCTTAGAATTCTGTTTTAATTTCGGGGGAGAATCTTAACTGCAGATCTGTTAGTGCCTGGTCATATATTAAAGGCATATCATGCATATTGTCTACCAAAATCACATTTTTCCCCTAATCTTTTTTATCATTTAGACCAAAATGTAATAAAAGAAAACTTTGCGTATCAATTTGTTACCAAATTTGCCTTCAACTTGGTTTATTTCCCATCGATTGGGATCTAGGATGGTTTTTTTTTCCTGAAGACTTAAATGTGGTGAAAAATCAAACAAATTCAATGTGAACTCTCTAAATCATCTTCATTTATTATACACAAGCCATAAATGTTACTTTCTTTGTTTTTGTGACTTTGGCAATTTCATCACCGTGAATATTTCTACGGGCTAAAACCTTGAGATAGAGTGTACTGGCCGTGATTTTGAACTAGCAAAGTTAATAAACAAAAATAAAAACAGTATGCATCCTTAAGGCAAGATTAAGCTCATGAATATGAATTATTGTAAAGCTTTACAATTATTATTTAGTGATTATTGTTTTTCCATTTTTAGATTTATTTCGAACCATAGCAGTATTTTTATATATTCATATGTCTAAAATTAGACAAAACAAGTTGTCTGTTGGCATTTTTTAGTTATGGAAAAAAAATTTCATAGACAATATCCTTTTAAATATAATACATGTATATATAGGTCCTGTATGTTATTATAAAAAAATTATCATGATTATTGACAGAACCTTAGTTAGCACGCTCACATGTACACATATGTTCACATTTTAAACATAGACTATCTATTTTGAGTTGGGAATCAGAAGTCAGAAATCTTGTCGTTTTAAGTCGGTAGACTTAAACAGGTAGAATAATTGCTGAGAAATCCATTGCAGAAATTTTCAAACCTGAAAATTTAATGAACTAGAAAATGTGTCTATGAGCCACAGGATGGCCCTCCCGTTCTTGAAATATCATATATTGACCTCAATGTGTATTACCTGGGATATGGACCTTTAACAGAAATTGATCAAAAGTGTTCATGTGTAAAATATAAGTCGCTGTGACCTTATTTCTGGTATGTGGTGTCATGTTACCAAGACTCATCAAAGAGTGAAATATTATTGACCCCTAACATGTAGTATTCAAGATATGGACCTTAACCAAAGTCATTCATGCATAAATTATAGGTCACAGTAACCTCATTTCTAGTGGTTGGTGTCACCTTACTCAATACACTTCTAGAGGTGAAATATCATTGACCCCCAAAACATCTAGTATCCAAGTTATGGACCTTAACCAAGAATTAACCAAAGTCATTCATGCATAAAATATAGGTCACAGTGATCTAATTTTTATTGGGTGGTGTCATGTTACCCAAGACACATCTAGTGGTGAAATACCATTGACCATCAACATGTAGTATCTGAGATATGGACCTTAACCAAAGTCATTCATGCATAAATTATAGGTCACAGTCACCTCATTTCTAGTGGATGGTGTCACCTTACCCAAGACACATCTAGTGGTGAAATATCATTGACCCCCAACATCTAGTATCCAAGTTATGGACCTTAACCAAGAACTTAACCGAAGTCGTTCATGCATAAAATATAGATCACAGTGATCTAATTTTTATTGGGTGGTGTCATGTTACCCAAGACACATCTAGTGGTGAAATACCATTGACCATCAACATGTAGTATCTGAGATATGGACCTTAACCAAAGTCATTCATGCGTAAAATATAGGTCACAGTGACCTAATTTCTATTGGGTGGTGTAACCTTACCTAAGACACATCCAGTAGTGAAATATCATTGACCCCCATCATCTCGTATCTAAGTTATGTACCTTAACCAAGAACTTAACAGAAGTCGTTCATGCATAAAATGTAGGTCACAGTGACCTAATTTCTAGTGGGTGGTGTAGCTCTACCCAAGACCCATCTGGTGGTGAATTTATTGACCCCCAACATCTAGTATCCGAGTAATGGACCTTAACCAAGAAATTAACCAAAGTGTTACGGACGGATGGACAAGGGTAAAACTATATGTCCGATCCACATACGTGGTTGGGCCATAAAAAGTCTAAGTCGGCTTGTAAAACAGTAAATCAACAGACCTGTATAAATATAGTATCCTATCATATAGAACCCCTACCTTAGGTTACATACATTGTACACCAAATATCAAAAAGTCTAAGTCAGCTGAGCTCATTTAACAAGAAGAATATGGCCAACAGACCTGAAAATAATACATCAGCTGAGCTCATTTAACAGGAAGAATATGGCCAACAGACCTGAAAATATATCCAAACATTTTATATGACCCCTACTTGAAGCTACATACCAAAAATCAAAGCATTTGATATATATACGATATTGAGATGTGGAATAAGTGTACGCGACACAAAAAAAAAAACAAACAGCAATTCAAAAAATCACAACGGAAAACAGCAAGCAGTCTTCAACATGACCATAGGTCACTGCTTACCGTCTTGCATTGGCCCAAGACTTATAATACAATACAAAAGTATCAAAACCAATCCCTAAATCATCAACGAAAGACTCAATTCTTGACATAAAAAAGTTAACATAGAATGACAAGGACAAATAAAGGCTTTGGCAAAGTTTCCTGGCTTAGGACAGGCACATATAAAATGTGGCAGGGTTAAACTAGTTTTTGGATCCAACCTTCCCCCTATTGATAAGCTTGCACAAAGCTACATATAAAACACACTGTAAAACTCAATCGACAAAAGTTCAATTCAACAAGAGAGAACCTAAGACAAAATACTGTACGAAAACAACAAGACAAGGAGGAACTCTCTTGAGAACACTCGAAGTTACTGACAACTAGCTAAGAAACATTTATCGATTGATGTAAAAGAATCAAATACATCAGTTCTAAATCCGACACCCCACGTCAAAACAATGAATGATTAAGAGTTGTATCACCATACAGAACCGACATACTTGATCGCTGTGGTGCTTATAAATAATACAGTGGATACAAAGTGAAAATTTAATGTTTTAAAGTTACTATCAAGCTATCAATATTTCTGCCAAAACATACCAAATGCAAAGATTTTACTAAAACATTGAATTCGTATCCTTTTTTCAAAAGGTTTTTAAGCCAGTTTTTAATTTCCATAAGGTTGTTTTTGAATTTTTGTGCTTTATAAACTACATTGCTATAAAAGTCAGGATGAGATATTCCTTTAACAATCAGAAATCTACATGTACAATCAAATTTTTCGATGAGATGTCCATATTTATGTGCAAATTTTGTAAAAGATTTGACTAATATCAGTCAAGGATCTAACTCTATAGAGTTATTTTTGAAAATAACTATCATATGTTATTACAGAAGAAATCACAATAAAAGTTTTTTAACATTTGGTTGTTATTTTTGTTTTGTGTAACACAAATAGTTGAGATTTTGTTTCATACATGTCTTAAAATTTATTATATCAGTTACATTATTTATTTAATGAAGCATGTATAATTTGCATTGCTAACATCCATATTATAAGGCATAACAAGTGTGTGTTATGACATCAAGATGTTGTTCTGTAATAACAATATGCTGTTATTACAGACTAACACCATCTCTACTTCAGAGGCTTTGCGCAGAGATTTCCCATGCTTGCTCAGACAGTATTTTAACTGATCTACATTCTATAAAGGTGTATCTATCTAATTCTAGTGTGCACAGGAACCAAATCCTGTGCGCATGGGATGAAAAATGAACTTGAACTTGGTGAAAGAAAGACATTTTTGGTCAGAAAAATGCCCGCCATTCATTACTTAATGAAACAAAACAGATAAGCTATGCAGGAAAATGTGGGTCTATTACTTATCCTTCATCCAATTTGTACCATAATTAAATAATGTAAGTCAAAACATTGAAAAATCATATTTTTCATTGAAAAAGTACTTGAAATAACACATGTATGTTATTACAGAATTAAAATAACAGGCATGTGTTATCAAATTAAGATATGCTAGGAGCAGACAACTCGTGTCATACCCACAGAGTTTCCTTTAATAACATGTGCTAGTTATTTTCAAAAATAACTCTATAGAGTTAGATCTCTGACTGAATATAGTTGCTGAGAAATCTGCTATGGAAATTTTCAACCCTGAAAATTTAGTGAAAAAAATTTAAGTCAGCTCATTTAACAGGAAGAATATGGACCTAAAAACATATAGGACCCCTACTTGAAGCTACATACCATTGCATTGCATATGATATATAGTTGCTGAGAAATCTGTTACAGAAATTGTCAACTCTGAAACTTTAGTGAAAAAAGTCTTAGTCAGCTCGTTAAAAAGAAAGTAGATTATCGACAGACATGAAAAGGAATCCCACCATATGGGTACCCTACCTGAAGCTACGGTTGTTAGTTGCATAGATACATGTACAAAAATGTATTTGATCAACAGAATATCCTTCACAATTTGTTGCATGGGGTATAACAAATATACTAAATGTGAATAAGTCAATCTAGCTTGTTGGTTTCATGTACATGTATGTATACCCACAATAAGCCACATGTACAATGCAAGACAAAAAAGGGGGGTCATCATGATTCATGGTCATTTAAATTGTATTAGTTTGTTTACACTAATTTTAGATGCATCTGATTTAAATGACAACAAACCGATATTAAATCATTAATTTGAAATTGAAACAGCAAATGTACATGTTGCAACAAAAGATTTAAAAGGCATACATGTACATGTACAAATTTAAACGAAAGTCATTCAACAAGTTCAAAGCCAAAGCCAAAGGTGAAAAGTGCGATATATTGTAAATTCAATCAATGCAGATTCCGAGTCTGAGATCTACGTCTTTGCCCTATCTTTACATCATTTAAATCAATTAAAATATTATACTTTACTATAGATACAAATCCTTATTACACTGCTAGTCTTGATCTGCAGGTGTAAACACATGGCATGATCCAGTCAGAAGCGGAAATTAAATATATTTTTCCAGGCATGCGCAGTATGTTTAAAACTTAACTTACGAAAAAAAAAAACAGCACTTACAACGACGTAAATGCCGGTTTTCTACGCTTATTTGTAAGCTCGGATGGGTTCCCTATTTGTATTTGACGCTATACATGTACCAATGGGACAGCAATTGACAGGTTTATCATCTTGAAAACCAGTCAATAAGCTTAGGGGCATGAATATTTGTTGTCAAAACCCCGCCTTTACATCTCGTGAAAACCTTCAAAAACCGAGATGTAAATGCGGGTTTTCTACGCTTGTTTGTAAGCTGGGATCGGACCCCTATTTGTATTTGACGCTATACATGTACCAATGGGACAGCAATTGACAGGTTTATCATCTTGAAAACCAGTCAATAAGCTTAGGGGCATGAATATTTGTCGTCAAAACCCCGCCTTTACATCTCGTGAAAACCTTCAAAAACCGAGATGTAAATGCGGGATTTCTACGCTTGTTTGTTAGCTGAGATCGGATCCCTTTTTGAATTTGAGGCTATACATATACCAATGGGACAGCAATTGACAGGTTTATCATCTAGAAAACCAGTCAACAAGCTTAAGGGCATGAATATCTGTCGTCAAAACCCCGCCTTTACATCTCGTGAAACCCTTCAAAAACCGAGATGTAAATGCGGGTTTCCTAGGCATATTTGCAAGCTGGGAACGGATCCCTTTTTGTATTTGACGCTATACATGTACCAATGGGACAACAATTGACAGATTCATCATCTTGAAAACCAGTCAATAAGCTTAGGGGCATGACTTTCTGTTGTCAAAACCCCGCCTTTACATCTTGTGAAACCCTTCAAAAACCGAGATGTAAATGCGGGTTTTCTACGCTTATTTGTAAGCTGGGAACGGATCCCTTTTTAGCTCACCTGGACCGAAGGTCCATGTGAGCTATTGCCATCACTTGGCGTCCGTCGTCGTCGTCGTCCGTCGTCGTCGTCGTCTGTCGTCGTCTGTCGTCGTCGTTAACTTTTCTTTGAAAATCTTCTCCTCTGAAATGACTGAAGGGATTGCTTTGAAACTTTGCACACTTCATCTATGGGATGTCCTCTACCAAGATTGCACAAATGGTGACCCCCGTCCAAACAACATGGCCGCTGTTACTAAAAATAGACTAGGGGGGTCAGAGTACTGTTTTTGGCTTGTAAATTAAAAAGTATAAGAGATAGATGAAATCTGATGCCACGCTGCTGCTTCAGCATCAAAAGCTCTACAAAAGTCTCCATTGAGACGAAGTTGTCAGATGACCCCTTATAGGAGTTACAGCCCCTTAAAGTTGAAAAATAGCATTTTTTCATGTTTTTGGCCTATAGAATGAAAACTATTGCAGATATAGAAAAGTTAATGCTTGCTTAAATGTTCAGCTCATTTAGCTCTACAAAAGTCTCCATAGGGTCGAAGTTGTCAGATGAACCCTTATAGGGGTTACAGCCCCTAAAATAACGTTTTTTCATATTTTTGGCATAGGGAATGAAAACTAAAGCAGATAGAGAGATGTGTTGCTTGCTTTAATGTTCAGCTCATTAAGCTCTACAATAGTCTCCATAGGATCGAAAGTGTCAGATGACCCCTTATAGGGGTTACGGCCCCTAAAATAACATTTTTTCATGTTTTTGGCTTAGTGAATGAAACCATAGCAGATAGATAGAGAGAAGCTATTGCTTGCTTAAATGTTCAGCCCATAAAGCTCTACAAAAGTCTCCATAGGATCGAAGTTTTCAGATGACCCCTTATAGGGGTAACGGCCCCTAAAATGACGTTTTTTCATGTTTTTGGCTTAGTGAATGAAAACTATAGCAGACAGAGAAAAGCTGTTGCTTGCTTAAATGTTCAGTTCATTTAGCTCTACAAAAGTTTTCATTGGGTCAAAGTTGTCAGATGACCCCTTGTAGGGGTTACGTCCCTAAAATAACGTTTTTCATGTTTTTGGCCTATAGAATGAAACTATAGTAGATAGAGAAAAGCTGTTGCTTGCTTAAATGTTCAGCTCATGTAGCTCTACAAAATATAGGGTTGACATCAAGACCAGGTGAGCGATTCAGGCTCCTGGGAGCCTCTTGTTGTATTTGACGTTATACATGTACCAATAGGACAGCAATTGACAGATTCATCATCTTGAAAACCAGTCAACAAGCTTAGGGGCATGACTATCTGTCGTCAAAACCCCGCCTTTACATCTCGTGAAACCCTTCAAAAACCGAGATGTAAATGCGGGTTTTCTACGCTCCTTTGTAAGCCGGGAACGGATCCCTTTCTGTATTTGACGCTATACATGTACCAATCGGACAGCAATTGACAGATTTATCATCTTGAAAACCAGGCAATAAGCTTGGGGGCATGAATATCTGTCGCCAAAATCCCGCCTTTACATCTCGTGAAAACCTTCAAAAACCGAGATGCAAATGCGGGTTTTCTACGCTTTTTTGTAAGCTTGAATGAGTTCCCTATGTGTATTTGATGATATACATGTACCATTGGGACAGCGATTGACAGGTTTATCGTATCAAAAACCAGTCATTAAGCTTAGGGGCAAGAATATTTGTCGACAAAACCCCGCCTTTACACTTTGTACGTGTAGGTTTTTGTGCTCATTTGTAAGCTGGAGTTGCTTCCCTTTTTACATTTTTGATGATAAAATAATTTGTAAGCGCGGAAGACAAAATAATCTGTAACGTCGGAAAACAAGAAAAATAATTTGTAAGTGCGGAAAAAGGGGAAGAATAATTTGTAAGTGCGGAAAATAAGGAACATAATCTGTAAGTGCGGAAAACAAGAAAAATAATCTGTAAGTGCGGAAAATATGGAAAGCCGGAGTGGACCCCCGCACTTACAAATTATTTTCCATTGATTTCAATGGGAAATTTCTAAGTTCGGCAATTCAATAAATTCCCGCAGTTACAAATTATTTTGCCTGTTTTCCGCACTTATAAATTATTCTTCTTGTTTTCCGCACTTACAGATTATTTTTCTTGTTTTCCGCACTTACAGATTATTTTTCTTATTTTTCTTGTTTTCCGCACTTACAGATGGGGCTCCCGCAGGGTACCCCCCTCAGGTCGCAAGGTCGCTTTTAAAAGAGGCCCGAGGTCGCAAGGTCGCTTTTAAAAGGCATATTTTGGCGGAGGTCGCAGGTCGTTTTTTGGCATAGGTCGATTTTATGAAGTGTAGGTCGGAAGTCGCCCTTAAAAAGCCCTCAGGTCGCAGGTCGTTTTTAACCCTGCGGGAGCCACACAGATTATTTTTCGTGTTTTCCGCACTTACAAATTATTATTCTCTTTTTTCGCACTTACAGATTATTTTTCTTGTTTTCCGCACTTACAGATTGTTTTTCTTGTTTTCCGCACTTACAAATTATTCTTCCCCTTTTTCCGCACTTACAAATTATTTTTCTTATTTTCCGACGTTACAGATTATTTTCTTGTCTTCCGCGCTTACAAATTATTTTATCATCAAAAAATGTAAAAAGGGAAGCAACTCCAGCTTACAAATAAACACAAAACCTACACGTACAAAGTGTAAAGGCGGGGTTTTGACGACAGATATTCATGCCCCTAAGCTTGTTGACTGGTTTTCAAGATGATAAACCTGTCAATTGCTGTCCTATTGGTACATGTATAGCGTCAAATACAAAAGGGGATCCGATCCCAGCTAACAATCAAGCATAGAAAACCCGCATTTACATCTCAGTTTTTGAAGGTTTTCACGAGATGTAAAGGCGGGGTTTTGACGACAGATAGTCATGCCCCTAAGCTTGTTGACTGGTTTTCAAGATGATAAACCTGTCAATTGCTGTCCCAATGGTACATGTATAGCGTCAAATACAAATAGGGATCCGATCCCAGCTTACAAACAAGCGTAGAAAACCCGCATTTACATCTCGGTTTTTGAAGGTTTTCACGAGATGTAAAGGCGGGGTTTTGACGACAGATAGTCGTGCCCCTAAGCTTGTTGACTGGTTTTCAAGATGATAAACCTGTCAATTGCTGTCCCAATGGTATATGTATAGCCTCAAATTCACAAAGGGATCCGATCACAGCTAACAAACAAGCGTAAAAATCCCGCATTTACATCTCGGTTTTTGAAGGTTTTCACGAGATGTAAAGGCGGGGTTTTGACGACAGATAGTCGTGCCCCTAAGCTTGTTGACTGGTTTTCAAGATGATAAACCTGTCAATTGCTGTCTCATTGGTATATGTATAGCCTCAAATTCACAAAGGGATCCGATCACAGCTAACAAACAAGCGTAAAAATCCCGCATTTACATCTCTGTTTTTGAAGGTTTTCACGAGATGTAAAGGCGGGGTTTTGACGACAAATATTCATGCCCCTACGCTTATTTACTGGTTTTCAAGATGATAAACCTGTCAATTGTTGTCCCATTGGTACATGTATAGCGTCAAATACAAATAGGGAACCCATCCGAGCTTACAAATAAGCTTAGAAAACCGGCATTTACATCGTTGTAAGTGCTGTTTTTTTTCCCGAAGTTAAGTTTTAAACGCACTGCGCATGCCTGGAAAAATATATTTAATTTCCGGTTATTACTGGATCATGCCATGTGAGATCGAGACTACCAGTGTATTAAGGATTTGTATCTATAGTAAAGATTAATATTTTAATTGATTTAAATGATGTAAAGGTAGGGGAAAGACGTACATCTCAGACTAAAAGGTTAAATTTAGATTAAATTTACAATATATCGCACTTTTCACCTTTGGGTTTGGCTTTGGCTTTGAACTTGTTGAATGACTTTCGTTTTTGTACATGTACATGTATGCCTTTTAAATCTTTCGTTGCAACATTTGCTGTTTTAATTTCAAATTAATAATT
Organism: Arcuatula senhousia; assembly: GCA_963971305.1. NCBI lineage: Eukaryota > Metazoa > Mollusca > Bivalvia > Mytilida > Mytilidae > Arcuatula > Arcuatula senhousia. Next base: position 8,275,975 of record OZ020317.1, on the reverse strand, counting down.
TACTATCGGTTTGTTGTCATTTAAATCACATGCACCTAAAATTAGTGTAAACAAACTAACAGGTTGGGGGGTATGCCCCAAATGGGGCTCCTCATGGGGGGGTCCAGGAATCAAGTAATCAGCATTTTTTTGCCAAAGTAATCAAATAATCATATATTTTTTAGAAATGTAATCAAAAATTGTTTCCCAATGGGAATCAAGTAATCAAAAATTCAAACCTTGGTAATCAAATAATCATTCAATATTTGCTCTTGTAATCAAGTAATCACCTTAAAAATGGCCTGGGAATCATGTAATCAAAAACCCCATGAGAAGGCAACCAAATCAAGGATAATACCCAAAAACGCTTGAAGTGATAACAGAACAATGATTGTTTTTAATTTTTAAATACAAATGGTATTTAAACAGTAATTTTAGAAATAGGTAGTATTTATAAATTCTATGTGTATCCCCTTGCATAAGAAAAGGAACTTTTGGCTGCAGAAGTGCATAAAAGGGGCTTAAAGTTTCAAATACCCCAAAACAAGGATAATACCCGTTTTCGGTCATACTCCCCAACCTGACTATTCACTAATACAATGTAAATGACCATGAATCATGATCACCCCCCTTTTTTGTCTTGCATTGTACATTTGTACATGTGGCTTATTGTGGGTATACATACATGTACATGAAACCCACAAGCTAGTTTGACCTATTCACATTTAGTATATTTGTTATACAGTACACCAAGAGACTTTCCATGACTGAACACTGACATAGACATTCCCACTCTTTTGGTGGTAAGGATTAACTTTTCACAGTTGTTGGTCTAATTAGGGATCATAAAACCCCAGGTGGCCTAACTATTCTTGGTGAAATTTTTACCTGTACAGGATATGAGCAATAGAATTGCAATAGGTAATCTTTATGACAGGAAAACATCAATGGGATTAAAGGTCGTAAACCTTGACCAACACAGCAGTTTTATTGCCCTTTGTAGGTCTGACTTAGTGGTATCATGTCAGTGGTAGAAGGTCTAAAGGATTATGTTTTATGTCTATGTCAGTGTTCAGTCACGGAAAGTCTCTTGGTGTACTGTACCCCATGCAACAAATTGTGAAGGATATTCTGATTTTGACTGGTGTGATCAAATACATGTATCTCAGCAACTAACTATCGTAGGATTTTGATATGTAGCTTCAGGTAGGGTACCCATATGGTGTTATTCCTTTTCATGTCTGTCGATAATCTACTTCCTTTTTAACGAGCTGACTAAGACTTTTTTCACTAAAATTTCAGAGTTGACGATTTCTGTAACAGATTTCTCAGCAACTATATATCATATGCTTTTGATATTTGGTATGCAATGGTATGTAGCTTCAAGTAGGGGTCCTACATGTATATGTTTTAAGGTCTGTTGTCCATATTCTTCCTGTTAAATGAGCTGACCTAAATTTTTTTCACTAAATTTTCAGGGTTGAAAATTTCCATAACAGATTTCTCAGCAACTATATATCAAATGCTTTGATATTTGGTATGTAGCTTCAAGTAGGGGTCATATAAAATGTTTGGATATATTTTCAGGTCTGTCATGTCTGTTGGCCATATTCTTCCTGTTAAACATGTTAAATGAGCTCAGCTGACTTGGACTTTTTGATATTTGGTGTATGTAACCTAAGGTAGGGGTTCCATATGATAGGATACTATATTTATACAGGTCTGTTGATTATCTTTTTACTGTTTTACAAGCCGACTTAGACTTTTTCATTAAATTTTCAGGGTTGAAAATTTCTGCAATGGATTTCTCAGCAATTATTTTACCTGTTTAACGAGCCGACTTAAAACGACAACAACTCTGACTTCTGATTCCCAACTCAAAAAAGATAGTCTATGTTTAAAATGTGAACATATGGGTACATGTTTGTGAGCGTGCTAACTAAGGTTCTGTCAATAGTTTTTTTATAATAACATACAGGACCTATATATACATGTATTATATTTAAAAGGATATTGTCTATGAAATTTTTTTTTTCAATAACTAAAAAATGCCAACAGACAACTTGTTTTGTCTAATTTTAGACATATGAGTATATAAAAATACTGCTATGGTTCCAAATAAATCTAAAAATGGAAAAACAATAATCACTAAATAATAATTGTAAAGCTTTACAATAATTCATATTCATGAGCTTAATCTCGCCTTAAGGATGCATACTGTTTTTAATTTTGTTTATTAACTTTGCTAGTTCAAAATCACGGCCAGTACACTCTATCTCAAGGTTTTAGCCCGTAGAAATATTCACGGTGACGAAATTGCCAAAGTCACAAAAACAAAGAAAGTAACATTTATGGCTTGTGTATTATAAATGAAGATGATTTAGAGAGTTCACATTGAATTTGTTTGATTTTTCACCACATTTAAGTCTTCAGGAAAAAAAGACCATCCTAGATCCCAATCGATGGGAAATAAACCAAGTTGAAGGCAAATTTGGTAACAAATTGATACGCAAAGTTTTCTTTTTTTACATTTTGGTCTAAATGATAAAAAAGATTAGGGGAAAAATGTGATTTTGGTAGACAATATGCATGATATGCCTTTAGTATATGACCTGGCATTAACAGATCTGCAGTTAAGGTTCTCCCCCGAAATTAAAACAGCATTCTAAGCCCCCCACCCTTGTGTCAACATGAAAATTAAACATGTACATATGTGACCTGACATTCATGAATCTGAAATAAAGATCCCCCCCAAGAAACTAACATAATACATGTGTGACCTGGCATTCACCGATCTGAAATAAAGATCCTCCATTGACCTCCAAGAAACTAACATTATACTTGTGTGACCTGGCATTCACGGATCTAAAATAAAGATCCTCAAAGAAACTAGCATTATACTTGTGTGACCTGGCATTCACCGATCTGAAATAAAGATCCCCCCAAGAAACTAACTTTATACATGTGTGACCTGGCATTCACCGATCTGAAATAAAAAATCCCCCAAGAAACTAACTTTTTACATGTGTGACCTGGCATTCACCGATCTGAAATAAAGATCCCCCCAAGAAACTAACTTTTTACATGTGTGACCTGGCATTCACCGATCTGAAATAAAGATCCCCCCAAGAAACTAACTTTATACATGTGTGACCTGGCATTCACCGATCTCAAATAAAGAGTCCCCCAAGAAACTAACTTTATACATGTGTGACCTGGCATTCACCGATCTGAAATAAAGATCCCCCAAGAAACTAACTTTTTACATGTGTGACCTGGCATTCACCGATCTGAAATAAAGATCCCCCCAAGAAACTAACTTTATACATGTGTGACCTGGCATTCACCGATCTCAAATAAAGAGTCCCCCAAGAAACTAACTTTATACATGTGTGACCTGGCATTCACCGATCTGAAATAAAGATCCCCCAAGAAACTAACTTTTTACATGTGTGACCTGGCATTCACCGATCTGAAATAAAGATCCCCCCAAGAAACTAACTTTATACATGTGTGACCTGGCATTCACCGATCTGAAATAAAGATCCCCCCAAGAAACTAACTTTATACATGTGTGACCTGGCATTCACCGATCTGAAATAAAGATCCCCCCAAGAAACTAACTTTATACATGTGTGACCTGGCATTCACCGATCTGAAATAAAGATCCCCCCAAGAAAGTGTGACCTGGCATTCACCAATCTGAAATAAAGATCCCCCATGAAACTAACATACATGTGTGACCTGGCATTCACTGATCTGAAATAAAGATCCCCCCAAGAAACTAACTTAATACATGTGTGACCTGGTATTCACTGATCTGAAATAAAGATCCCCCAAGAAACTAACATTATACTTGTGTGACCTGGCATACACTGATCTGAAATAAAGATCCCCCATGAAACTAACATTATACATGTGTGACCTGGCATTCACCGATCTGAAATAAAGATCCCCCCAAGAAACTAACTTTATACATGTGTGACCTGGCATTCACCGATCTCAAATAAAGAGTCCCCCAAGAAACTAACTTTATACATGTGTGACCTGGCATTCACCGATCTGAAATAAAGATCCCCCAAGAAACTAACTTTTTACATGTGTGACCTGGCATTCACCGATCTGAAATAAAGATCCCCCAAGAAACTAACTTTATACATGTGTGACCTGGCATTCACCGATCTGAAATAAAGATCCCCCAAGAAACTAACATTATACTTGTGTGACCTGGCATACACTGATCTGAAATAAAGATCCCCCATGAAACTAACATTATACATGTGTGACCTGGCATTCACCGATCTGAAATAAAGATCCCCCCAAGAAAGTGTGACCTGGCATTCACCGATCTGAAATAAAGATCCCCCCAAGAAACTAACTTAATACATGTGTGACCTTGCATTCACGGATCTGAAATAAAGATCCCCCCCCAAGAAACTAACATAATACATGTGTGACCTGGCATTCACCGATCTGAAATAAAGATCCTCCATTGACCTCCAAGAAACTAACATTATACTTGTGTGACCTGGCATTCACGGATCTAAAATAAAGATCCTCAAAGAAACTAGCATTATACTTGTGTGACCTGGCATTCACCGATCTGAAATAAAGATCCCCCCCAAGAAACTAACTTTATACATGTGTGACCTGGCATTCACCGATCTGAAATAAAGATCCCCCATGAAACTAACATACATGTGTGACCTGGCATTCACCGATCTGAAATAAAGATCCCCCCCAAGAAACTAACTTTATACATGTGTGACCTGGCATACACGGATCTGAAATAAAGATCCCCCATGAAACTAACATACATGTGTGACCTGGCATTCACTGATCTGAAATAAAGATCCCCCATGAAACTAACATACATGTGTGACCTGGCATTCACTGATCTGAAATAAAGATCCCCCCAAGAAACTAACTTAATACATGTGTGACCTGGCATTCACCGATCTGAAATAAAGATCCCCCAAGAAACTAACATTATACTTTTGTGACCTGGCATTCACCGATCTGAAATAAAGATCCCCCATGAAACTAACATTATACATGTGTGACCTGGCATTCACTGATCTGAAATAAAGATCCCCCATGAAACTAACATTATACATGTGTGACCTGGCATTCACCGATCTGAAATAAAGATCCCACCAAGAAATTAACTTTATACATGTGTGACCTGGCATTCACCGATCTCAAATAAAGAGTCCCCCAAGAAACTAACTTTATACATGTGTGACCTGGCATTCACCGATCTGAAATAAAGATCCCCCAAGAAACTAACTTTTTACATGTGTGACCTGGCATTCACCGATCTGAAATAAAGATCCCCCAAGAAACTAACTTTATACATGTGTGACCTGGCATTCACCGATCTGAAATAAAGATCCCCCAAGAAACTAACTTTTTACATGTGTGACCTGGCATTCACCGATCTGAAATAAAGATCCCCCCAAGAAACTAACTTTATACATGTGTGACCTGGCATTCACCGATCTGAAATAAAGATCCCCCCAAGAAACTAACTTTATACATGTGTGACCTGGCATTCACCGATCTGAAATAAAGATCCCCCCAAGAAAGTGTGACCTGGCATTCACCGATCTGAAATAAAGATCCCCCCAAGAAACTAACTTAATACATGTGTGACCTTGCATTCACGGATCTGAAATAAAGATCCCCCATGAAACTAACATTATACATGTGTGACCTGGCATTCACCGATCTGAAATAAAGATCCCCCCAAGAAACTAACTTAATACATGTGTGACCTTGCATTCACGGATCTGAAATAAAGATCCCCCCCCAAGAAACTAACATAATACATGTGTGACCTGGCATTCACCGATCTGAAATAAAGATCCTCCATTGACCTCCAAGAAACTAGCATTATACTTGTGTGACCTGGCATTCACCAATCTGAAATAAAGATCCCCCCCAAGAAACTAACTTTATACATGTGTGACCTGGCATACACGGATCTGAAATAAAGATCCCCCATGAAACTAACATACATGTGTGACCTGGCATTCACTGATCTGAAATAAAGATCCCCCATGAAACTAACATACATGTGTGACCTGGCATTCACTGATCTGAAATAAAGATCCCCCCAAGAAACTAACTTAATACATGTGTGACCTGGCATTCACCGATCTGAAATAAAGATCCCCCAAGAAACTAACATTATACTTGTGTGACCTGGCATACACTGATCTGAAATAAAGATCCCCCATGAAACTAACATTATACATGTGTGACCTGGCATTCACCGATCTGAAATAAAGATCCCACCAAGAAACTAACTTTATACATGTGTGACCTGGCATTCACCGATCTCAAATAAAGAGTCCCCCAAGAAACTAACTTTATACATGTGTGACCTGGCATTCACCGATCTGAAATAAAGATCCCCCCAAGAAACTAACTTTATACATGTGTGACCTGGCATTCACCGATCTGAAATAAAGATCCCCCAAGAAACTAACTTTTTACATGTGTGACCTGGCATTCACCGATCTGAAATAAAGATCCCCCAAGAAACTAACTTTATACATGTGTGACCTGGCATTCACCGATCTGAAATAAAGATCCCCCAAGAAACTAACTTTTTACATGTGTGACCTGGCATTCACCGATCTGAAATAAAGATCCCCCCAAGAAACTAACTTTATACATGTGTGACCTGGCATTCACCGATCTGAAATAAAGATCCCCCCAAGAAACTAACTTTATACATGTGTGACCTGGCATTCACCGATCTGAAATAAAGATCCCCCCAAGAAAGTGTGACCTGGCATTCACCGATCTGAAATAAAGATCCCCCCAAGAAACTAACTTAATACATGTGTGACCTTGCATTCACGGATCTGAAATAAAGATCCCCCATGAAACTAACATTATACATGTGTGACCTGGCATTCACCGATCTGAAATAAAGATCCCCCCCAAGAAACTAACTTTATACATGTGTGACCTGGCATACACGGATCTGAAATAAAGATCCCCCATGAAACTAACATACATGTGTGACCTGGCATTCACTGATCTGAAATAAAGATCCCCCCAAGAAACTAACTTAATACATGTGTGACCTGGCATTCACCGATCTGAAATAAAGATCCCCCAAGAAACTAACTTTATACATGTGTGACCTTGCATTCACCGATCTGAAATAAAGATCCCCCAAGAAACTAACTTTATACATGTGTGACCTGGCATACACGGATCTGAAATAAAGATCCCCCATGAAACTAACATACATGTGTGACCTGGCATTCACTGATCTGAAATAAAGATCCCCCATGAAACTAACATACATGTGTGACCTGGTATTCACTGATCTGAAATAAAGATCCCCCAAGAAACTAACATTATACTTGTGTGACCTGGCATACACTGATCTGAAATAAAGATCCCCCATGAAACTAACATTATACATGTGTGACCTGGCATTCACCGATCTGAAATAAAGATCCCCCCAAGAAACTAACTTTATACATGTGTGACCTGGCATTCACCGATCTCAAATAAAGAGTCCCCCAAGAAACTAACTTTATACATGTGTGACCTGGCATTCACCGATCTGAAATAAAGATCCCCCAAGAAACTAACTTTTTACATGTGTGACCTGGCATTCACCGATCTGAAATAAAGATCCCCCAAGAAACTAACTTTATACATGTGTGACCTGGCATTCACCGATCTGAAATAAAGATCCCCCAAGAAACTAACATTATACTTGTGTGACCTGGCATACACTGATCTGAAATAAAGATCCCCCATGAAACTAACATTATACATGTGTGACCTGGCATTCACCGATCTGAAATAAAGATCCCCCCAAGAAAGTGTGACCTGGCATTCACCGATCTGAAATAAAGATCCCCCCAAGAAACTAACTTAATACATGTGTGACCTTGCATTCACGGATCTGAAATAAAGATCCCCCATGAAACTAACATTATACATGTGTGACCTGGCATTCACCGATCTGAAATAAAGATCCCCCCCAAGAAACTAACTTTATACATGTGTGACCTGGCATACACGGATCTGAAATAAAGATCCCCCATGAAACTAACATACATGTGTGACCTGGCATTCACTGATCTGAAATAAAGATCCCCCCAAGAAACTAACTTAATACATGTGTGACCTGGCATTCACCGATCTGAAATAAAGATCCCCCAAGAAACTAACATTATACTTGTGTGACCTGGCATACACTGATCTGAAATAAAGATCCCCCATGAAACTAACATTATACATGTGTGACCTGGCATTCACCGATCTGAAATAAAGATCCCCCAAAAAGTAAATGAAACAAAAATGTTGTCAACACAGAAACTAACTTTGAACACGTTCATTGATCTGAAATAAAGATCCTCCTACAAAAAAGAATTCTAGCCCCCCCCCCCCCCCCCCCCCCATGAAAGAAAAAAAAAACATGTTTCTTATTTTCTACCTACCCTTTATTTCACGCCTAATTCCCTGCTCATTTTATTGCCATTTCTTTCTTAGGCACAGTTTAACTTTATTTTTACTCTGGTAAATAAAGCTATATCCTATTTTATTGCCCTTAAAATGTCATATTTTTCGTTTTTTCTTTTTTTGTTTTGTTAACACATAAAACCATTTTATTGCACTAAAGCTGTTATAACTGATACATAGTGTACAGCTTTCCACTATGCACCCCTGTGATGTTAGTTATTAGACTTCCAGGATTCGTCTAATAAGAAATTAATTAATATCATATAATTAAATTACATATTATACTTATTATTTTCATATTTCATATCTAATATACAGTAGTAGAGATATACCAGATTATTTAAAATGATACTCCAATAATCAAATACTGAACCGGGATACTGACTCCGGTTATTTTCGTTATTGTATAAATATCAAGGGTCGATAATTATATTATAACTGGAAAAAAAAACATGTGCCCAGTTTCATTGCCGATTGATTTATTTTGACTTATGGTAAGAATTATAGGTTATTTTTTTTACGCATTTATTCCCAATATTACGAACTAAAAAAAAAAACATCTTCTCTTTTTTTTTAAAACAAAACAGAAAGGTTTTTCCTTAAAAACTAATAAAAAAAAGTTTACAATCTGGTCTATCTCTCAGACTCAGTTTTCCCCACAAACACAATGTTTAAATATATGCTTTACAAGTAAGACTTATTACATATACTTAAAGAGAAATAATTAAAGCAAATCTATAATAAACATAACTAAAACTTGGCTAAAGAAATAATGGTATATTTCTGTCTACGTCATTGATCTATAAATAGATCACATGACTTGTACATCTACAGATCTCTTTCTGTCAAATAATACTTAGCTTTTGATATTAATCTATTCTCGATTAGAATTATTGAAGATTGGCGTAAATGTTTAGACACCAATCAATACACTGCTGCTATTCTGATGGACCTATCTAAAGCGTTCGATTGTCTTCCACATGACCTGCTTCTACTAAAACTAAAAAACTATGGTTTGTCAGAAACTGCCCTCTCTTTACTTAACAGCTATTTGAAAAACAGGAAGCAGTGTGTAAAAATTGGTTCAATTTGTAGTCCTTTTTTGGACATTTATAAAGGTGTTCCCCAGGGATCCATTTTAGGACCTGTACTCTTTAATATCTTTGTTAATGATATATTTCACTTTGTTTCGAAAAGTGACCTATATAATTACGCCGACGATAATACTCTATCTTATAGCAGCAATGTACTACAGGATGTAATAACTACTCTTGAACAAGAAAGTAATATTTTAATCAAATGGTTTACAGATAACCACATGAAAGCCAACCCTGATAAGTTTCAGGCTTTTGCTATTGGAAATAAAACCAAGAAGGAAAATCTTACTTTTGAATTAGATGGAAATAACATTAAATGTGAAGATGAGGTTAAGTTACTTGGTGTTACTTTTGATTTTAAGTTGAATTTTAATAGCCATATAGCCAATGTATGTAAAAAAGCTTCACAACAATTGAATGTACTTAAGAGAATTGGAAAATACTTAAGCAAGTTTAGCAAAATAACTATTTATTATTCATTTATACTTGCAAACTTTAATTATTGCCCTTTAGTATGGCATTTCTGTAATGAAAGTAACACTCGCAAGCTTGAAAAGATCCAAGAAAGAGCCTTGCGTTTTATATATAACGATGATAAAAGTACATATGAAGAACTTCTTTATAAATCTAGGATGCCATCTTTGAAAATTAGACGCTTGCGCTTTTTGGCAATTTTTGTGTACAAAACCATAAACAAACTTAATCCGGTATATTTACATGATATTGTAACTCTTAAAGAAAATTCTTACTGTTTTAGATACCAGAATATTGTAAATGTACCAAGAGTAAATACAACCAGGTATGGCCTACATTCTGTCAGCTATGGGGCAGCTAAACTATGGAATCAACTTCCAAATGAATTAAGAGGGGACATGGGACTTAATCAGTTTAGAAGTTTAATTAGTAAATGGGAGGGGGAGGGATGTTCTTGCTCTTTCTGTAAATAGTTTAGCCAACCTTAGCTGACAGTCTGTTTTCCTGTTTTTATATCTTTTATTTATTGTCCATCTTTATGCTTGCATGATTTTGCTTTGTCTGCTTTGCTTTATACTTTTTTAGTGCTTAAAAAGTTTTATTAGTGCTTGCTGCATGTTTGCTATGCATGTTTATATGTGTTTACCTACTATGTAATCTATGTCTATATGTCCTATGTCATGTGCTATTGTATTATGTATGTTTTATTTATATGTATGTCTTAACTTTATGTATGTCGGTTTTAAAAGCTCTACAGAGCTTATGTTTATTGTTTATATGTCCGACTTTAAATAAAGTTTACTTGACTTGACTTGACTTTCTGTTTTGTTGACTAAAAGAAATGAAATGATTTCGGATCTAAATGTTGATAAAATTTGGATTTTCTTTGTTCTTTTTTCTGACTGAAAATATGACTTATAAATAGAAAAGTACATGATAGTTAAAAAATCATTGATGTCATAATAAGCTTGATCACAAATTTTGTATCCAAAAACCAAAGACTTAATGTTTAATAAATGTTTATCATATCCAAGATATAGCAGTAAATCTCTCATTACCACTAAAAAGTCATTAACTGGTTTACAATTAAAAAAGAAATGATAATAATCTTCTTTTAAATGACAATGGCAACACAAATCATTTGTTGTAATTTTCCACCTTGCTAACAAAAAGTTGCATGGTAGAATAAAATGAAGTAACTTCCATCTAAACATTTTCATTTTATTTTCTTTTAAATGTTTAAAAATATACATAAGTGTTTTTTCAAAAGTAGACATACTTATATTTTCCTGTAATAATCTCTCCCAAGTTGTGAAACCAGTTGGCTTTGCATTTTTCGTTTTTCTAGGCTACATGTATTCTTATGAAAATGAAAAGAAAGAGAAAGAGCTCAGTTAATTTGCAAAATTTCAGGTCAATCAGACATACCATGTTTAAGAGTTGTTGCCTTGAAAATGTGAATTTTGCAGATTTTCACTTTTTGTCCAATTATTGTGAACATGAAAGGAGATAAAAAATCAATGTAAGAATAAAAGTTGTTCAGTTAATTCAAATCTATCACTGTGCCAAATATCAGGTCAATCCGACGACCTATTTTAGAGATATTGCCCTTGAAAACTAAATTTTTTGCAGCTTTTCACATATGATCAAATTAAGCATTTTAAATCAGAATGTTGTGTATTTATGGATTTTTTTAATTGTCATTTATTTAAATGTAGATTGTGTCGTGTACACTCATTCCACAACTCATTACTTTCTATTATATTTTATTGCTCTTAATTATTTTTGTTGAAATTCTGTTTAATGTTTTGAATATTTCATCAACATTCACAATAATTTTTTTTATGCTGCTGTGACGACATGTGGGGGGGGGGGGGGCATTAAGTTTTACTAGTGTCCGTCTGTACGTACGTCCGTACATACAAATTTCTTATGCCCCTGCGACCACCTGTCGGAGGGGGGCATCAAGTTTTACTCATGTCTGCTGTACGTACGTACATCCATCCATACGAATTTCCGTCAAGCTTTTCTCAGAAACCATGGAATTGATTTGAAACTTGGTAGGATGGTTCAGTATGACAACCTTTACGTCCTTAGCGACTTTCAGGTCTATCAGACATCTACTTCCTGTTTAGGACTAGGCTGATATGAAAATCAACTTGAAAATTTCTGTCAATCTTTTCCCAGTAACTGTACAAGGGAATGATTTGAAACTTGGTAGAATGGTTCATTATGACAAACGTATGTTCTAAGCAACTGTTAGGTCTGTCGGACATCTTCTTCCTGTTTGGGACAAGGCCAATATGAAAATCTACGAAAAATCAACATGAAAATTTCTGTCAAGCTTTTTTCATAAACCATATGGATATGATTTGAAACTTGGTATGAGATGATTCAGTATGACAAACTGTATGTCCTAAGGGACTTTAGGTCTGTTGGACATCTACTTCCTGTTTGGGGCCTAGTGGGGGCATCTGTGTGACAGTGTCCCAGGGACACATTCCTTCTTTATATTGAGTTCATCACTAAATTGTGTCAATGGTTGTATTTGGAGGTTGTGGCCCCTACCGTTTTAGAAAAAAGGGCCAAAAAGGGCTAAAATGGGTGTATTGACAAAACTGTTGTAGAATGTTTATTATTCATTCGATTTTGAAAATTCTTTTTTGATTGAATTCATCATTAAATTCTGTCAACAAAATGTGTCAATGGTTTTGATATATATAGCACTGTTACATTCATACTGGGGGTCAAAAAGGGGCCACACCCAAAAAATTGACTTTTTTATTTGTGGTCCGATTTTCAAAAAAAAAAGGACCATGTAATTCTGACCATAGACGGGCTAATTTTAAAAGTTTCACAAAATACTCTCAATGTTATAAAAATGTGTAGAGTAGGACCATTGCGATGAGGTAAATAAAAATCAACAATATTCAAAACCTTCAAACCGGTGATATTTTGTCATGAAAATCTAAGAAAATGCATTTTGCACATTTTTGCTTAAAATTGGCCTCTTTAATATGGGAATCCCCCATGAAGGACATGCACAACCAACATGACTTTTCGGGTTTTGAGTAGAATGGTTAAATTAGAATAATATGCATTTTGAAAGATTTTGGTTGGCGATGTCCTTCTAACATGTCTAACGAAAAATTCACTTTTTAACAAAAAAATCACTAATTAAAAGAATTCAAAACTTTAAATGTTTATTTTTTTGCATACTAAAGTATGTCTCCGATAGCTCAGTAAGTTCGGTCGTTGGTATATAAATCTTATACTATAGTGTTTGCAATATTATATATTGACAGTGTAAGTTCAAATCTTGAATGAGGTGTTCGATTTTGTCCTTCTGTATCTCAATTATAGAGATAAACCTAGCTATCTTTAATGCTAAATTAAAAGTCAATTATGTTTTTTCTATGATTTGCCGATTTATTTCACTTTTTTCCCCAGCCAAATCGAATATGACACTTAGTACATTTTAGCTATTGATTGGTAATACTAATATATTAGTTAAATAGTAACATTGTGTAATACGGTTGTGATTTAAATTAGGATTTATGAATGACGACTTTAAATGTCTATAAATAGCATTTTAAATGTTTAACGCACCATCAAATTCTTTGAACTAAATACAGGGGATAATGGCCATGGTCCTTTTCATTGGAATCCTTATGAAAATCCCTGCCTGCGTTTTTAAATCAGATTTGCAATATCTCTTACCGTTTTTGAGAAATTAGGGGACAAAGGGGCCAAAAACTCCATTTTTAAAAGTTTGTCAAGGCAGATAGTTTTATACCAAAAATTAAGTGGAAGTGGGCCTGCCAATTGTTATGAAGTTTTATTGTGCATTAATCATAGGCGTGATCGTCCACCAATTCCAATTGTTCAACTTTTCAAAGTAACTGGCTAGGCAATTTTAAAAATTGCTTAGCCAATTGGTTGAACAGATGAAACCAATTGACAAGAAACTAAAGCAGTGCAGTGCAGAAAAATAAAATATCTTACCAACTGTTCTGTTTCAGTGATGTAATAATATGTTCAATGTGACTTGGTCATTTCAAAAACAAATAGCCAATAACAAAATGTAAAAGAATTCCAAAATGTGCAAATTTAATCTTCAGTATGTCTGAGTACCAAAGGGCACATTGTCATAGGGTCAAAGATGAAATAAAATGTTTTTAAAAAGTCAACTGACAGAATTTTTTTCCTTAGACTTTCATTCAATTGTTTATTATTTCAGATGATAGCACGAGAAAAAGTTTAGATTTCCTGACAGTAGATGATTAAGACCTCAAAGCCAAAACAAAAGGTAAAATATCTTATTAATTTTTTATTCCAAATCTACAAAAGTAGGGCATATAGTGGTTGGGTAAGTTCGTTCATCCCATGTCCATCCGTCCCAAATGTTGCGAGATGGGGCATCAAGTCTTTTGGACATATGTTTGTTTGTCATTAATATTATTTGTCCATTCTTTCTTGATTTTAGCATTTTCACACACAAATTTTCAAAATTCAAACAAACAAACTAATTTGTTAGTGCGGGGCCCGGGATGCGAATAGGCCCGCAGCAGCGCTAAGCTTGTCGGTAAAAGTCCACTAAAGAGCGCTCAGAAACCTGACATCGGGGTCAGGCCGCTTTGCCCACAAAGCGACTGGGATGTGTGCCCCAGGTGGTTGAATGGGGCAGCCCTGACATCGAGAGATGCGGGGTCGTCAGGCGATAATGCGGAAAACCTGACCGCAAACCATAGTGGTGCACCGTGTTGGGAAAAATGTCACGTTCCTCGCACGTTAAAGAACCCTGCTGCAGGTCTCGGTAAGAGTAGGACCCGTAGGATCCCCATGCAGGAGGCTAAATTTCTCGTCCCTACCCATCACTCCTTTTTCCAGTGGCAGTCAAAACTCTCCTACCCGATTGGCCTTGTGTCCCATTTCCTCCACTTCATCATCATTTCATGTTCATTGTATCACCACTTTCATGTTCATCTCCCGGATATAGCCGAAATCGTGCTGATTGGGAATAAAGCAATAACTAACTAACTAAGTAATCTACTCCTAGCGTGTCTGGTGAAGGTTAATCCAGAAAAGCGCTTCACACGCAGTGAAATTTTGCTATTGTACATTTATTAAATCATTTCAATATGTCGACCGTGTCTTTCTGGCACATATTCCGTATTCTTTCGTTTTTAATAATAAATATATGAATGTTTTTCTGAGAAAAAAAAATCCTCATGTATGCATTTATCAGGTTCAAATACTTGCACATTAGATACACATAAAATGAGATATCTAAATATATTTATCAAAGACAAATGGGAATGGGGTAATTATATTGATATTGTCTAGTATATCCCATCATGTTGTCTGTTAAAGTCATGTTGAAAAAAGTGAATTGTACATTATATATTTTTCATCTTCTGCTTCTTGTGTTAGAATTTTCTATTGTGCAGGCGTATTTATGAAGTAAAACTTAAATAGTTTTTGTGTTACTCTATAAAAAACTATTTATGTGGTATTTATCATGTTTATATGTTAAAACATGTTAAATCTATTCTCTTCAGCCCTATATATACATGAATGAGGAGTTATGGTCCTTTAAAGGTAAAAATATTGTTTTCATGTTTTTGCCCCATAGACTGAAAGTGTTGCAGATAGAGAAAAGCTGTTCCTTGCTTAAATTCTGCTCATTAACCACTACAAAAATTTCCATTACTAATAGATCAAAATTGTCAGATGACCCCTTCTAGGGGTAATAGCTCATAGAAAGACTCTTATAGCTTAAGGACCAGGTGAGAGATTCATGCTCCTCAGAGCCTCTTGTTTTGATTGTTTTAATTCAAAAAAGTTTAAAACCCAGGTATCTTGCCTTGTACTGAACATGGTCGGTATCTTGGTGCTGGTTCCCCTTTTAAACATTTTGGGTGTGATTACTTCTCTTTCGATATTTTTTTATTACCTCAATTATTTTGATTCAAATGCTGTTGATGAGAGGTTACTCCTTTGAATATGCGTAACAGCTTTATTTTCATTTTTTTAGGCTCTTTAATTTTAATTGACCGACAATCTTATAGGAGTTATTGACCCTTCAAGTTTAACAATTGCATTTTTTTAAATGATTTGAAGACCCGGTTGGAGCCTCTTGTTGACATTACACATGAAAGTTTAAAAATAGGTTCAGCCTGGTTAAATGTTAAAATGGTTAAAGTAAATTAACTTGTAACTTGTAATCACAATTAATTAAGTCAGTTTTCAATAGATGAATGTTGCACTTGTAATTGTGTAATTCACAAATAAGGATGCATTATACATGTACATTTCAACACGTGTACATGTATGAAATTCTTTACTTGCAGAAGATCTTACAATGTCACTGACAAAAAAATTGCAAGACAGTTATAAAGACCAAAAGTTCTGTGATGTTGTTTTGCTTTCTAAAGATGACAAAAGTATTAAATGCCATTCTATTGTTTTAAAAATATATAGTCAATATTTTATTGAAAAACTATCTTCAAAGTGGTCAGATGGAGAAAAGATGGATGAAGTAATTGTAGATTGTAAGGATTTTCAATTCGATGTCTTAAAGATGATGGTAGACTTTATGTATGAATTGGCTATTGATCTGGATTATTCAAATGTAGAAAGTTTGTTGCATATTTCTTCTTTTCATCTTATTGATGACTTGTTAATGCACTGTTCTGATTTTTTGTGCAACAGTATTAACATTGACAATGCATTTACTATTTTAAATATTTCAGATAGATTTTCTGTACTAAATGTGAAACAGACATGTCTTGATTTTATTGATTGTAACTTTGTAGAGATATGCTCACTAAATCCTGAAGATTTTTTATCTTTGTCTGTTACTGTCATAGTTGACATTTTGAAAAGAAATTCTTTAGTTGCAAGTGAAGAATTTATTTTTGAGCAAATATGGCTATATTGCTCTGTGCAAGATATAAATGTTTGGGGAAATTTTGTACCATACATTAGATTTTGTTTGATGCACACTGCCTTTTTTGCATCAAAATGTGTTTTTGAAAATATTATGTGTAATGAGAAATGCACTAAGATTTTTAAGTTTCTGTCATGTACAGATGAGGCATGTCATTTGCCTGGTAGTGAAATACCAAGAAAAGGTTATTGTAAGAATGATTTTCTTGTACAGTGTTTTTTGAAATCTGAAGGGTTAATTATGAAATGCAGTACCTTAAATGGTGAAAGGTTGTCATTTTGTGTTAACGAAGATTGTTTTCTTCGGACAGTTTTTGTGTTTGGAGCCATAAACAAATCTTATATGGTTGTCATTAAAGTATTTAAAACTGAGTCTGAACTCTTGTTGAGTGAAATAAATAGAAGAATTATGTGTACTGAGGAACATGTACAGTTTCCAATGATGTTGCATAAGCCAGTGAAAATCAGTGCCAAAAACCTGTATACCATTCAGTTATTTGTAGAAGGTACAGAAACTGTGTGTGGTTTGATGGGGGCCAAATGCAGGATGTGCATTAACGAAAAAAGTTTATCTTTAAAAGTGGATTTTAAAGAACCTTGTGGTGGCAACACTGATGTTCAGAAAGGGCAGTTTCCAATGCTTGTTTTTTTTAAAAAGTAGATACATTTATAATGTTGCAACCTATAAAACACATGGTATTTACATAATTTATATACTGTTTTGTCTGTAAAAACCATGCAAAATGTGTTACACTACTTAGATCTTTGTAAAAATTTTGTAAATTTTATATTCATCTTATTTTTGTCTTGCCTGCGAAGCATAGGTAATATGCTTTATTGGTGGTTGAAGCTTTAACTTTTTCAGTTAAGGGAGTATGAACCTGAGATTTTTTAGTCCCCTAGCAGCGAAAGCCGAAGGGGACTATAGGTTTGCGCTCTGTCCTTCTGTCTGGTGCCTCTTTTCCGTAATAGTTTTCTTTTCATTTTTAGCTCACCTGGCCAAAGGCCATGTGAGCTAATGCCATCACTTGGCGTCTGTCGTCGTCGTCGTCCGTCGTCGTCGTTAACTTTTCTTCAAACTTCTTCTCCTCTGAAACGGCTGCACAGATTCAAACCAAATTTGGTCTGGTGGTACTTTAGGGTATCCCCCACAGAACTGATGTGGGGATTTTTGATTCGTTGAAAAACATGGCTGCCGTTGCTAAAAATAGACCAGGGGGGTCAGACTACTGTTTTTGGCTTGTAAATTAAAAAGTATAAGAGATAGATAAAATCTGATGCCACGCTGCTGCTTCAGCATCAAAATCTCTACAAAAGTCTCCATTGAGTCGAAGTTGTCAGATGACCCCTTATGGGAGTTATGGCCCCTTAAAGGTGAAAAATAGCATTTTTTCATGTTTTTGGCCTATAGAATGAAAACTATTGCAGATAGAGAGAAGCTGTTGCTTGCTTAAATGTTCAGCTCATTTAGCTCTACAAAAGTCTCCATAGGGTCAAAGTTGTCAGATGACCCCTGATAGGGGTTATGGCCCCTTAAAGGCATAAAATAGAGTTTTTGGCCTGTAGAATGAAAACTATTGCAGATAGAGAAAAGCTGTTGCTTGCTTAAATGTTCAGCTCATTTAGCTCTACAAAAGTCTCCATAGGGTCAAAGTTGTCAGATGACCCCTGATAGGGGTTATGGCCCCTTAAAGGCATAAAACATAGTTTTTGGCCTATAGAATGAAAACTATTGCAGATAGAGAGAAGCTGTTGCTTGCTTAAATGTTCAGCTCATTTAGCTCTACAAAAGTCTTCATAGGTTTGAAGTTGTCAGATGACCCCTTATAGGAGTTACGGCCCCTAAAATGATGTTTTTTTCATGTTTTTGGCCTATAGAAAGAAAACTATTGCAGATAGAGAAAAGCTGTTGCTTGCTTAAATGTTCAGCTCATTTAGCTCTACTCAAGTCTCCATATGGTCGAAGTTGTCAGATGACCTTTTATAGGGGTTACAGCCCCTTAAAGGCTAAAAATAGTGTTTTTGGCCTATGGAATGAAAACTATTGCAGATAGAGAAAAGTTGTTGCTTGCTTAAATGTTCAGCTCATTTAGCTCTACAAAAGTTTTCATAGGGTCAAAGTTGCCAGATGACCCCTTATAGTGGTTACGGCCCCTTCAAGGCAAAAAATAGTGTTTTTGGCCTAAAGAAAGAAAACTTTTGCAGATAGAGAGAAGATGTTGCTTGCTTTATTGTTCAGCTTAATTAGCTCTACAAAAGTCTTTTTAGGGTCGAAGTTGTCAGATGACCCCTTTAAGGGGTTATGGCCCTTTAAAGGTGAAAAATAGTGTTTTTTGCTTTGGAATGAAAACTATTGCAGATAGAGAAAAGCTTTTTATTGCTTAAACATTTAGCTATACAAAAGTCTTGAAAGGGTTGACATTAAGACCAGGTGAGCGATTCAGGCTCCTGGGAGCCTCTTGTTCTAGTTAAATTCCTTTCAGTAAGAATTCCTATTTTTAAATTGACCTATTGAATCCTATGTAAACAACTTTCAGAAAACAATTTTTATTTCAACATGAGTCTACAAAATCATTGGTAAATCACAATGTAAATGTAATTGTATACATTTATTGTTACATGTATATTTTCATGTTGTATGGTTGACTTTTATAAACAAATGTGAAAATTATGTTTTTTAACATGAAACATGTGTCGCATAGACATCGCCTAGATATTGAAACTTGCATTCAAGTTAGTTATTAATTTATTTTTGGTTTATTGCCAGTAAATTTACTTGCCGAAGTAATATGTGCATATTTTGTAAGATACATACACGTACATGTACCTTATGAACTTCATTTTGGTAATTTTGGAAGATTTTATGCATATTAGAAGTGCATTTGATATCTAAATGTATGCTTAAATTTTAAACCATGTATAACTGTACTTTCCAAGATCAAGTTTGTAAACAACCTTTTATTGTTGCAGCATTTTACCACACATCACTATGAATAAAGCATCTAAACTTGATTGGTTAATTATCTGTAAAGCTCCTAACAGAATTATAGTACTTTCATTGAAAGTTTGATTGCATTTACATCAGATTGTTTTGATATTTGGTTCGGTGACTTATCATGAAGTACTGTATGTTCCAAGTTATTTTCTGACCATTTAAAAAGCCACCGCTTGTTTGCTGGATACAAGCATCTATGGTCTGTGGACACATTTCTTTCATTTGAATAATTAAAAATTGTGACTTGGTAATCAGCATTATTGTTATCTGTTGAGTGCAGTTAACAAAATAAGTTTAAAGGACTGCAAGATTGACCAAAAAACATAAAAAAGGTGAATAATGGTTGTATTAATTTTTTTTTCTTTGTAGTACTTTACAAATTTGAAAACTTGAAAACTAACTATTTTCATTTTTTTTGTAGGAGTAGAAAATATTCTTGTATGTGACATGGCAATTCCACCAGGTAATGTAGTTTATTGAACATGTCAAACTAGACTAAATGCAGTAGTCATGTAATATCAAAACTACCAAACTAAATTAAATAAAAACTGATATTTGTTTTGCTTGCTTAAATGCTCAGCTTAATGATCGAGCTTTTAAATGGATTCATTGTCATGATTTTGGCTCTTGGCATTGTGAAATATTATACATTGAGTCATTTAAGCCAGCTAGGTGAGCGATTCAGGCTCCTGGGAGCCTCTGATTTTAATCCATATGATTTATGTCACTTTTTTGAAAAAATACATAACTTTAACTGCTGTTGAAAAATCAGGTATCAACACTTTTTGTATTTTTATTACTATAAAAGATATGAATCATAAATATTCACTGTCTCATAAGTTTCTTATGTGGGCATGTATAAGTTATATAACATATGCAGTGTTCTCCCCAGGCCCTTATAGCATCTCTGGACCGAGATGCTATCAGTCTTTACCGAGACGCTATTTAAAATTGCTAAAATTACAAAGGTATTGAGTTGACGTCCCAATGAAGCCACTGACTGATCGATGATCATTGAGTGATTGACACATTTACAACCCCAAGCAAATTAACAAATAAATCCATGATTATGGTCTTGATTATGGTCTTGTCAATTAATTAGGAAATATCGATCTTTGAACTGATTAGCCATGCAAAGTACAAGTGAACACCTATTGCGAGTTGAATTATTTCTATTGGACAACCAACCAGGACCAATAGAATTTGACCAAAACAAAAACAAACATATGCACACGTGCTTTTATTCAGGTGTGATCATGAGCCGTTAAATTCTTAATTAACGGTCATTACCTAAACCCAGAATAAAGAAAATGCTTTTTACCTTAATGAAACATGATTTAATTCCATTGTAACATTTGTTATTCCAAAATATTGATTTCTAGACATATTGTTTGACCATTGGTCAAAACAGGAAGTTGATATAAAAAAATAGATTCTCATTACCTTATCTAGCATTTTCTCCTTTTGGCAGGAGAACCATTGGCATCTATTTGATTCTGTCAACTTAGTGACTATTAATCAGTGTGAATAAAATGTTAACATTTGTACTTATTTATGCCAAAAATAAATGCTATTTAATTACTTTCTATTGCATCAAACCCAGGCAAATGGCTTTCAGGTCTGTCTTTTCCTCTTCCATCCTTGGTGACTGGATGCAGTTCATTGAGAGTTCACAGATAACAAAAGACATACTGATGATTTAGCATTTGTTAAATTGCTAAAATCAGTCCTACTCACAATCTTTCTTAATATGGAACTATAGTATCTTTAGCTTCAAGGAATACTTACATCAAATGGGGTGGGATGGGAGGGGAGAGGGGGGGGGTATCATAATACACTTACACATGATACGTGGTCAAGAACTTATCAAAAATTGATAGTGAAATGTCGATCGACATAGTTTTTTTCTTTCTGTTACTCGATATTGTTTACGCAAAATGTGATGCTATCCAAAATTTCTGGGGAGAACACTGATATGTTTGAAACATATGTACAAATGTACTACATATGTGGTACTTTTCATATGTTCAGTAAAACCTGTTAAAACTGGCTGAATGTTTTCATGTTTTTGGCTTATATAATAAAAACTATAGCAGAAAAAGAAAATTGGTTGGTTGCTTTAATGTTCAGTTCATTAAGCTCTCAACAAAAGTCTCTATAGAGTCAAAGTTGTCAGACAGCCCTTAAAATAACATGTTTCACGTTTTTGGCCTACAGAATGAAAACTATTGCTGAAAGAGAAAAAGCTGTTGCTTGCTTAAATGTTCAGCTTATTTAGCTTTACAAAGTTCTTCATAGGGTTGACATCAAGACCAGGTGAGCGATTCAGGCTCCTGGGAGCCTCTTGTTATGTAATTAGGTCAAAGCTGTAGAACCATTTCTTTTAGGAGTTATGGCCCTTAAAGCGTCAAAATTTACCATATTCCATTGTTTAATAGCTAATATCTGCTACAACTCTATTGTCAGATTTTTTATTCGTAAAAAAACATGGCCACCATGGCTAAAAATAGAACATAGGGATAAATTGCATTATTTTGCTAATAACCATGCAATAACTCAAAAATGGTTTCAGATATCAAAATTGTGTAAGAATCAAAAGTGATCAGCATGTTAAGATTTACCTGTCCTGAAATTTCAAAAAAGATCTGACTGCTGATGTGGGAGTTATTGTTCTTTTTCCTTATATTCGCCAGATTTGCACTTATTAAGCCCAATATCTTAAAAACTAACCAAGATATTTCAGAAATTTTAATCGCATATGGTTAAGCACAATAATATCTACAAATATATGTATCTGTGTAAATCAGGTGAGCGATTCAGGCTCTTGGGAGCCTCTTGTTTATTTGTGGTCCGATTTTCAAAATCATTTTTTCATTTGATTCCTTGTAAAAAATTTCCTCATTATTTGTTATCGAATTAGCAATATCTTTTACTGTTTTTGAGAAATAAGGGGTCAAAGGGCCAAAATTGTAAATTAATACATGTATATAAATAAGGCTTTTTGTATTAGATGTTGATGTGAATATATTTGTCAAAAATGCATTTCTAAGTCCACCACAGGATGCTTTGTAAGTCCACCATGGGCTTCATGTGACCAAAGCAATGGACTATCCATATTGGGCCTCCAACGTACAGGGTTCAACTTGTTGCGGTCGTATCATGCTGCGCTCGGCGTAGCTTTTTATTTCTCTATAGAATGAAAACTATTGCAGATAGAGGAAAGCTGTTGCTTGCTTAAATGTTCAGCCCATTAAGCTCTACAAATCTCTCCATAGTGTCGAGACTAGCAATGTTTAACTCGTACAAAGACTGTCAACTTGAAGTATTGCTACAATTATTGCGATCAGTGGCGTCTATATATATAATGGCTATAAATATTGTGTCTGTCTGTCTATATTATGATTAGGCCGACTTGGGGTGCTACCTATAGTTGTAACAAAACTTTGCATGGGCAGGTGTAAACTATATGTCAGTCCAACACAACTAGGGTCGAACCACGTTAAAATTGTTATCTTGTGGATGTTGGTAAAACTTATTCAACATTTAAAGACCAGGTGAGCGATTCAGGCTCCTAGGAGCCTCTAGCTATTATTATACCCCCACTTCAAAAGTGGGGGGTATATAGTGATAGGGGTGTCCGTCCTTCCGTTACACTTCAGGGTACCCATCTCTTATCCGCAACTCCTCCTAAACCCCTTGGTGGATTTTCATGAAACTTCCACACAATCTTTGTGACATAATGTAGATGTGCACCTACTATTTTAAAATTTGATCAGAATGATTTTTTGAGTTTCCCATAGCAAAACATGGACTTAGCCATTCGCCTACATGGGGGTACCCATCTCTTATCCGCAACTCCTCCTAAACCCCTTGATGGATTTTCATGAAACTTACACACAATTGTTGTGACGTAATGTAGATGTGCACTTACTATTTTAAAATTTGATCAGAATGGTTTTTGGGGTTTCCCATAGCAAAACATGGACTTAGCCATTCGACTACATGGGGGTACCCATCTCTTATCTGCAATTCCTTTAAAACCCCTTGATGGATTTTCATGAAACTTACACACAATCTTTGTGACATAATTTAAATGTGCACCTACTATTTTAAAACTTGATCAGAATGATTTTTGGGGTTTCCCATAGCAAAACATGGACTTAGCCATTCGACTACATGGGGGTACCCATCTCTTATCCACAACTCATCCTAAACCCCTTGATGGATTGTCATGAAACTTTTACGCAATCTTTGTAACATAATATAGATGTGCATCTACTATTTGAAAGTTTGATCAGAATGATTTTGGGGTTTCCCATAGCAATACATGGACTCAGCCATTCGACTACATGGGGGGTGCCCATCTCTTATCTGCAACTCCTCCTAAACCCCTTGATGGATTTTCATGAAACCTACACACAATCTTTGTGACATAATGTAGATGTGCATCTCTTATTCTAAATTTTATCTGATTAATTTTTTTTTGGGGTGGGGGGTATTTATTTGTGAGCTGTGGCTCACAGTTTTTCTAGTTTTTTCATTGGGATTTGAATTTTCATTTTTCACATTGTATGATTATACTAAATGCTGAGAACAAATTTCTTTCATACCCCAATGAAAGAAAAGAAAAAATAATACAGTCATTCCTTTAAAATGAATTTGTAAAAAGAATATAAAAATGAAAATGTTTTATAAATAAACTAAAATGATGCCATGACCTGTAAAAAGCGGGCAAATCCATGTTTTTCAATTTGGATATAAAAATATTCATCCAATCTAAATGCAGTCATGGCATTATTTAAATCAAATTGCAGTATTTAAATCAAATTTATTAACTCACTTTTCAACACTCTACTCTTGTTTTTCTATGTTTTTGTAGATCACTCATGGACAATATTTATGATGTTACAGATAGCTCTAAATACACATTAAACAAGACATGCGAGTTTACATGTATACTTGAAGAAGTTTTGAATGCAAGTGGAACATGACAATGACACAACTGTGTTGAAATATAAATATGTAGACAGGATTCAACAATTGGACAGATTATCTGATTGGACAAGAGATTAGACAGAGAAACTTTAAATACATTTTCAAGTTCCAAAGATTTTCATGGCCTAGTAACAGATTTTTTTTTCAGAATGAACATTATGAATGAATCTCAAATTTGAAGTGTGTCACATATTTGAAATTGAAATGTACAAATGTAATAAGAATGTACTTGTCTATAGCTTGGGTGTACAACAATAAATTATAATTCCAAATTGTCAAATCAGAATATTGCTTGACTATTACTAAATTAAAATAAATATTTGAAAGGCCATTGGTTTTCAAAGTTTGCTCATTTTAACCCTATTCATTCATGCAGAGTTTGTAGGTCATGGTGACCTTATTTTGTACACACTGACCCAATATCATTTCTCTACTACTTGGAGTTGCTGAGATATGGACCTGAACCAAAACTTTAACACAATTCATTCAAGCGAAAAATGTAGGTCAAGGTCACTTGGTTTTTGGTACTGACTCTTATCAAAGATGTACACACTGACCAAATTATCATCCCTCTTTAAGGTTTAGTTACCAAGTTTTTGTCAAAACAAAAACAGTATTACGACAAAATTAAAGCAAATGAACCAACCAATACTCTGTCTTCTTTTTAGACTCTTTACATGTGAAGTTTTATTAAAATCCATCAAGTGGTTTAGAAGTTGCACTTTCGAGACAAGTAGACAGACTTGCTCCAAACTTTATTTGTGGTGGTTTTTTTAACAGCTCATAAAAGTTTCATAATTTTTACCATTGAATGTGTATGCTTCATGTACTAGTTGCATTTGAAATTGTAAATTATCAGAGCATGTCAACCAGAAGTTGGGCTTCATCACTGCCTAATTATATATGTTATAAGCAACATGTACAACTAGCTAGGACATACTCATTTCAAGTGTGATCAAACAATAACAAAAACCTCAACTGAATAGCATTTAACAACAGAAACTCAAGTCATAACATGAGTGAACTCTGGTGCTCTTGACCTTTGACATATACAAAAAAATGTACATGATTGTATACCCTAAAAGAAAAAGACTTCTTGAAGTTCTTGAATTCATGAAAGTTAAATAATATGTGTAAGTTTTACAAAACTATTTTGATAGTTTAGTTTGGCTCCAAATAATCGCTAAACAGAGATAATGGTGTAAAGAAGAATTTATTCTGCCTGCGACGAGGCGAGACATAGGTATTACTTTCCGGCTGCGATGGCATAAACTTTTTGTAGGACTTTTGTGGAAAATGAATTTCCTGAAAAGTACAATAGCTAGGCATCAGATATTTGGTATACAGACAGTTCAGGTTATGGTTTACGAAACTGTCATTATGCCGTGTGACCTTGACACCATTTTTACTCTTCTGTGACTTTGTGAACTTGGGTCTTTTTCAGGTCGAAAACTTTCTAAAATTTTATGAAATGAATTTCTTGACAAGTAAAGTAGCTAGGCATCTCATATTTGGTATACAAATAGTTCAGGTTATGGTCAACACAACCGTTACCATGCCATGTGACCTTGACCCCAGTTTCACTCTCAAGTGACTTTGTGAACTTAGTTCTTTTATAGGCTGCAAACGTCTTTGTACTTTTGTCGAAAATGAATTTCTTAAGAAAAGAATAATAGCTATTCAAAATCGGTCCCTTCTCCCTTTTATGGTTAGTAACACTACTGTAAAGTGTCATAGCATATTAATTTCAAAGGTCAACGTTATACGAGGGTCACTTTTGTACCTGATAAATTGGCTTGTGAGGATAACCAATACCCTAAATCACAAAGAGAACCAAAGAAATGCCAGGTTATGTTGGATATACAATTGGCATTTATCTGACTTTGATAACTAAGGTCAAGGTCATATGAAGCCATTCTTGAACAATAGCGATACATCATTGTCAAATATTAAAGCACCATCCCAAAGGATAAAAAAAGAAACACTCTGTAAACATAACGACTTGTTTAACCTTTGGATCAAAGGTCAATAACACTTATTTTAACGATGATGCATCAACACGACAAATATCAAAGCCCTAAGCCGAAGGATAAAAAGGTTATGATCCAGACACTCTGCATGTAAAATTGTCATTAATTTGACCTTGAGGTCAAAGATCAATGTCAAATGAAAGACATACTCGATCGCAACACGTCGTCTCATGGTGATACATCCAGATGTCAAATATCAAAATCGTATGTCAAAGGATAAAAAAGTTGTGGAACAGACAAGCTTTGAATGAAAAAATTGCATTATTTTAAGGTCAAAGGTCAAGTTCATATGAAAGTCATTTTCGATTGCGAAACATCGCCTCATGGTAATACATCCACATACCAAATATCAAAGTCCTTTGTCAAAGGATAAAAAAGTTAAGGCCCGGACAAGACTGGTATGAAAAATTTGGGTCCCATGCATTATTTTGACCTTGAGGTCAAAGGTCAAGGTCATATTAAGTCATTGTCAATCGCAACACGTCGTCTCATGGTGATACATCCACATGCCAAATATCAAAGCCCTATGTCAAAGGATAAAAAAGTTGTGGTCCGGACACAAGCTTTGCATGCAAAATGAGCAGCATTATTTTGACCTTGAGGTCAAAGGTCAAGGTCATTTGAAAGTCTTTTTAATACGCGACACATTGTCTCATTGTGATACATCCAGATGTCAAATATCAAAGATCAATGTCAAAGTATCAAAGATCAATGTCAAAGGATCAAAAAGTTATGGCACAGACAACCTTTGTATAAAAACTGTATTATTTTGACCTTTAGGTCAGACGTCAAGGTCATATGAAATTCATTCTCAATCGCCACACGTCGTCTCATGGTGATACATCCACATGCCAAATATCAAAGCCCTATGTCAAAGGATAAAAAAGTTGTGGTCCGGACACAAGCTTTGCATGCAAAATGAGCATTATTTTGACCTTGAGGTCAAAGGTCAAGGTCATTTGAAAGTCTTTTTAATACGCGACACATTGTCTCATTGTGATACATCCAGATATCAAATATCAAAGTCCTATGTCAAAGGATCAAAAAGTTATGGCACAGACAAGCTTCGTATAAAAACTGTATTATTTTGACCTTTAGGTCAAACGTCAAGGTCATATGAAAGTCATTCTCGATCGCAACACGTCGTCTCATGGTGATACATCCACATGTTTAATATCAAAGCCCTATGTCAAAGGATAAAAAAGTTATGGCTCGGACAAGTTTTGTATGGGAAGAAGATGAAGAACTGACACAAAAACAATATTAGGTCTCCCCCTTCTGGCAATGGGAGACATAATTACACAAGACAGGCAGCCCCTAAAGCGCGATGGACGAACATATTAGACAGGCAGACGGACGGAGTGACCCGACTACTAGACATGGGTTTATGATCTTTAAAACCAGTCAACAAGCTAAGGGGCATGCATATGACTATCTGTCGTCAAAACCCCGCCTTTCCTTCAAAAACCGAGATGTAAATGCGGGTTTTCTACGCTTGTTTGTAAGCTGGGATCGGATCCCTATTGGTATTTGACGCTATACATGTACCAATGGGACAGCAATTGACAGGTTTGTCATCTTGAAAACCAGTCAACAAGCTTAGGGGCATGACTATCTGTCGTCAAAACCCCGCCTTTACATCTCGTGAAAACCTTCAAAAACCGAGATGTAAATGCGGGTTTTCTACGCTTGTTTGTAAGCTGGGATCGGATCCTTATTTGTATTTGACGCTATACATGTACCAATGGGACAGCAATTGACAGGTTAATCATCTTGAAAACCAGTCAACAAGCTTAGGGGCATGAATATCTGTCGTCAAAACCCCGCCTTTACATCTCGTGAAAACCTTCAAAAACCGAGATGTAAATGCGGGATTTCTACGCTTGTTTGTAACTGGGATCGGATCCCTATTTGTATTTGACGCTATACATGTACCATTGTGACAGCAATTGACAGGATTATCATCTTGAAAACCAGTCAACAAGCTTAGGGGCACGACCATCTGTCGTCAAAACCCCGCCTTTACATCTAGTGAAAACCTTCAAAAACCGAGATGTAAATGCGGGATTTCTACGCTTGTTTGTAAGCTGGGATCGGATCCCTATTTGTATTTGACGCTATACATGTACCAATGGGACAGCAATTGACAGGTTTATCATCTTGAAAACTAGTCAACAATCTTAGGGGCACGACCATTTGTCGTCAAAACCCCGCATTTACATCTCGTGAAAACCTTCAAAAACCGAGATGTAAATGCGGGTTTTCTACGCTTATTTGTAAGCTGGGATCGGATCCCCTTTTGTATTTGACGCCATACATGTACCATTGGGACAGCAATTGACAGGTTTATCGTATTAAAAACCAGTCATTAAGCTTAGGGGCAAGAATATTTGTCAACAAAACCCCGCCTTTACATCTCGTGAAAACCTTAAAAAACCGAGATGTAAAAGCGGGATTTCTACTCTTGTTTGTAAGCTGGGATCGGATCCCTTTTTGTATTTGACGCTATACATGTACCAATGGGACAGCAATTGACAGGTTTATCATCTTGAAAACCAGTCTACAAGCTTAGGGGCACGACCATCTGTCGTCAAAACCCCGCCTTTACATCTCGTGAAAACCTTCAAAAACCGAGATGTAAATGCGGGATATCTACGCTTGTTTGTTAGCTGGGATCGGATCCCTATTTGTATTTGACGCTATACATGTACCAATGGGACAGCAATTGACAGGTTTGTCATCTTGAAAACCATTCGACAAGCTTAGGGGCACGACCATCTGTCGTCAAAACCCCGCCTTTACATCTCGTGAAAACCTTCAAAAACCGAGATGTAAAAGCGGGATATCTACGCTTGTTTGTTAGCTGGGATCGGATCCCTATTTGTATTTGACGCTATACATGTACCAATGGGACAGCAATTGACAGGTTTGTCATCTTGAAAACCATTCGACAAGCTTAGGGGCACGACCATCTGTCGTCAAAACCCCGCCTTTACATCTCGTGAAAACCTTCAAAAACCGAGATGTAAAAGCGGGATTTCTACGATTGTTTGTAAGCTGGGATCGGATCCTTTTTTGTATTTGACGCTATACATGTACCAATGGGACAGCAATTGACAGGTTAATCATCTTGAAAACCAGTCAACAAGCTTAGGGGCACGACCATCTGTCGTCAAAACCCCGCATTTACATCTCGTGAAAACCTTCAAAAACCGAGATGTAAATGCGGGTTTTCTACGCTTATTTGTAAGCTGGGATCGGATCCCTTTTGTATTTGACGCCATACATGTACCATTGGGACAGCAATTGACAGGTTTATCGTATTAAAAACCAGTCCATTAAGCTTAGGGGCAAGAATATTTGTCAACAAAACCCCGCCTTTACACCTTGTACGTGTAGGTTTTTGTGCCTATTTGTAAGCTGGAGTTGCTTCCCTTTTTACATTTTTGATGATAAAATAATTTGTAAGCGCGGAAGACAAGAAAATAATCTGTAACGTCGGAAAACAAGAAAAATAATTTGTAAGTGCGGTAAAAGGGGAAGAATAATTTGCAAGTGCGGAAAACAAGACAAATAATCTGTAAGTGCGGAAAACAAGAAAAATAATCTGTAAGTGCGGAAAAAGAGAATAATAATTGGTAAGTACGGAAAACAAGAAAAATAATCTGTAAGTGCGGAAAAAGAGAATAATAATTTGTAAGTACGGAAAACAAGAAAAATAATCTGTAAGTGCGGAAAACAAGAGAAAAATAATCTGTAAGTGCGGAAAACAAGAAGAATAATTTGTAAGTGCGGAAAACAGGCAAAATAATTTGTAACTGCGGGAATTTATTGAATTGCCGAACTTAGAAATTTCCCATTGAAACCAACGGAAAATAATTTGTAAGTGCGGGGGTCCACTCCGGCTTTCCATACTGATGCTACTTGATATTTTTTTTTCTTTTTATTTGATGTTATTGTGTTTTATTGATATTGTTTGTATATTCGTTAGTTTTAGATTGTATTGCTTGACCCTAATGGACCCTAATGGGTGTAATTTTCTAATAAAGATATATATTATTGATTTATGATATGATAACATTACAAAGAAAAGAGACACTTCATAGTTTTTTTGTTTTGTTTTTTTTTGGGGGGGGATAAGATAAAATGGATCACAAGTTTAATTTACTGTGGAAATTGAACAAAAAAATGCCGGCCAATAAAGCAGAAGATTTTCAACGCTCTTTCAATTTGCATTTCATTGTTAAAACGAGGGCACTAGCATGTGCCAAAAGTACATGGCTTCACTAATAAAATTTAAAACTGTTTAACTTCTGGTCAATTACGATAACTAACCTTTAATCAACACTTTTACCTCTACAATTAACGTCTTACTAATTGACATACCCCCCTAAAACACTAGAAATGTTCGAGGACTGAACTATAAAAGTGTTTGTATACTTTGGACTTAGTAATTTGGACTTGTAAAGTCTTGAAAAAAAAATGGGATTGATGTAACTGCATGGTTATAAAAACAGTCGGTAGAACGGGTCACAGGGATTTGCTCCTCTCTCTCAATGTTTTGTTAAGAGTCAATGTGCGGTACAAAAAAAAAACGCTCTATCAATGTTTTGTTAATTTTGAAAAGTCAATGTGCGGTACAAAAAAAAACAAAACAAAACAAAACAAAAACAAAACACTGTTTTATCAGACATGTTAACTCTCCCGTTTTCACCGGGAGACTCCCGGTTTCAAGACTCTATCTCCCGCCTCCCGATTTGTGCCTAAAATCTCCCGGTTATCGATTTTCTATTAAAAAAATAAATTGTCTATAGAAAAGTCACGAAAATCGTCATTTTGATTTTCCTTGGGCAGTGTTAGAAAGATCATATGCAATTAATGGGCGTATGACATTTGCGCCAATTTTTGAAAATTCCATTTTTTCATTTGCGCCAATTTCATTTTTTCATTTGCGCCAATTTCATATTTTTCATTTGCGCCAATTTCTAATTACCTGTTATTACAATATATTTAAAATATAATATGAGATTGATAAACGTACATGATACAAACAGTATATTAAAATTTAAAAGGTACAAATCGAATAAAATCGAATCTTGTTCATGAAAACTGTGATTAGGCCATTGTAAATTGATCAAGACCCGGTAAATTGACTGTTTGAATATGGCAAGCCGTTTTTACATTTATTCCTCTTTATAGATATCTCATAAACTTTATAAGATATCTCATATACTTTATAAGATATCTCATAAAGTTTATAAGATATCTTATAAACTTTATAAGATATCTTATAAACTTAATGAGATATCTTATAAAAAATAATTTATAAGATATCTCATATACTTTATAAGATATCTTATAAACTTTATGAGATATCTTATAAATTTTATAAGATATCTTATTTACTATATAAGATATCTTTAAAAGAAAATGAGATATCTACTAAACACAATGTTTATAAGATATCTGATAAAGTTTATAAGATATCTCATAATGTTTATAAGATATCTTATAAAGTATATGAGATATCTTATAAATTATTTTTTATAAGATATCTTATAAAGTTTATAAGATATCTTATAAAGTTTATAAGATATCTTATAAAGTTTATCAGATATCTTATAAACTTTATGAGATATCTTATAAAGTATATGAGATATCTTATAAATCTTATGAGATATCTTTAAAGAGGCCTTATAAAAATATAAGATATCTAATAAAGTTTATAAGATATCTCATATACTTTATAAGATATCTTATTAAATATATAAGATATCTCATATAAATGGGAGTTTATAAGATATCTTATAAAACATATAAGATATCTCATAAAACATATAAGATATCTTATATGTTTTATAAGATATCTCATAAAGTTTATTAGATATCTTATAAAGATTATGAGATATCTTATAAAGATTATGAGATATCTTATATAAAATAATTTATAAGATATCTAATAAAAGTTATAAGATATCTTATAAAGTTTATAAGATATCTTGTAAACTTTATGAGATATCTTATAAAAAATAACTTATAAGATATCTCATAAAATATATAAGATATCTAATAAACTTTATTAGATATCTTATAAATTTTATAAGATATCTTATTAGTTTTATAAGATATCTTATAAGTTTTATAAGATATCTTATAAATTATTTTATATGAGATATCTAATAATCTTTATAAGATATCTTATAAACTTTATGAGATATCTTATATGTTTTATAAGATATCTTATTTGTTTTATAAGATATCTTATATGTTTTATAAGATATCTCATATGTTTTATAAGATATCTTATAAACTACCATTTATATGAGATATCTTATATATTTAATAAGATATCTTATAAAGTATACCAGATATCTTATAAATTTTATGAGATATCTTTAAAGAGGAATAAATATAAATATGGCGTGCCATATTTGAAACACTACCAGGGTCTGACCACTGTTCAATGGAAGCTATATATAAATGTTTAATTCCGAAGTGAGCCTCCACATTATGTAGAAAGTCGGACTAAAAGATGGATCTTATACACACAGAGACGAACCGAGGAGTTAAGTCGTTGGTTATAGATGGCCATACCTACCGAAAAGTACGCGTAATGAAACAAGGCAACATTTCATACCGACGTACTGTAAAGTCGTGCAAAGCCAGAGTCACTACGGGTCCAGATGAAACATCAGTTGTAAATACGCAGAATGAGCACAACCATGTTGCAGATGAGCGGAAAACAGAAGCACGAGAACTGCGAGTGCGGGCAAGAAACAATTCTGGAGATGTATCCAGTAGACCACCAAAAGTTGTTAGAACTGAATTACAGGTATGTATTGTTCATGTTGTTTCAAGTGTCTTAAACTGTTTTCCATTGAGATGTGATTGTTGACAGACTTTATTGCATTCGAGACAATTCTCTAAATAAAAGCTCGCTTTCAAATATTTTTTTTATTTCAGAAAATGAATGAAAGTAATCTCGAACATAAGGACTTGAAAAATGCTGCACTTGCCGTTTACAGAGAACGTCGTAAAGATATGCCAGTCTTACCCAAAAACAGAGATGATGTTCATACTGCCGTCGATTTGATGAAAATTGAGTCAAATAAATCGGAAAAATTCTTACTTGTTAATGATCGTGAGAATGGAATTTTAATTTTTTCTACTCACATGAATCTTGAATGTCTATGTAATAACATGTCTTCATTATTTATAGATGGTACTTTCAAGTGTTGCCCGAAATACTTTTATCAGTTATATACCATTCATGGATGTAAAAATGGAAACTATGTGCCACTTATTTATGCCCTCTTGCCAGCTAAAGATCAAAAGTGTTATGAAGTTATGTGGAAAATGATTATCAGTATTTGTCGTGAACATCAACTGTCTTTTGCACCTGATGTTATTCACATTGATTTCGAACAGGCAATGCATAACGCAATTATGTGCATTTTGTCTGACTGTAGGATTGATTGTTGTCGCTTTCATCTGTCCCAAAATTGGTGGAGGAAAATCCAATATCAATAAATGAACATAACTTTTAATATATCCTGCTCAAAATCCTACTTCCACCTCCCCGTGGTGAGCAGGGGACAACAGTTATATATAACTGGCTAACGGAAGAGGTTTACTTGTGTATCTTATCTGTAACTTACATGAATTTACCTGTAAAAAAAACTTACCTGTAATTTACCTGTAAAAAAAATTGGCGCAAAAGAAAAAAAAAATTGGCGCAAATGAAAAAAAAAATTGGCGCAAATGAAATGGTAATTGGCGCAAATGCAAAACGCCGCAATTAATTACTTGTTGATTTATTAATAAGTGATTCCACCTGTCACCCCAAGCTAATTAACGAAGCCATATCAAGCTTTCAGTGTTAATTGTCAAATTGACAAGGTAATTTAGTTTTTTACTTTAAATTATGCAAAGAAATATATAACATTTGGATTAATGGAACAATTTTGAAACATTTTACCAGTAAAAATATTATTTTTGTACTTTTATTTTATTTTATTCACCTTAGTTATCAAATACAATTTCACAAGCATTTTTATATACAAAAATGTGATAGGCAAAAAACCAAAGATGAATGATTCTGCTGAAAAAATTTGGTAGAATTTTTACTAAAAATAAGACATTTATGATCTGCTGATAATGTCAGTCTAAATAAAAGACATGCATAACAGCAAAAATGCTTAAAAAATCCTAGTATTAATTAAAAATTGCAATCATTTTGCGGTTTTAAATGACACTCCGGTATGTTGATAAAAATCTCCCCGAGAGGTTGTCTGAAAAGTTAAAAATCTCCCTGAGAGGCCCTCTGAAAAGTTAACATGTCTGGTTTTATTTCTCGTACCACACATTGACTGTTACATTGTCTTAACAAAATATTAATGGAGGATCTCCAGCTTATTTTTAGCTGACTACAATATTGTAGCTCCTTTACCATTTTAGCTGACTACAATATTGTAGCTCCTTTACTATTTTTGAAAAGGCGTAGCTACAATGTTGTGGCTCCCGCAGGGTTAAAAACGACCTGCGACCTGAGGGCTTTTAAAGGGCGACTTCCGACCTACACTTCATAAAATCGACCTATGCCAAAAAACGACCTGCAACCTCCGCCAAAATATGCCTTTTAAAAGCGACCTTGCGACCTCAGGCCCATTTTAAAATGCGACCTGATGGGAGTACCCTGCGGGAGCCCCAATGTTGTCCTATTACTCGTAATAGAGCAATTTGAACTGAAAATAGTAGTAGAAGCAACCTTTATGTACCAAATATCAACTTTCTAAGAATTGAAACTATAACGGACGATATTGCATTGAATGTGATCCTTGCTCATCACAAGTAATGGAACCATATTCGCGGTAGCTCTGTCATATCAAAACTTCCAAAATGCTACATATATAAATATTGAAGCTGCAAGTGATGAGTTGCTTAAAAATGCATTGTAAATGTCGAATCATTAATCAATCTAGTGTAAGTGGAAAAATGTTGATATACTATCATTTTCTGATAAGCCTGCTTTTGAAAAAGTACACAATAAATTTTGTAAAAGGGTTTTGGGTGTAAGAAAAACAGCATGTAATATTGCTGCAAAATCTGAACTTGGTAGATTACCACTAGATTCTTTTATTAAAACACAAGTTATTTGCTACTTTTCTAGACTAAACTGTATAGATATAAACCCTCTTGTTAAAGAAGCACTCTGTTTAAATAAAAATCTCCACACAGATGGTGTGTATACTTGGTATAGCATTGCTAGATCTGTTATGACGGAATTTGAAATAGATTATGAAAATTTTGAGAATGACAATAAAAGTTTTAAGGAAATTAATAAGTTACACATAAAAAGAGAAAACAAAAAAACTATTAAAGAGAAATATGATGAACTTATAATAAACAAAATCTAGCTTTGATGCTTCCTCGAAATTATACATTTACAGCAAGTTAAAGTCTGATGTTAATGTTTCAGATTACTTAAACCTTCCAAACTTTAATAGTAGAAAAATATTTACCAAACTACGTATTAGTGACCATAATCTAGAGATCGAACTTGGTAGATACAAGAATATACCAAGAGAACAAAGATTTTGTAAATCATGCAAAATAATTGATGATGAAGCTCATTTCTTCTTTCATTGTCAAATTAATAATAATATAAGAAAAACATTTATTGACTCAATACAAAAACAATATGCTAATTTTAACCAGCTTGAAACCATTGATAAATTGATTTTTGTACTTAACCCAAATATGGATGTTTTGCCCACGGTTGTTGATTTTATAAAGCAATCATTTGAGTTGCGACAATGAGATCCACATTGGTCAAAGTCATACATATTTGTAAATACTATGTAATGTCTTTGTATGTAGAGTTACATGTTCATTGTTTTTTGTATGTTTTTACACGTATATTTGTATTTGCTTAACCTCTTTGAGGTTTTATTATGCAATAATAAAGTTTATTATTAATATATTGAAGTGTTAACTCATTCAATTGTGAACAGAAGTAGCTATAAGCAATAGATATGCTGATGTTGCATATTAAATACCGAAATCACGGGGTATTAACGGCTATCGTTTAACGTTGACAAACTGAAGACAGTAACAAAAATGATGTATGATTTTGACAAAAAGATGACACAAAGCATGATAAGCAAAAAATATAAACGACAGACTAGGATTAGATCATTTCCACCTATTTTCTTTTCCTTTGTTAAAAGTCGTACACAGACCAGACGGTAAACGTTTTCTGACTGTCTTCTGTTTGCCGACGGTGAACGATAGCCGGTAATTATCTGTGAAATTGCTATGACAACCTTATACTATAATAAGTTTTATTGCCACCATTAATTCAAACTAAACCTTGCATTTACTCGATTTAAGATCATAGCGTATCAATGTGTATATAGGTTCGTGTCCACCAATACTTTATACTGTTTATATACAACAGGTTACTTTTGTCATTGTGCTTTATCTAACTTTTTCGGCTTTATTCATTGTAAGGTACAGGTTTTTCTACTTCTTACTTTAAGGTCTATGCCATCACAAAAATGTCTGGCCACTTATGTACACTGCATGCATGTCGTTGTCTAATTCTTGTATTGTTAGCTCATGGAGAGGACAATCAATAAGTTTGCATATAACTCGATGTTCGAACCATGTGCTATTTTTGCAATGAAATTTTATTTATCAAGCTAACGCTAATTGTTCAAACGCTGTTGAAATTTAGTCTTCAATTGAAAACTGAATAGGCGAAAAGGCCCGCAGCAGCGCTAAGCTTGTCGGTAAAAGTCCACTAGAGAGCGCTCAGAAACCTGACATCGGGTCAGGCCGCTTTGGCCACAAAGCGAATGTGATGTGTGCCCCAGGTTGTTGAATGGGGCATCCTTGTCATAATGAATGCCAGGGTCACGAGTTTATAATGCGGAAAACATGACCTCAACCTATAATGGTGCACTGTGTTGGGAAAATTGCCACGTTCCTCACTCATTAAAGAACCATGATGCAAGTCTTGGTAAGAGTAAGACCCGTAGAATTCAAATGCAGGAGGCCGTCCCTACCCGCCATCACTCCTTTTCCAGTGGCAGTCAAAACTCTCCTCCCGATCGGCCTTGTGTCCCCTTTCATCCACTTAATCACATCATTTGATGTTCATTTTATCACCCCTTTCATGCTCATTTCCCGGATATAGCCGAACTCGTGCTGCTTGGGAGTAAAACAAAAACTAACTAACTAACTAACTAACTAACTAACTAACTTACTTACTTACTTACTTACTTACTTACTTACTTACTTTTACTTACTTACTTACTTACTTACTTACTTACTTACTAACTAACTAACTAACTAACTAACTAACTAACTAACTAACTAACTAACTAACTAACTAACTAACTAACTAACTAACTAACTAACTTACTAACTAACTAACTAACTAACTAACTTACTTACTTACTTACTTACTTACTTACTTACTTACTTACTTACTTACTTACTTACTTACTTACTTACTTACTTACTTACTTACTTACTTACTTACTTACTTACTTACTAACTACTAACTTACTTACTTACTTACTTACTTACTTACTTACTTACTTACTTACTAACTAACTAACTAACTAACTAACTAACTAACTTACTAACTTACTAACTTACTAACTTACTAACTTACTAACTAACTAACTAACTAATGTTTTCGTTCTTTTTCTATTATCAGAATTGGCACTAGGATTTCTCCCCGGGATTTTGCCAGAATGACGACCAGTGAGCAGAAAAGAGTAGCCATAATAGGAGCGGGAATCAATGGCATCTGTGCTATGCGCAGACTCTTGGAAGATGGAAAATACAGGGTTACGTGTTTTGAGCGGAACCACAATGTTGGAGGCATCTGGCTGTACTCAGAAGAAATAATCGGTAATGAGTCGGGAAAGACAATCTCCAGTCCGGTTTATGCAACCCTTCGGTAGATACCTACTTAGTAACTTCAAATATATACATGTAGATGCATGCATAAGACGAGACGTTTTTTTTGTATATTTGACAACAGAATTTTTAAATCCAGTAGTCGAAAATTGTCTGGGTTTATATGGCATAATCGTACTTGATGCATTTTTGAGTAAATGTACATGTAAATAACCGTGTCTATCAATGTAAACTATAGAATGTGCTTTTTGGGTTCTTATATAGAATATCTAGTATGATAATAATAGTTGTTTAGCTGAAGCCAAGTAGTATTGAAACAAATACAAGAGAGAAAATACAAAATCCTGTAAATTCTTTGCGATAATATATACCCATGGACAAAAGAAACGTTACACCCGGCAAATTAATGCTAATCGAAAAAAAAAACATTAAAAAATGTGGTCATTTACTTGTTTTGTTTTCATAAAAGATGGTCCTGATGGGGGTCCTGAATAAAAAATTCAAATAACGAAACACGGAAATATGGCTAAATTATTGTTCATGGATAAAAGTTTGACTGTGTATTACTGTAAAGCATGCCTAAAACGAATCACGGACAAAATACTTTGCTGAGAACGGTTCACGTGCAATATCCAATCACAATGCACGAAAAAATATTTCAACGAATCAAAATTCACGGAAAATGAAAATTGCAAATAACAGAGAACGAAATAAACCCATCGGCCCCTTCATAAATGCATCCAAACCAAGGTTTATCATGGAAAATTGGTTGAAAATGGTGAAAAAAGAATCAGCCATTTTGTTTTTCTTAAAAACCAATGAATTTGAAAATTTGTATCGAAGAAATAATCTTTTTGTCCGAAAGGTCAAACTTAATGCCCCCTTGTGTATTGAATTGAAAGAAAAACAAAAATTAAAGTTTAAACACAAATTGACTTAGACATTTTTACTGAAAATGATATGGTCAGGCGGGGAGTGTGAATGTTAATTTTCACTTGAAAAGATGATTTTGAACACACATTTTTATTTCATTCATTTTGTCTTTAGTATTGGGTAGATTAGTAACAAAAATTTTATTCGGATACGAAAGTGTTTCCAAGCTATCTCAAATCGCAACCGGATGTGGTTATACAAGTCAACAAGAATAATTTCACCACTTCTGCTTTCAGAATAAATGGTTTAAAGGTACCCTGATAGTCTTCTTATAGTCATTTCACACTTTTGTCCATGAGTATACTAGATCAAAGTTAGACAAACACTTTTATAAGCATGCTTGAACATCCGTCGCAATTATCCGAAAAAGGTAAAATGATTTATTGCCCCAACTCTCTACATATCTTTCATCCATGGAAAAGGCCAACTTATGATTAGGAACGGAAGGACGGACAATCAGACCCGAACACTATACTCCCTCTACTTTCGTAGGTGGGACATTTGAAATGAAATGATTTATCATTTAAGGTCAAACATTCCTAAGCACCTGAGTGAACTTGAAGGGTTCCCAATGGAGGAATATGCACAGTTTCCTACGCACACAGATAATATAATTTCTATTTATCAGCTGGCAGAGAATTTGTAAAATTTAAAGTTGAACCTATAAAAATAAAATTTTGCTATTTTGTCAGAGAATGTCATTTATGCCATTTTGTAAAATCTGTGTTGACCAATTTATACATTTTTCTAGTTCTAATTGATGTTGATAAAATAATTTTTAAAAGAAGCTAATTCTCAAAATCTGTAATCTACCATTAAAATTGTAAGTTTTTTATTCAAAAATATGTCACCATTTTGTAGAAATTTCATACATAAGTAAGTATAAGTATAAGTATTTTTATTCCAATCAAAGGGCCCTCAATGGGACAAAATGACAATACAATATAGATAATTATTCATACAACACACATTATTACCAAACAAAATATCATAATAAAATAATAAAAATAATAATTATAGGCATTACAAGTTCCAAGACTTTGTTTTTTTTATTAATATTTATCCAGAGCAGTCCCCCAGACACTATGCATATACTAGTAGGTAGTTGAATTAAAGGAATTATTTGCTATATATACATGTGGTTGAAAGAGTGGTTATATACCAACAGACCTGCCCGTGACTGGTTCACAAAGCCAATTAATCTGTTAAGTATCAGTTTTGTGCAAAAGTCACCAGGGGACGTTGCCTATCATGTCTGTGGTATATCCACTATGATATGATTATACTTTAGGTTTATATTAGTTTATAAGTACATGTATATATAATTTTTTTTAACTTTTTTTTTTTATTACGTCTACTTTTGACCAAAATAATCTCAATTCTGATGCTTTTCTCATTTTGTTTGGTTCGCTTCTATGCATGGTTATCTACCAACAAGCTTACCTGTGTCAAATGCACAAAGCCAATATAAGCATCAATTTTATGCAGAAGACACCAGGGGACGTTGCCTATAAGCATTGTGGTAAATCCATTATTGTTATAAATATATATAAAAGAGAGACAAAAGCAGTAAATACAATTAAAATATAAAATTAAGATATTTATATTTTTTTTTTTTTACACTATTATGAAGCAAATGCACATATCTGGTGAGGACTATACCCTGGACAACTGAATAGGTGCAAGTGTTGTTAATATTAGTTATGGACAAAATGTTTACTTAAATAAAAACATAGACTCTTTAATGTACCAATATATTCACAGTTCAATAACCAAAGAAGTTTTTCTGAGGTCTGGAGATGTTTATAATTTGGGCAGATGTTATCTATACAGTTATCAAGATGAAAGCGATCTTCACTGAAAAATGAACAGTGGAACAAAAAGTGATTTTCATCTTCTATAACCCCAGCAGTACAATGTAAACAAAGTCTATCCTGTCTGTGAATACCCTGATATCTTCCCAACTCTATTCTTAGTCTATGAGCAGATATTCTAAATTTAGTAAGTTTTCTCCTTTGCTCAAAATCTGATATAAGTGAGAGATAATTTTCATATCCAAAATTATGTTTAATATTTATATAAACAGATAGTTTACCATCACTAAGAAGTGACTTTTGTTTATGCCAAAGATCTATATAGTGATCCTTCATCATTACCTTAAGTGACTTTTTGAAAATATAATCTGACATGTCTGTTAACCCATCATATTTTTCAAAAAGTAAGTTTTTGAGAATGTCAATTGACCCATACCAAGAAGGTTTTTTATTTTGATATAATTCCTTGGATAAATTAAATGCATCTTTAATTTTTAAGAATAGAAAAATTATCTGGTAGATTCTCTAAACGATGCCAATAGAGCATTTGGGTTTTTATAATATTGAAGTGTAAAGGAAGCCTTCCAAGTTCTGAAAGTACTGCAAAGTTGGTACTTTTTTTCCCACATCCAAGTACATATTTACAAAATTTAACATGGGCCTGTTCACAAGTCAAATTTTTATATATTTCGTTCACTGTAATATCCTTATTTCTTTCAAAAATTCTGGAGTATGGGTTAAAATAACCCCATATTTCACAACCATATAGCAAGATTGGCAATATTGTGTGATCAAATACATGTAAAGAGATTTTAGGTGAAGGACTATAGGAGATGAAGTCTTTGCAGAGCTTAAAATATGCCTTTAGTCCCTTTTGATAAAGTTCATTTTGAGCATAGGAGAATGATCCTGATGAACAAAAGGTTAATCCTAAATATTTATATTTTGCTACACATTCTACACTTTTACCTTTATATGTAAAGTTAAATTTCAAGTGTCTACCTGCTTTATTAAATACAAGAATTTTTGTTTTATCAAGATTTACAGTCAGACACCACTCATCACAGTACTTTTCTAAAATATCAAGTTTTTGTTGAAGACCCTTTGCTGATGAGGATAGTAAAACAATGTCATCTGCATACATTAAACAATGCACAGATTTAGATTTTAGTAATATAGGGTCTTTTGCCAACTCAAAGTATGAGGGTAGATCATTGATAAAAATTTTAAATAAGTTAGGGCTAAGATTGTCTCCTTGTTTAACACCCAATTTATTTTCAAATAATTCAGTTCGAGTGGTACGACTTACTTTTACACAAGATTTACTAACTTGGTACATTGATTTAATGATTCTATAAAAATGTGTTCCAACACCAATTTGTAGTAATTTAAGTTTTAATCCATTGTGAATTACTGTATCAAAAGCTTTTCTCATATCCACAAAGCAGGCAAACACTCTACCATCTTTATGATTACAATAATTATCAACAATGCATTTAAGAATGAACATATGATCAGATGTTCTTGCTTTCTTTGTAAAACCTATCTGAGATTCATCTATTATTTTATTTTTTTCTAAAAATTTATCAA
Organism: Arcuatula senhousia; assembly: GCA_963971305.1. Lineage (NCBI taxonomy): Eukaryota > Metazoa > Mollusca > Bivalvia > Mytilida > Mytilidae > Arcuatula > Arcuatula senhousia. Next base: position 8,232,684 of record OZ020317.1, on the reverse strand, counting down.
GTCTTATATTAAGAATACTATTAAACAGTTTGCCAACAGAGCTAGTGATTGTCAAGCCTCTATAATTATTAGGATTCTCAGAATCATTACTTTTAAATAAAGGTTTGATGTAACCCTCTGCCCAGGTTTCAGGGTAAAAGCCATAAGTAAGACAGGAATTAAACATTTTGGATAAACAATTAACTAAATATGTTTGGCTGTGCTTTAACATTTCATTTGAAATAGAGTCCAATCCAGGGGATTTGTTATTTTTCAGTTTGCCTATAGCAGACATAATTTCTGATTGTGTTATTTGATAATCTAGTTCATTAAAACACACATTTTTCTCCTCATTGTTCAATAAGGTATCAATATGTTTGATTCTGTCACTAAATTCTACCTTAACAGAGTTTAGGTCTTGAAAATGACTAAGCCATTGTGTTGATGATATACTGTTCTCTTGGTCAGAAGTATTCTTATTTTGAAAATCATTTATGAGTTTCCAATATAGTTTCGGGTTATTTTCATGCAACCCTTCTAGATCTTTAAGAATGGATTTTTTAAAATCCTTTTTTTTTGCTTTTCTAGCTTTTGTGTATTCACGATTTAGTTTATAGAAATGGTTTCTTACATATGGATCATTAGGAAATTTAGAATAAACAGAACCATATGTAACAAGATTATGTCTCATCTTTTTTAAATCTGAATCAAACCATTTATTCTTCTGTTGATTATCCTTTTTCTTTTTGGTTTTGGTTTTACGAATAGATTTATCTGCTGCAGATATAAATATATTAGATAACTTTGTAGCTGCAATGCTTATAGATTCTAAAGAGTTTTCTATATCATTTATTTCAAAATCTTGTATTAAGCTTTGAATATCAACAGAAGACAAAGCAGTTTGAAATTTACCAGGAGAGTCATCTGACCATATGTATTTACATGGTAATTGTATAATGTTGTCATTTTTATCTTTATCAAGAGATGTATTATAAAATGCTGACATTTTCCATTCAATTTTAGCATGACAATCTGATAATGTTGGTATAAAATCATTGACCTTAAAATATAACACTTGATTCAGGGCATCCTCAGACAGGATTGCATAGTCAACAACACTTGCACCTACTGATTTATAACATGTATATCTACCAAATAGGTCTCCTATTATTCTACCATTCAAAAACCTAAGTTGTTGACTTGTACAAAGATCAATTAGCTCTTTGCCTCTGGCATCTACTTTAATGTCTTGACTTGTTCTCATTAAAATTTGTTTGTCAGCTTTATATGTGTCAAAAATAGGAATATATCTATTATCATCATTTACAATATAGTCACATTTTGTACCTATTCTGGAGTTAAAATCACCACACAAACAAATGTTTCCCACATTCTTAAAATCTATAATATCTTTTTCAATACACTCAATTAAATCATAATCCAATTTTTGGGTGTAAGATGAACAAACTGGTGGATAATACACCAGACATATGTACAAATCTTTATCGAAGCCAAAAAAACACTTATCAAGTTTGACCCATTGATAGTCCGGGTTGGTGTTTTTTAATAACTTGACATGTTTCTTTAGATTTTCTCTACACAAGATTGCAAGACCCCCATAGTATCTTTTATTATATTTGGTGATTTTTCTGCATATTGAATAAAATTTGAAGGGTCCAATGTGGTCTATGCTAAATTCTGGACCCAAATGAGTTTCAGCTAGGAATACTAAGTCAAAATTTTTATATGTTTATCATGACTAGCTGCACTATATGATACAGGTTCTTAGTAAAAGATGTATGTCGTTCGATTGTTTATATTTTTCAGACAACCCAGAAACTTTTGAATGATTTCTTTATTTTTTTCCTTTTGCTTTTGCATATCTAATCACAATTAAATTGTTGATTTATGATACATGTAATAATGAGTCAGTAAATGTGTGTAAATTTCATAATTTTTTTCAGTTATTTCATGAAATTACTGGAAATTTTAGGAATTTCATGTATTTACTAAATGGCCTAGTAATTACATGAAATTCCTGAAAAAGTCAGTTTTTTCATGAAATTCCTAATTACACGCATTTACTGTAACATATATATTGAAATAGAAAAAAAAAACTCATCATCACATGGAAGCACATATACATTTCATAAGAGCAAAATGCCATATCAGAAAGTGTTTTTGAATGTCACTTACGGCAGTTTTCCATATAAAGAGATCTTTATAATGAGGTTTTTGCATGATTCATGAATGATCCACATGTATTTATCAGTTTAAGACAGAAGTCAAGATGGTTAAACCAGATACTACTGAAGGAAAAACAAAATGGAGAGTGGAGTATCATGATCTCCAAACAAAATCTAGTTCCACAGAAACTTTTGACGCAGTCATTAACAGCAATGGGTAAGTAGACTGAAACAGACGTCACTTTTCTAGCCCTAACTTGAGCCTTCTGGGTAAGTTATTTTTGACTGAAACAGATGTGACTTTTCTAGCCCTAACTTGAACCTTCTGTGTAAGTTATTTTTGACTGAAACAGATGTGACTTTTCTAGCCCTAACTTGAACCTTCTGTGTAAGTTATTTTTGACTGAAACAGATGTGACTTTTCTAGCCCTAACTTGAACCTTCTGTGTAAGTTATTTTTGACTGAAACAGATGTGACTTTTCTAGCCCTAACTTGAACCTTCTGTGTAAGTTATTTTTGACTGAAACAGATGTGACTTTTCTGGTCCTAACTTGAACCTTCTGTGTAAGTTATTTTTGACTAAAACAGATGTGACTTTTCTAGCCCTAACTTGAACCTTCTGTGTAAGTTATTTTTGACTGAAACATATGTGACTTTTCCAGCCTTAAGGAAGAACAGGGTTTTTAGCTAACTTGATCCTTCTGGGTAAGTTGTTAAAGCCTTAAACAGATGTGACTTTTCAAGCCTTAAGGAAGAACAGGGTTTTAGCTCATCTGACTCGAAGGGTCAAGTTTGTTATTGTCTTCACTTTGTGTTCATCGTCCGTCCGTTAATTGTCCAAAGTCTTTCTTTGAAACCACTGAAGGGAATTTTTCAAAACTTGATCTTTAAAAGTTGTGTTCGGCTTTATGATTTTATAACAAAAATAGCGTTTTTGACGTTTTGACCCCAGAATGAAAACTATAACAGATGGAGAAAAGCTATTTCTTGATTAAACCTTCAGCTCATTGAGCTTTACAAAAGTCTCCTTTGGTTTGAAGTTTATGGTAACGGCCCTTTAAAGGTAAATAGGGTTTTTTTTGCGCTACAGAATGAAATCTATTGCAGAATTAGAATAATAAGAGGATGAGGATGGAATTTTCGTTTAGAAATTATTAAATAATACTAATACTAATGTCGAGAAAGAAAACCAGGTCCATTGTAATGAAGCCTAAATTGGCGAAACTAACTTTTTTTTGCTTTTTTCCCAGTAACAGCTATTTACCTCATTATCCAGAAATTGAGGACGAAAACCAGTTTGAAGGCACGGTTATTCACAGCTCCAGATATAGACACCCAGAGAAGTACAACGGACAGACAGTGGCAGTACTAGGAGCTCACTTCTCGGGCATCGACATATCTTTTGATCTTTCCTCGCATGCTAAAAAGGTAATTAATTGTGTATTGAAAGAAGGAAAATGGTATCACTTGGTCATTCGAGTTTCAAAAGTCCGAATGGGAACGACAAAACCAGTAAACACGAACGAGAACAGCACAAAGAAACAAAAAATACAAAATTAACCGAACAGAAATCAACAATGCGAACTCAAGTCGTAACGAGAGTGAACTCAGATGCTCCGAAAGAGTAAGCAGTTACTAGTATTGTACTGAAATGTTTACTGCTTTGATTGTTTCGTTTTCTTGTAATGCTACAAGCAAGCATTAACAAGAATTAAAGCAGAACATTTCTAAAACTTGAGGGTCATTCTACTGGCACGTAATCTCTTTGAAACCTATATGCTTATTTATTTTTACTGATTCATTTTTTTCTAAAAGTTCTATAAGCCTAACGTTGATAAACTTTCAGGGCTTCTCTATTGAAATGCAACTACTCCAATCTTAGGTAATAATAATAGACTGCTGGCTGTTTTCCATTGTGATTTTTTTTTGAATGTCGGTTGTGTCTCGTACACTAATTCCACATCTCTTTATCGTATATTTATGCATATAGTAGTTACCCTGCCCTCCCCCCCATGTTCCATCAACAGTTGTTATGCATGGCGCTCGTTTCTTGGACATTGATACATTAAGATACCTTTAGTCATAGGTTATAGAATCAAATTGTTAACATTTTGCCCGCACCAGCTTATTTAGCTTTTACAACAACTGTATGATTCACAATTCACAATTCAAGAGCCTATGACGATTTCCTCGATCTACAAAGTGTCTCGTTATTCACATAAATTGCTGACACGGGGTTATGTTGTTCCTCGATTGTTGCCTTCACTCGTCAGATTTACGGGAAACTGGTGCTCGTAGAGACATGCTAGAGAAGCAGAGGTACCAATGGGGCATCCGAATGTCAAAAGTCCGAAAGGACAGAGACAAAATCAGTAAACACCAACGAGAACGGGACAATACACAGACAACATGTAAAATACTGAAACTCATAAACTACTGATTATCAATGAACAACGCGAACTCTAGTCGTAACGAAAGTGAACTCAGGTGCTCCAGAACCTAACAATAAGAACTAACTGTCGACTGACCACGAAAACCAGACATAAACAAGACGACTGATGTCGTTTCCGTAATTGAGTGCGCATGTGTGAACAAGATGTCGAGCATTTTTGAGCTCCCGAAAAAAATATAAATTATCATGGAATTTGATGTGTTTATTGGACAATAGTGTTTTAATGTGTTTGATATATAGACATTATATATGCCTCCAAAGAAAACCCCAAAGAAGAAAGGAAAATCCACCAGGAAAAGAAAGAAAAGTAATCAAAACAGTAGCGGTGAGATACCTTATAAGAAACAATTGAGCAATACTCGCGATTTAAATGACTCAAATGTAAACAAATCTGCTGATCAAAAGAAGAAAAAGAAAACTGCTCCAATAAAAAACGATAACTGTTACAGTACAATGATGTCTTCGATGCCAAATACTCCAGTGTACGATTCACAAATTTTACAACAGCAGAGACAAATACATTGTTCAACATTTCAACCACAACCGCAAACCATTCCACCCCCAAACTTTGTCAACGTATCACCATCTACATCCGCATATGGTTTTCTACCAAGTACCCCGCAAAATCAATGTTTGCAACCACTTATGAACTCAACTACCTACCATGATTCAAATAGCAAAATAGATATACTGGTACAGAAGGTGGACATGATGTGCGAAAAACTCTCACGACTCTCACGTAAAAAATTAACGAAGTCGACAAAACAATGAAAAATGTCGTCAAAAAGGTTGAGGGTATTAGCAAAAGAGTAGATGAAGTAGAAAAGGGTATGAACTTTATAAACCGTGAATTCGAAACTAACAAGGGGGACGTTGAAGAGATGAAAAACAGGATAGGTAATATGAGAGTGGACCAAAACAAGGCAAATGAATCATTATCACGTTTGCAGTGCGATCTAGACGACCTTTATGAAAGGCATATCGATCTACAAACAAGATCAATGCGTGAAAATCTAATATTCACTGGCATACCGATGACCACACAAGATGAAGAGTCTGACGAAACGGAGAGAATCCTAGAAGATTTCTTTAAAACGAAACTGAAAATTGACGATCCGGTACATTACCACCGAGCGCATCGCTTTGGTAAAGAGCATATAGAAATGAGTCGAGAAGGAATCGTCAACTTCAGGACAAAACCCATCGTTTGTCGTTTCGCCAATTATAAAGAAAGAGAAAAGGTCAGGAAACAGGCAAGTGAATTAAAAGGAACTAACTTTGGAATAAGTGAGCAATTTCCGAAAGAGGTCAACGACAGAAGAAAAGCGTTGTGGCCCCACTTTCAAGAAGCTAGGAAACATAAACAGAAAGCTTTCTTTAAAAGAGACCGTCTATTTATCAACGGTAAAGAGTTCATCCCTTCTCCTGAAGATGAAATGGAACCTATGCGCCAACAGTACGAACGACAGGGTGCGCGACCAAAATCGCCAACACAGAACAGAAGATTCGAAAAACCCCGTTGGGATCCCCGCACAAACCAACATAAATAGGACGACCGTGGAGGGACAAATACAGTTAAAGATCAATTAAATAGGACAGATGACTTTCACAGTTCGCTTGACAGTGAATACGAACTCACAGATACTATTGTAAATAAAGAAAATATAAAAATTTTGACACTAAATGTATGTGGTATTAAAAACAAAAATTTTATATCCAGAATTTCAATCTTTGTTAATAAACTTTGATATTGTTTGTTTCACAGATGACCTTGACCATATCGAATGTGATGATTTTATTTTTCATTTCAAAAACAGAAAAAAACTTTCAATTGATAGATCAGGTGGAATTGTATTTGGCTATAAGAAGTATCTTGATAAACATATAAAGTTTATTGAAACAAGTTGCCCTTATGTTTTATGGTTCTCTATTGATAAAACAGTTTTTCATACTCCACAAAATGTAATTATAGGAGTTGTTTATGTTCCACCGATAAATACAGCTTACGCATCGGAAGATGCTTTTGATGAAATAGAAGTTGAATTGCAATCTTTTTGTAATAAATCTAATTTTGTCATTTTGACTGGAGATTTCAACAGTCGTATTGGTAATTTACCAGATTATTATGAAAATAATGATGAAAGTGATAGATTTATAAATGACTTTTTTGATCAAAATGAGGTTAATGATGTGTATTTACTTGATGATCTTAGTATTTCAAGATATAGAAATAGTTCAGATAATGTAGTGAATACTTATGGAAGAAAACTATTAGAATTATGTAAAAATAATAACATGTATGTACTAAATGGTAGATTAGAAAGAAACAATGTTGGAAAGCCAACATGCAAAAATACCAGTGTTGTCGTTTATTTTATAAGCAGTAGTCAATTTCTTAAACATATTCAAAATTTTGAGATTTTTGAGTTTAGTAAGCTTTATTCAGACATCCATTGTCCTGTTTCATTAGAAATTAAGAAGAACCAAGGGCTTGAAGAATCACAAGTTATGAATGACGTAACAAATAATGAACCAAAGATAAAAAGGTGGAATCAGGAAAAAGTTGATGAATTTAGAAGAAACATTGCTGATGAAATAATCGACCCAATTCGTTTAAATATAGTCACTGCTAAAAATGATGTAGATCATATAAATAGAGAATGTATAAATAATATTGTTACAGATGTATGTGATATTCTGGTAGAATCTGCAAAGGTAACTTTTGGAACATATGTAAAAAGGGAAACAAAACAAAAAAATGTGGAGGTTAAAAACAAGCTATGGTATAATAATGATTGTAAAAAGGCTAAAAAAGAATATAGAAAATCAAAACGCTTATATAAGCATTATGGGTCAAATATTTTTAAACAAAGATTATGTCAAAGTGAGAAACATTATAAGAAAACAATGAACGAATGTATTAGAAAATGTAACGAAAATATGAGCAAAGAAATGAAAGATAAAAAGAAGAAAAATCCAAAAGAATTTTGGAAAATTTTTAACAAAGGAAATAATAGAAATGTAGAAAATATTATTCCTTTAAATGATTTGTATGATTTTTATAACAGTCCGATTTCCACCGAAAAGAGAACAATATACAATTGTTTACTGGTCATGAGGGGAACAGTACATTTGTTTCCACGAGGTACTTATTATTTCACGAGGAGCGTAGCGCCGAGGGAAATGGTAAGTACCGAGGGGAAACAAATGTACTGTTTTCCGAATGACCAGTAAACAATTGTTTTATTAAACAACTTAACTAAAGCCACGCCTACTGCTCGGACTCTATACTTTGTATACAGTGTACTCAGGCCACGCCTACTGCCAATCATACAAAAACCCCGCGAAATAGTATTACGGTACTATTGCCCTAGGGAAATAGTTTTTACTATATCCCTAGGGAAATAGTACATTTACCAAATTTAAGATGAAATAGATAAAATGTTTACCTGTATTTTATATAGAAAAAAATCTACTGAAGTATAATAAAAGAATTTAACTCTTCTATCAAACGAGGTAGAAAAGTGCTATTGGGTTGTTTACGCTGTTGTCAAGACCTTTAAAAGCTATTAAACGACACTTTTGGACAAAATTGTTCTTAAATAAGGATTAAACATTTATTTCTTAAATTACATACGAAATATTACGACCGAAAATGGTTTACGTTTACAAATATTTTTACTTTTGTGTCAAATGGGGGGTGTTGTTATTTACTGTTACACTTTTTTGCCCGTAACAGGAAAAATCTAAAAAAAATTCCAATTACACAGTAAATATTTTCTTATAAATTGATGCTACAGTCAAGGTGGCACCTCAAACATTTGAAGATATACGTAATTCTAAAGTTGGTTCTTTTTTAGTGCCTGTGTTATAACTATTTACCCAAACGAACACACCCTTCCTTGACATTGCGATAAGTAACAAAAGAAAATGCTATCTATTCACTAAAACATTTTTTGTTAACTTTATAAAAATAGTTTCATTAAATTTGTATGAAAATTGAAAAAATAAAACATATTTTCCTTAAAAGAATCAAAAGGATATTTAATTTTATTTTGAGTCACGAGGATTTGACCTACTTAAATACAAATCAAAATACAAAGCCAATTCTTGTTGATCTTTGATCACTTTATCCAAATTAATAGAGAACCGGTTTTATATAAGATTGATAAACAAATTGAATGATAAGTACCACACTATGCCATGTTGGTACTCTATGAAATGTTATTTCCCGTGCCGGGTACTGTTATTTCCCCAATTGTGCATCACGTGGTTTTCTTATATTGATTACCGACACCTAAATTTAAAGATTCTGAAGCAAAACGGTATTGCTAAGCTGTAAAATGGAAAGTATATTACTTTTATGAACATTTCAAGTCAAACCTTTAAAAAATTGAAATGTAAAAATGTCTCTGTAAACTTTTCTCTGATATTTCTTGCTGGAAAATTAGCACATTAACTGAAATATTTGATTGATTGTCTCTTAAAAACAAATAAACCAATGACCATGCATTAAATCATGAATTAAACCTTTTATAAAAATCAATTTTCTTCCTTTCTCATGCGTTTTGATATCGACATCGATATTATTTGTTGTGATTTTCAACGATTAGTTGCGGTGGGTAATTTTAAAATTGTACTGTTATTTCGCGTGGCAAATATGCATGAGGTACTGTTATTTCCTGTGGTTTGGTACTGATATTTCATGTGATTACTTAAAACATTGTTCAAATTTTTGCAAGAATTGATTGTTAACAATTGAACAAGCATTCTGAGAGCATTGCAAAACAATACATAGCTTCAGTTATATGCTATTATATATTTTCGAGTACTGGAATATGTGTTGGAAAGACACAGTTTACATATTTCCAAAATTTGACAACGTTTGGCTGTTTCTTTAAAAATTGATAAATTTATCTGTTTGGTCATTGTTGTAATATTTTATGGCATTTTTTTTTATCAAATTTTATATTCTACCGGTTTTCCAAGTTTTCTACTCCTTCATGTCTGATGAAGGTTAATCCAGAAAAGCGCTTCACACGCAGTGAAATTTTGCTTTTGTACATTTATTAAAATCATTTCATTATGTGTATCGTGTCTTTTTGGCACATATTCCATATTCTTTCGTTTTTAACACTCCCCCTACCGGCGTCATATTTCAGTCTCTGGTAAAAATTAGTGTAACGAAACAAAACTTAAACTTGATCAGTTTATTATTTACAAAAGTTTTAATAAAAAAAGTGCAGTTAACAAACTTCAGTAATTTCTTAAAATTCAAAGGACCCGTAAAAATGCGCAAACCGGATCAAAACGCGAACTTGATCTGTAACTCGTTATGGTAGACTCACATATCAAAAATCAGTTCATTATCTGCAAGGGTTTAGTACAAAAAGTGCGGAAAACTGAGGCGTGACGGACAGCTAGACGTGCAATTCTATAGTCCCTTTCGACTGTCGCCGATAGGGAACTAAAAACACTAGATATTCTAGACATTGCACCTAATTTTGTGAGGTGGAAGACCAATTCATATGCACATGACCATTATTTTGCGACTCGTAGCCAAAACAAAACAGTTTACCTTTAAAAAGTAAACCAGAGGATCTCTAGGTCTAGATTGTTCTATGTAGGCCTGGTCCGCCTGAGTTCAGACCAAACCATATTTAGAGCGGACCTTGAGTAGACCAGTATCGAAGCAGACCAGATTAGAAAAAGTACCAAATTAAGAATGAACTTTTGAGCAGACTGTGACCCGCCAATCACATATAAATACTACCCACCCCACCCCCCCCCCCCCTCCCACAAAAAAGAAGATAAAAACAACAACCTAAAACAACAAACAAAAACAAAAAATAACTAACAAGATGAAATATTCAAATAGAAAGTGAAGGTACATATCCACATGTATTATTGAAAGTCCAATGGAGATTTATTAAGAGGTTAATTAGGCGTTGTGAATAACAGAGTAAGATATTTATCAGACTAAATTATAGAAATGATAAAGGAGATGCGCATCTACAAAAGGTCACACAGATTGTTTAAATGTTTCATATATACCAATAAAGTGGTTGATATAAAAGTGTAACTCAAAGGTGTCACGGACGTACATTTCAATCACTCATAATTAAGCGAGGGCAAAAAATACAGTTTCCCTTTTACAGGAAATAACAGTACCATAGTAAATTTTCTAACCCGAAATAACAGTACCATACCACATTTACCACGCGAAATAACAGTACAATTTTAAAATTACCCACTGCAACTAATCGTTAAAAATCACAACAAATAATATTGATGTCGATATCAAAACGCATGAGAAAGGAAGAAAAATGATTTTTATGATGTGTTTAATTCATGGTTTAATGCATGGTAATTGTTTTATTTGTTTTTAAGAGACAATCAATCAAATATTTCAGTTCATGTACTAATTTTCCAGCAAGAAATATCATATAAAAGTTTACACGGACATTTTTACTTTTCAATTTTTTAAAGGTTTGACTTGAAATGTTCATAAAAGTAATCTACTTTCCATTTTACAGCTGAGCAATACCGTTTTGCTTCAGAATCTTTAAATTTAAGTGTCGGTAATCAATATAAGAAAACCACGTGATGCACAATTGGGGAAATAACAGTACCCGGCACGGGAAATAACATTTCATAGAGTACCAACATGGCATAGTGTGAGTACCCGTTAAGAAAACAATGTGTATCGCTTGAGTAGCAACACAAACTGTTTAATATATAAAATATAAATGAATTGGATAGTAATGTTATAAATAAGTTAATTTGTTTTAATGTATTGAAGCTGTACAAATTTGACGACTTTTGTATATTCCACGCATCCCCCTTTTCAAAGTCATTTCAAAACTTCCATGCAATTAAAAAGTTTTCTTTTCAAGATTAACAGTGGTCGTTTCAATTAGCCACAACATCTTCATAATTTCAAGGAAAACAGTCGCAAAAATTTAAATCTGAACAATAAATTTTCTCTTTTATCATGGCAATGTCGGATCCGGAGGGGGGGATTATCGGGGTTTTTAATCCCCTTTCTATTGAATAAGTTTGCGAAATTGACCCTGAACCCTCCTCTTGTCCTCGGTAGACTATAAGCGGTAACATCCCCCCCCCCCGCTGTGAATCAATTCTGGATCTGTCCCTGCAACAAAAGCTTTCCTATCCAAATGTTAAAATTAAAAGAAAAACGATGCATGAATTAGAATTTAGATGGAGGTAGTAAGTCTACATTTCAAAATTATGTAAATTATATATCTGTTATTTCTTTTGCGCAATGTTACATATCTATAAAAACCTATCAAACGCACCACTTGCACTTAGTCAAATATAACATTAATTCCCCTGAAATTACTTGACTACGGGCTATTCAAAAGTGTTACACTTTTTTGCCCGTGTACATAGAATTTTTCCAACTAGTTGATTTGGTGTCTTTTAGTATTCGCAATTAGTAAACCGAATGTGTAGGTGGCACCCATGGAAATAAATACACTAGAATTTTTTAACAAAAACAGAGTATCAGTTCCGCTTGGCCTTAACGACGTGTTTGTGTTAAAAATATGAATCTCTATCATTAGGTATGGTGATTTAGATTATATTCATAGAGGCAAAAATATGTCTAGACCTTACCTTTTAAATTACAAGTCGCTTAATCCAACACCTGATTTTTAATCGCATATTGTATAAGAGTGCATCTCACCTTAGCGTCATGTATTTTTAAGGTACTATTTTTAACCTTTATACAGGAGAGTGAAAAAATAGGGCAGATAATTTTTCAACGGTGGAAAACGGACTGATAAGGATTTAAATAAAAATAACTTTCAAGATGATTTTGAAATTATAAATGAAATTGACTCGGACATGACAAATGAGCATTTAAATCGTTCAATTACGAAGGACGATATTTTGAAAGCCGTGAAGAAGGCTCAGAATGGCAAATCACCTGGAGAAGATCAAATCATAAACGAATACATTGTTTCTTCTCTAGATAGAATGATTAATATTTATGTTGATATGTTTAATTTGATTTTTGACTCGGGAATTTTACCCGAAGCTTGGCTGATTGGAAACATTATTCCAATTTATAAACAAAAGGGGGATAAGCTGGAAGCTAAAAATTATAGACCAATAACTCTTTTGTCATGTCTAGGTAAAATTTTTACATCTATTCTCAATGATAGACTTGGTGAATATTTAGAAAACTATGAAATCCTTTGCGAAAACCAGGCTGGCTTTCGAAAGGGATATTCAACAATAGATCATATTTTTGCTTTACATGCACTTTTTGAACTTTTATCTGCAAAGAAGAAAAAGTTACATTGTGCTTTTATCGATTTTGAAAAGGCGTTTGATTTTGTACATAGAAATTCGTTATTTTTTAAACTTGCTTCAAACAATGTAAACGGTAAATTTTTGCGTATAGTTCAGAACATGTATAATGATGCAAAATCTAAGGTTGTATATAATAACGAGAAATCTGATTTATTTGCTTGTGAAATTGGAGTCAGGCAAGGTGAAAACCTATCTCCTATTCCTTTTTCCATATTTTTGAACGATTTGCAAAGTTTTCTGGAAAATTCAAATTTATCAGGAATCCAGTCTCTAAACAGAGATATAGAAATTGAGCTCGAAAAATGTTTTAAAATCTTTATTTTACTATATGCTGACGATACAGTTCTTCTGGCAGATAATAGTAAAGATTTACAAAGTTTGCTTAATCATTTTTCAGATTATTGCAAACAATGGAAACTTAAGATTAATACAAATAAAACAAAGATTTTGATATTTTCAAAAGGAAGATTATCAAACGCAAAGTTTTATATTGAAAATAATGAGATTGAAATCGTTAAAAAATTATAAGTATCTAGGTATATTTTTTTCTAGAAGCGGATCTTTTCTTACAACAAGAAAACACTTAGAAAAACAGGCTTTAAAGGCTATGTATAGTGTTATTAAGAAATGTAGATTTAATAATCTGTCAATACAATGCCAATTAGATATGTTTGACAAAATTGTAGTTCCAATACTCACATATGGATGTGAAGTTTGGGGATTTGAAAATCTTGACGTCATTGAAAGAGTCCATCTTATATTTTGTAAACATATTCTGAGATTGAAAAAATCGACACCGAACTTTTTTGTATACGGTGAGTTGGGCCGATACCCATTATCTATTACAATTAAATTAAAGATGACGCCTCATAAACGGTAAAGAGAACACGATATCTTCCATACTATATAAATTTTTATACATCAATTTTAACAATTATGGGCTTGCTTGTAAATGGATGACATTTATGAAAAACACATTTGATAATTCTGGAATGTCAAACATTTGGCAGGAACAGAATGTTGGAATTGAAAATTGGCTAATTGATAGCATTGAATTAAGATTAAAAGACCAGTTTCTACAAGAATGGTCTTCGCTTGTTAATAATTCGTCAAAAGGACTATGTTATCGACTTTTCAAAAATGAATTAAAGTTTGAACCCTACTTATCATTGTTGAACTACAGTTTTGCAATTACATTTTGTAAATTTAGAACATGTAATCATCACCTACCGATAGAGACGGAAAGATGGCAGAATCTTTCAAGAAATGAAAGATTGTGTCATCTTTGTGGCTCTATTGAAGTTGGTGATGAGTACCATTATATAATGTCTTGTAAGTTTTTCAAGAAAGAGAGACAAAATTTTTTACCACAATATTGTAATAGGAGAAATAATGTTTTAAAATTTGAAAGGTTATTTTCCACAAATAATGTTATAGAATTAGAAAAACTATGTAGATTCATTAAAATTATAAATGTGATAGTCAACCCTCCTGGTTAATTTACTAGTAATTTGTATTTCACACATGTGCACTTTGAATTCTTGTATTATAATTGTTTATTATTTTCTCTGTAACTATGTCATATAGTTTTGTGAGAATAAACTTCATTCATTCGTAACGCAGGAAGAAGCATTGGGATCGTGGTTTTGTTCTCTTCTTTCGGAATTTACCTCGCGGTGTCATTGAGATTGTTTTGTTCTTTTCTTTCGGAAATGGCACACTACATTAACTATAAATGTTGCAACAGTAGGAACCGCTTACCCTTCCGAAGCACATGACTTTAGTTCGCGTTTCTGATTGCTGTTATGTTGTTTTTGCGTGTTTTAGCATAGGTTGTCTGTTTCTTCGTGTTGTTATCTGATTTTGTTTTTGTCCCTTTGGAAACTGGTATCTCTGCTTCTTTTGCATATAAAGAGTCCCTATTCTGTACCAAACGTAGAGCACCAACTCCACCAACAGTGAAAAACAACGGATCGTCGATATTGTGCGTCATTGCCATTTGATTGCTTTTTGTTTATCTTGTCTATTGTTAGATTTAGTTAAGAAAAAAATAAGAAATATAATAATATTTTTTTTCTATTAAGGTTTACATATGCCACAAAGGACCCAAGTTGCAAATGAAACTGTTGGACAATATGACACAAAAGTTGAGTGGTATGAAACGTTTTACGCCAAAGTCTGTTATCCTAGAAAACAACGAAGAACTTCCGGTTGATTCAGTAATATATTGCACAGGTTACAAATATGATTTCTCGTATCTACCTGATGTTACTATAAATATCGGACCGGGCAATATGGTGTGCAACCTCTACAAAAGCATAATGGCGACTGACCACGAAAACCTCTTCTTTATGGGTATTCCGAGGGAGGTTCCGTTCTTCCCATTGGGGGATCACCAGGCTTTGTTTATCATAGCTGTTCTGAATGGAACCGCTCGATTACCAGACAAAAACAAGATGGCCGAAGTAGTTTCAGCTGATGCCGGAAGGAGCATTGGGAAACACACGTGGTGGGATTGGGACTGGGAGCTTTCGGAAATTGCCGGGAACTTTGAACCAATACAGCCGGGTGTAAAGAAAATATGGGACTACAACGTTTCGAGTATTCAGACAGATTTCATCGGCAGTAGAAAATATGTGTATACGCTGACTGGACCAGATTCTTTTATTGTTTATTAACATATAAATCATCATGAAGCAGTTTTATTTATTACATTGTAGTGTAAACTTGCTCTAATAGGTATATTGTATTGTTTGCATGAAAATCCCTATTAATTTTTATAATGTTCACGGTTTCAATATAGAGATCGTCACACGTCTACCTCCGTTTATTATGATTGAAAGGTTGTAAGGAAGTCTTATTGTCTCAATAAAATCAGTGAAATAATTAAATTTTAGGACAACTCTCATTAGACTTGATTCTATTTTCATGATTGCGGTCTAGTTTTTTGATATGTGTTTTTTTTATGTTGCATGGTTTGTTTTGTAATGACTCTACTGATTTTGTCCCGACCTTTTCAGATTAACGACATCCGGGTGCCCAAGGGTACACATTTAATTGCTTCTATAGATGCTGAATAATATGGCAAACTCTGTATCCTATGCTGTATTTACCCGAGAAACCTATATCATACCGAGGGCCAACTTATTTGTACGAATTTGAAGAAATATACCCAGATTATTTCACGACACTTGACGTTATTTCATCCAATTGAATCAATTACTAATTCAGTAAGGTATGATAATAAAACTAATGAGAGGTTACTACACGCAATATGCATATTCAGTCAGGGGCGGATAAAAACAAGGTTGGGTTCCATGTGCATTCATGCCACTGAGGACGATAGAAAAAAGAGGGATCCAGACCAATTATGATAAAAATTTACATCAACAAAAAACCCAGCAAATTTGCTAAAAATCTACACGAAAAACCCCAAAATTTTCAGAGGCAAAGGGTGTCACAACCCCCGGAAAACGCTATTTATTCACTACTAGAAACATGCTTAAAACCAAATTAACCGGGTTAATTGATTATAGGTATTGATGTTTTTTTTCCAAGAGATTTTATATGAGACCTCATGTGCTCATTTCGAATTCAGCTACGTACGTTTAATGGTTTGTCTTTCGTACCAGTTTTTTTGGACGGGTTTGACGTACCAAACAAATTAGCAACATGGCAAACGTGCTGCAAACAATGCAACAAGTGAACTGCTTACTTTTGCTTTGCTGATTTCTGGTTGCCGTTTGGGTGTTGTTTTTTGTAGTTTTATTGTCGATATCTCTTGGATCTAGAAACAATGTAAATAAATTTATGGTTGCTTTACTCAAAAGATTTCAGAATAAGTCAATGATAATTTTTTGTACTAAATAGCTTACCATTAACTGAAAAAAAACCTTTATAATACCTGTATTTCCTTCTGACGTAACATTCAGGTACCAACAATAGCATGACTAAGACTTTTAGTTACACCACGATGCACTACAAAAGGATTGATATAGTCTATAGGTGCCTTCCGTTCCCGTTTATTGGAGCGGCGACTGGTACACATGAATAAGAGCTGTAACAAACAACGGTGAAAAACGAAAAGCCACGACAATCAAAGCAAATTTCTAAAACTCAAAGATAAGAGATGTTAAGTTATGAAGTTAATGTTTTTGGTAACTTTTAACGTTACATCGTCAACTTTTCCTTTTTGTGTGGCAACATCCCATCTGCTCTAGCTTCGTTATTCCGGAGCTTGTGGGACTTCGTCTTACACAAAACTTGCGAACACAAAGTTATGTAGCTCCTCGAACTTAATTTTATGAAAGACGTCATGAGCTCAAAGACAAACATAGGATTTCTATTTCTCAGATGAGAGCAGAGGTTAGTTTGTCATAGGGCTTTGCACTGAAATGACCATTGACAGCGTGCTGTAGCAAGTAGGAACTGCTTACTCTTCCGATTTCACTCTTGTTACGACTTTCGTTCGCGTTATTGATTGCCATTCAGTAGTTTTTTTTGTGTGTTTTTTTATGTTTTGTGTTTCTTTGTGCTGTTCTCGTTCGTGTGTACTGGTATTTTTTTTGCTCTTCCGGACTTTTGACATTGGAATGTCCCCCTTGGTATCTCTTTGCTCCTTCAAGGACCCCCCTTCAAGTGCACAACAGGATATTTCATGACTGTCCTGATAGAGACTCCAGTCCGACACAAAAACTGGTCTCAAAAGGTTTTGTACTTACAGGTAAAAGTGTCTTTACTCAAGTTTTATGGTAGATGTACTATGCTTTAGTCGAATATATGGTATCGAATTCAGTTGAACACATTTCATTTGTTGGTTTCTCATGTATCAGTTTCCGAATTTGAAAAAAAACAAATTATTAGAACCACCGCAGATGTGCTGTTAAACTGCAACAAGGATGAACTGCTGAAACTTCCATTGTTACACAACCTTAATGCACTTTCTTTTTGTTGGGGTTCGAGTTGGTGTAGGCGTTGTTTTTTGCATTTTTATTTTCGATAACTCATGGAGCTAGATTTAGATAAAATTGAAGGAAAGAATTATGAATCTGATAACTAAATTTCATGGTTGCTTCACTCGAAAGATTTCAAAATCGGTGAATCGTTAATACACTTTCGTTTTGTTGGGGTTCGAGTTAATAGTGTAGGCTGTTTTTTTTTGCATTTTTATTTTCGATATCTCCTGGAGCTAGATTTTAATCAAATTGGAGGAAAGAATTATGAATTTGATAAATAAATTTCATGGTTGCTTCACTCGAAAGATTTCAAAATCGGTGAATGACAGCCCAACATAGTCGTTCATAACTGAATAAGCAGCCGTTTAAACATACATAATAATTATCTGACGTAACAGTCAGGTACCAAAAAAAGTATAATATGAATACGACATTTAGTTACACTACGATGCACCCCAAAAGGCGCATGGATGCATGCAGCTTAGAAGTATTTGATAGACCAGCGACAGGTACGTATACAAATGTCATATGAATCAGACTTCTTTAGCAGTTATAACTGCATGTGTGATGCAAAGGTAACTTTTATTTCTTTTTTTAATATTTTTGTTAGTATGTAATGTCAACTTTTGATGGCTTCATTTCAATGACCTGCTCTTTTTGCACTCGGAAGTTATTTTCTCTGTTTAAATCTTAGTTTAATAATTTTTCTTATTAATATGTCAAACTTTATCTTTTTTACGCCTCTTTGCTTAAAAAAGCTTTAAAAAAATAAAATGGCTGAGACTTAAGTTCAAGTATTTAGAACACAACCTTTTTGAACCCTTTGAAGATTAATGTGTCTGGTAATTTTTTTTCAAATTTGACTAGATATAAGGCAAGTCAATTGATCAAATCTTTCAGGTTTCAGCGTTTTTAGACATACAACACTATGACAACGAAGCAGCAGACGAGAGTAGCCGTGATAGGGGCGGGGATAAACGGTATCTGTGCCATGCGCAGACTGTTGGAAGATGGCGAATTCAAGGTCACGTGTTTTGAAAGAAATCATGACGTGGGAGGTATTTGGCTTTACTCGGAAGAAATAATCGTTAATGAGACGGGCAAGACAATCTCCAGTCCGGTATATGCCACACTTCGGTAATATCTATGATAATATCTAAAAGATACAAGTATATGCTTGATGCATGCATGCTTGAAAACGCCATGAATCAAAAGATTGAAAACAGCAACAACAACAACAAAAAATTGAAGGGCATAATGCTTATATAATAAAAAAAAATAGCAGTGTTTATTTGTAAGCTACATATAATTGAAGTTCTTTTAAAAATCTTTTTTTAAGACGGATCAATGCAGAAAACATTGAAATTACACAATATTGAGAATTGCCTAAGGTAAAATTGTTCATATCTTTTTACAAGACGGGGCTTTTTGTGTGCTGAATCTTACAGCATCGGACCTACACCTTAATCACATGCAAGAAATTTAACAGTGAAAACACTTATTTTAAGCTTAGAAAGAAAATAAATACGAAACGACCAACGTTTTTTTTTTATAATGGTTAAATATGAATTTTTACAGGTCTAATGTTCCCAAACAACTTACCATGAGTGAACTAGAAGGTTTTTCCATGGATGGGATCCCACAATTTCCCACTCACCAAGACCTCCTGAAATACATCCATCACATTGCAGAAAAGTTTGATCTAAGGAAAAATATCAAGGTGAATTTCATAGGATGTCTTATCAGCAAAAATGTTTATAAATGCTAGTCTGAAAAAAAAATAAGCAAGAATAAAGTACTATTGAGATCATGTTTTTTCTCTTAATCTTTGCTAGGTAAACCATAATACAATTTATTTGACCTTTGGCATATTTCTTGTCCCCGTACTCCTCGTTTTGCGAAAAAAGAAAGAAAGAGATACTCTCTTTTTAATAATAGATGCAAAAAAAATGCCTTAAATCACAAATACCAAATAAAGGAACAAACAAATAACCGAACCGGAGTTAACAGTCCAAGAAGAAAAGACAAAAAGGCAGAGGTACCAATCGGGCATCCGAATGTCAAAGTCCGAAGAACAGAGACAAAACCAGTAAACACAAACCGGGACAGGACGAAAAAAAAAAGCAGACATCATACAAAAAACGGAAACACAAAAACTACTGAATATCAATTAATAACACGAACTCTAGTTGTAAGGAAAGTAAACTCAGGTGCTCCGGAAGAGTAAGCGGTTTCTACCTGCTATAGCACACCCGTCAATTCATTGTGTAAAACAGGTAATTAAAAGGAAGACAAAAAAAGCAGGCAGTAGGTAGAAGGCAGGCACGGCAAAGACATACAGGCGAAACCGCAATGATCTTGAGTTGGTACAGGCATTTCAAGTCAAGGAAATGGTAGATTAAGGTTTAAATCGTGTTTTATAACGCCTAACAGTTACATCTTATCATTCAAACAAAATAATTTCACTGTGACACAAGATCTAGAGGTATCATGCGAAGGTTTAAATTATATATATTTAGTTTAGGACAGAAGTTAAGACGGTAAAATCTGAAACTATTGAAGAGAAAACGAAATGGAAAGTGGAATATAAAGATCTCCAAACCGAATCCATTCACACAGAATCTTTTGATGCTCTCATCAACAGCAATGGGTGAGTAAAGTCACACAGTGCAATATCTTTTCTGGTTTTTAAGCTTCTTGGTTTTCGTGTCGGACAACTAAAACATAGAAAAGCTCGACAGGGTTGAAAATTGCATAGATATGTTTCTGACTTCAAAATTTACACAAGCTTGTTCTTCATTAGGATATAATACAAGTTTGATAAGAGCCGTTTGATAGATACCAGGGAAAAAGTCACCAAAGGTCATTTTTGCGTGAGAAATCGATCTCTACGCTTTATTTGCTATCACCTCTACTTAATGTACTTAATATATCATATTAATGTTCGTTTATTTTCCAGCAACAGCTATTTTCCAAGTCTAAAATAGATAAGAGAAATCCAGTGTCAAGGCAGTGTATTCAGCAACAGCATACTAGCATACTGAGAATTAAAAAGAACATACAGTACTAAAAGTTATTTGTATTTTCTAAAAAAAAAAATAGCTATTTACCATGATACTAGAACAACCACAGCACACACCCTATTACATGTAACTTATACACCAAAGCCCAATGGATACGGTCAAAATCCATCAATTCTCATTCAGATAACAAAAGAAGATGATACTTCTACATCCGTTGTGTAATCCAGTGAGTGTTGATGCATCATTTTCTTTTGTTATCTAAATGAGAATCGATGGATTTTGACCGTATCCGTCGAGTTTTGATGTATCGTGTAATACGGTGTGCAGCAGTTAATATAGAAATCATAAGAATAACCACGGACACATGGGGTTCACCTCTCATTGCTAATATAATTTTGATCTTTTCAGAAACAGCTACATACCTCGATACCCTCAGATCGAAGGAGAACACCAGTTCGAAGGCACCATCATCCATAGCTGTAAATACAGACATCCTGAGAATTTCCGCGGACAGACAGTGCTAATATTAGGAGCTCACATATCTGGTATAGATATAGCATTTGACATAGCCCCTCATGCTAAACAGGTAAATGAAGATAAGCAAGACTTAATTTTCTCCAGAAAATATTACTTTATTTTGTGCTAACATACAAAATCCAAAGTACCAAAAAGAAGAAAATGAGATGTGGCGTAAGTGTACGTGACACAACCCACATGATCAACATCAATGAAAAAAATCAAATAGAAAAAAAACAGCCGCCTTCAACGAGGCCAGTAAGCGCCGCTTGGCGATTGGCCAAAGGTCGAAATAAAATGCAAACCATTCAAATCGAGACTTAAAATAAGGTATAAAAAAGCGGTTAATCTGGTTGATATGCTTTATACGAATACTTCAACGAATAACTTCTCATTAGCAGCCTTTAAAACAACAAAACATTTGAAGTTCGTAAACCAAACATATTGATAGATTAAAACACGTTCATGTACCCTTACCGTTCGAAAAGGGCAGCAAACTAAGGATTTTGATTATATGCAGTATTAGCATAAAAAATGAAACCTGGTGAAAACGGCTGAATTGGTTACAACCAGATTTACCCTTTCAAAGCATAGCTCATGCATGTATAAATTTGAACTCTGTTCCACATTTTTGATTAATAACTATCTTTGTTATTCTAAATGTTTTAGCCAGCCCCCTTTTGACAAAATATTGTAGCCTTTCTTGTTTTATATTTAGGTTTACATTTGCCATCGAGGGCCAAAGTTGGAAATAGACTTTTTAGATAACATGATACAAAAATCGTCTGGAATAAAACGTTTCACATCTTCTTATGTGGTTCTTGAAAACAACGAGGAACTTTTGGTTGAAACAGTTATCTATTGTACGGGATACAAATATGATTTTTCGTATTTTTCTGGCGTTAATCTTAAAATCGGACCAAACAATATGGTGTGCAACCTCTACAAAAGCATTATGTCGACTGACCACAAAAACCTCTTCTTTATGGGTATACCTAGGGAGGTTCCATTCTTTCCTCTAGGGGATCATCAGGCTTTGTTTATCAAAGCTGTTCTGAATGGCACTGCCCGATTATCAGACAAAAACAAGATGGCCGAAGTCGTTTCCGCTGACGCCGGAAGGAGCATTGGGAAACATACGTGGTGGAATTGGGACAAGGAGCTTTCTGAAATTGCCGGGAACTTTGAACCAATACAGCCGGGTGTAAAGAAAATATGGGACTACAACGTTTCGGGTCTTCAAACGAACTTCCTCGGAAGTAGAAAGTATGAATATTCACTGACTGGACCGGATTCTTTTATTGTCAGCTAATATTATATAGATTTCGTTTGTTTTTGCTTATGTATTTTTCAGGAAAATTTAAAACAATGTATATTATGTAACGATGTTTCCATTAAAAAAAATCCTTGAACCTCGATCCTTTTGGCCAAGTAAACATCGACATTTTCATATTAAAAGAAACAAACAAAAAGAAACCTTTACTGTTTCAACAAGCAAAAGGTCTTTGTCATGAAAATTGCCAAAATTGGTCAAGTTTTATTGAAAGTTTGCCTAGTTTTCAGTAAGTTCTCCTGGTCTGAATAGTATGTTTCAACACGTTCAAACCTTGTGTATTGTTTGTCATGTTATAGGTTATTACGACTGTCATATTAGTCTGTACAGGCAATTTAATTTGATTTAAACATATTTCATTCAGTAAGAAAAGGATTGGATAGCAGGCCAAGGCCTATAAACATCCTCTCCGAAGACAATTTAGAAAAGTTTGCCAGGTACTTGCATGGTTGTAGTTATGTTGCCGAGTTGTCGCCCTGATCTGCCAACCAGGATTAGAAAGTCCAAGGACTTAAATATGATGCATTATGCATTGAATGACAAAATGGGCTGATTTGGTTCAATCCAAGAGCATTGTTTTTTTCAAAAAGGCTGAGTTGGCTCCATCTTTAATGTGTTATTTGCTGAAAGAGTAGAGAAAAATGGCAAAAATAACAGATAAGTTATAATGAAGAAATAATGGTCCTATAAAATATTAAGAATACCGGCTGAAAAATTAAGAGGACACTGCGACAATCGCAAGAAAAGGAAGAAATTAAGTATCAACCATATCTTCATTATAGTGAAATCATATAGAAAACACTATGATGTATCCGTCAAAATTCTCAATTGATCCAAATATCAGCATTCGTTACTCGTCTATGTTTACATTATAAGAGCTTATAAGAGTTTTTTAGCCTGTCAGAATATTTTTTTTACTGCTCAGAGTGCGGAAGAAATATTTATCTTTTAAACACATGGCAGAAATACTTCTAAACATCTGGTGCCAGAATTTTATTTCATCATAAATCAGATCCAGAATATTTTTTTAGGAAAACAACAATACCCCTCTCGCTCAATAAATCCTCTACATGTATTTAAATCTATATGACAACAAATCTTCACATATAAGGAAACTACTGATTCCAATGTTCTTTGATAAGACTGTGGTGTACTAGAAATAAGTACACGTGTATGATTGATAAACAGACCAGTAAAATACAGTCGCCATGGCCTGGTTTGTGGTTCTAATACTTTGTTCTGTCTTCGGAGATTCACTTGCAGCGTACTGTAGCGGAAAGGTAAGAAAAGACAAACTATTATGATGATCTATGTCACGAAATGTAGCGCGATTAGGTAAATATCCAGAATTGCATATGTTGCTGTTTTTCTACAAAGCACGAGTTCAAACAGTTGATTATATAACCGTTTTTTTTTAACTTTGATCTTTGCATTATCCAAAAACTGCTACGATAGCTCAGCAAAACATCTGAATACATCATACATCATCTGCGGACCCTGCTGTTGACTCGCGTCTTATTTTATCATGTTTTATTTTTCAATTAACAGTCATGATATAAAAGGGGGAGTTTGGCGCGACAAAAAAAGACAGGTTTTACCCATCAATTCTTTAGAAATGTCTGTACCAAGTCAGGACCATTGAGGTCTTCAATTATTCCGGTATGTATTCCTTGTTTTGTCTTTTAATTCTCATGTACATTTGAGATTGATCCTCACTATTCTTTAGTTTTGTAATTACCTTTTTTTAGCTCACCTGACCCGAAGGGTCAGGGTCAGGTGAGCTATTGTCATCACTTGGCGTCCGTCGTCCGTCCGTCGTCCGTCGTCCGTCCGTAAACTTTTTAAAACGTTAACTCCTCTGACACCATAAGTCCAATTGCAACCAAACTTGGTATGGTTGTTCATTAGCATTCGGTGCTTAGAACTGATGTGGGGATTTTTGATTCGTCGTAAAACATGGCCGCCATGGCTAAAAATAGAACATAGGGTAAAATGCAGTTTTTTGCAAATAACTCAAAAACGGCTACAGATATCAAAATTCTGGCAGAGGATAAAAGTGATCAGCACCTCAAGATCTACCTACCCTGAAATTTTGAATAAAATCCAACGACCCATGTAGGAGTTATTGCCCTTTTTGTGAATTTTTTGCAAATTTTGCACCTGTTTAGCTCAATATCTTGAAAACTATACTAGATATTTGAGAAATTTAAATTGCATATTGTTAAGCACATCAAGATCTACAAAATATGTAACAGGGTCAACGTTGTAGGACCTTTCCTTTTAGGAGTTATTGCCCTTAGAACGTCAAAATTGAGCATTTTAACAGCATTTCCTCATTACATTGAAAACGTTAACTCCTCTGACACTTTAAGTCCAAATGGAACCAAACTTGGTATAGTTATTTATTAGCATTAGGTGTATAGAACTGATGTGGGGATTTTTGATTGGTCGTAAAACATGGCCGCTGTGGCTAAAAATAGAACATAGAGGTAAATGGCAGTTTTTTGCAAATAACTCTAAAACGGTAACAGATTACAAAATTTTGATTGGGAACAAAAGTGATCAGCACCTCAAGATCTACCAGCTCTGAAATTTTGAAAAAAATCTAACAATCCATGTAGGAGTTATTGCCCTTTTTGTGGATTTTTTGCAAATTTTGCACCTGTTTAGCTCAATATCTTGAAAACTATACTAGATATTTGAGAAATTTAAATTGCATATTGTTGAGCACATCAAGATCTACAAAATATGTAATGGGGTCAACGTTGTAGGACCTTTCCTTTTAGGAGTTATTGCCCTTTGAACGTCAAAATTGAGCATTTTAACAGCATTTCCTCATTACATTGAAAACGTTAACTCCTCTGACACTTTAAGTCCAAATGGAACCAAACTTGGTATAGTTGTTTATTAGCATTAGGTGTATAGAACTGATGTGGGGATTTTTTATTGATCATAAAACATGGCCGCTGTGGCTAAAAATAGAAAATAGGGGTAAATGGCAGTTTTTTGCAAATAACTCTGAAACGGTGACAGATATCAAAATTTTGATTGGGAACAAAAGTGATCAGCACCTCAAGATCTACCAGCTCTGAAATTTTGAAGAAAATCCAACCACCCATGTAGGAGTTATTGCCCTTTTTGTGGATTTTTTTCAAATTTTGCACCTGTTTAGCTCAATATCTTGAAAACTACACAAGATATTTGAGAAATTTAAATTGCATATTGTTAAGCGCATCAAGATCTACAAAATTTGTAACAGGGTCAACGTTGTAGGACCTTTCCTTTGAGGAGTTATTGCCCTTGGAATGTCACAATTGAGCATTTTAACTGCATTTCCTTATATTGAAAATGTTAACTCTTCTGACACTTTAAGTCCAAATGGAACCAAACTTGGTATGATTGTTTATTATTATTAGGTGTATAGAACTGTTGTGGGGATTTTTGATTGGTTGTAAAACATGGCCGCTGTGGCTAAAAATAGAACATTAGGTTAAACTGCATTTTTTTGCAAATAACTCAAAAAGGGTGACAGATTTTTATATTTTGATTGAGAACAAAAGTGATCAGCACCTTTAGATCCACCATATTGACAGATGACCCCCTTATTAATCTTATGACCCTTTCAACGTTAAATAGATTTTGCCTTATAACCTTTACTTCAGGCACATATGTCAGGTGAGCGATTCAGGCTCCTGGGAGCCTCTTGTTTCCATTGCTGGTAATGATCAACGCACAGTGCGTTAAAGAAAAGAGCAAAAATACAAACATGGTTGATCGATCTCAAAATATCGCAGAAGAAGGATTTTTATAGAGAATTAAAGTACCTTGGTATGCAGCAAAATATATTCGTTTTCTGTCTCTAAAGACCTATTACACAATGAATTAGATCAATAGATATCCATTCATGTAGTCATATTAAAAGTCAGGTATGCGGGGCTATTCTTACCTCTTAAAAACTTCATGAAATTAATTCAGTAATGTACATTCATCTTTAGCCAGATCCAAACGCCAAACAGAATCTGAATCCAATATACACAGGTTCTCCATCAAAGCTGAAAACTGTCACCAATGGCGTCCTTTATACAGTAGGGGAACCAGATGTTAGCCAGTTCTATATTGCCCATGTGTACGGTAAGTTTGATTCACTTCGTGTTGAACAATTTGCTTTAATATTTTGTTTTTAAAAGCTTCATTGTAAGGTCACCTTTCCCGGGGCTTTTTCGTCCATCGTACTGCGGTCATAAAAATCACCAGATATATTTTGTACGCAAAAAACCTATATCTCTAACACGACTTTACAAGAAGTCTTCGAGAGATATTTTACTCATTTTTTGACACCAGTTATATACTAACAAACAAAAAACAAAACACATTTCGCCTAAAGGATCATCTTGTATTTCGTACACATAGTTCATGTTGGTTTCGAAGGAGTAAAAATAGAGTATCCGGTGAAACTTAAGAAGCCGACGAAGTTCAGTGGAAAATAACTTATTGTGGTTGTGGTCTAAATTATGGACCTAAACCACTCGACCACTATAAAAGCACGTTTTTTTTCTTTATTTTGCATGAAGATACTCTATATGAGACGGGGAAGGCTCAGTTGATGGGAAGCTTTGCTGTTCATATGATGGATAGCGTCTGGAAGTATCTAGAGGACCAAATTGTGAGCTTTCAATTTATGTAAAGACCCCTTGTTAAATCATTTAAATTGTTATCCTATTTTGTCTAAAGGTACTCCATATGAGATGGGGAAAGCTCACGGCCAGTTGATGGGAAGTCTGGCTGTAAACATGATGGATAGCGTCTGGAAATATCTAGAGGACCAAGTTGTAAGATTTAAATCTAACAATTTAGATAGTTTATTTATATTTATGGTGTCGTATAGGACTTGGAACAACAAAATTCCAAACGTAGGTTTGCCAAATACCAGAAGACTTTCAAAACTTCTTTGACACAAACTAATATAACTTGTTATAAAACATTTGAGATCAATTTTACTAAACTGAAATTTTTGCAACATGGTCATAAAAAATTAAACACTATGTCACATATTGCAGGAGGAATTTATTTTTGTCATTTATTCTTTATAGGTAGGTGCAATCAATAGTACGGTATCTATATTCAAGCCATGGTTTCTGAAAGACGTTGCTGATTTTGGGTAAGGCAGGAAAAAAAGGAAAAAGATATAACGACGTTCATATTTTCTGTACTTACGAGTGAAAGACGGGTGCATAAAATATTGGTTGTGAGCAGGGCGGAATCAGAACTTTTTAAATATAGGGGTAAAGAATCATTATATACAGTCCACTCAAGACGAAAAAAGGGGGAGGGTGTTCAAGGACAAGATCTGCACTTCGCTCTTCCAAGATAAAATGCTGTAATCACTTTTTATCTACCGCCCAGTCTCTTGAGTGGTCTTCAATAATATAATCTTTAGCTTTAGCACTTTCGAAGACTCCGATCTTTATGAAATAAAATCCAGTAAACACGGTAAATCTGGTTGAAATCTTCCTCTTCAAATTGATATTTTTATCAATATGCTGTGGTTCCATTATTATTCGTGGAACATCATTCTTTTGTGGTTTTCAAGAGCGGCCTTGACCCACGAAATTTGATATCCCACGAAAAGAAAATCTTATATTGATCTGTAGGCTGTAGACTTCAGAACCACGAATTTCACTGACTCTTTTTCGTCTAACCACGAAAACCGGTACCAACAAAAATAAAGGAAACCACATTATACAGTTTTCTAGATAATAGAACTTAATGAAAATGGCGATGTTAACAGACACAATTTTTACCTAGCATCATATATAATTGTGCACTTAGCACAAAACATTAGCATAAACGAGGGTATGGATGGGGTGTCTCCATTCTTTATTTTTTCAAATGTTCGCCCTTTATTTTCTATTCTTTACATTTTTAGTCTCTTTTCTCATTATTCGTTATACTTTAAGGGCCATTATTCTCTTTTCTTCATTTTCGGGGCCTTTATTCATTACCTGTTAATTGTTTTGTCCATTTTTCACTATTCTTTGAACACCGTTCACACCCTCATATACCTTATATTTTTTGCAGATTGGATGCTGCACTAGACCTAGAGTTAAGAATAACAACACCCTATACTAAAACGGACTTTATGGATGAAGCCCGAGGCCTTGCAGATGGATCAGGTGCCGATTTAAAGGTAAGGGGCAAACCTCAAACGCTCGAAAAGTGGTTTCTAATTGCAGTGCACTAAGATCAAAAGGTAGAGGCTAGCAGATGGATGGGGCGCTGATTTGAAGGTACGTAGACTGTTATCCCATTTCTGTGGCTGATCTAGAAATGTTTGAAAGGGGGGTTTCACCTATACAGATTGCCCTGAAATCAAATGGTAGAGCTCCAGATATAATTTCTTGGCTTTTTTGGGTGTAATTTTGCAATAAAGATATATATCTTTTTTTATAGGATCATTATTTTCAACTGTTAATTTTTGGAACATTAAGCTCAATCACACTAACCGCATCCTCGTCATTGCCAATATTCAAAATCAGTCATGAATTTCGACTTAATGATCCGAAGTTCTTGTTTAATTTTAAATAATAAACTTGGCTTGAAAAATATTTTTGAGTCTACTTAAATGGTTTGAAATGTTGACATAATGACTAGTCTGCATTTCTGTACCCAAACCAAACTTAATTGACCATGCCATTCATGTTTTTAAAAAGTGTGGGATACGATTCAAAGAAATAAAGAGGTAACCTCGTCCTTGATCCCGGTCCCTTTTCTATGATAAATTTTTTTGGCAAGTATTTTATAAGCGGTACAAAGAAATAAAAAGTTCGTTGGGGTTCACAAACTATTATGCACATAGAGACTCAGAAACCATTTCATAATAATAATTTATTCCTAATATATACATAATTACATTAGCTTCAAGTACATACGCATTTTCCATATCTAATCTATCCTATGTACATTCATAATGATATTTATTTACATGTTACATTTTATTTTGGCTCTTCCTAAAAATTAAATTTCAATGTTATTGATAAATCAAACCATTCATTTGAAACTTAACAATATGTTAATATAACATAATACTAGGGTCGATTTTTAAAATATGTCTAAAAGTCCCCGGTTTTGAAGTAGCTCAGGACATAATGATTATAAAATTCGTCAAAGTCGAAAATGGTCGAATATTTAAAACAGGAAGTAAGTGTGCGACAGACCTGTATACCTAATATCAAGATGCTGCGATTAGTAATTTCTGAGAAAAAAACCTTTTTTACCACCCGCCGCCCCGCAGCACTTCTAATTCATTACCCGGCTTTTTCACTCCGTTAAATCCAGTCAATAAAAGTAGGTGGTACATTTAGATGTGAAATAGTTATTATCTTAAAATACCCACCATCTGCATAAATGAGAATTATATAGCTTCGTACTTAAATGCTTGTCTCAGACAAAACCATGCAATTTCTTCCAGAAAGCAAGGATTTGTGTTTAGTTAAGCTGATTTTGCCAAGAAGTGCGGTATACTTTAGGTCGGCCATCTTGAATTTTCCGAAAAAAAATATTGTGCCAAAAGAAGTTTCTAAGGAAAAGCTTTCAGTTGCACCATCCCTTTTATAGATATGAAGTTTTGCTTCTGGACAATTATTAGGATTTTGCATGGTTTTCGCTGAGACAAGCACTTATAAATATTCAGGAATGTGTCTATGGTTCACGGTATACTGAATGCTTAATATTTTCAATTCAAAAGAAATATTATAAAAGTTTATCTTCAAATTACTTGCATTGGTGAAAATTCCCCAAAAAGATTGATCTAAAACCTCAAAGTTTTCAATGCATAACGACGTTTTTCTCCGGCGGTCCAGGACTTTGATTTCACACGGAAGTGACGTAAATCAGCAGAATGATCGGAATGAAGCATTGGCGTGTAACTCATTGGCTCACACATCTCCTGAAAAAAAATTCAAATATCAGACTGTAGGTAATATGTAGTTAATGGGAAAATGAGGGCTCTAAAATTTTGTCGTTCAATAATAAAAACTTTGAATATACTTAAGTTAACCAAACATAATCTTCACTTCCCAATGGTAACATACAATATACAAATCCCTATCTTACGGATGTTATGATACTATCATTGGAAATAAATAGGTTTCAAATTAAAAGCCTAGAATGAAAAGGTAAAAGATAAATGTATAAAATAAGCAAAAAATTGTAGGTTTTCAATAATTAACGTTATTTTTTTTTGGGGGGGGGGGGGGCTGTTTTCTCGGACTTATTCATAGGTTTAGCATTAGCACTATATAGTTGTTAAAATCCATGACAGAACTTTGTTTCGATCAAACTTTGTGAATCATTTGCTTTTGATATATTTAAGACATTTATCAAAGGAAAATAGTGGCTTCGTGGGCAAAAAACCACTTTATTTTGACGTTAAAACCTGAGGATTCCGAACAAAAATGTCAAAAATTCCTAAAACAGACTAGTGATAATCCTTTAAGATGAGTATTAGCGGATCGTTTAAAATATTAAACTTTCTGAACATTTGAAGCGAAGCCAGCTTAAAAGATCTTGCTGAATTGAGATTTGAAAAGTTATTCTGTATAAAGAAGCAGAGGTACCAATTGGGCATCCGAATGTCAAAGTCCGAAAGGGCAGAGGCAAAACCAGAACAAGGACAAGAACAGGACGAAAAAAACAGACAACATATAAAACATGGAAACACAAAAAACTACTTATTATCAATAAACAATGCGAACTCTAGTCGTAATGAGAGTGAACTCAGGTTCTCCGGAAGAGTAAGCGGTTCAATCCTGCTATAGCACACCCGTCGTGCAGCCAATTTCCAATTCAGTGTGTGAAATCCGGTAAAGGAAGACAATACAAAACCCATGACATACCAACATCTGCACTCATCTGAGAGATAGAAATCCCATATTTGTCTATGATTTCATGATGTCTACCGTAAAATTTCTTGTGTGAATAGTAAGCAAATGTTTTGTTTAAAATGCATTAACTTGAAATGACTTGCGTGTAATTCAAGTTTTTGAATAAAGTCTACATAAAACAAACCTTGTAATTTTCATAGAAGTTTTTATATCCTCCGTGTAGAATATACAACTCTGGGTAGTTAAGGGCTGGGTAATGCTCCTTATTCTGTTCACGATCTTTTTGTCTTAAAAACCGACATCTGAAATTTAGATTTAAAACTGAATAAGAAAGGATATGTACCGAAACAGGAAGCCCTCCTTGCAACGACTTTTCGTGTTCTTTTTCCGAACAAAAATATCCCCCTTTTCTTTCTTTTCGATAAACAAAATGATTATTAAAAATGTGAAAAAACAACAACAACAAAACAGAGGACGACTAAAATTTATAGATGGTCATGAAAGCAAAACAAACAAATCTTCCATGTTTATGCTTTTGTATATGTGTATTATTTATTGTGACTAAATTTATTAGTAACTTTGCTAAGAATGTATCCAGCTGTCCTTTACTTAGAATCAGTAAATAGTTCAGTTTATATGATTCTCAACATGTGTGACTATACAAGTTGTTTTGAGCATGAAATATTTACTTTGAACATTGTCTACTAAAAAATGGAACTTTTTCAGGAACTTACAATGATGTTCCTCAACATTTGAAGGAACTTCCCAACACAAAACGTTCACACTTGGGTTATTTCTGCAGTTCAGAGTACATATGACTATAAATATTTATCAACACCATACATTTTTAATGCACATTATTAAAAGACAACAACTTACAGTTTGGGTGCTCTTTCCGATGAAAATTCACAGTGAAAGACAATTATATTACGTTCTTCCCCAACTTCCGGTGTCTTTTGTGACGTCAGAAGTTCTAGTATACTCTCATGGGTGTAAAAGTTGAGTGCTCCCTAAAGAAAAATGTAAGATACTTAAAGATAAAATTCTCTTTTTTGTGGACTGTTCACGTAAGGTTATGGTTAAAAGTACATATTACATTGAAGAAACAAATCAGATTCCAGCTGTTGACATAGGTTGCGCTGATGTGAAATATATATTCATCCGTAATGCAAAAGTATCGAAATTCTAAAACTTGTCATTATCTTCAGTGAAATAATTAGGAGCTTACATACAATAATTTTTTCTCAATTTTATTCCTAATTAGCGAAACAATACTTCAGAACTTTATATTAATAAAATACTAGGAAAAACCCGCGAATTCGCGGGAAAATCAATCGTTGGTTGCTTTTAAAAAATATTACACAATAAAACATTGCATTTGCGTGACCTTATTATTTTTCATTTTCAGATAAGAATAAACTGTTTAGTCTCGGGCGCCAAATGCCCACTCGGACACTTCCTATCGCTTTTTAGTATGACCGCTGGAGTGTAATTCCGGAACGATGACGGCTATACCGTTTCCGGATCAATTAATTAGGTTAATTAGCAAACTGCAGACATAATTGCATATGTGTTAATGAAATTTTTAAAGGGCACAACCATCCCCTATTTTTGATATATGAAGCTTAGTCGTAGCATTTGTTGTTTAGGCTGCAACCCGGCTAACAAAAAACGCTTCGTTATTTTAGTAGTATAGATACTCTTGTTCCTTTATGACCCTTTATACCTGAATATGGCCGCCTAGGTATTCATAAGGGTATCTACAGTCAATAATTTGAAATCCACCAATCACTCCCTCGTATTTTCCTTTTAAAATCTCCATCATCTGAAATTAGAATGATTATAAAGAGATATTTCTAATGAGTTCAATATGAAAATTGGCTAAATGAAAATTGGTAATGGTACTGATATAGACTTCATGGGGTGGATCCAGGATTTTGGTTTAAGGGGTGTGAAATGAATTCGTTGTTCTCAGCCGAGCGGAGCGCGAAAAAGAGTTTTTTACGTAGATATTGTGCAAAAAAAAAAATTTTCCTTGGATCTACGCCTGGACTTTTAAGTTTATCGAATTTAAGAATTACATTCTCGTTTTCGTGAGTAATCTATTATAGAACTTACCGTCGACGGTGCAATACATTTAAGGTCCGGATGTTGTCCTTTTATAGTGGGCAAACAATACATCCGGGAACCGTCCGCTATCAGGTCTTGACTTTCGCTCAGTCTCGAAACAATAGTCTCTATGCCCTCGTTCTGACTTGGGGACGATACAGTTTGTGGCGAAGACTCTTCATCAGGGCGATTCTTTTGTAGACGACATATGTCAGACTGAAATTCCATTGGACTGTGTTCGCTAAGTCGACATAGAGATGATTTATGCATTCGTAAAGGACTGTTGACTCTGCATGGTTGGTCCTGAAAAGAAGACTTCGTTATCAATTTCTTTTCCATTGGTTTTCTAAAAGAATTTTCAAAACCTTGGCAAAAGACAATCTTGCTGGTCAAATATTATTGCTGTTTTAGTCTATTTGAAAAAAAAAACAAGGTTGTTTAGAAACTGAACTTGAATGACACGACACTACTTTCATACAACTTGAAGATGAACTAAAAAATCTGTCTTTGAGCCACGGATGGCTCGCTTGCTCTTGAAATATCATGGATACACAACATGTAGAACCCCTTAACCAAGAAAATATTTGAAATTGTTCGTGGTTAAAGCATAGGTCGCGGATACCTTATTTCTAGTGGGAGTTTTAAGAAAAATCAACCAAGAACTTAAACAAAGTGTTACGGACGTACGGTCTGACAAGGGCAAAACTATATGTCCAACCAACATACTTGGACGGGCACTAAAACGTACTGCATGGTCGAATATATTTAATTACTTGTACGATTTTTCAAGATACAGAAGCTTTCAGAAAACAACCTACCCCGAAAGAAAATGACCTCTTGAATGAACCATCATCGCATCTTGGCATTTTAGCTGTAGGTGTCGATTCTTCATCTAGCGGACGTTTGTGGTGCAACAGGGAGTTTTTCCCGCCACTTCTTCTTCGTGGTCGTCGTATCTAAAAAAAAGAAGCAATTAAATTGAACGGTTGTGATAGGATGAGCACCCCATTACAGCAAGAAGCAGGCCGTACAGATTTTTTTTACAGAGGCATTTACATAAAAAAATAGGGGATGCAAATGGAGTTGCAGTGTAAGAAATAAAAAAAATCCTTTGGAATTTTTAAGTATTTCTCCGAAAGTGGATTGAAAATGCACCTCAAGCATCCCCCGAGTCTACGGGTTTGGACAGAAACGGCTGTAGTCAAATACATGTAAACATATATCAAAGATATTGAAATCGCAATTGTCCTGACTTTCAGCATAAAGGAAATATTAGATAATATAAAATGTTACCTGAAAGCATATATCTGGCGTCAGTGAGTCTGAAGGGTTGTCAGAACACAAAGCTGAAAATCTTGGTACAGGCATATCGTCTGGCAACTGAAATAGAAAATTACAAGAACAGAGTTAACGGCGAACAAGACAAAGCGTCAACTGGGAAATGTGTTGATGAGCCACAGATATTTCGCCCGTTCCTGAAATATCATTGACTAACATGTACACCCGAGATGTGGGCCTTAATCAAGAACTTCATTAGTTATTTGCGGAACTTACTTTCTTGAACTCCATCCCTATGCCGGAGTCTTCATCTTCTGTTGTTTCAGCTTTAGAAAACAAGTTCTTCTTCATCTCTGGTGTAATAATACTAAGAACTTCATCCATCCCATCTTTTGTCGGGGTACTGCTGCTGTCAAGAGTACCAGAAAACCTGCAAAAAATGAAGACAAATGTAAATGTCACAGCATCCTTAGAGTGTACTTTTCACTCAAACAAAACAATTTATTCTTCATCTCCGGTGTGATGATAATAGTAATCTCATCTTCAGTGTTAACATATTTATTTAACCTGGATTTGGAAAAAACAAACTATATGCTTATGTGAATTCAGTTTGCGAGCGTGGCCTTCGTATCGGCTTCCATTGAGCCTACTCTTATCGAACTCTACAAAGGAATCTTTAACGTGCACGGGGCATTGATCTCCCTATAAACAGGACAACCTTTCGTTGTCCCTTCATAAGGACTAACTTCGCTCTTTGAGACCATCCCCGAAAATGGTGTGAACGGAGTCGAAAAATTTTAACATATTAAAGCCTCTTTGTTCAATAAGATAAGAACAGGTTCAATTCGGGCCTCTACAAAGGCCGAGCTTGTAAACTTCAAGCTGGAGAGGGATTCCTATAAGCATCAAGCAATGGCATATAGATTCTACAACAAGATCGAGTTGATGATAGACAAAAAAACAAAAACAAAAAGCAAATAAAACAAAACAAAACAAAATAAAGACCACCAGATGGAGACATTATACCACTTGTTTACTGTTTGTCATGCTACCTATACGGAACTCCATGTAAAAGAAACATACATACGTAATATTAATTATAAGTAGATTTTGTCATTTACTCAGCTTTGTGAGGATTGGCATATATATTTGTGACTATACTAAAATTGTAATCGTAAATCTTAGGACCATTCTTGTGAGACTTTAGAATATTTTATGCCAAAGTGAGCTTAAGAAGCTTTGATTGATTAATTGTTGTTTGAACAATATTTCAGTAAATCAAGAAAAGAACAAATTGAAACAACAAATTGATGCAAAATTGCAAATATTGTCATGTTTTCATAAACCGCATACTTACAATTTTAGGCTTGCCATTGTGTCTTACGGTGTTTACGTTGTTGGTCCTTTCTGTTAGATATGTGTATAGTTATCTTTAATATATCTTTTTATGGAGGTCATGTTTATAAACACAAAATTCTAATCATGGAGATTGTTTATTTCCGGGCACTGAGCTGCTCAATCGATTAGTCTCAATCGTGAACTCATGAACACTCATCACTCGTACTGAAAAATAACAAATCAATTACGGTTAATAGGTGTGATTAGAAATGATTTAGTGACTTTACTAATTATTCATATTTACATTTGAATATTATAATTCCTAGACCAGAAAGACTGTAAATGTTGCAACATCCTTGAAGATGAATTTCACCTTTTCCTTAATTGTACATATAATGATAATCTACTGCAATATTAAAGAATATTATATTATTTTTTTTAAATTAAGAGACAAATGATGTTTTGTTCTTACGAAAAAGGAGTCAAAATAATTTTGCTGAAAAATTTGAATCTTGAATTAAAACAAATGAATATTTAGCGATTTTCTTTTCTTTTACAGAAAATCTTAAGGATTCACATGATCGGTGAACTAACGCAAGTATTTTATATAAATTTTGAATTAATTTTTTTATAAGCTAGATATAAGAAGTAATATCCGTGTAAGGAAATGTACTTAAACGGACAAAAAAAGTTCAAAAGTCCTCATTTTCCCATCCCACCTTCTTGATGTGATACACACATGAAGTACAAACACATTTATAGCAATCCAACATCAGCACAATACAAAATTGCAAAATGATTGAAAATGCGTCTGATATTCGTTTTGTCGATTAAAAACTCAAATCAAAATTTGAAAAGAAATTTGAAGACATGATTCTAGAGATTACGTTGAATCTGCGTCAACTATGTCATTGTGATGAGCACCAACATGCTACCTATCATATACTAATTGATATCAGAAAGAAGCGAACGATTACCAATCGAATAGACGCAAAAAACAAAACCGCTGTCCAATCAGCATCGTGAACGCATTGTGACGAGATTGGACCGGTATGTAAGCAGTTCCTGCTTGTTACTATACATCCATAGCATTGCCAAGGATCAATTAAGCACATGACATTTCATTACTTTTGTTTCTCATACAGGAAGGGTGACTGCTCTATGTTCGGAGCGTGGGGTAGGAGTGTTCCTGTCGCCGGTTCATTGCTTCAGTTAAGAGCTTTGGATTGGAGCGTTGATGGCAAGTATTGTTGTTACATATGTTTTTCAAAAAGCCGAAGTACAAAACTATAAGTTTTTTTTCGGTCGGAAATTTGACTTAGGACATGGAGAATGAAATTCTGGAATGAGTTTTTGGTCGGACAGATCAAAATAATTTTATTTCTATTTATTTGGAAAAGTTTGAAAGAATAATATTTTGATTTTTTTTTTGCCTAGCAGACAAAGTACTTGAGGTTTTCAATTTTTCGTTTTTTTCCATTGTAGTGTTGTTCTGGTCTCAGTGTATTATTTTGAATATTTCTTCAGTATGTTTTCTTTGGAATATTTTTTGAATAGTAAAAAGTAAATTTCCATTTATATGTTTTTAGGTCCCTTCAAAGATTTCCCACAGGTAACGGTGTACCACCCAAAGGAAGGCAATGGGCATGCGTTCGCTAATTTTGGATGGACCGGATGGATCGGTTCTATCACAGGTACATGGGAGGGGGCAGAACTAGATTTAGACACGGCCATTTGGCTATTAAGGGGAGGGGTGGCATGCGTTTTCTAAAACGCTAACTTTGGATGGACCGGCTGGATCGGCTCAATCACAGGTAAATAAAAACATAAGGCGGGGAAGCTCATGCCTCAACTACAGGTGGATTTAAGACTCGGGCCTTTTGGTAATTGGGGGGTAGAGAGTGGCTAGCGTTCCCTAACTCGCTTACTTCAGTTTGATCAGACGGATTCGCGAATGATCACGGGCATATTTGAACAAAGGCCATTTTATTTTTTTATGGGAAAAGGGGGGGGGGGCTGTAGAGGGGGATACGTGCGTTCGCTAAGTTGGACGGGGTGAATTAATGGGGGGAGGGGTGATGGGGACATGCTGTTGGGTAAAGTGGTTTTGCACAAAAATATCGACTGTGTCCCACGCACGTTCCGTCTATGAATTGGACACCGTATAGATGAAGATAGAAACAGAAGACAAAAATCCCAGAGTGAACCAAACAAAATTTATGCACTGATTTTAAAACTTACCTCAACCCTTGTTACATGTTATGTGTTACTACTGGATCCTAGCGTCGCAATGGAAGAAGAAAGTGTGGCACAATAAAATCTGGTTTAACCCACATTTTCATTGATATGCCTGTACAAAATCACGACCATTGCCATCTTAGGCTTGAATTTCTCCGGATATATTTGTATACTGTACTGTATATATACAATACATCTATATAGAGACAGAAAAGAAATGAATTATCTTTCTTAAACAAGAATGTTTTGTCTTTTCTTCTTTGACATTCGAGATTGATCCTCCCAAATTCGGTTGTTTTGCAAAGGTCGGTGGTTTCCTTCACCATTAAAACTGACCGCTCTACATGGCCCAGGTGCGTCGATAAAGGGCATTAAACAGCAACACACACACACTCGGTTGTTTTGCATATAATTAATTTTTCAGGTTTTGGAGTCGGACTATAATTAGCTACGAAGATTTGTACTGAGAGAAGTAATTATTTTATGACATACATTTAAAGGTATGAGTTCTAAGCGAATGGCGATTTCTGAGATTGGCGTTTCATTTCCGGACGAAACCTTTGGGAAGGAATCTAGATTAGGTGTTCCCTTTACCGTAAGTTCTCGCATATAGATATTCAAAAAATGACGTGGACGGGAGTCTCGATTTGGTGTTCCCTTCACTGTAAGTTCTCGCATATGATATTCAAAAAATGACGTTTTTCTGTTTATAAAAATAAGGCATGAGTTCTAAGAAAATGGCTATTTCTGAAATTGGTGTGTCTTGGCCTGATGACACTTTTGGACGGGAAGTCTCGATTTGGTGTTCCCTTCACCGTATAAGTTAAACATTTTTACCAATGAATATAGTATATTGAAAAGGCTTTGCTTATAGTCGTTGTTAAGATGTTATTATCCGGGGTAATTATGTAATGTATGTCTATGTTGTGGAGTCTATTTGTTTTGCCTGTAGTTCTTTTAGGGAGTAAAGATCTATATTCTAGTCTCCATTTTTATTTTTTTTAAACCCAGCTTTAATGTTAACATTTTTATATATATTCTACTTCAAACGAATATGCTAGACATAAGACTGCATGCATTTTAGGGAAATAATAAATGTCAAGTTTAGCCGGGAAAGGACTAAATAGTTTGGTCAAGTGGTATTACACAATAAACCAATATCATATCGGGTTACAAACGAGTCTCGCTTGTCACGTAAACTTCCAAACGTTTGTCATGATATGAATGGTTTCCTCTGGGTACTCCGGTTGCCTCCATTTATATTAAACGTATAGTCTAGATATGCGTAGAAATGGGTGTTATACCCTACAATTATTCACCCACTCTCCACAACAGTGTAGTTTTGTGTAAATACCTGACCCAAAGATCACAATGGAAGGGTGAGGTTTGGCGAGCCTTAAAACCTGGTTTGTCGCACTATTTCTTTAGAAATGCCTGTACCAAGTCAGGACCATTGCGGTCTTCAATTTTCCGGTATGTTTTGCTTGTTTTGTCTTTTGCCATGGACATTTGAGATTGATCCTCAAAGTTCGGTAGTTTTGTTACTACTTTTATCTCAAATAGTTACGATTGAGTTAATAATGCATTTTCATACTTTTTCACAGTATCTTCTTCGCGATATTCTACAGTACGACAACTCCATAAACGATTCTATAAATAGAATAACAACAGCACACAGGACATGTGACCTTATTCTCGGCGTGGGAGATGGAAAGGTACGAGTTGTTGCCCTTGTCTAACAATACATGTATTCAGATTATACTACAAGAATGTAAACTACATGTCCATAATATTGAATTTCGCAATTTTTAATCGTTTTATTATGTGTATGCTAGGCAAATTGGATTTTTGAAATTATACAGACTGGCATACAAGTATTTGTAATTTGTCCGTATACTAGTATATTTTTCATGACATAAAAGTCAAGGTTACTTCAAATATTCATCTTCTGTTTCAACAGCCGAGGAAACTTCCAAGGAAATTACAAAATTTTACGCCTAACATGCTCAGCATATGTAGCAAAGCCAAGCACATTTGAGACCAGTAAAAACTTTCGAAAAAAAACCTTTGTTTATCAATTTTATTCTTTCGTTTAGGTAGGAGAGTTCCGGGGCGTTCAATACTCGGCTTCAGTTGCTAACTTTATTGACGATACACACTTAAAACCAGTGGCAACGTGGCATCCTCAAATTAAGGATGTTGTCTATTGGGGTATGTTATGAAGTTGAAGAAAAAAATCATGTTATCCTTTAATCTATCAGTTGGGATCCAGAAATTTTAAAAGGACGCGTAAGGGTTAACTCAAAAGGGGGTTCTATGCAAATTCTTAGGCCTAAAATTGCCGAAATGTGCACTAAAAATACGAAAAGATGGCCACGACCCTTATAGAAATAACAAAATGATGGTATTAAAAACACAAATTAGACACCTAGAAAATCTATGCTCTAATTTTTCATTTCACTATATACCCAAGGTTCCAAATGTCCACTGAGACCTTACGGTTTTTTCTTTTCTATACAAAGTCAGGTTTCAGGACCATTGCAATTGTTCATTACTATGATGTCTAAGATATATTTTGCATCTTACCTGTCGCGGCTTTTGGTAAAACTAAATGGTCCCGCTTTTTGAATAAAACTTTCCGAAGTTCACTCAATTTGACCTGGAAACGTTTCACTTACGACATATATATATATATATATTTCAGGAATGGATTGGCTTTGTCCTGGATTCAGTCAAACTCTTTCCAAACAGCTGAATAAGCATTATGGGAATATAACAGTTGAAAACGTCATCCGTGACGTCACATCGATAACGCAAACAGGAAATCTTCACATCGCAATTTACGATCTGACCAATAACATCGCTTTCCTTGCAAATGCTAGGAGATCAAACGGAACTGGTCCGATGTTTGCGTATGAAAGGTGACGTTTCTTTAAAAATCAATAGTTATAATCCGAACCAAAAAAAACTTGGCCAAACATCATCCGAAAGGACAAAGACAAAAACAGTCAAAACTAATGAGAACAACACAAAGACGACCAGCAACACGAACTCAATTCGTAACGAGATTGAACTCGGGTGCATCGGAAGGGTAAGGGTAAAAATGTACTGTCATGTGCTAACATACTACTGGCAACTCGACGAGTGTGTTGCCATGGATAGAGGTTATGAAAGTATGATGCATACATATTCTACCGCTTTAGGAGTTTTCTTCTCCTAGCGTGTCTGATGAAGGTTAATTCAGAAAAGCGCTTCACACGCAGTGAAATTTTGCTGTTGTACATTTATCAAAACCATTTCAATATGGGGATCGTGTCTTTCGGGCACATATTCCATATTCTTTCGTTTTTAGCCGAGTTGCAACGAAGTTGAACTCGGCTATTGTTATGATGACGGCGTGCGGGCGTCAACGATTGGTTTCCGGACCATAACTCAGAATGTTGTGAACCGATTTTAATGAAACTTTAGAATATTGTTACAAACTATAAGAGGAGGAACCCTATTGATTTAAGGATAGATCCGTTTAAGGTCAAGGTCACAGCGACAGAAAAATGTTATAAAATTTCTTGAATTAGTGGTTTCCTGACCATAACTCAAAAAGTTTTGAACCGATTATATTGACACTTTGGGATATTGTTACATACTATAAGCGGAGGAATCCTGTAGATTTGGGATAATTCCGTTCAAAGTCAAGGTCACAGCGATAGAAAAACGTTTGAAAATTTCTTGAATTAGTGGTTTCTGGACCATAACTCA
Source organism: Arcuatula senhousia (assembly GCA_963971305.1). Taxonomy (NCBI): domain Eukaryota; kingdom Metazoa; phylum Mollusca; class Bivalvia; order Mytilida; family Mytilidae; genus Arcuatula; species Arcuatula senhousia. The sequence continues at coordinate 8,190,298 of OZ020317.1, read as the reverse complement.
AAATTTTTTGAATCGATTATATTGAAACTTTAGGATATTGTTACATTCCATAAGAGAATGAACTTTATTGATTTTAGGCTACATCCGTTTTAGGTCAAGGTCACAGTGACATGAAACATTAGAAAATTTCTTGAATTAGTAGTTTCCGGACCATAACTCAAAAGTTCTCAACATATTTTAATGAAACTTTGGTATATTGTTACTTATCATAAGGGGAGGAATCTTATTGCCTTTTGGATAATTTCATTGATGGTCAAGGTTGGCGAATAGGCCCGCAGCAGAGCCTAGCTTGTCGTAGGAGGCGACTAAGGGTCTTGGGATTCTGATGTCGGGTCAGTGCTCAGCCCTCAGAGCGACCAAGTGTGTACCCTAGGTGGCTGAATAGGGTGGCCCTCGTCCGCGGGGGTTGTCAGGTCTATAATACGGAAACCCTGACCGCTGACCATAGTGGGCCAACGTGTGTGGAGAGTGCCACGCTCCATGCACGTAAGAGACCCATTTGTGGACCGCCAAGTAGTGCACCACATAGGCTAAATTTTCCGCCCCTACCCACTTCTCCCCTTTTCCTGTGTTTCTTTCAAAATTTTCCGGTCCTTTGTTTCCCACCCCACCCCATATTTCATTTATCATCATCATTTCATGTTCATTTTATCATTCTTTTCATGTTCATCGCCTGCAAATAACCTATATAGCCTTGCACGGGCGTAAAACACCAACTCACTCACTCACTCATTGTCTCCAGATTACATGTAATGCCTGTAATAACCAATTATGTTAAATTTTAAAATGAAGACAAGGAAGGTTTTGGTTAATAAAATACGGCAACTCGGCTTTTGCACCCGTGTGCATATTGATTTTTGATATATATGCATTAGGGTTCGTTAGATTGTAGCTTAGTCAGCTTCAAGGTTCAATGATAGCGGAAAGAGACATTTTGTGCCATGTCTTTGAACATATTCTTGTTTACTTTATTATCTTTCAGGCCTTTTGTCAGGATGAACATGGCAGAGTTATTTGCTGAGCCACATCCTCAAGGAAACACAAGTCAGAAATAAATAAAGTACTCCTGAATTATTCTTGTTTTTCCGTTTTCCCCCCTAAAAATTAACATTAAACCAAGCTACAAATTACCCCCCTAAACCCTCCCCCCCCAAAATAAAACAACAAAAAAAACAAAAACAAAAACATAAAAAAACAACAACAAAAAATTAGCAGCCAACCAACCAAAAAACAAAACAAACCAATAATCTAACAATTAACAAGCACAGCTAATTGATTCAGCTATAAGTTACTTGATATTTGTTGGTAAATTTATACGGAAATAAAATACAGGTCAGCCAAACCAGAGGTGCGCACTACGTAGCATGAAAAAATAACATCTCTCTTTAAATAAACAGGAACAACAACAAACAAAACAAAATATCAAGCAAACAAAGAACAAAGCACACAAACCAAAGATAAAAAACAAACAAAATCGAAAAATTTGATGGTACACGTAGATTTCTGATTGTTAAAGGAATATCTCATCCTGACTTTTATAGCAATGTAGTTTATAAAGCACAAAAATTCAAAAACAACCTTATGGAAATTAAAAACTGGCTTAAAAACCTTTTGAAAAAAGGATACGAATTCAATGTTTTAGTAAAATCTTTGCATTTGGTATGTTTTGGCAGAAATATTGATAGCTTGATAGTAACTTAAAACGTTAAATTTTCACTTTGTATCCACTGTATTATTTATAAGCACCACAGCGATCAAGTATGTCGGTTCTGTATGGTGATACAACTCTTATATAATCATTCATTGTTTTGACGTGGGGTGTCGGATTTAGAACTGATGTATTTGATTCTTTTACATTAATCGATAAATGTTTCTTAGCTAGTTGTCAGTAACTTCGAGTGTTCTCAAGAGAGTTCCTCCTTGTCTTGTTGTTTTCGTACAGTATTTTGTCTTAGGTTCTCTCTTGTTGAATTGAACTTTTGTCGATTGAGTTTTACAGTGTGTTTTATATGTAGCTTTGTGCAAGCTTATCAATAGGGGGAAGGTTGGATAAAAAAAACTAGTTTAACCCCGCCACATTTTATATGTGCCTGTCCTAAGCCAGGAAACTTTGTCAAAGCCTTTGTTTGTCCTTGTCATTCTATGTTAACTGTTTTATGTCAAAAATTGAGTCTTTCGTTGATGATTTAGGGATTGGTTTTGATACTTTTGTATTGTATTATAAGTCTTGGGCCAATGTAAGACGGTAAGCAGTGACCTATGGTCATGTTGAAGACTGCTTGCTGTTTTCCGTTGTGATTTTTTGAATTGCTGTTTGTTTATGTTTGTTGTGTCGCGTACACTTATTCCACATCTCAATATCGTAAACATTTAAACAACCAAAAAATATAGATCATCCCAAGCTTTCCAAAACCTGTACATTGTAATTTTATGTATGCGTATGTGTGTGTGTGTTTAACGCCCTTTTCGACACACCTGGGCCATATATGGCGGTTAGTTTGAATGGTGGAGGAAACCAGAGTACCCAGAGGAAACCACCGTATTGTAATTTTACAAGCGAGTATTAGTATGGAACGCCAGGACTGCCTTAAGTGTGAATAAGTCATTATACGCAGTGGTTACAGCATTATATGCAGTGGTCACGACATTATATGCAGTGGTCACGACATTATATGCAGTGGTCACCACATTATATGCAGTGGTCACGACATTATATGCAGTGGTTACGACATTATGTGCAGTGGTCATCACATTATATGCAGTGGTCACGACATTATATGCAGTGGTTACGACATTATGTGCAGTGGTCATCACATTATATGCAGTGGTCATAACATTATATGCAGTAGTCACGATATCAGATGCAGTGGTCACGACATTATATGCAGTGGTCACCACATTATATGCAGTGGTCATCACATTATATGCAGTGGTTACGACATTATATGCAGTGGTTACGACATTATGTGCAGTGGTCATCACATTATATGCAGTGGTCATAACATTATATGCAGTGGTTACGACATTATATGCAGTGGTTACGACATTATATGCAGTAGTCACCACATTATATGCAGTGGTCATCACATTACAATGCAGTGTTTTCGGCAAAGTGAAGGTGATTCTGAGAAAATGTGATGATGCTGATCAAAGAATGTGATGATGATGATAGTTGATGGTGATGGTGGTGATGAAATGTCCGATTCGGAAAATTCCGTAAATCTTATATTTTCACATAAATCTTAAATTAAAGCGAGAGTATTGTCGTCTATCTAGGGGTAAACTGTTTTAAGGATTTTTAATGAAAGTTTTGGCAAACAATATTTTTTTTCTCGACAATATGGGATGGGTTGTTTTTGCAAGAGACGCGGTCTTTTCTTTTTCTTCCGAAAATTCTTATAGAATATTCAAAAGTATGACAACCGATGCACTTTTAAAGGTGGCAAACAGTAATTACGTTTAAAACAATGCCATACACTTTATGAAGCATTTGTTATAGCTTTTTATCACGACCGTCAGTCGGTTTAAAATAACCATTTAACATGCGGCTTTAATTTAAAAAATGTTGGTTGATTAGTCGGAGATGCGTACGTTAAGAGTATCTTCGTTCAGCATGGCTAAAATACCTAGAATATAACATTTTGAATAAAATGCGAAAAAGTTAAAACAAAAGTCAATTTTCTTGATATTATTTAATTTGTTAATTATCATTTCCCGATTTCTAAAAATTGCTGAAACATCGAGCTTGAATATTAAGTCTTATATTTTCTCCTTTGTTTTTATTGTCTCGCCTGCGACGAATAGTCGCAGATGGCGAGACATATGTATTACTTTCCGGCGGCTGCGTCGTAAACTTTTTGTAAGACTTTTGTGGACAATGATTGAATTGCTTGAAAAGTATAATAGCTAGGCATCTGATATTTGGTATACAGACAGTTCAGGTTATGGTCTACGCAACTATTACCATGCCGTGTGACCCTGACCCCATTTTTACGCTCCAGTGACTTTGTGAACTTAAGTCTTTTTTAAGGCCGTAAACTTTTTTAAAGACATTTTTGGACATGATTACCTAGAAAAGTATAATAGCTTAGTCTAAGGCATCTGATATTGGGTATACAGACAGTTGAGGTTATGGTCTATGCAACTGTACCGATGCTGCATGACCCTGACCCCATTTTCACGTTATAGTGACTCTGTGAACTTAGGTCTTTTGGTCCAAACTTTTTTGTAAGACTTTTGTGTACGATGAATTGCTGGAAAAGTATAATAGCTATGCATCTGATATTGGGTATACAGACAGTTCAGGTTAATTATTTTTTATGTAACTGTCACTATGCAATGTGACCATGACCCCTTATTTAGGCTCAAGTGACTCTGTGAACTTAGGCCTTTTTTCAGGCAGAAAACTATTTTGTAATACTTGTGTGGACAATGAATTGCTTGAAAAGTATTATGCTGGTCATCTGATATTGGGTATACAGAGACTTTTTGTGTTTATATCAAGAAATGAAAGCTAAGGAAGATGATTTTACGTCCATTCTACCTTTCAGCCTCCAAACGCAGATTTCGTCATTTTCCAAAGTTATAAGTTTCATGTGAAAAATCCGGACGCAGGGGATACATGTTTTGAGGTAGGAATTGTAATGCATAAATTTATCACAAGTTGAATTTGCTTAGGTTATACCTAATATAAAAGAGCAAATTTTTCTTTGGAAGGAATCGCATATACAAAGACATGGTACAATCGAAGAAATTATATGTAGTTCTATATATAACAGATAATAATGAAATAACGCCTTGACAAAAAGGATAAACAAGCATGTTTTATAAATCTTGTGAGAACATTTCAAATAAATAAAAACTGTTTGAGGCTATAGACTATTTAAGTACTATTCCACATAAGGATCAGGCAGGGGGTGGCACATCGATAATTTCCAATTTCAGATTTTGGGGAATAGATGCATTCATTTTACCATAAAAACAAACCCAATGCAGTTTTTACATCTTACTATGTATTTGGTGCCTGGATATTTTTTGACTGGTTATATAGGAAAAAAATATGGCGGGAAATTTTCCCGTACTTTTCACTATTCAATGTAACTAAATTTTGACTGGTAATATCTTCTAAACCCAAGATAGAATGAAAAAATTAGTGGTCAAAACAAAGTTTACTGGGGTTGCTTTACCTAATTCTGTTGAAATTTTTTTGTGTATTTATTATCGATGTGCCACCGTATTAATGGTATCTGCCTGATTCTTAGAAAAAGTAGTACTTAAATTTTCGTACACTGGGTCTCAATCAGGAAAAAAATGTCCCCGATTTTTTTAGGGGCGTGTTTTACGTAACGCCATTATCTTTACTTTGCAGTTAATGAAAATATTCAAAATTTTATTCTTTAATTACGCTGTGGTTCCTTTAAAAAAAAAACAGTTTAAATTTTGATGCTGTGTATATTTCAACAGAAATTATGGACGAAATAGGTGTCAAAATCGGGGAAAATCTGCAGTTTTACGTAACGCCATCTTCCGAGCGTCATAAATTTGAATAATATGTAAAGTTTTCATTGCAAATTGCATGCAATTTTGTTTCTTTGATATCTTTAATCAAGATAAAGTGGTGTTGCTATATTTTATATATTATTTCCTCAAATGATTTTTAACCGAAAGACGTTAACAAAAATACAAAAGAATAATTTCATTTCTTAAGTAATTTGCCGATTTTTGTGTCCTTCTTAGCGTAGAACGGGTGTTTAGTGATTGTGCCCGCAGGCGAGACATACTTTTAGAGGCCACACTTGTTTATTGTTACACAAGGAACGTGTCCATGAAACACGGATGCCCTCGCTGGCCCCATAGAGGAAGTAGAAGTCCGACAGGTCTGAAAGTCGCTTATATTAGGACGTAGTTTGTCATAATAAGCCTTCCTACCAAGTTTCGATTCATTCTAAGAAAAGCTTGACGCAAGTCAATTTTATATCGGTCCAGCCATAAACAGAAAGTAGCGGTCGGACAGGTATGAAAACGCAAAAAAACACCTACGTATTAATTTAGCTAATAAATTATTATTCACAGCGTATTATTTCCTTTTCTGTTTTACAAACGAAAACAAAAGAAAACTGAGAAATATGTAAACGTATTCATTCTTAAAAATTTGCAAAGCAAACGCATCCATGTTTTGGTGTTTTCGAAAATGATAGGAATAATACAAAAACTTAAAGTAATCTGTTATTTGAGTTTCTGTTACGCATGCATCATACATATGATAAAAATGCAATTTTTAATTTTCATACTTTTCGGTGTATTTCAGCGTATTCATATGGGGGGGGGGGGGGGGGGTTTCATATGGTTGTATACGCTCAAGTAATCGATTGTGTTTTAAAAAGTGTCATAAACGCAGATGCGTGTCATATGGATACGAGGACTTTCTAACTGTAGAAATCCAATAATTGACCATTTAAAATTTAAGGTAGAAATAAAACGCAAAACTCGCATTGTGTCCTATAGTTTTTTTTTTGGGGGGGGCGACCAGAATCATAGTTGTTGCAAGCAATTCTTATTTTCATCATATCTCCAGGATGAATAATGCCTAAATTGATAAAATCAGGTCGGTCTAAATTGCTAATGACATCTGGTGTTTTCTTTTCTTTGGCAAAATTGTCAATGAAACTCCCCAAATTGTTTGACTTCAATATCATCTCCATTTTTAGTTTTGCGGTGTTAGCAGAATATATGTAATCGTTTAAAATAAATCCGCCTCTTTATGGAGCTAACCGACAATTTTATTCCAACCTTCACTATCACGTACCATCACCATCACATTCTGTGATCACCACCATCACGATCAACGATCAAAATCATTACATTTTCTCAGCATCACCTTCACTTTGCCGAAACCACTGCATATAATATCATGACATATAACGCTGTTACCACTGTATATAATGTGGTGACCACTGCATATAATGTGGTGACCACTGCATATAATATTATGACCACTGCATATAATATCGTGACTACTGCATATAATGTTATGACCACTGCATATAATATTATGACCACTGCATATAATATCGTGACTACTGCATATGATATCGTGCCCACTGCACATAATGTCGTGACCACTGCACATAATGTCGTGACCACTGCATATAATGTGATGACCACTGCACATAATGTCGTGACCACTGCACATAATGTGATGACCACTGCATATAATGTTATGACCACTGCAGATAATGTGATGACCACTGCATATAATGTCGTGACCACTGCACATAATGTCGTGACCACTGCACATAATGTCGTGACCACTGCATATAATGTGATGACCACTGCACATAATGTCGTGACCACTGCACATAATGTGATGACCACTGCACATAATGTCGTAACCACTGCACATAATGTCGTGACCGCTGCATATAATGTGGTGACCACTGCACATAATGTCGTGACCACTGCATATAATGCTGTAACCACTGCGTATAATGACTTATTTACACTTAAGGCAGTCCTGGCGTTCCATAGTATAGTATACTAGCATTTTAATATAGAGGTCATTTTTGAGTAACAGTATACGATATTGAGATGTGGAATAAGTGTACGCAACACAACAAACATAAACAAACAGCAATTCAAAAAATCACAACGGAAAACAGCAAGCAGTCTTCAACATGACCATAGGTCACTGCTTACCGTCTTGCATTGGCCCAAGACTTATAATACAATACAAAAGTATCAAAACCAATCCCTAAATCATCAACGAAAGACTCAATTCTTGACATAAAACAGTTAACATAGAATGACAAGGACAAACAAAGGCTTTGGCAAAGTTTCCTGGCTTAGGACAGGCACATATAAAATGTGGCGGGGTTAATCGAAATTCGAAGTGTTTGAATATGCATCATATCGTGTAAAGATAAAAACCTATCATTCGATTTACTTTTACATCAATTAATATTCAAAAGAAACCTACAGACATCAAATAACCAGAAAAAAACCATCACATCTATATAAACAGTTGTTACCAGAAGAAAACACAGATGCTGTAAGGGTTCGGTATGAACTCCAGGCTTCCTAGATAAAAGAGGAGTATTGAATTTTATTTGAATTGAATTATACCAGCTTTTATGCACAGGAACGCACTGAATAAATACTGAGACAAGGAATACTAGAATTCGATGTGATATCGTCACATTACAATGATAACATATGTCGCCCATATAACATACAAAGACAAAATTGTTGTCGCATAATTTGATGTTATTGATATCTTTTAATGTATATTTTCAATCAAATATTACAATTAAGGTCCTTATAAAGGATTAAACTTGTAATTCACTGAATAGATTGAAACTTAACCAGTAGTTTTTGGTTGTCATTCTATTTCGACTGAAGGGAAGAAAAAACATGGAAAATTCGTACGAGGACCGATATTTTACGAAACGAATTTTCTGTTTAAGGTGACATTACCCTCAGTGTGTGCCTCGGAGTAACACGATCATGGTACTTTATAAATCATTTGAAATGTACAGAGCCATGCCCGGATAATGATTTTAGAGTAATAAGCTGGTTCCCTACACCACGTACGATTCTGCCACGTTCTTCATTGATCAGAAACAGTACAAATTATTATTACTGGAATATTTTTGGGACGTTTTAAATTCTTGAAAATTTTGAAGGGAAAGTGTTCATTTTTTTTTTACTATCAGACGGCACTAAGGATTTTATTTTTTTAGCCGAGTTTTCCTTTTACAACCTTTCAGATATTGTAATTTTTCTACATAAAAACATCGAAAAGCATGCAAAGACAAAACCTCAAACTGCATTAAGACAACCAGAAGATAAAGGGTTTATTAGGACTGATGCACATTTGATGCACTTTGAACCGAATTCACAGCTTGTGACCATTTGGATTTGAGAACAACCTTGACTGTTTTTAGAAAGCTTGATTTTGGTACATAAGACAGGAACGATGTAAGGTGCCATTTTTTAATTATCAAAAAAGCGGAAGATAGACACCAACCTTTGCCGTGGATCAACAGTTAACCAAAATATGTTTTCAAGAGCCTGAAAGACCAACGCATGAGGACTTACTGGTTTATGTTATGTTCAAAAATAGTATGGAATATTAAACAACGCTAAAGTTTTAGCCGCTAATTTTGAATGAGAATCTTGAGTCTCTATTCGATTTTAATCTCTCTGAAAGATTAATCAATTTAATAATTAAAATCGCCTCATCCATTAAATGCTTCTTATCAAGATGTTGTTGAAATATTATTTTCTTCTTTGTGTTATATCCTTTCAACTTTCCGATTCCAACCCAGATTTTTATACTTCTGTGTACTCGCTCTCTCAACTGTCAAAAGAAGAGATCAGGCTCACTAACGGACTAAAACGATTTATCCAAGGCATGAAAGAGAGGGAGGAAGGAATAGACGAACATGTTATGAGGTAAGTTTCTCCACTAAAGGATTAAAGAATGCCGTTTGTTTATGAAGTGGGATGGCAGTTTTCGGCTGACTAAATGACGGAAAGCCAAATTTTAAACTCCCACATTTTCCCGAATAATGATATTTCAAAACTAATTGGGTCAGAAAAGAATTTACAGATTAAAGTGTAGAATATAAAAAATAAATAAATGTTAAATGGTTTTTGGCACTAATACGCTTCCGTAACTATGAATAAAATACTAGTTTTTTGTGGAGAATATTTGATTATTTTCAAATTAAAATTTCAAAATGTTGTTCGTTTTTTTTTATGTTTTGTATTTTTCGTGGTGTTCTTGTTCGTGTTTACCTTGTTTTGTTGTTGACCTTTTGAACTTTTGACAATAGTATGCCCCTTTGGTGCCTCTTTGGTTTTTTTTTTTATAATGTTGGATTATAATTCCCGCCTTTCGAGAAAACGGGGGGGGGGGGAGTATAAGATTTTGGTTTCCGTAATTTCGTCCGCCAAAAATGGGTTCCTGGAAAGGGGTGTTACTTTCACTAAAAATGCAAGTAAGGGTCCTCGAGCACAACTGTTGTTTAATTCTATTGTATTCAATGATTTTAAAATTATCTTTTTATTACCTTTGTCGTATATTTTGCATTGTCTTTTTTTTTTAAATTACAGCTGTGTTCTTCTAAAAATTGCATTAGAGTGGATCCACATATTAGTATGGCACCAGTCATTAAAATATCGATAAAAGCACTCTTATTCTATACATATGCATGTCATTTTTATGCCCTGATGACGACATGTCGGGGGCATTAAGTTTTACTCATGTCCGCCCGTCCGTACGTACGTCCGTCCGTACGTCAATATGAATTTCCGTCAAGCTTTTATCAGAAATCGTTCAAAAGAATGATTTGAAACTTGGTAGGATGGCTTAGTATGGCAACTTGTACGTCCTTAGCGATTTTCAGACCTGTCAGACATCTGCTTCCTGTTTGGGACTTTGGCCGAGTGAAAATATGTGAACATGACAATGAAAATTTAGCTTTTCTCAGGAACCGTACATGAGAATAATTTGAAACTTAATAGGTTGGTTCAGTATGACAAATTATACGTCCTAAGCGATTTTCAGACCTGTCGGACATCTATTTCCCGTTTGGGTATTTCCAATGTGAAAATATGTGAACTTGACTGTGAAAATTTCCGTCAAGTTTTTCTCAGTGACCGTACACAAGAATGATTTGAAACTTGGTAGGATGGTTCATCATGACAAAGTGTATATATGTTCTTAGCAACTTTCAGACCTGTCGGACTTTTAGTTCCTGTTAAGGGCCAGCTGGGGCATCTGTGTCCCATGGACACATTCCTTCTTTATTTTATCCAGATTTTGGAAAACACAACCTTGAGTTTCTATTTTTCGGCCCTGTTTTGGGAAGAAGCACTTTTGTTATATTTCTATCACAGATGTTCTAAGCAATCACCCAAACCAAGAATTTTTGGATCCACCCAATAACCATGCCTGTTTTTCTGTTTCGTTACAGGTTGTACGAAAGGATAGAAAAAGAAGTATCAGAATACCAACCTAAAGAGATTGACAATCCGATTGATGCCTTCCATCTACTGAAACGATTTTCTGATGTCTGGGATGTCATCGTGGAAACGACATTATGTTCCGGATGTTTTCTTGATCATGCTGCAACAGGTATTATAGAAAATAATCAAAGTACGGAACGAACTGGTGGTCGGAATAATCTACAAATTTTAAAGATTGTTTATGTAACTCCAAGTATTTAAGGGTACAGATGTACGGCCTAGAAATTTTATGCCCACCCCATAAGTTGAGTAAATTTGTCATCTACAAAAGGCACTAAGGGCAGTCATTATGGATATGCTCTACACCGATTTCGTGGTTGAGTGCAATTCATGGCCACCTTGAGCCTATCATAGAATTTCTACCACCTGCATCAAAGAATACATTCCTTGATTTGAACCTAATAGTTGTAGTCCCCATTGCAGCCAACACCTAGGCGGGTGGCCGGGTAAGATTGGACTAAGGCCACCACCACGGGCTATATTCTGCATTTTTATATCTCTAGATTTAAACATAACCATTGGAGTCACCAGTCAGCGCCTGGGCGGATGACCTGGTAAGAATGAACTAAAGGCCATCACCAAAGCTATATTCGTTCCGTCCATGTAATTTTTACTTTTAGATTTAAACCTAACAGTTGGAGTCACCAGTCAGCGCCTAGGCGGATGACCTGGTAAGAATGAACTAAAGGCCATCACCAAAGCTATATTCGTTCCGTCCATGTAATTTTTACTTTTAGATTTAAACCTAACAGTTGGAGTCACCAGTCATCGTCTAGGTGGGTGGCCGGGTAAGAATGAACTAAAGGCCATCACCAAAGCTATATTCGTTCCGTCCATGTAATTTTTACTTTTAGATTTAAACCTAACAGTTGGAGTCACCAGTCATCGTCTAGGTGGGTGGCCGGGTAAGAATGAACTATAGGCAATCACCAAAGCTATATTCCTTCCGTCCATGTAATTTTTACTTTTAGATTTAAACCTAACAGTTGGAGTCACGAGTCACCGTCTGGGTGGGTGGCCGGGTAAGAATGAACTAAAAGCCATCACCAAAGCTATATTCCTTCGGTCCATGTAATTTTTACTTTTAGATTTAAACCTAACAGTTGGAGTCACCAATCACCGCCTGGGAGGGTGGCCGGGTAAGAATGAACTTAAGGCCATCACCAAAGCTATATTCCGTCCATGTAATTTTTACTTTTAGATTTGAACCTAATAGTTGGAGTCACCAGCCAACACATAGGCGGTTGGCCGGATAAGATTGAACTAAAGGCCACCACCACGTGCTATATTCTGCATTTTTATATCTTTAGATTAAGCATAACATTTGGAGTCACCAGTCAGCGCCTAGGCGGATGGCCTGCTAAGAATGAACTATAGGCCATCACCAAAGCTATATTCCGTCCATGTAATTTTTACTTTTAGATTTAAACCTAACAGTTGGAGTCACCAGCAGTCGTCTAAGCGGGTGGCCGGGTAAAAATGAACTATAGGCCATCACCAAAGCTATATTCCGTCCATGTAATTTTTACTTCTAGATTTAAACCTAACAGTCGGAGTCACCAGTCAGCGCCTAGGCGGGTGGCCGGGTAAGAATGAACTTAAGGCCATCACCAAAGCTATATTCAGACTATACAGCATGTACCGGTTTGACGTTAAAGATTTTATCAACGGTAAAATATTAGAAGTAAGTATTACATCCCAGAGGGTGGTAAAGGGGGGCCCTGACACGAAAACACGTGCTTAAAAATTGCCGAAAACGAAAAACGAGTTACAAAAATCGCTATTAAGAATCACGGCAAAATGAATTTGAATAATTGTGAAATTCAATCGAATCCTTTTGATTTTTAAAGTTTTTGAGAATATAAACTTATTTCAACACGTTCAAGATTTTGAAGCAAAAAAGATGATCACGCACGGAACATGGGGCTAAAATATAGGCAAAACGGAGCACGTACAACCATGTCAAGACGAAAACACGGAAAATAAAAGCGTAGATAACGTTGCACGAAAATAAACCTTTACCACCCCCATCCTACCCTTCCTAAGCACCTGTGTACTAGGTAATATTGCTCACTTTTGCAAAAAGCAAAGAAGTACCAATGGGGCATCCGAATGTCAAAAGTCCGAAAGGGCAAAGACAAAACCAGTAAACACGAACGAGAACAGGACGAAGAAACAGACAACTGTCAAACAACCGAATAGCTATAAACATCGCAAATTCAAGTCGTAACGAGAATGAACTCAGGTACTCCGGAAGCGTAAGCAGATCCTGCTTCCACTAGCACACCAGCATTAATTTGGTGTAAGCATGATAACTAGCGGTGACTAATCAATATCTCCTGTTTTTATTTAATTTAATTTGTCTTTGAGAATCGGATCTCCCCATGCACACACAATCAAATAGAATAGAAGCATGAGAAGATGACTATCTTAAGACCCCCCAACATTGCTGATTCGTACAAAGCCAAAAAATCGCAATGGTCCTGATTAATGGTTAAATAAAGTTGATATAAGTTAATCAAATAGAATAGAATAGAATAAAAAGCTGCCCAAAGACCCATAAACATTTTTGTTGGTACAAAGCCGAACAAATTGCAATGGTCCTGACATGTTGATAATGGGCGAAAGTAAAAGTTGAAATGGAGAGTTTGGCCTAAAGTCCCTTTTCGGTAAGTGAATCAGAAAATTTTTACACGCAAAGGAAAATATTTTTTCCTTTTTAAAGTTTTTCTATTATCTTAAGCAACAGTGTGCGTTTCTGAATTATTTTCCTTTTTAGCTATAGGCACAGAATAATCTTCCAGCCAAATGTTTACCGATACCTTGTTAGTCACCTGGTCGAAGGCCATGTGAGCTTATGCCATCACTATGCGTCCGTCGTCGTCTGTAAACAATTTCAAAAATCTTATTCTCTGAAACAACGTAACCTATTTGACTGAAACTTATTATGAATGATATATGACATGTTGGCTACAAATGATTCTCATTTTAAATTGATCAAATAACAAACAAACATGGCCGGCGTTGCTAAAAATATAACAGGGCGGTAAAATAGCAGCTTTGTGCAAATAACTCAAAAACGGTGACAGATATCAAAATTCTGGTTAGGTAAAAGTAGTCAGCACGTCAAGATCTATCAACCCTGAAATTTTAAAGAAATTCCAACAAACCGTATGGGAGTTATTGCCCCTTTTCTTATTTTTTTCTGATTTTTTCAACTTATTTTGTCTTATATCTCAAGAACTATATAAGATATTGAAGCAATTTCAATTGCATATTGTTCGGCTAATTAAGCTCTAAAAATTGTTTATAGGTCGAAATTGTCAGATGACCCTTTATAGGAGTTACGGCCCCTCAAACGCCAAAAATAATGGTTTATGAACTATAGAAGAAAGAGAAAAGGTTTTGCTTGCTTATATGTTAAGCTAATTGAGATCTTCAAAATTGTACATTAGGTTGAATTTTTTTTAAATGACTTGTTATAGGGGTTATGTCCCCTTAAAACGTCAATAATAGTGGTTTTAGCCTTATCATTGTGAACGTTAGTAGATAGAGAAAACGTTTTGCTTGCTTAAATGTTTAGCTAATTGAGCTCTACAAAATTGTCCATAAGGTTGAAATTGACAGATGACCCCATTTAGGAGTTATTGCCCCCTAAATTAGCTTTTTATCATGTATTTTGCCTATTGAATGAAACTATTGCAAATAGGGAAAAGCTGTTGCTTGTTTGAATGTTCAGCTAATTGAGATCTATCATCTACAAAATTGTCCATTAGGCCTTAATTATCAGATGACCTTTATAGGAGTTATGGTCCAAAAAGTAGATTGTACGTGATATTTCAATTGTGTTTCATAGAAGATTGTGCCACTCATTTGCTTTCTTAAATGCTTACATGTAGCTTAATAGAGCTTCCCAATGGTTTCATTGCCATGATGGGGTGTTGGCAAAGTGAAATATGGTTACATTAAGTCATTGAAACCAGGTGAGCGATTCAGGCTCCTGGGAGCCACTTGTTTAAATAGCTATCGCGTTAAATCAATCCTGATATACAGTTTCAGACAGTTCCTTTGTCGGTGACAGATGTTCGGTACATATCTGATCGAGCCGAGGACGAGGGTTATATGTCAACATCCGTTCATTTTCTAGAGGCTCTTCTTGATCATGTGAGTGGTGGAACACTACTGAGCATGCATGATCAGGTATCAGAATCGTCAGCTGCAAGATTCGTTGCTTCAGCATATTCCAGGGTAGGTACTACAATGTGGTGGTAATATCAAAAAGTAGAAAAAAAACAACTTTGTAAACTAAAATGAAAAATCTGAGTATAAAGTAGAAAATTCGAAATAAAGCAAATGGACATAACTAACACAGCATCCTTTCAAAAATTGATAACAAAATACAGTATTACCTTAAGGGCATCCGAATCCCGATCGCGAAGTCATAAAAAAAACAAATAAACCCAGGAGACACTGAATTAAGGAAGCAAGTATGTGAATGGGACAACTACATGTCGTAAATCCGAAAAAGCAAGCACAAAATTGGTACGCATTAACAAATCTTCACAACAAACACGCTACAATCAAACCGAAATTAACCAGGTAATTTCAAGTCGAAACGAAAATAAAAACAGGTTCTCCGGAAGAGTAAGCACAACGAAACTAAAAAAACATAACACACAACCAAATAAACGAAATTATACATTTTGGATAAAGCTAAAAAATGAAAATTTGAATCCGAAGAACTAATGTAGATGTCGAAACAGAGGTCTATCTTAGTTTTTTTTATTGATTTAGAATGATATGCCATGGAAATCGGTGAAGATATTAGAAGAATATGTAAAACGAGGTAATTGACTAATTGTAAAATTGTTCTAGCTAAAGTTAAATTCAAGGCATTTCTACCACTTATTAACATTGGTAACTCTTAATGTTTCAAAATTTCAATCAGAATTCTTTTACATGACAAATTAAACATTTTTTTTCATTCCGAGTACGGACACTCTGTTGTCGCACAGTTTGTTTATTACAGAACCACAAAACAAGAAGTTGTTACAGGATTACGAGTATTTCAAGGCCAGAGCTTCTAGTATACCTGACGACGAGCGTAAAATCGCCCTAGAAAATGACGTCATCGAAACCAACGTGGTTGTTGAAGGGAGTGACGTAGAATACGAAGATGGCGTCATTTCTAAATATAGAAAGCTGTGTCGTGGTCAAGTTAAGGTAATTTATCAAGGAGTTTTAAACTTTGTCTGGTTTTGAGACACCCCTTCTGCCAGTCCACGGGTATAAAAGAATCCTTGCCTTTTTTGTTTCTTATCTCATAATTGCAATCCTCAAAGGCTGATGCAATTAATGAAAGTTTACACAAAGGAATGTACATTTTTGAGTGATATGGATGAGTGTTGTGATACTATACAATGTATTGAATATTACACAGGGGAAAATTTCCCATTAGTACATAATAGGTATCTCTAAAGTAAACTTTCTTGCTCGTTGTGTCGTTTTCACTTTTAATCCCTTTTAATTAGTGTTGTTTTGAAGCTCATTACATTTATTACTTAACCCTCTAGCTGCCGAGCCTGATTCATCTTTGTATTTGACATGCCGGGAAATACCACAAATTCATAAGAAAATATCATTTTTATTAAAACAAATAAATACTTCTCAACAGTGCTATAATATGAAAGATACAACTTCGAATAACATTTTCCAGACTTCATAACATCTGCCAACTGTACAACGTAACAATAAAACGACGTCACAATAACGACGTGAATAAGATTTCGCGGAATCGCGCACTTGTTCTAATTACGACGTCGGCATGAAAGGTAGTACTCCACAATTAATTTATTTAGCTAATTTTTGCATGTGCTCGACGTTGACTATTTTGTCCCGGGTTCTTGTAATCGCTTTAACTGCTATTTGCACTTTAAACTAGGTGGTGTTCCAAACTCCGGGTATGTTTAGTCGTGTTTAGTGCCGTATTTGGTTTCTTTGTTGTACTCGTTGCCCCTAGCAACTCTTAACATTTGTCAAAAATTTGGGGACAAAAATACGCAAAAATCGGGGTTTTGTCCTTTTTTTGAACGTTGCCAGTAGTCGAGCTTTCGGTTCAGGTGAAACGTAACATGTATGAAATGAAAGCCCGAAAACAATCCTTTCTTTTAAGACCAAATAAACCTATCCGACTTCGGCTCTTTTTTCCGCTAAAATTGTTCAAACTTAAAAATCTAAAAATAGCACATTTAAATTTAAGCCCATCCGCTGGTCACCATGCACACCCGGAAGCGACGCTTTATGATCATTGGTATTGATTTTTTCGAAATTATTCTTTAAAACAATAACCGTGGATCGTAATTTTTATATAACGGGTCCAGATTTTTTATTTGTCTTGTTTTAAGACCAAAACGAGTCAATATTTTCATTTAACAAAAAAGTTCACAGGGGCCACATACGAAAACAATACTGTGAAAAAATCCTAATTGTGGAGTACTACCAAAAGAAACATTCTGTTTTCTGCGTTTAACGTACTTTACATCTGTAAATCGTTTGTGTTTGTGTCTAAAGTTTATTCTTCAACATTTCCACGGTTGTGAGTAGCATACATGTAGTTCTGCCGCTTGTGGTAAATTCGGAAACAATATCCAACACATAACCTGACGTTGCAATCAGGACAGTAAGTACGGATACGAGAACGCTTCGTGTTCCTTCCACCATTGGTCTGTTTTGTACATACAATACATGGACGACGAGCTCTATCTGAAATGTATGAAATGATATGATATTTTTACATTGTATTTTTGCAATTACAAATAATGAATATTGATGAATAAATAAACTATAAATTACAGACAAATCATTTTCTGCCGATGGTTTGATCGTGTAATTTATTTTTTTCATGTAAAACTGCATGTACAACAGGAGAAGAAATCAGATGACCAGTTCGCTGATACGCAGCGGCATTTTGCTTCTTTTTCATTTGGGGGGGGGGGGGGTAGTATTATGCTAGATTTCCGTGATTAAACTACATATTATATACAACTTTTGTATATAAATTACGGTGACGAATGCACGGAAACATCCTGATCTTTTTATTACCGATGATAAAACGTTGGATAAGTAAACATACAAATGGTTTTAAGAATAAGTTCAGATTTGGAATGAACTTCAACATTTTCGATATTACCTGGCAAATACTCTGTAAAATGCCTTTCTATGGCACGCGATAATAACAAAAACCTGATAAACCACATTTATCGACCGTAAACTATAGTTTGCTGTTGATAAACTGGGTTTATCACACGCTAACTATAGTTTACGTTCGTGAAACCAAGTTTATCAGCAATAACGTTAGTTTGCGCGGTGCAAATGCTATTTTATCAACGCTAAACAGCATTTATCGACCGTAAACTATAGTTTGCGGTTGATAAACTCAGTTTATCGCCGATAAACTCAGTTTATCACCGATAAATTCGGTTTATCACCGAAAAACCATAATTAGCATTTGAAAACCCCATTATCGACCGCTAATGATAAATTTCAAACAACAGAAATTATCATTAGCATCAGCAAACTATAGTAAGCGAGTGATAAACCAAGTTTATCGACCGCTTACTATAGTTTACGGTCGATAAACTAGGTTTATGGGGTTTATGTGACTGACGCGTGCCATACCTTTCCACCAAACGGCGATTCCCGTTGCAAGGCCCCCTTGGAATATTGCGATTAACTCTCACGTCTCCAACCAATTGATGATAGATTTGCGAGTGAAATTCAAGCCTGTTCATTTTAGGTAACAATCTTCTAGTCCTCTGATATAGAACATACCCATTGCCTAATAAAGACAGATAAATAAATGCATAGAAATATAAATTTTGCAAACTATTTTAAAGCATATTCAAGATTATAATTCACAATTAATTTTTGAAAAACATTTCAGCTCTAAGCAATAATCAATATGGTTTGTTTAAGTTGTCAGATCAAATTATTTCTGCTATGGCACGGACCATTTGATTTTCGGGGGCGGGTAGGGGCTGTTTTTTTTTTTTTGAAAAAAAAATTACCGGCCCTGATTAAAAAAAAATATTCTGGCCAGCACCTGTTGAAAAAAATAATGTCTTCAATCTTGTCAATTGAAAAAAAAATAAAGAAATTTGCCAACAAAATTTTCTTGCCTTGCTTTGTTTGTACATGTATGTGAAAAAAATAATCTAGCCCGCGAAGCGAGCGAAAAAATAATACCCGATTTAAGGTAAAATCCCAGTCCACCCTCAGAAAATCAAATGGTCCGTGCCTAAATTGTCAAAATTGAATGAGTGTTTCATATAAAAATCATTCTTATTAAAAGAAGAATTTGAAATATTCACATTTGACTAAATTGTTTTTATTTTCAAAACGCGCACACGTATATCTTTTATATATAAATACATACATGATACATATAATATTTCTTGTCTTACCTATTACTCTGAGTATCAAATTTATCAGAAGTTTCTTCCAAAGTTTCACAGATCTGAAATCTGGATCGTAAACCTGAATGTGTTGATCTGCAAGATCTACTCCTCCCATTTTTCTATTGTAAATATCAACTACTCTAGGGACTCTCTTTTCAACACCCCTGCTGTTTTGAATGGTTTTAAGACTACCAAAATAAAATTTAATGACTTTGTAATGTATGTGATTTATCCCAAAAATCATTGTCTTATGAATTTAAAAGATTTAACGAACATTTTGCCATATAGAAGAGAGGAATCGTCAATTGACAATTAACTGAATTATGATATTAGAATTTGAAAGAAGTGCGAAGTGTCATTATCATAGACATTTATATTCATAACTTTATATAAGCTTTAATGCACCTTAATATAAAGGTAAGTTTATGATATCAAGTTTACATATTGGATTATACAGTATATAGATATATAGACGGACGGACTAAATACTTCATTTGTCAAATAAATAAATTGAATCAACAAGTTAATATAGGCTACCTTGGTCCATCAAATGTTGACAAGAAATTCACAACTTTACGATCACTATATTTCATTGCCATAAGTGGTCCTTGTTGTCTGGCCACCCGTTCTCCTTTAGCTACATGGAGTGTACGGAAAGATAAAGGCATACCCTTCCTATGTACCCGTGCAGTTCCAGTAACGTAAGTTTGATGTCGGTACAATTGATGGCAAACAGCTGGACTGGTAAATGCATTGTCCAGTACAACATGATGATGCTTATCTTGATGATTTTCAGTGAGGTCAGTCACAACGGAGTAACCTAATCCATGCTCTCCTCTTTGAGTACCTTTGCCTGTTCAACAATACATGGATATTACATAACAATTTTATGGATTCCCTATGAAATTATCATATTATAAAGAGTAAGATAAAAGAAAAAAACCCACCGTATTAAGAAATTAATACTTCGCAATGTTGATAATTGTCTACTTTTGATTCCATAACTATGTTTAAACAGTGTAAGAAAATAAAATGTAATTTTGAACACATTATTCTACGATTTGTTAAATTTGTTCTTGTCACAAACTGAATACATATGTTTTATGACAATAAATGTTTTAATAATCTAAAAGCATTTCATTTGAGATTCTTAAATTCATGAGAAGATATATCAATGTTTACATTCTTGCTTCAAATGATCTTACCGGCATACAACATAACTTGACTTGTAAACCCCGTATCAGACTCGGCCAACACAAACAACTTGGCACCCCATCGATGACTCTTCTTTCCTGGCATGTATTGCACAAGGTTGGTTCTACCCTTGAATCCCACCATGGATTCATCAACCGTGAGATCTCTTGCAAGGTTGTACTTAGTATGAAAAGTGTGATTTAGTATGTCAAATATGGTCGAATTTTTTATCCAGCGTCATAATTGGGTGAACCTCGTGGAGCTGCTTGAGTATTGTCATTGCAATGTAAAAATCTAAGAATGTTTAGGAATCTGTTTCTGCTAAGTACTTCAGAGAAGCCAGTAGAATGTGACAGGAATTTATCACCTTGTTTATTCCAATATGACTCAATTGTTGGCTTTTTTATAAGGCCCATTGCCATCATGACACCAAGGAATGCCCTCATCTCAGTTCGATCGGTAGGTACTCAATCATTCATTCTGGAATGTGTACTGAGGTATGGGTTCTTGAATTTGCTGTTGGGCATAACGATTTGTTTCAGTGACTAGAATATCTATCAAATTTCTGTTGTTGTCTTCGTCTGTGGTAAAATAATCAAAATATTCTATTGCGTTAGCATGTACGGTAGGTCGATTTGCAGGAAGTGGATCTTGTATGAAGTTTTCAGGTGGAAAAGGCATTTGATAATGTTCATCAATAGGAACACATACCCACGGTGCATGATTGCCGGCATCATCATCTGGGGCATCTTCCTCGTCCGTCTCCATACCACTCTCTGCACCACTTATGTCAGAATCTGGGTTAATGGCATATTCAAAGTCACTGTCATTATCCTGCGGTGGAATCATTGCCTCCGCCATTGGCAAAACTGTATGTGACGTCATAAATTGGCAAATGACGTCATTGAATTTGCAAATGACGTCATGACTTGACCTTCGTTTTCTTGCGGTTAATATTTTCATACTTTTATGGGTGAAAAAGCTATATTTAACGCGTATTTGAACCATTTACATTAATAGGGAAAATATGTCATTTATATTGGACATATGTGTCCCTCCGGCACAGCCGATATGGACATATGTGTCCCTCCGGCAGTAAGAGGGTTAAGGGGCTAAAGAACAACTAGGGTAGATAACGCTAAAACATCATTTGAACGTTTTATTTGTTTACATTTAAGCAAACAAGACAAGCCTCTCGTTTATCAAAATAGGAAAGCAGAGGTACCAAATGGGTATCCGAATGTCAAAAGTCTGAAAGGGCAGAGACAAAACCAGTAAACACCAACAAGAACGGGACAAAACAGATGTCAAACATGGAAACACAAATTAACTGAATGTCAATCAACAACGCGAACTCCAGTCGAAACGAGAGTGTACTCAGGTGCTCCAAAAGAGTAAACAGTTCCTGCTTGCTATAGCACACCCGTCGCGTTGCCAACAGTCAATTCAGTGTGTCAAATCCGGTTATGGAAGACAAAATAAAACCCTATGAAAAACCAACATCTGAACTCATCTGAGAGATCGAAATCCCATATTTGTCTATAGGTGCATGATGTCTTCCGTAAATTTCTTGAAGTGAAGACAGCAACCGAGGGGCAACATAACCCTGTGTTAGCAATTTTTGCATCAGACGTGCCGCTCTGCTAAGGAAATCGATGTAAGTCCCACACGCTCTGGAGTAATGAATCAATTGAGATACGTAAATCCCATAAGCTGGAGCTTGACGATTGGAAAGTTGAAGCCAACACGTTTTTCATAGAGCTTTGTTGAAAGTTTTCCTTGAGAGTCAATTTCAAGATGTAGATCTAAATATGAAGCTGTCTTCCTAGAATCCGTAGTGTCCTTAATCTCAAGTTCCTGGGGATATATAAGAAAGTTTCAAAATCGAGAACTGTTCAGTGCAAGCACATCATCAATGTAACGGAAAGTGAGGTTAAAAGAGAAAGCTAGTCTACAATATTTTTTTGTTTAGAAGTGATTGGAAGAAGTCTGCTTCATATGAATGAAGAAACAAATCAGCAAGCAAAGGTGCATAATTAGTGCCCATTGGAATCTCTATTGTTTGCTGAAAAACACGTCCACCAAACTTAACAAAAACTACACGTTTTAAGCCTAGGTGTTGGGCACCCCCTTAAAGTCGCCCTTACCTAACTTCATAAAAATGCCTATTTATTTAAAAGTTTTTTTTTGTTTATCTCTTTTAATAAAATTCTTTTTTCTTAATTCTAATCTATAGAATACAACAGAAGAATCTAAGCTGTTCTGTTACCTCCGAGCAACAGAGATTCCTTATTTCAAAGTTAAAACAGAACTTCTCAACAAAAAACCCAGAATATTCGTATTTCATGACATCATCAGTGATTTAGAAGCAGAACTTATACGGAATGCAAGTATTGAAAAAGTAAGTTTTGTTTATCTTCACAACGTTTACCGTGTTGTGTTTTGTGTAGCTACCGGACCCAAAGATCGCATGGAAGGGGAGGTTTTGCGTGCCATAAAACATGGTTTAATCGACCATTTCTTTTGAAATGTCTGTACTACCATGCAAGTCAGGACCATTGCAGTCTTCAAATATTTCCGGTATGTTTTCCTTGTTTGTCTTTTCTCATGGACATTTGAGATTGATCCTCCGAGTTCGGTAATTTTGTTAATTAATACCCTTTTTATATGACATTCGTCGTTTTCAAAAGTTTGGATAAATCGGCTCTGATGAGCCTTGAGTACATGAAACGCGCGCCGAGACTAGCCTCTATTGTGGGTTTTGTTGTAATATTGATTTATGATACATACAACATTATAAAAGAGTGGACAGATTAAGACTTACACAACTTGTCGTATAGGTTTACATAGTGAAGCACTTTTCAACATAAGGATCCACCAGGGTGATGGCATCCTAGTATTGTTAACTTCAGGTTTTGGATTTTTGAGTAAAGATGCATTCATTTTACCCTTAAAAGAAATCAAAATGCAGTTTTTACAATTTATAATATAGTTGGTGCTTAGATATTTTTGACAGGTTAAATTATAATATTTTTTTTTACCATGTGTGAAGGGGTTTATCGTCCCTTTTCGACGTACTTTGGCCATATAGGGCTGTCAAACCTTAGTAGTATATGTCTGATAATTTGATATACATATAAATAAAAAGTAACATTCTCAAATATAACATCGTATCGACCTCTTTAAAAGACAATAAATGTTAGAACAAAATTATAAAATTATCACCAGCAAACCACAAATAAGATTTTTTGTGCAAAGCTATTTTTTAAAATTTATTTCTAGCTTGAAAGATCATCAGTGGCGTTAGGTAGCGGAGGAACAGGTGTTTCTGTAATCAGAGTGAGTAAAACGTACGTGTATCTGTAATAAAAGTTAGTAAAACGTACGTGTATCTGTAATCAGTGTGAGTAAAACGTACGTGTATCTTTTATCAGAGTGAGTAAAACGCACGTTCGTTTATCTTTTACCAGAGTGAGTAAAACGTACTTGTATATGAAATCAGAGTGAGTAAAACATGCAAGTATCTGGATTCAGAGTGAGTAAAACGTATATGTCTCTGTTATCACAGCGAGTAAACCGTATGTGTATCTGTAACCAGAATGGGTAAAACATACGTACGTGTATGTGCAATCAGAGTGAGAAAATGTACGTGCGTGTTTAATCAGTTTGAGTAAAACGTAAGTGTATCTATAATCAGAGTGAGTAAAACGTACGTGTATCTGTAATGACAGTGAGTTAACGTACGGGTATGAGCATTCAGAGTGAGTAAAACGTACGTGTATCTGTAATCAAAGTTAGTAAAACTTACAAGTATCTATAATCAGAGTAAGTAAAACTTACGTGTATCTGTTACCAGAGTGGATAAAACGGATGTGTATCTCTAATCAGAGTTCGTAAAATGTACGTGTATGTGCAATCATACTGAGTAAAACGTACGCGTGTCTGTAATCAGTATGAATAAAACGTAAGCGTATCTGTTATTAGTGCGAGTTTAACGTACGTGTTTCTGTAATCACAGTGAGTTAGCGTACGTGTATGAGCAATCAAAGTTAGTTAAACGTACATGTGTCTGTAATCAGTGTGAGTAATACGTACGTGTATCTATAATGAGAGTGAATAAAACGTACAAGTATTTGTAATCAGAATGAGTAACACGTATGTGTATCTGTTATTACAGTGAGTAAAACGTACTTGTATCTGTAATCAAAGTTAGTAAAACGTGCATGTATCTGTTATAACAGTGAGTAAAACGTACGTGTATGTGCAATCAGAGTGAGTAAAAAGTACGTGTATCTGATATCAGAGTGAGTTAGACGTAGCGAGTAAAACGTACATATATCTGTAATCACAGTGAGTGAAACAAACGTGTATCTGTAATGATAGCATGAAAAACGTACGTGTATCTGTACCCAGAGTGAGTAAAACGTACGTATACATGTATTTAGAGAGAGTAAAACGTATGTGTATCTGTACCCAGAGTGAATAAAACGTACGTGTATTTGTTATATTATGTCTTTGCATTTGTTTTGTGTTGCTTGGTAAAGTCATAGATGTGCTTTGTGTTGTTTGATTATATCGTTGCATGTTTCATGTGTTTGGTTGTTGTGTTGTTTGATGTCTTCATGAATGGTTTGATTATGTCGTTTGTTTTGTGCTGTATGATTATGTCGTTGCATGTTTTGTGTTGTTTGATTATGTTGTTGCATATGTTTTGTGTTTGATTATGTCATTGCATGTGTTTTGTGTTGTTTGATTATTTCGTTGCATTTGTTTCTGTTGTGTCATGATTGTATTTGTGTTGTTTGATTTTATCGTTGCATGTGTTTTGTGTTGTTCGTGTTGTTTGTTGTGTTCATAAATGGTTTGACGATGTCGTTGCATTTGGTTTGTGTCGTTTCTTGATATCGTTGCATGTGTTTTGAATTTGATTATGTCATGGCATTTGTTTTGTGCTGTATGATTATGTCGTTGTATGTGTTTTGTGTTGTTCGTTTATGGCATTGTAATGTTGTGTCATACACGTGATTTTGTGTTGTTAAAATATACCTTTGCATTTGTTATCATATTTACTTTAGTTATTGCATATGATAAAGTGTTGTTTTATTTTGTCGTTGCATTTGAAATTGTGTTGCTTGATTGCTGCATGCATGTGTTATTATGTTATTTTGTTGTATCGAGAATTTGTTGTTGTGTTGTTTTATTTCGCCGTTGCATGTGGTTTTGCGTCGTTAATTTGTATCATGTGTGTGTTTTCTTGTTTGATTATGCCGATGCATTTGTAATTATCTTGTCTGATTTGTAAGTGCATGTGTTTTGTGTTGTTTGTCGACGTTGTCGACCGCTTCATGCGTTTTTGTGTTTTTTGAATAAGTCAACCTCAGTCATCATGTGTTTTGTGTTGATGGAATATGTCGACCGCTTCATGTGTTTTGTGTTGTTTGAATATGCATGCATATGTCGACCTCTTCATGTGTTTGTGTTGATTGAATATGTCGACCGCTTCATGTGTTTTGTGTTCTTTGAATATGCATGCATATGTCGACCTCTTCATGTGTTTGTGTTGATTGAATATGTCGACCGCTTCATGTGTTTTGTGTTCTTTGAATATGCATGCATATGTCGACCTCTTCATGTGTTTGTGTTGTTTGAATATGCCGACCATTCCATGTATTTTGTGTTGTTTTAATGTCGACTGTTTCGTGTGTTTTATGTTGCGTCTTATAGTTGGTTATGTTGTCATTTATCTTTTTTTATTGTGTTTCAGTTGTTCCATTAGCTGCATGAACATGTCTGGCATCTTTTAATTATATCACTTGGGTTGTTTAATGATGATTATTGTTCGTTCTGTAGGTATTTTGGGGGGTTATGTCATTTCATTTGTTTT
Source organism: Arcuatula senhousia (assembly GCA_963971305.1). Taxonomy (NCBI): domain Eukaryota; kingdom Metazoa; phylum Mollusca; class Bivalvia; order Mytilida; family Mytilidae; genus Arcuatula; species Arcuatula senhousia. The sequence goes on along the minus strand of OZ020317.1, from coordinate 8,163,733 downwards.
CGATGGGACTTTTGAATCAAATAAAACTTTTTAGTATTTGTTTTTGTCATTAGAAATAGGTAAAACATTTTTGAGATTATGTGATGTTAAAACAACTTTGTTTTACTTGTTACCTTAAATTAATTTTCATTGATGATTGCATATCCTTTTATGATTTATTGATTTCTTTTCCTTGGAAGATTTATTGATCTGTTTCAGTGGATGGCTTAATGATTTTGAAACACCATTTTTAAAGAAACTGTCTTATCGAATTGCGCTTGCTACCAGACTCAACACAGAATTTAAAAACGAACTGAGCTCTTCGGAAATGTACCAGGTATGTGCAATTAGTACAGTCAACAACTTTGATAAATCAAGAACCAAAACACACACTGGAAGGACACTTCGCTCAGGGTCGAATCCCGAGGGGGTATTCCAGGGCTAGAACCCCCTTTCCTTGGAAAATGTTTGTGAAGATTGTAGACAAAATTTGCCTAGAACGTGGCATGTTTTCAGTAGAAAAAAGGCGAATCTCGCTCCTTTAAAATAATCTGGACCACTCCCTGCCGCTCAAAATGAAAAAAAAGTATCTCCCTCCAAAAATAGCACAGTCACACAAATACCACAATAAATATATTCATTTAAACATAATATAGTCGCAAGGACTTGAGTTCGTGTTGTTGATTGCTACATGTATTCAGTTGTTTTGGGATGTTTTTTCGTTTTGTTCTCGTTTGCGCTTACTGGTTTTGTCTGCCCTTCAGTATTTTGAGTATTTTAGTATGTTGAAGTCCCATTGGTGTCTTTTTGCTTTGAAGAGGCTGTCCAAGCAAAACTCAGGCAATAGCTGGCACATGGCAAATTTTGTTTTTCAAAAACTGTCATTGATTTCACATCAGGTTAACATCAATTCCCCAACACAAATGCAGATTTTTGGTTTATTGAAGTGATAACTTAGATATAATTTACATAGAATGCATTGAAAATGTGCAGAAAAAGGGAGATAACTCTTGCATAATTGCAAAATTTGGTTGCTTTGTTCATGAACTTTAAGGCTGGATCACAAGTCATCCATGTTGCTTTCAAATGAATCCTGGTGATTTTTGTTTTACATATGAGTCCATCAATACATTAAAACAATAAATTTGCTGGGATAAAATTCTTCATGTGCCAGATTCTGTAGGATTTTGCCTGATTTCTACATGGACAGCCTCTGAAATAGTATTCTAGATAAGATTCAGACAGTGGGCGGCACATAAATTTTTTTATTTAAGCTTTTTTGGCTCACATGCATTCATTTTGATACAAAAAGTACAACAAGATATAACTCTCCATCAGAACTTTTATAAATCAATATGATGTAATTTATGGTAGTTTTGTCAAATTTTATCATCAAAATGTTGCGTTTTTTCCATCATGTGCCACCTCCACATCTATGCAATTTGCCCGATTGTTACGTATATTTATACTTTAAAATGACATTACATGAAATATTAAAACATCAAAAAGAAAATGATTATAAAAAACGTATAATTGGAGACGCCAAAACATTTTGGAAATCGGTTAAATGTTGGCATGTCAATCATTTGAAATTTTAAAATATATACAGGACCAACCATTTATATATAAATGGAAAGAGGGGCTTGGTTATTTGTTCTAGTCAGATTAAAAAGAAATAAATATATTGTAAAAGGCGTCAAGACAAGACAAGACAATTTTATTCTTTAAAACCATGTGCAAACAGTGGTGCAAAGAATATTATATACAAATGATACATAAGCAATTAACACAGTGCGAATGACAAGATGGAGAAAACAATAAGAATGACTCAAGGATAACAAGTAAAATATTATAAAAAGTATTTGAACACGACACGACAAAATATTTGTTTTCGTTATTCGCATAATTTTGCATGCTTGGCAGAAATCCTTCTACAGATTTTTTTTTCTTCAGCTCTGCTGCCAAACCCAAACAGTAAACCCAAGACCCCCTTCAAGTTAAAAAGTCGGCCCCTAACAACTTACCCATGGAATTCTCCAGTATGACTGATTCGTTTTTGTCATTTTCTCTGGAGTTTTGTTATTACCTTTATTTAATATTATTTTTTTCTATTTCAGGTGTTGAATTATGGTATTGGAGGAATGTACCGACCACACTTAGATCCTGTTGTAAGTAATCAATTTATTGGTTATTCTGGTGTTGTGATGTTACATTTCATTGGTTAATCAATTTATTGGTTATTCTGGTGCTGTGATGTTACATTTCATTGGTTAATCAATTTATTGGTTATTCTGGTGTTGTGATGTTACATTTCATTGGTTAATCAATTTATTGGTTATTCTGGTGCTGTGATGTTACATTTCATTGGTTAATCAATTTATTGGTTATTCTGGTGTTGTGATGTTACATTTCATTGGTTAATCAATTTATTGGTTATTCTGGTGCTGTGATGTTACATTTCATTGGTTGTATTTCTTTTTTATATTGATGGTTATATATGAACAGAGTTAAATTCAAATATTAATACTGCTATGACTTCAACTTTGTTGGATATTACAAATGAGACATTTATCAAATATCGGATGTCCAAAATATATATGATGTCCTTAAAAGCAGAATCATCCGATACCAAATGAAGCATCACGGAGAGTAACACGGACAATGTAAAATCAGACTGCATTTTATTTTTGTAATGCGACTAATAATGTTTTAAATATAGAGAACCTATCAAAGATTTTTATATGCATTTTATTTTCATCAAAGATTTTTATGCTCTTGTACTTTTCGTACTAAAATACTCCGTTGTCAATATGACGCTGGGTGTGCTATAGTAAGCGAGAACTGCCTTTACTCTTCCAGAGCTTATATGTTCACTTTTGTTTCGACTGAGTTCACGTTGCTAACTGCGGTTTGTTTTTATGCCCCCCCCCCCCAGCGACGACATATCGGGGGTCATTAAGTTTTACTCATGTCCGTCCGCCCGTCTGTCCGTACGAATTTCCGTTCAAGCTTTTCTCAGAAACCATACGTGACAATGATTTGAAACTTGGTAGGATGGTTCAGTATGACAAACTGTATACGTTCGAAGCGATTTTTAGACCTGTCAGACATCTACTTCTTGTTTTGGACTTAAGGCCTATATGAAAATATGTGAATATGACCATAGACTGTTCCGTCAAGATTTTCTCAGAAATCGTACATGAGAATGATTTGAAACTAAGTAAGATCGTTCAGTATGACAAACTGTAGGTTCTAAGCGATTTTCAGACCTGTCGGGCATCTACTTCCTGTTTGGGACTTAGGCCGATGTGAAAATATATAAACATGACTATGAAATTTCCGTCAAGCTTTTCTCTGAAACCATACATGAGAATGATTTGAGACCTGGTAGAATGGTAAAGTATGACAAACTGTACCTTTTAAGTGACTCTCAGACCTGTCGGACGTCTACTTCCTGTTAGGGCTGGCGGTTGCATCTGTGTTCCATGGACACATTCCTTCTTTATTTATGTGTGTTTTTGTTTGTTTTGTGTTTGTTTAGTTGTGATGATTTTGTGTCTACCTATTTTGTCTTTGTCTTTTTCGGATTAACGACATTTTATTGCACTTTTGGTTCACCTTTGCTTTCTTCTATTCAATAGTTTAAAAAGTTCAGTATATATACCACACTTTGCTCTTTTTCTCTTGTACTCTTAATGTTTTGCAGAAAACTGCTCCAGATTTTACTGATCCTTTTAGTGCTTCGGGAGATCGCATAGCGACGTTTATGTTTTATGTAAGTCAAATTAATTAAGGTGCAAACATATAAAAGTTATGCGTGAGTTTATTACAGCTTCCTTTTTAAGTGACCACTCACAATTTTGAGCTGAAAAAAACAACAATAAACAAAACAAACAAAGAACAACATGTCCATAAGACATAATGCTTTCGTACATTCATAGACGGGGGCATAAAAACTCGTACGATCGAGAAAACACGTTGCCAATCAGAGGAGGTTGAACATGCATCAATGATCTGATATTCAATTTCAAACTAGATTCCAAACATCTAAGATCCAAACATCATTGAAGATAAAACTCGAAATTGTCATATGAATATGAATCATCCAAGTTACCATTGGTCCAAATTTTACTTTGATTGGCTTTCATTTCTAAATTAAAATTTGTAAAAGGCGAAGCGTATGTGTATTTTTTATACCCCCGCTTCAAAAAGTAGGGGAAATACTTTTTTACTTGTGTCAATCCGTGGTTTAGTAGTTTTTTGTGGGATATGTCTTTGGATCCATCGGACATCAATTTCCGTTTAAAAGAAAACTTATAATTTCTTCTGTCACGCTATCTGTTTACTCATAACACAGTAGCCATCACTTCTAGGCTGCTAATAATTTGAATAAAGCTTTAGATGGACATGGTGTATTGTGGGATACGATCTAACTCCATTTGATATACAGCATGTTTGCCGAAAACTTTATATATCTAACACAAGGCATGGTTATGAAAGTGGGGGTATCATTTGTCAGCATTGGGTTACATATTGTTTGTTTTATCCCGTTTTGAGTCGCTGGTTCTCATTAGGGACGGACAATTTAACTTGAAAGGGGGGGCTTGGTTATTTGTTTTGATCAGAAAATTTTTTTCCGCGCAGAGCACGGACAAAATATTTATTTTTCGAAGGCGTCGCGACAGAATATTTTTTTTCATTATCAACATTATTTTTTATAGCAGAAATCCTTCTTCAGAATATTTTTTTTCTTACCTTCAGCTGCCAAAATATTTTTTTCATCAAAAATAATTTTCAGAATATTTTTTTAGGAAAAAACCAAGGCCCCCCCCCTTCAATTTAAATGGTCGTTCCCTTAGCTCTAGCTAAATACATTGCTTTTTCATTTCATGTGCGATATGTCTTTGGATCCATCGGACATCTACTTCCGTTTTAACGAAAACTTATAATTTCTTCTGTGTGTAACGCATTTGGAAATCTACATCCTGTTTGCCGAAAGTTTTATATGTCTAACACAAGACAAAGTTATGAAAGAGGGGGTATCACTTGTGAGCATTGGGTCACATTTTGCTTGGTTTGTTTTAATGACATGATTTACTTCCTTTTCTATTGTAATGCTTGTACTAAGTAAGGAACAATGAAATCATAAATAATTGTCTGGAATATTATTACCGTCTTTGACATTTGGAATCGGTCATTTTCTTTCAAACATTATTTTCAGCTTCATGATGTTATGTACGGTGGTGCCACAGTATTTCCTAAACTGGACACACGAATAAAAGTGGAAAAGGTAAATGTAATAATTAAATTTACATCCGAAATTGACACTTGATGAGGACTTTTACCAAGCTATTGCCCCTTGGGTAAACCATTGCTTCTTGTACATGTAATCCTGTCCACTTCGGATTATGCTTGGGGCTTACGTATTGTAACTGATTTGATATTCAAGATCTTGTGGACTTTGATCTCCGTGTCAAAGCTTCAGGTCTGACTAAGAAATTGCTTACACAGGTTGACGTTGATTCTTGGTTTTTGTAGTCTTTCAAGAAATTTTACGAAAAGCATTATGTGCTCAAGGACAAATATGGTATTTCTATCGCTCCGACAGTTGCAAATGTTGGTTTGTCGTGGAATGGTTTTGTATAAACTACACAAGACTGCTCGTTGGCGACGACGCGGGTTGTGTAACATCAACTGAGTTCACGTGTTTTGGTTGTTTTATGTGTGCTTTGTTGTCTGCGGCCGTTGTCGGTATGTGTGTAAGCTGACTTTATCTTGGTTTTTTCGGACTTCTGCAATTTGAATACCTTATTCGCACGTTTTTGCTTTTTCCGTTTTTCCTTGAAAACAAAAATAATTTACGTGGCGTATTGCTATAAGATATTACAATTTTGTCCCCATTATTAGTGTTTAAAATATATTTTTCACCTTCAGGGTAGCGCAGCCTTCTGGTACAATCTTGATCTGACTGGGGAAGTAGACCTAAACACGCTACATGCCGGATGTCCCGTTCTTGTCGGATCAAAATGGGGTAGGTATCTGGCTGGGGAACAAGACATGAACATGCTACATACCGGCTGTCACATTCTTGTCGAGTTAAAATGGGGTAGATATCTGGCTGGGGAACAAGACATGAACATGCTACATGCCGGCTGTCCCGTTCTTGTCGAGTTAAAATGGGGTAGGTATCTGGCTGGGGAACAAGACATGAACATGCTACATACCGGCTGTCCCGTTCTTGTCGAGTCAAAGTGGGGTAGGTATAAGGACTGGTGAACCAGACATGAACATGCTAAATGCCGGCTGTCCCGTGGTTGTCGAATCAAAGTGGGGAAGGTATTAGGGCTGGAAAACTATACATGAACACGATAAATGCCGACTGTCCAGATCTTGTCGGATCAAAGTGGGGTACATAAATGACCGAGGAACAAGGCATGAACACGCTACATGCATCTCGTTCTTGTCGAATCAAAGTGGGATTGGTATCTGACTATGGAAAAAGACAAGAACCCGCTTCGTCCCGGATGAACGGTTCTTGTTGGATCAAAGTGGGGTAGGTATTAGGACTGGTGAATCAGACATGAACATGCTACATGTCGGCTGTCCCGTGGTTGTCGAATCAAAGTGGGGAAGGTATTAGGACTGGAAAACTATACATGAACACGATTCATGCCGACCGTCTCGTACTTGCCGGGTCAAAGTGAGGTAGGTTTCTGACTAGGGAACAAGAAAAAAAAAACACGTATCATGCCGGATTTCCGGTTCATTTCCAGTTAAAGTAAGGTAGGTATTGGGACTTAAATAGGAAATTAATTAAATATTAATAGAATTCTTTAAATGCTTGCTAAACATTTCGGCTTGGGTTCGATAAAACCTCTCAAATTTGAGTATTTCCTTATATTATTTTATAACTTTCCATAACTCAGTACAGGAATTCCTCATTCATGGGCTACTTAGCGCTGGTATCTGAAGATCGTTAAAAAGATATTGGTGTGTGATTTTTAACAAAAAAGAGGATAATAGGGAAAAATGGTAGACAACAGATTAGGATAGACCGTTGTCGACCTTTCAATCCTTTGTTTCCTTCCTATTTTAAAAAATACCTATTTCAGTCAAAATGAAATATGTTTTGAGTGATGGAGGGTCACTCAGAGGATTGCAATTCTCTTTTAAATTTTTTTTAAATGGCTGCTTTTTTGTCACTTAACTCCCCGAAAAAAACTTTTTCCGCCTTCAATGAAATTTGATTTCTATCCATATTTAGATGCACAACTAACCAAAGCGGTTTTATGTGGCATTATATATGTAGCACCCCAACACAGTCTTTTATACAAAGTATTTTTTCTGTTCTTTTCAGTTAGCAATAAATGGATCAGAGAAGTAGGACAAGAGTTTAAAAGACCGTGTGGATTAAAAAAGAGTTCTAGAGACATCGATTTGTGACGAAAACGAGGCCATAGGAATCAAAGAATTGTTTGATCAAAATAAAAGATTTGTAGTTGTTTAAACTTTGAAAGATTTGTGTTGTAAAAAGAAAAATAACAACAGCAATAATTGTGAACATTGTAGAAAAAGCGGAGAATCATTAGAATATGACAACCCCTCCCCCTACACCCCAACAAAAAAAAAAAGACATAAGCAAGCAAATCCTGATCTTTACTTAAGGAATGACTGTCCTAATTTTTTTTTCATTGGGGTATGAAAAAAATATATTACAGTCATTCCTTATAAATAAATTTTCATAACGATTAAAAACATGAAAATCTTAAAACTAAAATGGTGGTACTTCCTGTAAAAAAGTGGGCGTTTCCCCATAATTTTTGTTTTCATTGAGATATGAAAAAAAATTTCGTCCAATCAAATTGCAGTATTTTAATCAAATTTATTTATATGGAAATAATGGAAAACCATAACAAGACGATATGGATTGAGCCTCGACTTAAAAGTTTTAATCTGTTTTTTTTTCCCTATTTCATGCATATTATTTACTCAACTTTATTTCGTTTTTTGTCTATATTTTACAATTAAATAATTTTTATTGAATACCTTGCAAATGGATAGAACATTCGATCGATTCGTTTTATCAATACTACCACGTTATACAAAATGAGATCACATACTTGACGTGTCAGTATAAATGCAGTCTTCATCAGGCCCTGTAACACGTGTTGCATCGTCTAAAACTATCACAATATATAGAGGGTCAATATTAAACATTGATCACTTAATAAATCATAAGATATAGAGGCAAATATGGGGATAAAAAGACAAAAATATATTAATAAAATAATAACTTATTGCGTAATGCAGTAAACCCAAAAATTAAGAATTTAAGATGTTTTGTAAAGTATAAAAAATGAAAACTGAAGAAATTGATCATTTTCTATAATTTTGTTTGAGCGGCTTGTTAATTGACTTGACAAAAACCCTTGTCACCGTTTAAATTTTATTGTTTACACGTTGTTGAATGTGTATTTTACAATATAAGAATTATGTTTTACAAATGGAATAACTTCGTTTGTGTTCTGGGAATCGTTTCCTTGTGTTTATACTGTGTTCCAATTAGTTCACATGCATCCAATAATTATATTAACGAGTTGGTGAAGCAAGAAAAGAGGCTAATAATTGGATTAGAACGATTTCTAACAGAACAAGAGAAAAATGAAAAGGACGTGGATGCTTCTCTACCAAGGCAAGTAAATTTTCTGGATTTGGTCTTCATTTGTATATGTATTATGAAGAAAATTCTAAAATGAGTTGTGTAACTTTCAGAAATCAGCACCAATTTAGGAGAAAAATACATGCTCGCCATATTTGCTTTACCAGTTTTATTTTACGCGCTTCATATTCAAGTTTATTATTGAAATTTGAAATTGTTTGCACCCATTTTTGTTTTATTTCATCTCAAATAAAGGTTATAACAAAATTACCGAACTAGAATGATCAATCTCTATAATGTCCAAGAAGAAACGACACACTGGAGAAAATGAAGATCGCAATGGTCCTGACTCGGCACAGGCATTTCAAAATGAGTTTTTTCAAAATTAAATAATGTAGTAAACTTTTTGTGACTTTCGTTCTGTTTGTTATTATGCTCCTGCTTCAAAGAATAAGGGGTAAACGTTTGCCCTTGTTCGTCTGCCGTTCGTCCGTAGCAAAAAAAAATCGTCACAGTTTTACTTAACAACTACTTGACGTAGAGATCTATTTTTTTTTTGCATATAGCTTTATCCTATATTACTATGTAGTCTAAAGTGTTTTAAATTAGCGGTTTGATGTTCCTAAGTCATCTACTTCCTGTTTACTGAATACTAAGATTTTTACACTAAGTGGACATGGATGGCAAAATTTACGTCATAGTTTTCTAAGCAACTAGATGGCATAGAGGTTCGATATTTTGCATATGTTTTTATCCTGTAGTACCACTTGGTGTATAATCATTTTATGTTCCTAGGTCAGCTACTTTCTGTTAACCGAATACCGAATACTTTGGTTTCCTTATTATTCGCAGGGTTTAAATTTTCGTGGTTTTCGTGAAATTTGATACCCCACGAAAAGGAAATTTAACATTTATTTTTATGCTGCAGACTGCAGATTCAAGAAGTTAAGAATCCACGAACTTATCAACTTTTATCAAACCATGAAATTAGTACCAACGAAAATAAATGAATCCACAATACTTAACTTTTTTAACTAGGCATACTTTTTGGAGCGGGGGTATCACTAGTGAGCATAATCTGGTTCTTTTACAGAATCTTGAAGAAAGTTAAAGATGACCCGCTAGAAGACAGAGCATCTTTAGATAATCCTGTAGATAGATTCCATGTATTGAGGCGGTATGTGGCTGATTGGGAGAGAGTGTTTGAGACGGTGCTATGCCCAGATTGTTTCGATGAGGATACAAATATAGGTATGATAGAAGCAGAAGTACCAATTGGGTATCCGAATGTCAAAAGTCCGAAAGGGCAAAGACAAAACTAGTTAACACCTATAAGAACGGGACAAAACAGACAAAATATAAAACATGGAAACACAAAATAACTGAATATCAATCAACAAATCGAACTCCAGCCGAAACAAGAGTGAACTCATGATGCATGGAAAAGGCATACTAGTATACAATACATCATCTTTATTGGTCAAATCAAGCGCCCACAAGGAGCAAAAAGGTCATTGAACAAGTAAAGACAACGATTGATAGATGTACAAAACAGTTACATATTTAACAAAAAATAAAGCAATAATACCAAAAAACAGAAAGGCATTGTAACTTAACCGAAAATGAATTGAGATCACAGGAATTTGCTCACTTTATGTGTTGTTAGATAAACTTGGTATCTACGACGATGGCACATAAACACTTTCAAAAAGTGAGAGAAAACATGTTCTTGTTATTAGGGTTAACTTTTGTTTTCTAGAAGGGTATGCTATCTTACTCTTTATAAAAAAAAATAAGTAATCGTTCTGTATTTCTAGATTTTAGCTTTACTAGAGGGATTGTTGAGAAACATATAAGAAGATGGCCGTCAAAACGTGATGTTGATGACATTGCTGATGAGATTTTTCATCTTATTGATGCTTATGATGTTAACCTTAGTAAATTTATTCAAGGACAGATTCAAGGGGTAAGAATAAATGTTTACAAAAAGTAATGAATAAAAAAGGAGAGAAGATTACACACATAATGACTCCTTAAACTGCTTAGGATGTCTAAGGTTTCAAAATATATAAGGCACGAAAAAAGGTCTTTGTTGGTTTGAATAGTTTCCCAAATAGGGAAATTAAAATGTTTCTCTTAAATTTAGATTTGCTTACGATGAATTTCAATATTGTGATACAGCATTAAATTCAATATTTGCAAATACACGAATGATATTTGAAAAGCACAGGTTGCAAGTTTAAATAGGATTCAAGTAATCATACACACAATCTCAGGGCAAGCATATAGAAGATAAGTCACAAAAAAACTGCTTTATCAAAAGTCAAAATTTACATGAATGGTAAAATGCAATCATTTTCAATAACGTAGTAAAAGATAGAATTCAATAATAACAAATACATAAATAATATTTGAAAAGCTTATATATCAAATAGTTATTAATTCTAAGATTATATAAGTTTTAAACATAGTGAAAATCTCAGACCAAGCCTTGAAAATGTCCATACAACTATTCCCTTTCATACCTTTAGCAGACAGGAACCGCTTATTCTTCCGGAGCACCTGCGTTCACTCTTGTTACGACTTGAGTTCTCGTTGTTGATTTCTGTTGGGTTGATTTTGTGTTTTGTGTTTCTTCGTGCTGTTCTTGTTCGTGTTTACCGGTTTCGTCGTTGCCCTTTTGGACTTTTGACACTCGAATGCCCCATTGGTGCATCTCTGCATTTCTTTTTAACATCAATTATTTGTCCTGTTAGTTCCAGACAAAGCCTTTTTCCGCTGAAGACATCATGTACATATCTAATTACGCTGAAGACAAAAAGAATATGTTTGCAGCGGTACAATTCCTAAAAACCTACTTAGATCTTGTGAAGACCAATGTTTTAAAGAGTGGTGACGTCACTGAAGTGAGATTAGCAAGGACTCTGGCTTCCTTATATAACAGGGTAACTAGAGATTGAGGATTTTTTTTATTTATTTCCGTTTCTTTACCTTTCCATAAACAAAAAGACAGATTTCGTTTATTTTGTTGTTTGCATTTAAAAAAAAAATAAATCATTGTAGGATTGTATTTTCGTTGGATTTGTATGTTTGTGGTTGACCTTCGTCCACGAAAAACCACGAAAATTGGTACCCTTTGCATAATAGAATATCTTGTTCTTCTCACAAAGTATACAAAAGAACAAACGTTTGTATGCAAAAGATATCACAAGAATAATATTGTTTAACAGTCCGAAAACCGGTGGTATTTAAACAATTCATCGGAAATGATAGGAAAGTCAATTCGAATGTTTATCCTGGTTGTCAAGTGAATCAAAAGTTCTTTTTAGTACAAAATTTCTTCCAATTTTAAGTTATGCTGATAAAATAAACTTTTTTGAATTAAAAAGAGTTTTTAAAAGTAACAGATTGCATTTAATGCATGTTATTATGTGGGTATTTATGAAATGCATACGGTGCAAACTGAAATGGATCGCACAACTTTAACTTTTATATAAAAAATTGAAAAAAATCACACTATTTGTTTAAATGTATATCTTCCCATATGCAAATTTTCAGACATGTACTGCAAGAGGTAAAGCCAAAATAAAATTAAGAAAAAGACCTATTTTTCTAGTCCGTCTTGACAACCTTCTTTTTAAAAGTACACGATTTACCTGTTGAATTCGATTATGTCATAGAACATGTTTACCTTTTTGACCGGTATCCGTAAATTGGATCAACAGTATGTGAATTTGCATTGTATTGGAGTAAATGTCCAATTCAATATTCAGTCATCCGTTTTTAAAATAGGAATGCCTCCCATTTATCATGTTTATAATTTATTAAAGATAGAACTTGGTTGTGTCCCTTGAAAGTTTTTCATAGTTACACATTGAATTCAAATGGATCGTTATATGATAACAGTAAAATATAATTTTCAAACTAATATCTGTCGAAAGAAAAGGTAATAACCTAACTTTCCCACAAGTTATGAAAATGTACTGCAGGTATTACGCCTTGTGTGATGTTTTAAAGGTTGAGTTGACATTTTAATTTTTTCCAGCGGCCAATAAGTTTCACTCGATTTGTTAAAATATGCACTTTTGTTGACCTTATAAACAACTGTTTACGCAACAGAAAAGGTTCGTTAATAACATAACATGTCCAACGTATATGATAGTAGTCAAATCCATGCGTAATAAATGAAAATTGAAGATTGTTTATATGCCGTCGCCATCGTTGTTGTCATCGTTAAAAATTTAAAAACACATTAGCTGTTTTCTGCAGGGGAGATAATTGAATACCACTAGATATTAGACTGTTAACATTCGAAAGAAACGAGCTCTTGGTCTAATAGTGACATAAAAATATTATACATTTAAATAACGATAAAATAAATACAGAAGCATAGAACATGTTTGTAGAATAAAACAAATTATAATTTAAATTTCAAAAGACATCATTAATCTTTTTATCCCTATCATGTCTTCACAGCCATGTTGTGTTTTGTGTTACTACCGGTCACTAAGATCGCAATGGAAGAGTGAGGTTTGGCGCGCCGTAAAACCCGGTTAAACCGACCATTTCTTTTGAGATGTCTGTACCAAGTCAGGACCATTGCGATCTTCAATTAACCCGATGTTTTGTCTTTGTTTTGTCCTTTCGCTTGGACATTTGAGATTGATCCTCCAAGTTCTGTTATTTTGAAATACCTTTATTTAAGAAAACATATGGTGTATAATACATTTGTACAGTATGGAATAAAAAAAAAAGAATAATGGTAAAATAATCGCTTGTATAAAACGTCCAAAAAGACATCATAAATGTTTTTTTTTAATTACAGAATGAACAACCATGGATAGCTGTTGAGATTCTCGAAGAATATATCAAGAAAGGTATGTTGATAGAGAAAAAAAGAAGTTAATATTAAAGAAGTAGTAATTGCTTAGATAGTACCCCTCTATGGTCTCTTTAAGTTTCTTATGAAAATGGCGATTGAATAAAACAGAAGACAATCGTATATCTCTTCGCAATTCTATGATTAAATCCATCTAATGAGACTGACTATTTAGTTTAAAATATAATAGTTTTGCCGCAGTTTTGCAAAAGATTTTGGCTGCTGGCTGTTTTCCATTGTGGATATTTAAAATATACGTTTATAATGTAGGTTGTGTCGCGTACACTTATTCCACATCTCATTTTCTTCTATTTGAGTAAAATAGAAATTTAATCATGGTTTCTTATACATTCTTATTGAAATCCTTCTCCAGTAAGTACATTGAGTTGATCATCCCAGTTTGGTAACTTTGCTATGATCTTTATTACTCTTCCGGAGCACCTGGGTTCACTCTTGTTACGACTTGAGTTTGCGTTGCTGATTTCCGTTAGGTTGATTTTGTGTTTTGTTTTTATTCATGCTGTTCTTGTTCGTGGTTGCCGGTTTCGTCGTTGCCCTTTCGGATTTTGACACTCGAATCCATTGGTGCCTCTTTGCTTCTTTCATTCAATTTTTCAGATCCAAACAACAAAAATATTTTACGGGATTATAATTACTTCAAGACAAAAGCTTCTGATATTCCAAACTCAGATCGAGATGTTGACGAGGACGAAGAGAAAAAGTTTTTATTAGACGTACTGCCTGAAGAGAAAGGCGTTTCCTTGTGTAAAGAACAAAAGATTGTAAGTGCAACGTTTTTATTACTAAATATTATCAAACAAAAGGACATTTTAGATTATAGATAAAAGTATTTCTAATATATTGAAAGCTATTTGCAATCTTCCTGATGTTAATAATATTCACCCCTTCTTTCATTCTAATCCTGTAAAGTATAAAGGGGAACAAATGGGTGCTCTTTATTTCTAATGTGGATAAATAGAGGAGCTAAACAAGAATGCATTTTTGACCGGATTAGAGAAAATGAAAAATGCTTTAATAAAATATCTCTTAGCTTCTTCTTATCAAAGACTCTTTAGATATTTGGTATGCATTTTCAACATGAGCCGGTCCTCATATTACGGTATCCCATTTAACGTCTCTAATCTACGTCTAAGAAGTAGGCTCGAAAAATTATATTATTCTTTTAAATTGATATTTTTATGATAATTTTTTTTTTCAGAATGTCACAAAACAAGCTAGATTATTCTGTTACTACAAAAATACAACCAACAAATTCTACAGAGTAAAAACAGAGTTGGTGAATAAATATCCCAACGTGTTCGTACTCTATGACGTCATAAGTGACGCAGAAGTAGACAAACTGCGTAATATAAGTTCTGAAATAGTAAGTTTGATAAAAATCTATCATTATTTTATTTATTCAAAAAATCATTATTGATGTTGTACGCTGTTTATGTACAAACATAAATAATTTTCGCGGTTAGGGGATGACCATTTGATACTGAGGGGTGGGAGGCTTGCAGTTTTGGTCGAGTCAGGTTATTTATTTTCAAAATTTATTTTTCGCCGTTTTTTACCTTCAAAAACTAGAGATAAAGGACACAACGGATTCTAGGAAGTCTGCTTCATATTATTATTAACATCCTGAAATAGACTCTCAAGAAGGCTTTCAACAAAGTTCTCGACTATGACAAACGAGATGACTTTAACTGTCCCGTCTTGTGTAGCAGCATTCCGCCTTTGTGTTGCAACAAAAAAGAACTGCTTACTTTTCCAGAGCACATGATGTCACACTGATTTTTCTTCTTCGCTTCTTTAATTTCCAAATGAATGCAATTCTTAAAGAATTCTATATCTATGGAACGCCAAATTAACATATATTCAATTAATTGTACCTATCTTCAAATAATTGAAGATATGTTCAATTGAATTATACCTATCTTCAATTGAATTATACCTATCTTCAATTCAATTATAGATATCTTCAATTCAATTATACCTATCTTCAATTCAATTGTACCTAGGTACAATTCAGCACAATTAAACATATCTTCAATTTAATTGTACCTATCTTCAATTCCATTGTACCTATCTTCAATTCCATTGTACCTATCTTCAATTCAATTAAACCTATCTTCAATTGAATTGAACCTATCTTCAATCGAATTGAACCTATCTTCAATTGAATTAAACCTATCTTCAATTCAATTGTCTCTATATCTATAATTGAATTGAAGATAAGTATAATTCAATTGAAGATAGGTTTAATTAATTGAATATATGTTAATTTGGCGTTCTATATATATCTACCTGCCTACCTATCTTTCGTCTTCTAGTGTCACATAAGTCTGAAACAAATTGTCTCCATTTGGGTCTGTCTTTTGGTTTCTTCTCCATATCTTTCCATGTTTTGTTTATCTTTTGCTCATCCTTACGACCTCACTGAATTCTGGAGAGCAATACAAATAGTTTGTTTGACCTATAATGTTACGTCTCTGGTAAAGTTTTATTTCCTATTTATCATCCTTTTTTGTTTACTTGGCATTATAATTATACAATATACTGTCAACGTACTTCCCGATGTATTTATTTTCATGGATTTCGCAGTCAAACATTTTTCGCGAAATGAAATAATATATTTAAAGTGAATAGAATTGTAGCAACAGAAGCACGAAATTATGTACCCATTAACTTGAGAGAAATGACCAATTCGTGAAAATAAATATCCGCGAAAATACGTTTACGGTATTGTTGAATATAATTTTTCTAACTAAATGGCTAGTTTATTATTATATATTTTTCCCTAGCTTATAAAAAGTGAACAGAATAATGAAATACCTAACGACAGAAAGGAAGTCTTGTAAGTATTTTAAGAGTGCTCTTTGTCCTACCCAAAACATTGTAAACATTATTTTTCAAATAAAACACTTTGGTTTTCTTTCATTGCATACATTTGTTATAGATTTATTACCATTTGGAACTTTCTTTTAAAATATATGTGAAACCTTTCAGTATAGGTTTGCTACCTATTGGTACAAATAAAAGTTGTTTTTTTAGTATAATTTTACAAATTTTTATTGAAGTAAAAAAAATGTTTAATGGTAAGTCTTTCTGGAGCAATATGGGGTCTTTTTTTGTTTTTACCATTTACGTAAGTTTATTACTATTTTAAATCGTAGACAAAACCACAAAGTAAGATCAGAGTGCGAGGCAAATCTATAATAGAAAATAATGAGATGCGAAATAAGTGTACGCGACACAGCCCACAATCAAGCGGAAATTCAGAAAAAAAAAACATATGGACAACCGCCAGCAGCCTTCAACTAGGCCATTAGGCGTTGCTCGCGGTTATGCAATTGGCCCATGGTCTAAATAAAATGCATATAATTCAATCCAGTCTAGTCAAATCGAATCTATGAGCTTGTTTTGAGGCGAATTTGGTTTATAAGATCTTATAACAGACCGACAATAATATATGTAAAGGTTTAAAGGCAAATATATACTTTGATGCGAAGTAGAATCCTCTTTTTACATAGAACAAAGAAGCAAAGAGTCACCGTTGGGGAATTTGAGTGTCAAAAGTCCGAAAAGGCAACGACAAAAACAGTAAACATGAACGAGAACAGCACCAAAAAAAAAACTCCACATAAAAAAAGTCGTTACTAGTGAACTCTGGAAGAGTAAACAGTTCTTGTTGCTATAGCACACTCGTCGCGCTGCCAATTGTAAATTCAGTGTGTCAAATCTGGTAAAACGAAGACAAAACAAAACTATGTCAAACAATGGTCCCATATTTGATATTTGTCTATGATGTCTTACGTAAAATTTCTTGAGTGAAGACAGCAACAGAGGAGCGACATAACCTTGCATTTGTGCATATTCAAAATTGTATTTTCATTCAAGATAAAAACAACAAGACTAAAAAGTATGAAAGGAATGTTTATCATATATGATTATCTCGACATTGACACGCAAGAAATGCTTTGTACAAAGCTTCATGACAAAAGTGATGACATAATTCAACATTCCCTTTTTGTTTAGCAATATTTCGTCCGCTCCAATCTATCACAACTGATTCGTTATTCCAGAGCTTGTTGAGAAATTTATGATTTCATTGATAAGTGTCACGTCTTACAGGCAAATTTCTAATACAGGGTTATGTTGCTTCTTGGGTTTTTTTTTTCATCAGATGAGCGCACATGTTGACATGTATAGTTTGGCATAGACGTTTAATATTAGCCGGCCTTAACCGGATTTGACCCACACTAATTCGATTGTTGTCAACGTGACGGGTGTGCTATAGCATGTCTTCTGCACCTGAGTTTAATCTCGTTTCGACGTGAGTTCACGTTGGTGATTGCGCTTTGGTTGTAATACGTGTTTTTTTGTTATGTGTTTTTTTTTGGATAATATTCTTTCATAGATAAAGTACATTCACGTCGAAGAACTTTACGAAACTGTTTGACCCTAATGGTAGACACAAACGTAGTCATGGCCACAAACGATACAAACCGGGATCTGGTGCCAGTCAAACTGACAGCAGATCTCTTTCAGACACGTTTGATGATCTAGAAACAAGTCTACAACAATCATTAGGAGTCCACCATGTTCGTACCATTCTCTATTCACTACGACACACCGGGTATTCGGACACAGAGAACCGGGTGGAACACAGTAGACCGGGTGAGTCGAAAAAAAATCGTGTTCATGTAGGTGTGGTATTTTCTTTATGAACGTGTTGACAAGGGATAACGGACAAAAATAAGTTTATACAGCATTTTGTTATTCCCTTAACTGCTAGTACACTAAGTTTTGTCTGTTTTTACTGGAAATTATATCCACAGGAACGTCTTGAACAACGAAATGACTCCCCTAAATGTAAAGTTCCGACTTTCATTGATTGTAACTTATCGTAAAATGCAAGTTGAAAACTTTTTTGGGTCAATATACATGTAGATACTTCAATGTATGCTTGTTTATCTATAAAAATTTCAACTTCTAATTTGAAGTATTAAGCACAGTATTAACCAAGGTGGCTAATTTTGGACACAAGGGACAGCGGGTGATTTGAGATGAGGAACACTAAGAACGCGGGTGTTGGACACACTGAACCGGGTGCTAGCTAGCAATAACTTGGATAGAATAAGTGTCTTAAACGCGATTAAATGTGGTTTTCTGTGTTCAAAAGTTCTATTACGCCAATATGAGTCACAATACTCCAATATCTTTCGATATAAGCCAATGTTCAAATGATTTATTAATTGTTTCAATTATTTTGTTACAGTTTGTTGTACTAAGACAATCATCTCTTCATCCCTATTATGTCTTACAACCGTGTTGTGTTTTGTGGTACCGGGCACTAAGATCGCAATGGAAAAGGAAGGTTCGGCACCATAAAACCTTGTTCAACTTTACCATTTCTTTTCAAATGTCTGTACCAAGTCAGGACTATTGCGATCTTCAATTTCTATGGTGTTTCTTTGCCTTGTTTTGACTTTTCTTCTTGGATATATGAGATTGATTATCTCAGTTTGGTAGTTTTGTTGTTGACTTTGTTTGGGATCTAGGGGGAAGCAAAGCCCCACCCCACCCCACCCCACTCCAGCAGCTGGCGAGATTTAAGCGATTGGGAAGGTGTTGGGGACGATAAATTTTGACCTTTAATGGAATGTTCTGGGGAATGTTATACAAAACCAAAAACTTAGATATTTACATATTCTTCATCATTTTAAGAGCTGACAAGAGAACGAATTGTTATATAGAAAGAGTGTGGTGTAAAAATGCAATATGTTCTCAAATACAAACTTACAAATTTAAGAAAAAAGTACATGTATAGTGTTTGTTTTACAATATTAATAAATGTACAAATCCTAAGAAATCTGAATTATGTATTCTAAGTCTCAGAGAAATAATGTCTGAATTATGTGTCAATTAGCACAATAGAAAATCCGACAGGACATGTGGACGGACGAACGAACACAACCAAAAATGTTGTTAAGTAGTATTTTAGTATCAATCCACGCAAGAATCAGGCAAAATGCATAGATGTGATGGCACATAAAGAAAAAGAAAAAAAATACAGACTTTTTTCATGGAATTGGATAAAACTATCCAATATAACAACATTTTAATTGATTTAAGTTCTGAATTATTTGCCATTTTAAGATATAAAATCATTTTAGATTTAGTTGAATTGTACAGTGAAACCATTTTTTTCTCTATATAACCAGTCAAAAATGATCAAGGCAATTGGCAGCAATGAAATTTTTTCATACACATCTACATATGATGTGCATCCTTTATCCTAAGTTTCATCAAAATCCTTGTATTGGAATAGGAGGAGTTGGGCTTATGGGTCCGTATACATAATATGCATAGGGAAAAAAATCCTGTTATCTCCCCTTAATCATAACGGAGGGTCATAAAATTCCTTCATGCACATCTACCAACCGGTGTAATCATTATGCAAAGTTTCATCAAATTTCGTCAAGCGGTTTAAAAAGAGTTGAGCTTACAAGGGATGTGGACAGACGGATGGACGGACAGACGGAGAGACAATCAGACGTATGGACGGACGGACAGACAGACAGATTCCTATATACATGAACCCCCAACAATTTTGTGGGGCCATAATTAACATTCTTAGCAAATTATTGACAAAGCCCTTGTAACGACTGAAAGTTAAGTTTAGTCTTCTTTAGGATTACGATTCAGCATTTTCCTCGAGTTTCGGCGCACAATGTGTCAAGCAAAGCATTGTAGTCGAACTCAATATCTTTATGCACATATTACAATAACAGTTAGCTCGACCAATTGTGCTTCGCATCGGGTTCTTAACAAATTTAAGAGAAGAATTAGCCCTTTATATGCTGCCAGACATAACGGATGGTAAAAAAAGTATTTTGTTATATTTGGAAACAGCAGAAAGCAGCATCTCGAGTCCGATAATGTCGTTAACAGATTATCAGGTT
Source organism: Arcuatula senhousia (assembly GCA_963971305.1). NCBI lineage: Eukaryota > Metazoa > Mollusca > Bivalvia > Mytilida > Mytilidae > Arcuatula > Arcuatula senhousia. The sequence goes on along the minus strand of OZ020317.1, from coordinate 8,143,245 downwards.
TTTCTGTTTGATGTTGCCATAATGCCTTCCACATTTGAAAGTTTATTTGAATGTTGCTGAAGATGAAAGATCTTCCTTAAAGTATTAAAAAGATCTACTACCATATCAATTTCAAGATTGTCAATGCAACTAGGTTACAATTTGAGAGCTTGGGTAACACGACCAACCAAACTACGGAATCCCAGGCAAATTTTTTGATCGTCATGTCAAGAAATGACAAGTATATTGCACGTCTGAAATAGTCCTTCGAATAATCTCCAGAAACATTGTTACTTTGTGTTTGTCTTCCACGACGCATTGGAATCGAGATACTATCTTTAATCTAAATTGTGTTCCTATTATAAACATAGAAAAAACATTTAAGATCAAAAACATAAGCATTTTCACCCGGTTTATTGTGTTCTTCAAGAAGCACACACCCGCGTTCCATTGTGTCATCACCCGCTGTCCCTTGTGTCCAAAATTAGCCACCTTGGTTGGGATAATGAATAATACTGTGCTTAATACGGAAAATTAGAAGTTGAAATTTTTATAGATAAACAAGTATGCATTGAGATATCTATATTGACCCCAAAAAGTTATCAAGTTGCATTTTACGATAAGTTACAATCAATGAAAGTCGGAACTTTACATTTTGGGGAGTAATTTCGTTGTTCAAGACGTTCCTGTGAATATAATTTCCAGTAAAAACAGACAAAACTTAGTGTACTAGCAGTTAAGGGACTAACACAATGCTGTATAAACTTATTTTTGTCCCCGTTATCCCTTTTCAACACGTTCATAAGGAAAATACCACACCTTTATAAACACGATTTTTTTTCGGCTCTCCCGGTCTACTGTGTTCCACCCGGTTATCTGTGTCCGAATACCCGGCGTGTACGAGTCACGAAACTTAAAGACCTACGTGATCTTGGGTTAGAAAAAGCAGGTACTGATCCATATTCTCCTTCTTACAGACTTACTAGCATTATATGTGACGTTGCCCTTTTCCGTCTTTTTAAGCCTGTAAGAAGTGAACCTCTTACTACTGAGGATAGGAAATTTCTCCATATTCCATTTAAGAACAAAGGGATAGATGCTATTAACATCAGCAATATTTTAAATCGTAAGGAAGTTACATCTCAAATTCCTCAAAATTTCAAAAAGCAGTCAACACCAATTGTTTCCTACCGCTACACTAAAACCATAAGTTGTAAAATTTTCAACCACAAAAAGACATTGCAGGACCTAAACATTGAAGATTATCTAAAGTCCTCTCTGACATGTGATTGCTATGCTTCTCCCTTTGTCTATGGTCCATCTGGACATGTCATCACGGGTGATCTTAAGATAATTGAAAATAGTTTATTACGTAATGTGGTTTCCCATGGACCTAAATTCAGGGAACCACAACGTATAAATTGGAATCACAACTTTAAGATCATCATGGATGCTGTGGATGACTATGCTAGAGCCTGGATAAAGAAGGAAAAGGACCAAGAACCAGAGCTTGAATCACTGTCGGACTGGGTAAGGACTATCCGATCTCTTGTACGAAGCCGAATAGACAAACTTCGCAAATGTGTGAACCCCCGGCCTTCTTCTGTATTTAGAGATCGTGAAGCTCTCAAATGTCTCTCTTCCTTACATGACAGGTATGTTGTCACGCCAGCAGACAAGGCTTCCAATAATATAGTTTTTGTATGTAAAGCACATTATTACAATTGTCTAATAAAAGAACTAGGCATTGATGGTAATACTTCCGCTAGTGACACATACAAACGGACTACATTTAACAAAGATGAAATCTTAGCCAACCATAGCTCTTTTGTGTCCTCTTTCAATATTCAAATGAAAAAGGAACATAAAGAGTTACCATATTTGTAATGGATACCTAAACTTCACAAAAATCCGTTCAAAGAAAGGTATATAGCTGGATCTTCATCATGTTCAACTACAGAGCTGTCCGTTCATTTAACTAAAATCTTGTCTGCTGTCAAAGAAGGTCAACAAGCATACTGCGACACTATTTATAATCGTAGTGGAATCAACCATATGTGGATTTTGAAGAACTCAAAAGATTTGTTAGATCATTTTCTGAGGTTCATTCTTTGAAAACGTTCGATTTTGCAACTTTATACACTACCTTGCCACACGAAAAACTAAAATGTCGCCTGAAAAAACTTCTCGCAAAAGCCTTTTCAAACTTTAGGAATTTTTAGGAAAATTGGTTACACACTGGAACAAGTTTGCAGTATGCTTGATTTCCTCATTGACAACATATTTGTCACCTTCGGAGTAGAGATTTTTCAACAACAAATCGGCATTCCAATGGGCACAAACTGTGCTCCTATCCTCGCCAATTTCTTCAGGGACTCGTAAAGAACAAGAAGATGAAAGAGACAAGGTCATTTAATCTTACATTCAGATATATTGATGATGTCCTTTCTGTCAATAACACTTCATTTGGTAGATGGATTCCTTTAATATATCCCCCAGAATTGGAGATTAAAGAGACCACAGAATCAAATTTCTTCACGTCTTTCTTGGATTTGCACCTGGAATGTGACCCAGGTGGTCATCTCAGTACAAAAATTTACGATAAAAGAGACGATTTCAATTTTCAAATTATTTAATTTTCCTTATGTACAGAGTTAAAAGATATGGTAGTTAATTGTTTTAATTAGTGTTTGACTGGTCTGCTGTACTGAGATGATCACCTCAATATCCCTATTGTGTCTCACAACTATGTTCTGTTCTATGGTCATTACCGGATCCTATGATCGCAATGGAAGAGGGAGGTTTGGCGCCATAAAACCTGGTTTAACCCACCATTTCGATAAAATGCCTCTTCCAAGTCAGGACCATTGCGATCCACCAATTCTCTGATGAATGACTGATTCGTTTTTGTCATTTTCTCTGGACTATGAGATTGATCATTCAAGTTCGGTAGTTTTGTTATTACCTTTATTTAATAGGTTTCTTGTTTTCTTTCTAGCATCTTTTCACACAGTTTAGGCCATCCTGCTGTAAAAAACCTATCCCAGCGTATAGACACGATAACAGGCTTGAAGCAGCAACACAACAAGAATATAGATGGGGTATGTAATGTTTGTTTGTGTAAGGGCTGAACACGCTTGTCGATTCACATGACCCTAGGCCTGGGCCTCACAGGGTGGTCATATGTAATGCATATGGGGGAGGGGCGTTTGAAGCAGTAAGATAACCAGAATATAGATTGGGTATATAAGTAAGATAACCAGAATATAGATTGGGTTTATATTATGTTTGCTTGTGTCAGGGTTGAACACAAGCATTTTGATGCACATGGCTTGGGTCACACAGAGTGGTCAGTTTTCACGGGAGACCGGTGGAGGAATCTTTCGAGCTTACACACGTAGCTGACAAACATTTTTACATCTACAGATGTGCAAGTACAAGTACCTGAGAAGCAATTTGTAACAGTCAAAATTTGGGACGTGCCCCCTATGAATAGAGGAAAATTTAAGTTTGTTATGTAATGTCCCTGGATTTCATATGTATCTAAACTATTTTTAGAATTGATTTGATCATTTTATTTTGTCTGATGTACAGTTAGATGGGTAATTACAGGATGTTATGAAAACTTTAGTGGAAGTATTATTGTTAAAGCTATGACTGAGATATGAATAAAAGGCCCTTTTGATGTCTTTACCAAGAATTTGCTAATAGATTATTTGCCATCTCCCAAGCACCAAACAAAAAACTTGTCTTAACATATATATGGTTATGATTTAAAAACATCTATAAATCTTAAAAATGTTTTCGCTCGAAATAGTTATAGGAAATTGTTCTGTTCCTCGTCCCTTAAAAAATGCAACAAACAAAGTAGTTTGTTCCCCCGCGACGACATGTCAGGGGGGGAGAGCATTAGGTATTACTCATGTCCATCCGTCCGTACATATTTCCATCAAGCTTTTTTTATGAAACCAGACATAGGAATGTTGGATGGTTCAGTATGACAAACCGTTCGTCTTAAGCGACTTTGAGACCTGTGGGAATTAAACTTCCTGTTTAAGGCCCAGTGGGGGCATCCATGTCAAATGGACACAATCCTTCTATTGTCAATTTGGACAAAAGGTAACTGCAAATGCTAATATGTAATTAATTTCCATTTTCTTTCAGATAACAGCTTTTGAGATTGGAGGAATGTATTCCGAAAGAAATGATGTTTTTGTAAGTTTTCTATAATTTTTTTATACTGAGTCTGTTTATCTATCTGTCTATCAGGTTTAACTATGGTATAATTTTATTTTGAAATGTTTTTTTTTTAAGTTGAACTATGAAACTATGAACTTATATTTAAATCCGGAGCATTTGAGTTCACTCTTATTACGACTTGAGTTCGCGTTGTTGATTTCCGTTCGGTTGATTTTGTGTTTTGGGTTTCTTCGTGCTGTTTTTGTTCGTGTTTACCGTTTTTTTTTCGTTGCCCTTTCGGACTTTTGACACTCGAATGCCCCATTGGTGCCTCCCTGCTTCTTTGAAATACTAAGAACTTTGTTATATACAATTATGGTTTATGTTTGGGAAAATATGCAGGCGCGGATCCACGATTTTAGATAAGAGGGGGCGCGGGTATCAAATATTCGCCGAGCGGAACAAGGCACGAAAATTTTTGGCCATTTTTGATTGATTTCATGGGAAAAATCAATTTTTTCAGATTTTAAGGGGGGTGCGCCGGGTGCGCCTACGGCTTAATCCGCGCCTGATATGTCTCATACGGTTTCTCTAAAAATTTGTTATCAGACAATGGTTTCAAAATTCAAAATGATATGAAATGATTTGTTATTGTTTCAACCATATTTTTGCAGTTTGCTGCACTTAGATGATCTCCTCGTTACCACTATTACCACTATTATGTCTCACAACCGTGTTGGGTTTTGTGTAAACCGGACCGTAAGATCGCGATGGAAAAGGGAGGTTAAGAGCTTGAGTCAAGTGGTTAAGTGCCATAAAACCCGGTTTAATCCATAACTTCTTTGTGAATGTCTGTATCAAGTCAGGACCACAGCGACCTTCAGTTTATCATGTATGTCTTTACCCTCTTTTGTATTTTCTTTTTGGATATATGAGATTGGTCTTTGGAAGATTATGTAAACTGACATACTATTCTCTTTACAGACTTCACATACAGTGGGACATAACATAGCTTCATTTTCAGTTTTTGTAAGTTAGTAATTATTAGTATGACGCTATCAGCAACGAGACACAGACCAAAAAAACTCTAACTATTGTGGCCGCATTAGCTCTGGTGCTTCAGGATATCTTGTGAGCTTGTTCTACCGACCGGTTCTCGATAAAATATATATAGATTGTGATGGGCGTTTAATTGCGTCATGCAACCGTTTCAATACGACCATATGGACTATATAGCTCTTCTTAATTGGTATTTGTGAGATTTAATTTGTCATATGAAAAATCATTTACGAATACTAGTATGGCACAACCCTTGAAATGGCTGTAATAACTGACAATAACTCTATTGCTGCAAGTTTTACATAGATTCGCTAACAAACTACTTAATTCAAGCTTTGAAAGATTCGGCACAACAATTGTTTATCCTTCAACTATAGACGCTTTAGCATTTACAGCAGTTATATCTTTCAGTTAACCGATGTCACAATAGGAGGGGCTATTGCATTTCCTAGACTTAATATAACAGTCAATGCAAGAAAAGTAAGTATATACGATGTCAGTCGATAAATCACAAACAAGAAAACATTGTTAATTGTATAACCTTTAAGAAAAATTTAAATAGCATTTGTAATTGTAAGTGTTTTAGTTTAGAAACTAGTCAACTCACCATTTCTTTTGAAATGCATGTTCCAAGTCAGGACCATTGTGATCTCCAATTTTTCTCGTATTTATTTGGCTTGTTATTTCTTTTCTTGATGGATATATGAGATTGATCATCCCAGTTCTGTAGGTTTGTTGTTACCTTTATTTCAACCATTTTATTTGTTTTATGCTTCAGGGTAGTGCAGTTATGTGGTACAATATGAAGAGAAATGGGGATTTATATGATGACATATCATATATGCATTGTCCTGTCTTTATAGGATCGAAATTAGGTAAAACGGAAAGGGGATAACTTGTGTATAGCTACAAAAGAAAGCACAAATGGTTAACATGTTGTCAAATAGAAAAAAACAAAACAAAAAAGGACACCATGTGGGCTCCTCATGGGGGTACCAGGAATCAAGTAATCAACATTTTTTTGCCAAAGTAATCAAATAATCATATATATTTTAGAAATGTAATCAAAAACTTTTTCCCAAAGGGAATCAAGTAATCAATAATTCAAACCTTGGTAATCTAATAATCATTAAATATTTGCTCTTGTAATCAAGTAATCACATTTAAAATGGCCTGGGAATCATGTAATCAAAAACCCCATGAGAAGGCAAACCATGATGGTAGGAAAGTTCTACCTCGTACTTACAGCTTTTTTTGAGTTAGAAAGATTAAGCTTTAATGTTTCAATGGTGACTGAAATATTGTCGACGGGACATTCAGGGGCGAATCCAGGATTTAAGGTTTGGGGAACACATTTTTTTCGTCCAGGGAAGCGAGGCACTAAATGATTTTAAGGGAAAAAAAATTTTTTTGGACTATTTATCGGGGCGCACACCCTTCATATCCTCTCTAAATCCGCGCATGACATTTAACATTCAACACTCAATCCAATTGACTAACATATTGTAAATGTTGAAGTTCCCACTTTTACTTTTTATACCCTGACAATCAAGTAATCGACGTCTTTGATACAATGCTGTTTTTTTTTCAGTTGCGACCAAATGGTACAAAGAGATAGATCAAGTATTCACCCGACCATGTGGAGTTAAAAAAACAACAAAAGATAGACAACTCTGAGTGACCCGGATAAGAGTTAAAGGGCAATAACTCAGACAAAGGATCCTGAACTTTAAGTTGTGAACCTGTAGTTTGTAGAAGCAGTGGACAATCATTGATGACAACATCAAAATGGCACCAAGATCATACTTTATAATACTTATTGTACTTAACCTAGATATAAAACTAGATATTTAGAAATAAATTTTAGATATAAATGTGTTTGTGTTTTTATTGATTGATGCTTTAGTTTTTGTGCTTTGTCTTGGAATATTGATAGGGGGAAGGTTGGGCCCAAAATACTAGTTTAACCCCGCCACATATTACATGTGCCTGTCCTAAGCCAGGAATCTTTGACAAAGCTTTCGTTTGTACTTGTCTTTTTGATGTTTTCTGTTCCTTGTTTAAGAAAGGGGTCTATCTGTGACTATTTCAGGGCTGGATTTGAATTATATGCATTTTATTTAGACCATGGGACAATTGCAGAACCGCGAGCAGTGCCAAATGGCCTCGTTGAAGGCTGCAGGCGGTTGTCCATTGTTTTTTTTTTTCTAAAATGCTGTTTAATAGTGGGTTGTGTCGCGTACACTTATTCCACATCTCATTATTTTCTATTTATTGGATGAATATAATATTACTTTGTTTGTAGAGCTGCTTAACTTTTTAAAAACAGCAAAAGTAAGAAAATAGATGACGATGAACAAATCTATGATATCAAAGGGGAAAATAATTTCCTAAATTCAACATTGCCTAAGATAAAACAAAAAATAGAGATAAAAACTGGCGGAAGAATAAAATTCGGCAATCCCATGGCTTGATATGAAAACGACACGTCAAGGAAAAGTCTTGGGACTTCTTTCTTTTGGGTCGTCTAACCACAAAGAAAGACTAAAGAGAAGGACAGAAGAAGGAAGAAAATTAGAGGGAAAATATTTTGTTTTTGTTATTGAAATAAAACGTTTTAATGTGTAAAAATTTCAAATCTAATTTCTTCTTCATGACCATGCGATTGCCAATGTTTACAAAATTGCAGAATCAAGTTAAATATGATTATTTTGAGGCCAAAATGCAACAGATGAAGGTTTTTGGGAAACAAAAAATATCAATGTAATGAATTCTAAAGGGAAAGACAGGAGATGAGAAAATCGATTTAAAATTAAGGGGGGTGTATAGCACATTGACTGTAGTCACAGTGACTGTAATGAAATATTTATAGAGAAAAGCAAGACCCTGTGGATTATGATATACATTTGGTCAGTTTGATAGTTTCCAACATTCGTACCTTGACCTACATGAATGACTAGGGTTAAAGTTTTGTTCATATCACAGCAACTACAAGTGTCAGAGGGATGGTGAATGGTTAGCGGGTACATTGTACATCTTGAGTAGTAACATATTATGTAATATGATATTATTACTTGATGATTTCTGTATTGGCCGTGTTATTGGTCCAAGGCTTGCTGTATTGGCCTGAGGCAGGAGGTCAATATAGATGTATCCATTAAGCAAACAACAGGAAATATACAAACATGTCCAAATCTTTTCAAGACTGATTAGGAGCAATTATAATTTTGAAACAGTTAAATTACATTATAACGGGTATTATTCCTAGAATGAAATAAATATCATAACATTGTCTTTATTTTCCGAAAAGTTACGATAAAATGGGCAATTTTGTACTAAAATATCTTGCATCCCGCACCATCCCGCACAATACACATAGATATGGCCAACAAGGTCCAATTTTCTTCTTTCACAGCATTATTTATTTTATGGTCAGAACATATCCTTAATAAACAGGTAAAACAGAACTGCTTTGATATAATTCTACACTTCAAACTATCATAACTTTATCCAGTTGCCAATATGCACCCCCCTCTTTGAATAAAAATACTCTGAATTTGTTTTCAATATCCCTATTTTGTCTTCACGGCCGTGTTGTCTTTTGTGGTAGAACCGGACCAAAAGACCGCAATGGAAGAGGCAGGTTTGACGGTTTTACCCAACATTTCTTTTGAAATGCCTGTACCAAGTCAGGACCATTGCGATCTTCAATTTTTCTTGTAAGGCCTCCGTGTTTTTTTTTTCTCTATGACTTGGACATTTGAGATTGATCCTTCAAGTTCGATCATTTTATTTTTACCTTTATTTAATAAAGACAGTAGAATCATTGTACTCTTTTGGCTTGAATTCCATCTCTCAAGACTGCGTTATATCTATATCATTAAAGATATTAATTTTAGAAAATCTTAGATTAATTTTAGAAAATAATTGCAAGAATGGCAAACCTTTTAAATACAGCAAAAATAAGGAAAGAAATTGCTAAGACTTTGCTATCCAAGGGAAATCATTATTTTTAAATTCATGATGGTAGAAAAAATACAAATACTTTGATTATTATGTCTTTATATATGTTTATTTGTTATGTGATTTGTTATTGTATCGCCATGACATGTAGTCTTGTGTTGCGTTAATAAAGAAAATTATTATTTATTAGTCCGGGAGAATTTTATCCCTACGTAGCTGCAGGTTGATTTAATAATCCGTATGAACTTTTCAAATGTCGCTTTGAAAGAATATATATATGTTAAAAAAAAAACGAACCAATAGTCTTCTTATTCTGAGAGATGTCTAAAAAATCAACAACCAAGAGTCTTCTGTTACCTGTCTGGTAGATTCACCCTATCTAAGGGTCACTCCCGAAGGATCTTTTGAAAGGATTATCTTGAAAATTCAATAACAAACAAAACTGTACAGTAGCATGCGCATCAACGTTTATACATAGGGTTACGATTCGGTAACATACCCGTAGCCAGAAATTTTTTAGGGGGGGTTCGATTGAGGGTTCGATTTTAAAAATATTCCTTTTCTTAATAGTGCTTAACCAAATTTCAGCTGGTTTTTACCGATATTTTTCTATTTTTGTCGTCCAAGGGGGGGTTCGTCCGAACCCCTCGAACCCCCTCTGGCTACGGGTATGGGTAATAATGTTTATAATGTTCATTTCATATAGTAATAACACTCAGTCATTTAGGGTTTCGATAGTAGAGACATTCTCTTTGTGTGAAGTCCATAGCATAGCGTTCTTGATATGGATTCTATGTCTTCTGAGAGATGTCTCGTCGCCTTTCGTTTACATTTTGTTTTACATTTTAGAACAACAAATGAAAAAAATGAACGACAACTCTTCATTGCAGATCTTCCACTAATAAAGATAAAGAAAGGTATAAATTGTAACCGCATGTTTTTGGGGTGTACTATTGCATTTGGGCTATTCGCATTCAACGTTTGGACGTATGACTATGAGATTTTACTTGAAGAAATAAATACAGGTAATTTTTAACCAACTAGGTATATTTTTATTAGTATATCTGCCCTTACTTAATGAAATGCAAAACATGGCCATTATGAGAAAACAGGGCATTATGACAGGTCCATTATGACAGAAAACAGGGCCATTATGGATGGAAACAAAGTGGCCGACGTTACTTATTTCAGCGTTAATTAATGAAAACAATATTACAAATTGAATGAAAAAGTATCAAATCAATGTTAGAAGAATCCAAGAAGTTGTGTTAAACATCAATTTCTGAGGATAAATCAATTGATTATGGCTTATACATGGCTTATACACAGCAAAGCAACAAATGTTGCATGCTTAACAGAGCTTAATAGACACCCACTTGTAGAAAAAGTAAAATTACTAGCTATAAAATTTTTAGTTCTATATATAAAACCTCCCATTTCTTGTTAACCTTTTCTCATTTTTCATCGGATATTTAATATTTTATGTTTATAGTGAAATGCGAGCTTTTCACTATAAACATAAAATATTAAATATCCGATGAAAAATGAGAAAAGGTAAACAAGAAATGGGAGGTTTTATATATAGAACTATAAAATTTTGGGATCATATTTCAAATTCAACAAATACATTAATTAATAAAGTCTATAATAATATTCCTGATAACAATAAATGGATTACAACAATAAAAATGTGGGTTAAGAAACTAGGCTTTGGCTATTTAATTAATTGTACTGAAAATATCAAATCTGCATTAACATCAATTAAACAAAGACTATATGACCATACAGTACAAACTCAGAACAGCAGTATAGCTGAAAGTAAAAAGCTGTCTTTCTATAAAACTATTTACAGACAAAACCAGAGACCTTTCTATGTAGATAACTGTAGATTCAGGTCAGATAGAACAACAATTTGTAAATTCAGAATAAGTGCCCACACTCTAGCAATAGAGAAAGGCAGATATCAAAATATTCCCCAAAACAACAGAATATGTCCAAAATGTGACACCGGTGCAATTGAAGATGAAATGCATTTCTTTGTTCATTGTCCGGCTTATACAACTTTTAGAAAAGAATTAATTATTAAACTCAAATGTTGTTTTAAGAATTTAGACTCATTAACCGACTACAAAATACCTTCAATTCTAAATAGCAGTTCTTTAATAGTACATAAAGCCTTAATTAAATACATAAACAATTGTCAAGGAAAAAATTAAGTCATTATGGTCACCCCACATTTGTATGTAATTTGAAAAAAAACCTTATATTTATATTCAAATAATGAAAGGCATTCGTGATTAAAATTATATATACATGCAGGATTAATGCATGATCCATTTTTGAGTTGCCACCACCCAAGGTCTATTACTGTAATATATAGTCTTTAATTTCGTTTGATTTAAGAATATGCTCATGTATTAATGTGTTATAACCATTTATTGTAAATGTGTTTTGACAATAAATAATATGATATATTTAAAAAAAAAAATATGATATACATGGACTGAAGGTCTGTCAACAGTATTGTTGGTCATTTCATAATTTGGTCGTTTTTTTACCGTTTCCTTACATTTTCTTAAACGTCTTTTTTACGCTAATCATGTCGCGTACACTTATTCCACATCTCGTTTTCTTCAATAATAGATTTATTTTCTAAATAAGATATTTAAAAAATCCCTTTACAAATAAACAAAGTATAAAATGGTTTCTTACCTGAACGGGCTGAAGTAGTGAAGATCAGAGGCATATCCAGCAATTCTAAAAAGAGGGGGCCCACTGACTGGCCAAAGAGGGGCCCGCTTTGGTCACACTTCAATGATTTCCTACATATTCAACCAAATTTTTCCGCCTAAAGGGGGGGGGGGGGGGCGGATCAGTTAAACATTTCAATTTTTATACTTTGCATAATAATTAGATATTTTGCAAACAGGTTTTAATGGTAAGAACAACAACAAAACAAAAAATGAAAAAAGCAGGAATGATAAATCTTAGAATTTTTCTCTTACGAATCAGAGACAAAAAAGTAACTGTCAGTGAGTTAAAGCAGAAATTATGAGTTCCACCTCACTTCTCCACACCGAGTTTCTTTTTTTTTCATAGTTGGTAAATAAAAGTATTAAGAAATGGGTGATTTTAGAATTATAGGTTCCTACATAAGTTCTTGGAAAAGACCGGCTGATATTTCACGAGTGATAGATTTTTTCAGTCTTTTTGCGAGTGGAGCGCAGCGGAACGAGTCAAAAGACCCCAAAAATTTTGTCACTAGTGAAAGATCTCCGCCGGTTTTCCAAGAACGCGTTTAAGTACCTATTTCTTCCGTAAAAATCATTTTATTATATTCTGAAACCTTAGGTGACTTCATTCTAAAAACCGAAAGTTTAAAATAACATTGCATTTCATTGGTCTACATCATCGATCAATGTCAGTACCGGCGGTTATTATTGGTTAATTGACCAGTGTGAGATCGTTGCACGTGCTCGCATCTCAACCTGGTCATCTCACACTGAAAAGAGTCATTTACGGAAGAATGGCCCTGTTATATGTTCTCGGTCTGCAATAATGGCCCTCGGAGTCTGTAATGGCCCTTTGCGTTGCCTCGGGCCATTACAAACACCTCCGGCCATTATTGCAGACCTTGAACATATAGCAGGGCCATTATAAAAAACACCCATTTATAAATACTATATATTTCGGTAAATGAAATAAAGACTTGAGGACGAATAAAAATGTGATTTTGGTAGAACTTGAAACATGCCCCCGAGCAACTTTAATCTCTTGCTTTAAACAGAATGGCTCCTCGGTTAACTTAAAAACCGAAGTGTATGTACAGTAAATATGAACAATATCTGAATATTTCTGTTGCATCTTAAAAATTATAATAAATTTCAAACTGTTTAAGTTGACCTGAGGGAGCGACCTTTTGACTTTTATGGGTTGTGGCTATGGTGAAATTTAAAATGCAGGATGGCAACAATCCAGAAATAAAAAGGCAGGGCAGTGCTTTTAATTAAAAAAAGGCAGGATGGTATTATTGGCTAAAAAAATATAGTAGCTTAAAGGTCCTTTCACACTAAAACGGGGGTGTCACAGCCCCCGCCCCCGGAATACCGAATATCGTTTAAAAAAGGACAGAATAACGTTAAAAAGACTGGAATACCGAATACTCTAAAGATCACGGCGTACGCGTACCAAAAGACTAAAAATTCGGAACATCGCGTACCACGTACCACACCGAATACCCTTTAAAAAGCACGGAATACCGTGTACCAAACGGGCTGTGACTCCCTCTAAAACGTTTTAGCAAACATGTGTCGACGTTTTAGAATATATTTTTTAAAGAGGCTGTCCATGTGGAAATCAAGCAAAAGCCAACAGAATCTGGCACATGAAGAATTTTTCCCCAGCAAATTTATTGTTTTAGTGTATTGTTGGACTCATATGTAAAACCAATCACCAGGATTCGTTTAAACGCAACGGGGTCATGTCATTACTCCGACAACCCATTACTCAGACAGCCCATTATTCTGACAACCCATTTCTACGACAACCCATAACTCCGACAATGAGTGACATAGAGATGTTAGTTATATTTTACTCCTATGATATAAGAGGTCTCATACTTCGACAGCAACAAGTCAAAAAATAGAATGCCGCCCAACCTACAATGTTGTTGGAGTAAGTTATCTATCAGCAATGTTTGAAGGAAAACAGTTTGAATTGCTGGAAGTATGTTCACAAGGTGATGTCTGTGTGATCGGGATTTAAACCCCAACATAATAACAACCATGACGACAGATAGTTCATTCTTAGGTCTTTCTAACTGCTCATACAGCTTCCCAAGTTATACATTGTACTTGCATCTTAATAAGTGTGACATTTTGCCTAATTTCCCATAGAAATGTTTTCTATTTTGCAAAAAAATATGCTTATTTTTAAAGAATATCCTAAGGAAGAATTATCTAAAGGCATATTATTTCACTTTCTTATTTTCGACCTCTTGTTAGATTCTTTGCAATTTAACTTAGATTTCCAAGAAATATGTAAAAGTAACAGCCAAAGATATAGTGATAAAAACAGGGAACCAAGTTATTATCCTCATTTTCTGAAACAAGATAGGCCAGGATGCACATGGTCCTTTTACCTTTATAAAAAATTGTTCAGTCAATGTTTCACACGAAACATGAGTTAACATGAAAGTAAGCCTGCTAGTAAGCACCTCATCAAGAGCAAAAATTATAAGTTAGACGAACGTTATGAACATGATGAATGCGTTCTGCAATCGTCGAATATGTGCTAGGCCATCGTCAAATACGCTGGACAAACGCTATAGATAAGTTTTTAATAAGTTTGTCGTGCGTTGCAGGTACATTGTAGTTAGTCATACGTATTTGTGTTCGTTTACCGAGATATTTTTGGAACCTTTAAAAGCGACTGCCTACGTGTTCCAACGTTTAAGGAAATTATTCGAACGTTCGCCATACGTTTGCTAAATCGTTATAGTGTGACAGCCATTAAAAATTAAAAAAAAAATTGTGCGCGCTGGTGTGCAAAAAAAAATCCAGACTCAGCTTTTTTCAAAAAATGATAAAGCCGGACGCAAAAAATCTCCAAAGCATCCCCCCTAAAAATAATGGTTGCTCCCTAACATTAAGCACAGGATAAGATTTTTATTATAAGAGAGGTTAAGCAAGGCTACTTGTGTGTTGACTGGTAGATAGGTGTACACGTACACGTTAGTTTTCAGGGATAAGCTTAAGGTACGGGTACGTGTACTGGAACGGATAAGTAGACCTTATGGCAATCAAGCTTGTGAGTGATATTTTGCAACAAAACATAGTTGTAAATAAATTATTTTTAATCTGTAGTTTGAATCAAACATCGAAGATTATCATACATGCAGGATTGATTGTGAAATTAAGAGCGTTTGGCAAATAAGTTGTACAAGTTAGCATGTATGTGTAGCGTCGACATAACAAGTTTTAGCTTCGTGTAGAATTAATCACTAGACATCAAAAACCGATGACGTAATACACCGTTAAAGTAGGGGATTCCCCTTCTACAAGTATCCGTACCCGTACACGTACGCTTGCTTAAAAAATCGGGAACAGATGACGGGACAGACACCGAATCATTTACGATCGTAACAATAAGAATTTTCTAACTTTATAAAAGTCTCCATCAGAACAATGTTGTCAGTTAACCACTTATTGAGCTAACATTTCATAGAAGAGACCCTTATAGCTATTTCACCAGGTGATTGATCCAGGCTCCTGTGAGCCTCTTGTTAACAAAATATTCTCTTCTGAAACTACTGAACATAATTTGATGAAACTTAGTATGATTGATTTTTAGGGTGTCCTGCACGAAAGTTTTATCTAAAGACATGGCCGCTGTTTCTACATAAACTTCCATGTGCATTTTATCATCCTTTTCATGTTCATCGTTTTTCAATAACCTACTGTATATAACGTTGCAAGGCGTAAAACGCCAACTCATTTATTCACGTTAAAAATAAACGAGAGGGGGGTCAGACTACTGTTTCAGAAAGCATAAGAGATAGAAAAAATATGATGCAACCTTCCACTTCAGCATCAAAAGCTCATCAAAAGTCTTATTCATTGGGTCAAAGTTGTCAGATGACTCTTAATATGGGTTTAATATGGCCTTTAAAAAGGTAAAAATGGTGTTTTTTTTCATGTTTTTGATCTATAAAATGAAAACTATTGCAGATAGGAAAAATATTGCTTTTTGTCTTAACCTTCAGCTCATCGAGCGTTCCAAAGTTTCCATTGGGTCGAAAATGTCAATTTACCCCTTATTGGAGTTATGGCCCTTTAAAGGTAAAAATGTTGTTCGTTTTTATGTTTTTGCCATTCAGAATGAAAACAATCGCAGATAGAGAAAAGCTGGTAGTTGCTTAAATTTCAGCTCATTGAGCCCTGCAAAAGTCCCCATTGGGTCGAAGTTCCCAGAAGACCCCAATCAGTGTTCTAA
Source organism: Arcuatula senhousia (assembly GCA_963971305.1). Lineage (NCBI taxonomy): Eukaryota > Metazoa > Mollusca > Bivalvia > Mytilida > Mytilidae > Arcuatula > Arcuatula senhousia. The sequence goes on along the minus strand of OZ020317.1, from coordinate 8,127,072 downwards.
TCCTTTGAAGGTAAAAAATGTGTATTTTTAATTCTTTGGCCCATAGAATAAGAACTTTTTCAGATATGGGTCATGTGAGCTATTGTCATCACTTGGCGTCCGTCGTCCTCTGACGACGTTAACTCCTCTGACACCATAAGTCCAATTGCAACCAAACTTGGTATGGTTGTTCATTAGCATTCGGTGCTTTGAACTGATGTGGGAATTTTTGATTCGTCGTAAAACATGGCCGCCATGGCTAAAAATAGAACATAGGGGTAAAATGCAGTTTTTTGCAAATAACTCAAAAACGACTACAGATATCAAAATTCTGGCAAGGGTAAAAGTGATCAGCACCTCAAGATCTACCAGCTCTGAAATTTTGAAGAAAATCCAACGACCCATGTAGGAGTTATTGCCCTTTTTGTGGATTTTTTGCAAATTTTGCACCTGTTTAGCTCAATATCTTGAAAACTATACTAGATATTTGAGAAATTTAAATTGCATATTGTTAAGCACATCAAGATCTACAAAATTTGTAATAGGGTCAACGTTGTAGGACCTTTCCTTTTAGGAGTTATTGCCCTTTAGAACGTGAAAATTTAGCATTTTAACAGCATTTCCTCATTACATTGAAAACGTTAACTCCTCTGACACTTTAAGTCCAAATGGAACCAAACTTGGTACAGGTGTTTATTAGCATTAGGTGTATAGAACTGGTGTGGGGATTTTTGATTGGTCGTAAAACATGGCCGCTGTGGCTAAAAATAGAACATAGAGGTAAATGGCAGTTTTTTGCAAATAACTCTATAACGGTGACAGATTTCAAAATTTTGATTCGGATTAAAAGTGATCAGCACCTCAAGATCTACCAGCTCTGAAATTTTGAAGAAAATCCAACAACCCATGTAGGAGTTATTACCCTTTTTGTGGATTTTTTGCAAATTTTTCACCTGTTTAGCTCAATATCTTGAAAACTATATAAGATATTTGAGAAATTTAAATTGCATATTGTTTAGCGCATCAAGATCTACAAAATTTGTAACAGGGTCAATGTTGTAGGACCTTTCCTTTGAGGAGTTATTGCCCTTGGAACGTCAAAATTGAGCATTTTAACTGCATTTCCTTATATTGAAAATGTTAACTCCTCTGACACTTTAAGTCCAAATGGAACCAAACTTGGTATTATTGTTTATTATTATTAGGTGTATAGAACTGTTGTGGGGATTTTTGATTGGTTGTAAAACATGGCCGCTGTGGCTAAAAATAGAACATTAGGTTAAACTGCATTTTTTTGCAAATAACTCAAAAAGGGTGACAGATTTTTAGATTTTGATTGAGAACAAAAGTGATCAGCACCTTTAGATCCACCATATTGTCAGATGACCCCCTTATTAATCTTATGACCCTTTCAACATTAAATAGATTTTGCCTTATAACCTTTACTTCAGGCACATATGTCAGGTGAGCGATTCAGGCTCCTGGGAGCCTCTTGTTAGGTTATGGCTCTTTGAAGGTCAAAAATGATCTCATGTATATTGTGTTCATTAAAATCATTTGGCAATCCGTATTGGGCCGCAAATGTACAGGGTTCAACATGTTGTTGAATCATGTTGCGCTCGGGATAGCTTTTTATTTAGTCCATCAAACATTAACTTCCTGTTTGCTATAAAATTTATATTTTACACATGGCCCAGTTGTGAAATTACAAATACAAAAACACGGTTATAAACGGTTAATTTGGATATGCTATATATTGATATTTCAAGGAGTAACCTCTCATCAGTAGCATTTGAATCAAAACATTGGAAGGTCAATTTCCGAAACTGTTGAAAACGAAAAGTACTCAAAACCAAAACGTTCGAACAAGGAAGCCAAATCCAGCACCGAGGATATCGACCATGTGCATTACAAGGAAAGAAACCTGGTGTTTAAGAAAAATTTGAATTTTAAAATCGGAAATTTAAGCGACAAAATATTAGACATTTTATGGTAAATCATGTCAGACAAGTCTGACGACCAGGCTTGTGATTATCCTCGGGGACCTCTGGTCCACCAGCAGCGGTTACCGCCCTGTGGTTTCAAAATTACAAATACTAAAAAGCGGTTATAAACGGTTAATTTGGATATGCTATATATCGATATTTCAGGCGTAGCAAAATTTATTGTCTGGAACTTTGTTGCCATTTGCAGTATTTCGAACACACGTGAAGGTTAGCACTGCTGGTGGAGTTTTAATTCCCCGAGGTTAGCCCGCTCCGGCACCAACACTTTTGAGTTGGAGAAAACATCAAAGCTTTAAATTATCCGTCTAAATTTCAAAATTGTCTAAACCCTCAGGTTCTTCCTACCCCAGACATAGGTTGATTATCTTAGTAATAATTTGGTTCCCCAGTTTGGTATTTTTGGTTTTACTGATCTATGCTCTTCATATTCATATAGTGTTTGGCATTTTCAATATTTTTGGTAGAGCGCCTCTGATGAGTCTTGAATAGACGAAACGCGCATCAGGCGTAGCACAATTTATTGTCTTGACCTTTGTTGTCATTTGTATTTCAAGGAGTAACCTCTCATCAGTAGCATTTGAATCGAAACATTGGAAGGTCAATTTCCAAAACTGTTGAATTCAAAACCAAAACGTTCGAACAAGGAAGCCAAATCCAGCACCGAGGATATCGACCATGTGCCTTACAAGGAAAGAAACCTGGTGTTTTAGAAAATTTTGAATTTTAAATTCGGAAATTTCAGCGACAAAATATTAAGAAATTTTATGGTAAATCATGTCAGACAAGTCTGACGACCAGGCTTGTGATTACCCTAGGGGACCTCTGGTCCACCACCAGCGGTTATCGCCCAGTGGTTTCAAAATTACAAATACAAAACGCGGTTATAAACGGTTAATTTGAATATGCTATATATCGATATTTCAAGGAGTAACCTCTCATCAGTAGCATTTGAATCAAAACATTGGAAGGTCAATTTCCAAAACTGTTGAAAACGCAAAGTACTCAAAACCAAAACGTTCGAACAAGGAAGCCAAATCCAGCAACGAGGATATCGACCATGTGCATTACAAGGAAAGAAACCTGGTGTTTTAGAAAAATTTGAATTTTAAAATCGGAAATTTCAGCGACAAAATATTAGATATTTTATGGTAAATCATGTCAGACAAGTCTGACGACCAGGCTTGTGATTACCCTCGGGGACCTCTGGTCCACCAGCAGCGGTTATCGCCCAGTGGTTTCAAAATTACAAATAATAAAACGCGGTTATAAACGGTTAATTTGGATATGCTATATATCGATATTTTAAGGAGTAACCTCTCATCAGTAGCATTTGAATCAAAACATTGGAAGGTCAATTTCCAAAACTGTTGAAAACGAAAAGTATTCAAAACCAAAACGTTCGAACAAGGAAGCCAAATCCAGTACCGAGGATATCGACCATGTGCCTTACAAGGAAAGAGAACTGGTGTTTTAGAAAATTTTAAAATCGGAAATTTCAGCGACAAATATTAGACATTTTATGTTAAATCATGTCAGACAAGTCTGACGACCAGGCTTGTGATTACCCTCGGGGACCTCTGGTCCACCAGCAGCGGTTATCGCCCACTGGTTTCAAAATTACAAATACCAAAACGCGGTTATAAACGGTTAATTTGGATATGCTATATATCGATATTTCAAGGAGTAACCTCTCATCAGTAGCATTTGAATCAAAACATTGAAAGGTCAATTTCCAAAACTGTTGAAAATGAAAAGTACTCAAAACCAAAACGTTCGAACAAGGAAGCCAAATCCAGCACCGAGGATATCGACCATGTGCCTTACAAGGAAAGAAACCTGGTGTTTTAGAAAATTTTGAATTTTAAAATCGGAAATTTCAGCGACAAAATATTAAGAAATTTTATGGTAAATCATGTCAGACAAGTCTGACGACCAGGCTTGTGATTACCCTCGGGGATTTCTGGTCCACCAGCAGCGGTTATCGCCCAGTGGTTTCAAAATTACAAATACCAAAACGCGGTTATAAACGCTAAATTTGCGGGGGTATCATTGGTGACCATTGGCTCACAGGCGTTTGGGTCCAGGATTTTATTTTATTAAAAATAACGTGTATATAAAAATTTTCATTTCGTCTATATACTATTTCCACAAGGCAAGAATGTTTGAAAGTTCTAAAAATAGAACTGACGGAAACTCCCTTTTTTCTTGTAGAAATATTTTTTACCATAAACAACTAGAACACTATATAACTCCATTCAGCTGTAACTCTCTTTAGGAAGCAAAAGTAATGCATGTCAGTATGTATAAATTTCACATCGGGTCTTTTTTCCTACGAAACGAAACAAAAGATCACCACGGACGGAAGTGGCCAAAGATTTTCAAGGGAAACAATATTCCGCCAAATAAAAGGACTTCCGAGTGACACTACAGTAAGGTAAAATCTGTGCGAGTTTGAAAAAATCATTTGGCGGAAAATGTGGACTCAATTTTATTTGAAATATTTTTACTGACGAGTTGGTAGTATAATAAAACGTACATACAAACTAGGACTCGATGGGTGTTCCATAAATTTCAAAAAGACGTTCAAGGATAATAAATACGTGGTTATTTCATTTCAATGATAAAATTGGAAAAAAAAAGTAGAAGAAAATTTTCTCCCTTTAAAATTTTAAACTACTTCCGTCCGTGGTGGTTTGTTTGGCTCGCTTCAGTGGAAAAAAGATTAGATTCAAAGTCATTGCGAATTGTTTCACGATAAATGTGTTCCCAATTGTGAGATTAACTTCCCCTTCTTGTGTAGCAACATTCCGTCCGCTCCAGCTTATGGAGTTTACGTATCTCAATTGATTCGTTACTCCAGAGCGTGCGGGACTTACATCGATTTCCTTAGCAGAGCGACACGTCTGACGCAAAAATTGCTCACACAGGGTTATGTTGCTCCTCGGTTGCTGTCTTCACTCAAGAAATTTTACGGAAGACATCATGCACTTATAGACAAATATGGGATTTCGATCTCTCAGATGAGTGCAGATGTTGGTTTGTCATAGGGTGTTGTTTTGTCTTCCTTTACCGGATTTGACACGCTGAATGGACTATTGGCAACGCGACGGGTGTGCTATAGCAAGCAGGAACTGCTTACTCTTCCGGAGTTCACTCTGGTTTCGACTAGAGTTCGCGTTGTTGATTGATATTCAGTTGTTTTGTGTTTTACATGTTGTCTGTTTTTGTCCCGTTCTTGTTGGTGTTTGCTGGTTTTGTCTCTACCCTTTCGGACTTTTGATATTCAGATACCCCATTGGTACCTCTGCTTCTTAAACTGAAAGGATTTAGAGAATCACCAATATTTCATGTAAAACATTTGAAAATATGGGGGTTTTTCGCGAGTAAATTTTGTTCTATTGTTAGAACTTTCAAACATTCTTGCCTTGTGGAAATAGTATATAGACGAGATGAAAATTTTTATATACACGTTATTTATAATACAATAAAATCCTGGACCCAAACGCCTGTGCATTGGCTCACAGATTTCTTGTAAATTTATGTTAAAAATTCAAACGTGAGTTTCGTGTTAATAGAACGTTCAATTAGTGTTACATTAGCATTAAATTAATGTTAATTGTGCATATGTTATTTCCGTTAATTTAACGGTAAAAAATTGCCCGTGTAATTTTTTACCGGAATTACAAAATGTGTTTAATACCAAAATAACACTTGGGACCTATTATAGTATATAATTGTAGACGACTATGTATTTCAGATTCATGTTAATATACTAAGTATCTATCTATTGTAGGTGGTCCAAACATTTAATCTCTATTGAGCTTTTTCCAAGATAATGAGGAGACTGGGAAAAGTGAGCTGTACTGAAGGTCAAGACAAATATAACAGGAACCAGAGTGATCTACATAAAAGAAAGATACCATATGAAGATAAATCTAATAAATGTGATGAATGTGGTAAAGCTTTTAGCCAGACTCGACAACTACAGACACACATGAGAATACATCGAGGTGATAAACCTTATAAATGTGATGAATGTGGTAAAGGGTTTAGTGAAAATGGTAACCTACAGAAACACATGAGAATACATACAGGTGATAAACCTTATAAATGTGATGAATGTGGTAAAGGGTTTAGTGAAAATGGTCACCTACAGAGACATATGAGAATACATACAGGTGATAAACCTTATAAATGTGATGTCTGTGGGAAAGGATTTAGTAATAGTAATGATCTAAAGATACACATGAGAATACATACAGGTGATAAACCTTATAGATGTGATAAATGCGGTAAAGGATTTAGTTACAATAATGCTCTACAGAGACATTTGAGGATACATACAGGTGATAAACCTTATAAATGTGATGTATGTGGGAAAAGGTTTAGTCGAGGTGAAGACCTAAAGTGTCACATGAGGATACATACAGGTGATAAACCTTATAGATGTGATGAATGTGGTAAAGGGTTTCGTCAGAGTCAACACCTACAGGCACACATGAGGATACATACAGGTGTTAAACCTTATAAATGTGATGTATGTGGGAAAAGGTTTAGTCGAGGTGAAGACCTAAAGTGTCACATGAGGATACATACAGGTGATAAACCTTATATATGTGATGAATGTGGTAAAGGGTTTAGCCAAAATGGAGATCTACAGAGACACATGAGGATACATGCGGGTGATAAACCTTATAATTGTGTTGAGTGTGGTAAAAAGTTTAGTCGTCAGGGTGGATTACAGTCACACATGAGGATACATACAGGTGATAAGCATTTTAAATGTGATGAATGTGGCAAAGGATTTAGTTACAATAATGCTCTACAGAGACATTTGAGGATACATACAGGTGATAAACCTTATAAATGTGATGAATGTGGTAAAGGGTTTTGTCAGAGTGGACACCTACAGACACACATGAGAATACATACAGGTGTTAAACCTTATAAATGTGATGTATGTGGGAAAAGGTTTAGTCGAGGTGAAGACCTAAAGTGTCACATGAGGATACATACAGGTGATAAACCTTATATATGTGATGAATGTGGTAAAGGGTTTAGCCAAAATGGAGATCTACAGAGACACATGAGGATACATGCGGGTGATAAACCTTATAATTGTGTTGAGTGTGGTAAAAAGTTTAGTCGTAAGAATGGATTACAGTCACACATGAGGATACATACAGGTGATAAGCATTTTAAATGTGATGAATGTGGGAAAGGATTTAGTTATAATTATGTTCTACAGAAACATTTGAGGATACATACAGGTGATGGGCCTGATAAATGTGATGAAAGTTAGAAAAGATTTAGTTGGAATAGAAACCTACAGGCACACATGATGGTACAAACAGATGATAAACCTTAGATAGTGATAAATGTAGTAAAGGGGTTTATTCAGAGTCAGAACCTTCAAACACACATGAGTACACATGAAGGAGATTATTCTTATTATTGTGGAGAGTTTGGTAAAGGGTTTAGTAATGACAGTGCCCTTGATGGCTATATGAGACATGTTAGAGAACATGTACATTTGTAGGTGTCAAAACTTATGAATGAGATAAACGTGGTAAAGTGTTTAGTCAGAATGGAAAGACATGAGGATTCATACAAATTACAAACCTTATAAATGTGATGGACGCGGTCACACTGGTGGTCTACAGACACATACATGTGACAATCCTTATAAATGTGATGAATGCGGTCATACTGGTGGTCTTCAGACACATACATGTGACAATCCTTATAAATGAGATGAATGCGGTCACACTGGTGGACTACAGACACATACATGTGACAATCCTTATAAATGAGATGAATGCGGTCACACTGGTGGTCTACAGACACATACATATGACAATTTTTATAAATGTGATGAATGCGGTAACACTGGTGGTCTACAGACACATACATGTGACAATCCTTATAAATGTGATGAATGCGGTCACACTGGTGGTCTAAAGACACATACATGTGACAAACCTTATAAATGTGATGAATGCAGTCACACTGGTGGTCTACTGACACATACATGTGACAATCCTTATAAATGTGATGAATACAGTCACACTGGTGGTCTACAGACACACACATGTAACAATCCTTATAAATGTGATGAATGCGGTCACATTGGTGGACTACAGACACATACCTGTGACAATCCTTATAAATGTGATGAATGCGGTCACACTGGTGGTCTACCGACACATACATGTGACAATCCTTATAAATGTGATGAATGGGGCCACACTGGTGGTCTACAGACACATACATGTGACAATCCTTATAAATGTGATGAATGCGGTCACACTGGTGGTCTACAGACACATACATGTGACAATCCTTATATATGTGTTGAATGCGGTCACACTGGTGGGTCTACAGACACATACATGTTACAAACCTTATAAATGTGATGGACGCGGTCACACTGATGGTCTACAGACACATACATGTGACAATCCTTATAAATGTGATGAATGCGGTCACACTGGTGTTCTACATACACATACATTTGACAATCCTTATAAATGTGATGAATGCGGCCACACTGGTGGTCTACAGACACATACATGTGACAATCCTTATAAATGTGATGAATGCGGTCACACTGGTGGACTACAGACACATACATGTGACAATCCTTATAAATGTGATGAATACGGTCATACTGGTGGTCTACAGACCCGTACATGTGACGATTCTTATAAATGTGATGGACGCGGTCACACTGGTGGTCTACAGACACATACATGTGACAATCCTTATAAATGTGATGGACGCGGTCACACTGGTGGTCTACAGACACATACATGTGACAATCCTTATAAATGTGATGAAAGCGGTCACACTGGTGGTCTACAGACACATACATGTGACAATCCTTATAAATGTGATGAATCTGGCCACACTGTGTTCTTCAGACACATACATGTGATAATCCCTATAAATGTGATGAATGTGGTCACACTGTGTTCTTCAGACACATACATGTTACAAACCTTATAAATGTGATGAATGTGGTCACACTGGTCTACAGACACATACATGTTACAAACCTTATGAATGTGATAATATTCCGAATCACTTAGTATTAATTGTTATAAAGATAAAGATAAAACACACCATGAACCCATTAAGGATGGTCAATCTACATGTTTTAGAATTTCAATTTCGGAACTCCTCTTAGACTTACCTATAATACTGAACAAATTTTTGCACATTGACCCCTACTTTTTATGACATGTTCAATTATTTAGACCTTAAATATCAAGAGTATAAAATTTCTTGAAATTCTTGATACAACTTTTGCTACCTCTGGAAAGGCCCCAACAATTGTTATCCCCCACCTTATATTTCGACCTGCAAATCTACAACCGGTAGAAATTCAACTTGCAAGACCTGCGATATGTTCATTATTTCTCCTGAATTTACTAGCAATTAAACTGGTTAGGTATATCAAACTTTTTCCCACGACCCTCTGGACTTTTCTACCGAAAATTGAATGTACTTTGTGTGGACTGTTGTATGTCGGTGAAACCAAAAGCTCTTTGCGTTGTCGCATGAATGGTCATAGGTTTGACAATAAAAATTCAGATTTTCGGGTTCTGTATAACCACTTTAATCAGCCTAACCATGACCAATGCTTCATATACAAAGAACAACAAAGTTCCAGACAAAAAATTTTGCTACGCCTGACGCGCGTTTCGTCTATTCAAAACTCATCAGAGGCGCTCTACAAAAAATATTGAAAATGCCAAACACTACATGATTATGAAGAGCATAAAACAGTAAAACCAAAAATACGAAATTGGGGAACCAAATTATTACTTAGATGATCAAACTATGTCTGGGGTAGGAAGAATAAAAAAACCCATCACATTTGTAATTGCATGGAAATAGAATCACCATATGAAGTGTACGTGTTGCATCAAGCAAACTCTGCTTAGCCCTAATGTTCACTCTTATTCTGATCATTGCTGTTTGGTTGTTTTGTATCGTGGTCAATTTATTGTCAATTTGGTTTGCTTTCTACATTTGGATGTCCTATTGGTAAATATACTCCTTTTTGATTCTTTTTTTTTGGATACAATGTATATGTACATTTGTACATGTATATCCCTAAATGATGGCGTACATGTACATGTAAATAAAGGTTAAAAACAAAATGACTGAACAATAATGAACAATAATTAACAGCAAGAATAAGTTTAATTCAACAAATTGATACAATATCTTTATCTTCATGCGAAAAGTACAAAAAATCATAAACATGTATTGGACATTGATCAATAAAACAATTGTATACATGCATATGTATCTGTTACATACAATGAAAGACAACTTTCAAAAATCTATTGTAAACACATGAACATGTATGTGTAAACCTTATCTGTAACCTCTGCTACATGTACAGTAAAAAAGGAATACATGTGCATGTATGCACTATTACGATGGAAAACAGCCAGCAGCCTTCAATGTGACCAGTAGTGGCTGCTCGCTGTTTGTCGAGTATAGGGAGCAGCATTATTTTTTTGTGAACTGCATGGTGCATTTTATACGACCGCAAATAAAATGCGGACGTATTGAGGTATGATGCTGTCGTCGTCGTTGTCGTTTACTTTTTAGTGTTTCCACAATAACTTTAGTTCCAGTTATCCGATTGCTATGAAACTTGACAATGATGTTCCTTACCATAAAAGGATGAATGGGATTGATTTTGGGGGTCCCCCATTTTTCGTTTAGAAATAAGGGGCCAAAAAAGGGCCAAAAATACTACTTTTTTGTTTGTTTCCACAATAACTTTAGTTCTAGTTATTCAAATGCTATGAAATTTGACAGTGATGTTCCTTACCATACAAGGATGAATGGGATTGATTTTGGGGGTCCCCCTTTTTTTGTTTCGAAATTAGGGGCCCAAAAGGGGAAAAAAATTCAAATATTTTATTTGTTTCCACCATAACTTTGTTCCTGGTTGGCCTATTGCTGTGAAATTTGTCAAGAATGTTTCTTACAATAAAAGAATGAACCTGATGAATTTTTGCGCCCCCTTTTTCCCCTTTGTGTAATTAGGGGCCAAAAGGGGACAAAATAAAACTTTTTTATTTGTGGTCCGATTTTGAATTTTTTTTTTGCATGTTTGTTCTTGTCAAATAGCGGATACAAAATTTAGACTTAATTTTTGCGCCCCCCCTTTTTCCCCTATAACGTAATTAGGAGCCAAATGGGGCCAAAATCGAAACTTTTTTATTTGTGGTCCAATTTTGAAATTTTTTTTTTGCAAGTTTATTCTTGTCAGGTAGCAATCCAAATTTGAGAATTAATTTTTGCGACCATCCCCTTTTTCACTTGTTTTGTAATTAGGGGCCCAAAGGGGTCGTAATCAAAACTTTTTTATTTCTGGTTTGTTTTTGAATTTTTTTTTGCAAGTTTATTTTTGTCAAGTAGCGAATCCAGATTTGAGAATTTATTTTTGTGACCCCACCCTTTTTTCACCTGTTACGTAATAAGGGGCCAAAAGGGGCCGAAATCGAAACTTTTTTAATTCTTGTCCGATTTTGACAATTTTTTGCAAGTTTATTCTTGTCAAGTAGCAGATATATTTTTGTGTCCCCTTTTTTAGCTCACCTGGCCAAAGGCCATGTGAGCTATTGCCATCACTTGGCGTTCGTCGTCGTCGTCCGTCGTCGTCGTCCGTCGTCGTCGTTTACTTTTCTTCAAACTTCTTCTCCTCTGAAACGGCTGCACAGATTCAAACCAAATTTGGTCTGGTGGTACTTTAGGGTATCCCCCACAGAACTGATGTGGGGATTTTTGATTCGTCGAAAAACATGGCCGCCGTTGCTAAAAATAGACCAGGGGGGTCAGACTACTGTTTTTGGCTTGTAAATCAAAACGTATAAGAGATAGATGAAATCTGATGCCACGCTACTGCTTCAGCATCAAAAGCTCTACAAAAGTCTCTATTGAGTTGAAGTTGTCAGATGACCCCTTATGGGAGTTACGGCCCCTTAAAGGTGAAAAATAGCATTTTTTCATGTTTTTGGCCTATAGTATGAAAACTATTGCAGATAGAGAGAAGCTGTTGCTTGCTTAAATGTTCAGCTTATTTAGCTCTACAAAAGTCTCCATAGGGTCAAAGTTGTCAGATGACCCCTTATAGGGGTTATGGCCCCTTAAAGGCAAAAAAAAAGAGTTTTTGTCCTATGGAATGAAAACTATTGCAGATAGAGAAAAGCTGTTGCTTGCTTAAATGTTCAGCTCATTTAGCTCTACAAAAGTCTCCATAGGGTCAAAGTTGTCAGATGATCCCTTATAGGGGTTATGGCCCCTTAAAGGTGAAAAATAGAGTTTTTGGCCTATAGAATGAAAACTATTGCAGATAGAGAAAAGCTGTTGCTTGCCTAAATGTTCAGCTCATTTAGCTCTACACAAGTCTCCATATGGTCGAAGTTGTCAGATGACCCCTTATTGGGGTTACAGCCTCTTAAAGGCAAAAAATAGTGTTTTTGGCCTATGGAATGAAAACTATTGCAGATAGAGAAAAGTTGTTGCTTGCTTAAATGTTCAGCTCATTTAGCTCTACAAAAGTTTCCATAGGGTCAAAGTTGCCAGATGACCCCTTATAGTGGTTACGGCCCCTTAAAGACAAAAAATAGTGTTTTTGGCCTAAAGAAAGAAAACTTTTGCAGATAGAGAAAAGATGTTGCTTGCTTAAATGTTCAGCTTAATTAGCTCTACTAAAGTCTTTTTAGGGTCGAAGTTGTCAGATGACCCCTTTAAGGGGTTATGGCCCTTTAAAGGGGAAAAATAGTGTTTTTTGGTTTGGAATGAAAACTATTGCAGATAGAGAAAAGCTTTTTATTGCTTAAACATTCAGCTCATTTATCTATACAAAAGTCCTCAAAGGGTTGATATTAAGACCAGGTGAGCGATTCAGGCTCCTGGGAGCCTCTTGTTTACTGTTATGTTATTAGGCACCAAAAGGGGCCAAAATTGTTACTTTTTTATTTCTGGTCCGATTAATTTTTTTTTTTTACAATTACTTCCTTGCCAAGTAGCAATTCTAAATTTAAGAATAAATTTTTGCGACCCCTACCTTTTTTTCGCTCATTACCTAAGGGGCCGTAATCATAATTAAAAAAATTCTGGTTCAATTTTTAATTGTTTCCCCAAACATTATTCTTTTCAAGAGTAGAATACAAAATGGAAAATTTATATTTTTACCTTCTGGGTCGAAAGTCCATTAGAGAAGCATGTGTCAAAAACCTCTGTCAGTCCACCATGGGCTGCATGTGTTCAGAGCAATAGACTATCCATATTGGGCCTAAAATGTACAGGGTTCAACATGTTGCGGTCGTATCATGCTGCGCTCGGCGAAGCTTTTTATTGAGTTTTTAGAATGTATTCACCCAGAAAAGTGAAAATATAAGTAACGTATTAAGTACCAGTCTTTCTAAAAATCATGCAGAGGGTGATTCATGGTAAAAAATAACACATGTATTTGAACATGGTTTCTAATACAGAATGGTCACCTATTATCAAAAACAACAGCCATTTGTTTCTTTGTTGTTGGTCATGAGAGATAAAATTTACCTAGATTGCATTACAAATACTGTAAACAAGGGAGATAACTCTTTACTTGCTATGCATTTCATTACAATTCAAAACACTGATTTCTCCAATGACCAAGACCTTTGTGGAAAAATGACTTGATTTTCAACAATAACACTATATCTTGATTCAGAAAATGTAAAGAAATCCATGTGTTATTTTTTACCATAAATCACCATTATCATAAACCCTGCATGGTTCTTAGAAAGACAGATACTTAAATTGATTATCTTGCACTGGATACATTTTTAAACATTTTGTAACATTCTGTCTTTTACAAAACAGAATTCCCAGTAAACTCTAATGATAAAGTAGGTTAAAGAGTAAAAATTGTCTGTTAAGAGTTTTATTATCCAAATTGTTTTTAATATATTGCTTATGTATCTTTGTAAACAGTGCTTCATGTATCATTATTCTTTATTCTGTCGGTTTGTTATCTTTATACCTTTACCCAACGTTTGTAATTGGATACCAATTTCTTATATAAAACAAAATCACGTGTTTAGATTTTGTGCTTTGTCTAGGAATATTGATAGGGAGAAGGTTGGGCCTAAAAACTAGTTTAACCCCGCCACATATTATATGTGCCTGTCCTTAGCCAGGAATCTTTGACAAAGCTTTCGTTTGTACTTGTCTTTTTGATGTTTTCTGTTCCTTGTTTAAGAAGGGAGTCTATCTGTGACTATTTCAGGGCTGGATTTGTATTATATGCATTTTATTTACACCATGGGCCAATTGCAGAACCGCGAGCAGTGCCAAATGGCCTCGTTGAAGGCTGCTGGCGGTTGTCCATTGTGGTTTTTCAAAATTGCCGTTTAATTGTGGGCTGTGTTGCGTACACTTATTCCACATCTCTCATTATTTTCTATTAGCTGTTTCTCTATGTACATACATGGACCCTTCATGCATAACCTAACATTTTTATTGCCATTTTTTGCTTTTATAGTAGAATTTATTCCACTCTCTATGAACTCAAGTGATATAAAATTGTAAAAAAAATAATGTCTATTTTCCTTCTCTATTCTTTCAAACACGCATATTTTTATGTTTGGCCTTGCACGACAGCGATATGCATGCTGAAATCTTGACTTATTAAAGTACATGTATTCACATGTATTCACCATACATTGGTAACAAATATCTTATTAAAGTACATGTATTCACATGTATTCACCATACATTGGTAACAAATAACTTGTTAAAGTACATGTATTCACATGTATTCACCATACATTGGTAACAAATTAACTTATTAAAGTACATGTATTCACATGTATTCACCATACATTGGTAACAAATTAACTTATTAAAGTACATGTATTCACATGTATTCACCATACATTGGTAACAAATAACTTATTAAAGTACATGTATTCACATGTATTCACCATACATTGGTAACAAATAAACTATTTTTACTTGGAGGATTATAATTTTATTCTGACATAAAGGATTTTCATAGCCTTTTTTTCAATTACATGTACAATGTACACTGTTAATTAAAAGTAAAATAAGTTTTTAAATTAAAATAGTTTTTTAAACAACGGAATAGCAATCAACAACACAATCTAAAGTCGTAACGAGTCAGTGTAAACTCAGGTGCTCCGGAGGAGTAAGCAGTTCCTGTTTGCTGCAACAATCCACTAGGATTTGGCATCAAATTTGGAGCTGTTTGTGGATTTTATTCACCAAAATTGGTTTTGTTACAACTCAAACGTTTGCTTTTAGAAATAGCTTCCAAAATAAACCATTTATGCATTGTTAATTTTGGTGTGTTTGTGTTTTACGCCCATTTTCGACACTCATATAGGGGGCGGTCAGTTTTACTGGTGGAGGAAACTGGAGTTCCCGGAGGCAACCACCGTCTTCAGGCTGGAAACTGTTTGTATATTTGGATACGATCCAACAACTTGACGTGGTAATGGACTTGAGATCGGAAATTTTGGTACCTTATAATACAAAAAACCTAGTGCATATAGTACAATTCTTAAGCAAATAAAAATAGGCTAACATTAAGAAGCAGAGGTACCAATGGGGTATCCGAATATCAAAAGTCCGAAAGGGCAGAGACAAAACCAGCAAACACCAACAAGAACGGGACAAAAACAGACAACATGTAAAACATGGAAACACAAAACAACTGAATATCAATCAACAACGCGAACTCTAGTCGAAACCAGAGTGAACTCAGGTGCTCCGGAAGAGTAAGCAGTTCCTGCTTGCTATAGCACACCCGTCGCGTTGCCAATAGTCCATTCAGCGTGTCAAATCCGGTAAAGGAAGACAAAACAACACCCTATGACAAACCAACATCTGCACTCATCTGAGAGATCGAAATCCCATATTTGTCTATAAGTGCATGATGTCTTCCGTAAAATTTCTTGAGTGAAGACAGCAACCGAGGAGCAACATAACCCTGTGTGAGCAATTTTTGCGTCAGACGTGTCGCTCTGCTAAGGAAATCGATGTAAGTCCCGCACGCTCTGGAGTAACGAATCAATTGAGATACGTAAACTCCATAAGCTGGAGCGGACGGAATGTTGCTACACAAGAAGGGGAAGTTGACGATTGGAAAGTTGAAGTCATCACGTTTGTCATAGAGCCTTGTTGAAAGTCTTCCTTGAGAGTCAATTTCGAGATGTAGATCTAAATATGAAGCAGACTTCCTAGAATCCGTTGTGTCATTAAGAATGACAAATCTATTTCTTACAAGAACAATATTTATTCTCAAGTTCAAATGTTACATTTTAAAGTTTATCTATAGAGAAAAGCTACATGTTAGTGATTTCAATGGTTTCATTGTCAGAAACTTAAAGCTGCGCATGATAAGGTATTCTAATGTTTGTCATTGTTGGTGTTGCTAGAATGATTATTTAGTTTTGTATGTTGTAATGTGTGTTTATGAACTGCACAAACGGTTACACCCATACATAACATGAATTGAACCATTCTGAAAGCAAATTCGAAAATATCTATATCTAAAGACATATATGAATTGCTATTTTTTTCTCGCCAGACCTTGATACAGGTCTATGTCATGTATGCTTTCATTACCACGTATCCAGGGGCCAATTGAAAAACAGCGAGCAGCGACCACTGGTCACATTGAAGGCTGCTGGCTATTTTCCATTGTGGATGTTTTAAATTTACGTTTATACTGTTGTGTCGCGTACACTTATTCCACATCTCATTTTCCTCTATTCTGGTCTATGATAACGCACTGGGAACAGTGACAACGCGCATACAACGGTTTTGCAACGCGCTGACAACGGAATAACATGGTGAAACGTGAAGACAATCCTACGGTCAATCTCGACGCTGACAACGGAATAACATGGTGGAACGTGAAGACAATCCTACGGTCAATCTCGACGCTGACAACGGAATAACATGGTGGAACGTGAAGGCAATCCTACGGTCAGTCTCGACGCTGACAACGGAATAACATGGTGGGACGTGAAGACAATCCTACGGTCAGTCTCGACGCTGACAACGGAATAACATGGTGGAACGTGAAGACAATCCTACGGTCAATCTCGACGCTGACAACGGAATAACATGGTGGAACGTGAAGGCAATCCTACGGTCAGTCTCGACGCTGACAACGGAATAACATGGTGGAACGTGAAGACAATCCTACGGTCAGTCTCGACGCTGACAACGGAATAACATGGTGAAACGTGAAGACAATCCTACGGTCAGTCTCGACGCTGACAACGGAATAACATGGTGGAACGTGAAGACAATCCTACGGTCAGTCTCGACGCTGACAACGGAATAACATGGTGGAACGTGAAGACAATCCTACGGTCAGTCTCGACGCTGACAACGGAATAACATGGTGGAACGTGAAGACAATCCTACGGTCAGTCTCGACGCTGACAACGGAATAACATGATGGAACGTGAAGACAATCCTACGGTCAGTCTCGACGCTGACAACGGAATAACATGGTGGAACGTGAAGACAATCCTACGGTCAGTCTCGACGCTGACAACTGAATAACATGATGGAACGTGAAGACAATCCTACGGTCAGTCTCGACGCTGACAACGGAATAACATGGTGGAACGTGAAGACAATCCTACGGTCAGTCTCGACGCTGACAACTGAATAACATGATGGAACGTGAAGACAATCCTACGGTCAGTCTCGACGCTGACAACGGAATAACATGGTGGAACGTGAAGGCAATCCTACGGTCAGTCTCGACGCTGACAACGGAATAACATGGTGGAACGTGAAGACAATCCTACGGTCAGTCTCGACGCTGACAACGGAATAACATGGTGGAACGTGAAGACAATCCTACGGTCAGTCTCGACGCTGACAACGGAATAACATGGTGGAACGTGAAGACAATCCTACGGTCAGTCTCGACGCTGACAACGGAATAACATGGTGGAACGTGAAGACAATCCTACGGTCAGTCTCGACGCTGACAACGGAATAACATGGTGGAACGTGAAGACAATCCTACGGTCAGTCTCGACGCTGACAACGGAATAACATGGTGGAACATGAAGACAATCCTACGGTCAGTCTCGACGCTGACAACGGAATAACATGGTGGAACGTGAAGGCAATCCTACGGTCAGTCTCGACGCTGACAACGGAATAACATGGTGGAACGTGAAGACAATCCTACGGTCAGTCTCGACGCTGACAACGGAATAACATGGTGGAACGTGAAGACAATCCTACGGTCAGTCTCGACGCTGACAACGGAATAACATGGTGGAACGTGAAGACAATCCTACGGTCAGTCTCGACGCTGACAACGGAATAACATGGTGGGACGTGAAGACAATCCTACGGTCAGTCTCGACGCTGACAACGGAATAACATGGTGGAACGTGAAGACAATCCTACGGTCAATCTCGACGCTGACAACGGAATAACATGATGGAACGTGAAGACAATCCTACGGTCAGTCTCGACGCTGACAACGGAATAACATGGTGGGACGTGAAGACAATCCTACGGTCAGTCTCGACGCTGACAACGGAATAACATGGTGGAACGTGAAGACAATCCTACGGTCAGTCTCGACGCTGACAACGGAATAACATGGTGGAACGTGAAGACAATCCTACGGTCAGTCTCGACGCTGACAACGGAATAACATGGTGGAACGTGAAGACAATCCTACGGTCAGTCTCGACGCTGACAACGGAATAACATGGTGGAACGTGAAGACAATCCTACGGTCAGTCTCGACGCTGACAACGGAATAACATGGTGGAACGTGAAGGCAATCCTACGGTCAGTCTCGACGCTGACAACGGAATAACATGGTGGAACGTGAAGACAATCCTACGGTCAGTCTCGACGCTGACAACGGAATTACATGATGGAACGTGAAGGCAATCCTACGGTCAGTCTCGACGCTGACAACGGAATAACATGGTGGAACGTGAAGGCAATCCTACGGTCAGTCTCGTTTTTTTTTCCATTTTAAGATGTTTATTAAACAATCTCATTAACGCCAGTGCGTTATCATAGACCAGCGTGATTCTAGTTTTTACATGAAACGAACAAACATAAAGTATGACTCGTAGAAATAAAGCAAAACGAATCAATGGCAACGAATTTACTACTAGTATTTCAAAAGTTTCAAAAATAACATCAGGATAGAAGGATATGATAAACCTGTATCAAGGTCTTGTGTAATAAAAATGACAATTCATATGTATATAGATATAGATATTTTCGAAGTTGCTTTCAGAATGGTTCAATTCATGTATGGATGTAACCGTTTGATAATGGCGGTCTTCGATGGAAGAAGTTCGTCGACTGCGCCTTAAAATATTTAGAAAACAGGAGGTAGATGAATTACGGGTATAAAATCGCATTACACAATATAGTACTATTACAGGAGAAAGATCAAGAGACTGTGACATGTAGATGCCGCCCGGAAAACTGCGACGATTTTTTTTGTGTGGCGCCAATGGATGCAGGACGACGCAAGTCGACGGATTGTGTTAAAGTGACTCCTATATGTCGCTTAGCAACATGTTGCAGTAAACTAAAAAAAAAAAAAACAACAACAAACAACTGAGAGCTCTTTTCTATTCTTCATGCGTAATGTTGTTTAACAGTAACATTTTGTCATGACAATCACTAGGTATATTGTATTTGATCCACATTCAATTCCTTACTTTAAAGTCCTATCAAAGTCCAACTTTTCTGTTTTGCAATAGAAATGTTTATAAAAATAGCCTACAGCTCGTCACGTGGCAGAAATTCGTTCAATACCACAAAGCCGTCTTTGTTTTTGTCGTAAAATTCGAAAACTGGTTTCGCCATGTCTGCGGCGTTTGCGTCTGGGTCTCTCTTTTGTGTCTCTAGGTGAGCTGTCAGCTGAAATATAAAAATCTTTGGTATCAGCCAATGGGGGGGGGGGGGGGGACTCAAAATTATGTTAGACGAAATGGGAAGTGATTGTTTTGATTAGTGTTAGCCTGATTTTTGTATTAAAATGATTACCTCAATATCCCTATTATATGTCTTCAAAACTGTGTTGTGTTTTGTGTACTACCGAACCCTAAGATCGCAATAGAAGGGGGAAACTTGCCTTAAGTGCACTTCCGTTTAGACATGTTTTCACGTTGCTAAATGCTATTTTGTTGTTTTAGGTGTGTTATATAGTTTAGTATGCTCACTCTTTCATTTACTTAATTTTGTAAGGAAGTGCCAGTGGAAGAAAAAAAAGACTCATTTGAAATTATGGATAATGAAAAAAAAACATGATTTCAGTTTTTTTACGTTTTTAAGGAACCTTTAATTTTACTGTTTAGGTCAGTTCTAATATTTCCATCTTTAGAACTGTCAGAAACTGTCAGGAATCTTCTTTTCTAATTCTGTTCTGCTGACAGCTCTAGGACAGTTTATGACAAGCTTTGTCCTGCCAGTTTTTGACAGTTCTACCCAATGACAGATTTAGAACTGTTCTCAGCCCTGAAAGTGCTACCCCGAGGACTGTCCCAAGTCAGGACATTGCATGGCTACATACAATTTACTTTTATGAAAAGATGATAATTCAAACAAATAGCAAAGAAATTATATTTTATACACCAATAAAAACAAGCGTGGCCACTAAAAGTATGTCTCGCCTGTCGGCACCACTATGAAACTCAATCACAATCTATCTAGGCTTTTAGTACACCACAACCTGAGTCTGCAAACCAAATATCAGATTCTAAGTACACAATGTATAATATTTTTCATGCAATTCATTGTCCACAAAAAACTTACAAAAAAGTTTACGGCCTAAAAAAATAACAGAGTAACTGGAGTGTTAAAATTGGGTCAAGGACACACGGCATGATAACAGTTGCGTAGACCATAACCTTAACTGTCATCGGATGTCTAACTATTTAACTTTATAAGCAATTCATTGTCCACAAAAGTCTTACAAAAAATACGGCCTGAAAAAAGACCTTATTTCAAAGACTCATTTGAGCGTGAAAATGGGGTCAAGGTCACATGCAAGGTGACAGTTACGTAGACCATAACTTTAACCGTTTGTATACCCAATATCAGATGCCTAGCTATTTTATATAAATGGCCAAACATCTCATATAATTTAATTGCAGTTGGAGTTAACATAATTATGTGTTGTGGTCTCATATTGATTTACTCCAAATCCTTTCATTCGGATGCCCTATTGGTACCTCTGCTTTTTTACAAATAATTATGTTCTTAATGAACACACGATTTCCTTGTATTGACATTCTTTAAAAAGAGGTTGTCAGTTGTCAAATGGCAGACTAAATTCTGAATATATTATGAATGGTTGGGTCTTAATAATACTGAAGAAACTAGGTCACTTAAGGTATGATAATGAATCTGGTTAGAGAATTAGCAATAATTGCCAAACCAGACTAGATTGTTGGATTGCGATAGAGGTGACAGAGTCTTCAACTGAAGTTCTATAATATTAAAACCTACCTCTTCGAGGGAGACTTTATTGTCACCATTTTTATCCATTTCCTTAAAAGCACGTGTTATCTCCGTAACGTCAACTCTGTTATCCTCTGACGTCACGATTGAAAATGAAACTACCAGAACTAGGAGGACGGATAAGGTCACCATTTTCTAAGCTTAATGTTACAGGTGTCTACTGGCTAGAGAACGTATCTTTGATAAAAATATTCCGCCTTATCTATGTATGCCGTGTGTTAGGGTTCTCATAGTTGTACCAAGGTGTACAAACGACATATATTCGAAGAAATCTGGGTTCGATCACATAGGTCTGTTCCAATAAGCAAAAGCTGGTCATATTTTCGGTGCTTCTTAAGTATTTAATATTGAATCGTAGTGCTAATTTGTTTTTTGTTCAAGGCATTTTTTTTATTTCCAAAGCTGGATTCAAACATTTGACTAAGTTTTGCACTTTGCCTGACCAGAGAGATCGGGGCTAGTGACGCTTTTTAAATGGTTTCCTATATACTCGACTAAAAGTGATTTAAAAAGCTGATAGGTCTACACTTTTAGTTCCGCCACCGACACCTAATTTGCGAACGAAGTAGTACATGGCTCCTGGGTTTTTCCTTCTTCATTCAAGACATTTGATTGAATCGAAGACAAATGCGGAATTTTTCTCACAGATAAGTAGTCAGATGGTCTTCTTATACAGGCTTTTTGTATTGCATGCGGAAGTGGGTTTATCAAAGACGTTTGGCATAGTTGTCCTAATTTGATCGAAGTCAACGTGACGAGCGTGCAAGTTAAAACTGCCGAACTTTCCGGAACACCCAAGTTTTCTCATGTTTTTAACTTTGTTTTTTGTGTTTTCTTCTTTTTTTGTATAAGCTGAGTTTGTCATGGCCTCATAAGACATGCAACATTCGGATGCCCAATGTTTTTTTCTGTCTTCCAATATCCGAAGCAATATGTATTCTATGATCCGATTCATTTGGTTGCATTTCCATGGTAGTGCGTTTTGCCCCTCAAACATGCATCAGACTAACAACAGTGACTTTTAGTGGTATTTGCAATTTTGACGGACGAATGTTTACAAAAAGTTGTGAACTTACAGACAGAAGGGCGATTACAAAAAGATGTAGACTAACAGACAGAAGGGCGATTAAAAAAGTCAAGAACTGACAGACGGGCGTTTACAAAAGTTGAGGACGGACAGAAGGGCAGTTACAAGAAGATGTAGACTGACAGACAGGCGTTTACAAAAAGTTGTGGACGGACTGACGGACGGTTACAAAAAGTTGTAGACGGACAGACGTACAAGGTTAAAAATTGTAGGTATCTCATAATCCAAGGTGCAGGACTCAACAGACGGAGCTAATACAAGAGGCTCCCAGGAGCCTGAATCGCTCACCTGGTGTTGATGTCAACCCTATGAATGAAGAACGTTGTAGAGCTAAATAAGCTGACCATTTAAGCAAGCAACAGCTTTTATCTTTCAGCAATAGTTTTCATTGTGTAGGCCAAAAACATGCAAGGTGGTCTGGACATTTTTACTCTATAGAGACTTTTGTTAAGAGCTTAATCGATGAACTGAACATTTAAGAAAGCAACCACTTTCTTTATCTGCTATAGTTTTTATTAGATAAACCAAAAACATGAAAACATGTCAATTTAGGGGCTGTAATCCCTATAAAGGGTAATCTGACAACTTCAACCCTATTAATGCTTTTGTAGAGCTAAATGAGCTGAAAATTTAAGCAAGCAACTGCTTTTGTCTATCTGTTATAGTTTTTATTCTATAGGCCAAAAGCACGATTTTTCACCATTAAGGGGCTGTAACCCCTTTAAAGGGTCATCTGACAACTTCAACCCTATAGAGACTTTTGTAGAGCTAAATGAGCTGAACATTTAAGCAAGCAACTGCTTTTCTCTATCTGCAATAGTTTTCATTCTATAAGCCAAAAATAGGGCATGTAATGGGACATTAAATGATACCCCGCCACGTTATAATATCAAAAGTTCATAAAATTTGATTTCAAAGTGGCCTATCTCGAAAACTGTTTTTCGGATCATGCTGGAAATTGAACTTGACCTGTATTTTATTGTACTAAATAGCTGTACAAAATATCAATTGAATCCCATGACGCGTTTTCAAGTTATTGGTCGGAAACTCAAAATTTCATAAAATTTGATTTTTCAAAGTGGCCTATCTCAAAAACTGTTTTTTGGATCATGCTGGAAATCAAACTTGACCTGTATTTTAATGTACTACACAGCTGTGCAAAATATCATTGAAATCCTTTGACATGTTTTCAAGTAATTGGTCGGAAACTCAAAATTTCATGAAATTTGATTTTTCAAAGTGGCCTATCTTGAAAACTATTTTTTGGATCATGCTGGAAATCGAACTTGACCTGTATTTTATTGTACTTAACAGCTGTGCAAAATATCATTAAAATCCTTTGACGCGCTTTCAATTTATTGGTCGGAAACCTTCGGGGGACGGACAGACGGACAGACACCGAAAAAAACTGAGGGTAGAACATAATACCCTGCCACTTCGTGTGGCGGGGTATAAAAACATGAAAAAACGCTATTATTCACCTTTAAGGGGCTGTAACCCCTATAAGGGATCATCTGACAACTTTGACCAAATGAAGACTTTTGTAGAACTTTTGATGCTGAAGCAGTAGGGTAGCATCAGATTTCATCTATCTCTTATACTTTTTGATTTACAAGCCAAAAACAGTAGTCTGACCCCCCCCCCCCCTGGTCTATTTTTAGAAACGGTGGCCATATTTTTGAGGGATAAAAAATCGTAACACAAGTTTGGTGCAGGACACCCTACGGATCATTTTTATCAAGTTTCATTAAATTCTGTTCTGTAGTTTCAGGGGAAAAGAATTTTGTAAATTGCTAACAGACGACGACCGACGCCAAGTGATGGCAATAGCTCACATGGATCTTCGGTCCAGGTGAGATAAAAAACGTTTCCATATGCTGATGCTTCATAATAAATATCTAGTTGATGTGACAAGTAGTTGTTGAGACAACTGTAACGATCTTTCACTCAGACTTCCACACCTAAGGTACCCATAGGGGCTTTATTTTATCCTCACAAAATATTTTGACAGCAGATTTTGAAGAAATAAAATATTATGAAGAATAATATCTGCCATAGAAAACAGTTCTAGTATTGAAAACATATTTCATCTTGAGACGTTTTAAAACATTATTTCTTCATAGCACTGCGTACAAAAATTCCTGAGCCCAACCAAATACAAAAACCACTTCAAGTTTAAAAATCGGTCCCTAAACACCATTAAACAAATATAGTTTACTATTTTCCGGATTTCCATTTCCACAGGCACATAAGTAAGAGAGCACCATAAAAACCAATGATTTTTTATTACCAACTATCAGTTTAAAACTTCGTGGTACATGTATACAAAGATAAGTGGTACAAGTATCACTTTCTACATTATGTTTTAATAACAAACTACTCAGAGTGAGAAAAACCCTTGTTTCATCACACACTACATGTATTTGAGTCTTCCCTTTTCTGCAAAAATATAGCACTTTTTGGATTAACGAACATTTCTAATGTTAAACATTGAAAATACAAAACATGAAACACAACAGAAAAATGATTATTAATTCACAACTTTTAAAGGATTTTTTTTACTTATTTTTTTTTTTGAATTTTTCATCTATTTCTTATCTGGACTATGAATAAATACAAATGTACAAACGAATAAAAAATGATTTCTCTAAGTTTTTTTCCAAAACCAAAAAGATACGTGAAACTGTCTTTTTTTCATTGTATTTCACACCCTAAAAATCTAACTTCAAGAATATGTACAAAAAAAAAACAAGTAGAAAAACAGCTTTCATATAATTTTTATAGCATTTGTTTTTTCTCTATTTTGATATTTTTATTTTGTTTATTAAAGAAGCACATCTCTCTTAATGCAACATATCTTTTTATAAATATTTCTCTAAGACACTGTAACAACTTGTCCCTTTGTACATTATGAATGATCTTAAACTTAAAAAATTGAGACAGACAACAGACAAGTTTTTTTTAAACTTCACCTCACAAGTCCAATGGTCATTGTTCATACTAGCCAATACTATCAAAACTGGCGATTTTATTTACAATAGAAAAATCGATGAATGTCATCTTCATGTGCAGTTCTGGAATCGCTATTCATGGTCAACTGCACATAAAGCCGTAACTATTTAAAGTCCTTCAAGTAGTAATTCAGATCGTATTCCAAAGAGCTTATATCTAGAGCGGTACAGACGTCCATTAATTTGTATTTTGCAGTATGCACATCTTCAGCGCAGACGGCTATGCTGCAGAATGGCTCCTCCAGACCTTCTTTTCCACAGCTTTCTAAGGTTTCCTCAATTTGATTGTACCTGACGTCACCTTGTTGTATGAAATTTTCCAATATGGCCAGCCTATTGATGTCTGATAACTGTTCTCTGTGTAGAGAAGGAACACATATGGTGCCCATGATTTGACACTTGGGAACAGGCTTTGGTATAATGGGACGTATACCCAGACAGCACATGAACGAATTCTTCAAGATGTCTACCCCATAACATGCTTTGATCCAATCCCTGAGATAAAAACCCGCCATTCTCGCGTTAATCTCGATCAACCGTGGACCGGAAGTGGACATTTTCATCTCAACGTTAAAGACTCCGTCAACCAGTCCGATTTCTGTACAGCATTGGTAGGCGGCTGTTATTAACTGCCCTTGACGATCTGGACGTAAACAAGTCGGCATGGTTGCAGTGGTTTCCGTGTAACTTCCGGGTTTAGTTGGTCCGTTATCCGATATAAAAGCAGCTATCAGTTGTCTGTCGAATATAATGAGATCGACATCATGTTCCGTTCCCGTGAGTTTTTCCATCAACAACAAATCATTTCCGTGACCCAGTCCGATTCCAGGGTGGTCTTCCTCCTCGTGTAGACTGTCCTTGATCTGGTAGAAAACGTTCCTACACTGCATCCAATCATCGACCGGTTTGACACCAACACCACTGGACCCAAATTCTAATTTTAAAACAGCTGGTAGCCCGACATATTCCACGGCCAAGTCAATGTCTGCTTCGTTTGCAACATGCATGACTTTAGCGGTGTACAGATAGGTGCGCGGAAAGTGTGGTATATCCCCAGTCCTTGCTCTCAGAGTGGTTTGCGTAAGACTTTTCATCTTGGCAATTTTCGCGCCTTTTTCTCCCGGTCCCCTAAAGCCCATCCTTTCCCCGATAATTGCCGCGAGTGGTCCGCAGTCTTCCCAGAAGGTCACACAGCCGTGGATTTTGATTTCCATGTCGCGGATTATTTCCATAATGTTCTCGGCGTGTTGGTCATCGTGGACGTGGTCGAGGAAGTCGTACTGTATAAAACGTTCTACCTTCGATGCTCCATAGGTATCGGCCTCTGGGTCTACAAGACAGACCTAAAATAAAATAATATTTAGCCGTTTTATTCAACGTTTAAACTGTTGAATGAACTCTTTGAGTGCAATTTTCAAAGGAAAATGTATTTAATAACCTGCTACCCGCCATGTAGTAGATATTAATCAAGGCACAGGGTGTATCATGGGATAAAACTTTGTCAGTTAAAAATTACCGGATTTCTTTTCAGAAGGATTTCATGTAAGAAGAAGTGAGCGACAGATCTGAAATCTATTCTTATGATGTAGGACTCAATGTGCTGTATTAGAAGTGGCTGATAAAACTACGTTTTTTTCATGTTCGCTCGCTGAACTCGCCGAAGTGTTATCTTTAATTAAAAAAAAGCTTATTTACTAAGTACTTTTATGAAAATAAAATATAACCAGAAAACTGTAGTAAATAATTACCTTTATTCCAAACTGATCGTATTCATCCCATATAAATCGTTTGCTGAATCCACCTGCCCCTATCACCAGCACCCTCTTGTCCTTCATGGAGTAGAGCTCAGATCTCTTTATCATCGTCTCCACTAGCGGTTTGACGGCCTCCCCCTTCCTATGAGGGTTGAGGTTCTCGAACAGCTGACAGTTGATGGTACAGTCATGGCTGTTCACTTCGATACCGACGGCTTCTAGCTTGTCGTTAACTTCACTGAGGACATAGTCAATACCTAAAGATAACATGATAAGGACATTAGAATTGGTATATTTAGGAAGAATTGGGAAGAGAAACAAAAGTAAAACAGGGGACAATAAAATGCTAGGAACCCGAAAAGGCAAAGAGAAAGATTAAAACAGTTGAGAAATGTTACATGAAAATAATACAAAACGAACAAACTGCGACCAGCAACACGAACTAAAGTCTTACAAAAATTATCTTGGTTGGCCCGGAAGAGTAAGCAGTTGCTGCTTGTTGCAAGACACACATCGCATAATAACGCTCGTTAAATCCGGTCAAGGAGGACAAGCCAAAAACTATGAATCATCATCTATACTCCGATAATGATAGAAATCGTGTATTTGTGATGGGTTGAAGCGGCAACGGTGAATCATGGTAGAAAAACCCAAGGGAGTTTGCTAAAATAGTATTAAAAATAAATTGTCCGGTGAATTGATATACAATTGGATAGCATATCAGTATTAGAAATGAAGTAAGATATAATGCACTAAGAAAGTACATGATGTTCAGGGATCATACTGGCTGTTGCTCTTTGAGACATTCTCTTAATTAAATGTTTTAGGGAAACGGTCTTGAATCAAGGGGAAAAGTACACAAAATCATATTATCTGCAATGAGCAAAATAAAACAACATTTGAATGACAACAAAAATTTAGGCATAGCATGTATATACCTTCATCCCACTGACTGTATTTACAAATGTATCCAGGGGCGGAACCAGAAATTTTCAAAAACGGGGGGGGGGGGGGTGTTCCACATATTGGGTTCTGTGGGCCAATGGGGGGTTCCAGACCAATTTTGCTGAAAATCTACACAACAAATTTAAAATTTCGGAGGAAAGGGGGGTTCCGACCCTCGGAACCCACCCTCCTGGATCCGCCACTGGTATCTACAATTGTATCCTCACCTACAAGATCTGTTTGTGCACCAATTCCTCCTTTATAGTCTGCGGACAGCTCATCCTCATATCGCATAATACTCTCCAGAACTCTTTCAGATCCATATTTAACAGATTCCAGCAGACGCAGACGTTCCGACGGCTCAATTTCCCAGGTTTCCATGGTAGTCTCGAATGTGAGCGGTATTGTATTGTCGCCGTTGATTGGTTGGTTCTTTTTACCTATCCCACAAACCATCTGGGTGGTGACAGCTGTATTGTCAGGTCCTCTGCAGACGTTAACTCGGAGACGGTACGAGTAGTCATCTAAGAAAGGGAAAAAGAAACAATTTTACGATGACGTCTTCATTACAAATAGAATTATATAATACCCAAAACCTTGGTGCTTGCCTTTTAAGTCACTGAACAACTGGATAACCTACATACTATATGAGTGTGAAATTCCTAGATGTGGACAGAAAAGACCACGAAATGTCACAGACAGTTAAGGATCTGTTTGGACGGAGAACTTTTCTAGATATTTAAAAA
Organism: Arcuatula senhousia; assembly: GCA_963971305.1. Classification (NCBI taxonomy): domain Eukaryota; kingdom Metazoa; phylum Mollusca; class Bivalvia; order Mytilida; family Mytilidae; genus Arcuatula; species Arcuatula senhousia. The sequence continues at coordinate 8,097,966 of OZ020317.1, read as the reverse complement.
ACTGAATATGTTAAAAAGACATGATGTCCCTACGAGCAACATGTCTTTTCCTTCATTGAAAAATACCTTAAAACCTAAAGTAAACCCGATTTGGGATAGACAGACGGACAAATATAGGCCCGAAAACTATACTCCCTCTACTTTCATATCTGGGGTATGTAAAAAGTATTTACCTATTTCTCCATTCTGTATAGTTGGTGGTGCGTGGAATGCCTCTACGAGGACAGTATTCTCAACTTCCAAGATATCAAGCAGGGTATTCACGGCTCTGTATATCCCTTCAAAATCAGATGTGTCGTGGAAGGACACGCCCCTACTACCGTGCCATGAAATACCAGAGGGTTTTACAACAACCTACAAGAGAATAGTAGACGATGTTCGGATTGGCCGGAACTCAAATTAAAATGAGAGACGTCATGGAAGGACACATCCTTATCCCCGTTCTATGATATACTAGGGGGTTTTACAATGATCTAAAGGAGAATACATGTAGTAGATGCTGATTGATTGTTCGAAATTATTTGCCCACCTTTGCTATACGTTTTGATAAATTTTTGATCAAGTATCTCATTTGGTTTATGCAACTGCTTTAAACCGCTATTTTTTTAAGTGAAAACAAAGCCGTTCATGTCATATTCATTACTTTTGTGGGACTTACGTTTTTAACAGGCAAACACGAAACGACATTTGGACAACCCTTTATAAAACCTAAAGTTGTGGTCCCGAAAAATTGTCATCGAGATCATGACTCGGAACTTATGACAAAATTTTAATTATTAAAAAAAGAAATAATTCAGATTTTTTTAGTAGATCGACGAAATTCAGAAGATCCCCTGATAAAGGAACTTAAAGATCCCAACCAGAAACTCCACGCAGTGAGAGACGGCCCGGTTTCCGGTTCAACTATAATACTTTGGTGTTGTGTCGTGAGCTGGACGACTTCTGGCACACAGTCTATCTAGTTAAAAGGTCGTAACAGAGGCTTCTAGCCTTTGATACTAAGGGGTAGACCATTTAACTTGAAGGGGGGCCTTGGTTTTCAGTTTTGGTAAAAAGAAATATTTATTATTCGAACGTATCATGACATAATATTTTTTGTTTTCATTATTATCATTATTTTATATGGTAGAAATCCTTCTTCAAAATATTTTTTCTTACCCTCTGCTGCCAAAATATTTTTTGCAACAAAAATAATTTTCAGAATATTTTTTTTAGGAAAAAAAAACAAGCCCCCCCTTTTCAAGTTAAATGCTCTAACGACTATATTTTTTAGGCATTTACTTGTCGATTGATTGATTGATTAAAAGTGCAACGAAAGAACATATATACTTTAAAGATGTCCTTGAGAGAAGGTGAAAAAAACGGAATAGTTTTTAGTTTTTTGTATGACATGTATGAACCATGAAAAGTTAATAATCATAACACACTTAAGTAAAGAACTGTAAATTTAAACAAATTATGATCAGGAAAATGTAAACAAACTACTGACTATAGTTTTATCATTGGGAGTGTAATCATTTCATGAGATCTCTCGAACATAAATCTTCACTGCACCAAGCTGGAAGTTAGCTGTAAACAGTTCAGAACTGATAAACTTAGAGATAACTGAATTACAATTTGATTATGCAATAAACCATAAAAAAATCAACTTGAGTTTACTTTTCATGCATTACATGTATCAGGTTATTTTGAAAGAATTTTAACGTCTAATTCAGAGGGTTTTTTTTTAATTTAAGGAGGCAATAAAGACATTTTCATTATAATACTGTCTCTGTTTCAAGTAATTTTCGTGTACTTTAAAAAGTGATAGCGAGAACATTACTACTATATTCCTTTTCATTTGGTTATTAAATTTTTTTTCTTACAATCTTGTCAGTTAAACTAGAAAGATTAAAGATAAAAGAAGTCGATTAAAAAGCTCCACAGAGCTTGTGTTTTTATATGTATTTGTTTTATGCTTCGATTCTAAATAGGCTTTGATTGATTGTCTGTACTGGCCATTTGGTTCTCGTCATTTGATGCGTCTACTTCTTCTTTCTTATAGCCCCTGAGGAAGGACTTGAAGTCCGAAAATTTTGGCATCTTTTATTTTATCAATTTTCAACTTTTATTGTGATTTTCTTATTTGGATTTTACCTTTTAAATGTGGTTTTACCTGCTAAACAATTCTTAAGATTTAAGCGTTTTGAAGATGTCAAAGAGTTATTCCCCTTCAGCAAAATTCCAATAATAAAAATACATACCCTTCCTTTCTGTTGAAGAGTTTCTGATTTGAGGAAGTTCTTTACTTCATCTCTCACTCTATCGTGCATTCCTTCTTTGTCCTCTAGCACCAACACCGTGATATTGGCATGATTTGGGACATCATATTCATACGCTGGTCTGTATACGATAGCCAAGGTCTCCGGGTAAAACACTTCAGCTTCCGCCATCCAGATTCTAGTCAAGAGCTTGTCGTCCACGCGTTTACAAAGCTCGATGGAGCTGGACATTGGGCAGTCGAGATCTAATTCAACAGCTTCACCATCGTTACGTTGGCCGTCAGTGGCAGAACGGGTAAAAAAGTTGACAAAGTATGTACATTTCCGGGGATGTTCGAACACATCTATATACGTGCATCCACCACGTTCAAACGTAATTGCCTTCTTGACGTAGAGTGAATGAAGCCCTTCACAAGTCTCGGACTTTTCCTTTATTAGCCATGACGGAGATGAAACCAAAAGCATATCTCCAGGGCACTGTCGACCACCCTCGGCAAGGATAGCTAAGCATTCGACAGGGGAGGCGAGTAAAACTATACAAACGCCAGAGTGAGATTTTTTAGTCCGTGGATCTTTTGTTCTGTCGACTGTCTCGGGGAGGTTGTTCTCGTATAAACTGTACTGGAGGGCGTTGTAGTAATCGTAGATGTGCGTGTCTTCGGGGGTCATGGGAACAGAGGGGTTCGGTGACCCCAAATCTACATCGATCTTCCATGATACGTAACTTCCGGTGGTAGTTGTATACTCTACTGCTTTGTGAGCAAGCTGTTGCTGAAAAACAGAAGTAAAAGTAACGATTCAATCTCATTATCTAATGCATGAAGCTGTTAAAAAATGGTATCTTTTCATACCCCCGTCCCCCCAAATAAAAGAACCCACAAAGTTACACAGAGCGCAACATCATACAACCGAAACATGTTGAACACCGTACGTTGGAGGCCCAAAGTGGATAGTCAATTGCCTTGTACACAGGCATAGATTTTTACAATTATTCCAATGAAAAGAGATTTTGAAAATTGGACCACAAATAAAAAAGTCGATTTTTGGGGTGTGGTCCCTTTTTGACCTATCATACATGTAGCAATTAATGTAATGGTGCAAGATACTTAAAACTGTTGTTATATTATTCTGACAGAATTTATTTAGGATTACAATGAAAGAAAAAATTAACAAAATCGTATGAAAAAGCAGTTTTGTTTTTACATCCATTTTACCCCGTTTGCTCTTTTTTCTCTGAATGGGTAGGGGCCATAATGAGGAAACTTTCTCAAGTGGTTAGAAACATCATTTTAAAATGAGGCAACAATTGGTCAGCCCACTTCAACTAAAATTTTGAATTTTAGAACTCTTATAATTGACGTTTTTGGCCTCTTTGACCCCTAAATTCTAAACAAGAGGCTCCCAAGAGCCTGAATCGCTCACCTGAACTACACAGATACATATATTTGTAGATATTATTGTGCTTAACCATATGCGATTTAAATTTATGAAATATCTTGGTTAGTTTTCAAGATATTGGGCTTAACAAGTGCAAATTTGGCAAAAATTAGGAAAAAGAACAATAACTCCCACATCAGCAGTCAGATCTTTTCCGAAATTTCAGGACAGGTAGATCTTATTATGCTGATCACTTTTGATTCTTGCACAATTTTGATATCTGAAACCAGTTTTGAGTTAATAGCAAAAAATTGAAATTTGTCCCTATGTTCTATTTTTAGCCATGGTGGCCATGTTTTTTTACGAATCAAAAACCTGAGTTGTAGCATATAAGCTTTCAAACAGTGTGCCATGTTAAGATGCAGTTGGTCTTACTGTTTCAGACAAGTCAGGGGAAAAGTAATGAACAATGGTAAATATTGACGCTTTAAGGGCCACAACTCCTAAAAGAAATGGTTCTACAGCTTTGACCTAATTACATGAATTGTAGATCTTGATGTGCTTAATCATATGCAATTTGAATTTTTGAAATATCTTGAATAGTTTTCAAGATATAGGGCTAAATAAGTGAAACATTTTGAAAAAAAATCCAGAAAAAGGGCAATAACTCCTACATAGGTTGTTGGATATTCCTGAAAATTTCAGAGCAGGTAGATCTTGAGATGCTAATCACTTTTGTCTCCCATCAGAATTTTGATATCTGTTACCGTTTTTGAGTTATATGCAAAAAACTGTAATTTGACCCCTATGTTTTATTTTAAGCCATGGAGGCCATATTTTTTTACGAATAAAAAATCCGAACGATAGAACTGTAGCATTAATGCTATTAAACAACTGTGCCAAGTTTGGTTGAAGTTGGATGTATGGTGTCAGACAAGTTAATCTTTGAAATTCAGGGTAAAAGTAATGAAAAATGGTAAATTTTGACCCTTTAAGGGCCATAACTCCTAAAAGAAATGGTTCTACAACTTTGACCTAATTACATGAAATGTAGATCTTGATGTGCTTAATCATATGCAATTTGAATTTTTAAAATATCTTGTATAGTTTTCAAGATATAGGGCTAAATAAGTGCAAAATTTTGAAAAAATCCAGAAAAAGGGCAATAACTCCTACATCGGTTGTTGGATCTTCTTGAAAATTTCTGGGCAGGTAGATCTTGAGGTGCTGATCACTTTTACCCTATGCCAGAATTTTGATATCTGTTACCGTTTTTGAGTTATTTGCAAAAAACTGCAATTTACCCCTATGTTCTATTTTTAGCCATGGCGGCCATGTTTTTCAACGAATCAAAAATCCCCACGCTAGTTTTATACTACCTATGCTAATTAACAACTGTGCCAAATTTAAAAGCCATTGGACTTATGGTGTTAGAGGAGTTAACGTTTGAAAAATGTTAACGACGACGGACGACGACGGACGCCAAGTGATGGCAATAGCTCAAATGGACCTTTGGTCCAGGTGAGCTAAAAAAATGGTAGGAGATATTGCAAATCCGATTGAAAAACGCAGGCAGGGATTTTTACAAGGATTCCAATGAAAAAAGATTTTGAAAATCGGACCATAAATAAAAATTCATTTTTTTTAGGTGTGGCCCCTTTTTGACTCCTCAAAGCAATGTAACGGTGCATTATACATCAAAACTGTTGTTACATTTTGTTAACAGAATTTAATCAGGGATACAATTACAAAAATATAATCAAAATCGGTTGAAGTTTAACATTCTACAGACGTTTTGTCAAGACACCCATTTTAACACCCTTTGGCCTATTTTTTCTGAATTGGTAAGGACCAGAAACCCCAAATTCAACACCAAACTTCCTTTAAGTATAATAAGTTTATTTGCAAAACATAAAACCCTGACGGGTTCAGCAAATACTTACAATTGAAAAAATGACAAACATAAAACATATAAGAACAAAATGATTCAACATGTAAATGAATTATATATAATTATTATAGATATAAGTGACCAGTGTGGACCTTATTTTCGCAATTCAATTGATTGCTTTATATAGTCGACAACGCTGGGCAAGATATCTGATATAGGGTCAAGAACAATTTTAAGTTTCTCTATTGAACTAAGCTGGTTAAAATTGGGATAAAACCTTTCGATGTTACGTAACAAAATATTTCGTATATCATTACTTGTTTTACAGGTAAAGAAAAAGTGATGTTCATCATCCAGTGTTTTACAAATTTTACAAACTCTTTAAGAGTAAACAAGATCATATCAAAATTTTAGACCAATTGGTTTCCTATAACTGAAGTTATCGCACGGAAACCAAAGTGTTTACAGACGACAACGACGACGACATCGCCATAACACAATACGATCGCAAAAAAAATGCGGTCGTATAAAAACTAGAGATTTTCAAAATCAGACCACAAATAAAAATAGATTTTTAGATGAAATTAATGTCAACAACAGAGCTAGGCTTACGTATTATATACATGATCGCCGACTGTCAATGACTATCAACCAAGATACAAACACGATACTTATCATAATAAAAAAAAACACACACACATAACCAAAACTAAATAAATTGGTCAGAATTACTGTGAAAAGCGAGCCTCGAAAAGCCTTAAGAGTAACTAAATTATCGATTTTAAGCCGGTTCTAACCGGTTGATTGATCTACTCTATAAGGCAATTATAACATCCTTTTACTTGCTTAATATATTTTATACTGCATGGCACTTAATCCGAGAAAGGCGTAAAATAACAAATTAGTAATTTAGTTCACCTGAAGAAGCAGGTGATAATTAATATAAAGTAAATGATAAGCATTGTTTACGGACAGCAGCCAAAAAAAGAATAACTGACAAAGCAGTCATGGAAATTAGCACAGGACCAATAGCCCACGGCGGGTACAATTTTTTTTTTAAATGTAAATTTTAGCAACTTTTCTTACACAATCTTAATCCGTGGCTTCAGTCCTGTAAAACCGAAATCCTAAATTCTGTAATTGCAAAAGGGGGAGGGATACACTTACAGTCTACTGAAGAAGAAAAGGGGGTTCGATGTAAATTTAACCCAACAATCCGATAATCTGCGTGAAAATAAAATATAAAGGTGGGCAGGGGGCTTTCTAGATCCGCCACAGCTTTAGTCTGAAGTGCTCTGTTTCAAGTTTCTTCACCCTGTTTCAGAATGATCACTGTAGTGAGAAACATATTCAAGATTCTAACATGTCTAAAGTACTTTGTAAATTGTACACCCACACTACGGACTGTCCCGTTTCTCGATTTACATTGTACCCCGGCCTAGGCTACCATTGGTAACTATAACCCTCCGAAGGGTCCAAATCAGTACTTTACAATTCTCAAAGCGCAATTCCGTCGTGAAACTAGGCCAACGTCAGAACAAGTTATAGTAGTTAGTTAGGCAAAAACAAAATATATGTTTGTTTCCTGCTTCCTACTCTTGAAAATTAGGGTAGGTAGGTAGGAATTTCTTTTTTTACAAAATTATTTTACATTGAGTCAATGGGAAACCAATTCCAACTTTAACGGTGCTTGTTCCAAAATGCCAATAAAAACTTTAGGGAAGGGTAAAAAAATAGGGTAGGTAGGGAAGCAGGAAACAGACATGTATTTTGGGGGTGGGGTTGTTGGTGTTGTTGATTTTTTGTGGTGTTCTTCAAGTTTGTATTTACTTGTTTTGTCTTTGCCTTTTCGGGATTTCAAATAAGAATGCCCCATTGGAACCTCGTTGCTTCTTTCAAATATCAAAACAAGAGCGTGTCGGGTTATAGGTCCGCCTTGCAAAACTTTTGAACATGAAAATGACCCCAAAACACAAAAAGTTTCGTTCTTGGGACATGATTTTACACCCATAAATGTGTGCAAGCTTAGTGATACTATATAAAGGCGTTGAAATGTTACGTTTCAGAATCCATTTTTGGACAGTTCCTGCCTGCTTTAGCAAACCGTCAAATTGATAATGGTCGCTGCAATAAGAAGTGTTACAAACGTTTTAGGACAGACGGAGGGACGGGCTAAGGAAATCCGACATGCCCACCTCTTCGAAGCGAAGCATTATAATATTTGCCGAACTCTGACTGCTCGGTTAGACTTTTCATAAAATGTTTAAAACAAAATAGAGATGGAAGAAAGGAAAAAGTTGTTGCTTACGCCCCTTAAAATGTACACCAGCAAAAATGTATGGGTTTACAAAAACCACAGGGGCTTGAATGCTGGTCATTTACATCGACTAAAAAAAATCGGGCTTGAATTCTGGTCATTTACATTGACTAAAAAAAATCGACTCCCTACTCAGGTTAAGAAAAGAGACAAATAAATCGATTTTGAAGGGAGTGGGTAATGTCTTGCCAAGATAGCGGATATCTTCCCTTGTGGGTATTATAGAGTGGGAGTAGATTTTTTTAGTCGACGTTAATGACCAGAATTCAAGCCCCTGTGGCAGGAGCTTGGATCTCAGTGTCAAAACGTACACAAATAAAATAGTATTACCATTGTTTTTATTAGTTAAAAGATCTGTACATAATGACCTGGCAAGTTCAAATAAAATAGCGTTCCCATGCATTCAATTTCATAGAATTTCTAATTGAACTTTGCCCCCGAATACCCCCCTTTTCAAACCATCTATGGATTGATACGGTATTTTTCGGAGAATGGAGAGTCTGAGGCAGAATTGGACACATCTGCATAAAAATTAAATTTTCAGAAAAATATTTATCAAGCATTTGTAGTTATCACTTGAAGTATAAAGTACTAGTTATATATAGTTAGCATGACTAGATGTTTTTTTTTAAATTTTATTTAGTTTACAGCAGAATGAGCTAGCCTATCATAACAGCTTATCAGCACTTCCTGGAAATTTTACTAAAATTCATATATATGGGCGTACATTTAATAATAAATTAAAGTTAATATATTATACTAGTATATGGTAAATTACCATTCATACATACGGATAGGGGCAGAGCCTTTATGTGTCATGGAAGATTTTGCCAGATCTTCTGTTTTATACCTCGTTTCGTTTGGATCATTTTTGCATTTTCCAACTATCAACAAAAATTTGCCACTTGCATTGGGTCACGCAGAAAATACATGACTGTAAAAACCTTGGTCTGACAAACTCGTTCTTTGTTGTGTGGTCTTAAAGCTTCAGAAGGGGAGATTTGTCTAATTAACGCGTGTATAAAGTGTTTTGTAGGCGTTGAGATACAGGAAGGTTATCGCTAATTATCATTAATTAAAATAGATTTTAAATTTATGCTGTCTGCATGGCGGACTGGCAAAACAAGACTGAACCAGATCTTTAATAAGCAAAACGCCTTGCCTTTTGTTTGTGTAGTTAAGAAAAAAAATCATAACAATAGCCTGTGGCCAAAAGAGTACATGGAAAAATATAAATTGATAAAAAAAAATACTGACAGAAAAGATGTTTTTTTTTTACACCAGATAGAAAATTTTCCTTTCGGAATCTCTCTGACTTTATTAAAAAGACTACTTGGGAGTATTTGAACAATGTTCAATCAATGTTGGTGGAAAAAATTAAAGACCCTCTAACATTGTCTAATCGTTTTACAGTGAAGATAATTTACGCTCTTTGAGAATTTGTTGAAGAGTGGCCATGACGTTTCATTTATCATCAGTAGGAAGGATTTCGTTAGAAGCCGGTCGATCATGTTCATAATATTTTCATGAAAAACGCTGCAAATTTTTCTGACAATTCGTGAAATTTTAAGCTAAAATCAAATGCAAAATTTTAAAGTTTTAATCTTACCTGCAAATGAAAGCTTTTCTCCTTCGTTTCAATTATCTCCGGCATATTTCCTTGATATGAAAGCTTCTTATCTCAACGCTTTTTTCTAGCAGACGACGCACTTGCACTGAAGATCACTGAATGGTCAAGAAATTCGTGATAAAATGTCTTGAAATGAGTTCATATCGTTCTGAGATGGAAAAATTGTGGTGTTGAGTAATGAAAATATTCTGCCGTTCTGTTGTTGTAAGGGATTTATGTTTAGAACGAGGAGGGAATAAACAAAATTTGTCTGATTCGAACTGGAATAAACCTGATCTCGGCTTCATGTTGAACTGTGTGGAGTTTCTCGAGAGTTTTCCCGTAAAATTTAATATTTATTCGGAATACTTATTTTCGATTTATAAAATGTTGAATTTGCCGTTGAATTTCCTGTATTTGTTTTTATTTCAAGTTTGATTAATAATTTTAAATGCGTGTTTTATTTATTCTACGTTCAATGAACTATGTGACGAGATGATAAATATCAATGTTGAGTTATCTTTCTTAGTACCGTTCGTTTAAAATCCAAGCTGTGAAAATCAAAGTCGTACATGGTAATTGACCATGGAAAAAAAGGGGGGTATTAACGTAACCGATAGGAATCACATGTTCAAAATTAAAAGCATGCAGTTGAAAAATGAACTTTTAATTTCATTCAATTAGATCCATGTAAAATGCAAAAGTCCTCTTTTTTTTAAAATGTTTACCTGTAAATTTTTATGTCGCTGTTTGATTGATAATTTTAACAATACGTCGACCAAGCATATTATCACTCAATCATAGAAAAATGACCAAATTGAGATTTTAAAGTGTTGTAAATTTCATGTTCAATCATACCCCTTTTGGTTATATTTTTGACAGATATACAACTTTTCTGTCATAATTTAGAAGAGGGTACAAGGTAATTAAAGGGTTAATTTTGTTCCGTGTTTCGTGTTTTGAGATTTTTATTAACCATGCTTCGTTTTATGCCTTTTTGAGGCTTTTCGATTTTTTGAATTCATTTTTCTCGTGTTTCGTGTTGGGCGCTTTTTATAACTCGTGCTTCGTTTTCAGCGTTTTTGAAGCACGTGTTTTCGTGACGGAATCCCTCCTTTACCCATCCTTAAAAAACGACTCACAAATTAACATCCTCCACATTTTCACTACACAATCCTTCATATGTGACTATTGGCTGCTACTCCGTTATGGATGTTAAATCATGTGAAATAAGTTAGGTAACACTATCCTAATAAAAAAGTGTCTTTGAGTTTAAAACTTTGAAAGTAAAAGGATACAAATGAGTTTTAATGTTTTACTGCATCACAAGATGCACATACCATACAAATTTAGTCAATGTTGCACTTGTCAGTAAGTGAGAATGGACTTTAATCATTCTTCTGCAAGTGGCCATCCATGTGGAAATATAGGTTACAGCCAGCATCCTAAGAATGCGTTGTGCTAAGCATCACTAGGTGCACCTACCATACCAATATGGTTGATGTTGCATTTGTCAGTAAGCGGGAATAGACTTTAACCATACTTCTGAAAGTGGTTATCTATGCTGAAAATATAGGTCACAGCCAGCATCCGAAGCCTGCATTGTCGCTAGGTGCACCTACCATACCAATATGGTTGGTTTGGCACTTTTCAGTAAGCGGGAATGGACTTAAATCATCTTCTGAAAGTGGTCATCCATGCGGAAAATAAAGGTCAAAGCCAGCATCCGAACCATGCATGCATTGTGCTAAACATGAGGCTTGTTTAGGGTATATTGGGAAATGGGATACTCACACAATTTTTTTCATGGGATACGGGATATTTGAGGCAAAACTTACTGGGATATGGGATATTTAAGTCCAATTTTTTACAGGGATATGGGATACTGGAAAAAACACTTTTTGGGATATGGGATATTTGATGAAAAAATTACGGGGATATGGGATATTGGTACCCCCCCCCCCCTAAACAAGCCCCAAACATCACTAGGTGCATCTACCATACCAATATGGTTGATGTGGCACTTGTCAGTAAGCGGGAATGGACTTTAACCATTCTTCTGAAAGTGATTATCCATGCGGAAAATATAGGTCACAGCCAGCATCCGAGGCATGCATTGTTCTAATCATCACTAGGGTGCATCTACCATATCAATATGGTTGATATGGCACTTGACAGTAATTGTAAATGGACCTTAAATTAACCATTCTTTTGAAAGTGAATCCGTACGCCGACGCTCGGGATATCCCATAAGCCCCCTTCTTTCGTGAGGTGAGCTAAAAAGTCCTCTATTCTGTTTATCGGTAATCCCCGAGCGACAGAATGTTAATTTTTCGTTTTTATATGGAACTTTTTTGTGTGCGCAGTGAAAAACACGCGCGAAGTCTCCCATTATGGGGTTTATCAGCGAGTCTTTTTGTCGTTGGTTTTCAGCAATTTGCATTATATTGTTTATATATCTTGTGTTAGGGGTTGCAAGCAAAGGTGACTGATTTAAGGATTATTTGATAAGGACTTCCCATTTGGCAGAAAAAAGTTAATATAAAAATAAAACATATGCCCCGGTCGTTGAAGGGGAAAAAATAATGCATGAATAATATTTTTTAAAACAAAATTCTATGTAGCAGGTTTGACAATATAGACCACATTTTACATCAGTTCGTTTTGTTCCTTTTCTGTACTTGTAAGGGAGCAACCATTTTTTTTTTCAATTGGAGGGGGCGGTATTAAAAAGGCAGGGTGCCCTAAATCAGGCAATAAAAAAGACAACACGGTGCTTGGAATTAAAAGAAATTAATTAGAAAGTAAAATCACACTTAAAAGGTAAAATCCAAATAAATAAATTTCAATAAAAGATTAAGAAATAAAACTATACAGTAATGAAAAGGCGCCCAAATTTTCGGATCTCACGTCCTTTTACAGGGGCAATAAAAGAGAAGTTGCCAAATCAACTGATGAGAACCGAATGACGGTCATAGACTCTGGGTACATCACCAGTGAAAAAAGACTAAAGACTTTAAAAAGGTTGATAATGACCAAATATTTTTAGTGTAAATCTGGAACTGAAAGTCTTTATATTAAGTAAACATCTGTCGTTTCATATTGACGCCAAAGGTTTGAAATGTTACTAAAAATTTGGTTAATATCTGCTCAAGATTGAATTATTTTGATTTTTTGCCGGTGCATATTTCAAGGAGAACGGCTACCTGCATATCATGGACGCTGTGGTTCGGCATACAAAAGTGTTGCCCGACTGGGCAATGTTCGCATTTTAGAACACTTTGATCTGTATACTAGTCAACGTAAAGTCTCCCCTACCTGCATACTCTGAAAACTTTATCTACGCAATCTGCTGTGCTAAGTGCATTAAAATCTACGTAGGAGAGACTTGTCCTCAACTAGGAGACAGACTGGTATAATAGATACCGTATTTCACAACCCAAATGATTGCATGGAAACCTATCTCTAGCCAAGGACGACGATGACAACGATTTTTAGATTTAGAATTATTTTATTTGCTCTAAACTGCAAACAAGGATCAGACACAAGTTGGTAACAATATAACAAGTTACATTTAGCATAAATATAATAATCAATACATATACATCTAACTTATGAAGTCTTCTCCTTTAAAAAAATATCAAGATAAATACCTGAAGAGCATGCATTAAATAATTTGTAAGTTGGAATTATTTTTAAAAAATGGTGGTGGCTGTGTGTGGTGTTTGTGGTATGATGACCCTCTCATATCTTACAGTTTACACGAGGAATCTTTTTGACAACTGGATATATTTAAAAACAAGTTTAAATATTTGGCAGTTTTCTTCATATGAAAGATCGGCACTACCTTGCGTTAAGAGGCTTAAAGTCGGTTGCACTTGAAGTATGTTTGAAATATTTGATAGGAGGTCATTTCTTATTTGTCCATATTTTGTACATTGGAAGAAAAAATGATTAGCGTCCTCAACAAGAGTTCCACAGGAACAACAAGGTTCATCTATAATGTTGACTCTGTTAAGGTCTCTATTTAGGAAAGATGCCCTACAACGAATTTGAGTTAAAATAATATTCAGTTTTCTTGGGCCGTATTCATAATGTTTTGGAGGATTAGTGTATATGTTGTTACCTCTTATAGCTTTTTTGAAACTTGCAATATTTTCTGAATTTCTAGTAGATAGTGGAAGCTTGTTCCATTCCCTGATTGTTGAAGGGAAAAAAGAATCGTTTGTTAGAGTTAGTCTACAGAATGGTACAATTAAATCTGACCCATTTCGCAGTGGATAATTTGTTAAGCTTTCTATAGGGGGTGGTACTAAATCCTTTAAATATGAAGGGGCATCATTATTATTGATATTATAAAATAATTGTAATTTTCTAAGATGGCGGCGCTTTTCTAAGAGATCCCATCCCGTTTCTGAATACAATTCTTCGGTTTTTGTGAAAATTGGGAGCCCCGTTACTATCCTTGCAGCTTCAAGTTGTAGTTTTTCAAGCTTGTTAGAATTCGTTGTATTGCAATTATCCCAAACTTCACAAGCATATTCAAGTAATGGTCGGATGTATACGAGATACATTTTAGCAAGGTTTTGTCTGTTCATAATATATTTTAGTTTCCTGAGGACACCTAACTGTCTGTTCACGCTCTTTACTAAATTATTAATGTGTTCGTTCCATTTTGCATCTTGAGAAAAGGTTATGCCTAAATGTTTGTGGCAGGGAGTAGTAGGAATATGGGTATTATCAAAAACAAATCTGAAATCGTCTGGGATTAACAAGTTAGAGAAAATCATAATTTCAGTCTTGTCGGGATTAAAATACATCAACCATTTTTCTGACCATAATTTCAATTGATGAAGATCATGATTTACAAGTGTTTCTATCTCTTGTTTATCTGAACTAGAATATCCTAATGATGTATCATCAGCAAATAGTCGTGTTAATGATAGGAGATTATCACCAAAATCATTGATATAAATAAGAAACATCAAAGGTCCTAGTACCGATCCTTGAGGTACGCCTGCATTTATGTTTTTTGTTTGGGAAGAAAATTGTTTGTGTACAACTCTTTGGTTTCTCTCTGATAGATAGCTTTTAAACCATTGTAACACATTTCCCCGTATTCCATAAGCTTTCATTTTATGCATTAGGCCTTGGTGCCATACTTTGTCGAATGCTTTCGAGAAGTCGCAGAAGACAAAACAACCAAATTCTTTGTTTTCAAGAGAATTTAGTATAGAGTTGTACAATTCTAGAAGTTGGTGTACTGTAGAGTGTTTGGGAAGGAATCCTGATTGGAACTGATAGATAAGTTCGTTTGTTTTAAGGTGGTTATATACATGCTTGTAAACTACTCTTTCCATTACTTTACCAACACAGCTTATAAGAGAAATTGGGCGATAGTTCGACGGCAAGCTAGAATCACCCTTTGAATATGGCTGTGACATTAGCAGTTTTCCATAATGATGGATATTTGCATGTTTGTAGAGATTTATTAAAAATAATAGAAAGAGGTTTAGCAAGCTTCTTAGGACAAATTTTAAGCATTCGATGACTTATTTTATCTGGACCAGATGCCTTCTTTGGGTCTAGTATTTCAATAATATCTATTATCTCTCTTTCTGTTATCTGTATATTGCTAAAGATGGCATTTGTTTTACTCTCAAAGTTGGGTAAATTGGCGTTATCGTTTTCAATTGTTGATATTTTACAAAAATATGAGTTGAGTAATTCGCATTTTTCATTATCATCGTACACAATATCTATATATAGGTTTTCTAGATCTATTACATTATCTAAGGGGGGAATGTTATTTAAGGTTTTATTTGTTTTGAGAAGCAGTTTCATTATTTTCCAAAAGTCTTTCGGGTTTGTTGCATTGTCCAAGAAGAAATTATCGAGACTTTTTTCAAAGTTTTCTTTAGCTTTTTTCAACATATTATTTACTTTATTACGCTGTTTCTTATAATTAGACGAGTTAATCATAGTATTATTTTTTAAAGCTTTTTGTCTAAGTCGATCTCGGTGTCGAATTTGCTTTCGAAGTTCGCTTGTAAACCACGGTTTATCTTTTTCGCGCACTCGAATATCTTTAGTTGGTATACAAGTTCTTGCAATTTCTAAGAACTTGTTTGTAAATTTATTGCACATCTCATCTACATCGTCAGATGTACCAATCAGTTCATTCCAATTGGTTTCATCTAAACTTCTAATAAATTTTTCTTGATCTAATTTGTCATATTGCCAAATTTCTCTGATATACGTGCTTTTGATTACTCGTGGGCACTCAATATTCGAAAATGCAGCTTTATGGTCACTGATATTTGTTGGCGTATCAATTACGTCAGAGTAGATAGACCTCAAGTTATCACTTAAGATGATTGGATCAAGAAGGGAGTTTGCATTCCCATTTACGCGTGTTGGTTTTTCTATGACATTATGTAAATTATACACAGTCATTAAATCATCAAGTTTGTTATTGGTGCGACGTAAAAGATCCGAATTCAAATCTCCGACAATCACGATTTTTTCATTCATAGCTTGGGCTAATTCAATTGAATAACCTAATCGAGTCCAGTAATCGACAGTTGTCAACGGTGGTCTATAAGTAACACACAATAAAAGCGTTTGACCTTTACCTTGTACTTTAGCCCATATAGTTTCGTCATGGATGTTTTCTAATTGGGGTAGCCGTGTGAGACACAATTCGTCTTTGGAATATATTAAAAGACCACCTCCGTGATTTGTGCGATCTTTGCGTAAAATGTTGTTTGAAAAAGTTTCTACATTTATATCTTCATCTCTAACTTGTTCATCAAGATGTGTTTCAGTAAGCGCTAGGATGTCAAAATCTATAAAGTTTATTTTGTTTCTGACACTTCGAATATTCAAATTACAAATTGATAATGTGTGTGTGTCAGATGACGAGTTTGTGCTTTCTGGACCAGGATTTAATTCAACGTTTCCGATTTGGAGAAGCGAAAAAATGACGAACAGAGTGAAAAACACATTAACATTGGGATTTAGGCTTTGCAAAAAGACAAGAGCGGCAAAAAGGAACGAACATGTCAGGTTAGTGGTAAACAGACCAGTAAATGACTCATTTTCAAAATTAAAAACATACCCAATTGCTATCCTCCTCACTTTAAAGTAAAATGCTCCTATAGCTGCTCTGTACAGCTCTACATCAGCTCCCATCGGGGGGTAAACTGATAGGAGAGAACACAGAGCAGCAGAAGGAGAATCTTACAAGTGCATTTGTACATATACAAAAGGGGTCACCACACCACACAAAAAATAAGAAACATATACATGAAAGTGAGAATAAAAAGAATGTCAGGTTGATTTGACAGAGTGTATTCATGTATTATCATGGCAAGTGGCTCTTGGATGAGAATGGGAGTAATAATATTAAAGTTGCTTTATAGAATAATATAGATAGGTAAAATTATATTTAAAAGTATAACAAAAATAGGACAGGAAGTTAATATTTTAAACAATTCATGTTTACAAGGTTGTGTGACAGAATATTTTGTATGTTTGTTTTACATAAACTATACAAGGGTTGTTTAACGATGACATAGCCATAGCAAAAAATTTCGATCGTAGATAAAATCATACCTTAAATGTTGACTCTCCTTTCATTATCCACTTCAAATCAGATATATATAGAAAAAAGAACAAATTGATAAATGGATGTTTTGTATATTAATATAAGTATCATACAGTGCGATAGAAATCCGAACCGAGTTGAAGCAACAGCCGGTTCCAAGAATCGGGCACTGAAATAAAACACATGCACATGTTCATACATGTTCTGTTAGCAGGTAAAACTTTGGGAAGATCCTCTTTATGCCATGCATAGACAAACTCGCTTATGACGGATACACAGACTGTAACCAAATGGCGGATCTAGAAAAAAGAGAGTTGGAGGTAGCTTGTTTCCAGCTAAGTTTTAGCTGAACTTTCATTTGGAATATTTTTTGTATTAATTGGTATTTTCGTATGGATTTTAGTCGGCATATGAACCGCCCTTTCGTCACAGTAAGCTGTTAATAAGACAACCCCAATTAAATATTTTTTTTAACCCACCAGACCCTGCAAACACGGATAAATCTTAATACAGATTAGTCGGCATAGTTGGCCATGAGCCCCCCTTTTCGTCTCAGTAATCTGTTTAGGCGAAACCCACATTCAAAACATTTCTGACCCCCCCCCCCCACCCCCCTGCATACACGGATAAAGTGGATTTTAGTGGGCCATATTTGACCCTTTCGTCTCAGTAAGCTGTTAATACGAAACCCCATTTAAATTTTTTCTGACCTCCCTCCCCCCTGCAAACACGGATAAATATTCCTACCTGTAATACACATGGGCCTTCGCTGGTTTCAGAAGCGTGTAACATTTTCGTTGGCAAATTTAATAGTGGTACAACACAAATTACTTTTCATTCACACCAGGACGGAGCAATGTTGGAACTATTAAACTTAAAAAAAATCAAATGTTAGATATTAAATCAATAAAAGGAGTGTGTATATTTAATCATAATTTCAGATTGCAATTCCATCCATAGTTTGCAAACAGTTCCTGGTAAACTAGAAACCAAAATGAATTGTAAATCCAAGTGATGGAGAACAGTAAGGAAGCTTTATATGCAACGAAGCGGACATCTGTTTCAATGTGAAGTATCAATTATGACAAAATGTCATTTTTAATTAAAAACATCTTCATAACGATAATAAACAAAAACTAGAGGCTCCCAGGAGCCTGAATCGCTCACCTGATCTCTTATGCCAAAGTTTGAATAAATTTCACAAACTTTCAAGTATACAAAGTTGCAAAACTATCCCTTCAGTGATTTCAGAGAAGAAGATTTTTGAAAATCAGTTAAAATTAATGAAAAAAAAAACAGTTAAAGGGGAATAACTCTTAAATGGCTTAAATCATTTTTGAAGATTTCAATGAGCTTAACAATTCTGCAATGCTAACTTTTCCTCTAGCTCTAACAGTTTTCAAGATATTGTCCAAAAACTGCAAAAATGGTCAATTTTGACAATTAAAGGGCAATAACTCCTATAATGCATCGTTTCACAACTTCAACTCAATGGAGATATTCGTAAAGCTTTTGATGCTGAACAAGGAAGGTTGCTTCGGATTTTCTCTATCTCTTATACTTTTTGAGTTATAAGCCAAAAACAATGGTCTGCCCCCCCTGTTCTATTTTTAGTAACGGCCGCCATGTTGGTTGGTCAACATGTATATAATTCACAAACTTGGTAGAGGACATCCTAAAGATCATGTATACCAAGTATCAATGCAATCCCTTCAGTAGTTTTAGAGAAGAAGATTTTTGAAAATCAGTGTAAATTAATGGAAAAAACAGTTAAAGGGGAATAACTCTTAAACGGCTGATCTGACAATTTAGACCCTGAAATCATTTTTGTAGATCTCAATGAGCTAAACAATTCTGCAATGCTAACTTTTCCTCTAGCTCTAACGGTTTTCAAGATATTGTCCAAAAACTGCAAAAATGGTCAAATTTGATGATTTAAGGGCAATAACTCCTATAGGGAGTCGTTTCACAACTTCGACTCAATGGAGAGATTCGTAGAGCTTTTGATGCTGAACAAGGAACGTTGCTTCGGATTTTCTCTATCCTTTATACTTTTTGAGTTATAAGCCAAAAACAATGGTCTGACCCCCCCTATTCTATTTTTAGCAACGGCGGCCATGTTGGTTGGTCAACATGTATATAATTCACAAACTTGGTAGAGGACATCCTTAAGATCATGTATACCAAGTATCAATGCAATCCCTTCAGTAGTTTTAGAGAAGAAGATTTTTGAAAATCAGTGTAAATTAATGGAAAAAACAGTTAAAGGGGAATAACTCTTAAACGGCTGATCTGACAATTTAGACCCTGAAATCATTTTTGTAGATCTCAATGAGCTAAACAATTCTGCAATGCTAACTTTTCCTCTAGCTCTAACGGTTTTCAAGATATTGTCCAAAAACTGCAAAAATGGTCAATTTTGATGATTAAAGGGCAATAACTCCTATAAGGAGTCATTTCACAACTTCGACTCAATGGAGAGATTCGTAGAGCTTTTGATGCTGAACAAGGAAGGTTGCTTCGAATTTTCTGTATCTCTTATACTTTTTGAGTTATAAGCTAAAAACAATGGTCTGACCCCCCTGTTCTATTTTTAGCAACGGCGGCCATGTTGGTTGGTCGACATGTATATAATTCAAAAACTTGGTAGAGGACATCCTAAAGATCATGTATACCAAGTATCAATGCAATCCCTTCAGTGGTTTCAGAGAAGAAGATCTTTGAAGAAAAGTTAACGGACGGACGGACGACGGACGACGGACGACGGACGGACGACGGACGCTTAACGATGACAATAGCTCACATGACCCTTCGGGTCAGGTGAGCTAACAATATGTTCATTAAAAGGCTGCATATCTTTAAGAACTATTATATAATTAAAATCTCTTCATTTTCCATGTAAAATTAAAACATTTTTGGAGAAGTCCAGGAAAAGTAAAAATTTCAGGATTTTTTGTATTAACTTCTACTTGAAATTCCAGATTTGCTAAAAATACTTTTCTTCAAATATTAACTTTACATGAATGTTGGGCAATTAAGTGCGACACGCCTGTCGTGCACCATTCACACAAGCTCCTTATTCAGTCCTTTATACATTCATACATTTATAAACTTTGGGTAAAAAATTAAACTCTTACATTGCTATTACATTTTGTTGCAGCACCACTGAAAACTGTCGGCAGTCGCTCAACTGGAAACCAAAGGTGAAGGTCATAAGATGATGCTGCATCTGTAATTACTGATGCATATGCATACCAAGTTTCGTTACCATAGGACTTGCAGTTTTGTTTTATGGAAATGTGCTCACAAGAGTTGATTTTATGTTGACAACGAATTTCCGTGTATTTAAATTTTTCAGTAAGTCATCCGGAAATCAAAGATTGGATTGAGACAAAATATGGAGATGCGGCTATGCTAAGCTTCTACTGGGGCACTATTGGGGCATCTGCATACTAAAGTTTCATCTACATAACAATGCAGATTGATATATTCGGGCGCTCATAAAACTTGAACATTGCTTTTTAAGGTATTGAAACATGTCAGTCCCACGACTTGAAAATCAAGATAATAAACTGAGCAACTGTGAAGGCTGTAGTGGAATATGCATGCCCAGTTTCATTTACCAATTATTTATAGTTCTGGAGATATGTAGACACAAAACAAGTTGCTGTTGTGTCGTTTTGATATTTTTAATTTGTCACTCAACTTGAAAACCCGCCCAGTGTATAGGTCCGCTGGCAAAGTTCACTAAAGAGGCTGAGCTCTAAGACATCTGATATCAGGAGGATGCTTTACCAACAAAGCAGCTCAGATGTGTGCCCAACGTGGCGGAATGAAGCAGTCCTGTCATAACGAATGCCGGGGTCGTCAGGCGATAATGCAGTAACATGACCGCTAACCATAGCGCTGTACCGTGTTGGAATTATTTGGTTACGTTCCTCGTACGTTAACTTTAGAACACTGCTTCAGGTCTCGATCAGATTAGGACTTCCCAATGTAGTAGGCTAAATTGCCCGATCCTACCCATCCCTCTTTTTTCCAATGGCAATCAAAGCTTCCAGCCCGATTGCCCATGTGCCCCCATTTCCTCCACTTCATCGTCATTCTATGTTCATTTACCCCCCCCCCCTTTTTCATGTTCATATCCCTGATATAGTAAAATTAATGCTTGTTGGGAGTTAAGCATTAACTAAATTTCTAATGAAAATCAAGTCAAGTAAATGTCAACGGGAGGAGAAAGTTTGGCGAGCCATAAAACCGATGATTAGTTATATAATCATAGGATTTCAATTGCAATGGTTTAACCAATCCCAAAGCCCATTGCGATCACAACGTCTACCCAATGGAGACTTATGAATTCTTTTTTTCACCTTAATTAAAGGGCCATAACCTTATTAGATGTCCTCTGACAAATTCGACGCGATGAAGATTTATGTAGAGCTAAATGAGCTAAAGTTTTAAGGGGTGTTATCACATGCAATGAGCTTTTCTTAATCTGCAGTTGTTTTCATTCTATATGGAACAAAATAATATCAAAAATGCCATTTTCGACCTTTAACGAACCATAACCCCTATAAAGGATCATCTGACAACGTCGCAAGAGTTTCTCTTATATCTGCAATACTAATTTATATACTGCAAAAACGTGAAAAGTGATATTTTGACTATTTTCAAAGGACCATAATCCTTACTAGAGGTCAATAGAAACAGGGTTCCCACTATTTTTTGGACACAAAATTCAAGGGTTTTTCAAGGGTATTGAGGTCATTTTCAAGGATTAAAATAGTCCGCAAAATTTTTAAAAATCCAATATTTTACGGCCTTTTTTATCAAACGGTCAACAAATCTGCACATTACAAAATTCTAGGGTTTTTCAAGGATATTTGATAAAATTCAAGGATATTTCCAGGTTTCCTTGAATTCAAGGATGACGTGGGAACCCTGTGGAAAGTTTTGATCCGATGGAGCATTTTATAGAGCTCAAAGGCATTAAGGTTTAAATAAGAAACAGCTGTTCTCAGACGGCAACCTACAACGGCCGCCAAGTGATGGCAATAGCTCACCTTGCCTAATGATCTAAAAACTTGCAAAAACGGTATTTTTGACCTTTAAAGGGCATTCTTTTAAGAGACCATCTGACAATTCTAACCCAATGGAGACTTTTGTAGTGCTTAATGAGCTGAAGGTTTCAGCAATCAACAGCTTTTCTGTATCTGCAAAAATATTTTCACTCTATACAAAAAAAAACACACCTTCACCCAGTGTCAGACTAAATGAAGACAATATTCTGAAGCGGCCATGATGCTTCGATACTTTACTATCGGTTAAAAGATTCGGAGTTAAAAGCCAATTAAAGTCACATATGTTCTATTTTTAGTAACAGCGGCCATGGTTTGTTTTATCCGATCAGAAACCGAAACAACTTTTGTGCTGAATACTCGAAGGATCTAAGTTTCATTAAATTCTGTTCTGTAGTTTCAGAGAGTTTTGAGACATAGGTAATCTATTATCGTCACTAAGCAAAGGATGACGAAGTTGTCAATTTTTAAGTGCTCATATAGGAAACAAGAGGCTCCCAGGAGCCTGAATCGCTCACCTGGTTTTGATGTCAACCCTATAGAGAACTAAGCTGAACATTTAAGCAAGCAACAGCTTTTCTCTTTTATTTTTCATTCTGTAGGCCAAAATGTGCAAAATGTTATTTTGAGGGCCGTCTGAACACTTTGACTCTATAGAGACTTTTGTTTAGAGCTTAATGAAATGAACATTTAAGCAAGCAACCACTTTTCTTTATCTGCTATAGTTTTCATTATATAAGCCAAAAACATGAAAACATGTTAATTCAGGGGCTGTAATCCATATAAGGGTCAACTGACAACTTCAACCCTATGAATGCTTTAGTAGAGCTAAATGAGCTGAACATTTAAGCAAGCAACAGCTTAGCTCTTTCTGCTAAATGCCAAAAACACTTATTTTTCGCTTTTGAGAGGCTGTAACCCCTATAAGGGGTCATTTGACCACTTCGACCCTATGGAGAATTTTGTAGAGCTAAATGAGCTGAACATTTAAGCAAGCAACAGCTTTTCTCTATATTCTATAAGCCAAAAACATGAAAAAACGCTATTTTTCACCTTTAAGGGGCTGTAACCCCTATAAGGGATCATCTGACAACTTCAACCAAATGGAGACTTTTGTAGAGCTTTTGATGCTGAAGCAGTAGGGTGGCATCTCTTATACTTTTAGATTTACAAGCCAAAAACAGTAGTCTGACCCCCCTGTTTTTTTAGCCACAGCGGCCATGTTTTTTGACGGTCAAATATCGAAACACAACTTGGTACAGAACATCCTATTGATCAATCATACTAAGTTTCATTAATTTCTGTTCAGCAGTTTCAGAGGAGAAGATTTTTGAAAAATTGTTAACAGAGGAGAGACATCGACGACGACGGACGCCAAGTGATTGCAATAGCTCACATGGAGCTTCGGTCCAGGTGAGCAAAAAATGGTCACAGCCAACATCTGAACCACATCCCTAGATGCATCTGCCATACCAATTTTGTTGATGTGCTACTTGCCTTTTTAACATAAAAATTACCCCAAGTCAGTAAACAGGAAGTACATGAGTAACAGACCTGAAATGGAATCCCACATTATGGGACACCATCATAATGCTGTATACCAAACAAGGGGTTGCACTAAGTCATGCTTAGCATACCCCCACTCGACCATTCAGAAAACAGGATATAGATAACAGACTGACCTGGAAGCAACTCATCATGCTAATGCTGTATACCGAATTAGAAATTACTCCCTTCATAAGAAGCCGAGAAATCTGTTACATTTTTTTTCCATTTTTGCCCCTTAAAATAGCCTAAGTCAGCTCGGAAAACAAGAAGTAGATAACCAACTGACCTGAAAAGGGGAGGCACGGTACAACTCATCAAGCTGAAGCTGTGAACCATATTAAAAATCAATTCCTTCAGTAGATGCTTCGAAATCTGTTACAATTTTTTTCCATTTTTGACCCTTAAAATAGTCTAGGTCGGCTCTGAAAACAGGAAGTAAATGACCAACTGACCTAAAAAGGGGGGGGGCACGGTACAACTCATCATGCTTACGCTGTATACCAAATTCAAAATCAATCCCTTCAGTAGAAGCTGAGAAAACTGTAACGAAAAAAAATCTATTTTTTACCCTTTAAATAGTCAAAGTCGGCTCGGAAAACAGGAAGTAGATCATCGACTGACCTGGAAAGTAAAGAAAATGTAAATCCCATCATGCTAAAGCTGTCTATCAAATTTGAAATCAATCCCTTCAGTAGAAGCTGAGATATTGTACCGGACAGACGGACAAGGTGATTGCAATATAGCCCCCTCTCTTACAAGTGGGGGTGTAATATCAAGTGGCTGTGATAAACAATTGCTAAGAAAACTGTTAATTCAAAATTTCTTCCCCACCTGACATTCCCCATTTTATAACCAGGATTTTTCACAGTATGAAATCCAGCAAATGAAGTTTGTTTATGCCTGCATAAGAATTTCAACAATTAAGAGATTTCAAAAACAAGTCAAAAGATAAAATGACCTCTTAAAACATGTACTAAGTAGAAGGTTGAGCCATAAATCTAAGGATATGAGCGAGACCCACTTCAGAAGCTCCATAACCAAAAGCTGTAACAAGAAGTTGCTGAGAAACTTTGGTTATGCAGACAGAAAAACAGGAAGATTGTGTTTTACTCTTCATGCCATAGCTGACTATGGACCCGAGATATCATTTTAGAAAATTTTCCAATAAATAAGTGAAAGTCAATTTGAAATACAGGAAGTGAATGTCAAATGTACTTGAAAAGAAGAGCCTCCCAGTTAAGGGGAGGAAGACAGCTCATGCTAAAGCTGTGCACTAAAATTGAAATTTTATACATCAAGTAGACATGGTTGAAGCTTTAGGCATATGTTATGAATATGTGATTGTCGCAATTAAGCCCCCTCTGTAAAAGTTGAGAAATAAAATGTTTTTCATAAACATTTGTGAAAACTGTTTTCCAAATGAAATTATCCTTTTGAGTGGATGAGAAATCTAAGTGATTGCAATTTACTGAGGATTCATTATTTTTGTAGGTATAGATTAACTATTTGAATCAAAATTTGAATGTCCTGACCTTGGACCAGTAATAATTTGAACCCCTGGATTTATGAAGATTTCCTTGTCAATACAAATGCTGGGTATCTTCAATAAATTCTGTAAACATAGTTGTTTTTGTGGTGTAGTAATGTTCGCTTTATTCACAGTTGATGAAAATCTGCGAAAAATAGTACAGATGAATAAATTTTAATGATTATTGAAAACTGTAAAAATCTGTCAAAGAAAAAATGTCTGATTTTTGTTAAAACAAGAAGTAGGCGAATGACAGACCTGAAATTGAATTCCACCCTGATGCTGTATACAAAATATCAAATGGCTGTGATTAGTAGTTGCTGAAAAAACTGTTACAGAAATTGCTCCCCTGCCCGCCACCTGAAATTCACCATTTTATAACCAGGATTTTTCACTACATTAAATCTGGCCAAAAATTAATAACTGCAAAATAGATATTCAGATTGGATGTGGAAAAATTTACAACTACAAAATTAATGTTACATTTACAGTAGTATTCACATGTTACTAGAATGAATCAACATAAAGTTTATACTTGGATAGATACATTTTTTATATCTCATTGATTTTTTATTGTTGTTTTTTTTTCCATATCATCTGTCCAATCATTTAACTGTTTGTTACATTATGCCCTTCGTGGGTTCTTGATTAGCTAATAAAAATTCTTATTCTCTTATTCTTATACCCATGAATAACTAAAATGGTGGTCTTCCATGGAAGACATATGTCGCCTGAGACTTAAAATATTTGGTTAACAGGAAGTAGATGAGATATGGGCATACAATCGCTTTACACCATAAAGTACCATATGAGGAAGCCACATACAAAATATCAAGAGGTTGTGACTTGTAGTATCCCCAGAAAACTGTGACGGAAATTTTTGTGATGCCGCAGGACGACAGATGGTGCCAAAGTAACCCCTATATGTTGTTTCTGCAACATTTTGCAGGTGATATAATAATAAACCACAGTTGCTCTCTTTATTGCAAGTGGGGCTGTCAAATATACTTCATGACAATACTGTGTTATTTTTATTAATAGGTTAAGTCCTCTGTGGAGCACCACCACCTCCAGTTCCTGGTGCACCACCACCAGCTCCTCCTCCTGGCCTTGGAGCACCACCATCCTAAAATAGAGAGAAAAGATAGATTATGTCATATGTTAATCTGCATGTTTACATCCCAGCTCCTTTGTTCTAACAGGGGTGATCTGAGCCGGATCATCCCTCAGAATACCCTGTTCTACTTTTTCAACTCTGTTGTTTTCTTTTGTTTTTCAAAGCACGTTTTTTGAGAAATGTTCACTAAGTTGAACATAGGAAAATTATAAAATCAACAACAATGTATTTTTGAAGATTGAGAAATAACATAGTTCCCACCGGGGTTTGAAGGAGGGGTCTTGTTGTTCCAAGTCTACCTTCATATCCACTAGACCACGAAACCGATGGAAAATTGTACATAAAGAACATTGAAGGGGCCAAATAAGGATACTCTATAATATATATTATGAAAATGTTTTCTATTTGATTTTAAATGCACAGAATGTATTCTAATGTTTGAATTGAAATTTACACGACACATTTTGAAGGCTGGGATGTAAAATAGTTATTACATTCGGACTTGGGGTGATCTTTTACTGACACACAGCGTCCTCATGTAATAACAATTGCTGAAATCCTTATATAACAAATGTCTAAATTGATTGATTGCTGCAGTTGTTTGCTTTATGTTTGATATTTCAGCCATAATTGTGACATAAGCAAGTTGTGAAAAGAAACAAGCCTCTTAGTTTATTCTTGTTTCAGCTAGTGCTGCATAGGTGTCAGATTGCATTTAGTTGTCAATTGTTTTTTAACATTTTAAAGATGTTACTGAGGGTAATCACAATCCTGGTGGTCGGACTTGTCAGACATAAATCTAACAACATATCTTTTTCTATTATTGAAATTTCAAATCAATTGTCTAAGTCCTTAATTGTTTGACACACCAGGTTTCATATACTTGGCCTTGCCCATGGTCAATATCCTCAATGCAGGATTTCGCTCCCCTATTTGAATGTTTTCCTTTAAATACTTTTGTTTGAGACCTTCACATGTTTTAAATGATGAGAAGTTACTTACTCTTAGAAATAAGCATATAAAGCATTACCAAATAAATCGTTTTACATGCCACTCTGGTATTTTGTAATATATTATTGACAGTGACAGGTGTACATGTTGTTTACTTTTCAGGAGCACAAGGATTAGTAAAAAAATGGTCGGATTTCGTTTAACAGGAAGTAGGTGAGCGACAGTCTGCACCGTAAGCCACTAGTCCAATGCCCCAGACTAGTAAAAATTTGTTCAGACTAGTGAAAAATAGCCAAGATTTTATATAGACATTTAAGGAATAAACTGTTAACACAGAGACATGTCTCGCCTGTCGCAACTGGACACAGTATAAAATGAAGTAAAAATCCTCCTTAAACTGATCTAAACTGATGCTTAAGCAGCAGCATACCAAATATCAATGGTGAACCATAACTGCTTTATATATAACACTCATGACATAAGTAAAAAGTTAAAAAAGTGTAAAATCTCAAAGTCAGTAGACTGTGACTGCAGGATCATACAGATAAAATACTTTTGAAATTGATCTGTACTAATGCTGATGCAAGTGCATACCCAATATCAATGGTGAACCATAACTGCTTCATGTTAAACAGACTTAAGAAAAAAGGTTAACCTCGGCCAAATCAGTGTAAAATTTCAAAGTCAGTAGACCGTGACTGCAGGAACATACAGGTAGAATCCTTTTGAAACTGATCTGTACTGATGCTGATGCAACTGCATACCAAATATCAATGGTGTAACATAACTCCTTCATGTTAAACAGACTTAAGAAAAAAGGTTAACCTCGGCCAAATCAGTGTAAAATTTCAAAGTCAGTAGACCGTGACTGCAGGAGCATACAGGTGAAATCCTTTTAAAACTGATCTGTACTGATGCTGGTGCAACTGCATACCAAATATCAATGGTGTAACATAACTGCTTCATGTTAAACAGACTTAAGAAAAAAGGTTAACCAATTGTGGACGCCGCCGCCGCCGCCGTCGCCGGCGGAATCACCATACCTAAGTCTCGCCTTTTGCGACATTCGTCGCAGGCGAGACAAAAACCTTTAAAACTTGTTGGACTAGTTGTTGAAAAAGCTTTTGGTGCAGACTGGAGCAACAGAGCTAACATCGAATGCATGTTATGGGACCCCATTCTGATGCTGTATACCAAATTTCAAGTGGCTGTGATAAGTATATGTAGTTGCTGAGAAAACTGTTACAAAAATTTCTTCCCTTCCTGTCCGCCATTCACCAGGTTAAATATAACCTGGATTTTTAACCCCTTGATATCTGGCCAAAAATTGGGGTTGTCTAAATAAGCATTTTTCTTTGTCTTTTCTCTTTTTATGTTGGACCTTTTACATTGGAATGCCCTACTAGTTCTATTCTTTTTGAGGCATAGGTTTAATCTAGGAATTCTGTGAGAAAGCTCACAACAGGCAACTTTTCATATTCATATTGTCCTTCAAAAAATTTAAGGACCAATGAACTCCCTATGGTGAAACCTGAGAGCAATGAAATGTCTTCATACATAATAATTTACTTCCTTCATGTAAGTTTTCATCAAAATCCTTCAAGTGGTTTAGAAGCAGTTGATCTTCTGATATACATGTGGACGTACAGGGTGATTACAACATGTTACCCCCTTACTCTATTTTCAGGGGCATATTGTTTTTTTTTTTATATATATATAATTGTACTCACCATTCTTGGTCTGAACCTAAGTGGAGGTGATCTGTCCTTACGAGCCTCTCTAGACCTGTTCCTCACTACCTTAGAGTGAATAGCACAGGATACACAGTACAACAGCTTAGCATACAGCTTAGGCAGGGCATATACTGAAATACAGAAGAGAAATTTACACAAAATTTAACAAAGGTCCTGGGTTGGAGTCCCGGTCATGACATGTTGGTTTTGTGAAGTAATTCATGCTCTCTGGTTACAAAATAATAATCTTATTTGGATTTGAAAATGTTTAAATATATTTGAGTGAACCTAGTAAGTAAAACTACTGGAAACTAACAAAATTTAAATTTCCTGTAACCCCCACAGGAATGGACCATTCATAAAGAAAAGAATATAATCTAATAGCAGATATGCAAAGGAGTATGTTTGAAAAGGGCCAAAAACGGCCCTAGATTTCAAATTCGAGACAGCTACAAAAAATGCTGCTAGAATGGTCATAAGACCCTATATTTTATATAATGTCATAAATTGTGCATGCATTGTTTACTTTTGTGAACAGACACCTTTAAAGTAAGTGAACTTCTTTAAAAATCGCTGTTTTTGACATATTTAGCTCTTTTTCGGTAAAAAATGATGAATGTTGGCCGCATATTCTGACCAAAATTATTTTTGGGTTAAAATACTCACTTTTAGGTAATAAATTAATAAACAAAAATCTATGTTGGTCAGAGCATGCGGCCACTTTTGATTTTGGCACAATAGTGGTGAAAAGAGGTAAAAAATCCACAAAAATATGAAGATTTTCCTGATTTACTCATATATTTAGGGTCCCATCGACGGAAACAGCACAATTCTATCACTAGGAAACAATTATAATGGTAAAAAATATGTATTCTGTGAGCTATTTTCAAATCATTCATTAAGGTTTCTTGAAAATCAAAAATCAGCCATATTACAGGGCCATTTATAGGCCTTTGTGAACATACTCCTTATTCCACCACACAAATCGGAATGGTTCACCTTACAAAAACACGAAAATTTCCATGTTTACAGTAGGCATCAAGTCTTATAATTACCTGACCCTACAAAATATTTTGCAGAAATAGGTAGACTTACCATCATATACACTGGCATCAGAGATATCTCTGACAGCAGCAGCTTCTACAATGTTTCTGATCACAAACTTCTTGATAGCTTTATCTTTGGGTACACAACGGGCACAATTTGTGCACCTGACATGTTTAACATGTCCTCTACCCTTCTTGCTACGCCCGTTGTTTCTTCTTTTAGAAGTCTGAAATATAAACACATGAACTAGAAAATCTGTCAAAGTCAAAAATGGCCGGATTACGTTAAACAGGAAGTAGGTGAGCGACAGACCTAAAATCGGCTCCCAAGTTATGGACCCCCACCCTGATGCTGTATACCAAATATCAAGTGGCTGTGAAAACTGTTACGAAAAATTTTCCTCCGCTCAACATTCACCATTTTATAACCCGGATTTTTCACTCCGTGAAATCCAGCCAAAAATGTATTTTAGTCAGAACATAAATAAATAATATTTCATACAATGTACTTCAGTTTTATATGGCATTTATGACCTGATCAAGTTGAAAAGGACCAAACAAAATGTATGTTTCAGTGTTCTCCTTCCGCCATTTAAGACGGGTTTACCGACCACCTTTCCTTTGGGTAAGGTGGTCGGTAATTTTCTTACAAAATCCTGTTTTTTAGACCAATTTTAGCAATTAAATGAAGCCATTGAGTGATTGACACATTACAGCTCCAAGCCAACTAAATAAAAACTCATTTGTCTAATTAGGAGACATGGATGTCTGAACTAATTAAGTAATTGATAAGGTGATTTGGTGACAATGGACATCTTTAGAAGTGAGAACTTTTACCAGAATACCCGGTTGGTAAGGGTCTGCAATAATATAAAACCCGGCTGGAACAGTCTGTGCCAAAAACTTTTTCAGCCACTAGACATTTGGGCTAGCAAATTTCTAATTCCACCAGACCGAATCAGATTCAAGCAGACCGATTTTTTTTTCAGTCTAAAAGTACCATATCAAGCACTGCACCAGTAAACAATACAATGACATGACAAAAGAAATGAGCTTGGTCCAACTATCATGTAATATTTTTTTCCAGATTTTTAATGAGTAAATCTCAGAGTGCCTTCTTTTACTTTGAGAAATATAATAGCAGACAGGTAAAGATATATTCTGTTTTATCAGGGGTTAAAAAATTTTCTAATACCTTACTAGCCAAGGGCTTATCGGCACTAGAAAACCACTAGCCCGACAGAAGGATCAACTAGCCCAAGGAAAATCTGACACTAGCCAAAGTATGATGCAAAGCTCAATCTATACATGTAGATTTGGTACATGTATTCATGTTATTAATTCTTTTTCTTTTATTCTTTAAGAATGCATCAGATGCAGTTATGTTGCTTTTAAAGTTAAAGAAAAGCAGATAAATTCAAAAAGGAACATTAAACCTTGTTTTGAAATGTTCCTGATTCAAGAAAGTAGGTAGCAGAATAACACAGATTGCAACAAGCTTCAGTTAGCTCGATGTCAGTGTGGCAGGGAATCTAGGGGGCACTCAGGGCCCCAGAGACTCTGGACATAAAAATTGCAAAAAATCTATCATCCTGGGGTTCTCTTGTACCTTCTTCACACCTTGGCACTTTCTTGTATCATAGAACACTTTCATAACAGTTTTTATGGCGTTTCAGTCCCCTATCATAATTTTCCCCTTAAAAATAAATGTGGCCGTCGATCTTTTTCATTAAACTTTCAGACTGATTTTAAAATAAATTCAGGAGACTTTGACCTTTTTAATAGTAAAACTACCTTTATTTAAGTTTGGAAAGGTGATTGTAATTGTCTATCATAATTTTCCTCCCAAGGAAATAACAATAACCCAATGTGAAATCGAAAGTACGGGATATTGCACTTAAATCAATTGTACCACCCCCCAGTACCAGATAATGACGATGAAAATAGACAGGACTGCGGGACATAGATTATATCAATTGTGTTATCCCCCCCCCTACCAGGCAATGACGATAAATATGCGAGACATGAATGATTTGGGTGATTTAATCAATAGTGATATCCCCCAGTACCGGTTAATGGCGATAATAATAGATCTAGGTTTTTCATAGTTTTATTTATAGCGCAAATTAAGTCAACCATAATTTTTAACTAGCCCGTCGGGCGTAGGTGGTTGTAACCTTTGGTAGCCCGAATATGATTTTCACTAGCCCCGGGCGTCGGGCTAGTTGATTTTTTAACCCCTGTTTATTTTTCAATACATATTGATATTTTAAAATATATTGCATTTTGCATGCAATTGCATAATACATTGGCCATGTCAGTCATTTTTTTTTTAGACCTTATTTATTTTCTTGGTTGATGAACAATATAAAAAAAACACCATTGAGGATGTTCAAAATGGCAGATTTTCGTTCATTTTTTATTTGGCATCTTTCTATTCAACGTACATATCCCCGTATAAATTGTACGTGTCTCCCAAAGAAAAAAAAATCATTTGAAAGTCGAGAATCTCTTTTCCGATGACAAAAATTATCCGTTATATCAAGAAAATTCTGAAGAGTGAGTAACAAATTAATATAATCAAGTATCTTGTTACCCTCGTACACGTTTAAAATCATCCATATAAACGTACCGTGTTTAAAATGCCTTAAAACTGCGATTTATTTATCTGAATTTCTCCATTTTTTTGTAAATAATTCAAGAATACCTTGACCTTTATTTACTGACCAATGCGCATATGCAAGAGGAAACCATTCCATTCGGAAGGTTTTGCGCATGTTGGTAGTGAAAAGCGTTAACTCTCTACATCCGAATGCGGGATTTCCCCCTGACTTCACGGAATCCGTTTTTAGATTATATATTTATTGAAAATGGCCTATTTCAAGGAGACGCTGATATAAAAATGGAGAAAAACAGATCTTTATTGGATAATAAATGAAAGATAAATGCAAGAATACTGAATAATACATGTATATATTTATTACTTTCAATTCACTAGACCGATCGGACCAGTAACTACCGAAATTGACTAGACCGATCAGATTTCTAATAGACACGGGCATCGGGCTAGTCGTTAACGTCGCACACTGCTGGAAAGGAGTTTCTCAAAACACCCACCTTACATTTGTGAAAAAAGGAGAACACTGTGTTTGTTTCCTGCATCCTAGTCTTGAAAATAAGGGTAGGTAGGTAGTAAAATTTTTTTTTTTTACAAAATTATTTTACATTGAGTCATAGGGAAGCAATTCAAACTTGATGGTGCTTGTTCCAAAATGCCAATAAAAACTTTAGGGTAGGTAGGGAAGCAGGAAACAGACATATATTTTTTTTGGCCTGATGTAATCTTTAAAAAGTTTCAGCCAAATTGGTTCAGTGATTTCAAAGGAGAAGATATTTTAAACTGTTTGCAGACGGCAAACAACAATGGATGCAAAGCAACGCTTTTAATAAAGTTATGACAAAGTACACTTATTCCACATTTTATTATCATCAAGTAACTCAGGCCAGGCAGTGCCAACATTAACTGACCCAAATATTCAAAATGCTCTAAAATCTTTATTTCTGAACATTTTTTGATGAAATTTAGAAATAATATATAAAAGAATCTCTTATTGGGTATATTTCAAGTTTTAGATTTACAAACATTTTAAAGATTTTTTAAGCAATTCTTGATTTTTCAGTTACATGAACTTAAATGTGTTACTGATGAAAAGTGGATATTTCAGATTTGTTCCAGAAAAACCTTTACACTGAAATAGAACTTCTCAAAGGTGAATGATACAGTGACGAATATATCAAATTCAAAGTTGAAACCAAAATTACAATAAAACATTGCTTTAAAAGCAAGTTTTATACTTTTTTATGGACCCAGGCTTCTGATTGTCGAAATGGTTTGGCAAAAGTATTGCTAAAAAGACCTACAAAACTGATATTATTAATGTACTATACTAACTATCAATATGGGACTACATGTATATTATTTTTGCTATTTACAATTTGTTTTTAAAGAAGACACTTTTTAAAATGTTTCCTCAATATCTTACGTCAATAAATTAAAATTCAAATTGTTTTAACCTCAAAACTGTAGTATTTCTTTTAGCTCTCCCCAGGACACTAGTCGACTGCCCGGGTCAATAAAATGATTGGAATAAATGTTTTTTTTCCAACCCATGATCTAATTGACAAATTATTCATAATTTTGATTATTTACTCCACTATTTATTATTGTTAAGTGTCCTGGATTACAAATGGAGTTTTTTCACTTTTCTTCGGGTTGTACATTTTATTCACAGAAAACTACCCTAAAAATCCTTTTACGACATAATTTGGAAAAATGAATGCATTTAATCAGATTTGATACTGTTACAACTTTTTATCAAACATCATCAAATAATATTCAAAAGTAAAGACTTTAGAGCACTGTTGTAGGACTGGAAGTGAGTAGCTTTATAGCCAGCCCGAGCCATATCCAGTTGAGATAGGGAAGTGCATTTTTGGCTCAGAGCTCTATGGAGGACCAATTTGATGTGATTGTGCCAGTCCAGGGTAGTTGGGCTACCACAGCACTCATATTTAAGGTAGCAAATGTTGAGTTGGTTATTCGTTTTTAGTCACCACTGTTTGCATTGAATACTTTTTCAGTTCTGGAAATCAGCAACTTCAGAAATGTTTCCGAATTCGGTAACTTCAGAGCCAAAAATGACTAAATTCTTATTATTATAATTCCAAAAGCTTGGACATGAACAGCATTACGTCAAGGGAAAGTCTCGAAACTCGAAAGAAATCTGAATGAATTTTACTGACGTTTTTACTTTCGTTTTACGTTACATTAATTGGTAAAGTCCTGAGAATGTACTTTCATTTTCATGGCCAAGCGATTGCCAAATTTTACAAAATTGCCCGAACAAAGCCCGATTTTAAGGCCGAAATGCAATGAATGAAAATATATTTGGGTGTTTTGGAAAGGAAAATCATCTGTGAAACTAATTGTATAAGAAAAGGTACGAGATCAATGATTTATTAAAAGAAAATCGAATTAAAGAAAAGGGGGTGGTGAAAGTAGTATCTCCCTTGTGTTTTTTTCGTACCGCACATTGACTCTAACAAATATTGATAGAGGGGAGCAAGTCCCTGTGCTCTGTGGGTAGCTTTAGTGTAAATTGTGTACTTTATTTGTTTCATGTTGCTGATAACTTTTCAGTCGAATGACTTATCTTATGGACTTATGACATTCAAATACCCCAAATTGGCACTTCTTTGCCTCAGTCTTTGATAGAAACAAGAGAAAAATTGTAACGTAATAATAAATTTGTCTGTCATTGTCTGTAAAAGATATATTCATGCTTCGCAAATGTTTCGAGCAACAATTTTAGTTGTTATCAAATAGGTTAACACTATTTTTGGTTAAAATTGTATGCATGGATTGCAAGTTTATTCACATTAGCCGCTTTAATTTTGGACCACATGGAAAACAAACCCACCATGTTGGACGACCATGTGAAAAGGACGGTCGGAGGAATATTTATTAAAAACCTTACCAAAAGGAACAATTTTGAAGTATTTCAATTTTTCTTGACATTAAAAACTGTTATCTACGTGAAACAATTAAAATTATATTCAAAACTAGGTTCAAAATTAATTTATTATTAATAGTTCGTAGAACTATATTTTTGTTAACAGGAAGTGGCGAATAGAATAGTTCGCCCCCTAAAATCATTACCCCTGACTCTAAATATCAGACGATTTGAACTTTTATCGATGTGATTTTTAGAGTCAGTGTGTTATTTTTGTGTGCTGTGTACAAAATTATCAATAAAGGGAAGTTTTCTAAAAAAAAAACTAATGTAACCCTGCCACATTTTTTTACGTGCCTGTCCTAAAGCCAGGAATCCTTGATTGTCCCAAAGAAAATTATAACTAAGCTGTGTATCAAGTATGAAAATGCCTAAACAAAATTATATCATGTCCAATTCAGAAATTTTGAGCTCATTTGCGATTTGTAATCTATTGCATTTAGGATCAAATACCATGCATTTGCAGGTGTAGTTGAAAAAAAAAATATTTTGCAAAACTTTTATCAACTATAAAATAAAACAAGAAAATATGTGTCAAACAGACACGGTGCCCCGCCTTAATACTTTTCAAACAGCTAAGTTATCTCACATGGGTTATCTATCAATTACAAAGTTTTACCCATTATTGTCACTAATCGGGAATTGACTTGAACTTTTCAAAATTTTAAATGCTCATTCATGCCGCAGAAAAAGAAGGTCACAGCCAGCATCTGAACAATATATATTGCTAATCATCCCTAGATGCGCCTACCATACCACTTTGGTTGAAGTGGTACTTGCCTGTTAGCCACAGGAACGAACTTTTAATCGTTCTTCTGTAAGTGGTCATCCATGTGGAAAATATAGGTCACAACCAGCATCTGAAGCATGCATTATGCTAAACACCACTAGGCCGGTACACCTATACCCCCGGGGTAGGGAGTTACTTCCTATATATAATATAGAATGGATATGGTGAGCTGCAAAGTTAGAAAGGGGTGTCCGTGTGCCAACAGTGATGAAAATCATCTTTTTGAAGCCGTTGACACCGGAGAATCCAGCATGGGATTGAGCTGGAATCGAACCCATACTCTGTCATCTATGGCAACTTCGCCTGCACTGTGTCCAGCGCCCTAGACCACTAGACCACCTAGGCTAGGCAACCGAAAGCTAGATTTTTATCTAGCCTAGGTGGTCTAGTGGTCTAGGGCGCTGGACACAGTGCAGGCGAAGTTGCCATAGATGACAGAGTATGGGTTCGATTCCAGCTCAATCCCATCCCAGATAGCAAAAGTATGTTGGGCCTACGTTGGTTTATGGTTGGCAGTCTCGTTGGCCCATCGTTGGCTAAAGATATTGGCCCAACATCATTTTGCTCATCGGGCCCACGTCATTCCCAACCGTTGGCTCGACGTTGGCCCGACGTAGTACAAATGTTAACGCCAACGGCGAACCAACGTTAATCATATGAAGAGTTCATTTGATCTTATATTTATATTTACTCATATATTCATACACTAAAGAGTATTTAACCGATCAGCAGTCAAGAAGTTTCATGATGAAACTTATCATTGATCTTGCTGATCTTTTCAAAAATAAGGCAATAACATAAAAAGTCAATTCTAAAGGTCTCTATTTTTTGTGAAGTTAAAATGTAATAGGTTAAATTAAAATCTTAATATTGCATAAAATTGATTCGAATCATCAGTATTGTCAAAACTTGTTAATCAATTATTAAAGTATGCATTTTTTGTTCCATAATATGTAAGAAACTTGAGTCTTGGTTTGTATAACTTGTAAACATAATTTCATATCATTGCATATTATAATGTTTTAAGGGGAAATAATCAAGTTTTTGACGTTGGCCTTATGTTGGGCCAACGTTGGCCCAACTTTTAATTCTGAATACAACTTAAAACCTCTTACACAGAATTTCTTGACCCTTAGAAATTTGACAGATTAAGAGATGGGAGAAATCTATTCATTTTCAGGATATAAAGTTCAAAGTATAAATCATGCAAAGTCGATATGAATTCAGATGTAAGTTTACTCAAAAGTACAAATTATTTGCACACAAATTGTGTCAATATTGACATCACCACAAAATTTGATCGTAATTCAAAATGAATTTGAAGAATGATAATTATATCAATGCTTGATCCGTGTAATCCTTGAAATATTTACTGGATTAATTTAATAACATAATCATTTATTCTCGGCTACCCAACGTATTGCCAACCGATGGCTGTACTTTGGTGGGCCAACATTGGGTCAATATCGTACTGCCAACCGTTGGTTTTGACACATTGGTCCAACGTTGGTCCAAGGTATACAGGCCAATGCCAACCATATGCCAACCTTGCCAACTAAATGCCAACGTTGGCCCAACAATGTCTTGCTATCTGGGATGCTGGATTCTCCGGTGTCAACGGCTTCAAAAAATCTAGCCTAGGTGGTCTAGTGGTCTAGGGCGCTGGACACAGTGCAGGCGAAGTTGCCATAGATGACAGAGTATGGGTTCGATTCCAGCTCAATCCCATGCTGGATTCTCCGGTGTCAACGGCTTCAAAAAGATGATTTTCATCACTGTTGGCACACGGACACCCCTTTCTAACTTTGCAGCTCACCATATCCATTCTATATTATATCAATTACTTTGCAGAGCTGTGCGCAACACCATTTATAATACTTCCTATATACGGGGGCGTGCGGCAGAATCGGGTAATATCAGACGATTTGAACTTTTATCGATGTGATTTTTAGAGTCAGTGTGTTATTTTTGTGTGCTGTGTACAAAATTATCAATAAAGGGAAGTTTTCTAAAAAAAAAAACTAATGTAACCCTGCCACATTTTTTTACGTGCCTGTCCTAAAGCCAGGAATCCTTGATTGTCCCAAAGAAAATTATAACTAAGCTGTGTATCAAGTATGAAAATGCCTAAACAAAATTATATCATGTCCAATTCAGAAATTTTGAGCTCATTTGCGATTTGTAATCTATTGCATTTAGGATCAAATACCATGCATTTGCAGGTGTAGTTGAAAAAAAAAATATTTTGCAAAACTTTTATCAACTATAAAATAAAACAAGAAAATATGTGTCAAACAGACACGGTGCCCCGCCTTAATACTTTTCAAACAGCTAAGTTATCTCACATGGGTTATCTATCAATTACAAAGTTTTACCCATTATTGTCACTAATCGGGAATTGACTTGAACTTTTCAAAATTTTAAATGCTCATTCATGCCGCAGAAAAAGAAGGTCACAGCCAGCATCTGAACAATATATATTGCTAATCATCCCTAGATGCGCCTACCATACCACTTTGGTTGAAGTGGTACTTGCCTGTTAGCCACAGGAACGAACTTTTAATCGTTCTTCTGTAAGTGGTCATCCATGTGGAAAATATAGGTCACAACCAGCATCTGAAGCATGCATTATGCTAAACACCACTAGGCCGGTACACCTATACCCCCGGGGTAGGGAGTTACTTCCTATATATAATATAGAATGGATATGGTGAGCTGCAAAGTTAGAAAGGGGTGTCCGTGTGCCAACAGTGATGAAAATCATCTTTTTGAAGCCGTTGACACCGGAGAATCCAGCATGGGATTGAGCTGGAATCGAACCCATACTCTGTCATCTATGGCAACTTCGCCTGCACTGTGTCCAGCGCCCTAGACCACTAGACCACCTAGGCTAGGCAACCGAAAGCTAGATTTTTATCTAGCCTAGGTGGTCTAGTGGTCTAGGGCGCTGGACACAGTGCAGGCGAAGTTGCCATAGATGACAGAGTATGGGTTCGATTCCAGCTCAATCCCATGCTGGATTCTCCGGTGTCAACGGCTTCAAAAAATCTAGCCTAGGTGGTCTAGTGGTCTAGGGCGCTGGACACAGTGCAGGCGAAGTTGCCATAGATGACAGAGTATGGGTTCGATTCCAGCTCAATCCCATGCTGGATTCTCCGGTGTCAACGGCTTCAAAAAGATGATTTTCATCACTGTTGGCACACGGACACCCCTTTCTAACTTTGCAGCTCACCATATCCATTCTATATTATATCAATTACTTTGCAGAGCTGTGCGCAACACCATTTATAATACTTCCTATATACGGGGGCGTGCGGCAGAATCGGGTAATATCAGACGATTTGAACTTTTATCGATGTGATTTTTAGAGTCAGTGTGTTATTTTTGTGTGCTGTGTACAAAATTATCAATAAAGGGAAGTTTTCTAAAAAAAAAAACTAATGTAACCCTGCCACATTTTTTTACGTGCCTGTCCTAAAGCCAGGAATCCTTGATTGTCCCAAAGAAAATTATAACTAAGCTGTGTATCAAGTATGAAAATGCCTAAACAAAATTATATCATGTCCAATTCAGAAATTTTGAGCTCATTTGCGATTTGTAATCTATTGCATTTAGGATCAAATACCATGCATTTGCAGGTGTAGTTGAAAAAAAAAATATTTTGCAAAACTTTTATCAACTATAAAATAAAACAAGAAAATATGTGTCAAACAGACACGGTGCCCCGCCTTAATACTTTTCAAACAGCTAAGTTATCTCACATGGGTTATCTATCAATTACAAAGTTTTACCCATTATTGTCACTAATCGGGAATTGACTTGAACTTTTCAAAATTTTAAATGCTCATTCATGCCGCAGAAAAAGAAGGTCACAGCCAGCATCTGAACAATATATATTGCTAATCATCCCTAGATGCGCCTACCATACCACTTTGGTTGAAGTGGTACTTGCCTGTTAGCCACAGGAACGAACTTTTAATCGTTCTTCTGTAAGTGGTCATCCATGTGGAAAATATAGGTCACAACCAGCATCTGAAGCATGCATTATGCTAAACACCACTAGGCCGGTACACCTATACCCCCGGGGTAGGGAGTTACTTCCTATATATAATATAGAATGGATATGGTGAGCTGCAAAGTTAGAAAGGGGTGTCCGTGTGCCAACAGTGATGAAAATCATCTTTTTGAAGCCGTTGACACCGGAGAATCCAGCATGGGATTGAGCTGGAATCGAACCCATACTCTGTCATCTATGGCAACTTCGCCTGCACTGTGTCCAGCGCCCTAGACCACTAGACCACCTAGGCTAGGCAACCGAAAGCTAGATTTTTATCTAGCCTAGGTGGTCTAGTGGTCTAGGGCGCTGGACACAGTGCAGGCGAAGTTGCCATAGATGACAGAGTATGGGTTCGATTCCAGCTCAATCCCATGCTGGATTCTCCGGTGTCAACGGCTTCAAAAAATCTAGCCTAGGTGGTCTAGTGGTCTAGGGCGCTGGACACAGTGCAGGCGAAGTTGCCATAGATGACAGAGTATGGGTTCGATTCCAGCTCAATCCCATGCTGGATTCTCCGGTGTCAACGGCTTCAAAAAGATGATTTTCATCACTGTTGGCACACGGACACCCCTTTCTAACTTTGCAGCTCACCATATCCATTCTATATTATATCAATTACTTTGCAGAGCTGTGCGCAAAACCATTTATAATACTTCCTATATACGGGGGCGTGCGGCAGAATCGGGTAATATCAGACGATTTGAACTTTTATCGATGTGATTTTTAGAGTCAGTGTGTTATTTTTGTGTGCTGTGTACAAAATTATCAATAAAGGGAAGTTTTCTAAAAAAAAAACTAATGTAACCCTGCCACATTTTTTTACGTGCCTGTCCTAAAGCCAGGAATCCTTGATTGTCCCAAAGAAAATTATAACTAAGCTGTGTATCAAGTATGAAAATGCCTAAACAAAATTATATCATGTCCAATTCAGAAATTTTGAGCTCATTTGCGATTTGTAATCTATTGCATTTAGGATCAAATACCATGCATTTGCAGGTGTAGTTGAAAAAAAAAATATTTTGCAAAACTTTTATCAACTATAAAATAAAACAAGAAAATATGTGTCAAACAGACACGGTGCCCCGCCTTAATACTTTTCAAACAGCTAAGTTATCTCACATGGGTTATCTATCAATTACAAAGTTTTACCCATTATTGTCACTAATCGGGAATTGACTTGAACTTTTCAAAATTTTAAATGCTCATTCATGCCGCAGAAAAAGAAGGTCACAGCCAGCATCTGAACAATATATATTGCTAATCATCCCTAGATGCGCCTATCATACCACTTTGGTTGAAGTGGTACTTGCCTGTTAGCCACAGGAACGAACTTTTAATCGTTCTTCTGTAAGTGGTCATCCATGTGGAAAATATAGGTCACAACCAGCATCTGAAGCATGCATTATGCTAAACACCACTAGGCCGGTACACCTATACCCCCGGGGTAGGGAGTTACTTCCTATATATAATATAGAATGGATATGGTGAGCTGCAAAGTTAGAAAGGGGTGTCCGTGTGCCAACAGTGATGAAAATCATCTTTTTGAAGCCGTTGACACCGGAGAATCCAGCATGGGATTGAGCTGGAATCGAACCCATACTCTGTCATCTATGGCAACTTCGCCTGCACTGTGTCCAGCGCCCTAGACCACTAGACCACCTAGGCTAGGCAACCGAAAGCTAGATTTTTATCTAGCCTAGGTGGTCTAGTGGTCTAGGGCGCTGGACACAGTGCAGGCGAAGTTGCCATAGATGACAGAGTATGGGTTCGATTCCAGCTCAATCCCATGCTGGATTCTCCGGTGTCAACGGCTTCAAAAAATCTAGCCTAGGTGGTCTAGTGGTCTAGGGCGCTGGACACAGTGCAGGCGAAGTTGCCATAGATGACAGAGTATGGGTTCGATTCCAGCTCAATCCCATGCTGGATTCTCCGGTGTCAACGGCTTCAAAAAGATGATTTTCATCACTGTTGGCACACGGACACCCCTTTCTAACTTTGCAGCTCACCATATCCATTCTATATTATATCAATTACTTTGCAGAGCTGTGCGCAACACCATTTATAATACTTCCTATATACGGGGGCGTGCGGCAGAATCGGGTAATAATTTTGAGATTTTTAGTATTTATATGGTGGGCCATTTTTATCTTTTAAATTGTATTAATTTGGGTTTAATTTTACATATGATATTAATTCTGGGTAAAATATTAGTATTAATTCTGGTATATAAATTCCTGATAAATTATCTCTTTAATATTAAACCTATTATACATGCATGAGGTGTCAATTTGCAGACAATTTTCTAGCTCTGATACAATGAGCGCATTTTTTTTGGTAGTATTATCATTCATGCTAAAATGTATATTTGGTAATCAAAATCCAGAGAGTGTTAGTATTTATTCGGGTACCATTTTCAGACCTGCTGCCGCACGTCCCCGCGTACAAAAAATAAATACCCCCCTGGGCACCTACCATACCAATATGGTTCATGTGGCACTTGTCAGTAAGCAGGAATGGACGTTAACCATTCTTGTGTAAAAAATCATTTATGAGGAAATTGTAGGCTACAGCCAGCACCCGAAGCATGCATTGTCCTTAGCATCACTAGGTCAATATAGTTGATTTGGCACAATTCAATTCAATTCAATTCAATTCAATTCAATTCTTTATTAGTCAATTTGGTCCCACAGGGGGCATTTACAATAAACAAGTATGATTTTGCAAACAAGTGACAGATCTACAAATATATAGTGGCCATTTTACATAAATACAGACCTGTCAAGTGTCACGCAACTTGCGTGAGATTCACGCATCTGGTCAGCAATTTGGCGGCAAATTCCTTTGATGTTTTAATTTTTTCCTTTGGTCTTTCAATTTTTGGGCAAATCTCACGCAAGCAGCTCATCAAAACTTGACAGCCCTGTAAATAGCCATTGGCACATGTCAGTAAGCAGGCATGGACTTTAACCATTCTTCTGTAAGAGGTCATTCACGCGGAAAATATAGGTCAAATCTAGTATCTGAAGCATTCATTGTGCTTAGCATCATTAGGTACGCCTACCATACCAATATGGTTAATGTGACACTTGTCAGTAAGCGCGAATGGACTTTAACAATTTTTTTGTTAGTGGTCATTCATATGGAAAATATAGGTCACATCCAGCATCCGAGTCATGCATTGTACTAAGCATCACTAGGTGCACCTACCATAGCAATATGATTGATATGGCACTTGTCAGTACTAAGTGGGAATTTGGAAATATGAGAATTTGGGACGAACGGACGAACGAACCTGAACACTTTATGCCCTCTGCTTTCGTAGGCGGGTCACAAAAACCCAAAGTAATGTCTACACAAAATACTAGACACATTCCATTGTCATATGTTTGTGACAGTTTAAATAACAAGGAGCAATTATTCCAAACACAATATAAACAGCTGCGGCGGATCTAAATGGGGATGGGGGTACCTGTGGGTCCGAGGTTGGACTGGACCCTCTTTCCTCTAGTGGATAGTTTTGTTTGTTATTTTGCACATGGGGGGGGGGGGCACAGAAAGGGACGGGTTATGGTGTTGGTACCACATTTCCATGGGTTATTTTTTATTTTTGCGCTGATTTTTCGCACAATTGGGTCGCCTGCCCCTTTCGTTATGGACTCTGATAAGACAGATTTCTATACCAAAAAGAGAAACAATCAGACAAAACCCGGACACACCCTGCGACACAAATGACACAAACAGACCTCGTACAGTAGTAAGGGGTAGTAGATTTACGTGGGTCACTGTACGTGGGTCCGCCCTCTCTTTAGAAAATAAAATTTTGTCAAGTCAGCGAACATATATGAAATAACTGCAACGTGACGAAGTCTGGGCTCTTCTTGACCCGTCAATACCCCCCCCCCCCCCCCCCCGTAAGAAAAACCTGACAC
This sequence comes from Arcuatula senhousia, assembly GCA_963971305.1. Lineage (NCBI taxonomy): Eukaryota > Metazoa > Mollusca > Bivalvia > Mytilida > Mytilidae > Arcuatula > Arcuatula senhousia. The sequence goes on along the minus strand of OZ020317.1, from coordinate 8,053,552 downwards.
AAAGACATAAGAACTACAAATAAAATATATACCTCTGCACACCAAAAAATCAAAAATACCTTTCAAAATTAGAGATGCGCATCTAAAGAAATTCTAATAGAAATAGCTTTATTCCAATCAAGGGCATACAATTACATATACATTTTATTGTAATGATTTGTGACATACAATGTATAATAAAAACTTACAACATATTCTACATTGTGAAAAAGATGCATAAAATGCACGAACTATGACTGGAGTCGGATAAAAGATTGGTACCACCATCACACGGCCAATGTAGAACATAGATTTAATACAAATTATGTGCAATCATAAATGGTATGCCATATCCTATGACTGTACTAGTCTTAATTAGGTTGCATTATAATCCGTTTCAACCTTAAAGAATTCGACTATTTTCCTTCGGCATTTATATATAAATGAAAACAATTATTATGTAATAATATTATCAAATATTTAGTCTGGTGTCAAAGGGTCATTAGCTATAAATATTCAATGAGTCAATCCAGTTTTTACCGGTTTTGTCTTGATGCTATTTAATCATTCATAAACAGCTGAGAGCCGGTAACAAAGAGAAACAAATATCATTTTTGGTGGAAAATGTTGCGAGTTGAGAACGCTCCGCCGTTGAACGTTGGCTGTGCTCCCGAATGTTATTCTGAAAACGACAATAAATTACAGGTAAGATTAATATTTCTAGACACAATTTTAATCTTTTTTTTCACGCGCACAACAATAAATCACCTCTAGAGGCTCATTATAATTTTCGGGAAGTTGGCAGCGGAAATATAATGACTTTTTATCAATTTTATTATCGTGTGTGTTTTTGGGAGATACTATTAAGATTATAATAATTGACAAAAAAAAAAAAAAAAAAAAAAACCCAAACAAACAAAAAAAAACAAACAAAAAAACTTAGGAGTATGACAAAAAAGTTACATATATTAGCGGTATTTATTAAGAAAAGCTTTAAATAGAAATTACTCGAGAGAAATTGAGATTCATTTATTTCCTTTCGCATTTTGAAACGTTATGAATGAAAACCTTGTAAAGATAAGGAAGACTTGAATCTCGGAAAAGAGACAGTCTCTGAAGAAAAAAAAACCGACAGATTTGATCTCTTAATCTTAACTGGTTCCATTATCATGGCCATGATATTTTCTGTTCAAGTTAATTTATGCAGACAAACTATACAGCTAGCTTAAACCAATATTTACAGTTAATTTGGATTATTAATTTAAAAAATTCTATCCTAATTAACTCAAGGTTTCATTTAAAACCCACGATCCAGGTTATTTCGTGGCACATGTATATACAAAAAGCTATATTGAAGCCGATCTATGCAACATCTGCTTAAATTTCAATAGAGCGTTTTGTCAAAAGATAAAAAACTGTTGAATATAGGATAAATCTTTTGCACACGACCAGTGTGCCCACCCCCTTCCTTTTCGAAATTTCTGGATCCGCCACTGAGAGCGCTTACCCAATGGAGCGGTTATTTTACGTAATTATGCTTTTGTCGGCATCCATGCGACAGTTCAAAAAAGCTTCGCAATTATTCGATATGGTTCACATAGTAAGCTTATATAGGAGCCCACACATTCAGTACTAAAACCTTTGCTAAACTTAAATGAATTATGCTTTTCATGGCAGTCATGCAGACAGTAATAAAAAAATTTTGCTTTAAAAATATTATTTAAATATATCTGTATTTTTTATATACCTTACTTAATACATACATTGACATACTAGGTATCATCTCCTGGGCGAATCATGTCACAGTCAAATTCGACTAACCCTAGGACGTATCTTTATGTTACCCTAAAACAGTGCATAAGCGCGTCATAATTGTTGTATTGAATAACATCTGTATATTGTTACTTTTATACATGTAGTTCCGTCTTTAAATTTCCTGCGTAAGAGGAGGGCGAATTCGACCGCGGTGCACGGGTCCCCATTACATGGCAGTTGGTCTGTCCTTCCTTAATCTGTTTCATTTATTGCTAGAGTATCAGAGTATGCTATCATGGTCAAGCATTTGTTCATATATAATATAGAATGGATATGGTGAGCTGCAAAGTTAGACCACCTAGGCTAGATCTAGCCTAGGTGGTCTAGTGGTCTAGGGCGCTGGACACAGTGCAGGCGAAATTGCCATAGATGACAGAGTATGGGTTCGATTCCAGCTCAACCCCATGCTGGATTTTCCGGTGTCAACGGCTTTAAAAAAGATGATTTTCGTCACTGTTGGCACACGGACACCCCTTTCTAACTTTGCAGCTCACCATATCCATTCTATATTATATCAATTACTTACAGAGCTGTGCGCAACACCATTTATCATTTGTTCATATATATGTATTAGAGCATGAAACAAAAATAAGTTGCTAGACAACACACTAATCAATCAGTAGCGAATCCAGTGGTGTGCCCCCACCAGACACAAAAAAAAACACATTTTGTTTTAAATATTCTAATTTTTACAAAAAATATACACGAAAATAACTGAAGGGAACACCACCACATTTTCTGTACTTCATTTTGAGTTGTAGCATCTCCGACACAATTAAGTCTGTCGTCATATTAATTTTTTCTTCGCAACAAATTTGTAGCTTTGTTACTTCAGCATTTGCATTGGTTCGCTAAGATGGGAATCAATAATATTTACTAGAAATATGATAAAAACACAGGCACTTGTTTAAAAATATATATACCCCTATATTTTCCAAAACGCTTATACTCTGTTGTATTAAAGTGCCCGTGTTTAAAAATCTGCGAAAGAATGTAACTTTTAATAAAAAATAAGAAATAAAAATAAAAGTTTATAGATGACAAAAAATAGGGGTTCAACCTCTCGAACTCCCCTCTAGACCCGCAATTTTTTAACAAGCAACATATGCACTGTATGGTAAAAAAAACAAACCATTAGAATTATACCTTGTTTATTTGCAGGTGTTGGAAGAAAAGCTAGTCTCCGTTGGATTGACCGGCCAGTCTGTTGTCAGTCCTGATAGAGAGTACACGGAATGGAATACGGACGTGGATTTAGGATCGCCCGATCTTGAAAACCCCCTAACAAAGCACGATGCCAGCATCTACGAGGAATACAATTATCTACAGTACGCTCTTTATGAAAACAACCTTCCGGAAACAGTTGATCGCACCACGCAGCCGAGAACTAAAACTAGTAACACCGGGGTATGTATCGTATTCCTTTCATCCCCTCTGGAATGCATGGCCGCGTTGCTAGAGGGCGGAAGGCAATGCCCCGGCGATATGCTGCTCGTCTTGTCTCCCACATGGATCAGCAAAGAGAAATCTGAGAAAGTTGAAGGTCTCCATTCTCTGTATGTCAAGAAGGCCATAAGCTTTGACCGTGGTGGAAGTTCCTACATCGATGTGTTTCGGACGCCTCGACGATGTACGTACTTCGTCAACTTCCTGACTGGCCCCGTAACTGATGGTTTGAGAAATGACGGTGAATCTATGGAGATTGATCTTGATTGCCCAATGTCAAGTTCTGCTGAACTCTCCAAACGAGTTGATGACAAGCTTCTGACCAGACTCTGGATGGCAAAGGCAGGACTACTTTACCCGGAAACCATTGCGCTGACCTACAAGCCAGCGTATGAATACAATATCCCTGATGACGCCAGTATTAGAATCATCAATATTGAGCAAAGAGACGTTGAGAAAGATGTATACTTTGATGAACTTAAACAGTTTCTTGAATCTGAAACCATCAAAGAAGCCAAAAAGGTAATTCTATTCAAATAAATTCTTTAAGTACAATATTTTGCTTTCTTTATTTCCGAAATGCTTATATAACAAATTGTTTTGAAATTTTACTAAAGTTATTTGTAAATATTGCTAGTCTACAAACATTTGCTATATCTATCTATCTTTGTATCACCTTTTCACATCATGCTTCAAATAAGCTTCTATGTCTAAAGGTTACAAAAAAGTCATGATATCTTGTTTAAAGCTCATTGCTTCCGGTTTTTATGGTTACAGGTTGTCGTCAAACCGTCTGGTTCATCCTGGCATGGTAGCAAAGGCGTCACAATCCATGATGTCATTGACGTCTATGGTATTTCAAACGCTATGACTCAACTGCTAGACGTCATAGAAGAGGAGGATTCTATTCTTGTAGAAGCCTTTCACGGACCACCAGCTATTCAAAAGGAGGACATAGGTAATTTTTTATCGGATTTCAGTCGTTTAAGCCTTCTTCGGACCACTTGCTATTGATAAGAAAGAATTAGGAAAATAGCACATTTAGCACGTATTTCTATGCACAAGTCTCAATGTCAAGGGCTAATCCAGAAAAGTTTGAAAGGGGACAGCCGACCGAGTTGCCGCAAACATAGTCTAGGACGATTAAGGGCCTCCATACATCTGCATTAATGATTTCGAATTTTTCTTAAGAAGAATGACCCACCTCCCAGAACCCTCTCTGGAGCTGTCACTTCAAATCGTTTGCTTTTATTAAGACTTAAGTTACCGAGTTATGTAAAGAGAGTAATTGGTTTTAGTCCTTTGTGAACTCCATACGCTAGAGAAAGTTTTAAAAGCATGACATAGAAAGAACTATTTCTTAACATTATTACTACAGTGGCAAAGAGTTTTAATAATTAAATTGGAGTGTTTGTTGTACCTCACAATTTGTTTTTCAGAAAAACACACTTTCCGCCTCCGAGCAATGGTGTGTAGGCAGGCAGATAATCAGCCAATCACAACACAGATTAGCTGCGGAATCGGCAAAAAGAATCTACCAATCCACGGCGACAATTCTATTCCGATATCACTTGAAACAACCTTGCAGATGTGGGGACTTGATGAAAAGGAACGGGCTCGTCTGGTTAACACCATTAAAACTGGATCTGAAAAAGTCATGGAATGTGTAATAAATGATGAGAAAAGTCTGTCCTCTGATCTGAGGGGAGGCCCAGGGGCCCAAACGGATATGATAGGTAAATTAACCCAGCCAAAATACTTTATATGCCAAATAATTTGTTCTGCCTCTCCTTTCTGTCTTTTCTGTCTCCCAAAGTTTGGGAACTTGAATGATAATAGCCAATGGTTGTGTAATATAAATTAGTTTAAGTATTTATTTTACAACACTTTTTTTGTGGTAAATTTACATTGTTCTACTACAAGTACTACGTTTTTAATGAAATTTATCGCCATGCAGAGGGAGCTTTAACACTGACTGATAGACTCTTCCTTTGGTGATAGATTGTCTATTAATGTTGAAATACTAAATGTTTGATTACTGACTATAAAATAACAAAAAGTATTTTGTCTTAAATGTTCTTCTATTCAGTAAGAGTTATCTCCCATAGACTCACTGTTTATTGTTTAAATTTGGTATTTCGTCTACAACGTCATTCTATTCAGTAAGAGTTATCTCCCATAGACTGTATATTTCCTTCTTGGTTTTAGGTATCGACTACGTAATGAGTGAGGTAAACGGACAGATGGAACCTGTAGGCATTGAAGTAAATAGCCACGACTGTACCTACTTTATCCAACTGTTCGAAAATTTCAATCCCCACAGACGTGGTGAGGCAGTTAAACCTTGGGTCGAGACGATGATTAAACGGTCCCAGATGTTCGCCCTTAGAGCCAAGACAGTCCTGATGATTGGTGCTGGTGGTTTCAGTAAAAGATTCATCTTTGATGCATACAAAGAGTTTGGAATTCAGGTAAATAAAGTTTTTGTACTTCAATCAAATTTGTTGTATGTACATGTTATTGATCTTTTAGTTTGAAAATCTTTAAGTCAGCTAATTTCAAATTGACAATTGTCAACATTGGAACTCGTTCTTACCCTTAATCGCCTGAGTTTACTCTTGTAAAGACTTGAGCTCGCGCTGTTGATAGTTATTATACTCAGTTGTTTGTATGTGTGTATTTGTATTGTCTAGATCTTCCTGCTGTTCTCGTTTGTTTTTGCTTGGTGCACATGCATGACTCGCATTTGCTTTTGTTGCCATAATGATTGAGTCTTATCTAGTCTTATTAGTTCCATATAGATATACAAATGTATATGATATCAACGGAGCAGAGGTGCCGATAAGGCATCCAAATGTCAAAAGTCTGAAAGGGCAGAGACAATACCATAGAGAACAGAACATTTAAAAAAACCCAGACAACATAAAACACAGAAATCCAAAAACAACTGAATAGCAACCTGCAACGCGAGCTCAAGTCGTTACATGAGTGAATCAATTGAAATATCAGTTACTGAGTTTATTGTATATTTACTTTTTTGGGCTACCTAATAGTAAAGGAAGGGAAACAAGATACATATATAGTTTTTATTTGGCCTAAAAGTAATCTGTTCAGTTGTACACTTAAGTATTATTTCTCATTCCAGATTGTTTTAGTGGACAATGATAACGAATGCTATGCTGCGTCCAGGGTGGACCGGTTTGTCCAGTATGATTTTAACGACCACAAGCAGGACAAGCAACATGCCCTGGACATAATAAAAATTATACACGAAGAAGGCATTGAAGTTGATGGGTGTATTACCTTCTGGGAGGACTGTGGCCCTCTGGCTGCTACAATCTGCACCAGGCTTGGTTTGAGGGGCCCCGGTGAAAAGGCTGCGAGCATTGCCAAAAACAAGGGATCCACACAGAAAACTATAATGGGCAAAACAGGCAGGCTGCCTCATTTCCCAAGGACATACCACTACGCCGGTAAATCGAGGCACGTTGAAACTGAGGAGGAAATAGATTCGGCTTTAGAATTCGTTGGATTGCCAGCTGTCATGAAGTTGGAGTTCGGTTCTAGTGCCGTTGGCGTCAAACCTGTTCACGATCGGATACACTGTAAAAACATGTTTGTTAAACTCAAGACCAGTTTAACAGCGGAAGAGGACCACCCAGGAGTCGGTCTTGGTCACGGAAATGACATCATGCTGATGGAACTTTTGATTGGAAGTGAACATGACGTCGATATTGTCATCTTTAACCGCCAGCTGATCGCCGCTTTTATTTCCGACAATGGACCGACCAGACCTGGAAGTTTTACCGAGACCTCTGCCTGTATGCCGACCTGTTTACCCATTGACCGACAGGGCCAGTTGATCACCGCAGCTTACCAATGTTGTGTCGGAGTAGGTCTTGTGGATGGAGTCTTCAATGTGGAGATGAAAATGTCGCCTTACGGGCCAAAGTTGATCGAGATCAATGCCAGAATGGGTGGATTTTATCTTCGTAACTGGATTCTCGCATGCTATGGAGTCGATCTCTTACTTACCGCCTTCATGTGCTGTCTAGGGGTTCGTCCAATCATACCCAAGCCAGAAGCAAAAGGTCAACTAATGGGTGTCATGTGTCTCGCCTCATTGCACAAAGATCTGTTCCACGACAACGTCAGGTTGAACTTGCTTCACAATCTTATCAAGACAGGCGTCGTGCGGTTTAACCAGATCGAGGAATCAATCGACCATTGCGGTGACAATGGTGAAGAAGAGCCGTTTTGTAGCATCGGAGTCATGGAGAAAGATATGGAGGCATCACGTCAGAAACTCTTAGAGGTCTGTTCTCTCCTCGGACTGAACGGCAAAACCGACGATATCAATTACGTTCTGAGGGACTTCCACGACTTTAGGTAGTTAAGGCTCCGTTAGGGCAGCGCTTGTCCAGACAGTCCGTCAACCGGCTCCTAGGACAACCAAAGCCCTGACGCTTAGAGACGCTCTCTCCTCCTAGTTAGACTCTTTTTGTATTTTTTGTGACTTTATATGTTATAATCATTATTGTACTTTAAAGCGCTGTTTAGTATTTTAAAGCCTAGTGTTATCGATTTATGTAAACTTATTATATTTAGAAATAGATGGTATGGTAATATTGTTTTCTGACAATTTTTATTGAAAAAATCTACAACATGGCTTATTGATGAAAAATTCTGCACATGTAGTTTTAATTTGTCTCCATAATATTCCTCATTTAATTGTAATATAACATCCAAAAAGACCAGCAAAAAAATTGAAAAAAGAAAATAACACTTAATACAATAATATAATAACTTGAAATAGAAATATCATGTATATTAATGTGTTCAATTAATACATTAAACCATAAGGTTTTGGATTTATATGTTATAATTTTGATATTAAAATGTGACATTTGATACTTTGTTGTATTAACTGTTAAAAAAACTTGATATCTTAACAGATGCAGTGATCTCGATTTTTTACCAAACCTTTTTATTTTATATTTAAAATTTTGTGTGTTTATAATATACTCAGCAACAATTGCTTTAATTGTGAATGTTAAGAAATGTTCACTCAATTACATAACTACTTTTTTTGTATATGTTCACTAATTTACATAACTACTTTTTTTGTATATGTTCACTCATTTACATAACTACTTTTTTTGTATTATTTTAATATATTTGGCCAGTTAATGAAAAAGGGTATAATTTTATTTTTGAAAACCAATAACGTAATAAGAAATCGTATTATTAATAACTTGAAAAACTAATTTTAAACATATTTCATTTTTTGGGGTATATTATTGTTATTTTGTTTTTTTTAATAAAGAAAAAATGTAGACTTTATAACTGTGTCCATATTTTCTTTACCTGTTGCATGAAGCAGAGTGCCAATGAGGTATCCGAATGTCAAAAGCCCGAAAGGGCAGAGACAAAACCAGTAAACACCAACAAGAACGGGACAAAAACAGACAACATGTAAAACATGGAAACACAAAACAACTGAACATCAATCAATAACGCGAACTCCAATCGAAACAAGAGTGAACTCAGGTGCTCCGGAAGAGTAAGCAGTTCCTGCTTGCTATAGCACACCCGTCGCGTTGCCAATAGTTCATTCAGCGCGTCAAATCCGGTAAAGGAAGACAAAACAAAACCCTGTGACAAACTAACATCTGCACTCATCTGAGAGATCGAAATCCCATATTTGTCTATAAGTGCATGATGTCTTCCGTAAAATTTTTGAATGAAGACAGCAACCGAGGAGCAACATAACCCTGTGTGAGCAATTTTTGCGTCAGATGTGTCGCTCTGCTAAGGAAATCGATGTAAGTCCCGCACGCTCTGGAGTAACGAATCAATTGAGATACGTAAACTCCATAAGCCGGAGCGGACGGAATGTTGCTACACAAGAAGGGAAAGTTGACGATTGGAAAGTTGAAGTCATCACGTTTGTCATAGAGCCTTGTTGAAAGTCTCCCTTACAAAATTTATTGTCTGGAACTTTGTTGTCATTTGTATTCAGAGTCAATTTCGAGATGTAGATCTAGATATAAAGCAGATTTCCTAGAATCCGTTGTGTCCTTTATCTCAAGCCCCTGGGGATATATGAGATGGAGAAAGTCATCAAATCGAGAATTGTTTAGTGAAAGGACATGGTTTCTACTAAAGAATGGTCACCTATTCACAAAAACAACAGCCATTTGTTTCTATGATGTTGGTCTTGAGAGATAAAATTTACCTAGATTGCATTATAAATACTGTAAACAAGGGAGAGAACTCTTTTTCTTGCTATGCATTTCATTACAATTCAAAACACTGATTTTTCTCCAATGACCATGCAAGCCCTTTGTAGAAAACAGACTTTTGATTTTTAACAATAACTTGATTCTGATTTCAGAAAATGTAAAGAAACCCATGTGTTATTTTTTTACCATAAATTACTTTAATCATAAACACTGCATGATTCTAAGAAAGACAGATTCTTAATATAAAAATGACAACAAAGTTCCAGACAATAAATTTTGCTACGCCTGACGCGCGTTTCGTCTATTCAAGACTCATCAGAGGCGCTCTACCAAAAATATTGAAAATGCCAAACACTATATGATTATGAAGAGCATAAAACAATAAAACCAAAATTACCAAAATGGGGAACCAAATTATTACTAAGATGATCAACCTATGTCTGGGGTAGGAAGAACCTTAGGGTTAGACAATTTTGAAATTTAAACGGATAATTTTAAGCTTTCATGTGTTATTGAAGAACATGAACTCTACTTTAAAATTTAATATTACGAGAACTCACCTCTTTTCCACTTTCTATCATTATGTGTAAAATTGTATGAAAAGAATATTCATTACATTTAAAAACAGATGTTAAGCTCTAAAAGGCAAGAATTTTGAGATTACTTCATATCAAAGTAATTGATTTTATCAGTAGGAGTTTTTAGGAGTTTTTTAGTAGTTTTTCCCTTCAGTGTAGGTTTTTTTTCTTTCAAGGAAAAAAAAACCTTCCAAAAACAATTCAATTGGTTGATTGAAGGTGTTAATTTGACTGATCATTGAGATCACCTTCTATGATTTTGATTATGGAAATCACCTTCTAATGTTGCAGATTTCAATAGAAAAATTAAGCTTGAGTTTACCTGAGTTCCTTGAGGTGTATCAATTTAAATCCTTTCCCGTTATAATATCATTTTTGGTTGAAAATGCTGCAAGTTGAGAGCGCTCCGCCGTTTAACGATGGCTCTGCATCAAACTGTCAAACTACAGACGAAAATAAATTACAGGTAAGATTATTTTTTCTCTAATTTTCATCCAATTTGTCAACCTCTAAACCAGTTGTGAAAAAAAAATTCTCTAACTGTCGTGCAATAGTATCTAGTTCTCGCGAGATGAGACTATTTTGCGTATCACACTCCGCACGATGTGATATTCAATTTAATGAAATTTGATTGGCTGTCCGCGCGAGACACCGCAGATACGCATCTCGTGGAAAGCGTGCTTACATTTGTTTGAACACCTGTTGATCTCGCTTGAATAAAAAGACAAACAAAATATATATATAAAAATGCACAAAAACGTTGTTTATGTTATAAAGTCTACATTTAATAAATATTTATAATAAAAGGGTGGATTTTTTTCAATTGTCAGCCTTTTTTGGCATGTTTGCAAAACAAAATACATATAGGATTATTTTCCTATGAGTTACAATTATATATAAGCAATTTTGGGCCTATACTGTCACGTTAGACAGTTAGAGAAAAGGGTTTCACAACTACAAGTGATGAGATACGGATTTTTATCACACTCGTTAGATATTTGTCAAAGGAAACTCGCAAATGCTCGTTTCCTAATTTGACAAATATCTAACTCGATGTGATAAAAATCCGTAGTTGTGAAACCTGTATTTCTCACCTTTAAAGAAAATTTTGTTCTCAGTGTAGTTGCACGTGCAATTTATGAGCAGCCTTTTGCAGTTTTTTACCTGTAGACATTAGAGAAAAACCTTCTACAACTTATTGCTAGATGATTATGAAAAGAAATTAATTTGATATTTCAATCGCTCGGTAAAGCCTCGTCATTAAAATAATCAAATTTATTTCCCCTGATGTTACAAATTTCGATCGCGTTTTAATTTTGATTATTTTAATGGCAAGGCTTGCCGAGCGGTTAAGATATCAAATTTATTTCCTTCCATAATCATCTCTGTCTTGTTGGAATCCCATTGGCCTTTGTCCACTAGGAGGCGGTGGGGGCTTCACGCGCACAACAATTTAACACCTTATAATGGGCTAATAATATTCGGGAATTTGTAGCGGAAATGTGATAATTTTCTCTTTTATTTCATTTTCATTGTGTGTTTTTGTTGAATATATTAATAATTGACAAAAAAAAAAAAAAAAAAAAAAAAAATCCCCAAACTTAGGAGTATGACTCAAAGTGCCAAATACATATATCATGACTTGTGCTTGTGTGTATTGCCGGTATTAACTCATAAAAGCTTTTAATAGGGGATAATGATAATTAAGATTTATTATTTTTTTCGTTCGCATTTTTGAAACTTTACGAATGGAAACGTAAGAGGATAAGGAAGACTTGAAAATAATGAGAAAGAGGCGGTCCCTACAAAACGGCAGAATCAAATTGATTTCATGAAATAAGTTGCATGCAACAAATTTCATCGTGTAAACCTGGAAATTTGAGTTGCATGCAACTTTTTAAAAGATTCATGAAACTTTTTTTGAATAGAACATTGCTCTATTCCATGCAACTTTTCTAGTAATAGCCAATCAATTGATGTGCTAGAGGTCTAATGTTAATTGATTAGGTCAAAAAGCACTTTACTATAGAGTTACATGATAATATCATAAAAGTAATTTCATCTTGTACACAGAAAGTTTCATGCAAAATTTATTTCATGAAACTAATTTCACCGTGTGTACCGGACTTAATGTATAAAGTTGCCTGACTTGCATGACATTCCATCTTAATGGCCATGGTATTTTCTGTTCAAGTTAACATGTTTGTATTGAGTCACTCATCATGGTATCGCAGACACAATTCAGTGGCGGATTCAGGGGGGGTGGCTACGTCCCCCTTTAATTGTTTTCTGTGTAAAATTGACCAAGCAGCTTTTTCAAATTTTTCGAATTTTCATCAAAATCAGACATTTTTAGCAATTACGCCCCACCCTTTCACAAATTTTCGTTACCTATGTATATAAAAAAAGCTACATTGAGGCATAGCCTAAAAAGATATTCATGCAACAGCGCGTTATATTTCAGTGTAGCAGAGCCAAGGGCGGACACAGACAGGGTGGTGGAGGGTCCATGCCCGATTCTGTAAGAAAAAATGGTTAAATATAGGAAATCTTTTGCAAGACTAGAGTGCCCCCTTTTAGAAATTATTAGATCCGCCACAGAAAGTACTAAACAAATGAAACGGAGCTTTTTACGTAATTATATGCTTTGTCGGCATCCATGCGTACATAAAAGCTATTCAAAATTATTCGATCTGTTTCATGTAGGTGGATTGGGAGCCCACGTATAGTGATACAGTACAAAACCTTTGTTAGCTGATTACGTACGTAACTTTAATGAAGCGGAGACCTAAGTTATGCCATCCGAGGCAACCATGCAGACAGAAATAGAAAAAAAACGCTTTTAAAGATATGATCTAATATAATCTGTAATATATATGTACTTTACTTGATACATACTGAATAATACTTGGCAAAATCCCATTCTGGATCATATGCTGTATTTACCCGAGACCCCTATATCATACCGAAGGCCAATGGCCCGAGGTATGATATAGGTCGAGGGTTAATACAGCATGTGATGCAGATTTTGCCATCTAATGTTCATTATCTGATAGATTAAAATATTGATATTTTGTATGGGTATGCGATATAGGGTAAGGGGTGCGATATAGGGTATGCGATATAGGTAATGTGCTTTGTCCTATAATGCATATTAAAAAAAGACTATATTTATACTTAAATATATGATATATAATTATTATGTAGAGTCTGATCCTTGGGCGTAGCTTAGTGACAAGACAGTGCATTAACATGCCATTGTTGATTAACTTCTAAGGGGCAGATCAAGATTTTATTTAAAGGGAGGCGTAAAAAAATAAATGTTGTATTTCGAAAAAACAGCATAATTTTTGTCACGGGAGGGGGTGGCGTATTAGTTTTAAATTAAAAAAAAAAAGTTTATAGATGACAAAAAATAGGGGTCCTATTTTTTGAAATTCTAGCCGAAATTAACAAAATTTTCAAGATATAACTGAGAGGGAGTTTCAACCTCTCGAATTCCCATCTAGAACCACACTTTTTTCAAACAGAAACTGTTTGGTTAAAAATGCAAGCAATAAAAATTCTACCCTGTATATTTGCAGGTGTTGGAAGACACGTTAGCGACTGATGGGGCGACAGGCCAGTCTGTAGTCAGCCCTAATAGAGATTACACGGAATGGAACACAGACGTGGATCTAGGTTATCCCGATCCCGGAAACCCCTCAATAAAGCACGATGCCATCATCTATGAGGAATACAATTATCTACAGTACGCTCTTTATGAAAATAACCTTCCGGAAACAGTTGATCGAACTCAGCAGCCGAGAACTAAAAATAGTGACACCGGGGTATGTATCGTATTCCTTTCATCCCCTCTGGAATGCATGGCCGCGTTGCAAGAGGGCGGAAGGCAATGCCCCGGCGATATGCTGCTCGTCTTGTCTCCCACTTGGATCAGCAAAGAGAAATCTGATAAAGTTGAAGGTCTCTATTCTCTGTTCGTCAAGAAGGCCATAACCTTTGACCGTGGCGGAAGTTCCTACATCGATGTGTTCCGGACACCTCGGCGATGTACGTACTTCGTCAACTTCCTGACTGGCCCTGTAATTGATGGTGTGAGAAACAAGGGCGAATCGCTGGGGATTGATCTTGATTGCCCAATGTCAAGTTCTGCCGAACTCTCAAAACGAGTTAATGACAAGCTTCTAACTAAAATCCGGATGGCTAAGGCGGGACTACTTTACCCTGAAACCCTTGCACTGACCTACAAGCCAGCGTTTGAATACAGTGTCCCTGATGACGCCAGTATTAGAATCATCAATATTGAGCAAAGAGACGTTGAGAAAGATGTATATTTTGATGAACTGAAACAGTTTCTTGAATCTGAAACCATCAAAGAAGCCAAAAAGGTAATTCTACTCAAATAATAGTTTGCTTTCTGATTTTAATATTTATTTTACTGAAGTTATTCGTTAGTATTCAGAGGCGGATCCAGAAATACTGAAAATAGGGGCCCACTGACTTGCCTAAGAGGGGGCCCGCTTTGGTCACGCTTCAATGATTTCCTATATATTCAACCAAATTTTTCCACCAAAAGGGGGGGGGGGGGCGGGCCCCCCCCAGCCCCCCCCCCCCCTGGATCCGCCTATGGTACTGGTAGTCATTAAACATTTGCTAGTTTTAGTTAATTTTGTATCACCATTTTACACCATGCTTCAATTAAGCTACTTTGTCTGAAGCTTACGACATCTTGTCAAAAGCTCATTTCTTCCGCTTTTTATGGTTACAGGTTGTCGTCAAACCGTCTGGTTCACCCTGGCATGGTAGCAAAGGCGTCACCATCCATGATGTCATCGACGTCTATGGTATTTCAAACGCTATGACTCAACTGCTAGACGTCATTGAAGAGGAGAATTCTATTCTTGTAGAAGCCTTTCACGGACCACCTGCTACGCAAAAGGAAGAAATAGGTAATTTAAGGATTCTATTCTTGTAGAAGCCTTTAACGGACCACCTGCTACTCAAAAGGAAGAAATAGGTAACTTCCAACGGATGTAGTCGTTTAAGCCTGCTATTGATAAGAAAAAATAAGGTAATTGTGCATTCAGCGCGTATTTAGGTTGACAGGTCAAGGGCTAACCCGGAAATGTTCAGAAGGGAACAGCTGGGGGTTGCCGCCTACATGACCTAGGAATATTTAAGGGGTCCATACATCTGCATTAGTATTTCAAAATTTTCTGAAAGAGAATGGGTCCACTCACTGAACCCTCTCTGATAATTGTTTGCTTTTATTAAGACTTAAGTTACCATGTTTTGTTTAGAGTGTACTTGTTTTAGTTCTTGATAAACTCCATGCGTTCGAAATTTTTTTTAAAATAAATGAATGATGCAGAAACAACTATTGCTTAATTAAGATTATTACGAAAGTGGCAAAGAGGTTTTAACAATCAAATTGCAGCGTAGTTGTACCTCTCAATTCGTTTTTCAGACAAACACACTTTCCGCCTCCGAGCAATCGTATGTAGGAAGGCAAATAATCAACCAATTACAACACAGATTAACTGCGGCATCGGAAAAAAGGATCAACCAATCATCGGCGACAATTCTATTTCGATCTCATTTGAAACGACCTTGCAGATGTGGGGACTTGATGAAAAGGAACGGGCTCGTCTGGTTAACGCCATTAAAACTGGATCTGAGAAACTGATGGAATGTGTAATAAATGATGAGAAAACCCTGTCATCTGATCTGAGAGGGGGACCAGGTGCCCAAACGGATATGATAGGTAAATTAACATGGTATTCTGCAGTACAAATAATTTATATAGATGGCTACAAAATTTCTTCCTTAAAGGTTTTCCAAAATTTGAGAACTTGAATGATAATAATGTTAGATGATGAAAAGCCAATATTCTCAAACTTTGGACAACCTCAAAGACAGAAAAAATATGTGCCATATATATATTTGAACTAGTTTATGTATTTGTTTTAGTAAAACTTTGAATTTATCAATGTTATAGTAAAAGTTTGAAACGATAACTTTAAAAAAAAAAAAAAAACATATTTATTTTACAACACTTTTTTCTGGTAAGTTTGCATTGTTCTGAACAACACTGAATGATAAATGCTCCCTTTGGTGATAGATTGACTTTGAATGTGAAATACTATTAGTAGTATGAATGTTTGATCTCTGACAATAGAAACACAAAAATATTTGTCTAAAACGTTCATCTTTCCAGTAAGAGTTATCTCCCATAGACAGTATGTTTTAGGTATCGACTACGTAATGAGTGAGGTAAACGGACAGATGGAACCCGTAGGTATTGAAGTAAATAGCCACGACTGTACCTACTTTATCCAACTGTTCGAAAATTTCAATCCACACAGACGTGGCGAGGCAGTGAAACCTTGGGTCGAAACGATGATTAAACGGTCACAGATGTTCGCCCTCAGCGCCAAGACAGTCTTAATGATTGGTGCTGGAGGTTTCAGTAAAAGATTCATCTTTGATGCATACCAGGAGTTTGGAATTCAGGTAACCTATTTACTTTTGTAGCTCAATCTACTTTATTGTACAATTTGTATATTTATCCTTTAAATTATAACTCTTATTTTTAATTGACAATTGTCAGCATTGGAATTGCTTACTCTTCTGGAGCACCTGAGTTCACTCTCGTTAAGACTTCAGTTCGCGTTGTTGATTGTTTCTCAATTGTTGTTATGTGTTTTTTATGTTGTCTGTTTCTTCCAGCTTTTTTTCTTCGAGTGTGACTTTTTTTTGTGACACTTGTGTCCTATATATATATATCTTTATTTCCTCTTATGCAGAGATTCACATAAATACATACAGTATGCTGACATTAATACAAAATGACAATGATCAAAAGGGTAAATTCAATTAATAATGAGGCATGTACATTCAAAACAAAACCGACACAGAGAAGTTAAGAAAAGCAATTATTATAACACAATTTAGAATAAAAAAAACAGTTCGTTCTTTGTATTCCTAAAGGACCTGGTTATTTATTTAAGTGAAAATGAAAAAGAATGTTTTTAAGTTTATAAATAAAAATAGATTAATTATTAGTTATGTCTAAATTAATAAAATTATTTACTTAATTTTCTTTGGATAGAATTAAGATTCATAAAAAAAGAATAGAATATTTTTTTATATTAACCTAAGTGAATAGGAAATTAAAAGAAAATTTATATTCAACAGTGCTTAAGCGATGGCAATAAAAAAAGATACGCTATTGGTCGACATAGAAAAATCTATTATAGGAAGGGAAACAAAAACAAAAAACACATAGTTATTATTAGGCCTATAAGTAATATGTAGACGATCTAAGTTGTGCAGTTAGATTTTTAACTATTTTTGCTCATTCCAGATCGTCTTAGTGGACCATGATAACGAATGCTATGCTGCCTCCAGGGTAGAAAGATTCGTCAAGTACGATTTTAACGACCACAAGAAAGACAAACAACATGCACTGGACATTATCGAAATTCTACAAGGAAAAGGCATTGAGTTTGATGGGTGTATTACCTTCTGGGAGGACTGTGGCCCTTTAGCTGCTACAATATGTGCCAGGCTTGGTCTGAAAGGCCCCGGTGAAAAGGCTGCGAGTATTGCCAAAAACAAAGAATCCACGCAGAAAACTATAATGGGCAAAACAGACAGGCTGCCTCATTTCCCTAGGACATACCACTACGCCGGTAAATCGAGGCACGTTGAAACCGAAGAGGAAATAGATTCGGCTTTAGAATTCGTTGGATTGCCAGCTGTCATGAAGTTGGAGTTCGGTACTAGTGCCATTGGCGTCAAACCTATTCACGATCGGGTACACTGTAAAAACATGTTTGTAAAACTCAAGACCAATTTAACAGCGGAAGAGGACCACCCTGGATTCGGTCTTGGTCACGGAAATGACATCATGCTGATGGAACTTCTGACCGGAAGTGAACATGACGTCGATATCGTTATCTTTAATCGCCAGCTGATAGCAGCTTTTATATCCGACAATGGGCCGACCAGACCTGGAAATTTTACCGAGACCTCCGCCTGTATGCCAACCTGTTTACCCATTGACCGACAGGGGCAGTTGATAACCGCAGCCTACCAATGTTGTGTCGGAGTAGGTCTTGTACATGGCGTCTTCAACGTGGAAATGAAAATGTCGCCATGCGGTCCAAAGTTGCTTGAGATCAACGCCAGAATGGGTGGATTTTATCTTCGTAACTGGATTCTCGCATGCTATGGAGTCGATCTCTTACTTACCGCCTTCATGTGCTGTCTAGGGGTTCGTCCAATCATACCCAAGCCAGAAGCCAAAGGTCAACTAATGGGTGTCATGTGTCTCGCTTCATTGCACAAAGATCTATTCCGGCTGAACATACTTCACAATCTTATCACGACAGGCGTCGTGCGGTATAACCAGATCAAGGAATCAATCGACCATTGCAGTGACAATGGCGAAGAAGTGCCGTTTTGTAGCATCGGTGTCATGGAGAAAGATATAGAGACATCACGTCAGAAACTTCTAGAAGTCTGTTCTCTCCTCGGCCTGAACGGCAAAACCGACGATATCAATTATGTTCTGAGGGACTTCCACGACTTTAAGTAGTTAAGGCTTCGTTAGGGCAGCTTTTTTCCCGACAGACCGTCTATCGACCTCGTGGGACACCCAAAGCCCTGACGCTTAGAGACGCTCTCTCCACCTAGCTAGACTCTTGTTAAGTCGCCCAAAACAAAGTTTGGGAGACTTATTGTTTTTGCACCGTTTCTTATTATTATTATGTCCCCGAACACGAAGTGTCGGGGACATATTGTTTTTGCTCGGTTTCTTAAAAGTCGCCCAAAACAAAGTTTGGGAGACTTATTGTTTTTGCACCGTTTCTTATTATTATATCTCCCAAACACTATGTTTGGGAGATATATTGTTTTTACTCTGTTTCTTATTAAGTCCCCCAAACAACGTTTGGGGACTTATTGTTTTTGCACCGTTTCTTATTCTTATTATTAAGTCCCCCAAACAACGTTTGGGGACTTATTGTTTTTGCACCGTTTCTTATTAAGTCCCCCAAACAACGTTTGGGGACTTATTGTTTTTGCACCGTTTCTTATTATTATTATTCTTCTTCTTCTTCTTCTTCCGATTCTTCCACTTAGTCGTGAACTTGTCCGGAGATCCCAGAGAAAACGACTCCACATATCAATATAAAACTTGGCAGGATAATAGATAGTAAAGAAAGGAAGCTTCGTTGACAATCGGACTTTTCAAAATGGCCGCCGTTTCCATGGAAACAGGAATATGGACTAGATATTGGACATTGCAATATCTCGGTAACCTAGGTGCGCAGGGTTCTGAAATTTTGTAGGTTGATAGAGCAAAACATTCTCTTTAATAATATGAAAAAAAATTTTGAAGCGATATTTACGGTTTTCGAGATATAAATAAAAATGTGATTTCTCAAGGGAGATAATCGGGTCGAAATTTTCAAAGTGCTCCGATTTACATGAAAATTTATATTTAGGGGTTTTCTGACATGCTGAAGAGAATAGTGGCAAATACGGGTCGTTTGGGGGACTTTGTGACTTGCTTGCAATCACAGTTAATACTTGTTATTATTATTCTTCTTCTTCTTCTTCTTCTTCTTCCGATTCTTCCACTTAGTCGTGAACTTGTCCGGAGATCCCAGAGAAAACGACTCCACATATCAATATGAAACTTGGCAGGATAATAGATAGTAAAGAAAGGAAGCTTCGTTGACAATCGGAATTTTCAAAATGGCCGCCGTTTCCATGGAAACAGGAAAATGGACTAAATATTGGACATTGCAATATCTCGGTAACCTAGGTGCGCAGGGTTCTGAAATTTTGTAGGTTGATAGAGCAAAACATTCTCTTTAATAAAATGAAAAAAAATTTTGAAGCGATATTTACGGTTTTCGAGATATAAATAAAAATGTGATTTCTCAAGGGAGATAATCGGGTCGAAATTTTCAAAGTGCTCCGATTTACCTGAAAATTTATATTTAGGGGTTTTTTGACATGCTGAAGAGAATAGTGGCAAATACGGGTCGTTTGGGGGACTTTGTGACTTGCTTGCAATCACAGTTAATACTTGTTCTTCTTCTTCTTCTTCCGATTCTTCCACTTAGTCGTGAACTTGTCCGGAGATCCTAGAAAAAACGACTCAACATATCAAAATGAAACTTGGCAGGATAATAGATTGTAAAGAAAGGAAGCTTCGTTGATAATCGGAATTTTCAAAATGGCCGCCGTTTCCATGGAAACAGGAAAATGGACTAAATATTGGACATTGCAATATCTCGGTAACCTAGGTGCGCAGGGTTCTGAAATTTTGTAGGTTGATAGAGCAAAACATTCTCTTTAATAATATGAAAAAAAATTTGAAGCGATATTTACGGTTTTCGAGATATAAATAAAAATGTGCTTTCAAGGGAGGTAATCAGGTCAAAATTTTCAAAGTGCTCCAATTTACATGAAAATTGATATTTAGGGGTTTTTTGACATGCTGAAGAGAATAGTGGCAAAAACGGGTCGTTTGGGGGACTTTGTGACTTGCTTGCAATCACAGTCAATACTTGTTATTCTTCTTCTTCTTCTTCTTCCGATTCTTCCACTTAGTCGTGAACTTGTCCGGAGATCCCAGAGAAAACGACTCCACATATCAATATGAAACTTGGCAGGATAATAGATTGTAAAGAAAGGAAGCTTCGTTGACAATCGGACTTTTCAAAATGGCCGCCGTTTCCATGGAAACAGGAAAATGGACTAAATATTGGACATTGCAATATCTCGGTAACCTAGGTGCCCAGGGTTCTGAAATTTTGTAGGTTGATAGAGCAAAACATTCTCTTTAATAATATGAAAAAAAATTTTGAAGCGATATTTACCGTTTTCAAGATATAAATAAAAATGTGATTTCTCAAGGGAGATAATCGGGTCGAAATTTTCAAAGTGCTGCGATTTACATGAAAATTGATATATAGGGGTTTTTGGACATGCTAAAGAAAATAGTGGCAAATACGGGTTGTTTGGGGGACTTTGTGACTTGCTTGCAATCACAGTTAATACTTGTTATTATGTCCCCGAACACGAAGTGTCGGGGACATATTGTTTTTGCTCGGTTTCTTATTATTATGTCCCCGAACACGAAGTGTCGGGGACATATTGTTTTTGCTCGGTTTCTTATTATGTCCCCGAACACGAAGTGTCGGGGACATATTGTTTTTGCTCGGTTTCTTATTATTATTATTATTATTATTATTTTTCTCGGTATTCTGGACCGTGAACTTGTCCACCTCATTTTTTCCACATCTTTTAAGGTAGGAAGCTGAATCTTCATATATCAAGAGTATGGAATGGGAGATTGTGCTTTTTGTATTTTTTGCCGAAATCGAACAACTCCTTATAGGTCAAAAAAGGGCCTCAAAATGGCTCCTCGAAACCGAAGTTGAACTTTACCTGGCATTTCTGATCCGGCAGGGTTAGGAAAAATTTCTTTATAGGGTAAGTGCAAATATTTAATACCTTTCATTTAAAAAAAAAATTTTGAAAATCGGACTTACCGTTTTCAAAATTTTGCAAAAAATCGAAATTTATTTTTTTGGTAAGATTGAGTTATCTTTCTTTGTATTTTGTATTTTGTAATAGTAATGTAAAAATTCTCAACTTTAACATTTTTTAATGAAAATTGTTTTACAAGGTGATAGTGGTATGCCGAGTTCATTTTTGGTATCGAAAATTTATTTTGGCAGCCATTTCCAAAATGGCGGCTAAGATGGCCGCCATTTTCCCGCCAAAATTTAAAGTTACTCCGATTTTGATGAAAATTGGTATATAAGGTAAAAGTGGTATGCCTATCCTGGTTCCCGGGACCGCGTTCCAGGTTTTAGCAGTAGCTATAAACTTCCACGCAAGGTCCCGGTACGGGCTTCTTGCTTTAGTGATTGAAAAGCCCGGATGTGGATCGAAAAACGTCGCTTCAGGTAAACAAATCTTCTTATTTCTTAAAAATGTGTAAGGATTTTAAAAAAGTAAGATTGCACACTTTTAGATCTTATTGTTTTCTTCAAAATAAACTATGACTTGTCTAATTTGGTACAGAATTACAAAGTGTGCACGCATTTTAAGACCGAAAAATCGATGAAAAAAACGTCAATGCAAATGGCTGACGTTTAGACTATATTTTACGTTCATGGCTGTGTGCATATCTCGCAAACGCCAATGAATATGAGTCTGGGCCCCTTTTCTAATAATTTCTTGTCATGATATATGGATGAAACAGTGAAAAGCTCTCTGGCCTAGCAGTTTTTGTAGGATCAGAAAAAAGTCTTTTTTTAAATAATTTAGCCAGACAATCTTGCTGTCATATTTTATTTTCAGTGCTTTATTTAAAATTTAAAAATTATTTATTTATATCCAACAGACATGACAGATAATATATTTTACAGAAATTAACAGCTCCATAATCATGATAATGCTAGACTTGTAATATCATGAATATTTATCCCTAAATAATAAAATGATACTTTCAAGAGATTTATAGATATTTTGTTAAAAAAATAATATATATCTCAATATATGGATGGTGGGACATTATATAAAGCCTTAAAAGGTAAAATGTTAAGGCACAGTGATGTTTATGAAACAAAAATGAAGTATTTTAGTTTAAAAATAGGATTTTAACAATTTATATGTTATACATGTACATATGTATATACTTTTTCATATGTTTATGAATGTGCAATTACATGTTTCAGGTATAATCATTCAGACATAACTGTAAATTAGGATGCTGACCCTCATTTATGACTGATTCTTGCTTTTTTTATCCTAATGTTTAAGGTGAGTTAATTATACATACCTATCCAGCTATTTTATTTTAAAATAACAAACATCTAGGTTATTCCTATTCTAAAATTTTTGTAATTTTTTAAAATAAATTATGTAAAAAATTGATATTTTCATGTGACACTAAGGATCACATGAAAGAACTTTTATTTGGGCCTAGTCTAATATATGCTAAACATGTATACAAATATTTATAATATATTACATGTACTTGTATATTATTATTTTCTTACAATAAAAAAAAGTGAGTGGCAGTAAGATCCATTGTTTGGCACAAGATTTACCATGAAACTAAAACTGAGCAAACAGATGTCTTATGTTGCTGAAACAATGAAAAAATAAGGATTAATCAGAACATGATAAGCTTTTTAGCTCACCTGGACCGAAGGTCCATGTGAGCTATTGCCATCACTTGGCGTCTGTCGTCGTCCGTCGTCATCCGTCGTCGTCCGTCGTCGTTAACATTTTTCAAACGTTAACTCCTCTAACACCATAAGTCCAATGGCTTTTAAATTTGGCACAGTTGTTAATTAGCATAGGTAGTATAAAACTAGCGTGGGGATTTTTGATTCGTTGAAAAACATGGCCGCCATGGCTAAAAATAGAACATAGGGGTAAATTGCAGTTTTTTGCAAATAACTCGAAAACGGTTACAGATATCAAAATTCTGGTATAGGGTAAAAGTGATCAGCATCTAAAGATCTACCTGCCCTGAAATTTTCAAGAAGATCCAACAACCGATGTAGGAGTTATTGCGCTTTTTTTGGATTTTTTCAAAATTTTGCACTTATTTAGCCCTATATCTTGAAAACTATACAAGATATTTTAAAAATTCAAATTGCATATGATTAAGCACATCAAGATCTACATTTCATGTAATTAGGTCAAAGCTGTAGAACCATTTCTTTTAGGAGTTATGGCCCTTAAAGTGTCAAAATTTACCATTTTTCATTACTTTTACCCTGAATTTCAAAGATTAACTTGTCTGACACCATACATCCAACTTCAACCAAACTTGGCACAGTTGTTTAATAGCATTAATGCTACAATTCTATCGTTCAGATTTTTGATTCGTCAAAAAATATGGCCTTCATGGCTTAAAATAGATAGGGGTCAAATTACAGTTTTTTGCAAATAACTCAAAAACGGTAACAGATATCAAAATTCTGATTGGAGACAAAAGTGATAAGCATCTCAAGATCTACCTGCTCTAAAATTTTCAAGAAGATCCAACAAACGACATAGGAGTTATTGCCCTTTTTCTGGATTTTTAAATTTTTTTTCACTTATTTAGCCATATATCTTGAAAACTATACAAGATATTTCAAAAATTCAAATTGCATATGATTAAGCACATCAAGATCTACAATTCATGTAATTAGGTCAAAGCTGTAGAACCATTTCTTTAAGGAGTTATGGCCCTTAAAGCGTCAATATTTACCATTGTTCATTACTTTTCCCCTGACTTGTCTGAAACGGTAAGACCAACTGCATCTTAACATGGCACACTGTTTGATAGCTTATATGCTACAACTCTATCGTTCAGATTTTTGATTCGTAAAAAAACATGGCCACCATGGCTAAAAATAGAACATAGGGGCAAATTTCATTTTTTTGCTAATAACTCAAAACTGGTTTCAGATATCAAAATTGTGCAAGAATCAAAAGTGATCAACATATTAAGATCTACCTGTCTTGAAATTTCAGAAAAGATCTGACTGCTGATGTGGGAGTTATTGTTCTTTTTCCTAATTTTTGCCAAATTTGCACTTATTAAGCCCAATATCTTGAAAACTAACCAAGATATTTCATAAATTTAAATCGCATATGGTTAAGCACAATAATACCTACAAATATATGTATCTGTGTAGTTCAGGTGAGCGATTCAGGCTCTTGGGAGCCTCTTGTTCCATATCAGTTTAGTTGTCATGCTCAACGGTTAACTAAAAACCTTTATTAAATTTTCCTAATTTCATAATAATCTTTGCTGTTTGCCACACAATTTTTGGTTTGGAGAAATGTGTGTGCATCTGAATAATAACTTCATATAAAGCATGGTGACAATGTCATGAATGTGTTAAATGATGTAATACATAGTTTTTTAGAGTTTCAAGTAAATGTTTTTTGTGTGTACTGTTAAAGGAAAATATACACAGAAAGATTCAAAATTGCAGATTTTGTCAATTTTTCAACAAAAAAGATGGCAAATTTGGTTGTCATAATGACATCATTATTCATTATAAGAGAAACTTGTCTTACATGTCTTATCAGATTGATTTTATTTTGTTGCCACATTAAAGTTAATATATTCCATATTTATTGTACTATTTTAAGCAACTTCATTTATGGCCTTATAAAAATATGTTTGTCTCATGCTTCCATTAGTCTTGGAAAATAAAATACTCAAAATAGAGTAGGTAGGTAGGCAAATTATTTTGTAAATGTTTCACCTTGTCTGGAATCAAAATGGAAGCAACTGGTCTGGACTTAAACAGTGCTTCTTCCAAAATGTCAATTCAATCTTTATGGAAGGGTGGAAAAATAGACATCATTTTATTTGATTTTATTTAGCCTGATTGGGCCAAATATGAATCATATTACCATTCTGGCATTCATCCTTTATATTAAAAAAATAATTCTTCATGAACTACTATGTGTAAAGTTTGAAAACCAAATTTATTATTTTAATTGAGTAATATTATTACTAATTATTCATTCTAGGTGATAACTAGTGATAAAGGAGAATGGATAAATGGAGGTGAAAAGCCACAAAGAGCGACAGTGTTCAAATTAGGGAAACTGAATAGTTTTGCCTTTTTACGTGAATCAGAAGACTCAAGATCTATTCTATAAATTGGATCTACTCTGGACAGTTTCTGTTGATGTATTTAATATAAAAATATTAAAAGCAACATGTTAAATCTTTTTGTCTCCCACCGCAAGGCGGAGCGGGGGCATAGAAATGCTGGGCGTCCGTCTTTCCGTCCCTCTGTTCGTCCATCACACTATTTGTAAGTGCTCTCAAGGCTACAAATTTTGTTGGATTTTCATGAAATAATACCAAATGTTTATATCACTAATACATTGTACCTTTGTCAAGGTCGAAAATCGTCATTTTTCGATAATTTTTGTAGGAATTATGGGACTTTGACCGTAAAAAAGACTCTTTTTTTTTTTTTTTTTTTTTTTTGCAAAACAGACCTTGTAAGCGCTCTCATCCCTACAGATGTTGACGGATTTGCATGAAATTTATACCAAATGTTTATATCACTAATACTTTGATCAAGTTCGAAAATCATCATTTTTTGATATTTTTTTAGGTGTTATAGGACTTTGACCATAAAAAGACTGTTTTTTTGGCAAAACCGACCTTGTTTCGTAAGAGATTTCTCAGCTACCATTAATGCATGGTGTTCGATATTTGGTATGCAGCTTCAGGAAGGGGTTTCATATAGTGGGATGCATTTCCAGCTCTGTCGCTTAACTACTTCCTTGGAATTTTTTACGCTTGGCTGGGGACCCAGGAATTCTGTTCTTGTATTTTTACAGTTAGTAGTTTTCACACTGATAATCAATTTATAATCCTACCTAAATACTGAATATTTCAGATTAAGATAAGTTTTACTTCATATTAAAACATCAATCATGTCTGTATATTTTGTTGTCTAAAGTCTGCATGGTACAAAAAATGTAACTATGGTGACCTGAAAAATCTTATTTCATAACATGGCATTTGCTATATTTTCTATTTAGTGTTATGTGGTTTTATTCTTCAGTGTAAGAATTTTCTAGTAATCTTTTTGTCAGTGAATACTAGTAGTTTTGTTGAAAACACAAATATACCACTTAAATTTAGCCAAGAGGCCTTGGGGAATAAAAACAATGCATGCATGATAGAGAAAAGCAAGTGCTTGCTTATACAATTTTGTGTATGAGTTATGGCCCTTTGGACTTTGAAATTGCCGAAAACCTTGATTCAACACCTTATGAAAGCAAATCCTCTGAAACCACTGAACGTTATTTAATGAAACTTGGTATGCAAGAAGTACACCATATGCAGTTGTGCATATCACCAGGAATTTGATCCGCAATTTTTTGTAGAAGTTATGGCCCTTTAGCCTTAGAAATTTCAAAGGCTTGTAAACGCAACTTCTCTGAAACCACTGAAACTCATTGATTGAAACTTAGTACATGTGTATGCATGTAGTGCACCATAGTTGAGCATATCAACAGGAATTATTTTTGTAGGATTTGTGGCCCTGTGGAAGTCGAAATTAACGGAAAATCCTGATTTTTCTGTATTTCATATTTCTACCAAGTGCTTTTTAACAGAATTTTCGTTATGATATTCAAATACATGCAAACTCACTTTTACAATGTTTGTGATAGCTCAAAATTTACCCCTCTGTTTGTGGTAGCTCAAAATATATCCCCCAAGGATAATATTAATAGACATAAGTCTAATAGCGGAACGCGTTGAAAAAGGGCTAAATGAATGTATTAACAAAACTTACGTAACTGCTAACATATCTTGCACCGTTAATGCTACAGGGAGGGGTTCAAATTTGTGCGGCACGAGATAAATGAATTAACTCTGATTTCAGTCTGACTTCAAAACTGCGTCGCCGAAGGTGAAAGCAGTTCTAGTAGTCGGGTCACTCAGTCCGTCCGTCCGCCGCGCTATAGGGATGCCTCTTGTGTAATCTGAATTTCAAAACCAAACAGATCTTTCTAAAGTTTTACACAGTGATCCAGTGGCGAATCCAGAAAAAAAAATGGGTATGGTCCGAACTGGCGACTTTAAAATCAAATGTGGCTCCCCGCTGTTCTGCTGTAAATGTGATTCTGTTATTGTTCCCCTTTGGATCGTTGTCTCTGACACATTCCATGTTTTCCTTCTTTTTTCCATTTAAAGGCATGGTTCACTGTGTGAAATGTTAGACCTAGACTAGCACAATGGTAACTGTTATATTTTAACGAACAGACAGACGGACAATTAAACAATGTGTAAACTATTATATAGATCAACACATCTTCGATAGGAGACCTTGCCGAAATTATGTGAATCTGTCTTATAAATTTTATTTAGTTTAATTTATAACACATCACTGATTTCCAGAGCACTAAAATAAAATTAACATTAAAATTGTTCGCCTAAAACCTGCAGCAAATAAAAGTTAAGTATAATGATTATCCTAAGAGCCATCACACTCCAAGTAACTAGATTGTATTAGTATTGGAGGTGAAAATTTGAGGAGCATCCAGTTCCTGGAGTGTGAAACACTGGTCAAATAAAACAGGGTGGGGCGGTGGGAAAAATTACAGATTCATAAGCCTAAACCCCTTCATAACCACAACCATAGTCATAGCCACAGCTTAATCGAGAGAAAAGAATCACTTTCAATCCATAACCTGACTGCGTTTCGAAGAATGATTTAAATTGATAGATCTCGTGACTTCTCGTGTGATGTCGCTTAGGATAAATGATTATCCTAAGAGCCATCACACTCCAAGTAACTAGATTGTATTAGTATTGGAGGTGAAAATTTGATACGCAATAATCATCCTTTGTTATGTGAAATCAGTAACTATTTCACACTCACCACAAAACCCCCAAAACTCAAAACTCAAAACTCACCCAAACTTGTATCTTAATGATATGTCTAGCCAATATACAAAAGTAAATTTTGAATACAATCCTGAAAATTACCCATAAATTGACCTACAACGTATATTCATTTGATTAACATGCAACTGTATACCAAATATCATTCTTTCGTTTTTAATATCAACATTGTAGACGATAAAGAGAAGTGAGATAGGCATACGCAACGCAACCAACCCAAAACAAAATCATAAAAGGAAAACAGCTAGCAGTCACCAAGATTACCAGATCACCGGTCACCGATCGCCGTCTTGCGTTGGCCCGACTAAGACTAAAAATTTTATACACAAGGTTGAACACCACTGCCAAAAATTATCACTGAGACAGACGACATATGAAATGTACTATTATCTATTCGCATAAATAGACTAGAAAAAAAACATTAACATATAGCCAAAGGAGCAAGAACCCTTAAAGTCAGTAGACCAAGTAGGGGCGTATATGTAGATGATATCTTCCTGGAATAGACCAGTACTGATGCTTATGAAACAGCCTACCAAATATCAATGATATGTCATAAACGCCAACGCTATTTGTTAAACGGACAGAAGAGTATGCCAAATCAGTATACAAAAATTCCTAAGTCAGCAGTAGACCGTGCAATATATATATCACCTGCCTGTATACCCAATATCTATACTTTTCAAGCCATTCAATGTACACAAAATTATTTCAAAATGTTTTCCGCCTGAAATAGACCTAAGGTTATCGAGTCACTAGAGCGTGAAAATGGGGTCAAGGTTACACGGCATGGTAGACCATAACCTCAACTGTCTGTTTACTCAATATCAGATTCCTAGCTTTTATATCACAAAGTAATTCATTGTCCACAAAAACCTTATAAAAAAGTTCACGGCCTGAAAAAACGACCTAAGTTCAGAGTCACTGGAGCGTGAAAATGGGGTCAATATCACACGGCATTGTGACAGTTGCGTAGACCATAACCTTTACTGTCTGTATACCCAATATCAGATGCCTAGCAATTATACTTTTCAAGCAATTCAAGCAGTTTTCATTGTTCAAAAAAGTCTTACAAAAAGTTTACGACACCACCGCTGGAAAGTAATACCTAGGTCTTGCTATTCATCGCAGGCGAGACAAAAACTAAATTTGCACTGAAGCTAACGCAATTGCATAAAATCAATGGTGTACCATGCCTGCTTCAAGTTTAACAGACTTGAGAACAAACTATAGCATTAAGCCAAATCAGAAAGAAATCACAAAATCAGTAGACCTTGGTTGCAGGGGCATACCGATGAAATGCTTTAAAAACTGATCTGTACCAACTCTAAAGCAACCACATACCAAATATCAATGTTGCGCCATAACTTGTTCACAAACAAATATAGGATTAGATTGAAATAAAGTAAACATGTGTAAATTGTGCCCGATAGTGGCACCTTTATTCTCATTTTCAGCCACAGCTTTACTAAGGAGTCTTTCAATGAAGCGTAGACCATCATTTTGACCTAATCAAAAATTTGCTTACACTTATTTAAACGTCATCTCACCCTTTAAATGTCCATAACGCATAAATCAAATTTTAAAATAAAACAAATAATAATACAACAACTTTATTTACAAATATACAGTACAAACTGACAAAGGAAACGGCAAAACTATCAGTCAATATTTTTTGTCCCCGGGTTATCATTCGCAATATTGAAAATAAGCCCAGTTACGTTGATAGCAATTAACCGATATCTCAGGCTAAATCCAAAACCCTACTTATAAATATATGGCCACCACAAAATAAAGTTGAGAAAAGGCTTGTCCCTATTTATGAAAATAAATTTGCAAACTTTCGGCATTCAGAATCGAAATTTCACCGAGAATTTCCTGCACATTATAACATAACAAAAGATTTAGCCTGTATAATAAAATTTTAATCGGTCTAACTAAAAGGCTTCTTCCTTAGCGTTTCCAAATTTCAATATTTCAACAATGATTTAATTGATTAATGTGAACGTTTGTCCCCCAATACTGTAACTTTTCACAGGAAATTATTCTTCATAAAATTTATAGCTTTCAAAAACATTCTCTGCTTTGTAAAACCGATTAGGAGGTTGAAGAACTTCTCCTCTGTAGTTTCAACAAAAAATTCATGATCAACAAAAAGTAGGATCAAAAGAAAATCTCAACTTCAATTGATTGACTAATTTTAGCATGATCAGTTTACAATAAAAATGTTATAAATATATCATTGTATAAAGAGATAGATGTAAAATTTTCAAAAGGAAATTACAGAGAAAAAGCTCTCCAACCCCCATTCCGCGTGACATAAGCCACTAAGGATTAGATTCCCTGGAATGGAAATTAGAAAACTATCTCAAGTCAATTATTCTTTGAGTAAACGTAGCACTTGAAATTTCTGAGTATACAACAAGGTCCTAAAAGTTAAAATAAGTTACAAGTATCACCATGCGCTTCAAATTGTTTATATGCCTTCAAAGCTTTACCATAGAACTCAATTTCCGGATGGTTCGTTTTATGATCGAGCACTAAGCTATAGAACCTTCAAGGCGGCATCAAGGACTCAAACAGGCATCAATTTAGGTCTTCCAGTCATAGCTCTGACGTTTTTACGTCCCTGCCTATCATCCAAATCATTTTCCAATTACTGATGTATCCCTTCGAGATCCCAATATAATTACTTGCAGACGTTATATAGTTACACCTGTGTTGTTAACCGAAACTGGCTCCGATCTTTCAATGCCTACAAAACGACATAATATGCTACTAAATATATATAACTCAATATACCTATAAGAAAACGCAGACCCTATGTCACATACAAGTATCTGTTACTAAATCATTTAAACATACATGACATTCAACTTTAACTTCCAATTTGTACAACACACATGACATACATGACAATTCGGGACGAGATAATGCCCCGACGCAAAAACATGAACTATCTATAGCTAGAACATAAAAGTTCTTAAAGTCCCTCAAAGAGCCAGTTTTTTTCTTTATCTTTTCCCGCGATGAGAAAAACGTACATGAAACTAGATTGTGTTCAACAATATCTTAAACTAAAGTATTAATTACAAACTTTAAAAAAGCCTTCTCTCTAAACACAATATGCATTGCTCTACAGCATCTAAATCTTACCCTTTCGATCCTTCAACTAAATTAACCATTAAGGAGCCAACTGCTAAGAACTTCCAAGGTGATGTTCAACCATCTACAAGTAAATTAAAATACACTACATAAACATAATTGATCCAAGCATGTCGTGAGTCGATATATTACTGGACGAGAACATGTTTTTGGTTTTTTTTTTTTTTACATTTAAGCCGCTTCAGAATATACATATAGAATATAACCGATAAAATCACCATCCATTCTGACCACAAGAATACAACAAAATTGTACCAGTTTAAACCTCAATCATATCAAACAGCGGTGGCACAATCCACTCTTATTTCGAGGTCCATACTCCGAAACGTAATTCAACAACCGAGGCGACACTATCCGCTAAATGGTTTTAAATTCTATAAACAAACGGACGACAGCATCCGCACTTCAAAATATAAATTGCCAAGCTACGTATTATACCATCCGTACTAAAAAATCAAAATATGAACCAAACGAGCAACACCATCCGTATATCCAACTGGACAACATGCTCGTACTTCAAAGGGAAAAATCAACAAAACGGACGACACCATCCATGCTTCTGAAATTATAAATTACCAAGACGGACACCATGTGTTTACTTTAGTCAAAATTAAAAATTCACCACACCAAGTCCTTGCTCCAAAATTATTGAATTTACCAAACGGACACCATGCTCGTACTTCAAAATAAAAATTTAATCCTACAGACACCATGCTCGTACTTCAAAATAAAAAATTAATCCTACAGACACCATGCTCGTACTTCAAATAAAAAATTAATCCTACAGACACCATGCTCGTACATCAAAATTGATCATACAGACACCATGCTCGTACATCAAAATTAATCATACAGACACCATAGCTCGTACTTCAAAATCAAAAATTAATCATACAGACATCATGCTCATACTTCAAAATCAAAAATTATTCCGACACCATGCTCGTACTTCAAAATAAAAAATTAATCCTACAGACACCATGCTCGTACTTCAAAATCAAAAATTAATCATACAGACACCATGCTCGTACTTCAAAATCAAAAAATTTACCAACTGAACACTAAGTCCTTGGCCTTGCTTCAAAATTAAAAATCAACAAAACGGACACCAGGTCATTTAAATTGCTATAAAATTAAAAATCAACCAAACGGACACCATGCCCGTGCTTCAAAATGAAAAATTAATCATACAGACACTATGCCCGTGCTTCAAAATAAATAATTAACCAAACGGACCATGCCCGTGCTTCACAATTAAAAAAATTAACCAAACGGATCCATGTCCGGGCTTCAAAATCAAATATTTACCAAATGGACCCATGTCCGGGCTCCAAAATCAAATATTTACCAAATGGACCCATGTCCGGGCTTCAAAATCAAATA
This sequence comes from Arcuatula senhousia, assembly GCA_963971305.1. NCBI lineage: Eukaryota > Metazoa > Mollusca > Bivalvia > Mytilida > Mytilidae > Arcuatula > Arcuatula senhousia. The sequence goes on along the minus strand of OZ020317.1, from coordinate 8,020,454 downwards.
TTTACCAAATGGACCCATGTCCGTGCTCCAAAATTAAAAATTAACATAACTGACCCATGTCCGTGCCTTATAATTGAAAAATTAACCGAACAGACCCATGTCTTTGCTTCAAAATTAAAAATTTACCAAACGGACCAATGTCTTTGCTTCAAAATTAAAAATTAACCAAACGGACCCATGTCCGTGCTTCAAAATTAAAAATTAACCAAACGGACCAATGTCCGCTTCATCATTAAAAAATGAACCAAACGGACCCATGTCCGCTTCATCATTAAAAAATTAACCAAACGGACCCATGTCCGTTTCATCATAAAAAAGTTAACCAAACGGACCCATGTCCGATTCATCATTAAAAAATTAACCAAACGGACCCATGTCCGTTTCATCATTAAAAAGTTAACCAAACGGACCCATGTCCGCTTCATCATTAAAAAATTAACCAAACGGACCCATGCATGTCCGTTTCATCATAAAAAAGTTAACCAAACGGACCCATGTCCGATTCATCATTAAAAAATTAACAAAACGGACCCATGTCCGTACTATAAAATCTCTCAAAAGGACCATAATGTCCTCACAAGCATGCAAATAAAAGAAAAATATACTTACATAAAAGCAATGGATAATTTCCGAGACCGTGTAATACAAGGCAACGACTTGCACGTGCTCAAAAGTACCGCGAAAAGGAGAGGACAGGAGAGCGTCTGTCCTCGCCGACTGCGTTTCGAAGAATGATTTAAATTGATAGATCTCGTGACTTCTCGTGTGATGTCGCTTAGGATAAAAACACACAGTTTGCAGACAATTAAATGTAAATGTTATATTTTTAAAAACTCACACTATCAACTATACGTAATTAATGAGCTCAGCTATACTACTAGTTGTTCAAAACGTCAATGAAATATAAACGCGATGAGGACAATGAATTTGTAAAAAAGTTATTCTGCTAAGTTCATGTCTAAAATTCACTTATTCTGCTAAGTTCATGTTAAAATCATGCTCCATAACTGGGTCATTCTAAAAAATGGAGGAATTTCCAATTCAAAACTCCAAAACTCCAAAAATTAATTTTACTTTATTGTTCTGATTTTTTTGGTAATAAGTTATTTAAAGTCTTGGTAATTGATATATGTACTTTCGGGAGCTTAATGTCACCTCGTTAGTTCTGAAAATTTTTGATAAAAGGGAGTACATGCTCTTTTCTGTCAGTGATGTTACTTAAAAAAAAAACAAACAAAAAAACCTATAAAAAATGGAATGAGAAATAAATCATCCAAAATTTGTATTTGGGGAAAATAAAACTTTTGTATTATGATGGATCTGCCATATTTTCTGTTAATAAATAGCGCCTTATCATTCAATCATCACAAAAAAAAAATCATTCTTTAATTTAAGAAAATAAGTACTTATAAAATGAAAAAACCCAGTTTTCTCATATGAATAGATTTATTGCCCTGATAAGTCTAATTAAGAAAAGTTTCATTGCATATCAATGTTTCATCAAATTTCTACAAACAATTTTCAGCCGGTAACATCATTGACATTTGTAACATCACTGATAGTAACTACACAATGTATAAAATTCTCGTGTTTATGATAGATTTCTATGTTTTAAGAGATTGTGGATGTTAAAAAAGAAGAAAAAAACACTTTTATTGCGCATAAACATCCCAAAATTACCTAAAAAGCGGTTAAAAATATATTGTAATAAATTATAGTAACAAAATTTTTTTTCGGGAAAATTGAAATTGTAGTTCAAAATCAGAATTTTATTGAAAAAAGTGTTAAAAAAAACCCACACAGTTCGAATATACAAAGTTAAAAAAATTAAAACGTTTGAAGCAAATATTCGCGGGACGACGTTATCGTAATAGCGCGCCAAAACGACGTGAAAAACACCTCATTCTTGAAGAGCGCAGTAAACAAGTTCAAGGTCACAAGAAGCCCGTTCCGGTCGTATATATTTGTATATGTGTAGCATACTGAATATTACGAGCGGGGACCAGTCTATGGTATGCCGATCTGATTTTTGACATCAAAATTTTTTTATCGTCGGCCATTTTCAAAATGGCTGCCGTTTCCCGCCAAAATTTAAAATTACTCCGATTTTGATGAAAATTGGTATATAAGGTAATAGTGGTATGCCAATTTGATTTTTGACATCAGAATTTTTTTTTCGTCGGCCATTTTCAAAATGGCTGCCGTTTCCCGCCAAAATTTAAAGTAACTCCGATTTTGATGAAAATTGGTATGTAAGGTAAAAGTGGTATGGCAAGTTGATTTTTGACATTAAAATTTTTTCATCGTCGGCCATTTTCAAAATGGCCGCCGTTTCCCGCTAAAATTAAAGTTACTCAGATTTTGATGAAAATTGGTTTACAAGGTAATAGTGGTATGCCGAGTTCAATTTTGGAATCGAAATTTTTTTTTGGGCCGCCATTTTCAAAATGGCCGCCATTTCCCGCCAAAATTAAAATTACTCCGATTTTAATGAAAATTGGTATATGAGGTAATAGTGGTATGGCAAGTTGATTTTTGACATCAAAATTTTTTTAACGTCGGCCATTTTCAAAATGGCCCCCGTTTCCCGCCAAAATTAAATTTACTCAGATTTTAACGAAAATTGGTATATAAGGTAATATATGTATGGTGAGTTGATTTTTGACATCGAAATATTTTTATTGTCGGCCATTTTAAAAATGGCCGCCGTTTCCCGCCAAAATTTAACTTACTCCTATTTTGATGAAAATTGGATAAATTAAGTTTTCTCAAATGCCAAGAGACATTGACAAAGAGGGGTACGTGAGGGGACATTTTTGTGACTCGCTTGCGATCACAATTAGAACTAGTTATGTCTCCCAAACACTATGTGTTGGGAGACATATTGCTTTTACTCTGTTTCTTATTATTATTATTATTCTTTTTTTTCTTCTTTCTTCCGGACATGAAACTGTCCGCAAGGTTTTTTGAAAACGACAAAATGGAATTGCACGAAACTTTGTATGATGGTAGATTGGTTATTGGAGGTGTGCACAGGCACTTCGAAATTTTCAAGATGGCCGCCATTTTCAAAATGGCCGCCACGGCAAAAGGGTACCCTAAAATTATCTCGGAAACTACTGGATGGATTTTAATGAAATTTGGTATGCTAGTAGAGGGTTATGAGTAGACTTGATACTTAAAATAAAAAAATTCAAAATGGCCGCCATTTTCAAAATGGCCGCCGCCGAAAAAGCAAAAATTGCAAAAATGCTTCGATTTTAACAATATTTTGTATCTAGGGGTTTTAAAGGATGGTGAATAATAATACACTATCAAAAATTCATTCGTTTGGGAGACATTTTTGTGTTGGGCATCCCCAACACAGTCAGCACTAGTTATTATTATTATTATTTTTCTCGGTATTCTGGATCGTGAACTTGTCCACCTCATTTTTTCGACATCTTTTAAGGTAGGAAGCTGAAATTTTATAAATCAAGAGTATGGAATGGGAGATTGTGCTTTTTGTATTTTTCGCCGAAATCGAACGACCCCATATAGGTAAAAAAAGGGCCTCAAAATGGCTCCTCGAAACCGAAGTTAAATTTTTCCTGGCATTTCTGATCCGGCAGGGGTAGGAAAAATTCCCTTATAGGTTAAGTGCGGATATACAATACCTTTCATTTAAAAAAAAAAATTTGAAAATCGGACTTACCGTTTTCAAAATTTTGCAAAAAATCGAAAATTATTTTTTTGTAAGATTGAGTTATCTTTCTTTGTACCATATATTTTGTGATATTAATGAAAAAAAATCTCAACTTTGTTATTTCTTAATGAAAATTGGTTTACAAGGTAATAGTGGTATGCCGAGTTCAATATTGGAATCGAAATTTTTTTTTGGGCGGCCATTTTAAAAATGGCCGCCATTTCCCGCCAAAATTAAAATTACTCCGATTTTAATGAAAATTGGTATATAAGGTAATAGTGGTATGGCGAGTTGATTTTTGACATCAAAATTTTTTTATTGTCGGCCATTTTCAAAATGGCCGCCGTTTCCCGCCAAAATTAAAGTTATTCTGATTTTGATGAAAATTGGTTTACAAGGTAATAGTGGTATGCCGAGTTCAATTTTGGAATCAAAATTTTTTTGGGGCCGCCATTTTCAAAATGGCCGCCATTTCCCGCCAAAATTAAAATTACTCCGATTTTAATGAAAATCGGTATATAAGGTAATAGTGGTATGGCAAGTTGATTTTTGACATCGAAATTTGTATTTCGTCGGCCATTTTCAAAATGGCCGCCGTTTCCCGCCAAAATAAAAATTACTCCCATTTTGATGAAAATTGGTATATAAGGTAAAAGTGATATGGCGATTTTTTTTTTGACATCAAATTTTTTTTATCGTCGGCCATTTTCAGAATGGCCGCCGTTTCCCGCCAAAATTAAACTTACTCCTATTTTGATGAAAATTGGATATATTAAGTTATCTCAAATGCCAAGAGACATTGACAAAGAGGGGTACGTGAGGGGACATTTTTGTGACTCGCTTGCGATCACAATTAGAACTAGTTATTATTATTATTTTTCTCGGTATTCTGGATCGTGAACTTGTCCACCTCATTTTTTCGACATCTTTTAAGGTAGGAAGCTGAAAATTCATAAATCAAGAGTATGGAATGGGAGATTGTGCTTTTTGTATTTTTCGCCGAAATCGAACGACCCCTTATAGGTCAAAAAAGGGCCTAAAAATGGCTCCTCAAAACCGAAGTTGAATTTTTCCTGGCATTTCTGATCCGACAGGGATAGGAAAAATTCCCTTATAGGTTAAGTGCGGATATACAATACCTTTCATTTAAAAAAAAAAATTTGAAAATCGGACTTACCGTTTTCAAAATTTTGCAAAAAATCGAAAATTATTTTTTTGTAAGATTGAGTTATCTTTCTTTGTACCATATTTTTTGTGATATTAATGAAAAAAATTCTCAACTTTGTTATTTCTTAATGAAAATTGGTTTACAAGGTAATAGTGGTATGCCGAGTTCAATTTTGGAATCGAAATTTTTTTTTGGGCGGCCATTTTAAAAATGGCCGCCATTTCCCGCCAAAATTAAAATTACACCGATTTTAATGAAAATTGGTATATAAGGTAATAGTGGTATGGCGAGTTGATTTTTGATATCAAATTTTTTTTATCGTCGGCCATTTTCAAAATGGCCGCCGTTTCCCGCCAAAATTAAAGTTATTCTGATTTTGATGAAAATTGGTTTACAAGGTAATAGTGGTATGCCGAGTTCAATTTTGGAATCGAAATTTTTTTTGGGGCCGCCATTTTCAAAATGGCCGCCATTTCCCGCCAAAATTAAAATTACTCCGATTTTAATGAAAATTGGTATATAAGGTAATAGTGGTATGGCAAGTTGATTTTTGACATCAAAATTTTTTTTATCGTCGGCCATTTTCAAAATGGCCGCCGTTTCCCGCCAAAATTAAATTTACTCAGATTTTAACGAAAATTGGTATATAAGGTAATAGTTGTATGGCGAGTTGATTTTTGACATCGAAATATTTTTGTTGTCGGCCATTTTAAAAATGGTCGCCGTTTCCCGCCAAAATTAAACTTACTCCTATTTTGATGAAAATTGGATAAATTAAGTTATCTCAAATGCCAAGAGACATTGACAAAGAGGGGTACGTGAGGGGACATTTTTGTGACTCGCTTGCGATCACAATTAGAACTAGTTATTATTATTATTCTTTTTTTTTCTTCCGGACATGAACGTGTCCGGACCGGTTCTCAAAAACTACTGAATGGATCTTCATGAAACTTTGTATGGTGGTAGAGGGGGTCTCAAAGGTGGGAATGCAAAAATCAGAATTTTCAAAATGGCTGCCGTTTCCATGGAAACAATATAAGGTCATAATATAGGACATTGAGATATCTCGGTTACCTAGGTGCGCAGGGTTCTGAAATTTTGCAGGTAAATAGAGCAAAAGGAGCTCTTTAATATTACGAAAAAAAATTTCGAAGCGATATTTACGGTTTTCGAGTTATTCACGAAAATGTGATTTTTTGGTCCCAAAAATGGGAAAATTGTCAAAATGCTGCGATTTCGACAAAATTTGGTATCTAGAGGTTTCAAATGATGGTGATTTAGGTTGCAAAGTCAAAATTTATGCAAAAGTGACAGTATGCGTACGTTTGGGAGATATTTTTGTGTTGGGCATCCCCAACACAGTCAACACTAGTTATTATTAAGTCGCCCAAAACAAAGTTTGGGAGACTTATTGTTTTTGCACCGTTTCTTATTATTATGTTTGGGAGATATATTGTTTTTACTCTGTTTCTTATTATTATTATTATTATTCTTTTTTTTTCTTCTTCCGACCATGAACGTGTCTGCACCACATCTCATAAAACTACTGAATGGATCTTTCTGAAATTTTGTATGGTGGTAGAATGAGTACCAGAGGTGTGCATGCAATTTTCGAAATTTTCAAAATGGCCACCGTTTCCATGGAAACAGGGAAAGGTCATAATATAGGACATTGCGATATTTCGGTTACCTAGGTGCGCAGGGTTCTGAAATTTTGTAGGAGAGTAGAACAAAAGGAGCTCTTTAATAATATGAAAAAAAAATTTGAAGCGATATTTACGGTTTTCGAGTTATTCACGAAAATACGATTTTTCGGGCCCAAAAATGGGACAACTGTCAAAATGCTACGATGTCGACAAAATTTGGTATATAGGGGTTTCAAATGATGAGGATTTAGAATGCGATGTCAAAGTTTACGCAAAAGTGACAATATGCGTACATTTGGGAGATATTTTTGTGTTGGGCATCCCCAACACAGTCAGCACTAGTTATTATTCTTCTGATTCTTTATCGTAAAGTTGTCCTCCCTAATACAAGAAAACGGTCCAAGGAAATTGAATGACACTTGTGAGATTGGATAGTGGGTCACTCAAAGTTGTGTAATGCACTTTTGAAATTTTCAACATGGCCGCCGTTTCAAAATGGCGGCCATCGGAAAAAGTGGGCGGAAATTTTTTTTTCATCGGATCGTCTTGAAAATTGGTCATCTGGGTAAAGCGGGTATGCTGAACTCAAATCTGCGACCGGATTTGAAATCCGACTTACGGTTTCAAAATGGCGGCCATTTTACTACACCCGCCCCCCTAAAAACGTCAACTTTGTCCGATTTCAACGAAATTTGATTTCTAGACTTATTTTGATGCACTGATTTGAATTGAACTCTATCCAAGGCGATTTTGGGCGACTTGTGTGTTGGCATCCCAACACAATTATACCTAGTTATTATTATTATTAAGTCGCCCAAAACGAAGTTTGGGAGACTTATTGTTTTTGCACCGTTTCTTATTATTATTAGCTCACCTGGACCGAAGGTCCATGTGAGCTATTACCATCACTTGGCGTCCGTCGTCGTCGTCTGTCGTCGTCTGTCGTCGTCGTCTGTCGTCCGTTAACAATTTTTCAAAAATCTTCTCCTCTGAAACCACTGAACAGAATTTAATGAAACTTGGTATGAATGATCCTTAGGGTGTCCTGCACCAAACTTGTGTTTTGATTTTTGATCTGTCAAAAAACATGGCCACGGTTACTAAAAATAGACCAGGGGGGTCAAACTACTGTTTTTGGCTTATAAATCAAAAAGTATAAGAGATAGAGGAAATCTGAGGCCACGCTACTGATTCAGCATCAAAAGCTCTACAAAAGTCTCCATTTGGTCAAAGTTGTCAGATGACCCCTTATAGGGGTTACGGCCCTTTAAAGGTGAAAAATAGCATTTTTTCATGTTTTTGGCCTACAGAATGAAAACTATTGCAGATAGAGATTAGCTGTTGCTTGCTTAAATGTCCAGCTCATTTTACTCTACAAAAGTCTCCATAGGGTCGAAGTTGTCAGATGACCCCTTATAGGGGTTACGGCCCCTTAAAGGTGAAAAATAGCCATTTTTCATGTTTTTGGCCTACAGAATGAAAACTATTGCAGATAGAGATTAGCTGTTGCTTGCTTAAATGTTCAGCTCATTTAGCTCTATGAAATTCTCCATAGGGTCGAAGTTGTCAGATGACTCCTTATAGGGGTTACGACCCCTGAAAAATAGCGATTTTTCATGTTTTTGGCCTACAGAATGAAAACTATTGCAGATAGAGATAAGTTGTTGCTTGCTTAAATGTTCAGCTCATTTAGCTTTACAAAATTCTCCATAGGGTCGAAGTTGTCAGATGACCCCTTATAGGGGTTACGGCCCCTGAAAAATAGCGATTTTTCATGTTTTTGTCCTACAGAATGAAAACTATTGCAGATAGAGATTAGCTGTTGCTTGCTTAAATGTTCAGCCCATTTAGCTCTACAAAATTCTTCATTGGGTCTAAGTTGTCAGATGACCCCTTATAGGGGTTACGGCCCCTGAAAAATAGCCATTTTTCATGTTTTTGGCCTACAGAATGAAAACTATTGCAGATAGAGATTAGCTGTTGCTTGCTTAAATGTTCAGCTCATTTAGCTCTACAAAATTCTCCACAGGGTCGAAGTTGTCAGATGACCCCTTATAGGGGTTACGGCCCCTGAAAAAAGTGATTTTTCATGTTTTTGGCCTACAAAATGAAAACTATTGCAGATAGAGATTAGCTGTTGCTTGCTTAAATGTTTAGCCCATTTAGCTCTACAAAATTCTTCATAGGGTCGAAGTTGTCAGATGACCCCTTATAGGGGTTACGGCCCCTGAAAAAAGCCATTTTTCATGTTTTTGGCCTACAGAATGAAAACTATTGCAGATAGAGATTAGCTGTTGCTTGCTTAAATGTTCAGCTCATTTAGCTCTACAAAATTCTTCACAGGGTCGAAGTTGTCAGATGACCCCTTATAGGGGTTACGGCCCCTGAAAAAAGTGATTTTTCATGTTTTTGGTCTACAGAATGAAAACTATTGCAGATAGAGATTAGCTGTTGCTTGCTTAAATGCTCTACAAAAGTATAGGGTCAACATCAAGACCAGGTGAGCGATTCAGGCTCCTGGGAGCCTATTGTTATTATTATTATTATTCTTCTGATTCTTTATCGTAAAGTTGTCCTCCCTAATTCAAGAAAATGGTTCAAGGAATTTGAATTACACTTATTGGATTGGATAGTGGGTCACTCAAAGGCGTGTAATCAAGTTTTGAAATTTTCAAGATGGCCGCCGTTTCAAAATGGCGGCCGTCCGAAAAAGTGGGCGGAATTTTTTTTTTCATCGGATCGTCTTGAAAATTGGACATCTGGGTAAAGCGGGTATGCTGAATTCAAATCTGCGACCGGATTTGAAATCCGACTTCCGGTTTCAAAATGGCGGCTATTTTACTACACCCGCCCCCTTAAAAATGTGAACTTTGTCCGATTTCAATGAAATTTGATTTCTATACATATTTTATTGTACTGAAAGGGAAGAAAAAGTATCCAAGGCGATTTTGGGCGACTTGTGTGTTGGCATCCCAACACAAATTATAGCTAGTTATTCTTCTGATTCTTTATCGTAAAGTTGTCCTCCCTAATACAAGAAAATGGTACAAGGAAATTGAATAACACTTGTTGGATTGGATAGTGGGTCACTCAAAGGCGTGTAATCAAGTTTTGAAATTTTCAAGATGGCCGCCGTTTCAAAATGGCGGCCGTCCGAAAAAGTGGGCGGAAATTTTTTTTTCATCGGATCGTCTTGAAAATTGGTCATCTGGGTAAAACGGGTATGCTGAATTCAAATCTGCGACCAGATTTGAAATCCGACTTCCGGTTTTAAAATGGCGGCCATTTTACTACACCCGCCCCCCTTAGAAATGTGAACTTTGTCCGATTTCAATGAAATTTTATTTCTATACATATTTTATTGCACTGAATGGGAAGAAATAGTATCCAAGGCGATTTTGGGCGACTTGTGTGTTGGCATCCCAACACAAATTATAGCTAGTTATTATTATTATTATTATGTCCCCGAACACGAAGTGTCGGGGACATATTGTTTTTGCTCGGTTTCTTATTATTATTTATGTCCCCGAACACGAAGTGTCGGGGACATATTGTTTTTGCTCGGTTTCTTATTATTATGTCCCCGACCACGAAGTGTCGTCGGGGACATATTGTTTTTACTCTGTTTCTTATTTTTCTTATTATTATTATTAAGTCGCCCAAAACAAAGTTTTGGCGACTTATTGTTTTTACCCCGTTTCTTATTATTCTTCTTATTATTATTCTTTTTCTTACCCTTGAACTTGTCCGAAGAACTAGTCCTAGGATTTTTGAGTGACATCAATGAAACTTTGTACAATGATTGACCATCATGTGAAGTTGTTTGATTTGTTTTCGTTTTTTTCAAAATGTCCGCCGTTTCAAAATGGCGGCCATTGGAAAAAGTGGGCGGAAATTTTTTTTTCATCGGATCGTCTTGAAAATTGGTCATCTGGATAAAGCGGGTATGCTGAGTTCAAATATGTGACCGGATTTGAAATCCAACTTACGGTTTCAAAATGGCGGCCATTTTACTACACCCGCCCCCCTTAAAATGTAAACTTTGTCCGATTTCAATGAAATTTGATTTCTATACATATTTTATTGTACTGAAGGGGAAGAAATAGTATCCAAGGCGATTTTGGGCGACTTGTGTGTTGGCATCCCAACACAAATTATAGCTAGTTATGGCTCCCAAACGAAGTTTGTGGAGACATATTGTTTTTGCTCGGTTTCTTATTATTATTATTATTCTTTCTTCCGCCCAAAATTTTTGTCCGGAACTTTTCTCGTAAACTGTTTATCGAAACATTATGAAATGTTCCCCAAGTATAGACCCTTATGAGAAATTGTGCCAAATGCAAGGGAAATTTTCAAAATGGCTACCGTTTCCATGGCAACGGGGAATGTTCCAGATTTTGGACAATCTTATATCTCTGGAACCTAGGTGGCCAGGACTTTGAAACTTGGTATGATTGTAGAGCATGATGGGTACAACAAAAATACGAAAAAAAATTCGGAAGCGATATTTACGGTTTTTCCGTAAAATGCAAAAATGTGAATTTTCTAGAAATTTCTAAAATTACCAAAAATTAAAGTTTGTCGTATCTTCACGAAAATTGGTCATCTGGGTAAATCAGGTATGCTGAATTCAAATTTGCAATCCGAATTTCGATCCGATTTCCGGTTTCCAAATGGCGGCCATTTTGATTTCTAAAAATAGCCGAAAACTAAAGTTTGTCGAATCTTCTTGAAAATGGGTCATATGGGTAAATTAGGTATGCTGAGTTCAATGATGCAATCGGAATTTCGATCCGACTTCCGGTTTCCAAATGGCGGCCATTTTGATTTCTAAAAATAGCCGAAAACTAAAATTTGTTGAATCTTCTTGAAAATGGGTCATCTGGGTAAATCAGGTATGCTGAGTTCAATGATGCAATCGGAATTTCGATCCGACTTCCGGTTTCCAAATGGCGGCCATTTTGATTTCTAAAAATAGCCGAAAACTAAAGTTTGTCGAATCTTCTTGTAAATGGGTCATCTGGGTAAATCAGGTATGCTGAGTTCAATGATGCAATCGGAATTTCGATCCAACTTCCGGTTTCCAAATGGCGGCCATTTTGATTTCTAAAAATAGCCGAAAACTAAAGTTTGTCGAATCTTCTTGAAAATGGGTCATCTGGGTAAATCAGGTATACTGAGTTCAATGATGCAATCGGAATTTCGATCCGACTTCCGGTTTCCAAATGTCGGCCATTTTGATTTCTAAAAATAGCCGAAAACTAAAGTTTGTCGAATCTTCTTGAAAATGGGTCATCTGGGTTAATCAGGTATGCTGAGTTCAATGATGCAATCGGATTTTCAATCCGACTTCCGGTTTTCAAATGGTGGCCATTTTGAATTTCTAAAAATAGACCGAAAATTCAAGTTTGTCAAATGCTTACGAGAAAAGGTTATCAGGGTAAATCAGGTATGCTGAATTCAATGGTGCACTCAGAATGTTGATTTGACTTATTGATTTTCTATGGCGGCCATTTTCACTACACTTCCACAGTTGGATTTTAACCATATTTGGTTTCGGTGAAGATATCAGTTGTCGACATGGTGCCATCGTTTGGGAGCCATTCATGATCTCTAAGATCATATCATCAATATTTATTATTATTATTATTATACTTTTTTCTTTTTCTTCCGTCAACCTGATGCACGAACTTGTCCGACTATCTCCTCGGTCAAAAGTGGACCGATCGATTTGAAACTTGGAGGGGTGATAGGTCCCAAGGTCCTACAGTGTTTTCTGCGATTTATAATTTCAAAATGGCCGCCATTTCCAAGATGGCCGCCAAAAACCGAAAAACTATTACCTTAGTTTTCTTGGAAACCAAATAATGAAATTCAACGATACTTTGTATACATGTTCAAAAACATAATTGGAAACTTTTTGGGCAAAAAAAAATTTCGCGAGTGGCGGCCATTTTGAAAAATGGCCGAAAAAGAGCGAAAAATGTAAACATTGTCCGATTTCAACGAAACTTGGTATAGAGGGTATATGGGTGATGGCGATTCACAGCGCATTGTCGGAATTTCTGTAATGGCCGCCATTTTCAAGATGGCCGCCGAAAATCGTGAAAAATGTAAACATTGTCCGATTTCAACGAAACTTGGTATACATGATATATGGGTGATGGGGACTGATGGCGCATTGTCGGAATTTCTGTAACGGCCGCCATTTTCTAGATGGCCGCCGAAAATGACGAAAAATGTAAACATTGTCCGATTTTAACGAAAATTGGTATACAGGGTATAAGGGTGATGGCCACTGACGGCGCATTGTCGGAATTTCTGTAATGGCTGCCATTTTCAAGATGTCCGCCGAAAATCGCGAAAAATGTTAACATTGTCCGATTTCAACGAAACTTGGTATACAGGATATATGGGTGAAGGCAACTCACAGGGCATTGTCGGAATTTCTGTAATGGCCGCCATTTTCAAGATGGCCGCCAAAAATCGCGAAAAACGTAATCATCGTCCGATTTCAACCAAACTTGGTATACAGGGTATATGGGTGATGGCGACTCACGGCACATTGTCGGATTTTCTGTTGAAGAGGACAGACATTAAATGAGAACGGGAGGGGACATCCCACGTTTCGGGAAACGTAAATTTTAATTATTATTATTATTATTATTTTTCTCGGTATTCTGGATCGTGAACTTGTCCACCTCATTTTTTCGACATCTTTTAAGGTAGGAAGCTGAAAATTCATAAATCAAGAGTATGGAATGGGAGATTGTGCTTTTTGTATTTTTCGCCGAAATCGAACGAACCCATATAGGTAAAAAAAAGGGCCTCAAAATGGCTCCTCGAAACCGAAGATGAATTTTTCCTGGCATTTCTGATCCGGCAGGGGTAGGAAAAATTCCCTTATAGGTTAAGTGCGGATATACAATACCTTTCATTTAAAAAAAAAATTTTGAAAATCGGACTTACCGTTTTCAAAATTTTGCAAAAAATCGAAAATTATTTTTTTTGTAAGATTGAGTTATCTTTCTTTGTACCATATATTTTGTGATATTAATGAAAAAAATTCTCAACTTTGTTATTTCTTAATGAAAATTGGTTTACAAGGTAATAGTGTTATGCCGAGTTCAATTTTGGAATCGAAATTTTATTTTGGGCGGCCATTTTAAAATGGCTGCCATTTCCCGCCAAAATTAAAATTACTCCGATTTTAATGAAAATTGGTATATAAGGTAATTGTGGTATGGCAAGTTGATTTTTGACATCTAAATTTTTTTTATCGTCGGCCATTTTCAAAATGGCCGCCGTTTCCCGCCAAAATTAAAGTTATTCTGATTTTGATGAAAATTGGTTTACAAGGTAATAGTGGTATGCCGAGTTCAATTTTGGAATCGAAATTTTTTTTAGGGCCGCCATTTTCAAAATGGCCGCCATTTCCCGCCAAAATTAAAATTACTCCGATTTTAATGAAAATGGGTATATAAGGTAATAGTGGTATGGCAAGTTGATTTTTGACATCGAAATATTTTTATCGTCGGCCATTTTAAAAATGGCCGCCGTTTCCCGCCAAAATTAAACTTACTCCTATTTTGATGAAAATTGGATAAATTAAGTTATCTCAAATGCCAAGAGACATTGACAAAGAGGGGTACGTGAGGGGACATTTTTGTGACTCGCTTGCGATCACAATTAAAACTAGTATTATTATTATTTTTCTCGGTATTCTGGACCGTGAACTTGTCCACCTCATTTTTTCGACATTTTTTAAGGTAGGAAGCTGAATCTTCATATATCAAGAGTATGGAATGGAAGATTGTGCTTTTTGTATTTTTTGTCGAAATCGAACGACCCTTTATAGGTCAAAAAAGGGCCTCAAAATGGCTCCTCGAAACCGAAGTTGAATTTTTTCTGGCATTTCTGATCCGGCAGGGGTAGGACGAATTCCTTTATGGGGTAAGTGAAGACTTTCAATACCTTTCATTTAAAAAAAAAATTTGAAAATCGGACTTACGGTTTTCAAAATTTTGCAAAAAATCGAAAATTAATTTTTTTGTCATATTGAGTTATCTTTCTTTGTACAATATATTTTGTACGCTCCCGAAGGGAGCGATAATGGTAGAAATGTCAATATTTTAGTTGTACTATGATCTGAATTTTCCTTCAACGTCCGGTATAGCACGCGCTTGTTTTCCCGAACTTTCGGCGTCTTTTTAACGTTTTTATCTTTGAAAATTTTAGACGTCATTAAACGCTCACGTAACCCACAAGAAAAGCTAGTTTGTTTTTATTTTCGAACCATAAAAAAATTAAATTAATTGAAACCTCGGGAGCGTAACAGGATTTACCTGCCTCATATTAATAGTAATGTTAAAATTCTCAACTTTGTTATTTCTTAATGAAAATTGGTTTGCAAGGTAATAGTGGTATGCCGAGTTCATTTTTAGTATCGAAAATTTTTTTGGCGGCCATTTTCAATATGGCGGCTAAAATGGCCGCCATTTTCTCGCCAAAATTTAAACTTGCTCCGATTTTGATGAAAATTGGTATATAAGGTAATAATGGAATGGCAAGTTGATTTTTGACATCCAAATTTTTTTTTTCGTCGGCCATTTTCAAAATGGCCGCCATTTTCTCGCCAAAATTTAAACTTGCTCTGATTTTGATGAAAATTGGTATATAAGGTAATAATGGAATGGCAAGTTGATTTTTGACATCAAAAATTTTTTTCGTCGGCCATTTTCAAAATGGCCGCCGTTTCCCGCCAAAATTAAAGTTACTCAGATTTTGATGAAAATTGGTATATAAGGTAATAGTGGTATGGCGAGATGATTTTTGACATCAAATTTTTTTATTGTCGGCCATTTTCAAAATGGCCACCGTTTCCCGCCAAAATTAAAATTACACCAATTTTGATGAAAATTGGTATATAAGGTAATAGTGGAATGGCAAGTTGATTTATGACATCAAAATTTTTTTTCGTCGGCCATTTTCAAAATGGCCGCCATTTACCGCCAAAATTAAACTTACTCCAATTTAAATAAAAAATTGTGTATTAGGTAATTGTGGTATGGCGAGTTTATTTTTGATATCGAATTTTTGTTTGTTGGCTATTTTCAAAATGGCCGCCCTTTCCCGCCAAAATTAAACTTACTCCGATTTTTATGAAAATTTGTATATTAGGTAATCTCAAATGACCAAACACATATTGACAAAGAGGGGTACGTGAGGGGACATATATGTGACTCGCTTGCGATCACAATTAGAACTAGTTATTATTATTATTAAGTCGCCCAAAACAAAGTTTGGGAGACTTATTGTTTTTGCACCGTTTCTTATTATTATTATGTCTCCCAAACACTATGTTTGGGAGATATATTGTTTTTACTCTGTTTCTTATTATTATTATTATTCTTTTTCTTCTTCTCCTCATGAACGTGTCCGAGCTGGTTCTTAAAAACTACTCAATAGATCTTCATGAAATTTTGTATAGTGGAAGAGTGGGTCCCAAAGGTGTGCATGCAATTTTCGGAATTTTAAAAATGGCCACCGTTTCCATGGAAACACGATAAGGTCATAATATAGGACATTGCTATATCTCGCTTACCTAGGTGCGCAGGGTTCTGAAATTTTGTATGTAACTATAGCAAAAGGAGCTTTTTCATAATACGAAAAAAAATATGCTAGAATGACAGTTTGCGTACGTTTGGGAGATATTTTTGTGTTGGGCATCCCCAACACAGTCAGCACTAGTTATTATTCTTCTGATTCTTTATCGTAAAGTTGTCCTCCCTAATACAAGAAAGGGGTTCAAGGAAATTGAATAACACTTGTTGGATTGGATAGTGGGTCACTAAAAGGCGTGCATCCAAGTTTTGAAATTTTCAAGATGGCCGCCGTTTCAAAATGGCGGCCATCGGAAAAAGTGGGCGGAAAATTTTTTTTCATCGGATCGTCTTGAAAATTGGTCATCTGGGTAAAACGGGTATGCTGAATTCAAATCTGCGACCGGATTTGAAATCCGACTTCCGGTTTCAAAATGGCGGCCGTTTTACTACACCCGCCCCCCCAAAAACGTCAACTTTGTCCGATTTCAACGAAATTTGATTTCTAGACTTATTTTGATGTACTGATTTGAATGGAATACTATCCAAGGCGATTTTGGGCGACTTATGTGTTGGCATCCCAACACAATCAGCACTAGTTATTATTATTATTTTTCTCGGTATTCTGGACCGTGAACTTGTCCACCTCATTTTTTCGACATCTTTTAAGGTAGGAAGCTGAATCTTCATATATCAAGAGTATGCAGTGGGAGATTGTGCTTTTTGTATTTTTCGTCGAAATCGAACGACCCCTTATAGGTCAAAAAAGGGCCTCAAAATGGCTCCTCGAAACCGAAGTTGAATTTTTACCTGGTATTTCTGATCCGGCAGGGGTAGGACAAATTCCTGTATGGGGTAAGTGTAGACTTTCAATACCTTTCATTTAAAAAAAAAATTTGAAAATCGGACTTACGGTTTTCAAAATTTTGCAAAAAATCGAAATTTAAATTTTTTTGTCATATTGAGTTATCTTTCTTTGTACTTTTTTTTTATGTAATAGTAATGTAAAAATTCTCAACTTTGTTATTTCTTAATGAAAATTGGTTTACAAGGAAATAGTGGTATGCCGAGTTCATTTTTGGTATAGAAAATTTTTTTTGGCGGCAAATTTTCAAAATGGCGGCTATGATTTCCCGCCAAAATTTAAACTTGCTCCGATTTTGATGAAAATTGGTATATAAGGTAATAGTGGTATGGGGAGATGATTTTTGACATCAAAATTTTTCTATCATCGGCCATTTTCAAAATGGCCGCCTTTTCCCGCCAAAATTAAAGTTACTACGATTCTGACGAAAATTGGTATATAAGGTAATAGTGGTATGGCGAGATGATTTTTGACATCGAATTTTTTTTTATTGTCGGCAATTTTCAAAATGGCCACCGTTTCCCGCCAAAATTAAAGTTACACCAATTTTGATGAAAATCGGTATTTGAGGTAATAGTGGTATGCTGAGATGATTTTCGGTATAAATTTTTTTTTATCATCGGCCATTTTCTAAATGGCCGCCATTTCCCGCCAAAATTAAAGTTAATCTGATTTTCATGAAAACTGGTATATAAGGTAACAGTGGTATACCGAGTTGATTTTTGACATTGAAATTTATTTATGATCGGCTATTTTCAAAATGGCCACTGTTTCCCGCCAAAATTAAACTTACTCTGATTTTAATGAAAATTAATATACAGGGTAATTGTGGTATGGGGAGTTCATTTTTAGCATCAAATTTTGTTTATGGTCCAATGCAACAGCTTTTGGATGCGACTGTGTGACTCTTCTCGACTATATGAGATTAAGGGAGAATAATATCTCATATGGATGTCAACCAAAAGCTTCTCCGTAACGTTTTTAGCATTTCATTGAAGAGTGGCTCCATTGTAGAGGACGAGAGCGGTAGTTATGCTCGCTAGTCACTACAATAGTTTACAAGTACGCTACCAATGCTTGTAAAAAGGGTGCTTCAATGGAATGATAAGGGCGTCATTGCTTAAACAGGGTTCCCACAAAAGCCAGAAATATTGTCAAGAGGGGTACGTGAGGGGACATGTATGTGACTCGCTTGCGATCACAATTAGAACTAGTTATTATTATTATGTCCCCGAACACGAAGTGTCGGGGACATATTGTTTTTGCTCGGTTTCTTATTAAGTCGCCCAAAACAAAGTTTGGGAGACTTATTGTTTTTGCACCGTTTCTTATTATTATATCTCCCAAACACTATGTTTGGGAGATATATTGTTTTTACTCTGTTTCTTATTATTATTATTACAAAAAAAATTTTGAAGCGATATTTACGGTTTTAGAGTTATTCACGAAAATGTGATTTTTCGGTCCCAAAAATGAGAAAATTGTCAAAATACAACGTTTTCCACAAAATTTGGTATCTAGAGGTTTCAAATGATAGCAGGTTTGGGTGCGATGTCAAAATTAATGCAAGAGTGACAATATGCGTACGTTTGGGAGATATTTTTGTGTTGGGCATCCCCAACACAGTCAACACTAGTTATTATTATTCTTTTTTTTCTTCTTCCGACCATGAACGTGTCTCCACCACATCTCATAAAACTACTGAATGGATCTTTCTGAAATTTTGTATGGTGGTAGAATGAGTCTCAGAGGTGTGCATGCAATTTTCGAAATTTACAAAATGGCCGCCGTTTCCATGGAAACAGCAAAAGGTCATAATATGGGACATTGAGATATCTCGGTTACCTAGGTGCTCAGGGTTCCGAAATTTTGTAGGTTAATAGAGCAAAAGGAGCTCTTTAAGAATACGAAAAAAAAATTTGAAGCGATATTTACGGTTTTCGAGTTATTCACGAAAATGTGATTTTTCGGTCCCAAAAATGAGAAAATTGTCAAAATACAACGATTTCCACAACATTTGGTATCTAGAGGTTTCAAATGATAGCAGGTTTGGGTGCGATGTCAAAATTAATGCAAGAGTGACAATATGCGTACGTTTGGGAGATATTTTTGTGTTGGGCATCCCCAACACAGTCAACACTAGTTATTATTATTATTCTTCTGATTCTTTATCGTAAAGTTGTCCTCCCTAATACAAGAAAACAGTCCAAGGAAATTGAATAACACTTGTGAGATTGGATAGTGGGTCACTCAAAGTTGTGTAATGCACTTTTAAAATTTTCAACATGGCCGCCGTTTCAAAATGGCGGCCATCGGAAAAAGTGGGCGGAAATTTTTTTTTCATCGGATCGTCTTGAAAATTGGTCATCTGGGTAAAGCGGGTATGCTGAACTCAAATCTGCGACCGGATTTGGAATTTGACTTACGATTTAAAAATGGCGGCCATTTAACTACACCCGCCCCCCTAAAAACGTCAACTTTGTCTGATTTCAACGAAAGTTGATTTCTAGACTTATTTTGATGCACTGATTTGAATGGAACTCTATCCAAGGCGATTTTGGGCGACTTGTGTGTTGGCATCCCAACACAATTATACCTAGTTATTATTATTAAGTCGCCCAAAACATAGTTTTGGGGACTTATTGTTTTTGCACCGTTTCTTATTATTATTATGTCCCCGAACACGAAGTGTCGGGGACATATTGTTTTTGCTCGGTTTCTTCTTCTTATTATTATTATTATTATGTCTCCCAAACGAAAGTTTGGAGACATATTGTTTTTACTCCGTTTCTTATTATTATTATTATTATTATTATTCTTTTTCTTCTTTCTCCCCGCCATGAACGTGTCCGTACCTTTTCTTCAAAACGCCTCGAAGGATTTTAACGAAACATTGTAGGATGGTAGATGGGTAACTGAAGTTGTGTTCGGACATTTCAAAATTTTCAAAATGGCCGCCGTTTCCGTGTAATTAGCGAAAGTTCATAATATAGGACATTGCAATATCTCGGTAACCTAGGTGCGTAGGAGGCTGAAATTTTGTAGGTGAATAGAGCAAAAGGAGCTCTTTAATAATACGAAAAAAAATTTTGAAGCGATATTTACTGTTTTCGAGTTATTTGCGAAAATGTGATTTTTCGGGCCCGAAAATGCCAAAATCGTCAAAATGCTTCGATTTCGACAAAATTTTGTATGTAGGGGTTTTAAAAGATGGCGAATCAGAATATAATGTCAAAAATGGGTTCGTTTGGGAGACATTTTTGTGTTGGGCATCCCCAACACAGTCAGCACTTGTTATTATTATTCTTTTTCTTCTTTCTCCCGCCATGAACGTGTCCGTACCGTTTCTTCAAAACGCCTCGAAGGATTTTAACGAAACATTGTAGGAAGGTAGATGGGTTACTAGAGTTGTTGAGGGACTTTTAAAAAATTTCAAAATGGCTGCCGTTTCCGTGTAATTGGCGTAAGTTCATAATATAGGACATTGCAATATCTCGGTTACCTAGGTGCGTAGGAGGCTGAAATTTTGTAGGTGAATAGAGCAAAAGGAGCTCTTCAATAATACGAAAAAAAATTTTGAAGCGATATTTACGGTTTTCGAGTTATTTGCGAAAATGTGATTTTTCGGGCCCAAAAATGCGAAAATCGTCAAAATGCTTCGATATCGACAAAATTTTGTATTTAGGGGTTTTAAAAAATGGCGAATCATAATACGAGGTCAAAATTGGGTTCGTTTGGGAGACATTTTTGTGTTGGGCATCCCCAACACAGTCAGCACTTGTTATATCTCCCAAACACTATGTTTGGGAGATATATTGTTTTTACTCTGTTTCTTATTATTATTCTTCTTTTTTTTCTTCTTCCGGACATGAACGTGTCCGAGTGGTTTCTCAAAAACTACTCAATGGTTCTTTATGAAATTTTGTAAGGTGATAGAGTGGGTCCCAAAGGTGTGCATGCAATTTTCAAAGATTTCAAAATGGCCGCCGTTTCCATGGAAACAGGTAAAGGTCATAATATAGGACATTGCGATATCTCGGTTACCTAGGTGTGCAGGGTTCTGAAATTTTGTAGGTAAGTAGAGCAAAAGGAGCTCTTTAATAATACGAAAAAAAATTTCGGAGCGATATTTACGGTTTTCGATTTATTCACGAAAATGCGATTTTTCGGGCCCAAAAATGGGAAAAGTGTCAAAATGCTATGATTTCGACAAAATTTGGTATCTAGGGGTTTGAAATGATGGCGAGTTAGGATGCGAAGTCAAAATCTATGCAAGAGTAACAATATGCGAACGTTTGGGAGATATTTTTGTGTTGGGCATCCCCAACACAGTCAGTACTAGTTATTATTATTATTATTTTTCTCGGTATTCTGGACCGTGAACTTGTCCACCTCATTTTTTCGACATCTTTTAAGGTAGGAAGCTGAATCTTCATATATCAAGAGTATGGAATAGGAGATTGTGCTTTTTGTATTTTTCGTCGAAATTGAATGACCCCTTATAGGTCAAAAAAGGGCCTCAAAATGGCTCCTCGAAACCGAAGTTGAATTTTTCCTGGCATTTCTGATCCTGCAGGGGTAGGAAAAATTCCTTTATAAGTTAAGTGCGGATATTTTATACCTTTCATTTAAAAAAAAAATTTTGAAAATCGGACTTACCGTTTTCAAAATTTTGCAAAAAATCGAAAATTATTTTTTTTGTAAGATTGAGTTATCTTCCTTTGTACAATATATTTTGGAATAGTAATGAAAAAAATTCTCAACTTTGTTATTTCTTCATGAAAATTGGTTTACAAGGTAATAGTGGTATGCCGAGTTCATTTTTGGAATCGAAATTTTTTTTTTGGCGGCCATTTTCAAAATGGCGGCTAAAATGGCTGCCATTTTCCCGCCAAAATTTAAACTTGCTCCGATTTTGATGAAAATTGGTATATAAGGTAATAGTGGTATGGCGAGATGATTTTTGACATCAATTTTTTTTTTCGTCCGCCATTTTCAAAATGGCCGCCGTTTCCCGGCAAAATTAAAGTTACTCCGATTTTGATGAAAATTGGTATATAAGGTAATAGTGGTATGCCGAGTTGATTTTTGACATCAAATTTTTTTTATCGTCGACCATTTTCAAAATGGCCGCCGTTTCCCGCCAAAATTAAAGTTACTCCAATCTTGATGAAAACTGGTATATAAGGTAATAGTGATATGACGAGTTGATATTTGACATTGAAATTTATTTATCGTCGACCATTTTCAAAATGGCCGCCGTTTCCCGCCAAAATTAAAGTTATTCCAATTTTGATGAAAACTGGTATATAAGGTAATAGTGGTATGGCGAGTTGATATTTGACATTGAAATTTATTAATCGTCGACCATTTTCAAAATGGCCGCCGTTTCCCGCCAAAATTTAACTTACTCCAATCTTGATGAAAATTGGTATATTAGGTATTCTCAAATGCCCAAACACATATTGACAAAGAGGGGTACGTGAGGGGACATGTATGTGACTCGCTTGCGATCACAATTAGAACTAGTTATTATTATTATATCTCCCAAACACTATGTTTGGGAGATATATTGTTTTTACTCTGTTTCTTATTATTATTCTTTTTTTTTCTTCCGGACATGAACTTGTCCGGAAGGTTTCTCGGAAACTACTCAATGGATCTTCATGAAATTTTATATGCTGATAGAATGGGTGCCAAAGGTGTGCATGCACTTATCGGAATTTTCAAAATGGCTGCCGTTTCCATGGAAACGAGATAAGGTCATAATATAGGACATTGCGATATCTCGGTTACCTAGGTGCGCAGGGTTCTGAAATTTTGCAGGGTGATAGAGCAAAAGGAGCTCTTTAATAATACGAAAAAAAATTTTGAAGCGATATTTACGGTTTTCGAGTTATTCACGAAAATGCGATTTTTCGGTCCAAAAAATGGGAAAACTGTAAAAATGCTATGATTTCGACAAAATTTGGTATCTACGGGTTTCTAATGATGACGAGTTAGGATGCGATGTCAAAATTTATACCAGAGTGACAATATGCGTACGTTTGGGAGATATTTTTGTGTTGGGCATCCCCAACACAGTCAGCACTAGTTATTATTATTATTCTTCTGATTCTTTATCGTAAAGTTGTCCTCCCTAATACAAGAAAATGGTCCAAGGAAATTGAATAACACTTGTGAGATAGGATAGTGGGTCACTTAAAGTTGTGTAATGCACTTTTAAAATTTTCAAGATGGCCGCCGTTTCAAAATGGCGGCCATCGGAAAAAGTGGGCGGAAATTTTTTTTTCATCGGATCGTCTTGAAAATTGGTCATCTGGGTAAAGCGGGTATCCTGAGCTCAAATCTGCGACCGGATTTGAAATCCGACTTACGGTTTCAAAATGGCGGCCATTTTACTACACCCGCCCCCCTAAAAACGTCAACTTTGTCCAATTTCAACGAAATTTGATTTCTAGACTTATTTTTATGCACTGATTTGAATGGAACTCTATCCAATGCGATTTTGGGCGACTTGTGTGTTGGCATCCCAACACAATTATACCTAGTTATTATTATTTTTCTCGGTATTCTGGAGTGGTGAACTTGTCCACCTCATTTTTTCGACATCTTTTAAGGTAGGAAGCTGAAACTTCATAAATCAAGAGTATGGAATGGGAGACTGTGCTTTTTGTATTTTTCGCCGAAATCGAATGACCCCTTATAGGTCAAAAAAGGGCCTCAAAATTGCTCCTCGAAACCGAAGTTGAATTTTTACCTGGCATTTCTGATCCGGCAGGGGTAGGACAAATTCCTTTAAAGGGTAAGTGTAGACTTTTAATACCTTTCATTTAAAAAAAGAATTTTGAAAATCGGACTTACGGTTCTCAAAATTTTGCAAAAAATCGAAATTTACTTTTTTTGTCAAATTGAGTTATCTTTCTTGGAACAATATATTTTGTAATAGTAATGTAAAAATTCTTAACTTTGTTATTTCTTAATGAAAATTGGTTTACAAGGTAATAGTGGTATGCCGAGTTCATTTTTAGTATCGAAAAAAATTTTTGGCGGCCATTTTAAAAATGGCGGCTAAAATGGCCGCCATTTTCCCGCCAAAAATTAAACTTGCTCCAATTTTGATGAAAATTGGTATATAAGGTAATAGTGGCATGGCGAGTTGATTTTTAACATCAAAATTTTTTTATCGTTGGCCATTTTCAAAATGGCCGCCTTTTCCCGCCAAAATTAAAGTTATTCCGATTTTTATTAAAACTGGTATATAAGGTAATAATGGTATGCCGATTTCATTTTTGACATCAAAAATTTTGTATCGTCGGCCATTTTCAAAATTGCTACCATTTCCCGCCAAAATTAAAGTTACTCAGATTTTGATGAAAATTGGTATTCAAGGTAAGAGTGGTATGGCGAGTTGATTTTTGACATCAAATTTTTTTTTTTATCAACGGCCATTTTCAAAATGGCTGCCGTTTCCCGCCAAAATTTAAAGTTACTCCGATTTTGATGAAAATTGGTATACAGGGTAATAGTGGTATGGCGAATCGATTTTTGACATTAAAAAATTTTCATCGTCGACCATTTTCAAAATGGCCGCCGTTTCCCGCCAAAATTAAAGTTACTCTGATTTTTATGAAAACTGGTTTATAAGGGAATAGTTGTATGGCGAGTTGATTTTTTACATTGAAATTTTTTTGTAGTCAGCCATTTTGAAAATGGCCGCCGTTTCCCGCCAAAATTAAACTTACTCCTATTTTGATGAATATTGGGTATATTAAGTGATCTCAAACGCCAAGAGACATATTGACAAAGAGGGGTACGTGAGGGGACATATATGTGACTCGCTTGCGATCACAATTAGAACTAGTTATTATTATTTTTCTCGGTATTCTGGACCGTGAACTTGTCCACCTCATTTTTTCGATATCTTTTAAGGTAGGAAGCTGAATCTTCATATATCAAGAGTATGGAATGGGAGATTGTGCTTTTTGTATTTTTCGTCGAAATCGAACGACCCCTTATAGGTCAAAAAAGGGCCTCAAAATGGCTCCTCGAAACCGAAGTTGAATTTTTCCTGGCATTTCTGATCCGGCAGGGGTAGGTCAAATTCCTTTATGGGGTAAGTGAGGACTTTCAATACCTTTCATTTAAAAAAAAAATTTTGAAAATCGGACCTACCGTTTTCAAAATTTTGCAAAAATTCGAAAATTAATTTTTTTGTAAGATTGAGTTATCTTCCTTTGTACATTATATTTTGTAATAGTAATGAAAAAAATTCTCAACTTTATTATTTCTGAATGAAAATTGGTTTACTAGGTAATAGTGGTATGCCGAGTTCATTTTTGATATCGAAAATTTTTTTTGGCGGTCATTTTCAAAATGGCGGCTAAAATTTCCCGCCAAAATTTAAACTTGCTCCGATTTTGATGAAAATTGGTATATACGGTAAAAGTGGTATATTAAGAAATAGTGGTATGGCGAGTTAATTTTTGACATAATTTTTTCTTTATTGTCGGCAATTTTCAAAATGGCCGCCGTTTCCCGCCAAAATTAAAGTTACTCTGATTTTGATGAAAATTGGTATTTAAGGTAATAGTGCTATGGCGAGTTGATTTTTGACATCGAAACTTTTATTTCGTCGGCCATTTTCAAAATGGCCGCCGTTTCCGGCCAAAAACTAAAGTTACTTCGATTTTGATGAAAATTGGTATATAAGGTAATAGTGCTATGGCGAGTTGATTTTTGACATTGAAAATTTTATTTCGTCCGCCATTTTCAAAATGGCCGCCGTTTCCCGCCAAAATTAAACTTTCCGATCTTGATGAAAATTGGTATATTAGGTATTCTCAAATGCTCAAACACATATTGACAAAGAGGGGTACGTGAGGGGACATGTATGTGACTCGCTTGCGATCACAATTAGAACTAGTTATTATTATTAAGTCGCCCAAAACAAAGTTTGGGAGACTTATTGTTTTTGCACCGTTTCTTATTATTAAGTCGCCCAAAACAAAGTTTTGGCGACTTATTGTTTTTACCCTGTTTCTTATTATTCTTTTTATTATTATTCTTCCTCTTCTTCTACGCCTTGAACTTGTCCGGAAAACCACTTTTAGGGTATTGGACTTAGCTTAATGAAACTTGGCACAATTGTAGACCATCATTCAAAGTTTTGCAAAAAGTTTTCGGAATTTCAAAAATGGCCGCCGTTTTAAAATGGCGGACATTTCTAAAATTAGAAAAAAATCAAAGTTTGTTAGATCGTCACGAAAATGGGTTATCTGGGTAAATCGGGTATGCTGAGGTCAAATATGCCATCGAAATTATGATCCGATTTCCGGTTTTAAAATGGCGGCCATTTTTACTACATTCCTGTCCGGTTAAAATGGAAACTTGTCCGATTTCAATGAAATTTGATTTCTAGGCATATTTTATTGTACTGAATTGAAAGAAATACAACCCATGGCGATTTTGGGCGACTTCTGTGTTGGCATCCCAACACAACTATACCTAGTTATTATTATTATTATTCTTCTGATTCTTTATCGTAAAGTTGTCCTCCCTAATACAAGAAAATGGTCCAAGGAAATTGAATGACACTTGTGAGATTGGATAGTGGGTCACTCAAAGTTGTGTAATGCACTTTTGAAATTTTCAACATGGCCGCCGTTTCAAAATGGCGGCCATCGGAAAAAGTGGGCGGAAATTTTTTTTCATCGGATCGTCTTGAAAATTGGTCATCTGGGTAAAGCGGGTATGCTGAACTCAAATCTGCGACCGGATTTGAAATCCGACTTACGGTTTCAAAATGGCGGCCATTTTACTACACCCGCCCCCCTAAAAACGTCAACTTTGTCCGATTTCAACAAAATTTGATTTCTTGACTTATTTTGATGCACTGATTTGAATTGAACTCTATCCAAGGCGATTTTGGGCGACTTGTGTGTTGGCATCCCAACACAATTATACCTAGTTATTCTTTTCCTTACGTGATCGTGAACTTGTCCGCCACATTTTTTGAAAACGCTTTGACCAATCAAGATAAAACCTGCTAAGATGGATGGAGGGTCACTCAGAGGTGTGCAATCCACTTTTGAAATTTTCAAGATGGCCGCCATTTTCAAAATGGCCGCCGTTTAAGTTTTTTGGGCCCCTCTCAGATCTCGGAGATGGATGGTTGGATTTTAATGAAAATTGGTACACTGGTAGAGTGATCCTTCCTGAGCAACATGGCGAAAAAAAATTGGACGCGAACACCGCCATTTTAAAATGGCGGCCGTTTTACCACACCCGCCCCCCAAAAACGTCAACTTTGTCCGATTTCAACGAAATTTGATATCTAGACTTATTTTGATACACTGATTTGAATGGAATACTATCCAAGGCGATTTTGGGCGACTTATGTGTTGGCATCCCAACACAATCAGCACTAGTTTCTGTTGTGTCTTTATATGTAATTATCGTTATTGTACCTTAAGGGTTAGGGTAACCCTAACCATTAAAGCGCCTTTTAGTGCTATATGTAATTTAAAACCTAGTGCTATCGACATGTGTTAACTTACTATGTTATAGTAATATTGTTCTCTGACTTTTTATCGTGGCTAATTGAGTAAAAATTCTGCATTTCTGTGTGTATTTTAATTTTGACTTCAATATATTCGGTTCTATTCATTGTAACTTATTAAACATTCAAAAAGGCCATCAAATTCTTAAAAGAGTAAAAAAAGGAAAAAAAAACACTTAAAAATTAATATTATATACAATTCAATTTTTGTATATATTCTAATGTAGATTATATAACTGAGTGCATATTTACTATACCTGTTACATTTGCAGATTAAATAAGTTTAAACATAGTTTTGATATTTTTCCTGGGTTGGGAAATATAGAATATTATGTACTTCCCTTTTTGATACTATCTATATCTAGGTGAGTATCAGACGAGTCCGGTAGGACGAGTCTGATACGAGACTAGATGTAGATAGTATCAAAAAGGAAAGTATATAATATTCTTTTTATCGGTAATGACGTCACAGTTATCAAGTGCACCCACCTGATATTTTCTTGTATCACGGACAGTCCATGATACTAAAAAATATCAGACAACATCAAAAGAAAAAGCCGCTTATTACCGATAAACACGGTTAATGCTTCTATATAAATCCTTTTCCAGTTTGCAGTTTGTGAAATGACCTTTGTAACGCTCCTTTATATTAAGCCTATATTCTTACGGGCCATTAACGCACACAGAGAATTGCTATCCCACACGGAACAACCTTTTTTCCTCCCTTCCAAAAAACTATCATTTCTTGGTGCCACCCTCACAAGTTTAGTGACACACCTCCATAAACAAGTGGTAAACGGTCAGCTTCATTCTTTAAACTAGAACAGCAGGCCCGTACACCATGTTCACAGAATTTTGCTAAGAGGGTGTAAATTTAATTGACAAGCAAGGTGTTTTAGATAGTCTTAGCTAGTTCAATTCTAGCGTTGACCTTTAAGCCAGGGTTGGATTAAAACGACGAGTTCATTAGTTTTCTTAAATTTCAAAGAGCTGTGTACGGGTCTGAGTAGGTTATCTTCTTTTCATGATAAGCAACGATATGGGAAAGTTTCATGACTTCTATCAACGCATTAAAATACCCCCTGTAATCCAAATTCGGATGGAATTAGAATCGGACGGACCAAAGTCGAATTCTATGAACTCCAACTCTTTTGCAAAAGGTTGCAGTCCGGAACAAAATGGGCACAAGAAATGGTCGGATATTAGTGTATTACGACATCTTTGGTACTCTTCACCCCTTTTGTGTCATTTCTACTTATAGTGATTTTATTGCCTTAATTCCTTTATTTATTACTTCTCCGAATGAACTAAAAAAAAAAACACAGGTGAAGCGTTATTTTCGGATTCAGATGTTATATATATATATATATATATAGAGTCCGTCCTTAAGTTGCTTTGAACCCGGGGGGTCACTTCCATTATAAGATGAGATAGGGATGAGCCGCTGGAATAGGTACCTTTTTCACGCTTTGTAATATATGAAAAGGGCGTGAAATTGAGATGAAAATATTTGATAAGGATACAAATTTTGATAGGATTATATGATAAGGTCACAATATTGAACCATGGAAGTAATATTACTTCCATGATTGAACCAAATCGGATGCCAATTAGCTTTTGACATCTTTAAGTTATAAGATTACAAACCACATGTAATTTATTACTTAATCTCAGTGTGTGTTCTGTATGAATCCGCAAATCCTATTATTTATAGGGTATACATATCATATTGTACAAATATATATGATGAGGTATGATTTTCTGCAAAAATTATGTGATAAGGTATACTTTTTCAATAATCCTTATATATGATAGAGGTGGGGGTCATTGGGTGCCAGCGGCTCACCCCTACCACAATATATATGGAGTTACCCCCCCGGGGCTTTGAAGTGCAAACGTTTGCTCCAAGTTGAAGGCACCCTATCACCTCAGCATAACACTATAAAAGTAATGTTTACTTTGTATTTATTTCCATATCATTTAGATATGAACACGAGCCTAAAATTACCAAAACTATTTTTCAACCACGAAGCAAAACCTTCAAACTGGGGATGCAATAAAACATGTGTACCCCGGGCATGTGTAGAAGTTATTTCAAAACTCTATATGCATTGTCTGCATGAGAATAACAAAAATAACAAAAAAGTCAGAGGAATTTAAAAACATTGAATGAAGCAAATATCTATAGACTACTCGGTCATTTTTATTTTCTTAACGCACCCCATAAATCTATAATGTCGTTCATACATGTTTACATGTTTATAAAACAATAATGTGTGTGATCATAAACCGATAAAAGGTCACTCACTGTTGTTTACGCGTGTGGTTCATTTCTCTCCGGCCCTGACCGGTACAACGTAGTCTTTCATTCCAGTTACAACCGGTTTGGTCAGTGTACCCCTTGTAGTATAACAGGACTAGGGTAAAGTTGTAGACATGTAAATAAATAAGTAGATAAATCCTGAATCCCCTCTAAAAATGGTTCTTTTAAAAACGTAAAAAAGAAGATTGAAAAAAGAAAGACACCGGAAAAATAACCATTTACTTCTGAGTTCACTTCCTTTGAATTTATATAGTAATAGTTTGTTTTATACATTTGTAGTTATTGCTTTAATCCCAACACAGTGACCACCAAGTTCTTAGCACAATTTCGGCTTAATCAGGGAGATGAAGATGAAAGGGAAGGTACGATAAAAATGAAATGATGATAAAGTGGAGAAAAGCTAGGGACACGATGGAAAACGGAATGATGGCTAGGGACGGACACTTTCGTCTCCTGAATGAGGATCCAACGGGTCCTACTCTAACGTGTGAGGAACGTGACATTTTCCCAACACGATGCATCACTATGGTTTGCGGTCAGGTTTTCTACATTACAACTCGACGACCCGAAATTCACTTTGACAGGGCTGCCCCATTCAACCACTTTGGTATACATATACATGTACATACCAGTTGCTTCATGGGCAAAGCGGCCTGACCCGACGTCAGGTTTCTGAGTACTATTTAGTACCGGGACTATTACCAACAAGCTTAGCGCTGCTATGGGTCTATTTGCCTCCCAAGACCCTTTCAGGGTACACGGGAGATAGAAATTGTAACCCTCGGAATAGAAGGGTTCATCGAACCTCGGTAAATGAATGGCATCCTTCGGATAAAACTATCGGCCTAGTTTTATCCGAAGTTAAAACACCCGATAAAAGGTCACTCACTGTGACTCAGTGCTTCGGTCTCCTCGTATTTGATTTGATTTTTAGTTTTAAGTTCCCAATGTATTGTTCAAGTTTACTACTAGTCATAGATGTTGTTTTTCATTGTGGTGTTGGCCCGGCGTTACATCGTAATAGATTTGGAATTTTCGGGGCTTTCAGTAAAGCCTCAACACAATTTAAAAAGCTGAAAAAAACCTACTCCATATCCTTTCATAAATTATACATCATATCCTGGTATATGACTTTGCCAAATTGACACCACTGCTGTAAGAACGGTCATCATTCGTCAATTTTACCCAAAAATATAAAAAAGTTTGAAGTTAACAAGTTTACAATTGATGCCATAGATACTACCTCATCCATCCCTGTTCACACTAGAGTCTCGTCAAATTTCATTAAACAGTTTTGGAGAAGCTGAATATGACCATTATGAGTGCGTGGTATTAGCGGACGGACAGACACAAGGAATAAAAATTTACATAAAGACACAAAATTTGTAGACTTTTTCTTTTATTTATTTGATTTTTAGTAAAACATCTACAAAAATATCCGTTTGGCTATAAATGCATAACGTATTATACAGTTATTTAATGCCTGGTCATGGAGCAGTCATAACTATTATCCCGAGGTGCTGGAGATGATTAAGGAACTGTTGCCTGAGGCCGCAGGCCGAAGGCAACAGTTCTTAAATCATCTCCTGAGCACCGAGGGCATAATAGTTTGACTGCTCCATGAACAGGCATTAAATAACTGTTTTATTAACTTATAGAATACATAGAGAGAGTTTGCGCTCGTTTATCAGTGCGACGTAAAAAAATGCGCTTTATCAACTTATATTTCATATGATTTGTTAATTTTTCTGTGTGTTCTACAAAAATGTACCAAAAGAGGTTCTTTTTCGGATTTTCAAATAAACAAACTACAGATAAATAAATTATGCATCAAAATCTGTTGAGAAATGGCATGGGAATAATTTGTATAATATTAATTTATATGAAATATATATAAAAATATCAATTTTTAAAAAGCGTGTAATACTTTTGACGTCGCTCTGGACTGCGCATCATTCACGCGCATGTAACAGTTCGTTCCAGGAGTGAAACAGTGAACTGTTACATGCTGACGTCATTTTTAAGAAAAATGAATGAAAACATCCAAAATTGCTTCATATGAAATATATGCACTATAAGTTAATAAATAAAACTATTTGACGTTCCTACAACAAAGAAATAGTCCGACTATTATTTGAGATGATTTTGTAAATGTCCTTTTAAAATTATAACGAAGTAGAGACAAAAGTTTATTGTTTCTGCAAATTTTGAAATTACGAAACAAACTTTCTAAAATGTCTCTTTTGACCTGTTCATTATTCAAATGGACAACTGAAACGCTCCTACGCCGAAAAAAAAAACTACAAAATGATAATTGATCATAATTTTAAAGAAATAGTAGGAGATCTTTAAGTATTTCTTAAAATGTTACTGAAGTCATTTGATTTGCAAAGCTTCTGATGTTTTATCATTGGCAAAAATATGAAAAGTGTTACGTTAATATGGCAATAAATTACATAAGAAAATATACATATAATGACAAAGATTCTAATACAATAGATTCACGAAATATACTAGTACCTATAATACACATAGAGTTAATGAAAAATGTAACATAAACAATAATAAAAAAAGTTTTTAAAAATAAAAATTGCACTGTTTTAGTGAGCACGGTAAAATAAGAAAAATTGCATAAATATTCTACTTTCGATGTAAAAAAAAAAAACATTATACGGGACGGTCACACACATTTCTAACCAACCGTCTGCGCGGTATAACAAGTATACGGAGTCGCCGCCGGTGCCATCCTGTATCGAGGTTTCGGATATAACCTGTTAACGATTTCGTTGACGTTTTTCGTACGGGACAATCCGCTTACTAACGGCAACTGTTCTCTAAGTTTCACTTCGTCAATTTGGGTCGGAGTCTTTGGACATTTCCGATCATCTCCGGATCTACGTTTATCAACACAAGAATACGTTGGTGTCCGAACACGTCGCACGATATCTTCCATTTCGTCTGGTCGTAATGGTTTTCTTTCGTCGTTGTATTCGTAGTCAAAAACATCAGGCGGATCACTTTCCTTTTTGTTTTCGTGTTCATAACATAAGTGACAGTCGTTTATTTTTTTAGCGCGGGAAGCAGTTGTCGGTCTTTGCATTCGGCGGACTATTTTCTCTTCGGCTTCGCTCGGAGTTTTTGAACGCACGAGTCTTCCTTCTTTTAGTTCTTGCTCTTCTTCTTTTTTCGCTGTTATTTGTGAATTATATAAACTTTCTGTTGGTTTTAACAACCTCCGCAATAATCTCGCCATGTCTCTCTCCGATAACCGTTTTGAATTTCGTTTCGTCATTAATGGCGTCGGAGTCCGTGAACAACTTGACGGTGGTCGTTTTCGGTTTCCGGTTTCTATGAGATATTGATAATTGGATACTTGTTTGTTTTCTACACAGTATATTTTTCTCTCGTATGTTGATTTGACAAGTCGGTTAGTGATGTCCAATTCTTCCTGTCGTGACGAAATTTTCCGGAACCCATACGTCGTTGGAGGTGGTTGCTCCTTCGGAGGGGCTTTGTAGTACATTCCGCTCATTTTGAACAGTTACTGGTCTTGTTATTCTGCAAAACAAGAAATAAAAAACTAACAATATAAGGCACCTAAGTACTGGAAAGTTGGTTTCGCGCGAATGACAGTATTCAAAGAACCACAACTTTAAGTTATTTTTTCTGACCAAAGAAAGGTAATTCTTCCGTAAATGACTCTTTTCAGTGTGAGATGACCAGGTTGAGATGCGAGCACGTGCAGCGATCTCACACTGGTCAATTAACCAATAATAACCGCCGGTACTGATATTGATCGATGATGTCGACCAATGAAATGCACTGTTATTTTAAACTTTCGGTTTTTAGAATGGAGTCCCCTAAGGTTTTAGAATATAAAATTTGATTTCTTACGGAAGAAATAGGTACTTTCACGCGTTCTTGGAAAACCGGCAATGATCTTTCACTCGTGATAGAATTTTTTGGGTCTTTTGACTCGTTCCGCTGCGCTCCACTCACAAAAAGACTGAAAAATTCTATCACTCGTGAAAGATCAGCCGGTCTTTTCCAAGAACTTATTTAAGAACCTATAATTCAAATTAAATTTTAAGCGAGAAAATTCGTTACCATGTATTTTTTTTTAAAGAAATCATTTAAACGAAAGCCATATAAAGCTTTTAAAAAATGTAAGTCCTGCTGTGGTGTATATGATTCAATATGTCTTTAGATGACCCTTTGAATACCAAAAGCAATTTTGCGGAGTCCAAGATTTTTCAATATATGTAGAAGTTGCGTTGTAAGCAAACCTTAAGTTATGGAGTACTGTGAGCCTGTCCTCCGGCGATCTAATCTGATAAAATGTTAATTCGAATCTTATAGGTTTATGATATGAAACAAAACATGCTTACTATTCTTATAAATCATAATTCAATTTAAACATTTTATCAGATTAGGCTAAAGAGATTAAGTACATTAAGACTAAACATTTACATGTATTTTTTTGGGGGGATAATCCGTTTTTAATTGAATTGTTTCCAATCATGAGGGGTTAATCCTACAGTCGGGAATCAATCAATCAATCCCAGAAAAAAAATTTGTGATTCAGATGATTTCACACTTTAAAACATCACTTTAATGTTACTTTTTGAAGTCTCCAAAATTTCAATCTGAGCCTTCACATGATCAGAGACAATCGGTTACTTTTCAGTGAAACGAAGGTCATCGTAACAGAGCCCCCCCCCTTCGAAACAGACCAGTGAAGCAAACGGTGGCAGTGGTTTGTCACAAGCTTGGCGGCTCATAGCACACAGTGTGTCTTAATATTACTGTAACTGAGGGGCATTTCCGTGATCTCCAAGAACAAACTTACGGAAAAGGATCGAGTGCATATACTAGTATAAATGATCTATTTCACATGTTTCGTTTAGTTTCATAACCATGTACTCATGATCAAGTTTCATCTTAGATTGCAAATGAAACGTTCGATAGACAATACTGATATTCATTATAATTTTGAATATAATTTTAAATAAATACGACACTGTTCATAAACAAATATCTAAAATCACTGGTTGCTTACATAAAAAGGCTTTTAATTTTTAATTTTCCTGTAATTTGTTAAAGTAAAACATTTTTCTGTAACAAGCAACCACATATCAAAGTAGTAATACTATCCAAATATTGATCAGAGAGATCTTATAATTTATGATAATTGATATACATCGAATATTGAATACCCTACTATTTGCTGACGTAGTTAGTTCTTTGTTTGCTTATTCTTATTAAAATATACAACTGTTTGAACAGAAATTGTACTACCATTAGGAACCAAGGTAGCTTAGAGTTCAGTCGATACATTGGGAATCAAAAAGGGGGAATTTGGTTCGTTAATTCTCAAGTCAGAACTTTAAATTTTCAAAAAAAGGAGGATGGTTTCAGCCATATTTGGCTTTTTTGTCCCCCGCCGCAACGCGTCGGAGGGACTTAGTAATGGTCTCCGTCCGTCCGTCCGTCACGTTTTTTGTGGGTGCAACTCCTCGGACACTACTGAACGGATGTTGCTGAAACTTTACACAGTGATAGGGTACAATTAGTAGATGATCATCCCATATTTGAAATTTTGAAAATGGCCGCCGTTTCCATGGAAACAGGGAAAAGGTCAAAATATAGGACATTCAATATCTCGGTTACCTAGGTGCACAGGGTTCTGAAATTTTGTAGGCTGATAGAACAAAAGGTACTCTATAATAATACGAAAAAAAATTTGAAACAATATTTACAGTTTTTGAGTTATTTACGATTTTGTGATTTTCAGGTCCGAAAAATGGGACTTTGTCATATCAAACATTTTTGTGGGTGCAACTCCTCGGATACTACTGAACAGATGTTGCTGAAACTTTACACACTGATAGGGTACTGTTAACAGGTGATCATCCCATATTTTGACAACCTATTTCTATCGTTTCTCAAAGAATATATTGCTTGAATGACATACCACACAACTTTTATGCGGCGGCGGGGGACACATGGCTACGCGTAGCAATCTTGTTTTTATAAAACCTACACAAAAAATCTCAAGGAAAGAAGTGAGGTTTTCTATCCCCGGATTGCTATAAAGCCGTCTCCCCCTTTTTGTGACCATGGTACGCGTCAATATATCAATACATGATATTAGTATTCTTATATCTGTTTGTAGGCGAATACAAATACAAAGCCAGTTGCTAAATTTCGATTTTTCATTGAAACTCCAATGAAAAGATCATTAGTTTCAACAATACTAGCTAAACGATTTCACATTGGTCTCAAAACCCGTTTTGTTGGGCTTTAATAGTTGAGAAACAATTAAGACCAATGTCTCGAACCCTGTTATTGGGCATTTTAGATAGACCTATAGGCATAGAACTGCTACATAAAACTTTTAAATGTTATAGGGTTATAATTTCATAATATTCGTAATTGAGAATTTGTAATTGCTGCTCTGTACATTGTAAATGTGCGTCATTATACGTAAAACACAGAGGAAGATCGAGTTAAATATAGGTTTCATTTCTGAAAAAAAAACACGAGTTCGAAATTCACGGTTAAAATGACCATCCCTTGACTCTAGATGAAATCTGCAACAAATGATATTTTTACAAAGGAAGAAAAAATTGTAACGCAGAAAAAAATTAAGACACTTTAACTATTGAAATGGAAAATAAAAGCAAATAAACTTTCATTTGGAATGAAACCAAATTTCAAACACAGCATCTACCATTATAAAATATCTAATAGGTTTAAGTTGCTGAGAAAAAAATAGGTACATTGAATGTGCTGTTTTTTTTCTATCTTTCAAACGTAGATTAAAAACCCCATCGAAAGGGACATTTGTATTAAAAGAGAATCAGTTTTAAAAAAGCATAGGTCTGCCTACCAACCCATAAATTAAAATTAGAAATTGTGAAAGATTGTCAAAATATTGATCTAGCTTACATGTTATCGTATGAGAGATTTTAAACTTTAAGAATTTTAATATACAGTTCTAACACCCCTGGGGTGCATTCAACGTGTTTGATGTTCCTCAATAAAATGTGCAATTAAATGGCAAATTAGGTAATAAATTCTATCACGAACAAATTTAAAATGTTCTGCACTTTTGTTGGCTTTGTGTTATGTTTATTCGGAAATCTATGGTACATTGGACGAGGCAGGTACGCCGAGGTTTATAATTCAAATACACAGCATAAAATGTACTGATTATCCGCTCACAACTGCTTCATTTGATTCTCGATAAAACTATACATCAGTTTGTTCGAATGTTTAAACATGAACTTTTTTTCCTTTTTGGTACGAGGCACCTAATACGACAAAGGCACCTAATGTAAAAAATCCAATTGCAAATGACGAATGTATACAGAAAAAGCAACAAATACGACGACCGGAAATTAGGCACACAAAATTTACCATCACAAGGTCATATTAATAGGTTTTTGTCTTCGCTAAAGATGATCGAATTTGTCATTTTTTTAAAAAATCCCCGCTAGTCAAGTTGGAGGGGGGATATATCGTAATCAGGTTTCAAGTCCATCTGTCCGTGTGTCCCACCGTTACTGGTGGACCTTATGGTACCCATCTCCTAACCCCTCATTGAATTTTCATGAAGCATTCACACAATCTTGGTGACAAAATGTAGATGTCTTTTAAAAGCATGATCATATTGATCTATTACCTCCTATCTGAAAAAGATTATTTATCTTGTCTTCTTTTATCAGATGTGTATTCATGGTATTGACTAGTGTTTTGCAACAAGGAGGAACTGCTTCCCCTTCCGGACCGCCTGACAGCTCAGTTTTGTTTTACCTTGAGTTCAATAGAAAATAATGAGATGTGGAATAAGTACTAGTGCACGCGACACAGCCCACAATCAAGCGGCAATTCAGAAAAACTGCAATGGACAAGACTTAAAGTAGCTAATTGCAGTTTTAGTTGTTTTTTCTTTTATTTCGCGCTGTTGTATTCAATATACCCCGGTTTATCTTTATTTTATAAAATTTAGATGTCACTTTAGTTTTAAATTTCTTCGCGTCCGTGAGTGGAAATATGTGCTCGAGAAACAACCACTTTTCAGTGCTTGATGCAACAAAACGTACTCTTTAAAATATTTTAGCGATCTTTTCTCGGACTAGAATAATTTTATAGCGATTCACGTTCCCAAAATAAAATAAATAAATAACAATTAGAAATCATAATAATTATTTAACCAAAGACCATATATACATCAGGGTCTCTGGTAAAAATAAAAATAAAAAATCAATTAAAACAAATTAAGAATGAACTAAGAATCAGTCTATCAAATGAAAAAGTAATTCACCTACCCGAATCAAACATGGACGAAATCCTCTATCATATTTTATCAGTGAAAATTGTGAATCAATATCTCACACGGTTTTATAACAAATCAGTTAAAGGATTTTCGTTACAACGTTAAAATGTACTTAAAGATTTAAAACCCAGTCCGTCCTTTATCCTTCAAAATCCCCGTCTAATACCTTCCGAGATCAAATTCACAATACTTACTTTTTAAATCAGTTAAAATTGTTTTGCTTTTTCAGTATCCCTTAGTGATCAGACACCCGCGTGTCAAAAAGGAAATTTAATTTTGATTGTACAAATTTGTTTAAATGATTTTCCGTGATTTGGACTTTCGTTTAAATTTCCGGATTCAGTCGAGTGTGACTTTGTGTAATTGTCGTCTGATCATTAAAGTCACGGATCAATGATTTTGTAATTAAAGGGATGACATTAATTTCGAAAGTGTTTGATTTCCTATTTTCAAGTTGAAACAAGAAATATTATTATGTAATTTTTAAATTATTTCCACATATTGTTACACCACAGAAAATAACAAATGACACAATACTACCTTGGTATATGAGAATATGAATATAAAATTAAATAAATAAAACCAGATCTTTACATCAGCACTGTGCTGTAGAATAAAAAAATTCAATGCAGCAAAGATGCCTTGCAACAAAGATGTGCTTTAAAACTACATTGTAACTTTGGAACTTCTGATAGTGGGTTAAGAGCTATGTAGCTCATGTTTGTTTTTGTATAGTTGTGCCGACCTTAAATAAAATTTACTTACTTACTTACTTACTAGGCCTCTGTATTCAGGTCTTGTTTCCATTAATCAGTAGGGCATCATAGTGTAGTAAACCTGCTGTAAGGAGTTTTCCTTTATATGCAGTGAGTTCATATATGTAGCATTTGCTCCATGTTGAAAGGACATGTCTCCTTGTGACTTTGGAATGAAATACTAGTATAGCAATAACTTTAAGGATTGTTCCTTTGCCTGGCATACAATTACAATCCCAATATTTTTATTGACCAATTCAGCAGACCTCAAGGAGCAAATAGGGCATAAGCATCAAGGAGTAAAGAACATGATGGATAGATATGATTTTGTTTGTGCATTTTTAATCAACATCCTGAATCCATTTAGTGTTGCTATTCTTTATGGGACAGGGAGTATATTCACATTAAAAGGTGGAAAGATTACAAACAAAACCAGAATATAATGTAAACAGTTTAAACTGGCTGTTACAGTAGTTCTGTTTTGTCTTCTGAGGATTCATCAGAGATGCTCTACCCCAAAAAGTGTAAAAGGCCCAAAAAGTACAGATATCGTTTTTTGATATTTATTTTCTTTCATGATTTACAAACATGTTTAACATGTTTATAATTTGTCAATAGAACACAAAAATTCTAAACCTAAAGTAATAAATAATAGGGTTGCATACACATTTACAGTTTACTTATTAGATCTCTTGTGCTCCTGTGGGTAACCCCACTAAGGTCTCAAGGTCACATTTAAAATGTTTAATATGTCACTTTTGGGGCATTACCCTGTATTTCTTGCTGAAGATGTGGTCATTTTCAGTAAATTTTCAAGGCAGCTTGTTCTATTTAAACCAATTTAAGATGAAATATTACTCCTTATGAAGCCTCCAGGTAGTGAGAGGTGTGTTGACCCTGAGAGAGCCTCATTTGTACCTCACCATATTATTAATTAGATAATGCATATCTGTCTAGTTTAAAGTAAAAACTTTCATAATTTTAAAACTGTGATTTCCAAAGTCTTTCAGCTGGTATTGTGGAGATGTAATTATATTTGAAATGTTTAATTAACTTTATTTTTGTCATGTATATCAATACAAATTGAATATTGACAGAAAAAAGAAAAATAAAGTTATAAACAAATAAAAAGCTTCGCCGAGCGCAGCATGATACGACCGCAACATGTTGAACCCTTTACATTTTAGGCCCAATATGGATAGTCTATTGCTCTGGACACATGCAGCCCATGGTGGACTGACAAAGGTTTTTGACACATGCTGCTCTGGTGGACTTTCGACCAAGGGGGTAAAAATGTAAATTTTCAATTTTGTATTCTACTCTTGCAAAAAAATTGTCAAAATCGGACAAGAATTAAAAAAAAAAATTCGGCCCCTTTTGGCCCCTTATTATGTAACAGGTGAAAAAGGGGTGGGGTTGCAAAAATAATTTCTCAAATTTGGATTCACTACTTGACAAAAATAAACTTGCAAAAAAAAATTTCAAAAACAAACCAGAAATAAAAAAGTTTTGATTACTGCCCCTTTTGGCCACTAATTACAAAACAAGTGAAAAAGGGGATGGTCACAAAAATTAATTCTCAAATTTGGATTCACTACCTGACAAGAATAAACTTGCAAAAAAATTTTTAAAATCGGACCACAAATAAAAGAGTTTTGATTTTGGCCCCATTTGGCCCCTAATTACGTAATAGGGGAAAAAGGGGGAGGTCACAAAAATTAATTCTTAATTGTGTAAATGAGCTGAACATTTAAGCAAGCAACAGCTTCTCTCTACCTGCTATAGTTTTCATTTCATAGGCCAAAAACATGAAAAAAACATTATTTTAGGGGCTGTAGCCCCTAAAAGGGGTCATCTGACAACTTCGACTGTATGGAGTTTTTTGTAGAGCTAAATGAGCTGAACAATTAAGCAAGCAACAGCTTTTTGCTATCTGCAATAATTTTCATACTATAGGGCAAAAACATGAAAAAATGCTATTTTTCACCTTTAAGGGGCCATAACCCCTATAAGGGGTCTTCTGACAACTTCGACCAAATGGAGACTTTTGTAGAACTTTTGATCCTGAAGCAGTAGGGTGGCATCAGATTTCACATATCCCTTATACTTTTTGAATTACAAGCCAAAAACAGTAGTCTGACCCCCCTGGTCTATTTTTAGCCACGGCGGCCATGTTTTTTGACGAATCAGAAATTGAAACATTACTATAGTGCAGGACACCCTAATGATCAATCTTACCAAGTTTCATTGAATTCTGTTCAGTAGTTTAAGAGGAGAAGATTTTGAAAAAGTTATTGTAAGAACAAACAAAAAAGTTACAATTTTGTCCCCTTTTGGCCCTTAATTTCCAAACGAAAAAAGGGGGGACTCCCAAAATCAATCCCATCCATCCTTTAATGGTAAGAAATATCATTGTCAAATTTCATTGCATTTGGATAACTAGAACTAAAGTTATCGTGTATACACTTAAGTTAATAGACGACGACAACGACAACGACGACGACAGCATCATACCATTATACGTC
Organism: Arcuatula senhousia; assembly: GCA_963971305.1. Lineage (NCBI taxonomy): Eukaryota > Metazoa > Mollusca > Bivalvia > Mytilida > Mytilidae > Arcuatula > Arcuatula senhousia. The sequence continues at coordinate 7,978,983 of OZ020317.1, read as the reverse complement.
CGCAAATTTTTTGCGGTCGTATAAAAACAAAACATTCACAAAATCATAAATAAGTCTATGAGCCCCCTGTCCTCAGTTCTAGTGACTGTTTAATAAAAGAACCAAGACTCTGAATTTGTCACTAAATGCTAGGGTTTAAATTGTTGTAAGGGTATTTTGTTACATATTTCATGTAATTGTATAATAGCACTAAATAATGATTTCATAGATTTCTATTTTAAAATTGAGAACAATCTTATGCAAAATGATATACATTTCTTTCCATGAGATTTTTAATATAAACACATAATATGATATTATAACAATACCTTAAGCTGAATCAAATTGCATTGTATCATGTTGGTTGGTAGCACTTAATTTCTTAAAATATGTATATATGTATAACATAACTATTGGTTTTTTTGCATACAGTACATTTTATATAATTAAAGGATTGCAACATTTCTTCCAATTCATGAAGTTTAGGACCCATTAGTATGCACACGTGTAAACAGAAACAGTCGGCTCTGTATACAAAGTAAGTGAAATTCCCAAGAAAATTGTCAACATTAAAATTCTATATAATCTTCAACTACAGCTATCAATATATTATGCATCAAATCGAAAAAGCTTCATAACTCATACAAAGATGGTCCCATTCAAAAATTTTATCCAAAAGGTACATTTTTTTACTGGTTAAAAAAATCAAACTTCAACGCTTGCAAATAGGTAAAAAGAAACAGTGATTCATATATAATGTCTTGGTAGCAAGTTATATATAACTTTGTGGAGGAGTTTTCACATTTGTTGTTTGGTGCAGAAATTTAACTTTTTCGCCAATATCTGTAAATCATAATTTTAACTTATTGAACTTGGAAAGACAAAACTTGAACATGGGCTTATAATAATGATACCAAGTGTTCGACTCTCAACTGTATCTTCCAACATATTTCATAAATACATATCAATTACAATAAAACAGTTTTATAAATAAATTAACACTATGATGTTGCGGCAGCCTCGGCCACCGGCTCGCTTTGTCCTGTTGCCGCCACAGTCGATTGTGACACATCGTTGCTCGACACACTACCACCTGCAGATCCAACATCATTTGGTAAAGTGGCAGCAGTTTGAGGGACTGCCGCTGTGGGGAGTGTAAAGTTTGAAGAAAAGTTGGGCAAGGCCGCAGGAGCCGGCATAGGGAACCCTGGAGGAAGGGATACACCACTTGCTGTAGAACCTGAAAGAATAGAAATTAAATCAAATTTTAAAATAAGGATGTGCACATCTACTGAGTTTATGTCATAAAATCGCTTTACAACATAACGTATTCTAAGAGGAAGCTACATGCAAAATATCAAGAGGCTGAACCACATGGTTTCCTGGAAAACTGTGTGGGAAAATTTTGTGACTTCACAGGACTTCACATTCTTCAACTTAAAAATTCAACAGCAAAAGCCAGAAGGGCCTGTACATTTTCCAAACCAGCAAAGCCTCAGAAAATTTTACAAGCCCTACAAAATAAATATGCTTCATTTCTAAAAATTTCACAAGCCAGGTGGGCAAATCAACAATACATACTTTACTTGCGTCAAAAGCCTTTAAACAGCCACAGGCGTCGGACTGATGGCCAATTTCAAAGACTGACTACAAATAAAGCCAAAGTGACTCCCCTATATGTTGCTTAAGTTGCATAGACAAAAAAAATCATAAAAGTTATCTTTAAACTTACCAGGTAATGTAGGAAATGATGATAGAGGGGGCAACTGCCCTGGTAACCCTGGGGGTAGGGATACGGGAGTGGTGAATGGGGGTAGTGGCACGTTCCGTAGGTTAGGCATCGTGGGAGGGGGTAGATCTGAAAAGTAAAAATAAGGAAAACATTAAAATAAAATCATGAATGTATTTTCAATCATTCTGTGATAATAAAATACAACTGATAGCCAAAGGGACATAACTCTAGAACAAATTGGAGATAAAAATTTATTTATAACTTTTTTTACAAGATATGAATGTACAAAAAGCATTAAAAGCAAAACAAAACGTATATTAGAGATTAACTTGCCTTAAGAAAAAGTGTTTCAAATACCTTAGTTTATTATGTAGGATATTGGTGTCTTTATCTTTCTTATAACTTGTGTTCAAATAGTGATAGCAAACAAGAGTTAACACTAAAGTATGTCTCGCCTGCCGGCACCATCAGAAACAATTATTCTTTCTTACTTCCACTATATTTTGAATTTACATGGATTTTCAGTTTCTGAGATCAAAAGATGTTTATAGAACTTAAACATTGCAAATATATGCAATAAAAATAATCAAAGTCACTCAACCGGAAAATCAAGGTCAAAAGATGGGGATGCAACTGTGCTAAGCTACTACTGGGGCATTTGTATACCAAGTTTCATCAACCTAGGACCTATAGTTCTTGAGATATGGAGGTGCTCACAAAACTTTTCCATTGCTATTATATGTATTGAAAATTGTCAAAGTCACTCAACCCAAAAATCAAGGTCAAGGTCAAAAGATGGGGATGCAACTGTGGTAAGCTACTACTGGGGCATATGCATACCAAGTTTCATCAACCTAGGACCTATAGTTCTTGAGATATGCAGGTGCTCGCAAAACTTTTCCTTTGCTATTATATGTATTGAAAATTGTCAAAGTCACTCAACCGGAAAATCAAGGTCAAGGACAAAAGATGGGGATGCAACTGAGCTAAGCTACTAATGGGGCATATGCATACCAAGTTTCATCAACCTAGGACCTTTAGTTCTTGAGAAATGGAGGTGCTCGCAAAACTTTTTCATTGCTATTATATGAATTGAAAATTGTCAAAGTCACTCAACTGGAAAATCAAGGTCAAGGTCAAAAGATGGGGATGCAACTGTGCTAAGCTACTACTGGGGCATATGCATACCAAGTTTCATCAACCTAGGACCTATAGTTCTTGAGATATGGAGGTGCTCATAAAACTTTTCCAAAAAGTTAACGCCGCCGTCGCCGGTAAAGTAACACCTATGTCCCGCTCTGCTTCGCAGGCGAGACAAAAATCATACAAGTTCTAAATTTATTTTAATAAATAAATAAATACATTAAAAATTTAAGATGAGATGACCTATACACAGGAAACAATAATTGGCCCTGTCAGCAAAAATCTAAGTTTTTACCAAAAATGTTATAACAGATTTGCATAAAATTTTCTTGCGAGTTCTGCATTTTGGCATTTCATTTAAATCAGTCCAAAAATAATATATTGTTTGTTTCCCCTCCTGAGACCTACCCAACAAATATTTATAATATTGGCCTCATTTTTCTCCCATTTTTTTACTCTTACACATATGTTTAAGAACTTTTTTTTTATATTATGCTTTCAAAGACACATATTCAACATAAGTTTTGTGATTCCGAAGGTTATTTTGATTTTACCAGATCGAAAGCTATTTTTAACAAAAGTTTGCAATAATTTCTTTGTAAATAATCTATTTTTTTTACCAGACCACGCCAATTTTTACTGGACATGTTTGACGGACCGACAGGCCTTCGGAATCACTGTAAGATGCATTTTACTTGAGTATACGGCTCCAGTTCATCCATCTTCGCTAGCCAAGGGTTATGATCCGCTATCTCTCATCTTCAATGAGAATCTGAAGATGAGAGATAGCCGATCATAACCCTTGGCTAGCGAAGAATTGAAGATGAGAGATAGCGGATCATAACCCTTGGCTAGCGCAGAATCTGAAGATGAGAGATAGCCGATCATAACCCTTGGCTAGCGAATATGCTGATAATCATCTTGTCATAAGATTTCATTATTTAGAAAACCTACTTGATGGAATGGCTGCCCCTCCTGCAGAAAAGTTGGGTAGCGGTTGTAACGGAACACCAGCTGCTGACGTAGATGTTATTCCTCCTTGTGGTAGAACAGGAATTGTTGGGGTACCTTAATTGATGAAATGAGATGTTAATATAACAGGAAGCATCAGTGACACTTAACATAATATAATTCGAGATTTAAGAAAACAAAATAATTCTAGAATTCAGACATGTCAGACGGAGCCTCGTTAGCAAATATCTGAGTAACTGTGATTTCATTATTTTTCCTAGGGTATCAATTTTTGTGGCTTTGATATTCCAGGAAAAGGAAATTTAACATTAAAATTATGCTGCACACTTCAGAAACACAAATTTAAGAATCCATGAACATAAAATTTTTCACCAAACCACAAAATTTGTACTTAAGAAATAAATGAATCCACAGTTTTTCAAAGGAATTTTTGAAATTTTAATGTGAAATTCCTCAAAAAGAACTTATATTAATAATGACTGTGTAAAATTCACAGAGAGGCCCTAATAGAATAAGGTAAATGTATTGGCAATGTGTTTTTTATTTCAACAATCATCCATAAATAGTAAGTATATGTCCTAGATTCATAGAATTGTGGTAAACATTATGGTACTGTAGGATAACGCCATATGTAAAATATCAGGTGAGGAAACTACAACTGAAATCTTTGTTCTGACCATAGGAACAAATGTTGAAAGGAACCAATGAACAATAATAAAACAGTATCCCCCCTCATCCTGTAAACAGGAATAAAATTGAGTTTAACAAAGACACTTTTCATTTTATGCTGGTTGGATGGTTGGTTGTACAACTTTTTAACTCTCTTTATAAAATTTCTAGAGTTATCTTTCTTTTATCAATAAAATTGTAAATTTTTAATGTGTTCTTGCTACCCCAGATATACATTTTTTGTAGGTTGATCAGGTAATTTGGGTTCTAGTTAGACAAATTTTGGTTTTCATTGTTCTTTTCTTGTCATACTTATATAATAAGTGGCATTTTTAATCTTTTAAATAAAGCGCCTCTGATAAGTCTTGAATATATGAAATGTATGACAGGTCTAGGTGTAGCGAGATTTATTGCCTTTAACTTAGTTGTAATTTTGATTCTGTACATTACCTGTGTTAATTGACATGTTGGCCAAGCCCGATGATAAATTGACATCTGATGAACTAGATAAATTAACCTGTAAAAAGTAACCTGGTATTAAGCAGCAAGTAACAATGGTAAGAGGTTGCTTAGCAACAGTGTTTCTTATGATGCAAAATTTTGCTTGTTTGACATTTTCTGTATTGATATTCAAATGACTGTGTAGGGGCAGATCCAAGGTTTTTAAGTTAGGGGGGGTGCAATTTTTTTTCATCTAGCTAAGCGCAGTTGTAAACAGGGTTGGCAAAGTATTGACCGCCTGGGTTTTCCCACCCGGGAAAACCCGGGTTTTCCCGGGCTGGGCAATACCCTAAAAATCATCAAAGTGGGCAATACTGGGTAATAAGAATTTATTCATGAAAAAAATACTATTTAATAATATATTATATGCTTCAAAATTTGTTCTCATCTACAAAATACATAAATTATTTGAATTTGACATTACTTTTCATGCATTACTTCAATAATTTGTATATTTGCACTACTTTTTTGCTATAATTTTTTTTCACTGTCATTACAATTTTGACAATCATGACAATACATGTTGTTTAATCTATGCTGATTATTTATGAAACCCCAGGCTATCAAACAATCAGAATTGTGAAACCATATACATGAAAAGATAAAATAAGGATTAGTAATCAAAACATCATAATTTTGTATAATTGTTAATAGGTAGGGCTTGTGTATTTATAAGAATGAGACATACATGCATGCATTAAACAAACAATGAACTTGTATAAGGCCATATCAGGTTAATTTATAGATCATTTTGCATTTCTATACATGTAAAATTATATCTTTTTAATTATACATGTATTTAAATCTTTCACTATCTAAATCTGTTTTTAATAGTGTTTTCGTTTAGTTTTTACTAAAAAGTGTACATACACATCTTAATACTGATTGTTATGTAGGTATTTGATGATATTTTAACAAGAAAAAACATATTACCCAGTAATGCCCAGTATTGCCCAATAAAACCCAGTAAAACCCGGGTTTTCCCAGTATTTCCCGCTGGGCTGGGAAATACTCTTAAAACCCGGGTTTTTGCCAACCCTGGTTGTAAACCAATACAGGTCTTAGTTGTTTTTTGTTGTTGTTCAAATAGACATTTTATTTTGTAGTAGAACATTTTTTCTAGATGTATTACAGGAGAATTAAAAATGGGTCAAAGACAGAAATGGCCTTATTTCGTTTAACAGGAAGTATGATCAACAACAGACCTGATATCAAATCCCACTTTATGGGAGCCCATGCCGATGCTGCATACCAAATATCAAGAGGCTGTGATTAGTAGTTGCTAAGAAAACTGTTATGAAAGTTTTTTCCCAGCCCGCCTGCCCGACATTCACCATTTTATACCTCAGATTTTCACTAGTGAAATCTGGCCAATAAGACCTGAATGATTAGAATTTTAAACTCTTATATTATACCTCAGCAAAACCATCAGCTGATTTCTGTGTATTGGGTACGACTGTGACTTCGTTGATCTGAGGTGGAGGTTGTCCTGTAGGAAACTGTCGCTTCGGTATCCGATGTAAATAACCATATCCAATACCACAACCCAAACTGAAATAAGGATAGAATTTAAATGCTTATTAGACAACTGGTGACAGGAAAATCATCAAACAATATCTTTTTTTATGGGCTGTTCCATTTAATTAAATCAACATGGAAAAGGGGGATAACTTTTTTCTATAACTTTTCTGTAAGTGGGGGGTTAAAATGCATATGTGATTATTATTTTTCCATATTGGTTGGAGGGTGACTTGACCAAACTACCATGTAAATCTTAATGGAAAAGCCATAAATTAACCACAGGAAATTTTCTGTATATGCAAATGTCACTTGTATATTTGAAACTTTTATCTTGTGTCGAGATTGATTACCTTAAAGATCAACTCTCTCTGTGGAGAGTTTCCCTAGGCTCTTATTCACTTTAAAGAGATATATCGAAGTCTAAATATCTAAATTATTTATTTCAAGTTTTCCACACTTAGGCATAGTCGTTTGTGAAAATTTAAAAAGATTTTTCACTACTTTTATATTGTATTTTCATGAAAAGTGCTTTCTCTTAATACCAAATTTCAGGGGAGTATAGTTATAACAAAAGATAGAACATTTTAAAGAAACAGGAAGTCCTAGTGAAAGGTATGAGTTTTGCTCACCTGCCCTCTCCTCCCCACGCCCCGTTGGGTGTGATGGTCACTTCTCTACAGGAGTCCGTCTCTGTATTGTATACATATAATCTCAATGGTTTGCCTTCATGGTTTTCTATCAGTGTAAATAAATCTTCTGTCTGAAAAAGACAAAAAAAAAAATATCACCTAAAATGTGTTGAAATATGAACAGAAATTTATCAGCAAGAAAAGAAAGCAATTGAAATCCAAAGACAGCCAATATAAAAAAAAAAATCTAGATTCTCATCCCCTCACGCCCTGAATATTTTTGGGTGCCTCAAAAAGTTTAATTTTGGAGTTTTTGGTTTTAAAAAAATATGGGAGAGAATCTAAGAGTTATTTTATCATGGCCTCAAGTCCTAAATATACATTGTAATAACATAGTACAAATATGCAGAATTGAGCTGCTTATGAGTAGAACGTTCAGTTAGTCATACTGAACCATCCTACCAAGTTTCAAATCATTCTCATGTACGATTTCTGAGAAAAGCTTGACAAAAGTGTAAAACTTAATGCCCTGACATGTCATTGCAGGGCCATAAAAAACCATTGAAAACACAGTTATGGTTTAGCTCATAAATATATTTTCATAAATAGGCAATACCTTTTGACATCAAAGACAAAATTTTATTAATAGGTAACAGGGAATAATAAAAACTTTCCCATATTTTTAGTATTTAATTACGGTAAATGTAATTAAGAATTCTGTTCACAAAAAAAACCCTTAATATTTCACCACTGTATATACATGTATGTAATTAATATGTGATAATCAAGTAAATGTGTCTCTTGTTTAAGGATTACATCTAATAAACAATATAAAATTTGTTAGGGAGCTGCTGTGTTTAACAAACAAGCAAAAGAAGTAAATTTTGGGGTCTACATTTTGAGAAAGTACAAAAACAAATGTATGCATTTGGCTTGTATAAGGATTAAAATGTAATATTAAATATCTTTGTCAGTAAGATATACGAAGCATATTTTAATTATTATCAAGTTTCCATCATAAATAGATGAGTGTTTTTGTTACCTGTCTCAATTCATTGTTAAAACACACTGGCAGAAACTGAAATGGGTAAATTTAATCTTTTTAAATCTATGTTGACATTTAGTTAAAGAAATCTACAATTTATTTTAGAATGATACTTATTCTTTAATAGGTGTGACTTCCTGCTAACTGAACTCTATGGTCAGAGGTAGGAAAAAATATTTTTTTTTAAGCTATATTATTTACCATATAGCGGGAAATTTTCAAGAGGTTCCAATTTTCGCTATATTTGCAACCATTACCCTATCATCATGATCATGAAATATACAACCCGCGTAAAATAGAATCAATATAAATTTGTATTTGGAATATTATTTAATCGCAAAAATAAATGTCCGCGTAAATAACAACTTAGTCATTTGGTATGAAATCGCGAAATTTGCACGCCGCGAAAATTTCCTGCTATACGGTATTATTTAAGCTCTCACAAGCCATGTGACAAGGGGAAGGGCTTTCTTAAATCTATCTTATAGTAACATGTCTTTGGATAAAATATAGATAAGATATTGTTTTACTTAAGCAAAACACTGGGGAAAACAATGACCCATTCCAATTCATACTAGCCTAAAATACATACCGCAACAAAAGGACTGTGCTATGAGCATAGAAAAATCAGTTTGTAGGCTGTGGTGAACATTAGGTAGAAATCAATAATCAATTAAGCAAGAGAATATTTAGGGCTGTTAAGGCTAATATTTGGTTCCATTGCGACCTAAAGACATTGGCTTGACTACATCATATGAAGCAATATTACATGCTACAGCAGGTGTTTCTGGCTTTTATACTATTTTAACATTTCAGGACTTAAACAATAGTTTTGTCAAAATTTATAAAGTAGTAAGAATGTTCATACTATTATATATTACCTCATGTAACACAGAGTCTGCTCCAATTATATAATCTGTGTGAGATTTAAGACCAGCAAGATCTGCAGGAGAATTAGGGTTCACTTCCTGTAAATGAGAAAAATACAAAATACTGTAGAAGCAGAAATATTCAAGGGGGATTTAATTTCATTTATTTCATTGGTAAGAAAAATCCACGAATTTAAATCCCCATGAATTTAAATTTTTTATTTGATGAGTGTACTTCAAAATTTAAAATCCAAGAAAATTTGTCCCCTCTAATTCAGTTTTGAGTTCTTAACTACAAAATCTATCCACACAAAAATAAATATACAGTATTAATTAATTGACCTGCTTCCTTTTCTTACAAAATTGTTATGTCAAGATAAGTTTTGATTTATAGCAACTCTTATTTTTATCTAGGGTCGATTGAGGACAAGCAGCTACCACGAGACGAAAGACGAGTTTAAAGCTAGTTTACGTAAGCTGTGCTGCATACACATACTCCACATCTCGTTATCTTTTATATTGTATGTTATATTTTGCTTTGTCTAGGATTATGAATAGGCAAAGGGTTGGCCTAGGGTTAAAATATAGATTAATACGCAATTTTCGAGTTCATTGCTTTTCAGGAAAAATCCCTAAATTAGATAGAATTTATCACGTGACTTTACCAGTTTTTGAAGCAAACTGGTTTGCTGCCTCATAAGCTTACGCAAAAGCGTCTGTGGAATTATGAGAACAATAATATTTCTGTAAACGGTAAATACTTCAATAAATTGGACAAGTTTTCTTAACTGTGTAGAAAAAATCTAAAATCTCAGATTCCATCATTAATAAATAACAATATTTTTATCCTTTGCTCATTCATGCACCGGAAGTTGACATGCTTTTAAAAAATTCTAATAAAAGAATCGCCCCCGGGAAAACTACCGTATTTTGCCGTGTATAGTGCGCATTTATGGACAATGCGCACCCCCTTTTCATGATGAAAATCTGGGGAAAAAACGAAGTTTTGTGTAAAATCAGCGATCTTTTTTTATGACAGAGAACCTTGAAAATTTTTCTCTTTTTTTTCAGGTAGAAAGACTACAGATGAAGATTTTTTAATGAAAATAAAATTGTTTTGTAATTATTTGTGAAAATAAAAATAAACTGTTATATTATTTGTGTATTTTATTATGACAGCAAGATCGTAAATCCCGGTAATGGTCCCCCTTTTCAATTAACAACCAACAAGTGTTAACCCAAGCTCACATCTTTTGATGAAAACAATAAAGGTGTCAAAACAGTAATGATCAACAAATTACTATTCAAACAATCCTGATGTATTACAGCTGAATGGCTTTAATTGTTTATTGTCCAAGCCAGTTTGACAAAATATCGAAGTTTTGTGCAAATTGGCATGAGTTCAAGCAATTACAAATAATTACCAGTAAATCTAAATTATCTCCAGCTTGGGATGAGTATTCATTCACAAAACAATAAAAAAATGGTTATATCTTACTCAAGTTGCTCAAATAATTACATGAAAGAAAATACACAATCATGTAAACAAACCATTCTATTTTTAGAATTATTTAAATGAGGTAACTGAGGGGAATACACAATATTGATTCAGAAAGGAAACAAGTAAAGGGAGAATGAATAAATAAATTAGAATCATATTTTATTATTCTTATTTTGAGTAAAGAAATAGGACAAAAGTATTCTTTTAAGAACACAAATATTTTTACCAACTTGTTTCAAAATGGTGTTCCGAAGTCAACGGAGGAATTTACCCACTACAACAACAAAAACAATGGCGGTCGATATGAAAATGAAATTAATAAACAAACACATGAAGACACTGGAATTAAGTTTTTATTCGATAAAAGCATGATAAAATTTATTAAGAGATACTAATAATGAACAGGATTCAATAGAAACAATGTGAGTTATGATTATTGTGTTCAATCATGGATAAAGTCTGACAAACATCGATCTTTTGCCATTGCCGATGTTCATGAAAATGTATGAAAATCTCGTATCGGGATGTATTGTGCGCACCCCTATGTTAGAATCAGGATTTTATTGTAAAAAACTGCGCACTATACACAGCAAAATACGGTAGCCATTCCGTCCTATCTTGGAAATGGCGTATACGGCCACATGTCCTAAGCCAGGGATTTTTGTCAAAGTTAAATTTGTACTTGTCTAATTATATGTTCATTGTCCAGACAGTTGCTCTTTAAATGTTTGGCATTATTTTTATAAGTACTTACTAAAACATGCCAGACATTTTCATTTGCACCTTCAAATGAACAGAATCTGAAAAGACATGAACAAAATACAAATTTATGTCATATTACATATTATATAAAGTTTTATTTGTCTTGAAATTGGCACCATGTTATTAAATTCAATTTTGTCTCAAAAATATTTTCTGTTTTACAATGCATGAGGACAATGCTAATTATAAATTTCAGTGTACAAAGGGGAATAACTCTAGTTATATCTGTTCTTACAAATTCAAAACACATGAAATTCTGACAGTCATCACAGAAGAAGTTTCTGCCTATTCCTGGCCAGATACAACAAAAAGGTTTAGCTGGACAAAAGAAATTTTGCAGAGATATTTTCTGTTTTCTATTTCTTTTTATTTTGTCTTACTGAATGAAAATTTGCCTGTCTGCAAGATTTGCTGAAGTCATGGATATTAAATTTGTTATGAATATTTTTGGATTTTATTGAATTGCTGCCATTGAAACAGAAGAACTTGAAATTAGCAATACCTGATACTGACCCCCAGGAGCCCTTCGCCATCCCAATTATGACTGGGTATGATTGTAGCCTCTCTCACAGACTGAGTTTTAGTTAACAATACCTGATACTGACTCCCAGCAGCCCTTCACCACCCCAATTATGACTGGGTATAATTGTCGCCTCTCTCACTGACTGAGTTTTAGTTAACAATACCTGATACTGACTCCCAGCAGCCCTTCACCACCCCAATTATGACTGGGTATAATTGTCGCCTCTCTCACTGACTGAGTTTTAGTTAACAATACCTGATACTGACTCCCAGCAGCCCTTCACCACCCTAATTATGACTGGGTATAATTGTCGCCTCTCTCACTGACTGAGTTTTAGTTAACAATACCTGATACTGACTCCAAGCAGCCCTTCACCACCCCAATTATGACTGGGTATGATTGTCGCCTCTCTCACAGACTGAGTTTTACTGCTGTAAACCACCATCTTCACGGGTTTCTCAATATTTGCTCTTAACAGACTTTTTAAGGTGTCATCATCCTGGTTCTGTAATGAATAAAGGATAAAAAAATGCTATAAGTAGAAATGACTACTGTAGTTTCATTATTACTCGTGGGGTATCAATTTTCGTGGTTTTTGTGGGTGGCCTTGATCCACGATATTCGATACCCTACAAAATGGAAATTTAACATTGATCTGTATGCTGCATACTTCAGAGTTCAGAACCACGAATATAAGAATCAATGAACCTATTAATTTTCACCAAACCACGAAAATTGATACCCACGAAAATAAATGAATCCACAGTATTTGTCATTAATCAAGAAAGGCAAGACACAAACCTGAATGTTTTGTCACAATATGGCACCTAATGTTGATTATCAAATACTAGACTTCTGACAAAGTTAGAAATGGCCATGTCGGCAAAAACCCAAGATTTTTCCAAAAAATATTTGTATATTAACGTGAAAATTTATAGGGGAAGCATCAAATGGTACTTTATCACCGTACAATTTCACATATATACCCCTTATAGTTTTGGAGTAATATATCAATATAGACAAGGCCTTTGAACAGAGGAAACAGTGACCACAAGTCGTATGTAAATTTCAAATATACATGTACGCCAGGTCATCTCCACAATTACTCTTACCCTAAAACCAGTGACATAATATTTTTTGTGCATACAACAAATCCCCATCAAAATGGCAGACATTTTGTATTGCACTTAAGGTCCATAGAAACACAAAATGACGTATAAGAATGGAAATAATTTTTGAACACCCTTGGTTTTTAGTCCACTTCAAGGTCAATGTGAGTATCCACATTACATGGGTTCAAATTATCATTTGTGAACATAAGGTCAAGGACTAGTTCAAGGTGAAAAGTCAACCAGATGTTATTAAAGTGTCCTCAAATTTCAAAGGCCCAAAGTCAAAAAATGTAGTCCCAGACCCTGACTAATAATACTAATTTGAACCCCTGGTATTTCTTGTTCTTTCTTACCAATCTTGTGTTTCCAATGGCAACAATGAAATCAAAGAAAGCCTCTAATCCTGCCCTATGTCCTGGTGAGCCTGGCTGTACCTGAAATTACAGAAGGAATATGGGATAAAGAAAGCCTCTAATCCTGCCCTATGGCCTGGTGAGCCTGGTTGTACCTGAAATTACAGAAGGAATATGAGATCAAGAAAGCCTTTAATCCTGCCCTATGCGCTGGTGATTATAATTTTAATTCAATTCATATCATAATTGTATAAAAAAAAATATTTATTTTCCCTTGTACATGTTCATGTATAATATGAGAAAGACATTGCCTTAAAAGCTCGCGTAGATACAAAATTATAATCAATTCCATTGATAATTTCGAATAATGCCTGGGACGAGATAATTTGGGACGATGTATTACTATTTCCCGCAATTTTTCAGCACGCGCAGACATTTTCGAAAACTTCCGAAAATCGAATGTTTCCGGTGAGAACGATTTTTCTTCCATAGTATTTTGAGTCTCGTGCAATTTGGCATACTTTCTACATTAGAGAGCTCGCTTCGCTCGCATAATATTTATAATATAGATACGTTTAAATTTTGCAGCCAAAATTACTGTTACAGACAATTTTATTTCAAACTGTAAAATTTGCATGTTTGACCTTATTAAGCATATTTTTTTCATGTTTACCATGAAAAATTCGTCAAAAACATAGTAGTAAACTGGTATGTCACTGATGTACAGAGTCTGCCAATTTGCATGAGACCAAAAATACTATATTTAAAAAATAATTCTTCTCTGTTTGGATTTCAGAAATTTTCAAAAAGTCTGCAGATGCACTAGTCCCGATAATTATGACATCTTTCTGGGGTTTTTGTCATTTGGACTTTTTTTAGATCCCAAGAGACTGCCAAACGTCAAAAATAAAAAAAGGCTTCAAAGACAGCATAATAGGGATGTTCGCCGTGGCATCATTGCTTACCTGTGGAATATTTTTGGAGGGCAAAAAGACAATAAAACTGTGTAGGAAAACGTCTTTAAATTGTCACAACTTTTTTGTTTTTCAAGATAATTGAAAAATTCTTTTGGTTCTACAATTTTTAGAAAAAGATCGTTTCTGTAGTGCATTTAAAATATAAATATTCAGTGGTTCTAAAGATAAAAAATTTGGTTAATTTGAAATTTTCAATAAAAATCTACTTGATTCAGAATCAATTTTGCAGAAAATTTATTTTTCAAGTCCTATTTTCAAAATTAATTATGGTAAATATGAATAATTTTTTTTTCAAGAACCGTTTATAGAACCATTCTATCTTATTAATTAAAAAAGTTATGAGGATTTGAAATTTGGGGGAATTATCCTGTCAATCGATGTTTGTTTATTGCACTGTTTATTGCCATCCAATTTGACACTTAACATGCTTAATGAGATGCAAATTAGTGAATATGACATCACTAATGTCAATGAGCTTGGCGAACACTCCTATTATTTGGACAAAATGTACAGATGCACAGAAAAATGGCAGGAAATACAATCACATCCTCTCACCCCATCAACACATGGAATTGATTTTAATTTGTTATCTTCGCGAGTTTAAAGAGCATAACCATTTCATATAATGCGAGCTCTTTATACGCTCCCAAAGGGAGCGATAATGGTAGAAATGTCAATATTTTAGTTGTACTATGAGCTGAATTTTCCTTCAACGTTCGGTATAGTACGCGCTTGTTTTCCCGAACTTTCGGTGTCTTTTTAAGTTTTTATCTTTGAAAATTTTAGACGTCATTAAACACTCACATAACCCACAAGAAAAGCTAGTTTGTTTTTATTTTCCAACCAAAAAATTTAATTAATTGAAACCTCGGGAGCGTAACAGGTTTTACCTGCCTCATATTAGTTTAATGGTAGAGTCATAAGCTTTTAAGCCAATGCTTTTCTCATATGAGTAGCAACTGATGTGAGAAATCTGAAGCTCAAGACTACCAATTTAAACATTGCAAATATTAATATTTATTTCTTTTTTGGCGTTATATGATTTAGACACTGACCATTTGATTTTCTGGGGGAGGCCTGGAATTTTCACCCAAGCTGGGAAATATTTTTCGACCGCTGCGTGGGCCAGATTATTTTTTTCGCCCTATAGGCCAGACTATTTTTTGGCCAAAAATCAGAGCCAGAATATTTTTTTTTAACCCCCCCTCCAGAAAATCAAATGGTCAATGCCTTACAGTATTTTTTTTTTTTTTTTACAAAAATTTGGTAATTATTTTGCACGGTGACATTTGTGTCTTGTTTTATGTTAGTTTTTACGAAAATATGAAAATGACATTCGTTTGTTTGGGATACCCTCAAAACGTGGTATCCTTCTGTGCCTCCCCCGGGAATTTCTGTGCTAAATGTTCCTCCCATGACTTCAAGTATCAAAACAAAAGCCGGTTTACGTTGTAAACAAAATGGCTTCGACGTGGCACGCGCTGAATTGTGGGAAGCATTGACTTCCGATGGTTTAACTAGTACCTTGAAGACTTTATCCGTAACAGTCGATCAAAGTAACAAAAAAAAAAAAATGAAATCAAAATTAAACAAACCCACAAGTATAATCATTTGACATATATTTTGTTCATACATTTGAAATATGCCCAAATTAAGCAAGCAGATATGCTGTTCTCTATCTACCTACATGGGGTGGTAAAGGGGGGTGGTAAAGGGGGGGGGGGGTACATGCACGGATGAACGACCAAATAAAAATGATAATCACGATGAACGACCAATAAAAAAATGATAATCACGATGAACGAAAAATAAAATAGAGAATCACGATGCACGATGAACCTCCATGCACGGCTGAACGGGAATTAAAAATTGCTCAACACGATGCACGAAAAAAACCCTTTACCACCCACGTAAAGGGGGGGGGGGGGCATGCACGGATGAACGACCAATAAAAATGATAATAACGATGAACGGCCAATAAAAAAATGATAATCACGATGAACGAAAAATAAAATATAGAAACACGATGAACCTCCATGCACGGCTGAACGGGAAATAAAAATTACCCAACACGATGCACCAAAAAAACCCTTTACCACCCACCTACATGTATCTCCAAATTTCTGAACTCAGTCATTTGGTTGATTGATAGTGCAAGTTGGTGATGACTTATTTTATAAAATACTATGTTACTATTTATCTTGCTTTGGTATAATGATTGCCATTGGAGATGTTCTATCATGTCTGAAACTGAGCTGGTGTTATGAAATCTGTTACACGTAAACCTTGCCGCTCGTAGTTGAACCATTTCAATTTGATTTATTTGTTTTCTATTATTTGGGTCCCATACACTTGAGCTATATTCAAGTATTGGTCTAACCAAGGACAAATATGCTCACTCTTAAATTTTTCTTGGTGGCATACTTTCAAGTTCCCTTTTAAAACTTGCATTTGCTGTAATATTATCTATGTGTTCATTCCATTTAAGGTCTTACTGTATAGTACTGCCTAGATATTTTGTGGATGTTTCAGTTTTACGTGTATGGCCGTGAAGGATGTAGTTGTGTGTGACTGGTGTCCTTTTTGATTTTGATTGTAAGACCCGAGTGACTGTTATGAGCATGTTTGACACTGCAAGACCCAAGTGACTGTAATGAGCCTGTTTGACACTGTTGCTAGACCCGAGTGACTGTTATGAGTCTGTTTGGCACTGCTAGACCTTAGTGACTGTAACAGCCTGTTTGACACTGCTAGACCTAAGTGACTGTTATGAGCCTGTTTGACACTGCTAGACCTAAGTGACTGTAATGAGCCTGTTTGACACTGCTAGACGTAAGTGACTGTTATGAGTCTGTTTGACACTGCTAGACCTAAGTGACTGTAATGAGCCTGTTTGACACTGCTAGACCTAAGTGACTGTAATGAGCCTGTTTGACACTGTTGCTAAACCTAATTGACTGTAATGAGCCTTTTTGACACTGTTGCTAGACCCGAGTGACTGTTATGAGCCTGTTTGACACTGCTAGACCTAAGTGACTGTAATGAGCCTGTTTGACACTGCTAGACCTAAGTGACTGTAATGAGCCTGTTTGACACTGTTGCTAGACCTAAGTGACTGTTATGAGCCTGTTTGACACTGTTGCTAGACCAAAGTGACTGTTATGAGCCTGTTTGACACTGTTGCTAGACCTAAGTGAATGTAATGACCCTGTTTGACACTGTTGCTAGACCTAAGTGACTGTAATGATCCTGTTTGACACTGCTAGACCTAAGTGACTTTTATGAGCCTGTTTGACACTGCTAGACCTAAGTGACTATTATGAGCCTGTTTGACACTGTTACTAGACTTCAGTGACTGTTATGAGCCGAGTGAATGTTATGAGCCTGTTTGACACTGCTAGACCTAAGTGACTGTAATGAGCCTGTTTGACACTGCTAGACCCAAGTGACTGTTATGAACCTGTTTGACACTGCTAGACGTAAGTGACTGTAATGAGCCTGTTTGACACTGTTGCTAGACCTAAGTGACTGTAATGAGCCTGTTTGACACTGTTGCTAGACCTAAGTGACTGTAATGAGCCTGTTTGACACTGCTAGACGTAAGTGACTGTTATGAGCCTGTTCGACACTGTTGCTAGACCTAAGTGACTGTAATGAGCCTGTTTGACACTGTTGCTAGACCTCAGTGACTGTAATGAGCCTGTTTGACACTGTTGCTAGACCTAAGTGACTGTAATGAGCCTGTTTGACACTGCTAGACGTAAGTGACTGTTATGAGCCTGTTTGACGCTGCTAGACCTAAGTGACTTTTATGAGTCTGTTCGACACTGTTGCTAGACCTAAGTGACTGTTATGAGCCGAGTGACTATTTTGAACCTGTTTGACACTGCTAGAGCTAAGTGACTTTTATGAGCCTGTTCGACACTGTTACTAGACCTCAGTGACTGTTATGACCCGAGTGAATGTTATGAGCCTGTTTAACACTGCTAGACCTAAGTGACTGTAATGAGACTGTTTGACACTGCTAGACCTAAGTGAGTTATGAGCCTGTTTGACACTGTTGCTAGACCTAAGTGACTGTTATGTGCCTGTTTGACACTGTTGCTAGACCTAAGTGACTGTAATGAGCCTGTTTGACACTGCTAGACCTAAGTGACTGTAATGAGCCTGTTTGACACTGCTAGACCTAAGTGACTGTAATGAGCCTGTTTGACACTGTTGCTAGACCTAAGTGACTGTAATGAGCCTGTTTGACACTGTTGCTAGACCTAAGTGACTGTTATGTGCCTGTTTGACACTGTTGCTAGACCTAAGTGAATGTTATGAGCCTGTTTGACACTGTTGCTAGACCTAAGTGTAATGAGCCTGTTTGACACTGTTGCTAGACCTAAGTGACTATTATGAGCCTGTTTGACGCTGTTGCTGCACCCGAATGACTGTTTTGGGCCTGTTTGACACTGTTGCTAGACCTAAGCCAAAACTTTTGACCTGTCACAATTGTTCCATTTGTACTTACCCAGGTACAAACAGACACTTTCCCACAGCATTCAATGTATTTTCAACTTCAAATTTATCAAAACGGGTGCAATTGTTTTGCATGAAAGTTCTTTTTTGATTTAGTAACAAATCGTTAATTTGCAAAAAAAATATGGTGCACTCGGTTAGTCTTTGGCTTTTTCTTGATAGGAACTATTGGGAGCAATCGTAAAACAAAAACAATGACATTTAAATCATTATTAGAATTTCCCGTACTATTACGATATTCCCGTATAATACTATTAATTATCAAAGAGAGATAACTAAGGCACGGACCATTTGATTTTCTGGGGGGGGGGGGGGGCTGGGATTTTTTTTGAAAAAAAATTCCCGGCCCTAATTTTTGTAAAAAAAAAATAATCTGGCCAACACCTAGGTTAAAAAAAAATAATCTGGTTTCAATCTTTCCAACAAAAATTCCTTGCTTAATATTTGTGTGACAGACGGTAAAAATTTCCCGGCTCAAGGTAAAATCCCAGCCCCCCCAGAAAATCAAATGCTCAGTGCCTAATGTAGAATAGATATAAAAAAAATCATGAATATCTTGAAAAATTGAACGGTGTCCACAGGCTATATTGTTTCAAACAATTTTGAAAAGCGTTAGAAAGGGACTTATATTCACAATCGTGTAGTTATCTTTTACAAAAAAATAAATAAAAAGATACGGGATTTATATTCACAACCGTGTTACATAAAAATACGAAAAATCATTAACATGTGTAAAATAAGAAAATATACATCCACCTCATACCACAGTTAGCTCCCTTTAATTTTTTCGTTGTCCAATAATATAGTCCTTATAGAAACAATGCATTACTTGTACATTATATTATAATTTTCAATTTGATTATTAAAAATAATGGGAGAATATCTATTGAAACAAAATTAGAGATGAAACATTAAAGACATTTGTTAAGCTTTGATTTCATTAAGTTGTGATTTGGTTAAGTACTACGAGTTCATAGTTCAGCTTCAGATCGCTCTGTGTGAAATTGATTATGAGACTGACGCGCTACCTACTGCGCTACCGAGGCCACGATTATAGGACATTTAATATAATACTTAAAGTTAGGTACATTTTGTAAAACAAGTCTATCTATATAGAACCAGATTTCACCTTCAACATGTAAAACATATGTTCATTAAAGGAAATGTCATGTTTTAAAAGTTCTTAAACATGCCTCCTTTTCCATCATTCTCTTAATGCAACAGTTTAGTCAAAACGTGCCCCCTTTTTATCATGCGATTTATCGCTATTGATAGCAGTAAAAACGGGAGTATACTAAACTTATTCCCTGAAAAATGCTTTGAAAAAGCTTTTGGTAATGTAAAAGCAGCCTGAATTATGAATAATTGCATGTTTTATGAGCAAAAATAACGTGCCCCGGGTGAGGATCGAACTCACGACCTTCAGATCGCTCTGTGTGAAATTGATTATGAGACTGACGCGCTACCTACTGCGCTACCGAGGCCACGATTATAGGACATTTAATATAATACTTAAAGTTAGGTACATTTTGTAAAACAAGTCTATCTATATAGAACCAGATTTCACCTTCAACATGTAAAACATATGTTCATTAAAGGAAATGTCATGTTTTAAAAGTTCTTAAACATGCCCCCTTTTCCATCATTCTCTTAATGCAACAGTTTAGTCAAAACGTGCCCCCTTTTTATCATGCGATTTATCGCTATTGATAGCAGTAAAAACGGGAGTATACTAAACTTATTCCCTGAAAAATGCTTTGAAAAAGCTTTTGGTAATGTAAAAGCAGCCTGAATTATGAATAATTGCATGTTTTATGAGCAAAAATAACGTGCCCCGGGTGAGGATCGAACTCACGACCTTCAGATCGCTCTGTGTGAAATTGATTATGAGACTGACGCGCTACCTACTGCGCTACCGAGGCCACGATTATAGGACATTTAATATAATACTTAAAGTTAGGTACATTTTGTAAAACAAGTCTATCTATATAGAACCAGATTTCACCTTCAACATGTAAAACATATGTTCATTAAAGGAAATGTCATGTTTTAAAAGTTCTTAAACATGCCTCCTTTTCCATCATTCTCTTAATGCAACAGTTTAGTCAAAACGTGCCCCCTTTTTATCATGCGATTTATCGCTATTGATAGCAGTAAAAACGGGAGTATACTAAACTTATTCCCTGAAAAATGCTTTGAAAAAGCTTTTGGTAATGTAAAAGCAGCCTGAATTATGAATAATTGCATGTTTTATGAGCAAAAATAACGTGCCCCGGGTGAGGATCGAACTCACGACCTTCAGATCGCTCTGTGTGAAATTGATTATGAGACTGACGCGCTACCTACTGCGCTACCGAGGCCACGATTATAGGACATTTAATATAATACTTAAAGTTAGGTACATTTTGTAAAACAAGTCTATCTATATAGAACCAGATTTCACCTTCAACATGTAAAACATATGTTCATTAAAGGAAATGTCATGTTTTAAAAGTTCTTAAACATGCCTCCTTTTCCATCATTCTCTTAATGCAACAGTTTAGTCAAAACGTGCCCCCTTTTTATCATGCGATTTATCGCTATTGATAGCAGTAAAAACGGGAGTATACTAAACTTATTCCCTGAAAAATGCTTTGAAAAAGCTTTTGGTAATGTAAAAGCAGCCTGAATTATGAATAATTGCATGTTTTATGAGCAAAAATAACGTGCCCCGGGTGAGGATCGAACTCACGACCTTCAGATCGCTCTGTGTGAAATTGATTATGAGACTGACGCGCTACCTACTGCGCTACCGAGGCCACGATTATAGGACATTTAATATAATACTTAAAGTTAGGTACATTTTGTAAAACAAGTCTATCTATATAGAACCAGATTTCACCTTCAACATGTAAAACATATGTTCATTAAAGGAAATGTCATGTTTTAAAAGTTCTTAAACATGCCTCCTTTTCCATCATTCTCTTAATGCAACAGTTTAGTCAAAACGTGCCCCCTTTTTATCATGCGATTTATCGCTATTGATAGCAGTAAAAACGGGAGTATACTAAACTTATTCCCTGAAAAATGCTTTGAAAAAGCTTTTGGTAATGTAAAAGCAGCCTGAATTATGAATAATTGCATGTTTTATGAGCAAAAATAACGTGCCCCGGGTGAGGATCGAACTCACGACCTTCAGATCGCTCTGTGTGAAATTGATTATGAGACTGACGCGCTACCTACTGCGCTACCGAGGCCACGATTATAGGACATTTAATATAATACTTAAAGTAAGGTACATTTTGTAAAACAAGTCTATCTATATAGAACCAGATTTCACCTTCAACATGTAAAACATATGTTCATTAAAGGAAATGTCATGTTTTAAAAGTTCTTAAACATGCCCCCTTTTCCATCATTCTCTTAATGCAACAGTTTAGTCAAAACGTGCCCCCTTTTTATCATGCGATTTATCGCTATTGATAGCAGTAAAAACGGGAGTATACTAAACTTATTCCCTGAAAAATGCTTTGAAAAAGCTTTTGGTAATGTAAAAGCAGCCTGAATTATGAATAATTGCATGTTTTATGAGCAAAAATAACGTGCCCCGGGTGAGGATCGAACTCACGACCTTCAGATCGCTCTGTGTGAAATTGATTATGAGACTGACGCGCTACCTACTGCGCTACCGAGGCCACGATTATAGGACATTTAATATAATACTTAAAGTTAGGTACATTTTGTAAAACAAGTCTATCTATATAGAACCAGATTTCACCTTCAACATGTAAAACATATGTTCATTAAAGGAAATGTCATGTTTTAAAAGTTCTTAAACATGCCTCCTTTTCCATCATTCTCTTAATGCAACAGTTTAGTCAAAACGTGCCCCCTTTTTATCATGCGATTTATCGCTATTGATAGCAGTAAAAACGGGAGTATACTAAACTTATTCCCTGAAAAATGCTTTGAAAAAGCTTTTGGTAATGTAAAAGCAGCCTGAATTATGAATAATTGCATGTTTTATGAGCAAAAATAACGTGCCCCGGGTGAGGATCGAACTCACGACCTTCAGATCGCTCTGTGTGAAATTGATTATGAGACTGACGCGCTACCTACTGCGCTACCGAGGCCACGATTATAGGACATTTAATATAATACTTAAAGTTAGGTACATTTTGTAAAACAAGTCTATCTATATAGAACCAGATTTCACCTTCAACATGTAAAACATATGTTCATTAAAGGAAATGTCATGTTTTAAAAGTTCTTAAACATGCCCCCTTTTCCATCATTCTCTTAATGCAACAGTTTAGTCAAAACGTGCCCCCTTTTTATCATGCGATTTATCGCTATTGATAGCAGTAAAAACGGGAGTATACTAAACTTATTCCCTGAAAAATGCTTTGAAAAAGCTTTTGGTAATGTAAAAGCAGCCTGAATTATGAATAATTGCATGTTTTATGAGCAAAAATAACGTGCCCCGGGTGAGGATCGAACTCACGACCTTCAGATCGCTCTGTGTGAAATTGATTATGAGACTGACGCGCTACCTACTGCGCTACCGAGGCCACGATTATAGGACATTTAATATAATACTTAAAGTTAGGTACATTTTGTAAAACAAGTCTATCTATATAGAACCAGATTTCACCTTCAACATGTAAAACATATGTTCATTAAAGGAAATGTCATGTTTTAAAAGTTCTTAAACATGCCTCCTTTTCCATCATTCTCTTAATGCAACAGTTTAGTCAAAACGTGCCCCCTTTTTATCATGCGATTTATCGCTATTGATAGCAGTAAAAACGGGAGTATACTAAACTTATTCCCTGAAAAATGCTTTGAAAAAGCTTTTGGTAATGTAAAAGCAGCCTGAATTATGAATAATTGCATGTTTTATGAGCAAAAATAACGTGCCCCGGGTGAGGATCGAACTCACGACCTTCAGATCGCTCTGTGTGAAATTGATTATGAGACTGACGCGCTACCTACTGCGCTACCGAGGCCACGATTATAGGACATTTAATATAATACTTAAAGTTAGGTACATTTTGTAAAACAAGTCTATCTATATAGAACCAGATTTCACCTTCAACATGTAAAACATATGTTCATTAAAGGAAATGTCATGTTTTAAAAGTTCTTAAACATGCCTCCTTTTCCATCATTCTCTTAATGCAACAGTTTAGTCAAAACGTGCCCCCTTTTTATCATGCGATTTATCGCTATTGATAGCAGTAAAAACGGGAGTATACTAAACTTATTCCCTGAAAAATGCTTTGAAAAAGCTTTTGGTAATGTAAAAGCAGCCTGAATTATGAATAATTGCATGTTTTATGAGCAAAAATAACGTGCCCCGGGTGAGGATCGAACTCACGACCTTCAGATCGCTCTGTGTGAAATTGATTATGAGACTGACGCGCTACCTACTGCGCTACCGAGGCCACGATTATAGGACATTTAATATAATACTTAAAGTTAGGTACATTTTGTAAAACAAGTCTATCTATATAGAACCAGATTTCACCTTCAACATGTAAAACATATGTTCATTAAAGGAAATGTCATGTTTTAAAAGTTCTTAAACATGCCCCCTTTTCCATCATTCTCTTAATGCAACAGTTTAGTCAAAACGTGCCCCCTTTTTATCATGCGATTTATCGCTATTGATAGCAGTAAAAACGGGAGTATACTAAACTTATTCCCTGAAAAATGCTTTGAAAAAGCTTTTGGTAATGTAAAAGCAGCCTGAATTATGAATAATTGCATGTTTTATGAGCAAAAATAACGTGCCCCGGGTGAGGATCGAACTCACGACCTTCAGATCGCTCTGTGTGAAATTGATTATGAGACTGACGCGCTACCTACTGCGCTACCGAGGCCACGATTATAGGACATTTAATATAATACTTAAAGTTAGGTACATTTTGTAAAACAAGTCTATCTATATAGAACCAGATTTCACCTTCAACATGTAAAACATATGTTCATTAAAGGAAATGTCATGTTTTAAAAGTTCTTAAACATGCCTCCTTTTCCATCATTCTCTTAATGCAACAGTTTAGTCAAAACGTGCCCCCTTTTTATCATGCGATTTATCGCTATTGATAGCAGTAAAAACGGGAGTATACTAAACTTATTCCCTGAAAAATGCTTTGAAAAAGCTTTTGGTAATGTAAAAGCAGCCTGAATTATGAATAATTGCATGTTTTATGAGCAAAAATAACGTGCCCCGGGTGAGGATCGAACTCACGACCTTCAGATCGCTCTGTGTGAAATTGATTATGAGACTGACGCGCTACCTACTGCGCTACCGAGGCCACGATTATAGGACATTTAATATAATACTTAAAGTTAGGTACATTTTGTAAAACAAGTCTATCTATATAGAACCAGATTTCACCTTCAACATGTAAAACATATGTTCATTAAAGGAAATGTCATGTTTTAAAAGTTCTTAAACATGCCCCCTTTTCCATCATTCTCTTAATGCAACAGTTTAGTCAAAACGTGCCCCCTTTTTATCATGCGATTTATCGCTATTGATAGCAGTAAAAACGGGAGTATACTAAACTTATTCCCTGAAAAATGCTTTGAAAAAGCTTTTGGTAATGTAAAAGCAGCCTGAATTATGAATAATTGCATGTTTTATGAGCAAAAATAACGTGCCCCGGGTGAGGATCGAACTCACGACCTTCAGATCGCTCTGTGTGAAATTGATTATGAGACTGACGCGCTACCTACTGCGCTACCGAGGCCACGATTATAGGACATTTAATATAATACTTAAAGTTAGGTACATTTTGTAAAACAAGTCTATCTATATAGAACCAGATTTCACCTTCAACATGTAAAACATATGTTCATTAAAGGAAATGTCATGTTTTAAAAGTTCTTAAACATGCCCCCTTTTCCATCATTCTCTTAATGCAACAGTTTAGTCAAAACGTGCCCCCTTTTTATCATGCGATTTATCGCTATTGATAGCAGTAAAAACGGGAGTATACTAAACTTATTCCCTGAAAAATGCTTTGAAAAAGCTTTTGGTAATGTAAAAGCAGCCTGAATTATGAATAATTGCATGTTTTATGAGCAAAAATAACGTGCCCCGGGTGAGGATCGAACTCACGACCTTCAGATCGCTCTGTGTGAAATTGATTATGAGACTGACGCGCTACCTACTGCGCTACCGAGGCCACGATTATAGGACATTTAATATAATACTTAAAGTTAGGTACATTTTGTAAAACAAGTCTATCTATATAGAACCAGATTTCACCTTCAACATGTAAAACATATGTTCATTAAAGGAAATGTCATGTTTTAAAAGTTCTTAAACATGCCCCCTTTTCCATCATTCTCTTAATGCAACAGTTTAGTCAAAACGTGCCCCCTTTTTATCATGCGATTTATCGCTATTGATAGCAGTAAAAACGGGAGTATACTAAACTTATTCCCTGAAAAATGCTTTGAAAAAGCTTTTGGTAATGTAAAAGCAGCCTGAATTATGAATAATTGCATGTTTTATGAGCAAAAATAACGTGCCCCGGGTGAGGATCGAACTCACGACCTTCAGATCGCTCTGTGTGAAATTGATTATGAGACTGACGCGCTACCTACTGCGCTACCGAGGCCACGATTATAGGACATTTAATATAATACTTAAAGTTAGGTACATTTTGTAAAACAAGTCTATCTATATAGAACCAGATTTCACCTTCAACATGTAAAACATATGTTCATTAAAGGAAATGTCATGTTTTAAAAGTTCTTAAACATGCCCCCTTTTCCATCATTCTCTTAATGCAACAGTTTAGTCAAAACGTGCCCCCTTTTTATCATGCGATTTATCGCTATTGATAGCAGTAAAAACGGGAGTATACTAAACTTATTCCCTGAAAAATGCTTTGAAAAAGCTTTTGGTAATGTAAAAGCAGCCTGAATTATGAATAATTGCATGTTTTATGAGCAAAAATAACGTGCCCCGGGTGAGGATCGAACTCACGACCTTCAGATCGCTCTGTGTGAAATTGATTATGAGACTGACGCGCTACCTACTGCGCTACCGAGGCCACGATTATAGGACATTTAATATAATACTTAAAGTTAGGTACATTTTGTAAAACAAGTCTATCTATATAGAACCAGATTTCACCTTCAACATGTAAAACATATGTTCATTAAAGGAAATGTCATGTTTTAAAAGTTCTTAAACATGCCCCCTTTTCCATCATTCTCTTAATGCAACAGTTTAGTCAAAACGTGCCCCCTTTTTATCATGCGATTTATCGCTATTGATAGCAGTAAAAACGGGAGTATACTAAACTTATTCCCTGAAAAATGCTTTGAAAAAGCTTTTGGTAATGTAAAAGCAGCCTGAATTATGAATAATTGCATGTTTTATGAGCAAAAATAACGTGCCCCGGGTGAGGATCGAACTCACGACCTTCAGATCGCTCTGTGTGAAATTGATTATGAGACTGACGCGCTACCTACTGCGCTACCGAGGCCACGATTATAGGACATTTAATATAATACTTAAAGTTAGGTACATTTTGTAAAACAAGTCTATCTATATAGAACCAGATTTCACCTTCAACATGTAAAACATATGTTCATTAAAGGAAATGTCATGTTTTAAAAGTTCTTAAACATGCCTCCTTTTCCATCATTCTCTTAATGCAACAGTTTAGTCAAAACGTGCCCCCTTTTTATCATGCGATTTATCGCTATTGATAGCAGTAAAAACGGGAGTATACTAAACTTATTCCCTGAAAAATGCTTTGAAAAAGCTTTTGGTAATGTAAAAGCAGCCTGAATTATGAATAATTGCATGTTTTATGAGCAAAAATAACGTGCCCCGGGTGAGGATCGAACTCACGACCTTCAGATCGCTCTGTGTGAAATTGATTATGAGACTGACGCGCTACCTACTGCGCTACCGAGGCCACGATTATAGGACATTTAATATAATACTTAAAGTTAGGTACATTTTGTAAAACAAGTCTATCTATATAGAACCAGATTTCACCTTCAACATGTAAAACATATGTTCATTAAAGGAAATGTCATGTTTTAAAAGTTCTTAAACATGCCCCCTTTTCCATCATTCTCTTAATGCAACAGTTTAGTCAAAACGTGCCCCCTTTTTATCATGCGATTTATCGCTATTGATAGCAGTAAAAACGGGAGTATACTAAACTTATTCCCTGAAAAATGCTTTGAAAAAGCTTTTGGTAATGTAAAAGCAGCCTGAATTATGAATAATTGCATGTTTTATGAGCAAAAATAACGTGCCCCGGGTGAGGATCGAACTCACGACCTTCAGATCGCTCTGTGTGAAATTGATTATGAGACTGACGCGCTACCTACTGCGCTACCGAGGCCACGATTATAGGACATTTAATATAATACTTAAAGTTAGGTACATTTTGTAAAACAAGTCTATCTATATAGAACCAGATTTCACCTTCAACATGTAAAACATATGTTCATTAAAGGAAATGTCATGTTTTAAAAGTTCTTAAACATGCCTCCTTTTCCATCATTCTCTTAATGCAACAGTTTAGTCAAAACGTGCCCCCTTTTTATCATGCGATTTATCGCTATTGATAGCAGTAAAAACGGGAGTATACTAAACTTATTCCCTGAAAAATGCTTTGAAAAAGCTTTTGGTAATGTAAAAGCAGCCTGAATTATGAATAATTGCATGTTTTATGAGCAAAAATAACGTGCCCCGGGTGAGGATCGAACTCACGACCTTCAGATCGCTCTGTGTGAAATTGATTATGAGACTGACGCGCTACCTACTGCGCTACCGAGGCCACGATTATAGGACATTTAATATAATACTTAAAGTTAGGTACATTTTGTAAAACAAGTCTATCTATATAGAACCAGATTTCACCTTCAACATGTAAAACATATGTTCATTAAAGGAAATGTCATGTTTTAAAAGTTCTTAAACATGCCTCCTTTTCCATCATTCTCTTAATGCAACAGTTTAGTCAAAACGTGCCCCCTTTTTATCATGCGATTTATCGCTATTGATAGCAGTAAAAACGGGAGTATACTAAACTTATTCCCTGAAAAATGCTTTGAAAAAGCTTTTGGTAATGTAAAAGCAGCCTGAATTATGAATAATTGCATGTTTTATGAGCAAAAATAACGTGCCCCGGGTGAGGATCGAACTCACGACCTTCAGATCGCTCTGTGTGAAATTGATTATGAGACTGACGCGCTACCTACTGCGCTACCGAGGCCACGATTATAGGACATTTAATATAATACTTAAAGTTAGGTACATTTTGTAAAACAAGTCTATCTATATAGAACCAGATTTCACCTTCAACATGTAAAACATATGTTCATTAAAGGAAATGTCATGTTTTAAAAGTTCTTAAACATGCCCCCTTTTCCATCATTCTCTTAATGCAACAGTTTAGTCAAAACGTGCCCCCTTTTTATCATGCGATTTATCGCTATTGATAGCAGTAAAAACGGGAGTATACTAAACTTATTCCCTGAAAAATGCTTTGAAAAAGCTTTTGGTAATGTAAAAGCAGCCTGAATTATGAATAATTGCATGTTTTATGAGCAAAAATAACGTGCCCCGGGTGAGGATCGAACTCACGACCTTCAGATCGCTCTGTGTGAAATTGATTATGAGACTGACGCGCTACCTACTGCGCTACCGAGGCCACGATTATAGGACATTTAATATAATACTTAAAGTTAGGTACATTTTGTAAAACAAGTCTATCTATATAGAACCAGATTTCACCTTCAACATGTAAAACATATGTTCATTAAAGGAAATGTCATGTTTTAAAAGTTCTTAAACATGCCCCCTTTTCCATCATTCTCTTAATGCAACAGTTTAGTCAAAACGTGCCCCCTTTTTATCATGCGATTTATCGCTATTGATAGCAGTAAAAACGGGAGTATACTAAACTTATTCCCTGAAAAATGCTTTGAAAAAGCTTTTGGTAATGTAAAAGCAGCCTGAATTATGAATAATTGCATGTTTTATGAGCAAAAATAACGTGCCCCGGGTGAGGATCGAACTCACGACCTTCAGATCGCTCTGTGTGAAATTGATTATGAGACTGACGCGCTACCTACTGCGCTACCGAGGCCACGATTATAGGACATTTAATATAATACTTAAAGTTAGGTACATTTTGTAAAACAAGTCTATCTATATAGAACCAGATTTCACCTTCAACATGTAAAACATATGTTCATTAAAGGAAATGTCATGTTTTAAAAGTTCTTAAACATGCCCCCTTTTCCATCATTCTCTTAATGCAACAGTTTAGTCAAAACGTGCCCCCTTTTTATCATGCGATTTATCGCTATTGATAGCAGTAAAAACGGGAGTATACTAAACTTATTCCCTGAAAAATGCTTTGAAAAAGCTTTTGGTAATGTAAAAGCAGCCTGAATTATGAATAATTGCATGTTTTATGAGCAAAAATAACGTGCCCCGGGTGAGGATCGAACTCACGACCTTCAGATCGCTCTGTGTGAAATTGATTATGAGACTGACGCGCTACCTACTGCGCTACCGAGGCCACGATTATAGGACATTTAATATAATACTTAAAGTTAGGTACATTTTGTAAAACAAGTCTATCTATATAGAACCAGATTTCACCTTCAACATGTAAAACATATGTTCATTAAAGGAAATGTCATGTTTTAAAAGTTCTTAAACATGCCCCCTTTTCCATCATTCTCTTAATGCAACAGTTTAGTCAAAACGTGCCCCCTTTTTATCATGCGATTTATCGCTATTGATAGCAGTAAAAACGGGAGTATACTAAACTTATTCCCTGAAAAATGCTTTGAAAAAGCTTTTGGTAATGTAAAAGCAGCCTGAATTATGAATAATTGCATGTTTTATGAGCAAAAATAACGTGCCCCGGGTGAGGATCGAACTCACGACCTTCAGATCGCTCTGTGTGAAATTGATTATGAGACTGACGCGCTACCTACTGCGCTACCGAGGCCACGATTATAGGACATTTAATATAATACTTAAAGTTAGGTACATTTTGTAAAACAAGTCTATCTATATAGAACCAGATTTCACCTTCAACATGTAAAACATATGTTCATTAAAGGAAATGTCATGTTTTAAAAGTTCTTAAACATGCCTCCTTTTCCATCATTCTCTTAATGCAACAGTTTAGTCAAAACGTGCCCCCTTTTTATCATGCGATTTATCGCTATTGATAGCAGTAAAAACGGGAGTATACTAAACTTATTCCCTGAAAAATGCTTTGAAAAAGCTTTTGGTAATGTAAAAGCAGCCTGAATTATGAATAATTGCATGTTTTATGAGCAAAAATAACGTGCCCCGGGTGAGGATCGAACTCACGACCTTCAGATCGCTCTGTGTGAAATTGATTATGAGACTGACGCGCTACCTACTGCGCTACCGAGGCCACGATTATAGGACATTTAATATAATACTAAAAGTTAGGTACATTTTGTAAAACAAGTCTATCTATATAGAACCAGATTTCACCTTCAACATGTAAAACATATGTTCATTAAAGGAAATGTCATGTTTTAAAAGTTCTTAAACATGCCTCCTTTTCCATCATTCTCTTAATGCAACAGTTTAGTCAAAACGTGCCCCCTTTTTATCATGCGATTTATCGCTATTGATAGCAGTAAAAACGGGAGTATACTAAACTTATTCCCTGAAAAATGCTTTGAAAAAGCTTTTGGTAATGTAAAAGCAGCCTGAATTATGAATAATTGCATGTTTTATGAGCAAAAATAACGTGCCCCGGGTGAGGATCGAACTCACGACCTTCAGATCGCTCTGTGTGAAATTGATTATGAGACTGACGCGCTACCTACTGCGCTACCGAGGCCACGATTATAGGACATTTAATATAATACTAAAAGTTAGGTACATTTTGTAAAACAAGTCTATCTATATAGAACCAGATTTCACCTTCAACATGTAAAACATATGTTCATTAAAGGAAATGTCATGTTTTAAAAGTTCTTAAACATGCCTCCTTTTCCATCATTCTCTTAATGCAACAGTTTAGTCAAAACGTGCCCCCTTTTTATCATGCGATTTATCGCTATTGATAGCAGTAAAAACGGGAGTATACTAAACTTATTCCCTGAAAAATGCTTTGAAAAAGCTTTTGGTAATGTAAAAGCAGCCTGAATTATGAATAATTGCATGTTTTATGAGCAAAAATAACGTGCCCCGGGTGAGGATCGAACTCACGACCTTCAGATCGCTCTGTGTGAAATTGATTATGAGACTGACGCGCTACCTACTGCGCTACCGAGGCCACGATTATAGGACATTTAATATAATACTTAAAGTTAGGTACATTTTGTAAAACAAGTCTATCTATATAGAACCAGATTTCACCTTCAACATGTAAAACATATGTTCATTAAAGGAAATGTCATGTTTTAAAAGTTCTTAAACATGCCCCCTTTTCCATCATTCTCTTAATGCAACAGTTTAGTCAAAACGTGCCCCCTTTTTATCATGCGATTTATCGCTATTGATAGCAGTAAAAACGGGAGTATACTAAACTTATTCCCTGAAAAATGCTTTGAAAAAGCTTTTGGTAATGTAAAAGCAGCCTGAATTATGAATAATTGCATGTTTTATGAGCAAAAATAACGTGCCCCGGGTGAGGATCGAACTCACGACCTTCAGATCGCTCTGTGTGAAATTGATTATGAGACTGACGCGCTACCTACTGCGCTACCGAGGCCACGATTATAGGACATTTAATATAATACTTAAAGTTAGGTACATTTTGTAAAACAAGTCTATCTATATAGAACCAGATTTCACCTTCAACATGTAAAACATATGTTCATTAAAGGAAATGTCATGTTTTAAAAGTTCTTAAACATGCCCCCTTTTCCATCATTCTCTTAATGCAACAGTTTAGTCAAAACGTGCCCCCTTTTTATCATGCGATTTATCGCTATTGATAGCAGTAAAAACGGGAGTATACTAAACTTATTCCCTGAAAAATGCTTTGAAAAAGCTTTTGGTAATGTAAAAGCAGCCTGAATTATGAATAATTGCATGTTTTATGAGCAAAAATAACGTGCCCCGGGTGAGGATCGAACTCACGACCTTCAGATCGCTCTGTGTGAAATTGATTATGAGACTGACGCGCTACCTACTGCGCTACCGAGGCCACGATTATAGGACATTTAATATAATACTTAAAGTTAGGTACATTTTGTAAAACAAGTCTATCTATATAGAACCAGATTTCACCTTCAACATGTAAAACATATGTTCATTAAAGGAAATGTCATGTTTTAAAAGTTCTTAAACATGCCCCCTTTTCCATCATTCTCTTAATGCAACAGTTTAGTCAAAACGTGCCCCCTTTTTATCATGCGATTTATCGCTATTGATAGCAGTAAAAACGGGAGTATACTAAACTTATTCCCTGAAAAATGCTTTGAAAAAGCTTTTGGTAATGTAAAAGCAGCCTGAATTATGAATAATTGCATGTTTTATGAGCAAAAATAACGTGCCCCGGGTGAGGATCGAACTCACGACCTTCAGATCGCTCTGTGTGAAATTGATTATGAGACTGACGCGCTACCTACTGCGCTACCGAGGCCACGATTATAGGACATTTAATATAATACTTAAAGTTAGGTACATTTTGTAAAACAAGTCTATCTATATAGAACCAGATTTCACCTTCAACATGTAAAACATATGTTCATTAAAGGAAATGTCATGTTTTAAAAGTTCTTAAACATGCCTCCTTTTCCATCATTCTCTTAATGCAACAGTTTAGTCAAAACGTGCCCCCTTTTTATCATGCGATTTATCGCTATTGATAGCAGTAAAAACGGGAGTATACTAAACTTATTCCCTGAAAAATGCTTTGAAAAAGCTTTTGGTAATGTAAAAGCAGCCTGAATTATGAATAATTGCATGTTTTATGAGCAAAAATAACGTGCCCCGGGTGAGGATCGAACTCACGACCTTCAGATCGCTCTGTGTGAAATTGATTATGAGACTGACGCGCTACCTACTGCGCTACCGAGGCCACGATTATAGGACATTTAATATAATACTTAAAGTTAGGTACATTTTGTAAAACAAGTCTATCTATATAGAACCAGATTTCACCTTCAACATGTAAAACATATGTTCATTAAAGGAAATGTCATGTTTTAAAAGTTCTTAAACATGCCTCCTTTTCCATCATTCTCTTAATGCAACAGTTTAGTCAAAACGTGCCCCCTTTTTATCATGCGATTTATCGCTATTGATAGCAGTAAAAACGGGAGTATACTAAACTTATTCCCTGAAAAATGCTTTGAAAAAGCTTTTGGTAATGTAAAAGCAGCCTGAATTATGAATAATTGCATGTTTTATGAGCAAAAATAACGTGCCCCGGGTGAGGATCGAACTCACGACCTTCAGATCGCTCTGTGTGAAATTGATTATGAGACTGACGCGCTACCTACTGCGCTACGGAGGCCACGATTATAGGACATTTAATATAATACTTAAAGTTAGGTACATTTTGTAAAACAAGTCTATCTATATAGAACCAGATTTCACCTTCAACATGTAAAACATATGTTCATTAAAGGAAATGTCATGTTTTAAAAGTTCTTAAACATGCCTCCTTTTCCATCATTCTCTTAATGCAACAGTTTAGTCAAAACGTGCCCCCTTTTTATCATGCGATTTATCGCTATTGATAGCAGTAAAAACGGGAGTATACTAAACTTATTCCCTGAAAAATGCTTTGAAAAAGCTTTTGGTAATGTAAAAGCAGCCTGAATTATGAATAATTGCATGTTTTATGAGCAAAAATAACGTGCCCCGGGTGAGGATCGAACTCACGACCTTCAGATCGCTCTGTGTGAAATTGATTATGAGACTGACGCGCTACCTACTGCGCTACCGAGGCCACGATTATAGGACATTTAATATAATACTTAAAGTTAGGTACATTTTGTAAAACAAGTCTATCTATATAGAACCAGATTTCACCTTCAACATGTAAAACATATGTTCATTAAAGGAAATGTCATGTTTTAAAAGTTCTTAAACATGCCTCCTTTTCCATCATTCTCTTAATGCAACAGTTTAGTCAAAACGTGCCCCCTTTTTATCATGCGATTTATCGCTATTGATAGCAGTAAAAACGGGAGTATACTAAACTTATTCCCTGAAAAATGCTTTGAAAAAGCTTTTGGTAATGTAAAAGCAGCCTGAATTATGAATAATTGCATGTTTTATGAGCAAAAATAACGTGCCCCGGGTGAGGATCGAACTCACGACCTTCAGATCGCTCTGTGTGAAATTGATTATGAGACTGACGCGCTACCTACTGCGCTACCGAGGCCACGATTATAGGACATTTAATATAATACTTAAAGTTAGGTACATTTTGTAAAACAAGTCTATCTATATAGAACCAGATTTCACCTTCAACATGTAAAACATATGTTCATTAAAGGAAATGTCATGTTTTAAAAGTTCTTAAACATGCCTCCTTTTCCATCATTCTCTTAATGCAACAGTTTAGTCAAAACGTGCCCCCTTTTTATCATGCGATTTATCGCTATTGATAGCAGTAAAAACGGGAGTATACTAAACTTATTCCCTGAAAAATGCTTTGAAAAAGCTTTTGGTAATGTAAAAGCAGCCTGAATTATGAATAATTGCATGTTTTATGAGCAAAAATAACGTGCCCCGGGTGAGGATCGAACTCACGACCTTCAGATCGCTCTGTGTGAAATTGATTATGAGACTGACGCGCTACCTACTGCGCTACCGAGGCCACGATTATAGGACATTTAATATAATACTTAAAGTTAGGTACATTTTGTAAAACAAGTCTATCTATATAGAACCAGATTTCACCTTCAACATGTAAAACATATGTTCATTAAAGGAAATGTCATGTTTTAAAAGTTCTTAAACATGCCTCCTTTTCCATCATTCTCTTAATGCAACAGTTTAGTCAAAACGTGCCCCCTTTTTATCATGCGATTTATCGCTATTGATAGCAGTAAAAACGGGAGTATACTAAACTTATTCCCTGAAAAATGCTTTGAAAAAGCTTTTGGTAATGTAAAAGCAGCCTGAATTATGAATAATTGCATGTTTTATGAGCAAAAATAACGTGCCCCGGGTGAGGATCGAACTCACGACCTTCAGATCGCTCTGTGTGAAATTGATTATGAGACTGACGCGCTACCTACTGCGCTACCGAGGCCACGATTATAGGACATTTAATATAATACTTAAAGTTAGGTACATTTTGTAAAACAAGTCTATCTATATAGAACCAGATTTCACCTTCAACATGTAAAACATATGTTCATTAAAGGAAATGTCATGTTTTAAAAGTTCTTAAACATGCCTCCTTTTCCATCATTCTCTTAATGCAACAGTTTAGTCAAAACGTGCCCCCTTTTTATCATGCGATTAATCGCTATTGATAGCAGTAAAAACGGGAGTATACTAAACTTATTCCCTGAAAAATGCTTTGAAAAAGCTTTTGGTAATGTAAAAGCAGCCTGAATTATGAATAATTGCATGTTTTATGAGCAAAAATAACGTGCCCCGGGTGAGGATCGAACTCACGACCTTCAGATCGCTCTGTGTGAAATTGATTATGAGACTGACGCGCTACCTACTGCGCTACCGAGGCCACGATTATAGGACATTTAATATAATACTTAAAGTTAGGTACATTTTGTAAAACAAGTCTATCTATATAGAACCAGATTTCACCTTCAACATGTAAAACATATGTTCATTAAAGGAAATGTCATGTTTTAAAAGTTCTTAAACATGCCTCCTTTTCCATCATTCTCTTAATGCAACAGTTTAGTCAAAACGTGCCCCCTTTTTATCATGCGATTTATCGCTATTGATAGCAGTAAAAACGGGAGTATACTAAACTTATTCCCTGAAAAATGCTTTGAAAAAGCTTTTGGTAATGTAAAAGCAGCCTGAATTATGAATAATTGCATGTTTTATGAGCAAAAATAA
Source organism: Arcuatula senhousia (assembly GCA_963971305.1). NCBI lineage: Eukaryota > Metazoa > Mollusca > Bivalvia > Mytilida > Mytilidae > Arcuatula > Arcuatula senhousia. Next base: position 7,942,137 of record OZ020317.1, on the reverse strand, counting down.
CGTGCCCCGGGTGAGGATCGAACTCACGACCTTCAGATCGCTCTGTGTGAAATTGATTATGAGACTGACGCGCTACCTACTGCGCTACCGAGGCCACGATTATAGGACATTTAATATAATACTTAAAGTTAGGTACATTTTGTAAAACAAGTCTATCTATATAGAACCAGATTTCACCTTCAACATGTAAAACATATGTTCATTAAAGGAAATGTCATGTTTTAAAAGTTCTTAAACATGCCTCCTTTTCCATCATTCTCTTAATGCAACAGTTTAGTCAAAACGTGCCCCCTTTTAATCATGCGATTTATCGCTATTGATAGCAGTAAAAACGGGAGTATACTAAACTTATTCCCTGAAAAATGCTTTGAAAAAGCTTTTGGTAATGTAAAAGCAGCCTGAATTATGAATAATTGCATGTTTTATGAGCAAAAATAACGTGCCCCGGGTGAGGATCGAACTCACGACCTTCAGATCGCTCTGTGTGAAATTGATTATGAGACTGACGCGCTACCTACTGCGCTACCGAGGCCACGATTATAGGACATTTAATATAATACTTAAAGTTAGGTACATTTTGTAAAACAAGTCTATCTATATAGAACCAGATTTCACCTTCAACATGTAAAACATATGTTCATTAAAGGAAATGTCATGTTTTAAAAGTTTAAAAGTTCTTAAACATGCCTCCTTTTCCATCATTCTCTTAATGCAACAGTTGAGTAAAAACGTGCCCCCTTTTTATCATGCGATTAATCGCTATTGATAGCAGTAACAACGGGAGTATACTAAACTTATTCCCTGAAAATGCTTTGAAAAAGCTTTTGGTAATGTAAAAGCAGTCTGAATTATGAATGATTGCAGGTTCTATGAGCAAAAATAACGTGCCCCGGGTGAGGATCGAACTCACGACCTTCAAATCGCTCTGTGTGAAATTGATTATGAGACTGACGCGCTACCTACTGCGCTACCGAGGATTTAATTTAATACTTGTACAAATCAGTCTTTATAAAACCTTTAACATGCGACACATATGTTCATCAAAGGAAATGTCATGTAATTAAAAGTTCTAAAACATGCCCCGTTTTCATTCGTTGTCTTTAAAAGAAATGAAAATGTATTTTATACTGTATATATAAATGTGCCTGGATAAAACATATAAACACTTTTCAAGAGTGATCTTCCTTTAGCGCTTCATGTATGTCGCTAATATCTTTGATTGATTTATTTTTTTATTGAATTTAGTGTATGGTTTAATAAACCCGGTGGTATTACAGTTAATTTTCAAATGTATCGGGGACCATGCCCATGCCATCAAAGGTGTCATTTAATAGGGTATTCATATATAATTCAAACTGCACAAAAACATGTCTTACTCCTGCTCAGTTAAATTAATGGTTTTTATATAAACTATTTTTTTATGCTAACGTTTACAAAATCTGAAATTGTTTGTCACGAACTTTGAAAACATGGGGGAATCGGTGGCTATTTTACATATTAGGTAATGAATTAATGTTTCAAGGATGTGACTAAATACCAGATCAACAAATTAAAATGGAAATGATAAACTCATTCTAGCTTTTTTGTCTCTGAATTTGAAAACAATTTAAACAATAATTCAGCTTATCATGTCCTAATTGTCAGACAATCTGTCTAAATTTGTCCTACATGGGTATATATAAACCGTTAACTGGTAATACGTTGAACATAGCTATCCTGACTACACTATTAGTTTTGATCTACACGGTTGAAAGATGCTGAATTTTGCATTTAATGTGAGTACCGATATTTTTATTATTAAATTCAAATATTCAAAGTTCAATACGGTTTAAAAATGTATTCCAATACTCATTTTTGTAATAGTTATATCATTCAACTGGCTTATCCTTCCCGACAGAAATAGGTCCGAATTAGCCCACTGCTATACACTTTCACGATTTTCATCAAGATTCTTGGTGAAAATTTTAATTTGAATATATATTGTTAAATTTTTTGCAATAACTGATTATAAATATCAAATTTCCTGTAATAATGTATTCCTAAGGAAAATTGCACTTTCATGAAAATTTTCACTATTTTAAAGCGTAGGATAGTAGAAGTATTTAGACGGTACATGCGCAATGCATTGTGGTATAAAAAAAAACCGCTCTCATTTTAAATTAAGGGGCATCAGGACAGTTTGAATTTTTTAAAGAAAATCTTAATATATGTACAGCTCAAACGACATTTTATCAGTACAAATAAAGTATAGTAGGACCTAGATATAGATATATACCTTATTAGTCCTTATTACATTGACACGTTTATTTAGTTAAAAATTGCAGCGTTTTTGTGGTATGCTTTTTTGCGTTCAAAATGTATTTTGATTAAGGACAAAATAACCCTATTGTATCTTTCAACTAACATGTTGGTGATCACTTGTAGTTAGATTATAATTAAAAGTCGTATGAGATTTGAAGCCACTGGCAAGGGTGTTAGTGATATTAACCAAAACCCACTGTGCTTTAAAACTGAATTAATAGAACAAATCAGGAAATTATTATAAAATTAAAGTTAATAAGAAATTACTAAATCTAGGTCCTGCTACGTTTTATTTTTATTCCATATCCAGTATTTGCTGTACACATACTAAAACATTAATTTTAAACTGAGCCATTTTTAGACAAACATATCGATGAACCTTAATTTATCGTTTTTACCAACCTATAGTCACCTTGATACTTTGTGTGATTAAGGACGAACTATTTAACTTATAGAGGGGGGACCAGGTATTTTGTTTTGTTTTGGTTAGAAAAATTATTTATTTAAGGCGTCGCGACAGTATATTTTTTTAATTTATAGCACTATTTCATATACTAGAATAAATCCTACTTCATAATATTTTCTTTCTCACCCTTTGCTGCCAAACTATTTTTTTCATCCAAAATCATTTTCATAATATTTTTTTTGAAAAACAAACCAAGGCCCTCTTCTTTCAAGTTCAATCCATTTTAAGCCGTATTAGGCTTCATGCACATTAAAAACCCCTTTGTGGACCGCAAATAAGTAGTGTACAACATTTTCGCCCCTACCGACCTCTTTCCTTTTCCTGGGGTCTTTAAAATTCACCGTTCCGTTGTTTCCCACCCCACTCCTATAGCTACATGTATCATCATCATCATATGTTATCAGCCTTTTCATGACATTGTTCATCGTTTTTTTTATGTGACCATAGCGAGCTCTTTAATGTGGAGAGTCTGCAAAATTGCACGAGACTGAAAATATTATGGAAGAAAAATAGTTCTGTCCAGAAACATTACTTACTAAGTTTCGAAAATACTTCTGGAATGCATCTACTGTGAAACATGCAGCCTTTTTCCTTTTTTCCCCAAAAAGCTGATACAGTGTCACGTCTAATGCGCATGAAAAAACAACAGGCCTTCAGCTTTTCGATTACAAATGTCCTGGCTACTTAATGAGTTGGAATTGATCTCAAGATTTGCCTTGACAAAATTCAATTCATTTTCCTAAATCCAATACACGTGGGAAGTGACTGAATGCTCACAGTAATAAACAAATATATGTGTAATTTATCTTCAGCAATATAGAAATTTGTCCGTCTGCAAAACCATTACACAGTTAAAAGGGGCACCAAACTACAAATAAATTGCATTTTCAAATTAACTTATGCATTGAATTTGAAATTTTTTTGCGCATGGACGCAATCTTGAAAAATGGCCCCCCATTTCATTTTTTAGCTGCTAATGTGCTTATCAACAAAGGTGTGGCTTTAGAAAATCTTTCCAAATTTGGTGCTTGCACCATTAACTGAAATATTGTTTTGATTTTGGGGGTTGATCTGCTGGACTAATAAAAGCATCCATTTTGTAGAAATATATCGATTGATGTCTGATTCATATCAACCGTATGCATTGTTTCTATCAAAAGATGCAATCGATACAATTTAAAAAATCTCCGTCGAAAAAGCATCGATCCATATCATATGTCTACCATTTTTAAAAGCGTCGGAATTTTCTCGGTTCGCTTATGTAACTCGCATACATGTATGTGACATTTTAATTCTCTTTTAGGTGTTTCTGGCTGGCGCTTTGTATTGGCTTGGAACTGCAAGAGGTAAGTTCATATTTTGTGTTCTTTTATTAGTATGTTTTTTGTTTGTTTCGTTTGCATTATTCCCTTTAGGCGAAGTATGCTTTTTAGCTGTATCTGTTGTTGTATGGTTAGAATTCAAGATGCTGGACAAAATACAACTTTTGAAATATTCTAAATGTATAAATCATCTCTAAGGTGGTTGTAGTATCTCCAAATGCAGGTCCCATTTGACTTGGTACTGGTTAATATGCATTTTATTTGTTGAGACAGAGTGACCACTTGTCACCTTGACGGCTACTTTTTGGTTTTTATTTGAAGTTTTTGACAACTGTGCCTCAAACAATTAGTAAACGCCCATGTATTATTCTATTTTATTGACCGGGTTGGTCACGGCTCAATTATTTCGGGCTTCTTCATTTAAATCCTACCTAAAAGACTGAGAAAATTAAGCTCCGCCCAACCTTATGAATAAAATAGAGTAATAAACACCAAAAAGCTTGGTGTACTCACAATAAAAAAAAACAAAAGTAAAATCAGGTGCCCAAGAAGGGTAAGCAGAAACTGTTTTATGCACCAACAGTTACCTCTTGGCTACTGTAAAAAGCACGAAGGTGAATAAAAGTAAAAACAAAACTACCAAACTTAAAGGTCTCAGTCTTGTTTTGTTTTTTCCGTTGACTTCTATAGTGAGCTTCAATTTTTTGGAATAACCAAAAAATAGTTAAATTGATTTAATACACCACAGCAGTTTGAACTTAAAATATATGTTTTTCTACATTCACTTTATCTTCAAAAGCAAACACCCCCCTTTTTTCATGAATACTTTTTTTTGTTGGAAAATGCATTTTTTTTATTTTAAAAAGTTAATGATTTTTCTTCATAGTTTGAAGTCTTACCTTCAATTATTGCCAAAAGTTAGAAACAAGTCCTTGAAAATTAATGCTGCTATTGACACTTAGTCTGAGAAAAAGCGCTATATTTTAATAGCCTCCATGTTTTGACGTCCACCCGCGCAAAAAAAAAAAAAAACAATACAAGACTGGGACCTAGAGAATAAATCTCAAATATCTAAGACAAAAGACATAACAAGTCAGACATACCGATGAAAGTGACGATCGCCCAGTCCAGACTTTCAGTCGAAATAGTGTGCTAAACAAGATGTTTTGGCATTAAACCTCCCGATTCCATTGCGATATCAGGGTTCTGTAGTAACACGAAATCACAACACGGTGGTGAAACATAGTAATGATCATCTCAGTATATAAAGGTACATTGTAATAACAAAACTACCGAACTGGAATGATCAATCTCATAGTCCAGAGAAAATGACAAAAACGAATCAGTCATACCGGAGAATTATTGATATATTTTTTACATTCATCCCTCTAGACGGTGCTGCTGTGTCAAAACATGCATGGCTCGCTGCTCTGTTTGCCCCACTAGATTTGTAAGAGCACTGTCATTAACATATCTCTTTATATATGGTTGGGACTGTTAAAGCTAATCAAGAAATCTCCATTCTTTTAACAACGAACTGATCGTATAATTGACGCAACCTTGCACCGTACTTTGCACCATAGAATTAAAGTATTGTGACGGGTGCATCTAAATATTATCTTTAATTTCTGTTGAAGGCGACCCCCCGTGTATAAAGTGTCCCCTAGGGGATGCTATGGGTGGGGGCGTACAATGCCTACCCGAAGGTATATTATGTGACGGGCACACTCATTGTTCTGATGGAGCAGATGAAGATGAGGAGTTCTGTCGAGGTGTGTTATACTATTTATATCAAAATCAAATAATAAACATAATAATGCTTACAACGAGGAGTTTTCTTAGGCTCGTTGATTTTAACAATCTTTTATTATCATTGAATAAATAAATTATACATAAACAACGGTCTATAATAAACGGAAGTTATAATAATAAATCATAATTTCCGGTTCTTATAGACCTTTTTTCACAACATTCAAGTCGTCTCAAAGCCGTTCGCAAACTTTTGCCCGTGGTAATTAGGCCATGCGAACTAAATGCATGTGTGGCCTGCAATAGAGGAAAACATCTCGAATTGTAATTCCGAGTGGATATGTTATTTTCCCCGAATGCTTGCCCGAGGGAAAACAACTACCCTGAGGGATTACAATTTGGATGTTTCCATCTAGAAATGGATACTTGGTGACGTCACATTATTGATTTTTCAAGAGTGGTACAAAAGTAGGCCATAGTTATTTTCTTTTCCAAATTTTTTTTGCATTTTCAATATAGTGTTTTGTTAATTTTAAAAAATCGCACCATTTCTTTTTAAACGAAACTTTGGCTACAAAAAGTTTATTAGCTTTCAGTACTTTAATAAAAATTCAGAAAATCCTACCATCTAAAAAAAAAAGTTTTTTTTTTTAAATTTACACATATGACGGTCAGAAAACATGTGCTTAAAAATTGAAAAAAAATCACCTTTTTGCACTGAGCCGAATCACAACTTTATCAATGAATTTAAAAAAAATAAAACTAACTTGATAAATTAATACTATCTTTAATGTCTCATTTCTCTCTATGTCTATCCTTATGCATAAAAACATAACAATAGAATTTACAAGAAATACTATGCTTTAATATGGACTACATTATTGGACAACGAAAATTGAAGGGAGATAACTGAAAATTGAAGGGAGATAACTGTGGTCTCGTACTAGTATTGTTTCCCTCGCAATGTAAAGTTCAAAGTTCATTTGCCGTGTTACAATAGGGTTATTACCCCCTAGATGTAAACAAGAGAGGGTAACAATAGCTTGTTATCCTGAGAGTATTTTTTTAACGAAAACATCAAAATTATTTTTTTAAGTCACATGACTGTAAAAGCCAATCAAATGATTGGTAGTTTACCAAAATATAATAATGATCGACATTATCAACATCTAATGAGGTATATACTTTTAAATCATTCATTACTTTTCAAAAACATAGACATTTAGGAATGCTGTTTCCTTGAAAGCGATTTTTGTGAATTTGTAATATCAAAATTGGAATACTGATGCAAAAGCAAAAACAAAAAAGACCAAGACACAGTACAACTAAAACCCACACCACATTTTAACACTAGTGAGCAGGCGTACTCAAGTCAAAACTAGAGGTGCTCAGGAAGGTTCAGCAAAAACTGTTCTATTCGCCACCTAATCCCGTTGTCATTTATTAGATTATACTAATTAATGTCTTATTGACTGCAAGGCATAAGGGGAGTAGATAGAAAATATATCATTTTCCCCGAGGTAAGAGATAACAGTTGGAAACTATTGAACGGTCAATAGTCCAAGGCTAGCAAATCTAAACGAAAAAGTGAAAACTTTGTATTTGCATTTATGAAAAAGCATTACTAAGGTAAAATAATAAGTATAATCAATAATAATTTTCTTAATAATAATTAATACTAATGATTATAATTGTATTTTTTTTTGTTCAGCTAACCCCTGTATAATTTATGGTAGTGTTGCGGTCCCATGTGCGGATGGAATTCAATGTGTATTAAAATCTGACCAATGTGACTGGCAAAAAGACTGCGAGGACGGATCTGACGAAAACCCAGAAATGTGTGATGGTGAGTGGCGAAAACAGATATTTTTGATAGGGTCGTAAAACCAAAAATGTGAGGAGGTGAGTACAGAAAACAGGATAATGTGTAAAGTTGAGTGACTAAAACACAGAGATCTGTTGACAGAATAAGATTGTTGCACTATAGTTGACAGGTTATGATTGTGGTTGGCAGTGTATACTTCTTGGTTGTACTATTTTAAACTTTATGGCTAATGGTCGGTATCTGATGATATTGATCTGGTTATGTGTTTGGAATATGAGTGTAGAAAACTCTGGTGGTTTGATATGTGACACTGGTGGTCTGGGGTTGACACTTGTAGTCTGAAAATATGCAATTGAAATATAAAACTAAAATTGAAGCTTAATCTTTATTGTCCGACGCACATGTATATAATCAGCTAATATAAATATCATCAAAAATAAATTGTATATAAGTGTGAACTGCAAATATTGGTGCAATTATTTTTTAAACATGCAATTGCCATAGACCTGTATAAATAGATTTGCAAATTGGTGAAATCTCACAATATCTCATGCAAAAAAACGAGATTTCGTACAAAATAAACAATTTGAAATGTACAACTTTATACTGTAATATCTCAAAAACCATTAAAGATTTTTACATGATTCTTTTTACAGCCATGCTCAAATGTTTTGAAATTTTACATGTGTTAATATAACATTTATAACCTTAAGCACTTTAGAGGAGTATCAAAAGAGCCCATACTACCCGAGTCTTCATGAAAATACAATATTTTACAAAAAACTTGTAAAGGTTCCACTTTAAATTGATACAAAAAGTTTATTCCTCAACCAAATTAAATGAATTTTTCACACAGATGTTCCTTAATCTTTTCTCTGTTTAATGTAATTTATTCTGGTTGATTCCATAGAAAGGCATAAAAGTAGTTAGAAAAATAAACAAACTCTCATTTATAAACCAGTGATATTTTCACACATATACTGGACAATTAACAAGTTGCAAATCTATTTAATATGCAGGTCTATGCAATTGCTAATAAAACCATATATTATAAGTAATATATAACTTAATAACTTATCGTAAAGATGTATATGCATTTGTTGCTTTAATACAGTCTTAGGTGTAACAGTTCAATCACGTTTTAAATTGAATTACTAACAGATTTAAGTAAAATAATTTTTCAAAGAGAATGACTCTATATTTTTAACTTTGCTTTGCATTGAGAGGATATTTTAAACATGAATATGAAAATAGAACACATAACAAATCAATAATTAGTCGCTGTTTTAAATTGAAGAAAGATAAACCTAAAGTTTGCTTCTAAAATAACAAACTAATAAAATATTAACCACAATAATGCGGGCTTGTGTTTTCTTTTTGTCGTTACTCTTAAAATGAGGAATTACTTTATATAACAAACACTCTGAATAGAGAATATTCAAAAGTGAATAAAAATAAACATATCTAACACTTTGTAACAATGGAAACCCTATGAATTGCATGGTTGATGCAAAAGTTTAGAAATGTAAATTTTCTCTGATTTGCGAGGGAACACAATTATCGCCCTTTTATATAATTTTAGTCAAATATGGTTCGTTATGAACAAACTAAAGATATCGCTTATTTTATCTTAACATATCAACAAAATATTATTTACATTGAAAACATTAAGATTAAGATAATTAAATCACTTAAAAATTTAATATTATAGCATAAATCTGAATAAAATCTCAATAAGTTTTTACCTGTTGAAAACTTTTAATTGAGAAAATATGTAAACTGAATTAAGGATGTGACAACGTTACTAAGCCTAATTCAGAAAAAACATTTTACCATTGAAAAGTGTAAATAAAATGTTTAATTAAAAAGAACTTCAAAATTAATAATAACTAGAATCTATCTACAAAAATAAGAAAAAATAGAATAATGCATTTTACTATGATCAAATAATCGTTTAATGAAGTTGGCTTACCTGAAAATATGCAATTGGAATATAAAACTAAAATTGAAGCTTAATCTTTATTGTCCGACTTATGCTACCAGTTGTCTGTGTTCTTTAGCAGTAATGGCTTCTACTGGAGCAATGTCATTACTGCTAAAGGATACAGACAATTGGCAGCAGAACAAGACACAATTATTATTAAGACATTGACAAAACCACTGTTAGATGGTCATATTTCACTCTGTGACACTGTGAAGGTGAGTGACGAAAACATGAAAATTTAAGGGCAAGTGACGAAAACACATGTGTAAAGAAGGTGAGTGACAAAAATAGATTTGTTAGAAGATGGATGATGCAAACAGATTGATGTGAGAAAGTAAATTACGAGAACAGAGATGTGTGAAAATTAGTGACGAAAACACAGAGATATGTGACGTTGACGGTAAGTGACAAAAATAGATAGATCTGTTAGGGACTCCCATCGGGGAATTTTAACTTTTAAATTGATTAAGAATATTTTTCTGGTTTTGTCTCCGCCCTTTCGGACTATTGACATTCGGATACCCCATTGGTACTTCTTTCTCATATTATATCGGAGATAATGAGATATGAGAATAGTGTACATAACCTGCATAAACAAGCAGCCATCAAAACACAATAAAAACAGTCAGCAGCATTCAACGATGTCAGTAGGCGCTGCTCACTGTTTTGCTATTGGCCTAAGGTCAAAATCAAATGTAAACAGTTCAAATCCAATCCTGAAATAGTCCAAAAAGCCCCTTTCTTAATTCACCAAGAGACAAAAAACATGTCGATTAAGGTAGTACAATAGTAAAAAATCGGTATTATAGAATTTTCTTAAATTTTGTCATTAGAAGTATCTAAGTGCATATGTTTGAAAGGTAAAATTAAAAAAAAGATAGGTCACCGTGCCTAATTTTTGTAGAAATTTGATCAAAAATAGTTCAAATTTGGCTATTTTTATAAAAATTATATAGGAGAAAATGGTCAATATTATTTTTGTCAAATTTCACAGGATAGAATTTTGTTTTATTTTGTCAACAGATCAATTTTGGTTAGTTCTTTGAAATTAAGGTATAAAATCATTGGGTCACCGTTCAATTTCTAAAAATAAATTCGAAAAACTTAATTTTCCCTACACATTTCAAAATAATTTTCTCCCTTGAAAAAAGGACGGGAAATGTTATAAAATGAATATAACAGTTAGGTTTTGTTTCAAATTATTTTTTCTCTCATAATTAATCATAGTTATAATTTTCATACAGTTAAATAGCAATGTTTTTGCCTTTGCTAAGATTTGGTAACATGCCCATAATAGATTCTCAGTGTTATACCACTGTACTACCTTAAAATTCCATACAACACTTCAAACAGTTAATGATTTGGTGAAATACCATCACATAAAAGTGATATACTTGATCACTATAATGCTTAAAAATTACTTTTGGTAATTAAAAAGTTTACTAACGTTTTAAAGAAAGTATCAGGTTGTCAATGTTTCTACAAAATCATTCCAAAATTTAAGCAAAATGTTCATCTCATATTCTTTGCATAATAGGCTTTGTAGCCAGGTTTTCATTTCCAATGCATTGTTTTATTTTTTTCTTTATAAACAACATAACCATATAATTCAGGATGTTATATTCCTTTCACTGCCAAACATGAACAATTAAATTTGCCATAAAACTTGTGAAAGAATTTCGAAAAAAAGATTAGACTTACTTGTGGTATCGATAGCTTTGTTCTAATGAAGATTTATAAAAATATATAAATCTGGTTTATACACAATATATATTTCCCTCTGGTGCCCCGGTATCACGTGATGACTCATTCTTTAGTTTGGCTTACGATATGGCCGCATACGTTTATATTTTTATCATTTCATAAAATTAGAAATTTTCTGTAATGTTTTAGTCAAATTAAAGGAATTATAGTTCAAACTTATATAATCATGAGTGGCCGCAAACGAAAATCGAACTTTCCTGATAGTGGACTTAATAAAAGATGGAATAAAGACAAATTTGTGAACGAACTGAACAAAATAGGGATTAAAGCCAATTCCACATGGACATTGAACTTTTTAAGCCAACTGTACGATGCTAATGTTAATTCTAATGAACAACCAAAAGACAATAACGTTATAACTGAAACTGTCTCACAGGATGTAGAAAACCAGCAAACTATAGCAACTCCATCCGTTCAAACTAACTCTGTACCTGAACCTGTGGACGAACAACGTATAAATCCGTCTAGAACTGAGGAAATTCTAAAAGAAACAACAAGTGCGTTAAGAACGGCCACTGAGGCTATTGCATCTATGTCATCTTTGGTGAAAGGGTTTGTCAGTAAAGAGAAGGAAAACACTAGCACAAGTGACCTTACAAAAAACAATTTTAATCTGGCTACAGCAACAAATGCGACGTATGGTAATTCTAGAAATAACTTTGAAGTGATGCCTATCTCTGGTACGCAGACATTTTCACGTCAGCAGATAGACACATCTAAAGGTGTCGTTTACGCCGAGGACCTTCCCAAGATGGATTGTGTTTCTACAACACTAAGGAAGCAGATCTTAGAAGGTAAGGACATCAACCTTGCTACCTTACTCACTCCCAGATATGATTATCCTCAGTCAAGAACTCTGAGATCCGAGGGTCTGGCTGTGGAATTGTCGACGCCTAAAGACCCTAGGCTTGATTACAACCTTTCATTAGACGAATTTAATAAAGCTTTCAGAAAGTATAGAAATATCATATGCAAGGTCTACCCCCAACGAAAAGACGAGCTAGAGTAGTACGAGTCCGATATTAATGATATCGCACATACATATGGATCCCGTTTTTACGTGTATCACAAAATGTTTTCGGCTAAGGCGGCAAATGCGATTATCGAACATAACATAGTTATTAGTTGGGCTAAGGTCGATGAACGCCTATTGAACCAGGTCATGCATGGTACCCCAAGTAATGCATGCACCTTATGCGACGAGTTCGATCACCAAACACGTTTCTGTGAGCGTCAAAGATACCAGGATTCTAATATCCATGTTTCCCCTCGTGAACCCCGTACGTTTGACGATGATAGATCCAAAGATAAATACGGCCGATCAATATCGCGAATCGATGGGAAGGAAATATGCAATAACTTTAATTTTGGAAACTGCAGTCGACGTGAATGTTCCTTTGTGCACGCTTGCTCTAAGTGTCATGATAAAGGTCATAGTATGAAGTTCTGTTATGAATCTGGTAAAACAAGTAATAAATCAACACCACGAAAAGCATCTGATAACAAAACCATGCCGTCCTCTAGATGACTAAACAATGATCACGCCCCGTTTCTATCTGACATAAAGATTGAGAGGTTTGAGGTGGAGCTAATGAAAAATCCAGACAAAGAATTTGTAACTTATTTAATCAAAGGTTTAAGAGAAGGGTTTGATACTTTAGTTTCTGAAACTGATATTCCTACGATAGAATGTAAGAATTTACGTTCCTCACTTTCTGATCCATTATCTTTAGATAGAATAATTGAAGATTAAGAACCATATAATTCAGGATGTTATATTCCTTTCACTGCCAAACATGAACAATTAAATTTGCCATAAAACTTGTGAAAGAATTTCGAAAAAAGATTAGACTTACTTGTGGTATCGATAGCTTTGTTCTAATTTTCTGTAATAAAATTGTTTTTATTAGGCCACACCAAATTAATTCAAGGTTACTTCTTGAAATATCGATACATAGCATATCCAAATTAACCGTTTATACCCACATTTTGGAATTTGTAATTTTCAAAACTTTTTCACTGAAGAACAAACCAAAGACTTAAGATTATCGGTTTGAATTTCAAAATTTTCAAAACCCTAAGGTTCTTTCTAGACATAGGTTAATCTTTGTTCCCAGTTCGGATTTTTTGGTTTTATTGTTCCTTGCACATCATATTCATATAGTGTTTAGCATTTTCAATCTTCTGGTGATAAGTCTTGAGACGCGCCTCATGCGAACAAGATTTATTGTGTGCAACTGTTTTGTATTTTTGATTACATTTGGGTATCAGGCATTCAAACGTGGGGACAGTTTGCCAAAAAAGTAGTTAGGAACGATTTAATACAAAAAATTATTAATTAAGGAAATCATCCTTAAACACAATAACAAATCTAATTCAGAAGCATACCTTTAACACAATACCAAAATGCAGTTTTAATGCATTCGACAATGGTATGATTTGATAAAAAGAGGTAAAGCACGATTATATATTTAAAGTAGTAAAAGAAGATATATTATTTCTTGCAGTCTACAAACCATGCGTCCGTTGCCTGTTAGGAGACAGACTCACGAATCGATGCTTCCCGCGGGACGGAGTTTGTGACGGGTTCGTTGACTGCCCCTTGGGGGAAGATGAAAATGCTACTATGTGCAGAGGTAAGATAATTTTATAATTTTATCATGTTTATGTAATATTCAAACTAAGGACCAGGTTTTGGGCGGCAAATACAAGTTTTTGAAATAAGGGTTGTTTTACTTGGTTTCATTAATTTTGATACAAGACAAATTCTAATTTCTATTTTTGTCGCTGAAATTTCCGTTTTTTAAATTCAAAATTGTTAAAAACACAAGGTTTCTTTCCTTGTAATGCACATGGTCGATATCCTCGGTGCTGGATTTGGCTTCCTTGTTCGAATGTTTTGGTTTTGAGTACTTTTCTTTTTCAACAGTTTTGGAATTTGACCTTCCAATCTTTTGATTTAAATGCTACTGGTGAGAGGTTACTCCTTGAAATATCAATATATAGCATATCCAAATTAACCGTTCATAACCAAGTTTTGGTATTTGTAATTTTCCAACAAGATTTTACTTTTAAATATGTGTCAATCACATAGATAAGTCTTGACTGGTTATATAAAGTGTCGGGAAAGTTTTCCTGCTGTTTATGATGTACATCATTACTAAATTTCAATGGATTAAATATTGAAATGATTCAGTGTATGATGTTATCTTGGATAATTTTATTAAATTCCTGATCAAAAGTTGGCGATTGTTCCTTCATGTGCATCCACAATCATGTAATTTGCCCGAAACTTATGTAGATTTACTATGCTTACACTACAAAAATGAACAAATATGTTGTCAATTAGGAAGTTGAACATGTCAATTGTTTGGTCTTCTGTAGATTTGTTCTTTTTCTCAGACTGATTGATGACAAAGTAAGTCTTGGTAGAATCGACTATCAGATATGTGTACCTGGATGTTCCATTTTTTTTAACTAAAGCTTCGTTTCATAAGTCGTGCCACTCACGATTTTAGTTGCTCTTGTGGAACAGAAGTGTAAAGTGTGGAGAAAGCTGTTGCAAGATGAAACTGATTTAGAGTTAATAATCTTCATCAGGGGAAAGGTTGGTCTCAAAAACTAGCTAAGCCAGGAATCTTTATCAAAGCTTATATTTGTATTCGTCAAATTTATGTTATTTGTTTTTTGTCAAGAAGAGGGTCTTTCATTGACATTTAGGTATTGTGGGCTTGAATAATATATAGTTAATTGTTAATCCAGGACCAATTGCGAAACAGTGAACAGCGACCGCTGCTGGATGTTTTCCTTTGTGGATTTTTAGAAATCATCGTTAAGATTGGAGGTTATGTCGCGTGCACTTATTCTACACCTCATTATCTTCTATTCAATACAAATACACCTGGAAATTTTTGCCCTTACAAGGCACTTACGTCCCTTATTGTGGTAGAGCGTGGCACTTGGGTCCAAAATTATTTTGTCAATAGATTTTCTTCAAAATTGGCATTAATGTCCAAAATGATGTACTTTTTCATAATTGGATTCAAAATTATGGGTTTCTTCCCTACTGTTCGAGTTATATCATTTAAGTATCAATATTTTACCACGAATTATATAGGAAAAGCTATACTTACACATAAAAATGTTTCATTACATTTTTTCCTGTCACAAAATTTTCTTCATTTTTTGCAAATTTATAGATCTTGCAACAGTTCATCATCTTAAATCAATTTCATGTGAGGTTTCTTCCCTTGCTTTTTACGTACAAGCAAAGATAGGAGCCGAAAAAGATGAGTTTTCGTGAATTTTGCCAAATTACTTCCCTACACCATACTTTAGCTAAGAATTTATACTTCTTTTAGAAAACAAATTTTAATCATATTGATAAAATGTGCCTAAACTTGGTATCAAGATTCTAAAAGTACAAAAAACTGAAAATATTTTTTTCAAATTTCATTTTTTTTTTGGGGGGCGGGGAAGTCACATGACCACTCTCCTGCTTCACCTTAATCGTTTTCGAGTAACCACAACAACCGAGAGGCAACTAAACCCTGTGTAAGCATCAATTACTATAGAGCCAAAAATATAAACAAATGCTTCACAAGTGAAGTGTATAAATAGCCATTGTATAACATAGATGCATATGCATTCTGAGTTTTTGTTTTGATAACATGTGATAAAATTACAAATACCAATCGTCCATCTATGTAATAAATATAATCATGAATTAGGACTCGTGAAAAACCAAAATATGATTTCTCGTGCTTAAACGCATGTCAGATTTCACTTGTGTGCGGAACTAGTTCCTCAACCTCAATAGGGTCGTTGCAATACTGTACATTCATTTATTTTCGTGGGTATCAATTTGTGTGGTTTGATGGAAAAGGTCCAGTCCGTGGATTGTTAAATTCGTGGTTTTTCAGTCTGTAGCATACATTTCAATGTTATATTTCCTTTTCGTGGGGTATCAAATTTCGTTGGTCAAAGCCACCCACGAAAATCATGCAATTGATACCCAACGAATAATAATGAAACCACAGTACATGTAATACCTTCCATATTATATTTATGTGATAATCGAAAATTTGAACAATGACAAACTTTCAAATACCTGGGCACGTGAGAAATTTTACTACGGCTTTTATTAAATGTCATATCATAACAAACCTGTCGCTAGTAACGATCTAAAATTGTCCAGTCACAAACTCGATTCACTCAGAAAGTTAATACTATTGGTTGACAATGTAGTTCATTTAAAGGTAGTGCGTGTAAAACTTATCATGAAATTGGTTGGTTCGTTGTGAGCAACCTATATGGAAAATTGATTAAAACGACTCTAAATCTGATTCGTTCACAACACTCGTAATCTTTTTTGGTCATTCACCCAACCCGTTTAATAATTGCATCGTTTCTTATCTAAATGTATACTATATTTCAAAATTCTATGCACATCGGACTGATCTTAAATGTAATGCTTATATATATAAAATCCAGTTCACAATACGGATTTTACAGCATTTGAATTAAATGCTAACAGCAATTTTGTTTCGTAAAAAAGATACATGCAAAATGAAGTATTTTATATCATGTTTTATCCGTTATTGTCAGTACAACAAAGTACAATAAAGTAAGTTTGAAAAAGATTTAAGCAACGCCAGTTCGTAAATAGCTGAACCATATTGGAGTCATTCGTCCCGAAAATAAAGACATTTCTTCCATGTCTTTTATTTAATTTTGTTGCTAAACTATTTATATCACACGTATGATACTAAGGTAGCGATCATTGAATTTTCATGCGAGGATAGGGATGTGCTGTAATGTCAGGAGGGGGTAATCTGATGAACACAAAATATGTGATTTTCCTCTGTATTGAAAAAAGACATAATGCAACTAAAAATGTAAAAAACAAAGATTTTCACAGTTTATAAATATAGTATGATAACCAGCATGTAACGACAATAGGAAATGGCAGGATGAACGATTATTCATAGTATTTAGTACTAAAATAAATCAATTGGTTACTTCCTAATGACACAACAATTTTCGAATAAAAAAAAATTGAAGATCTTAATAATCATTTTTGTCTTATCTTTAGATCTAAAATGTAGATTTTATGAAGTAAAATGTGCAAATGGACTTCAGTGCATACATAAATATGATAGATGTGATGGGAAATTCGATTGTGCAGACAAATCTGATGAGGACGAACAGATGTGTACAGGTAAGTGACCATCAAAATCGATGGTTGTGCAGGTCACAGTCAACGCGGAGTATCGTACACGTCAGGTAAGTTACAACACACGTGGGTGATTGCACAGGTAAGTGACAACACACATGGATGATTTTACAGGTAAGTGACAACACACACGGATGATTTTTATCTATTAGGTAAGTGACAACATACACGGATGATTTAACAGGTAAGTGAAAAAAACATGGATGATTTTTACAGATAAGTGACAACAGACATGGATGAGTTTACAGGTAGGTGAGAACACACAAGGATGATTTTACAGGTAAGTGACAACACACATGGATGATTTTTTCAGGTAAGTGACACCACACATGGATGATTGTACATTTAATTAGCTGCATTCAATGCGATGATTATACCAGTAAGTGACAAAAAGGATTGGTTAATGTACAGGGGTAAGTAACAATACACATGGATGATTGTTCAGGTAAGTGACAACACATGGATTATCGCACAGATTAGAGTGACAACAGAGCTTGGTAAGTGTGTAAACGATCTTTTTTCCGGGGATATTTCCGGCTAGAAGTTTTTATAATCAGTTCATTTTATCGGTAAAAAGCGGCTTTTTCCTTTGATCTCATCTGCCTGATATTTTTTAGTATCATGGACAGTCCGTGATACAAGAAAATATAAGGTGGGAGCACTTGATAACTGTGACGTCATTACCGATAAAAAGAATATTATATACTTTCCTTTTTGATATTATCTACATCTAGTCTCGTATTAGACTCGTCCTACCGGACTCGTCTGATAATCACCTTGATATAGATAGTATCAAAAAGGAAAGTACATAATATTCTATATTTATCCAGCGGAAAATTTTAACTAGTTATTTATTTCCATGTCTTGTTGATATTTTCCTTTAGAAAAAAGGAACTAGTTATGATATTCCGACGGAATTTTCTAGCTAGTTTATTTTGTACTTTGACTAATAGTTTTAAAATTTGGAATCTATTAACCATTATTTTATTCCAATGGATATTTTCAACTAGTTACAAAAAACCAAGGTGAATTACTATCACGATTTTTTTTCTTTCTTAGACATTTGAACTTGAAAAAGCACATTTTAATTGGTTACAAAACTGATACATGTAAATGAAAATGTAATAGCTAATAATATTCAAACCTGTTGAGCATATAAATATGGTAAAATCTTTGTACAACCACTTTATCACTGATGAGATGGAAATCACTGAATGAGAAAAAAAAATTTTGTACATTTTATACGTTGAAAAAAAATGTACAGGGAAGTAACAATACACATGGATGATTGTATAGGTAGGTGACAACACACATGGATGCGTGTACAGGTAAGTAACAGCACACGTAGACAATTGTACAGGTAAGTGACAATACACGGATTATTGTACAGGTAAGTAAGAATACACGGATTATTGTACAGGTAAGTGAAAATGGGGATAGGTTAGTTTACAGGTAGGTGACAACAAATGTAGATGAAAGAAAACGTTAACTATGCAAGAAATGCAATTGTTATGACTTTGTAAATATAAATGTAAGAAACATAAAACACCGTAGGTGGTCTTTGCAGTTAAGGTTTCTGATGGGGCCAAAATCTAGTTTTCAATAGAAAATAAAGAGATGTGGAATAAGTGTACGCGACACAGCCCACAATTAAACGGCAATTTAGACAAACCACAATGGACAACCGCCAGCAGCCTTCAACGAGGCCATTTGGCACTGCTCGCGGTTCTGCAATTGGCCCATGGTCTAAATAAGATGCATATAATACAAATCCAGCCCTGAAATAGTCACAGATAGACCCCCTTCTTAAACAAGGAACAGAAAACATCAAAAAGACAAGTACAAACGAAAGCTTTGTCAAAGATTCCTGGCTTAGGACAGGCACATGTAATATGTGGCGGGGTTAAACTAGTTTTCTGGGCCCAACCTTCCCCCTATCAATATTCCTAGACAAAGCACAAAAACTAAACACACAATAAAAATCAAATCGATCAAAGTCCAATTCTACTAGAGAGAACCTAAGACAAAAAACAAGAACAAACAATAGGACGGTAAAGGAACTCTCTATAGAACACTCGCTGTTACTGACGGCTAGCTGAGAATCATCAATCAACTGATGTAATAAATCAAACGTATCGATTTTAAATCCGACACAACACTTCAAACAATAATGATTTAGTGAAGTGTCATCACACAAAACCGACACGCTTGATCGCTATAATGCTTAAAAATGACAATAGTAAAAACATTTATGGAAGTTTTAAAGCAAGTATCAAGTTTTCAATATTTCTGCCAAAAACACTAAATTCAAAGATTTAACCAAGATATTCATTTCATATCCTTTCCGTAATAAATTTTGAAGCCAATTTTTCATTTCTATTGGATTGCTTTCAAATTTGTGAGCTTTATAAAAAACATTACCATAAAATTCAGGATGTGATATTCCTTTCACTATAAGAATGTGACGTGTACAATTAAATTTTTCAATAAGAGATCGATACTTGTGGAACCCGCATACTGTTATATGTGCCTGACCTTTACATGGATTTGTTGTTAAAAGCTTGAATTCTATACTTTATGTCTTCATTTAATTTGTTTATGCCCAACATTGTAATTACGTGAAAAAATCCAGGACTGGTTTTGAATCATTTGCTTGCAATTTTAGATCTGGGACCTACTACAAACGACATACATAGACCATTTGTCACATTTGAGACTGCTTGCTATTTTCTATTGCATATTTTTAAATTTCCGCTTTAAAAGTTGCTATGCCAAGAAAAATTTTCTTTAACTCATTTTTCTATATTTTGTTTCATTCACCTCCAGTAAGGGACCGACCATTGAACTTGAAGAAGGGGCTTACTTATAACACTGTTAATAATAAAACAACATGTTCTGGCCATAATAGAAAAAACAAGCCCCCCATTAAAGTTAAATAATCGGTCCCTCAATCGATTTTTATGTTTTTACCTGTTGGCCATCGATTCCTTACTTGGGCTCAATTTTATACATGAAAACCAACCTGATTGTAGATATTTAATAACCAACTGGTATATAATAAAAGAATCTAATTTGATTGCTCTCCTGGTCAGATAGATTATTTTCTTTGTTAGACTATACTTGTTTGGAGTGGGACAGATCGAAGGCAGCATTCAACTTCAATAATCATTTCTTTTAGATTACACTTGCTCTGAGTATGACAGAAAATGTGCTGATGGGAGGCAGTGTGTCTCCAAATCTGGCTTTTGTGACGGCAGGGTTGATTGTGTAGATGGATCGGATGAAGTCAACTGCTAAGGAAAAGGTAAACAAATTTCTTGTATTTGTTTGCTGAGATTTCCGTTTTTTATATTCAAAATTGTTTAAAACACCAGGTTTCTTTCCTTGTAATGCACATGGTCGATTTCCTCGGTGCTGGATTTGGCTTCCTTGTTCGAACGTTTTGGTTTTGAGTAGTTTTCGTTTTTAACAGTTTTGGAATTTGACCTTTCAATGTTTTGATTTAAATGCTACTGATGAGAGGTGACTCCTTGAAATATCGATATATAGCATATCCAAATTAACTGTTCATACCCACGTTTTGATATTTGATATTTTATGTACCAAATTCAAATATGAAGTTTAACTATTTAAGTTAACAACAACTAACTAAGGGGGTCCAATGTTATTGGTAAGTACGCAGCATAATTTGGTAGGTGACAACACATATGGGGGGGGGGGGGAAATCGACTCGTTCGACAAATGTCAGTTTTCTCTTCGTGTATACAAAAGTTGTGTACATCTTATGAATAAAACCATATTGCTTTTCGCCAATTATGAGTCATTGTAATAGTTCGTAACGAAACGTTGAAGCTTGATTTGCTTTTTAAATAGCTATTGAAGAAAAACCGGCAACTTGACAGGATTTTTGTCATGAAAAACCCCAGAGTTTTCAGATACTCTGATAACAAACGTTGAGTTTTGTGGTGTTCTGTTTATTATCACAGTGCAAACATTTTGAAAGTGTGCTTTTATTCACTGCATTTAAAATATTATAAATTGGTGTACCAAATGTTAGAATAAACAAACAACTATAAGTTGATTTTACATCCTTTAAAAAAACATTGTATTCTTAAATCGGATCAACACGTTCACATTTTTGACGTCAAATTGAAACAATTTATTTCCCATATGTCCATATGAAATGCAATATTTTTCAAAACTTAATGAGGTTTGAACCTTCTATTTTGTCAGATTTATCTAAATTTATATTTCTGCATGTATTGTTTGATTTCGGAAAAAAATTCATTTGATTCACACATTGCATGAATATTCAAGTTTATCAACATCTACAGTATAATTTCAAGAAATGTTTTTTGACGGAGACTCCAGTTTATATTTTAAAACCTCCGGGTGGCGAATAGGCCCGCAGCAGCGCTAAGCTTGTCGGTAAAAGTCCACTAAAGAGCGCTCAGAAACCTGACATCGGGTCAGGCCGCTTTGCCCACAAAGCGACTGGGATGTGTACCCCAGGTGGTTGAATGAGGCAGCCCTGACCTCGAGAGATACGGGGTCGTCAGGCGATAATGCGGAAAACCTGACCGCAAACCATAGTGGTGCACCGTGTTGGGAAAAATGTCACGTTCCTCGCACGTTAAAGAACCCTGCTGCAGGTCTCGGTAAGAGTAGGACCCGTAGGATCCCCATGCAGGAGGCTAAATTTCCCGTCCCTACCCATCACTCTTTTTTCCAGAGGCAGTCAAAACTCTCCTACCCGATCGGCCTTGTGTCCCCATTTCCTCCACTTCATCATCATTTCATGTTCATTGTGTCCATCTCCCGGATAGCCGAAATCGTGCTGCTTGGGAGTAAAGCAATAACTAACTAACTAACTATTTCAATACCAGTAAAAATGCTGATCTATTATTTTCTGTCTAGTTCTAATTTGCACATGCATTGGAAATCTATTGGTGAACTATTGGAACAATTTAAAGAATAAAGAAGCCATGAATATCCGTTGATGTTTTTCAGACATAGACATGCATTTGTTAACCGTCCACTGCTCCACCTTTTTTTCAAAAGGTTACTTTTACTACGTCAATTAAATGATGTCAACTTTAAAAAATACTGATTCCTCAACCAATTTAAATTATAGTATAATTACATTATTTGGTATGTGTATCCTCCTACCTATTGGCAACACTGCAGTACAAGTTTTATTGCATCGTTAAATATTTTATAAGCATAGGAAGATCTTATTTTGAGCATTTTTAATATGTCTAAATAAATTCTTACATTGATCCGACCCACCATACAGCGAGTCAAATGTTTAGACAGCACATGTCAATACACCAGACAACCATTTCCATATGCAAGCATTGTGGGGGTACATTAAAGTGGAAGGTGTCGTGGGGGGTTAAACATGCGCCAAAACAAACGAGCTAATGCAATAAAAAACATAAACAAGAGGCTCTCAGAAGCCTGAATCAACCCTTTAAAGACTTTTGTAGACCTAAGTAAGCTGAACATTTAAGGTAGCACAATACAAAGATTGTTTTTAGTCCGACCATCACACTTTAAACATACATGTCTTTTCTTTTAATATTTCACCAATTTTAACAAATGAGCTATGGTTAAAAAGAGAAAATGTTACCCTGTATGACAGTACCTACAAAAAGTATCTTTATTTTATAACAAAGGAAATAAAAGTAAAAATATCAACATAACTGACTCAAATGAAATTAGCTCTCCTAGCATTACAAATATTCAACATTGATATAATCTGAATCAACACTGCATGACCTCAAAAACAGTGTCTCAGAATTTTCATATCACAATTCATAATCCAATTTAGCAATATTTTGTGTACATGGCTTAATTGAATAAGGGGTCACTATATTAAATGTACCATAACATATTTTCTAAAGCTTTAATCCAAATTTGAGACAAATTTTGTTGCTAATAGACCTTGAAATAACATATCAAAAAACCAGCCACATGGGGGTATCCATGTGGGAGCTAAATTCCATCAAACATTTTTTCTCATGGAAAATGAAAGTAAAAAAAATATATATCAATTTCCCATTTTGAGCCCCATTTACTAGATCAAATGGCATGTTTCTACCATGGGAGCACTGTAAGATTTTTAGATCATTATAAATCAACATTTATTTGACCTATTAACCCAAGTTTCATACATGCAAACATTAAATATAGCCCAAAATACACAACCCTCTACACCTAGTTCAGAATTTGCGCGAAATATCACATCACATTGACATTATGTCAAGTCAGTTGTTTACTATAAAGGGCAAGACTCCTCCTTCACTGACCAGATGTTTCCACAATTGATTGTCCATCTTATTCATTAAGTTTGTTTCACTTCAAATGACTGATCAACAGGCACAAAACTTTCCAGCTGTTATATATAAGACCAACCTCCAAGGTTTATTGACAGCTTAAATCTACGGTTTCACGTTAACTACAACTAACAAAGCCTTATTTCCAATGACATGCGCATTACCACTAATGAATATTCATCGTCCCAGAGACATGTGCCATATATAGATTCTTAATATAATGGTTAAACTGAAAGTAGATTGATATTATTACATTGCAAATGAATGTATCCATTAAGACAAGGAAAGACAACACAAAAAAATATAGTTAACTGACTTCAACTCCGGCAACAACGTTGGCATTGTTGTTCGTTTATGTGTTTGTGTGACTTTGGCCTTTAAATATTAAAGCTGGGTTTAACCAGCTGTCTGTTGCGCCTATGCAGAGAAGAGTAGTTATCAGCCATATGATGGTTCTTTGTATGCTAATTAGGTATTTTCCTTTCAGACTTTTAACATTTGATTTCTCTGGTATAACGTATAACATAAAAAAAATCAAAAGCCAGAGCCCAGAGCTATTGGATTTAGGAATATAACTGGAAAGTTGAAGTATATGTCTGTGGATTGGACTCTTCCTCTATTAGATGTATTTCATATGACATGACAACTAGAAAAGTCATGCTATGTGACTGTATAAGAAATCGTCCTTCATTAGTTGCATTTTAAGACATGACAACTAGTAAAGTCATGTTAAATATGTCTGGATAATAAATTTTGCTTCATTAGTTGTATTTGAAGACATGACAACTGTTAAAGTCATAGTATATATCTGTGGGTAGCAATCCTCCTCTAAAAGTTGTATTTGAAGGCATCAAAACTAGTAAAGCCATGCTATATGTCTGTGGGTAGGAATCTTCCTTCATAAGTTGTATTTTAAGACATCACAACTAGTAAAGCCATACTATATGTCTGTGGATAAGAAATCGTCCTCCATTGGTTGTATTTTAAGACTTGACAACTAGTAAAGTCATAGTATATGTCTGTGGGTAAGAATCTTCCTTCATTAGTCGTAATTAAAGAGTTGACAACTAGTAAAGTCATAGTATATGTCTGTGGATAAGAAATCGTCCTCCATTGGTTGTATTTTAAGACATGACAACTAGTAAAGTCATAGTATATGTCTGTGGGTAAGAATCTTCCTCCATTGGTTGTATTTTGAGACATGACAACTAGTAAAGTCATGCTATATGTCTGTTGGTAGGAATCTTCCTTCATTAGTTGTCTTTTAAGACATGACAACTAATAAAGTCATAGTATGTGTCTGTGGATAAGAAATCGTCCTCAATTGGTTGTATTTTAAGACATGACAACTAGTAAAGTCATAGCATATGTCTGTGGGTAAGAATCTTCCTTCATTAGTTGTCTTTTAAGACATGACAACTAGTAAAGCCATGCATGTGTAAATTTTGTCTGTTGGTAGGAATCTTCCTTCATTAGTTGTCTTTTCGGACATGACAACTAGTAAAGCCATGCTATATGTCTGTTTGTAGGAATCTTCCTTCATTAGTTGTCTTTTAAGACATTACAACTAGTAAAGCCATAGTATATGTCTGTGTATAGGAATCTTCCTTCATTAGTTGTATTTTAAGACATGACAACTATTAAAGTCATAGCATATGTCTGTGGGTAAGAATCTTCCTTCATTAGTTGTCTTTTAAGACATGACAACTAGTAAAGCCATGCTATATGTCTGTTTGTAGGAATCTTTCTTCATTAGTTGTATTTTAAGACATTACAACTAGTAAAGCCATAGTATATGTCTGTGTATAGGAATCTTCCTTCATTAGTTGTATTTTAAGACATGACAACTAGTAAAGTCATAGCATATGTCTGTGGGTAAGAATCTTCCTTCATTAGTTGTCTTTTAAGACATGACAACTAGTAAAGCCATGCTATATGTCTGTTTATAGGAATCTTCCTTCATTAGTTGTCTTTTAAGACATTACAACTAGTAAAGCCATAGTATATGTCTGTGTATAGGAATCTTCCTTCATTAGTTGTATTTTAAGACATGACAACTAGTAAAGTCATAGCATATGTCTGTGGGTAAGAATCTTCCTTCATTAGTTGTCTTTTAAGACATGACAACTAGTAAAGTCAAAGTATATGTCTGTGGGTAAGAATCTGCCTTCATTAGTCGTAATTAAAGAGTTGACAACTAGTAAAGTCATAGTATATGTCTGTGGATAAGAAATCGTCCTCCATTGGTTGTATTTTAAGACATGACAACTAGTAAAGTCATAGCATATGTCTGTGGGTAAGAATCTTCCTTCATTAGTTGTCTTTTAAGACATGACAACTAGTAAAGCCATGCATGTGTAAATTTTGTCTGTTGGTAGGAATCTTCCTTGATTAGACTAGTTGTATTTTAAGACATGACAACTAGTAAAGTCGTGTTGTATATGTCTGGATAAGAAATCTTGCTTCATTAGTTGTATTTGAAGACATGACAACTGTTAGAGTCATAGTATATATCTGTGGGTAGGAATCCTTCTCTATTAGTTGTATTTGACGACATAACAACTAGTAAAGTAATATTTTATGTCTATGGTTAGAAATCTTTTCAGTACCACAACTAGCAAACGTCGAGAAAGGGACGGGACGAACGTTCAATTTTAAGGGGGCTTAGGAGATTTTGGAAATTAATAATCAAGCCGGCAAAATAATCTGTCGCCGACCCCCTAGAAAAATAATGTATCTGTATCCAGCAAGCCCAGAGTTTGCAGAATGAACAAACGAAACCGAATAATTTATTTCGCAGGGTAAATTTTGAAAACAATCTTGCCCCGACAAAATTTTCCAAGCCCCCCCTTCTCTCAAAATTCAATAGCTGTTCCCTAAAAAGGTTTCATAACATATATATATATATATGCATCTGAAAATTAAGTGCATTTTTACCGGCAATGTCAATTTCAATCGCATTTCCGGGAGCTATTACTTATGATATAGGTATTTTTAAGTTGAAGTTCCAGAGGACCTAAAATCACATGATTCAGTGAGGTCCATGTATTCGATCCTTTTTTTATTCAATGGTGAAAAAAAAGTTCACGAAAAAAAAATGTGAAAAATGAGCAAAATGCGGTGCCTTGGGTGCCACAACCACTGGGAAGTGTGAATTCAGAGTAACAACTTGCTGTATCAAAAGTCCAGTGCCCATATTATACAAATATAAAAAAGTAATGGAGTTTCGTGCAATAGTTTTCTTTTCAGGGGGAAGCACTTTTCGGTATTTCATGAATTTATGTGAAAAAATCAAGTACTTATTGCTGAAAATTCGACTTTTTACGCAAGAAGAATTTATGGACAACAGACAAACCCTAAGTGCAGAACTGTTTAATCTTAATGTGTCAAAAAAAACATATGTGCCGAGAACACAGACCAAAACTCAGATCTTTATAGCGATTCAATCGGCCGTACTAGCCTGTCAAAGTTCGGTGCCACCCGGTGCCGTCTAAAAGTTTGCTCATTTTTTTTAAATTACGACCGCACCTGCTTTAGCCCAACACCCCTAGCGTCTGTTTGAGTGACCCTACTGCCTAGATATTGAATGGGTGCATATATAGAAGCAATACACATGCATGATTTTTTATACAGAAATTCTTTTTTTTTATCTCAGAAGACCGATACTCACTTTTGCCATTATGGCTGCAGTTATCGTATATATGTGATTTTGCAAATTTTTGAATAATATTGAACTTACAGATATGAAATTCAGAGGCAGATCTAGAGATTCTGAAAAGAGGGGGCCCACTGACTGGACTAAGAGGGGCCCGCTTTTGGTCACGCTTCAATGATAACCTATATATATATTTTCAACAAAATTTTTTCGCCAAACTGAGGGGGGCCGGGCCCCCCAGGCCCCACCCCCTGGATCCACCTATGAGATTGGTATAGTCTGAACTAGAATGAATTATTCAACACGATTATACAAAAACATTGAATCTAGGGGGGTCCGGGGTCAAAATATGGGATCCCAAAGTTGGCCGACGCTGATATAAAATAAATTAACCCTCCCCCCCGCCTGTTAGATTATGTTCAGTCGATATTTAAATAGATTTATGAACGATTTCTAAATTTCAGCAAATTTATTTTTAATAACAGATATAATACATTATCGTTATTGGTTTTAAAATACATTATCGTTATTAGCAAACCATTAAAGAATTATTGTTAATTCGGTCGTAATAACAAACATTTTACTTCCTGGTCTGGGACGATGAATATTCATTAGTGGTAATGCGCATGACATTGGAAATAAGGCTTTGTTAGTTGTAGTTAACGTCAAACCTTAAATTACATGTGCATTTATTTTGATTTTTTAATTATCAACATAGCCTATTAATTATTAGGTCCACTGAAAATATTTTGCACCATTTAAAATAAGGCATTTAATAGTATTTAAGAAGTTATAAATAAACATTTTGATAAAATTTGAGCACTTTTGTAAGGTGCTACCTTAAGCAAGCAACAGTTGTTTTTCTATCTACAGTTCCTGCTTGCTATAGCATACCCGTCGTGTTGCCAACAATCTATTCAGTGTGTCAAATCCGGTAAAGGAAGACAAAAACAAAACCCTATGACAAGCCAAAATCTATACTCATCTGAGAGATCGAAATCCCACATTTT
Organism: Arcuatula senhousia; assembly: GCA_963971305.1. NCBI lineage: Eukaryota > Metazoa > Mollusca > Bivalvia > Mytilida > Mytilidae > Arcuatula > Arcuatula senhousia. The sequence continues at coordinate 7,913,488 of OZ020317.1, read as the reverse complement.
TCTATAAGTGCATGATGTCTTCCGTAAAATTTCTTGAGTGAAGACAGCAACCGAGGAGTGACATAACCCTGAGTGAGCAATTTTTGTGTCAGGCGTGACGCTCTGCTTAGGAAATCGATGTAAGTCCCGCACGCTCTGGAGTAACGAATCAATTGAGATACGTAAAATCCATAAGCTGGAGCGGACGGAATGTTACTACACAAGAAGGGGAAGTTGACGATTGGAAAATTAAAGTCATCACGTTTGTCATAGAGCCTTGTTGAAAGTCTTCCTTGAGAGTCAATTTCGAGATGTAGATCTAAATATGACTTCCTAGAATCCGTTGTGGCCTTTATCTCAAGCTCCTGAGGATATATGAGATGGCGAAAGTCACCAAATAGAGAATTGTTTAGTGAAAGGACATCATCAATATAACGGAACGTGAGGTTGAAAGAGAGAGCTAGTGTATGGTTTTTTTTTTTTTATAAAGAAGAGACTTGATGTCATAGTTATGTTAAAGGTTATAGAATGGCACTGTCGAAACCGCTAATGTAAAAATACCCCTAAATGTAGAATGTGAAATTAAGGGAGTACGAGCCTGATATTTTTTGCATTTAAAAGTACCGGTAATGTAAAAGCAGTCTTAACAATAAATTGTTGCATGATTTATGAGCATAAATAACGTGCCACGGGTGAGGATCGAACTCACGACCTTCAGATCACTCTGTGCAAAATGATCTTGGATATATGAGATTGATCATCCCAGTTCGGTAATTTTGTTGTTACCTTTATTTCATTCGCTGTCTTAATGCAAAAATGTGATAAAAACATACCCTTTTTTTCTTCATTACTGGACCATATTCTTATTTTAATTTTAATTTAAAGTGACTGTTCGCTGATGATATCAGTAAAAATTAGAATATTACCAAACTAAGTCCTTGGTAAATGCTTTGAAAGGGCTTTTGGTATTGTAAAAGCAGTCTGAATTATGAATAATTACATGTTTTATGAGCAAAAATAACGTGCCCCGGGTGAGGATCAAACTCTAGACCTTCCAAAAGCTCTGTGTGAAATTGATTATGAGACTGACACGCTACCTACTGCGCTACCGAGGTCTCGAACATATGACATTTAATATAATATTTAAAGGCAGTCTTTATAAAAACCAGATTTCACCTTCAACATATAAAACATATGTTCAGCAAAGGAAATGTCATGTGAAGAAATTTCTAAAACACCCCTCCTTTTCATTCGTTGCCTTAATGCAACAAGTTAAAAAAACATACCCGCTTTTCTTCCTTTACTGTTGATTGATATTCAGTTATTTTGTGTTCCATGTTTCACATGTTGTCTGTTTTTGTCCCGTTCTTGTTGGTATTTACTGGTTTTGTCTCTGCCCTTTCGGACTTTTGACATTCGGATACCCCATTGGTACCTCTGCTTTCTCCACTCAAAAAAATCATCGAATTATTGCTATAAGGGGAAAACAAGAAGACAAATTGCTTATTTAAAGATTATTGCTTGATAAAATACAGATAACTTTAGTTATGGCTCAGAAATCTGTAAAATTGACCTGTAAAGTAGGCTTTATTGTCATGTTTCAACAAATCTTTTATTAAAACTGACAAAACAATACACAGACACGCCAGAAAAATTAAAAATCGCAATGGTCCTTACCTTGTACAAGCATTTCAAAAGAAACAATGGATTGAATGGAGTATTATTGCCAGACCATCTTCTTAACAATTATTTAAACGAGATTTTATGGCCCAAAACATACTTGATTTTAATTTCTGATTTTAATAATAAAAATCGTTTAATTACTGAAAAATTACTAAAGCAAGGTTATTGATACCACAAATTAGTCAAATCTTTACTAAATTCGGTCATAATTATGGGTACTATACACCTCATTTTTTTAATGTAAAAGGAATATCACATCCCGAATACTACGGAAATGTAGTTTATAAGACACGAAAATTCAAAAACAATCCTCTTGACATGGTAATTTTGCTAAAAAAAAAATACAAGTTGGAAGTTATAGAAAATTCTATAATTTGGTGTTGTTTTTTTTTGGTAGAAATATTGATAATTTGTTAGTAACTCTAAAACGTTAATCTTTTACCTATTGACTATTGTATTGTTTTTAAGCATTACAGTGATCAAATATGACTGTTTTAAGTGAAGATATAATACTAAATCATTAGTTGTTTGAAGTGTTATTTTGGATTTATCATCGATATGTTTGATTTTTTTTACATCAGTCGATAAATGCTTCTTAGCTAGCTGTCCGTAACTGCTAGTGTTCTCAAAAGTGTTCCTGTACGTCTTGTTGTTCTCGTACAGTACTTTTGTCTCAGGTTCTCTCTTGGTGAATTGAACTTTTATCGATTTGATTTTTAAAATGTGTTTTTTTGTGTTTTGTACAAGATTAACAATAGGAGGAAGGTTGAGCCCCAAAAAACTACACCCCCCACATTTTATATGTGCCTGTCCTAAGCCAGTAATCCCTGTTAAAGCTTTTGTTTGTCACTGTCAACTATCTGTTTTTGTTCTATGTCCAGAAATGGGTCTTTGGTTGATAATATAAGGATTTGTTTGAATCTTATGTATTGTATTTTTAGTCTTGGGCCAATTCAAGCCAGCGAGCAGTGACCTCTGGTCATGTTGAAGACTGTTGGCATTGTAATTTTTTGAATTGCCGTTTCTTAAATGTTGGTAGCTATTGCGTATACTTATTCCACATCTCTTTATCGTCTACTCTTAACAATGGATTTAACCGGGTTTTATAGTACAAAACCTCCTTCTTATCCTTTTGATTGGTAGCAACAACAAAAAACGAAATACATGTATTGGTCATATGACTTGTTTTTTTTCTAATGCGTGTTGTATGTGTACTATGCAAATGCAGTTCATTAATATAGATAGACGACTATTTTAATATTTAATATTTTCCTTTAATTAGTTATTAAAAGTAACCTCTCTTCGTCGATTTTCTGTAAAAAAGAAGATAAATATTAGTGATACTTAAGTATAACAGAAATTAAATTTAACATTAAGTTTAGTACAAAGTCAATTTGTCTTAACGTGAAATGAACGCGAAGTTATATTAGCATCGAACACAACACATTGCAATATTGATGATGGAAATCGGATTCACAATAATTTCCTTGATAAAATGAAAAAACGAAATTAAAATTTGTTCTTTTTATGACATTTTGCGTTGTTTATTGAAATAAAGATTCCAAGAGCAGATAAAACACATAAAAACATTAAAAAAAAAACGAAAAGCAAAAACTAACAACGCAAACGAAAATGAGCTCAGGTGTTCTTAGAGGGTTAAATAAAGCGAAGGGTTTCTAATTAAGATTAATTCAATATCCACTTGTTTGTTTTGTGTTTTTTTCTTCTGGACTCAGAGATTTATTACCTCTTTTCGTGAGTGAGTCGGTGTGTTCACACATTAAAGGAATCTATTTTATAACTTCGTAAAAGCTATAAAAATGTTTAGCGTCCATTGGTACACAGGGACTTGATTCCCTCTATCATTATTTTGTTAGAGTCAATGTGCGGTACAAGAAAAAAACTTTTTCGTACCACATAATGACTCTAACGAAATATTGGTACAGGGACTTTTTCGTACCGCACAATGACTAATAAGATATTGTTTGAAGGGAGCAACTTCCTGTCATTAATATACATTTTGTGTGTGTTGTTACTTGCATGTTCAAATATCTGTCTTCATTAATTTATTGTAACTAACCTGTGCAATCATCAAAATTTGTTATCACTTACCTGTAGTCATCAACAAGTGTTATCACTAACCTGTAGTCATCAACAAGTGTTATCACTAACCTGTAGTCATCAACAAGTGTTATCACTAACCTGTGGTTATCAACAAGTGTTATCACTTGCCTGTAGTCATCAACATGTGTTATCACTAACCTGTAGTCATCAACAAGTGTTATCACTGACCTGTAGTCATCAACAAGTGTTATCACTAACCTGTAGTCATCAAAATGTGTTATCACTAACCTGTAGTCATCAACAAGTGTTATCACTAACCTGTAGTCATCAACAAATGTTATCACTAACCTGTAGTCATCAACATGTGTTATCACTGACCTGTAGTCATCAACAAGTGTTATCACTAACCTGTAGTCATCAACAAATGTTATCACTAACCTGTAGTCATCAACATGTGTTATCACTAACCTGTAGTCATCAACAAGTGTTATCACTGACCTGTAGTCATCAACAAGTGTTATCACTAACCTCTAGTCATCAACATGTGTTATCACTAACCTGTAGTCATCAACATGTGTTATCACTAATCTGTAGTCATCAACATGTGTTATCACTAACCTGTAGTCATCAACAAGTGTTATCACTAACCTGTAGTCATCAACAAATGTTATCACTAACCTGTAGTCATCAACATGTGTTATCACTGACCTGTAGTCATCAACAAGTGTTATCACTAACCTGTAGTCATCAACAAATGTTATCACTAACCTGTAGTCATCAACATGTGTTATCACTAACCTGTAGTCATCAACAAGTGTTATCACTGACCTGTAGTCATCAACAAGTGTCATCACTAACCTGTAGTCATCAACATGTGTTATCACTAACCTGTAGTCATCAACATGTGTTATCACTTACCTGTAGTCATCAACAAGTGTTATCACTAACCTGTAGTCATCAACATGTGTTATCACTAACCTGTAGTCATCAACATGTGTTATCACTAATCTGTAGTCATCAACAAGTTTCATTACTAACCTGTAGTCATCAACATGTGTTATCAAAAACCTGTAGTCATCAACAAGTGTTATCACTAACCTGTAGTCATCAACAAGTGTTATCACTTGCCTGTAGTCATCAACATGTGTTATCACTAACCTGTAGTCATCAACAAGTGTTATAACTAACCTGTAGTCATCAACAAGTGTTATCACTAACTTGTAGTCATCAACGAGTGTTATCACTAACCTGTAGTCATCAACAAGTGTTATCACTTACCGGTAGTCATCAACATGTGTTATCACTAACCTGTAGTCAACAACAAGTGTTATCACTAACCTGTAGTCATCAACAAGTGTTATCACTAACCTGTAGTCATCAACAAATGTTATCACTAACCTGTAGTCATCAACATGTGTTATCACTAACCTGTAGTCATCAACATGTGTTATCACTAATCTGTAGTCATCAACAAGTTTTATTACTAACCTGTAGTCATCAACATGTGTTATCACTAACCTGTAGTCATCAACAAGTGTTATCACTAACCTGTAGTCATCAACAAGTGTTATCACTAACCTGTGGTCATCAACAAGTGTTATCACTTGCCTGTAGTCATCAACATGTGTTATCACTAACCTGTAGTCATCAACAAGTGTTATCACTGACCTGTAGTCATCAACAAGTGTTATCACTAACCTGTAGTCATCAACATGTGTTATCTCTAACCTGTAGTCATCAACATGTGTTATCACTTACCTGTAGTCATCAACAAGTGTTATCAATAACCTGTAGTCATCAACATGTGTTATCACTAACCCGTAGTCATCAACAAGTGTTATCACTAACCTGTAGTCATCAACAAGTGTTATCACTAACCTGTAGTCATCAACATGTGTTATCACTGACCTGTAGTCATCAACAAGTGTTATCACTAACCTGTAGTCATCAACAAATGTTATCACTAACCTGTAGTCATCAACATGTGTTATCACTAACCTGTAGTCATCAACAAGTGTTATCACTGACCTGTAGTCATCAACAAGTGTTATCACTAACCTGTAGTCATCAACATGTGTTATCACTAACCTGTAGTCATCAACATGTGTTATCACTTACCTGTAGTCATCAACAAGTGTAATCACTAACCTGTAGTCATCAACATGTGTTATCACTAACCTGTAGTCATCAACAAGTGTTATCACTAACCTGTAGTCATCAACAAATGTTATCACTAACCTGTAGTCATCAACATGTGTTATCACTAATCTGTAGTCATCAACATGTGTTATCACTAACCTGTAGTCATCAACAAGTGTTATCACTTACCTGTAGTCATCAACATGTGTTATCACTAACCTGTAGTCATCAACAAGTGTTATCACTGACCTGTAGTCATCAACAAGTGTTATCACTAACCTGTAGTCATCAACATGTGTTATCACTAACCTGTAGTCATCAACATGTGTTATCACTTACCTGTAGTCATCAACAAGTGTTATCACTAACCTGTAGTCATCAACATGTGTTATCACTAACCTGTAGTCATCAACATGTGTTATCACTAACCTGTAGTCATCGACAAGTGTTATCACTAACCTGTAGTCATCAACAAGTGTTATCACTAACCTGTAGTCATCAACATGTGTTATCACTAACCTGTAGTCATCAACAAGTGTTATCACTAACCTGTAGTCATCAACAAGTGTTATCACTAACCTGTAGTCATCAACATGTGTTATCACTAACCTGTAGTCATCAACAAGTGTTATCACTAACCGGTAGTCATCAACATGTGTTATCACTAACCTGTAGTCATCAACAAGTGTTATCACTAACCTGTAGTCATCAACAAATGTTATCACTAACCTGTAGTCATCAACATGTGTTATCACTAACCTGTAGTCATCAACATGTGTTATCACTAATCTGTAGTCATCAACAAGTTTTATTACTAACCTGTAGTCATCAACATGTGTTATCACTAACCTGTAGTCATCAACAAGTGTTATCACTAACCTGTAGTCATCAACAAGTGTTATCACTAACCTGTGGTCATCAACAAGTGTTATCACTTGCCTGTAGTCATCAACATGTGTTATCACTAACCTGTAGTCATCAACAAGTGTTATCACTGACCTGTAGTCATCAACAAGTGTTATCACTAACCTGTAGTCATCAACATGTGTTATCTCTAGCCTGTAGTCATCAACATGTGTTATCACTTACCTGTAGTCATCAACAAGTGTTATCAATAACCTGTAGTCATCAACATGTGTTATCACTAACCTGTAGTCATCAACAAGTGTTATCACTAACCTGTAGTCATCAACAAATGTTATTACTAACCTGTAGTCATCAACATGTGTTATCACTGACCTGTAGTCATCAACAAGTGTTATCACTAACCTGTAGTCATCAACAAATGTTATCACTAACCTGTAGTCATCAACATGTGTTATCACTAACCTGTAGTCATCAACAAGTGTTATCACTGACCTGTAGTCATCAACAAGTGTTATCACTAACCTGTAGTCATCAACATGTGTTATCACTAACCTGTAGTCATCAACATGTGTTATCACTTACCTGTAGTGATCAACAAGTGTTATCACTAACCTGTAGTCATCAACATGTGTTATCACTAACCTGTAGTCATCAACATGTGTTATCACTAACCTGTAGTCATCAACAAGTGTTATCACTGACCTGTAGTCATCAACAAGTGTTATCACTAACCTGTAGTCATCAACATGTGTTATCACTAACCTGTAGTCATCAACATTTTGTTATCACTTACCTGTAGTGATCAACAAGTGTTATCACTAACCTGTAGTCATCAACATGTGTTATCACTAACCTGTAGTCATCAACATGTGTTATCACTAATCTGTAGTCATCAACAAGTTTTATTACTAACCTGTAGTCATCAACATGTGTTATCACTAACCTGTAGTCATCAACAAGTGTTATCACTAACCTGTAGTCATCAACAAGTGTTATCACTTGCCTGTAGTCATCAACATGTGTTATCACTAACCTGTAGTCATCAACAAGTGTTATTACTAACCTGTAGTCATCAACAAGTGTTATCACTAACCTGTAGTCATCAACAAGTGTTATCACTAACCTGTAGTCATCAACATGTGTTATCACTAACCTGTAGTCATCAACAAGTGTTATCACTAACCGGTAGTAATCAACATGTGTTATCACTAACCTGTAGTCAACAACAAGTGTTATCACTAACCTGTAGTCATCAACAAGTGTTATCACTAACCTGTAGTCATCAACAAGTGTTATCACTAACCTGTAGTCATCAACAAGTGTTATCACTAACCTGTAGTCATCAACAAGTGTTGTCACTGACCTTTGCAATAATCAACATTTGTTATCACATACCTGTAGTCATCAACATGTGTTATCACTTACCTGTAGTCATCAACATGTATTATCACTTACCTGTAGTCATCAACATGTGTTATCACTAACCTGTAGTCATCAACATGTGTTATCACTAACCTGTAGTCATCAACATGTGTTATCACTTACCTGTAGTCATCAACAAGTGTTATCACTAACCTGTAATCATCAACATGTGTTATCACTAACCTGTAGTCATCAACATGTGTTATCACTAACCTGTAGTCATCAACAAGTGTTATCACTAACCTGTAGTCATAAACAAGTGTTATCACTAACCTGTAGTCATCAACATGTGTTATCACTAACCTGTAGTCATCAACAAGTGTTATCACTAACCTGTAGTCATCAACAAGTGTTATCACTAACCTGTAGTCATCAACATGTGTTATCACTAACCTGTAGTCATCAACAAGTGTTATCACTAACCGGTAGTCATCAACATGTGTTATCACTAACCTGTAGTCAACAACAAGTGTTATCACTAACCTGTAGTCATCAACAAGTGTTATCACTAACCTGTAGTCATCAACAAATGTTATCACTAACCTGTAGTCATCAACATGTGTTATCACTAACCTGTAGTCATCAACATGTGTTATCACTAATCTGTAGTCATCAACAAGTTTTATTACTAACCTGTAGTCATCAACATGTGTTATCACTAACCTGTAGTCATCAACAAGTGTTATCACTAACCTGTAGTCATCAACAAGTGTTATCACTAACCTGTGGTCATCAACAAGTGTTATCACTTGCCTGTAGTCATCAACATGTGTTATCACTAACCTGTAGTCATCAACAAGTGTTATCACTGACCTGTAGTCATCAACAAGTGTTATCACTAACCTGTAGTCATCAACATGTGTTATCTCTAGCCTGTAGTCATCAACATGTGTTATCACTTACCTGTAGTCATCAACAAGTGTTATCAATAACCTGTAGTCATCAACATGTGTTATCACTAACCTGTAGTCATCAACAAGTGTTATCACTAACCTGTAGTCATCAACAAATGTTATCACTAACCTGTAGTCATCAACATGTGTTATCACTGACCTGTAGTCATCAACAAGTGTTATCACTAACCTGTAGTCATCAACAAATGTTATCACTAACCTGTAGTCATCAACATGTGTTATCACTAACCTGTAGTCATCAACAAGTGTTATCACTGACCTGTAGTCATCAACAAGTGTTATCACTAACCTGTAGTCATCAACATGTGTTATCACTAACCTGTAGTCATCAACATGTGTTATCACTTACCTGTAGTGATCAACAAGTGTTATCACTAACCTGTAGTCATCAACATGTGTTATCACTAACCTGTAGTCATCAACATGTGTTATCACTAATCTGTAGTCATCAACAAGTTTTATTACTAACCTGTAGTCATCAACATGTGTTATCACTAACCTGTAGTCATCAACAAGTGTTATCACTAACCTGTAGTCATCAACAAGTGTTATCACTTGCCTGTAGTCATCAACATGTGTTATCACTAACCTGTAGTCATCAACAAGTGTAATCACTTACTTTTAGTCATCAACAAGTGTTATCACTAACCTGTAGTCATCAACAAGTGTTATCACTAACCTGTAGTCATCAACATGTGTTATCACTTACCTGTAGTCATCAACAAGTGTTATAACTTCAGTGTGCTGTCACTTACCTGTACAATCTTCCGTATACTGTCACTCAACTGTACAATCATCAACATGTGTTATCACTTACCTGTAATATCATCCATGTGCATTGTCACTAACCTGTTTAGTCATCCATGTGTGTTGTTACTGACCTGTACAATCATACATATGTTGTCACTGACCTGTACAACCATACATATGTTGTTACTAACCTGTACAATCAAACATATGTTGTCACTGACCTGTAAAATCAAACATATGTTGTCACTAACCTGTACAACCATACATTTGTTGTCACTGACCCGTACAACCATCAGTGTGCTGTCACTCAACTGTACAATCATCAACATTTGTTATCACTTACCTGTACAGTCATCAACGTTTGTTGTCACTAACCTGTACAATCATCCGTATGTTGTCACTAACCTGTACAATCATCCGTATGTTGTCACTTATCTGTACAATCATCCGTATGTTGTCACTTATCTGTACAATCATTAATGTGTGTTACTATTTTACCTGTGCAATCATCAACATTTGTTATCACTGACCTGAACAATCATCCGTTGTCACTTACCTGTAGAATCATCCGTATTTTGTTTTCGAATACCTGTACCACCCTACGTATGTTTTCAGTGATATGTACAACAATCAACATTTGTTGTCATTTACCTACACACATTCGTTCGTCTTCATCAGATTTGTCCTGACAATCGAATTTCCCATTACACCTCTCGTCTTTATTTATGCACTGAAGTCCATTTGCACATTTCACTTCGTAAAATCTACATTTTAGATCTAAAAACAAGACGCAATAAGATTTATAAATTATCATTTTTACTTCGGGTTAAGTTGTCTAAAAAAATGGGACATAAGAGAGTAACAATTATATTTTTATTGGGACTATGGATAAGGTGTATCAAGTTCCGGTATCGAGGCAAATTGATCTCTATACAACCAGTCATAAATAATTTTGAGATTTACACATTTTTTATAGTAAAATCTTCTTAGAATTTGGTCAAAACCAATGCACCAAAGTAAAACAATCATATAATCGAAAATTGTCGACCACAGCTCCTCTTTTGAAAACTTCATAATATAGTATAATGTTATGTTCTTTTACCTCTGCACATAGTCGCATCTTCATCTTCTCCCCCGGGGCAGTCAACGAACCCGTCACAAACAGCAGGGCGGAATAAACATCGATTACTTAGTCTGCCTTCTTTGCAACGGACACATGGTTTGTAGACTGCAAGCAATAATACTTCCTTTTTTACTTTTGATGTATTATCGACTAAATAATTTTATTAAGACAAAAGTGAACAATTAAAAAAAAACCATAAATTTAGTAGTAACATATAACATTTAATGCAGAAAACAAAATTCTTGTACAGGTGCCTCACTCAATACTTAAAAAGGGGAAGGGCTTGCTTTTTATATTTTGGTAGGATTTTTTTATTTCTCACAGAGCGTGAAAGTTTATTTTTTGAAGGCGTCGCAACTTGTTTTTCGTTAAAATATATAAGCATTTTTTTATATAGCAGAAATCCTTCTTGAGAATTTGTGTTTACCCTTTGCTGCCAAATTATTTCTTTTTCGTAAAAAATCATTTTCAATATAATTTCTTAGAGGAATCCAAGGCCTCCGCTTAAAGTAAATGGTCTGTCCCTTGGTTAAAAACCTAATGGAAACTTCAAATAAAAAATGTCTAGTTCTTTGCAAGAAAGTATACAGAACTCTTAAAAATCGTTAACATTTCAGTCTAGTCTTTAACAGTCACTTCTTCCTTCAAAAGCATATGTAGTCACACGTAATCATTTGTATTCATGATTTAATTGATGAAAAGTAATCTATTATAACCAATGTTCTAATGTACTGAAAGCTGCTGGTACACGATTGTCCTTTGTGCTTTTCTGAATTGCTGCTTGATTAAGGGATGTGTCGCGTACACTTATTCCACATCTCATTATTTTCTATTGATAAGTTTTTAGTGAAAAACTGTTCATCTTCACACATCGCTCCGTTTTCGTAACTCACCATCACATATTGCTCAGTTTTTGTTACCGTCACACATTTCTTTTGTTTTCGTAACTCTCTATCACACATTTCTTTGTTTTCGTAACTCACCATCACACATTTCTTTATTTTAGTAACCCACCGTCACACATTGCTTTGTTTTCGTAACTCACCATCACACATTCCTATGTTTTCGTAACTCACCATAACACATTTCTTTGTTTTCGTAACTCACCATCACACATTTCTGTTTTCGTAACTCACCATTACACATTTTTATGTTTTCGTAACTCACCATTATACATTGCTTGTTTTTTTACTAATAATCACACATTTCTATGTGTTCGTAACTCACTGTTACACATTTATTTGTTTTTGTAACTCACCATCACACATTTCTCTGGTTTCGTCAGAACCGTCTTGGCAGTCTTTTTTCCAATCACATTGTTGAGCTCTGAGTATACATTGGAGTCCATCAGCACAGAGAACCACAGGCTTGGTACTATTTTCACAGAAGTTAGCTCTCTCCAACTCTGAACGAAAATGTAGTTATTATCATTATATTTCAGAACATTTAAATGTCCGCTGTTGTGTGAGCTGTGTAGCGTACACTCATTCCACATCTCAATATTTTCTATTGTACACGTATTTTCCAAAATGTGCGAAATTTATGACAAGCTGTTACGGCTTGATTAAAGTAAAGATAAACCATTACAAAAGAACCAAAACAAAAATAAGATAAATAAACATACAAGCATAAAAAAGACAAAACAAAATTACAAAATAGATAGAATTGGATTCTACATTGATTGCTTCCTTTAAAACTTACCTCTAGCATGAACAGTTCCAAGCAAATACAAAGCGACTACCGGTAACACCTTAAACATAGAATCAAATGTCACTGAGTAACAAATGCAAATCGAGGAAGCGTCTTCTTGTTATCATCAGCATTAAAGTAAAGATCTTGATCGATGCGTTTACTACGAATTCCTTATTGCACACCAGTTAGTAGCAATCAGGCACCGATTGGACCCTAGTCGTTCGATTTATTTCTGCTGATAAGATGTTGTTACAGCAAAAAGCTATTCTCTCGATTCGCATAGGGTACCCAAATATCGATAATTAGTGGTTTTTCCCTTTGATTGCATCTGACTGATATTTTTTTTTGTATCACGGGCTCGTCTGATACTCGTCATACAAAAGGAAAGTATATACTGTAGAAGCAGAAACATTTATGGGGGATTTTGTTTCGTTTATTTCGTGGATAAGAGAAATCTACGAAACTAAATCATCATGAGTTTGAAATATTTAAAGGGAGTATTTCAAACTTAAAATCCATGAATAGTTGTCCCCACTAAATCAGTATTTTCAGCTCTTAACCACGAAATTTTGTCCCCCCGAAAATATATGATTTATTTGTAAATGTTTTCTTAAATCATGTATTTATTATTGCTCCTCTCGAGTGGTCGCAACAACCGCTAAAATTATATTTTTAAAGCAAGATTTTTAGTATCTTATTGCATGTTACCTTTTTCGTCTGTGAATAACAAACGACATCTTGCAAACATAAATATTCATTTTACATGTTACAGGATTTGAAATAAATGACTTAACACTCCTGGCTTAAAATGGTTTAGATATCATCTAATATAATCACTCAAATATCAAATGAGAGCCGATTGACGATTTAAGGGTTTCAATTGTAGCCTCCACAAAGGGCATGAGCAGCACAGTGACAGAAACCCGTGTTTTTAATAACATTGAATTATAAAAGTATTGGTACTTACATTAAATGCAAAATTCAACATCATTTAACCGTCTGGATACAGTTTACGAATTTGTGGGTAGAGAAAGCTATGTTTTTTTGGCAGAGAATGCTGTGTTTTAATACATGTTATTACAAATCTACCAGAAAATGGTTTATATACGTGTATACACATGTAGGGCAATTTAGGAATTAGAATGTGATAAGACAAATTATTGTTAGAATTATATTAAAGTACAAAGACAATAACAATAATGGTTTTATCATTTCCATTTTAATTTGTTGATTTGGTATTTGGTCACATCCTTGAACCATAATTATAAAGTTCAAAAGGAATCCGACAATTGCACTCTTTATTTGCGTCGACAAAAATATTCATTATTTTATTATTTTATGAAAGTATCTACTAATTTCTCCTGTGCCTTGTTTATTTCAAAGTTTGTGACCAAGAAATTTAGATTGTGTAACCTGCCCAAGGTTGGTGTTTTTATCTGGGTATTCCGGCTTCCTCCACCTTCAAAACTGACCACCCTGCATGACTTAGGCGCATCGAAAAGGGCGTAAAACACAATCACACAAACACACACACATAGATTTTGTAAACGTTAGCATCAAAATTGCCAAAACTCAACTGGATTGTTGTAAAATCTGTTAAAAAATCAAATAAAAATTACTTAAATGAGTGAATATATGTTTTAGAACTAAGCCGTTTCTTGAAGGTATCTAGAAAACTAGAAGAAGACCTTGTCAATTTAAATTGTATGGAGATATGGACATCCTCAAAGTGCAAATCTGTGAAAAAATACATGCATTTGGTTTTATATCAATATTTCACCTCTATTAAAGAGGCTGGTTAACTGAATTACCTTTATTATATCTGGTTGGCCTCACCTTGAGGAGTTCACGAAAAATTAATTAAATTTACCAAGATTCACGTGGATTTGGTTTTGGTAAGACATTTAAAATGGGATATGTCTTGTCCAGTGAAATAAAAAGTAAACAAGTTGGAATTTTGTTTTGTATCGGTTTTCTATTTTTGTGATTTATATTATCGTATCGCACCACATGTATTTACCAAAACTATTTTACGTGAACTCACCTTACTAGGGGTGTTTATGAAAGACTTATTTTGACCAAACTTTTTTTTCCGGGAGTTTCATGATTACTGACGTTAACGGCCAGCCAACACATTTACACCCCTAGAAAGGTGAGTTTACGTAAATATGGTTTTGATAAATATTTGACGTGTTTCGATACGATAATTTATATTACAAAAATTGAAAGCCTATACAACACAGAATCTATACTTGTTTACTTTATTCTTTACTGTACAAAATGTCATCTATTCAAATGCCTTACAAAAACCAATTTTACGTGAATCTTGGTAAGTTTTGCTCATTCCTCGTGAACTCCTCCAGGTGAGACTTACCAGGTGTGATTTACTCTGCTTCACTCCTAACAGGATAAGCTTGACTAAGTACTTAAAGGGTTCTCTGGTTTCATTTATCTTCCAATAATCAAAAGTAAGGAAATTGATTTTCAAAATCTCTATCTATTTTGAATAACTATTTATTACTATAAGATTCTTGTTCATTTTTTTACAATTTGGAGGTAAATTGGACAAAATAACCATAGTTCTATTTCCGCACGATACGGTTTAAATCAACTTTTGAGTGATCAAAATAGTGAAATGTATAACTCATTTATATTTTACGAGAATTTTGATTGAAAAATCTATTGTTTGACCGATCATTTAATTTAAATTGTAGAGGCCTTAGTTTCATTCTCTTTCTAATTGACAAAAAATGGTTATTCTTTAAAGGTGTCGCGACTTAATATTGTTTTTTCAATTATCAGATTACTAGCATTATTTTATAAATATGACAGAAATCCTTCTTCAGATTGTTTTTTTCTTCCCCTTTGGCGCCAAACTATTTTTGCATAAAAAATCTGACCAAGAAAATTGTTTTTTGACAAAGCATACAGTTAAATGCAAAAAATAAATAACTCAATTGATATGGCATTGTCTTTTCTTTCTTGGTAGCATTTATTGCATTTTTGCATACCAAATGACGTACACTCTTTGAAAGATCTGGTATTATTCTAGTTTGTCTTCGACAATCTGATGAAACTGATGGAAATTAAACTTCTTTGATTCATATTTGTCCACTTACTAGTAGTTAGACCAAGTAATTTTGTTTTAGATTAAGAATCATTTATACCAGACCTATAGCTTCAATGTTAATGATCGGAACGTGCCCGAGAAATCACATTAGATGCATGCATGAAGTAAAATTTCATTTGTTGAATTGTTTATGAGAACAGCTGCATATTCTGAATGCTAGTGTTGGTAGAAAAAAAATTCTGATAATTTTTGGTTTATTTTTACTTGGGCAAAAGCATTTGTTATGGTTTGATCAAGAGCACCTTTAGGCAAAATGTAACATTCTTTCCTCTGGAGTGATTTGAACAAGATTTTTGTTACAGCATTCACCATGATCATTGTCCGTTTTCGGTTTTTTCCTGGTGGCTTTTAATTTCCAGCGCTTACCAGTCAAAGAACAGAGGTACCAATTGGACATTTGAATATATAACGTCTGAAAGGGCAGAAACAAAACCAGTAAACACCAACGAGAACAGGACGAAAATACAGACACAAAAAAACAACGCAAAAATATAAAAACAACTGAAAAGCAATCACCAAAGCAAACAGAAGCTATAACGAGAGTGAACAGGTGCTTCGGAAGAGAAAACAGTTCCTGATAGCTATAGCTAACTAAACGGACTGCCAATGGTCATTTCAGCGTGTCAAATCATTTGAGCGCATGATATCTGTCGTAAACCTACTTCTCAATAATGTCTTTGCAATGAAATTTGAATGCATGTCACATGTGGGGGGGGGGTCATTTTAATTGGTTGCTAATTTGATAAAATAAACAACCAAGGGACGATATTTTAGTCGCCATTAAAACATGGATTCCCGTTGAACTTCATAACAATGGTTCAAGGATGCGACTGACTACTAAGTCTGCCGATTAAAATTTAAATAATGAAATAATTTAGCTTATCGACTCCTAATTCATCAGACAATTATTCTTGAATAATTCGACACTCATTGGTATATAAACGTCTAGTGGTTAAGTACTTACATCGTACCAGCAGAACGTTATTTAGATTTACCTAAAAGGTTGAAGGATGCTGAATTTTGCACTAAATGTAAGTATTACATGACTATATTATTAAATCAAAAATATGTATATTTCAAAACTAATAAAATGATAAGGGTTTCTTTTATTGAGCTTACATTCTCTGTTTTTTAATTTCGTTGAAGATTTTGTTTGGTTTACATTACAGCGTTGCAGAGTTGTACTATCAAACCCTCAAATTGTATCTTAATTTGTCGTTTTTTTTTATTATGTCGCCCGCAATGTGTTGCAAAGCGACATATTGGAGTAACTTTTACACTATCTGTTGTCTTACGTTGTCAGGATTGCGTCCTGTGTCTTGCGGCGTTACAAAAATTTCGTCACATTTTCTAATGTTGTCTTTTTGTCTTTAAGTATCACTTGTTGTAATAAACTTTAATCGATATAAGAAGGAAGACGCCTGGGTCAAAATACCACCTTTGTATATCAATGTCCGAAGCCAGGAATCTTTACTTTCGAAGTTTGTAATTGTCGTCATTATATTTTTTTGTATTCCCTATTCACTTTTAGGACTGGTTTTAAATCCTATGCAATATACTTTTTTCATTTAGGACAAGCTGCAAAACATCGAGCAGCGACGACTGATCACAGTAAAGGCCGTTTTCCATTACGGACTTTTGAATAACCGTATATATATATATATGAGTGTGTGAAGGTTGTGTGGCTTATACTTATTCCACAATTAACAAGGTATAATTGAAACTGGATGCAGTTTCGAATGTCTCCCAAATGAAGTCCCTTTCATCTCATGTGAAAAATTTGGACAGGGTGCTCCCTAAAATACAAGTTTAACAGAAATCCCAGGGGTAAGCAAAATCATGGAAATGCCTGTTAATGCATTTTTAGAACCTCATGCAAAATTTTTTGGCAGGGGTTCCCCTAAAAGACAAGTTTTACAGAAGTCCCACTGGTAAGCAAAATCCTGGAAATGCCTTTAAATGCATTTTCAGAACCTCATGGAAAATAACTTGGGCATGAGTTTCCCTATTAACACAAATTATTTAACTCTCTCATACAAAATGATTTGCCTTATCATAAGGAGTAATAATTTATATGGTTATAGGGTGGGGATCTCAATGGTTTTCAAAATATTAAGTATTTTATCATTTGAGGGGGTGGGGCATGACCCCCCTAAAACCCGCCTTTGATACCAAATGGTTTGTCTTACCATGAGGAGTAATAATATATATGGTTATAGGGTGGGGATCTCAATAGTTTTCAGAATATCTAATATTTTATCATTTTAGGGGGTTGGGCATGAGCCCCCCCCCCCCCCTTAGACCCCCTATGATACCATATGATTGGTCTTATCATAAGGAGTAATAATATATATGGTTATAGGGTGGGGATCTCAATGGTGTTCTGAATATTTAGTATTTTATCATTTGAGGGGGTGGGGCATGTCCACCCTCAAATCCGCCTTTGGTACCAAATGGTTTGTCTTATCATGAGGAGTTATAATATATATGGTTATAGGGTGGGGATGTCAATAGTTTTCAGAATATTTAGTATTTTATGATTTGAGGGGGTGGGGCATGACCCCCTCAGACCCCCTACGATACCATATGATTGGTCTTATCATAAGGAGTAATAATATATATGGTTATAGGGTGGGGATCTCAATGGTGTTCTGAATATTTAGTATTTTATCATTTGAGGGGGTGGGGCATGACCCCCTCAAATCGGCCTTTGATACCAAATGGTTTGTCTTATCATGAGGAGTTATAATATATATGGTTATAGAGTGGGGATGTAAATAGTTTTCAGAATATTTAGTTTTTTATCATTTGAGGGGGTGGGGCATGACCCCCCTCAGACCCCCCTACGATACCATATGATTGGTCTTATCATAAGGAGTAATAATATATATGGTTATAGGGTGGGGATCTCAATGGTTTTCAGAATATTTAGTATTTTATCATTTGAGGGGGTGGGGCATGACCCCCTTTAGACCCCTCCCCTTGTGGACCCAAATGGTTTGTTTAATCATAAGAAGTAATAATATATATGGTTATAGGGTGGGGCTCTCAATGGTTTTCAAAATATCAAGTGTTTTGTTATTTGAAGGGGTGGGGCATGACCCTCCCCCCCTTTAGACAACGAAACAGAGGGTTTACCATAATACCTTGCCACTACATTTACTTAGATATCCAAGTTAAGAGAGTATTTCAAAGTTAAGATCGAATATTATCAAGTTATATCACTTTTCCCATAGACTTCTATAGTAAAATTTTGCAAAACCCCACCCCCTTTTGAGACCCCCAAAATCCATGTTCCCTTTAACATATTGAAATTTTTTTTTGGGAGGCGCATCTAGGAATATGGACCTATCAAGTCATATGATATCAAACAATTCCGTTTAACGGTTTCTGAGAAACGGTGCACACAAGTGTTCGAAAAATCGCGCCCGGAAAGAAGAAAAATAATAATAAGAATAATTAAAATTTACGTTTCCCGAAACGTGGGATGTCCCCTCCCGTTCTTATTTAATGTCTGTCCTCTTCAACAAAAATTCCGACAATGTGCCGTGAGTCGCAATCACCCATATACCCTGTATACCAAGTTTCGTTGAAATAGGACGATGATTACATTTTTCGCGATTTTCGGCGGCCATCTTGAAAATGGCCGCCATTACAGAAATTCCGACAATGCCCTGTGAGTCGCCATCACCCATATATCCTGTATACCAAGTTTCGTTGAAATCGGACAATGTTTACATTTTTCACGATTTTCGGCGGCCATCTTGAAAATGGCGGCCATTACAGAAATTCCGACAATGCGCCATCAGTCGCCATCACCCATATATCCTGTATACCAAGTTTCGTTGAAATCGGACAATGTTTACATTTTTCACGATTTTCGGCGGCCATCTTGAAAATGGCGGCCATTACAGAAATTCCGACAATGCGCCGTCAGTCGCCATCACCCTTATACCCTGTATACCAAGTTTCGTTGAAATTGGACAATGTTTACATTTTTCGCGATTTTCGGCGGCCATCTTGAAAATGGCAGCCATTACAGAAATTCCGACAATGCGCCATCAGTCGCCATCACCGTTATACCCTGTATACCAAGATTCGTTGAAATCGGACAATGTTTACATTTTTCGCCATTTTTGGCGGCCATCTTGGAAATGGCGGCCATTTTGAAATTATAAATCGCAAAAAACACTGTAGGACCTTGGGACCTATCACCCCTCCAAGTTTCAAATCGATCGGTCCTTTTTTGTCCGAGGAGATAGTCGGACAAGTTCGTGCATCAGGTTGACGGAAGAAAAAGAAAAAAGTATAATAATAATAATAACAAGTGCTGATTGTGATTGCAAGCAAGTCACAAAAAAATCCCCTCCCGTACCCACTTTTGTCACAATTTTGTTCAGCTTTTCAGACTTCAGCGGCCATCTTGGATTTGTTCGAAAATGTCACCATGTTGTTCGTAATATCAATATTCACCTATATGCCAATTTTTGTTTAAATTGGACAACATTTTAATTTTCGCACTTTGGCGGCCATTTTGAATATGACGACCATCTTGGAATTGTTCAAAAATGTCGCCATGTTGTTCGTAATATCAATGTTGACCTAAATGCCAATTTTCGTTGAAATCGGACAACTTTTCAATTTTCGCACTTTGGCGGCCATTTTGAATATGGCGGCCATCTTTGATTTTTCGGAAAATGGTCGCATATTGTCCGGGACCTTAATATTATCCTATAAACCTATTTTGGTTCATATCCATATTTTTTGTGATTTTTTATGATTTATTTTGTATTTTTTTCAAATTCAAAATGGCCGCCAATCCAAGATGGCCGCCATTTTCAAAATTTCGAAATCGGAAAGACCATCTCCTAGTGGTGACCTATTTTTCTGGTAAGTTTCATTGACCTATGTCTTTTCGTCTTCGAGAAATCCTACGGACAAAGTTCGGTCCGGAAGAAGAAGAAGAAGAAGAAGAATAATAATAAAAATAAGAAACGGTGCAAAAACAATAAATCCCCGACACTTCGTGGTCGGGGATTTAATAATAAGAAAAATAAGAAACGGAGTAAAAACAATATGTCCCCGACGACACTTCATGGTCGGGGACATAATAAGAACTGAGCAAAAACATAATGTCTCCAAACTTCGTTTGGGAGACATAATTATCCTCTTTAAATTTGCTTTTGTTAAGATATCAATGCATCCGATACAAATATTACGCTAAACAAAACATTTTAATGTGCTACCCACCGCCATCAACGAGAATACTTTTTTTATGTATATGTATATTATACATATAGTTGTCACTCAGATTATTATACACAATTAATTTTGTATGTTGTAGCTTTTTGTGGCTGTTACTTTATTTTTGTCATCAACAACAACAGGTAACTATTTCAAGCATAGATGCAAAATAACTAAGAAAGCTAGCTTTAAATATTAAAAATATTTTCTTGCATATAAGGTGAACGTTTTTGTGAGTCACATCAAGCCTCTCAGTAGTTTAAAACAAAGATAGAAATAACTCCCTTTAGTTAAATATGGTTTGCTACTCTAAAGATTGAGCAGTTAAGTATCTCTTTTAATGTACAAATGATTTTTTAACCTGGTAGATTTTTCTCTGCAAAGAATATGTACTTCAATGTTTTAGGTAATTTTGATTTCAATTTCAAACTGTTTATTTAAATCAATTGTAAACTTTATAGCGAATACCACAGACTGAAAACGTATAGCATCATGCATGAAAATATTCTTAATATGGGTACATGTAACGCATTGGGGATTCAAAAGGACAAACAATTAAGTTTAAACCAGAAAAGATTGAAAAATGACTGCTTTTTTGCAAATAACTTTTAAATGAGAACGTTCACCCCTTAGTTTTTAAAAGGATGAGTGACTTTAAGACCCATTTTTTGACCAAGATTTACCATAGATCTAAAACTGAGCAAACTTACTTATGTTACTTTAACATTGAATAAATATAGGGCTTAAAGAAAATGATAAGCCTTTTTCATATCATTTTTGTTGTCATGCTTATCAGTTAGTGCAAAAGCAATATCTTTACGAAATTGTCCTAATTCCATAGATTTTTGCTGTTTTAAATACACTTTTCTGTTTGGAAATTTGTGGGAGCATCTGAATAAGAACTTCATATATTCTGTGAAAATGTGAAAAATGATGTTATACATTCTTTCTAATGTTTGAAGTAGTTGTTTTAATGCATCCTATGCATGTTAGCTAAAGACAAATATGCCGCTGAAAACATTTAATCTTACATTCAGTTATATTGATGATGTCCTTTCTGTCAAAAACACTTCATTTGGTAGTTGGATTCCTTCAATATATCCTCCGGAATAGGAGATTAAAGAGACCACCGAATCTAATTGCTTCACATCTTTCTTGAATTTGCACCTCGAATTTGACCCAGGTGGTCATCTCAGTACAAAAATTTACGATAAACGAGACGATTTTAATTTTCAAATTATTAATTTTCCTAATCTACAGAGCAATATACCTACTTCTCCTGCATACGGTGTTTATATTTCTCAACTTATTCGATATGCAAGAGCTTGCACACATTTCACAGATTTTTTATCAGACACCGGTTTCTTCGTGACCGACTTTTGAAGCAGGGCTATAGAAAAAAATACGTCTCATACGATCACTAAAAAAATTCTTTCTTCGTTATCAGCCACTAGTAGAAAAGTTCAATGTTGAGTTAAAAGATATGATAGTTAATTGTTTTAATTAGTGTTTGACTGGTATGCTGTACTGAGATGATCACCTCAATATCCCTATTGTGTCTCACAACTATGTTGTGTTCTATGGTCATTACCGGATCCTAAGATCGCAATGGAAGAGGGAGGTTTGGCGCCATAAAACCTGGTTTAACCCACCATTTTTTGAAATGCCTGTACCAAGTCAGGACCATTGCGATCCACCAGTTCTCCGGTATGACTGATTCGTTTTTGTCATTTTCTCTGGACTATGAGATTGACCATTCAAGTTCGGTAGTTTTGTTATTATCTTTATTTATTTCATTGGGCCAAATATGGGTCTTAGAGCCACCCATCCTTTCAAAATTATCCCAATGGACAGTTTTTTCTATATGGCTTTTTATTCATAGAATTTCTTCAAAATATTCATAAAATATCCTTAAATCGATTTAAGGGTTTCATCAGAGTATAGAATTATAAAAATGGTGACCTTATTCTTTAAATTAAAATAAAAAATAACAAAAGTTATAGTAAAAAAATGACCAATGGTTAAAAAATTAAGCCATGATAATTGCCATTTGAAAAAGATTATAGAATATTTTACTTTAAATTTTTGATTTTGTGGAATGCATCTAATATGCAACTTAAAATATTATAAGATATGGTTTTCTTTATATATTTTAAATGTACATACAAAAAGTAGCTTAAATGTTTTTTGTTATTTTTGCATTTGTCAATGGAAGTGCTAAATTGTATCGTATGCCGTTAAAATCAATTTCCTCCATATTTTCAAAAACTTATGTAAGTATGTTTTAAACAAATGCTAAACATATAGGTACAAAACATTTAATAAACATACGTTTACCGATAATAACTTTAAGTTTTTGCAGACATATGTTTAAAATATGTTGCAATTTTTCCTGTTGAAAATAGCATTTATATTAAAATGGTATTTTCTGTAACAGGTAAAAAGCCATGTATTCCTTGTCTTGGAAGTGAATTGTGGGGACATGATAAATGTTTAATTGACTTTTTTGTCTGTGACGGAGAAATTGACTGCCCTGGGGGAGTAGACGAAAATGAGACAATGTGCAGAGGTAAGAGAAAATTCTAACGGTAGATATACATTTATGTTATGCTTAACCCATGTTAATCACATACATTATAAATAGTACGCAAATTTCACTTGCGATTCTTGCAGATTCTAAAACACATAACAAATTGAAATGTTAAGAAATTAAACGGAAATAAAACTTTCTTGAATTTTCATTAAGCAATGCATTTCTTTAAATAATGTAGTCATGTCTGACACGAAATATGCTACCACGTTTGGTTTGCTTTACAAGCTTAAAGGTGTGACATGCTGAGAAGTAAGTTTATAGTAGGCAACGCGACATGATTTGCTTAACCTTCCGGGGAAATTTCACTCTCGTTACGACTTGCTGTTCGGTTATTAATTTCATTTTAGTTTTGTTTCGTCTGGTTGTTCGTACATGAATTGTTATATTGTTTGAAGATTTATTTTATCTTTTCTCCCTTCGGACTTTTAATGTGCTAATTGGTACCTCTTTGCTTCTGAAAATTTTTGTTTTGTTATTTCGAGACCTGAAGTGTGAACATAATGAAGTAAAATGTGCAAATGGCCTTCAGTGTGTTCTTGAAGACCAAATGTGTGACTGGGAGTTTGAATGTGCTGACAAATCTGATGAAGACGAACAAATGTGTGCATGTGAGTAACAACTACATATGTAACAAATGTGTACAGGTGAGTAACAACTAACAAATGTGTACAGCTGAGTAACAACTAACAATGTGTGTAGGTGAATAACAACTAACAAATGTGTGCAGGCGAGTAACAACTAACAAATATGTGCAGGTGAGCAACAACTAAATAATGTGTGCAGGTGAATAACATCTAGCAAATGTGTGCAGGTGAGCAACAACTAACAAATGTGTGCAGGTGAGTTACAACTAACAATAAGTGCAGGTGAGCAACAACTAAATAATGTGTGCAGGTGAATAACAACTAACAAATGTGTGCAGGTGAGCAACAACTAACAAATGTGTGCAGGTGAGTAACAACTAACAAATGTGTGCAGGTGAGTAACAACTAACAATGTGTGCAGGTCAGTAACAACTAACAAATGTGTGCAGGTGAGCAACAACTTACAAATGTGTGCAGGTGAGTAACAACTAACAAATGTGTTCAGGTGAGTTACAACTAACAATGTGTGCAGGTGATTAACAACTAACAATGTGTGCAGGTGAGCAACAACTTACAAATGTGTGCAGGTGAGTAACAATTAACAACTTAAAAATATGTGCAGGTGAGTAACAACTAACAAATATGTTCAGGTGAGTAACAACTAACAAATATGTTCAGGTGAGTAACAACTAGCAAATGTGTTCAGGTGAGTATTAATTAACAAATGTGTGCAGGTGAGTAATAACGGACAAATATGTGCAGGTGAGTAACAACTAACAATGTGTGCTGGTGAGCAACAACTTACAACTTACAAATATGTGCAGGTGAGTAACAACTAACAAATATGTTCAAGTGAGTAACAACTAACAAATATGTTCAGGTGAGTAACAGCTAACAACTTACAAATATGTGCAGGTGAGTAACAACTAACAAATATGTGCAGGTAAGTAACAACTAACACGTATGGTCAGGTGAGTAACAACTAACCAATATATTCAGGTGAGTAACAACTAGCAAAGGTGTTCAGGTGAGTGACAATTAACAAATGTGTGCAGGTGAGTAATAATGGACAAATATGTGCAGGTGAGTAACAATGAACAAATGTGTGCAGGTGAGTAACAACTAACAAATGTGCGCAGGTGAGTAACAACTATCAAATGTGTGCAGGTGAGTTAGAACTAACAAATGTGTGCAGGTGAGTAAAAACTAACAAATATAATTGTACTGTGACAGAATACGGTATAAGTTCCATAATAGTAATGTCAAAGGAACTTTAATATTTTAATAAAAGTTCCTGTAGGAACATTTATTATGTAATATTTTGTCCAATGTTATAAGGAAAATTCCACCGGAAAAGACAATTACATCGAGGTACATTTTTAAAGTCGTGTATCTTAGGTATAATAGTCATTTTGAAAAAATATTTTTCTGGACGTGCGGATTTGAGAAATCTTTTAATAATGCACTACAGGTTTACGACTTCCGGGTCACCCTCGTCATTGAAAATCTGTTTAAATTAACTAAATTCGTCCAATTGTTAAAACATTTGAAATATGTCTGCCAAAGTCTTAAATTAGCTAAAACGTACGTTAACATCTTAGATTTTACTCCAAACCAGTTATTTGAATCGGGGAGGAGAAATTACGCCAAAAACGGATAGGGATAAATTGATATTTTCCTTAGCTCAACGTTGATCACATCATGTGGCCGACCCACGAAGGGAAACTACTCTTGAAAATATGAAAATAAAAGAATCGGAATCGGAATTCCGGATGACTTTTTAAAAAGGGCTATATTCACGTTTTCTTAAACTTGATCATCTTCCATAAGTATCAGACGCACATCGTTAAATTGACTTTAATATAATACAAATGTACCAAACCGGGTATTAACAACAAATACAACGAGCAAGGCAACGTTGAAGGCCACTGACTGCATTTAATGCCGTTTTTCCAATTAAACCTTGTGTGTCACATACAATTTTTTCTCGTTATCTTGCTAAAACAAGTCAGAAGCATTCCGATGTTCAATTTCGGTGGTTTGTTATTAACTTTTTGTGTCATTTGTTCTTGAACTTTTGAAATTGATCGACCCTCTTCACTTATTATGTTATTCTCATAAAACACAATTGCATTTTAGCCAGGACATGCCCCTATGCCGACATTGCACAGAAATGTGACGATAACCATCAATGTGTTTTTAAGTTAAGCTTATGTGATGGAAAAGCAGATTGCAAGGACAGGTCAGACGAAAAATCAGAGTTTTGTAAAGGTATGTTAATATAACCAGAGTTCTGTAAAGATAGGCTAAATATAACCAGAGTTCTGTAATGGTATGTTAATATAACAAGAAATATGTAAAGGAATGTTAAGTTAAACCAGAGTTCTGTAAAGATAGGCTAAATATAACCAGAGTTCTGTAATGGTTGTTTGATATAACAAGAAATCTGTAAAGGTCTGTAAAATTAAACCCAAGCTCTGTAAAGGAATGTTAAATTAAACCAGAGTTCTGTAATTGTATATAATTAAATTAAATAAAGCCAGAACTATGTAATATTTTTTAATTAAATTGTGAAAGATTAAACCAAAGTTCTGTGATGGTATATCTAATCAAATCAAACTCTGTACATAATGGTATGATAAATTAAACCATGGTGCTGTAAACATGGTAAAGGTTTGCTTAATTAGAGCAGAGTTATAGATTGGAGTATAAATTAAAATCTAAAGATGTCTCTTAAGCTTGTTTCAAGTTTCAAGTTGTAAGGTCACAATGTACTGAAACGCGCTTTGAATTATATGTTTTCCGAATTGGACCTAAAACGGACAACAGAAAACAAGCAAATTATTTGAATTTCCAATACAGCTTGTTGACGTTAAAGTTACTTCAATGATAGAAAGCAGTGACGTCATGAAATTATTTTTTTGTGCATAAAAATGAATTTCAAAAGAACAGTCATTATTTGTATGTCTTGTGCTTCAGGTCCAAATAGTACAAAAAGTAATATTTTTTAGTACATCAAATCGATAAATTTTGCAACGAAAATAATTGTGACGATTTTTTTGGATTTATAAGCTTTTTTTGCATATTTTACATCCCCAACATCTATATGTTACCTAAAAGCAGAGATGACCACTCCAGACCCACGTTGCAATACAATTGTTAACGATAGATAACAATGCTCGAGATACTAAACAATCATTAATGTTCGGGTGTAGCGAGCTCTCTAATGAAGAAAAGTTCCCAAATCGCACGAGACTAAAATAACTTTGAAAGTTTTGATGTTTGGAGTTGGAGATATTGTGTTTATGCATCATATAGGTGTTATGCTTGGAGTTAATAGACATTGGTTTTATGCATTTTAAGAAGTTTGATGTTTGGAGTCTAGAGATACTGGTTATATGTATCATAGAGATTTGATGCTTGGAGTTTAGAAATATTGGTTTAATGCATCATAGAGGTTTCATGCTTAGAGTTTGCATCATAGAGGCTTCATGCTTAGAGTTTAGACCTGTAAAAATCGCTAGGTTAGTTAAATGCGTAATCAAGAAGTTGTATAAACGGTTTCAAGCCTTTTAGTTTAGAAATATTGGTTTTATGCATCATAGAGGTTTGATGCTAGGATTTTAAAGACTTTGGATTTAGTCATCATGGAGATTTGATTGATGCTTTAAGTTAAGATATGTTAGTTTTATGCAAAAGTTGAGGTTTTATGCATGGAGTTTAGAAACATTGATTTTATGCATCAAAGAGTTTTGATGTCTGGAGTTGGAGATATTGTGTTTATGCATCATATAGGTGTTATGCTTGGAGTTAATAGACATTGGTTTTATGCATTTTAAGAAGTTTGATGTTTGGAGTCTAGAGATACTGGTTATATGTATCATAGAGATTTGATGCTTGGAGTTTAGAAATATTGGTTAAATGCATCATAGAGGTTTCATGCTTAGAGTTTGCATCATAGCGGCTTCATGCTTAGAGTATAGAGACATTGATTTTATGCATCATAGAGGTCTGGTGCTTAGAGTTTAGAGACATTGATAAAGGTAATAACAAAACTACCGAACTTGAATGATCAATCTCATAGTCCAGAGAAAATGACAAAAACGAATCAGTCATACCGGAGAACTGGTTGATCGCAATGGTCCTGACTTGGTACAGGCATTTCAAACGAAATGGTGGGTTAAACCAGGTTTTATGGCGCCAAACCTCCCTCTTCCATTGCGATCTTATAGTTTAGAGACTTTGATTCTTTGCAACATAGAGGTTTCGTGCTTGGAGTTTAGAGACATTGATTTTATGCATCATAGAGGTCTGGTGCTTAGAGTTTAGAGACTTTGATTCTTTGCATCATAGATGTTTCGTGCTTGGAGTTAAGTGATGTTAGTTTTATGCAATAGTAGAGGTTTGGTGCGTGGAGTATAGAGCTATTGGTTTTATGCATCATAGAGGTTTTGATGCTTGGAAAAAAATACTGTGTTAGATAGTGCTTTCATTCGAAATGACTTATCCCGTCAAGAATCAAAGTCTTCGGAGGTTTAGAAATGATATAATTACATATCAACAATATTACAGTTTTCAGAACCGCTCGGCTGATACACGTTACAAAATAATGAAACAAAAATAGCTCGCCGATTAAATTGTAAAAATGATGATATCAAAATTGATGGTTTCTTCTGCATCAAAAACAGATCGAAGATATTAAGGGTTAAATTGTAAGGTTAACCTTTTAATTACTCATTGATTGAAATAGATGTCAATATGTGATTTGAAAAGGAGAAGTTGATGTGTTCAGGCCTATATTTATATTGTCGAAGTAATTGCTTCGTAACGTGATTGAGAGTGGTCGTTACTCTTTTTATTCTTATTCTTTTTTTTATTTAATAGATTATGGATGTTACCTTAATTCCGATTCTTTCACAAAATGTGCTGATGGCCTGCAGTGTATGCTTAAAGTAGAGAAATGCAATGGAGCTGTTGACTGTAACGACCAATCGGATGAGCAGAACTGTCCAGGTAAACCTATTTTTAGAACAAAGTTTAAAATTATTGTATTACATAACAAAGAGTATTTGTCTGTTTAATAAGTTTTTTAAAAGTTTTTCTGTATAATGTGTTTGGTTTTTTTTTCAAGCGATCTTCTGTCCCCAACGTGCGACCTATAGCACTATTAAACTTAATGATCTTTTGATTAAAAAAATGCCGAAAATATTTTGCTGAATTAATCTATTTTCCAGTACCGCATGTAAAACTTTTTAGTCAACTACACTCAACACAGTACAATTCAGTGGTTCAGAACACAATATTTACCTAGATATCGACCAAATGAAAAGGGTTGATTTTTATGAAAGAACGCACACTTTTTCAAAATCAAATGCATATGATGAAATATCATTCTTAAATTAATGCATAACACTCATCATTTTAATTGAACTCATCATTGATTCCTTGATGTTATTTGTTGTCAAAAGTTTCAATCTTTTGGTACATCTACCAAATTCTTATTCTAGAATTATATGATCTAGGCACTGAAAACTGTCTTTCTTTTTTCCTTAAAAAAATGTAATTCTAATGCGAATTGTAGGCAAGTTAACCTCAATCTCACTCCCCTTTTCGTGTGCAATTGACAGTATGTCGCCTCTTTTTCTAACAAATTCTGGACCTAACTGACACATCGCGACTTGATGTAATATCGATTACAGGGAAAAAAAACAGCGGTACTAGTTACCATTAAGTAAAATTTATAGTAAATTAGCATTAATTGCTACATGCATGTATGTCTCAATTCTTTTTTGTCTTGGTAAAAAAATATTTGTTGGTCAGTTTTGAGACTTTGTCATATTTTCGTATCCTCGGGACTTAACAATCTGAATAATTATAACTTTTTGCAATACTTTATTTCCTTTATATAAAGGATATTTTCTGATGATAATGAGCTTATTTTTACTTTTATAACTTTTTTTGTTATTTTGTTATATGTTCTACAAAACAGGTCTAGTGCTTTTTCTATTAATATACATGAACCACTCGCCAAAGTTTAAGCTTTGAACATATCGAAATTGAGTTCTGTTATTTATCGAAAATTTAAGTTTTTTTTTCATATAATTGTTGTAAATTTGTGATGTAAATTTGATTACATTGTACATTGTGCGAAATTCCTAAACAAGTTAAAAATTTATTTAAAAGGACAATTATAACTAGAATATATGTGATTACTTTCTCGTTAAACTCATCTGATCACATGTTTTTTTTTTCATTTGTTTTTAATAGGTAATTCATGAAGAAGACATTTCAGAGAGGTTTCTTTGAATAATTAAATTTTTCTTGATTTTATTAGCATAAATAAACTTAATTGATCCATAACTAAGATTTATATACATTGACAAAAATAAAAAATGCCCATACAATGTGTAGACATAAAATGGTAAAGAAGAAAGAAGCAAAGAGGCACCAATGGGGCATTCTAGTGTCAAAAGTCCGAATGGGCAACGTAAAAACCAGTAAACACTAACAACGCGAACTCAAGTCTTTACAAGGGTGAAGACTAAGCAGTTCCTGCCTGCTATAGCACACCCGTCGCACTGCTAATTTCTTATTCGGTGTGTCAAATCCCGTGAAGGAAGACAAAACACAACTCAATGACGAACCAAAATCTGCACATAAAAAGGCACATAAAACAACCAAACTGTAATCAGCAACGTGAAATTTAGTGTAGGTTGAATACGGTAAAGGATCGTCAGTTAAGTGTAGATTAAATACGGTAAAGGATCGTCAGTTAAGTGTAGATAAAGTACGGTAAAGGATCGTCAGTTTGGTGTAGATAAGATACGGTAAAGGATAACTAGATTAAATACGGTAAAGGATGACAATAGATTGGATGACAATAGATTAAATACGGTAAAGGATGACAATAGATTAAATACGGTAAAGGATGACAATAGATTAAATACGGTAAAGGATGACAGAAGCAAAGGTGTACCAAAGGGGTAATCAGTATCATAAAACCGTAAAGACAAAGACAAAACCGGCAGACAAAAAATCATCACAACAAAACAAACCACATAACAACACAAAACACACACACACATAACAACAAAACCGCATTTATCAACGCGAACTCAAGTCGAAACGAGAGTGAACTCGATTAGAATAGTGATTAGATTGATACGGTAAAGGATGACTAGATTAAATACGGTAAAGTATCGTCAATTTAGTGTAGATCAAATACGGTAAAGGATGACAATACCCTTTAAACACTGGATGACAAAATTTTCGCCAAGCGCACATGACCTAATCACAGCATGTTTAATCCTGAACGTCGGAGGCTCAATTAAGATAATAAACTGATATTGGTACAGGCATACATGTTTTCGATGATGGACTCCAACACATATTTTTGTAAAGTATCAAATGGATTTATATTGTTTCTTAATTCAGAAATAAGTTTAGTTGAATTTTTGTGCTTTGTCAAGGAAAATTGATAGGGGAAAGGTTGGGCCCAAAAACTAGTTTAACCCCGCAACATATTATATGTGCCTGTCCTAAGCCGGGAATCGTTGACAAAGCTTTTGTTTGTACGTGTCTTTTTGATGTTTTCTGTTACTTGTTTAGGAAAGGGGGTCTATCTGTGACTATATTTCATTGAAACAGTTTTAGACATATTTAGCATGGAAATAATTATTAAACCTTGCTGAAATTTGTTATTTGTAATTATTTGACATTATATTAGAAATAATAAAAAGAAGATAGGGGTCAATGGGTAATTTAATTCCCATGCATTTTAATGGATAAAGACAGAGGATATCGAAAAATATTGTATTTTTTTTTTCACAAGTAGATCATAAAGACACGAAGTTGCAAATTTTAATTTGAATACATTTTTTTTCCTTTAGGTCCTTGATGATGAAACAGAAAAGGGGCTCTCTCCAATAATTGTTCAAAGATAGTGTATCCGCTATGTGAAAAAAAAATGAAAGAAAAACACACATAACAACAAAACCGAAATTAGCAACTTGAACTCAAGTTGAAATAAGAGAGAACTTATGTGCCCCTGAAGAGTAAGCAGTTCCAGTTTGCTTTAGCACATCCGTAACGTTCCGACGATCGATTTAGTGTGGGTAAAATCCGGTAAGGATGATTATATTAATAGTATGTGAAACCAACATCTACGCTCATATGACATATAGAAATCCCATATTTGTTTACAAGCATATGATGTGTTTCGTAAAATTTTCTTGATTGACGACAACATCTGGGGATTTTTTTTTCTTTTGGGGTTCCTAGCTTTTAGGCGCCACGTATTTTTTCCGTGAAAACGCATACATCTTTTTTAATTGACCATATTTTTTTCTTCAAAAACACCAAATTAACTTTTTAAACTCAAAGCAATGTCCTTTCTTTTTTCTATGTACTATTTTTTTCAACATTACACGATTTTAGTCTCGTAAAACTGTAAAGTATCAGTCTATTTGCATGATTTACATGGAAAGCGGGCAAAATACATAAATAAGGCATTATGGTGCAATTAACATGAAGAAGAAAACGTAATCATACATGTATGATCATGATTTTGATTAAACTATCAAAGATAATATCATTTGAATTTATCAAAGATATGAAATGCATTTTTAAGATTATCATTATAATATTGAATTGTAAATTGTAAAATCGCTCGAAAATTACCCGTCAATTTTTTTTCTATCTATATATACAAATCTGACTCTACTCTAAACACTATATAAAAATTATCTACAGACGGTAACGATATTAACAACCATTCAAATTTTAAATCTAATTAGGATTTATGTTTTTCTTTTTTTTTTTTTTTTTTTTTTTTTTCGGGCGGGGGGATTATCAAAAATTGAATGCATTTGAGCGGAGCCGCCAAACAAGCTAATTTCAACAGCCGCCCAATACACGACCCTCATTAAGAACTCTTTAAAATACAGTTAGCTTTGGAGCTGAAAGAGAAACTGGAGGATTGTGTTGGTCCGTATTGTAACCAACTGTGTATTGGTAATGGTTCCCATTGTTTGTAAAAACAATGTAGTTGTCCCTTTCATCCGGGTCTCGGCATATGTCAGCCACATCCGCCGGAAGTTGAGACCATATGTTTATGTTGTGACCGTGCTCGTTTAAAATGTCACCTCCACTAGTCGTAAATTCGGCGTACATTGGATTTGTGTTGTGGTAATATTTAAAGGTATTGCTATTTGTATAGAAGAATCGTTGAATGCTTCCAAACTTCTCCCTGTTGACACCCCATTGTGCGCTCGTAAATAGTTTAGACGTTAGATCGTAGTTGGAGTCTACCGTTGTAGCTTTTAAGTGGGTTTCAAGAGATGCCGGAAAACCGCCGGTTTCAGCTTCAGCGGGAGTATTGGTTCTCCACCTCCAAACTTGATCATCTGCAAAAAAATATCATCTGTCACGATAAAATCATGCAATAATATTTAATTGTCAAAAAGGATTTAAATGAGTGGGTATCAATTTTTGTGGATTGGGAGTAAATTGCATATTCGTGGATTCATGAATTCGGTTGTTTAAACGAATTCTATATTTGAAGAAATGTTAAATTCTCTGTTCGTTTGGACATTAATTTCGTGGTTTGCCTCACCCATAAAAACCACAAAAATTGGTTCCCCATGAAATTTATACTTTTCAGTATTAAAGCGAGAGTCAATAATACAGTTAATTCGGCAATTATGCACATGTGCATTTCGAGGTAAAAAAGTGAAATGGGTGAACAAAATTGGAAGGGGTCGGGTGAAAAATCTTAATTAAGGACGGGATAAAGTACCAAAAAAAAAAAAAACCCAAAAAATCATCATTTTCCGTACACAAGTTAATAACTAAGTTTTTTTATCCTTTTATTAACATACAAAATACCAAGAGAGTATAAAACAATCAATATGTTTATGCAATTAAGGCACGTTTTAAAGATATACCTTTCATTAGCATCCCTATCCAAAAAGCAGTGGAAAGTCAAAGCCAAAACTATGTGAAGAAAAGATCGTACCAAAACCTTCAAACACGGAAGCCAAATCTAGCACTCAGGATAATCGATCACGTGGAGTGAAAGGAAAGAAACCGGATATTTTAGAAAATTCAAATTTAGACAATCGAAAATCTCAATACAAAAATTTCAAATTCGTGTCACATTTATCTGTCTACCAGGCATGTATTTACCTGTCTGTTTAACCAGAAGCTGTTATCGACCTAGTGGTTTTCAAAACATAAAAGATCAAAGCGGGTAAAAAAAACTTGTCAAGTTTAATATTTAAAAAAATTCATATTAGGCAGATCAGCTGGAATAACTAGTTAGTTGTAGAAATCTTATTATCGGCATTTTGCCTCAAATTATTTGGATTTGGCGAAGTACATATTTCAGATATTTTCATGCATGCATCAACATTCGTTAAAAACTTGAGGCACTGTTTTATTTTTATTTGTTAAAATTCGTCGAAGTTAGATACATCTTAGATCCTCTAAGTTCAATTCGGTAGTTTTGTTATCATCTTAATCTAGTATTTTTAGAAGTACAAAATAAATACGAACTTGCAAACAAATCCACAAAGTCATTTTGGTGGCTCATGATAGCATCAATATCTGTAACAGCAGGAAGATTGGAAAATCCGACGAAAACATCCGGGAAGCTCTCAACGGGTAGACATGGACCTTGTGACAGTGATGCGTAATTGTCGTAGGTATAAACGCCCTGCGGAGTCAGAATGATGATGTCATATTGAGAATTCGAGTTACATTTTTGTTTGAATCCTTCCACCACACCCAATATAGTCCCCTGAAAGAAAAACAACAATGCCAACTGATTCCAAATTCAATCACAAAATCATTAGAAGAATATTTATCTCTCTTTTTCATGTTGCCCTAGTCGCCATAGAGTTTTCTAAAATATATCTATATGTCAACCTGGTTTAACCCACCATTTCTTTTGAAATGCCTGTACCAAGTCAAGACCATTGCGATCTTCAATGTTTCCGGTATGTCTTTCTTGTTTTGTCTTGTCTTATGGACATTTGAGATTAATTCTCCAAGTTCGGTAATTTTGTTAATACGAGCCTTTATTCTTTAGACAATTGAATGTTTGTGCTCAGTATGCCCCCCGCGCATGGAAAGAGGGCGGATTCAGTGTAAAAACATTAGACGATAACTACACTGCATGTTCAATTTCCGTTTTAATTTGGAATTTTAAAAAAATGACTTTAGCTTAAATTTTCAATTTAGTAATTTTGTAATTTCTAGAAAATGACTCGAACTTCACTTTTAATCCGAGGTTTGGTTTGATCCGCCTAAAACTGTCTGTAACTAATGTATGTTATCAATAATTCTTGACCCCAAGGATCCAATTCCTGACCCCCAAGGACCCAATTCTCGATAACAGTAATGTTATTGATGATTTGCACTGAGTACATGAATTTGATGGGATTATAAAACTTTTGTTTGTCACTGGAAATAGATCGCATTCATTAGGCAAGCGCAGCGAAGCCTTATGGAGTCTATAGAGTAGTGATGATTTTTGCGTTTTTTTTCAGTCTAGACGGAGTGATCTTCCTGCATATAGTCTTGTAAAAATGCTTTATTTTCTTTAATACTTTTCAATAT
Source organism: Arcuatula senhousia (assembly GCA_963971305.1). Taxonomy (NCBI): domain Eukaryota; kingdom Metazoa; phylum Mollusca; class Bivalvia; order Mytilida; family Mytilidae; genus Arcuatula; species Arcuatula senhousia. Next base: position 7,877,685 of record OZ020317.1, on the reverse strand, counting down.
TTTTTTCCATGATACACACTTTTATAAATCTCCATTTATTTCGGTATTTTATAGGATCGACACAAGTTTTATTTATTCCTTTGCATTTTACTGACGAACTATTTGGTTTAAGGCGATAGAATATAAATTATGTATTCATCTATTACTTGATTGGTTCGTATAAATATTTCTCTTATTTGACTGGTCAACGCAAGGATACGGTATAATTGTTCATTCATAAATTCAGTATCAATACACATCAATGAGACGAGTGCATTCACATCGCAGGGGTGTTTCAATCGATATCGTTTACACACGATATCTGTCTTGTGCGTGTAATTGTGTTTTAGACCAAAATTATTATTTCGCAACAATTATACTTTAACAGAGGATAAATCTTTTACAGTACTTATATATTTCGCTTGCCTATAAACGCTTTAGCGCTTTGATTGAGCAGAGCTCTATGTAGTTATATAGCTATCTGACTTTCGCGTTTTTTTTTCCGTCTAGACAGGGTAAATCGGTCAGGCAATATTCCTACCAGAGGATCCATTATAGAATAATCATCGTGTATAATCATTGTTTCAATGATTTAAATGTTATACAGGTTGTCTTAACTAAGAGGTACATCTTTATACCCCTATAATAAATACATAATAAATGTGGACTATATTTCACATATCGATACACTAAAGTTGATGTACACTTCAGCGTTGCTGACCTTTTACCTTTGGTTTAATCAATACGTCATATATATATATTTATTCAAGTGGGTTGAGCCAAATTACGGATTTCATAACAAATGTTTAAGTGGGCGGAGCAAACGAACAAAATTTGCTGAAAAAACAGATCGTTCTTTATTTTAGTGCTTACATTTAGCTCTGCTTTTAAACGCTTTAGCGCTTTGATTTTAATTATCTTATCGCAAAGTATTGACTAAAATTATATTTGGATAGAAGATCCCGAGATACGGGACTTGTTTAACTCTTAAATTGGTCCAAACAAATGATGTTCTTCTACATGTTATTTATTTTCACAAAAACTGACACCAAAATGAGCTTACGCACAAAGCATATTAAAAATCCAGTTTATATTTTTATTGTTCTTTTTCCGATTTTTAAAGTAAAACTACAGTTAAAGAAAAGAAATTAATTTTTATTTTGTTCCGTAAGCTTGTAAAATCAAAGAAAAGCATCAACGCATATGTGCTTCAGTGACGACGGTATATCACATCTTTTGTATTGTAAACAGAACGGTATTTTATATATTTTTGATTACTTTTACAATGAACTAAAAACAATCAGCTGTTACACTGTACGATTAAGCGTCGGCTATACGTAAAGGGTACAGTACAAATAAAGCATAGAACAAGTATTCTTACCTGGGCAGGTACGGCTGAGGTCACTGTTGTTTTAACTTCTGTGACGGTTGTTAGTTCCGTTGTTACGTCAGGTGTTGTATAGTCTGTTGAAGTTCCGACTACAATAAAATCTGTCGCTGTCTCCATAAAGGTCGAATTCATCACTATTTGCTTCAGCCACATACAGTCATTAGCGTTGGACGCCAATGACGTCACAACTAAGTTCCGAAAGACGTTACACTCCATCGAACCCTTTTCTTTAATTTCAGAACTGTTATATCTGACTCCTTCGCAGCTGTCAAGACCGACACAAAAGTAGGGACAACCCAGCTGAAAAAAAAGATAATCAAAGAACTGAAAGTACTGTTAGCCGTGATAATCTACAAATTTTGATATTGTTTATGTTAAGTTTAAAAGTAGAGACTAGTAATCATAACCATGGTTATTGGATATAAAGCGACGAAAATATTAAATCTCAGAAATGAAACTATATTGCGAGCGTGCAAAGATATTTAAATTGGTATGTGTTAAGGCAAGACAACCATCAAGCGAGTTGTAATTGGTCAGTAGATAAAAAGCAAGCGTATATACACCCTTTGCTAATCGCTATAGTGATAGCATAGGCTACAAATTGTCAAAGTCCTAGGCAAAACCCAGAAACCAACAGAAATTGCTTAAAAGCACTAAATAGAAGACAGTAAAAAAAAACAACGAAAAATTGAGATGCAGACACAAACGCGTGCTCATCATCGTCAGATGTTAAGTTGTTCTTTCTGTATGCATCGCTCTCAGCCGTTTCGAGCTATGTATAATAAAAAAGATTAAAAACATTGACGATGCGCAATGCTATAAAGCTAACATAAAAAATAAAAGACCGACACAAAAGAAATAAAAAAACCTACAGGTAAGGCCAGTTCTAACATCTCTTAGAACTGTCAGAAACTGTCAGGAATCTGTTCTAATTCTGTTCTGCTGACAGTTGTAGGACAGTTTATGGCAAGCTGTATCCTGTCATAAAACAGTTCTGGACAGTTCTACCCCATGACATATTTAGAACTGACAGTTCTAAGCTGTCTTACGCCCTGACAGCTCATACCTGTTTTGCGCCCTGACAGTTCTAAGCTCTGACAGTCCTAAGCCCTGACAGCTCCTGACAGTTCTAAACCTTGACAGTTTTAGAACTATTCTTGATCATTGTCAAAAGTAATGAAAATTGCATGGCTATCGAGAATACAATTTTAACAGAAAGCTAAAAGTTTTTAAAACAAAATTTTAACAATTGAAAGGTGATAAAATATTACAATAAACATTTAGAACTGTTAGGACCTGTCATAGCCCAGAACTGTCCGGGCGCAGAACTGTCATGGACTTGAGGAGTTCTAACAGCTCTAGGACTGTCATGAGAGCTGGACAATAGAGATGTTAGAACAGATCTCAACTGTATAGTAAATAGGAGGAGACTATGATTAGCAGAGATTTAACCGTACCGAGTGGAATGTTCAAAGTCGTTAGCTCTACTGGCAGAAACGGCTTACAAACCCTACCGGCCTGCAGTAAAAGATGAACAAATGAAACAGCTTAAAAGATCTACCGCCTACAGTAAAAGGTCAACTAAATTAACATCTTAGTTATATGTATAAATGCAAAAAGGGCATCCCATCAATTTTTATCGCATATCCAGCACGTCAGTTTACAGATAAATTGTTAAACTTACCACCGTACTGACTTTCACGTTCATCGAATTCTCTCCATGTATTGTCGTTCCGCACATTCTATAGAAGACGGACGTCTGTTCACCTTCACCATAGGACAAAATGGAATGAAAACACGCTAGAAAGAACAATAGAAACCCCATGGTTGTTATAATGTAACCATTTAAATTAATGTAAAAAAAAATAATGAAAAAATATTTCCTTTTTGTTTTCAAGTATTAAGATATTTTATGTTATGTTTTCACCAGATCGGTTTGTGCACAATTGTCGAACATAGCTTTATAATCTTTTAGCATTAATGCGTTGGTTTTTTTTTAATATAATTTTATAAGCAATTAATTCATTTGATTTTTAAATATTTGTCATTAAAGATAGAAACTATTTATATGTAAATATTTGACCATTAATACACCATTTTGAATTCAAATAAATAGTTAAAACAATATTGACCAAAAACTTATGTTTCAAATAATTATACATTTAAATAAATTTCAATAGCATTTTAATTTGATTATTTGACTAGAATAGGCTTAGAGTCGCTATTTCAATTTAAATAGCTAAACTTGGTAACAAGACAATTCGTGGTCCAAATTCTTGGATTTATTCATTGTTGTGGTTTCAATGAAAAAAAAGTCATTTGCGTTAAAAGTTTATGATTTTCATATTTTGTTTAAGAATACCAATACCAAAGTATCTCTCCGTACGATTCTAATTTTTTTTGTTAAATGCAAGCCACAAAACCCACAAAAATTGGTACCCCATGAAAACAAATTAAACATCCACTGTAATTTTGCACTATGGTTATAATTAAGTTGTTGAATTGCCATTTTGTCAGCCAAAGTTTAAATAGGAAGGCTACTATGTATCTTTAAATAGGATTTAAAAGATAAGAGAATAATAATGTTCCAGAAATAACAAAAAATTGACCAAGAATAATAAAGAATAGGAAATAATAACCCTGACATTATAAAGCATAATTCTAAATGTGGCAAAAACATTAAGAAGAAGGCGAATAAAAGGCATTTTTAATACAGAAAAGAGGACACAGCGCTCTTTACCAATACGTTTTTTTTTTCTTTTTTTTATGAAGACTCTAGCTACATGTATGAGTCAGATGTATACGTATACACGGTCGCAACCTTAAAATACATGTCAAATATGGGATAAATTGTATTAATCGACGGCTATTTTCATGAGATAATGAACTAGAAAACGACATTTTGTCGCTATGAAAAATGTCATTTGTCGTTTCCCCATTGCTCTTTATAATTATTTCGGTAAAATATCGTGTCCACCATAATAGTACTACATTTATTACATGGGTATATAAACGGCTGTTAACATAATACAGTTTTGACCGAGAATGGTGAAAAATGCTAAATGTTAATGTAAGTAACGATGGTATCAAACTACAATTTTTTTTATTTCAAACGGTTTAAGATATGTATTTATTGCGCTGCACATTTTCCTCCGTTTATGAAGAAGGTGTGGATGTGTGTGTTCTGCCCTTCATTCTCTACTTTTTAATGTTTTGGGCACTTATCAACTATTCTTTATACGTTAACTAAAGGGTCATTATTCTAAATTCTTCATTTTTTGGGACCATTCCTCTTTATCTGTTAATTATTTTGGCCTTTATTCTTTATTTTTTAAAATCCACATCATCTTCTATACGTCTGATATTAATCTTTTTAAATTCCATTTTGTTCGACATTTCACCTTCAGTTTTGTTCTCAAAGCTCATAAGCAATGCGACAAGGTCGATATAGCAACCGGAACAACACACTCTTCCGGAGCACCAACTTATTAAACTCGCGTTGGTGAATGCAGTTCAGTTGTTTTTGTTTTTTTATGTTGTCTGTTTTTGTCGCCCTGTTCTCGCTTGTTTTGTCTTCGCCCTTTCTGACGTCATTTGGTTTCACTATTATTGCGAATGCACCTCTTTGCTGCTATAATATTCCCTGTATGTCACTTTTTATATATTGATAGTTGATTTGAGAGTGCAATGCGATAGGGTTTTTATTACTTTTTTCTGCTGCAAAAATAACCTTTGACGCTTGCTGTCACCAGTGAAGAGACTTAAATATTGAGTGATCAAAGGTACTATATCAACCACTGTACATTCACTGGGTACTTATTGCTTATCGGCAAAATCCTGTTTTGCTTTTAACAGCATATAGTTAAAAAAGATAAATCAATTGATGACATTTCTATAGATGCCTGATTGCTTTCAAGTCTAATACCAAACTCCTCACAGTTCTAGGTCCCATCACATCGTTCCGTACACTAAACACTGCACCAGACTCCTTTTTGATGACCTTTTTGGACTCTAACTTATTCTCTTAATTCCAAAAAAAATATGAAAAGAACTCACATAAACCGTTATGCATCGTGCAGTCACGTTGCTTTAATATTGGACAATTTTTACAACATATCTAATCAATTTTGCTTAGAAAAGAGGGACATAAAATTGGTATAGCAATAAACAATGGTATTACAATTCATCAAAATAATTGAACAAATAAAGCAGTTTGATTATCTGGTACTATTTTTAGTCAGAAAGGATAAGTCTACTGTGAAAGATAGCCATCAGATCTGGTGCAATCGATATCCATCAATGGTGGTGTTCTCGAAGCTTTCCTAAGAATGACCATCAGAAGGGTTCTCAGACAAACTTTAGGAAATAATTAGGAAAGACTAAAGTAATACTTAGGGCAGTTCTCGAAGCATTCTCAGTAACTTCTTAACTTAGGCAACCCTAACTATATTCTTTTACCATTTAAACGGCACGTATAAAGACATGACTATGTATTTCAATCAATTATCGATGATTACTTGTCTAAGTTTTTATTTACCAATTTAAAATGTGAATATATGAAGAAAAAATAATCAATTAATAAAAAGATATTTACAGAAAACATTGTATACTAAACGTATACATCTTACATTTCTTATATAATTTATCTTGATAATACAAATCCTTCAAAGTCTATTCCTTTTAAAAATGGTTGTTTATAGCAAAGATATAACATCATTTCAGCTAAAATATTTAAGAAAAATAACAATATAGATCATATTTAGGGTTGGAATAGGTTAGGAACGGCTACTACCTAGGTGTCTTAAATTTAGGGGGAAAATTACGGTGTATCCCAAATTAAGAGACCTCTGAGAACATGACTTAAGTTTTGGAAGCCTCTAAAGAACGACTTTGGACAGGTTAGGGGAAACCCCAATTAGGATACTATATCCCAATTGGGATATAGTATCCTAATTGGAATATTTTGATATACCCCAATTGGGATATATTGCAGTTTTTGGCAAATATGTTTATGCTTTAAAGGAGCATAAATTGACATTAAGATATCTGAAGATCATTGTTCATCGGATCCAAAAGTATATCACAAGTGTCATTGTGTTGTTACGATTTACCAGAAGAACCACTTTTTTTAGGTCATAATCACATCATGTTTGGTATAGGTTTTTTACAAGACTTTATCAGTTTGTTTTTGATGTAAATTGAACTTCATGAGGCGGATTTAGTCTATCAAAAATAAGTGTAGTCTATTTTCAACTTTGTAAATTTAAATAAATATTTCTAAATATCAAATATACCCAACTTTCTAAAAATGGAAAGTGAAACACTTTTCTTTAAATTCTCAAACTCAAAATTAACTTAAACCTTTGCCTAAATAAAACATATGACCTTAAAAACAGTAGAAGTTTTTAATGTTTAACTTGGTCTGCACAGAAAACGCAGCATCCCACAAATAGCCAACAAATACTTAACAAGACCCTGAATATCATAGAATCATAATGTTGATGCATAATTATGCTCCAATTGGTCTTTAAAAAAATGCCCCCCAAAAAACAGTCATATATCCTAATTGGGGTATATGCAAATATCCCAATTGGGATATTATATCCCAATTGGGATATACATGTAGTATCCCAGTTGGGGTTTCCCCCAACCTGTTGGAAGGGTCCAAAAGGTAGGAATGCTTCGAGAACACCACCTACATGTATGTTCTAATGCAGTCGATAGCCATCAGTTTGTAGAAGCAAAATGTATTCACTCGATTTGAAAGTAGCAAAAAATGCATTTTCTCAATTTGTAACTTTAACCCAATGTTATTGCTTATATTTTAGGTTTTGCTGACAGTCGCCTTGATTTTGCTTATAACTGTCAGTGGTAAGTTTTAAATGTTAAATGTTAAAATTTGGGAATGGGTTGATGACAATGTTCAGTTCAAAGATAAAAAGATGAACGATGAAAACAAAGATGTGTGAGGGACATAATCAGAGTGAAGGTAAGCGATGAAATAGGCAGATGTGCGATGTTAAATTAGGAAAACAGAAAGAATAGTGAAAGTGAGCGATGAAATCAAAGAGATTTGCAAAAGTGAGTGAGAAAATTTCAGTGATGGGTTAAAGTAGGTGACGAAAACATATATATACAAAGATCAGGGACGGAAACACAGAGATAAGTGAAGATGATTGACGAAATCAGAGATTTGTTTACTAGGTGGGTGAGAAAAACGAAGGTGAATGTGAGTCACCAAATGACTATTGTTGAATATATAAAGTGAGGAAAGCATGGAGCAAATACAGACTACAAAGGGCGACGAAACTGTAAAGATATAGAATATGAGTAACAAAAATAACAGATTTTGTAAAGGTAGTGACAATATAGAGATATGTAAAGGCATAAAAAAAAACCAAAAAGCAAACACAAATATGTGAATTGAATGACAATGAAACACAAATGACAAAAAAACCCACATATATGTACTACGGTTTGTGACGAAGACCCAAAGATAGCAGATATTGAGATGTAGAATAAATGCAAGTGATAAAATTTACATAAACTATGAGAGCACTCTGGAAATCTACAATTAAAATTTTAAAAGTTTAATGGTGAAAAACGAAGAATAAGAGATTTTTGACGAGAGTGACTGACGAAAATAAAAATGTGTGAAGGAGTGGTGTAAAGACAGACTTTTATAAAAGAGTGCCAAAAACAGTGACTTTTTGTTCTGAGGTACAGTTGAGATCTGTTCTAACATCTCTACTGTCAGGCTCTCATGACAGTTTATAAAACTGTTCTAACCCAGGACAACAATTGTCATAAAATGATCTGGAACAAAACTGTCATAATCTGTCCTAGCCCCTGACACTTATAGAACTGTTCTAGGCCCTGGCGGCTTAGAACTCCTCTAGTCGATGGCAGGTCTGCGCCCGGATAGTTCTGGGCTCTGACAGGTCCTGACAGTTCTAAATGACGTCATTTTTTGTTTATTGTAATGTTTTGTCAGCTTTTAAACTTTTTGTTTTAAAAAGTGTTAGCTTTCTGTTTAAATTGTATTCTCGATAGCCATGCAACTTTCATGACTTTTGAAAACGAACAAAAATAGTTCAAAAACCGTCAAGGTTTAGAACTGTCAGGGACTGTCAGGAGTTGTCAAGAGCTGTCAGGAGTTGTCAGGGCATAGAACTGGTTAGAGCTGTCAGAGCAAATGATAGCTTAGAAATGTCAGGGCCTAGAACAGTTCTAAATATGTCATGTGGTAGAACTGTCCAGAACTGTTCTATGACAGGACACAGCTTGTCATAAACTGTCCTAGAACTGTCAGCAGAATGGCCTTAACTGAAATTTTTCGAAATTTCCTTACTTTATGCCATAACCTTGTCAGAGATCTGGACTTTTCAGTCTTTTAAGTATGTTCTAAAAATGTTATTTAGATTACTAGTATGTCCTTTGAGTTTGTGAGTGTGTTTTACGCCTTTTATCGACGCACCTGGGCCATGTAGGGCGGTCAGTTTTATTAGTTGAGAAAACTGGAGTACCTAGAGGAAACCACAGACCTTTGGCAAACCTAATGATTTACAGTTGGGGAGGTCCCTTTATGTAAATTACAAATGGGTCTCGAACACCAGCTGAGAGGTGATCGGTTAGTGATAATAGTGTGGTATTTAAACCATCGACTTAGACCACTCGACCACCCAGGCCCCAGTATGTCCTTTAAATAGATATATCTACATCAAACAATGTGGTTAACCACTTGTTGTACAAACGAGCAAAAATCAATTGTAAAGAATGAAACTCTTATAAGACAACACTACATGATCATCTCGATGTGATTATTGGTGTGTTTGAAACTATATATGATCAATTTTGACAATTGCATCAAAATTCAAACCATGTTTTTACAGTTCGTTCGTGTGGGTTTGGAATGACCAAATGTGATAATAGCTATCAATGCATTGGAGAGCAATCTTTATGTGATGGTAAAATAGACTGTAGAGATGGGTCCGACGAAAACACAGAGTTCTGCAAAGGTACGTTAAAGAGTTCCATGAAGGAAGGTTAAATAAATTAGAGTTCTGCAAAGGTGAGCTTATGTTAAAAATTAGAAATCCGTTAAGGTGAGATGAATTAAACAAGACGCTTATACAGTAAGGCACGAGCCACTTACTTGATTATAATTTACAATTTTTGAAAAATAACAAACTACTACATTTACATAAGGTAATGTATATATGACATCTAGCTAGAGAAATGCATTAAATCAGAAGACTTACAGACAAAATCGTCTTTTTATGAAAAAACTACGTACTACTAGATGTTTGAATGAATATTGTCAAGAAAAATATAATCAACTTTCAAAATGGCAGATGGAAAGTAAGCTGACTGAAAAAGTAAGAACAACAAATCCGTAAGAAGGAATTGTTGCTACATGACAACAACTGAAAATATGAAGTTGACTGATAGACTTTTAAAACTCTATGAAATTCCTCCATTGATTTTCCTGACTAAATATGATCTTGAATCTCGGCTTGAGAATTTATCAACGTGAACATTTGGCAGCCTTAAACAATTTGGAGAAAGTTATCTGATCAAGTAATCTGAGTTGTGACATCCAATATACATAAATTCCATTTAAGCTGTTGCTTTCTTTGGTATATTGAGCAGATTCTAAAATATTTTAAAGTTTTTAAGCAAACTCAAGACCTTTACGTATTCACTGTTATTGAGGACAATGTCAATCGCTTGATGTATCCCAATAATTTACTTTAGCTTCCTGTCATGTCCACAATACTGACCATAAATACATGTATATGGATAACAAATAACATACGGTGAACGACCAACATCCAGTATTCAGCACAATTTTCATTGGAGTAATCCATTCAGCCTAAAAATCATGCTGTAATTCTTTTCTAGCCTCGCTTCGCATAGCAAACCACTTTTAAAGTCTTCTTATTTATACCCTAGTTACGGTTATGCAAGTTAAACCAATAGAAATAAAAAAAACAATAAAGTACCAGACAATAAATTTTGGTTTGCCTGACGCACGTTTTATCTATTCAAGACTCATCAGAGTCCCTCTTTTCAAAGATTGGAAATGCCAACCATGAATTTGAAAAGCATAGAACAATAAACCAAAAATTCCGAAATGGAAACCAAAATATGAGTTAGACCAGCCTTTGTCTGGGGAAGGATGAAACCTTATGGCTTTTACGATATGGAAATTTAACCAGGTAATCAATAGCTTTAATGTGTTTGTCACAGGCCCTCCAACATAAGAAAATGGTTCGTGCCTCACGTGGGTCATATAGGTGCAATTAAAAGCGATTTTCAGTAGCATTCAGACTTTTGTCATTTAGTTACAAAATGTGCAATAATCTGTATAACTACTTACAAATATCCGTTTCTGTATTCTTTTAATTATCTTAAAAAGTGGCTGTTTAAGTAGTCAACCATCATCCATAGTAAAGAGAGTTCACGTAAGAATTGTTTTGGTAAATATATCTATTAATATTTGGTTTTAATTATTTTTAGATTATCGCTGTTTATTTACCTTTACAAAATGTGCGGATGGTCATCAGTGTATCAAGATGTTACAAAAATGTGATGGTGTTGTCCAGTGTAATGACGAATCAGATGAACAGGGATGCGCAGGTAAATGTAGAAGTATACTAGGACACTGCGGAACACTTTGAATGTTCAGATAAATGTAGAAGTATACCGGGTCACTGTGGATTTCTTTAGATGTGCAGGTAAATGTAGTTATAATACTTGGTGAGTAAGGATCACTTTGGATGCGCTGGTAGATAAAGTAGTAAACCGGGTCACTACGGATCACTTTGGTTGTGCAGGTTAATGTAGTAGTATACTGGATATTTATGGGTCACTTTGGATCGATTTGCAGCAATTGTAGAAGTTATCCCGGTCACTATGGATCGCTTTCGATGCGCAAGTAATTGTATTAGTATACCAAGTATCTATTGGTCACTTTGGATGTGCAGGTAAATGAGGTAGTATACCGGGTCACTATGGATCACTTTAAATTCGCAGGTAAATGTAGTAGTATACCGTGTCACTATCAATCACTTTAAATTCGCAGGTAAATGTAGTAGTATACCGTGTAATTATGAATCACTTTAAATTCGCAGGTAAATGTAGTAGTATACCGTGTCACTATGAATCATTTTGAATTTGCAGGTAAATGTAGTAGTATACCGGGTCACTATGAATCACTTCGGATCTGCAGGTAAATGTAGTAGTATACCGTGTCACTATGAATCATTTTGAATTCGCAGGTAAATGTAGTTATGTACCGTGTCACTATGAATCACTTTGAATTCGCAGGTAAATGTAGTAGTATACCGGGTCACTATGAATCACTTTGGACATTATGACTCAGAGTACGGTTCAATTGTAATCTCGGATCCAAGATTAACATCTTTTTTGGAAGCTTGGTTGCTGTAAAAAAGATAGGACAAAAGTATGTATGGCACAAAATCACATTCATATCAAAATTGAAATAAAATAAAGAAAAGGACAAAGTTTTAATTGCTGTTCTTTAGTCTTTCTGAAGTCAGAGGGAGGCTTTAACACGTGGATCAATTAAACGATTGCACCTCACTGCGAGTTAAAGACGGCCCCTATCATCGTTGTCACACATACCTTGTCAAATTATTCTAAAAATGTTCTGGTGACACACATACAAAGTGCGGATTTACATTTGTAACTTAAGCGAACTGCTTACTCTTTTGCAGGACCTGAGTTTACTCTGTGAAAATTTGAGTTCGTGTTGTTGATATCTCTTTGCTGCATTCTAAGTTGTATCTGATAAGTGCACGTTTTACTTTTAAAAACTCATCAGTGACGTTGATTGATAATGTAGAAAGTTGGCACACGAAAAAAAATAAAATATTTAACTCTAACTAAGGTACGAAGAGACGATTGACCAAAACCGAGACATACGGTGCACTGATTTAAAACTTAAATATAGGAAAAAATAAGACTTCATAACGTTGAAATCATTTTGAAAATATTCGGTTGAGCTTTTCAAGCCTTCTATGAGTCTGTTTGCATCTGTTTATAGATTATGACTGTCGCGAATTGAATCCATATGGATGGAAATGTGACAATAGAATTCAGTGTGTAGAACTACTTTGTGACGGAGAACCTCACTGTTCAGATGGATCGGATGAAAAACCAAGCTTCTGTCAGAGTAAGTCTTCCTACCTGCATATGTTTCCGCTGTATATGTTTCCGTTGTAACACTTTTACCATCTTAAAGCACCAGAGCGCTGTGACTTTTTAGGGAAGTTTGCTTGTTGCAGAATATGGGTTTGTAACAGTTACAATTTTAGAGAATACCGTATAGCGGGTTATTTTAGCGGGTGTAAAATTTGGTGGTTTGAAGTGCAAAATGTATGTCAAAAAATTTGGTGGTTTTTATTTTGGCGGATGGGCAAAACCATAGAAAATTAATTTTGGCGCTCTTGCAATCCCGAATAACCTCTGTTTGTGAATTATTTTAGTAACATTTAGTATTATTTTCAGTTATTTAGTTTTAAACCATTTTAATGACGTCATTCTATTGTTTAAAGTGTGGATTATTTTTTACGAATTCACTGCGCTGTCTATTGTTCATGATCAGTGTTCCATGAACTTTTCACGGTCCACTGATCACAAACCTGCAGGGCTAACACTGGGTTCAGATTACCGACCGTGAGTGATTAGTTTTCAAGAAGTTTACCTTTTTAAAAGGGTCACAAAAATGCATTGAATACAGGAATCAAGTTTTATTCAACTAAAAAAAAAATAAAAATCACTTTTAGTTTACAATAAATGAATTTATTCCATGCGTTCAAAATCTCAAATTTCTGATAATGAAATACTCCATTTTGTCCGAAACGTAATCCAACTTAATCGACGTTTTCAAAGCGTCCACAAAGGTTTATCTTAGTTGTCCAAACACAAAAAACAATCCCGACATTGTGAAATTTTTGCTCATTCATGATTGGCGACAATAGTGGTATGACATAAAATCTCTTTGTTCTCCACATTAAGATGTACATCTGTAGCGCTTCTTTTCAGCAAGTGATTGGTAGTAAGTCTAGAAAAAAAATTAAAAGAACAATATTACTTCGAATAAAGAAATAAAAGACGTGTGTTGATTGCAAGTTTGTTTGTATGCTTTTTTTCTTCTACACGGTGACCGGCTATCGATTACCGCTGGAAATCTGAAGACTGCCTAAAATTTACCTTGTGTGAATTTTTTTTAACAAAGAAGAAGGCAATGAAAAAAAAATGGTACACAACATGCTAGGATTAGACTTTTGTCTACCATTTCTCGATTTACTTTTTCGATGATAGAATTTATGTACGGGTATTGTTTACTGTCTTCAGAACTATTCAGTGTTAACGATAGCCGGTAAATGTAACGACCCGTGTTCTAATGAATGAGGAAAAAAAATGAAGCAAATAATTATTCCTTGTCAAGTGATCATTGCAATTTTATTTTGTTTTTTACAGGTATGCGTATATATGTAATTGTACATTTTAAATCTGATAAAACCCACCGATTATACAGGAATTTGTGTCAATAAGTGCTAAATATATTTCAATTTGCCGTCGTTTATTTTTTCTTCAAATAGCAAGATATTTCATCGTTATTGGTACAGAAATTTCGAAATAATGCCGTTCACCATGAGTTTTTTTTTTCTGATTTGAAAATGAATAATCCATTGCTTTATTTATAGATTTTTTCTGTGTAAAAGCCATAGGCATTGGACTTAATCAAACTGATGGATATCAAATAAACCTTTTTAGGGAGTGTTCTGATTTTATAAAGTCGAGTGAGAACGAGGCTCCAGACAATTTTTGCCGATAATATGTACAAAACAATAATATATTTTCAATTGAAAGGGGGGGTTCAAAACACGGGAATTCCCCTTCTGGATCCACAACTGGAAGTGACCGATAATACATCAATAAATGTTTCGTTGTAAAATCATTTTAAGCAGCAAACATTTCAAATGTGTTTGACTTTATCAAAAATGAAACATAAAAACACATGATTTTTTGTGTAAAGAGTGGTTTAGAATGTGTAAAAATGATATCTTCTGCATTTTACCCAAATGCTAAGTAATCATTACGTTATTTAAAACAACTTACCTTTCTTGCTTCTGTATATTATTCCCGAGCACAAAAAATAAATCCATTGTTGAAATTTTAAATAATCCATGATGAATTTCAAAATCTAAATCCATTGAAAAAAACACGACTAAATCCGTCTTGTCCATTATAAAACATGTAAAAAGAACTCACAATCTGCTCACAATAAAGTTAAATAAGGCGGGAAAATGTATGAACATTATGGAGGATCGGATGGGATGTCGGAACTACGTTTCTCTTGTAAGTTTTCATAAAATACAGATGCTATTAATCTTTAATCATATTTATACATTTATATATTGTTTTCCCCGGTGTAAAATGGTTTAAGTAGGAGAATGTATGGTTAACTGTAGATTCGTAAAAATAATTCACTCGCGCCTGACGGCGCTCGTGAATTATTTTTTACGAATCTACAGTAAACCATACATTCTCCTATACATAATTGATAATTCCAATTTTGAATGTGCATGTTTAATCACATTGCACACCAATTTCATAATTAGGACAGATTGGTTTATTTTTTGGTTTGTTTATTGTGCTACTCAGCATGCTTATTTAACGATTTATATGACAACTGAACGAGGTGTCATTTGACAATTAGATCACAATCAGGTCTTTGATCTTTAATAAACACGGATATAACAGATGCATTGATTTGTCAAAACAATTTAGGATAGTTTGAAATTTTAATTAAATACATTGTAACTTAATATTGATTTATCTATGAGTTAAATTTTCACAACAAAACATTTTGCACAAAGTACAGATTCGCTGTAGGACATTCATGATTTTATTTACTATAACTTTTGATAATTGACACAACGTTATGGCAAATATTTGACAAATGACCATGTTATTGCTTAAATTGCAAATACCAATTAAGTTGCATAACATTTTCCCGGAGCTTCTAAATTTATGAAATTTTAGCGGTTTTTATTTTGGCGATTTCAGTCCGACCGTTAAAATACGCCAAATTTGCACCCCGCTAAAATAACCCGCTATACGGTACATCATAAAGAACGGAATATTGAATTTGCATATTAAAGCAAGTACGTTTAATCAGATTTTGATGATTTTAAAATGAAAACGTTCATTAAAGTTTTAATGTTTTCTTGGTTTATAAATCATACTTGGATGATTGGAACAATATATCAAGATGTTTGATCAAACTTGTGATTTGCATGTGGGAAGAAATGTATTGTAAAATAAAACCTTTATTGTTGGTCTGTTAAAAGATTATAATTGCTCGTGGTGGGACAGAAAATGTGCCGATGGGAAGCAATGTATCTGGAAAAAAAGTTTTTGTGATGGTTCAGTTGATTGCTTAGATGGATCCAATTGTTAAGGATAAGGTGAGAAATTCTTAGAAGAAACCAGATTCAATCTGATTGAAAAATACGATCTATCAATACTCATTTCTGTTGCAGTATACTATTATGTAAAGACATCGTATTCTACTTTCTGTTCTTTTAATTTGAAGTTCCTTATTGTCAAAAAGAATTAGGCCTTCAAAATTTTGAATGCAGCAATCTGATTGGTTAACCAGAAAGGTCATGAGAACAGGAAGTCTTCAGTTCTACATGCCTTGACATTAAAAAATGATTTGATTTGAATCAGATTAGAACAAATTTAACCAAAGCTTATCTCTTTCACAGATAAAGCAAACTCACTCTCCCCCTGATCCCAATTTTGGGAATGCAAGTTTTCGTTAATCACTTATCGTAGGATATGAAAGATATTTAGCATCTGGGTATATAACCTATTAGCATGAGGTCCCATTATGTGGGTCTCGGTTGTTGCTCGCCTACTTTTTTTCACATTTACAGATTTTAAATGTGATATTGTATAAATATTTAAATGCAAGCATTTGACATTTTTGTAATCTTATTAAACGTTTTAATGAATGCAAGATGTGAAATGAATGAAAGACAATATAATAATGTATTAATTCATATGTCTTTCTTTTCTTTATTCACAGGTTTTGGCAGAAGAAAAATGGATTCAGCGTAGAATTCAAATAAAATCTGTATCTGTTTATTACACAAGTAGTTTTTATTGAGACATTCCTCTTTGAAATACCTGTATCCCTGTTCTATAATAGCCGCCTTTTTACCCCTATTTTACTGGTAAACTTGTGCATGTTGCACATACTCTCAATTGAATGAAATGGTGGAAACATATTTCTTTCCCGCCAATCTTTTTTGTTTCTTTATTTAACGATGACAAATTCACTAACATGACATTTTACCCAACTTTCTTTCCATGTTTTTTTAAGCCAGTTAACACCCTGCTTCCATTGCTCTCCATTTTATGACGTCAAATCGTACCTGAGTTCATAAGTCACTAAATGGCGGAAGTAAAAAAAGTAACTTGAGCTTTTCTGGTTTATTGAGGTTCTAGAATTTTCATTTTGTACAACTGTCTTTAACTACTACAGTGTACTATAGATCAACACGTTTTTGAGCAATGTTATCGACAGATATCGAGCTTCGCCCCCTTTTTTACGTCACTGCTTCCACGAAGCGACAAAGATACTATTGAGCTGTTGAGTCGATCACACATATTGTGACAAAATGGGAACCGCAAAGAATGAACAAATAACACTCCAGGTGATCTTTAAAAAGGTCAAGACATCTGGCCTGCAGATAAAAAAATTTTTTGAATGAATGTCTCTATTCTACAAAGAGAGCTCATGTGTTTTTAAGTTAAAAATAACCAAGTAGGTCGGAATGAAATCTGAATTTTTATAGTTTTGTTTACCAATCGAATGACTGTAATTGTTCTTTAGTTACATTATATGAGGTTCTGTATTGGATGTCGGTTTATTCTTTTGTTGTTGTTTTTTTTTCTATCATTATATTAATCTTATTTCCAAATTGTAAAACAAGTAGAAAACATTGTTATTGATGAATAATAAAGATCTCAAAATGTATCTTTATAGGCTTAAAGACTATACTATGATGTTCAACAGGCTGCATGCAGTTTTAATCCTTTACAATTGATTTAAATATCAGTATTCCGATTAAGTGATAAATCTGTTCAGAATAAAATGTAAATTTATATACGCACGGTAGGTCCCGTGTCCGGCGACAGGAATGTTTTTTTCGAGAGGCATTGTCCAGTTTTTTCGAGAGAGGTCCAGGTTTTTTCGCCTGTCCGTTTACAAAAAAATGCTTAAATTTTCAATTGTAAGTGAAACAAAACAAAAAAGAGGAATAAAAGTATTCAAAATGTTCGAATTATTACTTTTCTTCCAAAAAGTCCGTAAAGAAGCATCAGTTAATGATTTATTAAAATTGATCAGGTTTTTTCGAGAGGCACAACAACTTGTCCGGTTTTTTCGAGAGGAGACCTGGTTTTTTGAAAATTTTGACTAAAGAGAGGCACTGGGTTTTGTGGAATCTATACGACTTAAATGGAAACTAATATCCCTTCTACTCAATAAACATACATTTAAACACATTACATACAAAATATCAAGTTTGTTACTAACTTTAAAGCATAAGTAGGCTGCCCAAATGCATTATCTTTGAAGACTAAATTAGTAATTTGACAAAATTAGTTTTATGGTACATTTGTACATTTGAGACTTTCTTGATGTGCTTTGATAAATTACCGGTTTCAAAAAGAGCGGTTGATACGGTGGGCAAAATTTTGAAAGGTAAGTTGCAATCTTGTTTTTGTGCCTTTTCAACTCTTTAAAACTATAAAATCTACATGTATGTCAGAAACAAAAAATACAAAAAGAGCATATTCCACTGGTGCATTCTGTTATTTCAGGAGTTTAAGGTTGTTTTGAAATATGGGATATTTACATATTTATTCCCTAAGAGATACGGGATATTTGAGGCAAAACAAACTGGGATGTAGAATATTTAAATCTATTCTATTTACAGGGATATGGGATAAGAAAAAAAGCTCTATTTTGAATACGGGATATTTGATAAAAACATTAAGGAATATGAGATATTGGAACCCTTTAATGTATGCATATGTATGTAAAGATACAGAAACTTAAATAGCATTTGAATCTCATACTCTTATGTTTGTTTTATGTCCAGTCGACACTATTTCAGTCATAATCAGCAGGACCAGAGCTAATTGAAACACCAAAATGAATTCTGTAGACCCACCCAGGACACAGACCCATGTATGTCATTCGAAGGACCCATGCACGACCACAAACCAGAAGTAAAATGAACCAACTCACAAGATAGGCCAATGTACCCTTAACGCACCATAGGCCAATGCATCCAGAAAGTGACGAAATCCTTCCTCAAAAGTTTCGCACAATTTGGAACCCTTCCATATGGTGACTGACAATGAAGAACCCTTACCCGAAATGAGGTCATACTAGATGGAACATCTACCTGTGTGGGATATAGCCAACTCTTACCCAGTTTCACATAACTATC
Source organism: Arcuatula senhousia (assembly GCA_963971305.1). NCBI lineage: Eukaryota > Metazoa > Mollusca > Bivalvia > Mytilida > Mytilidae > Arcuatula > Arcuatula senhousia. The sequence continues at coordinate 7,858,749 of OZ020317.1, read as the reverse complement.
CAATACAATGCTGAACCCTGTTTGAACCTATACTTACTGAGAGTGGGTAGGTGTGGAAAATTTAGCCTGTGGCGGTGCACAATGGGATATTTTATGTGCATGAACCTTGGAACTCTCCACGCAAGTTGGTCCAATGTGGTTTACAGTCAAGTTTCCGCATTTGTATAGCCTGATGAACCGGCATTTATTATGACAGGGCTGCCCCATTCAACCACCTGTGGCATACATCCCAGTCGCTTTGTGGGCTAAGCGGCCTGTAAAGATTACAGGTTTCTGAGCGCTCTTTAGTGGACTTTTACCGACAAGCTTAGCGCTGCTGCTAACCTATTTGCCTCCCGAGTCCCGCACGGGGGCATACTCTTGTGAAGCTGCTAACCTATTCGCCTCCCGGGTCCCGCACGGGGGCATACTCTTGTGAAGCTTTTTGTTGAAACTTAATATATACAATAAATACATATGTGTAAAAATTAAGACGTACTGAAAGGGCATTCGAGTCTTATATAATCCTTGATAAAACAGCAGACATGAAAAAAGACGACTCTATGATACAAACAAACACATCCAAAAAACAACTACAAGTCAGGTTAAAAGAAGGTAGCCCAGGAACTGTAAGCATTTTCCGCTTGTCGCACCCACAAACATTTTGTTTCCAGCCAATTATTCAAGGAGGCTATTTTCAATTTATAACAGTTGGAAGTTATGCTTAGACAATATATGAATGGGTGCTGGTTGTAGGCGTCAATTATATGTGCCTGTTTATATAGGCTATATAAGGTTGAATTCTTGACTTTAACTGATGTATTCTTGTCCAAAACCCTTGAAATGATAGTACCGTATTCTTATTTTTTTCAACAACATACAATGTCTTTTAAAATATGATTTAAGAGGTAAACAACACGCACAACTTGTCTATCTAAAGTATGAAAAAACCTGGACCTCTCTTGCAAAAACCTGGACGCCTCTTGAAAAAGCCTGGACATGTATTTTATTTTAATTTAAAAATATGTAAGACGCAACTTTTTGGCATCAATGTTCAGGATGCCATAATATAACATTGATATTCACTTATGATGGTTAGCAATTTCGTTCATTATATTTGTGTTTTAAGGGGCAGAAAATGCAAAAAGGTAAAAATTCAAAAAACAGCCCACAATTTTATTTAGGAATCACATTTTTGTATAGGAATTGGTGTTGTTATACAATATGATAATACTAAAATATGCCTAACCGTTGGTAGCATATTTTCTTCGCTTTCAGTTAAAAATCACTAAATATAACCAAAGTTTACATTTTTATTGATAAGTCTCTTGAAAAAAAATAAAGTATGTTGCACTGTGGCTTGTGTATAAATAAAATAGATAAATAAATGGATGGTGAAGCCACATTTAAAAGGTAAAAACTAAATAAGAAATATAAAGAAATAAAACCTTTAAAACAAATAAAACAAGAATGCCCAAATTTTCGGACATAAAGTCCTTCTTCAGGGGCTAAAGAGTAAAAAGATGTTCACACATCGACTGACGAGGACAGAATGACATAAAATTGACTCGAAGAACATCACGTGGTATTTTGATCCTGAACTTGATGACTAATTTATAAATATTAAGAAAAAGGTCTGTCTTTAAGGGTTGAAAAGTGCCTAAAAAGTTAATTATTTTGCCCAAGAAACTGTCTTTGTTTTTCGCCGGTGCATGTTTCAAGGAGAACGGTCACCTGCATATCCTGGACGCCATGGTTTGGCAAGGAAAAGTGCTGGCCGGCTGGGCAATCGTCGCATTTGAGAACACTTCTCCTGTGTTCAGCAAATCTGTCACCCAGTCGACGATAAGTTTCTCCTACGTAAATTTTAAGGCACTTGGCACAGCGGATGGCGTAAATGACATTTTCGGAGATGCAGGTGTAACCGTTCTTCAACTTGAAGGTGTTGGAGGGGCCAACTATCTCTTCAGTCTGCCAGGTAAAAGGACCCCTGGTGCCTGAAAAGTCAGAGCGAGGACGTCTCTTGGATTTGTCGAATGAACTGGAGACAAGATGTTGCCTCAAACTCTTACCTTTCCGAAAAGCAGTCAGTCTCAAATGCGACGATTGCCCAGTCGGCCAGCACTTTTCTTTGCCAAACCATGGCGTCCAGGATATGCAGGTGACCGTTCTCCTTGAAACATGCACCGGCGAAAAACAAAGACAGTTTCTTGAGCAAAGAATAATTAACTTTTTAGGCACTTTTCAACCCTTTGACATGAATGTAAAAAGACAGACCTTTTCTTAATATTTATAAATTAGTCATCAAGTTCAGGATTAAAATACCACGTGATGTTCTTCGAGTCAATTTTATGTCATTCTGTCCTCGTCAGTCGATGTGTGAACATCTTTTTACTCTTTAGCCCCTGAAGAAGGACTTTATGTCCGAAAATTTGGGCATTCTTGTTTTATTTGTTTTAAAGGTTTTATTTCTTTATATTTCTTATTTAGTTTTTACCTTTTAAATGTGGCTTCACCATCCATTTATTTATCTCTTGAAAAAACCAGGACAATTGTAAATCCCTCTCGAAAAAACATTCATGTCGCCGGACACGGGACCTACCGTGATACGGTTAATAGATCATTCGAGATCTTGAGATGGGTATGAATTTCAAGTTCTATTTCATCTGCGCAATGTTTCAGAAGTAATGTGGTATAGATATACAAGATATGTTTTTGGCGGTAATTAAGCTATCGAAGTTTCCACACTAAACCAGTTCGACAAGTTTATTGCATTTTAAAAGCATTAATATTTCATAAATATTTATATTGTTTTCTTTTTCTCATTGTAGATTGATAGTATGTACATTCCTCAGACTCAGAGACTTATTGAGTTATCTTTCTTTATATAATGTAGTTAAATAATAAAAATTTTGCACTAGCTGTTTAGTGTGGAACTCATACCCTGATTGGTGTTTTAGTCTTTATTTAGTTTAGAAATATTTTATGTTCGGAAAAGCGAAGCGAAGGAGAACATAATGAAAGATTTAAAGGTATGAGGTACTTTCTTATTTACTATTTCGTATACCATTTAGTTCCTTTTGTATTGAAACAAGCTGTAGCATTGGAGCAATCGAATGTCATGTATCACAATACAAAGATTATTTTAGTCCGGCACCAGCACTTTTGTGTTTGAGAACACATCAAAGCTTTAAATTATCCGTTTAAATTTTAAAATTGTCTTGACCCTAAGGTTCTTCCTACCCCAGACAGAGTTTGATCATCTTAGTAATAATTTGGTTCCCTAGTTTTGTATTTTTAGATTTATTGTTGTATTCTCTTCATACTCATATATTGTTTGGTAAAATTTTCAATATTTTTGGGAGAGCGCCTCTGATGAGTCTTGAATAGACGAAACGCGCGTCAAGCGTAGCAAAATTTATTGTCTGGAACTTTTTTGTCATTTTTATTTCGAACACCCGTGAAGGTTAGCACTGCTGGTGGAGTTTTAATTCCCCGAGGTTAGCCCGCTCCGGTACCAACACTTTTGTGTTGGAGGACACATCAAAGCTTTAAATTATTCATTTAATTTCAAAATTGTCTAAACCCTAAGGTTCTTCCTACCTCAGACATACATGACATAGGTTGACCATCTTAGTATTAATATGGTTCCCTAGTTTGGTATGTTTGGTTTTAGTGTTGTATGCTCTTCATAATCATATAGTGTTTGGCAAAATTTTCATTATTTTTGGTAAAGCGCCTCTGATGATTCTTGAATGAAGGAAACGCGTGTCTGACATAAAAAAATATTGTCTGGAACTTTGTTGTCATCTTTATTCCGACGAACACACTTTAAAATTATATAACTTTCTCATTAAACATTTTAATAAATCAGACACCATTGGAACGAGGAAATGTAACCCTTTATGATGATACCTAAATAAACTAAGTAAAATATCAAACAAGCAAAAACCAAAAGCTGTTAAAAAATAAAAAAAAATTGAAATTAGTTCTCCCAGCATAACAAATATCCCCTTAACATAATTCAAATATGAATCAACACTACACGACCCCAAAACTTTACGCCAGAATTTACACATTCCATACCCCAATAAAGCAGTATTTTGTGTACATATTTTGCTATATTGCATCAGCTTATATAATAGATATTGAAATAACATATCCAAAACCTACTTTGGGGTACCCATTTTGGGAGCCAATTTCTATCAAACTTTACTTTTCTCACGAAAAATTAAAACGAAACAAAATATCAATATCCTACTACAAAACGTTTAACCCTAGTTTCAGCATCTGCGGGAAATATTACATCAATAGAAAATAATGAGATGTGGAATGAGTGTACGCGACACAGCCCACAATTAAACGGCAATTTAGAAAACACACAATGGACAACCGCCAGCAGAAATTGACCTTTACTGGTCGACAGCAGGAGTATTCTTGGAGAGCATTCGTTTTAACTTGCTATATGCTAGGCATACTATTGAATAAGAAGCAGCTGCAAAGTGCAATTTATGAACAAACCATATAATCTTATTGCAAATCGCGTTGTAACATTTCATTCTTCGTATACCCATCGGGGTGCATCAGTGGCCCATCGTATGCTAAACACAGCGTCGAACAGCTATCGTATAACTTCGATTCTCCTTCAGATCTAATTCTCGACTAATCTTGATGACATCCTAAATTTTGTCGTACAGCTATCGTATAACTTCGATTCTCCTTCAGATCTAATTCTCGACTAATCTTGATGACATCCTAAAACTTCGTATTCTGTTCGCAGCAATTCGCATGTGCTACTTTTTCTAATCGTTTAGCCATTGGTTCTGATTGTATACCTTCGGTTTTGATTTTAATTTTAAGCAAGTTCGCACGAAGTTGAAATTTTAAAATTTGTGTCCATCGTTTGTCGAAATCGGGACAGTGTGACGCCAGCATAAATATATGCTGTCTGTAATAAAATGATAACTATATACCCCTTAAAGTAAAAAAAAGTAAGAAAGCATGTCTAGACATCCTCATCCTAGACCATATGTATTTTTCAAGTCATGGTGATCGAATCAGATGACAATGTTTTTTCAGGTTTTTTTAAGCAAATTATTGCTGTTTCAATGGCAACAGTGTTATGCCAATTTTCTTTTTTAATACATAATGACCCTATTTTCTCAAAGTTTGTTTATTTATGAACCACTTGATAGAAGAAAATGAGATGTGGAATAAGTGTACGCGACACAACCTACATTATAAAAGTATATTTTAAATATCCACAATGGAAAACAGCCAGCAGCCTTCAATGTGACCAGCGGTCGCTGCTCGCTGTTTTTCAATTGGCCCCTAGATTGAAAATAAAATACATATGATTCAAGCCCAATCCCAAAGTGCAATGAAAGACCCTCTTCTTGACAAAAAAACAATTAACAAAAATTCGACTAAATACAAACACAAACATCAGCTTTGATAAAGCTTCCTGGCTTTGGACAGGCACATTAAAATGTGGCAGGGTTAAACTAGTTTTTTGGCGCCAACCTTCCCCCTATTGATAATCAATAACAAAGCACAAACTAACACTTGATGTATACATGTAGCTATGCCTGAAAAACAGTTGAATCGCTACAGATATTTAAGTAAAGGGGGTCCTGCCCCATAAGAATAACCAGGGCTATCTGCGGAGCGCTGGCTTACGTATCGGAAATCTAAATTTGTTGGTCACGAACTTTGAAATATATGTCACTTATGATTTTAATCGGTGGTTAATTCTAACTAGAAAACCAAATTTTTGTCGCGGTCATGAAAGGTGTAATTTGTCGTTTTGCCATTGAAGTTCACACTTATATTATTAAGTTCAAGGTTTCGGTCAAATAGCGAGTCCACAAATTTAGATTTAAAATATGAAATCATTTAAGCTCTGCTCTTAGAATTTTAAATATAATTGGGCTTATCAGGTCCTCATAATTGTCAGACAATTATTCTAATTTTGTACTGCAATGGTATATAAATTGCTAACTGTTAATTTAAATTCAGACTCCCTACATTATCCACCGAGTCAGTGCAAATTATAAAGTTTTGTCCGAGAAGGCCGAACTATGCTGAATTTCACATTTAATGTAAGTACCGATGCTTTTATTTTCAAACTAAAAGATTACTTAAGTTAGCGGTTAATGTGTATTCTTTTTTATTGCTTTGTACATTTATTCCGCTTTAAGAAGGTGTAGAAAGTTGTGAATTTGTTTTAGGCGACACTTTAGCTTTTCGTGTGGCAATGTGGTGTACAAAGTTGAAAAATCGAATGTTTTCAAAGAATGAACCTCGGAAAATGACCGAGATTTGAAATTATCTAATAAATCATTTGAGTTCTTCTAAATCCACATGAGGTTGATTCCACTACGGATATGCATAGTGTCACAGTATGCTTGTTGTCCTTCTTTGACAGCAGACAAAATCGGACAGCTCTTTTGTTGAACATGATGAAGAACTAGCTTTATACCTTTCTTTGTAAGGATTTTGTGAAGTTAAGGTATCAAATACAAATATGGTAACTTTTCATGTTCCTTTTTCAAATGAATATTTGTTTCTGCAAGTATTATTTGGCATTTGAATCACCCGGTACTACTTTTATTTGGAAAGAATAAGCCTACTATGAAAGAGTTTGATCTGATGCACTCGATATCCATCAGACCTAGAGTTATAGAGTTATAGATCGACATCTTTACCATTAACATGACGTTGGTAGCAAAAATGCATTTTCTCGATTTGCGACTGTTACCCAGTGGTATTGCTTCTATTTCAGGTGTTGCTGACAGTCGCTTTGGTTTTTCTTGGAACTTTCAGAGGTAAGTTTGAAAAGGTTGAAATTAAGATTTTGGAACTGGTTAAAAATGTTTAGTTCAAAGGTAAAAATAAACAAAATATAACAACTATTACCGAGAACTAACCCAGAACACAAATAAATTGTCCGCCTCTAAGGATGTAAAAAACAGTAAATGAATAGAGAAGAGAACAAAACAACACGTCACGACGTGATAAAAATCTGATCACTTTGAACTTTCGTCTAGTCCCCTGTCAAAGATATGAGAGTACCTCACAGTAAATAAATCCTGAACTCGAAGAAAAACACATTATATGTCAATCGAAGGAACACATGTAATTTTCTTTGACAACTTGGCAATCTAGGCTATATACTATAAATATTAAAACATTCATTTTTAATAGTGTTTACTGTTTATATAATTGTTAAGTAAAAATTAAACATTAAAAGACAAACACTAGAGTATTATGGGAGATGGAATATTTAAATATAGATCACATACCCTATATAGCATGGTTACCCTTTATCACACCCCCTTTATCGCACCCCTAAACCTTTATCACACCCTTCACCAATATCAGCACTCTTGGGTTGAAAAATATATGATAAAGTGTATAGTACATGGCATAATCCGTCTCGGCCCTCTTGCTGATATTTGAGCCTCGGGATGATACAGCATATGATACGGATTATGCCATGTAATATTCTCTATTTAATATTGAGTATGTAGATAACAAAAGACAATGGATGGTCTCAAGGAACGATGCTGAGAGCCTGTGGTGTAGTGGTTAACGCGTCGGGCTACTAACACCAAGGTTCGTGGTTCGATCCTCGTCCGGGTGAAAATTTCATGAACCAATTTTCCGACTCTCTCTTGACACCATTTGCGAGGATGGTCTCAAGGAACGATACTAGTCCTTCGGATTGGACGAAAAAAGGTTGTACCGTGTATGTGGAGAGCAATACTCCATGCACGTTAAAGACCCCTTTGTAGAGTTCGATAAGAGTAGGCTCAATGGGGGCCACTGCAAAGGCCACACTCGCAAACTGCTAGCTGGAGAGGGATTTACATAAGCATTAAGCTTGTTTCCCAATCAAGGATAAATAAATATGTTTAAACTAAACAAAAGACAACTTAAAATGGATATTGTAACGGAAATTATTGATGTTGTGTTTTTTTTTTACATTTATCCCTCTTGACCATACTACAGTATATGTGAAAAATGCTCCATCAACTGTCATTTCTGTACGTTCATGAACCGTTATTTCTGCTCCATCAACTGTCATTTCTGCTCTATCAACTGTCATTTCTGCTCTATCAACTGTCATTTTTGCTCCATCAACTGTCATTTCTGCTCCATTAACTGTCATTTCTGCTCTATCAACTGTCATTTCTGCTCTATCAACTGTCATTTTTGCTCCATCAACTGTCATTTCTGCTCCATTAACTGTCATTTCTGCTCTATCAACTGTCATTTCTGCTCTATCAACTGTCATTTTTGCTCCATCAACTGTCATTTCTGCTCCATCAACTGTCATTTCTGCTCTATCAACTGTCATATCTGCTAAATCAACTGTCTTCTATTCTCCATCAACTGTCTTCTCTTTTCCATCAGCTGTCATTTCTGCTCCATCAACTGCTTTCTCTGCTCCATCAACTGTCCTTTCTGCTCCATCAACTGTCATTTTTGCTCTATTTACTGTCATTTCTACTCCATCAACTATCATTTCTGCTCAATCAACTGTCATATCTGCTCCATCAACTGTCATTTCTGCTCCATCAACTGTCTTCTCCGTTCCATCAACTGTCTTCTCTGCTCCATCAACTGTCATTTCTGCTCCATCAACTGTCATTTCTGCTCCATCAAATGTCATATCTGCTCCATCAACTGTCTTCTCTTTTTCATCACTTGTCTTCTCTTTTCCATCAGCTGCCATTTCTGTTCCATCAACTGCTTTCTCTGCTCCATCAACTGTCATTTCTGCTCTATCAACTGTCTTCTGTGCTCCATCAACTGTCTTCTCTGCTCCATCAACTGTCCTCTTTTTCCATCAACTGTCTTCTCTGCTCCATTAACTTTCTTTTTCTCGACAAAATGGGTTTGTAAGAGCAAGTTCACGAAAGAATCTGTTTATGTGTGGTTGGGACGTCACGGTTAAAATGTCCAGCGACCCAACCAAGCAATTGCCATTTATTTTATACAAACAAATCAACTTCATTAGCACAATTTTTGCCCAATGAAGGTCCAATGAACAATGCAACATAAAAGCAAGTGTTTGTACCAGTGAAACTTAAGCGTCTCCTGTTCTCAGTGCCATTGCCTGTAAAGGATCCAAGCAATTTCCAATGTTGGCCATTTTCGGAGTTTATTAAATTTAGCTTTACTTCGTTTTGTAAAGAAGGAATTTTTTTATCAATATATATATATATATATATTGTTCTACCGTTCTTGCTTATCTTAAATTTTAAAAAGAAAGCTAATCTCATCTTTGATAATATTACATGTTTTGCAAATCCTATTTTATCTTAGTATTATCCTATATCTCCAAGTTACTATGAAACAGCGATTCAATTGTCCGATAGTTTGATTCGAAGTTTGTTTTCTTTTAACACTGTAAATTTTATAAATTTTGCCTCATACACTTAATTCACGTCTTATTACTATTTTTCATATATATCAAAGGCGATACCCCATGTATTCAGTGTCCCGCAGGGGAATTATGGGGCAACGTGAAATGCCTATTTGAAGTGTTTTTATGTAATGGAGACAACGATTGTTCTAATGGAGCAGATGAAGATGAGGCAATGTGCCGAGGTGTGTAAATTAGTTTATTCATATTCAAATCCTATGATAAGGGAGTGGCCATTTCATTTTTATGGGGGGCTATGGTGAAATTTGAAATAAAAAGGCAGGATGGCAAAAATCCAGAAATAAAAAGGCAGGACAATGCTTTGAACAAAAAAGCAGGATGGTATTTTGGGCTGAAAAATTAATAGTAGCTTAAAAATTAAAATTTGGCGCGCGCTAGCTCGCAAAAAAAAATCCAGGCTCGTTTTTTTTTCGAAAATAAAAAGGCAGGACGAAGAAAATATCCATAGCCCCCAGCCCCCCCCCCCCCATAAGAATCAAATGGTTGCTCCCTAATGGTAATTATAGTAAAACTGTACTCGTTCGTCTAACATGAATTGCATGCATTTTTAGGCTATATGGCAAAAACAACTTCATTGACCTTTACATGGCCATAAGTGAAATAAGAGGTCATCTAACAACATCGATTTACCTAATGCAGTAAAGTGTAGAGTTAACTTAGCTTAACAATCTAGCAAACGATAGCTTTTCATTGTTTTCTTTAGTTAGTCAGCTACATGTAAAAGGCATAAACAATTATTTTTACAGTTAAAGACATAGAACCTATCAATTTGGCAATTTTTTACATTGAATAAAAAGTACATATATTAAAAATATACTATCTAAAACTTACCTTTACAAACATAAAAACTCAATGTTTTGCAGTTTTCTATAAAATAATCTAATTTTAATTATTCGCTTTGATTAAATATTGTCCAGTATAAATATTTACTTTTGGTAAACTGGGTAATGTTAAACTGAGAAACGAAATGTAACCAAACGAGGCGAAGAGAAAACGAAATCGGTAAATTAAGAAAAACGACTGGTGTCGGCTAAAATCGATTCAATTTTCCTTTTTACCAGTTTCGCTGGATTTCGTTTCCCTTCTTAATACAGATTTCGGTTGCTAATTTTACTGTTTACGTTTCCCTCTTTACCGATATCGTTTTTGTGCAGCTCCGTTTCGTTTGGTTACTTTTTGTTTCTCAGTTTACCAGAACCGCAAGTGTTTACATTCTATAATTAGTTTGTCCTCTTTTTTGACACTGCGTTTTTTTCATCAGTTTTCTGTCGAAAAGAATACCTTCTGGCAGGTTTATTTGAAAATTTAACAGTTTCTTCAAAGGTTTTACAATGTATTCTTCAAATAGTGTGAATTTTAGTATTTTTTAAAAATTGCCAAAATGATAGGTTCTATGTCTTTAAGGGACCAAAACTACTGTAAGTTGTCATTCATTAACTTCGATCATATTAAGATTTTTTGTAGAGCTGAACAAACTTAACAATATTGTCATTAAAAACGGGAATTATTCCTAAAATAAGAAGATAATGGGACGTGGAATAAGTGTACGCGATTTAAACTACATTCTTAACGATATTTTTTATTGATTTTATGTCTACCAATATCGATATTTGTCTTTTCGGATTTACGACATTTTGATTGCCCCATTGTTACATCTTTGCTTCTTTCTTTATCTTTAGATTATACCTGCATGGATTGGGCGAGAAAATGTGCTGATGGAAAGCAATGCATCTCAAAAAATGATTTCTGTGACCGCAGAATTGATTGTTTAGATGGATCGGACGAATCCAATTGCTACGGATAAGATAAGAAATCTGAAGTCGAAAACAAAATTCAATCTGGTTGAAATAAAATCTATCAAATGTTCAATTATGTCATAGTATGGTATAATCTAAAGATATCCTATTCTACTTTCTGTTATGATGACATTCTCGGAAGCCTATGGAATTATTTGTCATAAAAAATAATGCCTTCAAAATTATGAATGCTGCAATCTAATTGGTCAATCAGAAAGGTCATTTGAACCAGAAGTAAAATGGGATGTAGTCAGATCTACCATGGCTTAACCATATAGAACAATAGGTAGATCTGACTGTAATTAGATTAAAACAATTTTACACAATAATGAACATTTTTTTGTATACGGAATTAAATAGATTTTAAGTTAACCAAAAAATACCTAATTGGGATGATCAATACGAAACTGTAAGAAAAAGACAAACGTAGTTCAAAGATAAATACATGTACGTAAGTGGTACAGATATTCAAAATAAAATTTGAACATTGAAATAGATTTTATAACATTAATTTACCACTTTGGCAATAAAAAAGCTTAATTGTAATACACAACACTATAGTAAAGGGGAGTCAACTATGAGCACAATAGAAAAATTGTGTTGACACTTCAGAAAATAGAACCGAAACAAACTTCTACGTGTTCTTTTGATTGTTTTATTATTTGTAAAAAAATCAATCTGTTTTAATGTCTATGCAATGAATTATTAACAACGTTAGGTTGAAGTAAAGAGTCATCATTTCAGTTCTTTCCATTAAAATTACCATATAGTTAAGGTCAATCTGGAGAACAGAATTGTTTTAATCCTTAATGTCGTTGTTGGCACCTTTTGAAAAGCATGTGTACATTATCCCTGCAAAATCACCTAACTAAATTTACAAGAGGAAATAAAGAAATAGCTAACTTCTTTTATAAATAAAGCAAAATCATTTTGCCCAATGTTTTCCAATGTAAACGGCAGCCAATTTGGGATTCCAAAATTTTCGATAAACACTTGATTGCAGGATTTTGAAACATACTTTTGAGCGTAAAGGTTTCTTCTTTTTGATTTTGATAAATCAAAGCAAAGATTTAAACAAAAACATATTTTTTATTTGTTTTCCATTCCCGAGACTACGAACCTTTAAAGACAGTAGTTTACATATTCTTATAGTCTTTACTAGCACTCCGTTACTAGTAAAATCAATTACTAGCTAAAAGTCGTCAAATGCAAAGAGCGACACAGGATTTTTTTTTGTGTGTTACAGTAACAGAACATACGATAGAATTTGAAACTTGATACCTCTAATAAAATTGGTCTCAACAACTTTAATATTATGACATCTTCTTTAATGTATAAGAAAACAATTTGTATTTTTTAATTTATGAAAGATCTATTCGGCGTTCAAAGGTACACTCTAAAGATTGATTTTTGCATTTAACAAATATTAATAACGTGTTAATTCATTTTCGCAGCAACTACTTATCAATCACAGCCCATTGATATTTATCAGATATTGGTATACAGTTTCAACATGTGGTCCCATAACGTGTGGTTCGATCTAAGGGCTGTGGTTAACCAACTTCATCTTCATGTTTGACTAAAACAGATTCTTAAAAATAAATTTGAGATTTTTAACATTCAAATTATTCGTTTTAGATTTTTCTGTCTAAGTAAAACGTATTTATAGATACGATACATTTATTGTATGCATGAGCTTAGATAATAATCATTTGTTTTTATTTACAGGTTTATGCAGATGAAAAACAGGTTCAGCGTAGAATTGAAATAAATCATATATAACAATAGCATTTGTGTTGTTTTAAAACACAAGTAGATTATTATTTTACTACAACTCCTCTTTCAAATACAGTCTAACAAAACCTGGATTTCAAGTTTCATAAAAGCCGCCATTTTACCCTGATTTTACTGGTAAACTTCATACTTTCTTTTCTTTTGGATGATAGGGTAAAAACACTATTCCTTTCTTACAAATTGATTTTATCGTTTTCTTTAACCATACACTAACATGACGTTTTTGTCAATTTTCCTTTTTTTTCTTGTTAACCCTGTAAACACCTTTCGCTAATTAATCACCATGTGATGACGAAAATATTACCCTAAAGTATTGATGCAAGAAATTAAAAGCTCCAACACTTTTATTCACGTACAATCTACAGAATCTAGTATTAATGAGGGTCATATGTTAAATACATCATCACTACGAGCCGCTCGTACACGCAATAAACTACCTGCAATGTACTAGATCCCTAAATTACACAAAAATCATTATAAATCTCGTTTCATATCTGCTTCAAGTAAGTGTTCCCTCACTAGCATTTCTTAAGTCATTTCTCTTGCTTTGACTACAATGAAAGAATTTATTATTCGATACTGCCAAAATGTATTAAAAAACAGTGGTATAAATCATTTTTGGAGTGTGAAAAATTCGCTCGATGTTTAAGATAAAATTCGCGCTTTTGAAGGTATTTACCATACAGTTGATAGCTACGATATTTCTACTTTGTACACTAACCTTCCTCACTACCTTATTAAAAAACAGTTTGACTATCTGGTAAAATGGTGTTTTGATAAATCTAAAAGTGACTATATCTGCTCTTAAGTTTCTAATTGATTTAATAAATCTATTTTTAGCGTCCCGTTAATTAATTGTTGTCCTTTTATCTCAGATACTCTCTTGTTGAATTGAACTTCTATCGATTTGATTTTTACTGTGTGTTAGTTTGTGCTTTGTTATTGATTATCAATAGGGGGAAGGTTTGTGCCAAAAAAAACTAGTTTAACCCCGCCACATTTTTAATGTGCCTGTCCTAAACCAGGAATCTTTATCAAAGCTTATGTTTGTATGAAGTCGAATTTATATTTATTGTTTTTTTTTTGTCATGAAGAGGGTCTTTCATTGCACTTTAGGATTGGGCTTGAATCATATGTAGTTTATTTTCAATCCAGGGGCCAATTGAAAAACCGCTGGTCACATTGAAGGCTGCTGGCTGTTTTCCATTGTGGATGTTTTAAATTTACGTTTATATTGTAGATTGTGTCGCGTACACTTATTCCAAATATCATTTTCTTCTGTACGTTATATCTTGCATCAGTGCTTATAGATATTAGATGACGAAAGCTAGGAAAAAAAACTTGAGATTTATTTTTTTAAAGGTTCTAGAATTGCCATTTTGTAAAACTGTCCTTAACCACTATGAAACAAGATATTTTTTGACAATGATCCCGACAATTGAAAAATAAAACAAGAGGCTCCCAGGAGCCTGAATCGCTCACCTGACATATGTGCCTGAAGTAAAGGTTATAAGGCAAAATCTAAAAATCTGTCACCCTTTTTGAGTTATTTGCAAAAAAATGCAGTTTAACCTAATGTTCTATTTTAGCCACAGCGGCCATGTTTTACAACCAATCAAAAATCCCCACAACAGTTCTATACATTTAATAATAATAAACAATAATACCAAGTTTAGTTCCATTTGGACTTAAAGTGTCAGAAGAGTTAACGTTTTCAATGTAATGAGGAAATGCTGTTAAAATGCTAAATTTTGACATTCTAAGGGCAATAACTCCTAAAAGGAAAGGTCCTACAACATTGACCCTATTACATATTTTTTAGATCTTGATGTGCTTAACAATATGCAATTTAAATTTCTCAATTATCTAGTATAGTTTTCAAGATATTGAGCTAAAAAGGTGCAAAATTTGCAAAAAAATCCACAAAAAGGGCAATAACTCCTACATGGGTCGTTGGATTTTCTTCAAAATTTCAGGGTAGGTAGATCTTGAGGTGCTGATTACTTTTAGCCTATGCCAGAATTTTGATATCTGTAGCCATTTTTGAGTTATTTGCAAAAAAACTGCATTTTACCCCTATGTTCTAATTTTAGCCATGGCGGCCATGTTTTACGACGAATCAAAAATCCCCACATCAGTTTTAAGCACCGAATGCTAATGAACAACCATACCAAGTTTGGTTGCAATTGGACTTATGGTGTCAGAGGAGTTAGCGTTTTAAAAAGTTTACGGACGACGGACGGACGACGGACGCCAAGTGATGACAATAGCTCACCTGACCCGAAGGGTCAGGTGAGCTAAAAAACTGGAAGTGAAATGTCCAATCTAACTTAATTGATTTCAAAGTTCGCCCCTTTTATTATTCGTCACTGCTGTCACGAAGCGACAAAGGAACTATTTAGCTATTTGTTCGATCGCGTTTATTATTGCAAAATAAACTTAATTGTGACGAGGACAGTATGAACATAATGGTTGTAATAGCAAACAAACATCCAGGTGAACTTGTAAATAGTGTCTGCAATGCCATCGAGTTGATAATGGAATTTCTAACATCAAGAGAAATAAATTGATTATTTTTGCGAGGTTTGCTGAGCGAATTGAAAAAAAATGTACTTCCTGATATGTTAAAAATCCATCATCATCATCGAGAATTTAGTTGTACAAGGTTTTTCTCCTATGGTACTGCTAAAACATTGCAAGAGGTTGATCATCAATTACACGTGCAATTACGCTTGGAACAAAATTTTCTCAAGACGAGAGGTTGATAAATCGGATGAAAAATAAAGAAAGAATCTGTATCATTGAAGCAACCGTATATCATAAGCCCGTTTAAGGTAGCACAACACAAAAATTGTTTTAGCACGGTCATCAAAATTGAAACTTACACAACTTTATTATTTCGCCATTTTTTTTAATGAGCCATTATTGGAGAGAAGAAATGTAACCCTTTATGATGATACTTAAATTATCTAATAATTATCTAACAAAAAGAATAACTGTAAAAAAAAGTAAAAATTTCAATATATCAGACTCAAATGAAATTAGCTCTCCCAGCATATAAAATATTCCCTTAACATTAATATAATCTGTACACTACTGCATGACCCTTAAAACTGTATGTCAGAATTTCCTATCACATTAATTCCATACTCCAGTTAAGCAATATTTTGTGTATATGGCTATATTACATAAGCTATGAGTGACCATATTTAATATGCCATAAAATATATTCTAAAGCTTTTATCTTTAACCTGAAACAAGGTTTGTTGACAATAGACATTGAAACAACATCCCCCCAAACAAAAACCAGCTACTTTTGGATACTCATGTGGGAATAAATTTTGATCAAACTTTTTGTCATGAGAAATGAAAGTGAAAAAAAAAAACAAAATATTACTTTCCTACTGTTAGACTCATATATTAGATCCAATGGCACGTTTCAATCATTGGGGCATGATAATGACCTTTACTAAGGCCATTCGTTTACTGTAAAGGGCAAGACCCATATTGTAATGACCTCCTGTTTAAATTTCAAAATCGTCTAAACCCTAAGGTCCTTCCTACCCTAGACATAGGTTGATCATCTTAGTAATAATTTGGTTCCCCAATTTGGTATTTTTGGTTTTACTGTTCTATGCTCTTCATAATCATATAGTGTTTGACATTTTCAATATTTTTTGGTAGAGCGCCTCTGATGAGTCTTGAATAGACGAAAAGCGCGTCAGGCGAAGCTAAATTTATTGTCTGGAACTTTGTTGTCATTTGTATTTCATACAGTTCATAACCAAATTTTCCTGACGCCGATTCTAAAGCTGTCTTTGAACTGCAAAGGTCTTTTTTAAACAGCAAGTATTCACCAAGCTTTATGTCATATATACATTCTACATCATAGAATAAATGATCATCCCTGTACGAAATGTTAAGGCCTAAACCAGCTGGTTTTGACACGGAAACCAGTTGGTTTTCAGGCGTAAACCAAGATTACGCCTCAAGATGATGCGTAAATGAGCAGGACACGTAAACCGGGTCTGTCAGTAGCAGGATTACGTGTCAAAAAAACAGGCGTAAAATGCTTGGCCAGCTGGTTTTAGTCCTGTCCATGCGTAACTTTGAACTTAGAATTTTATAAAATTAACAATCTGAACAACCAGCTGGTTTTTTGACCAACTGGTTCTATAGCACTCTCTGCTCTCCCATGATGCATTAAATAGGAAATTGTTTTCATCCAATCAAATTTATTTTGTTACACATTTTGAACATTGTAAACTTACAAGGAGCTTGTGTCTTGATGTAATGGTGCTAAAAGTTTGTTTTTAGGAATTATGTTTCTACATTTATAAAGGTAATTATAAAAGGCATGCAGGATGTTTTTGAGAGATTAATATTTTATACTGTTTAAAACATATTTTAAATATAAAATGCAGCTATTGAGACACAACCTGAGTATATGATTTTTTTATCTTATATTCAGAATTGGAATTTATTATTATTGAAAACTTGTAAATTCAAGTTTTATTCTTTTAGTTGAAAAAAGAATAGTTATTTTATCATTTTCATAAATTAAAGTAATATGCTTTTCTTTAAATTACTTGAAATATTTTGATGGTCATATTGGGTTGTATAAACTTCATGTAAACAATTAATTAAAAAGCATAATCTTATTTTTTTGAATTCTCAAAGTGATTAAAACATAATTGCATTACATTATCTATGAATTAATGTATACACACGGCACATTTTGTGTAACCAAATTTTACAGTTATGTAGCACATACATTTATGTATTAAGAATTAGGTCAAATATTACGCCTGGTTATTGTCTCATTTTACGCCCGGTTTTTGCAAGGCGCAAATTGCTCATTTGCATATTACGCCTGGATTTTCGACCAGCTGGTCAATCTCATTTAAATATTACGTGTCTGTTTTCCGCCTGGTTTACGTGTCTTTTGACGCCTGGTTTCCCTATTCACACGTAAAAGCAAGTTACGCCTGGATCACTGATATTTTACGCCTGGTTTACGTGTCTGAACCAGGCGGATCATTTCGTACAGGCAAATGCAGTGAGTTTAATTTAAATAACTGATTTATATTAATCTACTACATCTTCATTAATTTATTAAGAAATTTGTTACATATTTGAGGTGATTTTCTTTTCTTTAATTGACACTTTTTATTATGTCTTTAAATAAGGCAATTAGACACCCCAGCTTAGACCATTGGGGTGTTGTTTTAGCACTGTGACAGTTGACACCAGGATCTATTCTTTAATGAAGCCATAAATGACTAATGATCAGTGGACCATTACATCAAGATTCTTAAACAGAAAATGTAAAGAGGACTGTTGGGAGAAATATCTTTTAAAAAAATCCTCAATTTACATGTATACAATACTAATTTCTTTCTCCTACCAATACTAGATATGACATTTCATATTTAATAATACTTTATGATGATAGTTTGTATTAGTTTCACATATATAGAATTTTTAAGATCAATCTATATTTCCCAGTAATGGACGGGGATTACCAGTATTTGCCGGGAATTCCCTGTATTTCCCGCCGTCCTGGGAAATATGAGTATTTCCCACTTTTTTGCCAACCCTGAGTTAAAGGTGTAAGAGTGAGGGGCTGTTAGATGAAAAATTTGATTTTTGAGAGTTGGTCAAAGAGAGTCTAGGGGGGGGAATGAAGAGGTGTAAAAGGGGACAAGTGAATAGTTTTGAATCATTAGTAAGGGGGCTGGTACCAGTGGACAGTAAAAAACTTGTGATAGCCATATTGACTTCATTCATGTTTTGGGAAATGATATAACATGGCTATTTTCATACTTGATGCGCTGCCATAATAATTCTGTACATTCTACTGTAGTTAACCACTTGAACTGATATATTGTTCTCATTTTCTGTTGATTCAGATGTACGTACCTGTGAGGCCAAAGAGTTCCGCTGTAACAACACAAACTGTATCCGAGACATTTTCTTCTGTGACAGAGATGATGATTGTGGGGATGGGAGTGATGAACCTCCATCTTGTTGTAAGTTATCTCCCTTGATCTTCCATCTTGTAAGTTATCTCCCTTGAACCTCAATCTTGTTGTAAGTTATCTCCCTTGAACCTCCTTCTTGTTATATGTTATCTACCTTGAACCTCCATCTTGTTGTAAGTTATCTCCCTTGATCCTCCATTTTGTTGTAACTTATCTCCCTTGATCTTCCATCTTGTTGTAAAATATCTCCCTCGATCCACCATCTTGTTATAAGTTATCTCCCTTGAACCTCCATCTTGTTATAAGTTATCTCACTTGATCTTCCATCTTGTTGTAAAATATCTCCCTTGAACCTCCATCTTATTGTTAAATATCTCCCTTGAACCTCCATCTTGTTATAAGTTATCTCCCTTGAACCTCCATCTTGTTGTAAGTTATCTCCCTTGATCCACCATCTTGTTGTAAGTTATCTCCCTTGAACCTCCATCTGGTTGTAAGTTATCTCCCTTGATCCACCATCTTGTTGTTATCAGAAATGACTGTGGTGACTCGTCTGATGAATCTGAACAGTGCTGTTAGTATATTTTGAAAATCATATTTTTTAATAGTTTAAAGATACATTACTAAAGTATAAGGAGGTCTATAAAAGTGTTTAATAAGGTATGAAAAAATTATTTACTTCTAAGCTTAACCTATAAATTGATATGACAGTTTTATTCAACACATTATTTAAGATAGGTTAAGATTAAGATAGTGGTTTTGAAGTCTGCAGCATACATATCAATGCTAGATGTCCTATTCCTGGAATCAAATTTCGTGGGCCAAGGCCACACATGAAAACCACGAAAATTGATTACCCACAAATAATAATGACACCACAGTATCAGGGGTCACCACAGTTCAGGATGACAGGGAGAAGTGAAGTGACTTCTCCCTCTGAGCCAAGTAGGGAGAAGTGACAACAAATAAGGGAGAAGTGAGAGGCGCGTAACACTACCGTTGAATCAAATAAACTTAATAATCTACAATACTACTTTGTAAAGTGCCTTATATTTCCTACATGTGAAATCTCTATAAGTTTTATTAAAAGTGGTATTCTTAAGGTTATTCCTTATGGCATAACTATAGAGATTGCTGATGCTACATGTATTTATTTTAAAGTCTTATTATTACAGATTTATTACTTATTTCATCTTTATTTCTCCAGACATATTTAAAATAATTTAAATTATTTTCAAGAGAGAATTTCCAAATAGGGAAAAGGTATATATACCCAGCTGAGGTTCTGAAAATAATCAGAAAGGTGATTTTCTAAATGAAAAAAAAATAATTTGCAATAATTATTATGCTCAAATTCTTTGTTGGTGTTTATTTTAATTTAATTATATCATTCTTTAAACTAATGGTAAAAAAACACAAAAGAATGTGTAGAAAGATTAAGAGTTTAGAAATTTATTAATTTTAAAGGGGCATAACTCTGTTCAATTATTTTTTTTCTTTAACTTCAGAAATTTAACTTTCAAAATGAATAATAAGGATTAATTACAGTTAATTGGTCAATTATTTGTGAACAAATCACATTAATATTAAGTTTTTTTATCAATCCTGGAAGCCAATTAATGACTGGGAGTTGGATCCATCTAATTAACAAGTTTGGTGCACAAGCCGACTATTGCCGTCGGGCTTGGGCGCTATTTGGTTTATTAACAAGATAATAAACTTTTGAATTTGGTAATTAACAGTGACATGACATCATGACAGGTTGTTAACTAGCTCGGGAATAGGTAAAATGACAAAATAAAACGGTAGTTTTGTTTAATCTTTTAAAGAAACGGGAAATGTCGGCGATTACCGCGATTTTAGAAGGCGACTTCAACTTCTCCCTGTGACATTAGAAAGGCGAAATTTAACTTTTCAGGGCGACTTTTTCGCCCACTTCGCCTGGTTTGGTGAGCCTTGAGTATATGTAAAAAGATCAATGAGGCATTAGATTGCAATTAAAAAATCATTGACCAGACTTAGTGATTTGATGTTTTTTAGCTATTAAAAGTATTTTTCTGTCTGTAAAATCCAGCATTAATAAATATAGCAATTTTGTTGAAACCAACTTTATTTTTAAGGGCTTTTCCAAGAAAAAAAATGTAGTAGGGGGTCGGAACTCGCCTCCCAATAAAGGGTATCACAAACAGAATTTTAATTATCTTTTTAAACATTTTTGAAGCATTTAGAAACACATTTAACCCACCACTTACGAAATAAAAACTGAGGAGAGTTCCAACCCCATTAGACAATTTTTCCAGGAAAAATCCTTATACGAAGTGTCATGTTTTCCACTATTTTCAGCTATGAATTATAGTGCCTGTTTCTGATTTTTTCAGTTATTAATGAGTGCCAGTTTCCCCACCGCCTCTGTAGCCACACCTGTAAAGATGAAAAGATAGGGTATAAGTGTGAGTGCCCACCTGGATATGAGCTGAAGGATAAGCATATTTGTGAAGGTATATTTACTAAATTATTGTGTGCTTATATAAAATTTTGCCTGTAACAAAATTATTTGACATCTAAGCAGATATTTTTATTTATTTTCCTTCATGATTTTCTTTCTTTTCTATCACATGGTCAAGCTTGAAGCTAACTAATTGCACAAATAGAACTTGACTTAATAAAATGAAAACATATTAAGGTCAAGAACCTTTAATAAATTTAACTGCAATTAAAACAAAAATTGGACAACCACGTTACCAGGACAAACAATTTTTAAACACCAATCGTATCACCTGGTAAGTGCCTTACTGAAATTGCAATTACCTTTGTACACAAACATTCAAAGAAAACAACAAAAGTAGTCAACACAAAAGCTGAATTCAATTATTTTTATTAAAATCAAACAATATTCTATTTAAAAACAATAACAAAAACTCATTACAATATGTGGATCATGTCTTTCTGGCACATATTCCATATTCTTCCGTTTTAAGTTCACTATACAATAAAATAAAACAGAAACAATCTTCTATGACATTGATAGGCTATGCTGGAAATGAAATTAACAAGACATATGTTGTAAGACTGTTAAAAGGGTGGGGGGCGGGCGGTATTCAGGTGCGCTTTATTAATGGATTAAAATCAGAAATTTCCCTGAAAATCAGCCCTGTGGCTAAAAGTCCGTAGCACTTTATTCTCTGGTTAGGCACGGACCATTTGATTTTCTGGGGGGGGGGGGGCTTGGGATTTTACCTTGAGCCGGGAAATTTTTTTCACCCGCTTTGCAGGCCAGATTATTTTTTTTACACACATATTAAGCAAGGAAATTTTGTTGGCAAGATTAGTTTTTTTCAATTGGCAAGATTGAAACCAGATTATTTTTTTTTAACCTAGGTGCTGGCCAGATTATTTTTTTTTACCAAACTCAGGGCCAGGAAATTTTTTTTCAAAAAAATCCCAGGCCCCCCAGAAAATCAAATGGTCCTTGCCTTAATACTGTACAGATCTAGATAAGACATTATATGTATATGTATTTTAACAAGGTTATTGGTAATTTGGTATGTTATGTTTTACTAGCATAAAGTCAATGGAATTCATTATTCAGTCTAACCTACATTGATTCTGATGCCCCATCTACGAAAGTAGGGGGCATAAAATGTTTGGGTCTGTTCAAACATCCTTACATCTATCCATCCATCTGTTAGTCAGTCCTCCCAAATGCTGGGAATTTGGGCATTATGTCTTCTTGTTGAGGTTCTGTTAGTCAGATCTTGGTCAAACTTTGTACACTATTTCATCATGGCAATTAACATGAAACCCTTAAAAACAGATGGTGTAGAAGTACTTTTCATTTATACTTACCATATGATAAAGTTTTTTATTTATATTTTCAGATATAAATGAATGTGAGAATTACCCCTGTTCCAATTTCTGTATCAATTCTTATGGATCCTACAAATGTTACTGTGCTGATGGTTATTTTCTTGAGGAGACTGACAAAAAAACATGTAAAGTTGCCCAAGGTATGTACATATACTGATAAAAAACATGTAAAGTTGCACAAGGTATGTTCATTTGATAGAAAAATATGAAGTAAAAATAACTAGTCCTGTGCTTTGTAGGCAAGAACGGTTTTATACAATTATCACCCTAAGGTCTAATATTCTTTAATATACAAGCAATTTTAATTTTAGCCTTTCCTTGTACATAAAAAGAAGAAATCTGTGAGCTGATGCTCACTAGTGATAGCACCACTTTAATGAAAACCAAATGAATAGTATGACAAAACCACAAAACCAAAGAATATGGTCAGAGGTTTGAAAAAATTACATTACTGGTATATTCTCATATAAAAATCATAATGTCATAATTTTCTTGGTTTTTATTTCAGAAACTGGTAGACCTTCATTGATTGTAGCCAATCGACATCAGATCCTGAACATGACCTTCAATGGGACGTACCAGAGTGTCATTGTCAGTGACACAGAGAATGCTGTTGCTGTGGACTACGATTACCTAAATGACACAGTGTACTGGACTGACATAACCATTACAAATAGCTGGATTAAAAGGCTTGACCTCAGGGGCAAAAATAAGGTAGAGGTCAAGGTCATCTTATAACAGTGTTTGTGTTTTACGCCTTTTATCCAAGCATGAACAAATTTGTCAAGGTTATTGTATGAAACTTGACATTTAACATCAAAGTTGCCAGAAGACCTATGTTTTCACTTTGTCGTTTTGAACAAAATCTGTATGAACACTAAAACTCATAAATAAACAAAAAATTAGGACACTTAAACCCATAAATGTGAGGGGTAAATACCTTGCAATGAAATTTCATGAACATCTGTGCAATATTTCTGGAAATACTTAGTATTTTTTGCTGGCTGACAGTATTTAAGTTTGATATATCTTTGTAGCCAGAGACCTTACATGATGCCACTGTAAAGAACCCTGATGGTCTGGCAGTCGACTGGATCGGGAGAAACCTCTACTGGTGTGACAAGACAGATGACACCATCGAAGTATCTCAACTGGGGATCAATGATATTACACCACTAAATGTGTATTGGCTTACATGACACCACCAAATAGAAACTAGATCACTGCGACCTATTTTTTACACATGAAAGACTTTGTTTAAGTTCTTGGTGAAGGTTCATATCTTGGATACTTCTTCTTGGGGGTCAATGGTAATTCACTACTTTATGTGTCTTGGGTAATGTAAAACCACCCACTTGAAATTGGGTCACTGTGACCTATATTTGCTTTGGTTCAGTTCATGGTTTAGGTCCATATCTTAGATACTACATTTTGGGGGTAAATGATATTTAACCACTAGATGTGCCTTTTGTAGCATGACACCACCCACTAGAAACTAGTTCACTACAACCTACATGTATATATTACGCATAAACAACTTAGGTTAAGGTCCATATCCCAGGAAATACATGTAAGGCCGTCAAGAAGGGGAGGGCCATACTTGGCTCATACACACATATTCCAGTTTGCAAAGAACTCAATAAGGGTCACAGATATCAACATTCTGGCAGAGATAAAGTGATCAGCACTTCAAGATATAAGTGCTCTAAAATGTTGAAGAAGATTCATTTACACATACAGGAGTTGTTGCTTTTTTCATGATTTTTTCAAAATTTTGCATTTTTCAAGCCAAATATCATGAAGATTATTCTACATGTAGTTGGCCCTCATTTTTTGCATGAATGTCTTTGGTTTAATTAGTTTAGTTAAGATTATTCTACATGTAGTTGGGGAGGGGATCTAGCATTTGGTTGGTTTGTTTGTACATACATACATTCATATGTATGTTTTGACAATAACTTAGGAACTACACATATTAGACTTGGATGATATTTGGTCAGTTGGTAAATCTTTGATGGTAGTCAGCATCAGTACCAAACTAGGGTCACCTTGACCCATATTTTTTGCATGAATGACTCTGGTTAAAGTTTAGTTAAGGTCCATATTTAAGCAACTGCAAGTGATAGAGGGATGATATTGGGTCAGTGGGTACATCTTAGATAGTAACCAGCATCTGTACCAAAATCAGGTCACTGTGACCTACATTTTCTGCACGAATGACTCGGGTTAAAGTATTGGTTAAGGTCTATATCTAAACAACTGCAAGTGGTAGAGCAAATGTACTTTGAAAGTCTCATTCGAAACATTCAAACTAGTATTTTTAAGCAACTCCTTAAAAAAATGAAGGACACTTTGTATGAAGATTTCTTAGTGTTTGAAAACTGCATCTCTGTCATTTTACATTGACCTTGACCCAATGGTTTCTTACAAGGGGAGTTTTGTGTTACTACCAAACCAAAGATCTTAAGGGAACTGTCAGATCACTGCAATGGTTTTTGTGTAACTGACAAAGATCTTCTTATGGAAGAGGGAGGTGTGGTGCTATTAACCAGTAACCAGTATCAACCCAATTATTTCTTTCAAGGTCAAGAATATTGTGGTTTTCAAATTCTCTGGTATGATATATGGTTTACTTAGACATTAGAATTGATAATCCTTGTTCAGTAGTTTTGTTATTATCTTTCTTGAAATTTTAGTAGGTAAACTTTAAAAAAATGCTTAAGATTTCAGGAAGCTATATGGAAGCCATGTCGGAAGGATCTAACATCAAGTATAACTCTGTAATTAATTGAAATACATTTAATACTAGAAAATATATATTAATATAATTATAAACCAAAACTATACGGGGTATTTGATAAGAAGTAATAAAACATTATGAGATATACATTAGAATAAAGTAAAATGAAACACACAAAAAACTAGCATAACAATGATTAAGTTTTACAAACCAAATTATATTTGATAAAATGTAATAAAATGTGATCAGATATTTACATATTAAAAAAACACAATAAGAAAACACACAAAAATCAAACATTACAATGAATAAGTTTAAACATTCCAAATTCAAAAAGTAATAAAATAAGATACACAAGTACTACAGAGATAAGATTAAAAACAAGATAAAGGCTCAAAGAATTTTTTTAAGCAAAAGCTTTTTTAACATTTTTTGATTTTTGTTTTGAAACTATCAATGAATACTAAATATATTGATTCAACCCTTCAACATTCACATTTTCATATCAGAATTATTTAGATCTAATAAAACAACTCCATTCTCACTACATGTACAAACGAGTTAATTACTATTGATTTAAAATATCCACTTATCCACATCACACATTCATATTAGAAGCTCATAAAACAATAACTCATACTCAGCAGCAAAAACTATTCATTTGTTTATTTGAATCATTCAGAGGGTACTTTATTTTATTCGGGAGATTGGGCGGAACTTATGTTTCTAAAGGTTCTTTTTTGTAAGTTTGAAACAATACTCACACACTCCTTTACTATAGATTTGACTCTTACTTACCCTACAGAGTCAACGAAAGCAGGTCCTCTCAAATAAACCACCACCAGTTTCTTAGTACTACTGTCATAGTGTACAGTAGTAGAAATACCCAGTCTATCTCCCTAATTAACCAGTTTCTTTTTACTACTGTCATAGTAAACAATGATATAAAATACACAGTCTATCATCCTTACTTAATATAAAGAACACTGTTTGTACCATGCTTACACATTCATTTCAGACTCATACTTACCCTACAGAATAAAGAAATGCAGGTCCAAACCAATTAAAAAACTGTCAAAGTGCACAGTAGTAGAAATACCCAGTCTATCTCCCTAATTACTTAATACAATGTACTGTCTGTACCATGCTAACACATTCATATCAGACTCATACTTACCCTACAGAATAAAGAAATGCAGGTCCAAAGTAATTAACCACCACCAGTTTCTTAGTACTACTGTCATAGTGTACAGCAGTAGGATACCCCAGTCTATCATCCTTACCTAGTAACGGATGACATGACTTACCATCACTGGAAATCATTACTAGATTGTGAGAAAAGTGCCCTGTGACATAGATGTTATTGTGGTCATCTATTGTCACACCCATGGGTCCCACAAGTACTTCTTCATCTTTGTATGAAAAGATAACCTTGTACTGAGTATCCAGTACTGTTACTGTGTCTGTCCTAGGACATGTGTAACATATGAGACTGCTACTTACGTCTACATGTGAGTTATAATCAACACTCTCATCTGTCACCACAGTCTCTACATTCTCACTGTCAATGTTTACTCTGATGAGACCTTTACCCTCCACACAGCATACTATATCTCTTCCTCTACAACACAACCCTGTCACTATCTCTCCTACCTTTAACTTCCTCACCACCTGGTCACTCTCTACATCTATAATGGAGATAGTGCCAGAGTCAGGATTTGACACAGCAACATGATGATCATCTACTGGTGTCACATCATATACTCCCTCACTCTTATCAAACTTGATGGTGGATCTTAGGGATCCATCAGATTTATGTATTATTACCTTACAATCATCATCAGTTAATGGTTTACCAGAATCAGTTATCACCACCAGTCCACAAGGTAATGTACAGCAGCCATTGTATTTATGATACATCTCCAGATCAATGGTATATTGTAGTTGGAGTTGTACAGGTCCTCTTGTTTGAACCTCTTTAACAGCCTCTAGATATCTTGCTCCAGTGTTATGTATAGGTACAGCTGAGGGTCTTGTGGTGACTTGGATGTCTCCCAGGGACTGAATATCACTAATGATATCCTCAATAGTCTCATTGACTTGGAATTTCAGGTCATACTCCATAAGTTTTTCATCATTTGAGAGTTCATTCATATAAGTGTCTACTGCATTAACAATGGTCTCCATTTCTTTGATTCCTATCAAAGTCTGGTAATTAGATGCATATTTAAGGATGTCATCCTTCTGGTCCAGTATGGCATGAAGTTCTTTCTTCTTGGATTGAACTGTTTTAACTGTCTCAGATATGTCATTGGCCAGTTTATTATACACAGTATCTATTTCAGAAAGTGTCTTGTCTTTCAAGGATATGAAGTGTTTTATCATATTGTCAATTTTTTCCTCAACACTTGCTTTCATTTCCTTGCTCTTAGTGTTTAACCGTTTCAGATTTTTGTTTTTGTCACCAGCAATTTGTTTCAAAGTTCCACGCTTGGTTTCAAGCTCTAGCATTGTATCCTCAAACAGCACAGAATCTTTAACCTTGTCTACGATATCCATAATCTTTGGGATGTATTTACATTTCTGGTGATACTTTTTTCGGCATGTAATGCATATGGGTATATCATGTCTCCTACAAAACTCTGTATATCGCTCATTATGGTATGGGCAAAATGGCTTTATTTTCAAAATAAACGGCGGTAACTTTTGGTAATCTTTGTATGGTATGGTGCTATGATTTCTCGTGTCTTTCTGGCGTTTATGATGTTCAGTACAGGGTTGACATAGTAGGTCATTACAATCCTTACACCAGGTTGATGGTGCTGATGTTTTCTTTCCTTTTGGACATACACTACATGTAGAGGCCATGGCTTATGTCTGAAAAAGAACATAAATCTTAAGTAATCTGTTTTAACAATTTTAACTTAGATGGACTCAGAAATTTGAAAAAAGATCTCTTTCTCACTCACCTCCAACTAGGAAGAAAGGCACAGACCAAAATCTTTGTAAAAAAAAACAAAAAAACTGAAGGAGCAGTTACTGATTTCAAACTATTAAATTATTAAAAAACAGATAATTTGTAAGATATATATTTGTAATTATCATTTTTTTGCCAGATTACAAGGAGTAAAAAATCAGGGTTATAAATTGGTGGATGTTGGGTGGCAGGCAGGTCATCCATGGGTCTGTTTGTTTTTCCCTCCCAAATGTTGTGAGATGAGGCTTTATTCTTGTTTTATATTTTTTCTGGCATATACCAGTAAAGTAAGCTCAATGGGGATCATCATTCAATTGAAAAATGTAATCTCAACATAATAATTGAGAGAAAATGAAAGAAATATTTCAAGAAGTGTAAAAAGAAAAAGAAAAACTTAATTACCTTATATTTTTTTATGTTTTCTGCTATAAACTGTTTTAGTCCTTATGAACAATTATATTCCATTTCTTATTCAATAAATCTATCAAGTACAGTTCGAAGAATTATTCTTACAAAACTTTGTTGTAATTTTATTTTTGGTAATGTTTACATTTTGAGTATTGACAACGAGTCGATAAGGAAGTTCTCGCCTTACATGACCTTGTCCTGTATTGATAACACATTTTATCTAATGTTTAAAAGGATCTCAACGATTCAATGAATGCACTGAATTAGAATTATTAAATCTTAACTTTGACAGAGAACAGTTTATATTTCACTATATTTATTTTTTGAACAAATATTTGAGATATAAACTGTATTCTAATTTACGTCGCTTCAGACCAGCTATGTCTAGGTATTGTCACGTCATTAAAAACCCCAATCAGGCCGTATTCTACTCTATGAACCATAGCTATTCATTTTATTAGATATTTGAAATGATTGCCATGTTCTATATTGAATGCACTCTATTAAAACGATTATATCTTAACATAAGAAAAATTGTTTAACTGTCATTGTATAATGTTATTTGGCATTTTATTTATGCATGGTATATATGTAAATAAATATATTATAGAAGTCTTTAACTGATTCATAAATCAAAGCGCTAAAGTAATATATAAGTACTGTAATCTATTAAAGTGAATTGTTCAAAATGTTTGTGAAATAATAATTTTGTTGAGCGAAGAAAGAATTTTTACCCGGGGGGGTCACTTCCATTATAAGATGAGATAGAGATGAGCCGCTGGAATAGGTACATTTTTCCTGGTCTCAATTATATTAAAAGAGTGTGAAAATTAGATGCTGTTATGTGATAAGGATATGCATTTCCAGATGAGATTATGACATACATGTGACGGATCTGTGATGACAAAGCTGGAGATTTTGATATTTTTGGCTGGAGATTGGACCAAAAAGCGGGAGATTTTCAACGCTCATTAAAATTGCATTTCAATGTCAATTGGGGGCACTAGGGTGTGCCGAATATACATGGCTTCACTGATTAATCTCAAACTGTTTATACAATAATAAGGTCAATTATGGCAATAAACCTTTAATTAACACCTTTACCTGTTAAATTAACGTCTACCTAATTGAAAAACCCCTAAAACAACGGAAATGTTTTATGACTGAACGATTAAAATGTCTATAAAACTAAAATTTTCTCATGTCTTGAAAAAGCGGGAGATTACACAAAAAGTCGGGAAAACGGGAGGTTGATCAAAAAGTCGGGAGATTTCGTCTCCCGGCGAGAGAATCACATGTATGTTATGTGACAAGGTCGGTATGTTGTATCTCAATCAGATGCTGATATCAGAAGCCAATTATCATCTAACTGACATCTAATTTGATAATTAAGGTTACAAACCACAATTGCCCCAGTAGGTGCTCAACCCTGCTCTCTATCATGATTAACCATGTTAATTTCATAATGTTCAGATTTCCCTGTTATTTACATAATATATGAAAAGGTACAGTATACTTTTATCCTCAAAATATATGATTAGGTGTATTTTTTTTAAATTTCAAAATATATGATAAGGGTGGGGGTCCCAAGGTGCCAGCGGCTCACCCCTACCAGAAATAGTTTTGAGTGACCCCCCCCCCCGGGGGATTGTTAAAATGATGCTCTCAAAGTTAATGAACACAATTGCACACACAAGACAGGTTTTGATTGAAACACCCTTCAATTTAAAAAGACTTGTCCCAATGATGTGTTTTGTGTACTGAATTTATGAATGGAGAAAATAGAATCCTTGCATTGACCAATCAAATAAGAGAAATATTTCTACAAACCAATCAAGTAATAGATGCATACATAACATATATTCTATTGCTTTAACTAATTAGTTCGTCATGTAAAATGTAAAAGGAATAAATTAAACTTTTGCCGGTCATATAAAATGCCAATAAAAATGGAGATTTATGAAAGTGACTTCACAAAGCTGTACATTATAAATGATAATTGTTCATTACAATCATAATTTTTAATCCATAATTACCATAACAAACTACCCCTTATATATAAATAAAGGATCTGTTATATTTTGTAAATGCATTTTCTATCGAAATGTGTAAAACCACAACACACATATGCTGGTGTTCGTTCAAATGTAACTTACAAGTACTCAGTATCAACGGAACCAACGTTACTTTGATTTAGTAATGAGACTCAAATGGACTGATGCAGAAACTATTACTGCCCTCAATTATTTGTTAGATTATATTTACATACGTTTTGGCAAACAAATTAATCGCAAAATCATCAATATTCTTATGGGAACTAATTGTGCGCAGCTTATTTCCTGACCTTTTCCTATTCTGTTATGAATCACAATTTATGGCTAAATTACAAAAAGACCCCAACAAACAGATCCTAATCGAAACTTTTAATAATGCTTTTAGATGTTTAGACGACATTTTGGCACTCAACAATCCTTCATTTTCTGATTTTATTGCAGATATCTATCCTTCCTAATTTACCTTGAACAAATTTAACGTCACCGGTGATAGATGTTCATTTTTTGATTTAGCTTTAAGTGTTATTGACGGACAATCATAAACCAAAGTATATGATAAACTTGACGACTTTACCTTCCCTATTATAAATTTTCCCTTTCTAGTTGTTCCACTAGCGCCGTATACGGGGTTTACATTTCATAGTTAGTAAGATATGCTCGGATCTGCAGTGGTGTTTCTGATTTTTATAATTAAAATTGTTTTATTACTGAAAAATTATCAAGAAGTTATTGATACCGCAAGTTAGTAAAAAAAAATCTTCCACAATTATCGATCTCTTATTGAAAAAAAAATAATTGTACGCTTCGATTTCTGATCGTGAAAGGAATATCACATCCTGAATTTTATGTTAATGTTTTTCATTTAACAAGCTAATTTTTCTTCTAAGCAATGAAGACCCTCAAATACTGTCAGCCACTGCCAAATTCATCATAGATTGTTCTAACTAAGAAGTTATGAGTTGTATTTTGCTGTACCCAGTCAATTTCTTTTTATTCACATTGTCATGTTATAATCTATAATTGTTGATTGTTAATGTAACTGTGTTGTATCTTCAAATCATGCTCTTTCATCTCATAAATGTAAAATTCCACTTGCTCCATGTGGGCTCCTGATTTGGAAAATAAAAATATGTTATGTTATGTTATGTTATGTTTAAAAATTCACAAGTTTAGAAACAACCGAATGGAAATGAAAAATTGGCTTCAAAATTCATTACGCAAAGGATATGAATTGAGTGTTTTGGTTAAATCTTTGGATTTAGTGTTTTTATGCACAAATATTGATAACTTGATACTGACTTAAGAGGCTGTCCAAGCGAAACCCAGGCAATAACTGGCACATGACATTTTTTTCAATTTTCATTGATTTCGCATCAGGTTAACATCCATTCCCCCAAACAAATGCAGATTTTTGGTTTATTGAAGTGATAACTTAGATATAATTTATATAGATTGCATTGCAAAAATGCAGAAAAGGGAGAAAACTCTTGCATATTTGCACAATTTGGTTGCTTTGTTCATGAACTTTAAGGCTGAATCACAAGTCATCCATGATTCTTTCAAACAAATCCTGGTAATTTTTGTTTTACACATGAGTCCAACAATACATTTAAACAATAAATTTGCTGGGATAAAATTCTTCATGTGCCAGGATCTGTAGGCTTTAGCCCGATTTCTACATGGACAGCCTCTTAAAAACTTCCATAAGCTTTTATACTCATTTTAAGGCATTAAAGCGACCAAGCATGTCAATTTTGTGTGATGACACTCCACCAAATCATTATTGTTTGAATTGATGTGTCGGATTTAAAATCGATAATTTTTGATTTTTTATACATCAGTTTCAGCTAGCTGTCAGTAGTACAAATGACAACAAAGTTCCAGCCAATGAATATTACTACGCCTGACGCGCTTTTCGTCTTTTGAAGACTCATCAGAGGCGCTCTAAAGAGCATAGAACAGTAGAACCAAAAAATACCAAACTGGGGAACCAAATTATTACTAAGATGATAAACCTATGTCTCGGGTAGGAAGAAATTAACGGTTTAGACAATTTTGAACAGCGAGTGGTCTTTTGTCTAAGGTTCTCTCTAGTGGAAATGAACTTTGATCGATTTGATTTAAATGTGTGCCTAGGTTTTGTGCTTTGTCTAGGAATATTGATAAGGGGAAGGTTGGGCTTAAGTAACTAGTTTAACCTCGCCACATTTTATATGTGCCTGTCGTAAGCCAGGAATCTTTGACCAAGCTTTTGTTTGTACTTCTTCTTTATTATGTTTGTTGTTCCTTGTTTAAGAGGGGTTCTATCTGTCACAATTTCAGGACTGTATTTGAATTAAACGCATTTCATTTAGACCATGGGCCAATTGCAGAACCGTGAGCAGCAGCGCCTACTAGCCTCTTTAAAGGCTACTGGTGGTTGTTTATTGTGGTTTTTCTAAATTGCCGCTTGTTATTCCACATCTCATTATTTTCTATTCAAGAAAAGTACACAATTATTCGGATTCCAGTAGAGCTTTAAAATATGGTGTTATAATCATGTGTTCAATGACCTGGTACAATACAAAGTCCACAGATTGAAATTTAGATAATGAAACCATTAACACTATGTCCTTTCAATTTTAACAATCTTTTAGCTTATCAGATGTTAGTTTTTCAGACAGTTATTCAAAATTTGCCCTGAATTGTAATATAAACGGCTAACTGTTGGTTGGACTACAAACCCCTAAAATTATATCCGTGACCTGCAGTACATAAATTAGTTTTTTACCTAGAAGTTAAGGCTGTAGGATGCTGAATGTTGCATGTAATGTAAGTATTGATTTTTTTATTAAAATTTTTAATACGTCTCTTTTATTTATTTCATAAGTTTCAGGAAATGTGTTGTAAAATTGAATTATTTGAAATATTCACATGAATCAGGTTTCTTTTATCATGCTGCACATGGTCAATATTCTTTTAGTATACATTTTTAACTGTTTAAGACCCGTTTACGTGTACAAGATCAAAGCTTTCCATCAAAAACTTTGTCCAAGTTTTCTTTGTCAAAGTTTGTAATAAAATCATTAATTGAATACATCAGAGAAGCGTAGCCCGAATAAGACAATTTTAAAAGAATTGAGCGACTTGGAGCACAGAAGGTTAGATCAGTCCGTATATCATAATTTAAAATTTTATGGCGACTTTGAGCACAGTAGGTTAGAGCAGTTCCTTTGTCGCACTTTAAAAAAATCATTTATATAGCGGCTTTGAGCACAATAGGTAGTCCATATGTCACATTTTAGAAATTTCAAAACGGCTTTGAGCACAGTCGCTTGTCAATATAACATCAAATTAGGTTAACGGAAGTGCGCTAAAATTTCTGCTTAAAAAAATACGAAACGATAATGAGATGTGGAATAATGTGACCTGTGGTCGCTTGTCCTAGTATTTCTATCTTCTAACCTTTTAAAAAAAACTCTCGGAATACCGATTTTAATTCTTTTGTTTTCATTTTTGCAACAGAAGGTGATGCAAACAATGTTGAGCTAAGGAAACCATCAATGGTAATTTACCCTCCTCGATAAAAAAAATAACTGGTTTTGAGCGAAGTCCTAGATTTTTACGTGTGTTTGAGTAATTAAATAATTTGACACACAGATTTTAAATGTTTTAAACAGTTGGCGATTTTAAGAGGCCATAGGAACCTGACATCAGGTTGGGGTTCGGCCTACAGAGCGACCAACTGTGTACCCTTGGTTACTAAATAGTATGGTCCTCGTCCGCGGGGATGGTCAGGTCTTTAAAACAAATAGCCTGAACACAAACCATCATGGGCCAACGTGTGTTGAGAGTGCCACGCTTAATGCACATCAAAAGATCCAATTTTCAACCGCAATCTCCTCCCTTTTCCTGCGGTCTTATAAATTTACAGTTCGTTTGTTTCCACCTCATCCCCATATTTTCCATCCATAATTTTATGTTCATTTTATCATCCTATTTATGTTCATTGCTTTTATATAACACAAATTGTAATGCAAGTCAATTGCAATGGCGTACAACAACAACAACAACTCACTCACTCACTCACTCTCTCATTCACTCTATGTTCTCAAAAGTTTTTTTCTTAATTATCGATTTGTAATCCAGTGATGTTTATTTTTTAAGGTGTTGCTGACGGCCACCTTGTATTTGTTAGGAACTGCACATGCAAGAGGTTAGTTTGAAACGTTTGCGTAATAAAACAATACAAACTCAAAGTTTTAGCAAGCTTAAAGCGCTAAAGATAGACACAATTAATATATTATATATAATTAACTATTGTTATAATTCTTGGTGTCTGTTTCTTTTTTTACTCTTTGTTAGAAGAACCAATGGGGCATTCAAATGTTACAGACTGTCAAGGTCTAAAAGGGCATCAACACCAACAAACAGACACATAAAAGCTCACAAACAAAAAACAACTGAAAACATGTACCTATCACAAAGTCGTAACGAGAGTGAACGCAGGTGCTCGGGATGGATTGGCAGTTCCTGCTTGCTATAGCAGATCCGTCGTGTTACTAATTGCCATTTCAACGTTGACCACTTTATCACCCAGAAGTGGTTACGTGTATGTCTTGGAAATTTTTATGTAAGGGGGTTTATATACTCTGATTTTAGGCAAATCATAAACTGGCGAGCAGCAATCACTGATCACCTAGTAGTCTTTTTGAATCGTAAAATTTAGTGACCGACCATCTAACTTTAAGGGGGGGGTTAATTTTTTGTTCATGTCATTTTTTCCTCACGCAGAACGTGAAAAAATGTTTATTAGATTATTTTATTAACCATCAATGTTGTTTTTTGATCGGTCTCCTTTTCCTTTTTTCTCATTAAAACTTATATTCAAAAAATTTCTTAAGGAAAGAACCACAGCCTTTCAAGCTAAATATTTTGTTCTCCGTACAACTGTTCCACGGTTAATTATTATCTATCATATTTATTGAAGGCGATATACCATGTGTACGATGTCCTGCAGGGGACCTACTTGGTGACGAGCAATGTATAGGTGTCGAGTTTTTATGTGACGGGAACAACGACTGTTCTGATGGAGCAGATGAGAATGAGGCGATGTGCCGAGGTGTGTTATGCAATCTTCAAATAAAAGAATATTATAGTATATCAGTATTAAATAAAAGTAATAACAAAACTACCGATGATCTATAATGTCATGATGAAAAGATAAAACAAGGTAAAGACACACTGGTGAAATAGATTATAGCAATCAATATGGTCCTTATTGAATTGAGACAATAATAGGATCAGTTTCGAGCTCATTAAATTTAGTGTCTTGTTCTTAATCATCAAACATAAAAATTCGATGACTTAATGTAAATTCAGTAATTCAGTAAATTAATCATATTGTGTTGTTATAGTGCTTTGCAAGATATATTTTTATAATATAGACACTTACAAAATAGATAAATTATGAACGATGTAAATAGAAATGAGACCAAACAGACCGACTACATTTCTAGCCCCCCCCCAACTGACTGGCCGTACTCACGGTCACACAGGAATGGAACCAGGTGATCCGACCGGGCTGAAGAGCAGGCAGAAACTGCTTTATGTATCATTCCAAATGTTTTAGTACTTTACATTAGACCCATAGCTGAGGGCGTGGATAGGGTGTACAGAATCGAGAATAATGGTCTAAAAAATAACAGATAAAGAATGATGGCCACAAGAAATGAAAATTTGGAAATTGACCCTTATATTATGAAGATCTTTGAAAAAAGTGACCAAAAACACTAAAAACATAAAGAATAAAAGAAAAAAATATAATGCAGAATTTAGGACACCCCCATCCACACCCCATAGCTTGTCAAACGAACTTAATAATACAATAATAACTTTACATTTCAGAGTTTGAGTGTCGTAGCATACTTCAGACAAAATGTGCAGATAGACTTCAGTGTATCTTCGATTATAAATTGTGTGACTTGAATGTTGACTGTCGCGACGGATCAGATGAAAATAGGGAGATGTGTGAAGGTTAGTATAAAACAGGGTGTGGAAGGGAGTGTTTTCAATTTTATTTTTTTATTTTTAGAGGTTTCATATTTTTTCTTTTCTTTAAGCTTATTTGCTACTTTTCTCACAATTGTTCATAACTTAAGGGTCATAGCTCTCTATTCTGCATTTTTAGTGGATATGTTTCTCAATCTGTTAAGTTTTAGACCATTATTCTTTATCCTTCCTCATCAAAAATAGTGGCACAGATGTATTTGTAAAGTTTGATTACGAAGGAAATATTCGAAGGCAAATTACGAAAACATGATAAAACGTTGAAAACATATTACACTAATGTTTAAAAGTGAATGATAAAAACACGGTGATGTTAGAACATGTGGTACGACAACAAAGAGTTTCATTTCGGCAAGGAATTACCGTGGTGCTTAAAGAGAATCACAATAATCTTGAAGGTAAGTGACGAACATACTAAGGTAAGTGACAAACATACTTAGGTTAGTGACGAACATACTAAGGTTAGTGACGAACAAACTAAGGTTAGTGACGAACATTCTTTGGTTAGAGACGGACATACTAAGGTTAGTGACGAACAAACTAAGGTTATTGAATAACATACTAAGGTTAGTGACGAACATACTTAGGTTTTTGACGAACATATTATGGTTAGTGACGAACATACTAAGATAAGTGACGAACATACTTAGGTTAGTGACGAACATACTAAGATAAGTGACGAACATACTTAGGTTAGTGACGAACTTACTAAGGTTAGTGACGAACATACTGAGGTTAGTGACGAACATACCTATGTTAGTGGCGAACATACTTAGGTTAGTGACGAACATATTAAGTTTGTTAAGACATTAGATGAAAATGGAGATACGTAAAGGTGTATGAGAAAATAGATATGTGTTAAACGACAAAAGCAAAGAATGATGTGCTAAGGGGGGTGACAAAAAACAAAGATACAAGAAGATAATTGACAGAAACGAAGATATTTGAAGGTAAGTTACGAAATTAAAAGGTGTGTGGAGATAAGTTACCAAAACGCTTTCAAAGAAAAAGGGAGGTAGCAAAAACTGAGATTTGTTTAGGTGGATAATAGAAATATCACGTTCCGTTATAAATGACGAAGTCCTTTCTCTGAACATTTATTGATTTGGTTATTGTTTCCATCTCTCATATCCTCAGGAACTTGAGATAAAGGACACAATGAATTTTAATGAATTCTGAGGGAGCTTCTTTATATTTGGATTTACAACATAAAATAGACTCTAAAGGAAGACTTACAACAAAGCCGATGACTGCAACTTTCAAATTGTTTACTTTTCCTTCTTGTACAGCATCCCATCCGTTCTAGCTATCCCGTTTACATGTAACATTTGATTCGCTATTTCAGAGATTGCTGGACTTATATCGATTTCCTTTTCAGAGCGTCACATCTGACACTAATTTGACAAAACACATTTTGTGCTCATAGACAAATTGGAATTTCTATCTCCCAGATGAATGTAGATGTTGGTTTATCATAGGGTTTTTTCCGTCTCCTTTTTGTCCGGATTTGACACACTAAATTGACAAATGGCAACGTAACTTACTATTCCTGAGCCCCTGAGCTACGACTTAAGTTTGCGTAGTTCATTTCTGTTCAGTTTCGTGCAGTTCTCCTTTGTGCTTATTGGTTTGTCTTTGACACTAGCATGTTCTATTTGTTCCAATTGGCTTTTGATATAATTTAAGTTAAGAGACGAGAACATTACGAATAGGGACGACTAATAATGACAAAAATACTGAGGTTTATGAAGCCACTTAAGTGACGAAAATACAAGAAGTATTAGATAAAGGTAAGAACAAAACTTAATTTAAGATTACAAGAAAAAAAACAAGGCAAAGATACACAGAATAAATTCAAAATCGCAATGGTCCTGACTTGATACCAACCATTCT
This sequence comes from Arcuatula senhousia, assembly GCA_963971305.1. NCBI lineage: Eukaryota > Metazoa > Mollusca > Bivalvia > Mytilida > Mytilidae > Arcuatula > Arcuatula senhousia. Next base: position 7,819,755 of record OZ020317.1, on the reverse strand, counting down.
AAAACCTTATCCGCTGATGTTTTTTTCCACAGCTCGTCCATGTTTTATTGGGTCCAAATGTAGCGATAATTACCAATGCATTGAGGATTATAAGTTTTGTGACGGCAAAACAGACTGTAGAGATGGGTCAGACGAGAATCCGGAGTTCTGTAAAGGTAAGTTTAAGAGTTTCGTTATGGTATGATAAATCAAACTAGAGTTCTGCAAATGTAGTTCCGTTAAGAAAAAAATGTTATGACCTTACTGTACAAACTCACAAGATTTTACATTACCTATATAAATAAAGATAAAGATAAAGGCCGAGGCTACGACTATTCGCTACGGGTAACAATAAGATTTTTTTTTATTGTTACTCGCGTGACTAAAACGGGAACGGTTTCCGGATACGGCACCTTTTCAGGCCGGAATCTCACGAGTAACAATAAATAATAAAATTGAGCTACTCGCCTTTTTGTTACTCGCAAAAGGAATAATAGACTGACATTATTGTACATTATTAATAATTTCATTTTTATATTTTTATTTTGTTTTGTGATATTTTTGGCACAGCCAATAGGTTGTTTTTGGTGGTGCCAAAAAATCAACAAAGAAAGCAGCAATTTATACGAGCTATTATTCCGTTGGATTTTTTAATTCGTGGATCAACTAACCCACATAAGCCCAGAAAAATGTCATCCGCGAATAAAAAGAATTCAAATATATTGATAATTTTGTTTTTCAAAGGTTTCCTAATCTTAATTGTTTTGTCTAAAAACAAGATAATGAATTAGGTTGAATTTTCTCATTCAATAGGGTACAAGTAATTCAAATTCATTTACTCCCATGCGTTAAACTCTATGCTATCTTTATTGTTTGTTTACTTTGTTTTATTTGATATAGACTTTGACTGTCTGAGTAGCCGAGTGTTTACAAAATGTGCAGATGGTCTTCAATGTTTGTATAAAATACAAAGATGCGATGGTGTTGTTCAGTGTAAGGACGAATCTGATGAAACGGACTGTGCAGGTAAAATATTTTTTAAGGAAGATGAGGACACCTGACCCCAAAAATATTGATGAATTAAAAGTGGCCATTTTTAATTATATATATGGTGAGTATATTATTTTGTTTCCATATGAATATTAGAATTTCTTTCCAGACTTCTTTTCGCAATATTTAGGTCCAAAATTGTCCAAAAATATAATAAGACTATTAAGGAGAGGCTGATTATTGATTGAAATAAAACAATAAAGTAAGTGGGTCACATGCATAAATTAAACTCGCATTTTTGCTACTTCTAATGACTCTTTATTTCTTTTGTGCTAAGAAATTAAAGCATTTAAAAGAATAGAAAAACTTTTTTGTTAGGCGCCTCTGATGAGTCTTGAATAGACGAAACGCACGTCTGGCGTAGCAAAATTTATTTTCTGGAACTTTGTTCTCATTTTCTTTTTCTATCCATTCTGTTTGATAGCTCTTAACAACAACAACAACAACAACTCACTCACTCATTCTTTCTAAGCTCTCAAAAGGTTTTTCTCTAAATAAAAACAATAATCGATTCGCCTCTGTAACCCAGTGATGTTTAATTTTTTTTTAGGTGTTGCTGACAGTCGCCTTGTATTTGCTAGGAACTGCGCATGCAAGAGGTAAGTTTGACATGTTCGCGTAATAAAACAATACAAACTCAAAGTTTAAGCAAGCTTAAAGCGCTATAAAAGATAGACACAATTAATATATTTATATAATTTTATTGTTATAATTCTTGGTGCATGTTTTTTTTTTCACTCTTTGTTAGAAGAACCAATGGGGCATTCATATTGTCTTTACGGTTTTATGATACTGATTACCCCTTTGGTACACCTTTGCTTCTTACACACTGTAAAGGTCTAAAAGGGTATCAACACCAACAAACGGACACATAAAAGCTCACAAACAAAAAACAACTGAATACATGTACCTATCACATAGTCGTAACGAGAGTGAACGCAGGTGCTCGGGATGGTTTGGCAGTTCCTGCTTGCTATAGCAGATCCGTCGTGTTCCTTATTGCCATTTCAACGTTCGACCACTTTATCACCCAGAAGTGGTTACGTGTATGTCTTGGAAATATTTTATGTAAGGGGGTTTATATACTCTAATTTTAGGAAAATCACCAACTGGCGAGAAGCGACCACTGATCACCTAGTATTCTTTTGGAATCGTAAAATTTAGTGACCGACCATCTAACTTTAAGGGGGGGGGGCTTAATTTTTTGTTCATGTCATTTTTTCCTCACGCAGAACGTGAAAAAATGTTTATTAGATTATTTTATTAACCATCAATGTTGTTTTTTGATCGGTCTCCTTTTCCTATTTTCTCATTAAAACTTATATTCAAAATATTTCTTAAGGAAAGAACCGCAGCCTTTCAAGCTAAATATTTTGTTCTCCGTAAAACTGTTCCACGGTTAATTATTATCTATCATATTTATTGAAGGCGATATACCATGTGTACGATGTCCTGCAGGGGACCTACTTGGTGACGAGCAATGTATAGGTGTCGAGTGAGTTTTTATGTGACGGGAACAACGATTGTTCCGATGGAGCAGATGAGAATGAGGCGATGTGCCGAGGTGTGTTATACAATCTTCAAATAAAGGATATAATAGTATATTTGTATTAAACAAGTGTGGACTCTAATGCATATTGCCTAGCAAGCCGCTATGGACACAAAAAGCAAAGGTCTGCTTTAGTAACATAAAAACGACTTTATTATTTCTAGGTCCTGCTAAGGTTTATTGTTGAATTCTATATGTAGCCTTTGCTGTACACATACTATAAAATCGATCCAAAATTAAGCCATGTCGATCAATCTAAGTCATGTAAGTGTTTATCCTAAACATTATTTGTTTTTAGATCCAGTATAAGCATTGTACTTTTTCCTATTTAGTTTAAAATAACTGCATCAAAGTTTGGTTATGTTAGTGGAGAAAATAGGAAACTATTGCAGATAGAGAAAAGCTGTTGCTTGCTTAAACCTTCAGCTCATCGAGCTGTACAAAAGTCTCCATTGGATCAAAGATGTCACAGTCTGTTGTTCATATATACTTTTAAATCAGCTAAATGTTAAAGTTTAAAAAGGTTTCAATCTTCAAATTATTCTGAGAACAAAAGCTACCAACGGGATTCTGGGAATACCGAAGAAGAAAATCAAACATATATTTTGCGCCTAGAAATTTTTATAATTTTCGTTTTATAATATTATTATTTTCAACATTTAGTTGCATTCCAAGCATGCGGAGATGTAAAAAAAATTGTACATTGTAATTTTGACTTTTTTCTAAGTGTGACCAAAAAGGAAACTGGACTCATCCTCTTTTGTATTTTTAGTCTTGGGCCAATGCAAGACGGCAAGCAGCGACTTATGGTCATGCTGAAGACTGTTGGCTGTTTTCCATTGTGATTTTTAAAATTCACGTTTCTTTATGTTGGTTGTGTGGCGTACAATTATTCCACATCTAATTATCGTCTACTTTAATGGTTATCATTTGTCAGATCAGCCTATGATTTTGAAGTATATAATATTATATGAAATAAGTTTAAACCCAATTGTAGATCTCTTCATGAACATATGCAATGTACATGTATGCCTTTAAATTTTTTACGTGTAATAGCAATAAATTATATTATAACTCAAACGGGGCCAGATCCAGAAATTTTTGAAAGGGGTTGGACCACATAAATTCCGCTGTGGACGAAGGACGAAAAGGGGGTGGTTCTAGAAGAACCAATGGGGCATTCATATTGTCTTTACGGTTTTATGATACTGATTACCCCTTTGGTACACCTTTGCTTCTTACACACTGTAAAGGTCTAAAAGGGTATCAACACCAACAAACGGACACATAAAAGCTCACAAACAAAAAACAACTGAATACATGTACCTATCACATAGTCGTAACGAGAGTGAACGCAGGTGCTCGGGATGGTTTGGCAGTTCCTGCTTGCTATAGCAGATCCGTCGTGTTCCTTATTGCCATTTCAACGTTCGACCACTTTATCACCCAGAAGTGGTTACGTGTATGTCTTGGAAATATTTTATGTAAGGGGGTTTATATACTCTAATTTTAGGAAAATCACCAACTGGCGAGAAGCGACCACTGATCACCTAGTATTCTTTTGGAATCGTAAAATTTAGTGACCGACCATCTAACTTTAAGGGGGGGGGGGCTTAATTTTTTGTTCATGTCATTTTTTCCTCACGCAGAACGTGAAAAAATGTTTATTAGATTATTTTATTAACCATCAATGTTGTTTTTTGATCGGTCTCCTTTTCCTATTTTCTCATTAAAACTTATATTCAAAATATTTCTTAAGGAAAGAACCGCAGCCTTTCAAGCTAAATATTTTGTTCTCCGTAAAACTGTTCCACGGTTAATTATTATCTATCATATTTATTGAAGGCGATATACCATGTGTACGATGTCCTGCAGGGGACCTACTTGGTGACGAGCAATGTATAGGTGTCGAGTGAGTTTTTATGTGACGGGAACAACGATTGTTCCGATGGAGCAGATGAGAATGAGGCGATGTGCCGAGGTGTGTTATACAATCTTCAAATAAAGGATATAATAGTATATTTGTATTAAACAAGTGTGGACTCTAATGCATATTGCCTAGCAAGCCGCTATGGACACAAAAAGCAAAGGTCTGCTTTAGTAACATAAAAACGACTTTATTATTTCTAGGTCCTGCTAAGGTTTATTGTTGAATTCTATATGTAGCCTTTGCTGTACACATACTATAAAATCGATCCAAAATTAAGCCATGTCGATCAATCTAAGTCATGTAAGTGTTTATCCTAAACATTATTTGTTTTTAGATCCAGTATAAGCATTGTACTTTTTCCTATTTAGTTTAAAATAACTGCATCAAAGTTTGGTTATGTTAGTGGAGAAAATAGGAAACTATTGCAGATAGAGAAAAGCTGTTGCTTGCTTAAACCTTCAGCTCATCGAGCTGTACAAAAGTCTCCATTGGATCAAAGATGTCACAGTCTGTTGTTCATATATACTTTTAAATCAGCTTAATGTTAAAGTTTAAAAAGGTTTCAATCTTCAAATTATTCTGAGAACAAAAGCTACCAACGGGATTCTGGGAATACCGAAGAAGAAAATCAAACATATATTTTGCGCCTAGAAATTTTTATAATTTTCGTTTTATAATATTATTATTTTCAACATTTAGTTGCATTCCAAGCATGCGGAGATGTAAAAAAAATTGTACATTGTAATTTTGACTTTTTTCTAAGTGTGACCAAAAAGGAAACTGGACTCATCCTCTTTTGTATTTTTAGTCTTGGGCCAATGCAAGACGGCAAGCAGCGACTTATGGTCATGCTGAAGACTGTTGGCTGTTTTCCATTGTGATTTTTAAAATTCACGTTTCTTTATGTTGGTTGTGTGGCGTACAATTATTCCACATCTAATTATCGTCTACTTTAATGGTTATCATTTGTCAGATCAGCCTATGATTTTGAAGTATATAATATTATATGAAATAAGTTTAAACCCAATTGTAGATCTCTTCATGAACATATGCAATGTACATGTATGCCTTTAAATTTTTAACGTGTAATAGCAATAAATTATATTATAACTCAAACGGGGCCAGATCCAGAAATTTTTGAAAGGGGTTGGACCACATAAATTCCGCTGTGGACGAAGGACGAAAAGGGGGTGGTTCTAGACGTTACTTGCGAAATTTTTGTCGGAAAGGAGGAAAATTCCAATCTCGGACCCCCCCCCCGGATCCGCCACTGCTCAAATATTTTTGATTGTCACCTATTCAAAGATTGTCCCTTCCTTTATGATATAGACTAAAACAAACTTATACACGAACGTTGCAATCCATGTTCCGCACACAGGGGCTTGGATTCTGGTCATTTATATTGACTTTTAAGTCGCCCCCCCCCTACTCTATAATCCAAGCCCCTGTGTTAATTAAAATTATTTTCTGACACGTTTGTAGTTGTGGCGACATTGGTCTCTGTATGGTGAATCGACAAAATTATCAAGCATTGATAACATTTTCGAACAACCAAACTTGTGACAAATAAATTCATTTTTCCGGATCCCGCAATAGCTTTGTGAGAAATAGATAAAATTAATTATCCTTATTAAAATGACCTAGATCAAGACAGACAAATGACCCAATGTGGCTATTTTGTCATTTTCTAAAAATCAATAAAATGCTTGAATTGTGTGTGTCTGATTGACCTATTTTGCATAAGCACTATTTCTGTCTGTGATAATAAACTTTATTCAATGAATTGATATTTTGCAGCCAAAAATTTATAAGAAAGTACGCTTAAACATGCACAACCTGATAAAGTGACTACGCCATGTACGCTACATGATCTAGTTGAATCGCATTGTTGCTTTAAAACACCGCCACATAAAAGCATGAAAAACGAAGATGCTGTGTACAACTTTTTTGCAAGATTTAATTTATTTTTGGTATCCGAATAGTATTTTTGTCCCTTAAACTTTATTCAATTAAGTAAATTTTCGCAATCCAAAATCAAATATCCATTACGCTAAAGCTACGCAAGATATGCTACACTGACTAAAATATAATCCGAAGCGGAACACATAATCTACTGGTCGCGGCCATATTGTCTTGATGGAAATCCGAAGATTGAGAATCCGAATATAGCCCCCGAGTGAAAAGTGAAAGTATGTACATTGCAAAGAGCTTTTGTAAATATAGAAACGACGGAAACAAACGACCTAATTGGGGTATCGCTGCCTTTTTCTTTATAATAGGTAGTAATAATAATAAAAGTAATAACAAAACTATCGATAATCTACAATGTCCCAGATATAAAGATAAAATAAGGCGAAGACACATTGGAGAAATTGATGATCGCAATGGTTCTGACTGAAAGACAAAATCACGATCAGTTTCGAGCTCATATGATTTAGTGTCTTGTCTTTATCATCAAATATAAAAATTTGAGAACTAAATGTAAAATCATATTTCGTTGTTATAGTGCTTTGCAAAATATACATTTTTAGAATTTAGACACTTACAAAATAGATATATTATGAACGATGTAAATAGAAATGAGACCGAATAAGCAAGACCGATCACATTTCTACCACCCCCCCCCCCCCAATTGACTGGCCGTACTCACGGTCACACAGGAATGGAACCAGGTGATCCGGCCGGGCGGAAGAGCAGGCAGAGCCATAGCTGAGGGTGTGGATAGGGTGTACAGAATCGAGAATAATGGTCTAAAAAATAACAGATAAAGAATGATGGCCACAAAAAATGAAAATTTGGAAATTGACCCTTAAATTATTAAGATCTTTGAAAAAACTGACCAAAACACTAAAAACATAAAGAATAAAAGAAAAAAAATAAAATGCAGACTTTAGGACACCCCCATCCACACCCCATAGCTTGTCAAACGAACCTAACAATACAATAATAACTTTACATTTCAGAGTTCGAGTGTCGTAGCATACTTCAGACAAAATGTGCGGACGGACTTCAGTGTATCTTCGATTATAAACTGTGTGACTTGAATGTTGACTGTCGCGACGGATCCGATGAAAATAGGGAGATGTGTGAAGGTTAGTATAAAACAGGGTGTGAAAGGGAGTGTTTTCAATTTTATTTTTTTATTTTTAGAGGTTTCATATTTTTTCTTTTCTTTTTAAGCTTATTTGCTACTTTTCTCACAATTGTTCATAACTTAAGGGTCATAGCTCTCTATTCTGCATTTTTAGTGGATATGTTTCTCAATCTGTTAAATTTTAGACCATTATTCTCTATCCTTCCTCATCAAAAATAGTGGCACAGATGTATTTGTAAAGTTTGATTACGAAGGAAATCGAATATTTCATTCGAAGGCAAATTACGAAAACATGATAAAACGTTGAAAACATATTACACTAATGTTTAAAAGTGAGTGATAAAAACACGGTGATGTTAGTACATGTGGTACGACAACAAAGAGTTTCATTTCGGCAAGGAATTACCGTGGTGCTTAAAGAGAATCACAAAGATCTTGAAGGTAAGTGACGAACATACTAAGGTAAGTGACAACATACTTAGGTTAGTGACGAACATACTAAGGTAAGTGACAAACATACTAAGGTTAGTGACGAACAAACTAAGGTTATTGAATAACATACTAAGGTTAGTGACGAGCATACTTAGGTTTTTGAATAACATACTAAGGTTAGTGACGAACATACTTAGGTTTTTGACGAACATATTATGGTTAGTGACGAACATACTAAGATAAGTGACGAACATACTTAGGTTAGTGACGAACTTACCAAGGTTAGTGACGAACATACTGAGGTTAGTGACGAACATACCTATGTTAGTGGCGAACATACTTAGGTTAGTGACGAACATATTAAGTTTTTTAAGGAATTAGATGAAAATGGAGATACGTAAAGGTGTATGAGAAAATAGATATGTGTTAAACGACAAAAGCAAAGAATGATGTGCTAAGGGGAGTGACAAAAAAACAAAGATACAAGAAGATAATTAACAGAAACGAAGATATTTGAAGGTAAGTTACGAAATTAAAAGGTGTGTGGAGATAAGTTACGAAAACGCTTTCAAAGAAAAAGGGAGGTAGCAAAAACTGAGATTTGTTTAGGTGGATAATGGAAATATCACGTTCCGTTATAATGACGAAGTCCTTTCTCTGAACATTTATTGATTTGGTTATTGTTTCCATCTCTCATATCCTCAGGAACTTGAGATAAAGGACACAATGAATTTTAATGAATTCTGAGGGAGCTTCTTTATATTTGGATTTACAACATAAAATAGACTCTAAAGGAAGACTTACAACAAAGCCGATGACTGCAACTTTCAAATTGTTTACTTTTCCTTCTTGTATAGCACCCCATCCGTTCTAGCTATCCCGTTTACATGTAACATTTGATTCGCTATTTCAGAGATTGCTGGACTTATATCGATTTCCTTTTCAGAGCGTCACATCTGACACTAATTTGACAAAACACATTTTGTGCTCATAGACAAATTGGAATTTCTATCTCCCAGATGAATGTACATGTTGGTTTATCATAGGGTTTTTTCCGTCTCCTTTTTTTCAGGATTTGACACACTAAATTGACAAATGGCAACGTAACTTACTATTCCTGAGCCCCTGAGCTACGACTTAAGTTTGCGTAGTTCATTTCTGTTCAGTTTCGTGCAGTTCTCCTTTGTGCTTATTGGTTTGTCTTTGACACTAGCATGTTCTATTTGTTCCAATTGGCTTTTGATATTATTTAAGTTAAGAGACGAGAACATTTAGAATAGGGACGACTAATAATGACAAAAATACTGAGGTTTATGAAGCCACTTAAGTGACGACAATACAGGAAGTATTAGATAAAGGTAAGAACAAAACTTAATTTAAGATTACAAGAAAAAAAAACAAGGCAAAGATACACAGAATAAATTCAAAATCGCAATGGTCCTGACTTGATACCAACCATTCTAAAACCTTATCCGCTGATGTTTTTTTCTACAGCTCGTCCATGTTTTATTGGGTCCAAATGTAGCGATAATTACCAATGCATTGAGGATTATAAGTTTTGTGACGGCAAAACAGACTGTAGAGATGGGTCAGACGAGAATCCGGAGTTCTGTAAAGGTAAGTTTAAGAGTTTCGTTATGGTATGATAAATCAAACTAGAGTTCTGCAAATGTAGTTCCGTTAAGAAAAAAATGTTATGACCTTACTGTACAAACTCACAAGATTTTACATTACCTATATAAATAAAGATAAAGGCCGAGGCTACGACTATTCGCTACGGGTAACAATAAGATTTTTTTTATTGTTACTCGCGTGACTAAAACGGGAACGGTTTCCGGATACGGCACCTTTTCAGGCCGGAATCTCACGAGTAACAATAAATAATAAAATTGAGCTACTCGCCTTTTTGTTACTCGCAAAAGGAATAATAGACTGACATTATTGTACATTATTAATAATTTCATTTTTATTTTTTATGTTGTTTTGTGATATTTTCGGCACAGCTAATAGGTTGTTTTTGGTGGTGCCAAAAAATCAACAAAGAAAGCAGCAATTTATACGAGCTATTATTCCGTTGGATTTTTTATACGACCGCAAAAAATTTGCGGACGTATAATGGTATGATGCTGTCGTCGTCGTCGTCGTCGTCGTCGTCGTCGTCGTTGTCGTTGTCGTTGTCGTTGTCGTCGTCGTCTGTTAACTTTAGTGTATACACAATAACTTTAGTTCTAGTTATCCAAATGCAATGAAATTTGACAATGATATTTCTTACCATTAAAGGATGGATGGGATTGATTTTGGGAGTCCCCCCTTTTTTCGTTTGGAAATTAAGGGCCAAAAGGGGCCAAAATTGTAACTTTTTTGTTTGTTCTTACAATAACTTTTTCAAAATCTTCTCCTCTGAAATTACTGAACAGAATTCAATGAAACTTGGTATGATTGATCATTAGGGTGTCCTGCACTATAGTAATGTTTCAATTTCTGATTCGTCAAAAAACATGGCCGCCGTGGCTAAAAATAGACCAGGGGGGTCAGACTACTGTTTTTGGCTTGTAATTCAAAAAGTATAAGGGATAGATGAAATCTGATGACACACTACTGCTTCAGGATCAAAAGTTCTACAAAAGTCTCTATTTGGTCGAAGTTGTCAGAAGACCCCTTATAGGGGTTACGGCCCCTTAAAGGTGAAAAATAGCATTTTTTCATGTTTTTGCCCTATAGTATGAAAATTATTGCAGGTAGCAAAAAGCTGTTGCTTGCTTAATTATTCAGCTCATTTAGCTCTACAAAAAACTCCATACGGTCGAAGTTGTCAGATGACCCCTTACAGGGGCTACAGCCCCTAAAATAATGTTTTTTCATGTTTTTGGTCTATGAAATGAAAATTATAGCAGGTAGAGAGAAGCTGTTGCTTGCTTAAATGTTCAGCTCATTTACACAATTAAGAATTAATTTTTGCGACCCCCCTTTTTCCACTATTACGTAATTAGGGGCCAAATGGGGCCAAAATCGAAACTTTTTTATTTGTGGTCCGATTTAAAAAAAAAATTTTTGCAAGATTATTCTTGTCAGGTAGTGAATCCAAATTTGAGAATTAATTTTTGTGACCATCCCCTTTTTCACTTGTTTTGTAATTAGGGGCCAAAAGGGGCCGAAATTGAATTTTTTTTAATTCTTGTCTGATTTTGACAATTTTTTTGCAAGAGTAGAATACAAAATTGAAAATTTATATTTTTTACCCCCTGGGTCGAAAGTCCACCAGAGCAGCATGTGTCAAAAACCTTTGTCAGTCCACCATGGGCTGCATGTGTCCAGAGCAATATACTATCCATATTGGGCCTAAAATGTACAGGGTTCAACATGTTGCGGTCGTATCATGCTGCGCTCGGCGAAGCTTTTTATTAATTCGTGGATCAACTTACCCACATAAGCCCAGAAAAATGTCATCCGCGAATAAAAAGAATTCAAATATATTGATAATTTTGTTTTCAAAGGTTTCCTAATCTTAATTGTTTTGTCTAAAAACAAGATAATGAATTAGGTTGAATTTTCTCATTCAATAGGGTACAAGTAATTCAAATTCATTTACTCCCATGCGTTAAACTCTATGCTATCTTTATTGTTCGTTTACTTTGTTTTATTTGATATAGACTTTGACTGTCTGAGTAGCCGAGTGTTTACAAAATGTGCAGATGGTCTTCAATGTTTGTATAAAATACAAAGATGCGATGGTGTTGTTCAGTGTAAGGACGAATCTGATGAAACGGACTGTGCAGGTAAAATATTTTTTAAGGAAGATGAGGACACCTGACCCCAAAAATATTGATGAATTAAAAGTGGCCATTTTTAATTATATATATGGTGAGTATATTATTTTGTTTCCATATGAATATTAGAATTTCTTTCCAGACTTCTTTTCGCAATATTTAGGTCCAAAATTGTCCAAAAATATAATAAGATTATTAAGGAGAGGCTGATTATTGATTGAAATAAAACAATAAAGTAAGTGGGTCACATGCATAAATTAAACTCGCATTTTTGCTACTTCTAATGACTCTTTATTTCTTTTGTGCTAAGAAATTAAAGCATTTAAAAGAATAGAAAAACTTTTTTGTTAGGCGCATCTGATGAGTCTTGAATAGACGAAACGCACGTCTGGCGTAGCAAAATTATTTTCTGGAACTTTGTTCTCATTTTTTTTTCTATCCATTCTGTTTGATAGCTCTTCTGAAAATAGTTTAAGAGACTGTAATTATTAAGTGGAAGATGAGCAATTTAAGTTTCGGGTGAGAGATTCACTTTCCTGTGAAACTTTTATTGTGACATGAGAGAATCCTAAGAAGTTAACTTTGGTTTGAGGCTTTTTTGTGTCCGTGAGAGATTTACTTTCCTGTGAGACTTTTAAGTGTCGAGTGAGAGGTTCACATATCAATTATCCATCAGTGTCAGATCATAGACTATGAGACTTTTCAGCGTGAGTTGAGCGATTCAGTTTTCTTTGAGCTTCATTCAGTGTCAGAAATCAAAATTGTAGCAATTTTCCAAACAATAAATTGTGCAACCCTGACCCGCGTTCCGTTCAACGTCCGGAGACATTTTCACTTTCCTGTAAGCTACTACCTGGGTGGCCATGTGGTCTAAGGCGCTGATTTAAAAACAACACTATTGATCACTAGCCGATCACCTCTCAGCTGGTTTTCGAGTCCGTTTGTAATTACTAAAAAGAGACATTCCCGACTGTATGCGATTAGATTTGTCAGTAACGTGTCCAAGGTCGGTGATTTCCTCCGAATACTCCATTTTCCTCTTAAAACTGAACGACTTACATGGCCCATGTGCGTCGATAAGGGCATTAAACACCAAAACACGACACACACCCTTTCAGTGTCTGGTGAGAAATTCACCTTTCTATGAGCTTCATTCAGTGTCAGTGTAAGGTAAGCGATTCACTTTCCTGTGAGCTTCATTCAGTGTTATAGTGAGCGATTCACACTCCTATGGCCCTTTTTCAGTGTTTTTTTGAGCGATTTACTTTCCTATGGATGTCTTTTAGTATCAGGTGGGTATTCAATTTCCTATGTGCTTTTAAGTGTCAGGTTAGAGATTCCCTAAGATATCTACTTTCCTGACGGCTTTTTTGTGGGAGAGTTTTTTCCTGTTAGCTTATTTCAGTCTGAGACGAAATATTTACTTTCCTGTTAACTTCTTTCAGTGTCAGGTGAGAGATTCACCCTCGTGTAAGCTTCTTTCTGTTACAGATTATGACTGTGCTGGATTCAGTCTATATTCAGATGCAATGAAATGTGATAATGGAATACAGTGCGTTGGCTTATCTAGCTGGTGTAACGGAAGATTTGATTGTTTAGATGGATCGGATGAAAAACCAAGTTTTTGTCAAAGTAAGTTATCAAACCTGTTAAGGTGAATTAAACTAGATCTTTTAACCCTCCACAGAACCAGATGTCCATGACTCGGTTTTTTCTGCAATTTAAGTTGCTGATTGAAGTTCAGTTGTTGGTTAATAGAATTGTCATAGTCCTCAACATCTTTTATTTGTTAATTCTTTTGTTCAGTTATCTTATATCTAATTGGTTTCCGCACGATAAATTAAACTGTAGCTGACTGATTGGCTTGAATTATTCACACAATGTGTCTTGATATTCAAGAGATTCTTTAATTTTATCGGAGGTTTGTGGTACCCATAATATTATATAAAAAAGATCAAATGGACAAAATAGACGAATTTACAATGTTTTAAATTTCCATTTGATTTCGATAATTTTATTTAATTCATGTTTTTCTGTCTTCTAACGACTTTGATGAACACGTAGCTTTAAAAAGCTTTATAAAGTTTGTAGAGTTTGATAAGAGAAGGTTCATACGGGGCGCCGTTTCGAAGGCCATACTCGCAAACTGCTACCTGCAAACTGGCGAGGGATTTACATACGCATTAAGCTTGTTTCCTAACCCAGGACAAATAAATGCATTTGCTAGTAAATTAGGAAGAAAGAATGCGTCGTAAAGTTTTGTTGTTTCTTCTGTTATTAGATTATACCTGCTTGGATTGGGACAGAAAATGTGCTGATGGGAAGCAGTGTATCGGGAAAAGTGATTTTTGTGATGAATATGTTCATTGTTTAGATGGATCGGATGAAGCCAATTGCTAAGGTTAAGGTGAGAAATCTAGAGAAGAAAAACAAAATTAAATCTATCTGATTAAGTTAAGATCTATCAATGTTCATTTCTGTCACAGTATGGTATGATCTAAAGATATCCTATTCTACTTTCTGTTCTGATGACCTTTTGGGAAACCTCTGACTAGGAATACATTTTTAACGCTGAAATCTGATTGGTCATTCAGAAAGATCATTACAACAGAAGTAAAATGGAGTATTTTCATGTTTACAATGCTTTAACGGAATGGAAGAATTGATTTTATTCAGATTGGAACATATTTTTCCAATAATGAAAAGATGTTTTTCATTGTAAATGGCAGCCGTTTTTTTTTTTTTTTTTTTTTGGGGGGGGGGAGCCTAACATTCGATAATCACTTTATTGCAAGGGAGATTTTTTTAATGTTTAATTGTGAGACTGTATAAACATTAAAAAGCATGCATTATACATTTTTGTGGTCTTATTAAAGACATAGAACCTATCATTTTGGCAATTTTTTAAAAATAGTAAAATTCACACTATTTGAAGAATACATTGTAAAACCTTTGAAGAAACTGTTGAATTTTTAAAAAACCTACCTGAAAGTATTCTTTTCGACGGAAAACTGATGAAAAAAAAGCAGTGTCAAAAAAGAGGACAACCTAATTATAGAATGTAAACACTTGCGGGTACTGGTAAACTGAGAAACAAAAAGTAACCAAACGAAACGGAGCTGCACAAAAACAATATCGGTAAATAAGGAAACGTAAACAGTAAAATTAACAACCAAAATCTGTATTAAGAAAGGAAACGAAATCAAGCGAAACTGGTAAAAAGGAAAATTGAATCGATTTTAGCCGACACCAGTCGTTTTTCTTAATTTACCGATTTCGTTTTCTCTTCGCCTCGTTTGGTTACATTTCGTTTCTCAGTTTAACAGTACCCAGTTTACCAAATGTAAATATTTGTGATGGACAATACTTAATCAAAGCGAATAATTAAATTAAGATTATTTTATAGAAAACTGCAAAACATTGAGTTTTTATGTTGGTAAAGGAAAGTTTTAGATAGTATATTTTTAATATATGTACTTTTTATTCAATGTAAAAAAATTGCGAAATTGATAGGTTTTATGTCTTTAAACGTTTTTATAAATTCGATACATAAAATAAATGCATGATCTTATATAATAATCTATTGAATGATATATTTTTCTTTTTTTTTATTCGCAGGTTTTGACAGAAGAATAACAGGTTCAGCGTAGAATTGAATTAAAATCAATATCATTTGTTTTCATTACACAAGTAGTTTTTACTAAGACAATTTTACAATAGAGGGATCTCAAGTTCCATAAAAGCCGCCATTTTACCCTGATTTTACAGGAAAACTTGTAAATACTCTTCGTTGAATGAAATGGTGGAAACATGTTCCGTTCTCGCACATCCTATTTTTATTTTTCATTATATATAACCATTACAAATTACTTTCATCATGCCTAAAAACCAGTAAACATCTTGTTTCCATTGCTTCCCATGTTATGACGTCGAATCTTATCTCAACGGTCATAGATGACGTAAGTGTTGGAATTCCCGATTGTTCAATTCTAAATTGTTTAAAACACCAGGTTTCCTTCCTTGTACTGCACATGGTCGATATCCTCGGTGCTGGATTTTGCTTCCCTGTTTGAAACTTTTGGCTTTGAGCACCTTTCATTCAATACTTTAAGTTTTTGACTTTCCAATATTTGATTCAAATGGTGATGATGAGAGGTTACTCCTTTAAAGGGGGTGGTAAACGGGAGGGGGTGCATGCACGGATGAACGACCAATAAAAATGATAATCACGATGAACGGCCAATAAAGAAATGATAATCACGATCAACGAAAAATAAAATAGAGAAACACGATGCACGATGAACCTCCATGCACGGCTGAACGGGAAATAAAAATTGCCCAACACGATGCACGAAAAAAACCCTTTACCACCCATTTTAAATATCGAAATACAGCATTTTCATATCCGTTTTGGTATTGAATTTTGATTTTATCTGGTCAATAGTCGCTGCTGGTGGACAAGAGGTCACCGAGGGTACTCACAAACCTGGTCGTCAGACTTGCTTGACACGAATTCCCATTAAATTTCTTAAATGTTTTGTTATTGGAATTCCCGATTGTTGATATCAAAATTGTTTAAACACTCGGTTTCTTTCCTTGTTCTGCACATAGTCGATATCATATGTGCTGGATATGGCTTACTGTTCGAACCTTTTGACTTTAAGTACTTTTTATTCAATACATTTGGTTTTTGACCTTCCAATGTTTTGATTCGAATGCTGCTGATGTGAGATTACTCCTTGAAATATCGATATTCAGCAAAACCAAATAAACCATTTTTATGCCCGTTTTGGTATTGTATTTTTGAAATCATTGGGTCGATAACTGCTGCTGGTAGACAAGAGGTCAAAAAGGTACTCACAAGCCTGGTCATCAGACTTGTCTGACACGAATTAACCATTGAATTTCTATTATTTTTTTGTTATTGGGATTCACGATTATGAAATTCGAAATTGTTAAAAACACCCAGTTTCTTTCCTTGTACTGCAAATGGTCTGTTTCAAATGCTTCTGATGAGAGATTACTCCTTAAAATATCAATATATAGCATATCCAAATTAACTGAATATACCCGCTTTTTATACCCCCACTTCAAAAGTGGGGGGTATATAGTGATAGGGGTGTCCATCCGTCCGTCCTTCCGTCCGTCCTTCCTTCCAATACACTTCAGGGACCGATCTCTTATCCGCAACTCCTCCTAAACCCCTTGATGGATTTTCATGAAACTGATACCCCATTGGTACCTCTGCTTCTCTTATACAGAATCTTTGTGACATAATGTAGATGTGCACCTACTATTTGAAAATTTGATCAGAATGATTTTTGGGGTTTCTTATACCAAAACATAGACTTAGCCATTGACTTCATGGGGGTACCCATCTCTTATCCACAACTCCTCCTAAACCCCTTGATGGATTTTCATGAAACTTACACACAATTGTTGTGACATTATGTAGATGTGCACCTACTATTTCAAAATTTGATCAGAATGATTTTGGGGGTTTCCTATACCAAAACATGGACTTAGCCATTGACTACATGGGGGTACCCATCTCTTATCCGCAACTCCTCCTAAACCCCTTGATGGATTTTCATGAAACTTACACACAATCTTAGTGACATAATGTAGATGTGCACCTACTATTTTAAAATTTGATCAGATTTTGAATTTTATCTGATTAATTTGGGGGGGATGGGGGGTATTTATTTGTGAGCTGCGGCTCACAGTTTTTCCAGTTTTTATTTGTAATCCTAATAAGGGGTTGGTTTTTAACATTCTGTTTCTGTAGCTTTTGCCTGAGTTTGCCCAAGCTTTGTCATTTTGTTGTCTCTGTCATCATATTTTGCAGTTTTCTATTATTTTGGTGACCGAACATTTAACTTGAAAGACGGTGGTTTGATTTTTTTGTTTTGCCAGATTTTCTTTTTTCAAAATTCGCATGATACTTTACAAATCAGAAATCTTTCTTAAGAATATTGTTTTCTTAACCTATGATGCCAGAATTTTTTTGTCCATTACAGATCAGCTTTAAAATATTTTTAGGAAACAAATTAAGCCCTGGTTTCCAAGTTAAATAATCGGTCACTTAAAGGTCTTTGATGCAGAGATGAAGACCTGTCACGTGACCATGAACAACTTAAAATGCAAAGATATGTGGAAAGGTCAATTAATATAACAAAAGTTATATGAAATATTTTTATTTACTATGTCAAAACAACTGTGTCGACTTAACAAGTACTGTAAACAATTTTGAATATAATAAAGGAGACTTTTAAAAAAAAATTTAATGGTAGATATGAACATGTTGTGCCTATTTAGACTAAACAAGAATACGGACAAAAGACCTAATACACCATCTCGGAACATTTGGGACGAACGGACGAACTGACCCAAAAACTATATGCCCCCTACTTTCGTAGATGGAGCATAAAATCGTATTTTTGTCAGCAGGATTTTTTTCAACATAAGTGTCATTCTTTACTTGAAGTAATTTCTTTACAAAAGTAATCTGAACAAATGGTCACTCAAAATATTTTTGCATATAATTAAGCTCCAACACATTTGAACTACATATAGAGAATAATGAGATGTGAAATAAGTGCACGCCTAACAACCAACAATATAAACGACAATTTAGAAAAATATCAGCAATGAAAACAGCAACAGTCTTCAATGAGAACAATGCTCGCTGCTCGACGTTTTACAGTTGGCTCTAGATTAAAAATACAATGCGTAAGATTTAATACTAATCCTAAAATGTCCACGGAAGACTCCTTTTGACAAAGAGCAGTTATCATAAAGTCCAGGAGTACAAGATCCCTGGCACATATAAAATGTGGCAGGGATAAACTAGTTGTTTTGTACCTTACCTTCTCCATATTGATAAGCAATAATAAATCACACAAATAACACGCAATTATAATCAAATCGATATGCATTTTTTAGCAAAACCTCCGTACAGCAACAATGCACAAAACGTTGTTATCAGTGATAGATATTTGACAACAGATATGTTATCAATCTAAATTCTCTTAAATTTAAGAAGCAGAGGTACCAATGGGACATCCGAATGTCAAAAGTCCGAATGGGCAGAGACAAAACCAGTAAACACCAACAAGAACGGGACAAAAACAGACAACATGTAAAACATGGAAACACAAAATAATTGAATATCAATCAACAATACGAACTCCAGTCGAAACAAGAGTGAACGCAGGTGCTCCAGAAGAGACAAAGGGATGTATATACATGTACATGTCAATAAAATATATCTAAAAAATCACACAATGTTTTGGTCTTTGATGAAAATGAAATGAGAATAAAGGTTTAAAAATGAAACTCTTTAGATAGAACTGTTTTAGTTTAAAGATGTTTGTATTCCATGTCCACTTTGATGTGCAAATAGAAAAACTAGTTTAACCGTTCCAGATTTAAGATGTGGATGTCCCAAGCAATGAGTCTTTGTACTTGTCGTCTTATGTTGTTTGTTTCTTGTTTCACAAGTGGGTCTTACTAGTTCAAGGCTGGATTTGAATTTTATGCGTGTACTTTGACCTCTCCAAATCACAAATTACAAAACAACGAGCAGCCCCCGGCTTTATTGAAGGCTAAAGGAAACTTGCTTATGTGGTATGTCTCACGTACACTTATTCCATATCTCATTATCTTCTATTAGAATGCATCTTTATGCATCAGTTCTTAGACGATGACCCTACCGCTGTATTTTACGTGTCTTAATTAAATAAAGTATTCTATTAAGGAACTGCTTTATACTCTATATCTACCGGAGCACCCGAGTTCACTCTTGTTAAGAAATACACATAACAAAACGGTTATAAAACGGTGTAATTTTGTAATGCTGTATATGCACATTTGAATCAAAACATTGGAAGGTTAAAACCAAAAGTATTGAACACCGACTTGAGTTCACAGTTTCTTTTAAGTTTTTTTGTTGTCTGTTACTTCGAGCTGTATTTTGTTCGCGTTTACTGGTTTTGTCTTTAAGGCTTTTCACATTTGGATGCCCCATTGCTACCTCTTTGTTAGTAAATTATTGAACGGAGAGGTTTTGCGCGCCTGAAAACCTGGTTAAACTTACCATTTCTTTTGAAATGCCTGTACCAGGTCAGGTGCATTGCAATATTTCCGGTATGTCTTCCTTATTTTGTCTTGTCTTATGGACATTTGAGATTGATTCTTCAAGGTCGTAACATTTGTTATTACCTTTTGTTACATCAATTTTGGATACACTTTTTATAGGTTTATAGGTTTATTTGAAAAAAAAATGCAGTTCCTAAGAATAGACATTCTGGCTTTTTTGGTTGGACAAACTCATATTTCTCCTGAATTTACCAGTAACTTAAACGGTAAAGTTTACCAAACCCTTTCTCACGACCCTCTGGACTGTTCTACCGGAAATGTCATTTACGGAATTGAGTGTACTTTATGTGGACTGTTGTATGTCGGTGAAACCAAAAATTCATTGCGTTCTCGCATGAATGGTCATAGGTATGACACCAAAAATTCTGATTATCGGGTTTTATATAACCACTTTAATCAACCTAACCATGACCAATGTTTGAACATGAAAGACCAGTTTATCGAAAAGATTTACCACGACACCAACAGTCCAAATCTTCAAAAAACACCTCACCGTAAAAAACGAGAGCTTCACTGGATAAAGACTTTAGGTACTGCAATGCCTTATGGATGTAATGATAACATCAAAGGAGTAGGAAATCTTTCTAGCCCACAATGTAGTGAGGTGAATGTTATGAAACTGTTTGACCCTAATGGTAGACATAAACGTAGTCATGGTCACAAACGATACAAACCGAGATCTAGTGCCAGTCAAACTGACAACATATCTCTTTCAGACACGTTTGATGATCTGGTAACAAGTCTACAACAACCATTGGGAGTTCATCATGTTCGTACCATTCTCTATTCACTACGAGTCACGAAGCTTAAAGACCTACGTGATCTTGGGTTAGAAAAAGCAGGTACTGATCCATTTACTCCTTCTTACAGACTTACTAGAATTATTTGCGACGTTGCACTTTTCCGTCTTTTTAAGCCTGTAAGAAGTGAGCCTCTTACTACTGAAGATAGGAAATTTCTCCATATTCCATTTAAGAACAAAGGGATAGATGCTATAAACATCAGCAATATTTTAAATCGTAAGGAAGTTACATCTCAAATTCCTCCATATTTCAAAAATCAGTCAACACCAATTGTTTCCTACCGCTACACTAAAACCATAAGTAGTAAAATTTTCAACCACAAAAAGGCATTGCAGGACCTAAACATTGAAGAATATCTAAAGTCCCCTCTGACATGTGATTGCTATGCTTCTCCCTTTGTCTATGGTGCATCTGGTCATGTCATCACGGGTGATCTTAAGATAATTGAAAATGATTTATTACGTAATGTGGTTTCCCATGGACCTAAATTCAGGGAACCGCAACGTATAAATTGGAATCACAACTTTAAGATCATCATGGACGCTGTGGAGGACTATGCTAGAGCCTGGATAAAGAGGGAAAAGGACCATGAACCAGAGCTTGAATCACTGTCGGACTGGGTAAGGACTATCCGATCTCTTGTACGAAGCCGAATAGACAAACTTCGCAAATGTGTGAACCCCCGGCCTTCTTCTGTATTTAGAGATCGTGAAGCTCTCAATTGTCTCTCTTCCTTACATGACAGATATGTTGTCACGCCAGCAGACAAGGCTTCCAATAATATAGTTTTTGTATGTAAAGCACACTATTATAATTGTCTAATAAAAGAACTAGGCATTGATGGTAATACTTCCGTTAGTGCTACATACACACGGACTACATTTAACAAAAATCATAGCCAACCATAGCTCTTTTATGTCCTCTTTCAATATTCCAATGAAAGAGGAATATAAAGAGTTACCATATTTGTACTGGATACCTAAACTTCACAAAAATCCGTACAAAGTAAGGTATATAGCTGGATCTTCATCATGTTCAACTACAGAGCTGTCCATTTAACTAAAATCTTGTCTGCTGTCAAAGAAGGTCAACAAGCATACTGCGACACTATTTTTAATCGTAGTGGAATTAACCATATGTGGATATTGAAGAACTCAAAAGATTTGTTAGATCATTTTAAATCTAGATCATTTTCTGAGGTTCACTCTTTTAAAACGTTCGGTTTTTCAACTTTATACACTACCTTGCCACACGAAAAACTAAAATGTCGCCTGAAAAAACTTCTCGAAAAAGCCTTTTCAAACTCTAGGAATTTTGTTGTTTTGGGTTATAATTCTACCTTCTTTTCCAAAACATCTTTCAAAGATAAAATTTGTTACACACTGGAACAAGTTTGCAGTATGCTTGATTTCCTCATTGACAACATATTTGTCACCTTCGGAGGAGAGATTTTTCAACAACAAATCGGCATTCCAATGGGCACAAACTGTGCTCCTCTCCTTGCCGATTTGTTTTTATACTCTTACGAGACTGAATTTCTTCAGGGACTCGTAAAGAACAAGAAGATGAAAGAGGCAAGGTCATTTAATCTTACATTCAGATATATTGATGATGTCCTTTCTGTCAATAACACTTCATTTGGTAGATGGATTCCTTCAATATATCCCCCGGAATTGGAGATTAAAGAGACCACCGAATCAAATTGCTTCACGTCTTTCTTGGATTTGCACCTCGAATTTGACCCAGGTGGTCATCTCAGTACAAAAATTTACGATAAACGAGACGATTTTAATTTTCAAATTATTAATTTTCCTGATCTACAGAGCAATATACCTACTTCTCCTGCATACGATGTTTATATTTCACAACTTATTCGATATGCCAGAGCTTGCACACATTTCACAGATTTTTTTATCAGACACCGTTATCTTCGTGATCGACTTTTGGAGCAGGGCTATAAGAAAATACGTCTCATACGATCACTTAAAAAATTCTTTCTTCGTTATCAGCCACTAGTAGAAAAGTTCAAAATTGAGATAAAAGATATGGTAGTTAATTGTTTTAATTAGTGTTTGACTGGTCTTTTGTACTGAGATGATCACCTCAATATCCCTATTGTGTCTCACAACTATGTTGTGTTCTATGGTCATTACCGGATCCTAAGATCGCAATGGAAGAGGGAGGTTTGGCGCCATAAAACCTGGTTTAACCCACCATTTCGTTTGAAATGCCTGTACCAAGTCAGGACCATTGCAATCTACCAATTCTCCGGTATGACTGATTCGTTTTTGTCATTTTCTCTGGACTATGAGATTGATCATTCAAGTTCGGTAGTTTTGTTATTACCTTTTTTCATATTTAAGTAAAATCACAATTTATTCTTTTTATGAGCCAACGAGTAAAAGTTTTAATGTTTAGAAAGGTGAAAATAGATGTATCATGCATCAATAAACGAACGAATTTTTTAAGTCCGAAAAGGCCAATACAAAAACTCTAGACACAAAACATCACAAAGACAAATACCCTACAGCTTACAAATGCACATAATACAACGACACCGCATCTGAAACGTTAACTCAAGTCAACACCAGGGTAAACAAAAACCATACAACATATAAATGCGCATATTACAACTACACCGCATCTGTAACGTAAACTCAAGCCAACACCATAGTAAACTTTGATGCTTCCTGCTTGCTCAAGCACACTCGTCACGTTGCCAGCTATCGATAAAGTGTGGACAAGAGAAAAAGAACGGCTATTTTCAAGATTCAAAATTTTATTTATAGACTGCTCAGGCACAGTATGCAACATTAGCATTCAAAAGTGCAATTACTACAACATAAACAACATAGAAACAAAAATAAAGAAGGGAAACATATATATTTGTCGCGTAGGTCAGTCAGTTCAGTATTTTTCGTTTGATTTAATTCAACAGGACTCCAGTTTTGCGAATTAGATGCTGACATTTACATTATTACATTGACATAAACTTTGAAACACCTGTCACACATGGCAGAAATGATTTTAATCGGTGGCTATTTTGATTAAACCATGAACTAATGAATGAAATTTTGGTCTCCATTAAAATTGAAATTGTCGTGTTTTCCAATGAAGTTAACAATTATGTTAAGTTCAAGGATCCGGTCAAATGCCGAGTCAACAGTTTAAAATCTCTATAATAAAATATCAAAAGCAATATTATTTGAATTTTACGAAAATTTGGCTTATTAGGTCCTTATTATCAGACAATAATTATAAAATTGTACTGCATGGCTATATAACGGCTGACTGTTAATTTGAATTCAGCTTTCCTTACATTATACACCTGTAGTGTGTTGAAATTTTATTTTTTTAGTTTTGACCGAGTAAGCTGAAGAATGCTGAATTTCACAGTCAAAGTAAGTAATGATGCTTTTATTATCTAACTAAAAGATCAGTTATTTGAAATATGTTCAATGTATATTATTTTTTATTGCACTGTAAAAAGGGTGTAGATGGGATGTCTGTCTTTTTCTATATTCTTAAAATGTTTTGCCCTTTATTCCCTATTCTGTAATTGTTATAGGCCATTTTCTCGTTACACTTTAAGGGTCATAATTCTTTATTTTTGGGAGGTCCATTTTCTTTGTCTGATAACAATTTTGGTCATTTTCCCCTAGCGAAAACGACTTGATATGTATACATCGTTGTAAATGAATTACTTGATCATTGGAGCAAAAACGTATTCAATCGATTCGAAAGACGCAAAATTGCATCTCCTCGATTTGCAACTGTTACTCAGTGGAATTGCTTCTATTTCAGGCGTTGCTGACATTCGCTTTGGTTTTGCTTGGAACTGTCAGAGGTAAGTCTTGATAGATAAAATTAAGTATCTGTCTTTCTAAGAATCATGGAAGGTATATAATAATGGTGATTTATTGTAAAAAATAACACATAGATTTCTTTACATTTTCTGAATCAAAATATAGTGTTATTTTTTAACATCAAGTCTGCTTTCCACAACACAAAGGTCTTCGTCATTGGAGAAATCAGTGTTTTGAATTGTAATGAAATACATATCAAATAAGGAGTTAACTCCCTTGCTTACAGTATTTATAATGCAATGTGGGTAAATTTTATCTCCCATGACCAACATCATAGAAACAAATGGCTGTTATTTTTGATAATAGGCGACAATTCTGTATTTGAAACCATGTTCAAAAATGGAACCAGCGAACAAATTAATTTTCCACCACCTCTGTATCCGGATGTAAGAAACAGTGAATACGTAGAGAAGAGAATAAAGTGTAAACACAACAACACGTGATAAAAGACTGTTAAGGATGGTCACTTCTGATCTTTTTAATATCAAAGATTTCATGATTTTTGATAGAAATCATAAGCAATTATCCACTTAATCAAGCAACAAAAAGAAAACTATAGGTTAGTGTGCTCATTTCCGAAATATATGACCAACAAAATGGGGGGGGGGGGTAATCGGACTCCTATAACTTTTACATAACTTTATTATTGTGGCAAATTTTGCCCAATAAACCATATGAAGTTATATCAAGGATTATGAAAAATTGTATGCAGTTGTTTTTTAGGTGTATATAATCAGAAAATCTTATAAAAAGAAAGGGTCAGTGTGCAAACATTTTCTTCAATATTTAAAAGGTAGAGTCTTGAAGAGTTCCGAAATCAGCGGTTGAAAGAAAAATACGAATTTGAGTGCATTTAAGCATATTTTGATTCCCAATTGTTTGGTTGAGTTGTGGCGGATTCAGACATTTTCACACAGGCGGCGTGCAATTGAATAAAAAACCTTCTGGGACCTCTGGTGTCATATAATTTCTAACAAACATTTCCTGTTAACCAGGAGGCCCGCTCCCGCCGCATAGTTTATAAATCCCGCTTTTGTTCAGACTTTCGAGGTTCCCACTGAGGCGAACCTAGGCGATCAAAAATATGGAATAAGTGCACGCGACACAACCAACATAATGAAACGTCAACTTAAGATAATCACAATGTAAAACCACCAGCAGTCTTCTACATGACCTGAGGTCGCTGCTCGCCGTCTTGCATTGACCAAAGACCAAAAATACAATACATAAGTTTCGAAACCAATCCCTAAATTATTAACAAAAGACCCATTTCTGCGCATAGAAACAATAACAGATAGATGAAAAGCACAAACAAACGCTTTGACAAGGATTCCTAGCTTAGGACAGGCACAAATAAAATGTGGCGGGGTTAAACTAGTATTTTTTTTGGTCCTACATTTTCCTTATTGATAAACCTAAATTTTTGTTGAAAAAAATTAGTGGCTTAAAAGGAAATCAATTTCCTTCTTCTAAGCAAGTAATTACCACTTTTCTTCATCTGTGGTCTTTTGTGATTCCACCTCTGGAGCTTTTCTTCCCTGTAGAACTTATATATTTTTACTGGTACACTTATTTCACGTCTTATTATTATTTTTATAGAAGGCAATACCGGATGCTTTCAGTGTCCTGAAGGGGACCTATGGGGTGACGAAAAATGCTTACATGAAGTGTTTTTATGTGATGGAACCAACGATTGTTTAAATGGAGAAGATGAAAGTGAGGCGACATGCAAAGGTGGGTAAAACAATTCGTTCATATTAAGATTAAATGGTAATGAAAAATGATATAATGAGAGGGCCCTTGAAGCCTGAATCGGTCATCTTACTAGAATGCCTGAATTTTAGGATATATGACAAAACAACTTTATTGACCTTTACAGGGCCATGCGTTTCATAAGGGCCAACTGACAACATCAAGTTACATAATACAGTAGAGTGTTGAATTAGCTGAATATTCTAGCCATCAAACGCTTTAAATTTTTTTCGTCATTTTAGGCATTATGCATAAACAATTATTTTTACATTGAAGGAACCATTAATCCTATAAGGGGTCATTTGAAAACTTTGATCTACCTACGTTTTTTTTTGCAGAGGCGGACTACCTTTACAATATTATCATTGAAAGATTTCTCTAGCTTTAACAATTTCCAATGCAACAGGGAAAGGCTGTGTAAATTGTCACTACTGAGGTTATAAGGGCAATATCTTTTAATATGGCCCTAAAACTTTGACCTTGTAACATATGTTGTACATCTTATTGTGCTCAACTATATGCAATTTAGATTTCTAAAAAATCTTCTAAACTTTTCATGGAACTGAG
The DNA here is from genome assembly GCA_963971305.1 of Arcuatula senhousia. NCBI lineage: Eukaryota > Metazoa > Mollusca > Bivalvia > Mytilida > Mytilidae > Arcuatula > Arcuatula senhousia. Next base: position 7,792,806 of record OZ020317.1, on the reverse strand, counting down.
CTTAAAACCCTAAAAATAACAAATAAATAAAAAAACAGTAATAACTACATGGGGAATTCGATCTTCTTCAAATTTTCAATGCAGGTAGCTCCTGGGGGGGGGGGGGCTGCAATATTTTGCCCCATCAGTATTTTTATATCAGTGACTCCTTTTGAAATATTTGCTAACAACTACAAATTACATATATATGTTCTATCTTAGATCAGTTTTTGTACATCTTGATGTGCTTTTCAATATGCAATTTGAATTTGTCTCAATATCTTTTATAATTTTAAAGACTGGGATTAAAAATAAAGTGCAAAATTAAGAAAAAAATCATAAAGAGACAAAGAATTCGCACATGGGTAGTTGAATCTCATATTTTTTAAAGGTAAATAGAGCTGATCACTTTACCCTAAGTCAGATTTGATACCAGTTTTTGATCAATTGCAAAAATGCCAAATTACCCCATATGTTCTATTTAAACCACGGCCAATCGATAGTACAACTAGTAAAGCAAACATTATCTTGATCAATAGTACCACTAGTAAGCAAAGCAGCAATCTCTTGATCGATAGTACCACTGGTAAGCAAAGCAACATTCTCTTGATCGATTATACCACTAGTAAACAAAGCAAATATTCTCTTGATCGATAGTACTATTACTAGAGCAAACATTCTCAATCTCTTGATTAATAGTACCACTTGAAAAGCAAACATTCTCTTGATCGATAGTACCACCAGTAAGCAAAGCAACATTCTCTTGATCAATTTAACCACTCGTAAGCAAAGCAAATATTCTCTTGATCGATAGTACCACTAGTAGAGCAAACATTCTCAATTTCTTGATCGAGAGAGCCATTAGTAAAGCAATCATTCTCTTGATCGATAGTACAACTAGTAAAGCAAACATTCTCTTTATCGTTAATACCAGTTGTTAGCACTAGTAAGCAGAGCAAACAATTTCTTGATCGATAGTACTACTAATAAGCAAAGCAAACATTCTTTTTATCGATAGTACCAATAGTAAGCAAGGCAACATTCTCTTGATCGATAGTACCTCTAGTAAGCAAAGCAACATTCTCTTGATCGATAGTACCACTGGTAAGCAAAGCAGCATTCACTTGATCGATTATACCACTAGTAAACAAAGCAAATATTCTCTTGATCGATAATACTATAAGTAGAGCAAACATTCTCAATCTATTGATTGATAGTACCACTAGAAAAGCAAACATTCTCTTGATCGATAGTACCACTAGAAAAGCAAACATTCTCTTGATCGATAGTACCACTAGAAAAGCAAACATTCTCTTGATCGATAGTACCACTAGTAAGCAAAACAACATTCTCCTGATCGATTATACCACTAGTAAACAAAGCAAATATTCTCTTGATCGATAGTTGCAATAGTAGAGCAAACATTCGCTTAATCAATACTACCACTAGTAAAACAAACATTCTCTTGATCGAGAGTGCCACTAGTAAAGCAAACATCTCTATCTCTTGATCGATAGTACCACTAGTAAGCATAGCATTCTCTTGATCGATAGTACCACTAGTAAAACAAACATTCTCTTGATCGAGAGTGCCACTAGTAAAACAAACATTCTTTTGATCGAGATTGCCACTAGTAAAGCAAACATCTCTATCTCTTGATCGATAGTACCACTAGTAAGCATAGCATTCTCTTGATCGATAGTACCACTAGTAAAACAAACATTCTCTTGATCGAGAGTGCCAATAGTAAAGCAAACATCTCTATCTCTTGATCGATAGTACCACTAGTAAGCATAGCATTCTCTTGATCGATAGTACCACTAGTAAGCATAGCATTCTCTTGATCGATAGTACCACTAGTAGAGCAAACATTCTCAATTTCTTGATCGATAGTACCACTAGTAATGCAAACATTCTCTTGATAGATAGTACCACTAGTAAGCAAACATTCTTTTCATCAGTAGTACAACTAGTAAGCAAAGCAAATATTCTCTTGATCGATAGTACCACTAGTAAGCAAAGCAAACATTCTTTTGATCGATAGTACTACTAGTAAGCAAAGCAACATTCTCTTGATCGATAGTACCACTAATAAAGCAAACATTCTTTTGATCGGTAGTACAACTAGTAAAGCAAACATTTTCTTGATCGATAATACCACTAATAGGCAAAGCAAACATTCTCTGGATCGATAGTACCACTAGTAGAGCAAACATTCTCAATCTCTTGATCGATAGTGCCACTAGTAAGCAAATCATTCTCTTGATCGATAGTGCCACTAGTAAGCAAATCATTCTCTTGATCGATAGTACCACTAGTAAGCAAAGCAAACATTCTCTTGATCGATAGTACCACTAGTAGAGCAAACATTCTCATTCTCTTGATCGATAGTGCCACTAGTAAAGCAAAAGTTCTCATTCTCTTGATCGATAGTACCACTAGTAGAGCAAACATTCTCAATTTCTTGATCGATAGTACCTCTAGTAAAGCAAACATTCTCTTGATCGATAGTCCCACTAGTAAGCAAAGCAAACATTCTCTTGATCGATAGTACCACTAGTAGAGCAAACATTCTCAATCTTTTGATCGATAGTTCCACATTTAAGTAAAGCAAACATTTTCTTGATCGATAGTTCCACTAGTAAGCAAGGCTAAAATTCTCTTGATCGATAGTACCACTAGTAAAGCAAACATTCTCTTGATCGATAGTACCACTAGTAAAGCAAACATTCTCTTGATCGATAGTACCACAAGTGGAGCAACCAGTCTCAATCTCTTGATCGAGAGTGCCACTAGTAGAGCAAACATTCTTCTGATCTGACATACTCTACTTGATAAGTCTTCTTTATACTGGATATTTTACTTGGTATGCCCTCCATACTGGATAATTTACTTGATAAGTCATCTTAATACTGGTTAATTTACTTGATAAGTCTTCTTTATACTGGATATTTTCATTGATAAGTCCTCTTTATATTGGATATCTTTATTGATAAGTCCTCTTTATACTGGATAATTTACTTGATAAGTCTTCTTTATACTAGATATTTCATTGATAAATCCTCTTTTTACTGGATGATTTACTTGATAAGTCTTCCTTATACTGGATATTTTCAATTTTTATTTTTAATATTTTCAATATTTATTTATAAGTCCCCTTTATACAGGATATTGTCCTTTTTATCGATATTTTAATTGTTCATTTCTTTATCTTCATGGCCGATTCAATAAAGTCCAGCATATAATCTTGAGATTTTACTTGATTAACTGAAAAGGCAAATATACTGGATTTATTCTAAATTTGTTAAAAATATTGGACAAGTTGAGGGTTCAGTTAATCTGAGTGTAAAGGATGGGCTGCGATAATACACCTATTCAGCCAATCATTGAAGGGAAAACAATAAATTAGGGAAATTTTATTACAAAATGTCTTGTTTTAAAGGTAAACGTCTGTAGTATAAAAGTTTATTTTATTTTTTTTTATGATGCTTGATTGAAACACCAAAAATGATTTTAACATGTGCCTCTGTTTTTGAATGGGCATTTTCTTATATTTAGCCTTCTTTATTTAAATTAAAATTGATGGTAAAAGTAGTTTTTTTATATATCTGTAGAACCTTAAAAAGAATTGGTAAACTTTGTTTTTAAGTATATAAGAAAACATTCCAACTTTATGAAGGTCTATATTAAAATTTTCCTTAAATCAAGATGCAGTTTTCATTCAAAATGGGTCATATTTGACAACGATTTTCATCTTGTGTTTATGCAAAATTATTATAGAGTATTTTTATTACAATCATAGCAATCATTTGGGTACAAAATAAGGTATAAAGTAACTATCCTAGCATGAAAATACTTTTCATTTTTTGCCTTAAGATGGGTCAAAATAGGACCTTATCGCAACCCATCATTTTGTTCGTTCCAGTAGTGTACTTCTGGATAGTGTTGTACAACCCACGTAAATAAATAACTGTACCGAGTTGGGTTTCAATTGTACTTGTATCAGAGGAGTTTAATTTTGAAAAAGTTTACGGACGCCAAATCGTGGCAATAGCAAAAAAAGAGTTTCCTTAGGCTTTTTTGAAAATCTGTTTATTTATGTGTCATTCACCAAAGTATCAATGAAATCGTTAAACTCAAAAAGTTTTCATTATAACGACACTTGAAAAGATGTGTCATTGAAATCTACTGTTATATTCAATATTGAAATTCAAATTATGCTGTAAACTAGAAGACGTTGGGGGCAGGAGACATAAAACACATTAGTTAGAGTTACTCACGTCAAATCCGGGTAATATCCGGTACACTGGAAAGGTAAGCAAAAACTGTTTGATATGCACCTCATCCTGTTGCCGCCCTATACGAGCAGTTAATATACTGTAGTTTCATTATTATTCTTGGGGTATCAATTTTCGTGGTCTATGTGGGTGGAATTGGCACACGAAAATTTATACCCCTCGAAAAGAAAATAAATGCAACATTAATCTGTATGGTACAGACTTCAGAACCATGAATATAAGAATCCACGAACTAATCCCATTTTTCCCACGAAAATAAATGAATCCAAAAACAATAGACACAAAGTAGGACAAATGGCTATGATAAAATAAAAATGACTTTTTTTTAGATCGTAGCTGTCCATATGATTCAGGTGAAAATCTCAGATGTGCAGACGGAATTCAGTGTCTACTGTTTAGTATTCAAATATGTGATGGGAAGGTAGACTGCCGAGATGGGTCGGACGAAGGCAAAGAGATGTGTGAAGGTGAGTGACGAAAACACAGAAAATTTTGAAGGTCAGTGACGAAAACAGGGAGATGTGTGAACTGAGGTGAGTGACTAAAATTCACAGATGTGTGAAGGTAAATGATGAAAGCAAGAAGATGTGTGAACTGAGATGAGAAATTAAAACAGGAAGATGTGTGAAGGTGAATGACGAAAACAGGAAGATGTGTGAACTGAGGTGAGTGACGAAAACAGGAAGATGTGTGAACTGAGGTGAGTGACGAAAACAGGAAGATGTGTGAACTGAGATGAGTGACGAAAACAGGAAGATGTGTGAACTGAGGTGAGTGACTTAAATTCACAGGTGTGTGAAGGTGAGTGACGGCAAAAGGAAGATTGGTAAACTAAAGTGAGTGACGAAAACAGGAAGATGTGTAAACTGAGATAAGTGACGAAAACAGGAAGATGTGTGAAGATGAGTGACGAAAACAGAACACTGTGTGAAGGTGAGTGACGAAAACAGGAAGATGTGTGAACTGAGGCGAGTGACTAGAATTCACAGATATGTGAAGGTGAGTGATGAAAGCAGAAAGTCCGAAAGGGCAGAGACAAAACCAGTAAACACATACAGAGATAGGACGAAAAAACAGACAATATATTAAACACGGAAACACAAAAACTACTGAAAATCAATTAACAACACGAACTCTAGTCGTAATGAGAGTGAACTCAGGTGCTCCGGAAGAGTAAGCGGTTTCTGTCTGCATTCGTCCAAATTCATTCAGTGTGTTCAGTCCGATTAAGGTAGACAAAACAAAACCCTATGACAAAACAACTACTGCATTCATCTGAAAGATGGAAACACAATATTTGTCTATGAGTGCATGATGGCTTCTGTAATATTTCTTGAGCGATGACAGCAACCGAAGAGCAACATAACTTTGTGATAGCAGTTTTTGGTGTCAAACGTGACGCTCTGCCCTGGAAATCGATGTAATTACCACAAGCTCTGGAGTAACAAATCAATTGAGATACGTAAACTCCATAAGCTGGGCGGACGGAATGTTGCTTCACAAGAAAGGAAAGTTGACAATTGAAAAGTTGAAGTCATCAATTGAGATGTGTAAAGGTAAGTGATGACATTTAAAGGTTTGCGAAGGTAAGGGATGAAAATTATGTGTAAATGTGAGTGATGTAAATTAGGATGTCTGAAGCACAGTATCGAAAACACAGAGATAGGTAAGGATTGAAAGGACTGAGTATATGAAATTGATGACGACGAAAACACAGATGTATGAAGTTAAATTATAAGAACACAAGTGTGTGAAGTTTAATGACGAAAACTCAGATGTGTGAAGTTTAATGACGAGAACTCAGATGTGCGGAAATGAATGACTATAGATGTTTAAAAGTGAGTAACACAAATGTGTGAAGTTAAATGAAGAGAGCAGCACGGAAGGGCGAGTCTGACACGAGACTACATATAGATAGTATCTAAATGGAAAGGATATAAGATATTTTTAAAAACACTCATTTAACAAGTTTTTCAGTGGAATATCGTCACTAATTCCGTCACATTACTCAACATAAAGAACTGTCCATGATACTAAAATATATAACAGACAGATGAGATCAAAATGAAAACACTCATTCCGATAAATAACGAAAAAAAAGATTTAAGAGATGATTGACAAAAACTATAGATGTGTAAAAGTATGTGATGACAAACTTTAGCTTTTCAAAAAGTTGGGGGCTTCGTTGTATCGGAGCTTGTACGAAAGAGTTGTTTATATTGACTTATTTTATCCAATAATTCAGGTAAATGCAAGTCAAAGTTTCTTAAACATGCCTTTGTAATTACGAGACTTGGGACAATATAGAGATTCGCAATTGCATTTCTACGGTGAGACATGAAATTATTTGTTATTTTTGCAACCTTATCAGACAGCCAATCAACGCGTACATGCATGTTAGTGAGTGGTAATTTCAAGATGGTGTGAATATCCATTGAAAATAACAGATTAGCAACTTGATGAAAAGCAAAAACACAGATGTGTCAAGCTGTGTTGCGACATCACTGAGATGATATGATGGATAAAATAAAGATTTGAAAAAGTTATTGACAACAACACGAGACATGTGCTAGCAAGTTACGAACACAAAGAGGTGAGTGACGTTATTAAAAATAATTATGTGAAGTTGAGTAAGGATAAAACAGAGATGTGTAAAGATGAACGATGAAAACAGAAAGATGCATGAAGGTACAGTGTATGTGGCAAAACACATTGGTGTGTGATCGACTAAAACAGAGAGATGCGTAAAGGTAAATAAGTGACGAAAACAGGGAGTTGTGCGAAGTTGAGCTGGGAATACAAAGAAAATTGGGAGAGTGAGCGATGAAATCTAAGAGATTTGTAAAAGTGAGCAACAAAATCACAGAAATTTGTAAAGGTAAGTGCCGAAAACAAAGATATACGAAGATCATTGATGAAAATACAGAGATGAGTAAAGATGATTGACGAATTCAGAGATATTAGAAGGTGGTTGTAGAAAACAAAGGGGAAGGTAAGTCACTTTTGTTGAATATATAAAATGGCGAAATTAAAGAGTATAGAAGGCGACGAAAATATAAGGATATTTGTATATGAGAGATATATGAACATATTTTGTACAGTTAAGTGACGAAAACAGAGATATAGGACAATGAATGATGACAACATAAAGATTTGTAAAGGAGAAAAAAAAGAAAAAGTTATCACAGATATTTGAATTCAAAGACAATGACACACAAATGTGTGAGTCTTACTGACGAAGACACGTGTATGTGTGACGGTAAATGACGAAAATACAGAGATAAAAGATATTAAGATGTGGAATAAATACAAGCGATACAACTGACATAAACTAGTAGCAGCCTAGAAATCAACAATGGGAAATACCCAGCAGGTTTAAAGGTGAAAGACGAAAAAAGAGAGATGTTTGAAAGTGAGTGGCGAACGAAAAAATATGTGTGAAGGGGACTAAAAGGGACAAATTTATCTAAGAGAGTGTAAATAAAAACAGAGACTTGTTGTACTAAGGTTATGTTCGAAATTTACTTACTTTGTCTATTGGTCTGTAAGAGACTTTGTATAAACAATATGACAGTCTTATTAAAATACAAACCATGTCTTTTACAGCTCGTCCGTGTGAGCCTAGAAAATCCAAATGTAGTGATAACTACCAATGCCTTTCGAACGTATCTTTTTGTGACGGTAAAACAGACTGTAATGATGGGTCTGACGAGAACCCAGAGTTCTGTAAAGGTAAGTTCAAAAGTTCCGTCAAAGTAAGATTGATAAACTCCTACAAAGATAACCTAATAAAACAAGAGTTCTGTTTCAGATGATACAGTAAAATAAAATCGGTAAGGTTAGATTTTTTTTCAATTTTTGTCATCTGAAGTATATAAATGCATTAGTGCATTATAGGTCCATATCTTTGAAAAAATGTAATCAAAAGAAAATGTCACCGTGCTTAAGTTTTGTAGAAACTTGTTTTGAAACGGTTCAAGTTGGCTATTTTCATTTAGCTTAAATCATCTTTATGTAATTTATGTTTTGTAAGCCTATTTAGGGGCCCTTAATTTGATTAAGATAAATTTTATTTATATAAGGAATGATTTTTTTCAAAGTTCACAGGCAAGACTTTTAGTTCATACCTCCATATTTCTCTAAAATAGTACAATGATACGTGTATTTCTTATACACAGAAAGAAAACAAGATATTTTATGTTGTTTCAATGCTACCTATTATGACTAGATTTAAAGAGCACTTAGAAATGTGACAGTGAATCAGGTTGCTTTGCCCTTGCCTGTTCAAGAGCCCTGATTTGGGTCTCGATTAGAGAAGGGCCCACAGAATCTCAATCCATGTGTATAAATTGCCCAATCCTACCCATTCAAAATGATATGGAGGATATAACATAAGACCATCACACATATATAGCGTTTGCCTTAATTGCGAGTGAAAAGCTTTTTATTTGTTCCACCATCTTTTTTTTTCTTATAATTTCCATAAATAACATCGTCAACATGATATCCTGTAAATAATTGCTAAAAAATCATTAAAACAAAATAGTTTGTTTAGGAATCCACATGACAAACCCCAATGAAATAAATTAATCCCTAAAATATTTGTTTTTTTAATTGATTTAGATTATGGTTGTAGCGGTGGCTATACAAAATGTGCCGATGGTCTTCAGTGTATCTACACACCAAAAAAATGTGATGGCGCGGTCCACTGTAAAGACAAATCAGATGAACAGGGGTGCGAAGGTAAATGTAGTAGTATAACGGGTCGCAATGGGTTACTTTGAATTCGCAGGTAAAATTAGTAGTTAGTATAATTTTTTATGAATTTGCGGGCAAATATAGTAGTATACCGGCTGACTATGTGAATCATTTTGAATTCGCAGGTTAATGTAGTTGTATGCCGGGTTACTATGAATCACTTTGAATTAGCAGGTAAATATAGTAGTACACCGGTGTCACTATGGATCACTTCGGATGTGCAGGCAAATATAGTTGCATACCGGATTATTTTTGATGCACCAATAAATGTAGTTGTTAACCGGGTCACTACGGATCATCACTTTTGACGCTAGGTAAATTAAGTAGTATATCGGGTCACTTTTTATCACTTTGGATACGGAGGTAAAATTAATGTAATAGTGTACCAGATCATTCTGGATCACTTTAAATGCGCAGGTAATGTTTAAGTATATATACCGGATCACTACAGATCACTTTGGATGCACAGGTAAATGTAGCTTTATACCAGTTCAATTTCCACTTAATGACTCTTAGTATATTTCCATGGAATCCAAGATAATTTTGTAAACTCACTGTTTTTTGGATAGTTGGTAGATGTAATAAATATGGGGGAGTAACCAATAATTATGCATGGCACAAAAAACACATTTTTATAAATATTGAAATAATATACAGACTAGAGGCTCCCAGGAGCCTGAATCACTCACCTGACTTCAATGACTGGTGGAATGAAAATAATCTGGGGTATCTCAGGTGTAAAACTCCAATAAAGGATTACCATACAATTTCCACCGTATAATGAAAGATTTTATATAGCCAAACATTTAAGCAAACATAAGCTTTTCTGAATATCTAATAGGGTTAATCTGCAAGGCAATAACAAAAAACTTGATAATTAGGGTCCATAACTTTGAAAGGGAGTCATCTGACAGCTTCAGTATAATGGATATTTTTGAAGAGCTAATTTGACTGAAGATTTAAGCAAGCAAATTTATTTATTTATCTGTAACAGCTTTTATTCTATGGGTCAAACACACAAAAAACATGATATTTCACCTTTACAGGACCATAACCCCTATAAGAGGTCATCTAACAACTTTGACGCTGTAATCGTTTTTGTTGATCTCAATGAGCTTAAGAATTCTCCAATGCTAACTTTTCCTCTAGCACTTATAGTTTTCACAATAAAGTCCAAAACTGTGAAAATTGTCAATTTTGAGGATTAAGTGGAAATAACTTTGACTCAAAGGAGGGTTTTGTAGAGCTTTTGGTGCTGAAGAAGGAAATTGCTTCAGATTTTCTCTATCTCTTATACTTTTTTAGCTATAAGCTAAAAACTATGGTCTGACCCCCTGTTCTATATGTAGCAATGATGGCCATGTTGGTTGGTCAGCGTGCACAAATTTCACAAACTTACTAGAGGACATCCAATAAATCAAGTGTACAAAGTTTTGAAAGCAATCCCTTCAGTGGTTTCAGAGAAGAAGATTTTTGAAAATCAGTTAAAATTGATAGAAAAAAACAGTTAAAGGGGAATAATTCTTAAACGATTAATCTGACAATTTCGATCCTGAAATCAATTTTTCCAATGCTTACCTTTTCTCTAGTATTTACGGTTTTCAAGATAAAGTCCAAAAACTGTGATATTGGTCAAGTTTTACAATTAAGGGGAAATAACTCCTACAAGGAGTCGTCCCACAACTTTGACTTAATGGAGAGTTTTGTAGAGCTTTTGATGCTGAAGAAGGCAGGTTGCATCGGATTTATTCTATCTCTTTTATGTTTTGAGTTATAAGCTAAAAACTATGGTCTAACCCCTCTGTTCTTTGTTTAGCAACAGCGGCCATGTTGGTTGTTCGGCATGCACAAATTTCACAAACTGGTAGAGGACATTCTAAAAATCAAGTGTACAAACTTTCAAAGCAATCCCTTTAGCGGTTTAGAAGATTTTTGAAGAAAAGTTAACGGACGGACGATGGACAACGGACGTTTAACGAACGTCTATGATGTGAAATGTGACCCCTGGAGATCAATTAAATAATATATTTGAAAGTTATAGATATTTGTGTTATATTGATATGGGCCGAAATATCTAAGGGACGAAAGGGACGAAATCTTGGGACGAAAGTTTCAACGCTAAAGTTCTGGGGCAAGCCGGGGTCAAAGCTACAATTTTTTTGTCTAAAAACGATTGCCATATAACACTCTAACGGAATATTGCCGTGCCAACAGTGTGTTTGGAATACAAATAACATGATAAGGATAAATTGTCACCAGGTAGGCTCGGACTCGCTTATTTGAAAAATAAATTCTCATTTTTTTTTTCAAAAATGTTAATACAACCGATCAAGGCACGGCAATTTTCCGTTAGAATATAATGTGGCAATCGTTTTTAGATAAAAATTTTGAAGCTGTGACCCCGGCTTGGCCAAGAACTTTTGAGTCGAAACTTTCGTCCCAGGATTTTGTTCCTGTCGTCCCAAAGATATTTCGGCCCAAAACAATATAACACAAATACCTATAATTTTCACATAAATTACTTAATTGATTGTGATGGGTTACATTTCATATCTGGTTGACGGAAAAAGTTTTATAGCCAATTACAGTCATATTCTGCCTTAAATGCGCTGTGATACAAAACATATTATTTCTGATAAATTGCAGAATATTGGTTTGTGGCAGTTATTAAGGTATATCAAAGCAACTAGGTTTCTGATTTTGATATATTTTAAATAAAAATGTGCTGATGGGAAGCAATGTACCGTAAAGTTTTATTGTTTTCTCATACTTGCTTGGAAACAACCATAAAAATTGCTAAAGGAAAGCAATATAAAATCAAACATTTTTTGTTTCTTTGTTAGCTTATAATTGATTGCAGTTGAACAGAAGGAAGCAATCGCCGGTGATTCAGTGGTTGACGCGTCGGGCTACTAACACCGATGTTTGTGTTACGACCTTCGTCAGGGGTAAAAATTTTATGAACCGAATTTCTTTCTCTCCCTTAAAACAATTTGCGAGGATGGTCTCAAAGAGTGACGCTTGTTCTTCGGAAGGGACGACAAATGGTTCTCCCATGTATGGGAAGAGCAATACGTTAAACGCTCATAGTAGTGTTCGATAAGAGTAGGCTAAATGGGACCGCTATAAAGGCAACACTCACAAACTGCTTACTGCAAACTGGAGAGGAATTCACATAAGCATTGGGCTTGTTTTCCAATCCAGGATAAATAAATATGTTTAAACTAGAATGAAGCAAATAACGTACACTTTTCTTGTTTTTTTCTGTTACTAAATAGATTTTACCTGTGTGGGTTGGGACAGAAAATGTGCTGATGGTAAACAGTGCATCTGGAGAAGGAAGTTTTGTGATGGTGACGTGGATTGTTTAGATGGATCGGATGAAGCCAATTGCGAAGATTAAGGTGAGAAATCTGGACCAAAAAAAACAAAATTCAATCTGGTTGAAATAAGATCTATCAATGTTTATTTCTGTACAATCTGCAGATGTCGCATTAATGGCCCTTTTGGAATCCCCTGGAATTAATTGTCATAAGGATTAATGTTTGTTGCAGTCTGCTTTTATCGTTCAGTCAGTAAGGTCATTTGAGCAGGAAGATGATGTCTTCAGATCTAGCATGCCTTATTCACCGGCCAAATTGCTATATATGTTAAACATATGTTCGTTATGTCTTTCACATACGTTTTCATACATACGTTCCCTGGGTGCCCATATAATAAACATATGTTTTAAATATATGATAAACATATGGTAAACATATGACGTAAATATTTGTTACTCCAGAGCTTGCGGGACTTACATCGATTTCCTGAGCAGAGCGACACGTCTGGCGCAAAAATTGCTCACTTAAGGTTCTGATGCTCCTCGGTTGCTGTCTTCACTCAAGAAATTTTACGGAAGACATCATGCACTTATAGACAAACATGTGATTTCGATCTCTCAGATGAGTGCAGATGTTGGTTTGTCATAGAGTTTTAGTTTGTCTTCCTTTACCGGATTTGACACGCTGAATGGACTATTGGCAACGCGATGGGTGTGCTATAGCAAGCAGGAACTGCTTACTCTTCCGGAGCACCTGGGTTCACTCTTGTTTCGACTGGAATTCGCGTTGTTGATTGATATTCAGTTATTGTGTGTTTCCATGTTATACATGTTGTTTAAGGTGAGAAATCTGCAGAGACAAAACCAGTAAACACCAACAAGAACGGGATAAAAACAGAAAACATGTATAACATGGAAACACAAAATAACTAAAAGTCAATCAACAACGCGAAGTCCAGTCAACACGAGATTGAACGCAGGTGCTGCGGAAAAATAAGAATAAGTTTTAGAATAACAATGAACAATAAAAAAATAAATAGACTTTTTGAATATATTTAACATGTTAAGCATTTAATCTTATGTGCATTGGTGTATGTTTTTTTTTTTCGTTGCAGATAATCCAATGATCTTCCTACTTGGACTCTAAATGGGTTATCAACAATAAAATAAAGCATCAAAATAATAGTCTTTTTATTCACTTCAGTTCTGTCTTTACTTAAACAAGAGGCTCTCAGGAGCAAGAGGCTCTCAGGAGCAAGAGGCTCTCAGGAGCCTGAATCGCTCACCTGACATTTCCATATCAAAATTAAACTTGTCATATGACTATTACCCTGTATACAAATTTTCATCGAAATCGGATCAAGTTGAAGTTTTGATGGAACAATGGCGGCCATTTTAGAAATGGTGACAATAAAAAAAAATTGACACCAAAATTGAACTCGACATACCACTATTACCTTTTACACTAATTTTCATCAAAGTCGCAGCAAGTTTAATTTTTAGTGGGATCGAAAATGAAATCGGCATACCATTAATACATGAAAAATATTTGTAATCAAAATCGAACCAAAGTTAATTTTTGGCAGGAAAAAAGTGACGAATTATGTCCCTTTGTTTTCACTATTTTGCTTGTAAAATTAGAACTGCATTTTTATTTTTTTGCAGAGGGTTAATTATTTTGTACGAATTATACCATAAAAAGAATTTACCCTATTCCAGCCAGTTAAAGTATGTTTGCCTAAATTCAGTGAAAATTGTCATTGTAGATATTCTAAAGGAAATAAGTGCAATAACGGTTGGTCTGACAATGATGACCCTGTTACAAAATTTGTAGATCTTGCGTGTTTAACATTATACAATTTCTCAAATATCTTATATAGTTTTCAAGATATTGAGCTTCTTAAGTGCAAAATTCATCAAAAATCCAGAAAAGGGGTACTAACTCCTACACGGGTAGTGGAATCGTCTTGAAAATTTCAGGGCAGGACGATCTTTTAATGCTAGTTACTTTTATCTTTTGCCATATTTTGCTATCTTTTACCGTTTTTTGAGTTATTTGCAAAAAAGCTGTTTTACCCCCCCCCCCGTTCTATATTTTTAGTAACAGCGGCCATGTTTTTTATCAGATAAATTTAAGATGAGGATTGTTTATAAACAACACGTCATATATTATTCCTTCATAGTTTCAGCCAAATTGGCCATGGTTCAGTGGTTTCAGAGGAGAAGGTTTCTGAAATTGTTTACAGACGACGGACGACGACGGACGCAGAGTGATAGCATAAGCTTTCGACCAGGTGAGCTTAAAATGAAATGGACACTCTTGTTCAATGTGGTACAACAAAGTTCCAGACAATAAATTTTGCTACGCCTGACGCGCGTTTCGTCTATTCAAGACTCATCAAGTGGACTTTTCTAATTGGCACAAATAAACAGTATATAGTTTAATTTACAAACCATACATTTAATATATGTAAATTTCAAAACGGGTTTAGGGACTTGCCATTTAAGTTGAAGGTGGTGTTTGGTTCTGCCTAATAAAAATATGTTTATAAAAAAAATGCTCTGTAGCGACTCCTTTAAAAACTGTTTTACCAACACAAAAAAAGCTAAGTCAAACAATTTCACAGACTATGGAATAAGCCCCGTAACGACCCGGTTTGTTATAAAGTTGCACTTTGTAATAAAAATTTCAAATACGTTATTTTGTTTAAACTTCTTTGTTATAGTCAACTCGTCAACGCATAAAGTCCTAAATAAAACATTTTTTTTTTCTATTAACTATTTAATTTCACGTTTTATTTCTATTACAAACTGCGTTAAAGCTACCAACCCAGTTTGTTAATTTACCAGCTTCAACGCAGTTTGTAATACCAAAAAAAGTACATACATACAACAAACAGGGTAAAGTTTTAAATGCTATTGAAGTAACTATCGATTAAGTTTAGATGTACTCTATAAATACATATAACTGTACTAAGTTTGGCAAAACAATTCAGTCTGATGATTTTACATTTGTTACAAAGTGGGTTATTACAAACTGCAACTTTATTACAAACTGGGTTGACACCTTCAACGCAGTTTGTAATAACAAAAAAAGTGCATTCAGTCTCATACATAAAAGGTTAAGTTTCAAATGCTATTAAAGTAACTATTAGTTAAGTCAAATAAACACATATGATTACTGTACTTTAAAGTTTGGCAAACAATTCAGTCTGATGACTTAATATTTGTTACAAAGTGAACAGAATTATTACATTTTTATACAAACATATTTTATGCAAACATATGATTATCTGTACTAAGTTCATTGTAATAATATCTACTCTGTTATATTTCCTTTGTTACGAAATGTGTAAGTATACCCCCGCTTCGAAGAAGAGGAAGTACACTGTTTTACCTGTTTCCGTCCAAAGTTCCGAGGTTCCGTCCCACTTTCCGTCCCGCTTTTAGTACTTTATACATGTTATATTTGATGGATTTTGTTAAACTTTTGAACAATGATAGAACCTTATGAGTTTTGGGTCCTATTATTTTTAAGTGTATGGCCCCACGTGGCCTTACCACGCCCCTTCAAATATCTAAAAAAAAGTTATATTTCAAAAACCATTGGCATTCCCACCCTATGATTATATATATTCTTAGTCCTAACGGTAAGACAAATCTTTTGGTACCTCAGAGGGCTCTGAGGGGGGTCATGCCCCACTCCCCTCAAATGCCAAAATACTTTATATCTTAAAACTATTGAGATCCCCTTCCTATAAACATATATTTTACACATGGTATAGTTGTGAAAGCAGGGGTATCATTAGTGAGCATTTGCGCACAGAATTTCGTAATTTTTGAAAATGTATTAAGGAGTATATTACTTTAATTAGATTTTATTCAAGTTATACTTCAGTATTCAGTTCATCACAATTATCTCAGTTCTGTGCACATTACTTTTGTTACAAAACGGGTTATTACAATCTTCATTGTTACAAAATGGGTTGACATCTTCAACAAAGCAACAAGCAAAAAACGTACATGCAAAGTTTTAGTTTTAAATGATATTGAAGTAAATTTCTGATGTTTTACCTTTGTTAAAACCTGGGTTATTACAAACTGCAACTTTATTACAAACTGGGTTGGTAGCTTTAACGCAGTTTGTAATAGAAAAGATATTCAAATAAAACGTGAAACTAAAGAGTTAAAAGAAAAAAAATGTTTTATTTAGGACTTTATGCGTTGACGAGGTGACTATAACAAAGAAGTTTAAACAAAATAACGCATTTGAAATTTTTATTACAAAGTGCAACTTTATAACAAACCGGGTTGTTACAAATAAGCCTTCTTATCTCAATCTTTATCAGCTAAATCAGTAACCTTTCAGCATGATAGCCATAGAGATAGTGAAAGCTAAACATTAG
Source organism: Arcuatula senhousia (assembly GCA_963971305.1). Classification (NCBI taxonomy): domain Eukaryota; kingdom Metazoa; phylum Mollusca; class Bivalvia; order Mytilida; family Mytilidae; genus Arcuatula; species Arcuatula senhousia. The sequence continues at coordinate 7,776,043 of OZ020317.1, read as the reverse complement.
GTCGGTTTTAATTACTTGTACATTGTCAACTTCCAAGTGATGTTTGAAATCATGTAAAATATTTTCAATTTTGTGAAGAAAAATCCGTAATATGATACATGTATGTGCATCATAGGGTATGTGGTCAAGGAACTTAACTGGGTGTTGATAACTAATTTTAAGTGAATAGAGATAAAAAAAAATTTATATCTGATTTCATAGACTGTACAAAGTAAATGGTCCGTCCCTTAGCAAATACAAAAATAGATTAAAACAGGAGCACTCCACTTAGAAAGTGCGAGTCTAGTTAAACCTGCTTGTTCGCCAATACTTTTCCAATAAGATGTGTGAAATAAGTGTATTTTTAACACTACCGAACGAGGACTGATTGTGACGGCAGCCGTCACAGATGTTACCCAAACAAGCAAGAAAAACTAAATATTTCTTTAGAACTTTTTAATTATTTTTGTAGTACTAATCAAGCTCTATAATACCACAAAGTTTAAAGGTGATCATCACTTGGGTTACTGAGATATGACAATGTTCTATATTTTTGGTGTTTTTTTATTTTTCTATCAATCTGCAATTTTTAACGATAAAACATTTTTGCATACATTTTTTAATTAATTTACCAATTTTTATTATATAATATCTTTTAAATATATAGCAAAATTAATGGAAAAGTTTTGTGGGATTTTTTTGTAATTGTCAGAAAACAATCCTAAAAACGGTGGCTAATTCCGGAACGATGACGGCTATAGGTCTTTCGGATTTATTAATTAGGTTAATTTGCCAATTGCAGACATAATTGCACATGCGCTAATCAAATTTTTAAAGGGCACGACCATCCCCTGTTTTTGATACATGAAGCTTGGTCATAGCATTTGTTGTTTAGGCTACAACCCGGCTACAAAAAAAATGTTTCGTTATTTTAGTAGTATAGATAGATGAAATATCGTGATTGCCGAGTTAAATAGATTTCTAGATTTTCACGGAGTTAATTACAGGATTTATCTAACTATCGAATTTATCTTACCCTCGTGAAGTTTCCCGCGAAAAATACGTAACATAGATTGTGCAAATCAATAATTTCTTTCGTTTTCATAATTTTGATGATCTATTTGTCACGTTTATCCAAATTATCTATATAATACTTGTGTCAAATAACGCTAGGGGATTCAACTCGTGTGCGGAACAAGTTCTGCGCACTTGTTGAATCCTGGTGTTATTCGAGACTCGTGATATTCAAATTGATATTCACCACTCCACATTAGTTATACTATATTTTTTATTGTTAACAAAACCAACATGTGTTCAAAAAGGTAAAATAGGATGTCTTATTATAATGTTACAGGAAAACAACTCGCATCAATTCGAGAAGTTTTCTCGCTATTATTATTTGCATATATTTACTGAACCAAAGACACAGAACTCTGAACCTAAAGTTGAGTGATTTTTGTCGAACATTATGACAAAGCCTGGAAGTACTCCGAACGTACGCATAACAAAATAGGCAATGGGGCTGTCCATGACTCTTATCATCTATTAATAAGCGTCTGGGTGATCGAGGCTTATTACTAAAATAATTAAAATAACATACAGGGTCATCGAAGAATGTAAAGGCAAGTTCAAAATTTAAGACTAAGACGGGTTTAGGTGGTCTATAGATGCGTCTTAGTCTAAACATAGCTTCAATAACACTGCCCCTGGGTCTTTAGTTGTTGCTGGTCCTTTTACAATTTGTTCCAGGTATATAAAACAATTCAGACTAGTATAAACCAGGGCGGTGTTCTCGAAGCTATCTTAGGACTAAGACGTGTCTATAGACCATCTAAAGACTCGTCATAGTCTTAAGTCGTGTTCTCAAAGCAGTCCTATTTTAAACTTTTGTCTCATTTTAGGATAAAAGCTAAGACACCAAATTTGATGTCTTTCGACCATCCAATTTTACATTTTACATATTTTATACACTAAAACTTACTATATTTTGTCCAGTGTCTAAAACTACACAACAAAGCTGTCTTATGGGTATCTTTGTTAAGATGGTCTTTTGATAGTCATAATCAAATGTTAGCATCGGTTATAACACTTTTAGTCATTGAAAAGAATTGACTGTAACCATTTTCGCTATGTTATAATATATCAAAAATTTAAGAAATAAAAACTTTTTCTCTATTTCATTTATAGCATATTTCAAATAAACAGAATTAAATAGAATTTAAAATTAATGAAGTTTCAAACTTCAACTTATTGTTAAAACTTTATTTTAACTACAGGTAAATTACAAAACAACTTATTAATACTCAGTGTATCCTCCTCAATAAGAAAACTATCGTGTTAACAACTTAGAACTATACAATACGATAAACAAAGATCAAGTTGGTCAATACATGTTTAAATACTTACAAAATTACAAATACCAAAACGCGGGTATAAACGGTTAATTTGGATATGCTATATATCGATATTTCAAGGAGTAACCTCTCATCAGTAGCATTTAAACCAAAACATTGGAAGGTCAAAATCCAAAACAGTTGAAAACGAAAAGTACTCAAAACCAAAACGTTCGAACAAGGAAGCCAAATCCAGCACCGAGGATATCGACCATGTGCATTACAAGGAAAGAAACCTGGTGTTTTCATCAATTTTGAATTTAACAATCGGAAATTTCAGCGACAATATATTAGAAAGTTTATGGTAATTCGTGTCAGCCAAGTCTGACTACCAGGCTTATGATTACCCTCGGGGACCTCTGGTCCACCAGCAGCGGTTATCGCCCAGTGGTTTCAAAATTACAAATACCAAAACGCGGGTATAAACGGTTAATTTGGATATGCTATATATCGATATTTCAAGGAGTAACCTCTCATCAGTAGCATTTAAACCAAATCCAAAACAGTTGAAAACGAAAAGTACTCAAAACCAAAACGTTCGAACAAGGAAGCCAAATCCAGCACCGAGGATATCGACCATGTGCATTACAAGGAAAGAAACCTGGTGTTTTCATCAATTTTGAATTTAACAATCGGAAATTTCAGCGACAATATATTAGAAAGTTTATGGTAATTCGTGTCAGACAAGTCTGACTACCAGGCTTATGATTACCCTCGGGGACCTCTGGTCCACCAGCAGCGGTTATCGCCCAGTGGTTTCAAAATTACAAATACCAAAACGCGGGTATAAATGGTTAATTTGGATATGCTATATATCGATATTTCAAGGAGTAACCTCTCATCAGTAGCATTTAAACCAAAACATTGGAAGGTCAAAATCCAAAACAGTTGAAAACGAAAAGTACTCAAAACCAAAACGTTCGAACAAGGAAGCCAAATCCAGCACCGAGGATATCGACCATGTGCATTACAAGGAAAGAAACCTGGTGTTTTCATCAATTTTGAATTTAACAATCGGAAATTTCAGCGACAATATATTAGAAAGTTTATGGTAATTCGTGTCAGACAAGTCTGACTACCAGGCTTATGATTACCCTCGGGGACCTCTGGTCCACCAGCAGCGGTTATCTCCCAGTGGTTTCAAAATTACAAATACCAAAACGCGGGTATAAACGGTTAATTTGGATATGCTATATATCGATATTTCAAGGAGTAACCTCTCATCAGTAGCATTTAAACCAAAACATTCATACAAATTAAGAAACGGTTATGTTATAATAGTGTTATTCACGTGCAAAAATAATGTGTGGGTTCAGGAGTCCGTTTTTACTCGAATATTAAAGCAGACTAAATTTTACTATGTAAAAATGCACCAAAGACAAAAATACGGAATATACGTAAATTGAGAATTTGTTTATTTTATTAAGATATTAAAACAAATTTTCGTCTAAAGACCACCATAAAACAACTAATTCGTAGTCTTGATTTTGGGATTAACAATTTGCGATGTCTAAAACTGAGACGTCTTCGATAAACAGATTTAGGATCAAGATTTGTCTATAGACCATCTTTAGACGCGACTTAGTCATAAGACACTTTTGTTAAACAGGCCCCAGGTGTTCACCTAATGATATTTAATCATCGATTAACTTGTACTCAAGGCACCATGCATGATTTTAAACTATGAACTTATTTTTACACACTTCAATGACCCTGTATGTTGTTTTGATTATTTTAAGACAACGTGGTTATGATGTTAAAATAAAAATAGTAGCTAAATATAAAAAGTCATTTGTTCAGAGAACAAATGTGAGGTCTTTCCCATGTTCTTGTTAGTTTTATGATAACCGTTATGTTTGGTTAGGCTATTTGAGTCTGTTTTTGACAATAGTATTAAACTATTAGTTGCGAAAAATGTTCCAGACTAAAGAGCAGTGAGCCTGAAGTCAGAAAAGGGATGGTTTCTAAGGACTTTTTTGATGGTTGCTATGGACTAAGCGTTACTTCCGGTTGAAACTTTTTTACTCTAAAATCGGAAAGTAGTCTTGGTTAAGAATATATATGGTTGCTATGGACTTTTCATTAATGTTACCTTGTTGATAGGGAATGACCTTGACCTATGACCTTTGACCTTAGACTTGTAGCTCTTTACATACTGATTCATTTAAGTATAGATGTTTACTGTACTATCTGTTATGGTTTTCAAGTTATTGGCAAAAAACGCGTTTCGCGAAACTTGTTTTGGCCGCCATTTTGAAACCGTTCAACAGAATCATGCACTGTTTGGGTTCAAATTGTAGGTCTTTTTATTCTCTTCAAAATGAACCCTATGTTTCATTCACCATCTTTAATTGTTTAAAAGTTATAAACAAAAAATGATTTTAAAAATACGAATCAAGGGCTATAACTCAAAAATGACACGTTTTATGGTTTCGGTCCTGAAGACTTTTTTGTAGATTTTGATATGGCAAACATTTTTTCTATGTATTGTCCGCTTCAATTTTGTATGGTTTAAGTGTTCAAAAAAACTGTTTACGGTGTCGGCCATTTTGAAAATGGCTGCCTGTAACCATTCGACTTTGGTCTTAAATTGAAGGGCTCATAATGACGGTCACAAAAAACCCATATGTTTACTATATTATCTCTGACGGTTTAAAAGTTATAAGCCAAAAACAGATAAGCCGAAACGTGTTAAGGGCCATAACTCGAAAACGGTTTGTTGTACAGTGTTCGACCCTTTATATCAAATAAAGGTCTAAATGAGACGAGTATTTTTTCCATTACATGTCTGCTTCAATTTTGTATGGTTTTTTCAGCTATACTGCAAACAAGGTGTACCATGACCTCTGACCTTGAGATTTGACCTTTGACCTTGACATTTTTCAATGTAATATAGGTCACCTAGGATGATTGGTGAAGGTCCCAAGTCTCTAGGACTAACCGTTTTGAAGAAAAAAAATTTGACACATCGCGACAGGTTTCGACTCAAAAACGCGTAACCAGGAAGTTGATCGAAATTTTTTTTTTTTGCATGACGAATCATGACCATGAGTCTAGCAACATTTTCCCTACTTCAGATTTTTGATAACGGTTAGGGTTTTTGAGTTAATCTGCAAACAAGGTTTTTGGGTTCCGGGCAGATAACTCCGTTACTAAAAATAGATCGGTTTCGCAGGGTTACTCAAGTCATGCCCTCATAGTGTCGGTTAATGGTATGAAGTTTCGTAATGTTACGTTAAGTATTTCTTTCTTTTTTTTTGGGGGGGGGGGGGGGGGCGGAAAAAAAAATAATAATAATCATAAGAAATACAGTAAGGTCTTTCCTTCTGTGGGAGGGAAAGACCTTAATTACATGTTGACTTTTAGTTTAAGCATTCAAATCATAGCCCTTTTGGTGTACATTCAGACGAATATATTGTTTAAAAAGTTAATTATCTAATTTTGTTTCAATTAAAATTTTATGAAATCTATATTGAGACGTCCTAACAAAAGACGCGTCTAAGATAGTTTCGAGAAACAGATTAGGATGGTCTAAAGATGGTCCAAACTAGGTCTCAAAATTTGACTTTGGACGCGTCTTTAGACAAATTTTAGGATACTTTCGAGAACACCGCCCCAGTTTCAGAAATATCATTTTTTTTATAAACACAATTTCATTGCCATTATTGACACAAATGGAAATTTAGTATAAAATGATAACAAAAACCAATACCCCCTTCAAGCTAAATGGTCGATTCCTATAAGAAATTACTATTCTAGAAATGACCATTAAGTCAAAGGTTTCATATTTATTGTTTGTTCCTTTGATTTACAATCGAAAAGGAATTAAATTTGATAATAAATAATTTCAAGTGCATAATTAACAATATTATGTCGGTTCTGTCCGATTGATTTGGTATGAAACTATGAAAGGTCGTTCATATACTATAGAAGCATCACATCAATCTTAATAGCGCTGGATGTGGTTAATGAAAAAATTGATAATTGCTGTATGAAATTATTGCAGAACTTTCAAACCAGGTAAAGCTTCAAACAAAGGCGAAAACATTTAGCACCGATTCAATAAAGCTATTTAAAGTAGGATTCTTATAGAGTAAACATGTCACAGTGATCATTTTTTTTTCAATTACAAATTTCTGAAATAGTAACATTAATTTAGAATAAAACTATATACCAGAATGACATTAAATTTTTGTTCAAACCTTCTATGACATTGAAGGCAGGAAATACTAAAATTTTGTTTGTACATATGATTGCAATTTTGTTGTTTGTGCGCTGTTTTGTTTGTAGCCATTAGCCCTTCAGTTTGGTGACATTTGTGCAAACAGAATTACAGATTCATATTAACAAGCAGTCGGATACAAACAAAAAGTGATAGTTTTGGAATGGTTAGCAAATTGCTACTTTGATTTTCATTAAAGAAAAATTCTATACAACATATTAATTAAAACGGAAATTAATATCAAGTTAATCACTTTTAAACCTACCTGTTCTCCACTGGCAAATAGAATAAAACTGTTATTTTTACAAAATTTGACAAGTCCAAGGACCGTAATTTGGGTCAAAATCAGTGGATCGGAACTAAACTCAAACTTGACTTGTAACTCATCATGGTAGACTCACATACCAAAAATCTTTTGAATGTATGCAATGATGTCGAAAAAAACAGCGGAAAACTGTTATTTTAACAAAATTTGCTTAGTCCAAGGGCCATAATTTAGGTCAAAATCAGTGGACCGGAACGAAACTCAAACTTGACCTGTAACTCATCATGGTATACTCAAATACCAAAAATCTTTTGAATATATTCAAGAATGTCGAAAAAAAAGTGCGGAAAACTAAAGTGTGACGGACGGAAGGACGGACAAACAGACCGAAAAATTATATGCCCCCAACTTTGTTGGCGGGGCATAAAAATTGAGCGCTTATTTTTTTTCTACAAATAGGTTGAATCTGCTTTTCGATTATATAACACATCGACGATATAGGATAATACAAATGCATTCTGAATTCTGAAGGAGAATTGCACTGCCATACCAATAACGTAACAGCAAAAACTATTTTGAAATTAGCAAAAAAATATTAGCTGAACAAAAAATAAAGGTCCCCTTTTTGAAGTTATTTTAAATGGCTGGTCTGTAAATGAAGTAAATGGTTATAAAACGACAGAGAATCGATGAGAAAATTTCATCTCACATTTATTCCGCTCATGTGACATACCAGGCAGAATTGGTGGTTTTCTGATCAGTCTGGTTAACTCAATTAAACTCATATTAAAGATCATTTCATTCTAATTGCAACAAGTGGAGCTATTTGAAAAAAATCAAAATACCAAAGCGGTGTTAACAAGAAGCTCGCCTGATTTTAATGCCTTAAAGGAGTATTAAAGGTTACGAAGGCCACAAATCTGTCAAATATTTCAGCTTGACATTTCGTCTTTGGTGTTCATTTGACTTTATATCACATCATTTGCAGTATCTTTTGGCTCAATTCACCAAAGAGAGTAGTGAAGTAAAAACATTCTATACACAGATTGGCCTTATCTCATATTAATTTAATTTCCGAAGACTTGAAGAAATGAAAATTATGGACCGACCATTTAACCTGAAAGGGGCTTTGTTTTTTTCCAAAAAAATATTTTGAAAATGATTTTTAACGAAAAAAAAAATGTGGCAGCAGAGAACAAGACAAAAATATTCTGAAGAAGGATTTCTCCTACATAAAATAGTGCTAATAATGCCCAAAAAAAAACTGTCGTAACACCTTAAAAAATAAATGTTTTTATTGATATTATTTCTACCCAAAACAAAAACCAAGACCCCATTCAATATAAATGGTTCGTCCCTTAATACCATGCAGATTTTAAGCCTTCGTTGCTCTTCGCCATTTTATCTCTATAATAAGGCATAAACGACTTTTTCGACATTTATAGGACCATAAGTTAAATAAAGGGTCATGTAACAATATCGATTAATCTGATGCAATACAGTGTATATTTCAATTAGCTTAACAAAGCTTTTCAATATTTTCTTAAAGTTGCCAGTAATAAGGCATACACAGTTTTTTTTACACTTACGGGACCATAATTCCTATAAGGGCTCATTTGAAGACTTTCTTTGAACTGAGTTTTTGTAGTGCTTATTTACTTAGCAACATTGTAAATAAATGTTTTACCCAGCTTTTACGGTTTGCAATATGTAAAACGAGGAAAGGCTAATAAAATGGTCATTTTCGACATTTTTAAAGATAATAACTCCCAAAAGGGACGATCCTTGATTTTTGAACCTTACATATTTTTTATATCTAGGCGTGATTAACATTATGCAAAAAATAATTAGAATAACATACAGGTCATCGAAGAATGTTAAGACAAGTTCAAAATTTAAAAACATGCATGTCGACTCGAATACAAATAAATATAGGTGATTAAATCTTACTAGGTGAACACATGGACAAGATATTGTGAGTTATATTGCTTTAAATATGTAAAATTTAAGATTAAATGGTCTGAAGACATCCAATAAGATGTCTTCATTTTCATCATAAAAATTGACCAAGTCCAAAATAAGATATCTTCGAATTCGAACAAAGACGAGTCTTTATATGGTCCATAGACACGTCTTAGTCTAAAGACAGCTTCGGGAACAACGCCCCTGGGTCTTTAGTTGTTGCTGCTTTTGCAATTTGTTCAAGGTACATGTATATAAAACTATTAAGATGAGTATAAACCAGTATCATACATATCAAGGTTTTTTTTATAAAGCGTTATCTTTGATTGACACAAATGGAAATATAAGCATTGAAATGATAACTGACACCAAGCCCCCCCCCCCCTTTCAAGCTAAATGGTCAATTCCTATTAGAAATCACATATCTAGAAATTCTCATTAAGTCAAAGGTTCCATATTAATTGTTTGTTCCTTTGATTTACAAATAAAACGAATTAAACTTGATAATAAATAATTTCAAGTGCATAATTAACAGTTTTATGTCGGTTCTGTCCGATTGATTTGGTATGAAACTATGAAAGGTCGTTCATATACTATAGAAGCATCACATCAATCTTAATAGCGCTGGATCGATGTAGTTAATGAAAAAATGCTAATTGCTCTATAAAATTATTGCAGCACTGTTTAACCAGTAAAAGCTTCAAACAAAGATGAGAACATTATCACCGATTCAATTGAACAATTAAAAGTAGGATTTTTATAGAGTAAACATGTGACCGTGATCTTTTTTTTAATTACGAATTTCCGAAATAGTATTATTATTTTAGAATGACTCTACATACCAAAATGACATTGACTTTTTTTTCAAACAGTCTTTGACACAGGAAAAAGAAGATAAACCTTGCAATTTATTTGTTCATATGATTGCAAATTTGGTTTTTGTGCGCTGTTGTGTTTGTAGCAATTAGCCCTTCGGTTTTGCGACATTTGTGCTAATATAATTACAGATTCATATAAACAAGCAGCCGGATACAAACAAAAATCGTTAGTTTTAGAATGGTAACCAAATGGCTGATGTTGTTTTTGTTTTTCAAAAAACAAGTATTGTCGAACAGATTATTTTAAACGGAAATTTATATTAAGTTAAACACTTCTGAATCTACGAATAACCATGAGACTTTGGGTGTTGTTTATTGTGTTTTTTCGGTGTTTCTATGGGTTGCACTGTGGAGATGTTCGATCATCCTTCTTCTATATAATGAGTGGCTCGACCATAACAGGAAATGTCTCGTCAACCCGAACAATAACTACAGAGGTATGATATATTACTTTTTTGATAATCGCACCCTAATAAGGAATCAACTATTTTACTTAAAATTGAGCGCTTGTGTTTTTTTGAAACTGTTTTTTGATGAAACAACATAGCGACGAAAAAGGCTAAGAAAATTGCATTTTGAAGGAGAATTACTGCTATTAAAATAACGTAACAACACAAATATTTTCAAAAAAATCTGTCAAAGTCAAAATTGGCCCGACTTCGTAAAAGAGGTACTAGGTAAGCGACATACCTGAAGTTTTGGGACCCCACCCTGATGCTGTATACCAAATATCAAGTGCCTGTAATAAGTACGTATACTTGCTGTGCAAACTGTTATGTGAAGTTGCTTCCCCGACCGCCACCCGACATTCACCATTTCATAAGCCGGATTTATCTCTCCGTGAAATTTTGGCCAATTAACAAAAACATTTTTACCTAAACAGAAAACCAAGACCTCACCTTTTTAACTAAATTTGGTCTTTTAAGCAAATGAAGGTAAATATGGGTTTAAAAGTAGTTTGTGTAATGATACGCTTGCAGAGAATCGGATGAACACATTTCATTTCACTGTTCCGGTCCTGTGACATACCAGAAGTGGTGGTTTTCTGTTCAGTCTGGTTTTTACTCAATCAAACCCCTACTTTAGATCGTTTTATTCTAGTGCAATAAGTAAAACTATTTGATAAAATTCAAAATACCAAAGCGGTCTTAACTAGAGGCTCACAGGAGCACCAAACGCTCGCCTGATTTTAATTCCTGAAAGGAGTAAAGCCACGAAGGCCCCAAAACGGCCAAATAATGCAACTAAGATATACCTGTTTAAAATTTCCGCTTTGATGTTCATTTGACCTTATATAACATAAATAGCAATATCTTTTGGTTCAATTCAACAAGTAGAGTACTGAGGTAAAATCATATATTTTTTTGTAAACAAATCTCGATATTTGACGATTTCTCTTAATTTCCATGCATAAATCGGTGATTACGACTAGAACTCGCGTTCTTGATTTCCGTTTGGTTGTTTTTGTGTTTTGTGTTTCTTCGTGCTGGTTTCGTCGTTGCCCGTTTGGACTTTTGACACTCGAATGCCCCATTGGTGCCTCTTTGCTTCTTCTATGAAAATGGCCGCACAAGTCGACCAAAAACATTTTGTGATAAAAATGTGTATTATTATGTAATAATTTGACTTTCAAAAATTATGATGGTCGATGAATGTGGCCAATAATAATAATACGACCAGAAAACAATAACAAATGATGAATTTTATAATTCATTGCTTGTTTGAAATGTCGTGTCTATATCTGTGAGGTTATTACTTTAAACAATATACAGATATACCTTAATTCATTTTGTTTTAATTTACTAAGTGTTGAAGAATTTGTAAATTATGGACCGACCATTTAATTTGAAAAAGGTTTTTTTGTTTGCTTAAAAAATATTTTGAAAATGATTTTTGATGAAAAAAATATTTTGGCAGCAGAATATTTTTCTGCGCTCTGCAGGGAAAAAAATTCTGATCTAAACACCCCCCCCCCTTTTAAGTTTACTTGTCCGTCCCGTAGTAAAACTACCAGGCTTATTTGAGGTCTCTGTGGCTCTACTTCTTTAAGTTTATGAGGGAAAAACATTTTTTTGACATTAAAAGGGCCATGCGTGAATGAAGGTCATATGACAATTAACGATTTTGGCCGATCCACTAGTTATAAATTTAGACATTAAGTCTTTTCAGTATAACTTGGCCTTAATATAAATGACCGTTTCAGATCATTAGCTGGTAGTTAGTGATATAGTTCAAGACGTAACCTCTCATCTATCAGTAGCATTTGAATCAAAACATTGGAATATCGAAAATTAAAAGTATTGTAGGAAAAGTACTTAAACCTAAAACGTTTGAACGGGAACTGTGAATATCGACTATGTGAACTGCATAAATACAAATGACAACAAAGTTCCAGACAATAAATTTTGCTACGCCTGACGTGCGTTTCGTCTATTCAAGACTAATCAGAGGGCGCTCTACCAAAAATATTGAAAATGCCAAACACTATATGATTATGAAGAGCATAAAACAGTGAAATCAAAAATACCAAACTGGGAAACCAAATTATTACGAAGATGATCAACCTATGTAATGTATGTCTTGGATAGGAAGAATTTTAGGGTTTAGACCATTTTGAAATTTAAACGGATAATAAAGAGCTTTGATGTGTTTTCCAACACAAAAGTGTTGATGCCGGAGCGAGCTATCCTCGGGGAATTTCTTTTTCATAAAAAGAAACCAGAGTGCGGTTTCATCAAGTGCGATCATTTATTAACGTACTCGTCACCCTATGCAAATAACATGGGCTTAAGTGCACGTTGGGGATCACTTTTAAACAATTTATAATTTTAACAATCGGGAATTTCAAATCAAAATACACTGTACTTGGTAAATTCATTTCAAACAAGTCTGACTACCAGAGTTGTTTATTACCCACGGGGACCTCTAGTTCACAAGCAGGAAGAGTTATTTCTTCGGAAGTTCAGCCTGATTAAAATGTGATATTGAATAAAGACATGTTAGTTATTCCACTAAGTAATCATCTTAGGGATTCTCTGTCCTTATTCAAACCCGAGTTTTCCTGATTATTTAAAAAAAAAAAGAAATTTTTGCCAAATGATTTCAATCTTGAAATCATGAGGTCATCGCTAACACCATTACCGAATATAAAAAGTAGTTTTTATTGAATTGAAAACCTCTTCTTTACCGACATATTCAGTTTAACTCCATACGCGGAACGAGCTGAATAGACCAAATATTTCTTCGGAAGTTATCATGGCTGATTAAAATGTTTTATTTCATAAAGAAGTTATCCTGCGAAATATTAATCCTCATAATGATTTTCTTTCCTGATTTTATCAGATATTTTCTTTTGAAATTTCCTTATAATGGATTAATTTTATTATTTATTATTATTTGAATTTTTTATGTAGATTCATTTAATTTTTACGTGTGTGTGAATAGTTGCAAAAGTGCAAACAGTAAGTCAACTCAGGTGCAAGTGCATGGTTTAAAGTAGTGCTTCACTGTAGCAGATGGGCTTTTGGTAGTAATAATTTATTCTATAGTAAATAAGAACATAATTGTAACTGCGGTTTACTGAAAAATGTAAGGAGCTCATGCTATAACATCTATGGCAACCATCAAATGCACTACATGAACAGCACCGTATAGACCACGACCAGCTACATTTTTTGTAGGCAACACAAAAATTATAGCTTTCGCTAACCGAATTCAATGGTATCTTCTCGTAAATTATATAGTACATGATGTATTGCAGGCGGTATTGCCATAGATGATCCAGTATGGGTTCGACTTCCGATAATGGAACGACCAAACATTTGTAGATTAGACTTTCTGGGAAGATCTTAATTTTTTTTTGTCCGATTTGTATTAACATTTTTCCCTCTTTAAACTTTGAGCACTAGAGAGTTACTTATGCAACTAGACGATCGAGTCCCGCTAAGAAATTCACAAAAACAATACTGCCCCGCCGGCTTATAAATAGGTTTGCCAATTACCTGTCCAAGATCAGTATATTTTTGGGTTACTCTGGTTGTCCAGGAGTGGTGCAATCTAACTTATTTGTGTCTGTCCTTTCTAGCTTGGATGTGCATATGTCTGTGTCAGTCTTGGCAACTGCAACGTGGCTAGGTATAACAGTACAGAACTGACAACAACGGGTATTACAACGTGCTTTGTGTACCATGACGTAGATATCACGTCACTGTCCACCGACGCTGATGACTGTATATTACTGAAGCCGTCTGTTGTTAATGGAACCCTGCCTGAGACGGCGGTTGATGTTATTATATTACAGACATCGACAGAACAGTCAACAACAGATGACGTAACGGTAGAACTATCAACCACTACTGAATCTACAACAACAGTGCCAAATCAGGTATAATATTTTTTTTCAAAAATAATTATTATGGAACGCCATAATGTCCACTTTATCTGTTTTTACAAGTAAGTAAATACTTGTTTTCTTTACTTTTTATGCGAAATAAATAGAAGAAGGTGTGGATGGGGGTGTCCTCAATTCTGTATTCTGTAAATTTTTTGCCCTTTATTCTCTATTCTGTAAAGGTTAACGTTTATGCCATTTTTTTCATATTATTCTTTATTCTGTAAGGGTCATTATTCAATATTCTTCAGTTTGTTTTTTTTTAGGGAGGGGTCATTATTCTTTATCTGTTAACTTTTTTACCTTTATACTCTATTCTGTAAACCCCATCCATACCCTCATAGAAGATGGATCTGCCATACTCGATCAACAAATCCTTGATGCGTTTGCATTCTTATTATTGACTCTATCTCTTCTGAGCTTGCATTTGTTTAAAAGCGTTAGCACCTTTAAATTCATGTTAGATTGCTCAGTCTGTTTTTAATTAAAAAAATCAAACAAATCATACTTATGACCGACGGCAATATTTTCCACTTATATACAAAAAAATAATTAGTGGTTTTTATTTTGATATTTCCCGCTGACAATGACTTTAATAACTTTCAAATTATTCGATGTTCTTAATCAAATCGATTGCTTTCTATAAACAAATTCTAATTATTTAATGATCAGATTAATTGGACTAGGTTTCTTTCTAACGTTTTATTACTTTCAGTGCGTAAAAATGAAATTCACAGGACCGAATGAAAATTTCCTCTGGTGTGGTAATCATTTTGAACTGTTCTAGTTTCACAACTAATAGAAAATAGTCCTAATTGAATTTTCGGAATGGTAAACCTTGAACCAATTTCGCATTCACAGTTTTACCTTGAGCCATATCGTGATTTTTCGTTCACTATTTTTAAGAGATAGATTATATAATAATGCATTTTCCCAATACACAACAAAGCCATGTATATTGACTTATTATGTCGCCTGCAACATGGTGCAAAAGGACATATAGGAGTCACTTTGTCTCTCTCCGTCATCTTGCGTCGTCATGCGTCATGAGTGCATCAATATAGACGATGAACGTATAACTGGAACTGAAATACCTACCTTGAACTCATTGAAAGTATAAATTTTTTGTGCTTACTTACCTAAAAAAAAGCATCAAAACCTATTGAAAATTTCAACACGTATATCGAAAGACTCTACGATAATTACTCTGTTTATTCGGAGTTAAGAACTGTGTACATTCTTGTTGATATGAACGTTCAAATAGCTGGCCCAAATCTAGCTTATGTAGTCAGAGGTAAGCGTAGCTGTGCTTTCGACCGATTTATGTCAGATTTCAACTTAGTATCTTGACATCTACAAAACTTTGGAAATGGTACTCCATATACTTTTCAGTCATATGAGAATGGTCCAATGACTGCAATCGATCATGTTTAATTTTCACAAGACACTATCTCACAAGTTCTTTCAGCATGCGTTCTAGACGATCATCATTTCAATGTTTCTGATCATCACCCTGTGATAATTAGTTAAAGAGAGAGAAACGAGATGTATCACCGACACCCTTTTTAGCAGACAAAGTGGCATGGGAAAAAGCAACACAACAAAATAAACTTTTTGACTATTCTTATGCAGTGGGATATAGACACTCCGTATAAAGATTTTTCTAGTGAGGATAAAGAAGAATACCGGTACTATTGTAACATTTTTAATGCAATCAAAAAAGCTGAAAAGGAAACGTTATCATACAAAACGTTTACAGGATACCTCAAATCTTACTGGAACAGTTCTGTAAACGAATTTCACAAATCTGTGACAGAGAGTAGAACAAAATGAAACTCAGAAGGAAGGCCAATAGGTGAACATCCCATATTCAAAGAATACAAAGACGCAAAAGACACTTTAGATCTGAACTACGTAAAGCGTTTGATACTTATATTCTAGAGACTTATAGCTCACTTGAAAAAAACTTTGAGATTGACCAAAAGCGAATATGGACATTTTTCAATAGAAATAAGAAGTCCAAAAGTTATGTGTTAAATTTAATGATCAATGATGCGATACACATGAATCGATATTAGATGGATGGGCAGAACATTTTGAAAACATTTCAAGGCAGAAGACTTACATGAAAACCAGATTAACGCAACGGAACAAAAAAAGGAAGGTAGTCAAAGAAGCACTCGAACACAAGTCAACTAAAGATGAAGTTTTCAATATTGGAAAATTAGATTAAGAGAACATTTTTATATCACTTAAGAACAATAAAGCTACAGGATACGATGGTATTGTATATGAAATCTTATGTGTAGAGGTGACTGTTTAAAAGTAAATTTAGTCAACCTGTTTAAATTAGTGTTTTATAAATCCTACACGCCAAAATCCTGGAAATCTTGTCTGATAGTACCTCTCTAAAAAGGAGTAAACTAGTGTATAGAAAGTCCAGATTCTTACAGAGGAATAAGTATTGCACCATGCATTGGACAGGTGTTTGACACAAACTAGTCGAATCCAAACTAGTCTTGAAGAAGAGGACCAAACCGTCTCCGAATCCACAACAGACAACATATCAACGGGGAATGTCGTGTCTCCATGCATCCTTTAACCTCCATGAAACAATTTCCTATCATCTTGAGAGACTAGGAAAAATTATTGTGGTACTTTTAGACTCACCTAAGGCCTTTGATACAGTGTGGCATCATGGTTTGCTCTACAAGTTGCTAAAATATTGTGCAACCGGGAAATTATGGAAGTTATACTGATACGAAATGTGCCGTTTTATACAATGGACAAATTTCACGCTATTCTCCTATTCATAGAAGTGTACGCCAAAGAAGTAGTCTAGCATCTGATATAGTCTATCATCTAAACTTTATTGCTCTACATAAATGTCCTAATAGAACAGCAATCTTCAAGTAGATGTGGTGCTATGATGATGGACATACACTTTTCGTCATCTATTCAAGTGGACGACATTGCTTTGATCAGTACAAACAATAATGACATGCAGCAGTTGGTGAATATGTGCTAAAACTACAGTAACGTTTGGAAATTCAAGTTCAATTCAACCAAATGTATTCAACTAAATATTGAAGTAATAAAACTGACAGAGACATAAAGTTGTGTGACAAACCAATTCAAATAAAATCCTCAGCTAAATATGTTGGAGTGTCACTGAATTCGAAACTAAACTCTGCTAATTGAACTCTTACAGTTTGTAGAACTTTGATATCTTCTGCTTTATGCCTAATGAAGTCTGGTCTACATAAATCTGTCGTAAGTGTTGAGCTCGGCAGTCGAGTAGTACGTCAAGTCTGTTTTTTAAAAGCATTTTTCGGATGCATATTTTGGACGGGCCTAACCTCAAAAGAAATATTGTTGATGGAGCGTGCACAAAGGTTCATCTGCAAAACGATTCAAGGACAACCTAAACTTACTAGAACTGATATGTGTCTTTCTTTACTTGGATGGAGATCCATTGAATCATTAATTGATGAAAAGAAAATGTTATTTTTAGGAAACTTTATGTCCATGAAGAACACAGCGTTTCCGAAACAGATATTACTAACAAGGGTTATGGACTTTAAGTATAAATGTGTTGCAAACAGCGTTGGATTTGTTTCTGAAATACAGAGACTTTTGCTTAGGTACGAGATAAGTGATTTGGACAAATTACAAAACAACAAGCAGCCCCCGGCTTTATTGAAGGCTAAAGGAAACTTGCTTATGCGGTATGTCTCACGTACACTTATTCCATATCTCATTATCTTCTATTAGAATGCATCTTTATGCGTCAGTTCTTAGACGATGACCCTACCGCTGTATTTTACGCGTCTGAATTAAATAAAGTATTCTATTTAGGAACTGCTTAGGGACTGACCATGTAACTTGAAGGGGGGCTTGTTTTTTTCCTAAAAAAATATTCTGAAAATTATTTTTGATGAAAAATTATTTTGGCAGCTGAGGGTAAGAAAAAAAATATTCTGAAGAAGGATTTCTGCTATAAAAAATAATGCTGATAATGAAAAAAATATTCTGTCGCGACGCCTTTGAAAAAGTAATATTTTGTCCGCGCTCTGCGCGGAAAAAAAAATTTCTGATAAAAACAAAAAATCAAGGCCCCACCTTCAAGTTAAATGGTCCGTCCCTTATTCTATATCTACCGGAGCACCCGAGTTCACTCTTGTTAAGAAATACACATAACAAAACGGTTATAAAACGGTGTAATTTTGTAATGCTGTATATGCACATTTGAATCAAAACATTGGAAGGTTAAAACCAAAAGTATTGAACACCGACTTGAGTTCACAGTTTCTGTTAAGTTTCTTTGTGTGTGTTTTTATGTTGTCTGTTACTTCGAGCTGTATTTTTTTTTCGCATTTACTGGTTTTGTCTTTGCTCTTTAAGGCTTTTCACGTTTGGATGCCCCATTGGTAGCTCTTTGTTAGTAAATGTTAATTGAAGGGAGAGGTTTTGTGCGCCTGAAAACCTGGTTTAACTTACCATTTCTTTTGAAATGCCTGTACCAAGTCAGGTGCATTGCAATATTTCCGGTATGTCTTGTCCTATGGACATTTGAGATTGATTCTCCAAGGTCGTAACATTTGTTAATACCTTTTGTTACATCAATTTTGGATACACTTTTTATAGGTTAATAGGTTTATTTGAAAAAAAAACTGCAGTTCCTAAGAATAGACATTCTTGCACATAATACAACTACACTGCATCTGAAACGTTAACTCAAGTCAACACCAGGGTAAACAAAAACCATACAACATATAAATGCGCATATTACAACTACACCGCATCTGTAACGTAAACTCAAGCCAACACCATAGTAAACTTGGGTGCTTCCTGCTTGCTCAAGCACACTCGTCACGTTGCCAGTTATCGATAAAGTGTGGACAAGAGAAAAAGAACGGCTATTTTCAAGATTCAAGATTTTATTTATAGACTGCTCAGGCACAGTTGGCAACATTAGCATTCAAAAATGCAATTACCACAACATAAACAACATAAAAACAAAAAATAAAGAAGGGAAAAAATATATATATGTCGCGTAGGTCAGTCAGTTCAGTATTTTTCGTTTGATTTAATTCAACAGGACTCCAGTTTTGCAAATTAGATGCTGACATCTACATTATTACATTGACATAAACTTTGAAACACCTGTCACACATGGCAGAAATGAGATTAATCGGTGGCTAATTTGATTAAACCATGAACTAATGAATGAAATTTTGATCTCCATTAAAATTGAAATTGTCGTGTTTTCCAATGAGGTTAACAATTATGTTAAGTTCAAGGATCCGGTCAAATGCCGAGTCAACAGTTTAAAATCTCTATAATAAAAATTATTTGAATTTTACGAAAATTTGGCTTATCAGACATTAATTATAAAATTGTACTGGATGGGTATATAACGGCTGACTGTTAATTTGAATTGAGCTTTCTTTGAATTATACACCTGTAGTGTGTTGAAATTTTATATTTTAGTTTTGACCGATTAAGCTGAAGAATGCTGAATTTCACAGTCAATGTAAGTAATGATGCTTTTATTATCTAACTAAAAGATCAGTTATTTGAAATATGTTCAATGTATATTATTTTTATTGTACTGTAAAAAGGGTGTAGATGGGATGTCTGTCTTTTTCTATATTCTTAAAATGTTTTGCCCTTTATTCCCTATTCTGTAATTGTTATAGCCACTTTTTTCTCGTTACACTTTAAGGTTCATTATTCTCTTTTTTAAGGGAGGTTCATTTTCTTTGTCTGATAACAATTTTGGTCATTTTCCCCTAGCGAAAACGACTCGATATGTATCGTTGTAAATGAATTACTTTGATTATTGGAGCAAAAATGTATTCAATCGATTCGAAAGACGCAATATTGCATCTCCTCGATTTGCAACTGTTACTTAGTGGTATTGCTTCTATTTCAGGTGTTGCTGACATTCGCTTTGGTTTTGCTTGGAACTGTCAGAGGTAAGTCTTGATAGATAGAATTAAGTATCTGTCTTTCTAAGAATCATGGAGGGTATATAATAATGGTGATTTATTGTAAAAAATAACACATAGATTTCTTTACATTTTCTGAATCAAAATATAGTGTTATTTTTTAACATCAAGTCTGCTTTCCACAACACAAAGGTCTTCGTCATAGGAGAAATCAGTGTTTTGAATTGTAATGAAATACATATTAAATAAGGAGTTAACTCCCTTGCTTGCAGTATTTATAATGCAATGTGGGTAAATTTTATCTCTCATGACCAACATCATAGAAACAAATGGCTGTTATTTTTGATAAAAGGTGACCATTCTGTATTAGAAACCATGTTCACACATGGAACCAGCGAACAAATTAATTTTCCACCTCTGTATCCGGATGTAAGAAACAGTGAATACGTAAGAGAATAAAGTGTAAACACAACAACACGTGATAAAAGACTGTTAAGGATGGTCACTTCTGATCTTTTTAATATCAAAGATTTTATGATTTGTGATAGAAATCATAAGCAATTGTCCACTTAATCAAGCAACTTTATAATTGTGGCAAATTTTGCCTTATAAACCATATGAAGTTATATCAAGGATTATGAAAAATTGTATGCAGTTGTTTTTTAGGTGTATATAATCAGAAAATCTTATAAAAAGAAAGGGTCAGTGGGCAAACATTTTCTTCAATATTTAAAAGGTACAGTCTTGAAGAGTTCCGAAATCAGCGGTTGAATGAAAAATACGAATTTGAGCGCATTTGAGCATATTTTGATTCCCAATTGTTTGGTTGAGTTGTGGCGGATTCAGACATTTTCACACAGGCGGCGTGCAATTGAATAAAAAACCTTCTGGGACCTCTAGTGTCATATAATTTCTAACAAACATTTCCTGTTAACCAGGAGGCCCGCTCCCGGCGCATAGTTTATAAATCCGCTTTTGTTCAGACTTTCGAGGTTCCCACTGAGGCGAACCTAGGCGATCAAAAATATGGAATAAGTGCACGCGACACAACCTACACAATGAAACGTCAACTTAAGATAATCACAATGTAAAACAGCCAGCAGTCTTCTACATGACCTGAGGTCGCTGCTCGCCGTCTTGCATTGACCAAAGACCAAAAATACAATACATAAGTTTCGAAACCAATCCCTAAGTTATCAACAAAAGACCCGTTTCTGCGCATAGAAACAATAACAGATAGATGAAAAGCACAAACAAACGCTTTGACAAGGATTTCTGGCTTAGGACAGGCACAAATAAAATGTGGCGAGGTTAAACTAGTATTTTTTGTCCTACATTTTCCTTATTGATAAACCTAAATTTTTGTTGAAAAAAATTAATGGCTTAAAAGGAAATCAATTTCCTTCTTCTAAGCAAGTAATTACCTCTTTTTTTCATTTGTGGTCTTTTGTGATTCCACCTCTGGAGCCTTTCTTCCCTGTAGAACTTATATATTTTTACTGGTACACTTATTGCACGTCTTATTATTATTTTCATAGAAGGCAATACCGGATGCTTTCAGTGTCCTGAAGGGGACCTATGGGGTGACGAAAAATGCTTACATGAAGTGTTTTTATGTGATGGAACCAACGATTGTTTAAATGGAGAAGATGAAAGTGAGGCGACATGCAAAGGTGGGTAAAACAATTCGTTCATATTAAGATTAAATGGTAATGAAAAATTATATAATGAGAGGGCCCTTGAAGCCTGAATCGGTCATCTTACTAGAATGCCTGAATTTTAGGATATATGACAAAACAACTTTATTGACCTTTACAGGGCCATGCGTTTCATAAGGGCCAACTGAAAACATCAAGTTACCTAATACAGTAGAGTGTTGAATTAGCTGAATATTCTAGCCATCAAACGCTTTAAATGTTTTTCGTCATTTTAGGCATTATGCATAAACAATTATTTTTACATTGATGGAACCATAAATCCTATAAGGGGTCATTTGAAAACTTTGATCTACCTACGGTTTTTTGTGGAGCTGGGCTACCTTTACAATGAAATATTCCTCTAGCTTTTACAATTTCCTATACAACAGGGAAAGGCTGTGTAAATTGTCACTACTGAGGTTAAAAAGGGAATATCTTCTAAAAGATATGACCCTAAAACTTTGACCAAGTAACATACTATGTTGCATATCTTATTGTGCTCAACAATATGCAATTTAGATTTCTAAAAAAACTTCTAAACTTTTCAAGATAACATATAAATAAAACGAACAGTAACAACTACATGGAATGTTCGATCTTTAAATTTTCAATTCAGGTAGCTCCTGGGGGCTGCAATATTTTTCCCCATCAGTAATTTTATATCAGTGACTCCTTTTGAGATATTTGCTAACAACTACAAATTACATTTATATGTTCAATCTTCAATCAGTTTTTTGTAGATCTTGGTGTGCTTTTCAATATGCTATTTGAATTTGTCTCAATTATTATTTTATAATATTAAAGACTGGGATTAAAAGTAAAGTGCAAAATTTAGAGAAAAAAAAATCAAAAAGAGACAAAGAAGTCGCACATGGGTAGTTGAATCTCATAATTTTTAAAGGTAAATAGAGCTGATCACTTTACCCTAAGTCAGATTTGATACCAGTTTTTGATTAATTGCAAAAATGCCAAATTACCCCCTATGTTCTATTTAAACCATGACCGTCAACGAATCAAAATCCAAACGATAGTACAACTAGTAAAGCAACTTATGTTGATCAATAGTACCACTAGTAAGCAAAGCAACATTCTCTTGATCAATAGTACCACTAGTAAGCAAAGCAACATTATCTTGATCGATTATACCACTAGTAAACAAAGCAAATATTCTCTTGATCGATAGAACCTCTAGTAGAACAAACATTCTCAATCTCTTGATTGATAGTACCACTATAAAAGCAAACATTCTCTTGATCGATAGTACCACTAGTAAGCAAGGCAACATTCTCTTGATCGATTATACCACTAGTAAGCAAAGCAAATATTCTCTTGATCGATAGTACCACTAGTAGAGCAAACATTCTCAATATCTTGATCGATAGTGCCACTAGTAAAGCAAACATTTTCTTGATCAATAGTACCACTAGTAAAGCAAACATTCTCTTGATCGATAGTACCACTAGTAAGCAAAGCAAACATTCTCAATATCTTGATCGATAGTGCCACTAGTAAAGCAAACATTCTCAATCTCTTGATCGATAGTGCCAGTAGTAAGCAATGCATTCTTGATCGATAGTGCTACTAGTAAGCAAAGCATTCTCTTGATCTATAGTGCCACTAGCAAGCAAAGCAAACATTCTCTTGATCAATAGTACCACTAGTAAGCAAAGCAAACATTCTCTTAATCGATAGTACCACTAGTAGAGCAAACATTCTCTTGATCGATAGTACCACAGGTGGAGCAAACAGTCTCAATTTCTTGATCGAGAGTGCCAATAGTAGAGCAAACATTATTCTGATCTGACATATTCTACTTGATAAGTCCTCTTTAAACTGGATATTTTACTTGATATGCCCTCCATACTGGATAATTTACTTGATAAGTCATCTTTATACTGGTTAATTCACTTGATAAGTCTTCTTTATACTGGATATTTTCATTGATAAGTCCTCTTTATATTGCATATTTTTATTGATAAGTCCTCTTTATACTGGATAATTTACTTGATAAGTCTTCTTTATACTACATATTTCATTGATAAATCCTCTTTTTACTGGATAATTTACTTGATAAGTCTTCTTTATACTACATATTTTCAATGATAAGTCCTCTTTATACTGGATATTTTTATTTATAAGTCCCCTTTATACAGGATATTTTACTTGATAAGTCCTTTTTATCGATATTTTCATTGATAAGTCCTCTTTAAACTGGATATATTTTATTTGATATGTCATCTTTACAGGATAATTTACTTGATAAGTCTTCTTTATACTGGATAATTTACTTGATAAGTCCTCTTTATACTGGATAATTTACTTGATAAGTCTTCTTTATACTGGATAATTTACTTGATAAGTCTTCTTTATACTTGATATTTTCATTAATAAGTCCTCTTTATACTGGATAATTTACTTGATAAGTCTTCTGTATACTGGATATTTTAATTGTGTAGTTTTTAATCTCCATTAAAATTCCGTATATAATATTTAGATTTTACTTGATAAGTCCTCTTTATACTGGATAATTTAATTGTTTAGTTCTTAATCTCCAGTAAAATCGGACATACTGTACTTGATAAGTCCTCTTTATACTGGATATTGTAATTGTCTAGTTCAAAATCTCCAGTAATGTCTTTAAACTGGATATTGTAATTGTCTAGCTTTAAATTTCCAGTAATGTCTTTATACTGGATATTGTAATTGTCTAGCTTTAAATCTCCAGTAATGTCTTTATACTGGATATTTTAATTGTTTATTTCTTTATCTTCATGGCCGATTCAATAAAGTCCAGCATATAATCTTGAGATTTTACTTGATTAACTGAAAAGGCAAATATACTGGATTTATTCTAAATTTGTTAAAAATATTGGACAAGTTGAGGGTTCAGTTAATCTGAGTGTAAAGGATGGGCTGCGATAATACACCTATTCAGCCAATCATTGAAGGGAAAACAATAAATTAGGGAAATTTTATTACAAAATGTCTTGTTTTAAAGGTAAACGTCTGTAGTATAAAAGTTTATTTTATTTTTTTTTATGATGCTTGATTGAAACACCAAAAATGATTTTAACATGTGCCTCTGTTTTTGAATGGGCATTTTCTTATATTTAGCCTTCTTGATTTAAATTAAAATTGATGGTAAAAGTAGTTTTTTTATATATCTGTAGAACCTTAAAAAAGAATTGGTAAACTTTGTTTTTAAGTATATTAGCAAACATTCCAACTTTATGAAGGTCTACAGTAAAAATTTTCCTTAAATCAAGATGCAGTTTTCATTCAAAATGGGTCATATTTGACAACGATATTTCATCTTGTGTTTATGCAAAATTATTATAGAGTATTTTTATAACAATTATAGCAATCATTTGGGTACAAAATAAGGTATAAAGTAACTAGCCTAGCATGGAAATACGTTTCATTTTATGCCTTAAGATGGGTCAAAATAGGGCCTTATCGCAACCCATCCTTTTGTTCGTTCAAGTAGTGTACTCCTGGATAGTGTTGTACAACCCACGTAAATAAATAACCGAGTTTGGTTTCAATTGTACTTGTAAATAATAAATAATAAATAAATATTTTTATTTCCTAATCATAGGGCCCATCATTGGGCATATAAATCAGTCTACAAACATATAAGTCATACAAGTACAGAACAATGATTAAGTCAGAGGAGTTTAATTTTTAAAAAGTTTACAGACGCCAACTTGTGGCAATAGCAAAAAAAAGAGTTTCCTTAGGCGCTTTTGAAAATCTGTTTTATGTGTCATTTATCAAAGTATCAATGAAATCGTTAAACTCAAAAAAGTTTTCATTATAACGACACTTGAAAAGATGTGTCATTGAAATCTACTGTTATATTCAATATTAAAATTCAAATAACGCTGTATAATAGAAGACGCTTGGGGCATTAAAGATAAAACACATTAGACGTCAAATCCGGGTAATATCTGGAATACAGGAAAGGTAAGCAAAAACTGTATGATATGCACCACCTCATCCTGTTGCCGCCCTATACGAGCAGTTAATATACTGTAGTTTCATTATTATTCTTGGGGTATCAATTTTCGTGGTCTATGTGGGTGGAATTGGCACACGAAAATTTATACCCCTCGAAAAGAAAATAAATGCAACATTTATCTGTATGGTACAGACTTCAGAACCATGAATATAAGAATCCACGAACTAATCCCATTTTTCCCACGAAAATAAATGAATCCAAAAACAATAGACACAAAGTAGGACAAATGGCTATGATAAAATAAAAATGACTTTTTTTTAGATCGTAGCTGTCCATATGATTCAGGTGAAAATCTCAGATGTGCAGACGGAATTCAGTGTCTACTGTTTGGTATTCAAATATGTGATGGGAAGGTAGACTGCCGAGATGGGTCGGACGAAGGCAAAGAGATGTGTGAAGGTGAGTGACGAAAACACAGAAAAGTTTGAAGGTGAGTGACGAAAACAGGGAGATGTGTGAACTGAGGTGAGTGACTAAAATTCACAGATGTGTGAAGGTAAATGATGAAAGCAAGAAGATGTGTGAACTGAGATGAGAAATTAAAACAGGAAGATGTGTGAAGGTGAATGACGAAAACAGGAAGATGTGTGGACTGAGGTGAGTGACGAAAACAGGAAGATGTGTGAACTGAGGTGAGTGACGAAAACAGGAAGATGTGTGAACTGAGGTGAATGACTTAAATTCACAGATGTGTGAAGGTGAGTGACGGCAAAAGGAAGATTGGTAAACTAAAGTGAGTGACGAAAACAGGAAGATGTGTAAACTGAGATAAGTGACGAAAACAGGAAGATGTGTGAAGATGAGTGACGAAAACAGAACGCTGTGTGAAGGTGAGTGACGAAAACAGGAAGATGTGTGAACTGAGGTGAGTGACTTAAATTCACAGATGTGTGAAGGTGAGTGACGGCAAAAGGAAGATTGGTAAACTAAAGTGAGTGACGAAAACAGGAAGATGTGTAAACTGAGATAAGTGACGAAAACAGGAAGATGTGTGAAGATGAGTGACGAAAACAGAACGCTGTGTGAAGGTGAGTGACGAAAACAGGAAGATGTGTGAACTGAGGCGAGTGACTAGAATTCACAGATATGTGAAGGTGAGTGATGAAAGCAGAAAGTCCGAAAGGGCAGAGACAAAACCAGTAAACACAGAGATAGGACGAAAAAACAGACAATATATTTAACACGGAAACACAAAAACTACTGAAAATCAATTAACAACACGAACTCTAGTCGTAATGAGAGTGAACTCAGGTGCTCCGGAAGAGTAAGCTGTTTCTGTCTGCATTCGTCCATTTGTCTATGAGTGCATGATGGCTTCTGTAATATTTCTTGAGCGATGACAGCAACCGAAGAGCAACTAAAGTGAGTGACAGCAGTTTTTGGTGTCAAACGTTACGCTCTGCCCTGGAAATCGATGTAATTTACGCAAGCTCTGGAGTAACAAATCTGAAGCACAGTATCGAAAACACAGAGATAAGGTAAGGATTGAAAGGACTGAGTTTATGAAATTGAATGACGACGAAAACACAGATGTGTGAAGTTTAATGACGAAAACTCAGATGTGTGAAGTTTAATGATGAAAACTCAGATGTGTGAAGTTTAATGACGAAAACTCAGATGTGCGGAAATGAATGACTATGGATAGACTACATATAGATAGTATCTAAATGGAAAGGATATAAGATATTTATTTTTAAAAACACTCATTTAACAAGTTTTTCAGTTGAATATCGTCACTAATTCCGTCACATTACTCAACATAAAGAACTGTCCATGATACTAAAATATATAACAGACAGATGAGATCAAAATGAAAACACTCATTCCGATAAATAACGAAAAAAAAAATTAAGAGATGATTGACAAAAACTAAATATGTGTAAAAGTATGTGATGACAGACTTTAGCTTTTCAAAAAGTTTGGGGCTTCGTTGTATCGGAGCTTGTACGAAAGAGTTGTTTATATTGACTTATTTTATCCAATAATTCAGGTAAATGCAAGTCAAAGTTTCTTAAACATGCCTTAGTAATTACGAGACTTGGGACAATATAGAGATTCGCAATTGCATTTCTAGGGTGAGACACGAAATTATTTGTTATTTTTGCAACCTTATCAGACAGCCAATCAACGCGTACATGCATGTTAGTGAGTGGTAATTTCAAGATGGTGTGAATATCCATTGAAAATAGCAGATTAGCAACTTGATGCAAAGCAAAACCACAGATGTGTCAAGCTGTGTTGCGACGTCACAGAGATGAGATGATTGATAAAACAAAGATGTGAAAAAGCTATTGACAACAACACGAGGCATGTGCTACCAAGTTACGCACACAGAGACGTGAGTGACGAAATTAAAAATAATTATGTGAAGTTGAGTAAGGATAAAACAGAGATGTGTAAAGATGAACGATGAAAACAAAAAGATGCATGAAGGTACAGTGTATGTGGCGAAAACACATTGATGTGTGATCGACTAAAACAGAGAGATGCGTAAAGGTAAATAAGTGACGAAAACAGGGAGATATGCGATGTTGAGCTGGGAATACAGAGAAAATTGTGAGAGTGAGCGATGAAATCGAAGAGATTTGTAAAAGTGAGTGACAAAATCACAGAAATTTGTAAAGGTAAGTGCCGGAAACAAAGATATACGAAGATAATTGACGAAAATACAGAGATGAATAAAGATGATTGACGAATTCAGAGATATTAGAAGGTGGTTGTAGAAAACAAAGGTGAAGGTGAATATATAAAATGGCGAAATACGGAGAAAATAAAGAGCATAGAAGGCGACGAAAATATAAAGATATTTGTAGATGAGTGACATAAGAACATATTTTGTAAAGTTAAGTGACGAAAACACAGATATAGGACAATGAATGATGACAACATAAAGATTTGTTAAGGAGAGAAAAAACGAAACACTAATCATAGATGTTTGAATTCACAAGACAATGACACACTAATGTGTGACGGTTAATGACGAAAATACAGAGATAAAAGATCTAAAGATGTGGAATAAATACAAGCGATACAACTGATATAAACTTGTAGAAGCCTAAAAATCAACAATGGAAAATACCCAGCAGGTTTAAAGGTGAAAGACGAAAAAAAGAGATGTTTGAAAGTGAGTGGCGAACGAAAAAAAAAGTGAAGGGGAACGACGAAAAGAGACAAACTTATTTAAGAGAGTGAAAATAGAAAATGACTTGTTGTACTAAGGTTATGTTCGAAAAATCCTTACTTTGTCTATTAATTTGTTAAAGACTTTATATAAACAATTTGACAGTCTTATTAAATTACAAACCATGTCTTTTACAGCTCGTCCGTGTGAGCCTAGAAAATCCAAATGTAGTGATAACTACCAATGCCTTTCGAACGTATCTTTTTGTGACGGTAAAACAGACTGTAATGATGGGTCTGACGAGAACCCAGATTTCTGTAAAGGTAAGTTCAAGAGTTCCGTCAAAGTAAGATTGATAAACTCCTGCAAAGATTACCTTATAACAAGCGTGGCCACTAAAAGTATGTCTCGCCTGCCGGTATCATCACTAAAATCAATTACCTCAGCTTTCATTTCTTGATATAAACGCAAAAGGTGTCTGTATACCAAATATCAGACGCCTAGTTATTATACTTTTCAAGCAATGCATTGTCCACACAAGCATTACAAAAAGTTTTCTGACTGAAAAAAGTCCTAAATTCACAAAGTCACTGGAGCGTATAAATTGGGTCAGGGTAACACGGCATGGTAACAGTTGTGTAGACAATAACCTGAACTGACTGTATACCAAATATTAGCTGCCTATAAATTATACTTGTCCAGCAATTCATCGTCCACAAAAGTCTTACAAAAAAGTCTACGGCCTGAAAAAAAAGACATACGTTCACAGAGTCACTGGAGCATGAAAATGGGGTCAAGGTCACACGGCATGGTGACAGTTGCGTAAACCATAACCTGAACTTTCTGTATTCCAAATATCAGATGCCTAGCTATTATGTTTTTCAAGCTATTCATTTGTCCATGTACAAAAAAAGTTCACAACGCCGCTGTCGCCGCCGCCGCCATCGCCGCCGCCGGAATATCTTTGTCTCGCCTTCCGCGACTATTTGTCGCAGGCGAGACAAAACAAGAGTTCTGTTAAAGATGATACAGTTTTATTACAATAAAATCGGTAATGTTAGATCTTCTCAAACTTTGTCAAGTAAAAACAAAATAACCGAACTTGGAGGTTCAATCTCAATGTCAAAGAGAAAAGACAAAACATGGAAGACACACCGGAATAGTTATAGATAACAGTTATAAAATTGTATTAGTGCAATATGTCTATATTTTTTTAGAAATATATTAAATAGAAAATATGACCGTGCTTAGAAACTTGTTTTAAAAACGGTTCAAATATTGCTATTT
Organism: Arcuatula senhousia; assembly: GCA_963971305.1. NCBI lineage: Eukaryota > Metazoa > Mollusca > Bivalvia > Mytilida > Mytilidae > Arcuatula > Arcuatula senhousia. The sequence continues at coordinate 7,745,874 of OZ020317.1, read as the reverse complement.
TCATTAAGCTTAAATCATTCTTATGTAATTTATGTTTTGTAAGCCTATTTCGGGGCTCTTAATGTGATTTAGATAAATTGCATTTATTGAAGGATTTTTTTTCAAAGTTCACAGGCAAGACTCTGTTACATTTTATGTTCATACCTCCTTATTTCACTAAAACAGTACAATGATACGTGTATTCCTTCTGCACAAAAAAAACAAGAAATTTTATGTTTCAATGACTAGATTTAAAGAGCAGTTAGAAAGGTGACAGTTGGTCAGGCTTTGCCCTTACCTGTAAAAGAGCCCTGATTAAGGTCTCGATTAGAGTAGGACCCACATAAACTCAATCAAAGTGTCTCAATTGGCCGGTCCTATCTATTCCTCCCATTTCAAGTGGCAGTGAAACCCCTCCTCAAAGATTGGCCTTCTAAGTTTTACAAACGGATGTGGAGAATATAACATGAGACCATCACACATATCTAACTGTTGCCTTAATTGCGAGTGGAAAAACTTTTTATTTGATGCACCATCTTGTTTTTCTTATAATTTCCATTAATAACATCGTCAACATGATATCCAGTAAATAATAGCTAAGGTAACATTAAAACAAAATAGTTATTTTAGGAATCCACATGACAAACCCCAACGAAATAAATTAATCCCTAAAATATTTGTTTTTAATTGATTTAGATTATGGTTGTAGCGGTGGCTATACAAAATGTGCCGATGGTCTTCAGTGTATCTACACACCAAAAAAATGTGATGGCGCGGTCCACTGTAAAGACAAATCAGATGAACAGGGGTGCGAAGGTAAATGTAGTAGTATAACGGGTCTCAATGGGTTACTTTGAATTCGCAGGTAAAATTAGTAGTTAGTATAATTTTTATGAATTTGCGGGCAAATATAGTAGTATACCGGCTGACTATGTGAATCATTTTGAATTCGCAGGTTAATGTAGTTGTATGCCGGGTTACTATGAATCACTTTGAATTAGCAGGCAAATGTAGTAGTACACTGGGTCACTATATATATATGGATCACTTCGGATGTGCAGGGAAATACAGTTGCATACCGGATTACTTTTGATGCACCAATAAATGTAATTGTTAACCGGGTTACTATGGATCACTTTGGACGCTAGGTAAATTAAGTAGTATATCCGGTCACTTTTATCTTCTTTTTAACTTTTTTGGATGCGGAGGTAAAATTAATGTAGTAGTGTACCAGATCACTTTGGATCACTTTAAATGCGCAGGTAATACCGGATCACTGCAGATCACACAGGTAAATGTAGCTGTATACCAGTTCACTTTTCACTTAATGACTCTTAGTACGTTTCCCTGGAATCCAAGATAAACTCACTGTTTTTGGATGGTGGTAGATGTAAAAATATGGTAAGTAACCAATAATTATGCATGGCACAAAAAACACATTTATATAAATATTGAAATAATATAAAGACTAGAGGCTCCCAGGAGCCTAAATCGCTCACCTGACTTCAATGACTGGTGATATTAAAATAATCTGGGGTATCTCAGGTGTAAAACTCCAATAAAGGATCACCATACAATTTCCACCGTATAATGAAAGCTTTTATATAGCCAAACATTTAAGCAAACATAAGCTTTTCTGAATATCTAATAGGGTTAATCTGCAAGGCAATAACCAAAAACTTGACAATTAGGGGCCATAACTTTTAATGGGGGTCATCTGACAGCTTCAGTATAATGGATATTTTTGTAGAGCTAATTAGACTGAAGATTTAAGCAAGCAAATTTATTTCTTTACCTGTAACAGCTTTTATTCTATAGGCTATAGTATAGGTCAAACACACAGAAAACATGATATTTCACCTTTAAATGAGGGGGGAAGCCTGGCAGTTTCGGTCGAGCCAGAATATTTATTTTCAATATTTTCCGGGTCAGAAAATTTTTTTTCGCCGCTTCGCGGCAAGAATATTTATGTTTTATGTACTATAATATACTATGGGATCTGGGGCCAGGATATTTATTCAATTTTCTTGGGGTGAGGGCAAGAATATTATATTTATTTTCAGCTTTGGCCAAGCCAGAATATTTATTTACAAAAACTGTCAGCCCCCCTCAGAATCAAATGGTCGTCCCCAAAGTTTTTTTTGTAGAGCTGAACAAACTTAACAATATTGTCATTAAAAACGGGAATTATTCCTAAAATTAGAAGATAATGGGACGTGGAATAAGTGTACGCGACTTAAACTACAATCTTAACGATATTTTTTATTGATTTTATGTCTACCAATATCGATATATGTCTTTTCGGATTCACGACATCTTAATGGCCCCATTGCTGCATCTTGGCTTCTTTCTTTATCTTTAGATTATACCTGCATGGATTGGGCAAGAAAATGTGCTGATGGAAAGCAATGCATCTCAAAAAATGATTTCTGTGACCGCAGAATTGATTGTTTAGATGGATCGGACGAATCCAATTGCTACGGATAAGGTAAGAAATCTGAAGTCGAAAACAAAATTCAATCTGATATCAAATGTTCAATTATGTCATAGTATGGTATAATATAAAGATTTCTATTATGATGACCTTCTCGGAAACCTATGAAATTATTTGTCATAATAGATAAGTCTTCAAAGTTATAAATGCTGCTATCTGATTTGTCAATCAGAAAGGTCATTAGAACTGGAGTTAAAACGGGTTGTCTTCAGACCTACCATGGCTTGACATTTGAAAAGCATGTCTTTTCTATCCTTGCAAATTTAAAAAACTTACCTCTTTTATAAAAAAAGCAAAATCACTATGCCCCATAGTGTTTTGTCATTGTTAATGGCAGCCATTTTCGGGGGTCCAAAATTTTTGATAATGACTTGATTGCAGGATTCGGAAATATTATTTAGAGTACGAAGGTTACTTCTTTTTGATGTTAATAAATAAAAGCAAAGATGTTAATAAAACATACTTTTATTGTTCTCCAAAATACGTACCTTTACAGACAGAGTTTACATATTTTATAGTCTTTATTAGCGCTCCAATAGAAATAAAATCAATTTCTAGCTAAAAGACGTCAAAGGACTAGGGTTGATAAGGGCCATTTTTGGCCCAAAATTATTTTTGTTGGAATTCAAGTAAAAAATGTGACAAGACTTAGTTAAATGTCAGTACTTTAATGCTTCTCAGACAATTTGATTTTTTTTTACCATACTGTGACGTCAAAGTGACGTCAAAATTGAACAAATTGCACAAAATTGACAAAATCAGCTGGGTTTTTTTTGCATATTTTTAATAATTTTCGCTCTGGGAAGTGACCGCAACACCCATGTACCACAAAGTCCTTTTGGTAACAAATTAAGATGGTCCTGAAAATTATTTTCCCAAAGTATCTATTTGGTACATGGCTGTACACACTACTATTGAAAACAAAATAAGCATGAAAATAATGTAAAATCCGCTAATTTTGACCAAATTTTGAAAATCTTCCAAGTTTTAATGCCATTTTCTATATATAGATTAAATGGATTGAAATAATTTTCATTGTTTATTATGTCCCTAACCCTTGCCTAAGAAAATAACACAGTGAATGTGGAATACATGTACTAGAACGTTTAATGTTTAGCCATATTTTGAGACTTTTATAGTATTCATCCGATGTTTAAAAACTTTTACTGTTAACACGAAGAAACACATTTCTCATGTTGTACTTTGTAGAGATTGAGTTATGACTATATATGTACTTATATTTATGAAAATAAATTCTTCAAAGAGCGACACAGACTTTTTTTCGTGTTAAAAGTAAGGTTTTTGTTCAACTCGATGTAATTTCTACACAGAAATAAAGGTAATAACAAAACTACCGAACCTGAATGACCAATCTCATAGTCCAGAGAAAATGACAAAAACGAATCAGTCATACCGGAGAATTGGTGGATTGTCTACCAATATCGATATATGTCTTTTCGGATTCACGACATCTTAATGGCCCCATTGCTGCATCTTGGCTTCTTTCTTTATCTTTAGATTATACCTGCATGGATTGGGCAAGAAAATGTGCTGATGGAAAGCAATGCATCTCAAAAAATGATTTCTGTGACCGCAGAATTGATTGTTTAGATGGATCGGACGAATCCAATTGCTACGGATAAGGTAAGAAATCTGAAGTCGAAAACAAAATTCAATCTGATATCAAATGTTCAATTATGTCATAGTATGGTATAATATAAAGATTTCTATTATGATGACCTTCTCGGAAACCTATGAAATTATTTGTCATAATAGATAAGTCTTCAAAGTTATAAATGCTGCTATCTGATTTGTCAATCAGAAAGGTCATTAGAACTGGAGTTAAAACGGGTTGTCTTCAGACCTACCATGGCTTGACATTTGAAAAGCATGTCTTTTCTATCCTTGCAAATTTAAAAAACTTACCTCTTTTATAAAAAAGCAAAATCACTATGCCCCATAGTGTTTTGTCATTGTTAATGGCAGCCATTTTCGGGGGTCCAAAATTTTTGATAATGACTTGATTGCAGGATTCGGAAATATTATTTAGAGTACGAAGGTTACTTCTTTTTGATGTTAATAAATAAAAGCAAAGATGTTAATAAAACATACTTTTATTGTTCTCCAAAATACGTACCTTTACAGACAGAGTTTACATATTTTATAGTCTTTATTAGCGCTCCAATAGAAATAAAATCAATTTCTAGCTAAAAGACGTCAAAGGACTAGGGTTGATAAGGGCCATTTTTGGCCCAAAATTATTTTTGTTGGAATTCAAGTAAAAAATGTGACAAGACTTAGTTAAATGTCAGTACTTTAATGCTTCTCAGACAATTTGATTTTTTTTACCATACTGTGACGTCAAAGTGACGTCAAAATTGAACAAATTGCACAAAATTGACAAAATCAGCTGGGTTTTTTTTGCATATTTTTAATAATTTTCGCTCTGGGAAGTGACCGCAACACCCATGTACCACAAAGTCCTTTTGGTAACAAATTAAGATGGTCCTGAAAATTATTTTCCCAAAGTATCTATTTGGTACATGGCTGTACACACTACTATTGAAAACAAAATAAGCATGAAAATAATGTAAAATCCGCTAATTTTGACCAAATTTTGAAAATCTTCCAAGTTTTAATGCCATTTTCTATATATAGATTAAATGGATTGAAATAATTTTCATTGTTTGTTATGTCCCTAACCCTTGCCTAAGAAAATAACACAGTGAATGTGGAATACATGTACTAGAACGTTTAATGTTTAGCCATATTTTGAGACTTTTATAGTATTCATCCGATGTTTAAAAACTTTTACTGTTAACACGAAGAAACACATTTCTCATGTTGCACTTTGTAGAGATTGAGTTATGACTATATATGTACTTATATTTATGAAAATAAATTCTTCAAAGAGCGACACAGACTTTTTTTTCGTGTTAAAAGTAAGGTTTTTGTTCAACTCGATGTAATTTCTACACAGAAATAAAGGTAATAACAAAACTACCGAACCTGAATGACCAATCTCATAGTCCAGAGAAAATGACAAAAACGAATCAGTCATACCGGAGAATTGGTGGATCGCAATGGTCCTGACTTGGTACAGGCATCCCAAACGAAACGATTGGCCAAACCAGGCCACACAGCGCCAAACCCCCCTCCTCCATTGCGATCTTAGGATCCGGTAATGACCATAGAACAAAACATAGTTGTGAGACACAATATGGATATTGAGGTGATTATCTCAGTACAGCAGACCAGTCAAACACTAATTAAAACAATTAACTACTATATCTTTTAACTCAATTTTGAACTTTTCTACTAGTGGCTGATAACGAAGAAAGAATTTTTTTAGTGATCGTATAATACGTATCCTCTTGTAGCCTTGCTCCAAAAGTCGGTCATGAAGAAATCGGTGTCTGATCAAAAAATCTGTGAAATGTGTGCAAGCTCTGGCATATCGAATAAGTTGTGAAATATAAACACCGTATGCAGGGGAAGTAGGTATATTGCTCTGTAGATTAGGAAAATTAATAATTTGAAAATTAGAATCGTCTCGTTTATCGTACATTTTTGTACTGAGATGACCACCTGGGTCAAATTCGAGGTGCAAATCCAAGAAAGACGTTAAGAAAGACGTAAAATTGAAATTTACCATTCTATTTCAAATAAGTCTCAACGACTTTAATATTATTGCATCTGCTTTAATGATAGCTATAATTAATCTATATGCATTTTGAAATTAATGAAAGATCTATTCACTGCTCATAGGTATACTCTAAAACTATACTTTTATATGAAACAGGTTTTAATATTGTGTTGATTTATTTTTTGCAGCAACTACTTATGAGTCACAGCCACTTTAAATATAGCATCTTGGTATATAGTTTAAGCATGTGGTCCCATAACGTGTGGTTCGATATCAGTTCTGTTGTTCACCAACTTCTTCTTCATTTTGACTAAAGTAGATTCTTTTGAATAAATTTGAGATTGTAAACATTTAAAAGCATTCGTTTTACCGTTTATAGTCTTAGCAAAATGTATTCAGAAATACAATACATTAAATGAATCCATTAGCCTATATAATAATCATTTCTTTTTATTCACAGGTTTTGGCAGATGAAAAACTGGTTCAGCGTAGACTTGAAATAAAAATATATCAATAGCATGTGTGTTCCTAACACAAGTAGCTTTTACTAAAAGTCCTCTCTGACATACAGTTTTACAAGACCTGGATTTCAAGTTCCTTAATAGCAGCCATTGTACCCTGATTTACATGACAACTTGTACATACTCTCTTTTCCTTTGAATGAAAGGGTGGAAACAAGTTCCTTTCTCACAAATCATGTTTTTTATATTTCTTTAACCATACAAACTGAATAACATAACGTTTTATTCAATTTTCTTTCTATTTTTCTTGTTAAAACTGTAAACCTGTAAACATTTTACGCCATTGCTCCTTATGTAATGATATCATAACTTTATATCATTAGATAACGAAAGCTAGCAACGCATACTTGGTATTTTTTCATTGTGAAGGTTTAAGAAATGTTCGTTGGTACAACTGTCTTATACTATAATGGAACAAGACATTTTTTGGACAAAGTTCCCGACAGTTGAAAAGTGAAAACTGGAAGTAAAATATCGGATCTAATAAAAATTATTTGAAACTACCGACCTTCTTATTTTTGTCGAGGCTCCCACGAAGCGAGAAAAAACGAATTAGCTATTGGATTGATTGCATTTATTAGGGCAAAAAAAAACTTAAATGTGACGATGACAGTATGAACATTATGGTTGTAAAAGCAAACAAACATCCAGGTGACCTTGTTTTTAGCGTCTACAACGCAATCGAGTTGATAATGGATTTTTTTACATCGGAAGAAATAAATTGATTATTTTTGCGAGGTTTGCCGAGCGAATTAGTAATTAAATGTACTTCCTGATATGTTAGAAATTCCATAATCATCGGGAATTTAGTTGTACAAGGTTTTTCTCCAATGGTATTGTTAAAACATTGCAAGAGGTTGATCATCAATTACACGAGCAATTACGCTTGGAACAAAATTTTCTCAAGAAGAGAGAAATAATTTTCCACAACTAGAGAGGTTGATAAATCAGATGAAAAATAGAGAAAGAATCTGTACCATTGAAGCAATCGTATATCATAAGCCCGTTTAAGGTAACACAACACAAAAATTGTTTAAGTACGGTCATCAAAATTGAAACTTACACAACTTTATTATTTCACCATTTTTTAAATGAGCCATTATTGAAGAGAAGAAATGTAACCGTTTATGATGATACTTAAATTAGCTAATAATTATCTAACAAAAAGAATAACTGTTAAAAAAATAAACATTTCAATATATCAGACTCAAATGAAATTAGCTCTACCAGCATAACAAATATTCCCTTAACATTATTACAATCTGTACACTACTGCATGACCCTTAAAACTGTATGTCAGAATTTCCTATCACATTAATTCCGTACTCCAGTTAAGCAATATTTTGTGTATATGGCTATATTACATAAGCTATGAGTGACCATATTTAATATGCCATAAAATATATTCTAAAGCTTTAATCTTTAACCTGAAACAAGGTTTGTTGACAATAGACATTGAAACAACACCCCCCCCCCAAAAAAAAAAAAACAAAAACAGCTACTTTTGGATACTCATGTGGGAGTAAATTTCGATCAAACTTTTTTTCATGAGAAATGAAAGTGGAAAAAAACAAAATATTAATTTCCTACTTTTAGACTCATTTATTAGATCCAATGGCACCTTTCAATCATCGGGGCATCATATAGACCTTTTACTAAGGCCATTCGTTTACTGTAAAGGGCAAGACCCATCCTGTAATGACCTCTTGTTTCATACAGTTCCTAACCAAATTTTCCTGTCAAACGGGATGGCGTGCACCCTGACGCCGATTCTAAAGCTGTCTTTGAACTGCAAAGGTCTTTTTTAAACAGCAAGTAGCAAGCAAGCTTTATGTCATATATACATCCTACACACCAGAATCATAGTATAAATGATCATCTTCACAAAGCTGTACATTTTAAAATGATAATTGTTCATTACAATCATAATTTTTAATCCATAATTACCATAACAAACTACCCTTATATATAAATAAAGGATCTGTTATATTTTGTAAAGGCATTTTCTATCGAAATGTGTAAAACAACAACACATATATATTCTGGTGATCGTTCAAATTTGACTTACAAGTACTCAGAATCAATGGTACCAACGGTACTTTAATGTAGTAATGAGACTCAAAAAGGTCATTAACTGGACTGATGCAGTTAATATAACTGCCCTAAATTATTTGTTTGATAATATTCACATGCGTTTTGGTAAACAAATTTATCTCCAAATCATTAATATTCTTACGAGAACTAAGTGTGTGCCACTTATAGCTGACCTTTTTCTATACTGTAATGAATCACAATATATGGCTAAATTACAAAAAGACCCCAACAAACAGGTCCTAATCGAAACTTTTAATAATACTTTTAATTTAGATATTTAGACGACATTCTGGCACTCAAAAATCCTTCATTTTCTGATTTTATTACAGATATCCATCCTTCCGAATTTACCTTGAACAAATCTAACTTCACCGGTGATAGATGTCAATTTTGGGATTTTAAAAAATAGCTTTAGGTGTTATTGACGGACAATTACAAACCAAAGTATACGATAAACTTGACGACTTTACCTTCCCTATAATAAATTTCCCCTTTCTTGATGTTCCACTAGCGCCGTCATACGGAGTTAGTAAGATATGCTCGGATCTGCAGTGGTGTTTCAGATTCTAATAATTGATTTGTTTTATTACTGAAAAATTATTAAAAAAGGTTATTGAAACAACAAGTTAGTAAAATATTTTCTCAATTCTTCCTCAATCATCGATCTCTTATTGAAAAAAAAATAGTTTTACCCGTCGATTTCTGATCCTGAAAGGAATATCACATCCTATATATATGATAATGTTTTATACAGCTCACAAGTTTAAAAAAAACAATCCATAGGAAATGAAAAAATGGCTTTAAAATTCATTATGCAAAGGATATGAATTGAGTATTTTGGTTAAATCTTTGGATTTAGTTTTTTTTTTTATATTGATAACTCAGTTGATACTTACTTTAAAACTTCCATAAGCTTTTATAATAATTGTCATTTTTAGGCATTAGAGCGATCAAGCATGTCGATTTTGTGTGATGACACTCCACCAAATCATTATTGTCTGAATTGTTGTGTCGGATTCAAAATCGATATGTTTTATTTTTTTACATCAGTTTCAGCTAGCTGTCAGTAATACAAATGACAACATAGTTTCAGACAAAAACATTTTACTACGCCTTTCGCGCGTTTCGTCTATTCAAGACTCATCAGAGTTGCTATACCAAAAATATTGAAAATGCCAAACACTTTATGATTATGATTAGCATAGAACAGTAAAACCAAAAATACCAAACCGGGGAACCAAATTATTGCTAAGCTGATCAACCTATGTCTAGGGTAGGAAGACCTTAGGGTTGAGACAATTTTGAACAGCGAGTGTTCTATAGAGACTTCCTGTGCCGTCCCTTCGTTTGTTCTTGTAGTCTTTTGTCAAAGGTTCTCTCTAGTGGAATTGAATTTGATCGATTTGATTTAAATGTGTGCTTAGTTTTTATGCTTTGTCTAGGAATATCTATAAAGGGAAGGTTGGGCTTAAGAAACTAGTTTTACCTCGCCACATTTTATATGTACCTTTCCTAAGCCAGGAATCTTTGACAAATGTTTGTACTTGTCTTATTGATGTTGTTTGTTCCTTGTTTAAGAGGGGTTCTATCTGTCACAATTTCAGGACTGTATTTGAATTAAACGCATTTCATTTAGACCATGGGCCAATTGCAGAACCGTGAGCAGCGCCTACTAGCCTCTTTAAAGGCTACTGGCGGTTGTTTATTGTGGTTTTTCTAAATTGCCGCTTGTTATTCCACATCTCATTATTTTCTATTCAAGAAAAGTATACAATTATTCGGATTCCAGTAGAGCTTTAAAATATGGTGTTATAATCATGTGTTCAATGATCTGGTACAATACAAAGTCCACAGATTGAAATTTAGATAATGAAACCATTAACACTATGTCCTTTCAATTTTAACAATCTTTTAGCTTATCAGATGCTAATTTTTCAGACAGTTATTCTAAATTTGCCCTGAATTGTAATATAAACGGCTAACTTGTTGGACTACAAACCCCTAAAATTATATCCGTGACCTGCAGTACATAAATTAGTTTTTACCTCGAAGGCTGTAGGATGCTGAATTTTGCATTTAATGTAAGTATTGATTTTTTATAACAATTTTTAATACATGTCATTTATTTATTTCATAAGTTTCAGGAAATTTGTTGTAATATTGATTTGAAATATTCACGTGATTCGGGTTTCATTCATCATGCTGCACATGGTCAATATTCTTTTAGTATACATTTTTAACTGTTTAAGCCCCGTTTACATGATCAAAGTTTTCCATCAAAAACTTTTTCCAAGTTTTCTTTGTCAAAGTTTATAATAAAATCATTAATTAAATACATCAGAGAAGCGTAGTCCGAATATAACAATTTTAAAAGAATTGAGCGGCTTGGAGCACAGAAGGTTAGATCAGTCCGTATATCATAATTTAAAATTTTATGGCGACTTTGAGCACAGTAGGTTAGAGCAGTTCCTTTGTCACACTTTAAAAAATCATTTATATTGCGGCTTTGAGCACAATAGGTAGTCCATATGTCACATTTTAGAAATTTCAAAACGGCTTTGAGCACAGTCGCTTGTCAATATAACATCAAATTAGGTTAACGGTAGTGCGCTAAAATTTCTGCTTAAAAAAAAATACGAAACGATAATGAGATGTGGAATAATGTGACCTGTGGTCGCTTGTCCTAGTATTTTTATCTTCTAACCTTTTAAAAAAACTCTCGGAATTCCGATTTTAATTCTTTTGTTTTCATTTTTGCAACAGAAGGTGATGCAAACAATGTTGAGCTAAGGAAACCATCAATGGTAATTTACCCTCCTCGATAAAAAAATAACTGGTTTGGAGCGAAGTCCTAGATTTTAACGTGTGTTTGAGTAATTAAATACTTTGACACACAGATTTTATAATGTTTTAAACAGTTGGCGATTTTAAGAGGCCATAGGAACCTGACATCAGGTTGGTGTTCAGCCTACAGAGCGACCAACTGTGTACCCTTGGTTACTAAATAGTATGGTCCTCGTCCGCGGGGATGTTCAGGTCTTTAAAACAAATAGCCTGAACACAGACCATAATGGGCCAACGTGTGAGAGTGCCACGCTTAATGCACATAAAAAGATCAAATTTTGAACCGAAATCTCCTCCCTTTTCCTGTGGTCTTAAAAATTTACAGTTCGTTTGTTTCCACCTCATCCCCATATTTTCCATCCATAATTCTATGTTCATTTTATCATCCTATTTATGTTCATTGCTTTTATATAACACAAATTGTAATGCAAGCCAATGGCGTACAACAACAACAACTCACTCACTCACTCACTCACTCAATCATTCACTCTAAGTTCTCAAAAGTTTTTTTCTTAATTATCGATCTGTAATCCAGTGATGTTTATTTTTTAAGGTGTTGCTGACGGCCACCTTGCATTTGCTAGGAACTGCGCATGCAAGAGGTTAGTTCGAAACTTTTGCGTAATAAAACAATACAAAATCAGAGTTTAAGCAATCTTAAAGCGCTAAAGATAGAGAAGTTGGATATTGTTATAATTCTCGATGTCTTCTCTTATACTCTTTGTTAGAAGAAGCAAAGGGTACCAATGGGGCATTCAAATGTCAAAAGTCCAAAACGGCATCAACACCTACAAACAGACACATAAATAATTACAAAAAACAACTGAATACGTATATATCACCAACGCGAACAGACGAACACAAGAAGGAACGAGAGTGAACGCTAGTGCTCGGGAATGATTGGCAGTTCCTGCTTGCTATAGCACATCCGTCGTGTTCCAAATGGTCAATTCAACGTGCGATCACTTTATCAAACGGCACCCAGAAGCGATTACGTGCATGTCTTGGACATTTTTGTGTAAGGAGGTAATAAACTCTGATTTTTGGCAAATCGCCAACTGGCGAGCAGCGACCACTGATTACCTAGAAGTCTTTTAGATGTTAAATTTAGTGACCGACCATTTTGCTGTAAGGGGGAATGGCTTTACTTTTTATTCAAGTAGTTTATTTTTCTCGCGCAGAACGTGAAGAAAATATTTATTAGATTATTTTATGTACCAATAATGTTGTTTTTATTTGGTACCTCTCCTTTTAAACTATTTTATCAAATTAAATCTCACATTCAAAATATTTATATATTAAGTAAAGAACCACTGCTTTAAGCTTTCAAGCTAAATATTTTGTTCTGCGTACACTTGTTCCACGGTTAATAATTATCTATCATATTTATTGAAGGCGATATACCATGTCTACGGTGTCCCGCAGGGGACTTACCTGGTGACGAGAAATGTATTGGTGTCGAGTTTTTATGTGACGGGAACAACGACTGATGAGGATGAGGCGATGTGCCGAGGTGTGTTATTCAATCATCAAATAAAAGAATATATTAGTATATTAGTATTAAATAAAAGTAATAACAAAACTACCGCTGATCTATAATGTCATGATGAAAAGATAAAACAAGGTAAAGACACATTGGAGAAATTGATGATCGCAATGGTTCTGACTGAAAGACAAAATCACGATCAGTTTCGAGCTCATATGATTTAGTGTCTTGTCTTCATCATCAAATATAAACATTTGAGAACTAAATGTAAAATCATATTTCGTTGTTATAGTGCTTTGCAAAATATACATTTTTAGAATATAGACACTTATAAAATAGATATATTATGAACGATGTAAATAGAAATGAGACCGAATAAGCAAGACCGATAACATTTCCAGCCCCCCCAAACTGACTGGCCGTACTCACGGTCACACAGGAATGGAACCAGGTGATCCGACCGGGCGGAAGAGCAGGCAGAAATTACTTTATGTACTATCCCAGATGTTTAAGTACTTTACATTAGATCCATAGCTGAAGGTGTGGATAGGGTGTACAGAATTGCAGAATTTAGGACACCCCCATCCACACCCCATAGCTTGTCAAACGACCTTAATAATACAATGATAACTTTACATTTCAGAGTTTGAGTGTCGTAGCATACTTCAGACAAAATGTGCGGATAGACTTCAGTGTATCTTCGATTATAAACTGTGTGACTTGAATGTTGACTGTCGCGACGGATCCGATGAAAATAGAGAGATGTGGGAAGGTTAGTATAAAAAGGGGAATGGAAGGGTGTGTTTTCAATTTTATTTTTTATTTTTAGAGGTTTCATATTTTTTTCTTTTCTTTAAGCTTATTTGCTACTTTTCTCACAATTGTTCATAACTTTAGGGTCATAGCTCTCTATTCTGCATTTTTAGTGGATATGTTTCTCAATCTGTTAAGTTTTAGACCATTATTCTCTATCCTTCCTCATCAAAAATAGTGGCACAGATGTATTTGTAAAGTTTGATTACGAAGGAAATATTCGAAGGCAAATTACGAAAACATGATAAAACGTTGAAAACATATTACACTAATGTTTAAAAGTGAGTGATAAAAACACGCTGATGTTAGTACATGTGGTACGACAACAAAGAATTTCATTTCGGCAAGGAATTACCGTGGTGCTTAAAGAGAATCACAAAGATCTTGAAGGTAAGTGACGAACATACTAAGGTAAGTGACAAACATACTTAGGTTAGTGACGAACATACTAAGGTTAGTGACGAACATTCTTTGGTTAGTGACGGACATACTAAGGTTAGTGACGAACAAACTAAGGTTATTGAATAACATACTAAGGTTAGTGACGAACATACTTAGGTTTTTGACGAACATATTATGGTTAGTGACGAACATACTAAGATAAGTGACGAACATACTTAGGTTAGTGACGAACATACTAAGGTTAGTGACGAACATACTGAGGTTAGTGACGAACATACCTATGTTAGAGGCGAACATACTTAGGTTAGTGACGAACATATTAAGTTTTTTAAGGCATTAGATGAAAATGGAGATACGTAAAGGTGTATGAGGAAATAGATATGTGTTAAACGACAAAAGCAAAGAATGATGTGCTAAGGGGAGTGACAAAAAACAAAGATACAAGAAGATAATTGACAGAAACGAAGATATTTGAAGGTAAGTTACGAAATTAAAAGGTGTGTGTAGATGAATGTAGATGTTGGTTTATCATAGGGTTTTTTTTTCGTCTCCTTTTCTTCCGGATTTGACACACTAAATTGACAAATGGCAACGTAACTTACTATTCCTGAGCCCCTGAGCTACGACTTAAGTTTGCGTAGTTCATTTCTGTTCAGTTTCGTGCAGTTCTCCTTTGTGCTTATTGGTTTGTCTTTGACACTAGCATGTTCTATTTGTTCCAATTGGCTTTTGATATAATTTAAGTTAAGAGACGAGAACATTAAGAATAGGGACGACTAATAATGACAAAAATACTGAGGTTTATGAAGCCACTTAAGTGACGAAAATACAGGAAGTATTAGATAAAGGTAAGAACAAAACTTAATTTAAGATTACAAGAAAAAAACAAGGCAAAGATACACAGAATAAATTCAAAATCGCAATGGTCCTGACTTGATACCAACCATTCTAAAACCTTATCCGCTGATGTTTTTTTCCACAGCTCGTCCATGTTTTATTGGGTCCAAATGTAGCGATAATTACCAATGCATTGAGGATTATAAGTTTTGTGACGGCAAAACAGACTGTAGAGATGGGTCAGACGAGAATCCGGAGTTCTGTAAAGGTAAGTTTAAGAGTTTCGTTATGGTATGATAAATCAAACTAGAGTTCTGCAAATGTAGTTCCGTTAAGAATAAAATGTGAAAATGTCTTATATGCTAAATGATAAATAAACCCAAATTGAATATAAAAACCAAGCAATTATTTATGCAACTGGCACCAGCGCATTAACACATTTAAAAAGGCAAAAACGATTCTGAAAATTGATGGATGTTTCATGTTTGGTTTAAAAAAAGTAATGTTTAAGAAATTTAATACCGAAAAACCAGAATTTCTAAATAATTTCAGCGATTACAGCTAAGGACCCCAAACATACTTATACTTATTTTGGCCATTATTCTTTATTCTGAGTTGAGGTGAGTGACGAAAACAGGAAGATGTGTGCCCTGATGTTCTGATCTTAGACTAGAGTGTTATCTTAACAGTATCTTACCCCCTTACTCCACCACATGAAAAAAATGTAAAAGAGGCGACATCCAACTATCGGACTTCAGAGCCTACCAATTCGTATACCTTTACGACCCCCTTATTGCAGTTGTACTAAGGGAAGTACAACCGCAGCTGGATCGCACTAATTTTTTTTACGAAGGAATGCGATCTGGTCTTCCCTCGCCTGGGCTGATACCAACAGACCAGGATCGGGTTTTTTTAATGGCAAACCCGCCGAGCCATGTTGGAACCGGGTAGCTACTCCGGTTCCCGATGAGGCCCAAGGTATCCATTTAGATAAAACCCTTCCATCCGATAGAGGATGATTTCACCTCTTAACTGTATAAGATCCCGTTTGGTATATATGGGTGATACTCTATTGTAAATGAAAATAAGGGTGAACACCAAGACTTTGCACTTCGAAAAAAAGTAGCTTGCATGCTTTAAGTTGTTTTATTTATAAACTGGTCTTTTCGATATGGAATTGTTTTGCGTTTCTCCAAGATAAACAAGCAGATCATGTTATAAAAGGTTGTGTTTTATAATTTTCGGAAAAAAATCAAAGGGGAACAAATGTATCTCGTAGCTTCTCAACCGGATAGAGGAGGAGAACAATGGGCTGAAGGGTACTCAAACCTGGGGTACCCTGCTCGTGGTCTACGAATATAGTGCTTTAATAAATCACAAATATTTGATTAGAATCGTGGTAAAGAAGGCTTTTAGTAGCGTTTTTACAGCTTGGAGGTTACGTCTCTCTTATAGTTTCTTAAAAGATTTTCGTGTTTATAGTTTGAATTGAAATTGGCCATGTGCGGACGTCGAAAGAATCACATTTGTAACACGTCAGGATTCCTCCGGCAAACATGGTGACGTCATGAAACAAAAAATCCAGCGTCTGTTGATGTAGGGGACCTATTTAATGCATCCGGTATGCACATATAAGAAAGTAGTTCTAGTTAAGAACAGAATAGCTCCAACATAGTCCCCAAAATCACTTTGTACAACTACCGTAGAGCCTTAAACATTGTGTTACTTTAGATCTCAAAGATATATACAATCAGCGAAACTAATCAGTCTTGAAAAAGTCAACAAATGTCTATTTTAAAAAGAGTTTAAAATATTTTCCCAAAATCGGGACCGGAGTCAACCAATTCAAAACTATTATTTTCGGTAACCAGATCTCTTAATTCAGCCACTTGATCCATCAAATTTACAAATATGCGATCAATGTGTTTTGGTAAGCGTCTATCTCCTGTATGGGACATTCTTACCTGTGTGGCGAATGGATTAACACTGTAGAACAGATTGTTTCATTCTCCTGTCTTTTATCCCCTGAAAATGAGAAAATTAAAATTTTCAGACTTGATATAGATCTTCATGATCTTTATTCGTAATTTTAAGGAACCAACATCAAAAACATGCAATCATTTAAATGGCAATTTCATGAGAAACCTGTTTATTTATCAGGAGACAATATTATGAGAAACCTGTTTATTTATCAGGAGACAATATCATGAGAAACCTGTTTATTTACAAGGAGACAATATGATGAAAAACCTGTTTATTTACAAGGAGACAATATCATGAGAAACCTGTTTATTTCATGTATTTATCAGGAGACAATATGATGAAAAACCTGTTATTTACAAGGAGACAATATCATGAGAAACCTGTTTATTTATTAGGAGACAATATGGTGAAAAACCTGTTTATTTACAAGGAGATATTGTGAGTTAGCAAATGTTTTTTATTATACGTAGGGCAAAACATTATGTCTGAAATCGGGTATAATCCATAATTTTAGAGATACCAGACTTTCTAATGGAGTTTCTTAAATTTTGTCATAAGAAGTTTCTAAGTGCATACATGTATGAATGAAATAAAAAGAATGGGTCACCGTTCTTAATTGTTGAAGAAAATTGTCAAAAACAGTTCAAATTTGGCTATTTTTATATAGATTTTATAGGGGAAAATCTTTATTATTATTATTATTTTTGATTTAACAGGATAGCTTTTTTTGTATTATTTTGTCAAAACATCAATTTTGGTTAGTTCTTTGAAATTAAGGTATAAAATCATTGAGTCACCGTTCAATTTCTAAAAATACATTGGAAAAAACTGAATTTTTGCAATATAAAAAAATACTAAAAAAGTCAGGTACATTTGGATAAAATTAAGTAACCTAGATAGCTTAAAGAAAAGCGTTTGTTTATAAAAACAAGAGATACAGGTTCAAATCCTGTTCTGGGTGGTCAAATTTTGGATGACTGAACATGTCACAGCCCATTAAACCAAGATTGCACGATAGAATCAATATCAAAATAACTCATCTTTATTATCTCTTTCTAATCTCAGAAATAAACTTTTTGATATGATAGCTTAAATAAAAATGTGTGTTTATTATTGGACCATTTAAATGTAGGGGCGAATGATCTACACTTGAAAAATGATTCGTTTCGTTTTATTATTGTAATGTTTTCATTACAAATACTCGACCATTATTAAAATGTCAAAATATTTCTTAAATTGTACTCAACCAGTCTGAATGTGTACTCCCCCACGGTCTAACTTGTTCTCGACCTTTTCGTAACCTATACTCAATCTGGAAATAAGTCTTATTTTTAAGACTTTTAAGAGTTCTTGACATAACTGGACACAGATTTTCGACTTCTTGACAAAACTCGACCAAGATTTTAGACTTTTCGATAAATAATCATAAAAGTCTAGTAAATAAAATGAAAGAAAAGGAGTAAATAAATGTATTTACACTGCTGCAGCATCTTGATTAATTTAATTTCTATTGTTTCCACAAATAAAAAAATATTATAATTATTTCAAACATTATTCATGATTATTTGTTAATTGTAATATTTTTTTTTCAATATAAACAATAAGTTAATTTTACCAGAAAATAGATATTGAGGATAAATACTAATAAGCTGCATGAGGACTAAATATTTTGCAGGAAACTGCTATACAATGTTACTATTATATATGTCTTCCAGAAATAAGATATTTTAACCAAGGCTATGCATGTGGCTTGAATGACAACATTGTAATTTAAGTTTATCAAACCCATTAATGAAAAAGGTTTTGGCACATTAACCCTATACCAGGGTAAGTGATACATAAAGGGAATTATTTGAAATTAAGGAAATTATATTTTTAGGGCGTTCAAATTTTAAAGAATCCTTTTTTTACTGAAACCTACTGTTTATAATATATACATGTATCCTGCAGATTCCACTTAAGTTGCATTGATTAATTTGTTTCAAGAGAGTAAAAGAAATTTTAACCTTACTTTAATCTTTCTTTTTACTGAAGTAAAATATTGCAGTCAGACAGTTACAGTTATTCTTTCTAGTTTCTTGTTCGCATGTAATTTTAATCTGCAAAATTTAAAATTAATGTTAGAGTCGAAGAACCGACCAACTTTATAGTTATTTTATGTTGTTGCTGCCCTTGTCATTTAGTATATCAATTTTATAAGTGGATACACTATACGCATCACCGTGTCTTAGTCAATTCACTTAATAGCTATAAAAGCTCCTCTAACACCCCATGATGGGTATTGTCAAAATAGCAATAAACATCTGGAAACATCTAAATTTCACAGGTATTATCACTTAACACCTGAGTAACATAAGTACATGTATCAATTAGGAAACACAGGTTATTCAAAGCTAAAAAAATAAAATTTAAGGATAGTTTGAATAATAATATAGAAATAATAATTTTATAATGAACACAGAACCATGTATACCTCTAGTTTAAATGACTTTTAATATGTTTCTTTTCCCTGTAATTTAACAACCCTCAATTTAAAGAAACAACAACAAAGATTTGATTTCATATTTTGACTGCAAAAGTTGATAAAGAATGACTCAAGCTTTGAGATATATGCAAATTCACTTTCTTTTTTGTCAACTTCTACGTCCTTTTTCATTATGAGACACCAGCTAAATTTAGCTGTAATTTAATGATATCACAGAAAACTGAATGACATTCCAACACCAGGAATTAAAATATGTAGCCAAAAGTAAACACTGGTCAACACTATGAGGTGGATACTTACAAGCTCTATAGGTAAGTGCATGTATCAACTAGCCTGCATTTGTATTATAACATGTATACATGTATTTGTTACATCTGCAGTACAAATATTTTTAGAGCCAAATTTCAGACTTGAAAATGCATTCTACATTGGAAAAAATAATTTACACTTCTTTATTGTCATGATTCACGGGGCGGGCGGATCTAGGACTATAGTTTATATGGGGGAATAAAGATTGTTTTCCACCTTAATTGCCATGCAAGAAATCCGTGCGCATGTTTTTTTAACTGTTTTTTTTTATGCAAATAGCTTAACAGACAGTTTTGTCAGTAAGGGCTGAAGTACGCCTGGTATGCCTTTCCTTGGATCTGCGCCTGTGATTAAATCATGTACTTATATTCAATACACAATTATGTATGGACAAAACACATGTGCTAACATGGCTAAGTGATTCATGTCAATGAATGATATCCAATATTTTGATTTCATAAAAGGAAATTAATTCTTTATCATGTTTATTGTGGCCCATTTCTTGAAAATATTTTATCCCTCCTTTGCAATACTTGAGGAGTCTATTTGGGAACATGCAGTATCTTCAGTTTTACATGGATATAAATTTGATTGAAACTGTTCATTATTATTTAACATTACTTTTCCCTTTTTATATATGATTCAAAAAGAAAAATAAAAGGAAACTTATCACAATATCAAGACACACTTAATTCAAAATTAAGTTACTTTTGTCTCATAAATGGGATGTATATATTTTAGTTAATATCTTAAAATGCCAGTCAATGCTTTCTGGACCTTGTTTTTATCTAGGTAAAAAAAGATCGGGTACTTTTCATACATGGTCAAGTACTTTTCAGACCTTATAGTCTTACTAAGACAATTTCAATTGAGCATATTCATTCACACCTATTATTTTTTTCTTTCTGGTACAATCTAGAAGACTTAGTAATGAAATTAAGATCATTGTAAAATTTTTAATATTTTTAATGTGAATATCTTTTATTTTATACTTGTAGAAATTGCTCAATTAACAATAGTGTGTGCTGACTGTACAACAATCCAAATGTATGCATGATAACTGTCTACGTAACTCTATAGTGTTCAAAGGCAAGAACTGACAAGAGAAAACATATGGTACGAAATAATGGAAAGATGTTGAGTAATTTGACATAATTGTCAACTTCCATAAAGCAATTGCAACATTGTACAATGAAAACAAAAGACCCTTCATTATAAAATATAATAGTGTGCTGTGGAAAAAGTGTTTGTTGCACAACATTATGAAACAAACAATAACAATTTGAATGAAGAATTTGATGTAGAATAAGTGTACGCGACACAACATCCATACAGCAATTACCATGTTCACAATATTGAAATATAATGTGATCCTGAACAAGTGTACGTTGTAATATAATGTTATAATTGATGTGTTCTAGTTACTGGACAGTAATTAAGAAAGTTAAGGTCACTTTGACCATGTCTGCTGATAAAGATAAAACCATTAAATTGTAATCTGTCTGTGTCTGAGATCAGTCTGTAAATTGTAGCTTATTAGTAAACATGTAGTTTTAGAATATAGTTTTCATTCTCTTTATAATGTCGTCCGGCCACAATACAACATGGTGGCAGCGGTGCTAATTATTCTTTTGAAAAATGGATTAATTATTAATTAACAGTTGGACTTGCAGCTTCATATTTGTGGGATTTACGTGCAAAATGGCTACGTTTCAAGTATCACCACCAGAGAAGTTTGTGTTTAGTCAGCCTGAGAATTGGACGAGATGGGTCCAAAGATTCAACCGATTTCGGTCCGCGTCCGGGTTAGACGATAAAGACGAGGAAGCGCAAGTGAACTGTCTTATATATTCAATGGGACCAGAAGCCGACGACATTTTCAATTCTTTAAATCTAACGGAGGAAAACCGAAAGAAGTATAAAAACGTAACTGATGAGTTAAACAACTACTTCATTGTTCGTCGAAATGTCATTTATGAGAGAGCAAAGTTTAACTTGCGCGTTCAAAATGACGGCGAACCTGTTGACAGTTACATAACTGCTTTGCATACATTATCGGAGCATTGTAAGTACGGTGCATTACGCGAAGAGATGATACGTGACAGGATAGTAGTAGGAATACGCAATTCTCATTTATCAGAGAAACTTCAGCTTGATGCAGAATTAACCTTGAAAAAGGCAACTGATACTGTTCGACAGTCGGAGGCTGTAAGGAGACAGCAAGCGGACTTGAAGCCCGAGTTCAGCAAAGACGTCGACGCGATAAAGAAGCGTACGAAAAACGATACACGAGAGAACCGTGGTCCGAAATTCGTGCCGAAACCGACAAGCAAGTGCGGACGTTGCGGTAAATCACCAGATCACCCGCGAGATAAATGTCCAGCGCGTGATGGAACGTGTCGTAATTGTAAGAAGAAAGGACATTGGGCACCGGTTTGCAGGTCAAAGCCTGTTCATGAAATTAACGAAGAACGCTGTTCGGGACATTATTTAGGTGAAATCGAATCGGAGTACTCAGAGCCGTGGTGGTCACATTTAAGTGTAAACGGCGTGCGAGTGAAGTTTAAAATAGATTGTGGAGCGGACGTTACCGTGATACCGGAATCCGTCTACAAGAGATTGAAATCACCAAAGCTAAGCAAAGCTAATCGAAATCTATTTGGCCCTTGCAGATCGCAGCTTAAGGTCATTGGATGTTTCATTGCCGTTTTAGAAACGAGCCGTAATATGTGCGAGCACACAGTTTATGTAGTTCGTGGACTTTCGCAATCGTTATTGGGAAGACCAGCCTTAGAACGCTTAAAACTAGTGACAAGAGCTGATAATGTTGAGTCAGAATCGACTAATGAATGTTACAAGGCAGCATATCCGAACGTATTCTCGGGTCTAGGTAAAACAGATTGGGAATACAAGATAACGCTTAAAGAGGACGCAAAATCGTTTGCGCTTTCAACGCCAAGACGCGTAGCATTGCCGTTAATGGATAAAGTTAAAGCTGAGTTAAAGAGGATCGAGGACTTAAATGTCATTTCGAAAGTTGATACACCAACCGACTGGTGTTCCGGGATGGTCGTTGTTCCGAAACCGAGTGGTGACGTAAGAATTTGCGTTGACCTGACCAAACTGAACGAGTCAGTGCGCCGTGAAAATTATCCTCTGCCGGACATTAATCAGTCACTGGGCAAATTATCAGGTGCCACGGTATTCAGCAAACTAGACGCGAATAGTGGATTTTACCAGATAAATCTAGCGGAAGAGTCGAAGTTATTGACAACTTTCATTACGCCGTTCGGGCGATATTATTTTAATCGTTTACCGTTTGGAATTTCTGCAGCTCCTGAATTTTTCCAAAAACGCATGTCACAACTGCTTGAATGTACAGAGGGTACACTTTGTCATATGGACGACATTCTAGTGTTCGGTTCGAATAAAGAAGAACATGATTTGAGACTTAAACGCGTTATGGATATTATTTCAAAAGCTGGAATAACACTTAACGATGAAAAGTGTGAGTTTAAGAAGAAATCTGTTAAATTTCTTGGACACGTCATTGACGAAAACGGTATTCGTGCCGATCCCGACAAGATCAAAGCTATTACAGAGTTAGAAGCGCCTGTTAACGTGAGCGAAGTCAGGAGATTTCTCGGTATGATAAATCAACTAAGCAAATTTTCAGAAAATTTAGCCGATAAAACAAAGCCAATTCGAGAATTGCTAGAGAAGCGAAACCAATGGTATTGGGGAGACGTGCAGCAAAAAGCGTTTGATGATATAAAGAAGGGACTAACATCAATACCCGTGCTAGCGCATTATGACCCGCAAAAAGAAACCGTCGTTTCAGCTGATGCTTCTTCCTACGGAATAGGAAGCGTTTTAAAACAAAAGCAGGATGATGGTAGTTTCAGAGCAATATCGTACGCGTCAAGATCGCTTACCGATACCGAGTCGAGATATGCAATCATAGAAAAAGAAACACTTGCTTGTACGTGGTCGTGTGAAAAGTTCAAGGATTACTTAATCGGAAAAGAGTTCGTAATCGAAACTGACCATAAACCGTTGATTTCTCTATTAGGTTACAAGACTCTTGACGAGTTACCTCCTCGTATTATGAGGTTCCGTATGCGTTTAATGCGTTTTAATTACAGCATGTCATTTGTTCGCGGTGTAGATCAAAACACAGCAGACACGTTGTCAAGAAGTCCAATGAAAGAGAAAAGTGAATCGGATATAACACAAGAAGTGGAATGTTTCATTAGTTTCATAGTGAAAAGTTTGCCCGCATCTGAGTCTAGATTGCAGGAAATTCGTGATTCGTTAACCAATGATCCAGTCTCATGTGCATTGATGTCGTATGTAAGAGACGGTTGGCCCGAAAAACACAACCTTACCGAAGCAACAAAACCGTATTGGTCAGTGCGTGATGATTTTTCAATTCATGATGGATTACTATTAAAAGGATCTAGACTTTACATACCCGTCAGCATGAGATCAGAAATTCTTCAGAAAATTCATGAAGGACATCTAGGAATTACTAAGTGTCGCGAGCGAGCGAAAGAATCTGTTTTCTGGATTGGACTTAGTAAGCAAATCGAGGATCTTGTAAACAACTGCCGTATTTGTGCAAAGTATAGAAATGATCAAGTGGAACCATTGTTAACAACTGAAATGCCAAATCGTCCCTGGCAAACTGTTGGTACTGATTTGTTTGAGTTTAAAGGAGCACAGTACTTGTTAGTAGTGGATTATTTCTCTAGATATGTTGAATTAGCGAGATTAACATCTACAACATCAGCCGTAATAGTGAATCACTTACAATCCATATTTTCAAGACATGGAATACCAGATACTCTTAGATCAGACAATGGACCTCAATATGCCAGTGAGACATTTAAATCGTTTGCTAAAAGTTATGGATTTAGCCATGTAACGAGCAGCCCGAAGTACAGTCAAAGCAATGGAGAAGCTGAACGTGCAGTACAAACAGTTAAGAACTTGATTAGGAAAAGTGACGATCCATACATTGCACTGATGACATATCGTGCAACTCCGTTAAATAATGGATATAGCCCAGCAGAACTTTTGATGGGAAGAAAGATTCGTACAAAACTTCCTGTTCTTCCATCACAGTTAACGCCAAATTGGGACTATCTAGCAAAAGTGAAAAAGACAGAGAAAAAGTACAAAGAAAAGCAAGAGACTTATTATAACAACCGTCATAATGTCAAAGCTAAAGAGACATTGAAACCGGGACAAGAAGTGTGGATTAAAGATCAACAACTTGAAGGCAAGATAGATAAACAATCCGATACGCCGAGATCATATATTGTTGAAACACCGAAAGGTCAATTGAGAAGATCAAGCAGACATTTAGTTTCCATGCCGAAAACGCGTGAAGACAATGACTCGAATACACATCTTGAAAGTGCAAAAGTTCAATCGTCTACAAACCAAAGTGACATTACACCCAAGGGACTTGTAACAACCCGATCTGGAAGAGAAGTCAAACCACCGACAAAATTTGGATTTGATGACTAGTTAAAGACCATAAATTGTTTCATTCTTGGTTAATTGTGTATTTGACTTTTGTTGGGTTAATTAATTTCTTCACACTAAATTTTCATTTCATTCATAAAGGGGGATGTAATATAATGTTATAATTGATGTGTTCTAGTTACTGGACAGTAATTAAGAAAGTTAAGGTCACTTTGACCATGTCTGCTGATAAAGATAAAACCATTAAATTGTAATCTGTCTGTGTCTGAGATCAGTCTGTAAATTGTAGCTTATTAGTAAACATGTAGTTTTAGAATATAGTTTTCATTCTCTTTATAATGTCGTCCGGCCACAATACAACATACGTGACACGAAACCTTTATATATACATGATATAGCAATGAATATTTTCACAATATAAAAATTTCATGTATTTCAACATAAGTTATTTTTATACGACCGCAAAACATTTGCGGATTATAATGGTATGTTGCTGTCGTTGCTGTCGTCGCCGTCTGCATCGTCGTCTGCGTCTGCATTGTTTGTACTTACATGTAAGTGTTCCCACAATAACTTTAGTTCTGTTTTATCCAATTGCTATTAACATGATTAAATTTGACAATGATGTTCCTTTCCATATAAACATGGATTGTATAGATTTTGGGGATACACCTTTTTTCGTTTATAAATTAGGGGCCAGAAATGCTACCTTTTTGTTTGTTCCCACGATAATTTTTTTGTTCCAGATGCTCGTTTTTTAATTAGGGGCCAAAAACGGGACAAAAAAATCAAATATTTTATTTGTTCTCACAATAACTTTGGTTCTGGTTGGTCAATTGTTATTAAATTTGACAATGATATGCCTTATACCATAAAACCATAAAAGGGATTAATTTTGGGGATCCCCTTTTTATACCCCACTCGTAAGAGAGGGGGCAATATTGCAATCACCTTGTCCGTCCGTCCATCCGTCTCTCCGTCTGTCTGCCTGGTACAATTTCTCTGCTTCTTTTGGATGGATTGGATTCAAATTTGGTACACAGCTTCAGCATGATGAGTTATATGATGCCTCCTCTTTCCAGGTCAGTCCATCTTCTACTTCCTATTTTCCAAGCCGACTTAGACTTTTTTAGGTTAAAAAAATTGAAATGTGAAATTTTTCGTAACAGATTTCTCGTCTTCTACTGGATTGATTGGTTTCAAATGTGGTACACAGCTTCAGCTGGTTGAGTTATACAGTGCCTCCCCTTTCAAGGTTAGTCCATCATCTACTTCCTGTTTTTCGGGCCAACTTAGACTTTTTAGGGTAAAAAAATGAAATGTGAAATTTTTTGTAAAGGATTTCTAGGCTTCTACTGGATGGATTGGTTTCAAATTTGGTACACAGCTTCCATGGCTTCAGCATGATGAGTTATACCGTGCCCCCTTTCCAGTTCAGTCCATCATCTGCTTCCTGTTTTCCGAGCCGACTTAGATTTTTTATGGATCAAAAATAGACAATTTTTCGTAACATATTTCTCGGCTTCTACAAAAGGGATTGATTTCAAATTTGGTATACAGCTTTAGCATGATAAGTTGTATGATGCCTTCACTTTCGAGGTCAGTCAGTCATCCACTGGTTAGCGACTTTTTATTTTTGGTTCAATTTTTTTTTTTTTGCAAGTTAAGTCTTGTCAAGTGATGGATAATAAATTGAGAATAAATTATTGCTTTATTCCCCCCATTTTGGAAAATAGGGGCCAAAGGGGGGCAAATTTGAAACTTTTTTATTTATTGTCCAATTTCAATTTTTTTGGCAAATAAATTCTTGTAGTGAATTTACAAAATTGAATGTTAATTTTGCAACGCATTCCTCCCCCTAATTAATGCTAGGTGCCAAAAAGGGCAAAAGTGAAAGGTAGAAGATACCATTAATTTGGGACTAAAAGGGGTAATGTTTTTGTAACTGTAATTTATTTGGTCTGCTTTTGTAAAAAAAGAGTTTCTAGTAAAATCTGGATGGATAGTCCACCAAAGGTTGCATGTGTCAAAAACTTAGTCAGTATTTCTGTTTCTGTTTCTGTTTTAGTCAGCCCACCATGGGCTGCATATTTCCAGAGCAATTGACTATTCATATTGGGCCTAAAATGAACAGTGTTTGACATGTTACGGTCATATCATGCTGCGCTTGGCGAAGCTTTTTATTATGTATAATATTAAATCATAAATTAAATATAAATATATTGAAAACAAATCTTAGTTTTTATTTAACAGAAATAATGTTTACAACAGACCTGAAATTGAATCCTACTTAATTTGATCCTATGCTGATGCTGTATACATACAAAAGGTCATGGGGTAATGATTATTATTTATTCAACCCGATCTGTCATGACTCTAACATGCTGACACCCTGTAAGTATCACTTTGTCTGTCTGTATGTCCACCAACAATTTCTTATGAACTGTTGAAATCTTAAGTTAAAAAACTATTCATAATTTATGCTAGAAGTCTAATGAAGTCTGATAAAAATGTATATATTATAGTTGAAATAGTTTGTACCACTTTATTTACTTACTTATTCCTGTTCTATCTAAGAACACACCTCTTTATACCATCTTATACATCAATTTTTAACTCATTGATACAATAACAAATTTGTATTTTTTACTATATATAGAGGACAAATTTACCCGATTGATTGATTGACCATGTAATAACCGTATCCTCTTACTCATTCCAGCCATATGAACAGATTGCGGTGGATGAAAGAATTGCCAACCACAAGTTCAGTGGGATACGTCAATTTATGAAGGAAAAGTCTGTTCAACTTTGAATCAAACTTTGGGTTTTAGCTGACACAATAACTGGGTATACATTTAACTTTTTCGTATATTAAGGCAAGAAAGAGAAAGAACTGTTATTAATGATATCAGTTAGGGTTTAGCCCAGCAGTTGAGACACATTTATCAAAAGATTCGATTTTGAATCAAGGTTAAAGATTGTTTACGGATAGTTTTTATACCACTTTACCATTAGTTAGAGATCTTTTTGTTAAGACATTATATGTTATAAGGTGCTATAAAAAAGAATTCATCTGCAATGTCTGGATGTTTCCCAAAAAAATGATGGATGGGATAAAATATCAAATCGTGGTGATTTCAAATGGCATAGTTTTGAAATTGTTTTAGTTGTGCAATGAAAAGACTGTAAAGTTGTTTCAATAATATCTCCCATTCATCAGGGCTCAAAGTTAACTACTTGGGTCAATACTGTACAAGGCAGAACATGCTGGAAGAAGCAATGTGTAAAACAGCCTGGTTGTGTCAATGCTTACAATGAAGGCATGTTTTGGGTAGACAAGTCCAATCAGTAATTTATCAAGATATCAAAAAAACAAAATTTTATAGGTGGAAAGTTATATTTTATCATTGTCTAGATATTATTATTCTTTTATAATTTTTTAAGAGTTAAGAAGTGAGTTTCCAGAATACCTCAAAGATTATTCTAGCCATTCTTAATTTAGAGAATGCTTGGTGAAACCAATTTTGAATTTAGAAAGCCAGAATTCCAATGCTCCAGAAAGTATTTCGGTTGAGTGTTGCCAGCTTTCATCCTCCATCCAAACGTCAGAGACGTATGTATTGTTTTGCTGAATCCAAACTTCTTGGAAACACTCCATCTTCTAATAAGACTATGGTCTATCGCAAGCATTGTAAAGACTATGGTCTATTGCAAACATTGTAAAGTATCATTATGTTTTTTTGTCGGAACGTTATTGTTTTTTTTAAATGGCACAGTATGGACGCAGGCTGTAAAAAACTGGGTTTGGAACATGGTAGAAATACATGTTAAAAGTAATTTATGAAGTAAAAAAAAGAGTAACAGATTCTAAAAAACCAAATGACTTAGGATAAAATAAAAAAATTAAACACTAAACTAAATTAAGAAAAGGATAAATGTTTAGAAAACAAAATAACAACAAAAAAAAACAGTAAAATCATAATATTTATCGATATTTCAAGGTTACTCCTTGAAATATCGATATATAGCATATCCAAATTAACCGTTTATACCCACATTTTGGTATTTGTAATTTAAAAAAAAACTGTTATCAGCTTTGATAGTTTAATGTAAAACACCGAGAAATCGGAGTTAGTGGGTCAAAACCACTTCAAAGCTGCAGGTTTTTTAAAAATATTTCTTTTCTTTGACCTTCAAACAAAACAAAATGAAACCAGGTTTACCCCACCATTTCATTTGAAATGCCTGTACCAATGCAAGTCAGGACCATTGCGATGCATAACGATTCCGATGTGTCTTCCATGTTTTGTCTTTTCTCTTCGAGATTGAATTGACCCCCGAAGTTTAGTAATTTTGTTTTATCGCCTTTATTCACACAAGTACTCCTCCGAGGCACCTGAGCATATTCTAAAATAGAGATAAAGGCTTCATTCTTACTACGTGTTAACCAACAAATGTTCAGACTTGTTAAATATGGAATAATGTGACTTGGGTTCGCTTGTATTAGTATATTTATCTTATAACCTTTAAAAAAAACTCTCGGAATTCCGATTTAAATTCATTTTTTTTTCATTTTTGAAACAGAAGGTGAGCTTCGGAAACCATAAATGGATCCTTATCCATATTTTTTGGCGTTATTTACCCCCCCCCCCCTCGGCGAAAATTAACTGGTTTGGAGTAACATCCTAGATTTTAACGTGTGTTTTAGTAATCTAATACATTGACACACAGATTTTAAATGTTCTAATTAGATGACGATTTTTTGGTAAGTTTTCAAAGATTTTTAATGGCGAGGCCGACCCGGAAGTCGTTAACATGCAGTGCGTTTTATGGTTTTATGATACTGATTACCCCTTTGGTACACCTTTGCTTCTTACACATTGTAAAGGTCTAAAAGGGTTTCAACACCAACAAACGGACACATAAAAGCTCACAAACAAAAAACAACTGAATACATGTACCTATCACATAGTCGTAACGAGAATGGACGCAGGTGCTCGGGATGGATTGGCAGTTCCTGCTTGCTATAGCAGATCCGTCGTGTTCCTAATTGCCATTTCAACGTTCGACCACTTTATCACCCAGAAGTGGTTACGTGTATGTCTTGGAAATTTTTTATGTAAGGGGGTTTATATACTCTAATTTTAGGAAAATCACCAACTGGCGAGAAGCGACCACTGATCACCTAGTATTCTTTTGGAATCGTAAAATTTAGTGACCGACCATCTAACTTTAAGGGGGGGGCTTAATTTTTTGTTCATGTCATTTTTTCCTCACGCAGAACGTGAAAAAATGTTTATTAGATTATTTTATTAACCATCAATGTTGTTTTTTGATCGGTCTCCTTTTCTTATTTTCTCATTAAAACTTATATTCAAAATATTTCTTAAGGAAAGAACCGCAGCCTTTCAAGCTAAATATTTTGTTCTCCGTAAAACTGTTCCACGGTTAATTATTATCTATCATATTTATTGAAGGCGATATACCATGTGTACGATGTCCTGCAGGGGACCTACTTGGTGACGAGCAATGTATAGGTGTCGAGTTTTTATGTGAGGGGAACAACGATTGTTCCGATGGAGCAGATGAGAATGAGGCGATGTGCCGAGGTGTGTTATACAATCTTCAAATAAAGGATATAATAGTATATTTGTATTAAATAAAAGTAATAACAAAACTATCGATAATCTACAATGTCCCAGATATAAAGATAAAATAAGGCGAAGACACATTGGAGAAATTGATGATCGCAATGGTTCTGACTGAAAGACAAAATCACGATCAGTTTCGAGCTCATATGATTTAGTGTCTTGTCTTTATCATCAAATATAAAAATTTGAGAACTAAATGTAAAATCATATTTCGTTGTTATAGTGCTTTGCAAAATATACATTTTTAGAATTTAGACACTTACAAAATAGATATATTATGAACGATGTAAATAGAAATGAGACCGAATAGGCAAGACCGATAACATTTCTAACACCCCCCCCCCCCCAACTGACTGGCCGTACTCACGGTCACACAGGAGTGGAACCAGGTGATCCGGCCGGGCGGAAGAGCAGGCAGAGCCATAGCTGAGGATGTGGATAGGGTGTACAGAATCGAGAATAATGGTCTAAAAAATAACAGATAAAGAATGATGGTCACAAGAAATGAAAATTTGGAAATTGACCCTTAAATTATGAAGATCTTTGAAAAAAGTGACCAAAACACTAAAAACATAAAGAATAAAAGAAAAAAAAATAAAATGCAGAATTTAGGACACCCCCATCCACACCCCATAGCTTGTCAAACGAACCTAACAATACAATAATAACTTTACATTTCAGAGTTTGAGTGTCGTAGCATACTTCAGACAAAATGTGCAGATGGACTTCAGTGTATCTTCGATTATAAACTGTGTGACTTGAATGTTGACTGTCGCGACGGATCCGATGAAAATAGGGAGATGTGTGAAGGTTAGTATAAAACAGGGTGTGGAAGGGAGTGTTTTCAATTTTATTTTTTTATTTTTAGAGGTTTCATATTTTTTCTTTTCTTTAAGCTTATTTGCTACTTTTCTCACAATTGTTCATAACTTAAGGGTCATAGCTCTCTATTCTGCATTTTTAGTGGATATGTTTCTCAATCTGTTAAGTTTTAGACCATTATTCTCTATCCTTCCTCATCAAAAATAGTGGCACAGATGTATTTGTAAAGTTTGATTACGAAGGAAATATTCTAAGGCAAATTACGAAAACATGATAAAACGTTGAAAACATATTACACTAATGTTTAAAAGTGAGTGATAAAAACACGGTGATGTTAGTACATGTGGTACGACAACAAAGAGTTTCATTTCGGCAAGGAATTACCGTGGTGCTTATAGAGAATCACAAAGATCTTGAAGGTAAGTGACGAACATACTAAGGTAAGTGACAAACGTACTTAGGTTAGTGACGAACATACTAAGGTTAGTGACAAACATACTTAGGTTAGTGACGAACATACTAAGGTTAGTGACGAACAAACTAAGGTTAGTGACGAACATTCTTTGGTTAGTGACGGACATACTAAGGTTAGTGACGAACAAACTAAGGTTATTGAATAACATACTAAGATAAGTGACGAACATACTTAGGTTAGTGACGAACATACTAAGGTTAGTGACGAACAAACTAAGGTTAGTGACGAACATTCTTTGGTTAGTGACGGACATACTAAGTTTAGTGACGAACAAACTAAGGTTATTGAATAACATACTAAGGTTAGTGACGAACATACTTAGGTTTTTGACGAACATATTATGGTTAGTGACGAACATACTAAGATAAGTGACGAACATACTTAGATTAGTGACGAACTTACTAAGGTTAGTGACGAACATACTGAGGTTAGTGACGAACATACCTATGTTAGTGGCGAACATACTTAGGTTAGTGACGAACATATTAAGTTTTTTAAGGCATTAGATGCAAATGGAGATACGTAAAGGTGTATGAGAAAATAGATATGTGTTAAACGACAAAAGCAAAGAATGATGTGCTAAGGGGAGTGACAAAAAACAAAGATACAAGAAGATAATTGACAGAAACGAAGATATTTGAAGGTAAGTTACGAAATTAAAAGGTGTGTGGAGATAAGTTACGAAAACGCTTTCAAAGAAAAAGGGAGGTAGCAAAAAACTGAGATTTGTTTAGGTGGATAATAGAAATATCACGCTCCGTTATAATGACGAAGTCCTTTCTCTGAACATTTATTGATTTGGTTATTGTTTCCATCTCTCATATCCTCAGGAACTTGAGATAAAGGACACAATGAATTTTAATGATTTCTGAGGGAGCTTCTTTATATTTGGATTTACAACATAAAATAGACTCTAAAGGAAGACTTACAACAAAGCCGATGACTGCAACTTTCAAATTGTTTACTTTTCCTTCTTGTATAGCATCCCATCCGTTCTAGCTATCCCGTTTACATGTAACATTTGATTCGCTATTTCAGAGATTGCTGGACTTATATCGATTTCCTTTTCAGAGCGTCACATCTGACACTAATTTGACAAAACACATTTTGTGCTCATAGACAAATTGGAATTTCTATCTCCCAGATGAATGTAGATGTTGGTTTATCATAGGGTTTTTTCCGTCTCCTTTTTTTCCGGATTTGACACACTATGGCAACGTAACGTACTATTCCTGAGCCCCTGAGCTACGACTTAAGTTTGCGTAGTTCATTTCTGTTCAGTTTCGTGCAGTTCTCCTTTGTGCTTATTGGTTTGTCTTTGACACTAGTATGTTCTATTTGTTCCAATTGGCTTTTGATATAATTTAAGTTAAGAGACGAGAACATTAAGAATAGGGACGACTAATAATGACAAAAATACTGAGGTTTATGAAGCCACTTAAGTGACGAAAATACAAGAAGTATTAGATAAAGGTAAGAACAAAACTTAATTTAAGATAACAAGAAAAAAAAACAAGGCAAAGATACACAGAATAAATTCAAAATCGCAATGGTCCTGACTTGATACCAACCATTCTAAAACCTTATCCGCTGATGTTTTTTTCCACAGCTCGTCCATGTTTTATTGGGTCCAAATGTAGCGATAATTACCAATGCATTGAGGATTATAAGTTTTGTGACGGCAAAACAGACTGTAGAGATGGGTCAGACGAGAATCCGGAGTTCTGTAAAGGTAAGTTTAAGAGTTTCGTTATGGTATGATAAATCAAACTAGAGTTCTGCAAATGTAGTTCCGTTAAGAAAAAAATGTTATGACCTTACTGTACAAACTCACAAGATTTTACATTACCTATATAAATAAAGATAAAGGCCGAGGCTACGACTATTCGCTACGGGTAACAATAAGATTTTTTTTATTGTTACTCGCGTGACTAAAACGGGAACGGTTTCCGGATACGGCACCTTTTCAGGCCGGAATCTCACGAGTAACAATAAATAATAAAATTGAGCTACTCGCCTTTTTGTTACTCGCAAAAGGAATAATAGACTGACATTATTGTACATTATTAATAATTTCATTTTTATTTTTTATGTTGTTTTGTGATATTTTCGGCACAGCTAATAGGTTGTTTTTGGTGGTGCCAAAAAATCAACAAAGAAAGCAGCAATTTATACGAGCTATTATTCCGTTGGATTTTTTATACGACCGCAAAAAATTTGCGGACGTATAATGGTATGATGCTGTCGTCGTCGTCGTCGTCGTCGTCGTCGTCGTCGTCGTTGTCGTTGTCGTTGTCGTTGTCGTCGTCGTCTGTTAACTTTAGTGTATACACAATAACTTTAGTTCTAGTTATCCAAATGCAATGAAATTTGACAATGATATTTCTTACCATTAAAGGATGGATGGGATTGATTTTGGGAGTCCCCCCTTTTTTCGTTTGGAAATTAAGGGCCAAAAGGGGCCAAAATTGTAACTTTTTTGTTTGTTCTTACAATAACTTTTTCAAAATCTTCTCCTCTGAAATTACTGAACAGAATTCAATGAAACTTGGTATGATTGATCATTAGGGTGTCCTGCACTATAGTAATGTTTCAATTTCTGATTCGTCAAAAAACATGGCCGCCGTGGCTAAAAATAGACCAGGGGGGTCAGACTACTGTTTTTGGCTTGTAATTCAAAAAGTATAAGGGATAGATGAAATCTGATGACACACTACTGCTTCAGGATCAAAAGTTCTACAAAAGTCTCTATTTGGTCGAAGTTGTCAGAAGACCCCTTATAGGGGTTACGGCCCCTTAAAGGTGAAAAATAGCATTTTTTCATGTTTTTGCCCTATAGTATGAAAATTATTGCAGGTAGCAAAAAGCTGTTGCTTGCTTAATTATTCAGCTCATTTAGCTCTACAAAAAACTCCATACGGTCGAAGTTGTCAGATGACCCCTTACAGGGGCTACAGCCCCTAAAATAATGTTTTTTCATGTTTTTGGTCTATGAAATGAAAATTATAGCAGGTAGAGAGAAGCTGTTGCTTGCTTAAATGTTCAGCTCATTTACACAATTAAGAATTAATTTTTGCGACCCCCCTTTTTCCACTATTACGTAATTAGGGGCCAAATGGGGCCAAAATCGAAACTTTTTTATTTGTGGTCCGATTTAAAAAAAAAATTTTTGCAAGATTATTCTTGTCAGGTAGTGAATCCAAATTTGAGAATTAATTTTTGTGACCATCCCCTTTTTCACTTGTTTTGTAATTAGGGGCCAAAAGGGGCCGAAATTGAATTTTTTTTAATTCTTGTCTGATTTTGACAATTTTTTTGCAAGAGTAGAATACAAAATTGAAAATTTATATTTTTTACCCCCTGGGTCGAAAGTCCACCAGAGCAGCATGTGTCAAAAACCTTTGTCAGTCCACCATGGGCTGCATGTGTCCAGAGCAATATACTATCCATATTGGGCCTAAAATGTACAGGGTTCAACATGTTGCGGTCGTATCATGCTGCGCTCGGCGAAGCTTTTTATTAATTCGTGGATCAACTTACCCACATAAGCCCAGAAAAATGTCATCCGCGAATAAAAAGAATTCAAATATATTGATAATTTTGTTTTCAAAGGTTTCCTAATCTTAATTGTTTTGTCTAAAAACAAGATAATGAATTAGGTTGAATTTTCTCATTCAATAGGGTACAAGTAATTCAAATTCATTTACTCCCATGCGTTAAACTCTATGCTATCTTTATTGTTCGTTTACTTTGTTTTATTTGATATAGACTTTGACTGTCTGAGTAGCCGAGTGTTTACAAAATGTGCAGATGGTCTTCAATGTTTGTATAAAATACAAAGATGCGATGGTGTTGTTCAGTGTAAGGACGAATCTGATGAAACGGACTGTGCAGGTAAAATATTTTTTAAGGAAGATGAGGACACCTGACCCCAAAAATATTGATGA
The DNA here is from genome assembly GCA_963971305.1 of Arcuatula senhousia. Lineage (NCBI taxonomy): Eukaryota > Metazoa > Mollusca > Bivalvia > Mytilida > Mytilidae > Arcuatula > Arcuatula senhousia. The sequence continues at coordinate 7,709,590 of OZ020317.1, read as the reverse complement.
ATTAAAAGTGGCCATTTTTAATTATATATATGGTGAGTATATTATTTTGTTTCCATATGAATATTAGAATTTCTTTCCAGACTTCTTTTCGCAATATTTAGGTCCAAAATTGTCCAAAAATATAATAAGATTATTAAGGAGAGGCTGATTATTGATTGAAATAAAACAATAAAGTAAGTGGGTCACATGCATAAATTAAACTCGCATTTTTGCTACTTCTAATGACTCTTTATTTCTTTTGTGCTAAGAAATTAAAGCATTTAAAAGAATAGAAAAACTTTTTTGTTAGGCGCATCTGATGAGTCTTGAATAGACGAAACGCACGTCTGGCGTAGCAAAATTATTTTCTGGAACTTTGTTCTCATTTTTTTTTCTATCCATTCTGTTTGATAGCTCTTCTGAAAATAGTTTAAGAGACTGTAATTATTAAGTGGAAGATGAGCAATTTAAGTTTCGGGTGAGAGATTCACTTTCCTGTGAAACTTTTATTGTGACATGAGAGAATCCTAAGAAGTTAACTTTGGTTTGAGGCTTTTTTGTGTCCGTGAGAGATTTACTTTCCTGTGAGACTTTTAAGTGTCGAGTGAGAGGTTCACATATCAATTATCCATCAGTGTCAGATCATAGACTATGAGACTTTTCAGCGTGAGTTGAGCGATTCAGTTTTCTTTGAGCTTCATTCAGTGTCAGAAATCAAAATTGTAGCAATTTTCCAAACAATAAATTGTGCAACCCTGACCCGCGTTCCGTTCAACGTCCGGAGACATTTTCACTTTCCTGTAAGCTACTACCTGGGTGGCCATGTGGTCTAAGGCGCTGATTTAAAAACAACACTATTGATCACTAGCCGATCACCTCTCAGCTGGTTTTCGAGTCCGTTTGTAATTACTAAAAAGAGACATTCCCGACTGTATGCGATTAGATTTGTCAGTAACGTGTCCAAGGTCGGTGATTTCCTCCGAATACTCCATTTTCCTCTTAAAACTGAACGGCTTACATGGCCCATGTGCGTCGATAAGGGCATTAAACACCAAAACACGACACACACCCTTTCAGTGTCTGGTGAGAAATTCACCTTTCTATGAGCTTCATTCAGTGTCAGTGTAAGGTAAGCGATTCACTTTCCTGTGAGCTTCATTCAGTGTTATAGTGAGCGATTCACACTCCTATGGCCCTTTTTCAGTGTTTTTTTGAGCGATTTACTTTCCTATGGATGTCTTTTAGTATCAGGTGGGTATTCAATTTCCTATGTGCTTTTAAGTGTCAGGTTAGAGATTCCCTAAGATATCTACTTTCCTGACGGCTTTTTTGTGGGAGAGTTTTTTCCTGTTAGCTTATTTCAGTCTGAGACGAAATATTTACTTTCCTGTTAACTTCTTTCAGTGTCAGGTGAGAGATTCACCCTCGTGTAAGCTTCTTTCTGTTACAGATTATGACTGTGCTGGATTCAGTCTATATTCAGATGCAATGAAATGTGATAATGGAATACAGTGCGTTGGCTTATCTAGCTGGTGTAACGGAAGATTTGATTGTTTAGATGGATCGGATGAAAAACCAAGTTTTTGTCAAAGTAAGTTATCAAACCTGTTAAGGTGAATTAAACTAGATCTTTTAACCCTCCACAGAACCAGATGTCCATGACTCGGTTTTTTCTGCAATTTAAGTTGCTGATTGAAGTTCAGTTGTTGGTTAATAGAATTGTCATAGTCCTCAACATCTTTTATTTGTTAATTCTTTTGTTCAGTTATCTTATATCTAATTGGTTTCCGCACGATAAATTAAACTGTAGCTGACTGATTGGCTTGAATTATTCACACAATGTGTCTTGATATTCAAGAGATTCTTTAATTTTATCGGAGGTTTGTGGTACCCATAATATTATATAAAAAAGATCAAATGGACAAAATAGACGAATTTACAATGTTTTAAATTTCCATTTGATTTCGATAATTTTATTTAATTCATGTTTTTCTGTCTTCTAACGACTTTGATGAACACGTAGCTTTAAAAAGCTTTATAAAGTTTGTAGAGTTTGATAAGAGAAGGTTCATACGGGGCGCCGTTTCGAAGGCCATACTCGCAAACTGCTACCTGCAAACTGGCGAGGGATTTACATACGCATTAAGCTTGTTTCCTAACCCAGGACAAATAAATGCATTTGCTAGTAAATTAGGAAGAAAGAATGCGTCGTAAAGTTTTGTTGTTTCTTCTGTTATTAGATTATACCTGCTTGGATTGGGACAGAAAATGTGCTGATGGGAAGCAGTGTATCGGGAAAAGTGATTTTTGTGATGAATATGTTCATTGTTTAGATGGATCGGATGAAGCCAATTGCTAAGGTTAAGGTGAGAAATCTAGAGAAGAAAAACAAAATTAAATCTATCTGATTAAGTTAAGATCTATCAATGTTCATTTCTGTCACAGTATGGTATGATCTAAAGATATCCTATTCTACTTTCTGTTCTGATGACCTTTTGGGAAACCTCTGACTAGGAATACATTTTTAACGCTGAAATCTGATTGGTCATTCAGAAAGATCATTACAACAGAAGTAAAATGGAGTATTTTCATGTTTACAATGCTTTAACGGAATGGAAGAATTGATTTTATTCAGATTGGAACATATTTTTCCAATAATGAAAAGATGTTTTTCATTGTAAATGGCAGCCGTTTTTTTTTTGTTTTTTTTTTGGGGGGGGGGAGCCTAACATTCGATAATCACTTTATTGCAGGGGAGATTTTTTTAATGTTTAATTGTGAGACTGTATAAACATTAAAAAGCATGCATTATACATTTTTGTGGTCTTATTAAAGACATAGAACCTATCATTTTGGCAATTTTTTAAAAATAGTAAAATTCACACTATTTGAAGAATACATTGTAAAACCTTTGAAGAAACTGTTGAATTTTTAAAAAACCTACCTGAAAGTATTCTTTTCGACGGAAAACTGATGAAAAAAAAGCAGTGTCAAAAAAGAGGACAACCTAATTATAGAATGTAAACACTTGCGGGTACTGGTAAACTGAGAAACAAAAAGTAACCAAACGAAACGGAGCTGCACAAAAACAATATCGGTAAATAAGGAAACGTAAACAGTAAAATTAACAACCAAAATCTGTATTAAGAAAGGAAACGAAATCAAGCGAAACTGGTAAAAAGGAAAATTGAATCGATTTTAGCCGACACCAGTCGTTTTTCTTAATTTACCGATTTCGTTTTCTCTTCGCCTCGTTTGGTTACATTTCGTTTCTCAGTTTAACAGTACCCAGTTTACCAAATGTAAATATTTGTGATGGACAATACTTAATCAAAGCGAATAATTAAATTAAGATTATTTTATAGAAAACTGCAAAACATTGAGTTTTTATGTTGGTAAAGGAAAGTTTTAGATAGTATATTTTTAATATATGTACTTTTTATTCAATGTAAAAAAATTGCGAAATTGATAGGTTTTATGTCTTTAAACGTTTTTATAAATTCGATACATAAAATAAATGCATGATCTTATATAATAATCTATTGAATGATATATTTTTCTTTTTTTTTATTCGCAGGTTTTGACAGAAGAATAACAGGTTCAGCGTAGAATTGAATTAAAATCAATATCATTTGTTTTCATTACACAAGTAGTTTTTACTAAGACAATTTTACAATAGAGGGATCTCAAGTTCCATAAAAGCCGCCATTTTACCCTGATTTTACAGGAAAACTTGTAAATACTCTTCGTTGAATGAAATGGTGGAAACATGTTCCGTTCTCGCACATCCTATTTTTATTTTTCATTATATATAACCATTACAAATTACTTTCATCATGCCTAAAAACCAGTAAACATCTTGTTTCCATTGCTTCCCATGTTATGACGTCGAATCTTATCTCAACGGTCATAGATGACGTAAGTGTTGGAATTCCCGATTGTTCAATTCTAAATTGTTTAAAACACCAGGTTTCCTTCCTTGTACTGCACATGGTCGATATCCTCGGTGCTGGATTTTGCTTCCCTGTTTGAAACTTTTGGCTTTGAGCACCTTTCATTCAATACTTTAAGTTTTTGACTTTCCAATATTTGATTCAAATGGTGATGATGAGAGGTTACTCCTTTAAAGGGGGTGGTAAACGGGAGGGGGTGCATGCACGGATGAACGACCAATAAAAATGATAATCACGATGAACGGCCAATAAAGAAATGATAATCACGATCAACGAAAAATAAAATAGAGAAACACGATGCACGATGAACCTCCATGCACGGCTGAACGGGAAATAAAAATTGCCCAACACGATGCACGAAAAAAACCCTTTACCACCCATTTTAAATATCGAAATACAGCATTTTCATATCCGTTTTGGTATTGAATTTTGATTTTATCTGGTCAATAGTCGCTGCTGGTGGACAAGAGGTCACCGAGGGTACTCACAAACCTGGTCGTCAGACTTGCTTGACACGAATTCCCATTAAATTTCTTAAATGTTTTGTTATTGGAATTCCCGATTGTTGATATCAAAATTGTTTAAACACTCGGTTTCTTTCCTTGTTCTGCACATAGTCGATATCATATGTGCTGGATATGGCTTACTGTTCGAACCTTTTGACTTTAAGTACTTTTTATTCAATACATTTGGTTTTTGACCTTCCAATGTTTTGATTCGAATGCTGCTGATGTGAGATTACTCCTTGAAATATCGATATTCAGCAAAACCAAATAAACCATTTTTATGCCCGTTTTGGTATTGTATTTTTGAAATCATTGGGTCGATAACTGCTGCTGGTAGACAAGAGGTCAAAAAGGTACTCACAAGCCTGGTCATCAGACTTGTCTGACACGAATTAACCATTGAATTTCTATTATTTTTTTGTTATTGGGATTCACGATTATGAAATTCGAAATTGTTAAAAACACCCAGTTTCTTTCCTTGTACTGCAAATGGTCTGTTTCAAATGCTTCTGATGAGAGATTACTCCTTAAAATATCAATATATAGCATATCCAAATTAACTGAATATACCCGCTTTTTATACCCCCACTTCAAAAGTGGGGGGTATATAGTGATAGGGGTGTCCATCCGTCCGTCCTTCCGTCCGTCCTTCCTTCCAATACACTTCAGGGACCGATCTCTTATCCGCAACTCCTCCTAAACCCCTTGATGGATTTTCATGAAACTGATACCCCATTGGTACCTCTGCTTCTCTTATACAGAATCTTTGTGACATAATGTAGATGTGCACCTACTATTTGAAAATTTGATCAGAATGATTTTTGGGGTTTCTTATACCAAAACATAGACTTAGCCATTGACTTCATGGGGGTACCCATCTCTTATCCACAACTCCTCCTAAACCCCTTGATGGATTTTCATGAAACTTACACACAATTGTTGTGACATTATGTAGATGTGCACCTACTATTTCAAAATTTGATCAGAATGATTTTGGGGGTTTCCTATACCAAAACATGGACTTAGCCATTGACTACATGGGGGTACCCATCTCTTATCCGCAACTCCTCCTAAACCCCTTGATGGATTTTCATGAAACTTACACACAATCTTAGTGACATAATGTAGATGTGCACCTACTATTTTAAAATTTGATCAGATTTTGAATTTTATCTGATTAATTTGGGGGGGATGGGGGGTATTTATTTGTGAGCTGCGGCTCACAGTTTTTCCAGTTTTTATTTGTAATCCTAATAAGGGGTTGGTTTTTAACATTCTGTTTCTGTAGCTTTTGCCTGAGTTTGCCCAAGCTTTGTCATTTTGTTGTCTCTGTCATCATATTTTGCAGTTTTCTATTATTTTGGTGACCGAACATTTAACTTGAAAGACGGTGGTTTGATTTTTTTGTTTTGCCAGATTTTCTTTTTTCAAAATTCGCATGATACTTTACAAATCAGAAATCTTTCTTAAGAATATTGTTTTCTTAACCTATGATGCCAGAATTTTTTTGTCCATTACAGATCAGCTTTAAAATATTTTTAGGAAACAAATTAAGCCCTGGTTTCCAAGTTAAATAATCGGTCACTTAAAGGTCTTTGATGCAGAGATGAAGACCTGTCACGTGACCATGAACAACTTAAAATGCAAAGATATGTGGAAAGGTCAATTAATATAACAAAAGTTATATGAAATATTTTTATTTACTATGTCAAAACAACTGTGTCGACTTAACAAGTACTGTAAACAATTTTGAATATAATAAAGGAGACTTTTAAAAAAAAATTTAATGGTAGATATGAACATGTTGTGCCTATTTAGACTAAACAAGAATACGGACAAAAGACCTAATACACCATCTCGGAACATTTGGGACGAACGGACGAACTGACCCAAAAACTATATGCCCCCTACTTTCGTAGATGGAGCATAAAATCGTATTTTTGTCAGCAGGATTTTTTTCAACATAAGTGTCATTCTTTACTTGAAGTAATTTCTTTACAAAAGTAATCTGAACAAATGGTCACTCAAAATATTTTTGCATATAATTAAGCTCCAACACATTTGAACTACATATAGAGAATAATGAGATGTGAAATAAGTGCACGCCTAACAACCAACAATATAAACGACAATTTAGAAAAATATCAGCAATGAAAACAGCAACAGTCTTCAATGAGAACAATGCTCGCTGCTCGACGTTTTACAGTTGGCTCTAGATTAAAAATACAATGCGTAAGATTTAATACTAATCCTAAAATGTCCACGGAAGACTCCTTTTGACAAAGAGCAGTTATCATAAAGTCCAGGAGTACAAGATCCCTGGCACATATAAAATGTGGCAGGGATAAACTAGTTGTTTTGTACCTTACCTTCTCCATATTGATAAGCAATAATAAATCACACAAATAACACGCAATTATAATCAAATCGATATGCATTTTTTAGCAAAACCTCCGTACAGCAACAATGCACAAAACGTTGTTATCAGTGATAGATATTTGACAACAGATATGTTATCAATCTAAATTCTCTTAAATTTAAGAAGCAGAGGTACCAATGGGACATCCGAATGTCAAAAGTCCGAATGGGCAGAGACAAAACCAGTAAACACCAACAAGAACGGGACAAAAACAGACAACATGTAAAACATGGAAACACAAAATAATTGAATATCAATCAACAATACGAACTCCAGTCGAAACAAGAGTGAACGCAGGTGCTCCAGAAGAGACAAAGGGATGTATATACATGTACATGTCAATAAAATATATCTAAAAAATCACACAATGTTTTGGTCTTTGATGAAAATGAAATGAGAATAAAGGTTTAAAAATGAAACTCTTTAGATAGAACTGTTTTAGTTTAAAGATGTTTGTATTCCATGTCCACTTTGATGTGCAAATAGAAAAACTAGTTTAACCGTTCCAGATTTAAGATGTGGATGTCCCAAGCAATGAGTCTTTGTACTTGTCGTCTTATGTTGTTTGTTTCTTGTTTCACAAGTGGGTCTTACTAGTTCAAGGCTGGATTTGAATTTTATGCGTGTACTTTGACCTCTCCAAATCACAAATTACAAAACAACGAGCAGCCCCCGGCTTTATTGAAGGCTAAAGGAAACTTGCTTATGTGGTATGTCTCACGTACACTTATTCCATATCTCATTATCTTCTATTAGAATGCATCTTTATGCATCAGTTCTTAGACGATGACCCTACCGCTGTATTTTACGTGTCTTAATTAAATAAAGTATTCTATTAAGGAACTGCTTTATACTCTATATCTACCGGAGCACCCGAGTTCACTCTTGTTAAGAAATACACATAACAAAACGGTTATAAAACGGTGTAATTTTGTAATGCTGTATATGCACATTTGAATCAAAACATTGGAAGGTTAAAACCAAAAGTATTGAACACCGACTTGAGTTCACAGTTTCTTTTAAGTTTTTTTGTTGTCTGTTACTTCGAGCTGTATTTTGTTCGCGTTTACTGGTTTTGTCTTTAAGGCTTTTCACATTTGGATGCCCCATTGCTACCTCGTTTCGTTATGGTATGATAAATCAAACTAGAGTTCTGCAAATGTAGTTCCGTTAAGAATAAAATGTGAAAATGTCTTATATGCTAAATGATAAATAAACCCAAATTGAATATAAAAACCAAGCAATTATTTATGCAACTGGCACCAGCGCATTAACACATTTAAAAAGGCAAAAACGATTCTGAAAATTGATGGATGTTTCATGTTTGGTTTAAAAAAAGTAATGTTTAAGAAATTTAATACCGAAAAACCAGAATTTCTAAATAATTTCAGCGATTACAGCTAAGGACCCCAAACATACTTATACTTATTTTGGCCATTATTCTTTATTCTGAGTTGAGGTGAGTGACGAAAACAGGAAGATGTGTGCCCTGATGTTCTGATCTTAGACTAGAGTGTTATCTTAACAGTATCTTACCCCCTTACTCCACCACATGAAAAAAATGTAAAAGAGGCGACATCCAACTATCGGACTTCAGAGCCTACCAATTCGTATACCTTTACGACCCCCTTATTGCAGTTGTACTAAGGGAAGTACAACCGCAGCTGGATCGCACTAATTTTTTTTACGAAGGAATGCGATCTGGTCTTCCCTCGCCTGGGCTGATACCAACAGACCAGGATCGGGTTTTTTTAATGGCAAACCCGCCGAGCCATGTTGGAACCGGGTAGCTACTCCGGTTCCCGATGAGGCCCAAGGTATCCATTTAGATAAAACCCTTCCATCCGATAGAGGATGATTTCACCTCTTAACTGTATAAGATCCCGTTTGGTATATATGGGTGATACTCTATTGTAAATGAAAATAAGGGTGAACACCAAGACTTTGCACTTCGAAAAAAAGTAGCTTGCATGCTTTAAGTTGTTTTATTTATAAACTGGTCTTTTCGATATGGAATTGTTTTGCGTTTCTCCAAGATAAACAAGCAGATCATGTTATAAAAGGTTGTGTTTTATAATTTTCGGAAAAAAATCAAAGGGGAACAAATGTATCTCGTAGCTTCTCAACCGGATAGAGGAGGAGAACAATGGGCTGAAGGGTACTCAAACCTGGGGTACCCTGCTCGTGGTCTACGAATATAGTGCTTTAATAAATCACAAATATTTGATTAGAATCGTGGTAAAGAAGGCTTTTAGTAGCGTTTTTACAGCTTGGAGGTTACGTCTCTCTTATAGTTTCTTAAAAGATTTTCGTGTTTATAGTTTGAATTGAAATTGGCCATGTGCGGACGTCGAAAGAATCACATTTGTAACACGTCAGGATTCCTCCGGCAAACATGGTGACGTCATGAAACAAAAAATCCAGCGTCTGTTGATGTAGGGGACCTATTTAATGCATCCGGTATGCACATATAAGAAAGTAGTTCTAGTTAAGAACAGAATAGCTCCAACATAGTCCCCAAAATCACTTTGTACAACTACCGTAGAGCCTTAAACATTGTGTTACTTTAGATCTCAAAGATATATACAATCAGCGAAACTAATCAGTCTTGAAAAAGTCAACAAATGTCTATTTTAAAAAGAGTTTAAAATATTTTCCCAAAATCGGGACCGGAGTCAACCAATTCAAAACTATTATTTTCGGTAACCAGATCTCTTAATTCAGCCACTTGATCCATCAAATTTACAAATATGCGATCAATGTGTTTTGGTAAGCGTCTATCTCCTGTATGGGACATTCTTACCTGTGTGGCGAATGGATTAACACTGTAGAACAGATTGTTTCATTCTCCTGTCTTTTATCCCCTGAAAATGAGAAAATTAAAATTTTCAGACTTGATATAGATCTTCATGATCTTTATTCGTAATTTTAAGGAACCAACATCAAAAACATGCAATCATTTAAATGGCAATTTCATGAGAAACCTGTTTATTTATCAGGAGACAATATTATGAGAAACCTGTTTATTTATCAGGAGACAATATCATGAGAAACCTGTTTATTTACAAGGAGACAATATGATGAAAAACCTGTTTATTTACAAGGAGACAATATCATGAGAAACCTGTTTATTTCATGTATTTATCAGGAGACAATATGATGAAAAACCTGTTATTTACAAGGAGACAATATCATGAGAAACCTGTTTATTTATTAGGAGACAATATGGTGAAAAACCTGTTTATTTACAAGGAGATATTGTGAGTTAGCAAATGTTTTTTATTATACGTAGGGCAAAACATTATGTCTGAAATCGGGTATAATCCATAATTTTAGAGATACCAGACTTTCTAATGGAGTTTCTTAAATTTTGTCATAAGAAGTTTCTAAGTGCATACAGATTTTATTGACCAATTAAAGGTGCCCGTTACAGGCAGAATGAATTACAATTCAATTAAACATAAGAAACATAAAATAACTCATAATAAACAAACAAAAAAGTTTCATTTTAAGATAATTGTAGTCATTATAAGAACATGAATATATGTATATATATGTAAGGTAATGAGGATATCCAGTAAGGACAAGGCAAGGGGAGACAACTCTATCATTTTTTTTAAATCCATTTTAATTAATTAATGCTTGACGTTTTTCTCTCAAATCGGAAACTAATTTCAATAAAAGTTTTATAACATATGTGTCTTCATTGCTCATTAACCATAAGAACTTATTATTAATACAAAGGTTTTTAAAATTATAAAATCTATCATTCATTTCTTCAATAAAAGGTTTTCTAATTTCTTCTAAGTTTGGGCAATTTAATAAAAAATGTTTCTCATCTTCCACTTCAGCTTTACACATGCAGCATATTCTTTGGTGTATTTCTAAGTTGGTATATCTACCTCTTTCTATGTTTAAATCATGGTCACTGAGTCTTAGTTTTGTTAGGTATTTTCTTTGATTTTCAGAACCTATATTTAGATATGGTTCAAGTTTATATATGTATTTAAATTTTCTGTATGTTCTTAATTTATTTCCTATTTTGGCTTTTCTTTTATTGTCATTATTTATATTTTCAAACCAAATATCAATAAGCTTTATCTTTAAGCTATTTTTAATTTTATTAATAATATATGTATGTTTATAATTGGCCACATTCAAATATAAATGTTCAAGGTTTAGTAATTTAAATATTGTTTGAATACAGTTTAACCAAGATTCTTGGTTATTATTTGCCATGTATTCTGATTCTATAAAGGCGGCATTTAATATTATATAATTTTCCTTTTTTTTATTATTATTGTTGCCATAACTTATATCATGGAGTCTTAACCAATATTTAACCATGTTTATGTATAGATCAAAAATTAGTGGTAGGCATCCAAGCTCTCCTCTCATGCCATTTTTTGAAGTTTTGGAGCTTACTCCTAAAGCATATTGACAAAATTTCAAATGAATACTCTCCTGTTTCAGTTTTTCTATATTTTTTGCAAAGAAATTTTCGTTATCTTTTTGGGTAGATTTTACTGAAAACTCACCCCATATTTCTGAACCATAGAGCAATACTGGTTTTACAGTATGATTAAAAATATGGATTAAAGTTGATATTCCTGGTTTCCCTGAAGAAAATGTCTTTTTCAGCTTATAAAATGCTTTTAAACCTTTATTATGAATGTCTAATTTTGCATATGAAAATGTGCCAGAGGCAGCAAAAGTTATTCCTAAATAAGTATATCTTTGTACTTGCTCAATTACAACATTACTGTATGAAAATAAAATATTTTTTTTTAATCTACCAGCCTTATTAAATATCAAGACTTTAGTTTTAGAGGCATTAATTTCCAAATGCCACTCTTTAGCAAATGCTGATAATTTATTAATAGCATTTTGTAAACCGGTTTTACTGGATGATAATAGAACTAAATCATCTGCATATAATAGGCAACTTAGAGTTGTATTATTTAATACCACAGGATCACAAGATGAATCAAAATATGATGGTAAATCACTAAGATACAAGTTAAACAAATTAGGACTTAAATTGTCACCTTGTCTTACACCTATGGAGGATTGAAAAAAATCTGTTCTTCTATTTCCAATTTTGACACATATTTCTATATTACTGTAAAGGGACTTTATAATGTTATAAAATTTTGTACCAACTCCAGCTTGTTTAAGTTTATAAAATAGGCCTGTATGCGGCACTGAATCGAAGGCCTTCTTAAAATCAACAAAACAGGTATATAAGGCATTAGAACTGTTGCGAGTATATTTATTTATCAATGTTTTTAATACAAACATGTGATCTGAGGTTCGTTTGCCAGTGGAAAAACCTATCTGTTCGTTGCAAATTGTTTTTTGTTCATCAAAATATTTTGTTAGTCTTGTATCTAAAATCCTATTAAACAATTTGCTGACATTATCACTAATAGTGATACCACGGTAGTTAGATGGGTCATCTGTTGGTCCCTTTTTATGGATTGGTGTGATATAACTTTTTGACCATGACTGCGGATATTTTCCTTGGGAAAAAATTTCATTAAAAATTTTTGTAATAAGTGGACATAGTATATGAGATCCATATTTTAGCATTTCATTGAGTATATTACTGAATCCACAAGCCTTCCCATTTTTTAGTTTTTTTAAAGCTTTTAAAACTTCATTTGTAGAGATCTTATAATCTAGTTCATTAAATATAATTTCTTTTTCTGCTTCACTTAATTTTAGTGTTAGATTAGAGTTATCTTCATTATTTGGTACCTTATTTAAGTTTTCAAAATGTTCTCTCCATTGTTCCATATCAATACTGGACTCCTTTTTAAAACTATTGCCATCACTTTTCAATTTTTCAACTAATTCCCAGTATTCTTTTGGGTTGTTACTTTGTAAATTATCCAGCTTAGTTAAAAGATCTTTTCTGTAAGTCTTCATAACAGATTTTCTGGTCTTACGATATAGTTTTAAGCATTTAAAGAAGTTTCCTCTTATATAAGGGTCATTACTGTTTTTCTTAAATTTTTCACTCTTATAGTCTAATTCTGATTTTAATTTTCTTAGGTCCCCATTAAACCAAGGTTTATTTTTAATATTTTTTGTTTTGATTTTATTTTTTGATGGGGTTTTCTTGACTTTTAAGGACATATCAGCTGATTTCAAAATGATGGAATTGAAATCTTCAATCAAGTTATCAACATCATGCGACTTTGAGTCACTTAGATTCTTTATTAAACTTTTGATTTCTGCTGTATTGAGAGCAGTTTGAAATTTTTCTTGGGATTCAATGTCCCATACATATTTATCAGGCATTAAGAAACCATCATCTGTTTTAATTTCCATACTTTTAAATTTACATTGGATCATACAAGAAATTTGACAATGATCAGACAAGAGGGGTTTAATTTCATGGACTTTAAAGTATGTAATATCTTTTAATAGATCTTCAGATGTTAACATGTAATCAACAACACTACTACCAAGGGGCTGGTGACATGTTAAATCCCCATTTATATCCCCAAAAGTTCTACCATTCAAAATTCTTAAACCTGAAGAAATACATAATGTTAAAAGTTGTCTGCCCCTTGTGCACATAAATGTGTCTTTACTCTTTCTGTTAAGTAATGTATTGTCAAATCTATAAGAATCAAATAAAGGTAAATGATGATCTGAATCATTTGGGATAAAATCTACATACATGTATGAATGAAATAAAAAGAATGGGTCACCGTTCTTAATTGTTGAAGAAAATTGTCAAAAACAGTTCAAATTTGGCTATTTTTATATAGATTTTATAGGGGAAAATCTTTATTATTATTATTATTTTTGATTTAACAGGATAGCTTTTTTTGTATTATTTTGTCAAAACATCAATTTTGGTTAGTTCTTTGAAATTAAGGTATAAAATCATTGAGTCACCGTTCAATTTCTAAAAATACATTGGAAAAAACTGAATTTTTGCAATATAAAAAAATACTAAAAAAGTCAGGTACATTTGGATAAAATTAAGTAACCTAGATAGCTTAAAGAAAAGCGTTTGTTTATAAAAACAAGAGATACAGGTTCAAATCCTGTTCTGGGTGGTCAAATTTTGGATGACTGAACATGTCACAGCCCATTAAACCAAGATTGCACGATAGAATCAATATCAAAATAACTCATCTTTATTATCTCTTTCTAATCTCAGAAATAAACTTTTTGATATGATAGCTTAAATAAAAATGTGTGTTTATTATTGGACCATTTAAATGTAGGGGCGAATGATCTACACTTGAAAAATGATTCGTTTCGTTTTATTATTGTAATGTTTTCATTACAAATACTCGACCATTATTAAAATGTCAAAATATTTCTTAAATTGTACTCAACCAGTCTGAATGTGTACTCCCCCACGGTCTAACTTGTTCTCGACCTTTTCGTAACCTATACTCGATCTGGAAATAAGTCTTATTTTTAAGACTTTTAAGAGTTCTTGACATAACTGGACACAGATTTTCGACTTCTTGACAAAACTCGACCAAGATTTTAGACTTTTCGATAAATAATCATAAAAGTCTAGTAAATAAAATGAAAGAAAAGGAGTAAATAAATGTATTTACACTGCTGCAGCATCTTGATTAATTTAATTTCTATTGTTTCCACAAATAAAAAAATATTATAATTATTTCAAACATTATTCATGATTATTTGTTAATTGTAATATTTTTTTTTCAATATAAACAATAAGTTAATTTTACCAGAAAATAGATATTGAGGATAAATACTAATAAGCTGCATGAGGACTAAATATTTTGCAGGAAACTGCTATACAATGTTACTATTATATATGTCTTCCAGAAATAAGATATTTTAACCAAGGCTATGCATGTGGCTTGAATGACAACATTGTAATTTAAGTTTATCAAACCCATTAATGAAAAAGGTTTTGGCACATTAACCCTATACCAGGGTAAGTGATACATAAAGGGAATTATTTGAAATTAAGGAAATTATATTTTTAGGGCGTTCAAATTTTAAAGAATCCTTTTTTTTACTGAAACCTACTGTTTATAATATATACATGTATCCTGCAGATTCCACTTAAGTTGCATTGATTAATTTGTTTCAAGAGAGTAAAAGAAATTTTAACCTTACTTTAATCTTTCTTTTTACTGAAGTAAAATATTGCAGTCAGACAGTTACAGTTATTCTTTCTAGTTTCTTGTTCGCATGTAATTTTAATCTGCAAAATTTAAAATTAATGTTAGAGTCGAAGAACCGACCAACTTTATAGTTATTTTATGTTGTTGCTGCCCTTGTCATTTAGTATATCAATTTTATAAGTGGATACACTATACGCATCACCGTGTCTTAGTCAATTCACTTAATAGCTATAAAAGCTCCTCTAACACCCCATGATGGGTATTGTCAAAATAGCAATAAACATCTGGAAACATCTAAATTTCACAGGTATTATCACTTAACACCTGAGTAACATAAGTACATGTATCAATTAGGAAACACAGGTTATTCAAAGCTAAAAAAATAAAATTTAAGGATAGTTTGAATAATAATATAGAAATAATAATTTTATAATGAACACAGAACCATGTATACCTCTAGTTTAAATGACTTTTAATATGTTTCTTTTCCCTGTAATTTAACAACCCTCAATTTAAAGAAACAACAACAAAGATTTGATTTCATATTTTGACTGCAAAAGTTGATAAAGAATGACTCAAGCTTTGAGATATATGCAAATTCACTTTCTTTTTTGTCAACTTCTACGTCCTTTTTCATTATGAGACACCAGCTAAATTTAGCTGTAATTTAATGATATCACAGAAAACTGAATGACATTCCAACACCAGGAATTAAAATATGTAGCCAAAAGTAAACACTGGTCAACACTATGAGGTGGATACTTACAAGCTCTATAGGTAAGTGCATGTATCAACTAGCCTGCATTTGTATTATAACATGTATACATGTATTTGTTACATCTGCAGTACAAATATTTTTAGAGCCAAATTTCAGACTTGAAAATGCATTCTACATTGGAAAAAATAATTTACACTTCTTTATTGTCATGATTCACGGGGCGGGCGGATCTAGGACTATAGTTTATATGGGGGAATAAAGATTGTTTTCCACCTTAATTGCCATGCAAGAAATCCGTGCGCATGTTTTTTTAACTGTTTTTTTTTATGCAAATAGCTTAACAGACAGTTTTGTCAGTAAGGGCTGAAGTACGCCTGGTATGCCTTTCCTTGGATCTGCGCCTGTGATTAAATCATGTACTTATATTCAATACACAATTATGTATGGACAAAACACATGTGCTAACATGGCTAAGTGATTCATGTCAATGAATGATATCCAATATTTTGATTTCATAAAAGGAAATTAATTCTTTATCATGTTTATTGTGGCCCATTTCTTGAAAATATTTTATCCCTCCTTTGCAATACTTGAGGAGTCTATTTGGGAACATGCAGTATCTTCAGTTTTACATGGATATAAATTTGATTGAAACTGTTCATTATTATTTAACATTACTTTTCCCTTTTTATATATGATTCAAAAAGAAAAATAAAAGGAAACTTATCACAATATCAAGACACACTTAATTCAAAATTAAGTTACTTTTGTCTCATAAATGGGATGTATATATTTTAGTTAATATCTTAAAATGCCAGTCAATGCTTTCTGGACCTTGTTTTTATCTAGGTAAAAAAAGATCGGGTACTTTTCATACATGGTCAAGTACTTTTCAGACCTTATAGTCTTACTAAGACAATTTCAATTGAGCATATTCATTCACACCTATTATTTTTTTCTTTCTGGTACAATCTAGAAGACTTAGTAATGAAATTAAGATCATTGTAAAATTTTTAATATTTTTAATGTGAATATCTTTTATTTTATACTTGTAGAAATTGCTCAATTAACAATAGTGTGTGCTGACTGTACAACAATCCAAATGTATGCATGATAACTGTCTACGTAACTCTATAGTGTTCAAAGGCAAGAACTGACAAGAGAAAACATATGGTACGAAATAATGGAAAGATGTTGAGTAATTTGACATAATTGTCAACTTCCATAAAGCAATTGCAACATTGTACAATGAAAACAAAAGACCCTTCATTATAAAATATAATAGTGTGCTGTGGAAAAAGTGTTTGTTGCACAACATTATGAAACAAACAATAACAATTTGAATGAAGAATTTGATGTAGAATAAGTGTACGCGACACAACATCCATACAGCAATTACCATGTTCACAATATTGAAATATAATGTGATCCTGAACAAGTGTACGTGACACGAAACCTTTATATATACATGATATAGCAATGAATATTTTCACAATATAAAAATTTCATGTATTTCAACATAAGTTATTTTTATACGACCGCAAAACATTTGCGGATTATAATGGTATGTTGCTGTCGTTGCTGTCGTCGCCGTCTGCATCGTCGTCTGCGTCTGCATTGTTTGTACTTACATGTAAGTGTTCCCACAATAACTTTAGTTCTGTTTTATCCAATTGCTATTAACATGATTAAATTTGACAATGATGTTCCTTTCCATATAAACATGGATTGTATAGATTTTGGGGATACACCTTTTTTCGTTTATAAATTAGGGGCCAGAAATGCTACCTTTTTGTTTGTTCCCACGATAATTTTTTTGTTCCAGATGCTCGTTTTTTAATTAGGGGCCAAAAACGGGACAAAAAAATCAAATATTTTATTTGTTCTCACAATAACTTTGGTTCTGGTTGGTCAATTGTTATTAAATTTGACAATGATATGCCTTATACCATAAAACCATAAAAGGGATTAATTTTGGGGATCCCCTTTTTATACCCCACTCGTAAGAGAGGGGGCAATATTGCAATCACCTTGTCCGTCCGTCCATCCGTCTCTCCGTCTGTCTGCCTGGTACAATTTCTCTGCTTCTTTTGGATGGATTGGATTCAAATTTGGTACACAGCTTCAGCATGATGAGTTATATGATGCCTCCTCTTTCCAGGTCAGTCCATCTTCTACTTCCTATTTTCCAAGCCGACTTAGACTTTTTTAGGTTAAAAAAATTGAAATGTGAAATTTTTCGTAACAGATTTCTCGTCTTCTACTGGATTGATTGGTTTCAAATGTGGTACACAGCTTCAGCTGGTTGAGTTATACAGTGCCTCCCCTTTCAAGGTTAGTCCATCATCTACTTCCTGTTTTTCGGGCCAACTTAGACTTTTTAGGGTAAAAAAATGAAATGTGAAATTTTTTGTAAAGGATTTCTAGGCTTCTACTGGATGGATTGGTTTCAAATTTGGTACACAGCTTCCATGGCTTCAGCATGATGAGTTATACCGTGCCCCCTTTCCAGTTCAGTCCATCATCTGCTTCCTGTTTTCCGAGCCGACTTAGATTTTTTATGGATCAAAAATAGACAATTTTTCGTAACATATTTCTCGGCTTCTACAAAAGGGATTGATTTCAAATTTGGTATACAGCTTTAGCATGATAAGTTGTATGATGCCTTCACTTTCGAGGTCAGTCAGTCATCCACTGGTTAGCGACTTTTTATTTTTGGTTCAATTTTTTTTTTTTTTGCAAGTTAAGTCTTGTCAAGTGATGGATAATAAATTGAGAATAAATTATTGCTTTATTCCCCCCATTTTGGAAAATAGGGGCCAAAGGGGGGCAAATTTGAAACTTTTTTATTTATTGTCCAATTTCAATTTTTTTGGCAAATAAATTCTTGTAGTGAATTTACAAAATTGAATGTTAATTTTGCAACGCATTCCTCCCCCTAATTAATGCTAGGTGCCAAAAAGGGCAAAAGTGAAAGGTAGAAGATACCATTAATTTGGGACTAAAAGGGGTAATGTTTTTGTAACTGTAATTTATTTGGTCTGCTTTTGTAAAAAAAGAGTTTCTAGTAAAATCTGGATGGATAGTCCACCAAAGGTTGCATGTGTCAAAAACTTAGTCAGTATTTCTGTTTCTGTTTCTGTTTTAGTCAGCCCACCATGGGCTGCATATTTCCAGAGCAATTGACTATTCATATTGGGCCTAAAATGAACAGTGTTTGACATGTTACGGTCATATCATGCTGCGCTTGGCGAAGCTTTTTATTATGTATAATATTAAATCATAAATTAAATATAAATATATTGAAAACAAATCTTAGTTTTTATTTAACAGAAATAATGTTTACAACAGACCTGAAATTGAATCCTACTTAATTTGATCCTATGCTGATGCTGTATACATACAAAAGGTCATGGGGTAATGATTATTATTTATTCAACCCGATCTGTCATGACTCTAACATGCTGACACCCTGTAAGTATCACTTTGTCTGTCTGTATGTCCACCAACAATTTCTTATGAACTGTTGAAATCTTAAGTTAAAAAACTATTCATAATTTATGCTAGAAGTCTAATGAAGTCTGATAAAAATGTATATATTATAGTTGAAATAGTTTGTACCACTTTATTTACTTACTTATTCCTGTTCTATCTAAGAACACACCTCTTTATACCATCTTATACATCAATTTTTAACTCATTGATACAATAACAAATTTGTATTTTTTACTATATATAGAGGACAAATTTACCCGATTGATTGATTGACCATGTAATAACCGTATCCTCTTACTCATTCCAGCCATATGAACAGATTGCGGTGGATGAAAGAATTGCCAACCACAAGTTCAGTGGGATACGTCAATTTATGAAGGAAAAGTCTGTTCAACTTTGAATCAAACTTTGGGTTTTAGCTGACACAATAACTGGGTATACATTTAACTTTTTCGTATATTAAGGCAAGAAAGAGAAAGAACTGTTATTAATGATATCAGTTAGGGTTTAGCCCAGCAGTTGAGACACATTTATCAAAAGATTCGATTTTGAATCAAGGTTAAAGATTGTTTACGGATAGTTTTTATACCACTTTACCATTAGTTAGAGATCTTTTTGTTAAGACATTATATGTTATAAGGTGCTATAAAAAAGAATTCATCTGCAATGTCTGGATGTTTCCCAAAAAAATGATGGATGGGATAAAATATCAAATCGTGGTGATTTCAAATGGCATAGTTTTGAAATTGTTTTAGTTGTGCAATGAAAAGACTGTAAAGTTGTTTCAATAATATCTCCCATTCATCAGGGCTCAAAGTTAACTACTTGGGTCAATACTGTACAAGGCAGAACATGCTGGAAGAAGCAATGTGTAAAACAGCCTGGTTGTGTCAATGCTTACAATGAAGGCATGTTTTGGGTAGACAAGTCCAATCAGTAATTTATCAAGATATCAAAAAAACAAAATTTTATAGGTGGAAAGTTATATTTTATCATTGTCTAGATATTATTATTCTTTTATAATTTTTTAAGAGTTAAGAAGTGAGTTTCCAGAATACCTCAAAGATTATTCTAGCCATTCTTAATTTAGAGAATGCTTGGTGAAACCAATTTTGAATTTAGAAAGCCAGAATTCCAATGCTCCAGAAAGTATTTCGGTTGAGTGTTGCCAGCTTTCATCCTCCATCCAAACGTCAGAGACGTATGTATTGTTTTGCTGAATCCAAACTTCTTGGAAACACTCCATCTTCTAATAAGACTATGGTCTATCGCAAGCATTGTAAAGACTATGGTCTATTGCAAACATTGTAAAGTATCATTATGTTTTTTTGTCGGAACGTTATTGTTTTTTTTAAATGGCACAGTATGGACGCAGGCTGTAAAAAACTGGGTTTGGAACATGGTAGAAATACATGTTAAAAGTAATTTATGAAGTAAAAAAAAGAGTAACAGATTCTAAAAAACCAAATGACTTAGGATAAAATAAAAAAATTAAACACTAAACTAAATTAAGAAAAGGATAAATGTTTAGAAAACAAAATAACAACAAAAAAAAACAGTAAAATCATAATATTTATCGATATTTCAAGGTTACTCCTTGAAATATCGATATATAGCATATCCAAATTAACCGTTTATACCCACATTTTGGTATTTGTAATTTAAAAAAAAACTGTTATCAGCTTTGATAGTTTAATGTAAAACACCGAGAAATCGGAGTTAGTGGGTCAAAACCACTTCAAAGCTGCAGGTTTTTTAAAAATATTTCTTTTCTTTGACCTTCAAACAAAACAAAATGAAACCAGGTTTACCCCACCATTTCATTTGAAATGCCTGTACCAATGCAAGTCAGGACCATTGCGATGCATAACGATTCCGATGTGTCTTCCATGTTTTGTCTTTTCTCTTCGAGATTGAATTGACCCCCGAAGTTTAGTAATTTTGTTTTATCGCCTTTATTCACACAAGTACTCCTCCGAGGCACCTGAGCATATTCTAAAATAGAGATAAAGGCTTCATTCTTACTACGTGTTAACCAACAAATGTTCAGACTTGTTAAATATGGAATAATGTGACTTGGGTTCGCTTGTATTAGTATATTTATCTTATAACCTTTAAAAAAAACTCTCGGAATTCCGATTTAAATTCATTTTTTTTTCATTTTTGAAACAGAAGGTGAGCTTCGGAAACCATAAATGGATCCTTATCCATATTTTTTGGCGTTATTTACCCCCCCCCCCTCGGCGAAAATTAACTGGTTTGGAGTAACATCCTAGATTTTAACGTGTGTTTTAGTAATCTAATACATTGACACACAGATTTTAAATGTTCTAATTAGATGACGATTTTTTGGTAAGTTTTCAAAGATTTTTAATGGCGAGGCCGACCCGGAAGTCGTTAACATGCAGTGCGTTTTATGGTTTTATGATACTGATTACCCCTTTGGTACACCTTTGCTTCTTACACATTGTAAAGGTCTAAAAGGGTTTCAACACCAACAAACGGACACATAAAAGCTCACAAACAAAAAACAACTGAATACATGTACCTATCACATAGTCGTAACGAGAATGGACGCAGGTGCTCGGGATGGATTGGCAGTTCCTGCTTGCTATAGCAGATCCGTCGTGTTCCTAATTGCCATTTCAACGTTCGACCACTTTATCACCCAGAAGTGGTTACGTGTATGTCTTGGAAATTTTTTATGTAAGGGGGTTTATATACTCTAATTTTAGGAAAATCACCAACTGGCGAGAAGCGACCACTGATCACCTAGTATTCTTTTGGAATCGTAAAATTTAGTGACCGACCATCTAACTTTAAGGGGGGGGCTTAATTTTTTGTTCATGTCATTTTTTCCTCACGCAGAACGTGAAAAAATGTTTATTAGATTATTTTATTAACCATCAATGTTGTTTTTTGATCGGTCTCCTTTTCTTATTTTCTCATTAAAACTTATATTCAAAATATTTCTTAAGGAAAGAACCGCAGCCTTTCAAGCTAAATATTTTGTTCTCCGTAAAACTGTTCCACGGTTAATTATTATCTATCATATTTATTGAAGGCGATATACCATGTGTACGATGTCCTGCAGGGGACCTACTTGGTGACGAGCAATGTATAGGTGTCGAGTTTTTATGTGAGGGGAACAACGATTGTTCCGATGGAGCAGATGAGAATGAGGCGATGTGCCGAGGTGTGTTATACAATCTTCAAATAAAGGATATAATAGTATATTTGTATTAAATAAAAGTAATAACAAAACTATCGATAATCTACAATGTCCCAGATATAAAGATAAAATAAGGCGAAGACACATTGGAGAAATTGATGATCGCAATGGTTCTGACTGAAAGACAAAATCACGATCAGTTTCGAGCTCATATGATTTAGTGTCTTGTCTTTATCATCAAATATAAAAATTTGAGAACTAAATGTAAAATCATATTTCGTTGTTATAGTGCTTTGCAAAATATACATTTTTAGAATTTAGACACTTACAAAATAGATATATTATGAACGATGTAAATAGAAATGAGACCGAATAGGCAAGACCGATAACATTTCTAACACCCCCCCCCCCCCAACTGACTGGCCGTACTCACGGTCACACAGGAGTGGAACCAGGTGATCCGGCCGGGCGGAAGAGCAGGCAGAGCCATAGCTGAGGATGTGGATAGGGTGTACAGAATCGAGAATAATGGTCTAAAAAATAACAGATAAAGAATGATGGTCACAAGAAATGAAAATTTGGAAATTGACCCTTAAATTATGAAGATCTTTGAAAAAAGTGACCAAAACACTAAAAACATAAAGAATAAAAGAAAAAAAAATAAAATGCAGAATTTAGGACACCCCCATCCACACCCCATAGCTTGTCAAACGAACCTAACAATACAATAATAACTTTACATTTCAGAGTTTGAGTGTCGTAGCATACTTCAGACAAAATGTGCAGATGGACTTCAGTGTATCTTCGATTATAAACTGTGTGACTTGAATGTTGACTGTCGCGACGGATCCGATGAAAATAGGGAGATGTGTGAAGGTTAGTATAAAACAGGGTGTGGAAGGGAGTGTTTTCAATTTTATTTTTTTATTTTTAGAGGTTTCATATTTTTTCTTTTCTTTAAGCTTATTTGCTACTTTTCTCACAATTGTTCATAACTTAAGGGTCATAGCTCTCTATTCTGCATTTTTAGTGGATATGTTTCTCAATCTGTTAAGTTTTAGACCATTATTCTCTATCCTTCCTCATCAAAAATAGTGGCACAGATGTATTTGTAAAGTTTGATTACGAAGGAAATATTCTAAGGCAAATTACGAAAACATGATAAAACGTTGAAAACATATTACACTAATGTTTAAAAGTGAGTGATAAAAACACGGTGATGTTAGTACATGTGGTACGACAACAAAGAGTTTCATTTCGGCAAGGAATTACCGTGGTGCTTATAGAGAATCACAAAGATCTTGAAGGTAAGTGACGAACATACTAAGGTAAGTGACAAACGTACTTAGGTTAGTGACGAACATACTAAGGTTAGTGACAAACATACTTAGGTTAGTGACGAACATACTAAGGTTAGTGACGAACAAACTAAGGTTAGTGACGAACATTCTTTGGTTAGTGACGGACATACTAAGGTTAGTGACGAACAAACTAAGGTTATTGAATAACATACTAAGATAAGTGACGAACATACTTAGGTTAGTGACGAACATACTAAGGTTAGTGACGAACAAACTAAGGTTAGTGACGAACATTCTTTGGTTAGTGACGGACATACTAAGTTTAGTGACGAACAAACTAAGGTTATTGAATAACATACTAAGGTTAGTGACGAACATACTTAGGTTTTTGACGAACATATTATGGTTAGTGACGAACATACTAAGATAAGTGACGAACATACTTAGATTAGTGACGAACTTACTAAGGTTAGTGACGAACATACTGAGGTTAGTGACGAACATACCTATGTTAGTGGCGAACATACTTAGGTTAGTGACGAACATATTAAGTTTTTTAAGGCATTAGATGCAAATGGAGATACGTAAAGGTGTATGAGAAAATAGATATGTGTTAAACGACAAAAGCAAAGAATGATGTGCTAAGGGGAGTGACAAAAAACAAAGATACAAGAAGATAATTGACAGAAACGAAGATATTTGAAGGTAAGTTACGAAATTAAAAGGTGTGTGGAGATAAGTTACGAAAACGCTTTCAAAGAAAAAGGGAGGTAGCAAAAAACTGAGATTTGTTTAGGTGGATAATAGAAATATCACGCTCCGTTATAATGACGAAGTCCTTTCTCTGAACATTTATTGATTTGGTTATTGTTTCCATCTCTCATATCCTCAGGAACTTGAGATAAAGGACACAATGAATTTTAATGATTTCTGAGGGAGCTTCTTTATATTTGGATTTACAACATAAAATAGACTCTAAAGGAAGACTTACAACAAAGCCGATGACTGCAACTTTCAAATTGTTTACTTTTCCTTCTTGTATAGCATCCCATCCGTTCTAGCTATCCCGTTTACATGTAACATTTGATTCGCTATTTCAGAGATTGCTGGACTTATATCGATTTCCTTTTCAGAGCGTCACATCTGACACTAATTTGACAAAACACATTTTGTGCTCATAGACAAATTGGAATTTCTATCTCCCAGATGAATGTAGATGTTGGTTTATCATAGGGTTTTTTCCGTCTCCTTTTTTTCCGGATTTGACACACTATGGCAACGTAACGTACTATTCCTGAGCCCCTGAGCTACGACTTAAGTTTGCGTAGTTCATTTCTGTTCAGTTTCGTGCAGTTCTCCTTTGTGCTTATTGGTTTGTCTTTGACACTAGTATGTTCTATTTGTTCCAATTGGCTTTTGATATAATTTAAGTTAAGAGACGAGAACATTAAGAATAGGGACGACTAATAATGACAAAAATACTGAGGTTTATGAAGCCACTTAAGTGACGAAAATACAAGAAGTATTAGATAAAGGTAAGAACAAAACTTAATTTAAGATAACAAGAAAAAAAAACAAGGCAAAGATACACAGAATAAATTCAAAATCGCAATGGTCCTGACTTGATACCAACCATTCTAAAACCTTATCCGCTGATGTTTTTTTCCACAGCTCGTCCATGTTTTATTGGGTCCAAATGTAGCGATAATTACCAATGCATTGAGGATTATAAGTTTTGTGACGGCAAAACAGACTGTAGAGATGGGTCAGACGAGAATCCGGAGTTCTGTAAAGGTAAGTTTAAGAGTTTCGTTATGGTATGATAAATCAAACTAGAGTTCTGCAAATGTAGTTCCGTTAAGAAAAAAATGTTATGACCTTACTGTACAAACTCACAAGATTTTACATTACCTATATAAATAAAGATAAAGGCCGAGGCTACGACTATTCGCTACGGGTAACAATAAGATTTTTTTTATTGTTACTCGCGTGACTAAAACGGGAACGGTTTCCGGATACGGCACCTTTTCAGGCCGGAATCTCACGAGTAACAATAAATAATAAAATTGAGCTACTCGCCTTTTTGTTACTCGCAAAAGGAATAATAGACTGACATTATTGTACATTATTAATAATTTCATTTTTATTTTTTATGTTGTTTTGTGATATTTTCGGCACAGCTAATAGGTTGTTTTTGGTGGTGCCAAAAAATCAACAAAGAAAGCAGCAATTTATACGAGCTATTATTCCGTTGGATTTTTTATACGACCGCAAAAAATTTGCGGACGTATAATGGTATGATGCTGTCGTCGTCGTCGTCGTCGTCGTCGTCGTCGTTGTCGTTGTCGTTGTCGTTGTCGTCGTCGTCTGTTAACTTTAGTGTATACACAATAACTTTAGTTCTAGTTATCCAAATGCAATGAAATTTGACAATGATATTTCTTACCATTAAAGGATGGATGGGATTGATTTTGGGAGTCCCCCCTTTTTTCGTTTGGAAATTAAGGGCCAAAAGGGGCCAAAATTGTAACTTTTTTGTTTGTTCTTACAATAACTTTTTCAAAATCTTCTCCTCTGAAATTACTGAACAGAATTCAATGAAACTTGGTATGATTGATCATTAGGGTGTCCTGCACTATAGTAATGTTTCAATTTCTGATTCGTCAAAAAACATGGCCGCCGTGGCTAAAAATAGACCAGGGGGGTCAGACTACTGTTTTTGGCTTGTAATTCAAAAAGTATAAGGGATAGATGAAATCTGATGACACACTACTGCTTCAGGATCAAAAGTTCTACAAAAGTCTCTATTTGGTCGAAGTTGTCAGAAGACCCCTTATAGGGGTTACGGCCCCTTAAAGGTGAAAAATAGCATTTTTTCATGTTTTTGCCCTATAGTATGAAAATTATTGCAGGTAGCAAAAAGCTGTTGCTTGCTTAATTATTCAGCTCATTTAGCTCTACAAAAAACTCCATACGGTCGAAGTTGTCAGATGACCCCTTACAGGGGCTACAGCCCCTAAAATAATGTTTTTTCATGTTTTTGGTCTATGAAATGAAAATTATAGCAGGTAGAGAGAAGCTGTTGCTTGCTTAAATGTTCAGCTCATTTACACAATTAAGAATTAATTTTTGCGACCCCCCTTTTTCCACTATTACGTAATTAGGGGCCAAATGGGGCCAAAATCGAAACTTTTTTATTTGTGGTCCGATTTAAAAAAAAAATTTTTGCAAGATTATTCTTGTCAGGTAGTGAATCCAAATTTGAGAATTAATTTTTGTGACCATCCCCTTTTTCACTTGTTTTGTAATTAGGGGCCAAAAGGGGCCGAAATTGAATTTTTTTTAATTCTTGTCTGATTTTGACAATTTTTTTGCAAGAGTAGAATACAAAATTGAAAATTTATATTTTTTACCCCCTGGGTCGAAAGTCCACCAGAGCAGCATGTGTCAAAAACCTTTGTCAGTCCACCATGGGCTGCATGTGTCCAGAGCAATATACTATCCATATTGGGCCTAAAATGTACAGGGTTCAACATGTTGCGGTCGTATCATGCTGCGCTCGGCGAAGCTTTTTATTAATTCGTGGATCAACTTACCCACATAAGCCCAGAAAAATGTCATCCGCGAATAAAAAGAATTCAAATATATTGATAATTTTGTTTTCAAAGGTTTCCTAATCTTAATTGTTTTGTCTAAAAACAAGATAATGAATTAGGTTGAATTTTCTCATTCAATAGGGTACAAGTAATTCAAATTCATTTACTCCCATGCGTTAAACTCTATGCTATCTTTATTGTTCGTTTACTTTGTTTTATTTGATATAGACTTTGACTGTCTGAGTAGCCGAGTGTTTACAAAATGTGCAGATGGTCTTCAATGTTTGTATAAAATACAAAGATGCGATGGTGTTGTTCAGTGTAAGGACGAATCTGATGAAACGGACTGTGCAGGTAAAATATTTTTTAAGGAAGATGAGGACACCTGACCCCAAAAATATTGATGAATTAAAAGTGGCCATTTTTAATTATATATATGGTGAGTATATTATTTTGTTTCCATATGAATATTAGAATTTCTTTCCAGACTTCTTTTCGCAATATTTAGGTCCAAAATTGTCCAAAAATATAATAAGATTATTAAGGAGAGGCTGATTATTGATTGAAATAAAACAATAAAGTAAGTGGGTCACATGCATAAATTAAACTCGCATTTTTGCTACTTCTAATGACTCTTTATTTCTTTTGTGCTAAGAAATTAAAGCATTTAAAAGAATAGAAAAAACTTTTTTGTTAGGCGCATCTGATGAGTCTTGAATAGACGAAACGCACGTCTGGCGTAGCAAAATTATTTTCTGGAACTTTGTTCTCATTTTTTTTTCTATCCATTCTGTTTGATAGCTCTTCTGAAAATAGTTTAAGAGACTGTAATTATTAAGTGGAAGATGAGCAATTTAAGTTTCGGGTGAGAGATTCACTTTCCTGTGAAACTTTTATTGTGACATGAGAGAATCCTAAGAAGTTAACTTTGGTTTGAGGCTTTTTTGTGTCCGTGAGAGATTTACTTTCCTGTGAGACTTTTAAGTGTCGAGTGAGAGGTTCACATATCAATTATCCATCAGTGTCAGATCATAGACTATGAGACTTTTCAGCGTGAGTTGAGCGATTCAGTTTTCTTTGAGCTTCATTCAGTGTCAGAAATCAAAATTGTAGCAATTTTCCAAACAATAAATTGTGCAACCCTGACCCGCGTTCCGTTCAACGTCCGGAGACATTTTCACTTTCCTGTAAGCTACTACCTGGGTGGCCATGTGGTCTAAGGCGCTGATTTAAAAACAACACTATTGATCACTAGCCGATCACCTCTCAGCTGGTTTTCGAGTCCGTTTGTAATTACTAAAAAGAGACATTCCCGACTGTATGCGATTAGATTTGTCAGTAACGTGTCCAAGGTCGGTGATTTCCTCCGAATACTCCATTTTCCTCTTAAAACTGAACGACTTACATGGCCCATGTGCGTCGATAAGGGCATTAAACACCAAAACACGACACACACCCTTTCAGTGTCTGGTGAGAAATTCACCTTTCTATGAGCTTCATTCAGTGTCAGTGTAAGGTAAGCGATTCACTTTCCTGTGAGCTTCATTCAGTGTTATAGTGAGCGATTCACACTCCTATGGCCCTTTTTCAGTGTTTTTTTGAGCGATTTACTTTCCTATGGATGTCTTTTAGTATCAGGTGGGTATTCAATTTCCTATGTGCTTTTAAGTGTCAGGTTAGAGATTCCCTAAGATATCTACTTTCCTGACGGCTTTTTTGTGGGAGAGTTTTTTCCTGTTAGCTTATTTCAGTCTGAGACGAAATATTTACTTTCCTGTTAACTTCTTTCAGTGTCAGGTGAGAGATTCACCCTCGTGTAAGCTTCTTTCTGTTACAGATTATGACTGTGCTGGATTCAGTCTATATTCAGATGCAATGAAATGTGATAATGGAATACAGTGCGTTGGCTTATCTAGCTGGTGTAACGGAAGATTTGATTGTTTAGATGGATCGGATGAAAAACCAAGTTTTTGTCAAAGTAAGTTATCAAACCTGTTAAGGTGAATTAAACTAGATCTTTTAACCCTCCACAGAACCAGATGTCCATGACTCGGTTTTTTCTGCAATTTAAGTTGCTGATTGAAGTTCAGTTGTTGGTTAATAGAATTGTCATAGTCCTCAACATCTTTTATTTGTTAATTCTTTTGTTCAGTTATCTTATATCTAATTGGTTTCCGCACGATAAATTAAACTGTAGCTGACTGATTGGCTTGAATTATTCACACAATGTGTCTTGATATTCAAGAGATTCTTTAATTTTATCGGAGGTTTGTGGTACCCATAATATTATATAAAAAAGATCAAATGGACAAAATAGACGAATTTACAATGTTTTAAATTTCCATTTGATTTCGATAATTTTATTTAATTCATGTTTTTCTGTCTTCTAACGACTTTGATGAACACGTAGCTTTAAAAAGCTTTATAAAGTTTGTAGAGTTTGATAAGAGAAGGTTCATACGGGGCGCCGTTTCGAAGGCCATACTCGCAAACTGCTACCTGCAAACTGGCGAGGGATTTACATACGCATTAAGCTTGTTTCCTAACCCAGGACAAATAAATGCATTTGCTAGTAAATTAGGAAGAAAGAATGCGTCGTAAAGTTTTGTTGTTTCTTCTGTTATTAGATTATACCTGCTTGGATTGGGACAGAAAATGTGCTGATGGGAAGCAGTGTATCGGGAAAAGTGATTTTTGTGATGAATATGTTCATTGTTTAGATGGATCGGATGAAGCCAATTGCTAAGGTTAAGGTGAGAAATCTAGAGAAGAAAAACAAAATTAAATCTATCTGATTAAGTTAAGATCTATCAATGTTCATTTCTGTCACAGTATGGTATGATCTAAAGATATCCTATTCTACTTTCTGTTCTGATGACCTTTTGGGAAACCTCTGACTAGGAATACATTTTTAACGCTGAAATCTGATTGGTCATTCAGAAAGATCATTACAACAGAAGTAAAATGGAGTATTTTCATGTTTACAATGCTTTAACGGAATGGAAGAATTGATTTTATTCAGATTGGAACATATTTTTCCAATAATGAAAAGATGTTTTTCATTGTAAATGGCAGCCGTTTTTTTTTTGTTTTTTTTGGGGGGGGGGGGAGCCTAACA
Organism: Arcuatula senhousia; assembly: GCA_963971305.1. Taxonomy (NCBI): domain Eukaryota; kingdom Metazoa; phylum Mollusca; class Bivalvia; order Mytilida; family Mytilidae; genus Arcuatula; species Arcuatula senhousia. Next base: position 7,679,198 of record OZ020317.1, on the reverse strand, counting down.
TTCGATAATCACTTTATTGCAGGGGAGATTTTTTTAATGTTTAATTGTGAGACTGTATAAACATTAAAAAGCATGCATTATACATTTTTGTGGTCTTATTAAAGACATAGAACCTATCATTTTGGCAATTTTTTAAAAATAGTAAAATTCACACTATTTGAAGAATACATTGTAAAACCTTTGAAGAAACTGTTGAATTTTTAAAAAACCTACCTGAAAGTATTCTTTTCGACGGAAAACTGATGAAAAAAAAGCAGTGTCAAAAAAGAGGACAACCTAATTATAGAATGTAAACACTTGCGGGTACTGGTAAACTGAGAAACAAAAAGTAACCAAACGAAACGGAGCTGCACAAAAACAATATCGGTAAATAAGGAAACGTAAACAGTAAAATTAACAACCAAAATCTGTATTAAGAAAGGAAACGAAATCAAGCGAAACTGGTAAAAAGGAAAATTGAATCGATTTTAGCCGACACCAGTCGTTTTTCTTAATTTACCGATTTCGTTTTCTCTTCGCCTCGTTTGGTTACATTTCGTTTCTCAGTTTAACAGTACCCAGTTTACCAAATGTAAATATTTGTGATGGACAATACTTAATCAAAGCGAATAATTAAATTAAGATTATTTTATAGAAAACTGCAAAACATTGAGTTTTTATGTTGGTAAAGGAAAGTTTTAGATAGTATATTTTTAATATATGTACTTTTTATTCAATGTAAAAAAATTGCGAAATTGATAGGTTTTATGTCTTTAAACGTTTTTATAAATTCGATACATAAAATAAATGCATGATCTTATATAATAATCTATTGAATGATATATTTTTCTTTTTTTTTATTCGCAGGTTTTGACAGAAGAATAACAGGTTCAGCGTAGAATTGAATTAAAATCAATATCATTTGTTTTCATTACACAAGTAGTTTTTACTAAGACAATTTTACAATAGAGGGATCTCAAGTTCCATAAAAGCCGCCATTTTACCCTGATTTTACAGGAAAACTTGTAAATACTCTTCGTTGAATGAAATGGTGGAAACATGTTCCGTTCTCGCACATCCTATTTTTATTTTTCATTATATATAACCATTACAAATTACTTTCATCATGCCTAAAAACCAGTAAACATCTTGTTTCCATTGCTTCCCATGTTATGACGTCGAATCTTATCTCAACGGTCATAGATGACGTAAGTGTTGGAATTCCCGATTGTTCAATTCTAAATTGTTTAAAACACCAGGTTTCCTTCCTTGTACTGCACATGGTCGATATCCTCGGTGCTGGATTTTGCTTCCCTGTTTGAAACTTTTGGCTTTGAGCACCTTTCATTCAATACTTTAAGTTTTTGACTTTCCAATATTTGATTCAAATGGTGATGATGAGAGGTTACTCCTTTAAAGGGGGTGGTAAACGGGAGGGGGTGCATGCACGGATGAACGACCAATAAAAATGATAATCACGATGAACGGCCAATAAAGAAATGATAATCACGATCAACGAAAAATAAAATAGAGAAACACGATGCACGATGAACCTCCATGCACGGCTGAACGGGAAATAAAAATTGCCCAACACGATGCACGAAAAAAACCCTTTACCACCCATTTTAAATATCGAAATACAGCATTTTCATATCCGTTTTGGTATTGAATTTTGATTTTATCTGGTCAATAGTCGCTGCTGGTGGACAAGAGGTCACCGAGGGTACTCACAAACCTGGTCGTCAGACTTGCTTGACACGAATTCCCATTAAATTTCTTAAATGTTTTGTTATTGGAATTCCCGATTGTTGATATCAAAATTGTTTAAACACTCGGTTTCTTTCCTTGTTCTGCACATAGTCGATATCATATGTGCTGGATATGGCTTACTGTTCGAACCTTTTGACTTTAAGTACTTTTTATTCAATACATTTGGTTTTTGACCTTCCAATGTTTTGATTCGAATGCTGCTGATGTGAGATTACTCCTTGAAATATCGATATTCAGCAAAACCAAATAAACCATTTTTATGCCCGTTTTGGTATTGTATTTTTGAAATCATTGGGTCGATAACTGCTGCTGGTAGACAAGAGGTCAAAAAGGTACTCACAAGCCTGGTCATCAGACTTGTCTGACACGAATTAACCATTGAATTTCTATTATTTTTTTGTTATTGGGATTCACGATTATGAAATTCGAAATTGTTAAAAACACCCAGTTTCTTTCCTTGTACTGCAAATGGTCTGTTTCAAATGCTTCTGATGAGAGATTACTCCTTAAAATATCAATATATAGCATATCCAAATTAACTGAATATACCCGCTTTTTATACCCCCACTTCAAAAGTGGGGGGTATATAGTGATAGGGGTGTCCATCCGTCCGTCCTTCCGTCCGTCCTTCCTTCCAATACACTTCAGGGACCGATCTCTTATCCGCAACTCCTCCTAAACCCCTTGATGGATTTTCATGAAACTGATACCCCATTGGTACCTCTGCTTCTCTTATACAGAATCTTTGTGACATAATGTAGATGTGCACCTACTATTTGAAAATTTGATCAGAATGATTTTTGGGGTTTCTTATACCAAAACATAGACTTAGCCATTGACTTCATGGGGGTACCCATCTCTTATCCACAACTCCTCCTAAACCCCTTGATGGATTTTCATGAAACTTACACACAATTGTTGTGACATTATGTAGATGTGCACCTACTATTTCAAAATTTGATCAGAATGATTTTGGGGGTTTCCTATACCAAAACATGGACTTAGCCATTGACTACATGGGGGTACCCATCTCTTATCCGCAACTCCTCCTAAACCCCTTGATGGATTTTCATGAAACTTACACACAATCTTAGTGACATAATGTAGATGTGCACCTACTATTTTAAAATTTGATCAGATTTTGAATTTTATCTGATTAATTTGGGGGGGATGGGGGGTATTTATTTGTGAGCTGCGGCTCACAGTTTTTCCAGTTTTTATTTGTAATCCTAATAAGGGGTTGGTTTTTAACATTCTGTTTCTGTAGCTTTTGCCTGAGTTTGCCCAAGCTTTGTCATTTTGTTGTCTCTGTCATCATATTTTGCAGTTTTCTATTATTTTGGTGACCGAACATTTAACTTGAAAGACGGTGGTTTGATTTTTTTGTTTTGCCAGATTTTCTTTTTTCAAAATTCGCATGATACTTTACAAATCAGAAATCTTTCTTAAGAATATTGTTTTCTTAACCTATGATGCCAGAATTTTTTTGTCCATTACAGATCAGCTTTAAAATATTTTTAGGAAACAAATTAAGCCCTGGTTTCCAAGTTAAATAATCGGTCACTTAAAGGTCTTTGATGCAGAGATGAAGACCTGTCACGTGACCATGAACAACTTAAAATGCAAAGATATGTGGAAAGGTCAATTAATATAACAAAAGTTATATGAAATATTTTTATTTACTATGTCAAAACAACTGTGTCGACTTAACAAGTACTGTAAACAATTTTGAATATAATAAAGGAGACTTTTAAAAAAAAATTTAATGGTAGATATGAACATGTTGTGCCTATTTAGACTAAACAAGAATACGGACAAAAGACCTAATACACCATCTCGGAACATTTGGGACGAACGGACGAACTGACCCAAAAACTATATGCCCCCTACTTTCGTAGATGGAGCATAAAATCGTATTTTTGTCAGCAGGATTTTTTTCAACATAAGTGTCATTCTTTACTTGAAGTAATTTCTTTACAAAAGTAATCTGAACAAATGGTCACTCAAAATATTTTTGCATATAATTAAGCTCCAACACATTTGAACTACATATAGAGAATAATGAGATGTGAAATAAGTGCACGCCTAACAACCAACAATATAAACGACAATTTAGAAAAATATCAGCAATGAAAACAGCAACAGTCTTCAATGAGAACAATGCTCGCTGCTCGACGTTTTACAGTTGGCTCTAGATTAAAAATACAATGCGTAAGATTTAATACTAATCCTAAAATGTCCACGGAAGACTCCTTTTGACAAAGAGCAGTTATCATAAAGTCCAGGAGTACAAGATCCCTGGCACATATAAAATGTGGCAGGGATAAACTAGTTGTTTTGTACCTTACCTTCTCCATATTGATAAGCAATAATAAATCACACAAATAACACGCAATTATAATCAAATCGATATGCATTTTTTAGCAAAACCTCCGTACAGCAACAATGCACAAAACGTTGTTATCAGTGATAGATATTTGACAACAGATATGTTATCAATCTAAATTCTCTTAAATTTAAGAAGCAGAGGTACCAATGGGACATCCGAATGTCAAAAGTCCGAATGGGCAGAGACAAAACCAGTAAACACCAACAAGAACGGGACAAAAACAGACAACATGTAAAACATGGAAACACAAAATAATTGAATATCAATCAACAATACGAACTCCAGTCGAAACAAGAGTGAACGCAGGTGCTCCAGAAGAGACAAAGGGATGTATATACATGTACATGTCAATAAAATATATCTAAAAAATCACACAATGTTTTGGTCTTTGATGAAAATGAAATGAGAATAAAGGTTTAAAAATGAAACTCTTTAGATAGAACTGTTTTAGTTTAAAGATGTTTGTATTCCATGTCCACTTTGATGTGCAAATAGAAAAACTAGTTTAACCGTTCCAGATTTAAGATGTGGATGTCCCAAGCAATGAGTCTTTGTACTTGTCGTCTTATGTTGTTTGTTTCTTGTTTCACAAGTGGGTCTTACTAGTTCAAGGCTGGATTTGAATTTTATGCGTGTACTTTGACCTCTCCAAATCACAAATTACAAAACAACGAGCAGCCCCCGGCTTTATTGAAGGCTAAAGGAAACTTGCTTATGTGGTATGTCTCACGTACACTTATTCCATATCTCATTATCTTCTATTAGAATGCATCTTTATGCATCAGTTCTTAGACGATGACCCTACCGCTGTATTTTACGTGTCTTAATTAAATAAAGTATTCTATTAAGGAACTGCTTTATACTCTATATCTACCGGAGCACCCGAGTTCACTCTTGTTAAGAAATACACATAACAAAACGGTTATAAAACGGTGTAATTTTGTAATGCTGTATATGCACATTTGAATCAAAACATTGGAAGGTTAAAACCAAAAGTATTGAACACCGACTTGAGTTCACAGTTTCTTTTAAGTTTTTTTGTTGTCTGTTACTTCGAGCTGTATTTTGTTCGCGTTTACTGGTTTTGTCTTTAAGGCTTTTCACATTTGGATGCCCCATTGCTACCTCGTTTCGTTATGGTATGATAAATCAAACTAGAGTTCTGCAAATGTAGTTCCGTTAAGAATAAAATGTGAAAATGTCTTATATGCTAAATGATAAATAAACCCAAATTGAATATAAAAACCAAGCAATTATTTATGCAACTGGCACCAGCGCATTAACACATTTAAAAAGGCAAAAACGATTCTGAAAATTGATGGATGTTTCATGTTTGGTTTAAAAAAAGTAATGTTTAAGAAATTTAATACCGAAAAACCAGAATTTCTAAATAATTTCAGCGATTACAGCTAAGGACCCCAAACATACTTATACTTATTTTGGCCATTATTCTTTATTCTGAGTTGAGGTGAGTGACGAAAACAGGAAGATGTGTGCCCTGATGTTCTGATCTTAGACTAGAGTGTTATCTTAACAGTATCTTACCCCCTTACTCCACCACATGAAAAAAATGTAAAAGAGGCGACATCCAACTATCGGACTTCAGAGCCTACCAATTCGTATACCTTTACGACCCCCTTATTGCAGTTGTACTAAGGGAAGTACAACCGCAGCTGGATCGCACTAATTTTTTTTACGAAGGAATGCGATCTGGTCTTCCCTCGCCTGGGCTGATACCAACAGACCAGGATCGGGTTTTTTTAATGGCAAACCCGCCGAGCCATGTTGGAACCGGGTAGCTACTCCGGTTCCCGATGAGGCCCAAGGTATCCATTTAGATAAAACCCTTCCATCCGATAGAGGATGATTTCACCTCTTAACTGTATAAGATCCCGTTTGGTATATATGGGTGATACTCTATTGTAAATGAAAATAAGGGTGAACACCAAGACTTTGCACTTCGAAAAAAAGTAGCTTGCATGCTTTAAGTTGTTTTATTTATAAACTGGTCTTTTCGATATGGAATTGTTTTGCGTTTCTCCAAGATAAACAAGCAGATCATGTTATAAAAGGTTGTGTTTTATAATTTTCGGAAAAAAATCAAAGGGGAACAAATGTATCTCGTAGCTTCTCAACCGGATAGAGGAGGAGAACAATGGGCTGAAGGGTACTCAAACCTGGGGTACCCTGCTCGTGGTCTACGAATATAGTGCTTTAATAAATCACAAATATTTGATTAGAATCGTGGTAAAGAAGGCTTTTAGTAGCGTTTTTACAGCTTGGAGGTTACGTCTCTCTTATAGTTTCTTAAAAGATTTTCGTGTTTATAGTTTGAATTGAAATTGGCCATGTGCGGACGTCGAAAGAATCACATTTGTAACACGTCAGGATTCCTCCGGCAAACATGGTGACGTCATGAAACAAAAAATCCAGCGTCTGTTGATGTAGGGGACCTATTTAATGCATCCGGTATGCACATATAAGAAAGTAGTTCTAGTTAAGAACAGAATAGCTCCAACATAGTCCCCAAAATCACTTTGTACAACTACCGTAGAGCCTTAAACATTGTGTTACTTTAGATCTCAAAGATATATACAATCAGCGAAACTAATCAGTCTTGAAAAAGTCAACAAATGTCTATTTTAAAAAGAGTTTAAAATATTTTCCCAAAATCGGGACCGGAGTCAACCAATTCAAAACTATTATTTTCGGTAACCAGATCTCTTAATTCAGCCACTTGATCCATCAAATTTACAAATATGCGATCAATGTGTTTTGGTAAGCGTCTATCTCCTGTATGGGACATTCTTACCTGTGTGGCGAATGGATTAACACTGTAGAACAGATTGTTTCATTCTCCTGTCTTTTATCCCCTGAAAATGAGAAAATTAAAATTTTCAGACTTGATATAGATCTTCATGATCTTTATTCGTAATTTTAAGGAACCAACATCAAAAACATGCAATCATTTAAATGGCAATTTCATGAGAAACCTGTTTATTTATCAGGAGACAATATTATGAGAAACCTGTTTATTTATCAGGAGACAATATCATGAGAAACCTGTTTATTTACAAGGAGACAATATGATGAAAAACCTGTTTATTTACAAGGAGACAATATCATGAGAAACCTGTTTATTTCATGTATTTATCAGGAGACAATATGATGAAAAACCTGTTATTTACAAGGAGACAATATCATGAGAAACCTGTTTATTTATTAGGAGACAATATGGTGAAAAACCTGTTTATTTACAAGGAGATATTGTGAGTTAGCAAATGTTTTTTATTATACGTAGGGCAAAACATTATGTCTGAAATCGGGTATAATCCATAATTTTAGAGATACCAGACTTTCTAATGGAGTTTCTTAAATTTTGTCATAAGAAGTTTCTAAGTGCATACAGATTTTATTGACCAATTAAAGGTGCCCGTTACAGGCAGAATGAATTACAATTCAATTAAACATAAGAAACATAAAATAACTCATAATAAACAAACAAAAAAGTTTCATTTTAAGATAATTGTAGTCATTATAAGAACATGAATATATGTATATATATGTAAGGTAATGAGGATATCCAGTAAGGACAAGGCAAGGGGAGACAACTCTATCATTTTTTTTAAATCCATTTTAATTAATTAATGCTTGACGTTTTTCTCTCAAATCGGAAACTAATTTCAATAAAAGTTTTATAACATATGTGTCTTCATTGCTCATTAACCATAAGAACTTATTATTAATACAAAGGTTTTTAAAATTATAAAATCTATCATTCATTTCTTCAATAAAAGGTTTTCTAATTTCTTCTAAGTTTGGGCAATTTAATAAAAAATGTTTCTCATCTTCCACTTCAGCTTTACACATGCAGCATATTCTTTGGTGTATTTCTAAGTTGGTATATCTACCTCTTTCTATGTTTAAATCATGGTCACTGAGTCTTAGTTTTGTTAGGTATTTTCTTTGATTTTCAGAACCTATATTTAGATATGGTTCAAGTTTATATATGTATTTAAATTTTCTGTATGTTCTTAATTTATTTCCTATTTTGGCTTTTCTTTTATTGTCATTATTTATATTTTCAAACCAAATATCAATAAGCTTTATCTTTAAGCTATTTTTAATTTTATTAATAATATATGTATGTTTATAATTGGCCACATTCAAATATAAATGTTCAAGGTTTAGTAATTTAAATATTGTTTGAATACAGTTTAACCAAGATTCTTGGTTATTATTTGCCATGTATTCTGATTCTATAAAGGCGGCATTTAATATTATATAATTTTCCTTTTTTTTATTATTATTGTTGCCATAACTTATATCATGGAGTCTTAACCAATATTTAACCATGTTTATGTATAGATCAAAAATTAGTGGTAGGCATCCAAGCTCTCCTCTCATGCCATTTTTTGAAGTTTTGGAGCTTACTCCTAAAGCATATTGACAAAATTTCAAATGAATACTCTCCTGTTTCAGTTTTTCTATATTTTTTGCAAAGAAATTTTCGTTATCTTTTTGGGTAGATTTTACTGAAAACTCACCCCATATTTCTGAACCATAGAGCAATACTGGTTTTACAGTATGATTAAAAATATGGATTAAAGTTGATATTCCTGGTTTCCCTGAAGAAAATGTCTTTTTCAGCTTATAAAATGCTTTTAAACCTTTATTATGAATGTCTAATTTTGCATATGAAAATGTGCCAGAGGCAGCAAAAGTTATTCCTAAATAAGTATATCTTTGTACTTGCTCAATTACAACATTACTGTATGAAAATAAAATATTTTTTTTTAATCTACCAGCCTTATTAAATATCAAGACTTTAGTTTTAGAGGCATTAATTTCCAAATGCCACTCTTTAGCAAATGCTGATAATTTATTAATAGCATTTTGTAAACCGGTTTTACTGGATGATAATAGAACTAAATCATCTGCATATAATAGGCAACTTAGAGTTGTATTATTTAATACCACAGGATCACAAGATGAATCAAAATATGATGGTAAATCACTAAGATACAAGTTAAACAAATTAGGACTTAAATTGTCACCTTGTCTTACACCTATGGAGGATTGAAAAAAATCTGTTCTTCTATTTCCAATTTTGACACATATTTCTATATTACTGTAAAGGGACTTTATAATGTTATAAAATTTTGTACCAACTCCAGCTTGTTTAAGTTTATAAAATAGGCCTGTATGCGGCACTGAATCGAAGGCCTTCTTAAAATCAACAAAACAGGTATATAAGGCATTAGAACTGTTGCGAGTATATTTATTTATCAATGTTTTTAATACAAACATGTGATCTGAGGTTCGTTTGCCAGTGGAAAAACCTATCTGTTCGTTGCAAATTGTTTTTTGTTCATCAAAATATTTTGTTAGTCTTGTATCTAAAATCCTATTAAACAATTTGCTGACATTATCACTAATAGTGATACCACGGTAGTTAGATGGGTCATCTGTTGGTCCCTTTTTATGGATTGGTGTGATATAACTTTTTGACCATGACTGCGGATATTTTCCTTGGGAAAAAATTTCATTAAAAATTTTTGTAATAAGTGGACATAGTATATGAGATCCATATTTTAGCATTTCATTGAGTATATTACTGAATCCACAAGCCTTCCCATTTTTTAGTTTTTTTAAAGCTTTTAAAACTTCATTTGTAGAGATCTTATAATCTAGTTCATTAAATATAATTTCTTTTTCTGCTTCACTTAATTTTAGTGTTAGATTAGAGTTATCTTCATTATTTGGTACCTTATTTAAGTTTTCAAAATGTTCTCTCCATTGTTCCATATCAATACTGGACTCCTTTTTAAAACTATTGCCATCACTTTTCAATTTTTCAACTAATTCCCAGTATTCTTTTGGGTTGTTACTTTGTAAATTATCCAGCTTAGTTAAAAGATCTTTTCTGTAAGTCTTCATAACAGATTTTCTGGTCTTACGATATAGTTTTAAGCATTTAAAGAAGTTTCCTCTTATATAAGGGTCATTACTGTTTTTCTTAAATTTTTCACTCTTATAGTCTAATTCTGATTTTAATTTTCTTAGGTCCCCATTAAACCAAGGTTTATTTTTAATATTTTTTGTTTTGATTTTATTTTTTGATGGGGTTTTCTTGACTTTTAAGGACATATCAGCTGATTTCAAAATGATGGAATTGAAATCTTCAATCAAGTTATCAACATCATGCGACTTTGAGTCACTTAGATTCTTTATTAAACTTTTGATTTCTGCTGTATTGAGAGCAGTTTGAAATTTTTCTTGGGATTCAATGTCCCATACATATTTATCAGGCATTAAGAAACCATCATCTGTTTTAATTTCCATACTTTTAAATTTACATTGGATCATACAAGAAATTTGACAATGATCAGACAAGAGGGGTTTAATTTCATGGACTTTAAAGTATGTAATATCTTTTAATAGATCTTCAGATGTTAACATGTAATCAACAACACTACTACCAAGGGGCTGGTGACATGTTAAATCCCCATTTATATCCCCAAAAGTTCTACCATTCAAAATTCTTAAACCTGAAGAAATACATAATGTTAAAAGTTGTCTGCCCCTTGTGCACATAAATGTGTCTTTACTCTTTCTGTTAAGTAATGTATTGTCAAATCTATAAGAATCAAATAAAGGTAAATGATGATCTGAATCATTTGGGATAAAATCTACATACATGTATGAATGAAATAAAAAGAATGGGTCACCGTTCTTAATTGTTGAAGAAAATTGTCAAAAACAGTTCAAATTTGGCTATTTTTATATAGATTTTATAGGGGAAAATCTTTATTATTATTATTATTTTTGATTTAACAGGATAGCTTTTTTTGTATTATTTTGTCAAAACATCAATTTTGGTTAGTTCTTTGAAATTAAGGTATAAAATCATTGAGTCACCGTTCAATTTCTAAAAATACATTGGAAAAAACTGAATTTTTGCAATATAAAAAAATACTAAAAAAGTCAGGTACATTTGGATAAAATTAAGTAACCTAGATAGCTTAAAGAAAAGCGTTTGTTTATAAAAACAAGAGATACAGGTTCAAATCCTGTTCTGGGTGGTCAAATTTTGGATGACTGAACATGTCACAGCCCATTAAACCAAGATTGCACGATAGAATCAATATCAAAATAACTCATCTTTATTATCTCTTTCTAATCTCAGAAATAAACTTTTTGATATGATAGCTTAAATAAAAATGTGTGTTTATTATTGGACCATTTAAATGTAGGGGCGAATGATCTACACTTGAAAAATGATTCGTTTCGTTTTATTATTGTAATGTTTTCATTACAAATACTCGACCATTATTAAAATGTCAAAATATTTCTTAAATTGTACTCAACCAGTCTGAATGTGTACTCCCCCACGGTCTAACTTGTTCTCGACCTTTTCGTAACCTATACTCGATCTGGAAATAAGTCTTATTTTTAAGACTTTTAAGAGTTCTTGACATAACTGGACACAGATTTTCGACTTCTTGACAAAACTCGACCAAGATTTTAGACTTTTCGATAAATAATCATAAAAGTCTAGTAAATAAAATGAAAGAAAAGGAGTAAATAAATGTATTTACACTGCTGCAGCATCTTGATTAATTTAATTTCTATTGTTTCCACAAATAAAAAAATATTATAATTATTTCAAACATTATTCATGATTATTTGTTAATTGTAATATTTTTTTTTCAATATAAACAATAAGTTAATTTTACCAGAAAATAGATATTGAGGATAAATACTAATAAGCTGCATGAGGACTAAATATTTTGCAGGAAACTGCTATACAATGTTACTATTATATATGTCTTCCAGAAATAAGATATTTTAACCAAGGCTATGCATGTGGCTTGAATGACAACATTGTAATTTAAGTTTATCAAACCCATTAATGAAAAAGGTTTTGGCACATTAACCCTATACCAGGGTAAGTGATACATAAAGGGAATTATTTGAAATTAAGGAAATTATATTTTTAGGGCGTTCAAATTTTAAAGAATCCTTTTTTTTACTGAAACCTACTGTTTATAATATATACATGTATCCTGCAGATTCCACTTAAGTTGCATTGATTAATTTGTTTCAAGAGAGTAAAAGAAATTTTAACCTTACTTTAATCTTTCTTTTTACTGAAGTAAAATATTGCAGTCAGACAGTTACAGTTATTCTTTCTAGTTTCTTGTTCGCATGTAATTTTAATCTGCAAAATTTAAAATTAATGTTAGAGTCGAAGAACCGACCAACTTTATAGTTATTTTATGTTGTTGCTGCCCTTGTCATTTAGTATATCAATTTTATAAGTGGATACACTATACGCATCACCGTGTCTTAGTCAATTCACTTAATAGCTATAAAAGCTCCTCTAACACCCCATGATGGGTATTGTCAAAATAGCAATAAACATCTGGAAACATCTAAATTTCACAGGTATTATCACTTAACACCTGAGTAACATAAGTACATGTATCAATTAGGAAACACAGGTTATTCAAAGCTAAAAAAATAAAATTTAAGGATAGTTTGAATAATAATATAGAAATAATAATTTTATAATGAACACAGAACCATGTATACCTCTAGTTTAAATGACTTTTAATATGTTTCTTTTCCCTGTAATTTAACAACCCTCAATTTAAAGAAACAACAACAAAGATTTGATTTCATATTTTGACTGCAAAAGTTGATAAAGAATGACTCAAGCTTTGAGATATATGCAAATTCACTTTCTTTTTTGTCAACTTCTACGTCCTTTTTCATTATGAGACACCAGCTAAATTTAGCTGTAATTTAATGATATCACAGAAAACTGAATGACATTCCAACACCAGGAATTAAAATATGTAGCCAAAAGTAAACACTGGTCAACACTATGAGGTGGATACTTACAAGCTCTATAGGTAAGTGCATGTATCAACTAGCCTGCATTTGTATTATAACATGTATACATGTATTTGTTACATCTGCAGTACAAATATTTTTAGAGCCAAATTTCAGACTTGAAAATGCATTCTACATTGGAAAAAATAATTTACACTTCTTTATTGTCATGATTCACGGGGCGGGCGGATCTAGGACTATAGTTTATATGGGGGAATAAAGATTGTTTTCCACCTTAATTGCCATGCAAGAAATCCGTGCGCATGTTTTTTTAACTGTTTTTTTTTATGCAAATAGCTTAACAGACAGTTTTGTCAGTAAGGGCTGAAGTACGCCTGGTATGCCTTTCCTTGGATCTGCGCCTGTGATTAAATCATGTACTTATATTCAATACACAATTATGTATGGACAAAACACATGTGCTAACATGGCTAAGTGATTCATGTCAATGAATGATATCCAATATTTTGATTTCATAAAAGGAAATTAATTCTTTATCATGTTTATTGTGGCCCATTTCTTGAAAATATTTTATCCCTCCTTTGCAATACTTGAGGAGTCTATTTGGGAACATGCAGTATCTTCAGTTTTACATGGATATAAATTTGATTGAAACTGTTCATTATTATTTAACATTACTTTTCCCTTTTTATATATGATTCAAAAAGAAAAATAAAAGGAAACTTATCACAATATCAAGACACACTTAATTCAAAATTAAGTTACTTTTGTCTCATAAATGGGATGTATATATTTTAGTTAATATCTTAAAATGCCAGTCAATGCTTTCTGGACCTTGTTTTTATCTAGGTAAAAAAAGATCGGGTACTTTTCATACATGGTCAAGTACTTTTCAGACCTTATAGTCTTACTAAGACAATTTCAATTGAGCATATTCATTCACACCTATTATTTTTTTCTTTCTGGTACAATCTAGAAGACTTAGTAATGAAATTAAGATCATTGTAAATTTTTTAATATTTTTAATGTGAATATCTTTTATTTTATACTTGTAGAAATTGCTCAATTAACAATAGTGTGTGCTGACTGTACAACAATCCAAATGTATGCATGATAACTGTCTACGTAACTCTATAGTGTTCAAAGGCAAGAACTGACAAGAGAAAACATATGGTACGAAATAATGGAAAGATGTTGAGTAATTTGACATAATTGTCAACTTCCATAAAGCAATTGCAACATTGTACAATGAAAACAAAAGACCCTTCATTATAAAATATAATAGTGTGCTGTGGAAAAAGTGTTTGTTGCACAACATTATGAAACAAACAATAACAATTTGAATGAAGAATTTGATGTAGAATAAGTGTACGCGACACAACATCCATACAGCAATTACCATGTTCACAATATTGAAATATAATGTGATCCTGAACAAGTGTACGTGACACGAAACCTTTATATATACATGATATAGCAATGAATATTTTCACAATATAAAAATTTCATGTATTTCAACATAAGTTATTTTTATACGACCGCAAAACATTTGCGGATTATAATGGTATGTTGCTGTCGTTGCTGTCGTCGCCGTCTGCATCGTCGTCTGCGTCTGCATTGTTTGTACTTACATGTAAGTGTTCCCACAATAACTTTAGTTCTGTTTTATCCAATTGCTATTAACATGATTAAATTTGACAATGATGTTCCTTTCCATATAAACATGGATTGTATAGATTTTGGGGATACACCTTTTTTCGTTTATAAATTAGGGGCCAGAAATGCTACCTTTTTGTTTGTTCCCACGATAATTTTTTTGTTCCAGATGCTCGTTTTTTAATTAGGGGCCAAAAACGGGACAAAAAAATCAAATATTTTATTTGTTCTCACAATAACTTTGGTTCTGGTTGGTCAATTGTTATTAAATTTGACAATGATATGCCTTATACCATAAAACCATAAAAGGGATTAATTTTGGGGATCCCCTTTTTATACCCCACTCGTAAGAGAGGGGGCAATATTGCAATCACCTTGTCCGTCCGTCCATCCGTCTCTCCGTCTGTCTGCCTGGTACAATTTCTCTGCTTCTTTTGGATGGATTGGATTCAAATTTGGTACACAGCTTCAGCATGATGAGTTATATGATGCCTCCTCTTTCCAGGTCAGTCCATCTTCTACTTCCTATTTTCCAAGCCGACTTAGACTTTTTTAGGTTAAAAAAATTGAAATGTGAAATTTTTCGTAACAGATTTCTCGTCTTCTACTGGATTGATTGGTTTCAAATGTGGTACACAGCTTCAGCTGGTTGAGTTATACAGTGCCTCCCCTTTCAAGGTTAGTCCATCATCTACTTCCTGTTTTTCGGGCCAACTTAGACTTTTTAGGGTAAAAAAATGAAATGTGAAATTTTTTGTAAAGGATTTCTAGGCTTCTACTGGATGGATTGGTTTCAAATTTGGTACACAGCTTCCATGGCTTCAGCATGATGAGTTATACCGTGCCCCCTTTCCAGTTCAGTCCATCATCTGCTTCCTGTTTTCCGAGCCGACTTAGATTTTTTATGGATCAAAAATAGACAATTTTTCGTAACATATTTCTCGGCTTCTACAAAAGGGATTGATTTCAAATTTGGTATACAGCTTTAGCATGATAAGTTGTATGATGCCTTCACTTTCGAGGTCAGTCAGTCATCCACTGGTTAGCGACTTTTTATTTTTGGTTCAATTTTTTTTTTTTTTGCAAGTTAAGTCTTGTCAAGTGATGGATAATAAATTGAGAATAAATTATTGCTTTATTCCCCCCATTTTGGAAAATAGGGGCCAAAGGGGGGCAAATTTGAAACTTTTTTATTTATTGTCCAATTTCAATTTTTTTGGCAAATAAATTCTTGTAGTGAATTTACAAAATTGAATGTTAATTTTGCAACGCATTCCTCCCCCTAATTAATGCTAGGTGCCAAAAAGGGCAAAAGTGAAAGGTAGAAGATACCATTAATTTGGGACTAAAAGGGGTAATGTTTTTGTAACTGTAATTTATTTGGTCTGCTTTTGTAAAAAAAGAGTTTCTAGTAAAATCTGGATGGATAGTCCACCAAAGGTTGCATGTGTCAAAAACTTAGTCAGTATTTCTGTTTCTGTTTCTGTTTTAGTCAGCCCACCATGGGCTGCATATTTCCAGAGCAATTGACTATTCATATTGGGCCTAAAATGAACAGTGTTTGACATGTTACGGTCATATCATGCTGCGCTTGGCGAAGCTTTTTATTATGTATAATATTAAATCATAAATTAAATATAAATATATTGAAAACAAATCTTAGTTTTTATTTAACAGAAATAATGTTTACAACAGACCTGAAATTGAATCCTACTTAATTTGATCCTATGCTGATGCTGTATACATACAAAAGGTCATGGGGTAATGATTATTATTTATTCAACCCGATCTGTCATGACTCTAACATGCTGACACCCTGTAAGTATCACTTTGTCTGTCTGTATGTCCACCAACAATTTCTTATGAACTGTTGAAATCTTAAGTTAAAAAACTATTCATAATTTATGCTAGAAGTCTAATGAAGTCTGATAAAAATGTATATATTATAGTTGAAATAGTTTGTACCACTTTATTTACTTACTTATTCCTGTTCTATCTAAGAACACACCTCTTTATACCATCTTATACATCAATTTTTAACTCATTGATACAATAACAAATTTGTATTTTTTACTATATATAGAGGACAAATTTACCCGATTGATTGATTGACCATGTAATAACCGTATCCTCTTACTCATTCCAGCCATATGAACAGATTGCGGTGGATGAAAGAATTGCCAACCACAAGTTCAGTGGGATACGTCAATTTATGAAGGAAAAGTCTGTTCAACTTTGAATCAAACTTTGGGTTTTAGCTGACACAATAACTGGGTATACATTTAACTTTTTCGTATATTAAGGCAAGAAAGAGAAAGAACTGTTATTAATGATATCAGTTAGGGTTTAGCCCAGCAGTTGAGACACATTTATCAAAAGATTCGATTTTGAATCAAGGTTAAAGATTGTTTACGGATAGTTTTTATACCACTTTACCATTAGTTAGAGATCTTTTTGTTAAGACATTATATGTTATAAGGTGCTATAAAAAAGAATTCATCTGCAATGTCTGGATGTTTCCCAAAAAAATGATGGATGGGATAAAATATCAAATCGTGGTGATTTCAAATGGCATAGTTTTGAAATTGTTTTAGTTGTGCAATGAAAAGACTGTAAAGTTGTTTCAATAATATCTCCCATTCATCAGGGCTCAAAGTTAACTACTTGGGTCAATACTGTACAAGGCAGAACATGCTGGAAGAAGCAATGTGTAAAACAGCCTGGTTGTGTCAATGCTTACAATGAAGGCATGTTTTGGGTAGACAAGTCCAATCAGTAATTTATCAAGATATCAAAAAAACAAAATTTTATAGGTGGAAAGTTATATTTTATCATTGTCTAGATATTATTATTCTTTTATAATTTTTTAAGAGTTAAGAAGTGAGTTTCCAGAATACCTCAAAGATTATTCTAGCCATTCTTAATTTAGAGAATGCTTGGTGAAACCAATTTTGAATTTAGAAAGCCAGAATTCCAATGCTCCAGAAAGTATTTCGGTTGAGTGTTGCCAGCTTTCATCCTCCATCCAAACGTCAGAGACGTATGTATTGTTTTGCTGAATCCAAACTTCTTGGAAACACTCCATCTTCTAATAAGACTATGGTCTATCGCAAGCATTGTAAAGACTATGGTCTATTGCAAACATTGTAAAGTATCATTATGTTTTTTTGTCGGAACGTTATTGTTTTTTTTAAATGGCACAGTATGGACGCAGGCTGTAAAAAACTGGGTTTGGAACATGGTAGAAATACATGTTAAAAGTAATTTATGAAGTAAAAAAAAGAGTAACAGATTCTAAAAAACCAAATGACTTAGGATAAAATAAAAAAATTAAACACTAAACTAAATTAAGAAAAGGATAAATGTTTAGAAAACAAAATAACAACAAAAAAAAAACAGTAAAATCATAATATTTATCGATATTTCAAGGTTACTCCTTGAAATATCGATATATAGCATATCCAAATTAACCGTTTATACCCACATTTTGGTATTTGTAATTTAAAAAAAAACTGTTATCAGCTTTGATAGTTTAATGTAAAACACCGAGAAATCGGAGTTAGTGGGTCAAAACCACTTCAAAGCTGCAGGTTTTTTAAAAATATTTCTTTTCTTTGACCTTCAAACAAAACAAAATGAAACCAGGTTTACCCCACCATTTCATTTGAAATGCCTGTACCAATGCAAGTCAGGACCATTGCGATGCATAACGATTCCGATGTGTCTTCCATGTTTTGTCTTTTCTCTTCGAGATTGAATTGACCCCCGAAGTTTAGTAATTTTGTTTTATCGCCTTTATTCACACAAGTACTCCTCCGAGGCACCTGAGCATATTCTAAAATAGAGATAAAGGCTTCATTCTTACTACGTGTTAACCAACAAATGTTCAGACTTGTTAAATATGGAATAATGTGACTTGGGTTCGCTTGTATTAGTATATTTATCTTATAACCTTTAAAAAAAACTCTCGGAATTCCGATTTAAATTCATTTTTTTTTCATTTTTGAAACAGAAGGTGAGCTTCGGAAACCATAAATGGATCCTTATCCATATTTTTTGGCGTTATTTACCCCCCCCCCCTCGGCGAAAATTAACTGGTTTGGAGTAACATCCTAGATTTTAACGTGTGTTTTAGTAATCTAATACATTGACACACAGATTTTAAATGTTCTAATTAGATGACGATTTTTTGGTAAGTTTTCAAAGATTTTTAATGGCGAGGCCGACCCGGAAGTCGTTAACATGCAGTGCGTTTTATGGTTTTATGATACTGATTACCCCTTTGGTACACCTTTGCTTCTTACACATTGTAAAGGTCTAAAAGGGTTTCAACACCAACAAACGGACACATAAAAGCTCACAAACAAAAAACAACTGAATACATGTACCTATCACATAGTCGTAACGAGAATGGACGCAGGTGCTCGGGATGGATTGGCAGTTCCTGCTTGCTATAGCAGATCCGTCGTGTTCCTAATTGCCATTTCAACGTTCGACCACTTTATCACCCAGAAGTGGTTACGTGTATGTCTTGGAAATTTTTTATGTAAGGGGGTTTATATACTCTAATTTTAGGAAAATCACCAACTGGCGAGAAGCGACCACTGATCACCTAGTATTCTTTTGGAATCGTAAAATTTAGTGACCGACCATCTAACTTTAAGGGGGGGGCTTAATTTTTTGTTCATGTCATTTTTTCCTCACGCAGAACGTGAAAAAATGTTTATTAGATTATTTTATTAACCATCAATGTTGTTTTTTGATCGGTCTCCTTTTCTTATTTTCTCATTAAAACTTATATTCAAAATATTTCTTAAGGAAAGAACCGCAGCCTTTCAAGCTAAATATTTTGTTCTCCGTAAAACTGTTCCACGGTTAATTATTATCTATCATATTTATTGAAGGCGATATACCATGTGTACGATGTCCTGCAGGGGACCTACTTGGTGACGAGCAATGTATAGGTGTCGAGTTTTTATGTGAGGGGAACAACGATTGTTCCGATGGAGCAGATGAGAATGAGGCGATGTGCCGAGGTGTGTTATACAATCTTCAAATAAAGGATATAATAGTATATTTGTATTAAATAAAAGTAATAACAAAACTATCGATAATCTACAATGTCCCAGATATAAAGATAAAATAAGGCGAAGACACATTGGAGAAATTGATGATCGCAATGGTTCTGACTGAAAGACAAAATCACGATCAGTTTCGAGCTCATATGATTTAGTGTCTTGTCTTTATCATCAAATATAAAAATTTGAGAACTAAATGTAAAATCATATTTCGTTGTTATAGTGCTTTGCAAAATATACATTTTTAGAATTTAGACACTTACAAAATAGATATATTATGAACGATGTAAATAGAAATGAGACCGAATAGGCAAGACCGATAACATTTCTAACACCCCCCCCCCAACTGACTGGCCGTACTCACGGTCACACAGGAGTGGAACCAGGTGATCCGGCCGGGCGGAAGAGCAGGCAGAGCCATAGCTGAGGATGTGGATAGGGTGTACAGAATCGAGAATAATGGTCTAAAAAATAACAGATAAAGAATGATGGTCACAAGAAATGAAAATTTGGAAATTGACCCTTAAATTATGAAGATCTTTGAAAAAAGTGACCAAAACACTAAAAACATAAAGAATAAAAGAAAAAAAAATAAAATGCAGAATTTAGGACACCCCCATCCACACCCCATAGCTTGTCAAACGAACCTAACAATACAATAATAACTTTACATTTCAGAGTTTGAGTGTCGTAGCATACTTCAGACAAAATGTGCAGATGGACTTCAGTGTATCTTCGATTATAAACTGTGTGACTTGAATGTTGACTGTCGCGACGGATCCGATGAAAATAGGGAGATGTGTGAAGGTTAGTATAAAACAGGGTGTGGAAGGGAGTGTTTTCAATTTTATTTTTTTATTTTTAGAGGTTTCATATTTTTTCTTTTCTTTAAGCTTATTTGCTACTTTTCTCACAATTGTTCATAACTTAAGGGTCATAGCTCTCTATTCTGCATTTTTAGTGGATATGTTTCTCAATCTGTTAAGTTTTAGACCATTATTCTCTATCCTTCCTCATCAAAAATAGTGGCACAGATGTATTTGTAAAGTTTGATTACGAAGGAAATATTCTAAGGCAAATTACGAAAACATGATAAAACGTTGAAAACATATTACACTAATGTTTAAAAGTGAGTGATAAAAACACGGTGATGTTAGTACATGTGGTACGACAACAAAGAGTTTCATTTCGGCAAGGAATTACCGTGGTGCTTATAGAGAATCACAAAGATCTTGAAGGTAAGTGACGAACATACTAAGGTAAGTGACAAACGTACTTAGGTTAGTGACGAACATACTAAGGTTAGTGACAAACATACTTAGGTTAGTGACGAACATACTAAGGTTAGTGACGAACAAACTAAGGTTAGTGACGAACATTCTTTGGTTAGTGACGGACATACTAAGGTTAGTGACGAACAAACTAAGGTTATTGAATAACATACTAAGATAAGTGACGAACATACTTAGGTTAGTGACGAACATACTAAGGTTAGTGACGAACAAACTAAGGTTAGTGACGAACATTCTTTGGTTAGTGACGGACATACTAAGTTTAGTGACGAACAAACTAAGGTTATTGAATAACATACTAAGGTTAGTGACGAACATACTTAGGTTTTTGACGAACATATTATGGTTAGTGACGAACATACTAAGATAAGTGACGAACATACTTAGATTAGTGACGAACTTACTAAGGTTAGTGACGAACATACTGAGGTTAGTGACGAACATACCTATGTTAGTGGCGAACATACTTAGGTTAGTGACGAACATATTAAGTTTTTTAAGGCATTAGATGCAAATGGAGATACGTAAAGGTGTATGAGAAAATAGATATGTGTTAAACGACAAAAGCAAAGAATGATGTGCTAAGGGGAGTGACAAAAAACAAAGATACAAGAAGATAATTGACAGAAACGAAGATATTTGAAGGTAAGTTACGAAATTAAAAGGTGTGTGGAGATAAGTTACGAAAACGCTTTCAAAGAAAAAGGGAGGTAGCAAAAAACTGAGATTTGTTTAGGTGGATAATAGAAATATCACGCTCCGTTATAATGACGAAGTCCTTTCTCTGAACATTTATTGATTTGGTTATTGTTTCCATCTCTCATATCCTCAGGAACTTGAGATAAAGGACACAATGAATTTTAATGA
Organism: Arcuatula senhousia; assembly: GCA_963971305.1. Taxonomy (NCBI): domain Eukaryota; kingdom Metazoa; phylum Mollusca; class Bivalvia; order Mytilida; family Mytilidae; genus Arcuatula; species Arcuatula senhousia. Next base: position 7,657,305 of record OZ020317.1, on the reverse strand, counting down.
TTTCTGAGGGAGCTTCTTTATATTTGGATTTACAACATAAAATAGACTCTAAAGGAAGACTTACAACAAAGCCGATGACTGCAACTTTCAAATTGTTTACTTTTCCTTCTTGTATAGCATCCCATCCGTTCTAGCTATCCCGTTTACATGTAACATTTGATTCGCTATTTCAGAGATTGCTGGACTTATATCGATTTCCTTTTCAGAGCGTCACATCTGACACTAATTTGACAAAACACATTTTGTGCTCATAGACAAATTGGAATTTCTATCTCCCAGATGAATGTAGATGTTGGTTTATCATAGGGTTTTTTCCGTCTCCTTTTTTTCCGGATTTGACACACTATGGCAACGTAACGTACTATTCCTGAGCCCCTGAGCTACGACTTAAGTTTGCGTAGTTCATTTCTGTTCAGTTTCGTGCAGTTCTCCTTTGTGCTTATTGGTTTGTCTTTGACACTAGTATGTTCTATTTGTTCCAATTGGCTTTTGATATAATTTAAGTTAAGAGACGAGAACATTAAGAATAGGGACGACTAATAATGACAAAAATACTGAGGTTTATGAAGCCACTTAAGTGACGAAAATACAAGAAGTATTAGATAAAGGTAAGAACAAAACTTAATTTAAGATAACAAGAAAAAAAAACAAGGCAAAGATACACAGAATAAATTCAAAATCGCAATGGTCCTGACTTGATACCAACCATTCTAAAACCTTATCCGCTGATGTTTTTTTCCACAGCTCGTCCATGTTTTATTGGGTCCAAATGTAGCGATAATTACCAATGCATTGAGGATTATAAGTTTTGTGACGGCAAAACAGACTGTAGAGATGGGTCAGACGAGAATCCGGAGTTCTGTAAAGGTAAGTTTAAGAGTTTCGTTATGGTATGATATATCAAACTAGAGTTCTGCAAATGTAGTTCCGTTAAGAAAAAAATGTTATGACCTTACTGTACAAACTCACAAGATTTTACATTACCTATATAAATAAAGATAAAGATAAAGGCCGAGGCTACGACTATTCGCTACGGGTAACAATAAGATTTTTTTTATTGTTACTCGCGTGACTAAAACGGGAACGGTTTCCGGATACAGCACCTTTTCAGGCCGGAATCTCACGAGTAACAATAAATAATAAAATTGAGCTACTCGCCTTTTTGTTACTCGCAAAAGGAATAATAGACTGATATATTGTACATTATTAATAATTTCATTTTTATATTTTTATGTTGTTTTGTGATATTTTCGGCACAGCCAATACGTTGTTTTTGGTGGTGCCAAAAAATCAACAAAGAAAGCAGCAATTTATACGAGCTATTATTCCGTTGGATTTTTTAATTCGTGGATCAACTTACCCACATAAGCCCAGAAAATGTCATCCGCGAATAAAAATAATTCAAATATATTGATAATTTTTGTTTTTCAAAGGTTTCCTAATCTTAATTGTTTTGTCTAAAAACAAGATAATGAATTAGGTTGAATTTTCTCATTCAATAGGGTACAAGTAATTCAAATTCATTTACTCCCATGCGTTAAACTCTATGCTATCTTTATTGTTCGTTTACTTTGTTTTATTTGATATAGACTTTGACTGTCTGAGTAGCCGAGTGTTTACAAAATGTGCAGATGGTCTTCAATGTTTGTATAAAATACAAAGATGCGATGGTGTTGTTCAGTGTAAGGACGAATCTGATGAAACGGACTGTGCAGGTAAAATATTTTTTAAGGAAGATGAGGACACCTGACCCCAAAAATATTGATGAATTAAAAGTGGCCATTTTTAATTATATATATGGTGAGTATATTATTTTGTTTCCATATGAATATTAGAATTTCTTTCCAGACTTCTTTTCGCAATATTTAGGTCCAAAATTGTCCAAAAATATAATAAGACTATTAAGGAGAGGCTGATTATTGATTGAAATAAAACAATAAAGTAAGTGGGTCACATGCATAAATTAAACTCGCATTTTGGCTACTTCTAATGACTCTTTATTTCTTTTGTGCTAAGAAATTAAAGCATTTAAAAGAATAGAAAAACTTTTTTGTTAGGCGCCTCTGATGAGTCTTGAATAGACGAAACGCACGTCTGGCGTAGCAAAATTTATTTTCTGGAACTTTGTTCTCATTTTTTTTTCTATCACTTCTGTTTGATAGCTCTTCTGAAAATAATTTAAGAGACTGTAATTATTAAGTGGAAGATGAGCAATTTAATTTTCGGGTGAGAGATTCACTTTCCTGTGAAACTTTTAATGTCACATGAGAAGTTAACTTTGGTTTGAGGCTTTTTTGTGTCCGTGAGAGATTTACTTTCCTGTGAGACTTTTAAGTGTCGAGTGAGAGGTTCACATACCAATTATCCATCAGTGTCAGATCATAGACTATGAGACTTTTCAGCGTCAGTTGAGCGATTCAGTTTTCTTTGAGCTTCATTCAGTGTCAGAAATCAAAATTGTAGCAATTTTCCAAACAATAAATTGTGCAACCCTGACCCGCGTTCCGTTCAACGTCCGGAGACATATTCACTTTCCTGTAAGCTACTACCTGGGTGGCCATGTGGTCTAAGGCGCTGATTTAAAAACAACACTATTGATCACTAGCCGATCACCTCTCAGCTGGTTTTCGAGTCCGTTTGTAATTACTAAAAAGAGACTTTCCCGACTGTATGCGATTAGATTTGTCAGTAACGTGTCCAAGGTCGGTGATTTCCTCCGAATACTCCATTTTCCTCTTAAAACTGAACGACTTTCATGGCCCATGTGCGTCGATAAGGGCATTAAACACCAAAACACGACACACACCCTTTCAGTTTCTGGTGAGAAATTCACCTTTCTATGAGCTTCATTCAGTGTCAGGTAAGCGATTCACTTTCCTGTGAGCTTCATTCAGTGTTATATTGAGCGATTCACACTCCTATGGCCCTTTTTCAGTGTTTTTTTGAGCGATTTACTTTCCTATGGATGTCTTTTAGTATCAGGTGGGTATTCAATTTCCTATGTGCTTTTAAGTGTCAGGTTAGAGATTCCCTAAGATATCTACTTTCCTGTCGGCTTTTTTGTGGGAGATTTTTTTCCTGTTAGCTTATTTCAGTCTGAGACGAAATATTTACTTTCCTGTTAACTTCTTTCAGTGTCAGGTGAGAGATTCACCCTCGTGTAAGCTTCTTTCTGTTACAGATTATGACTGTGCTGGATTCAGTCTATATTCAGATGCAATGAAATGTGATAATGGAATACAGTGCGTTGGCTTATCTAGCTGGTGTAACGGAAGACTTGATTGTTTAGATGGATCGGATGAAAAACCAAGTTTTTGTCAAAGTAAGTTGTCAAACCTGTTAAGGTGAATTAAACTAGATCTTTTAACCCTCCACAGAACCAGATGTCCATGACTCGGTTTTTTTTCTGCAATTTAAGTTGCTGATTGAAGTTCAGTTGTTGGTTAATAGAATTGTCATAGTCCTCAACATCTTTTAAATTTGTTAATTCTTTTGTTCAGTTATCTTATATCAAATTGGTTTCCGCACGATAAATTAAACTGTAGCTGACTGATTGGCTTGAATTATTCACACAATGTGTCTTGATATTCAAGATATTCTTTAATTTTATCGGAGGTTTGTGGTACCCATAATATTATATAAAAAAGATCAAATGGACAAAATAGACGAATTTACAATGTTTTAAATTTCCATTTGATTTCGATAATTTTATTTAATTCATGTTTTCCTGTCTTCTAACGACTTTGATGAACACGTAGCTTTAAAAAGCTTTATAAAGTTTGTAGAGTTTGATAAGAGAAGGTTCATACGGGGCGCCGTTTCGAAGGCCATACTCGCAAACTGCTACCTGCAAACTGGCGAGGGATTCACATACGCATTAAGCTTGTTTCCTAACCCAGGACAAATAAATGCATTTGCTAGTAAATTAGGAAGAAAGAATGCGTCGTAAAGTTTTGTTGTTTCCTCTGTTATTAGATTATACCTGCTTGGATTGGGACAGAAAATGTGCTGATGGGAAGCAGTGTATCGGGAAAAGTGATTTTTGTGATGAATATGTTCATTGCTTAGATGGATCGGATGAAGCCAATTGCTAAGGATAAGGTGAGAAATCTAGAGGAAGAAACAAATTAGATCTATCTGATTAAAATCAAATGATCTATCAATGTTCATTTCTGTCACAGTATGGTATGATCTAAAGATATCCTATTCTATTTTCTATTCTGATGACTGATTAGGAATACATTTTTAACGCTGCAATCTGATTGGTCAATCAGAAAGATCATTACAACAGGCAGTAGAATAGAATATCTTTTGATTTACAATGCTTTAACAGAAAGGAACAATTGATGTTATCCATATTGGAACATTTTTACCAATAATGAAAAGATTTTTTCCATTGTAAATGGAAGCCATCTTGGGGAGTGCATACTTTGCGATGATCAATCTATTGCAGGAGAGACTTTTTTAATGTATAATTGTGAGATTGTATGAACAATAAAAACGTGCATTTTACATTTGTGTGATCTTATTAAACGCTGTTATAAATTCGAAATATATGCATGATCTCATATAATAATCTGTTAAATGATATATTTTTCTTGTTTTTATTCACAGGTTTTGTCAGAAGAATAACAGGTTCAGCGTAGAATTGAAATTAAATCAGTCTATCAATATCATTTGTTTTCATCACACAAATAGTTTTACTAAGACAATTTTACAGAAGAGGGATCCCAAGTTCAATACTAGCCGCCATTTTACCCTGATTTTACAGGAAAACTTGTAAATACTCTTCGTGGAATGAAATGGTGGAAACATGTTCCGTTCTCACACATCGTATTTTTATATTTCTTTAACCATGACAACTTACTAACATCATGCCTAATAAACCAGTAAACATCTTGCTTGCATTGCTTCCCATGTTATGACGTCGAATTTTATCTCAACGGTCATAGATGACGAAAGTGTTGAAATTCCCGATTGTTAAATTCCAAATTGTTTAAAACACCAGGTTTCTCTCCCTGTACTGCACTTGGTCGATATCCTCGGTGCTGGATTTGGCTTCCCTGTTTGAACCTTTTGGCTTTGAGCACTTTTCATTCAAAATTTTAAGTTTTTGACCTTTAAATGTTTTGATTCAAATGATGCTGATGAGAGGAAACTCCTTGAAATATCGATATACAGCATAACCAAATTAACTGTTTTCGTACTCGTTTTGGTATTGAATTTTGAAATCACCGGGTCGATAACCGCTGCTTGTGGACAAGAGGTTACTGAGGGTACTCACAAACCTGGTTGTCAGACTTGCTTGACACGAATTTACCTTTAAATTTCTTAAATGTTTTGTTATTGGATCCCAATTGTTAAATTCTAAATTGTTTAAAACACCCGGATTCTTTCCCTGTTCTGCACATGGTTGATATCACCTGTGCTCGATATGGCTTTCTGTTCGAACCTTTTGGCTTTTGGTACTTTTTTATTCAATGCTTTTGGTTTTTGACCTTCTGATGTTTTGATTCGAACGCTACCGATGAGAGGTTACTCCTTGAAATATCGATATACAGCATTATCAAATTAACCATTTTTGTACCGTTTTTGTATTGTATTTTGAAATCACTGGGTCGATACCCGCTGCTGGTGGACAAAAGGTCACAAAGGTACTCACAAGCCTGGTCATGACACGAATTTACCATTGAATTTCTAATATTTTTTTGTTATTTGGATTCCCGATTATTACATTCTAAATTGTTTAAAACACCCAGTTTCTTTCCTTGTACTGCACATGTTCTGCTTTAAATGCTACTGATGAGATTATTAGCATATCCAAATTAATCGTTTATACCCGCTTTTTTAAATCTATAATCCTAATACGGGGGCTATTTTTAACATCCTGTTTCTGTAGCTTTTGCCTGAGCTTTGTCATTTTGTTGTCTCTGTAACCATATTTGCATTTTTCTATTGTTTTGAGACTGAACATTTAACTTGAAAGACGGTGGTTTGATTATTTTTTTGGTCAGATTTTATTTTTTCATAATTCGCATAATACATTTTATATCAGAAATCTTTCTTTAGAATATTATTTTCTTAACCTTTGATGCCACATTTTTTCCATTACAGCTCAGCTTCAGAATATTTTAAGGAAACAAATTAAGCCCTGGCTTTTAAGTTAAATAATCAGTCACTTAAAGGTCTTTGATGCAGAGATAAAGACCTGTCACGTGACCATGAACAACTAAAAATGCAAAGATATGTGGAAAGGTCAATAATATAACAAAAGTTATATGAAGTATTTTCAATTATGATAAAAGGTGTTGTACAGTGGCTAGTTAAAAGGTAAACAAAACAATAGTTTAGAAGGTAAAACAACATTAAAAAGGTAAAATCCAAACAAGAAAATCACAATAAAAGGTGAAAAATTAATAAAACAATAAAAGATGCCCTAATTTTCGGACTGCAAGTCCTTCCCCAGGGGCTAAAAGAGCAAGAACGATGTGGACACATCAGCTGACCAGAACCGGTTCTGGTCAACTGATGTGGACACATCGATCTTGTTTGGATTTTACCTTTTAAATGTGGTTTTACCTTCTAAACTATTGTTTTATTTTCATTTATTATGTCAAATCAACTGTAGACGATAAAGAGAATAAGTGTACGCGACACAACCAACATTAAATAAACGGCAATTTTAAAAATCACAATGGAAAACAGCCAGCAGTCTTCAACATGACCAGAGGTCACTGCTCGCCGTCTTGCATTGGCCCAAGACTAAAAGACTAAAAATACAATACAAAAGATTCAAGCAAATCCCTAGAATATCAAAGAAAGACCCATTACTGGACATAAAACAAAAAAATTAACAGATAGTAGACAAGGACAAACAAAAGCATTGACAAGGATTCCTGGCTTAGGACAGGCACATATAATATGCGGCGGGATTAAACTAGTTTTTTGGCCCAACCTTCCCTCTATTGTTTATCTTGTACAAAGCACAAAAATAACACACTTTAAAAATCAAATCGATAAAAGTTAAATTCACCAAGAGAGAATCTGAGACTAGAGTACTATACGAAAACAACGAAACGTAAAGGAGTTCCCTTGAGAACACTCGCAGTTACTGACAGCTAGCTAAGAAGCATTTATCGATTGATTTTAAAAAAAATCAAACATATCGATTCTAAATCCAACATAACACTTCAAACAACAAATGATTTAGTATTATATCATCATACAAAATCGACATATTTGATCGCTGTAATGCTTCAAAACAGTACAATAGTCAAAAAGTAAAAGATTAATGTTTTAGAGTTACTATCAAATTATCAATATTTCTACCAAAAAACACCAAATTTAAAGATTTTACTATAACTTCCAACTTGTATCCTTTCTTTAATAAGTTTTTAAGCCAAATTACCATGTGAAGAGGATTGTTTTTGAATTTACGTGCCTTATAAACTACCTTTCCATAGAATTCGGGATGTGATATTCCTTTTACAATAAAAAAAAAACGACGTGTACAGTTAATTTTTTCAAAAAGATACCCATATCTATAAACGAATTTATTAAAAGATTTGACTAATTTGTGGTATCGATAACCTTGTTTTAGCAATTTTTCTGTAATGAAACGGTTTTTTTTCATTAAAATCAGAAACACTACTGCAAATTCGAGCATATTTGACTAACTGTGAAATGTACACTCCGTAGGATGGAGCTAGAGGTACACCACCTTCAAGAAAAGAAAAGCTTACAATTGGGAAAGAAAAGTCATCACGTTTATCATAGACTTTAGTGTGCAATTTTCCATCGAAAATGCTTAAATATAAATCCAAAAATGGACATCTATTGCCGGTCGAGTTAGATTTATTAAGGGTTAATTCTTTAGGATAGATATCATTTATAAATTTAGAGGAATTGGGATTGTTAATGGCAAGGATGTCGTCTAAGTATCTGTAAGTATTGTTAAAAATGTCAATAAGGTTGTGTTTGTTTGTGTCTTTTTGTAGTTTGGCCATAAATTGTGATTCATAACAATATAAAAAAAAAAGATCTGCTATAAGTGGGGCGCAATTGGTTCCCATAGGAATACCAATAACTTGGCGATATATTTGTTTTCCAAAACGTATGTAAATATTATCTAAAAGAAAGTTAAGTGCATTAATCATTTCTACGTCAGTCCAAATAACATAGCCTTTATGGGTTTTGTTACTGAAAAACGATTTACCAAATACTTTTGAAACTTTAGAACAAATGTAATCACTTTTACATTTATCATAGCACCATTTAACTAAATATTCAAATTTCTTTTTAATTAGATTATGAGGAAGATTTGTATACAAAGTAGCAAAATCGTAGCTGTCAACTGTCTGGAAAGAATTTTCAAATGCTCGAAGTTTGTCCAAAACATCAAGAGAATTTTTGACACTCCAAAAATGATTTACGCCACTATTTTCAAAATTTTTGTTACAGTATCGAATGATAAACTCTTTCATTGTTGTCAAAGCAAGAGAGAGAACTTTAGAAATATTGGTAAGAGAACATTTACTAGAAGCAGAAATAAAACGGGATTTATATGAGTTTTTTTGTAATTTAGGTATCCAGTATATAGTGGGTAATTTATTGTGTGTAGGGACAGCTTGCAGTGCTGTTGTTGCTGTGATATGATCGTCAATAATACTTGCTTCCGGAGAATGAACGGGGATGAAGGTGCACGAGCCTTTAATTTCATTGTTTAAAACGTCAAGGTAATATTTCCGTCATACCACAACAACATTGTTAGCTGCTTTATCAGGAGGAACAAAACATACCGCGAACCTAGCAAACGTAGTTTTGACTTAATTCTGTTGATGTAAGTATGGGGTCGAAATTCTACAAAAGAGTTTTGAAAATGGGTTATACGTAATTTAACAATGGCCATAAAATTATTCTTAAAACTGTCTAAAGATTTTACATCTGTCCCTTCCCTTTTAATCCGTGACTTACAGTAAGACTGGAGAGCTGCATCGACTTTACATTTACTGTATACAATTTTGAATATAATAAGGGAGACTATTCAAAACTTACCCCTAAATTTACAAAAATATAATGTACATTACATTCTTAACTGGTGAACACATATTTTAATTGTTTTATTTTAAATATACACTGTTTGAAATCAATTTAAATGAAAAATGACAAAACGGTAGATCTTTACTGTAATAAAGTTTTGTGATAATATTTTGGCCTTTCCTATAAATGGTATTATAGCTGGGACACATTTTGGAGACAAAAAAACTGATGACATATAATTTTTAATGGTAGATATGAACATGTTGTGCCTTTTGAGACTAGACAAGAATACGACCAAAAGACATAGTACTCCATCTCGGAACATTTGGACGGACGGACAAACGTACCCGAAAATTATTTGCCCCCTACTTTCGAAGATGGAGCATAAAAATCGGATTTTTTTTCAACATAAGTGTCATTCTCTACTTGAAGTAATTTCTTTACAATTACAAGTAATCTGAACAAATGGTCACTCAAAATATTTTTGCATATAATTAAGCTCCAACACATTTGAACTACATTTAGAGAATAATGAGATGTGAAATTAGTGTACGCCTAACAACTAACAATATAAACGGCAATTAAAAAAATATCAGCAATGAAACAGCAACAGTTTTCAATGAGACCAGTGCTCGCTGCTCGACGTTTTATAGTTGGCTCTAGATTATCATACAATGCGTAAGATTTAATACCAATCCTTAAATGTCAACGAAAGACTCCTTTTGACAAAGAGCAGTTATCATAAAGTCCAGGAGTACAAGATCCCTGGCACATATAAAATGTGGCGCCTGAAAACCTGGTTTAACTTACCATTTCTTTTGAAATGCCTGTACCAAGTCAGGTGCATTGCAATATTTCCGGTATGTCTTCCTTATTTTGTCTTGTCTTATGGACATTTGAGATTGATTCTCCAAGGTCGTAACATTTGTTATTACCTTTTGTTACATCAATTTTGGATACACTTTTTATAGGTTTATAGGTTTATTTGAAAAAAAAACTGCAGTTCCTAAGAATAGACATTCTTGCACATAATACAACTACACTGCATCTGATCAACACCAGGGTAAACAAAAACCATACAACATATAAATGCGCATATTTCAACTACACCGCATCTGTAACGTAAACTCAAGTCAACACCATAGTAAACTTGGGTGCTTCCTGCTTGCTCAAGCACACTCGTCACGTTGCCAGCTATCGATAAAGTATGGACAAGAGAAAAAGAACGGCTATTTTCAAGATTCAAGATTTTATTTATAGACTGCTCAGGCACAGTTGGCAACATTAGCATTCAAAAATGCAATTACCACAACATAAACAACATAGAAACAAAAAATAAAGAAGGGAAAAAATATATATATATGTCGCGTAGGTCAATCAGTTCAGTATTTTTCGTTTGATTTAATTCAACAGGACTCCAGTTTTGCAAATTAGATGCTGACATCTACATTATTACATTGACATAAACTTTGAAACACCTGTCACACATGGCAGAAATGAGATTAATCGGTGGCTAATTTGATTAAACCATGAACTAATGAATGAAATTTTGATCTCCATTAAAATTGAAATTGTCGTGTTTTCCAATGAAGTTAACAATTATGTTAAGTTCAAGGATCCGGTCAAATGTCTAATCAACAGTTTAAAGTCTCAATAATAAAAGCATTTAATTAAAAGCAATATTATTTTAATTTTACGAAAATTTGGCTTATTAGGTCCTTATTATCAGACAATAATTATAAAATTGTACTACATGGGTATATAACGGCTGGCTGTTAATTTGAATTCAGCTTTCCTTACATTATACACCTATAGTGTGTTGAAATTTTATTTTTTTAGTTTTGACCGAGTAAGCTGAAGAATGCTGAATTTCACAGTCAATGTAAGTGATGATGCTTTTATTATCTAACTAAAAGATCAGTTACTTGAAATATGTATATTTTCTTTTTTGTTGTACTGTAAAAAGGGTGTAGATGGGATGTCTGTCTTTTTTTTTCTATATACTTAAAATGTTTTGCCCTTTATTCCCTATTCTGTAATTTTTATAGGCCATTTTCTCGTTACACTTTAAGGGTCATAATTTTTTATTTTTGGGAGGTCCATTTTCTTTGTCTGATAAAAATTTTGGTCATTTTTCCCTAGCGAAAACGACTTGATATGTATCGTTGTAAATGAATTACTATGATCATTGGAGCAAAAATGTATTCAATCGATTCAAAAGACGCAATACTGGTATTGCTTCTATTTCAGGCGTTGCTGACATTCGCTTTGGTTTTGCTTGGAACTGTCAGAGGTAAGTCTTGATAGATAAAATTAAGTATCTGTCTTTCTAAGAATCATGGAGGGTATATAATAATGGTGATTTATTGTAAAAAATAACACATAGATTTCTTTACATTTTCTGAATCAAGATATAGTGTTATATGTTTCCACAACACAAAGGTCTTGGTCATTGGAGAAATCAGTGTTTTGAATTGTAATGAAATACATATCAAATAAGGAGTTAACTCCCTTGCTTACAGAATTTGTAATGCAATGTCATTAATGTAGGTAAATTTTATCTCTCATGACCAACATCATAGAAACAAATGGCTGTTATTTTTGATAATAGGTGACCATTCTGTATTAGAAACCATGTTCACACATGGAACCAGCGAACAAATTAATTTTCCACCTCTGTATCCGGATGTAAGAAACAGTGAATACGTAAGAGAATAAAGTGTAAACACAACAACACGTGATAAAAGACTGTTAAGGATGGTCACTTCTGATCTTTTTTAATATCAAAGATTTTATGATTTGTGATAGAAATCATAAGCAATTGTCCACTTAATCAAGCAACAAAAAGAAAACTATAGGTTAGTGTGCTCATTTCCGAAATATATGACCAACAAAATGGGGGGAGGGGGGGGGGGGGGGTAATCGGACTATAACTTTTACATAACTTTATAATTGTGGCAAATTTTGCCTTATAAACCATATGAAGTTATATCAAGGATTATGAAAAATTGTATGCAGTTGTTTTTTAGGTGTATATAATCAGAAAATCTTATAAAAAGAAAGGGTCAGTGTGCAAACATTTTCTTCAATATTTAAAAGGTAGAGTCTTGAAGAGTTCCGAAATCAGCGGTTGAAAGAAAAAATACGAATTTGAGCGCATTTAAGCATATTTTGATTCCCAATTGTTTGGTTGAGTGGTGGCGGATTCAGACATTTTCACACAGGCGGCGTGCAATTGAATAAAAAACCTTCTGGGACCTCTGGTGTCATATAATTTCTAACAAACATTTCCTGTTAACCAGGAGGCCCGCTCCCGGCGCATAGTTTATAAATCCGCTTTTGTTCAGACTTTCGAGGTTCCCACTGAGGCGAACCTAGGCGATCAAAAATATGGAATAAGTGCACGCGACACAACCAACATAATGAAACGTCAACTTAAGATAATCACAATATAAAACAGCCAGCAGTCTTCTACATGACCTGAGGTCGCTGCTCGCCGTCTTGCATTGACCAAAGACTAAAAATACAATACATAAGTTTCGAAACCAATCCCTAAATTATTAACAAAAGACCCATTTCTGCGCATAGAAACAATAACAGATAGATGAAAAGCACAAACAAACGCTTTGACAAGGATTCCTAGCTTAGGACAGGCACAAATAAAATGTGGCGGGGTTAAACTAGTATTTTTTTTGTCCTACATTTTCCTTATTGATAAACCTAAATTTTTGTTGAAAAAAATTAGTGGCTTAAAAGGAAATCAATTTCCTTCTTCTAAGCAAGTAATTACCTCTTTTCTTCATTTGTGGTCTTTTGTGATTCCACCTCTGGAGCTTTTCTTCCCTGTAGAACTTATATATTTTTACTGGTACACTTATTTCACGTCTTATTATTATTTTTATAGAAGGCAATACCGGATGCTTTCAGTGTCCTGAAGGGGACCTATGGGGTGACGAAAAATGCTTATATGAAGTGTTTTTATGTGATGGAACCAACGATTGTTTAAATGGAGAAGATGAAAGTGAGGCGACATGCAAAGGTGGGTTAAACAATTCGTTCATATTAAGATTAAATGGTAATGAAAAATGATATAATGAGAGGGCCCTTGAAGCCTAAATCGGTCATCTTACTAGAATGCCTGAATTTTAGGATATATGACAAAACAACTTTATTGACCTTAACAGGGCCATGCGTTTCATAAGGGCCAACTGACAACATCAAGTTACATAATACAGTAGAGTGTTGAATTAGCTGAATATTCTAGCCATCAAACGCTTTAAATTTTTTTCGTCATTTTAGGCATTATGCATAAACAATTATTTTTACCTTGAAGGAACCATAAATCCTATAAGGGGTCATTTGAAAACTTTGATCTACCTACGTTTTTTTTGTAGAGGCGGACTACCTTTACAATATTATCATTGAAAGATTTCTCTAGCTTTAACAATTTCCAATGCAACAGGGAAAGGCTGTGTAAATTGTCACTACTGAGGTTATAAGGGCAGTATCTTTTAATATGGCCCTAAAACTTTGACCCTGTAACATATGTTGTACATCTTATTGTGCTCAACTATATGCAATTTAGATTTCTAAAAAATCTTTTAACTTTTTCAAGGAACTGAGCTTTAAACCCTAAAAATAACAAATAAATAAAAAAAACAGTAATAACTACATGGGGAGTTCGATCTTCTTCAAATTTTTAATTCAGGTAGCCCCTGGGGGCTGCAATATTTTGCCCCATCAGTAATTTTATATCAGTGACTCCTTTTGAAATATTTGCTAACAACTACAAATTACATATATATGTTCTATCTTCGATCAGTTTTTGTACATCTTGATGTGCTTTTCAATATGCAATTTGAATTTGTCTCAATATCTTTTATAATTTTAAAGACTGGGATTAAAAATAAAGTGCAAAATTAAGAAAAAAATCATAAAGAGACAAAGAATTCGCACATGGGTAGTTGAATCTCATATTTTTTAAAGGTAAATAGAGCTGATCACTTTACCCTAAGTCAGATTTGATACCAGTTTTTGATTAATTGCAAAAATGCCAAATTACCCCCTATGTTCTATTTAAACCACGGCCGTCAACGAATCCAAAATCCAAACGAAAGTACAACTAGTAAAGCAAACATTCTCTTGATCGATTATACCACTAGTAAACAAAGCAAACATTATCTTGATCAATAGTACTAGTAAAGCAAAAGTTCTCATTCTCTTGATCGATAGTACCACTAGTATAGCAAACATTCTCTTGATCGATAGTACCACTAGTATAGCAAACATTCTCTTGATCGATAGTACCACTAGTAAGCAAAGCAATCTTGATCGATAGTGTCACTAGTAAGCAAAGCATTCTCTTGATCTATAGTGCCACTAGTAAGCAAAGCGAACATTCTCTTGATCGATAGTACCACTAGTAAAGCAAACATTCTCTTGATCGATAGTACCACTAGTAGAGCAAACATTCTCAATTTCTTGATCGATAGTACCACTAGTATAGCAAACATTCTCTTGATCAATAGTACCACTAGTAAGTAAAGCAAACATTTTCTTGATCAATAGTACCACTAGTAAGTAAAGCAAACATTTTCTTGATCGATAGTTCCACTAGAAAGCAAGGCTAAAATTCTCTTGATCGATAGTACCACTATTAAAGCAAACATTCTCTTGAACGATAGTACCACTAGTATAGCAAACATTCTCTTGATCGATAGTACCACTAGTATAGCAAACATTCTCAATCTCTTGATCGATGGTGCCACTAGTAAAGCAAACATTCTCTTGATTGATAGTACAACTAGTAAAGCAAACATTCTCTTTATCGATAGTACCAGTTGTTAGCACTAGTAAGCAGAGCAAACAATTTCTTGATCGATAGTACTACTAATAAGCAAAGCAAACATTCTTTTTATCGATAGTACCAATAGTAAGCAAGGCAACATTCTCTTGATCGATAGTACCTCTAGTAAGCAAAGCAACATTCTCTTGATCGATAGTACCACTAGTAAAGCAAACATTCTCTTGATCAATATTACCACTAGTAGAGCAAACATTCTCAATATCTTGATCGATAGTACCACTAGTAAGCAAAGCAACATTCTCTTGATCGATTATACCACTAGTAAACAAAGCAAATATTCTCTTGATCGATAGTACCACTAGTATAGTAAACATTCTCAATCTCTTGATCGATAATAACTTTTTTTCAGATCGTAGCTGTCCATATGATTCAGGTGAAGATGTCAGATGTGCAGACGGAATTCAGTGTCTAATGTTTGAAATTCAAATATGTGATGGGAAGGTAGACTGCCGAGATGGGTCGGACGAAGGCAAAGAGATGTGTGAAGGTGAGTGACGAAAACACAGAAAAGTTTGAAGGTCAGTGACGAAAACAGGGAGATTTGTGAACTGAGGTGAGTAACTAAAATTCACAGATGTTTGAAGGTGAATGATGAAAGCAAGAAGATGTGTGAACTGAGATGAGAAATTAAAACAGGAAGATGTGTGAAGGTGAATGACGAAAACAGGAAGATGTGTGAACTGAGGTGAGTGACGAAAACAGGAAGATGTGTGAACTGAGGTGAGTGACTTAAATTCACAGATGTGTGAAGGTAAGTGACGGCAAAAGGAAGATTGGTAAACTAAAGTGAGTGACGAAAACAGGAAGATGTGTAAACTGAGATAAGTGACGAAAACAGGAAGATGTGTGAAGATGAGTGACGAAAACAGAACGCTGTGTGAAGGTGAGTGACGAAAACAGGAAGATGTGTGAACTGAGGCGAGTGACTAGAATTCACAGATATGTGAAGGTGAGTGATGAAAGCAGAAAGTCCGAAAGGGCAGAGACAAAACCAGTAAACACAAACAGAGATAGGACGAAAAAACAGACAATATATTAAACACGGAAACACAAAAACTACTGAAAATCAATTAACAACACGAACTCTAGTCGTAATGAGAGTGAACTTAGGTGCTCCGGAAGAGTAAGCGGTTTCTGTCTGCATTCGTCCAAATTCAGTGTGTTCAGTCCGATTAAGGTAAACAAAACAAAACCCTGTGACAAAACAACTACTGTATTCATCTGAAAGATGGAAACACAATATTTGTCTATGAGTGCATGATGGCTTCTGTAATATTTCTTGAGCGATGACAGCAACCGAAGAGCAACATAACTTTGTGATAGCAGTTTTTGGTGTCAAACGTGACGCTCTGCCCTGGAAATCGATGTAATTACCGCAAGCTCTAGAGTAACAAATCAATTGAGATACGTAAACTCCATAAGCTGGGCGGACGGAATGTTGCTTCACAAGAAAGGAAAGTTGACAATTGGAAAGTTGAAGTCATCAATTGAGATGTGTAAAGGTAAGTGATGACATTTAAAGGTTTGCGAAGGTAAGGGATGAAAATTATGTGTAAATGTGAGTGATGTAAATTAGGATGTCTGAAGCACAGTATCGAAAACACAGAGATAAGGTAAGGATTGAAAGGACTGAGTTTATGAAATTGAATGACGACGAAAACACAGATGTATGAAGTTAAATTATAAGAACACAAGTGTGTGAAGTTTAATGACGAAAACTCAGATGTGTGAAGTTTAATGACGAAAACTCAGATGTGCGGAAATTAATGACTATAGATGTTTAAAAGTGAGTAACACAAATGTGTGAAGTTAAATGAAGAGAGCAGCACGGAAGGGCGAGTCTGACACGAGACTACATATAGATAGTATCTAAATGGAAAGGATATAAGATATTTTTAAAAACACTCATTTAACAATTTTTTCAGTGGAATATCGTCACTAATTCCGTCACATTACTCAACATAAAGAACTGTTCATGATACTAAAATATATAACAGACAGATGAGATCAAAATGAAAACACTCATTCCGATAAATAACGAAAAAAAAAGACTTAAGATATGATTGACAAAAACTATAGATGTGTAAAAGTATGTGATGACAAACTTTAGCTTTTCAAAAAGTTGGGGGCTTCGTTGTATCGGAGCTTGTACGAAAGAGTTGTTTATATTGACTTATTTTATCCAATAATTCAGGTAAATGCAAGTCAAACATGCCTTTGTAATTACGAGACTTGGGACAATATAGAGATTTGCAATTGCATTTCTAGGGTGAGATACGAAATTATTTGTTATTTTTGCAACCTTATCAGACAGCCAATCAACGCGTACATGCATGTTAGTGAGTGGTAATTTCAAGATGGTGTGAATATCCATTGAAAATAGCAGATTAGCAACTTGATGCAAAGCAAAAACACAGATGTGTCAAGCTGTGTTGCGACGTCACAGAGATGAGATGATTGATAAAACAAAGATGTGAAAAAGCTATTGACAACAACACGAGGCATGTGCTACCAAGTTACGCACACAGAGACGTGAGTGACGAAATTCAAAATAATTATGTGAAGTTGAGTAAGGATAAAACAGAGATGTGTAAAGATGAACGATGAAAACAAAAAGATGCATGAAGGTACAGTGTATGTGGCGAAAACACATTGGTGTGTGATCGACTAAAACAGAGAGATGCGTAAAGGTAAATAAGTGACGAAAACAGGGAGATATGCGATGTTGAGCTGGGAATACAGAGAAAATTGTGAGAGTGAGCGATGAAATCTAAGAGATTTGTAAAAGTGAGTGACAAAATCACAGAAATTTGTAAGGGTATGTGCCGAAAACAAAGATATACGAAGATCATTGACGAAAATACAGAGATGAGTAAAGATGATTGACGAATTCAGAGATATTAGAAGGTGGTTGTAGAAAACAAAGGTGAAGGTAAGTCACTTTTGTTGAATATATAAAATGGCGAAATTCGGAGAAAATAAAGAGTATAGAAGGCGACGAAAATATAAAGATATTTGTAGATGAGAGATATATGAACATATTTTGTACAGTTAAGTGACGAAAACAGAGATATAGGACAATGAATGATGACAACATAAAGATTTGTAAAGGAGAAAAAAAAGAAAAAGTTATCACAGATATTTGAATTCAAAGACAATGACACACAAATGTGTGAGTCTTACTGACGAAGACACGTGTATGTGTGACGGTAAATGACGAAAATACAGAGATAAAAGATATTAAGATGTGGAATAAATACAAGCGATGCAACTGACATAAACTAGTAGCAGCCTAAAAATCAACAATGGAAAATACCCAGCAGGTTTAAAGGTGAAAGACGAAAAAAGAAAGATGTTTGAAAGTGAGTGGCAAACGAAAAAAAATGTGTGAAGGGGACTAAAAGGGACAAATTTATCTAAGAGAGTGTAAATAAAACAGTGACTTGTTGTACTAAGGTTATGTTCGAAATTTACTTACTTTGTCTATTGGTCTGTAAGAGACTTTGTATAAACAATATGACAGTCTTATTAAAATACAAACCATGTCTTTTACAGCTCGTCCGTGTGAGCCTAGAAAATCCAAATGTAGTGATAACTACCAATGCCTTTCGAACGTATCTTTTTGTGACGGTAAAACAGACTGTAATGATGGGTCTGACGAGAACCCAGAGTTCTGTAAAGGTAAGTTCAAGAGTTCCGTCAAAGTAAGATTGATAAACTCCTGCAAAGATAACCTAATATAACAAGAGTTCTGTTTAAGAAGATACAGTAAAATAAAATCGGTAAGGTTAGATTTTTTTCAATTTTTGTCATCTGAAGTATATAAATGCATTAGTGCATTATAGGTCCATATCTTTGAAAAATATAATCAAAAGAAAATGTCACCGTGCTTAAGTTTTGTAGAAACTTGTTTTGAAACGGTTCAAGTTGGCTATTTTCATTTAGCTTAAATCATCTTTATGTAATTTATGTTTTGTAAGCCTATTTCGGGGCCCTTAATTTAATTAAGATAAATTTCATTTATATAAGGAATGATTTTTTTTTTCAAAGTTCACAAGCAAGACTAGTTCATACCTCCATATTTCTCTAAAATAGTACAATGATACGTGTATTTCTTATACACAGAAAGAAAACAAAAAATTTTATGTTGTTTCAATGCTACCTATTATGACTAGATTTAAAGAGCACTTAGAAATGTGACAGCGAGTCAGGTTGCTTTGCCCTTGCCTGTTAAAGAGCCCTGATTTGGGTCTCGATTAGAATAGGGCCCACAGAATCTCAATCCATGTGTATAAATTGCCCAATCCTACCCATCCAAAATGATGTGGAGGATATAACATAAGACCATCACACATATATAACGTTTGCCTTAATTGCGAGCGGAAAAGCTTTTTATTTGTTCAACCATCTTTTTTTTCTTATAATTTCCATAAATAACATCGTCAACATGATATCCTGTAAATAATAGCTAAAATAATCATTAAAACAAAATAGTTTATTTAGGAATCCACATGACAAACCCCAACGAAATAAATTAATCCCTAAAATATTTGTTTTTAATTGATTTAGATTATGGTTGTAGCGGTGGCTATACAAAATGTGCCGATGGTCTTCAGTGTATCTACACACCAAAAAAATGTGATGGCGCGGTCCACTGTAAAGACAAATCAGATGAACAGGGGTGCGAAGGTAAATGTAGTAGTATAACGGGTCGCAATGGGTCACTTTGAATTCGAAGGTAAATGTAGTAGTTAGTATAATTTCTATGAATTCGCGGGCAAATATAGTAGTATATCGGGTCAGTATGGGTCACTTTGAACTGAACTCGCAGGTAAATGTAGAAGTATACCGGGTCACGATGAATCACTTTGAATTCGCAGGTTAATATAGTTGTATGCCGGGTTACTATGAATCACTTTGAAGTCGCAGGTAAATGTAGTAGTACACCGGTGTAACTATGGATCACTTCGGATGTGCAGGCAAATATAGTTGCATACCGAATCACTTTTGAGGCACCAATAAATGTAGTTGTTAACCGGGTCACTACGGATCACATTGGACGCTATGTGAATTAAGTAGTATATCGGGTCACTTTTTATCACTTTGAATGCAGAGGTAAAATTAATGTAGTAGTGTTCCAGATCATTTTGGATCACTTTAAATGCGCAGGTATTGTTTAAGTATATATACCGGATCTATGTTGTGTTCTATGGTCATTACCGGATCCTAAGATCGCAATGGAAGAGGGAGGTTTGGCGCCATAAAACCTGGTTTAACCCACCATTTCGTTTGAAATGCCTGTACCAAGTCAGGACCATTGTGATCCACCAATTCTCCGGTATGACTGATTCGTTTTTGTCGTTTTCTCTGGACTGTGAGATTGATCATTCAAGTTCGGTAGTTTTGTTATTACCTTTTGAACTGAAGATTTAAGCAAGCAATTTTTTTTATCTGTAACAGCTTTTATTCTATAGGTCAAACACAAAGAAAACATGATTTTTTACCTTAAAAGGACCATAACCCCTATTAGTGGTCATCTAACAATTTTGACGCTGTCATCGTTTTTGTAGATCTCAATGACCTGAACAATTCCCCAATGCTAACTCTAGCTCTTACAATTTTCAAGATAAAGTCCAAAAACTGTGAAAATTGTCAATTTTGAGGATTAAGTGGAAATAAGTCCCATAAGGAGTCATCCCACAACTTTGACTCAATAGAATGTTTTGTAGAGCTTTTGAAGCTGAAGAAGAAAGTTGCTTAAGATTTTCTTTATCTCTTATACTTTTTGAGTTATAAGCTAAAAACTATGGTCTGAACCCCTGTTCTATTTGTAGTTACGATGGCCATGTTGGTTGGTCAGCGTGCACAAATTTCACAAACCTACTAGAGGACAGCCTATAGATCAGGTGTACAAAGTTTTGAAGTAATCCCTTCAGTGGTTTCAGAGAAGAAGATTTTTGAAAATCATTTAAAATTGAAAGAAAAAAGTTAAAGGGGAATAACTCTTAAACGATTGATCTGACAATTTCGACCCTGAAATCAATTTTCCAATGCTTACTTTTCCTCTAGCATACACAGTTTTCAAGATTAAGTCCCAAAACTGTGATAATGGTAAAGTTTTACAATTAAGGGTAAATAACTCCTACAAGGAGTCTTCCCACAACTTTGACTCAATGGAGAGTTTTGCAGAGCTTTTGATGCGGAAGAAGGCAGGTTGCTTCGGATTAAGGTACTAGTATATCAAAACAACTAGGTTTCTGATTTTGATTTTTTTTTAAATAAAAATGTGCTGATGTACAGTTTTATTGTTTTCTCATACTTGCTTGGAAACAAACATAAAATTGCTAATGGGAAGCAATGAAAAATTAAACATTTTTTTTGGGGGGGGGCTTTGTTAGCTTATACTTGATTGGAGTTGAACCGAAGGAAGCAATTGCCGGTGATTCAGTAGTTGATGCGTCGATGTTTTGTTACAATCCTCGTCAGGGGTAAAAATTTCATGAACCGAATTTCTTAATCCCCCCTTAAAACAATTTGCGAGGATGGTCTCAAAGAACGATGCTG
Source organism: Arcuatula senhousia (assembly GCA_963971305.1). Lineage (NCBI taxonomy): Eukaryota > Metazoa > Mollusca > Bivalvia > Mytilida > Mytilidae > Arcuatula > Arcuatula senhousia. Next base: position 7,635,836 of record OZ020317.1, on the reverse strand, counting down.
GTTCTCCGGAAGGGACGACAAATGGTCCTCCCATGTATGGGAAGAGCAATACGTTAAAATCTCATAGTAGTGTTCGATAAGAGAAGGCTAAATGGGACCACTATAAAGGCAACACTCGCAAACTGCTATCTGCAAACTGAAGAGGAATAGGCTTGTTTCCCGATCCAGGATAAATAAATATGTTTAAATTAGAATGATTTTTTTCTGTTTAACAATAGATTTTACTTGTGTGGGTTGGGACAGAAAATGTGCTGATGGGAAACAGTGCATCTGGAGAAGGAAGTTTTGTGATGGTGACGTGGATTGTTTAGATGGATCGGATGAAGCCAATTGCGAGGATTAAGGTGAGAAATCTTGACACAAAAAAAACAAATTCAATCTGGTTGAAATAAGATCTATCAATGTTTATTTCTGTACAATCTTCAAACGTCGCATTAACGGCCCTTTTGGAATCCCTGGAATTAATTGTCAAAAGGATTGATGTTTACTTCATTCTTATTTTATTGTTCAGTCAGTAAGGTCATTTGAGCAGGAAGTTGAATTGAATGTCTGCAGATCTACCATGCCTTATACACAAGCGCATGTTATGTTAAACATATGTTCGTTATGTCTTTCACATAAGTTTTTATACATATGTTCAACTTCCCTTTGGTGCCCATATGATATATATATGTTTTAAATATATGATAAACTTATGGTAAACATATGACGTACATATGTTTAACATATTGTAACAAAACCCGTACAATTTAAAATGTTATGCATTGGCAATTCATTTAAGAGCCTGTCCAAGCTAAAACCAGGCAGTAGCTGGCACATGACAAATTTTGTTTTTCAAAAATTTTCATTGATTTCACATCAGGTTAACATCCATTCTCCAAAACAAATGCAGATTTTTGGTTTATTAAAGTGATAACTTAGATATAATTTATATAGAATGCATTGAAAATATGCAGAAAAAGGGAGATAACTCTTACATATTTGCAAAATTTGGTGGCTTTGTTCATGAACTTTAAGGCTGAATCACAAGTCATCCATGCTGCTTTCAAACGAATCCTTGTGATTTTTGTTTTACATATAAGTCAAACAATACATTAAAACAATAAATGCTGGGATAAAATTTTTCATGTGCCAGATTCTGTAGGCTTTTGCCTGATTTCTACATGGACAGCCTCTTAAAACGATTTTTCAACATTTTTTTGTCTAAAACATATGTTTAAATTGTGAAAACATAAAACATATGGTGAACATAGTGTTGGTTTACACTAGAGAATCATTACACTACTGGAACAGACAAAACCTACTTAACAACTGCTAAAAAAAGTTACGAAAGCATTCTGTAGCTTCGGCTGTGGATTTGTGAGGGTCGTTAAGGAAGCCGAGGTACAAATGTGATATTTGTCAAAAGTCCGAAAGGACAGAGACAAAACCAGTAAACACCAACAAGAACGGGACAAAACAGACAACATGTAAAACATTGAAACACAAAATAACTGAAAGTCAATCAACAACGCGAACTCCAGTCGAAACGAGAGTGAACTCAGGTGTTACGGAAGAATAAGAATAAGTTTTAGAATAATAATGAACAATAAAAATGATAAATAGACTTTTTAAATATACTTAACATGTTTAGCATTTAATCTTATGTGCATTGATGTGGTATTGATGTATGTTTTTTTGTTGCAGATAATCCATAGATCTTCCTGCATGAACACCTAAACGGGTCATCAACGATTAAATAAAGCATCAAAATAAAAGTCTTTTTTTTTTCACTTCAATTCTGTCCTTGCTAAAAAAGATTTGATGGACACTCTTGTTTAATGTGGTACTTTTCAGCTCAAATATTTTCAAGGCAATAGGGCAATAAGTATTACAACTCTAAAAACGGACTTTTGTACTTGGCACAAATAAACAATATATAGTTTAACTTACATAACATACATTTAATTTATGTAAATTTCAAAACGGGTTAAGGGACTCGCCATCTAAGTTGAAGGTGGTGTTTGCTTTCTGCTTAATTAAAATGTTAATAATGAACAAATTAGTATGTAGCGACGCCTTTAAAACAATTTCGACCAAAACTAAAAAGTTAAGTCACCCCCTTTCAATGTAAAGGGTCCGTCCTTAAGCAAATACACACATAAAACAAGTCAAAACAGAAGTATTCTACTTAGAAAGTGCTAGTCAGCTGAATAAACTTGTTTGCAAATACTTTTCTTATAAGATTTGAAATAAGTGTATGCATAACACAACAGAATGAATTAAAGGGCTTATTTAACAAGAAGTAATCGTTAAGCTTGGTCTTTAGTTGTTACTGGTCCTTTTGCATTTTGTTCCAGATATATGAAAGAAGCAGATGTACCAATGGGACATCCGAATGTCAGAGTCCGAAAAGGCAGAGACAAAACAAGGACAGGACGAAAAATCAGACAACATATAAAACGATTCAGATGAGTCAAAAACCAGTATTATTAATATCAATAATTTATGTAGGGATATGGAGTAAATTAACAGACCACATGTACAACGCATATGTTCATTCCAACTGCAATTATTTTTATGAGCTGTGTGGCATTTTCGAAGTTTCAAGCTTTGTTGTTGATAGAGTGTTATTTTGTTGCCATTATTGACATAAATACAAATATAAGTATTAAATGATAACTGACACCAAGCCCCCCTTCAAGCTAAATGGTCGATTCCTATTAGAAATCACTTTTCTAGAAATTCTCATAAAGTCAAAGGTTCCATATTAATTGTTTGTTCCTTTGATTTACAATTAAAAACTAATTAAATTTGATAATAAATAATTTCAAGTGCATAATTAACAGTTTTATGTCGGTTCTGTCCGATTGATTTGGTATGAAACTATGAAAGGTCGTTCATATACTATAGAAGAATCACATAAATCTTAATAGCGCTGGATGTGTTAATGAAAAAAAATGCTAATTGCTGTATGAAATTATTTCAGTACTGTTTAACCAGTTAAAGCTTCAAACAAAGATGGGAACATTAGCACCGATTCAATTAAGCAATTAAAAGTAGGATTTTTATAGAGTAAACATGTGACCGTGATCTTTTTTTTTAATTAAGAATTTCTGAAATAGCAACATTATTTCAGAGAGACGCTATATACCAAAATGACATTAAATTTTATTCATACGTTCTATGACATTGGCGGCAGGAAATACTCAAATTTTATTTGTACATTTGATTGCAATTTTGTTGTTTGTGCGCTGTTGTGTTTGTAGCAATTAGCCCTTCAGTTTGGCGGCATTTGTGCGAATAGAATTACAGATTCATATTAAACAAGCAGCCGGATACAAAAGTGATAGTTTTGGAAGGGTTAGCAAATTGCTGCTTTGATTTTTTGAAAGAAAAATTCTGGAGAACAGGTTGTTTAAAACGGAAATTAATATTAAGTTAAACATTTTAAAACCTGCAAATAACCATGAGACTTTGGAGGTTGTTTCTTGTGCTTTTTCGGTGTCTCTATGGGTCACACTGTGGACATGTTCGGTCATCCTTCTTCTATATGATGTGTGACTCCACCATAACAGGAAATGTCTCGTCAACCCGAACAATAACTACAGAGGTATGATAGATTACTTTTTTGATACTCGTCCCTAATAAGGGATCGACTATTTCACTAAAAATTGAGCGGTTGTGTTTTTTTCTGTTATTTTTTACAAATAGTTTGAATATGCTTTTTTGTAAAACAACAAATCGACGACATAGGTTAAGAAAAATGCATTCTAGGAGAATTACTGCTATAAAAATAACGTTACAACAAAAATGTTTTGAAATTAACATCTGGTAACCATAATTGGTTTAAATAAAGAATTTGAAATTTAAATATAACAAAAATACAACAGATTTCAACATGGGTTGCCCTTGTTTTCGTTAATAAATTTAACCCAAGTGGAGCACAGCGGAGCAAAGGGTAAAAAAAAACGAAAACAATAGATACCAATGTTAAAATTGACAATAAACCAAGGGTGGCCATGGATTATTTCTATTTCAATATGCCATTTTTGTGTTTTCCGTAGACCAAGAAGTACAAAATGTCTGTCATTTTTCACGTGTTTTTTTTTTTTTTTTTTTGTCTGCACAATATATATTATGACGTCACTGGTTTTACTGTTAAAGTAACTGTGACGTCGACCCGGTGTATATTGGAAAATTACACACTGCTTGTCGTCATGGTTTCCTTTGTTGGTGGGCGTGGTCCATATTAAAACTCAATTTAGGATGTTGACCATAGTCATGCCGTTATGACGTCACAATGGGGTGGGCCACCTCAAACATGGAAAGCTTTGAGTGACATGTCAAATTTTAAGCATACCTTATATATAATTATTATACATCAATAGAAATTTATCAGATTCTCTAAGATACAGACAGTTTTAACAAATTGATTATCATCAAAGCTAAACAATCAAATGAATATTGTCCTTTTTATGACAATTTTATGGGACAATATGAACAGCCTTTGCATTTTTGAAGTACTGAAAATGACAAAATGGCTGAAAAATAGAATGGACATTTTTTTTTTTTTTTTTATTTCTTTTGTTAAACTTGTAGAGATGAGTGTCTTGTCATTTTAAAGTCCACTCTTAGGGTACGATCGCCGTTTTTTTAAAACAGCATTTTACTTTGTGTAAAAACTTAAATTTACCACTTTTTTTTTCAAAACGGGAAATTCGGTGATTATCCCCCCTTTTGTATACATTCATTTATTTCATTTTTAATAATTAAAATCACACAAAAACTTAATTTATCCTCAAAAAAAAAATCTAAAATTCATGATTGATGCAAACAATATGCAAGTTTTCATCAGAATTACCATAAATAATTAGGGGGGCCCCTGTACCTAGCCACATGTAAACCGTTGGATTGTATACGAAACTATTGACCACATCCTTAACCCTTACTTTAGATCTAACAAGAGGATTTTTTCTGATAAGATTCAAAATGGAGTAGAGTTACAAAGGCCCCATATCAGCCCAATTTCTGCTTTGAAGTTCATTTGACGCAAGGAGAGCAGTGAGGTTAAATTTGTAAAATATCGCAATATTTTACGGTTTCTCTTGATTTTCATGTATAAATCGGTGAACATTAACTGGTTTCATTCGTCGACAAAATTTATCTTGTAGTAGAAATTTGTTTTATTATGTAATAACTTGTCTATCAAAAAGAATACGATGGTCATTATGCTGTCGATTGCTTTGGAAAAAAATTTGAATTTGACAATCTGAAATTTTAAATCAAAATATATTGCATGTTAAATTCATGTCAGACAAGTCTTACTACCAGGCTTGTTTATTACACACGGGGACCTCAGTCCATCAGCAGGCCCAGGAACAGTTATTTCTTCGAAAGTTCAGCCTGATTAAAATGTTATATGTTAATTATTCCACTAAGTAATCGTCTTATGGATTCTCTGTCCTTATAAAAAACTGAGGTTTCCTGATCACTTTGAAAAAAAAGAAGAAATTTCTTCAAAATGATTTCAATCTTTGAAATCATGAGGTCATCGTTAACACCATTACTGAATATAACAAGTTAAATCCTCTATACTTTAACGACATATTCTATTCAAGTCCATAAGCAGAACAAGCTGGATAAGACAAATTATTTCTTCGGAAGTTATGGCTGATTAAAATGATTTATTTTATAAAGAAGTTATCCTGTGAAATATTAATCCTCATAATGATTTTCTTTCCTGATTTTTATCAGATATTTTCTTTTGAAATTTCCTAATAATGGATTGATTTTATTATTTATACTTTCATTTATTTTTGACGTAGATTAATTAAATCATTACGCATGTGTAAATATAGTTGCAAAAGTGCAAACAAGAAGTCAACTCAGGTGCAAGTTTTTGGTTTGTTTTTTTTTGCTGTGCATGGTTTAACGTCGTGCAACACTGTAGCAGATGGGCTTTTGGTAGTAATCATCTATTCTATATTATCTAAGAATTTAATTGTTACGGAGATTTACTGAAAAATGTTAGGAACTCATACTGAATCATCTATATGGCAACATCAAATGCACTACATGAACAGCACCGTATAGACCACGACCAGCTACATTTTTGTAGGCAACACAAAATCATAGCTTTCGCTAACCGTATTTAATGGTATCTTCTCGTAAATTATATAGTACATGATATATTGCAGGCAGTGTTGCCATAGATGATCTAGTATGGGTTCGACTCCCAATAACGGAACGACCGAACATGCATTTGTAATTCGGACTTTCTGGGAAGATCTTAACTCTCTTGCTGTCAGATTTAATATTTGTATTACGTCGCCAACGCCACAATGTTGCGACGTCAAATTGCTTTACGCCAGAATCTTTGATCAAATTTGAGGTCTTTTTTCGGTTCAGTTATAATACATGAAAAAAACTTATATATTTAGTTCCATATAGTTTATAAGCTTTTATTTTGTCACTATATTTTAAACGGGTGTATAAAATTTTACGGAATGATTTAGTTGCATTTGATGTTTTGGTCCGATGGACATATACGTCCTTGTGGCAGCAAACCAGTAGTGGACACATATGTCCTTTTGGCAGCGGGCCGGTAGTGAACACATTGTCCCTTTGGTAGCAAGAGGGTTAAGAAACGATACCGAAATGAATATATATATTTTAATGCATTAAAAGCACTTCATTTTTCGATGAAATTCAAAGCCTTTGGGGCTTTTCCTGTATAGTTTTTTACAATCTTTGTTTTCAATTGCGCTATTCAGATCATCATTTAAATCAAAAGAATCTTGGCGGATGGGTATTTTTCAAGAACGTATATGTCTTTTTTGTCCGATTTATACATGTTATATCATCATTTTCCTTTGAACTTTTTACACTAGTGAATTACCTCTGCAACTAGACGATTGAGTCCCGCTTAGTAATTCACAAAAACAATACTTCCCCGCCGGTGCCAATTACCTGTACAAGATTAGTGTTTTTTAGGGTTACTCTTGTTGCCTTCAACAAACTGATCGCCCTAAATGGTCCAGGAGTAGTGCAATCTAACTTATTTGTGTCTGTCCTTTCTAGCTTGGATGTGCATATGTCTGTGTCAGTCTTGGCAACTGCAACGTGGCTAGGTATAACAGTACAGAACTGACAACAACAGGCATTACAACGTGCTTTGTGTACCTTGACGTAGATATCACGTCACTGTCCACAGACGCTGATGACTGTATATTACTGAAGCCGTCTGTTGTTAATGGAACCCTGCCTGAGACGGCGGTTGATGCTATTATATTACAGTCATCGACAGAACAGTCAACAACAGATGACGTAACGGTAGAACTAACGACCACAACTGAATCTACAACAACAGTGCCGAATCAGGTATAATATCTTTTCAAAAATAATTATCATGGAACGCCATGATGTACACTTTATCTGTTTTAACAGGTAAGAAAATACTTGTTTTCTTTACTTTTTATGCGATATAAATAGAAGAAGGCGTGGATGGGGGTGTCCTCAATTCTATATTCTGTAAATATTTTGCTCTTTATTCTCTATTATGTAAAGGTCAACGTTTATGCCATTTTTTCATATTATTCATTATTCTGTAAGGGTCATTATTCTATATTCTTCAGATTTTTGGGACATTATTCTTTATCTGTTACATGTAACTTGTTTTACCTTTATTCTCTATTCTATTCTAAACCCCATCCACACCCTCATAGAAGATAGATCTACCATACTCGATCGACAAATCATTGATGCGTTTGCATTTTTATTATTGACTCTTTCTCTTCCGTGCTTGCATTTATTTAGAAGCGTTAGCAATTTTTAATTCGTGTTAGATTGCTCAGTCTGTTTTTAATTTAAAATAAATCAAATCATACTTATGACCGACGGCAATATTTTCCACTTATATACAAAAAAATAATTATACTCCGGGTCACCCTCTCTGTGATCACGATGTTTTTGAGATTTTGTAAACATTTCACAAAACATACCTTAAAAATAATGTCCATCTTTTAAAACACGGCCGTCCAAGACGGTCCAACATAGTTATAGTGATAGAAACCCTTATATGTCGGCACACGCACACTTTATTTACATGTCTACGAGAGATTTCTATAGTAAAGACGCCATCTTGTTTTGGTCCTCAAAGGGGTCGGGATCTATTATTATTTCGAGTTAACGTCACCAAATTCCGCGTGACGTTTGGAACGGCGGCTAAAGGGACGTTACTCTTGTTGAATTTGGTGTTAAAAAATCGAGACTTTCAACGTAAAAATAGGAATATCTCATACAAAACACAACTTTTTTTCGCAAAACCTGATGTTTTTGAATCCCTTGATGGATTTTGAATATTTTTTGCGGGGAGGGGGTTAGCATGGTTAGGAATTCTATCATCTTGACAATAGCTACTAATTCTAGCCCTAGCGTATTTTTCTCTTTTGGAAACGACAGGAATAAAATAGATCCTAAAGTCGTAAAACTTTTATTTTAACTGTTCTTTATTAGTTATACAATGCTAGACTGTAGTCAATGATTCCCAAAATATTGCAAACTGAGTTGTTCCTTTGATAAACTCGCCGCGCTGTTTTTCTCCCACATGGCACTATGAACAAAATATTGATATATATATAAAGGCATGTCCCTGTACTCGCCAGTCATTTTGCCAGTCGGAACATTGATAGTAATTCAATAAAAACAACAAGCGATATTAAATAATGCCATTATCCAGAAATTTTAATGAAACATGATCAAATTATTTCGAGTTTTATAAACGATAATTCGTATTTTTTCGGGTAGGGGTGCTGATGATGAGTAAATGAACTCTTGAAACCTGCGTTCATCATTACCAAAGTTGTCGTTTTTTTATTTTTTTTTTTATTTTGGAAATATTTTATTATGTTCGGAATATATTTTAAAATCGAGTAACATATGGATACGTATTAAATATTATGTATCGCAAAACCAAACATGCTTGAGTTTAAGTACTGAGTGATGGGCATTAGAATGTCAAAAACTATACTATACATAGACAAACGAAAAGCAACGCAAACTATAAAATCGTAACGAGCGTGTTCATGTTTGTTGCAACACAGATGCGTCTGTATCATGTGTATGTTATTCAGTTGGTCTGTCATGCGCATCGAAAATGAATGTTAAAAAAAGTAGATTTTTTTCTACATAATTATAATTTGATTTTGTATTATGCTGTCTATTAACTTCTCATATTTATTTCCTCTCTGTTATATTTCTTGCCTGTGATGAAAAGCATGATAATCATCTGATCATATCACTTCTAAGCACGATTACCATAAACATGTCGTTGTTTTACATTTTTACTCGATATGTGACGATGTGAATTGTGTTACTATCGGCTAAAGTTTACCGCTGGCAAAAGGAAGTCAGTTGGTTCAAACGATTTAACGGGTGTATGGTTTTTGATAATTAGTAGTTGCTGAGAAAACTGTAACGCAAACTTCTTCCCCACCAGTCCGCCGCTCACCTTTTTATAACCCGTATTTTTCACTCCTTGAAATCCGACCAAAAACACATATATGTAAAAGTCTAGCCCATTTCTCAAATGTACATCTTTTGAACAGCAGTGTAATTAAACGATAATAATATATATGAAAAAACCCTTAGTGATTACGCTCACATACTCCAATATTATCCTCAAGGTATTAAAAAGTGTATGATAATATGCACAAATATATATGGTTTTAATACATCTTGCATACCAAGTTTCGTCAACTTACGTTCAAAAGTTTCAGTCAGAGGACTTGCGTCCACAACATGTTGAATCAGGATTTTCCGCAAAGTTTCTTAGTTCAAAGAGCCATAACATACACCAAAATTGGCAATAAAAAAATCCTGGAAATGTGCACAACAGTCAATTACATATGATGTTTTTCTTGCATACCAAGTTTCGTTAACTTCTGTTTAGAAGTTTCAGGGGAGTTGTGTTCACAAACTATGATCACAGACGGACTGCATGACTAACCATTCAAAAACATTATACCTTCCGCAACAAAGTTGCATTTTTGTTGCACAAGGTATTATAATAAAAAAATACTAATTCATATTTGTATATGGAATCTAGTAAACTGATACTTTGGGTTACTGTTACCATTTCAAGTGATTGTTACCTCATTTTGGGGGTACCTTCAACAGCATTCGTATTGGTCAACTATTAATTCTTACTAAGTTACCTTTTTAATCTATACAACACATTAAATTCAAAATTACTTATTGTTGAAAACACCATTTTGATACCTCATACCTGTACAAAACCATGACATCAATTTTCCAAAAAATCAGAAATCTGAGTTTTAAATCAAGAACTGAGCAAATACCTATTCTTTATTAGTATGCAGATATCCTATATTTTAGTAAGCACCAATTAAAATCATATGTACATGTACTTCATGTGCATTGTATGCACAAACAAACAAAACTTCTTTTAGGACCAACTTTATTGAAAAATAACAACACAATAACTGAACGAATATTAACTGAGACAAAATTAAACAAGGAAATGTGTCAAGATGACACTGATGCCCCGCTGGCAAATAAAATAAATGACATTTTGACACATTACAAAAATATGTTGTCAGATTCCTATGATTTAGTAATCTTTTGAATATATGCAAGGATGTGGAAAAAAAGAGCGGAAAACTTTTTTTTACAAAATTTGCTAAGTTCAAGGGCCGTAATTTAGGCTAAAATCAGTGGACCAGAACGAAACTCGAACTTGACCTGTAACTCATCATGGTAGACTCACATACCAAAAATCTTTTGAATATATGCAAGGATGTCGAAAAAAAGTGCGGAAAACTAAAGTGTGACGGAAGGACGGACGGACGAACGGACCGAAAAACTATATGCCCCCCAACAAAGTTGGCGGGGCATAAAAAATGTGTAACTTATAACCATACATTTTATTGTACATAATTACTCGAAATTACATGTAACTGATCAAGATTATCTTCTGTTGAGTAAATTAATAATGTGTAAGAGTTATCTTTCTTTACTTATAATTTTATTTAAAGTCTATTAGTATTTTATTCCAAAATAAATGTCTAACATGGCTTGCGCTGGTTTTGCATTATTTGCTTGTGTATACTTTTTGGTAAGAGGGCTTCATAACTGGTGCATTTTTGGTGGTAAGCAAGTTTTTTATTCCAAATACTCCATTTATTCTGAAAAGAAAAAAATAAACTAAAATAAAAAAAAAGCATACAAATATAAAGTAACAAACTTGATATACTAAGTATGTACACATACATGTACCTATAAAAACATGATTACATGTAAATCAAATTATAAAAAAACAAGGAATCTGAGCTACTGCTCACTCAGTATACCCCTGCTACCCCCAAAATGAACTATGTCGGTAAACAGGAAGTAGCTATTATACAGACCTCATTTTGATACTCGCAATAAAGGACCTCACACTGAATTCTCATACCAAATTTCAAGTCACTCTGATATGTATTTGCTGAGAAAAAATGTTACGAAAATTTTCAACAATTGACTAGTAATGTAGAAAATTGAATATGTCAGTAAACAGGAAGTAGATATCCGACAAACCTAATTTCGGTACTAATGATAAAGGACATCACAATGAATTGATACTCGCTATAAAGGACTTCAGACATGTATCAGGAAACGCACATATTTTTTTTGTCAATGTTAGTTTGGCCTTTTTTTTTGCATTAATTTCATCATGATCTTTTTATCTCACATCATGATATTTCATTTTATATTAAACATGTTTGAATATGACTATATGAAAATCAAGAAAAAATCTTATCACATATTAGACTATAGTCATGTATTTATTTTTACATGTTATTATAATGCAAATTGCACATACATGCTTAAATTAAATCCTGTTGTTAATGTTAAATAAACAAAACTCATAAGAAATTATCTTACATGCATGATGCAATGTCAAAATGTATTCAGTGTGAGCATGGTGAGGTTGGATGTCTTTTCTTCCTGCTGCAAAAAAAAAATTAAAACTATATATTTTAAACTTTATCATGATGCCAATGTTAATTCCTAACCATTAATTGATGGATTTCAAATTTCAATTAACAAATGACAAATGTTATGAGATCATGAAAAATTGTTGGTTTTTTTTCAAAAATAAAGTGTCAAGCTTCTCTTTTTAACATTACTTTTGTATATGTGATGTTGATTTTCCTTGTACCATGTACATGTACAGATATGTGAATCATTGTGTCAAATTCATGCTAAGACTACATGGATGGGGTAATTTGTACAAAAATGTATGTCTGTATCAATGGATAGAATTAAAAAATTAAAAATAATCTGCCCACCCACCCCATATTTTAGTAAATTTGGATGAGAATCTATGAATAATTTTACCATGGCCTAAGGATACCCCACTCACCAATTCAGAAAACAGAAAGTAGAAGCCTAACTGACCTAGAAAGGAGAGGCACTTACATGTGCATGTATCATACTCAAGGTCTGTGAAACAGATTTGATATCTGATACCATCAGTAGAAGCATAGAAACTTGTTACTTGTAGCAAAAGTTGTCTATTTTTTTCATATATAATTACCATAATCTGAAAAAGTCAGCTCGGAAACAGGAAGTAGATAACCAACTGACATGGAAAAGGGAACAGAGGCAGATCCAGAAATTCTATAAACAGGGGGCCCACTGACAGGCCTAAGAGGGGGCCCGTTTTGGTCACGCTTCAATGATTTCCTATATATTCAACCAAAATTTTCCGCCAAAAGGGAGGGCCGGGCCCCCCAGGATCCGCCTATGGGGAAGGACAGGGCAACTCATCATTCTCAAATAATGTAAATGTAATGCCCTAGAGAAAAAGTTGAAATCATTAAAAATCATGAAAAAAATATTTCGATTTGACTTGGGCCAAACAAAATTATTGTTGGTTTCCCCTAACCCTGCCAGGTCTGTTTTTTTTTTTTTTTGGTGCCTAGTCAATAAATCTTATTGCCATTTAAAAAAAAATTAATAATTCTGGCCTGCCTGGTCTTAGATAATGAGATTTGCTAAGTTTTTTTCAATGACAATTTTGAATCATATAAATCAAACTATTTTTTTTACTTTATTCTGTTTTAAAATTGAAAGTTAAGCGAAGAAAATACATATCAATCATAAATTCTAAATTTCTAATGAATCAATGACATTTTGTTAACAAAATTCAAAATAATTGGTTAAATAAAAAAATGATTAAAAATAAAATTATTTCCCTGCCTGCCAGGTCTAAACAAATTTTGTCCATGTTAGGGGAAACCAACTATCAATTTTTGTGGCCTTGCATGTATTTTTTGTAGGGGCCAATTTTTGTGGGTTAGTGGGCATGGACCATTAGGAAAGGCAAAGAAACTTTGTATTGTGTGCCTAATACAGAATGTGTCGATTGAGGCTTTCCACATGTTTTTCTATGATTTATATCACTTCTTGAAAAAGTGTTCATGAAACGTTCAACAAATCTTTCTAAAATCCCAACTGTATAAGGTATATTACAGAAATGATTATGAAGGAAATTATTATTGCTCTAGGAACATCAATTCTTTTGATTCAAATTTTTATGCCCTATAATGGCTATATACATGTACATTTTTGTACCAAGGTAGGGGGCATATACACATTTACATTATGCACATGTAGTGTTTGGGTCTGTTTTTCTGTCCATCCTTAATGTTGCGATATGGGGCATTATTTCTTTCGGACATATTCTTGGGTTTTGTTTTTATTCAAAAGTCTGCATGACAAAAAATGTTTGCCTAAAATAATACCTTACTGTACAGCAAAAAAAAAGTAAAATGATAATTATGATAATAATAAGAAAGAAAGACAAATTTGACCAGTTTTCTTAGACAAGTATATGTAAATTAGCAAAAGTCACAAAATTGAGACAATAAACAACTAAAACTTAATTATAAAGGTATGTGTAGAAATAAAAAAAAATATGTTACAGTACGTACTTGTAAGGCCAAACAAAACAATACAGTATTTGTGTTTAGGACAACCTATTCCTACATGTAATTAATTAATTAACTTTAATTTTATGCATCCCCTATATTTTTTGCCTATTTTACAACAAAGACCTTTGAAATGCCCCCCCCCCCCAACCCCCATTAACTGTGAAATGAGTGGGCAGGGAGTGGAGGTGGAGGTGGCGGAGAGTGGGGTGGATAGGGCGGGGAGCGGGGAAGAAAACCCCCTTGTCCACCCCCTGAAATAATACATGTAGCTCTTGAGGTTGCTTTTTTGGGCATTTGGATTTTTTATGCAACCAAGAACATTCATCCGACCTAACTGAATTTTAAAAACACAAATTTTGATGGATCCCTTCATGTCTGACATTTAGCTGTATAAAATTTGCAAGTTATACATGTAGGTACATGTAATACAATGTACTTTTTTTTCTTCAAGTTACCTAGCTTCTTATGTTTATTTTGATTAAAAAATAAAACCTACATCATGCACAATGTACTTGAAATATACAGGGATTAAATAAAACTGATTTAAAACTGGTTTTAAACATCCCTGAAATATATTTTAAAAAAGGCCAAAGTTAGTCTGGAACTTTAGTAACAGGACAGTACAATCAATGTACGTTGACATCTTGCAATTGGCACACGTACATGTACATAAGTGTATAATTTGAATTCCACACGGTTCATGTACACAGTCACAAAATTAACCTAGCTACATGACAATGATGCGATGATCGTTTCGTGATATAAAACACATAGTTATGATACATCTTCTATCGTATGACTATGAATGACTCGAGTAAAATGTTACTTTTATCAGGGATTTAATCCCTGCTTTTATGGAAGCAAATCGGGTCGGCAAAAACGAAAATAAGAACGTGTTTACAAGATTCTGAATGTCAGCTCTAGTGTCTGAAATACATCTGCAACGATTCAAACCACTTTAAGAAGTTGTACATTAAATAACATTTATCAAAGCATAATTTTCCTTACCTGTGGATCCACGTGGTTCATCCATGTCAATCGCGCCATTCCATTCATTAATTAAATGCGCAAAAAATCTGGCCGACGAATGGAATAATTTGATTGGTTTCCGACAATTTACGGATCTTCCCGATCATGTGATTGACAAGTGAAAACAGAATTACTCCCCACTGTTGCTAGGCGCTAAGTAATGGCGTTTTCCACAATGTTAATTCCCCGTAAGGATTTAGAAATGGGCGGAGCTTCAATCTCATTGAACCATTTACATTGTAAACAATGCGAAACGCTTGGAAAATGGTAAAACTAGTGTCCTGGGTAGGTTTTTTGACTTTTTTACAACTATTTTAAAAAATTCCAATATTTTTGTACAAACACTGAAGGGTGACCCAGAGTATAGTGGTTTTTATTTTGATATTTCCCACTGACAATGGCTTTAATAACTTTCAAATTATTCGATGTTCTTAATCAAATCGATTGCTTTCTATGAACATATTCTAATTATTTAATGATCAGATTAATTGGACTAGGTTTCTTTCTAACGTTTTATTACTTTTAGTGCGTGAAAACGAATGAAAATTTCCTCTGGTGTGGTATTCATTTTGAACTGTTCTAGTTTCACAACTAATAAAAAAAGGTCTTAACTGAATATTCGGAATGGTAAACCTTGAACCAATTTCGCATTCACATTTTTATCTTGAGCCATATCGTGATTTTTCGTTCACTATTCTTAAGAGAAAGATTATATAATAATGCATTTTTCCCAATACACAACAAAGCCATGTATATTGCCTTAATTATGTCGCCTGCAACATGGTGCAAAACGACATATAGGAGTCACTGTGTCTCTCTTTGTCATCTTGCGTCGTCATGCGTCATGAGTGCATCGATATAGACGATGAACGTATAACTGGAATTGAAATACTTACCTTGAACTCATCGAAAGTATAAATGTTTTGTGTTTACTTACAAAAAAAAGCATCAAAACCTATTGAGAATTTCAACACGTATATCGAAAGATTATATGATATTTACTCTGTTTATTCGGAGTTAGGAACTGTGTAAATTCTTGGTGATATGAACGTTAAAATAGCTGGTCCAAATCTAGCTTATGTAGTCAGGGGTAAGCGTAGCTGTGCTTTCGAACGATTTATGTCAGATTTCAACTTAGTTTCTTGACATCTACAAAACTTTGGAACTGGTACTCCATATACTTTTCAGTCATATGAGAATGGTCCAATGACTGCAATCGATCATGTCTTATTTTCACAACACACTATCTCACAAGTTCTTTCAGCATGCGTTTTGGACGATCATCGTGCTTTCAATGTTTCTGATCATCACCCTGTGATTATGTAGTTAAAGAGGGAGAAACGAGATGAATCACCGACACCCATATTAGCAGACAAAGTGGCATGGGAAAAAGCAAGACAACAAAATAAACTTTTTGACTATTTCTATGCAGTTTCGCAATTCTTGTGAGATATAGACACTCGGTACAAAGAATGCTCTGGTGAGGATATAGAAGAATACCGATACTATTGTAACAGAAGCACTCGAACACACGTTAACTGGAGATGAAGTTTTCAATATTGGAAAATTAGATTTAGAGAACATTTTTAGATTACTTAAGAACGCTACAGGATACGATGGTATTGCATATGAACATCTTATGTATGGAGGTGACTGTTTAAAAGTACATTTAGTGTTTGACAAACTAGTCGAATCCAAACTAGTCTTGAAGAAGAAGAACAAACCGTTTCCGAATCTACAACATACAGCATATCAACGGGGAATGTCGTGTCTCCATGCATCCTTTAACCTCCATGAAACAATTTACCATCATCTTGAGAGACTAGGAAAAATTATCATGGTACTTTTAGACTCAACTAAGGCGTTTGATACAGTGTGGCATCATGTTTTGCTCTACAAGTTGTTAAAATATGGTGTAACTGGGAAATTATGGAAGTTATTCTTAGATATGTACTCTGATACGAAATGTGCCGTTTTATACAATGGACAAATTTCACGCTATTTTGCTATTCATAGAAGTGTACGCCAAAGAAGTAGTCTAGCATCTGATATAGTCTATCATCTAAACTTTATTGCTCTACATAAATGTCCTAATAGAACAGCTATCTTCAAGTAGATGTGGTGCTATGATGATGGACATACACGTTTCGTCATCTGTTCAAGTGGACAACATTGCTTTGATCAGTGCAAACAATAATGACATGCAAAAGTTGGTGAATATGTGCTAAAACTACAGTAACGTTTAGAAATTCAAGTTCAATCCAACCCAATGTATTCAACTAAATGATGGAAGTAATAAAACTGACAGAAACATAAAGTTGTGTGACAAACCAATTCAATTAAAATCCTCAGCTTGACATGTTGGAGTGAAACTAAACTCTGTTGATTGAACTCTTATAGTTTGTAGAACTTTGATATCTTCTGCTTTATGCCTAAAAGAGTGTGGTCTACATCAATCTGTCTTAAGTGTTGAGCTCTGCAGTCGAGTAGTACGTCAAGTCTGTTTTTTAAAAGCATTTTTCGGATGCATATTTTGGACGGGCCTAATCTCAAAAGAAATAATGTTGATGGAGCGTGCACAAAGGTTCATCTGCAAAACTATCCAAGGACAACCTAAACTTACTAGAACTGATATGTGTCTTTCTTTACTTGGATGGAGATCCATTGAATCATTAATTGATGAAAAGTAACTGTTATTTTTAGGAAACCTTATGTCCATGAAGAACACAGCGTTGCCGAAACAGATATTGATCACAAGGGCTATGGACTTTAAGTATAAATGTGTTGCAAACGGAGTTTGATGTTCCTGATATACAGAGACTTTTGCTTAGGTACGGGCTTAGTTATTTGGACGATTTTCTTGAAACTAGACTTTTTCCTCCTTACACGCAATGGAAAAATATCGTCAAACTTGCAATTCAAAACACAGAAGAAATCATGGGACGTGAATGAACGGGCAATAACAGTGACTTTGCATTCTTTAAAGCCATTCATTCTTTTGCAGATGGTCCACATGCTACATGGACTCTTAATAGAAAATTTCCCCATCTTAGAGAACAGTGCCGTTTCCTAGTCAGTTAATGTACTTTGTGTCGTCCTTACACAGAGCCAATTATACTAAGTCACATGTGTTGTAGATTTTTTGGTGACATTTTTCTTCACATCATAACATCGTGCGAGGCACTACAATCTCAGAGAGACGAGTTCTGGTGCGACTTGATAAACATTGGTCCAATTGAGTTTAGTGCATACCTACACAACTTATCTGATATAGACTTTTAAGCAAATATCTTATCATGTCGAAGTGATTTTAATCTTGATGATAACATTATCTCTCCAGAAAACATGTGTAATGAATGTCTACCGTATGTGCCACCCTGATTGAAGTGTCATCCAAGGTTTAATTCATATTTTGAACTTCCTTCAACTATCTTTAATTGAACTTAAACCAGCCTTTCTTTAATGTAATTACATGTTTAGTTTTTTTTTTATATTTACTGTCTTTTCTCTTACTTTCCTAAAGCAATTACTCTACGTATTAGCTCTTCAATATTGGAGGAAATAAATAATTATATAAAGTGTACCGTGTAAAACCATTTTATGCCTTTAACTTATCTACTTCCTGTTTACAGTATATTTTAAGACGCAGGCGAAATACTAGTACGTCTTCCACGGAAGACCTCCATTTAAGTTTCATCTTACATGTAGCCTGACTAGAACTAGAAAAAACGCATTTTAATTACCGTCATCCAACGCAAAAAAAAATAAAAAAATCAGGAAAATTGGGGTCAAACAATTTGATTCAGTAATTCTAAGTAACGGGATTACGAATTATTAGCCCGGAACTAAACAAAGTTGATATATCTGGCTATTTCAATATTAATAAAAGTAGATTAAAATATCCATCAATAGCTTGTAATTAAAAACTCTTAAACGATGCCATCATTCCATTTCCTGTGAGATTTCTAAACCAAATAATCCCTGTAAGTGTTCAAGTCCAACTCATTATTTTTAAAAAACAATTACTTTTTTAAGTGCTACCTTCCCGGTCATCTGCACTTTATGAATGGAGTACATGCAGAATTCTAGCTAAAGCGCTGGCTTTATTTGTATGAAAGTCCAGTTCATAATTTTTTTTTAATTACTTTTTTGGTTTTTGCATTATTTTCCCGGTCAGTTGTACTTGATAACGTTGTAATTACATATGGCATACACGCGGGCAATTTAAATAACGCTTTGCCTTTATTTGTTATACAAAGGACCGACCATTTACTTTAAAGGTGGCATGGTGGTTTTTTTGGTCAGATGGCCAAAGCACGGAAAAAGATTTAGATTTTTCAAAGGCGTCACGACAGGTTTTTTCATTATTAGTATTATTTTAGATAGCAGGAATCATGTCTAAGAATATCTTTTTTCTTAACCTCTGCTGCCAAATATGATCCAAAATCAAATTCAGAATATTTTTAAAAAAATAAAATCAAACCTCCCCTTTTTAGATTAAAAGGTCGATACCTTTTGCTTTCCTGGTGAAATAAGATTAAAAAAAGAAGTTAAATGAGGAAATTAAAACCAATTTTACAATATTTCTTCCCGAATATTGTTCTTTCCCATTAACCGCTAATGTTGTCGAAAATTGGTCGAATTTCTTTAATCTTGTCAATTCATGTTTCAAAAAGTATGAATAAATTTCCTTTAAGCCCCTTACCACGGGTTAACAAACAAAACTATATTAAGATAGTATGCAATCCATCATACCCAATGTTCGTTTGATTTCGTCTGAAAGTAATATGACCAACAGTTTAAATTAATAGTTATTAATTCATTATCACATTATTAATTTCGCTTACCTTAAAAGGAACAAGTTTGAAATACCTGTACCGAGTCAGGACCATTGCGTCCTATATGTCTTCCTTGTTTAGTCTTTTTCTTGGACATTGAGATTATTTCATCAAGTTCGAAAATTTTGTAATTATTTTAATTTTCTATCTGTTTTCTTTTTTTTTCTAGATAACTATAATTGGTGCTGTGGATGGCTTAAAACAAAGATGTTCAGCCAATTCCGGATATGACATCACAATTCTGACGTCACAGGGTGTTTACACCTATGACAATTACGCGTCACTGTCACAAGGTCCATGCCGATCCGTTGAGAGTTTCCCTGATGTGTTCGTCGGCTATCCCAGTCTACCAGTCATTACAGACGTTGATGCTGTAATGAGCCACCAGAATGACTTTGTTGATTTGTTTGCAAGTTAGTGTCGTAAAAATCTATAATGTATTTATAGAATTATCTCCCCTGTTTTTAAACGAGTAACGTCTTTAATAAGTGAGTTCTACACAACACTATATATATAGTAGGTTATATGGACCCAGTGGAGTTGAAAAGGATGATAAAATGAATATGAAATCATACAGAGAACATGGGATGGGATGGGAAATAAAGGATCAGTATATTACCATATGAAGACAGCAGGAAAGGGAGATAGGTGGGTAGGGTAGGCAAATCTAGCTTATGAAGTGCACTACTTGGTGGTTCACAAAGGGACATTTTACGTGCATGAAGCGTGACACTCTTTTACACACGTTGTCCCACTATGGTCAGGGATCAGGGTTTTCGCATTATAGACCAAAAACCCATGCAGACGAGGGCCACCCTATTCAGCCACCTTTGATACACACTCGGGCGTTCTGTGGGCTGATCAGTAACACTTTGTCATAATTCCAAGACCCTTAGTCGCCTCTTACGACAACTAGGCTCTGTGAAGGGCCTGTTAGCCACCCTGGCCCTGCATGGGACGAATGTAAGCTGTATTTCATAAGATCAATAATGATGCTAAAAAGTTAAAGAAAGAAACCCAAAAAATCACCCAATGAAAGGTGTTAAACTGGGCCAAAAAGTTCATATGATTCCGAATAAAGAAACAAATAGCTGAATTGGTAAAGAATATACTTTTTCCCTTACTTTTACTTATTATACATTTCCTTAAGTAAATATCCGGTATCTACTTCGTTTCGAAAATACAATATGCATGTATCAATATTCGGATGCTAAAAGTTGGCAACACGTGATAAAGACAAATTATTATTATTCTGTAAAAGAGTCATACATGTCTAACCTGAACTACTTTGGTAATGTGTAGAAAAAGATTATTTAAAAGGGAAACTAAAATACAGAACTATAGAAGAAAATGAGATGTTGAATAAGTGTACGCGACACAACCTACATAATAAACGTAAATTCAAAATATCCACAATGGAAAACAGCCAGCAGCCTTCAATGTGACCAGCGGTCGCTGCTCGCTGTTTTTCAATTGGCCCCTGGATTGAAAATAAAATACATATGATTCAAGCCCAATCCTAAAGTGCAATGAAAGACCCTCTTCTTGTCAAAAAACAATTAACATAAATTCGACTTAATTTAAACATAAGCTTTGATAACGATTCCTGGCTTAGGAAAGGCACATTAAAATGTGGCGGGGTTAAACTAGTTTTTGAGCGCCAACCTTCCCCCTATTGATAATCAACAACAAAGCACAAACTAACACACAATAAAAATCAAATCGATAGAAGTTCAATTCAACAAGAGAGTATCTGAGACAAAAGGATAACAAGTAATTAACGGGGCGTAGAGATACTGTCTTGAAAACACTCCAAGTTACTGACAGCTAGCTAAGAAGCACCCATCGACTGATCTGAAAAAATCAAGTATGTCGATTTTAAATCCGACACAACACGTCAAACAATTCATGATTTGATGATGCATCATCACATAAAACCGACACACTTGACCGCTGTAATGCTCAAAAATGACTTGAGTATAAAAAGTATAAAAAAGTATAAAAATGCAATTAACATTTTATAGTAAGTATCAAATTATCAATATTTTTACCAAAGAACACTAAATTCAATAATTTTACTAAAATTTCCATTTCATAACCTTTATTCAATAAAGTTTTAAGCCAAATTTGCATTCCCAAAGGATTGTTTTTGAATTATATTGCTTTATAAACAACATTACCGTAGAAATCTGGATGGGATATTCCCTTTTCAATCAAAATACAAATGACAACAAAGTTCAAGACAATAAATTTTGCTACGCCTGACGCGCGTTTCGTCTATTCAAGACTCATCAGAGGCGCTCTACCAAAAATATTGAAAATGCCAAACACTGTATGAATATGAAGAGCATAAAACAATATAACCAAAAATACCAAACTGGGGAACCAAATTATTACTAAGATATTCAACCTATGTCTGGGGTAGGAAGAACCTTAGGGTTTAGACAATTTTGAAATTTAGACGGATAATTTAAAGCTTTGATGTAATCTCCAACTCAAAAGTGTTGGTGCCGGAGCGGGCTAACCTCGGGGAATTTAAACTCCACCAGCAGTGCTAACCTTCACGTGTGTTCGAAATACACATGACAACAAAGTTCCAGACAATAAATTTTGCTACGCCTGACGCGCGTTTCGTCTATTCAAGACTCATCAGAGGCGCTCTACCAAAAATATTGAAAATGCCAAACACTATGTGAATATGAAGAGCATAGATCAGTATAACCAAAAATACCAAACTGGGGAACCAAATTATTACTAAGATATTCAACCTATGTCTGGGGTAGGAAGAACCTTAGGGTTTAGACAATTTTGAAATTTAGACGGATAATTTAAAGCTTTGATGTATTCTCCAACTCAAAAGTGTTGGTGCCGGAGTGGGCTAACCTCGGGGAATTTAAACTCCACCAGCAGTGCTAACCTTCACGTGTGTTCGAAATACAAATGACAACAAAGTTCCAGACAATAAATTTTGCTACGCCTGACGCGCGTTTCGTCTATTCAAGACTCATCAGAGGTGCTTTACCAAAAATATTGAAAATGCCAAACACTGTATGAATATGAAGAGCATAGAACAGTATAACCAAAAATACAAAACTGGGGAACCAAATTATTACTAAGATATTCAACCTATGTCTGGGGTAGGAAGAACCTTAGGGTTTAGACAATTTTGAAATTTAGACGGATATTTAAAACATTTAAAACATATATAAACATATAAACGGATATTTAAAACATTTAAAACATATATAAACATATAAACGGATATTTAAAACATTTATTTTAAATGTTTTATATAATGTCACATAATTTAGCGCTTCTTTAATAGATGGTCAAGTCTGGAGATGGCAAACGATCAACCCACTGCTGATTCAGACCGGATACCCGAAACCTCTTGAAACTCATTTACATGAAACGACGGTGCCCTTTGCTTTTGATCTGACTTCATTACTTTTCACGGCCGTTCAGTGGGGTACCAATAGGGAGAAATATGGTGGAATTCAAAGGTATTTTTATACGAACAGCAATACGTTCAAATATTACCATGCAAACGTACCAGAGTACCAAGAATTTACAGCAAATGGTGGTGACATCCTAAATCAGAACGGACAGAATATTAACATATGGTCACAACTTCCGGCGGATGTAGCTGACGTATGTAGAGACCCGGATGAAAGTGACAACTACATTGTTTTTACAAACAATGGGAACAATTTCAAATACACGGTCGATTACACTTCTAATCTGAACAATCCTCCTGTCTCTTTATCAGAACCACAAATTACTGTTTTTGACATGAGTTGAAAACCAATTATTTTTTTAGCTATATGAGCGTTTTTGTTTGTAGTTATATCAATAATATTGAATATATTTAAATTTACCAATATTTTTTTTCAAATATGTTGAAATTTTCAACGAGTAACAGAGGTGAATCAATTTACAGTGCGTTAAGCTATCGAATGAATTGTTAAGGATATTCTGAATACCATTTAAATCTATATATCTACCAAAACAAGAGGCTCCCAGGAGCCTGAATTGTTCATCTTGTCTTGTGTCAACCCTATGAAGAACTTTGTAGAGCTAAAAAGCTGAACATTCAAGCAAGCAACAGCCTTTCTCTTACAGCAATAGTTTTCATTCTGAAGGCCAAAATCGTGTTGGTGCAATAATGATGACATCCCATCCCTGTATTGGATTCCTAAATTACATAAAAATCAATACATACAGCGCTTCATTGCAGGGTCATCCAAATGTACAACTTAGCCTCTTTCAGTTCTGTTGACTTCAATACTTACGGCAATAAAATCCGGCCTCCAGAAATTTTACAATTGTTGTTATTCTAGAAATGGTGTCAATCAAATGTGGATCCTGAAGAATTCGAAAGAACTGATGGAGATTTTTAACTCTAAATCAGTTTTATCTAGTAACAGCATCAAAGCATACGATTTCTCCACACTTTACACTTCTATTCCACATGAACAACTGAAATCGCGATTGGCACAGCTGATTAAACGCAGCTTTTTCAAAAAGAATGGAAAGCGCAAGTACAAATATCTAGTACTCCATTATACCAAGACCTACTTTGTCATCAATGAGTCTAAGAAAAAGAAAAAAATAACAGAAGACCAAATAATCGACAAGCTCAACTTTCTTATTGACAGATGCTCCTCGGTTGCTGTCTTCACTCAAGAAATTTTACGGAAGACATCATGCACTTATAGACAAATATGGGATTTCGATCTCTCAGATGAGTGCAGATGTTGGTTTGTCATAGGGTTTGAATTGCCTTCCTTTACCGGATTTGACACGCTGAATGGACTATTGGCAACGCGACGGGTGTGCTATAGCAAGCAGGAACTGCTTACTCTTCCGGAGCACCTGAGTTCACTCTGGTTTGACTGGAGTTCGCGTTGTAGATTGATATTCAGTTATTTAGTGTTTCCATGTTTTTCATGTTGTCTGTTTTTGTCCCGTTCTTGTCGGTCTTAACTGGTTTTGTCTCTGCCCTTTCGGACTTATGACATTTGGATGCCCCATTGGTACCTCTGCTTCTTTCTATAGGGACTTTTATTAAGAGCTTAATGAACTGAACATTTAAGCAAGCAACCACTTTTCTTTATCTGCTATAGTTTTCATTATAAAAACCAAACACATGACAACATGTTAATCCCTGTAATCCCTATAAGGGGTCTTCCGACAACTTCAACCATATGAATGCATCAAACCAAGCGACAGCTTTTCTCTATCTGCAAAAGTTTTCATTCTATAGGCCAAAAACACTATTTTTCGCCTTAAAGAGGCTGTACCCCCTTTAGTGGGTCATTTGACAAGTTCAACCACATGAAGACTTTTGTAGAGCTAAATGAGCTCAACATTTAAGCAAGCAACAGCTTTTCCCTATTTGCAATAGTTTTTATTCTATAGGCCAAAAAACAATTTTCTCCTTTAAGGGGCTGTTACTCCTATAAGGGATCATCTGACAACTTCGACCCAATGAAAACTTTTGTAGAGCTAACTGAGCTGAACATTTAAGCAAGCAACAGCTTTTCTCTATCTGCACTAATTTTCATTCTATAGGCCAAAAACACTATTTTTGCCTTTTAGTGGGGCTGTAACCCCTATAAAGGGTCATCTGACAACTTCGACCATATGAAGACTTTTGTAGAGCTAAATGAGCTGAACATTTAAGCAAGCAACAGCTTTTCTGCAATAGCTTTCATTCTATAAGCCAAAAACATGAAAAACGCTATTTTTCATTTGGGATCATTTGACAACTTTGACCAAATGGAAACTTTTGTAGAACTTTTGATGCTGAAGCAGTAAGGTTGCATCAGATTTCATCTATCTCTTATACTTTTTGATTTACAAGCCAAAAACAGTAGTCTGACCCCTGGTCAATTTATAGCAATGGTGGCCATGTTTTTTGACGGATCAAAAATCTAAACACAACTTTGGTGCAGGACACCCTAAGGATCAATCATGCCAAGTTTCAATAAATTCTGTTTAGTAGTTTCAGAGGAGAAGATTTTTGAAAAATTGTTATCGGACGAAGACGACGACGACGGACACATGGACCTTAGGTCCAGGTGAGCTAATAAAAAGTGTTAATGTTAATTTAAAAAAACACATTTTTAACAAATGAATTGCATTTTATAAAAAAACCATTCTTGATAATGAATTACATCAATCATTTTTAAACATATTTAATTCCTAAAAAAAATGTGGTAAAAAATTTACAACCTTATGGTACATCTAGAAAATTCTACTTACAATTTCATTTGGTAGATAGATTCCTTCACTATATCCTCCAGAATTGCAGATTAAAGAGACCACCGAGTCAAATTGCTTCACGTCTTTCATGGAATTGCATCTCGATTTTGACCCAGTTGGTCATCTCAGTACAAAAATGTACGATAAAAGAGACGATTTTAATTTTCAAATTATTAATTTTCATAATCTACAGAACAATATACCTAATTCCCCTGCATACGGTGTTTATATGTTACAACTTATTCGATATGCCAGAGCTTTCACACATTTCTCAGAATTTTTTATCAAACACCGATTTCTTCGTGACCGACTTTTGGAGCAGGGCTATAGGAAAATACGTCTCATACGATCCCTAAAAAATCTCTCTTCGTTATCAGCCACTAGTAGAAAAGTTCAAAATTGAGTTAAAAGATATGATAGTTAATTGTTTTAATTAGTGTTTGACTGGTCTGCTGCACTTAGATGATCATCTCAATATCCCTATTGTGTCTCACAACTATGTTGTGTTCTTTGGTCATTACCGGATCCTAAGATCGCAATAGAAGAGGGAGGTTTGGCGCCATAAAACCTGGTTTAACGCACTATTTCGATTGAAATGCCTGTGCCAAGTCATGATCATTGCGATCCACCAATTCTCCGGTACGACTGATTCGTTTTTGTCATTTTCTCTGGACTATGAGACTGATCATTCAAGTTCGGTAGTTTTATTATTACTTTTATTTTCAAAACATTCAAGCAGAAATAAAAAAATCTTATGATTCTTATTTTTTCTTTTTTATAAAGGATGTAATGCATTTTTCAAAGTGTTTTATTTCGTACTAAGCATTTTACTTTAAAAGAATGTATGGCAAGCGACAGTCACCAAAACCCCCTAAACTGAGTTTATCGACGTAACCTATGGTTAGCTGACGATAAACTGGGTCTATCACTAGCTAACTATAGTTTGCTGATGAAAATTGTCATTTCAGTTGTAAGAAATTTATCATTAGCGGTGGATAATGGGGGTTTAAATGCTTATAATGGTGTCTTGGTGATAAACTGAGTTTGTCGACTGCAAACGATAGTAACAGTCGATAGATATAGCTTTGTATTGGTAAACTAGTATTTGCACTGCGTAAACTATAGTTATCACAGATAAACTGGGTTTCACGAATGCAAACTATAGTTACCGAATGATAACTATGGTTTACGGTCTATCAAAATAGTTTATAACGTTTTAGTTGCTATCGCTTGTCTTACATATATGATATAGCACGTAAAAGTAACAGTAGCAGCATCTAAGTGAGACGCTTACATACCTAATGAGTTTAGCTATTAGACTGTCATATTTACTATCAGGGATAAGTAATGAGGTAGAGTAAGCATGTATATGAATATCAAAACATGATTCTGTTAAATCAATTAAAGCACTTTGATAGAAATCTGAAATGCAGAAATTTTCAGAGGATTTGAGTTCATAAAGTTTGATTACAGACGACTGGACTGACGTACAAGTCCAAAACAACTTTGTAACGTAGATTATAAAACCCTGATTAACCAAGTTTCTTAAATCACATAAGTTGTCGATCATGGAAATTTTATAATGCTAATAAGTGTTTCTCGCGATCGGTGATGAACTGAGTTTATCGCAAATAATAGTTTTTAGTCAATAAATGTTGTTTGTGTTGTTAAATTAGTATTTGCACATCGTAAACAAAAGTAATAAAAGATAAACTAGGTTTTAGAAATGCAAACTATAGTAAGCGAATGATAAACACAGTTTTCCGGTGATAAATTGAGTTTAACGACTGCAAACTATAGTTATCGAACGATAAACCCAGTTTATACAACCGCAAACTATAGTTTACGGGCGATCAATTCTGTTTTGCTTTGTTAAAGAAGCATTTATCGCTGATAAACTTGGTTTCAAGAACGCAAACTATAGTTAGCGAGCGATAAACCCAGTTTATCAACAGTAAACTATAGCTAACGCTCGATAAATTCACATTTATGTATATAAATGATTTTATGACCATTTTTACTTTAGAGTTATCTTTCCTTGTTCATTGTATGATATGCACGTGTAATTGGTTACATGGATCAGTCCATATTGAATGGAATCGTCCAATATTGTTTATTGTAGTAGGTTTAATTAATTGAACAGCCATTATCAAATTGAAGCGCTAAATGATTGTTTACAAACTGTTCTCAAAATTGGTGATTTATAATTTAAAAAGGTGATTTATTATTTCAAAAGATTTATGGATACGTAACACGTTTAGATGTGGGACATTTATAGATAGAAAAAACTTAACGTTTACAGTGAATCTGATTATGTAATGTCAATTTTGATTTTTGGTAGCTCGTTAGTGAAAAGGTTATACTTTCATTTGTTGGACGTCAACCATAGAGACAATCTGTTTAACCTTGAATCGGGGGAAAATATATCCGTTTTCGGGAAAAGTGGAGGAAAGTTCGGCAAGAAGGAACATTTAGAACTGTTAGAAAATAAGTTACAAACAGGGAACCATAGATATCTGATTATCCACATCGGTGGTAACGATCTTGACTGTGTCAACTCTAATAAGAAGACCGTTGAAGAGCTAGTACTGAGATTCGTCACTTTGTGCACTCATTTGAGGAATAAATACTCTTTAGAAAAAATATATGTGTGTCAACTGTTACCGCGTACCCGAACTCGGGATTGTCCTCCAGAAGTGTTCAACAATTTAGTAGTTTTATTTAACAAACAACTCAAACATTATTTATCAGCGGAAAACGATTTTGTGTATTGGAAATTAAAAGGACTGAAAGATACGACAATAGACAATTTTTGTGACGGGGTACATTTTAATGAGATCGGCCAGCACAAATACTATAAAGCGCTGCGGGGAGCTATCGTCCATTTGAGGAACAATTAACTCTTTGACTTTGGGTGATAATCTGTAAAACTTCACAGCTTGAGATAAACGTTACATGTTTATGGTTAATTAGTTCTTTGTAAGTAAAGTTATCTATGATAAGGATACAATGAAGTAATTATACTTCAATTATGTATAAGCCATCCATATGTTTGTCAAAGTTTTAGGCATAATTTTATGCCTCAATATTTATTATAAAGTGATATAATTCTATATCGAAAATATACAGGTGTATTATATATTTTCAGATATTTCTATCTGTTTGCATTTTAAGTTTTAGGCATAATTTTATGCATCAATATCTATATTAAAGTGATATATTTCTATATCGAAAATATACAGGTGTATATTTCCAGATATTTCTATCTGTTTGCATTTTATGATATATTTCTATATCATTTGTATATTATAACAACAAAATGGTTCCATGTAGGTGTACTGGCATACTGAAGATGTGTCACAGAGATAATTTTATCTTATTATCATGATTATGATCTACATGTTTTGGATGTGTACAAATGTACATGTATGTCAAAATTTTCCTGACATAGTTTGCAGATAATTTTTATCTGTATTAGTGTGATGTACAAGGTATGCAATAAATGATAATTCTATCATTTACAAAGTGTACAAATTTATGTGCCATGTTTAATAATTATATTAAAGTGGTATTGAACATACATTATAAAAATGTTTATTTGCAGCTATTAGAATCATGAGTACAGGACCACCAAAGAAAAGGCGGAGACTAGGAGGGTCTCGAAAGCAAGTGGCAGAGACAGCAAGTAGCCCGTCGACATCCGAGCAAGAGGTCACATCCATTGATGGACAAAATATAAATTCATTGGTGGCAGCATTAGTGCCAGCACTGGTTCCAGCTGTAGCTCAAGGTGTCATGGCTACACTACAGACAATGGGTGTGGTAACTTTGCCAAATAGCAATTTAGCCAATAGGGAGAAACAGACCCCTTCCAATGCAAGAAATGTCGGTACATCTAGTCAGAGCAGCAGTCAGGAAATCCAGTCAACTTCTGGTATAAACAATATTAATGTTAATAATACTTGTAACACAGCTGCTCCACCTGTTGTTTCTGAGCATGTGACAAATGATATGAATCCACTTAATGTACACAATACAACAAATTTTAGTCAGATTCAAAATGTTTGTGAGGCTAATGTCTCAAATCCTAGCATTAATAGACCGTTAGGGATTGGGCTTGACCATAAGTTAAAAGGCAAGATATGGGCAAATGAATTTGTTGATTTTGGTCAGTTGCTAGGGACTAAAAAGACTGGTCGAAAAAAGATCGAAATAACGGAAAATACGCTTGGGGAATGTTCCTTAAAAACTTCCAAGCAAACACAAGAAGTAAGAAATATTGAACAGTGGGTTCAGGCATTTTTTATTTTTGTTGGGATTTATACTGAAAGAAATCCACAAGCTGCCCCAGCATTAATGAAATATGGCAATATGGTTCAAAAGTTAGCCAAACAAGTAAATGATGAGGCAGCTCTTTATTATGATTTAAATTTTAGGGAGTGGCGTGGGTCTAATCCTGATTTATACCCATGGGATACTTTAAATCCTGAAATTCATAGTGAGGCTCTAGCCATTGGTTTAACAAAAAATAAACCAAGTTATGGAATATATAAAAAAGCTCAGGGGCAATTTCCACAAAATCGGAATTCCTTTCGTGACCCCCACGGTTCCCATGTCACCTCTTCAATAATAGAGGATTTTGCAGCAGAGACAGATGTCCATATACCCATGCATGCCAAAAGTGTGGGGGGTCACACACTAAAAAGCAATGCGACATTGATTTACCCATGTCCAAACAAAACCAAAACACCATTTCAGGGACATCCACAAACAGACCCAACACAGTTTTGGGTAAACAAACGCTTACCAAAACTGTCACAAAACCAACAGGGAATAAGTAGGGACATAGTGACACCTGTTAAAGCAGATCGTTTAAGTTATTGGCTACAGGGTTATTGTACAAGTAAACACAAATTTTTAGTACAAGGCTTTGAAGAAGGTTTTAAAATCCCATTTACTGGCACTAGAACTTTAAGAAAAAGTAACAATTTGAAATCTGCACTCGAAAATTCTGAAGTTTTAAAACAAAAAATTCAAATTGAAATAGATAATGGTAGAGTAGCAGGTCCATTTGAAGAACCTCCTTTTAAAAATTTTCAAAGTTCACCTCTTGGTTTGGTACCTAAAAAAGCGGGAAATATAGTGAACGATTTTAGAGTTATTCATCATTTATCATTTCCTGAGGGTTCTTCAATTAATGATGGGATTCCAGATAGTTGTAAAAAAGTGATGTACCAAACAGTTGACAATGCAGTGGAACTTATGCAAGATTTTGGTTCAAATTGTGGACTTTTTAAATTAGATATTCAGAATGCATATAAAATTGTGCCTGTGCACCCTAGCAGTTGGGAGCTTCTTGGTTTTATGATAGATGGGAAATATTATTATGATAAAACATTACCAATGGGGCTTAGTTATTCCTGTCAGCTTTTTGAAGAAGTTAGTGGTGCTCTTCATTGGATTTGCGAAAACAAATTGGGTCTAAAAGGTCGCCTTGTTCATTTGTTAGACGATTTTTTATATGTGGGTCCAAAAGATATGGTCATTTGCCATAAAGATTTAGAGAAAGTCAGACTATTATTTAAGGATATCGGCATTCCAATTAAAGAGTCTAAGACAGTTCTTCCCTGCACGTTACTTACTTTTTTGGGTATTGAATTAGACTCTCATTTAATGGAAAAACGTTTGCCGCAAGACAAATTAGACAAAGCAAAAAGGTTGATAAATGATTTTAAGTTTAAAAAATCCTTAACTTTGCAAGAGTTACAATCCTTGATAGGGGTATTAAATTTTGCATGCGACGTGATAGTTCCAGGTAGACCTTTTCTAAGACCATTAATAGATTTAACATTAGGTTTGACACAAGCATTCCACCATCGAAGGCTAGATAAAGAGGCAAGAGCGGATTTAAAAGCTTGGAGCATATTTTTAGACAATTTTAATGGGAAATCATTACTTCTTCCAAAGAGATGGGAAAGATCAAGCACATTAAATATGTTTACAGATGCTAGTAACAGTGGTTTTGGGGGCTATTTTAATGACAAATATTTTCATGGGGTTTGGCCATCTTCGTGGTCCAAGTATCACATCACAGTGAAGGAATTTTTCCCTATTGTTCTAGCAGTAGAATTATGGGCAGATTATTTAAAAAACAAGTGTATTGTTTTCAATTCTGACAATGCAGCTGTAGTGCATATCATTAATAAACAAACTTCTAAGGAAAAAACCCTGATGTCGTTAGTTAGGAGACTAGTGGTTCAGTGTCTCAAACATAACATTTTGTTTACTGCAAGTCATGTACAGGGTTCAAAAAATACCTTAGCAGACAATCTTTCTCGTCAACAGATAGACGATTTCCGACTCAATTGTGGGATAGCAGATCCAACAGCCTTCGTTCTCAAAGAAGAGAGTTTTCACATTTGACTGAAATTGCAACTGAGTTAGTTCAACATTCAGTGGCACCATCCACACACAGTACTTATTCAAGAGCTTTAGAATATTATGAACGATTTTTATGTCATTTTTCCATTCCAACCAAAGGTGAATGTATTCCTTCGAGCATTGAAAATGTGGTATTATATATAGCATATTGCTACTCTCAGGGCTTAGCTGTTTCAACAGTCACAACTTACATATCTGCACTAAGTTTTCATCACAAAATCAGCAATGTAGTAGACCCAACACATAATTTTATAGTGAAAAAATGTCTACAAGGTTATGCGAATAAAACAAGAACCTTTGATACTAGGCTGCCCATCACCCCACATATACTTACACAATTAATTAGATCATTGTGTTTTACAACACAATCCTATTTTACAAGAATAATGATAAAATGTATGTATCTATTGGCTTTTCATTGCTTCTTACGAATTGGGGAATTTACCGTTTCAAACAAGGACAATGCACATGTTATCTTGACAGCATCTGTGCAATTTATTCACAAGCAAGCAGAACAACCTACGTGCACACCAGTAGCTTTTCAATTAACTTTGTTAACATATAAACATAGCAAAGGCAAACCTCATACAATGATAGTCGAAAGGAACATGGTTAATAAAGACATTTGTCCAGTTGAAACTCTTTGGCAATATTTTAATACAAGGAAACCCCCAGCTGGCCCCCTTTTCTCTTTTATGGATGGGACACCAGTATCCAGAAAATATTTCACAGACCAATTAAATTTGTCCCTGAAATGGTGCGGGCTTGATTCAAAATCCTACAAAAGTCATAGTTTTAGAATTGGTGCAGCAACAACAGCCTTTGCCAATGGAATGGCTGAAGATCAAATTAAGGCAATGGGTAGATGGTCCTCTGATGCCTTAAAAAAGTATATTCGTGTCCCTGCATTTAGGTTGAATTGTTAATAAGTGAAAAGCCTAAAAGTTTGTTGCTTCCCTTTTTTTTTTATGGACATAATTATATGTCTTGATCTCAATAAAATAAGGAATATATTTGTGACCATGGTGTCAGGAGCATCTGGTCATCATGCATGGTTTTGTAGTTTCATTGTACATGATATAAACATTTGAATGTGACATTTTTGTTTGTTTTTGTTTGAAAGACCATGGTGTCAGGAGCATCTGGTCAATATGTTAGTGTATTTTTATCGATATAGTACCCACAAAAAATGTATTAAGACAAGATATTGATGTATGCTTGGTGTTTTAATCAGGTTTTATATAAGACCATGGTGTCAGGAGCATCTGGTCAATCTTTCCATTGTTAATTAAGATATGAATTTTCATATGCATGTATGAATACATATACATGTAATCAGATATAGGGGCACAAGACCATGGTGACAGGAGCATCTGGTCTGAAAAATAGTGAAATATTAATACATGTATATTAAGGTTTAGGACTTAAAAAGGTTTTAGATATGATATTAATGACACATAAATCTCACACAACTGGCTGGGTGGGGATTACTGTTTTTCAACAGTAAGTGGCGTTTTTTGGGAATTGACCCACCTTTGATGTCTATAAGTATGTTCAAGCATGTTGTATATGTTTGTATAATTTTGAGTTTTTCTTAGAAAATTAAGTACAATGTCATTTCAGTATTAAATGACCTTTTCAATTTCAAACTGTTTGTTATTTTATTATTAGAAAAGAGTGACATCAAACAAAGCTAGCCTTTTGTGTGAGATGTGGAATATATGTTTGTAACAAAAGCAAAAAGATGGGCATAAATTCACATTTATGTATATAAATGATTTTATGACCATTTTTACTTTAGAGTTATCTTTCCTTGTTCATTGTATGATATGCACGTGTAATTGGTTACATGGATCAGTCCATATTGAATGGAATCGTCCAATATTGTTTATTGTAGTAGGTTTAATTAATTGAACAGCCATTATCAAATTGAAGCGCTAAATGATTGTTTACAAACTGTTCTCAAAATTGGTGATTTATAATTTAAAAACCCACCCTCCTCACCCTGTTGTATATGTTTGTATAAAATTCAAGTTTTTTATTGTTTTTTGGGAATTGACCCACCTTTGATGTCTATAAGTATGTTCAAGCATGTTGTATATGTTTGTATAATTTTGAGTTTTTCTTAGAAAATTAAGTACAATGTCATTTCAGTATTAAATGACCTTTTCAATTTCAAACTGTTTGTTATTTTATTATTAGAAAAGAGTGACATCAAACAAAGCTAGCCTTTTGTGTGAGATGTGGAATATATGTTTGTAACAAAAGCAAAAAGATGGGCATAAATGTAGTTTATCAGGTTTTTGTCACTACTGTGTGCCAAAAAAATGTGTGTTCTTTTATCTAAATTAATATTTTTCATATAATAGTCGATATCTAGTTCAAGACTACAATTATAATAAGTTAAATATTTCCTATAATGACCCCTATAATCGGTAGTTTATTACATTAATCAAACAACCAACAATATTATGGTTTTGTGGTCCTCGTATACGAGCATTTTTATAAAGCGGGTATCCAACATCTTGACTAAAAAGAGTCGTTTAATTTTCTTTGAAATTTAGTGAAATGTGTACTTTGATCCAAAAATCCAACTGCAAAACCAAACTATAGGTTTCTTTGGAAAATTTTCATTGAACATAAAAGAGTGTAAACATTTCATTTTCTTATCACTGAGATAGAAGAAAATGAGATGTCGAATAAGTGTACGCGACACAACCTACATTATAAACGTATATTTTAACTATCCACAATGGAAAACAGCCAGCAGCCTTCAATGTGACCAGCGGTCGCTGCTCGCTGTTTTTCAATTGGCCCCTGGATTGAAAATAAAATACACATGATTCAAGCCCAATCCCAAAGTGCATTGAAAGACCCTCTTCTTGACAAAAAACAATTAACAAAAATTCGACTAAATACAAACATAAGCTTTGATAAAGATTCCTGGCTTAGGACAGGCACATTAAAATGTGGCGGGGTTAAACTAGTTTTTTGGCACCAACCTTCCCCCTAATGATAATCAATAACAAAGCACAAACTAACACACAGTAAAAATCAAATCGATAGAAGTTCAATTCAACAAGAGAGTATCTGAGACAAAAGGACAAAAGAACCTTGATTACTTTCTAATTAATAAACCTGACTAAAACGTTCATTTGATTTTTCGGGGTTATCTCCCTTCATTGATTCGTACATTCTTAAGAGTTTTTTTTTAACCAGTGGCAATGGTTTTCGACGTCAATAAAGAACATAAAATATAAGGAAATTATTGACTATGCAAGTCAGACAAGAAATTGAAAAGTTCATGCTATCTTATTTCACTTTTTTATACTTTAAGTAATAGACTTATAGCAACAATTGAACACAAAAATTGTTAACATGGGGTTACGACTCCAATCAGTTATTTTGTTGACTGATGAAATGTTATTGAAGACAACATGCACTCAAAGACGAATCTCTCAGAGTGCAGATGTTGGATTGTTATGAGGTTTTGGTATGTCCTTTAACGGATTTTTTCAGGCAGAAAAAATAACCCTTAAATAACAAAGGTTTGGAATATAGAAAGAAATTAAATTTAATGTCTATGTATTAAATTGCGAATGTTATTAACTAATGAATTGTTTTCCAGGAGGTTTAAAGTTAATGTTCAAAAATCAATTTAATTTAAGTAAAAAAAGTTAGAATAAATGAACTCTTTGTAGAAATGAATTAATATCAATCAATAACATTCATCTGCAATGTCTGGATGTTTCCAAAAAAAAATGATGGATGGGATAAAATATCAAATCGTGGTGATTTCAAATGGCATAGCTTTGAAAATGTTTTAGTTGTGCAATGAAAAGACTGTAAAGTTGTTTCAATAATATCTCCCATTCATCAGGGCTCAAAGTTAACTACTTGGGTCAATACTGTACAAGGTAGAACAATCTGGAAAAAGCAAAGTGTAAAACAGGTTGTGTCAATGCTTACAATGAAGGCATGTTTTGGGTAGACAAGTCCAATCAGTAATTTATCAAGATATCAAAAAAACAAAATTTTATAGGTGGAAAGTTATATTTTATCATTGTCTAGATATCATTATTCTTTTATAATTTTTTAAGAGTTAAGAAGTGAGTTTCCAGAATAACTCAAAGATTATTGTAGCCATTTTGAATTTAGAGAATGCTTGGTGAAACCAATTTTGAATTTAGAAAGCCAGAATTCCACTTCTCCAGAAAGTATTTCGGTTGAGTGTTGCCAGTTTTCATCCTCCATCCAAACGCCAGAGACGTTTGTATTGTTTTGCTGAATCCAAATTTCTTGGAAACACTCCATCTTCTAATAAGACTATGGTCTATTGCAAACATTGTAAAGTATCATTATTTTTTTTGTCAGAACGTTATTGTTTTTTTTTCAAAATGGCACAGTATGGACCCAGGCTGTAAAAAACTGGGTTTGGAACATGGTAGAAATACATGTTAAAAGTAAATTATGAAGTTAAAAAAAAGAGTAACAGATTCTAAAAAAACAAATGACTAAGGATAAAATAAAATAAAAAATAAACACAAAACTAAAGAAAAGGATAAATGTTTAGGAAACAAAATAACAAAACAGTAAAAACATAATATTAAAAAAAACTGTTATCAGCTTTGATAGTTTAATGTAAAACACCGAGAAATCGGAGTTAGTGGGTCAAAACCACTTCAAAGCTGCAGGTTTTTTAAAAATATTTCTTTTCTTTGACCTTCCAAAAAACATAATGAAACCTGATTTACCCCACCATTTCATTTGAAATGCCTGTACCAAGTCAGGACCATTGCGATGTATAACTATTCCGATGTTTTTCCATGTTTTGTCTTTTCTCTTCGAGATTGAAATTGACCCCCGAAGTTCAGTAATTTTGTTATCACCGTTATTCACACAAGTGCTCCTCCGAGGCATCTGAGCATATTCTAAAACAGAGATAAAGGTTCCATTCTTACTACGTGTTAACCAACAAATGTTCAGATTTGTTAAGTCTTTCAGTGAGTGTTAAGTCAAAATTTCTCTCTGTCCATACATTCCAATTTTTACCAAACATATCTAAATAATCAAAAATGTGTATTGAAGTGAGAGCGTGTAAAGTTCTGGATTTAAAATAGTTTTATAAATTATTTCTTCTTAATTTTAAAAGTAAAACCTTTTTGTAGCTTTAAGGTTAGTGAGGACACCTGTCATGTGACCAAAAAAGCTAAAAATGCAAAAAACAAGTGTGAATGTCAATAACATTTTCAAATAAAACAAGGGATATAATTCACTTGAAAAATGACAACAAAAATACAAAGATTTGTATTGTAGACAGAAAAGTAAGCTGGTGACCCCCAGTTTTTATTGTTTTATTTCAAAATATATTGTATTTCATTGATTGTTATCAAATAAAAATGAAATTTAAATTCGTGGATTTTTTCTGCGACAACATTTTATGCTAATTTTTTGGCCTTTCCTATATAATCTATAGTAATAGCCTAAATTTTGGGAAAACAAGCCTGGAAAGGGGGTCCAATATTTTTACACAAGATAAGGCATATAACTAATACTAATATATGAAAAAATTGGAAATTTTAAATTCGGCATTATTTTTGGGGTCAGGTGTCCTCACTAACCTTAATAAAAGTTTTTGTTAACAATTTATATTCTTAAAGCTTAAAGAGACTGTTAAAATTTTAAGATCTTTTGATTTATTATTTAATTCAAATTAAAAAAGTAAGAAAGGGACTTGTAGCAAGTCTAGACATCCCCATTCACGACCTCGTGTATTTTTACAAGTTTTAAGCTTCCAGTCATGGTAATCGAGTCAGATGCTTACGTATCGAAAATCTAAATTTGTTGATCACAAACTTTGAAATACATGTCACTAATGATTTTAATCGGTGGCTAATTTTAACTAGATAATCAAATTTTTGTCGCGGCCATGATAGGCATGATAGGTGTAATTTGTCCGTTTTGCCATTGAAGTTTACACTTATATTATTAAGATCAAGGTTTCGGTCAAATAGCGAGTCCACAGATTTAGTTTTAGAATATGAAATCATTAAAGTTGATTAGAATTTTAAAGATAATTGGCCTTATCAGATATTAAGAATTGTCAGACAATTATTCTAATTTTGTACTGCAATGGTATATAAATGGCTAACTGTTAATTTAAATTCAGACTCCCTACATTATCCACCTAGTCTGTGCAAATTATAAAGGTTTTTCCGAGAATGCCGAAAGATGTCGAGTTTCACATTTAATGTAAGTATTATCAAAATAAAAGATTACGAATGTTAACGGTTAATATGTGTATTCTTTTTTTATTGCTCTGCACATTTCTTTCCGTTTTTAGAAGGTGTAGAAGGTTGTGTCTCCTATTCTGTATTGTTTGACTGTTTTGCCGTAGTATACCATATACAATGTAGTTAAATATTTTGACCACTTTTCTCATTATTCTTTTTACGTTAATTAAGGTCTTTCACGACTACGGTCGTAAAGACCTTCTAGCAATTCTTCTGATTATTATTATTATTATTATTTTCTTCCGCCAAAATTTTTTTTTTTGTTTCGCGACATATCATTTCAATACTTAAGGTAGTATACCGGTCATGAAAAACCAATTTAAAAATGAGTCCGCTTAGCGAAACTATTTTTAGTTACGGAGTTATCTCCCCTAAAAACTTAAATCATGTGTCGCATCTCCTCTTAAACTACAATAAAAATGCAAAAATTAAAGCATGCAATGCAATAAGGAACTAATGAAGAGGTGAATAGGACAATTTCATAAATTTCAGACAACTTCCTGATGAAAAAAATAAGAGGTGAAAAGTGTCGCGACACAATAAATTGCTCAAAATGCAATTTTAAGCTTAACTACATATTATGATCTATTTTTTACATAATTTTCCATATTTGAGTCAGGTTTTTTTAGTGCTAAACAGTTGTCTAATGTCTATTCTACCTATTTGACCCAAAAATGACAAAAAATTGCAAAACTATTAGACGCGATTGGATTTTTAAGAAATTAACACCGGTCTTTGGTACAGATTAACCGTATGACCTTGACTGACTTTTCAAGGTCAAGTCAACTAACTGACACTATTCCAACACATTTAAACCATTTTAGGGTCTCAGATATCAAAAATAAGAAAATTGAAAAATCATCCCCCCTTTTTTCCAAAAATGTGAAATTTGACATTTTTTCACCAAAAATGGTCAAAACCTGTTAAATGTACTACTTTTAATCATATTTAGTCAAAACCAGATGAAAAAATGTTGACCGGTTCTTATTAAGGTCTTTCACGACTACGGTCGTAAAGACCTTCTAGCAATTCTTCTGATTATTATTATTATTATTATTTTCTTCCGCCAAAAATTTTTTTTTTTGTTTCGCGACATATCATTTCAATACTTAAGGTAGTATACCGGTCATGAAAAACCAATTTAAAAATGAGTCCGCTTAGCGAAACTATTTTTAGTTACGGAGTTATCTCCCCTAAAAACTTAAATCATGTGTCGCATCTCCTCTTAAACTACAATAAAAATGCAAAAATTAAAGCATGCAATGCAATAAGGAACTAATGAAGAGGTGAATAGGACAATTTCATAAATTTCAGACAACTTCCTGATGAAAAAAATAAGAGGTGAAAAGTGTCGCGACACAATAAATTGCTCAAAATGCAATTTTAAGCTTAACTACATATTATGATCTATTTTTTACATAATTTTCCATATTTGAGTCAGGTTTTTTTAGTGCTAAACAGTTGTCTAATGTCTATTCTACCTATTTGACCCAAAAATGACAAAAAATTGCAAAACTATTAGACGCGATTGGATTTTTAAGAAATTAACACCGGTCTTTGGTACAGATTAACCGTATGACCTTGACTGACTTTTCAAGGTCAAGTCAACTAACTGACACTATTCCAACACATTTAAACCATTTTAGGGTCTCAGATATCAAAAATAAGAAAATTGAAAAATCATCCCCCCTTTTTTCCAAAAATGTGAAATTTGACATTTTTTCACCAAAAATGGTCAAAACCTGTTAAATGTACTACTTTTAATCATATTTAGTCAAAACCAGATGAAAAAATGTTGACCGGTTCTTATTAAGGTCTTTCACGACTACGGTCGTAAAGACCTTCTAGCAATTCTTCTGATTATTATTATTATTATTATTTTCTTCCGCCAAAAATTTTTTTTTTTGTTTCGCGACATATCATTTCAATACTTAAGGTAGTATACCGGTCATGAAAAACCAATTTAAAAATGAGTCCGCTTAGCGAAACTATTTTTAGTTACGGAGTTATCTCCCCTAAAAACTTAAATCATGTGTCGCATCTCCTCTTAAACTACAATAAAAATGCAAAAATTAAAGCATGCAATGCAATAAGGAACTAATGAAGAGGTGAATAGGACAATTTCATAAATTTCAGACAACTTCCTGATGAAAAAAATAAGAGGTGAAAAGTGTCGCGACACAATAAATTGCTCAAAATGCAATTTTAAGCTTAACTACATATTATGATCTATTTTTTACATAATTTTCCATATTTGAGTCAGGTTTTTTTAGTGCTAAACAGTTGTCTAATGTCTATTCTACCTATTTGACCCAAAAATGACAAAAAATTGCAAAACTATTAGACGCGATTGGATTTTTAAGAAATTAACACCGGTCTTTGGTACAGATTAACCGTATGACCTTGACTGACTTTTCAAGGTCAAGTCAACTAACTGACACTATTCCAACACATTTAAACCATTTTAGGGTCTCAGATATCAAAAATAAGAAAATTGAAAAATCATCCCCCCTTTTTTCCAAAAATGTGAAATTTGACATTTTTTCACCAAAAATGGTCAAAACCTGTTAAATGTACTACTTTTAATCATATTTAGTCAAAACCAGATGAAAAAATGTTGACCGGTTCTTATTAAGGTCTTTCACGACTACGGTCGTAAAGACCTTCTAGCAATTCTTCTGATTATTATTATTAAGGTCTTTCACGACTACGGTCGTAAAGACCTTCTAGCAATTCTTCTGATTATTATTATTATTATTATTATTTTCTTCCGCCACAAATTCTACTTTTTTGTTTCGCGGCATATCATTTCAATACTTAAGGTAGTATATCGGTCATGAAAAACAAATTTAAAAATGAGTCCGCGTAGCGAAACTATTTATAGTTACGGAGTTATCTCCCCTAAAAACTTTAAGCATGTGTCGCATCTCCTCCTAAACTACAATAAAAATACAAAAATTAAAGCGTGCAATGTAAAAAGGAACTAATAAAGAGGTGAATAGGACAATTTCATAAATTTCAGACTACTTCCTGATGAAAAAATTAAGAGGAGAAAAGTGTCGTGACATAATGAATTGTTCAAAATGCAATTTTAAGGTTTACTACATATTATGATCTATTTTTTACATAATTTTCCATATTTGAGTCAGGTTTTTTTAGTGCTAAACAGTTGTCTAATGTCTATTCTACCTATTTGACCCAAAAATGACAAAAAATTGCAGAACTTTTAGACGCGATTGGATTTTTAAGAAATTTACACCGGTCTTTGGTACTGATTAACCGTATGACCTTGACTGACTTTTCAAGGTCAAATCAACTTAATGACACTATTCCAACACATTTAAACCATTTTAGGGTCTCAGATATAAAAAATGAAAAAAATGAAAATTTATCCCCCCTTTTTCCAAAAAATAAAAAATTTGACATTTTTGCACTAAAAGTGGTCAAAACATGTTAAATGTACTACTTTTAATCATATTTAGTCAAAGTCAGATGAAAAAATGTTGACCGGTTCTTATTAAGGTCTTTCACGACTACGGTCGTAAAGACCTTCTAGCAATTCTTCTGATTATTATTATTATTATTATTATTTTCTTCCGCCACAAATTCTACTTTTTTGTTTCGCGGCATATCATTTCAATACTTAAGGTAGTATATCGGTCATGAAAAACAAATTTAAAAATGAGTCCGCGTAGCGAAACTATTTATAGTTACGGAGTTATCTCCCCTAAAAACTTTAAGCATGTGTCGCATCTCCTCCTAAACTACAATAAAAATACAAAAATTAAAGCGTGCAATGTAAAAAGGAACTAATAAAGAGGTGAATAGGACAATTTCATAAATTTCAGACTACTTCCTGATGAAAAAATTAAGAGGAGAAAAGTGTCGTGACATAATGAATTGTTCAAAATGCAATTTTAAGGTTTACTACATATTATGATCTATTTTTTACATAATTTTCCATATTTGAGTCAGGTTTTTTTAGTGCTAAACAGTTGTCTAATGTCTATTCTACCTATTTGACCCAAAAATGACAAAAAATTGCAGAACTTTTAGACGCGATTGGATTTTTAAGAAATTTACACCGGTCTTTGGTACTGATTAACCGTATGACCTTGACTGACTTTTCAAGGTCAAATCAACTTAATGACACTATTCCAACACATTTAAACCATTTTAGGGTCTCAGATATAAAAAATGAAAAAAATGAAAATTTATCCCCCCTTTTTCCAAAAAATAAAAAATTTGACATTTTTGCACTAAAAGTGGTCAAAACATGTTAAATGTACTACTTTTAATCATATTTAGTCAAAGTCAGATGAAAAAATGTTGACCGGTTCTTATTAAGGTCTTTCACGACTACGGTCGTAAAGACCTTCTAGCAATTCTTCTGATTATTATTATTATTATTATTATTTTCTTCCGCCACAAATTCTACTTTTTTGTTTCGCGGCATATCATTTCAATACTTAAGGTAGTATATCGGTCATGAAAAACAAATTTAAAAATGAGTCCGCGTAGCGAAACTATTTATAGTTACGGAGTTATCTCCCCTAAAAACTTTAAGCATGTGTCGCATCTCCTCCTAAACTACAATAAAAATACAAAAATTAAAGCGTGCAATGTAAAAAGGAACTAATAAAGAGGTGAATAGGACAATTTCATAAATTTCAGACTACTTCCTGATGAAAAAATTAAGAGGAGAAAAGTGTCGTGACATAATGAATTGTTCAAAATGCAATTTTAAGGTTTACTACATATTATGATCTATTTTTTACATAATTTTCCATATTTGAGTCAGGTTTTTTTAGTGCTAAACAGTTGTCTAATGTCTATTCTACCTATTTGACCCAAAAATGACAAAAAATTGCAGAACTTTTAGACGCGATTGGATTTTTAAGAAATTTACACCGGTCTTTGGTACTGATTAACCGTATGACCTTGACTGACTTTTCAAGGTCAAATCAACTTAATGACACTATTCCAACACATTTAAACCATTTTAGGGTCTCAGATATAAAAAATGAAAAAAATGAAAATTTATCCCCCCTTTTTCCAAAAAATAAAAAATTTGACATTTTTGCACTAAAAGTGGTCAAAACATGTTAAATGTACTACTTTTAATCATATTTAGTCAAAGTCAGATGAAAAAATGTTGACCGGTTCTTATTAAGGTCTTTCACGACTACGGTCGTAAAGACCTTCTAGCAATTCTTCTGATTATTATTATTATTATTATTATTTTCTTCCGCCACAAATTCTACTTTTTTGTTTCGCGGCATATCATTTCAATACTTAAGGTAGTATATCGGTCATGAAAAACAAATTTAAAAATGAGTCCGCGTAGCGAAACTATTTATAGTTACGGAGTTATCTCCCCTAAAAACTTTAAGCATGTGTCGCATCTCCTCCTAAACTACAATAAAAATACAAAAATTAAAGCGTGCAATGTAAAAAGGAACTAATAAAGAGGTGAATAGGACAATTTCATAAATTTCAGACTACTTCCTGATGAAAAAATTAAGAGGAGAAAAGTGTCGTGACATAATGAATTGTTCAAAATGCAATTTTAAGGTTTACTACATATTATGATCTATTTTTTACATAATTTTCCATATTTGAGTCAGGTTTTTTTAGTGCTAAACAGTTGTCTAATGTCTATTCTACCTATTTGACCCAAAAATGACAAAAAATTGCAGAACTTTTAGACGCGATTGGATTTTTAAGAAATTTACACCGGTCTTTGGTACTGATTAACCGTATGACCTTGACTGACTTTTCAAGGTCAAATCAACTTAATGACACTATTCCAACACATTTAAACCATTTTAGGGTCTCAGATATAAAAAATGAAAAAAATGAAAATTTATCCCCCCTTTTTCCAAAAAATAAAAAATTTGACATTTTTGCACTAAAAGTGGTCAAAACATGTTAAATGTACTACTTTTAATCATATTTAGTCAAAGTCAGATGAAAAAATGTTGACCGGTTCTTATTAAGGTCTTTCACGACTACGGTCGTAAAGACCTTCTAGCAATTCTTCT
This sequence comes from Arcuatula senhousia, assembly GCA_963971305.1. NCBI lineage: Eukaryota > Metazoa > Mollusca > Bivalvia > Mytilida > Mytilidae > Arcuatula > Arcuatula senhousia. Next base: position 7,590,945 of record OZ020317.1, on the reverse strand, counting down.
GATTATTATTATTATTATTATTATTTTCTTCCGCCACAAATTCTACTTTTTTGTTTCGCGGCATATCATTTCAATACTTAAGGTAGTATATCGGTCATGAAAAACAAATTTAAAAATGAGTCCGCGTAGCGAAACTATTTATAGTTACGGAGTTATCTCCCCTAAAAACTTTAAGCATGTGTCGCATCTCCTCCTAAACTACAATAAAAATACAAAAATTAAAGCGTGCAATGTAAAAAGGAACTAATAAAGAGGTGAATAGGACAATTTCATAAATTTCAGACTACTTCCTGATGAAAAAATTAAGAGGAGAAAAGTGTCGTGACATAATGAATTGTTCAAAATGCAATTTTAAGGTTTACTACATATTATGATCTATTTTTTACATAATTTTCCATATTTGAGTCAGGTTTTTTTAGTGCTAAACAGTTGTCTAATGTCTATTCTACCTATTTGACCCAAAAATGACAAAAAATTGCAGAACTTTTAGACGCGATTGGATTTTTAAGAAATTTACACCGGTCTTTGGTACTGATTAACCGTATGACCTTGACTGACTTTTCAAGGTCAAATCAACTTAATGACACTATTCCAACACATTTAAACCATTTTAGGGTCTCAGATATAAAAAATGAAAAAAATGAAAATTTATCCCCCCTTTTTCCAAAAAATAAAAAATTTGACATTTTTGCACTAAAAGTGGTCAAAACATGTTAAATGTACTACTTTTAATCATATTTAGTCAAAGTCAGATGAAAAAATGTTGACCGGTTCTTATTAAGGTCTTTCACGACTACGGTCGTAAAGACCTTCTAGCAATTCTTCTGATTATTATTATTATTATTATTATTTTCTTCCGCCACAAATTCTACTTTTTTGTTTCGCGGCATATCATTTCAATACTTAAGGTAGTATATCGGTCATGAAAAACAAATTTAAAAATGAGTCCGCGTAGCGAAACTATTTATAGTTACGGAGTTATCTCCCCTAAAAACTTTAAGCATGTGTCGCATCTCCTCCTAAACTACAATAAAAATACAAAAATTAAAGCGTGCAATGTAAAAAGGAACTAATAAAGAGGTGAATAGGACAATTTCATAAATTTCAGACTACTTCCTGATGAAAAAATTAAGAGGAGAAAAGTGTCGTGACATAATGAATTGTTCAAAATGCAATTTTAAGGTTTACTACATATTATGATCTATTTTTTACATAATTTTCCATATTTGAGTCAGGTTTTTTTAGTGCTAAACAGTTGTCTAATGTCTATTCTACCTATTTGACCCAAAAATGACAAAAAATTGCAGAACTTTTAGACGCGATTGGATTTTTAAGAAATTTACACCGGTCTTTGGTACTGATTAACCGTATGACCTTGACTGACTTTTCAAGGTCAAATCAACTTAATGACACTATTCCAACACATTTAAACCATTTTAGGGTCTCAGATATAAAAAATGAAAAAAATGAAAATTTATCCCCCCTTTTTCCAAAAAATAAAAAATTTGACATTTTTGCACTAAAAGTGGTCAAAACATGTTAAATGTACTACTTTTAATCATATTTAGTCAAAGTCAGATGAAAAAATGTTGACCGGTTCTTATTAAGGTCTTTCACGACTACGGTCGTAAAGACCTTCTAGCAATTCTTCTGATTATTATTATTATTATTATTATTTTCTTCCGCCACAAATTCTACTTTTTTGTTTCGCGGCATATCATTTCAATACTTAAGGTAGTATATCGGTCATGAAAAACAAATTTAAAAATGAGTCCGGGTAGCGAAACTATTTATAGTTACGGAGTTATCTCCCCTAAAAACTTTAAGCATGTGTCGCATCTCCTCCTAAACTACAATAAAAATACAAAAATTAAAGCGTGCAATGTAAAAAGGAACTAATAAAGAGGTGAATAGGACAATTTCATAAATTTCAGACTACTTCCTGATGAAAAAATTAAGAGGAGAAAAGTGTCGTGACATAATGAATTGTTCAAAATGCAATTTTAAGGTTTACTACATATTATGATCTATTTTTTACATAATTTTCCATATTTGAGTCAGGTTTTTTTAGTGCTAAACAGTTGTCTAATGTCTATTCTACCTATTTGACCCAAAAATGACAAAAAATTGCAGAACTTTTAGACGCGATTGGATTTTTAAGAAATTTACACCGGTCTTTGGTACTGATTAACCGTATGACCTTGACTGACTTTTCAAGGTCAAATCAACTTAATGACACTATTCCAACACATTTAAACCATTTTAGGGTCTCAGATATAAAAAATGAAAAAAATGAAAATTTATCCCCCCTTTTTCCAAAAAATAAAAAATTTGACATTTTTGCACTAAAAGTGGTCAAAACATGTTAAATGTACTACTTTTAATCATATTTAGTCAAAGTCAGATGAAAAAATGTTGACCGGTTCTTATTAAGGTCTTTCACGACTACGGTCGTAAAGACCTTCTAGCAATTCTTCTGATTATTATTATTATTATTATTATTTTCTTCCGCCACAAATTCTACTTTTTTGTTTCGCGGCATATCATTTCAATACTTAAGGTAGTATATCGGTCATGAAAAACAAATTTAAAAATGAGTCCGCGTAGCGAAACTATTTATAGTTACGGAGTTATCTCCCCTAAAAACTTTAAGCATGTGTCGCATCTCCTCCTAAACTACAATAAAAATACAAAAATTAAAGCGTGCAATGTAAAAAGGAACTAATAAAGAGGTGAATAGGACAATTTCATAAATTTCAGACTACTTCCTGATGAAAAAATTAAGAGGAGAAAAGTGTCGTGACATAATGAATTGTTCAAAATGCAATTTTAAGGTTTACTACATATTATGATCTATTTTTTACATAATTTTCCATATTTGAGTCAGGTTTTTTTAGTGCTAAACAGTTGTCTAATGTCTATTCTACCTATTTGACCCAAAAATGACAAAAAATTGCAGAACTTTTAGACGCGATTGGATTTTTAAGAAATTTACACCGGTCTTTGGTACTGATTAACCGTATGACCTTGACTGACTTTTCAAGGTCAAATCAACTTAATGACACTATTCCAACACATTTAAACCATTTTAGGGTCTCAGATATAAAAAATGAAAAAAATGAAAATTTATCCCCCCTTTTTCCAAAAAATAAAAAATTTGACATTTTTGCACTAAAAGTGGTCAAAACATGTTAAATGTACTACTTTTAATCATATTTAGTCAAAGTCAGATGAAAAAATGTTGACCGGTTCTTATTAAGGTCTTTCACGACTACGGTCGTAAAGACCTTCTAGCAATTCTTCTGATTATTATTATTATTATTATTATTTTCTTCCGCCACAAATTCTACTTTTTTGTTTCGCGGCATATCATTTCAATACTTAAGGTAGTATATCGGTCATGAAAAACAAATTTAAAAATGAGTCCGCGTAGCGAAACTATTTATAGTTACGGAGTTATCTCCCCTAAAAACTTTAAGCATGTGTCGCATCTCCTCCTAAACTACAATAAAAATACAAAAATTAAAGCGTGCAATGTAAAAAGGAACTAATAAAGAGGTGAATAGGACAATTTCATAAATTTCAGACTACTTCCTGATGAAAAAATTAAGAGGAGAAAAGTGTCGTGACATAATGAATTGTTCAAAATGCAATTTTAAGGTTTACTACATATTATGATCTATTTTTTACATAATTTTCCATATTTGAGTCAGGTTTTTTTAGTGCTAAACAGTTGTCTAATGTCTATTCTACCTATTTGACCCAAAAATGACAAAAAATTGCAGAACTTTTAGACGCGATTGGATTTTTAAGAAATTTACACCGGTCTTTGGTACTGATTAACCGTATGACCTTGACTGACTTTTCAAGGTCAAATCAACTTAATGACACTATTCCAACACATTTAAACCATTTTAGGGTCTCAGATATAAAAAATGAAAAAAATGAAAATTTATCCCCCCTTTTTCCAAAAAATAAAAAATTTGACATTTTTGCACTAAAAGTGGTCAAAACATGTTAAATGTACTACTTTTAATCATATTTAGTCAAAGTCAGATGAAAAAATGTTGACCGGTTCTTATTAAGGTCTTTCACGACTACGGTCGTAAAGACCTTCTAGCAATTCTTCTGATTATTATTATTATTATTATTATTTTCTTCCGCCACAAATTCTACTTTTTTGTTTCGCGGCATATCATTTCAATACTTAAGGTAGTATATCGGTCATGAAAAACAAATTTAAAAATGAGTCCGCGTAGCGAAACTATTTATAGTTACGGAGTTATCTCCCCTAAAAACTTTAAGCATGTGTCGCATCTCCTCCTAAACTACAATAAAAATACAAAAATTAAAGCGTGCAATGTAAAAAGGAACTAATAAAGAGGTGAATAGGACAATTTCATAAATTTCAGACTACTTCCTGATGAAAAAATTAAGAGGAGAAAAGTGTCGTGACATAATGAATTGTTCAAAATGCAATTTTAAGGTTTACTACATATTATGATCTATTTTTTACATAATTTTCCATATTTGAGTCAGGTTTTTTTAGTGCTAAACAGTTGTCTAATGTCTATTCTACCTATTTGACCCAAAAATGACAAAAAATTGCAGAACTTTTAGACGCGATTGGATTTTTAAGAAATTTACACCGGTCTTTGGTACTGATTAACCGTATGACCTTGACTGACTTTTCAAGGTCAAATCAACTTAATGACACTATTCCAACACATTTAAACCATTTTAGGGTCTCAGATATAAAAAATGAAAAAAATGAAAATTTATCCCCCCTTTTTCCAAAAAATAAAAAATTTGACATTTTTGCACTAAAAGTGGTCAAAACATGTTAAATGTACTACTTTTAATCATATTTAGTCAAAGTCAGATGAAAAAATGTTGACCGGTTCTTATTAAGGTCTTTCACGACTACGGTCGTAAAGACCTTCTAGCAATTCTTCTGATTATTATTATTATTATTATTATTTTCTTCCGCCACAAATTCTACTTTTTTGTTTCGCGGCATATCATTTCAATACTTAAGGTAGTATATCGGTCATGAAAAACAAATTTAAAAATGAGTCCGCGTAGCGAAACTATTTATAGTTACGGAGTTATCTCCCCTAAAAACTTTAAGCATGTGTCGCATCTCCTCCTAAACTACAATAAAAATACAAAAATTAAAGCGTGCAATGTAAAAAGGAACTAATAAAGAGGTGAATAGGACAATTTCATAAATTTCAGACTACTTCCTGATGAAAAAATTAAGAGGAGAAAAGTGTCGTGACATAATGAATTGTTCAAAATGCAATTTTAAGGTTTACTACATATTATGATCTATTTTTTACATAATTTTCCATATTTGAGTCAGGTTTTTTTAGTGCTAAACAGTTGTCTAATGTCTATTCTACCTATTTGACCCAAAAATGACAAAAAATTGCAGAACTTTTAGACGCGATTGGATTTTTAAGAAATTTACACCGGTCTTTGGTACTGATTAACCGTATGACCTTGACTGACTTTTCAAGGTCAAATCAACTTAATGACACTATTCCAACACATTTAAACCATTTTAGGGTCTCAGATATAAAAAATGAAAAAAATGAAAATTTATCCCCCCTTTTTCCAAAAAATAAAAAATTTGACATTTTTGCACTAAAAGTGGTCAAAACATGTTAAATGTACTACTTTTAATCATATTTAGTCAAAGTCAGATGAAAAAATGTTGACCGGTTCTTATTAAGGTCTTTCACGACTACGGTCGTAAAGACCTTCTAGCAATTCTTCTGATTATTATTATTATTATTATTATTTTCTTCCGCCACAAATTCTACTTTTTTGTTTCGCGGCATATCATTTCAATACTTAAGGTAGTATATCGGTCATGAAAAACAAATTTAAAAATGAGTCCGCGTAGCGAAACTATTTATAGTTACGGAGTTATCTCCCCTAAAAACTTTAAGCATGTGTCGCATCTCCTCCTAAACTACAATAAAAATACAAAAATTAAAGCGTGCAATGTAAAAAGGAACTAATAAAGAGGTGAATAGGACAATTTCATAAATTTCAGACTACTTCCTGATGAAAAAATTAAGAGGAGAAAAGTGTCGTGACATAATGAATTGTTCAAAATGCAATTTTAAGGTTTACTACATATTATGATCTATTTTTTACATAATTTTCCATATTTGAGTCAGGTTTTTTTAGTGCTAAACAGTTGTCTAATGTCTATTCTACCTATTTGACCCAAAAATGACAAAAAATTGCAGAACTTTTAGACGCGATTGGATTTTTAAGAAATTTACACCGGTCTTTGGTACTGATTAACCGTATGACCTTGACTGACTTTTCAAGGTCAAATCAACTTAATGACACTATTCCAACACATTTAAACCATTTTAGGGTCTCAGATATAAAAAATGAAAAAAATGAAAATTTATCCCCCCTTTTTCCAAAAAATAAAAAATTTGACATTTTTGCACTAAAAGTGGTCAAAACATGTTAAATGTACTACTTTTAATCATATTTAGTCAAAGTCAGATGAAAAAATGTTGACCGGTTCTTATTAAGGTCTTTCACGACTACGGTCGTAAAGACCTTCTAGCAATTCTTCTGATTATTATTATTATTATTATTATTTTCTTCCGCCACAAATTCTACTTTTTTGTTTCGCGGCATATCATTTCAATACTTAAGGTAGTATATCGGTCATGAAAAACAAATTTAAAAATGAGTCCGCGTAGCGAAACTATTTATAGTTACGGAGTTATCTCCCCTAAAAACTTTAAGCATGTGTCGCATCTCCTCCTAAACTACAATAAAAATACAAAAATTAAAGCGTGCAATGTAAAAAGGAACTAATAAAGAGGTGAATAGGACAATTTCATAAATTTCAGACTACTTCCTGATGAAAAAATTAAGAGGAGAAAAGTGTCGTGACATAATGAATTGTTCAAAATGCAATTTTAAGGTTTACTACATATTATGATCTATTTTTTACATAATTTTCCATATTTGAGTCAGGTTTTTTTAGTGCTAAACAGTTGTCTAATGTCTATTCTACCTATTTGACCCAAAAATGACAAAAAATTGCAGAACTTTTAGACGCGATTGGATTTTTAAGAAATTTACACCGGTCTTTGGTACTGATTAACCGTATGACCTTGACTGACTTTTCAAGGTCAAATCAACTTAATGACACTATTCCAACACATTTAAACCATTTTAGGGTCTCAGATATAAAAAATGAAAAAAATGAAAATTTATCCCCCCTTTTTCCAAAAAATAAAAAATTTGACATTTTTGCACTAAAAGTGGTCAAAACATGTTAAATGTACTACTTTTAATCATATTTAGTCAAAGTCAGATGAAAAAATGTTGACCGGTTCTTATTAAGGTCTTTCACGACTACGGTCGTAAAGACCTTCTAGCAATTCTTCTGATTATTATTATTATTATTATTATTTTCTTCCGCCACAAATTCTACTTTTTTGTTTCGCGGCATATCATTTCAATACTTAAGGTAGTATATCGGTCATGAAAAACAAATTTAAAAATGAGTCCGCGTAGCGAAACTATTTATAGTTACGGAGTTATCTCCCCTAAAAACTTTAAGCATGTGTCGCATCTCCTCCTAAACTACAATAAAAATACAAAAATTAAAGCGTGCAATGTAAAAAGGAACTAATAAAGAGGTGAATAGGACAATTTCATAAATTTCAGACTACTTCCTGATGAAAAAATTAAGAGGAGAAAAGTGTCGTGACATAATGAATTGTTCAAAATGCAATTTTAAGGTTTACTACATATTATGATCTATTTTTTACATAATTTTCCATATTTGAGTCAGGTTTTTTTAGTGCTAAACAGTTGTCTAATGTCTATTCTACCTATTTGACCCAAAAATGACAAAAAATTGCAGAACTTTTAGACGCGATTGGATTTTTAAGAAATTTACACCGGTCTTTGGTACTGATTAACCGTATGACCTTGACTGACTTTTCAAGGTCAAATCAACTTAATGACACTATTCCAACACATTTAAACCATTTTAGGGTCTCAGATATAAAAAATGAAAAAAATGAAAATTTATCCCCCCTTTTTCCAAAAAATAAAAAATTTGACATTTTTGCACTAAAAGTGGTCAAAACATGTTAAATGTACTACTTTTAATCATATTTAGTCAAAGTCAGATGAAAAAATGTTGACCGGTTCTTATTAAGGTCTTTCACGACTACGGTCGTAAAGACCTTCTAGCAATTCTTCTGATTATTATTATTATTATTATTATTTTCTTCCGCCACAAATTCTACTTTTTTGTTTCGCGGCATATCATTTCAATACTTAAGGTAGTATATCGGTCATGAAAAACAAATTTAAAAATGAGTCCGCGTAGCGAAACTATTTATAGTTACGGAGTTATCTCCCCTAAAAACTTTAAGCATGTGTCGCATCTCCTCCTAAACTACAATAAAAATACAAAAATTAAAGCGTGCAATGTAAAAAGGAACTAATAAAGAGGTGAATAGGACAATTTCATAAATTTCAGACTACTTCCTGATGAAAAAATTAAGAGGAGAAAAGTGTCGTGACATAATGAATTGTTCAAAATGCAATTTTAAGGTTTACTACATATTATGATCTATTTTTTACATAATTTTCCATATTTGAGTCAGGTTTTTTTAGTGCTAAACAGTTGTCTAATGTCTATTCTACCTATTTGACCCAAAAATGACAAAAAATTGCAGAACTTTTAGACGCGATTGGATTTTTAAGAAATTTACACCGGTCTTTGGTACTGATTAACCGTATGACCTTGACTGACTTTTCAAGGTCAAATCAACTTAATGACACTATTCCAACACATTTAAACCATTTTAGGGTCTCAGATATAAAAAATGAAAAAAATGAAAATTTATCCCCCCTTTTTCCAAAAAATAAAAAATTTGACATTTTTGCACTAAAAGTGGTCAAAACATGTTAAATGTACTACTTTTAATCATATTTAGTCAAAGTCAGATGAAAAAATGTTGACCGGTTCTTATTAAGGTCTTTCACGACTACGGTCGTAAAGACCTTCTAGCAATTCTTCTGATTATTATTATTATTATTATTATTTTCTTCCGCCACAAATTCTACTTTTTTGTTTCGCGGCATATCATTTCAATACTTAAGGTAGTATATCGGTCATGAAAAACAAATTTAAAAATGAGTCCGCGTAGCGAAACTATTTATAGTTACGGAGTTATCTCCCCTAAAAACTTTAAGCATGTGTCGCATCTCCTCCTAAACTACAATAAAAATACAAAAATTAAAGCGTGCAATGTAAAAAGGAACTAATAAAGAGGTGAATAGGACAATTTCATAAATTTCAGACTACTTCCTGATGAAAAAATTAAGAGGAGAAAAGTGTCGTGACATAATGAATTGTTCAAAATGCAATTTTAAGGTTTACTACATATTATGATCTATTTTTTACATAATTTTCCATATTTGAGTCAGGTTTTTTTAGTGCTAAACAGTTGTCTAATGTCTATTCTACCTATTTGACCCAAAAATGACAAAAAATTGCAGAACTTTTAGACGCGATTGGATTTTTAAGAAATTTACACCGGTCTTTGGTACTGATTAACCGTATGACCTTGACTGACTTTTCAAGGTCAAATCAACTTAATGACACTATTCCAACACATTTAAACCATTTTAGGGTCTCAGATATAAAAAATGAAAAAAATGAAAATTTATCCCCCCTTTTTCCAAAAAATAAAAAATTTGACATTTTTGCACTAAAAGTGGTCAAAACATGTTAAATGTACTACTTTTAATCATATTTAGTCAAAGTCAGATGAAAAAATGTTGACCGGTTCTTATTAAGGTCTTTCACGACTACGGTCGTAAAGACCTTCTAGCAATTCTTCTGATTATTATTATTATTATTATTATTTTCTTCCGCCACAAATTCTACTTTTTTGTTTCGCGGCATATCATTTCAATACTTAAGGTAGTATATCGGTCATGAAAAACAAATTTAAAAATGAGTCCGCGTAGCGAAACTATTTATAGTTACGGAGTTATCTCCCCTAAAAACTTTAAGCATGTGTCGCATCTCCTCCTAAACTACAATAAAAATACAAAAATTAAAGCGTGCAATGTAAAAAGGAACTAATAAAGAGGTGAATAGGACAATTTCATAAATTTCAGACTACTTCCTGATGAAAAAATTAAGAGGAGAAAAGTGTCGTGACATAATGAATTGTTCAAAATGCAATTTTAAGGTTTACTACATATTATGATCTATTTTTTACATAATTTTCCATATTTGAGTCAGGTTTTTTTAGTGCTAAACAGTTGTCTAATGTCTATTCTACCTATTTGACCCAAAAATGACAAAAAATTGCAGAACTTTTAGACGCGATTGGATTTTTAAGAAATTTACACCGGTCTTTGGTACTGATTAACCGTATGACCTTGACTGACTTTTCAAGGTCAAATCAACTTAATGACACTATTCCAACACATTTAAACCATTTTAGGGTCTCAGATATAAAAAATGAAAAAAATGAAAATTTATCCCCCCTTTTTCCAAAAAATAAAAAATTTGACATTTTTGCACTAAAAGTGGTCAAAACATGTTAAATGTACTACTTTTAATCATATTTAGTCAAAGTCAGATGAAAAAATGTTGACCGGTTCTTATTAAGGTCTTTCACGACTACGGTCGTAAAGACCTTCTAGCAATTCTTCTGATTATTATTATTATTATTATTATTTTCTTCCGCCACAAATTCTACTTTTTTGTTTCGCGGCATATCATTTCAATACTTAAGGTAGTATATCGGTCATGAAAAACAAATTTAAAAATGAGTCCGCGTAGCGAAACTATTTATAGTTACGGAGTTATCTCCCCTAAAAACTTTAAGCATGTGTCGCATCTCCTCCTAAACTACAATAAAAATACAAAAATTAAAGCGTGCAATGTAAAAAGGAACTAATAAAGAGGTGAATAGGACAATTTCATAAATTTCAGACTACTTCCTGATGAAAAAATTAAGAGGAGAAAAGTGTCGTGACATAATGAATTGTTCAAAATGCAATTTTAAGGTTTACTACATATTATGATCTATTTTTTACATAATTTTCCATATTTGAGTCAGGTTTTTTTAGTGCTAAACAGTTGTCTAATGTCTATTCTACCTATTTGACCCAAAAATGACAAAAAATTGCAGAACTTTTAGACGCGATTGGATTTTTAAGAAATTTACACCGGTCTTTGGTACTGATTAACCGTATGACCTTGACTGACTTTTCAAGGTCAAATCAACTTAATGACACTATTCCAACACATTTAAACCATTTTAGGGTCTCAGATATAAAAAATGAAAAAAATGAAAATTTATCCCCCCTTTTTCCAAAAAATAAAAAATTTGACATTTTTGCACTAAAAGTGGTCAAAACATGTTAAATGTACTACTTTTAATCATATTTAGTCAAAGTCAGATGAAAAAATGTTGACCGGTTCTTATTAAGGTCTTTCACGACTACGGTCGTAAAGACCTTCTAGCAATTCTTCTGATTATTATTATTATTATTATTATTTTCTTCCGCCACAAATTCTACTTTTTTGTTTCGCGGCATATCATTTCAATACTTAAGGTAGTATATCGGTCATGAAAAACAAATTTAAAAATGAGTCCGCGTAGCGAAACTATTTATAGTTACGGAGTTATCTCCCCTAAAAACTTTAAGCATGTGTCGCATCTCCTCCTAAACTACAATAAAAATACAAAAATTAAAGCGTGCAATGTAAAAAGGAACTAATAAAGAGGTGAATAGGACAATTTCATAAATTTCAGACTACTTCCTGATGAAAAAATTAAGAGGAGAAAAGTGTCGTGACATAATGAATTGTTCAAAATGCAATTTTAAGGTTTACTACATATTATGATCTATTTTTTACATAATTTTCCATATTTGAGTCAGGTTTTTTTAGTGCTAAACAGTTGTCTAATGTCTATTCTACCTATTTGACCCAAAAATGACAAAAAATTGCAGAACTTTTAGACGCGATTGGATTTTTAAGAAATTTACACCGGTCTTTGGTACTGATTAACCGTATGACCTTGACTGACTTTTCAAGGTCAAATCAACTTAATGACACTATTCCAACACATTTAAACCATTTTAGGGTCTCAGATATAAAAAATGAAAAAAATGAAAATTTATCCCCCCTTTTTCCAAAAAATAAAAAATTTGACATTTTTGCACTAAAAGTGGTCAAAACATGTTAAATGTACTACTTTTAATCATATTTAGTCAAAGTCAGATGAAAAAATGTTGACCGGTTCTTATTAAGGTCTTTCACGACTACGGTCGTAAAGACCTTCTAGCAATTCTTCTGATTATTATTATTATTATTATTATTTTCTTCCGCCACAAATTCTACTTTTTTGTTTCGCGGCATATCATTTCAATACTTAAGGTAGTATATCGGTCATGAAAAACAAATTTAAAAATGAGTCCGCGTAGCGAAACTATTTATAGTTACGGAGTTATCTCCCCTAAAAACTTTAAGCATGTGTCGCATCTCCTCCTAAACTACAATAAAAATACAAAAATTAAAGCGTGCAATGTAAAAAGGAACTAATAAAGAGGTGAATAGGACAATTTCATAAATTTCAGACTACTTCCTGATGAAAAAATTAAGAGGAGAAAAGTGTCGTGACATAATGAATTGTTCAAAATGCAATTTTAAGGTTTACTACATATTATGATCTATTTTTTACATAATTTTCCATATTTGAGTCAGGTTTTTTTAGTGCTAAACAGTTGTCTAATGTCTATTCTACCTATTTGACCCAAAAATGACAAAAAATTGCAGAACTTTTAGACGCGATTGGATTTTTAAGAAATTTACACCGGTCTTTGGTACTGATTAACCGTATGACCTTGACTGACTTTTCAAGGTCAAATCAACTTAATGACACTATTCCAACACATTTAAACCATTTTAGGGTCTCAGATATAAAAAATGAAAAAAATGAAAATTTATCCCCCCTTTTTCCAAAAAATAAAAAATTTGACATTTTTGCACTAAAAGTGGTCAAAACATGTTAAATGTACTACTTTTAATCATATTTAGTCAAAGTCAGATGAAAAAATGTTGACCGGTTCTTATTAAGGTCTTTCACGACTACGGTCGTAAAGACCTTCTAGCAATTCTTCTGATTATTATTATTATTATTATTATTTTCTTCCGCCACAAATTCTACTTTTTTGTTTCGCGGCATATCATTTCAATACTTAAGGTAGTATATCGGTCATGAAAAACAAATTTAAAAATGAGTCCGCGTAGCGAAACTATTTATAGTTACGGAGTTATCTCCCCTAAAAACTTTAAGCATGTGTCGCATCTCCTCCTAAACTACAATAAAAATACAAAAATTAAAGCGTGCAATGTAAAAAGGAACTAATAAAGAGGTGAATAGGACAATTTCATAAATTTCAGACTACTTCCTGATGAAAAAATTAAGAGGAGAAAAGTGTCGTGACATAATGAATTGTTCAAAATGCAATTTTAAGGTTTACTACATATTATGATCTATTTTTTACATAATTTTCCATATTTGAGTCAGGTTTTTTTAGTGCTAAACAGTTGTCTAATGTCTATTCTACCTATTTGACCCAAAAATGACAAAAAATTGCAGAACTTTTAGACGCGATTGGATTTTTAAGAAATTTACACCGGTCTTTGGTACTGATTAACCGTATGACCTTGACTGACTTTTCAAGGTCAAATCAACTTAATGACACTATTCCAACACATTTAAACCATTTTAGGGTCTCAGATATAAAAAATGAAAAAAATGAAAATTTATCCCCCCTTTTTCCAAAAAATAAAAAATTTGACATTTTTGCACTAAAAGTGGTCAAAACATGTTAAATGTACTACTTTTAATCATATTTAGTCAAAGTCAGATGAAAAAATGTTGACCGGTTCTTATTAAGGTCTTTCACGACTACGGTCGTAAAGACCTTCTAGCAATTCTTCTGATTATTATTATTATTATTATTATTTTCTTCCGCCACAAATTCTACTTTTTTGTTTCGCGGCATATCATTTCAATACTTAAGGTAGTATATCGGTCATGAAAAACAAATTTAAAAATGAGTCCGCGTAGCGAAACTATTTATAGTTACGGAGTTATCTCCCCTAAAAACTTTAAGCATGTGTCGCATCTCCTCCTAAACTACAATAAAAATACAAAAATTAAAGCGTGCAATGTAAAAAGGAACTAATAAAGAGGTGAATAGGACAATTTCATAAATTTCAGACTACTTCCTGATGAAAAAATTAAGAGGAGAAAAGTGTCGTGACATAATGAATTGTTCAAAATGCAATTTTAAGGTTTACTACATATTATGATCTATTTTTTACATAATTTTCCATATTTGAGTCAGGTTTTTTTAGTGCTAAACAGTTGTCTAATGTCTATTCTACCTATTTGACCCAAAAATGACAAAAAATTGCAGAACTTTTAGACGCGATTGGATTTTTAAGAAATTTACACCGGTCTTTGGTACTGATTAACCGTATGACCTTGACTGACTTTTCAAGGTCAAATCAACTTAATGACACTATTCCAACACATTTAAACCATTTTAGGGTCTCAGATATAAAAAATGAAAAAAATGAAAATTTATCCCCCCTTTTTCCAAAAAATAAAAAATTTGACATTTTTGCACTAAAAGTGGTCAAAACATGTTAAATGTACTACTTTTAATCATATTTAGTCAAAGTCAGATGAAAAAATGTTGACCGGTTCTTATTAAGGTCTTTCACGACTACGGTCGTAAAGACCTTCTAGCAATTCTTCTGATTATTATTATTATTATTATTATTTTCTTCCGCCACAAATTCTACTTTTTTGTTTCGCGGCATATCATTTCAATACTTAAGGTAGTATATCGGTCATGAAAAACAAATTTAAAAATGAGTCCGCGTAGCGAAACTATTTATAGTTACGGAGTTATCTCCCCTAAAAACTTTAAGCATGTGTCGCATCTCCTCCTAAACTACAATAAAAATACAAAAATTAAAGCGTGCAATATGTTAAGGAACAAATTCTTTAGTCTTTTTTTTAGCTGTTTATTTTATTGGTTATCTTTGGTCTCTTTTTATGAGGACATGCGTAAGGAAAATTACTCCTTTTTGTCTAATTAAGTGTTTTTGACTTCCCATGCTCAATTTTTGGTATAGGTAAATAATATAAGCAATTAACAAAATAAAAGATCAATAGCACATCAAGGAACGATATTGTGTATTTTTAAAAGGAACTATATTATTGGACAACGAAAATCAAAAGGGAGATAATTCAATCTGGTAACTAGAAACTACGCCACAAACTATCCAACAAATATGAATTTTTTTTAGTGGTTAGTTTTGCAAAAAGTTGTTATTGATTTATTCTTGTTTTCGTCTGGACAACGAAAAAAATACTGAATGTGCAATTGTAGAAACCTTTTAAGACAGATAACACGTTTATACAATAAACATGTGGCCGAATGCTTACATAAAAGGCACAGGATACGGTTACGGCAAATTTGGACAACTGTTTTATGTAACGGCAAAGACGAAAATCAGGAACGGATGACGGGACGGAGACCGAATCTTTAACGGCTGTAACAATATCAATTTTCTTATTGTTATTGCACTTATTATTACGGCAGATCAATATTGTGACGATATGAAAAAAAATTAGCATATTTTTTTTTATAATTTTACTTTAACAGCTAAACAAACCCCTTTGTGATTTTTCGACAGTTTCTTCAAACTAGTAATATCAACTCGTTGGCATTTTATAAAACTGACCGCATACCATAGTGGTGCACTGTATTGGGAGAAATGCCACGCTCCTGGCAAGTTAAAGAACCCTCCTGTAGGTCTCGTTAAGTGTAGGACCCGCATGATCCTCATGCATGAGGCCACATTGTCCGCCCTACCCATCACTATCAGTTTTCCAGTGGAGGTCAGATTGGCCTTGTGTCCCTTTCTCTTCACTTCGTCATTATTGGCAAAGAAGCTTAGGTTGAGTTAATTGTTTCAAGATAAAACAGCACTGATAAAATCATTCTGGGTGGACTCCGACTCCTCATTCTATCGATCATTTACAGATTATCAAAATGAGCTTGCCTGGCTTACAACTGACTGCACTCTTCTTTGAAGCGGGGGTATAAAAAATTGCAATAAGTAATTTTATTATATAGATATAGGTGACTTGAATATCGTGATTTCCGAGTTAAAATAAATTTCTAGATTTTCACGGAGTTAATTACAGGATTCATCTAACTCGCGTGCGAATTTATCTAACCCTTGTGAAGTTTCCCGCGAAAAATACGTAGGCTGGTACCCCGCTGTTATCTGAAGATAAAGGGGGGTATGACCCGATTTGCAAGTTAGGCTGTTACCCTGCTGTTATCTGGAGATATCTGAACAGTAGGGAGCCGGTTGCCAGCTTAAAAACTACTTAACATATATTAGTGCGCAATACACAACTCATCAATCAATAACTTCTTTCGTTTTCATTTTTTTACGATCTATTAGTCACGTTTTTTTTTAATTATATATATAATAAATAGTTTAACTAATTTGGGGTGACGAATATCAATTTAATGTCACTCGTGTCGAATAACGCTAGCGGATTCAACTCGCGCGACATTAAAATTGATATTCGCCACCCCTCATTACTTATATGTTTGGTAAATATTTTAATTCGTCATTGCCTTGCATAACTAATTTGATATCGTGCTTTGTCGAAATCCAAAACGCTCCATTTTATAAAGGAGCGAAAGTTTGCCTATCTACGTTCACGCTTGGTGATACGTTAAGGGGACGGAAACAGAAAGGAAAACGGAAAATCTATTTAAGGGTTTATTTTAAGATAAAGTTTAAGATGCCGAGCATGTGACAAGTGAAAATAGTAAAAAAGTAACAAAAATTATTATTGTTACTTTCATGAATGAAAACAAGTTAATTCTGGTACTCGTAGCCAGTTTGCATTTTAAAAGTTTTTTTTATTTTATTTTAGAGCTACATGTAATTCCGAAGTTATGACCATTTAATTTATGGCATGGCAGAACATTAAATTATAAAACACAGCGGCTTCGTACATCTTTATATATATATTTACTTCTATAACCCTTCACAGGAAGTAAATATAAAAAAATGTACCAGGCCCCTGTGATTTATAATTTGATGATCTGCCATGCAATAAACATGATAAAAAGGACATAAAAGGCTATTATCTAGCTTGAAGTAAAATAAAAAGGATAAATTTACTTTATAACAATTTTTATTTGCTCAAAGAACAAACGGGGATCGGACACAAGTTAAACAAACTAACGTGGTCTTCTCCCCTACATTAGAATATTACAAATTCACACATACAAGAAGATAAATACATGAAATACGAAGAGCATGCAGCAGTTAATATAAGCATAGTTAACTATAAAAAACAAATTTAACTCAAAATAAAAAGTCTCAACACCAGGTGATCGTACACGCGTTAGTCCATTATCATTTTACGAGAAAGCGTTTAGAGTTTTTGATATACTTAAAAACTTCGTCAAAAATTATTTTATTTGTATCATCAGTCAATTTCATCTCCTGTAGTCAACAAATCCGCACAAAATAATATTAAAAGGCAAATGTAACTGTGCAAGATTATTTAAAAGAACCACCGGCGTTTGGGTCAAGGATTTTATTTTATTATAAATAACGTGTATATAAAAATTTTCATCTCGTCTATATAATATTTCCGGCACGTGGAAAATTTTTACATACACATTATTTATAATACAATAAAATCCTGGACCCAAACGCCTGTGAAAAGAACCTCACGTATATCAAAGTAATTTGGAAATTGCATCAAATAGTGTTTGACACCTTCATATTGTGCTCTAAAGTATAAACTCATATAGCATCATAGAAAAGTCACATTTGTTTCTCTGTTCCGTTTCCGCGTTAAATATTCGTGTTTTAGTAACACCCGTCAAGGTTATATCCACATCCGGTTGATCACCACGAGAAACCACAACGAATTTTAAAGAGACTTAAATTGGTATATATAACCGATTACGATAATGAAGAAAACAATGCACTCTTTAGCCTTAAAGAAAAAAGACTTCGAAAATGTATGCACTGTTTACATGGGCATCATTGCCGTGCAAATGCCATGAAGTATAACCGCAAATGGCACATGTCTTGTTTTTTTAGACAAGAGCCATGACAGAACTGTATATAGTTATACTGTACTCGATATCATACATTTTTATTGTGTGTTCATTAATTACTTAAGCATGAAAAGCTGTTAGTCATGATAGACATGATAGATTCAGAAACATGGCAGAATAATCAGTACGTTGATTGTGTCCATTAACCTAAGAAAATGTTTGGTTTCCATGTATATTGAATCCGGGTCGTTTCGCATCGGGTCGTTTCGTACCTACAACTGAGTCGTTTCGACCCTATTTAGTTGGAACATTTTGTAGAAAGATTGTGATATTCAAGTTGGAATATATGAATAGTTTGAGCATAACTGAATAAAAGAAAAGACCAATAACCACTAAAAAAACATGAACACAATCACAAAAAAATCTTTTGTTAATTTTAAAGTTGTCTATGTGGGTTTTTTTTTTTTGCCGGTTTATTTTATGTTCCTGACAATATTAAAAAAAAAAATGTCTAATGGATTAATTGAGAATTGGTAATATTTTTTTCCTGCTACACTGCTTAATTATCATGTATCTGATATTGTTGTTTTAAAATGATTAAACAATTACCGAATGAATATAAACAAATTAAATTCAATCAATGAGACAATGATTTGAATCATATGTAAAAGATAGTCAACCCTTTCATAGCTTGGGTGTAAATTACTCATTAACCAAGCCAACTTTGACTTTGGTTCGTGCAATAAAAACAGTAAATTTCATGACTTTGCATAAAATTACGTAAAGAAAACAACAAGTTAGTTCAAAGAATTTCTCAAAATTTTAAGAGAAACAATTATATTTACAAAAACAAAACAAAAAACTGGCTCTGGTCCTCAGTAAACCTAGCTGAAAGATCGGTACGAAACGACTCACCTATTTATAAAATCGGTACGAAACGACCCAGTACGAACAAGTGTAGGTACGAAACGACCCTAGGTACGAACGGGTTTCGGTACGAACAGTCCCGAGACCATGTATATTAATCATGTTAATAACAGAAACTTAGATTAACAATAACATTAAATGATAGACACGTTTCAGATCCGTCACACTGTCATTGTAATTCCAGATAAGTTTTCTGTGTATACATAAAACCTTAGTTTTGGTTTATATTTTAACACTTGTAAACCTAACATTTTCTTAGGTTTTCACAGCCATGCCAATTTAAACAAAACCATCAAATTGTCATTCCTAGCCCTCAAGCCATAGAGTATTGCATGTAATTGAAAAATATAGAAAAAGAAAAGAAATATTTCTGGCAATTTTTTTATCCAGCATTTTAAAAGCTTAAAGCCCATATTTGGCGGCATATTTATCACGTTTATACGCTAAAATTTCATGTACTTTCAATAAAGAATAATTAATTAGATTTATTATATGCAACCCATTTTGTTTTGTTTTGATATCAATTATTTTTATGCCCCATCTAGGAAAGTAGGGGGACATACAATGTATAGTGTTGGGGTCCATTTGGTAAAAAGTCTGTCTATCCCAAATGAATCTTACGTGATGGGGCATTATGTCATTAAGACATATTTTTGTGATGGGCCTATATCTCCAGACACCGTTTGAATAGTGGTCCTTAAATTTCAATTTTAGTTCTTTCTTCATAATACATCTAAGCCATCGAAGTACATGTATGACCCTGTGATGTGAGCTTTAATCTTACTACTTCTTCATAAGTATACTGATATCAAACCTCCCCCCAACAACCCATGTACAGAGTTATTGCCTTTTTACATGATTTCATCTGTCCAAGTTATGCACTTATCAAGATCAACATTTTGAAAATTATAAAAGATATTAAAGAAATTTAAATTGCATATTGTCAAACACATTCAGATTTACATACAGTACAAACAGGGACTTATTGCTATGACTGTCTTTGAGAGACAGCCATGTCTGACATGTCTCATACCTTGCCTGACGAAAGCAATAAAAATTTTATATCCTGCTGTTTTCATATTCCAAGTGAACAGGAAAAAGGTAATAAATTTGTCAACTTGTCACACTTACATGTACCTGTAAAATTTTATGTACCTTAATACATTTTTATAAAGTTTCTGGTTTTTTTCATTTTCTTTAAAAACAAAGTCTAATTTAATTGAATAAAAGAAATTTGATTTGACCAAAAATAAATATTTCAACTCATTTAATTTATACATTTGAACAAATTCAATAATGAGTAAAATAACTACCTGAATGAAAAATATTTAAAAGATTTTTTGAATTTTTATTATTTAACATTATTTCTTTTTTAACATAATCAAAACCATGTTAATCTTTTTATATAAAGACACTGTCAAGATATAGATATTTTGATTAAAAATTAATTAAAAACTATTTAAAAAAACACTGGCTGTAATTTCTCAATCACAATTTTTAAAACATTTTTTTTAAATATGTTTTCTCTTTAATTTTTGTTTTAATTATTAATGTATTATCTTGTTTTTCATCATTATAATAAAAAAGTGTTTATTCCATTTACATTTACTTTTTTATATTAATTCATGTCATGGTTTCATAATTTTTATTTTTTTACTTGAGGTGAATAGGAAACTGGTCATAAATATGTCATCTTGTCATATTTACCTGAATGATTTTTTAAAGGAATTTAACATTCTGGTTTCTAAAGAATAATTCTTAAAAAAATAATATCTAAATAAAATTGATTGAATATGAAAAATTAATTTCAATAAAAATAGATATAGATAACATGTAACATGTAATTTTAAAATCATATTTTCAAAAATCTTTTTTTTTTCTTTAACATGTTACTTTATAACTCGAAATACCTTTTTGGAGGTGGAAATGAATAATCATTACAATTAAATTGTAAACTGTAGAATTTATACATGATCATTTTCCACCCACTTCATGCTGTTTTATTACCTTGTCTCTGAGAGGCAGGTGTCTGATTTCCTGTCCGACATCAAAAGTTAGACACTGTCTCTGAGAGGCATCTATCACAATAAGTCCCTGTTTGTACTGTACAGTTGTACATGTACATGTAAAATTGGCTCCCGTCACTTATAGTATCAGTCAGTCTGTCCGTCCATCTGTACAAAATCAGCTTTTATTACTTTTTTCTCATACACTTTGAATGATATTTTGCACAGCTGTTGAGTACAATAAAATACAGGCCAAGTTCAATTTTCAGGATGATCGTCTTAGAAAGATAACTCATCTCTTTTCTGTCTCTATAAAGATGTACAATTGTAGTATACAAATTATTTTAGCTATTATCGGTAATGAATATCGTTGCGGGTCATCATTTAATGTCCATTACATGCCCTATTTTTACCTGCGTCGCTGAAGGCAAAAGCAGGTCTTGGAGTCAGGTCACTCCGTCTGTCTGTCCGTCACGTTAAGGGGTGCCTGTCTTGTGTAATCTGAATCTCAAAAACCAATCACTAGATCTTTCTGAAATTTTACACAAATACTACATATATATTGAAGATGTGCACCTCCCCTTTTGAGGTCATTTTATCATTCTGTTTAGAAATAAGGAGCCCTAAAGGGGCCAAAAAGTGACTTTTTTAATTGTTTCAACAATAACTTTTGTTCAGGTTGACCAAATGCTATGAAACTTTACAGTAATGTTACTTTCAATAAAAGAAAGGATGGGAATGATTTTTGGTGTCCCTTCTATTTTCATTTTGAAAATAGGGGCCAAAAAGGGGCTAAAAATGAAACTTTTGTTAGTTTCCACAATAACTTGAGTTCTGGTTGACTGATTGACATCTTATTTTCAATAATGTTAATTACGATTAATTAATTGATTGGCATGATTTTTAAGGTCTCCCCTTGTTTTGTTCAGAAATAAGGGGCCCAAAAGGGGCAACAATCCAACTTTTTTATTTAAGGTCCGATTTTGAAAGAAAAAAACTTGCAAGTTAATTTTTGTCATATATTGGAAACAAAATGGAGGATTAATTTCTTCTTGACCCTTCCTTTTCTGTTTAGCAATTAGGGGTCAAAAAGGGGGAAATTGAAATTTTTTTGTCTGGTTTTGTGTGTGTGCTTTTTTATTTTCTTGTTAGATATAAGGATCTTAAATATTTTTATTTCTAAATATTTATTGTCAGTCTATAATGGGTTGCAAATGACAAGTATGCTTTGTCAGTCCACCATAGGATGCAAATGTCAAAAACTATTTACTGTCCTTATTGGGCCTAGAACGTACAGGGTTCAAGGTTTTGCCATGCGACGCAGGGCCAGACATCGATTGGTCTTGTTGGTATGTGAGTCAACCATACAAGTTACCATGTTTACAGATCAAGTTTAAGTGTCTCTCCGATCCGCAAATTTTAAAATTAAAATTGTAGGACCATTCTTTTAAGAAATTATTCCCCACAAAACGGCAAAAATGGCCATGTTTTAGTTTTTTTGCTAAATGGTTAACTCCTCTGACACCCTAAGTTCAAATTTTGCAATCAAGCTTGGTATAGATGTTCATTAGCATACAAAAACAAAACTCATTTGGATTTTTTAACCCCCACAAGCAAATTTGGTGGGGTATATAGGAAACACCCTGTCGGTCTGTCCGTCCGTCTGTCCACATAACTCATAAGCGCTTCTCCTCGTAAACCGCTTAAAGGATTTTGCTGAAACTTTATATGAAGGAAGTAAATCATATGTAGATGTGCATGAAGCATTTTCATTGCACTCAGACATCATTCAGGGGAGATAATTGGACTTAGACTTTTTAAATACATTATTCAATGGGTTACCTTGTAAGCGGACTTCCTCCAAAACTGGTTGAAGGATTTTGATGAAACTCTACATGAATGAAGTACATCATATGTAGATGTGCTTGAAGAATTTTCATTGCAATCAGACTTCATTCAGGAGAGATAATTTGACTTAGACTTTTTAAATACATTATTCAATGGGAGACCTCATTTATGCACAACTCCTCCTAAACCATGATTGATGGATTTTGATAAAACTTTACCTGAAGGAAGTACATTACATGTATATATAGATGTGCATGAAGAATTTTCATTACTCTTGGCTATCATTCAGGGGACATAATTGGACTTAGACTTTTTTAATACATTATAATACATTATTCAATGGGAGACCCCGTAAGCGCAACTCCTCCTAAACCGCTTGATGGAATTTGATGAAATTTTACATGAAGGAAGAACGTACATCATATATAGATGTGCATGAACAATTTGTATTGCTCTAGGTTATCATTGAGGGGAGATAACTGGACTTGAGATTTCTTTTTACAGTACAGAGTCCAATATGAAGTGGTGGCTATCCTTTTGTGGGCTTGCTCACAGTATTACTTGTTGATTTTTTAAAACGTGTCCCTTAGCCATCATGCTCAATCTGTTCCCCTATTGTCATCACACTTTTTTAAGTAAAAGATTTCTAAACTACTATAAACATGATAAATCCTGGGCTTTCAATACTCGATATGCAACTTCAGTTAGGGTCTGTCGCTTATCTTCTTCCTGTTTAAAATTTTGGTATGCAGCTTTAGAATGGGGTCTCATACATGTCAATAGGTGGGAAGCGTTTCAGGTCATTTCAATTCATAAGGTTTTAAAATCAACATGATCAATTTTGTCATTATTGGCTTCTTATAAATTAATCTTTCGGCTAGAAATGAAAAAAAAATTGTCTTGTAGCCTAAAAATACTGGCCGTGGAAACTCGTGAAAAAAATAAACGATAAATTCAGTACTGGAATTGTTATATCAGGGAAGCAATTCAGTCTCCTGGGAGCCTCTTGTTTTGCATTTTTTTTTTTTAGCATGCACATAAACAGAGTTCACAAACTTAGAATTTTGTTGTCAGACATAGGTCCGTCAAAATGGAATCTTTGGTCGGACCTTAATTTTTTTTTACTGGTCCTGTCTATTACAACTATCTAAAAAATTACTAAAATCTACCAGACATGGGTCCAGTAAGTATGTTTAAAATGCTGGACCTGCTTAGATTTTACCAGTCAGGTCCGACACATTTCGCGAACTCTGCATCAGGCCTGGGGTCAATAACAATGCAAAGTAATGCATGGCATTACCATTACTTTACTAATTTTGTCATTACATTTCATTACCATTACTTTTTTTCTCCTCTGTAATGCATTACATTACCATTACTTTGCTTGTGTAATGCATTGCATTACACATTACATTTTGATCAAATATTTATAGGTGAATCTTTTTGTACTTCTAATAGGTCATTTGCAAAAGACACTATTATTTTCTTCAGCCAAAAAAAATGTGTGTTTCCGGTTACCCAACCCTACCTATTTTTCGATGCCTTCCATTATTAAACATTTTTATTGCCATTTTTGCTTAAGCACCGTTAAACTTCAATTCCACTCTCCATTTACTCAAGGTAAAAATTGTGAAAAAAATTAAAAATAAATTTACCTACCTACCTAATTTTTCAGACATGTAATAGGAAACACACATATTGTTTTGTTTGGCCTTCTGTATATATATAGTGTATACAATATTTTGAAATTATTTACGTATCTAACGTGTAATGGTTATGACACAGGCACTTGCTTCTATCAATAAGAGGGGGGTCGACTTTATATAAAATAAAGACTTTTGTATATAGTCGACCCCTTTACTGATAGAAACAAGTGTCTGTGGGTTATGACATGAATGAGTAAAAATTTTAAAAAGTATTACTCTATTTTATTCACAAGGTTGGGCAGAGCTTAAATTTCTCAGTCTTTTAGGTAAGATTTAAACGTAGAATCCCAAAATTATTGACCCATGACCAGCCCGGTCAATAAAATAGAGTAATAAATATCACAATTCTTTGCAAAGATATATGGATTTGAAATTACAGAGAATATATATTGTCAATCCAGTTCGTACTAAACAGTGGTACAAATGGTCACAATCTGTATACCAACAGAAATAAGCCAACTTATTTAACATGATTTAAATTATTGTAGATTGGTTACAAATGACCATGTATTGAAAATATTATCATGATTATAAAAATAATATTAATAGTTTTTTTTTCAATTTTGAAACCCTGTTGAATAGAATTAGTAAAAAGTGTTTTCTGCAAGTCCGCTATAGACAGGCAAGTCATTTTTGTTTATACAAATAATTTATATTTAAGACTTAATCCCTTGGTCTTTTGTCCTTTCATAAAATGTGACCCCAATTAGTGAAACCATCTAATTGTTATAAAAACAAATTAGTACAATAAAAATGTCACTGTATATGCCTTAAGACAACTTAATTGCAAACATCAAAAAGGTGATTTCAAATGAAGCTATTCTAAGGATATTCTTTAAAGTTTTTTTGGTTTTTTTTAGGGTCTTTTTTCTTACTTTGGTATAGACATACATAGTGTCATGTTGCTAAATAAATAAAAGTACATGTACATACATAAGTATATAATATTATTGGATTAAGCATGACAAAATTCTGTTTTTAATCAAATCAGACTATTTTTTACATAAAATTTTTGAATTAGAAAATAAAATAATTTTTCAGTCACACAAACTAAAAAAAAAAGAAGTGCAATGTAATGCAATGTAATGGGTGCATTACACAATTTTTGACATAAGTAATGCATTACATTACATTACATGTAATGCAGAAATTGTGCATTACACATTACTTTGCATTACTGACAAAAAATGTAATGATTACAATGCATTTTCATTACGCATTTGCATTACCCCAGGCCTGCTCTGCATAAACTTTAATTGTTTTGTTATCCTCAGCGGTCTGAAGTTTAGGACCAATGTTCAAAGAAGTAGAGATTTCCATCTGACACAATGTCTGAATTTACTAAATGAATAATTTTACTAAGGTGATCACTTCACAACCATGTTGTGGTTTGTGTTACTACCTGACCCTAAGATTGCAATGGATGACGGATGTTCGGCTCGCAATAATACCTGGTTTAACCCACCATTTCTTTGTCTGTGCCACAAGTACTAAAATAGAATAATTGTGGTCTATCATTTTATCGGTATGTCTTCCTTTTTTTGTCTTTTTTCTTTGACATTGAGATTGATCCTCCAAGTTGAAAAATTTTGTTATTTTGCCAAAAAAAACCCACAAGGTAAATAATGCCAACTTATATAATTACCTGTTCTACCTATTTTTGGCTGGATTTTCACATAGTGACAATCTGGGTTAAAGAATTGTGAATGTTGGGCGGACATTGAAAATACTTTGGTAACAGTTTTCTCAGCAACTACATGTACTTATCACATCCTTTTGATATTTGGTATGCAGCATCAGCATAAGATCTGTCACCGGGGCCGGCCCTAGAACATAGGGGTAAATTGCAGTTTTTTGCTAACCACACAAAAACAGTGACTGATTTTTTAAATCCTTCGATTTGAACTTTTAGATAATTTAGATGCATCCATTTTCATCATTCTCTGCTAAAGATATGATGATAAAACACCACAAATTTACACTTATCATGTATGATATACATACGTACAATGTGCATGTACATTGAACATTAACATCATGAACATTTGTTTTTTCATTTTTCAGATACGAGTTGTTCGGATATTAGATTCAGATTAATGATAGCGAAAAGTAAGTTTATAAAAGTAATATTAATGTACATTTAATAATTAAGTGGTTGAATCTGCACTGTTTGCCACTGGTTTAAAAACCACACTTTTGATTACTGGTGAAGTCATAGTCAAATAAACTATCTTAAATGATACATGTACTGGTGGACATGTAAACAGTGACTGTTTTTTAAATTCTGCAATTTGAACTTTAAAATAATTAACATGCACCATTTTCATCATTCTCAGCTAGAAATATGAAGATGATGACACATGTACAAATTAATTTACATGTATTACATGTATGTGTGATATACATACATGTACATTGTACATTTACAAATTGTTTTTTCTCTTTTCAGATCTGAGTTGTTTGAAAATTAGATTCAGATTAATGATAAAGAAAAGTAAGTTCATAAAAATAATATTCATGTATATTGTACATGTTGTAATAATTAACTGGTTGAATCAGCACTGTATGCCACTGGTTTATATACATGTCCAAGAATCATGGACAAATTCAGGGTAGATAACTCTATTTGAAATTTTGTCACCACTGATAACGAGTTATGTAACATGACTATAGCTGGAAACCTATCTGTTGGAGAATCTGTTGGTGACCTTTTCACACATACATACTTATTATTTATTTGAGATAAAACCAAATTTAATCAATAATCAATAATTTGATAAATCATTATATGTAAATTGTCCATTGTGTGTTAGCATTTTTCAGGAACTTCAAGTTCAGTAACATTTGAATCAACATTCATTTCATGGACAATGGATAACTTTTTTTGTACTTCAACTTTTTGGCATATTACATGTATTAAGGGATATTTCAAGATAAACATAAACGTTTCTTCTTATTTGTATTTTAAGCAAATTTCAAACATTGACATGGTTAAAAAATATTGTGGCATATAAATGCGGTTTTGTTTTTTTTGTTTTTTTTTCTTGCTACAAAATACACGGGTAATCAGCTTTTATTACTGTTATTTGACAGTTTAAGGCGGACTAACTTTAAAGTGCGTCGTTATTTTATTTATCTATTTGAATTGGTTCATTTTTTATATTTTATTAAATTGCGTCAGGCAATGCAAAAGGGAACTTAAGGTTCATGGTTACACTTCGAATAAAATGGTAGATATTTGACCTATTTTTCTAGTCTATGTACGACTTAAATGACACATAGAAACACAAAATAAAGTGTAGCAGCGTCTAGATATAAAAATCGCCCATAATTTTCCCTTCCAGTTTACAAGATTACTTTTGTTGTTTTCTCTATTCATTTTCTTTCCGTTCAAATTGTACCATAAATAAAGCAGGAATTACCCCTCAATAACCTTCCGTTAAACCGATTGTGAGTAGATTTAATAACACCAATAATGAAATTACCTTGCACGTGGAGGCCAAATGACAGGGCGTTGTTGATATTTGGCTATATTTGGCTGAACTGAAAAACGCCAAGAAAATGCTCCGGCAAAACGGATCAAATATACGCGTACAAAATAGTAAAAGTTTATGCACAAAATATTTATCTAGACGCTGCTACGCTTTCTTAAGCAATTGAATGTGTAGTTTAGGCTCCACATAGACTGAAAAAAAGACGTAAAATATCGGTCATTTTTTCCGAAGTGTAAAGATGAACCTTAAGGTCCGTTCACATATGAAATAGGGAATAAGCCAATTATAAATTAAAGTATTTGAGGTCAGAGTTTAAGCACAAAGGTACAAAAATTTATTAAAATCACCACTATGTAGTATAATTCATGAAATACAAATGTACGGTGTAAACGCAAGTGCTGTATATTTCATTGAAATGTACAGTGTAAACGGGCCTTTAGACCAGGATGTTTAGATTTTGGCGATTTTTAAAGATTAATTCTTAAGAATTGAAAAAACAAAAACGTACCATAATCTTTACTGAAGACGAAATTCACACAAATGTTACAAGTTTTGAAAAAAGATGTAAGGGGGGAATTATGAACCTTGTCTAATGAGTTTTAATTCCTTAGAAAATGGAGTTGCAAATGTAGCCACGATCCTTATTAAAAGATATAGATAAATAAAATAAAAAGATATTACGGCTATTATGAAATTATTGCTTTCTTTCTTATAGAGTCCCTTGTCTTTGGTGGTTCTTATAAGATATCCTATATTTCTGTTAATTTATAGATTGGCGTACATGCAGTTTATTCGTCTTTTTTCTGTTGAAAAGTGAAAACAAAACGTGACTTCGATATTTATTACATAATTTGTCCGAAGCTTCGCAAGAAAATCCCACTTAATCAGTCTCGTGTGGGACCCGGGTGGCAAACAGGCCCACAGCAGAGCCTAGCTTTTCGTAAGAGGCGACTAAGGGTTACTGGGATTCTGACGTCGGGTCAGTGCTCAGCCCACAGCGCGACCAAGGTGTGTATCCTCGGTGGCTTAATAGGGTTGCCCTCGTCCGCAGGGGTTATGAGGCCTATAATAGGGAAACCTGACCGGTGACCAAAGTGGGCCAACGAGTGTGATGAGTGCCACGCTTCATGCACGTAAACAATCACTTTGTGGACCACCAAATAGGCTAAATTTTGCCCCTACCCACCTCTCCTCTTTTTCCTGTGTTTTTTTTTTCTTTAAAAGTTGCTGTTTCCTTTGTTTCCCACCCCACTCCATATTTCATATCATTATCATCATCATGTCATGTTCATTTTAACAATCTTTCATGTTCATCGCCTTCAAATAACCTATAAAGTGTTGCGAGGGCCTAAAACACGGGCCTAAAGCACAATTCACTCACTCACCCACTTGAACATACATGTACATGTATTTTAAACAAACTTTAAGCGTTGATTTGCTCAGAGCTCTTTATTAGTTAAGGTAAGACTGGATTAGGGTATGCTCCGCACAATGTCACACCTCACATGCATCGTCTTGTGTATCATGTTCCTTTTTTTCATTTAGAAGTATGGAACTCTCAAACAGTTCTCAGAAAATGTACATTTATACTCTAACTGATGGAGGTAGACGGAAGTAGATGCGGAATAATTGTACACGACACAACCTCCATACATCTGTAATTTGAGAGTTATATATACCAGTGACATTTTAAGAAAACTAGAAAAGAAAATTGCATCAATATCAGGCAATGATATCTTTTCACTCATTAAAAACATAAAAATTAATTAAATAAATCTATGCACAATATTAATAGGACAAGATAATCTTTGAACGAAATTTAAAACTCCGGGTTCAAAACGTAGTCAAAAAATGAACAATCATTAACATTATAAAATAAAGATATAAAATTATATATATTATCGTATAATAGACTTATTATGCATGGCAAACAATATTTGACACTGTAATAAACTATTTATTTTTTTTTCATAAAATTCATGGAAACTCGAAAATAAATAATTTTGGTGTTATAGATATCAATTCTATAAAAAGGAACACATGTTGATAATTAACACTTGTCCTTGTTTAAACATTTTCACAAAGACATGGTGCCCCTCGCTGTTATTTATTATCGCCAGTTAGCAAATAATCAACTGATCTAGTCCGAGAAAGTATAAAGCAAAAATGGCTAAATTTTAACTTAAATTTGACAGAAAAAAAATAAAGTTTAAACTATTTTTGATGATACCTATAGAAAATTTAACATTTGAAGCATTTTTTGGTACGTAGGGGTAAGATTTCCGTTGAGAAATAGAGTGACGGCGATTTTTTAAACTAGAGCCGTTTTACCATTTTTAGACTAGTTTATATAGAATTCTATTGGAAAATAACGTAATTTTTTCACCAATTTTCAACCAAAAAATGACAGAAAATGTATTTACTTTAAACTAATATACGATATACTACACGAAAGATAAATGTATAAGGTATTTAGTCAGACGTAGGGCTAAGGTTCTATGGGATTAGTTACTTGTCAATTGAAGAAAGTATAGGGACTGTCAAAATTTTTCCATTACGTTCTATTGTAATCAGTTGATGGTGAATGGTGTCCCCCCTATGGTGACAAAATAATTGGAATCAATTAAAGTTGTCCACCATTCTTGAGTATGCCACATTTTTTATCACTGCATGGTGTAATCATAGTCAAATACACTATCTTAAATGGTAGATGTACATGTAATTATGTTTTTGGCTGGTCCGTCCGTCAGCTTGTTGGCCATTCAGTCAGTGGACAAAATTTCTGTAACAGATTTCTCAACAACTATCAATCATAGGCTTATGATATTTTGGAATGTAAATTCAGGTAGGGATCTCATACTTTGTGATATGTTTTCAGGTCTTTTGATCATCTACTTCCTGTTAAATGAGCCGACTTTTCGGGGATAAAAATTTTCATAACAGATTTCTCAGCAGCTATTGGTTGTAGGCTTTTGATATTTAGTATGTAGCTTCAGGTAGGAGTCCCATATGGTGGGTTTTGTTTTCAGGTCTGTCCCTCAGCTACTTTCTGTTTCACAAGTAAACTTGGAAAGACACCAACCCTTACCTTTTTATACGACCGCAAAAAATTTGCGGACGTATTATGGTATGATGCTGTCCATAGACACTTGTATTCAGGATAACCCTTATGGTGCCCCACCCCCTTTTTTCAAAACCGATTATTTTTCATATTTTCTGTTACATTTCTCATTTTCACTCATACACATGTCAAATATATGCAAATCTACCATAAAACAGTATCTACTATCCATATGGGGTTACTGATTTATTATATATCAGTAACCCCATATGGATAGTATATACTGTATATTTGACATGTGTATGAGTGAAAATGAGAAATGTAACAGAAAAAATGAAAAAAAATGATCGGTTTTGAAAAAAGGGGGTGGGGCACCATAAGGGTTATCCTGTATACAAGTGCCTGTGATGCTGTCGTCATCATCGTCGTCGTCGTCGTCGTCGTCATCGTCGTCGTCAATAATGTTCCTTACCATAAAAGGATGAATGGTATCGATTTTGGGGGTTCCCCCATTTTCCGTTTCAAAATTAGGGGCCAAAAAGGGGCTAAAAATGCTAATTTTATGTTTGTTTCCACAATAACTTAAGTTCTAGTTATTCCATTGGTTTGTAATTTGGCAATAATGTTCCTTACCATAAAAGGATGAATGGGATTGAATTTGGGAGTCCCCCCTTTTTTTGTTTCGAAATTAGGGGCCCAAAAGGGGCAAAAAATTCAAATATTTTATTTGTTTGCACCATAACTTTGGTCCTAGTTGGCCTATTGCTGTGAAATTTGTCAAGAATGTTTCTTACAATAAAAGAATGAACCTGATGAATTTTTGTGCCCCCCCCTTCATGCCCTTTTTCCCCTGGTTTTGTAATATCGGCCAAAAGGGGCCTAAATCAAAACTTTTTTATTCGTGGTCCTATTTTGAAATTTTTTTTGTGTGTTTGTTCTTGTCAAATAGCGGATATACTGTTTATTTTAGAATTAATTTTTGCAAACCCCCCTTTTTCCCTCTATTAGGTAGATAGGGACCAAAAAGGATCAAAATTGAAACTTGTTTACTTGTGATTTGATTTTGATTTTTTTTTTTTTTCATGTTTGTTCTTGTCAATTAGCGGATACAAATTGAGAATTAATTTTTGAGACTGCCCTTTTTCCCCCCATTATTCCCCGTTAGGTTATAAGGGGCCAATAGGGGCCAAAATCAAAACTTTTTTAGAAGTGGTCAGATTTTGAAATTTTTTTTTGCATGTTTGTTCTTGTCAAATAGCGATACAAAATTGAGAATTCATTTTTTCGACCCCCCTTTTTCCCTTTAATATGTAATTAGGTGCCAAAAGGGACCAAAAAACGAAACTTTTTTACTTGTGATCTGATTTTTTGCATAGTTTGTTCTTGTCAAATAATTTATTTGTGGTATAATTTTGATCTCCTTTGGAAAAAAAAAATTCCTTTTAAAATGTGAGTGGAAAGGCCACCAAAAGCTGCATGCGTCAAAAACTTTTGTCAGTCCACCATGGGCTGCATGTGTCCAGAGCAATTGACTATCCATATTGGGCCTAAAACGTACAGGGTTCAACATGTTGCGGTCCTATCATGCTGCGCTTGGCGTAGCTTTTTATTATTTCTAATTCTAAATAGATTATCTCTCTTCATATTGTGGACTGGTGGGGTATGTGAGCATGCTCACTTAATTTCTATAATTAATAAAGTTTTTGCAAATAGTGGACATACAATGTACATGCTCAGCTTCTATTTATAACATAGAAAATAATGAGACGTGGAATAGGTGTATATGACACAGCTTGTGGAAACAAAATGAAATTTAAAACCCACAACAAATCAAAAACATTTTTTTAGCAGGTAACATTTCTTCTTGGAAATTTTCATTTTACAATGCTGGAAGACTGAGTAGTAAAAATCATCACTTAAAGATGATATATTCATGATATTATCACCGTAACTTCTGGTTGGTCTCCAACAATAAAAGTCACAATTGACAAAGATTAAAAAAACATACCTGTAGCCAGAATTTTTTTAATTTTCAGAATATTCCCTATTGATAGTGGTTAACCAAATTTAGTTTGTTTTTACCTATATATTTTTCAATTTTTTTTTGTCCAAGGGTGGGTTTGTCCAAATCCCTCTGACCCCCCCTCCTGGCTACAGTTATAAAGAAAGAGTACAAAAAGAATCTTTTTATTTTTGTTAAAGTTCCAATTTTTAACTTTATGTTTAATAAAGTTTTTAGCTTACCTGACCCAAAGGGTCATGTGAGTTATTGTGATCCTTAGGCGTCCGTCGTCCGTCTGTCCGTTAACTTTTCTTAAAAAATCTTCTTCTCTGAAACCACTGAAGGGATTACTTTGAAACTTTTTACATTTGATCGTAAGGATGTCCTCTACCAAGTTTCTGAAATTTGTGCATGCCGACCAACCAACATGCATGACATGGCTGCGGTTGCTAAAAATATAACAGTTTTTTTTTTTTAGCTTATAAATATCTCAAAAAGTATAAGAAATAAAGAAAATCTGAAGGAACCCTCCTTCTTCAGCATCAAAAGCTCTACAAAACTTTCTTTTGAGTCAAAGTTGTGGGACGACTCCTTGTAGGAGTTATTAAATTTCCACTTTATTGTCAAAATTGAACATTTTCACAGTTTTTGGACTTTACCTTGAAAACCGTAAGTGCTAGAGGAAAAGTTAGCATGACAAAATTGTTTAGCTTATTGAGAGCTAAAAAATAGTTTCAGGGTCAAAATTGTCAGATCAACCATTAAAGACTTTTCCCCCTTTAACTGTTTTTTCTATCAATTTTAACTGATTTTTAAAAATCTTCTTCTCTGAAACCACTGAAGGGATTGCTTTCACTCTTTGTACACTTGATCTTTAGGATGTCCTCTACCAAGTTTGTGAAATTTATGCATGCCAACCAACCAATATGGCTGCCGTTGCTAAAAATAGAACAGGGGGTCAAACCATAGTTTTTGGCTTACTGCTCAAAAAGTAAAAGAGATAGAGAAAATCCGAAGCAACCTGTATTCTTCAGCATCAAAAGCTCTACAAAACTCTCCATTGAGTCAAAGTTGTGGGACTTTTCTTTATAGGAGTTATTTCCCCTTCATCATCAAAATTAACCATTTTCACAGTTTTTGGCCTTTATGTTGAAAACAGTAAGTGTTAAAGGAAAAGTTAGCAATGCAAAATTGTTCAGCTAATTGAGATCTACACAAAATTATCAGATCAATCTTTGTAAGAGTTATCCCCTTTTAACTTGTTTGGTTTTCAAATGGAAAGCTTTGTAACTTTGTATTCTTGATCTTGGAGGTGTTATCCTAACATGTTTCTCAAATGTTACTTACCAAGTACATGTAGACCATGATGCACACTAGGTAAGAGGCTTTAGCTTAAGAGATCAGATGAGCAATTCAGGCTCTTGTGAGCCTTTTGTTAAGAATTGTCAGAAATGTTGGATGAGTGAATTCTGATTTTGGCAGAAAAATTACTTGCCAAGCTTGCCAAGTGTCTCTTAAAAAAATCATTCTTTTGGGTACACAATATTCAAATGTACGTTTATATTATTTTTTTTTTCAGATCTGATTTGTTAACAGACAGCTTTTATATTTAATCAAACATATAATTATAAAAGTAAGTTTAATTGACATGTATGGTAAAAATAACTACATGAACTATGTAACAATTAACAAACAGGATCTGCATCAGATCTTGTACTGGCTTAAATACCACACTATAACAGCTTTCTCAGCAATTTCTTATCAACCTCTTAGTCTTGTTTGGCAAGTACTGAATTTAGGTCTGTTCCATATTTACTTCCTGCTTTGCTGACTAAGTAATGGGATGTGGTTCCAGGTCTGTGGCTTACCTATTGCCTGTTTTAACAAACTGACTAAGAACATTTTAAGGGTAAAAAAATGAAAAAAAAATTCATAACACATTTGTCAGCTATTACTATTGGTAGGCTTTTGATATTTGGTATGTAGCTTTCTATAGTGGTCTCATATGGTGGGGAGCCTTTCCAGGTCTGTCGCTTGTATACTTCCATTTAGTGAGCAGACTTATTGCGGGGGACCCAGGAATTTCATTCTTGTCATGACAGTTTTTTCAGTATATAAAGAAATTAAAACCTATTTACATGTAGACTCACTAACAGCAGGTTTCAACCTAACAAGAAAATTGGGAAAAGACTGGTGTGGATAATGAAAGTAGCAAAGGAGTTCCAATGGCATATTTGAATATATAATTTACTAAATAAGACAAAGAAGTAGGCATGAAAAAAACAACACAAAAGCAAACTGCACAATTGTAAACTTGAAAAAAATATGTATTGCAACTATTACATAAACTGGAGTAGACCTAGGTGCTCCGAGAGATAAGTAGATGTAGTTCCTGCTTGTTGGTAAAACACACCCATGACATTGACAACAATCTGCTTAGTGTAGGTCAAACTTAGTAAAGAAACTATTTTTGAAGTTTCTCTAAGCAAAATAACAAAATTTGACTGATTGTTATGAAATTTTGATGTTATGTTTGTAACCACTAAAGGAAGGTTCCTATCGCATTTAGGGTTTGTAGCCCCTACCAGTACCGTTTTAGAAAAAAGAGCCAAAAGGGGCTAAAACAGGTGTATTGACAAAACTGTTGTAGAATGTTTGTTATTCATTCGATTTTGATTGAATTCCTCATTAAATTCTGTCAACTAAATGTGTCAATGATGATGTTTCATATATATATCGACCATTAGGCATTACATTAATTCAGGGGGCCAAAGATAGGCCACACCCCCAAAAATAACTTTTTTATTTTTGGTCCAATTTTCAAAATCTTTTTTTCATCAGAATCCTTGTGAAAATCCCTGCTTGTGTTTTTTCAATCAGATTTGCAACATCTCTTACCTTTTTAGAGAAATTAGGGTTGGAAGGGCCAATAACACCATTTTTAATAGTTTGTTGAGGAAAATAGTTTTACACAAGCAATTTAGTTGTAGTTGGCCAGCAAATTGTTTTGAAGTTGTAATATGATGATTATATCCACTATAAAGGAAGCTCCTTAATGCATTTGGGGTTTGTGGCCCTTTCCATTTTAGAAAAAGGGCCAAAAGGGGCTAAAACAGCTGTATTGACAAAACTTTACCATCAAACCATACACAGGATTGATTTTGAGGGTCCACCTTTTATCTGTGGTCCAATTTTCAAAATCTTTTTTTTTATTGGAATCTTTGTTAGAAAACCCTGCCTTTTCCATTCAGTTTTGCAATATCTCTTACCATTTTGGGGAAATTACAGATCATAGGGGCCAAAAGCCCATTATGAATTTTCCTTGAAGGTTGGTACATACTATAAATGTATGAACAAAATTCAACTATGCAATTCAAAGTCTCCCAAAGAATGCATGTGTCAAAAAGCTTTGTGAGTCCACCATGTGGGCTGCATATGTTTTAATATTTGACTATCCGTATGGTCAGCAAATGTACAGGGTTCAACATGTTGCGGTCGAATCATGCTGCGCTCAGTGTAGCTTTTTATTATATTGGTCTTATACTCATAATGTCATATTTATGAATACATCATGGTAATTAATAATTATTATAATTGCAGATTTGGATTATTACATGTTGTTATGTTGAAAATTTATTTTCTTCTTTTTTTTATTTCAGGAAGTATGCCAAAAAAAGGAAAGAAAAGCAAGGCCACCATTACCAGAGAGAAGAAGGGAAGAATGAGACTAAAGAGGGACCATACAACACCAGATATTAACATTTTTGCTAATAAAAATATTAAAACACCTGTTGATAGAAATGTTGATAAACCACTTGTTAATAGAAATAATGATGAAACACAAGTTGAGATCATAATGACAGAAACACAAGTTAATATGACAGAAACACAAGTTAATATGACAGAAACACAAGTTGATATGACAGAAACACAAGTTGATATGACAAAAACATTTGACAAGACTAAGACCTTTGACACACTTGTAGATAGAAGAAATGATGTACCACCTGTTGGAAGAGATGTAAATGAAACACTTAAAGGTAGGGTAACTGATGGAATCAATGAAGATAGAGATTTAGCTGATGCAAATCACATAGTTTCTGATGAAATAGTTTCACATGATAAAGTTTCTGATCATACAGTTTCTGATTATGTAGCTTCTGATGATATAGTTTCTGATGATGATATAGTTTCTGACAACATAGCTTCTGATGATATAGTTTCTGACCACAAAGCTTCTAATGATATTGTTTCTGATTATATACATGTAGTTTCAAATGCAGATAGTAATACAAGTCAAACAAATGAAGGTAGATGTACAAGTCAAACACATGAAGGTAGAAATACAAGTCAAACACATGAAGGTAGATGTACAAGTCAAACAAATGAAGGTAGATATACAAGTCAAACACATGAAGGTAGATGTACAAGTCAAACACATGAAGGTAGATGTACAAGTCAAACAAATGAAGGTAGATGTACAAGTCAAACACATGAAGGTAGAAATACAAGTCAAACACATGAAGGTAGAAATACGAGTCGAACACATGAAGGTAGATGTACAAGTCAAACACATGAGGGTAGAAATACAAGTCAAACACATGAAGGTAAATGTACAAGTCAAACACATGAAGGTAGATGTACAAGTCAAACACATGAGGGTAGAAATACAAGTCAAACACATGAAGGTAAATGTACAAGTCAAACACATGAAGGTAGATATACAAGTCAAACACATGAAGGTAGATGTACAAGTCAAACACATGAAGGTAGATGTACAAGTCAAACACATGAAGGTAGATGTACAAGTCAAACACATGAAGGTAGATGTACAAGTCAAACACATGAAGGTAGATATACAAGTCAAACACATGAAGGTAGATGTACAAGTCAAACACATGAAGGTAGAAATACAAGTCGAACAAATGAAGGTAGATATACAAGTCAAACAAATAAAGGTAGATCTGCAAGTCAAAAAAGGGAAAAAGGTCTTGATGCTAGGGATATTAAAAGAAGTAAGACACTTAATAGAAAAGATATACTTTCGAGAAAAAATAGAAAAGAAGCACGAGCTGACATAAGCACAAATGAAACCCACAAAACAAATGCCAACATCACTTGTAAGAAAAGTTATGCTGAAGTATTAAAAGGTGAAACATCGAATGATTATGAGAGATATAGTCAAACCCACAATGAAGCGACTAGTCTTATTACTATCATAGGATCTTTTCACCAGGGAAGCTTAAGATTTGGATATAATGCTGGTAAGCAATGTGTTGCAAACTGTCTTGTAGCCTTTATATCTAGTTTTTTGAAGCCAATTCTTACTTGGAATCAGAGTTATGTAGATAACATTTTGATAAAAGGAAATGACTTGTATACCTGGATACATGGTGTAAATGAGTTGTTGTTGATATCAGATTTACCGTCTGAGATTGAAGTTGACAATACACATATTCATTATATAAAAAAAGAATCCTATGCTGCTTTGATTGACCCAGTTGAAGATTTTCCAGGTATTGTGTCTTTGGATCAGGCAATTCAAGAGTCTCTCATTGATTCAGATGGTTGTTTTATATGTGTAAATGGGTTCACATCAGTCGTCATCAAGCAAAATGACAAACTATTTTTATTTGATTCACATTCAAGAAATTCACAGGGTTTGCCAGATGTTAATGGGTCTAGTTTAGTTATGGAACTTAACGACGTTGATCATTTATATGGTTTGTTATGTAGGTTCGTCAATTACAACAGTCTCATTCAGTTCGAAATAACGGGTATATCTGTTGAAAGTATAAATGGTATACAACTGGTACAAAACGATGAAAATGAAAGTCTCGTGGCAAGTACAAACGACACTCCTCATTCGGTTTATTTACCATATACTCATGATATTGAAATGGAATCAAATGATCCACAAAGAACTGATAGTATTGAAAATAAAAAAGATTTTAATTTATCATTAGAGTCAGCTGCATATGATTCTTTCTCTGATGTAGAGATGGTAGAAATAGCATCCCAACATATTTTCGAGTTTTCCCCACTCGATTGCAAAGAGAGACGAAGGCTTTGTAATATTTTAAAGATTTCAAACAAAAATGTTTCTAAGGCTGGTATTTGTAAACGGGAAACGAGAATGGGTTGTCCTAGAAAAACAAAGAATATACAGGGAGATGGAAATTGCTTATTTAGGGCTTTGTCCTACGCAATAAGTCAAAGACAAGATTATTACAAAAAAATGCGACAAGCAGCTGTAAATCACATCTTGTCATCTAAAGATAGATTTACTCCCTTCACAAGTCCATTATCAGTAGAAGAACATATTTCAAGCACAAACATGGCCAAGGATAAAAGTTGGGGCACAGCAGTTGAGATACTTGCGATTGCGGACCTTTTGAAAACAGACATATTCACTTACTCCGATAGTAGATGGATAAAGTACTCTGCTAAGCAAATAGATTCAAATCAATCTGTAAATCAGAAGTGTATTTATCTCAGACACTCGGTAAATCATTATGATGTTGTCATTGAAGTTGATAAGGAAAGCAAGGGTACTGAAAATAGAAGTAAGAGAAAATCTGAGTTCGAAAGTCCAGATGGTAAAAAATCTTTGAAATCCACGAAAGAGCGAGAAAAATATCACATTGATATAGAGTTTAGAGAATCTAGGTTAAAAAAGAGTCAAAAGGCTTACGATGATGTTCATGCACACGAAAAGTATATGAATGATGACCAATACAGAGAAAACAGAAAAAAATACATGCAATTAAAATATGAAAATGATGAGGTATGCAGGCAAAAAACGAAAAATGCAAGTATTCTAAAATATGCAAACGACCAGAATCATAGAGAAAACTTAAAAAACAAGAGTATTAGCAAGTATGCCACTGACGAAGATCATAGAAATCAAGTGAAGAACAAGAGTATAAACAAGTATGCCACTGACGAAGATCATAGAAATCAAGTGAAGAACAAGAGTATAAACAAGTATGCCACTGACGAAGATCATAGAAATCAAGTGAAAAACAAGAGTATAAACAAGTATGCCACTGACGAAGACCATAGAGAGGAAGTGAAAAACAAAAGTATAAAGAAATATGCAACAGACGAAGAACACAGACAAAAAATTAGAAAACAGAATTTTGAAAGAAAATTAAAAACAAAAGAGCAAACGAAGGACTTAGAATCAGTGATTTCAAGCTTCAGAAAAGAAGTAAAGAAAGGACCAGAACATATTTGTGCG
This sequence comes from Arcuatula senhousia, assembly GCA_963971305.1. Lineage (NCBI taxonomy): Eukaryota > Metazoa > Mollusca > Bivalvia > Mytilida > Mytilidae > Arcuatula > Arcuatula senhousia. Next base: position 7,550,436 of record OZ020317.1, on the reverse strand, counting down.
TGCTGTTTTAGACTTTTGTTTGATAATCAAGTTATCAATTGCAATACAGAAATCTACGAGAGCAAAGGAGAAAACGTCAAACACATTGCAAGGAAGTGCATATCTTACAAATATTTGCATAGTTGTATAGACGCATCTTGTCCATCAGATTGCAACTTTAAATACACAAGTAGAGCATCACTATGGATATGTTATACATGTCATAGAAAAATTCTGAGAGGTCAATATCCAGCAGAATGCCACAATAACAATTTAGAGTTAGATGACATCCCTCCAGAAATGAGCGATCTTAATAGCATGGAACAGCATTTACTTGCTTTAAACATTCCATTCATGAAAGTGTTGGGTTTACCTAAAGGTGGTCAAAAAGGAGTTCATGGGCCAGTAGTTTGTGTCCCTTCAAATCTGAAGAAAGTAACTTCTTTACCAAGATCTGAAGATGAGAACAATTTGTTACCTGTAAAACTCAAGAGAAAACTAGCTTATAAAGGTTATCAAGAATTTCAGTTTATCAGTACAAAAAGATTGAAAAGTGGTCTTTCTTTTTTGAAAAAGAAAAACTTTTTATATTCCAATGTTCAAATAAATGATACATGGTTAAATCCTATACCTGAAGAAACGAATGAAGAAATTGAATCCGAGATGGAAAAAAGTGTTGAAAATAAAGGTGTAAACGGTATCGAAACAGTTGCACCTGAAGACGACACTCCAGACACGTATCTAAATGAACAACAACAAGGTATACAGCTTGATACATGTCTTCAACCTGCAGATATAGGCCAGGAGGTACTAGATCAATGCTTTGATGAAGTCTTCAACATATCACCAGCAGAAGGAAATAAACCGATTCGTGTTTTAACAGAGGAACACATTGAAGCCAAGTCATTTCCTATACATTTTCCTACTGGAAAAAACACAGTCACGGATGAAAGAGAAAAAAAGTTATCTCTGCTTAGATATTTTAATCTTAGACTAATGTGTGCAGATAACAGGTTTGCAAAAGATTCATCCTACATATTCTTTGCCCAATATTTATCAGAACTAGATAGAGTAATCTCAAATGTTCAAATATCCCTGAGAAAAGATTCTGCATTGACATCTGATGGTAAAAAAATAACTGGAGAAATGCTATGTAGCAAAGAGTACTTGAACGACTTATTGAAGAGTGACCAAGCTATAAAATATCTAAAACCAGTGAGAGGAACACCTCCTTATTGGCAGGCAGCTCAGAAGGACATCTTTGCTTTAATTAGACAGATAGGAAAACCAACGTTTTTTTGCTCATTTTCTTCAGCTGATTTTAGGTGGAAGGAAATGGTAGAAACCATAATGAATCAACAAGGTATTCAAAAAGAGTTTTCAACATTAGATTGGAATGAGAAATGCAAAATATTGAATAGCAACCCAGTTACACTTGCTAGAATGTTTGAACATCGCTTTCATGTTTTTCTCCATAAAGTGATATTGTCAGATGCTCACCCCATAGGAAAAGTAGTTGATTATTTCTATAGGATCGAATTCCAGATGAGAGGGTCCCCACATGCACACTGTTTATTTTGGATAGAGAATGCTCCATCATTTGGCGAAGATCCTGATGAAGATGTTATTGCGTTTATAAACAAGTACATCACATGTTCAATACCCAGCAGAGACGAAGATCCAGAACTACATGATATGGTTTCCACATTACACCAACATAGCAAAAACCATTCAAAGTCTTGTAAAAAGAAAGGAACTGCCTGTAGATTTAACTTTCCTAGACCACCTTCAGCAGAGACATTTATTGCAAAAGAAACGTGTGAGACTGCCGAGCAAAATGAAATTAATCTTGCTAAACAGAGACTGATGGAATTTTGGGAATGTCTTTTAGACGCTACAAACGAAGGTTTGTCTTTTGAGCACATTTTGAAGAAAGTACGCATGACACAATCTGAGCTAGAGGATATTATCTCAATACTTTCTAAAAGAAGCACAGTCATTCTGAAGAGAGAGGTAAATGAAATGTACACCAATCATTATAACGAACATCTACTCAGGGCTTGGAATGCAAATATGGACATACAGTACGTCCTAGACGCTTTTGCATGCGTTGTGTATATAATAAGTTACATTAGTAAAGCTGAAAGAGAGCTCGGTATGTTACTTCAACAGACTAAAAATGAGGCCCAGGAAGGGAATCTGAATGCTCAGCAAACAATGCGCAAAATTGGCACTGCTTACCTACACCATAGAGAAATAAGTGTTCAAGAAGCTGTTTACAGGGTGACAGGTTTGAAATTAAAAGAATGCTCGAGGAAAGTTGAATTTATCCCAGTAGGTGAAAATCCGAGTAGAATGTCACTTCCTTTAAATCAGTTAAAAGGCTCCAAAAAGAAGGCTCAGAGATTTGAGGAAGACTGTGATGATAATGAAGATGATGATGGTGATTCGACAGAGAATGACTCTATTTGGATGATAAGTCGCGTTGATAGATACAAGGAAAGACCATGTACTGATGAGTTTGATAAAATGTGTTTAGCTGAGTTTACATCAAATTATGATGTCTTATCGAAATCTCAGATACCCCAAAAAATAAACACCGAAACCACATTCAAACTCAAAAATGACCTTGGATACATACGTAAAAGAACTAGAGGCAAGCCCGCGATTATTAGATATCCAAGATTTTCGGTCGAAATATCCCCAGAAAAGTACTATCAGAGTATGATACAACTGTTCCTCCCATATCGCATTGATCAGCAACTGAAGCCTCAGCAATATGCCACTTATGAGGATTTCTACAACAATGGTCATGTAAGATATGGGAATGACGAATTGGTTAGTGTGAAAAGTATGGTAGACAAGAACAAGTCAGAGTTCATCAAGAATGAGAAAGAACTAGAAGATGCGCAAAGAATTGTACAAGAGTTAGAGAACCCAGAAGATGCATGGGGAAACCTTTGTCCACAAACTGAACTTGAAAGGCTTGAAAGCAATCTTGAGGGAAATAACACAACAGTCATTGAGGACGAACTAGCAGAGGAAACAATACCAGACTTGAATAAAAAAGAAGAAACGTTGAGTACAAATCTTTTGTCAACGGAAATATATTCAAGATCAGAAATTCTCCCACTTCTTAGAACATTGAACTTGAAACAAAGGAAGGTTTTTTATGAAATCAGAAATTGGTGTTTATTGAAGGTTAGAGGTGAACCTGTAGAACCTTTTCATGTTTTCGTCACAGGAGGTGGTGGCACTGGAAAGAGCCATTTGATCAAATGCCTATATTATGAAATGACTCGTATACTTGCTAGAACAACTGAAACACCAGATGACCAAACCGTTTTGTTGACAGCCCCTACAGGTACAGCAGCATTTAACATTTCTGGTTTAACACTACATAGTGCATTGAGTATCTTCAAGACCATGTCTTTTGATCATGTATTGCTTAGTGAAGACAAAATAAATGCATTACGTTCTAAACTAGACGCACTCCAAGTCATAATCATTGATGAAATTTCTATGGTTAATAAGCGCATGCTTTTCTTTGTTCACCAGAGATTACGCCAAATTAAAAAAATGCCAGAGGACTGTCTATTTGGAGGAGTTTCAGTTCTTGTTGTCGGTGACTTTTATCAATTACCACCAGTGAAAACAAAACGAAGTGACAAGTTATATGTCAATGATCCGTCAAGTCCATTGAATAATCTGTGGTTTGACTTGTTCCAAGTTGTCCAACTGGATGAGATAATGCGTCAAAGAGGAGACACTCAGTTGTCTGAAATGTTGAACAGACTGCGTGTAAAAAAGAAAGAGGACAAAATCTTACATTCTGACCTTCATGCTCTTAAACAGTCCACCAGAAATGCACCAGATCATGTGTTACACATATATGCAACAAATGAAGAAGTAAAGAGTCATAACAATCAAATGGTGATGAAATTAGACAGCGAGGTTAAACTAATTGAAGCAGAAGATTATGTTAAAGACAAAACAAGTGGAAAGTTGGTAAAAAGATCAACACATTTCCCCGATAAAGACATTCAGTTATCTTCCTCACTACTGTTGGCAGTTGAAGCCAGAGTTATGTTGATAAAGAACATTCAAACAACAGAAGGGTTAGTAAATGGTGTCATTGGTACTATCAAAGAAATAATTCAGACTGGCTCAGCAATGCCTGACAAAATATTTGTACACTTTGACAATGCTAAAGTAGGAAAAAACTACCAACACAAAAAGATTATAAATGGGCATACGTGTGTAGGATTAGAACCATCTACAGAAGATATTCCAATGAAAAGCGGAAGCAGAAAACAGTTTCCTTTAAAACTCGCATGGGCATGTACTGTACACAAGGTTCAAGGTATGACTGTGCAAGAATGTGCTGTAGATCTGAGTAAATGCTTCTCGTATGGACAGGGATATGTAGCTTTAAGCAGAGTGACTTCTTTGGATGGATTGTACATAAATGACATTGATGACCAAACACTCCAAAAGAAAGTATATTGTGATCCAGATGTTGACATTGGAGTTAAAATGATGAAACCTTTTATTGAAGATCAACTTATAATACCATTTGACATGCCAACCTTATTATATCATAACATTGAAGGGTTGATAAATCACATCGAAGATCTGAAAGTAAGTCTTAGTATGTACAACACTGATATGGTTTGCCTTACAGAAACATGGATGAAAAGTAGTGATGAATGTTATTTAGAGGGATATAATTTCAGACATTTATCTCGATACGAAGCGTATGACAGAAGCACACATCTCTACGCATCATTGAAAGATATGAATCATGGTGGTGTTGGAGTGTTTTATAAAAATGGTTTGAAAGTTGAAGAAATCGCAGATTCTTGTCACAATTTAGAGTGCATTCTATTCAAAGTGGAAGACTTGGATCTGATAGTTGCAACAGTATATAGAACACAGAATTACCAGCTAAATAACTTTTTCAATAAGTTTAGAACACTCATTCAGAGTTTACTACTACTATCTACAAATATAATGGTGTGTGGAGACTTTAACCAAGATTTACGAAATGGAAGTAGTTCAGTAGAGACTTATATGATTTCACAAGGTTTTGAGCAATGTGTGCAGTCTGGAACAACAGAGTCAGGTACCATTATCGATCACGTGTATATAAAGGGGGCAGTAAAGGTAAAGGTTTCTATTATACCTACATATTACAGTTATCACGAAGCCTTACTTGTTCAGTTTGAAGCTTGAAAGTTTTTATGTTTTTCAATTAGTTGTGTTATGATGAATCAGTTTTGCTTGAAATACTTATTTTATAGTTGCTTGTATCAATGTAATTAATTTTTAAATTGAAAATGTGTATAAAAAATATATAATGCCTCCCAAAATCCATCCCTACGTCCTCGTCGTGGGAGGCGGGTGCATATTCAAAGAAGTAATCTTTGAATATGTAGCTGACAGGGCTCTGGTACTAAAACAGTGACCTAAACTAAAGTTATCATCTACGATTAAATCGGATTATTAAGCTGAAATTATTGTAACATTAATAGAATTTCATTATCAAGCACAAATATCATTGAAATCGAAATATCTAAAAATAAATTAACAAAAATTCAAAGACTTTTCAGTGAAAGACCTTAGCAATTGTTTTCAAAACAATTGTCCTCCTAGTTATTATTATTTTCTTCCGCCAAAATTTTTTTTTTTTGTTTCGCGACATATCATTTCAATACTTAAGGTAGTATACCGGTCATGAAAAACCAATTTAAAAATGAGTCCGCTTAGCGAAACTATTTTTAGTTACGGAGTTATCTCCCCTAAAAACTTAAATCATGTGTCGAATCTCCTCTTAAACTACAATAAAAATGCAAAAATTAAAGCATGCAATGCAATAAGGAACTAATGAAGAGGTGAATAGGACAATTTCATAAATTTCAGACAACTTCCTGATGAAAAAAATAAGAGGTGAAAAGTGTCGCGACACAATAAATTGCTCAAAATGCAATTTTAAGCTTAACTACATATTATGATCTATTTTTTACATAATTTTCCATATTTGAGTCAGGTTTTTTTAGTGCTAAACAGTTGTCTAATGTCTATTCTACCTATTTGACCCAAAAATGACAAAAAATTGCAAAACTATTAGACGCGATTGGATTTTTAAGAAATTAACACCGGTCTTTGGTACAGATTAACCGTATGACCTTGACTGACTTTTCAAGGTCAAGTCAACTAACTGACACTATTCCAACACATTTAAACCATTTTAGGGTCTCAGATATCAAAAATAAGAAAATTGAAAAATCATCCCCCCTTTTTTCCAAAAATGTGAAATTTGACATTTTTTCACCAAAAATGGTCAAAACCTGTTAAATGTACTACTTTTAATCATATTTAGTCAAAACCAGATGAAAAAATGTTGACCGGTTCTTATTAAGGTCTTTCACGACTACGGTCGTAAAGACCTTCTAGCAATTCTTCTGATTATTATTATTATTATTATTTTCTTCCGCCAAAAATTTTTTTTTTTGTTTCGCGACATATCATTTCAATACTTAAGGTAGTATACCGGTCATGAAAAACCAATTTAAAAATGAGTCCGCTTAGCGAAACTATTTTTAGTTACGGAGTTATCTCCCCTAAAAACTTAAATCATGTGTCGCATCTCCTCTTAAACTACAATAAAAATGCAAAAATTAAAGCATGCAATGCAATAAGGAACTAATGAAGAGGTGAATAGGACAATTTCATAAATTTCAGACAACTTCCTGATGAAAAAAATAAGAGGTGAAAAGTGTCGCGACACAATAAATTGCTCAAAATGCAATTTTAAGCTTAACTACATATTATGATCTATTTTTTACATAATTTTCCATATTTGAGTCAGGTTTTTTTAGTGCTAAACAGTTGTCTAATGTCTATTCTACCTATTTGACCCAAAAATGACAAAAAATTGCAAAACTATTAGACGCGATTGGATTTTTAAGAAATTAACACCGGTCTTTGGTACAGATTAACCGTATGACCTTGACTGACTTTTCAAGGTCAAGTCAACTAACTGACACTATTCCAACACATTTAAACCATTTTAGGGTCTCAGATATCAAAAATAAGAAAATTGAAAAATCATCCCCCCTTTTTTCCAAAAATGTGAAATTTGACATTTTTTCACCAAAAATGGTCAAAACCTGTTAAATGTACTACTTTTAATCATATTTAGTCAAAACCAGATGAAAAAATGTTGACCGGTTCTTATTAAGGTCTTTCACGACTACGGTCGTAAAGACCTTCTAGCAATTCTTCTGATTATTATTATTATTATTATTTTCTTCCGCCAAAAATTTTTTTTTTGTTTCGCGACATATCATTTCAATACTTAAGGTAGTATACCGGTCATGAAAAACCAATTTAAAAATGAGTCCGCTTAGCGAAACTATTTTTAGTTACGGAGTTATCTCCCCTAAAAACTTAAATCATGTGTCGCATCTCCTCTTAAACTACAATAAAAATGCAAAAATTAAAGCATGCAATGCAATAAGGAACTAATGAAGAGGTGAATAGGACAATTTCATAAATTTCAGACAACTTCCTGATGAAAAAAATAAGAGGTGAAAAGTGTCGCGACACAATAAATTGCTCAAAATGCAATTTTAAGCTTAACTACATATTATGATCTATTTTTTACATAATTTTCCATATTTGAGTCAGGTTTTTTTAGTGCTAAACAGTTGTCTAATGTCTATTCTACCTATTTGACCCAAAAATGACAAAAAATTGCAAAACTATTAGACGCGATTGGATTTTTAAGAAATTAACACTGGTCTTTGGTACAGATTAACCGTATGACCTTGACTGACTTTTCAAGGTCAAGTCAACTAACTGACACTATTCCAACACATTTAAACCATTTTAGGGTCTCAGATATCAAAAATAAGAAAATTGAAAAATCATCCCCCCTTTTTTCCAAAAATGTGAAATTTGACATTTTTTCACCAAAAATGGTCAAAACCTGTTAAATGTACTACTTTTAATCATATTTAGTCAAAACCAGATGAAAAAATGTTGACCGGTTCTTATTAAGGTCTTTCACGACTACGGTCGTAAAGACCTTCTAGCAATTCTTCTGATTATTATTATTATTATTATTTTCTTCCGCCAAAAATTTTTTTTTTTGTTTCGCGACATATCATTTCAATACTTAAGGTAGTATACCGGTCATGAAAAACCAATTTAAAAATGAGTCCGCTTAGCGAAACTATTTTTAGTTACGGAGTTATCTCCCCTAAAAACTTAAATCATGTGTCGCATCTCCTCTTAAACTACAATAAAAATGCAAAAATTAAAGCATGCAATGCAATAAGGAACTAATGAAGAGGTGAATAGGACAATTTCATAAATTTCAGACAACTTCCTGATGAAAAAAATAAGAGGTGAAAAGTGTCGCGACACAATAAATTGCTCAAAATGCAATTTTAAGCTTAACTACATATTATGATCTATTTTTTACATAATTTTCCATATTTGAGTCAGGTTTTTTTAGTGCTAAACAGTTGTCTAATGTCTATTCTACCTATTTGACCCAAAAATGACAAAAAATTGCAAAACTATTAGACGCGATTGGATTTTTAAGAAATTAACACCGGTCTTTGGTACAGATTAACCGTATGACCTTGACTGACTTTTCAAGGTCAAGTCAACTAACTGACACTATTCCAACACATTTAAACCATTTTAGGGTCTCAGATATCAAAAATAAGAAAATTGAAAAATCATCCCCCCTTTTTTCCAAAAATGTGAAATTTGACATTTTTTCACCAAAAATGGTCAAAACCTGTTAAATGTACTACTTTTAATCATATTTAGTCAAAACCAGATGAAAAAATGTTGACCGGTTCTTATTAAGGTCTTTCACGACTACGGTCGTAAAGACCTTCTAGCAATTCTTCTGATTATTATTATTATTATTATTTTCTTCCGCCAAAAATTTTTTTTTTTGTTTCGCGACATATCATTTCAATACTTAAGGTAGTATACCGGTCATGAAAAACTAATTTAAAAATGAGTCCGCTTAGCGAAACTATTTTTAGTTACGGAGTTATCTCCCCTAAAAACTTAAATCATGTGTCGCATCTCCTCTTAAACTACAATAAAAATGCAAAAATTAAAGCATGCAATGCAATAAGGAACTAATGAAGAGGTGAATAGGACAATTTCATAAATTTCAGACAACTTCCTGATGAAAAAAATAAGAGGTGAAAAGTGTCGCGACACAATAAATTGCTCAAAATGCAATTTTAAGCTTAACTACATATTATGATCTATTTTTTACATAATTTTCCATATTTGAGTCAGGTTTTTTTAGTGCTAAACAGTTGTCTAATGTCTATTCTACCTATTTGACCCAAAAATGACAAAAAATTGCAAAACTATTAGACGCGATTGGATTTTTAAGAAATTAACACCGGTCTTTGGTACAGATTCACCGTATGACCTTGACTGACTTTTCAAGGTCAAGTCAACTAACTGACACTATTCCAACACATTTAAACCATTTTAGGGTCTCAGATATCAAAAATAAGAAAATTGAAAAATCATCCCCCCTTTTTTCCAAAAATGTGAAATTTGACATTTTTTCACCAAAAATGGTCAAAACCTGTTAAATGTACTACTTTTAATCATATTTAGTCAAAACCAGATGAAAAAATGTTGACCGGTTCTTATTAAGGTCTTTCACGACTACGGTCGTAAAGACCTTCTAGCAATTCTTCTGATTATTAAGGTCTTTCACGACTACGGTCGTAAAGACCTTCTAGCAATTCTTCTGATTATTATTATTATTATTATTTTTCATCCGCCGCCCCAATATATTTTTTGTTTCGCGACATATCATTTTGATATTTAAGGTGGTATATCGGTCATAAAAAAACTCTTCGCAATTTACCCTGCGAAAGCGAACTATTTATTGTTACGGAGTTATCTCCCCTAACACCGTAAAGTTTGTGTCTTCTTCTCCTCCTAAACTACAATAAAAACACAAAAACTAAAGCATGCAAAGTGTTAAGGAACTAATAAACAAGCTCTATGGACCAATTCAATAAATTTCAAATCACTTCCTGCTGACGCGTTTAAGATTCAAAAAGTGTCGCGACTCGTCAAAATTTTTATCTTTTAAACCGTTGGTCATAGAGACTTGGAACCTTCACCATTCAACTTAGGTGACATATGTTACATCCAAAAATGTCAAAATCCAAGGTCAAAGGTCAAGGTCAAATTAACCAAAATGGAATTTTAAGGGTTACTACATATACAGATCTATATTTTACATAATTATTCATATTTAAGTCATATTTTTAGTGCTAATCAGTTGTCCAATGTCTTTTCTACCTCTAAAAACCCCAAAATGAGAAAAAAATGCTAAAATATTGAACGCGAATGGATTTTAAGGAAATTTACACCGGTCTTAGATACAGAGTAACCGTATGACCTTGACTGACTTTTCAAGGTCAAATCAACTTTATGACACTATTTCAACACATTTAACCCATTTAAGGGTCTCAGATATTAGAAAGAAAGAAATTAATAGTTCATCCCCCCTTTTTTCCAAAAATGTGAAAATTGACATTTTTGCACTAAAAGTGGTCAAAACATGTTAAATATACTACTTTTAATCATATTTAGTCAAAATCAGATGAAAAAATGTTGACCGGTCTTTATTAAGGTCTTTCACGACTACGGTCGTAATTAAGGTCTTTCACGACTACGGTCGTAAAGACCTTCTAGCAATTCTTCTGATTATTATTATTATTATTATTTTTCATCCGCCGCCCCAATATATTTTTTGTTTCGCGACATATCATTTTGATATTTAAGGTGGTATATCGGTCATAAAAAAACTCTTCGCAATTTACCCTGCGAAAGCGAACTATTTATTGTTACGGAGTTATCTCCCCTAACACCGTAAAGTTTGTGTCTTCTTCTCCTCCTAAACTACAATAAAAACACAAAAACTAAAGCATGCAAAGTGTTAAGGAACTAATAAACAAGCTCTATGGACCAATTCAATAAATTTCAAATCACTTCCTGCTGACGCGTTTAAGATTCAAAAAGTGTCGCGACTCGTCAAAATTTTTATCTTTTAAACCGTTGGTCATAGAGACTTGGAACCTTCACCATTCAACTTAGGTGACATATGTTACATCCAAAAATGTCAAAATCCAAGGTCAAAGGTCAAGGTCAAATTAACCAAAATGGAATTTTAAGGGTTACTACATATACAGATCTATATTTTACATAATTATTCATATTTAAGTCATATTTTTAGTGCTAATCAGTTGTCCAATGTCTTTTCTACCTCTAAAAACCCCAAAATGAGAAAAAAATGCTAAAATATTGAACGCGAATGGATTTTAAGGAAATTTACACCGGTCTTAGATACAGAGTAACCGTATGACCTTGACTGACTTTTCAAGGTCAAATCAACTTTATGACACTATTTCAACACATTTAACCCATTTAAGGGTCTCAGATATTAGAAAGAAAGAAATTAATAGTTCATCCCCCCTTTTTTCCAAAAATGTGAAAATTGACATTTTTGCACTAAAAGTGGTCAAAACATGTTAAATATACTACTTTTAATCATATTTAGTCAAAATCAGATGAAAAAATGTTGACCGGTCTTTATTAAGGTCTTTCACGACTACGGTCGTAAAGACCTTCTAGCAATTCTTCTGATTATTCCCAAACACTATGTGTTGGGAGACATATTGCTTTTACTCTGTTTCTTATTATTATTATTATTCTTTTTTTTCTTCTTTCTTCCGGACATGAAACTGTCCGCAAGGTTTTTTGAAAACGACAAAATGGAATTGCACGAAACTTTGTATGATGGTAGATTGGTTATTAGAGGTGTGCACAGGCACTTCGAAATTTTCAAGATGGCCGCCATTTTCAAAATGGCCGCCACGGCAAAAGGGTACCCTAAAATTATCTCGGAAACTACTGAATGGATTTTAATGAAATTTGGTATGTGAGTAGAGGGTTATGAGTAGACTTGATACGTAAAATAAAAATTTTCAAAATGGCCGCCATTTTCAATATGGCCGCCACCGAAAAAGCAAAAATTGCAAAAATGCTTCGATTTTAACAAAATTTTGTATCTAGGGGTTTTTAAGGATGGCGAATAAGAATACACTATCAAAAATGTATTCGTTTGGGAGACATTTTTGTGTTGGGCATCCCCAACACAGTCAGCACTAGTTATTATTATTATTATTTTTCATCCGCCGCCCCAATATATTTTTTGTTTCGCGACATATCATTTTGATATTTAAGGTGGTATATCGGTCATAAAAAAACTCTTCGCAATTTACCCTGCGAAAGCGAACTATTTATTGTTACGGAGTTATCTCCCCTAACACCGTAAAGTTTGTGTCTTCTTCTCCTCCTAAACTACAATAAAAACACAAAAACTAAAGCATGCAAAGTGTTAAGGAACTAATAAACAAGCTCTATGGACCAATTCAATAAATTTCAAATCACTTCCTGCTGACGCGTTTAAGATTCAAAAAGTGTCGCGACTCGTCAAAATTTTTATCTTTTAAACCGTTGGTCATAGAGACTTGGAACCTTCACCATTCAACTTAGGTGACATATGTTACATCCAAAAATGTCAAAATCCAAGGTCAAAGGTCAAGGTCAAATTAACCAAAATGGAATTTTAAGGGTTACTACATATACAGATCTATATTTTACATAATTATTCATATTTAAGTCATATTTTTAGTGCTAATCAGTTGTCCAATGTCTTTTCTACCTCTAAAAACCCCAAAATGAGAAAAAAATGCTAAAATATTGAACGCGAATGGATTTTAAGGAAATTTACACCGGTCTTAGATACAGAGTAACCGTATGACCTTGACTGACTTTTCAAGGTCAAATCAACTTTATGACACTATTTCAACACATTTAACCCATTTAAGGGTCTCAGATATTAGAAAGAAAGAAATTAATAGTTCATCCCCCCTTTTTTCCAAAAATGTGAAAATTGACATTTTTGCACTAAAAGTGGTCAAAACATGTTAAATATACTACTTTTAATCATATTTAGTCAAAATCAGATGAAAAAATGTTGACCGGTCTTTATTAAGGTCTTTCACGACTACGGTCGTAAAGACCTTCTAGCAATTCTTCTGATTATTATTATTATTATTATTTTTCATCCGCCGCCCCAATATATTTTTTGTTTCGCGACATATCATTTTGATATTTAAGGTGGTATATCGGTCATAAAAAAACTCTTCGCAATTTACCCTGCGAAAGCGAACTATTTATTGTTACGGAGTTATCTCCCCTAACACCGTAAAGTTTGTGTCTTCTTCTCCTCCTAAACTACAATAAAAACACAAAAACTAAAGCATGCAAAGTGTTAAGGAACTAATAAACAAGCTCTATGGACCAATTCAATAAATTTCAAATCACTTCCTGCTGACGCGTTTAAGATTCAAAAAGTGTCGCGACTCGTCAAAATTTTTATCTTTTAAACCGTTGGTCATAGAGACTTGGAACCTTCACCATTCAACTTAGGTGACATATGTTACATCCAAAAATGTCAAAATCCAAGGTCAAAGGTCAAGGTCAAATTAACCAAAATGGAATTTTAAGGGTTACTACATATACAGATCTATATTTTACATAATTATTCATATTTAAGTCATATTTTTAGTGCTAATCAGTTGTCCAATGTCTTTTCTACCTCTAAAAACCCCAAAATGAGAAAAAAATGCTAAAATATTGAACGCGAATGGATTTTAAGGAAATTTACACCGGTCTTAGATACAGAGTAACCGTATGACCTTGACTGACTTTTCAAGGTCAAATCAACTTTATGACACTATTTCAACACATTTAACCCATTTAAGGGTCTCAGATATTAGAAAGAAAGAAATTAATAGTTCATCCCCCCTTTTTTCCAAAAATGTGAAAATTGACATTTTTGCACTAAAAGTGGTCAAAACATGTTAAATATACTACTTTTAATCATATTTAGTCAAAATCAGATGAAAAAATGTTGACCGGTCTTTATTAAGGTCTTTCACGACTACGGTCGTAAAGACCTTCTAGCAATTCTTCTGATTATTATTATTATTATTATTTTTCATCCGCCGCCCCAATATATTTTTTGTTTCGCGACATATCATTTTGATATTTAAGGTGGTATATCGGTCATAAAAAAACTCTTCGCAATTTACCCTGCGAAAGCGAACTATTTATTGTTACGGAGTTATCTCCCCTAACACCGTAAAGTTTGTGTCTTCTTCTCCTCCTAAACTACAATAAAAACACAAAAACTAAAGCATGCAAAGTGTTAAGGAACTAATAAACAAGCTCTATGGACCAATTCAATAAATTTCAAATCACTTCCTGCTGACGCGTTTAAGATTCAAAAAGTGTCGCGACTCGTCAAAATTTTTATCTTTTAAACCGTTGGTCATAGAGACTTGGAACCTTCACCATTCAACTTAGGTGACATATGTTACATCCAAAAATGTCAAAATCCAAGGTCAAAGGTCAAGGTCAAATTAACCAAAATGGAATTTTAAGGGTTACTACATATACAGATCTATATTTTACATAATTATTCATATTTAAGTCATATTTTTAGTGCTAATCAGTTGTCCAATGTCTTTTCTACCTCTAAAAACCCCAAAATGAGAAAAAAATGCTAAAATATTGAACGCGAATGGATTTTAAGGAAATTTACACCGGTCTTAGATACAGAGTAACCGTATGACCTTGACTGACTTTTCAAGGTCAAATCAACTTTATGACACTATTTCAACACATTTAACCCATTTAAGGGTCTCAGATATTAGAAAGAAAGAAATTAATAGTTCATCCCCCCTTTTTTCCAAAAATGTGAAAATTGACATTTTTGCACTAAAAGTGGTCAAAACATGTTAAATATACTACTTTTAATCATATTTAGTCAAAATCAGATGAAAAAATGTTGACCGGTCTTTATTAAGGTCTTTCACGACTACGGTCGTAAAGACCTTCTAGCAATTCTTCTGATTATTATTATTATTATTATTTTTCATCCGCCGCCCCAATATATTTTTTGTTTCGCGACATATCATTTTGATATTTAAGGTGGTATATCGGTCATAAAAAAACTCTTCGCAATTTACCCTGCGAAAGCGAACTATTTATTGTTACGGAGTTATCTCCCCTAACACCGTAAAGTTTGTGTCTTCTTCTCCTCCTAAACTACAATAAAAACACAAAAACTAAAGCATGCAAAGTGTTAAGGAACTAATAAACAAGCTCTATGGACCAATTCAATAAATTTCAAATCACTTCCTGCTGACGCATTTAAGATTCAAAAAGTGTCGCGACTCGTCAAAATTTTTATCTTTTAAACCGTTGGTCATAGAGACTTGGAACCTTCACCATTCAACTTAGGTGACATATGTTACATCCAAAAATGTCAAAATCCAAGGTCAAAGGTCAAGGTCAAATTAACCAAAATGGAATTTTAAGGGTTACTACATATACAGATCTATATTTTACATAATTATTCATATTTAAGTCATATTTTTAGTGCTTATCAGTTGTCCAATGTCTTTTCTACCTCTAAACACCCCAAAATGAGAAAAAAATGCTAAAATATTGAACGCGAATGGATTTTAAGGAAATTTACACCGGTCTTAGATACAGAGTAACCGTATGACCTTGACTGACTTTTCAAGGTCAAATCAACTTTATGACACTATTTCAACACATTTAACCCATTTAAGGGTCTCAGATATTAGAAAGAAAGAAATTAATAGTTCATCCCCCCTTTTTTCCAAAAATGTGAAAATTGACATTTTTGCACTAAAAGTGGTCAAAACATGTTAAATATACTACTTTTAATCATATTTAGTCAAAATCAGATGAAAAAATGTTGACCGGTCTTTATTAAGGTCTTTCACGACTACGGTCGTAAAGACCTTCTAGCAATTCTTCTGATTATTATTATTATTATTATTTTTCATCCGCCGCCCCAATATATTTTTTGTTTCGCGACATATCATTTTGATATTTAAGGTGGTATATCGGTCATAAAAAAACTCTTCGCAATTTACCCTGCGAAAGCGAACTATTTATTGTTACGGAGTTATCTCCCCTAACACCGTAAAGTTTGTGTCTTCTTCTCCTCCTAAACTACAATAAAAACACAAAAACTAAAGCATGCAAAGTGTTAAGGAACTAATAAACAAGCTCTATGGACCAATTCAATAAATTTCAAATCACTTCCTGCTGACGCGTTTAAGATTCAAAAAGTGTCGCGACTCGTCAAAATTTTTATCTTTTAAACCGTTAGTCATAGAGACTTGGAACCTTCACCATTCAACTTAGGTGACATATGTTACATCCAAAAATGTCAAAATCCAAGGTCAAAGGTCAAGGTCAAATTAACCAAAATGGAATTTTAAGGGTTACTACATATACAGATCTATATTTTACATAATTATTCATATTTAAGTCATATTTTTAGTGCTAATCAGTTGTCCAATGTCTTTTCTACCTCTAAAAACCCCAAAATGAGAAAAAAATGCTAAAATATTGAACGCGAATGGATTTTAAGGAAATTTACACCGGTCTTAGATACAGAGTAACCGTATGACCTTGACTGACTTTTCAAGGTCAAATCAACTTTATGACACTATTTCAACACATTTAACCCATTTAAGGGTCTCAGATATTAGAAAGAAAGAAATTAATAGTTCATCCCCCCTTTTTTCCAAAAATGTGAAAATTGACATTTTTGCACTAAAAGTGGTCAAAACATGTTAAATATACTACTTTTAATCATATTTAGTCAAAATCAGATGAAAAAATGTTGACCGGTCTTTATTAAGGTCTTTCACGACTACGGTCGTAAAGACCTTCTAGCAATTCTTCTGATTATTATTATTATTATTATTTTTCATCCGCCGCCCCAATATATTTTTTGTTTCGCGACATATCATTTTGATATTTAAGGTGGTATATCGGTCATAAAAAAACTCTTCGCAATTTACCCTGCGAAAGCGAACTATTTATTGTTACGGAGTTATCTCCCCTAACACCGTAAAGTTTGTGTCTTCTTCTCCTCCTAAACTACAATAAAAACACAAAAACTAAAGCATGCAAAGTGTTAAGGAACTAATAAACAAGCTCTATGGACCAATTCAATAAATTTCAAATCACTTCCTGCTGACGCGTTTAAGATTCAAAAAGTGTCGCGACTCGTCAAAATTTTTATCTTTTAAACCGTTGGTCATAGAGACTTGGAACCTTCACCATTCAACTTAGGTGACATATGTTACATCCAAAAATGTCAAAATCCAAGGTCAAAGGTCAAGGTCAAATTAACCAAAATGGAATTTTAAGGGTTACTACATATACAGATCTATATTTTACATAATTATTCATATTTAAGTCATATTTTTAGTGCTAATCAGTTGTCCAATGTCTTTTCTACCTCTAAAAACCCCAAAATGAGAAAAAAATGCTAAAATATTGAACGCGAATGGATTTTAAGGAAATTTACACCGGTCTTAGATACAGAGTAACCGTATGACCTTGACTGACTTTTCAAGGTCAAATCAACTTTATGACACTATTTCAACACATTTAACCCATTTAAGGGTCTCAGATATTAGAAAGAAAGAAATTAATAGTTCATCCCCCCTTTTTTCCAAAAATGTGAAAATTGACATTTTTGCACTAAAAGTGGTCAAAACATGTTAAATATACTACTTTTAATCATATTTAGTCAAAATCAGATGAAAAAATGTTGACCGGTCTTTATTAAGGTCTTTCACGACTACGGTCGTAAAGACCTTCTAGCAATTCTTCTGATTATTATTATTATTATTATTTTTCATCCGCCGCCCCAATATATTTTTTGTTTCGCGACATATCATTTTGATATTTAAGGTGGTATATCGGTCATAAAAAAACTCTTCGCAATTTACCCTGCGAAAGCGAACTATTTATTGTTACGGAGTTATCTCCCCTAACACCGTAAAGTTTGTGTCTTCTTCTCCTCCTAAACTACAATAAAAACACAAAAACTAAAGCATGCAAAGTGTTAAGGAACTAATAAACAAGCTCTATGGACCAATTCAATAAATTTCAAATCACTTCCTGCTGACGCGTTTAAGATTCAAAAAGTGTCGCGACTCGTCAAAATTTTTATCTTTTAAACCGTTGGTCATAGAGACTTGGAACCTTCACCATTCAACTTAGGTGACATATGTTACATCCAAAAATGTCAAAATCCAAGGTCAAAGGTCAAGGTCAAATTAACCAAAATGGAATTTTAAGGGTTACTACATATACAGATCTATATTTTACATAATTATTCATATTTAAGTCATAGTTTTAGTGCTAATCAGTTGTCCAATGTCTTTTCTACCTCTAAAAACCCCAAAATGAGAAAAAAATGCTAAAATATTGAACGCGAATGGATTTTAAGGAAATTTACACCGGTCTTAGATACAGAGTAACCGTATGACCTTGACTGACTTTTCAAGGTCAAATCAACTTTATGACACTATTTCAACACATTTAACCCATTTAAGGGTCTCAGATATTAGAAAGAAAGAAATTAATAGTTCATCCCCCCTTTTTTCCAAAAATGTGAAAATTGACATTTTTGCACTAAAAGTGGTCAAAACATGTTAAATATACTACTTTTAATCATATTTAGTCAAAATCAGATGAAAAAATGTTGACCGGTCTTTATTAAGGTCTTTCACGACTACGGTCGTAAAGACCTTCTAGCAATTCTTCTGATTATTATTATTATTATTATTTTTCATCCGCCGCCCCAATATATTTTTTGTTTCGCGACATATCATTTTGATATTTAAGGTGGTATATCGGTCATAAAAAAACTCTTCGCAATTTACCCTGCGAAAGCGAACTATTTATTGTTACGGAGTTATCTCCCCTAACACCGTAAAGTTTGTGTCTTCTTCTCCTCCTAAACTACAATAAAAACACAAAAACTAAAGCATGCAAAGTGTTAAGGAACTAATAAACAAGCTCTATGGACCAATTCAATAAATTTCAAATCACTTCCTGCTGACGCGTTTAAGATTCAAAAAGTGTCGCGACTCGTCAAAATTTTTATCTTTTAAACCGTTGGTCATAGAGACTTGGAACCTTCACCATTCAACTTAGGTGACATATGTTACATCCAAAAATGTCAAAATCCAAGGTCAAAGGTCAAGGTCAAATTAACCAAAATGGAATTTTAAGGGTTACTACATATACAGATCTATATTTTACATAATTATTCATATTTAAGTCATATTTTTAGTGCTAATCAGTTGTCCAATGTCTTTTCTACCTCTAAAAACCCCAAAATGAGAAAAAAATGCTAAAATATTGAACGCGAATGGATTTTAAGGAAATTTACACCGGTCTTAGATACAGAGTAACCGTATGACCTTGACTGACTTTTCAAGGTCAAATCAACTTTATGACACTATTTCAACACATTTAACCCATTTAAGGGTCTCAGATATTAGAAAGAAAGAAATTAATAGTTCATCCCCCCTTTTTTCCAAAAATGTGAAAATTGACATTTTTGCACTAAAAGTGGTCAAAACATGTTAAATATACTACTTTTAATCATATTTAGTCAAAATCAGATGAAAAAATGTTGACCGGTCTTTATTAAGGTCTTTCACGACTACGGTCGTAAAGACCTTCTAGCAATTCTTCTGATTATTATTATTATTATTATTTTTCATCCGCCGCCCCAATATATTTTTTGTTTCGCGACATATCATTTTGATATTTAAGGTGGTATATCGGTCATAAAAAAACTCTTCGCCATTTACCCTGCGAAAGCGAACTATTTATTGTTACGGAGTTATCTCCCCTAACACCGTAAAGTTTGTGTCTTCTTCTCCTCCTAAACTACAATAAAAACACAAAAACTAAAGCATGCAAAGTGTTAAGGAACTAATAAACAAGCTCTATGGACCAATTCAATAAATTTCAAATCACTTCCTGCTGACGCGTTTAAGATTCAAAAAGTGTCGCGACTCGTCAAAATTTTTATCTTTTAAACCGTTGGTCATAGAGACTTGGAACCTTCACCATTCAACTTAGGTGACATATGTTACATCCAAAAATGTCAAAATCCAAGGTCAAAGGTCAAGGTCAAATTAACCAAAATGGAATTTTAAGGGTTACTACATATACAGATCTATATTTTACATAATTATTCATATTTAAGTCATATTTTTAGTGCTAATCAGTTGTCCAATGTCTTTTCTACCTCTAAAAACCCCAAAATGAGAAAAAAATGCTAAAATATTGAACGCGAATGGATTTTAAGGAAATTTACACCGGTCTTAGATACAGAGTAACCGTATGACCTTGACTGACTTTTCAAGGTCAAATCAACTTTATGACACTATTTCAACACATTTAACCCATTTAAGGGTCTCAGATATTAGAAAGAAAGAAATTAATAGTTCATCCCCCCTTTTTTCCAAAAATGTGAAAATTGACATTTTTGCACTAAAAGTGGTCAAAACATGTTAAATATACTACTTTTAATCATATTTAGTCAAAATCAGATGAAAAAATGTTGACCGGTCTTTATTAAGGTCTTTCACGACTACGGTCGTAAAGACCTTCTAGCAATTCTTCTGATTATTATTATTATTATTATTTTTCATCCGCCGCCCCAATATATTTTTTGTTTCGCGACATATCATTTTGATATTTAAGGTGGTATATCGGTCATAAAAAAACTCTTCGCAATTTACCCTGCGAAAGCGAACTATTTATTGTTACGGAGTTATCTCCCCTAACACCGTAAAGTTTGTGTCTTCTTCTCCTCCTAAACTACAATAAAAACACAAAAACTAAAGCATGCAAAGTGTTAAGGAACTAATAAACAAGCTCTATGGACCAATTCAATAAATTTCAAATCACTTCCTGCTGACGCGTTTAAGATTCAAAAAGTGTCGCGACTCGTCAAAATTTTTATCTTTTAAACCGTTGGTCATAGAGACTTGGAACCTTCACCATTCAACTTAGGTGACATATGTTACATCCAAAAATGTCAAAATCCAAGGTCAAAGGTCAAGGTCAAATTAACCAAAATGGAATTTTAAGGGTTACTACATATACAGATCTATATTTTACATAATTATTCATATTTAAGTCATATTTTTAGTGCTAATCAGTTGTCCAATGTCTTTTCTACCTCTAAAAACCCCAAAATGAGAAAAAAATGCTAAAATATTGAACGCGAATGGATTTTAAGGAAATTTACACCGGTCTTAGATACAGAGTAACCGTATGACCTTGACTGACTTTTCAAGGTCAAATCAACTTTATGACACTATTTCAACACATTTAACCCATTTAAGGGTCTCAGATATTAGAAAGAAAGAAATTAATAGTTCATCCCCCCTTTTTTCCAAAAATGTGAAAATTGACATTTTTGCACTAAAAGTGGTCAAAACATGTTAAATATACTACTTTTAATCATATTTAGTCAAAATCAGATGAAAAAATGTTGACCGGTCTTTATTAAGGTCTTTCACGACTACGGTCGTAAAGACCTTCTAGCAATTCTTCTGATTATTAAGGTCTTTCACGACTACGGTCGTAAAGACCTTCTAGCAATTCTTCTGATTATTATTATTATTATTATTTTCTTCCGCCAAAAATTTTTTTTTTTTGTTTCGCGACATATCATTTCAATACTTAAGGTAGTATACCGGTCATGAAAAACCAATTTAAAAATGAGTCCGCTTAGCGAAACTATTTTTAGTTACGGAGTTATCTCCCCTAAAAACTTAAATCATGTGTCGCATCTCCTCCTAAACTACAATAAAAAGAGGAAAACTAAAGCATGCAATGCAATAAGGAACTAATGAAGAGGTGAATAGGACAATTTCATAAATTTCAGACAACTTCCTGATGAAAAAATTAAGAGGTGAAAAGTGTCGCGACATGATAAATTGCTCAAAATGCAATTTTAAGCTTAACTACATATTATGATCTATTTTTTACATAATTTTCCATATTTGAGTCAGGTTTTTTTAGTGCTAAACAGTTGTCTAATGTCTATTCTACCTATTTGACCCAAAAATGACCAAAAAATGCAAAACTATTAGACGCGATTGGATTTTTAAGAAATTTACACCGGTCTTTGGTACAGATTAACCGTATGACCTTGACTGACTTTTCAAGGTCAAGTCAACTTAATGACACTATTCCAACACATTTAAACCATTTTAGGGTCTCAGATATCAAAAATAAGAAAATTGAAAATTCACCCCCCCTTTTTTCCAAAAATGTGAAATTTGACATTTTTTCACCAAAAATGGTCAAAACCTGTTAAATGTACTACTTTTAATCATATTTAGTCAAAACCAAATGAAAAAATGTTGACCGGTTCTTATTAAGGTCTTTCACGACTACGGTCGTAAAGACCTTCTAGCAATTCTTCTGATTATTATTATTAAGGTCTTTCACGACTACGGTCGTAAAGACCTTCTAGCAATTCTTCTGATTATTATTATTATTATTATTTTCTTCCGCCACCAATTCTACTTTTTTGTTTCGCGACATATCATTTCAATACTTAAGGTAGTATATCGGTCATGAAAAACAAATTTAAAAATTAGTCCGCTTAGCGAAACTATTTATAGTTACGGAGTTATCTCCCCTAAAAACTTAAAGCATGTGTCGCATCTCCTCCTAAACTACAATAAAAATACAAAAAGTAAAGCGTGCAATGTAAAAAGGAACTAATAAAGAGGTGAATAGGACAATTTCATAAATTTCAGACTACTTCCTGATGAAAAAATTAAGAGGCAAAAAGTGTTGTGACATAATAAATTGCTCAAAATGCAATTTTAAGGTTTACTACATATTATGATCTATTTTTTACATAATTTTCCATATTTGAGTCAGGTTTTTTTAGTGCTAAACAGTTGTCTAATGTCTATTCTACCTATTTGACCCAAAAATGACAAAAAATTGCAGAACTTTTAGACGCGATTGGATTTTTAAGAAATTTACACCGGTCTTTGGTACAGATTAACCGTATGACCTTGACTGACTTTTCAAGGTCAAATCAACTTAATGACACTATTCCAACACATTTAAACCATTTTAGGGTCTCAGATATAAAAAAAGAAAAAAATGAAAATTTATCCCCCCTTTTTCCAAAAAATATAAAATTTGACATTTTTGCACTAAAAGTGGTCAAAACATGTTAAATGTACTACTTTTAATCATATTTAGTCAAAATCAGATGAAAAAATGTTGACCGGTTCTTATTAAGGTCTTTCACGACTACGGTCGTAAAGACCTTCTAGCAATTCTTCTGATTATTATTATTATTATTATTTTCTTCCGCCACCAATTCTACTTTTTTGTTTCGCGACATATCATTTCAATACTTAAGGTAGTATATCGGTCATGAAAAACAAATTTAAAAATTAGTCCGCTTAGCGAAACTATTTATAGTTACGGAGTTATCTCCCCTAAAAACTTAAAGCATGTGTCGCATCTCCTCCTAAACTACAATAAAAATACAAAAAGTAAAGCGTGCAATGTAAAAAGGAACTAATAAAGAGGTGAATAGGACAATTTCATAAATTTCAGACTACTTCCTGATGAAAAAATTAAGAGGCAAAAAGTGTTGTGACATAATAAATTGCTCAAAATGCAATTTTAAGGTTTACTACATATTATGATCTATTTTTTACATAATTTTCCATATTTGAGTCAGGTTTTTTTAGTGCTAAACAGTTGTCTAATGTCTATTCTACCTATTTGACCCAAAAATGACAAAAAATTGCAGAACTTTTAGACGCGATTGGATTTTTAAGAAATTTACACCGGTCTTTGGTACAGATTAACCGTATGACCTTGACTGACTTTTCAAGGTCAAATCAACTTAATGACACTATTCCAACACATTTAAACCATTTTAGGGTCTCAGATATAAAAAAAGAAAAAAATGAAAATTTATCCCCCCTTTTTCCAAAAAATATAAAATTTGACATTTTTGCACTAAAAGTGGTCAAAACATGTTAAATGTACTACTTTTAATCATATTTAGTCAAAATCAGATGAAAAAATGTTGACCGGTTCTTATTAAGGTCTTTCACGACTACGGTCGTAAAGACCTTCTAGCAATTCTTCTGATTATTATTATTATTATTATTTTCTTCCGCCACCAATTCTACTTTTTTGTTTCGCGACATATCATTTCAATACTTAAGGTAGTATATCGGTCATGAAAAACAAATTTAAAAATTAGTCCGCTTAGCGAAACTATTTATAGTTACGGAGTTATCTCCCCTAAAAACTTAAAGCATGTGTCGCATCTCCTCCTAAACTACAATAAAAATACAAAAAGTAAAGCGTGCAATGTAAAAAGGAACTAATAAAGAGGTGAATAGGACAATTTCATAAATTTCAGACTACTTCCTGATGAAAAAATTAAGAGGCAAAAAGTGTTGTGACATAATAAATTGCTCAAAATGCAATTTTAAGGTTTACTACATATTATGATCTATTTTTTACATAATTTTCCATATTTGAGTCAGGTTTTTTTAGTGCTAAACAGTTGTCTAATGTCTATTCTACCTATTTGACCCAAAAATGACAAAAAATTGCAGAACTTTTAGACGCGATTGGATTTTTAAGAAATTTACACCGGTCTTTGGTACAGATTAACCGTATGATCTTGACTGACTTTTCAAGGTCAAATCAACTTAATGACACTATTCCAACACATTTAAACCATTTTAGGGTCTCAGATATAAAAAAAGAAAAAAATGAAAATTTATCCCCCCTTTTTCCAAAAAATATAAAATTTGACATTTTTGCACTAAAAGTGGTCAAAACATGTTTAATGTACTACTTTTAATCATATTTAGTCAAAATCAGATGAAAAAATGTTGACCGGTTCTTATTAAGGTCTTTCACGACTACGGTCGTAAAGACCTTCTAGCAATTCTTCTGATTATTATTATTATTATTATTTTCTTCCGCCACCAATTCTACTTTTTTGTTTCGCGACATATCATTTCAATACTTAAGGTAGTATATCGGTCATGAAAAACAAATTTAAAAATTAGTCCGCTTAGCGAAACTATTTATAGTTACGGAGTTATCTCCCCTAAAAACTTAAAGCATGTGTCGCATCTCCTCCTAAACTACAATAAAAATACAAAAAGTAAAGCGTGCAATGTAAAAAGGAACTAATAAAGAGGTGAATAGGACAATTTCATAAATTTCAGACTACTTCCTGATGAAAAAATTAAGAGGCAAAAAGTGTTGTGACATAATAAATTGCTCAAAATGCAATTTTAAGGTTTACTACATATTATGATCTATTTTTTACATAATTTTCCATATTTGAGTCAGGTTTTTTTAGTGCTAAACAGTTGTCTAATGTCTATTCTACCTATTTGACCCAAAAATGACAAAAAATTGCAGAACTTTTAGACGCGATTGGATTTTTAAGAAATTTACACCGGTCTTTGGTACAGATTAACCGTATGACCTTGACTGACTTTTCAAGGTCAAATCAACTTAATGACACTATTCCAACACATTTAAACCATTTTAGGGTCTCAGATATAAAAAAAGAAAAAAATGAAAATTTATCCCCCCTTTTTCCAAAAAATATAAAATTTGACATTTTTGCACTAAAAGTGGTCAAAACATGTTAAATGTACTACTTTTAATCATATTTAGTCAAAATCAGATGAAAAAATGTTGACCGGTTCTTATTAAGGTCTTTCACGACTACGGTCGTAAAGACCTTCTAGCAATTCTTCTGATTATTATTATTATTATTATTTTCTTCCGCCACCAATTCTACTTTTTTGTTTCGCGACATATCATTTCAATACTTAAGGTAGTATATCGGTCATGAAAAACAAATTTAAAAATTAGTCCGCTTAGCGAAACTATTTATAGTTACGGAGTTATCTCCCCTAAAAACTTAAAGCATGTGTCGCATCTCCTCCTAAACTACAATAAAAATACAAAAAGTAAAGCGTGCAATGTAAAAAGGAACTAATAAAGAGGTGAATAGGACAATTTCATAAATTTCAGACTACTTCCTGATGAAAAAATTAAGAGGCAAAAAGTGTTGTGACATAATAAATTGCTCAAAATGCAATTTTAAGGTTTACTACATATTATGATCTATTTTTTACATAATTTTCCATATTTGAGTCAGGTTTTTTTAGTGCTAAACAGTTGTCTAATGTCTATTCTACCTATTTGACCCAAAAATGACAAAAAATTGCAGAACTTTTAGACGCGATTGGATTTTTAAGAAATTTACACCGGTCTTTGGTACAGATTAACCGTATGACCTTGACTGACTTTTCAAGGTCAAATCAACTTAATGACACTATTCCAACACATTTAAACCATTTTAGGGTCTCAGATATAAAAAAAGAAAAAAATGAAAATTTATCCCCCCTTTTTCCAAAAAATATAAAATTTGACATTTTTGCACTAAAAGTGGTCAAAACATGTTAAATGTACTACTTTTAATCATATTTAGTCAAAATCAGATGAAAAAATGTTGACCGGTTCTTATTAAGGTCTTTCACGACTACGGTCGTAAAGACCTTCTAGCAATTCTTCTGATTATTATTATTATTATTATTTTCTTCCGCCACCAATTCTACTTTTTTGTTTCGCGACATATCATTTCAATACTTAAGGTAGTATATCGGTCATGAAAAACAAATTTAAAAATTAGTCCGCTTAGCGAAACTATTTATAGTTACGGAGTTATCTCCCCTAAAAACTTAAAGCATGTGTCGCATCTCCTCCTAAACTACAATAAAAATACAAAAAGTAAAGCGTGCAATGTAAAAAGGAACTAATAAAGAGGTGAATAGGACAATTTCATAAATTTCAGACTACTTCCTGATGAAAAAATTAAGAGGCAAAAAGTGTTGTGACATAATAAATTGCTCAAAATGCAATTTTAAGGTTTACTACATATTATGATCTATTTTTTACATAATTTTCCATATTTGAGTCAGGTTTTTTTAGTGCTAAACAGTTGTCTAATGTCTATTCTACCTATTTGACCCAAAAATGACAAAAAATTGCAGAACTTTTAGACGCGATTGGATTTTTAAGAAATTTACACCGGTCTTTGGTACAGATTAACCGTATGACCTTGACTGACTTTTCAAGGTCAAATCAACTTAATGACACTATTCCAACACATTTAAACC
This sequence comes from Arcuatula senhousia, assembly GCA_963971305.1. Lineage (NCBI taxonomy): Eukaryota > Metazoa > Mollusca > Bivalvia > Mytilida > Mytilidae > Arcuatula > Arcuatula senhousia. Next base: position 7,523,176 of record OZ020317.1, on the reverse strand, counting down.
ATTTTAGGGTCTCAGATATAAAAAAAGAAAAAAATGAAAATTTATCCCCCCTTTTTCCAAAAAATATAAAATTTGACATTTTTGCACTAAAAGTGGTCAAAACATGTTAAATGTACTACTTTTAATCATATTTAGTCAAAATCAGATGAAAAAATGTTGACCGGTTCTTATTAAGGTCTTTCACGACTACGGTCGTAAAGACCTTCTAGCAATTCTTCTGATTATTATTAAGGTCTTTCCCTTTCTGAAGGAAAGACCTTATTGTATTTCTTCTGATTATTATTATTATTAAGGTCTTTCCCTTTCCAAAGGGAAGACCTTATTGATTTCGTTCTGCCTATTATTATTATTATTATTATTATTATTCTTTTTTTTCTGCCGTCCGTGAGCAAAAAGTTTCTTGACCGATCTTAACCAAATTTGGCACACTTATTCAGCACTGCCAGGAATAGAAATGAGTATGCCTGTGAGCGCCAACTCCTTTTAGTTTCGGCGCAATAGCGCTAAACGCTGTTTACCCTTGTGTTCAGATCTCCTCCTAGATAATAACAGATATCAAAAATCTTAACTGTGGATACTGTTCTAAGACTCCTGGCGACGAATCATCACGAAAAAAAAAATTGAAATTTTTACTTCCTGGTTGCGCGCATATGGCGCAAAGTTTGTCAAAAACGTCAAAGTCGTCCGATTTTAATGAAATTTGGTTTCCAAATAGATTTAGGAGTCTTGACTTCATATCCGGAGTAAAACATACATTTTGGTCTATCATTTTCAAAATGGCCGCCATTGAAATTTTGTTTTCACTATAACTCAAAAACCATAACAATTAGAAACACACAATAAATATAAAAAATATTTCTCTCATTGAGATCTACAAAATGAGTTCAAGGTCAAAGGTCAAATGTCAAGGTCATCATTGGTAGATTTTCCAAAAAATGAGTCTTTTTTTTCATTGCAAAATAACTCAAATAAAATGCAATTTTTTCAGAACTTTTTTTACATTATATAATTTGTTGATGTCTTCTCAGTTGAACACAATTTATTTGGGGAAAAAATATGAAAAAATGGTGTCGCAACATGGATTTTTGTGAAAATTAGACCGTATCACTGTTCTAAGCCACTGTATGACCTTGAATGATTTTTCAAGGTCAAATCAACTTACTTTCACTATTCCAACCAGTTTTAATGATTAAAAGTTCTCAAATGTCAATAACAACAAAGTTGACATTTCATCCCCCCTTTTTTTGAAAATTTGGACATTTGCCATTTTTCACCAAAAAATTGTATTTTTGGGTAAATATACCTTGTTTAACCATAATTAGACGATACAAACCCTAAAAATCCAGAAAAAGTCCCATCTGTCCTCTTTATTAAGGTCTTTCCCTTTCCAAAGGGAAGACCTTATTGATTTCGTTCTGCCTATTATTAAGGTCTTTCCCTTCCGGAGGAAAGACCTTATTGATTTCGTTATGATTATTATTATTATTATTCTTTTTTTTTTTCTGCCGTCCGTGAGCAAAAAGTTTCTTAACCGATCTTAACCAAATTTGGCACACTTATTCAGCACTGTCAGGAATAGACGAGGTTAACCCTGTGAGCGCCAGCTCCTTATAGTTTTGGCGCAATAGCGCAAAACGCTGTTTACCCTTGTGATCAGATCTCCTCCGAAACGGTAATAGTTATGAAGATTCTGTTTAGTGAAAATGGTAGCTTACATCCTGGTGATGATTTATCATGCAAAAAGAATGCTGTAATTTACTTCCGGGTTGCGCGCGTATGGCGCAAAGTTGGCGCAAAATGTCAAAATTGTCCGATTTTGATGAAATTTGTTTTCCAGGTAGATTTGAGGGTCCTGATTACGAATCTGTGGTCAATTTTTTTTTTGCGTTTACCATTGCCAAAATGGCGGTCGTCAAATGGTTTTTGACTTATAACTCGAAAACCGTAAGAGATAGTATAGACAATATATGAACAAAAATTGATCGTCTTGAAAAGACCTACAATTTGAGTCCAAGAAGTGCATGATTCGGTTGAGCGGTTTCGAAATAACGGCCGAAACAGGTTTTCGCGAAATAGGTTTTTCGCCAATACCTTGAAAACCGTAACAGATAGTATAATAGACATGTGTATGAAAAATGACCGTCTTGACAAGACCTACCAGTTAAGCCCAAGAAGTATATATAATGGTTGACTGGTTTCAAAATGGCGGCCAAAAACGTCATCCTATGCATAATTTACTTGTATATAACATTTAAACGGTTACAGATAATATAGTAAATATATATATATTTATTATCAGTAATTAAAGAGCTTAACTTTAATACAAAGGTCAAAGGTCAAAGGTAAACTGAACGGGAAAGACCTCTCATTTGTTCTCTGAACAAATGGCACTTTAATTATTATTATTATTATTTTCTTCCGCCAAAAATTTTTTTTTTTGTTTCGCGACATATCATTTCAATACTTAAGGTAGTATACCGGTCATGAAAAACCAATTTAAAAATGAGTCCGCTTAGCGAAACTATTTTTAGTTACGGAGTTATCTCCCCTAAAAACTTAAATCATGTGTCGCATCTCCTCTTAAACTACAATAAAAATGCAAAAATTAAAGCATGCAATGCAATAAGGAACTAATGAAGAGGTGAATAGGACAATTTCATAAATTTCAGACAACTTCCTGATGAAAAAAATAAGAGGTGAAAAGTGTCGCGACACAATAAATTGCTCAAAATGCAATTTTAAGCTTAACTACATATTATGATCTATTTTTTACATAATTTTCCATATTTGAGTCAGGTTTTTTTAGTGCTAAACAGTTGTCTAATGTCTATTCTACCTATTTGACCCAAAAATGACAAAAAATTGCAAAACTATTAGACGCGATTGGATTTTTAAGAAATTAACACCGGTCTTTGGTACAGATTAACCGTATGACCTTGACTGACTTTTCAAGGTCAAGTCAACTAACTGACACTATTCCAACACATTTAAACCATTTTAGGGTCTCAGATATCAAAAATAAGAAAATTGAAAAATCATCCCCCCTTTTTTCCAAAAATGTGAAATTTGACATTTTTTCACCAAAAATGGTCAAAACCTGTTAAATGTACTACTTTTAATCATATTTAGTCAAAACCAGATGAAAAAATGTTGACCGGTTCTTATTAAGGTCTTTCACGACTACGGTCGTAAAGACCTTCTAGCAATTCTTCTGATTATTATTATTATTATTATTTTCTTCCGCCAAAATTTTTTTTTTTGTTTCGCGACATATCATTTCAATACTTAAGGTAGTATACCGGTCATGAAAAACCAATTTAAAAATGAGTCCGCTTAGCGAAACTATTTTTAGTTACGGAGTTATCTCCCCTAAAAACTTAAATCATGTGTCGCATCTCCTCTTAAACTACAATAAAAATGCAAAAATTAAAGCATGCAATGCAATAAGGAACTAATGAAGAGGTGAATAGGACAATTTCATAAATTTCAGACAACTTCCTGATGAAAAAAATAAGAGGTGAAAAGTGTCGCGACACAATAAATTGCTCAAAATGCAATTTTAAGCTTAACTACATATTATGATCTATTTTTTACATAATTTTCCATATTTGAGTCAGGTTTTTTTAGTGCTAAACAGTTGTCTAATGTCTATTCTACCTATTTGACCCAAAAATGACAAAAAATTGCAAAACTATTAGACGCGATTGGATTTTTAAGAAATTAACACCGGTCTTTGGTACAGATTAACCGTATGACCTTGACTGACTTTTCAAGGTCAAGTCAACTAACTGACACTATTCCAACACATTTAAACCATTTTAGGGTCTCAGATATCAAAAATAAGAAAATTGAAAAATCATCCCCCCTTTTTTCCAAAAATGTGAAATTTGACATTTTTTCACCAAAAATGGTCAAAACCTGTTAAATGTACTACTTTTAATCATATTTAGTCAAAACCAGATGAAAAAATGTTGACCGGTTCTTATTAAGGTCTTTCACGACTACGGTCGTAAAGACCTTCTAGCAATTCTTCTGATTATTATTATTATTATTATTTTCTTCCGCCAAAAATTTTTTTTTTTGTTTCGCGACATATCATTTCAATACTTAAGGTAGTATACCGGTCATGAAAAACCAATTTAAAAATGAGTCCGCTTAGCGAAACTATTTTTAGTTACGGAGTTATCTCCCCTAAAAACTTAAATCATGTGTCGCATCTCCTCTTAAACTACAATAAAAATGCAAAAATTAAAGCATGCAATGCAATAAGGAACTAATGAAGAGGTGAATAGGACAATTTCATAAATTTCAGACAACTTCCTGATGAAAAAAATAAGAGGTGAAAAGTGTCGCGACACAATAAATTGCTCAAAATGCAATTTTAAGCTTAACTACATATTATGATCTATTTTTTACATAATTTTCCATATTTGAGTCAGGTTTTTTTAGTGCTAAACAGTTGTCTAATGTCTATTCTACCTATTTGACCCAAAAATGACAAAAAATTGCAAAACTATTAGACGCGATTGGATTTTTAAGAAATTAACACCGGTCTTTGGTACAGATTAACCGTATGACCTTGACTGACTTTTCAAGGTCAAGTCAACTAACTGACACTATTCCAACACATTTAAACCATTTTAGGGTCTCAGATATCAAAAATAAGAAAATTGAAAAATCATCCCCCCTTTTTTCCAAAAATGTGAAATTTGACATTTTTTCACCAAAAATGGTCAAAACCTGTTAAATGTACTACTTTTAATCATATTTAGTCAAAACCAGATGAAAAAATGTTGACCGGTTCTTATTAAGGTCTTTCACGACTACGGTCGTAAAGACCTTCTAGCAATTCTTCTGATTATTATTATTATTATTATTTTCTTCCGCCAAAAATTTTTTTTTTTGTTTCGCGACATATCATTTCAATACTTAAGGTAGTATACCGGTCATGAAAAACCAATTTAAAAATGAGTCCGCTTAGCGAAACTATTTTTAGTTACGGAGTTATCTCCCCTAAAAACTTAAATCATGTGTCGCATCTCCTCTTAAACTACAATAAAAATGCAAAAATTAAAGCATGCAATGCAATAAGGAACTAATGAAGAGGTGAATAGGACAATTTCATAAATTTCAGACAACTTCCTGATGAAAAAAATAAGAGGTGAAAAGTGTCGCGACACAATAAATTGCTCAAAATGCAATTTTAAGCTTAACTACATATTATGATCTATTTTTTACATAATTTTCCATATTTGAGTCAGGTTTTTTTAGTGCTAAACAGTTGTCTAATGTCTATTCTACCTATTTGACCCAAAAATGACAAAAAATTGCAAAACTATTAGACGCGATTGGATTTTTAAGAAATTAACACCGGTCTTTGGTACAGATTAACCGTATGACCTTGACTGACTTTTCAAGGTCAAGTCAACTAACTGACACTATTCCAACACATTTAAACCATTTTAGGGTCTCAGATATCAAAAATAAGAAAATTGAAAAATCATCCCCCCTTTTTTCCAAAAATGTGAAATTTGACATTTTTTCACCAAAAATGGTCAAAACCTGTTAAATGTACTACTTTTAATCATATTTAGTCAAAACCAGATGAAAAAATGTTGACCGGTTCTTATTAAGGTCTTTCATGACTACGGTCGTAAAGACCTTCTAGCAATTCTTCTGATTATTATTATTATTATTATTTTCTTCCGCCAAAAATTTTTTTTTTTGTTTCGCGACATATCATTTCAATACTTAAGGTAGTATACCGGTCATGAAAAACCAATTTAAAAATGAGTCCGCTTAGCGAAACTATTTTTAGTTACGGAGTTATCTCCCCTAAAAACTTAAATCATGTGTCGCATCTCCTCTTAAACTACAATAAAAATGCAAAAATTAAAGCATGCAATGCAATAAGGAACTAATGAAGAGGTGAATAGGACAATTTCATAAATTTCAGATAACTTCCTGATGAAAAAAATAAGAGGTGAAAAGTGTCGCGACACAATAAATTGCTCAAAATGCAATTTTAAGCTTAACTACATATTATGATCTATTTTTTACATAATTTTCCATATTTGAGTCAGGTTTTTTTAGTGCTAAACAGTTGTCTAATGTCTATTCTACCTATTTGACCCAAAAATGACAAAAAATTGCAAAACTATTAGACGCGATTGGATTTTTAAGAAATTAACACCGGTCTTTGGTACAGATTAACCGTATGACCTTGACTGACTTTTCAAGGTCAAGTCAACTAACTGACACTATTCCAACACATTTAAACCATTTTAGGGTCTCAGATATCAAAAATAAGAAAATTGAAAAATCATCCCCCCTTTTTTCCAAAAATGTGAAATTTGACATTTTTTCACCAAAAATGGTCAAAACCTGTTAAATGTACTACTTTTAATCATATTTAGTCAAAACCAGATGAAAAAATGTTGACCGGTTCTTATTAAGGTCTTTCACGACTACGGTCGTAAAGACCTTCTAGCAATTCTTCTGATTATTATTATTATTATTATTTTCTTCCGCCAAAAATTTTTTTTTTGTTTCGCGACATATCATTTCAATACTTAAGGTAGTATACCGGTCATGAAAAACCAATTTAAAAATGAGTCCGCTTAGCGAAACTATTTTTAGTTACGGAGTTATCTCCCCTAAAAACTTAAATCATGTGTCGCATCTCCTCTTAAACTACAATAAAAATGCAAAAATTAAAGCATGCAATGCAATAAGGAACTAATGAAGAGGTGAATAGGACAATTTCATAAATTTCAGACAACTTCCTGATGAAAAAAATAAGAGGTGAAAAGTGTCGCGACACAATAAATTGCTCAAAATGCAATTTTAAGCTTAACTACATATTATGATCTATTTTTTACATAATTTTCCATATTTGAGTCAGGTTTTTTTAGTGCTAAACAGTTGTCTAATGTCTATTCTACCTATTTGACCCAAAAATGACAAAAAATTGCAAAACTATTAGACGCGATTGGATTTTTAAGAAATTAACACCGGTCTTTGGTACAGATTAACCGTATGACCTTGACTGACTTTTCAAGGTCAAGTCAACTAACTGACACTATTCCAACACATTTAAACCATTTTAGGGTCTCAGATATCAAAAATAAGAAAATTGAAAAATCATCCCCCCTTTTTTCCAAAAATGTGAAATTTGACATTTTTTCACCAAAAATGGTCAAAACCTGTTAAATGTACTACTTTTAATCATATTTAGTCAAAACCAGATGAAAAAATGTTGACCGGTTCTTATTAAGGTCTTTCACGACTACGGTCGTAAAGACCTTCTAGCAATTCTTCTGATTATTAAGGTCTTTCACGACTACGGTCGTAAAGACCTTCTAGCAATTCTTCTGATTATTAAGGTCTTTCCCTTTCCAAAGGGAAGACCTTATTGTATTCGTTAGGCCTATTATTATTATTATTCTTTTTTTTTTTCTGCCGCTCGTGAGCAAAAAGTTTCTTGACCGATCTTTATGAAATTTGGCATACTTATTCAGCACTGCCAGGAATAGAAATGAGTATGCCTGTGAGCGCCAACTCCTTTTAGTTTTGGCGCCATAGCGCAAAACGCTGTTTACCCTTGTTATCAGGTGAGCTCAGAAACGGTAATGGTTATAAAGATTCTGTTTAGTGAAAATGGTAGCTTACATCCTGGTGATGATTTATCATGCAAAATGAATGCTGTAATTTACTTCCTGGTTGCGCGCGTATGGCGCAAACTTGGCGCAAAATGTAAAAGTTGTCCGATTTTGATGAAATTTGGTGTCCAGGTAGATTTGAGGGTCCTGATTACGAATATGTAATCGAAAACTTTTTTGCGTTTACCATTGCCAAAATGGCGGCCGTCAAACGGTTTTTTGCTTATAACTCGAAAACCGTTAGAGATAGTATAGACAATATATGAACAAAAAATGATTGTCTTGAAAAGACCTACAATTTGAGTTCAAATAGTGCATGATTCGGTTGAGCGGTTTTGAAATAACGGCCGAAACAGGTTTTCGCGAAATATGTTTTTTGCCAATAACTTGAAAACCGTAACAGATAGTATAATAGACATGTGTATGAAAAATGACCGTCTTGACAAGCCCTACCATTTAAGCCCAAGAAGTACATAAAACGGTTGACTGGTTTCAACATGGCGGCCAAAAACATCATCCGATGCATTATTTACTTGTATCTAACATTTAAACGGTTACAGATAATATAGTAAATATATATATTTATTATCAGTAATTAAAGAGCTTGACTCAAGGACAAAGGTCAAAGGTCATAGGTCAATTTACGGGAAAGACCTCTCATTTGTTCTCTGAACAAATGGCACTTTAATTATTATTATTAAGGTCTTTCCCTTCCGTAGGAAAGACCTTATTGTATTCGTTAGGCCTATTATTATTATTATTATTCTTTTTTTTTTCTGCCGCTCGTGAGCAAAAAGTTTCTTGACCGATCTTAATGAAATTTGGCACACTTGTTCAGCACTGCCAGGAATAGAAATCAGTATGCCTGTGAGCGCCAACTCCTTTTAGTTTCGGCGCAATAGCGCAAAACGCTGTTTACCCTTGTTATCAGGTGAGCTCAGAAACGGTAATAGTTATAAAGATTCTGTTTAGTGAAAATGGTAGCTTACATCCTGGTGATGATTTATCATGCAAAATGAATGCTGTAATCTACTTCCTGGTTGCGCGCGTATGGCGCAAACTTGGCGCAAAATGTAAAAGTTGTCCGATTTTGATGAAATTTGGTTTCCAGGTAGATTTGAGGGTCCTAATCACGAATATGCAATCTAAAATTTTTTTGCGTTTACCATTGCCAAAATGGCGGCCGTCAAACGGTTTTTTGCTTATAACTCGAAAACCGTTAGAGATAGTATAGACAATATATGAACAAAAAATGATTGTCTTGAAAAGACCTACAATTTGAGTCCAAATAGTGCATGATTCGGTTGAGCGGTTTTGAAATAACGGCCGAAACAAGTTTTCGCGAAATACGTTTTTTGCCAATAACTTTAAAACCTTAACAGATAGTATAATAGACATGTGTATGAAAAATGACTGTCTTGACAAGACCTGTCATTTAAGCCCAAAAAGTACATGATACGGTTGAGTGATTTCAAAATGGCGGCCGAAAACATCATCCTATGCATTATTTACTTATATAACATTTAAACGGTTATAGATAATATAGTACATATATATATATATATATATATTTATCAGTAATTGAAGAGCTTAACTTTAAGACAAAGGTTAAAGGTCATAGGTCACGTTTACGGGAAAGACCTCTCATTTGTTCTCGGAACAAATGGCACTTTAATTATTATTATTATTATTATTCTTCTTCTTCCGCCTAAAATTTTTTTTTTCTTTCGCGACATATCATTTCAATACTTAAGGTAGTATACCGGTCATGAAAAAACAATTTAAAAATGAGTCCGCTTAGCAAAACTATTTTTAGTTACGGAGTTATCTCCCCTTACACCGTAAAGTTTGTTACCGCTTCTCCTTCTAAACTACAATAAAAATAAAAAAACTAAAGCATCCAAAGTGTTAAGGGACTTATAGGCAAGCTTTATGCACCAATTTCATAAATTACAAACCACTTCCTGTTTATGATTTTTAGAGTCAAAAAGTGTCGCGAAGCGTCAAATTTGTCAAATCACAATTTTAAGAGTAACGACATATATTGATCAATTTTTTAGATAGTTTTTCATACATAAGTCAGGATTTTTGAGTGCAAAACTGTTGTCCAACGTCTTTTCTACCTATTTAAACAAAAAATGACCAAAAAATGCTAAATTATTGGACGCGAAAGGATTTTTTGAAAATTTACACCGGTCTTTGATACGGAGTAACCGTATGACCTTGACTGATTTTTCAAGGTCAAATCAACTTAATGACACTATTCCAACACATTTAAACCATTTATGGGTCTCAGATATCAAAAATAAGAAAATTGAAAATTCATCCCCCCTTTTTTCCAAAAATGTGAAATTTGACATTTTTTCACCAAAAATGGTCAAAACCTGTTAAATGTACTACTTTTAATCATATTTAGTCAAAATCAGATGAAAAAATGTCGACCGGTCTTTATTAAGGTCTTTCACGACTACGGTCGTAAAGACCTTCTAGCAATTCTTCTGATTATTATTATTAAGGTCTTTCCCTTTCCAAAGGGAAGACCTTATTGTATTTCGTCGGCCTATTATTAAGGTCTTTCCCTTTCCAAAGGGAAGACCTTATTGATTTCGTTCTGCCTATTATTAAGGTCTTTCCCTTCCGTAGGAAAGACCTTATTGTATTCGTTAGGCCTATTATTATTATTATTATTCTTTTTTTTTTCTGCCGCTCGTGAGCAAAAAGTTTCTTGACCGATCTTAATGAAATTTGGCACACTTGTTCAGCACTGCCAGGAATAGAAATCAGTATGCCTGTGAGCGCCAACTCCTTTTAGTTTCGGCGCAATAGCGCAAAACGCTGTTTACCCTTGTTATCAGGTGAGCTCAGAAACGGTAATAGTTATAAAGATTCTGTTTAGTGAAAATGGTAGCTTACATCCTGGTGATGATTTATCATGCAAAATGAATGCTGTAATCTACTTCCTGGTTGCGCGCGTATGGCGCAAACTTGGCGCAAAATGTAAAAGTTGTCCGATTTTGATGAAATTTGGTTTCCAGGTAGATTTGAGGGTCCTAATCACGAATATGCAATCTAAAATTTTTTTGCGTTTACCATTGCCAAAATGGCGGCCGTCAAACGGTTTTTTGCTTATAACTCGAAAACCGTTAGAGATAGTATAGACAATATATGAACAAAAAATGATTGTCTTGAAAAGACCTACAATTTGAGTCCAAATAGTGCATGATTCGGTTGAGCGGTTTTGAAATAACGGCCGAAACAAGTTTTCGCGAAATACGTTTTTTGCCAATAACTTTAAAACCTTAACAGATAGTATAATAGACATGTGTATGAAAAATGACTGTCTTGACAAGACCTGTCATTTAAGCCCAAAAAGTACATGATACGGTTGAGTGATTTCAAAATGGCGGCCGAAAACATCATCCTATGCATTATTTACTTATATAACATTTAAACGGTTATAGATAATATAGTACATATATATATATATATATATATTTATCAGTAATTGAAGAGCTTAACTTTAAGACAAAGGTTAAAGGTCATAGGTCACGTTTACGGGAAAGACCTCTCATTTGTTCTCGGAACAAATGGCACTTTAATTATTATTATTATTCTTTTTTTTCTGCCGCTCGTGAGCAAAAAGTTTTTTGACCGATCTTAACGAAATTTGGCACACTTATTCAACACTACCAGGAATCGACAAGGTTAACCCTGTGAGCGCCAACTCTTTATAGTTTTGGCGCAATCGCGCAAAACGCTGTTTACCCTTGTTATCAGGTAAGCTCAGAAACGGTAATAGTTAACAAGATTCTGTTTTATGGAAATGGTAGCTTACATCCTGGTGATGATTTATCATGCAAAAAGAATGCTGTAATTTACTTCCTGGTTGCGCGCGTATGGCGCAAACTTGGCGCAAAATGTAAAAATTGTCCGATTTTGATGAAATTTGGTTTCCAGGTAGATATGAGGGTCCTGATCACGAATCTGTGGTCAAAATTTTTTTTGCGTTTACCATTGCCAAAATGGCGGTCGTCAAATGGTTTTTTGCTTATAACTCGAAAACCGTTAGAGATAGTATAGACAAAATATGAACAAAAAATGATTGTCTTGAAAAGACCTACAATTTGAGTCCAAACAGTGCATGATTCGGTTGAGCGGTTTCGAAATGGCGGCCGAAACAGGTTTTCGCGAAATACGTTTTTTGCCAATAACTTGAAAACCTTAACAGATAGTATAATAGACATGTGTATAGAAAATGACCGTCTTGACAAGACCTATCATTTAAGCCCAAGAAGTACATGTAACGGTTGACTGGTTTCAAAATGGCGGCCAAAACATTATCCAATGCATTATTTACTTGTATATAACATTTAAACGGTTACAGATAATATAGCAAGTATATATATATATTTATCAGTAATTGAAGAGCTTGACTTTAAGACAAAGGTTAAAGGTCAAAGGTCAACTTAACGGGAAAGACCTCTCATTTGTTCTCGGAACAAATGGCACTTTAATTATTATTATTATTATTTTCTTCCGCCAAAAATTTTTTTTTTTGTTTCGCGACATATCATTTCAATACTTAAGGTAGTATACCGGTCATGAAAAACCAATTTAAAAATGAGTCCGCTTAGCGAAACTATTTTTAGTTACGGAGTTATCTCCCCTAAAAACTTAAATCATGTGTCGCATCTCCTCTTAAACTACAATAAAAATGCAAAAATTAAAGCATGCAATGCAATAAGGAACTAATGAAGAGGTGAATAGGACAATTTCATAAATTTCAGACAACTTCCTGATGAAAAAAATAAGAGGTGAAAAGTGTCGCGACACAATAAATTGCTCAAAATGCAATTTTAAGCTTAACTACATATTATGATCTATTTTTTACATAATTTTCCATATTTGAGTCAGGTTTTTTTAGTGCTAAACAGTTGTCTAATGTCTATTCTACCTATTTGACCCAAAAATGACAAAAAATTGCAAAACTATTAGACGCGATTGGATTTTTAAGAAATTCTCCTCCTAAACTACAATAAAAATAGGAAAACTAAAGCATGCAAAGTGTTAAGGAGCAAATGCAATAGTTTCATTTTTTTTGTTTTTAACTGGATATCTTTGGTCTCTTTTTATGAGGACATGCGTAAGAAAAATTAGTCCTGTTTGTAAATCTAGTGTCCTTGACTTTCCATGCTCAATTTATGGTTTAGGTTAAAACAGTAAATCACAGAATCAAGAAACAAACCAAAACAAAATACAAACGGGACATTAAGGAACAATAAACTGTATTTTTAATAGGAACTATATTATTGGACAACGAAAAACAAAGGGGCGATAATTCAATCTGGTAAGCAGATACTATGCCAAAAACTATCCGAAAAATATCGAATTTTTGTTTAAGTGGTTATGTCAAACCATAATAGTTTTTTGTTTGTTTTCTGCCTGTTGTCTGGTTAGTAATATTGAGTTATTGCATCAAATGTGTAATTTTTTAAAAACAATATTGAAATAGAATTCATCTGAATCTTGTGATAACAAGTAGCTATGGGTAAAGATAAACGACCCCATTAGTACACCTAAACAACTGCTTGTTATGTATCTAATTACTCTGTTATCAATTTAGTAATGCTTTCATTTCGTGCGAATATTCTGTTTGCAAAAAGTTGATTTAAACACGTGATTAGAAATTGTTTCCCTTTATTATACTTTTTTAAATTTGAAAATCTGTACTGTTTAAATTTTAAATGTATTTTTATACATACTACAAGGGAAAATGATGCTGATTAATGTTACAATATTCCATGTCAAAGCAATCTGATTTTGTTAGTAGGTTTGCAGAATTTGTAGTATAATAATACCACTAATATTCTCACGCGTTTTTTTAAGTATTGAACTAGACTAATTTCACCCTTGTTGCCGATCTTCTATGCTTAGAATCGTTTCAAATCCCGATTTTAAGAGTAGGTTCCTAAGGGATTGAAGAGAACGGATATGTTCTTAGAAAAAATGATTAACTCTGAACATGAAAGGAAAATTAATCCATCTTAATAGTGTCATTTCGCCGTTTCAAGTAACTGCAATAAAGCTTTATCAAAATTTTATCGCCTAGCAATGAAGTACAAATCAGGAATCAAATGACGTATAACTGCAGAAAACGAAAAAGAACATCATAACGAAAGAAATTAACAAAAATGATTGAGATGGTGTTTTACTCCCTTGCAACGCTATATAGTTAATCTAAAGGTCATGAACATGAAAAGGATGATAAAATGAATATGAAATGATGATGATTTATAAAAGATGGGGATGGGGTGGGAAACAAAGAAACAGTAAATTTCAAAGAACCACAGGAAAAAGGGAGAGGTGGGTAGGGGCGGAAATTTAGCCTAAATGATGCGCTTCTTGGCGTGAAAAGGAGCCCTTTTACGTATATGAGGCGTGGCACTCCAAACACGTTGGCGCACTATGGTTAGAGGTCATGTTTTGCGTACTAACCAGAAACGCCAAATATGAATTTTCTGTTTTAGTGGTAATGCCAAGGCAAATGATTGTTTCTGTTTGTTGTCTGACTAAAAGTAATATCAATTAAGTTATGACATTGAATATATGATTTTTAAAAATAATACTGAAATTAGATAGAATACATCTGAATCTTGCAATAGCCAATAGCTAAGGGTAAAAATAAATGACCCATTTGTATATATATACAACTTCTTGGTATTTTATCACTCTTTTATCATTATATGTGTAGTGTCATTTCGTACGACAATTCTGTTTGCAACTAGTTGATTTTAACACATGGTAACAATTATCTCCCTTTATTATCATTTATACAATTAAAAATAATCTGAACGTTTGATTTTTTAATTGTAAATAAATAAAGACGTCATGGACAAATGATTCAAAATAATGTAAGAATTTTTTTATTCGAAGCAACCTGATCTTGTTAGAATGTTTGCATAATTTGTAGTAGCCTTATACCATTTATATTCTAATGACATTTTTTTTCTAATATTGAAATAAACTAATTAGATTCATTCCTGTACAATTATGTAGCTCCATTGACATATTTGAAACGGCGGAGCTACAATGCGGTCCCATTGCTCGTAACGAAGCTAAAATATTGCTTATAGTATTTTTATGACGAAAGAAGTTCAAATTTAACGACATTAAATGGAACTTAAAAGATGTTCGTGAAAGTATCAACTTTTGAAGTATCTTGATCCTGAACTTTATAATAAAGTTCAGGATCAGAATATTGAAAATATGGGGTTTCTTACAATACTAAAGTCACCTTTGGCTTTAACCAAATTTATTATTGAAGACATATTATTTAGAGATACATTTGTAATTTCGAACAATCTTCAAGCTTTATTAGAGTTTGAGAAAGAAATTGTATTTGCTCAATTACGAGTAATGGGACTGCATTGTAGCTCCGCAAAATCAAATATGTCAAAGGAGCTTCATTATTGTAGCTATTGTCTTCTATGCTCAGCAGGATTTTTAGTCCGAAGTTTTGTTACAAAAACGATAACAGAGTGTATCCAAAATGGAACTGCAGAGAAGAAATATGTTCTTCCAACAATAATTAAAAAAAAACCATTTACTCTTGGCTTGAGTTTTTCTTATCAAATGTTTTGAAATAATAACCGCACAATTCACGTTCGGGACCCGGGTGGCGAATACCCCCCCCCCCCAACCAGCAGAGCCTAGCTTGTCATAAGAGGATACTAAGGGTCTTGGGAACCCTAGGAGGCTGCTTAGATTAGCCCTCGTCAGCGGGTGTTGTCAGGTACATAATATGGAAACCCTGACCGTTGACCATAGTGGGCCCTCATGTGTGGAGAGTGGCACGCTTCATACATGTATAAGACCCCTTAGTGGACTGCCAAGTTGTGCACTGCATAGATTAAATTTTCTGCCCCTACCCATCTCTCCCTTTTTCCTGAGGTTCTTTAAAATTTACTATCCTTTGTGTCCAACCCTATCCCCATATTTCATTTATCACCATCATTTCATGTTCATTTTATCCTTTTCATGTTCATCGCGTTTAAATAACCTATAAAGCGTTGGAAGGGCGTAAAACACCAACTCGTTCAGTCATATATACCCACTAAAAATGTTACGTAACCTTTTTGTTTTATAGCAATTTAGCTTAAATAAACAAGTAAATGTAAATCACGAATCAAACATGAAATGGCGTAAATCTAAAAAAAAACATAATGAAAAACATTAACAAATAAAATTTCAAGTATAAAAGCGAACTCACAATGAGAAATAGAACCTAAATATCCTATAAAGATGTTTATCAGTTTTCCATGTGATGTGAGCAATGATGGCATTAAACACCTACCTTGACTGATTTAGTTTTACATAATTCTACAAAGTTCCTGCATTTATCAAGTAAGTTGTTTAGTTTTGTTAGCCATTTCTTTCTAGAGGTATAGTAGTATTTGAAAATCCCCATGTGAACTTAAAAATGGGATTCATATCTTGTAGAGTTCAGAAATCTCTTCAAACTGTTTGAAACTGTACTAATGTTGCTCTTATAAAATTGAACATAATTATAATATCAACAGAATGTCTCTAAAACAATAAAAAAGTACGAAAATTGCATAATTACGCTCAACATACACAAATTACTGAGCATTGTAAAACCATTTAAATATAACAGATGAATAAAAAAATTGTAAACGTGTCTCCGTGAAAGACCTTAGCAATTGTTTACGAAACAATTGTCCTCCTAGTTGTCTTTATTTTTTTTATTCTTTATTTTTGACCATTTTTCCTTATCTGCTAACAATTTAAGCCATTATTGAATTTCTTTAACACCTGAATCCACTCTTGTTACGACGTGAATCCCGTTGTTGATTTCCATTCGTTTGAATTTGTGTTTCTTCGTGCTGTTTTTGTTCGTGTTTACCGGTTTCGTCGTTGCCCTTTCGGATTTTTCAGACTCGTATGCCCCAGTGGTGCCGCTTTGCTTCTTCAAACCACATTGTTTTATAAATGTCTAGTATTATTCTTTTTATGCTTTTGTGTCTTATATTTTACCTTAAATTTTTTTGTTTTCAAAGTTCATAAGCAACACGGATGAGCTATAGCATGCAGGAACTGCTCACTCTTCCGTTCACATGAATTCACTTGTTACGACTTAAGTTCGCCTTGTTTGATCGGTGTTTGTTGTTTTTGTGCTTTTATGTTGTCTGTTTATTTGTGTTGTTCTCGTTTGTGTTCAATGGATTTATCCTGGCCCTTTTGGACTTTTGACATTTGGTTGCACATTTGGTATCTCCTTGCTTCTTTCATACTCATTTATGACACTTATTATAAGTTGATTTGAGAGTGTAATGTATTGGTTTTTATTACGTCAAGTATACTTTTGACTGTGACAAGTCAAGTGATTTTAACATCGGGTAATCAAAGAGTTTACATAAAATACTGTACATTCACTGGGAACCAATAGCGAATCGACAAAAAAGTTTTGCTATCAACAGCATTTAGTTAATAGAGATTTATAAATGCCTGATTGCTTTAGGTCTGATGCCAAACTATTCACCGTTCATCCCTATTGTGTCTCACAACTATGTTGTGTTCTATGGTCATTACGGGATCCTAAGATCGCAATGGAAGAGGGAGGTTTGGCGCCATAAAACTTGGTTTAACCCACCATTTCGTTTGAAATGCCTGTACCAAGTCAGGACCATTGCGATCCACCAATTCTCCGGTATGACTGTTTCGTTTTTGTCGTTTTCTCTGGACTGTGAGATTGATCATTCAAGTTCGGTAGTTTTGTTATTACCTTTATTTCCAGTTCCCGTCCACTCGATCCGTACACTAATAACTGCACCAGGCTTTTCGATCTTCTTTTTCCTGACCTTTTTTTACCCTTGCTCTCTTAATTACAAAATATGAAAATAATTCACTTTTACCACAATGCAAGGCGCAACCACTGTCGTATTGTAAAGGCTAAATGTATCTAGTATCATTCACTATAGGATAACGTGTATTCGCTTGAGCCGGTTTATAACAAATCTTATCAATTTTGCTGAGAAAAAAATGTGTGGGCCATAAAATTGTAATTTTTATAAACAATGGTAACAATATTTAGCAACGGAATAATCTGGTACTACTTTCATTTGGAAAGGATAAGACTACTATGAAAGAGTTTGGTCTGATGTACTCGATAGCCATCAGGCCTAGAGTTCTAGAGTTATAGATCAACATCTATACCATGAAATGACGTTGGTAGCACAAATGGTTTCCTCGGTTTGCAGCTGTTACCCGGTGGTATTGCTTCTATTTCAGGTTTTGCTGACAGTCGCATTGGTTTTGCTTGGAACTGTCACAGGTTAGTTTGAAAAAGTTAAAATTAAGATTTTGAAACTGGTTGACAATGTTAAGTTCAAAGGTAAAAAAAAAAAATTAGCACAATTTTCGCCAAACGAATGGCAAATGTACAGTATAACATGAAAGCAAGTTTTTTAACCTGTGACACTTAAGCGTCATCTGTCCTCACTGCCATTGACTGTAAAGGATCCAAGTAATTTCGCCTGTTTACCATTTTAGGGGTTTATATTATTAAGCAGAATTTTATTTTCAGTTGTTGCTAAGGACAATAAGTCAATTTGATTAGAATTTATTGATGTATATTGTTTTACAATTTTTGTTTATTTTTCTATTTAAAGTAATCATAATCTTCAATTATTTTAGGTGCATGTTTTTCAAATTTCATATCTGCTCCATTAACTGTCTTCTCTACTCCATCAACTGTCTTCTCTGCTCCATTAACAGCTTTTTTTCTTTCGACAAAATGGATTTGTAAGAGCAAGTTTACGAAAGAATCTGTTTTTGTCTGGTTGGGACGTCACGGTTAAAATGTTCAGCGACCCAACCAAGCAATCTCCATTTATTAAAAAAAAATCAACTTTATTACTGAAGCACAATTTTTGCCCAATGAAGGGCAAATGAACAGTACAACATAAAAGCAATTATTTGTACAAGTGACACTTAATTGTCTCCTGTCCTCAGTACCATTGACTGTAAAGGATCCAAGTAATTTCACATGTTGACCATTTTGGGGGTTTATTAAATTTAGCTTAGCTTAATTTTATTAAAATGTATATTGTTCTACAAGTTTTGTTTATTCTGTAGGTAAAAAAGAAAGTTAACGTTATTTATTATGCTGCATGTTTTGCAAATTCTATTTTATCTTAGTATTATCCATTATCTCCAAGTTACTATGAAACAGCGAATCAATGGTCCCATCGACGGGATTCGAAGTTTTTTTTTCTTTTAAAACTGTAAAATTTATAAATTTTGCCTCATACACTTAATTCACGTCTTATTACTATTTTTCATATATATTAAAGGCAATACCCCATGTATTCAGTGTCCCACAGGGGAATTATGGGGCAATGTGAAATGCCTATTTGAAGTGTTTTTATGTAATGGAGACAACGATTGTTCTAATGGAGCAGATGAAGATGAGGCGATGTGCTGAGGTGTGTACATAAGTTCGTTCATATTAAAATCAAATGGTAATGGTAATAGTAAAACTGTTGTCGTTCGTCTGACTTAAATGCATGGATTTTTAGGAGATATGCCAAAACAACCTTATTGACCTTTACATGACCATAAGTTAAATAAGAGGTCATCTGACAACATCGATTTACCTAATGCAGTAAAGGGTAGAACTAAATTAGCCTAACAATCTAGCAAACAAAAGCTTTTTATTGTTTTCTTTAGTAAGTCAGCAACATGTATAAGGCATTAACAAATATTTTTACAGTTAAGGGACCAAAACTTCTGTAAGTTTTCATTAAAAAACTTCGATCATATTAAGGTTCTTTTTGTAGAGCTGAACAAACTTCACAATATTGTCATTAAAAACGGGAATTATTCCTAAAAGTAGAAGATAATCAGACGTGGAATAAGTGTACGCGACTTAAACTACAATCTAAACAATATTTTTTTTTTTATTTTATGTCTACCAATATCGATATTTGTCACGACATTTTGATTGCCCCATTGTTACATCTTTGTTTTTTTCTTTATCTTAAGATTATACCTGCATGGATTGGGCGAGAAAATGTGCCGATGGAAAGCAATGCATCTCAAAAAATGATTTCTGTGACCGCAGAATTGACTGTTGTGTCGGATTCAAAATCGATATGTTTGATTTTTTTACATCAGTTTCAGCTAGCTGTCAGGAATACAAATGACAACAGAGTTTCAGACAAAAACATTTTACTACGCCTTTCGCGCGTTTCGTCTATTCAAGACTCATCAGAGGTGCTATACCAAAAATATTGAAAATGCCAAACACTATATGATTATGATGAGCATAGAACAGTAAAACCAAAAATACCAAACCGGGGAACCAAATTATTGCTAATCTAGTGTAATCTAATCAACCTATGTCTAGGGTAGGAAGAACCTTAGGGTTGAGACAATTTTGAACAGCGAGTGTTCTATAGAGACTTCCTTTACCTTCCCTTCGTTTGTTCTTGTTGTCTTTTGTCAAAGGTTCTCTCTAGCGGAATTGAATTTGATCGATTTGATTTAAATGTGTGCTTAGTTTTTATGCTTTATCTAGGAATATCTATAAAGGGAAGGTTGGGCTTAAGAAACTAGTTTTACCTCGGCACATTTTATATGTACCTGTCCTAAGCCAGGAATCTTTGACAAAAGTTTGTACTTGTCTTATTGATGTTGTTTGTTCCTTGTTTAAGAGGGGTTCTATCTGTCACAATTCCAGGACTGTATTTGAATTATACGCATTTCATTTAGACCATGGGCCAATTGCAGAACCGTGAGCAGCGCCTACTAGCCTCTTTAAAGGCTACTGGTGGTTGTTTATTGTGGTTTTTTTCTAAATTGCCGCTTGTTATTCCTCATCTCATTATTTTCTATTCAAGAAAAGTATACAATTATTCGGATTCCAGTAGAGCTTTAAAATATGGTGTTATAATCATGTGTTCAATGATCTGGTACAATACAAAGTCCACAGATTGAAATTTAGATAATGAAACCATTAAAACTATGTCCTTTGAATTTTAACAATCGTTTAGCTTATCAGATGCTAGTTTTTCAGACAATTATTCTAAATTTGACCTGATTTTTTATATAAACGGCTAACTGTTGGTTGGACTACAAACCCCTAAAATTATATTCCTGACCTGCAGTATATTAATTAGTTTTTACCTAGAAGGTTTCAGGATGCTGAATTTTGCATTTAATGTAAGTATTGATTGTTTTATTACAATTTTTTAATACTTCTCTTTTATTTATTTCATAAGTTTCAGGAAATTTGTTGTAAAATTGAATTATTTCACATGATTCAGGTTTTCGTTTATCATGCTGCACATGGTCAATATTCTTTAAGTATACATTTTAACTGTTTAAGCCCGGTTAACATGATCAAAGTTTTCCATCAAAAACTTTGTCCAAGTTTTCTTTGTCAAAGTTTATAATAAAATTATTAAATACATCAGAGAAGCGTAGTCCGACTATAACATTTTTTTTCAAAAATTAAGCGCCTTAGATCACACAAGGTTGGAGCAGTCCGTATATCATAATTTAAAATTTTATAGCGACTTTGAGCACAATAAATTAGCGCAGTCCGTAGGTCACATTTTATAAATGTCTTAGTCGCTTGTCAATTTCGTAAATACTTAACGATTATGAAATGTGGAATAATATGACTTGGGTTCGCATGTATTAGTATATTTATCTTATAACCTTTAAAAAAGTTCTCGGAATTCCGATTTTAATTCTTTTTTTTTTTTCATTTTTGAAACAGAAGGTGACGTAAACAACGTTGAGCTAAGGAAACCATCAATGGATCCTTATCCGTTTTTTTACGTTATTTACCCCCCCCCCCTCCCCTTCCCTAGGCGAAAATTAACTGGTTTGGAGCAACAGCCTAGATTTTAACGTGTGTTTTAGTAATCTAATACTTTGACACACAGATTTTAAATGTTTTAACCATTTGACGATTTTTGGTTAGTTTTCAAAGTTCCCGACCCTGAAGTCGTTAACATGTAGTGCGTAATTAAAATATGTGTCAGGTGTGCACGTCCGGAAAATAGTTTTTATGGGGTCTATTGAATGCTTGTTGCGACCAGTAAAACAATTTAGAAATTAAGTGCTACATAAACGTTAGAAATTATTTGACTGTCCCATGCATGATCCGGGTTGCAAATAGGCCCACAGCAGAGCCCAGCTTGTCGTAAGAGGCCATAGGAACTGACATCGGGTTGGTGTTCAGCCTACAGAGCGACCGACTGTGTACCCTAGGTTACTAAATAGTATGGTCTTCATCCACGGGTATTGTCAGGTCTATAAAACAAAAAGCCTGAACACAAACCATAATGGGCCAACGTGTGTTGAGAGTGTCACGCTTAATGCACATAAAAAGATCGAATTTTCAACCGCAATCTCCTTCCTTGGTAGAGGGAATTCAAGCTGTGTGTTGGATTAGCACTTGTCGCTGCATAAAGGGATTAATTTTCATAATTAGGACTAACACAGAAATACAGAAACACTGGACTGTGGCAATGGCCTCTGATCTTCCAGGGTCATCTGCTTCCGAAAAGTCCCAATTGCTCATTTCTCATTTGTGATCTGCCATTTATTTGTCGGCGATCAACCATTTATCATTTTCAATTGCATTTTACATTTACATACATGTATATTTATACATGTACATTTGATTTGCATTTGACATTTAAACACTTATACATTTATTTACCAAAAATTTATATTGGACATTTTAATTTATTTAACTAAACATTTATATTATTTACCGTGGTCAATGTTTGCCAAACCTGTAAAAATTCTCTAATTATATTATCAAACTTTATACTGTTTGTTTTAATTGATGATAAACAAGGTTTCGCTGTCATCTGTCGTCTTTAGTTTTCACAATGTCTGTCAAATTTGAGATGTGATGAATGTACCTGATACATTAGAAATACTTATGGAGGCTGATACTATATAGATTTTATGGATGTTATGAATGTACATGACACAATATTCTAGACACAACTAGAAAAACTGTGAGCCGCAGCTCACAAATAAATACCCCCCACCCCCCAAAAAAATTAATCAGATAAAATTTTAAAATAGTAGATGCACATCTACATTTGTCACAAAGATTGCGTGTAAGTTTCATGAAAATCCATCAAGGGGTTTAGGAGGAGTTGCGGATAAGAGATGGGCACCCCCATGTAGTCGAATGGCTGAGTCCATGTATTGCTATGGGAACCCCAAAAATCATTCTGATCAAACTTTCAAATAGTAAGTGCACATCTATATTATGTTACAAAGATTGTGTAAAAGTTTCATGACAATCCATCAAGGGGTTTAGGACAAGTTGTGGATAAGAGAAGGGTACCCCATGTAGTCGAATGGCTAAGTACATGTTTTGCTATGGGAAACCCATAAAATCTTTCTATTCAAATCTTAAAATAGTAGATGCACATCTACATTATGTCACAAAGATTGTGTGTAAGTTTCATGAAAATCCATCGAGGGGTTAAGGAGGAGTTGCGGATAAGAGATGGGTACCCCCATGTAGCCGAAAGGCTAAGTCCATGTTTTGCTATGGGAAACCCGAAAAATCGTTCTGATCAAATTTTAAAATAGTAGGTGCGCATCTACATTATGTCACAAAGATTGTGTGTAAGTTTCATGAAAATCCATCAAGGGGTTTAGGAGGAGTTGCAGATAAAAGATGGGTACCCCCATGTAGCCGAATGGCTAAGTCCATGTTTTGCTATGGGAAACCCCAAAAATCGTTCTGATCAAATTTTAAAATAGTAGGTGCACATCTACATTATGTCACAAAGATTGTGTGTAAGTTTCATGAAAATCCATTAAGGGGTTTAGGAGGAGTTGTGGATAAGAGATGGGTACCCCCATGTAGCCGAATGGCTAAGTCCATGTTTTGCTATGGGAAACCCCAAAAATCGTTCTGATCAAATTTTAAAATAGTAGGTGCACATCTACATTATGTCACAAAGATTGTGTGTAAGTTTCATGAAAATCCATTAAGGGGTTTAGGAGGAGTTGTGGATAAGAGATGGGTACCCCCATGTAGCCAAATGGCTAAGTCCATGTTTTGCTATGGGAAACCCCAAAAATCATTCTGATCAAATTTTAAAATAGTAGGTGCACATCTACATTATGTCACAAAGATTGTGTGTAAGTTTCATGAAAATCCACCAAGGGGTTTAGGAGGAGTTGCGGATAAGAGATGGGTACCCCCATGTAGCCGAATGGCTAAGTCCATGTTTTGCTATGGGAAACCCCAAAAATTATTCTGATCAAATTTTAAAATAGTAGGTGCACATCTACATTATGTCACAAAGATTGTGTGTAAGTTTCCTGAAAATCCATTAAGGGGTTTAGGAGGAGTTGTGGATAAGAGATGGGTACCCCCATGAAGTCGAATGGCTAAGTCCATGTTTTGCTATGGGAAACCCCAAAAATCATTCTGATCAAATTCTAAAATAGTAGGTGCACATCTACATTATGTCACAAAGATTGTGTGTAAGTTTCATGAAAATCCACCAAGGGATTTAGGAGGATTTGCGGATAAGAGATGGGTACCCTGAAGTGTAACGGAAGGACGGACGGAAGGACGGACGGAAGGACGGACGGACACCCCTATCACTATATACCCCCCACTTTTGAAGTGGGGGGTATAAAAATATGGATAATGTAACAATGGGCATTGTTTCAATTGTTCCTTTTGTTATTTTTCGTGAGGGCAATCTTGGATAAAACAAAAAGCCTGAACACAAACCATAATGGGCCAACGTGTGTTGAGAGTGTCACGCTTAATGCACATAAAAAGATCGAATTTTCAACCGCAATCTCCTTCCTTTTTCCTGTGGTCTTACCAAAAATAAATTACAGTTCTTTTGTTTCCATCTCATCTCCATATTTTCCATCCATCATTCTATGTTCATTTTATCATACTATTTATGTTTATTGCTTTTAAATAACATGTTTCTTTTTCACTCTTTGTTAGAAGAACAAATGGGGCATTCAAATTGTCTTTACGGTTTTATGATACTGATTACCCCTTTGGTACACCTTTGCTTCTTACACACTGTAAATGTCTAAAAGGGCATCAACACCAACAAACGGACACATAAAAGCTCACAAACAAAAAACAACTGAATACATGTACCTATCACAAAGTCGTAACGAGAGTGAACGCAGGTGCTCGGGATGGATTGGCAGTTTCTGCTTGCTATAGCAGATCCGTCGTGTTCCTAATTGCCATTTCAACGTTCGACCACTTTATCACCCAGAAGTGGTTACGTGTATGTCTTGGAATTTTTTATGTAAGGGGGTTTATATACTCTAATTTTAGGCAAATCACCAACTGGCGAGAAGCGACCACTGATCACCTAGTATTCTTTTGGAATCGTAAAATTTAGTGACCGACCATCTAACTTTAAGGGGGGCTTAATTGTTTGTTCATGTCATTTTTTCCTCACACAGAACGTGAAAAAAAATATTTATTAGATTATTTTATTAACCATCAATGTTGTTTTTTGATCGGTCTCCTTTTCCTATTTTCTCATTAAAACTTATATTCAAAATATTTCTTAAGGAAAGAACCACAGCCTTTCAAGCTAAATATATTTGTTCTCCGTACACTTTTTCCACGGTAAATCATGATCTATCATATTTATTGAAGGCAATATACCATGTGTACGATGTCCTGCAGGGGACCTACTTGGTGACGAGCAATGTATAGGTGTCGAGTTTTTATGTGACGGGAACAACGACTGTTCCGATGGAGCAGATGAGAATGAGGCGATGTGCCGAGGTGTGTTATGCAATATTCAAATAAAAGAATATAATAGTGTATTTGTATTAAATAAAAGTATTAACAAAACTATCGATAATCTATAATGTCCCAGATGTAAAAATAAAACAAGGCGAAGACACATTGGAGAAATTGATGATCGCAATGGTTCTGACTTAAAGACAAAATCAGGATCAGTTGCGAGCTCATATGATGTAGTGTCTTGTCTTTATCATCAAAAATAAAAATTTGAGAACTAAATGTAAAATCATATTTCGTTGTTATAGTGCTTTGCAAAATATACATTTTTAGAATTTAGACACTTATAAAATAAATATATTATGAACGATGTATATAGAAATGAGACCGAACAGACAAGACCGATAACATTTCTAACCCCCCCCCCCCCCAAACTGACTGGCCGTACTCACGGTCACACAGGAATGGAACCAGGTGATCCGACCGGGCTGAAGAGCAGGCAGAAACTGCTTTATGTATCATTCCAAATGTTTTAGTACTTTACATTAGACCCATAGCTGAGGGCGTGGATAGGGTGTACAGAATCGAGAATAATGGTCTAAAAAATAACAGATAAAGTATGATGGCCACAAGAAATGAAAATTTGGAAATTGACCCTTAAATTATGAAGATCTTTGAAAAAAGTGACCAAAACACTAAAAACATAAAGAATAAAAGAAAAAAAAAGAAAATGCAGACTTTAGGACACCCCCATCCACACCCCATAGCTTGTCAAACGAACCTAACAATACAATAATAACTTTACATTTCAGAGTTTGAGTGTCGTGGCATACTTCAGACAAAATGTGCGGGTGGACTTCAGTGTATCTTCGATTATAAACTGTGTGACTTGAATGTTGACTGTCGCGACGGATCCGATGAAAATAGGGAGATGTGTGAAGGTTAGTATAAAACAGGGTGTGGAAGGGAGTGTTTTCAATTTTATTTTTTTATTTTTAGAGGTTTCATATTTTTTCTTTTCTTTAAGCTTATTTCCTACTTTTCTCACAATTGTTCATAACTTAAGGGTCATAGCTCTCTATTCTGCATTTTTAGTGGATATGTTTCTCAATCTGTTAAGTTTTAGACCATTATTCTCTATCCTTACTCATCAAAAATAGTGGCACAGATGTATTTGTAAAGTTTGATTACGAAGGAAATATTCAAAGGCAAATTACGAAAACATGATAAAACGTTGAAAACATATTACACTAATGTTTAAAAGTGAGTGATAAAAACACGGTGATATTAGTACATGTGGTACGACAACAAAGAGTTTCATTTCGGCAAGGAATTACCATGGTGCTTAAAGAGAATCACAAAGATCTTGAAGGTAAGTGACGAACATACTAAGGTAAGTGACAACATACTTAGGTTAGTGACGAACATACGAAGGTTAGTGACGAACAAACTAAGGTTAGTGACGAACATTCTTTGGTTAGTGACGGACATACTAAGGTTAGTGACGGACATACTAAGGTAAGTGACGAACAAACTAAGGTTATTGAATAACATACTAAGGTTAGTGACGAACATACTTAGGTTTTTGACGAACATATTATGGTTAGTGACGAACATACTAAGATAAGTGACGAACATACTTAGGTTAGTGACGAACATACTAAGGTAAGTGACAAACATACTTAGGTTAGTGACGAACATACTAAGGTTAGTGACGAACAAACTAAGGTTAGTGACGAACAAACTAAGGTTAGTGACGAACATTCTTTGGTTAGTGACGAACATACGAAGGTTAGTGACGAACAAACTAAGGTTAGTGACGAACATTCTTTGGTTAGTGACGGACATACTAAGGTAAGTGACGAACAAACTAAGGTTATTGAATAACATACTAAGGTTAGTGACGAACATACTTAGGTTTTTGACGAACATATTATGGTTAGTGACGAACATACTAAGATAAGTGACGAACATACTTAGGTTAGTGACGAACATACTAAGGTAAGTGACAAACATACTTAGGTTAGTGACGAACATACTAAGGTTAGTGACGAACAAACTAAGGTTAGTGACGAACAAACTAAGGTTAGTGACGAACATTCTTTGGTTAGTGACGGACATACTAAGGTTAGTGACGAACAAACTAAGGTTATTGAATAACATACTAAGGTTAGTGACGAACATACTTAGGTTTTTGACGAACATATTATGGTTAGTGACGAACATACTAAGATAAGTGACGAACATACTTAGGTTAGTGACGAACTTACTAAGGTTAGTAACGAACATACTGAGGTTAGTGACGAACATACCTATGTTAGTGGCGAACATACTTAGGTTAGTGACGAACATATAAAGTTTTTTAAGGCATTAGATGAAAATGGAGATACGTTAAGGTGTATGAGAAAATAGATATGTGTTAAACGACAAAAGCAAAGAATGATGTACTAAGGGGAGTGACAAAAAACAAAGATAAAAGAAGATAATTGACAGAAACGAAGATATTTGAAGGTAAGTTACGAAATTAAAAGGTGTGTGGAGATAAGTTACGAAAACGCTTTCAAAGAAAAAGGGAGGTAGCAAAAACTGAGATTTGTTTAGGTGGATATAGAAATATCACGTTCCGTTATAATGACGAAGTCCTTTCTCTGAACATTTATTGATTTGGTTATTGTTTCCATCTCTCATATCCTCAGGAACTTGAGATAAAGGACACAATGAATTTTAATGAATTCTGAGGGAGCTTCTTTATATTTGGATTTACAACATAAAATAGACTCTAAAGGAAGACTTACAACAAAGCCGATGACTGCAACTTTCAAATTGTTTACTTTTCCTTCCTGTATAGCATCCCATCCGTTCTAGCTATCCCGTTTACATGTAACATTTGATTCGCTATTTCAGAGATTGCTGGACTTATATCGATTTCCTCTTCAGAGCGTCACATCTGACACTAATTTGACAAAACACATTTTGTGCTCATAGACAAATTGGAATTTCTATCTCCCAGATGAATGTAGATGTTGGTTTATCATAGGGTTTTTTCCGTCTCCTTTTTTTCCGGATTTGACACACTAAATTGACAAATGGCAACGTAACTTACTATTCCTGAGCCCCTGAGCTACGACTTAAGTTTGCGTAGTTCATTTCTGTTCAGTTTCGTGCAGTTCTCCTTTGTGCTTATTGGTTTGTCTTTGACACTAGCATGTTCTATTTGTTCCAATTGGCTTTTGATATAATTTAAGTTAAGAGACGAGAACATTAAGAATAGGGACGACTAATAATGACAAAAATACTGAGGTTTATGAAGCCACTTAAGTGACGAAAATACAGGAAGTATTAGATAAAGGTAAGAACAAAACTTAATTTAAGATTACAAGAAAAAAAACAAGGCAAAGATACACAGGATAAATTCAAAATCGCAATGGTCCTGACTTGATACCAACCATTCTAAAACCTTATCCGCTGATGTTTTTTTCCACAGCTCGTCCATGTTTTATTGGGTCCAAATGTAGCGATAATTACCAATGCATTGAGGATTATAAGTTTTGTGACGGCAAAACAGACTGTAGAGATGGGTCAGACGAGAATCCGGAGTTCTGTAAAGGTAAGTTTAAGAGTTTCGTTATGGTATGATAAATCAAACTAGAGTTCTGCAAATGTAGTTCCGTTAAGAAAAAAATGTTATGACCTTACTGTACAAACTCACAAGATTTTACATTACCTATATAAATAAAGATAAAGGCCGAGGCTACGACTATTCGCTACGGGTAACAATAAGATTTTTTTTTTATTGTTACTCGCGTGACTAAAACGGGAACGGTTTCCGGATACGGCACCTTTTCAGGCCGGAATCTCACGAGTAACAATAAATAATAAAATTGAGCTACTCGCCTTTTTGTTACTCGCAAAAGGAATAATAGACTGACATTATTGTACATTATTAATAATTTCATTTTTATATTTTTATGTTGTTTTGTGATATTTTCGGCACAGCCAATAGGTTGTTTTTGGTGGTGCCAAAAAATCAACAAAGAAAGCAGCAATTTATACGAGCTATTATTCCGTTGGATTTTTTAATTCGTGGATCAACTTACCCACATAAGCCCAGAAAAATGTCATCCGCGAATAAAAAGAATTCAAATATATTGATAATTTTGTTTTTCAAAGGTTTCCTAATCTTAATTGTTTTGTCTAAAAACAAGATAATGAATTAGGTTGAATTTTCTCATTCAATAGGGTACAAGTAATTCAAATTCATTTACTCCCATGCGTTAAACTCTATGCTATCTTTATTGTTCGTTTACTTTGTTTTATTTGATATAGACTTTGAATGTCTGAGTAGCCGAGTGTTTACAAAATGTGCAGATGGTCTTCAATGTTTGTATAAAATACAAAGATGCGATGGTGTTGTTCAGTGTAAGGACGAATCTGATGAAACGGACTGTGCAGGTAAAATATTTTTTAAGGAAGATGAGGACATCTGACCCCAAAAATATTGATGAATTAAAAGTGGCCATTTTTAATTATATATATGGTGAGTATATTATTTTGTTTCCATATGAATATTAGAATTTCTTTCCAGACTTCTTTTCGCAATATTTAGGTCCAAAATTGTCCAAAAATATAATAAGATTATTAAGGAGAGGCTGATTATTGATTGAAATAAAACAATAAAGTAAGTGGGTCACATGCATAAATTAAACTCGCATTTTTGCTACTTCTAATGACTCTTTATTTCTTTTGTGCTAGGAAATTAAAGCATTTAAAAGAATAGAAAAACTTTTTTGTTAGGCGCCTCTGATGAGTCTTGAATAGACGAAACGCACGTCTGGCGTAGCAAAATTTATTTTCTGGAACTTTGTTCTCATTTTTTTTTCTATCCATTCTGTTTGATAGCTCTTCTGAAAATAATTTAAGAGACTGTAATTATTAAGTGGAAGATGAGCAATTTAAGTTTCGGGTGAGAGATTCACTTTCCTGTGAAACTTTTAATGTCACATAAGAGAATCATAAGAAGTTAACTTTGGTTTGAGGCTTTTTTGTGTCCGTGAGAGATTTACTTTCCTGTGAGACTTTTAAGTGTCGAGTGAGAGGTTCACATATCAATTATCCATCAGTGTCAGATCATAGACTATGAGACTTTTCAGCGTCAGTTGAGCGATTCAGTTTTCTTTGAGCTTCATTCAGTGTCAGAAATCAAAATTGTAGCAATTTTCCAAACAATAAATTGTGCAACCCTGACCCGCGTTCCGTTCAACGTCCGGAGACATATTCACTTTCCTGTAAGCTACTACCTGGGTGGCCATGTGGTCTAAGGCGCTGATTTAAAAACAACACTATTGATCACTAGCCGATCACCTCTCAGCTGGTGTTCGAGTCCGTTTGTAATTACTAAAAAGAGACTTTCCCGACTGTATGCGATTAGATTTGTCAGTAACGTGTCCAAGGTCGGTGATTTCCTCCGAATACTCCATTTTCCTCTTAAAACTGAACGACTTACATGGCCCATGTGCGTCGATAAGGGCATTAAACACCAAAACACGACACACACCCTTTCAGTGTCTGGTGAGAAATTCACCTTTCTATGAGCTTCATTCAGTGTCAGTGTCAGGTAAGCGATTCACTTTCCTGTGAGCTTCATTCAGTGTTATAGTGAGCTATTCACACTCCTATGGCCGTTTATCAGTGTTTTTTTGAGCGATTTACTTTCCTATGGATGTCTTTTAGTATCAGGTGGGTATTCAATTTCCTATGTGCTTTTAAGTGTCAGGTTAGAGATTCCCTAAGATATCTACTTTCCTGTCGGCTTTTTTGTGGGAGATTTTTTTCCTGTTAGCTTATTTCAGTCTGAGACGAAATATTTACTTTCCTGTTAACTTCTTTCAGTGTCAGGTGAGAGATTCACCCTCGTGTAAGCTTCTTTCTGTTACAGATTATGACTGTGCTGGATTCAGTCTATATTCAGATGCAATGAAATGTGATAATGGAATACAGTGCGTTGGCTTATCTAGCTGGTGTAACGGAAGACTTGATTGTTTAGATGGATCGGATGAAAAACCAAGTTTTTGTCAAAGTAAGTTATCAAACCTGTTAAGGTGAATTAAACTAGATCTTTTAACCCTCCACAGAACCAGATGTCCATGACTCGGTTTTTTTCTGCAATTTAAGTTGCTGATTGAAGTTCAGTTGTTGGTTAATAGAATTGTCATAGTCCTCAACATCTTTTAAATTTGTTAATTCTTTTGTTCAGTTATCTTATATCTAATTGGTTTCCGCACGATAAATTAAACTGTAGCTGACTGATTGGCTTGAATTATTCACACAATGTGTCTTGATATTCAAGATATTCTTTAATTTTATCGGAGGTTTGTGGTACCCATAATATTATATAAAAAAGATCAAATGGACAAAATAGACGAATTTACAATGTTTTAAATTTCCATTTGATTTCGATAATTTTATTTAATTCATGTTTTCCTGTCTTCTAACGACTTTGATGAACACGTAGCTTTAAAAAGCTTTATAAAGTTTGTAGAGTTTGATAAGAGAAGGTTCATACGGGGCGCCGTTTCGAAGGCCATACTCGCAAACTGCTACCTGCAAACTGGCGAGGGATTCACATACGCATTAAGCTTGTTTCCTAACCCAGGATTAATAAATGCATTAGCTAGTAAATTAGGAAGAAAGAATGCGTCGTAAAGTTTTGTTGTTTCCTCTGTTATTAGATTATACCTGCTTGGATTGGGACAGAAAATGTGCTGATGGGAAGCAGTGTATCGGGAAAAGTGATTTTTGTGATGAATATGTTCATTGTTTAGATGGATCGGATGAAGCCAATTGTTAAGGATAAGGTGAGAAATCTAGAGAGAGAAACAAATTAGATCTATCTGATTAAAATCAAATGATCTATCAATGTTCATTTCTAAAGATATCCTATTCTATTTTCTATTCTGATGACTGATTAGGAATACATTTTTAACGCTGCAATCTGATTGGTCAATCAGAAAGATCATTACAACAGGCAGTAGAATAGAATACCTTTAGATTTACAATGCTTTAACAGAAAGGAACAATTGATGTTATCCATATTGGAACATTTTTACCAATAATGAAAAGATTTTTTCCATTGTAAATGGAAGCCATCTTGGGGAGTGCATACTTTGCGATGATCAATCTATTGCAGGAGAGACTTTTTTAATGTATAATTGTGAGATTGTATGAACATTAAAAACGTGCATTTTACATTTGTGTAATCTTATTAAACGCTGTTTTAAATTCGAAACATCAAATATATGCGTGATCTCATATAATAATCTGTTAAATGATATATTTTTCTTGTTCTTATTCACAGGTTTTGCCAGAAGAATAACAGGTTCAGCGTAGAATTGAAATTAAATCAGTCTATCAATATCACTTGTTTTCATCACACAAGTAGTTTTACTAAGACAATTTTACAATAGAGGGAATTATCCGCCATTTTTCCCTGATGTTACAGGAAAGCAGGTGGAAACATGTTCTTTTTTCGCAAATTTTATTTTTATATTTCTTTAACCATGACAAATGACTAACATCATGCCTAATAAACCAGTAAACATCTTGCTTCCATTGCTTCCCATGTTTTGACATCGAATTTTATCTCAACGCTCATAGATGACGAAAGTGTTGGAATTCCGGATTGTTAAATTCTAAATTGTTTAAAACACCAGGTTTCTCTCCTTGTACTGCACATGGTCGATATCCTCAGTGCTGGATTTGGCTTCCTGTTTGAAACTTTTGGCTTTGCGCACTTTTTATTCAATATTTTAAGTTTTCGAATTTCCAATGTTTGATTCAAATGATGCTGATGAGCGGTTACTCCTTGAAATATCGATATACAGCATAACCAAATTAACCGTTTTCATATCCGTTTTGGTATTGAATTTTGATTTTATCTGGTCAATAGTCGCTGCTGGTGGACAAGAGGTCACCGAGGGTACTCACAAACCTGGTCGTCAGACTTGCTTGACACGAATTCCCATAAAATTTCTTAAATGTTTTGTTATTGAAATTCCCGATTGTTAAATTCTGATTTGTTTAAAACACCCGGTTTCTTTCCTTGTTCTGCACATGGTTGATTTCATCTGTGCTAGATATGGCTTTCTGTTCGAACCTTTTGGCTTTAAGTAATTTTTATTCCATACTTTTGGTTTTTTACCTTCCAACGTTTGATTCAAATGATGCTGATGAGAATTTACTCCTTGAAATATCGATATACAGCATAATCAAATTAACCATTTTCATACCCGTTTTGGTATTGAATTTTGGGTCGATAACAGCTGCTGGTGGACAAAAAGTTACCGAGGGAACTCATAAACCTGGTGGTAAGACTTGCATGTCACGAATTTACCTTGAAATTTCTAAAATGTTTTGTTATTGGAATTCCTGATTGTTAAGTTCTAAATTGTTTAAAACACCAGGTTTCTTTCCTTGTACTGCACATGGTCGATATCCTCGGTGCTGGATTTTAGTTTCCCTGTTTGAACCTTTTGGCTTTGAGCACTTTTCATTCAATACTTTAAGTTTTGACCTTCCAATGTTTGATTCAAATGATGCTGATGAGAGGTTACTCCTTAAAATATCGATATACAGCATAACCAAACTAACCATCTTTATACCCGTTTTGGTATTGAAATTTGAAATCAACGGGTCGATAACCGCTGCTCGTGGATAAAGGTAATAACAAAACTACCGAACTTGAATGATCAATCTCATAGTCCAGAGAAAATGACAAAAACGAATCAGTCATACCGGAGAACTGGTGGATCGCAATGGTCCTGACTTGGTACAGGCATTTCAAACGAAATGGTGGGTTAAACCAGGTTTTATGGCGCCAAACCTCCCTCTTCCATTGCGATCTTAGGATCCGGTAATGACCATAGAACACAACATAGTTGTGAGACACAATAGGGACATTGAGGTGATCATCTCAGTACAGCACACCAGTCAAACACTAATTAAAACAATTAACTATCATATCTTTTAACTCAATTTTGAACTTTTCTACTAGTGCCTGATAACGAAGAAAGAATTTTTTTAGTGATCGTATGAGACGTATATTCTTATAGCCCTGCTTCAAAAGTCGGTCACGAAGAAACCGGTGTCTGATCAAAAAATCTGTGAAATGTGTGCAAGCTCTGGCATATCGAATAAGTTGAGAAATATAAACACCGTATGCAGGATAAGTAGGTATATTGCTCTGTAGATTAGGAAAATTAATAATTTGAAAATTAAAATCGTCTCGTTTATCGTAAATTTTTGTACTGAGATGACCACCTGGGTCAAATTCGAGGTGCAAATCCAAGAAAGACGTGAAGCAATTAGATTCGGTGGTCTCTTTAATCTCCAATTCCGGAGGATATATTGAAGGAATCCAACTACCAAATGAAGTGTTATTGATAGAAAGGACATCGTCAATATATCTGAATGTAATATTAAATGACCTTGCCTCTTTCATCTTCTTGTTCTTTACGAGTCCCTGAAGAAATTCAGTCTCGTAAGAGTATAAAAACAAATCGGCGAGGAGAGGAGCACAGTTTGTGCCCATTGGAATGCCGATTTGTTGTTGAAAAATCTCTCCTCCGAAGGTGACAAATATGTTGTCAATGAGGAAATCAAGCATACTGCAAACTTGTTCCAGTGTGTAACAAATTTTATCTTTGAAAGATGTTTTGGAAAAGAATGTAGAATTATAACCCAAAACAACAAAATTCCTTGAGTTTGAAAAGGCTTTTCCGATAAGTTTTTTCAGGCGACATTTTAGTTTTTCGTGTGGCAAGGTAGTGTATAAAGTTGAAAAATCGAACGTTTCCAAAGAGTGAACCTCAGAAAATGATCTAGATTTAAAATGATCTAACAAATCTTTTGAGTTTTTCAAAATCCACATATGGTTAATTCCACTACGATTATAAATAGTGTCGCAGTATGCTTGTTGACCTTCTTTGACAGCAGACAAGATTTTAGTTAAATGAACGGATATCTCTGTAGTTGAACATGATGAAGATCCAGCTATATACCTTTCTTTGTACGGATTTTTGTGAAGTTTAGGTATCCAGTACAAATATGGTAACTCTTTATGTTTCTCTTTCATTGGAATATTGAAAGAGGACATAAAAGAGCTATGGTTGGCTATGATTTCATCTTTGTTAAATGTAGTCCGTGTGTATGTAGCACTAGCGGAAGTATTACCATCAATGCCTAGTTCTTTTATTAGACAATTGTAATAATGTGCTTTACATACAAAAACTATATTATTGGAAGCCTTGTCTGCTGGCGTGACAACATACCTGTCATGTAAGGAAGAGAGACAATTGAGAGCTTCACGATCTCTAAATACAGAAGAAGGCCGGGGGTTCACACATTTGCGAAGTTTGTCTATTCGGCTTCGTACAAGAGATCGGATAGTCCTTACCCAGTCCGACAGTGATTCAAGCTCTGGTTCTTGGTCCTTTTCCCTCTTTATCCAGGCTCTAGCATAGTCCTCCACAGCGTCCATGATGATCTTAAAGTTATGATTCCAATTTATACGTTGTGGTTCCCTGAATTTAGGTCCATGGGAAATCACATTACGTAATAAATCATTTTCAATTATCTTAAGATCACCCGTGATGACATGACCAGATGGACCATAGACAAAGGGAGAAGCATAGCAATCACATGTCAGAGGGGACTTTAGATATTCTTCAATGTTTAGGTCCTGCAATGCCTTTTTGTGGTTGAAAATTTTACTACTTATGGTTTTAGTGGACAAAAAGTTACCAAGGATACTCATAAACCTGGTGGTAAGACTTGCATGACACGAATTTACCTTTAAATTTCTAAAATGTTTTGTTTATGTGAATTCCCGATTGTTTAATTCTTTACTGTTTAAAACACCTGGTTTCTTTCCTTGTTTTGCGCATGGTTGAAACCATTTGTGCTGGATATGGCTTCCTGTTTGAACCTTTCGGCTCTAATTTCGGTTTTTAACCCTCCAATGTATTGATTCGAATGCTGCTGACGAGAGATTACTCCTTGAAATATCGATATACAGCATAATCAAATTAACCATCTTTATTCCCGTTTTGGTATTGTATTTTGAAATCACTAGGTCGATAACTGCTGTTGGTAAACAAGAGGTCACAAAGGTACTCTTAAGCCTGACCATCAGAATTGTCTGACACGAATTTACCATTAATTTCTAATATTGTTTGCTATTGGTATTCCCGATTATTACATTCTACATTCTTAGTAATAATTTGGTTCTCCAGTTTGGTATTTTTGGTTTTATTGTTCTATGCTCTTCATATTCATATACCGGTAGTGTTTGGCATTTTCAATATCTTTGGTAGAGCGCCTCTGATGAGTCTTGAATAGACGAAACGCGCGTCAGACGTAGCAAAATTTATTGTCTGGAACTTTGCTGTCATTTGTATTTCGAACAGACGTGTAGGTTTGCATTGCTGGTGGAGTTTTAATTCCCCGAGGTTAGCCCACTCCGGCACCAACACTTTTGAGTTGGAGAAAACATCAAAGCTTTAAATTATCCGTCTAAATTTCAAAATTGTCTAAACCCTAAGGTTCTTCCTACCCCAGACATAGGTTGATTATCTTAGTAATAATTTGGTTCTCCAGTTTGGTATGTTTTGTTTTATTTTTCTATGCTCTTCATATTCATATAGTGTTTGGCATTTTCAATATTTTTGGTAGAGCGCCTCTGATGAGTCTTGCATAGACGAAACGCGCGTCAGGCGTAGCAAAATTTATTGTCTGGAACTTTGTTGTCATTTGCATTTTGTTCAAAACACCCAGTGTCTTTCCTTGTACTGCACATTGTCTGCTTTAAATGCTACTGAAGAGAGATTACTCCTTGAAATATCGATATATAGCATATCCAAATTAACCGTTTATACCCGCTTTTTTGTATTTGTAATCCTAATACGGGGGCTATTTTTAACATTCTGTTTTTGTAGTTTTTGCCTGCGTTTGCACAACTTTGTCATTTTGTTGTCTCTGTAACCATATTTGCAATTTTCTATTGTTTTGAGACCGAACATTTAACTTGAAAGAGGGTAGTTTGATTATTTTTTTGGTCAGATTTTATTTTTTCAAAATTCGCATAATACTTTATATATCAGAAATCTCTCTTTAGAATATTGTTTTCCTAACCTCTGATGCAAGAATTTTTTTGTCCATTACAGATCAGCTTTAAAATGTTTTAAGCAACAAATTAGGCCCTGGCTTTCAAGTTCAATAATCGGTCACTTATAGGTCTTAGATGCAGAGATGAAGACCTGTCAAGTGACCATGAACAACTAAAAATGCAAAGATACGTGGAAAGGTCAATTGATATAACTTAAGTTATATGAAATATTTTCATTTATGATAAAAGGTGTTGTACAATGGCTAGTTAAAAGGTAAACAAAACAATAGTTTAGAAGGTAAAACCACATTTAAAAGGTAACATTTAAACAAGAAAATCACAATAAAAGGTAAAAAATTAATAAAACAATAAAAGATGCCCATATTTTCTGACTGCAAGTCCTTCCTCAGGGGCTAAAAGAACAAGAACGATGTGTCCACATCAGCTGACCAGAACCGGTTCTGGTCAGCTGATGTGGACACATCGTTCTTGTTTGGAGTTTACCTTTTAAATGTGGTTTTACCTTCTAAACTATTGTTTTATTTTCATTTATTATGTCAAATCAACTGTAGACGATAAAGAGATGTGGAATAAGTGTACGCGACATAACCAACATTAAAGAAACGGCAATTTTAAGAATCACAATGGAAAACAGCCAGCAGTCTTCAACATGACCAGAGGTCACTGCTCGCCGTCTTGCATTGGCCCAAGACTAAAAATACAATTCATAAGATTCAAACATATCCCTAGAATATCAAAGAAAGACCCATTTCTGGACAAAAAAACAAAAAAAAACCAGATAGTAGACAAGGACAAACAAAAGCTTTGACAAGGATTCCTGGCTTAGGACAGGCACATATAATATGTGGCGGGGTTAAACTAGTTTTTTTGGCCCAACCTTCCCCAATTTTCAGAACCACGAATTCAAAAATCCACGAACTACTTAGTAATCAATTTTCCCCAAACAACGAAAATAGGAACCAACAAATAGACAAAAATGCAATAAGTGTCCAAAAGTGTAAAAGAGGCTACATCCACCTATCGGACTTTAGAGCCTACCAATTCGTATACCTTTACGACCCCCTTATTGCAGTTGCACTAGGGGAAGTACAACCGCAGCTGGATCGCACATTTTTTTTAACGAAGGAATGCGATCTGGTCTTCCCTCGCCTGGACTGATACCAACAGACCAGGATCGGGTTTTTTTAATGGCAAACCCGCCGAGCCATGATAGAACCGGGTAGCTAGTCCGGTTCCCGATGAGGCCCAAGGTATCCATTTAGATAAAACCCTTCCATCCGATAGAGTATGATTTCACCTCTTATCTAATCCATATTTCGTTTGGTATATATGGGCGATACTCTGGTTGCAACTGATAATATGGGTGAATTGACGGACCTGTTCGTAGAAAAAACATAGTTTGCATACTTTTAATTGGCACAATTTATCAGTGCACTATATTAACATGAAAGTTCTGTGCGTTTCGTCAATGTTAACAATTTAAACATGCTATTAAAGGTTATATTTTAATTTTTTTAAAACAATTTTCCAAGGGGAACAAATAGATGTCGTGGCTTATCTTCAGAACGGGGAAGAGAAAGATGGGCTGGCGGGTTCTGATACCTGAGGGAACCATGCTCGTGGTCTACGAATATAGTGCTTAATAAAATCACAAATTATTGATTATTATCATGGTAAAAAATAGCTTTGTAAGTGCTTTTACAGCTTGGAAAGCTACGTCTTTCTTATAGTTTCATGATTTATTTAGATTATTACAGGTTACATTGAAATTAATCGTGTGCGGAGGTTGAGTGAATCACACGAGTAGCATGTCTGGATACCTACGGCACACATGATGACGTCACGATACAAACAATCTAGCGTCTGCTGGTACAAAACATGGAGTTAATGCATCCGGTGTTTACTTTAAAACTTAAAGATATATGTAATCGTGGAAACTCATCAGTTTTGAAATAGTCAACAAATATCCATTTTATAAAAGTTTAAAATATTTTTCCACAATCGGAACCAGACGTCACATTCACTTCGAAAATATTGTTTCGGTAACCAGATCTTTTGATTCGGCAATTAGATTGCAAAATGCGATAGATATATTTGTGAAAGCGTCTATCTCATTTAGATCAAAGTTGGGACATTCACAACTGTGTGGCGAATGGATCAACACGGAAAATCAGGTCGTTTCGTTCTTCTGTCTTTTATCCCCTAAAAATGTGAAAAAAAATATTCAGGGAACAACAGCAACACTCATCTAAATGATGGTTATACTAGTATTAGAAACATGTTACATATTTATTTAACAGTAGATAAAGTGTACTCGACCAGGTCTAAACTTGTTCCTGTCATTTTCTCAACCTGTACTTGACCTGGAAATAAAAGAAAATAATGAGATGTGGAATAAGTGTACGCGACACAACCCACAATTAAACGGCAATTTAGAAAAATCACAATGGACAACCACCAGCAGCCTTCAACGAGGCCATTTGGCACTGCTCGCGGTTCTGCAATTGGCCCATGGTCTAAATTCAAAAAAGGCTAAATTTTACTAGACCAAAGACTTTTTAAGTTCTCGACATTACTAGACCCAGATTTCAGACTTGTGGATGTCTAGTATATAAAATGTATGAAAATGCACCAGATTTTAAAACAAATATTCTGAAGTTAAAAAATAAAGGCTTGTTCCTGCTCCTCCCTAAAAAAAACAAAATAAATCTGGCACCAGATTTTAAAACAAATATTCTGAATTTATAAAAAATATATCTACGACAATTCTCAGACAAGATAAAAAAAAAACCAAGGACTCCTTCATGTTTAAATGATCGGTTTCTGAGCACTATGATTTTACTGCAAACAATTAAAAATTGACACTGCTTTTTGAACTGCATCTTTTAATATAATTAACCGTATGACCTGTATCATAATTCAACAGATTTAAATTCACAGGTCTATGGAATACATAAATGTGTAGATTTGATATTCCTTGACAATAATCAAATCAATTAATAAACAACAAGAATGTATGCAAAATATTCTATTCCTCACAACATGTTCTAGTTTTACAAAATTTCACTGAATCTTTAACATGTTTAAGCTAAATGGTCAGGGGTATACTTTCAGTATGATGATTTTCATGTGCATGTCCTTGTCATTATGCCTCCTTGAAATTCAGGTTAATTTACAGACAGACAGACAGACAGACAAACAAAATAGTTTGATATGCCATTTACCTAATTACATGTATAAACATAACCTGATCAAGGAATAATATAGATTATTTCTTGCCCTGATAGAAACTGGAGTAAAAAGAATGTCAGAAGGTGAATTTAGCAAGGAAGACTTAATTCCCACATACAGGTTTGGTCATGTGTAAACTGAACTTCTGTTGCATTGTACCCTGATAAGTTAGTTAGTTAGTTAGTTAGTTGTTGCTTTACTCCCAAGCAGCACGATTTCGGCTATATCCAGGAGATGAACATGAAATGATGATGAAGTGGAAGAAATGGGGACACAGGTTTGGTCATGTGTAAACTGAACTTCTGTTGCATTGTACCCTGATAAGAGATCTACAACAGGTGGTCCAGTTTAGGTCATGTGTTGATTTGGGAGTGGACAATTAAAACTGAACAACTCTTTCAAGTTTGAATGGGAAGTCAGACAACATGATAAATAAAGTCAAAGAACATACACATGTACGTCTGTTTGTGTTCCTGAAAAAATGACAAAGGAAGCTGGAAAATGAATTATAAAATCAATGGCTAGTGTTGTTAACTTTTTTGTCTCTTGAACAGCTTTTTAGCAACAACAGAATCAATTTTTGTTTAATGCCAGGATTCCAATTTTAGAATATGACAGAACAAAATACATTAAGTGATTATCAGATTCTCGTGACAGATCACAATAAG
The DNA here is from genome assembly GCA_963971305.1 of Arcuatula senhousia. NCBI lineage: Eukaryota > Metazoa > Mollusca > Bivalvia > Mytilida > Mytilidae > Arcuatula > Arcuatula senhousia. The sequence continues at coordinate 7,481,626 of OZ020317.1, read as the reverse complement.
GCACCTGCATTTCCATAAAGTTGGAATATAATACAATGTATATCAAGTACAGTACGCAGGAACATTATTAAAAAAGAAATTATTTTCCTGTTCAGTTGACCAGCTATATTATAGAGATCTCCTCAGACATATTCTCTGTACACCATGCATACATATAATTTAACATGTTAGTACTGTAATTATCTTACAGTTGTATCATAATCCATGTTTTAAACTCACAGTTCAGTTGATTTTCATTTTGAATTTGAACAGATGTTATCTTTCCAGACAAAATAAGAAAACCAATGAACAGATGAATAATTATTATACATGTAGTTATCAGACTAAGCTTGCTTGGAAATATCATTTATTAATCTTTATTAGCATAATTACGTCCATTAGGACCAAAGCAACATACAAATAACACATAACGCACAAGCTAAAATAAAAGTCACATGAATAAAAACAAATGATTCATATAAGCATGTACGAATATTTATAAAAAAAAAATATACAAATTAGGAACCTGTCCGACCAGGGTCTGAAGCCCTCAGTTCTAAAGACTGTTTAATAAAGACTCCAGTGTGACAAACAAGTTCTGTATTAAAGGGGCACAATATTTTAATTAATTTAGTTTGAGTGTCCAGTCCTTCGAAAGAGGTTATGTAGTATTTTAGTTCATTCAAAAAATCCTTTCGTAAAGAGGCATTTATTTCACAATCAAAAAAGAAATGTTTTTCATCATTGATATTTTATTTTTTCAAATTGAAAAAAAAAATAATCGCTCGCTAGAAAATATCTTCAAACTCATAATTTTATTATAAATCTGAAAAAAAATAATTGGTCGCCTAAACCAAAACTGTTCGCCTCAAAAAATCCCTAATTGTGAAAAATACAATTAAAAAATGTTTGCTCGCCGTTTCAATATTTTTCTTCAAGTTGTCCGAAGAACTAGGAATTAATTTGGTGTGGCCTAAACTCAAATACAACAAGCTACTAAAAGTCTGAAATGCCACATGTTTGTACTCTACTGTACTAGTTGTTACTGTCCATTCTAATTAAGTCTTAAATGACCTACAAGTACTCGACCATTATTAAAATGTCAAAATATTTCTTAAATTGTACTCGACCAGTCTGAAAGTGTACTCCCCCACGGTCTGAACTTGTTCTCGACCGTTTCTTAACCTGTACTCGATCTGGAAATAAGTCTAATTTTTAAGCGACCAAAGAATTTTAAGAGTTCTTGACATAACTGGACCCAGATTTTCGACTTCTTGACAATACTCGACCAAGATTTTAGACTTTTCGATAAATAATCATATAGGTCTAGTAAATAAAATCAAAGAAAAGGAGTAAATAAATGTATTTACACTGCTGCAGCATTTTGATTAATTTAATGTCTATTGTTTCCAAAAATAAAAAAAATATTATAACTATTTCAAACATTATTCATGATTATTTGTTAATTGTAATATTTGTTTTCAATATAAACAATAAGTTTATTTTACCAGAAAATAGATAGATATTGAGGATAAATACTAAAAAGCTGCATAAGAACTAAATATTTTGCAGGAAACTGCTATACAATGTTACTATTATATATGTCTTCCAGACATGACAGAAATAAGATATTTTAACCAAGGCTATGCATGTGGCTTGAATGACAACATTGTAATTTAAGTTAATCAAACCCATTAATGAAAAAGGTTTTGGCACATTAACCCTATACCAGGGTAAGTGATACATAAAGGGAATGATTTGAAAATAAGGAAATCATATTTTTAGGGCATTCAAATTTTAAGGAATCTTTTTTTACTGAAACCTACTGTTTATAATATATACATGTATCCTGCAGATTCCACTTAAATTGCATTGAATAATTTGTTTCAAGAGAGTAAAAGAAATTTTAACCTTACTTTAATCTTTCTTTTTACTGAAGTAAAATATTGCAGTCGGACAGTTACAGTTATTCTTTCTAGTTTCTTGTTCGCATGTAATTTTAATCTGCAAAATTTAAAATTAATGTTAGAGTCGAAGAACCGACCAACTTTATAGTTATTTTATGTTGTTGCTGCCCTTGTCATTTAGTATATTAATTTTATAATTGGATACACTATACGCATCACCGTGTCTTAGTCAATTCACTAAATAGCTATAAAAGCTCCTCTAACACCCCATGATGGGTATTGTCAAAACAGCAATAAACATCTGGAAACATCTAAATTTCACAGGTATTATCACTTAACATCTGAGTAACATAAGTACATGTATCAATTAGGAAACACATGTTATTCAATAACAAAGCTACAAAAATAAAATTTAAGGATAGTTTGAATAAGAAATAATAGTTTTATAATGAACACAGAACCATGTATACCTCTAGTTTAAATGACTTTTAATATGTTTCTTTTCCCTGTAATTTAACAACCCTCAATTTAAAGAAACAACAACAAAGATTTGATTTCATATTTAGACTGCAAAAGTTGATAAAGAACGACTCAAGCTTTGAGATATATGCAAATTCACTTTCTTTTTTGTCAACTTCTACGTCCTTTTTCATTATGAGACACCAGCTAAATTTAGCTGTAATTTAATGATATCACAGAAAACTGAATGACATTCCAACATCAGGAATTAAAATGTGTAGCCAAAAGTGAACACTGGTCAACACTATGAGGTGGATACTTACAAGCTCTATGGGTAAGTGCATGTATCAACTAGCCTGCATGTTTATTATAGCATGTATCTATCAGTCTATGCATTTGTTACATCTGCAGTACATATATGTTTAGAGCCAAATTTCAGACTTGAAAATGCATTCTACATTGGAAAAAATAATTTACAGCTTCTTTATTGTCATGATTCACTGGCTGATCTAGGACTATAGTTTATATGGGGGAATAAAGATTGTTTTCCACCTTAATCATGTTAATTGCCATGCAAGAAATCCGTGCGCATGTTTTTTAACTGTTTTTTATGCAAATAGCTTAACAGACAGTTTTGTCAGTAAGGGCTGAAGTACGCCTGGTATGCCTTTCCTTGGATCTGCGCCTGTGATTTAATCATATATTCAATACCCAATTATGTATGGATGGACAACACACATGTGCTAACATGGCTAAGTGATTCATGTCAATGGATAATATTTAACATGTTTAATATTTTGATTTCATAAAAGGAAATTAATTCCTTATCATGTCTATTGGGGAACATTCAGTATCTTCAGTTTTACATGGATATAAATTACTGTTCATTATTATATATCATTTTCTTTTCCCTTTCTATATATATGATTCAAAAAGAATAATAAAAGAAAACTTTTCACAATATCAAGACACACTTAATTCAAAATATAGTTACCTTTGTCTCATAAAATAAAGCCTAAATGAGATGTTTGATTTTTAATTAATTTCTTTAAATGCAAGCCAATGCTTTCTGGACCTTGTTTTTATCTAGGTAAAATAAGATCGGGTACTTTTCATACATGCAGGTCAAGTACTTTTCAGACTTGGTCGGGTAATTTTCAGACCTTTTCACATGTCGAGCACACGTTGAGAAAAAGGTCAAGTACAAGTCAAGTACATTGTACTTATAGTCTTACTAAGACAATTTTAATTGAGCACATTCATCCATACCTATTTTTTTTCATTCTGTTACAATCTAGAAGAAATGAAACTAAGATCATTCTACAATTTTTAGAATTAATTTGATATCAAATAAAGATGTGAATATCATTTATTTTATACTTGTAGAAATTGCTCCATTAACAACAGTGTGTGTTGACTCTACAACAATCCAAATGTATTCATGATAACTGTCTACGTAACTCTATAGTGTTCAAAATCGGGAACTGACAAGAGAAAACAAATGGCACAAAATGATGGAAAGATGTTGGGTATTTGACATAATTGTTAACTTCCATAAGGCAATTACAACATTGTACAATGAAACAAAAGACAATTCATTACAAAATATAGTAGCGTGATGTGGAAAGAGTGTTTGCTGCACAACATTATGAAAAAAAAGAAAAACAATTTGAAAGAAACCAACTAATTATGTGATGTAGAATAAGTGTACATGACACTGTGATGCGGAACTAGTATATTTAACACAGCATCTTTAAAATTTTAACCAAAAGAAATGACAATGTGATGTGGAACAAGTAATGTTGACACAACATCCATTTAATAAGACACATTTAAAAAAAAAAGAAATAATATTGTATTGCAGAACAAGTATATGTGACACAACATACATACAATAAGAAAATGCTGAATAAGTGTACGCGACACAATAATCCATACAGCAATTAACCACAATATTTAAATATTAATGTGATCCTGAATAAGTGTACGTGACACAAAACTCATATACATGATATAGCAATGAATATTTTCACAATATAAAAATCTCATGTACAAATGTATTTCAACATGAGTTTTTTTTTATACAACCGCAAAAAAATTGCGGATGTTTAATGGTATGTTGCTGTCGTTGCTGTTGTCGCCGTCTGCGTCATCGTTTGCATCGTCGTCTGCGTCTGTATTGTCTGTTAACTTAAGTGTTTCCACAATAACTTTAGTTTTAGGTATCCAATTGGTTTTAAATTTGACAATGATGTTCCTTTCCACAAAAGGTTAGATGGTATTGATTATGGGGGTCCCCCTTTTTAGCTCACCTGGGCCATAGGTCCATGTGAGCTTATACCATCACTTGGCGTCCGTCGTCCTCCTCGTCGTCGTCTGTCGTCGTCGTCGTTGTAGTCTGTTAACAATTTTTCAAACGTTAAGTTGTCCGACACCATAAGTCCAATTGCAATCAAACTTGGTACAGTTGTTAAGTAGCATTATGTGTACAAAACTGTTGTTCAGATTTTTGATTCGTAAAAAAACATGGCTGCCATGGCTAAAAATAGAACATAGGGGTAAATTGCAGTTTTTTGCTAAGAACTCAAAAACAATACCAGATATCAAAATTGTGGCTTGGGGTAAAAGTGTTCAGCACCTCAAGATCTACCTGCTCAAAAATTTTCAAGAAGATCGAACAACCGATGTGTAGACCACATACTACAGAAAAAACCTACCAAGTCTCATTTCATTTGGCAAAGCGGTTTCAGAGAAGAAGATTTTTGAAAAGTTGAACAAAAAGCTATTAAAAAAATATGCCCTTTTTCTGGATTTTTTCAAAATTTTTCACTTATTTAGCCCTATATCTTGAAAACTATACAAGATATTTCAAAAATTTAAGTTGCATATGATCAAGATCTACATTTCATGTATTAAGGTCGAAGCAGTAGGACCAGTTCCTTTAGGAGTTATTATCCTTAAAAAAACAAAATTTACCATTTATCATTACTTTTCCCCTGAATTTTATAGATTAACTTGTCTGACACGGTAAGACCAACTGCATCTTAACATGGCACACTTGTTTAATAGCTGATATGCTACAACTCTATTGTTCAGATTTTTATTCGTAAAAAAAACATGGCCGCCATGGCTAAAAATAGAACATAGGGGTAAATTGCATTTTTTTGCTAATAACTCAAAAATGGTTTCAGATATCAAAATTGTGCATGAATCAAAAGTGATCAGCATATTAAGATCTACCTGTCCTGAAATTTCGGAAAAGATCTGACTTCTGATGTGGGAGTTATTGTTCTTTTTCCTATTTTTTTTTTCAAATTTGCACTTATTAAGCCCAATATCTTGAAACTAACCAAGATATTTCAGAAATTTAAATAGCATATGGTTAAGCACAATAATATCTACTAATATATGTATCTGTGTAGTTCAGGTGAGCGATTCAGGCTCTTATATTGAAAACAAATCTAAGTTATCATTTAACATGTTTAACAGAAATTATGTTCACAACAGACCTGAAATTAAATCCTACTTAATTTGATCCTTTCCTGATGCTGTATACATACAAAAGGTCATGGGGTAATTATTATTATTTATTCAACCCGATCTGTCATGACTGACACGCTGTAGTTATTACTTTGTCTGTCTGTCTGTCTGTCTGTTTGTCTGTCCATCAACAATTTCTTATGAACTGCTCAAATCTTAAGCTAATAAACTATTAATATTGTATAGTAGAAGTCTAATGATGTCATATAAAATGTATATATTATAGTTGAAATAGTTTGTACCACGTTATTTACTTTCTCATTCCTGTTCTTGCTAGAGCACATTTAACTCTTTGATACAACAACAAATTTGTATTTTTTACTATAGAGGACAAACTTACACGATTGATTGATTGACAATGTGATAACTGTATCAGCTTACTCATTTCAGCCATATGAACAGATTGTGGTTGATGAAAGAATTGTAAAGTTCAACCACAAGTTCAGTGGGATACGTCAATTTATGAAGGAAAAGTCTGTGCAATTTGGAATCAAACTTTGGGTTTTAGCTGACACTATAACTGGGTATGCATCTAACTTTTTTTTGTATATTTAGGAAAAAAGAACTGTTATTAATGATATCAGTTAGGGTTTAGCCCAGCAGTTGAGACACATTTATCAAAAGATATGATTTTGAATCAAGGTTAAAGATTGTTTATGGATAGTTTTTATACCACTTTACCATTAGTTAGAGATCTTTTTGTTAAGACATTATATAAGGTGCTATAAAAAAGAATTCATCTGCAATGTCTGGATGTTTCCAAAAAAAAATGATGGATGGGATAAAATATCAAATCGTGGTGATTTCAAATGGCATAGTTTTGAAATTGTTTTAGTTGTGCAATGAAAAGACTGTAAAGTTGTTTCAATAATATCTCCCATTCATCAGGACTCAAAGTTAACTACTTGGGTCAATACTGTACAAGGTAGAACAATCTGGAAAAAGCAAAGTGTAAAACAGGTTGTGTCAATGCTTACAATGAAGGCATGTTTTGGGTAGACAAGTCCAATCAGTAATTTATCAAGATATCAAAAAACAAAATTTTATAGGTGGAAAGTTATATTTTATCATTGTCTAGCTAATATTATTCTTTTATAATTTTTTAAGAGTTAAGAAGTGAGTTTCCAGAATACCTCAAAGATTATTCTAGCCATTCTTAATTTAGAGAATGCTTGGTGAAACCAATTTTGAATTTAGAAAGCCAGAATTCCAATGCTCCAGAAAGTATTTCGGTTGAGTGTTGCCAGCTTTCATCCTCCATCCAAACGTCAGAGACGTATGTATTGTTTTGCTGAATCCAAACTTCTTGGAAACACTCCATCTTCTAATAAGACTATGGTCTATCGCAAGCATTGTAAAGACTATGGTCTATTGCAAACATTGTAAAGTATCATTATGTTTTTTTGTCGGAACGTTATTGTTTTTTTTTAAATGGCACAGTATGGACGCAGGCTGTAAAAAACTGGGTTTGGAACATGGTAGAAATACATGTTAAAAGTAATTTATGAAGTAAAAAAAAGAGTAACAGATTCTAAAAAACCAAATGACTTAGGATAAAATAAAAAAAATAAACACTAAACTAAATTAAGAAAAGGATAAATGTTTAGAAAACAAAATAACAACAAAAAAAACAGTAAAATCATAATATTTAAAAAAAACTGTTATCAGCTTTGATAGTTTAATGTAAAACACCGAGAAATCGGAGTTAGTGGGTCAAAACCACTTCAAAGCTGCAGGTTTTTTAAAAATATTTCTTTTCTTTGACCTTCAAACAAAACAAAATGAAACAAGGTTTACCCCACCATTTCATTTGAAATGCCTGTACCAATGCAAGTCAGGACCATTGCGATGCATAACGATTCCGATGTGTCTTCCATGTTTTGTCTTTTCTCTTCGAGATTGAATTGACCCCCGAAGTTTAGTAATTTTGTTTTATCGCCTTTATTCACACAAGTACTCCTCCGAGGCACCTGAGCATATTCTAAAATAGAGATAAAGGCTTCATTCTTACTACGTGTTAACCAACAAATGTTCAGACTTGTTAAATATGGAATAATGTGACTTGGGTTCGCTTGTATTAGTATATTTATCTCATAACCTTTAAAAAAAACTCTCGGAATTCCGATTTAAATTCATTTTTTTTTCATTTTTGAAACAGAAGGTGAGCTTCGGAAACCATAAATGGATCCTTATCCATATTTTTGGCGTTATTTACCCCCCCCCCCCTCGGCGAAAATTAACTGGTTTGGAGCAACATCCTAGATTTTAACGTGTGTTTTAGTAATCTAATACTTTGACACACAGATTTTAAATGTTCTAATCAGATGACGATTTTTTGGTAAGTTTTCAAAGATTTTTAATGGCGAGGCCGACCCGGAAGTCGTTAACATGCAGTGCGTAATTAAAATATGTGTCAGGTGTACGTCCGGAAAATAGTTTTTTGGGGTCTATTGAATGCTTGTTTCGACCAGTAAAAAGATTTAGAAATTGAGTGCTACATACACGTTATAAATTATTTGACTGTCCCATGCGTGACCAGGGTGGCAAATAGGCCAACAGTAGAACCTAGATTGAAGTAAAAGGCCATGAAACCTGACATCGGGTTGGTGTTCAGCCTACAGAGCGACCAACTTTGTACCCTAGGTTACTAAATAGGATGGTCTCGGTCTGCGGGGATTGTCAGGTCTAAAAAACAAATAGCCTGACACAGACCATAATGGGCCAACGTGTGAGTGCCACGCTTAATGCACATAAAAAGATCCAATTTTGAACTGCAATCTCCTCCCTTTTCCTGTGGTCTTATAAATTTACAGTTCGTTTGTTTCCACCTCATCCCCATATTTTCCATCCATCATTTTATGTTCATTTTATCATCCTATTTATATTCATTGCTTTAATATAACATAAAAAGTAACGCAAGCCAAGGGCGTACAACAACAACTCCCTCAATCATTCTTTCTAAGCTCTCAAAAGGTTTTTTTCTAAATAAAAACAATAATCGATTCACCTCTTTAACCCAGTGATGTTTAATTTTTTTTAGGTGTTGCTGACAGTCGCCTTGTATTTGCTAGGAACTGCGCATGCAAGAGGTAAGTTTGACATGTTCGCGTAATAAAACAATACAAACTCAAAGTTTAAGCAAGCTTAAAGCGCTATAAAAGATAGACACAATTAATATATTTATATAATTTTATTGTTATAATTCTTGGTGCATGTTTTTTTTTTTCACTCTTTGTTAGAAGAACCAATGGGGCATTCATATTGTCTTTACGGTTTTATGATACTGATTACCCCTTTGGTACACCTTTGCTTCTTACACACTGTAAAGGTCTAAAAGGGTATCAACACCAACAAACGGACACATAAAAGCTCACAAACAAAAAAACAACTGAATACATGTACCTATCACATAGTCGTAACGAGAGTGAACGCAGGTGCTCGGGATGGATTGGCAGTTCCTGCTTGCTATAGCAGATCCGTCGTGTTCCTAATTGCCATTTCAACGTTCGACCACTTTATCACCCAGAAGTGGTTACGTGTATGTCTTGGAAATTTTTTATGTAAGGGGGTTTATATACTCTAATTTTAGGAAAATCACCAACTGGCGAGAAGCGACCACTGATCACCTAGTATTCTTTTGGAATCGTAAAATTTAGTGACCGACCATCTAACTTTAAGGGGGGGGGCTTAATTTTTGTTCATGTCATTTTTTCCTCACGCAGAACGTGAAAAAATGTTTATTAGATTATTTTATTAACCATCAATGTTGTTTTTTGATCGGTCTCCTTTTCTTATTTTCTCATTAAAACTTATATTCAAAATATTTCTTAAGGAAAGAACCGCAGCCTTTCAAGCTAAATATTTTGTTCTCCGTAAAACTGTTCCACGGTTAATTATTATCTATCATATTTATTGAAGGCGATATACCATGTGTACGATGTCCTGCAGGGGACCTACTTGGTGACGAGCAATGTATAGGTGTCGAGTTTTTATGTGACGGGAACAACGATTGTTCCGATGGAGCAGATGAGAATGAGGCGATGTGCCGAGGTGTGTTATACAATCTTCAAATAAAGGATATAATAGTATATTTGTATTAAATAAAAGTAATAACAAAACTATCGATAATCTACAATGTCCCAGATATAAAGATAAAATAAGGCGAAGACACATTGGAGAAATTGATGATCGCAATGGTTCTGACTGAAAGACAAAATCACGATCAGTTTCGAGCTCATATGATTTAGTGTCTTGTCTTTATCATCAAATATAAAAATTTGAGAACTAAATGTAAAATCATATTTCGTTGTTATAGTGCTTTGCAAAATATACATTTTTAGAATTTAGACACTTACAAAATAGATATATTATGAACGATGTAAATAGAAATGAGACGGAATAGGCAAGACCGATAACATTTCTACCCCCCCCCCCCCCAACTGACTGGCCGTACTCACGGTTACACAGGAGTGGAACCAGGTGATCCGGCCGGGCGGAAGAGCAGGCAGAGCCATAGCTGAGGATGTGGATAGGGTGTACAGAATCGAGAATAATGGTCTAAAAAATAACAGATAAAGAATGATGACCACAAGAAATGAAAATTTGGAAATTGACCCTTATATTATGAAAATCTTTGAAAAAAGTGACCAAAACACTAAAAACATAAAGAATAAAAGAAAAAAAATAAAATGCAGACTTTAGGACACCCCCATCCACACCCCATAGCTTGTCAAACGAACCTAACAATACAATAATAACTTTACATTTCAGAGTTTGAGTGTCGTGGCATACTTCAGACAAAATGTGCGGACGGACTTCAGTGTATCTTCGATTATAAACTGTGTGACTTGAATGTTGACTGTCGCGACGGATCCGATGAAAATAGGGAGAGGTGTGAAGGTTAGTATAAAACAGGGTGTGGAAGGGAGCGTTTTCAATTTTATTTTTTTATTTCATATTTTCATATTTTTTCTTTTCTTTAAGCTTATTTGCTACTTTTCTCACAATTGTTCATAACTTAAGGGTCATAGCTCTCTATTCTGCATTTTTAGTGGATATGTTTCTCAATCTGTTAAGTTTTAGACCATTATTCTCTATCCTTCCTCATCAAAAATAGTGGCACAGATGTATTTGTAAAGTTTGATTACGAAGGAAATATTCGAAGGCAAATTACGAAAAGATGATAACACGTTGAAATCACATTACACAAGTGAGGAATGACAATTTAGAGTTTAATTTCGGTAAGGTATTACCGTGGTGCGTGAAGAAAATCACAAAAATCTTGAAGGTTAGTGACGAACATACTAAGGTAAGTGACAAACATACTTAGGTTAGTGACGAACATACTAAGGTTAGTGACGAACATACTAAGGTAAGTGACAAACATACTTAGGTTAGTGACGAACAAACTAAGGTTATTGAATAACATACTAAGGTTAGTGACGAACAAACTAAGGTTATTGAATAACATACTAAGGTTAGTGACAAACATACTTAGGTTAGTGACGAACATACTAAGGTTAGTGACGAACAAACTAAGGTTAGTGACGAACAAACTAAGGTCAGTGACGAACATTTTTTGGTTAGTGACGGACATACTAAGGTTAGTGACGAACAAACTAAGGTTATTGAATAACATACTTTGGTTAGTGACGAACATACTTAGGTTTTTGACGAACATATTATGGTTAGTGACGAACATACTAAGATAATTGACGAACATACTTAGGTTAGTGACGAACTTACCAAGGTTAGTGACGAACATACTGAGGTTAGTGACGAACATACCTATGTTAGTGGCGAACATACTTAGGTTAGTGACGAACATATTAAGTTTTTTAAGGCATTAGATGAAAATGGAGATACGTAAAGGTGTATGAGAAAATAGATATGTGTTAAACGACAAAAGCAAAGAATGATGTGCTAAGGGGAGTGACAAAAAACAAAGATACAAGAAGATAATTGACAGAAACGAAGATATTTGAAGGTAAGTTACGAAATTAAAAGGTGTGTGGAGATAAGTTACGAAAACGCTTTCAAAGAAAAAGGGAGGTAGCAAAAACTGAGATTTGTTTAGGTGGATAATAGAAATATCACGTTCCGTTATAATGACGAAGTCCTTTCTCTGAACATTTATTGATTTGGTTATTGTTTCCATCTCTCATATCCTCAGGAACTTGAGATAAAGGACACAATGAATTTTAATGAATTCTGAGGGAGCTTCTTTATATTTGGATTTACAACATAAAATAGACTCTAAAGGAAGACTTACAACAAAGCCGATGACTGCAACTTTCAAATTGTTTACTTTTCCTTCTTGTATAGCATCCCATCCGTTCTAGCTATCCCGTTTACATGTAACATTTGATTCGCTATTTCAGAGATTGCTGGACTTATATCGATTTCCTTTTCAGAGCGTCACATCTGACACTAATTTGACAAAACACATTTTGTGCTCATAGACAAATTGGAATTTCTATCTCCCAGATGAATGTAGATGTTGGTTTATCATAGGGTTTTTTCCGTTTCCTTTTTTTCCGGATTTGACACACTAAATTGACAAATGGCAACGTAACGTACTATTCCTGAGCCCCTGAGCTACGACTTAAGTTTGCGTAGTTCATTTCTGTTCAGTTTCGTGCAGTTCTCCTTTGTGCTTATTGGTTTGTCTTTGACACTAGTATGTTCTATTTGTTCCGATTGGCTTTTGATATAATTTAAGTTAAGAGACGAGAACATTAAGAATAGGGACGACTAATAATGACAAAAATACTGAGGTTTATGAAGCCACTTAAGTGACGAAAATACAAGAAGTATTAGATAAAGGTAAGAACAAAACTTAATTTAAGATTACAAGAAAAAAAACAAGGCAAAGATACACAGAATAAATTCAAAATCGCAATGGTCCTGACTTGATACCAACCATTCTAAAACCTTATCCGCTGATGTTTTTTTCCACAGCTCGTCCATGTTTTATTGGGTCCAAATGTAGCGATAATTACCAATGCATTGAGGATTATAAGTTTTGTGACGGCAAAACAGACTGTAGAGATGGGTCAGACGAGAATCCGGAGTTCTGTAAAGGTAAGTTTAAGAGTTTCGTTATGGTATGATAAATCAAACTAGAGTTCTGCAAATGTAGTTCCGTTAAGAAAAAAAAGTTATGACCTTACTGTACAAACTCACAAGATTTTACAATACCTATATAAATAAAGAAAAAGATAAAGGCCGAGGCTACGACTATTCGCTACGGGTAACAATAAGATTTTTTTTTATTGTTACTTGCGTGACTAAAACGGGAACGGTTTCCGGATACGGCACCTTTTCAGGCCGGAATCTCACGAGTAACAATAAATAATAAAATTGAGCTACTCGCCTTTTTGTTACTTGCAAAAGGAATAATAGACTGACATTAATGTACATTATTAATAATTTCATTTTTATATTTTTATGTTGTTTTGTGATATTTTCGGCACAGCCAATAGGTTGTTTTTGGTGGTGCCAAAAAATCAACAAAGAAAGCAGCAATTTATACCAGCTATTATTCCGTTGGATTTTTTAATTCGTGGATCAACTTACCCACATAAGCCCAGAAAAATGTCATCCGCGAATAAAAAGAATTCAAATATATTGATAATTTTGTTTTTCAAAGGTTTCCTAATCTTAATTGTTTTGTCTAAAAAACAAGATAATGAATTAGGTTGAATTTTCTCATTCAATAGGGTACAAGTAATTCAAATTCATTTACTCCCATGCGTTAAACTCTATGCTATCTTTATTGTTCGTTTACTTTGTTTTATTTGATATTGACTTTGACTGTCTGAGTAGCCGAGTGTTTACAAAATGTGCAGATGGTCTTCAATGTTTGTATAAAATACAAAGATGCGATGGTGTTGTTCAGTGTAAGGACGAATCTGATGAAACGGACTGTGCAGGTAAAATATTTTTTAAGGAAGATGAGGACACCTGACCCCAAAAATATTGATGAATTAAAAGTGGCCATTTTTAATTATATATATGGTGAGTATATTATTTTGTTTCCATATGAATATTAGAATTTCTTTCCAGACTTCTTTTCGCAATATTTAGGTCCAAAATTGTCCAAAAATATAATAAGACTATTAAGGAGAGGCTGATTATTGATTGAAATAAAACAATAAAGTAAGTGGGTCACATGCATAAATTAAACTCGCATTTTTGCTACTTCTAATGACTCTTTATTTCTTTTGTGCTTAGAAATTAAAGCATTTAAAAGAATAGAAAAACTTTTTTGTTAGGCGCCTCTGATGAGTCTTGAATAGACGAAACGCACGTCTGGCGTAGCAAAATTTATTTTCTGGAACTTTGTTCTCATTTTTTTTCTATCCATTCTGTTTGATAGCTCTTCTGAAAATAATTTGAGAGACTGTAATTATTAAGTGGAAGATGAGCAATTTAATTTTCGGGTGAGAGATTCGCTTTCCTGTGAAACTTTTAATGTCACATGAGAGAATCATAAGAAGTTAACTTTGGTTTGAGGCTTTTTTGTGTCCGTGAGAGATTTACTTTCCTGTGAGACTTTTAAGTGTCGAGTGAGAGGTTCACATATCAATTATCCATCAGTGTCAGATCATAGACTATGAGACTTTTCAGCGTCAGTTGAGCGATTCAGTTTTCTTTGAGCTTCATTCAGTGTCAGAAATCAAAATTGTAGCAATTTTCCAAACAATAAATTGTGCAACCCTGACCCGCGTTCCGTTCAACGTCCGGAGACATATTCACTTTCCTGTAAGCTACTACCTGGGTGGCCATGTGGTCTAAGGCGCTGATTTAAAAACAACACTATTGATCACTAGCCGATCACCTCTCAGCTGGTTTTCGAGTCCGTTTGTAATTACTAAAAAGAGACTTTCCCGACTGTATGCGATTAGATTTGTCAGTAACGTGTCCAAGGTCGGTGATTTCCTCCGAATACTCCATTTTCCTCTTAAAACTGAACGACTTACATGGCCCATGTGCGTCGACAAGGGCATTAAACACCAAAACACGACACACACCCTTTCAGTGTCTGGTGAGAAATTCACCTTTCTATGAGCTTCATTCAGTGTCAGTGTCAGGTAAGCGATTCACTTTCCTGTGAGCTTCATTCAGTGTTATAGTGAGCGATTCACACTCCTATGGCCCTTTTTCAGTGTTTTTTTTTGAGCGATTTACTTTCCTATGGATGTCTTTTAGTATCAGGTGGGTATTCAATTTCCTATGTGCTTTTAAGTGTCAGGTTAGAGATTCCCTAAGATATCTACTTTCCTGTCGGCTTTTTTGTGGGTTCAGTCTGAGACGAAATATTTACTTTCCTATTAACTTCTTTCAGTGTCAGGTGAGAGATTCACTTTCGTTTAAGCTTCTCTCTGTTACAGATTATGACTGTGCTGGATTCAGTCTATATTCAGATGCAATGAAATGTGATAATGGAATACAGTGCGTTGGCTTATCTAGCTGGTGTAACGGAAGACTTGATTGTTTAGATGGATCGGATGAAAAACCAAGTTTTTGTCAAAGTAAGTTATCAAACCTGTTAAGGTGAATTAAACTAGATCTATTAACCCTCCACAGAACCAGATGTCCATGACTCGGTTTTTTTCTGCAATTTAAGTTGCTGATTGAAGTTCAGTTGTTGGTTAATAGAATTTTCATAGTCCTCAACATCTTTTAAATTTGTTAATTCTTTTGTTCAGTTATCTTATATCTAATTGGTTTCCGCACGATAAATTAAACTGTAGCTGACTGATTGGCTTGAATTATTCACACAATGTGTCTTGATATTCAAGATATTCTTTGATTTTATCGGAGGTTTGTGGTACCCATAATATTATATAAAAAAGATCAAATGGACAAAATAGACGAATTTACAATGTTTTAAATTTCCATTTGATTTCGATAATTTTATTTAATTCATGTTTTCCTGTCTTCTAACGACTTTGATGAACACGTAGCTTTAAAAAGCTTTATAAAGTTTGTAGAGTTTGATAAGAGAAGGTTCATACGGGGCGCCGTTTCGAAGGCCATACTCGCAAACTGCTACCTGCAAACTGGCGAGGGATTCACATACGCATTAAGCTTGTTTCTTAACCCAGGACAAATAAATGCATTTGCTAGTAAATTAGGAAGAAAGAATGCGTCGTAAAGTTTTGTTGTTTCCTCTGTTATTAGATTATACCTGCTTGGATTGGGACAGAAAATGTGCTGATGGGAAGCAGTGTATCGGGAAAAGTGATTTTTGTGATGAATATGTTCATTGTTTAGATGGATCGGATGAAGCCAACTGTTAAGGATAAGGTGAGAAATCTAGAGAGAGAAACAAATTAGATCTATCTGATTAAAATCAAATGATCTATCAATGTTCATTTCTAAAGATATCCTATTCTATTTTCTATTCTGATGACTGATTAGGAATACATTTTTAACGCTGCAATCTGATTGGTCAATCAGAAAGATCATTACAACAGGCAGTAGAATAGAATATCTTTAGATTTACAATGCTTTAACAGAAAGGAACAATTGATGTTATCCATATTGGAACATTTTTACCAATAATGAAAAGATTTTTTCCATTGTAAATGGAAGCCATCTTGGGGAGTGCATACTTTGCGATGATCAATCTATTGCAGGAGAGACTTTTTTAATGTATAATTGTGAGATTGTATGAACATTAAAAACGTGCATTTTACATTTGTTAATATTAAAGCCCTTTTGCAAAATGTCAGATTCGGATGATAATAGAAGGCCACACCCAACTTTAAGTAATAATTATTCTGTGATAAGAGCATTGATTGAAAAGTATCGATTCTTAATGGGTTAAGTTAACTTTAGGTTGGTTCTAGGCAAACTAGCAGAGCGGTCAAGAAGAGCAGACTTTGGACCACGTTTGCTGTTAGAGTTAACTTTAGGCCGGTCCACTGTCTGTCTATTGCAATCTAAAAAGCCGACCTCGGTTAATTTTAAGCGGTCACAGAGTTCACTTTTCTAGTTAACTTGTCATACAGGTTATTTCTGGTCGTATCTGTACTATAATCACTGTATGGAAAGAGCGAAAGGGAAAAACGGTTGATTTCTGTGACCCGTTGTAGTTTACTCCTGTGTCATTGTTGTATTGTGGGTAAAACAGACGATTGTAAACATCAGGAAGACGAAAATATGTCATTTAGGTAGAAAAATATATATACTAGTGTTGTTAAGGTTCATTTGTAGTTTCTTACTTGTCACTCTATTGTTTTTAACAAGTTTTTAATCAATAGATAAATAATGTACAAAACATCGCAATGAAAAAACAAAAAGTTAAAATGTTGAAAATCGCATAATTCTTTGGTACATCTGTAAGCAATTAGTAAGTGTAAATATTCTTTATAATATTTTAGAACATATTCTACTGTCGAAGATTAGAAATTGTCCTCTCAAATGATTTTACAGCTGTGTTTAACTTATGAGGCGAATGTTTATTGTGTGCCCTGCTGCTGTAAAGTTCTGTGCACGCTGTAGTTTATTTGAGAGCAGTTTTTAAAGTAGCGAAAGTTTATTTATGTGTTCTGATAAAACTTATCAGAATAGAAATAGCCTTTAATTTATAGAAAAACTCATTTTTAAGTAGCAGTTTGCGTTTTTAATCTTAATTTGATGGAATATCTTATGAAAGTTAACAAAAAAACTACAATAATTAATTGATTTGTTGTTTTGTAAACACTCAATAAAAAGGGTTGAAGAAATGCTGTCGTTTATTTCCGAGTTCACCATTGTTGATTTCTGTGCAGCAAAAAATTGTTGTAGTTTATTTCTGTGCTATTTATTCTTATTATATTCTGATTTTTTTTCTGGAATATTCAACGACACAATTTTGCATTTTGTTTATAACCATCCCAAGGAAAAAGTAAATATCAAAATTAGAGTGGATGAGAAAAAGAACAAGTTTAAACATTTAAAATTTGATTTGAGACCAGAAGATGAAATTTTAAATGGAAAAAAAAACATTGTACCAGATGAATAAAAAACTTACAATAACCGTTGTTGACTTTGATGATGTTTTGGAACCCCCATTGTCTATTGAAATTGGGTATAAAACTGTTAGTTTTATAGTTCGGAAATGTTATTTTGAAATGTAATCATAAACAAACCGAATACTGTATAGCAGGAAATTATCGAGACAGTTTTATTTTGCGATTTTCGCACTGACATTGCTGCACCTAAATTGAAAAAATACACGGCGCGATATGTGTCCTCCATTTTAGTCTAAATGGACAATACGATTACTGTGCAAATCTAAGACTGTGTTAACTAAAACTCAATAGTCCTTCCAGGAAAAGCAAAGACGGTGCGAAAAAAAATCCCAGGTTTACAGCCTACAAAAATAACTCAATACATACTATTAGTGAAGTCGTTTACTAAGTTTTATCATAAATATCTATACCTTATTGGAAAATTTAATTGCACACGACGACTTTTGATTGTAAAGGGAATATCCCATCCAAATTTCTACGGTAATGTTGTTTATAGAGCAAATAAATTCAAAAACAATCCGTTGGGAATGCAAAATTGGCTTAAAACTTTATTAAATAAAGGTTATGAAATGGATATTTTAGTAAAATCTTTGAATTTAGTCTTCTTTGGTAAAAATATTGATAATTTGATACTTACTTTAAAATGTTAATTGCCTTTTTATACTTATGTCATTTTTGAGCATTACAGCGGTCAAGTGTGTCGGTTTTGTGTGATGATGCATCATCAAATCAAGTGTTTGACGTGTTGTGTCGGATTTAAAATCGACATACTTGATTTTTTTACATCAGTCGATGGATGCTTCTTAGCTAGCTGTCAGTAACTTCGAGTGTTCTCAAGAGAGTATCTTTACGTCCCGTTAATTACCTGTTGTCCTTTTGTCTCAGATACTCTCTTGTTGAATTGAACTTCTATCGATTTGATTTTTACTGTGTGTTAGTTTGTGCTTTGTTATTGATTATCATTAGGGGGAAGGTTGGCGCCAAAAAACTAGTTTAACCCCGCCACATTTTAATGTGCCTGTCCTAAGCCAGGAATCTTTATCAAAGCTTATGTTTGTATTTAGTCGAATTTTTGTTAATTGTTTTTTGTCAAGAAGAGGGTCTTTCAATGCACTTTGGGATTGGGCTTGAATCATATGTATTTTATTTTCAATCCAGGGGCCAATTGAAAAACAGCGAGCAGCGACCGCTGGTCACATTGAAGGCTGCTGGCTGTTTTCCATTGTGGATATTTAAAATTTACGTTTATAATGTAGGTTGTGTCGCGTACACTTATTCCACATCTCATTTTCTTCTATTCTATTCTATTCTGTATAAATATAGTCGTGCTTTGTTTTAAAGAGCTTTATGTATTATTTTTGTAATTTATAGAATAAGTAAAACTTAAGATGGTTTAGACAGGAATTGTAAATGAACACTTGTTTTAAAATTATCCTTTGGCCGTGTTAACGAAAGTGTCCTAGGATTAGGACATGTCTAAGGATGGTATTTGGACATGTCTCGGTCAAAGTCGTGACCTCCTAAGGCATCCTAAAAATGGCACGTCCTAAATTTGGTCCGTAATTAAGGTTGTAAAAATTGTTGTCCTAGGACCATCCTTGTGACTTTAAATTTTAAAAAAGTGTCTGAAGTAGGTTTTATCCCCTTGAATTAGGGTTGTATGTGGCCCAACTCTCATTTTTGATATTTTACTTTCTACATTTAGCAAACTAAGATAATTTTGTCATTGATTAAATTTTCCCAATAGTGACCCATATATTGGCGTTTTACCAGTTACATTTTGACGATTTTATAATATATGTAGTACAAGACTTTTGAAATTAACATTTAACAGTTCATTTGGATATTTGCTTCCCAAACCTAGGGATTTAATTTTGGTATTAGTGATAAGTGCAACGCGCAGAACAAAAATGAATGAAGAAATGCAATGATATTGCAATACATTATTTTTATTCTCTAAAAAAAACAAATGCAATGCAATAAAAATGCTTAAATCTATTTTGCATTTGAAAATGTAAAACAAAAAACTTCAAGTTTTTTTTTCAAACGCCTTCTCATCGGCGTAAATGCATGACATATGGCTATTCAGGATTATCTTAAATTCGTATAAGGATGGTCCTATTTAAGGTTATCCTAAGATGGTTTCGTTGAACATCCTTGGACGCGTCTAAGGATGATCCTTTCTACATCCCATTTAAAGTCAGCTTCATTAACCTGTCCCCTGGTTTAGAGTTAGAACTAAAGTTATATTTCCATTATTTGATCTGATTTTCTATGGCCAAGTATTTATAACTCAGAACGAAACATTCGCAACCACACAAATAAACTTCCGCGGGCTCTGAAATATACATTCGCATGTAGAAAATCAGCACAGATATATACATTCACGGCGCAAATTTTAACACCAACTCTTATTTCATCGATCTGTCTTGAACCTTTGCATAATTAAAACTTTATTTTTCAACAATAGAGTTCTATATATACTTAAATACACGATGAACAGTTTTTGTTCACTTTAATTTCATCTGCAAGTGTTTTCTTTATGTAATTTTTCCAAAAAAAACGTGTTTTATTTATAAATTGATGACTTTTTGTGATCAAAATAGCTTATGACATAAAAATGCAAGTAAAACTTGATTTGACTAAAGCGTTACTATCTAATGTTGAAAGCACCGACAATGCAGGATATGTAATTATTCAATAATAAAGTAAAAAGGCAGAAAAAACAGACGACTTCATTTTGAGCACAGCAATAAACTACATCGGGGCACAGCAATCAACCGTTTTTCCCTTTCGCTCTTTCCATACAGTGATAATGATTTACAGGCTGAATACTTTTTTCCTTTTTACAATTGATTTAAATATTAGTTTTCCGATTGCATGATAAATCTGTTTAGATTGTAATGAAAGTTAATATCATGTCAATATCATAACAAACCTTGTGTCTGTTTTATCATGAACTTTCAATATTGTTTTTCAATTGTAATATTTAGTATGAAAAATTTTAAACCTGATTTTTCAAATTTTTGCTTAAAATTTGCTACTTCAATATGGAAATCCCTCATGATGGACATTCACAACTAACATGGGGTATTTTGATTAGAGTGCTTCAATTAGAGTAAAATGCATTTGAAAAGATTTTGGTTGTCGATGTCTTTTTAACTCAAAATTCACCTTTCAAGGAAATATCACAAATTATAAAAATTCTGAATTATATGTTATATTTTTCACTGTTACAGTATGTCTCCGATAGCTCAGTGAGGTAGGTTTTTGGTATTGAAATCTGATACTTTTAGTGTTTCCAATGTCAAATGACAGTTTAGGTTCAAACATTGAACGAATTGTTCGATTTTGTCCTTCTGCAACGATCTCAATTATAGTGATAAATCGTTTAAGAGTTATTTTAACTGTTTTAACTGATTTTAAAGATCTTCTCTGAAACTGCTGAAGGTATTGCTTTCGAACTTTGTACACCCGCTTTTTGAGATGACCTGTTTTTTTATTCTTCTTTTATACCTTCTACTATTTTAATGCACAAAATTTAATGAGGTTTTGTGGCATTTTTAGAACAATATCTATATTGTCAATAAAGTAAACGAATACAACCAGTGTACCGTAATTATAGGTGATTTCGATAGGGACTTGCGTAATAGTTATACCATACATAATGCAAAGGCGAAAAACAAACCAGAAGGACCGGGGGTCCGAGGGGGTTTCTTATCCAAAAACACCATTTACCTATTAGTATTACTCTCTTACACCCCAGTGCAACTAGGACAAATATAATTTACAAAATTTTGATTGAAATAAATAACATGTGGATCTATTAATAAAACTGAATAAGTAAACATATTTCTTATTTTCTCTTTCCCGCATAGGGGCCTCTTTAATTCAATTTATTAAGCAACCGAGATGATTTGAGAATAAAAACAGATTAATCAACTATTTTGTATGATGCTAATTAATACAGTGAACACTTCTACACTGAATACCTTTCAGTTCCATTCAATTTTCATATGACCATCATGGAAGACAGATTTGCCTTAGCTGCTGTCCTTTTGAATATCAGTAATCTGAGAGAAGGTTCTTTTTGTTGAGGAAATAAAGTATTTGAAGAAAATTTATTTCAATTTATTATGATATGTTGATATACGCATGACGTCCCATTGCGTGGTATTCGATTTCTAACATCGATTAACTGTTTCCTGACTTACTAATTTTTCTACATTAATTGTTAATTAAAGAAACTTTTCGTAACAGTTTTCTCAGCAACCTCTTATCATACACACTCTTTTGATATTTAATATTCAGCATCAATATGAGTCCCATACCGTTGGATTTACGTCCGGCGTAGCAAATTTTATTATCTGGAAGTCTGTTATCATTTTAATTTCTAACAGCGCTGCTGGTAGGGATTTTAAGTCCCAGAGGTTAGCCTGCTTCGGCACATACACTTTTGTGTTGGAGAACACATTAAAGCTTTAAATCATTCGGTAGTTCTATGCTCTTCATGATCATATAGTGTTTGGCTTTTTCAATATTTTTGTAGAGCGCCTCTGGTGAGTCTTGAATAGACGACATTGGCGTCAGGTATAGCAAAATTAATTGTCTGGAAGTTTGTTGTCATTTTAATTTCAAATCTATGTCTACCTACTTCCTGTTTAACGAAATCCTGTCATTAAATTCTTTAACACTATTAATGTCCCATATACGAAAGTAGGGGTCGTATAGTGTTTGGATCCGTTCCTTCGCCCATTCGTCCGTTTGTCCGTGAGTCCCAATGTTGCTCGATTGGGCATTTAGTCTTTTGAACATATTTTTGTTTTGTTTCGTCTATTTTTTTC
Organism: Arcuatula senhousia; assembly: GCA_963971305.1. NCBI lineage: Eukaryota > Metazoa > Mollusca > Bivalvia > Mytilida > Mytilidae > Arcuatula > Arcuatula senhousia. Next base: position 7,458,871 of record OZ020317.1, on the reverse strand, counting down.
TCTTTTTATTGTTTTTATTGCATTTGATTCTAGGGCTGTGGTTTCTTGGTATACAGTATCAGATGGGGTCCCATAACCTGCGATTTGATTTGAAGTCTGTAAGTACTTGGTATATAGTATCTGCATGGGGTCCTATAACTGGGATTTGATTTGAAGTCTGTAAGTACTTGGTATACAGTATCTGCATGGGGTCCCATAACCTGCGATTTGATTTGAAGTCTGTAAGTACTTGGTATACAGTATCTGCATGGGGTCCCATAACTAGGATTTGATTTCAGATCTGTGGTTCCTTGGTATACAGTAGCAGCATGGGGTCTCAGGACGTGGGATTCAATTTTAGATTTGTGGTTCCTTGGTATACAGTAGCAGCATGGGGTCTCAGGACGTGGGATTCAATTTTAGATTTGTGGTTCCTTGGTATACAGTAGCAGCATGGGGTCTCAGGACGTGGGATTCAATTTAAGATTTGTGGTTCCTTGGTATACAGTAGCAGCATGGGGTCTCAGGACGTGGGATTCAATTTCAGATTTGTGGTTCCTTGGTATACAATAGCAACCAGGGCGTGGGGTTTTGTGGTTCCTTTGTACACAGTATCAGATGGGATGATGAAGCTATACCAGCAGAATGGAAACAGGGAGTTATTGTAAAACTACCCAAAAAAGGACAACTGACTGATTGTAACAACTGGCGTGGTATTTGTCTTCTGTCAGTGCCTGGGAAGATCTTGAGTAGAATTATACTTGACAGAATTAAAGAAGCAGTCGACAAAATCTTAAGGGAAGAACAAAGTGGCTTTAGAAGAAACAGATCATGTGTTGACAACATATTTATTTTAAGAACTGTAATTGAACAGACTAATGAATTGAATTCATCACTATATATACATTTTATTGATTTTGAGAAGGCTTTTGATAGTATTCATAGAGACCTCCTTTGGAAAATTCTTCAACACTATGGAATCAACCAAAAAATAATTAATATCATTAAAGAAATATACAACGGATTCAGATGTGCAGTACGGCATGATGGTGAACTCACAGACTGGTTTTTGATAACATCTGGGGTCAGACAAGGATGTATAATCTCACCGCTACTTTTCATTCTAGCAATAGATTGGGTCATGAGAAGAACAATAGACGAACCAAGAGGCATTCAATGGGGACTGACAAGTTCATTAGAGGACATGGACTTTGCTGACGACATTAGTCTGTTCTCGCAAACGTACCACCACATGCAGATGAAATCCAATAACATAAGTAAAGAAGCCAAGAAAATAGGATTGAAAATAAACGACAGAAAAACAAAAGTCATGAAAACCAACTGCCGTCACAACAGCCATATCATCATGAATGGAAAACCTATTGAAGAAGTTACAGACTTTTGTTATCTTGAAAGTACTCTAAGTTGTGATGGAGAAGTAATGAAAGAAATAAGTATCAGAATAGGGAAAGCAACATCAGCTTTTAATAAACTTTCGAACATCTGGAAGTCTAGGAGAATATCATACAGAACTAAGATCAGACTGTATAAAAGCAATGTAAGATCAGTTTTATTATATGGAGCAGAGACATGGAGAACAAACAAGGAAATTGAGAGAAAATTGAGAGGAGTTGAGGGCAGATTGTTAAGACGGATTATGAACATCAAATGGACAGACAGAGTATCAAACATTGAACTCGCTGAAAGAACAGGTATACGAAACATTAATGTTGAGATTAAGAAAAGGAGATAGAAATACACAGGGCATATTTTGAGGATGGACAACACCAGGCATGTAAAAAGAGCACTGAGGTGGACACCAGCTGGCAAGAGGAAGCCAGGAAGGCCAAAAGGTACATGGAGGAGGACACTAGAAGCAGAGATGAAAGAGTTGGGATACAGCTGGGGAGAACTTGAGAGAAAGGCAAAGGACAGAGCTGGATGGCGTACCCTGGTGGAAGCCTTATGTGTTACCTAACACGAAGAGGATATACATACATCAGATGGGGTCCCATAATGTGTGATTTGATTTTAGGTCTGTGAGTATTTGGTATACAGTATCATCATTTGGTCCCATGACGTGGGATTGGATTTCAAGTCTGTAGTTCTTTGGTATCTGTATCAACATGGGATCCCATACCGTGGAATAAGATTACAGGTATGTGGTTCACCTTCCTCCTCTTCATTTTTTACTTCAACATATTTTTTATGTATAGATTTGAGATTGTAAACATAAAAACCATCGTTTTGCATTCTTATAGTCTTAGTAAAACGTATACAAATACAAAAAGCAGAGGTAACAATGAGGCATCCGAATGTCAAAGTCTGCACGATACATAAACAGTAAACACAAACAAGGACAGGACGAAAACAACAGACAACATATAAATCACAGAAACCCAAATAAGCAACTGAATAAAAATCAACAACGCAAACTCGAGTCGTAATGAGATTGAACTAAGGTGGTCCGGAAGAGAAGCAGTTCCTGCTTGCTATAGCATACACGTATGCAACTTCCAATTCAGTGTGTCAAATCCGGTAATGAAAGACAAAGCAACTTTCAATGACAACCCAACATCTGCACTCATCTGAAAGATGGAAATCTTTATCTTTGAGTGTACGATGTCTATCGTAAAATTTCCTAAGTGACGACAGCAACTGGGGGAGCAACATAACAATTTTTGTGTCAAACGTTACGCTCTGCCAACGAAATCGATGTAATTCCCGCACGCTCTGGAGTAACGAATCAATTGTTTTACGTAAACTCAATATTCTGGAGCGGACGGAATGTTGTTTCAAAAAAAAGGGAAAGTTGACAATTGGAAAGTTGAAGTAATCACGTTTCTCATAGAGTTTAGTTGAACGTTTTTGAGCGACTGCCAAGAATCTGTGGTGTCAATTAGCTCAAGTTCCGGAGGATAAATGAGATGAAGAAAGTCACAAATTCAAGAATTCTTTAGTGAAAGGACATCATACATGTAAATATAAATAAAGGAAATAACTAAATCACCGAACTTGGAGAATCAATCCCAAATGTCTATATAACGGAAAGTGAGGTTAAAAGAGAGTGCCAAACTACGACAAGACATGAAATGGTTGCATGAGCTTATGAACTTAATTTTCTGCTATCGGGATTTTTTTTTGCACAGGTCATGCCACAAGAAAAAATCAGGTTCAACGTGAAATTGACATCAAATCAATCGCATTTGTTTTCATTGCATGAGTAGTGTTTACTAAGAAGGAAGTTGATGATGAACAGTCCGATGAATTAATAATCCCAACAAAAAGTGAAGGTTTAGTTGCGCTTGACTTAGTTCGTCGTGTGCTTGAAACTGTCGAAAATGTAGATGACAATCTTTTTGTAGCAATTGCAAAAATAGAAACAATATTCTCTCGTAAACAAAAACAGTCGGATATTACTAGTTTCTTTCAAAAACTAGAATAACTTTCAGTGGTTTCCCAGTTTGTACATACACTGTAATAATTGTAAATTAAATAAACATATCCACATGTACGTTTTGTGTTCAAAGTCTATAACGAATTCGTTGTATGACATAACGAAATTCGTTATATCAATACAACGAATTACGTTTATAACGAATTGTTTTCCCTGTTCCCTTGAAATTCGTTATAACCAAGTTTTACTGTATGAAGTTAAATTACAAGAACACAGATGTGTGAAGTTTAATGACGAAAACTCAGATGTGCGGAAATGAATGACTATAGATGTTTAAAAGTGAGTAACACAAATGTGTGAAGTTAAATGAAGAGAGCACGGAAGAGCGAGTATGACACGAGACTAGATATAGATAGTATTTAAATGGAAAGGATATAAGATACTTTTAAAACACTCATTTAACAAGTTTTTCAGTGGAGTATCGTCACTAATTCCGTCACGTTACTCAACATAAAGGACTGCCCATGATACTAAAATATATAACAGACAGATGAGATCCAAATGAAAAGACACTCATTTCCGATAAATAACGATAATACAGATTTTAAGAGATGTTTGACATAAAACTATAGATGTGTAAAAGTATGTGATGATAAACTTTAGCTTTTCAAAAAGTTGGGGGCTTCGTTGTATCGGATCTCTTACGAAAGAGTTGTTTATATTGGCTTATTTTATCAAAAAATTCAGTCAAAGTTTCTTGAACATGCCTTTGTAATTACGAGACTTGGGACAATATAGAGATTCGCAATTGTATGTCTAGGGTGAGGCACGAAATTATTTGCTATTTCTGCAACCTTATCAGACAGCCAATCAACGCATACATGCATGTTAGTGAGTCGTAATTTCAAGATGGTGTGAATATCCATTGAAAATAGCAGCTTAGCAACTTGATGCAAAGCAAAAACACAGATGTGTCAAGCTGTTTTGCGATGTCACAGAGATGAGATGATTGATAAAACAAAGATGTGAAAAACTATTGACAACAACACGAGACATACATGTGCTAGCAAGTTACGCACACAGAGAGGTGAATGACGAAATTAAAAATAATTATGTGAAACTGATTAAGGATAAAATAGAGATGCGTAAAGATGAACGATGAAAATAAAAAGATGCATGAAGGTACAATGTATGTGGCAAAAACACATTGGTGTGTGATCGACTAAAACAGAGAAATGCGGAAAGGTAAATAAGTGACGAGAACAGGGAAATGTGCGATGTTGACCTGGGAATACAGAGAAAATTGTGAGAGTGAGCGATGAAATCTAAGAGATTTGTAAAAGTGAGTGACAAAATCACAGAAATTTGTAAAAGTAAGTGCCGAAAAAAAAGATATACGAAGGTCATTGACGAAAATACAGAGATGAGTAAAGATGATTGACGAATTCAGAGATATTAGAAGGTGGTTGTAGAAAACAAAGGTGAAGGTGAGTCACTTTTGTTGAATATATAAAATGGCGAAATACGGAGAAAACAAAGAGTATAGAAGGCGACGAAAATATAAAGTTATTTGTTGATAAGTGACATAAGAACATATTTTATAAAGCATAGTGACGAAAACACAGATATAGGACTTGTAAAGGAGAAAAAAAGAAACACTAATCACAGATCTTTAAATTCAAAGACAATGACAATGACACACAAATGTGCGAGTCTTACTGACGAAGACACGTATATGTGTGACGGTAAATGACGAAAATACAGAGATAGAAGATCTAAAGATGTGGAATAAATACAAGAATGAAAGACAAAACAAGAGAGATGTTTGAAAGTGAGTGGCGAACGAAAAAAATGTGTGAAGGGGACTAAAAGGGACAAATTTATCTAAGAGAGTGTAAATAAAACGCCGACTTGTTTTACTAAGGTTATGTTCGAAATCTCCTTATTTTGTCTATCAGTTTGATTGAAACTTGAATGAACAATTTTGACAGTCTTATTAAAATACAAACCATGTCTTTTACAGCTCGGCCGTGTGAGCCTAGAAAATCCAAATGTAATGATAACTACCAATGCCTTTCGAATGTATCTTTTTGTGATGGTAAAACAGACTGTAATGATGGGTCTGACGAGAACCCAGAGTTCTGTAAAGGTAAGTTCAAGAGTTCCGTCAAAGTAAGATTGATAAACTCCTGCAAAGATAACCTAATAAAACAAGAGTTCTGTTTAAGATGATACAGTAAAAAAAAAATCGGTAAGGTTAGATTTTCTCAATTTTTGTCAACTGAAGTATATATACAAATGCATTAGTGCATTATAGGTCCATATCTTTGAAAAATATAATCAAAAGAAAATGTCACCGTGCTTAAGTTTTGTAGAAACTTGTTTTGAAACGGTTCAAGTTTGCTATTTTCATTTTGCTTAAATCATCTTTATGTAATTTATGTTTTGTAAGCCTATTTCGGGGCCCTTAATTTAATTAAGATAAATTTCATTTATATAAGGAATGATTTTTTTTTCAAAGTTCACTAGCAAGACTAGTTCATACCTCCATATTTCTCTAAAATAGTACAATGATACGTGTATTTCTTATACACAGAAAGAAAACAAGAAATTTTATGTTGTTTCAATGCTACCTATTATGACTAGATTTAAAGAGCACTTAGAAATGTGACAGCGAGTCAGGTTGCTTTGCCCTTGCCTGTTAAAGAGCCCTGATTTGGGTCTCGATTAGAGCAGGGCCCACAGAATCTCAATCCATGTGTATAAATTGCCCAATCCTACCCATCCAAAATGATGTGGAGGATATAACATAAGACCATCACACATATATAACGTTTGCCTTAATTGCGAGTGGAAAAGCTTTTTATTTGTTCAACCATCTTTTTTTTTTCTTATAATTTCCATAAATTACATCGTCAACATGATATCCTGTAAATAATTGCTAAAAAATCATTCAAACAAAATAGTTTGTTTAGGAATCCACATGACAAACCCCAACGAAATAAATTAATCCCTAAAATATTTGTTTTTAATTGATTTAGATTATGGTTGTAGCGGTGGCTATACAAAATGTGCCGATGGTCTTCAGTGTATCTACACACCAAAAAAATGTGATGGCGCGGTCCACTGTAAAGACAAATCAGATGAACAGGGGTGCGAAGGTAAATGTAGTAGTATAACGGGTCGCAATGGGTTACTTTGAATTCGCAGGTAAAATTAGTAGTTAGTATAATTTTTATGAATTTGCGGGCAAATATAGTAGTATACCGGCTGACTATGTGAATCATTTTGAATTCGCAGGTTAATGTAGTTGTATGCCGGGTTACTATGAATCACTTTGAATAAGCAGGTAAATATAGTAGTACACCGGTGTCACTATGGATCACTTCGGATGTGCAGGCAAATATAGTTGCATACCGGATTATTTTTGATGCACCAATAAATGTAGTTGTTAACCGGGTCACTACGGATTATCACTTTGGACGCTAGGTAAATTAAATAGTATATCGGGTCACTTTTTATCACTTTGGATACGGAGGTAAAATTAATGTAATAGTGTACCAGATCATTCTGGATCACTTTAAATGCGCAGGTAATGTTTAAGTATATATACCGGATCACTACCGATCACTTTGGATGCACAGGTAAATGTAGCTTTATAATTTTAAATTTAATTTAAAATTGATGAAAACACCAGGTTTCTTTCCTTGTAATGCACATGGTCGATATCCTCGGTGCTGGATTTGGCTTCCTTGTTCGAACGTTTTGGTTTTGAGTACTTTTCGTTTTCAACTGTTTTGGAATTTGATCTTCCAATGTTTTGGTTTAAATGCTACTGATGAGAGGTTACTCCTTGAAATATCGATATATAGCATATCCAAATTAACCGTTTATACCCGCGTTTTGATATTTGTAATTTTGAAACCACTGGGCGATAACCGCTGCTGGTGGACCAGAGGTCCCCGAGGGTATTCACAAGCCTGGTAGTCAGACTTGTCTGACACGAATTACCAAAAAATTTCTAATATATTGTCGCTGAAATTTCCGATTGTTAAATTTAAAATTGATGAAAACACCAGGTTTCTTTCCTTGTAATGCACATGGTCGATATCCTCGGTGCTGGATTTGGCTTCCTTGTTCGAACGTTTTGGTTTTGAGTACTTTTCGTTTTCAACTGTTTTGGAATTTGATCTTCCAATGTTTTGGTTTAAATGCTACTGATGAGAGGTTACTCCTTGAAATATCGATATATAGCATATCCAAATTAACCGTTTATACCCGCGTTTTGGTATTTGTAATTTTGAAACCACTGGGCGATAACCGCTGCTGGTGGACCAGAGATCCCTGAGGGTAATCACAACCCTGGTAGTCAGACTTGTCTGACACGAATTACCAAAAAATTTCTAATATATTGTCGCTGAAATTTCCGATTGTTAAATTTAAAATTGATGAAAACACCAGGTTTCTTTCCTTGTAATGCACATGGTCGATATCCTCGGTGCTGGATTTGGCTTCCTTATTCGAACGTTTTGGTTTTGAGTACTTTTCGTTTTCAACTGTTTTGGAATTTGATCTTCCAATGTTTTGGTTAAAATGCTACTGATGAGAGGTTACTCCTTGAAATATCGATATATACCATATCCAAGTTAACCGTTTTTACCCGCGTTTTGGTATTTGTAATTTTGAAACCACTGGGCGATAACCGCTGCTGGTGGACCAGAGGTCCCCGAGGGTAATCACAAGCCTGGTAGTCAGACTTGTCTGACACGAATTACCAAAAAATTTCTAATATATTGTCGCTGAAATTGCCGATTGTTAAATTTAAAATTGATGAAAACACCAGGTTTCTTTCCTTGTAATGCACATGGTCGATATCCTCGGTGCTGGATTTGGCTTCCTTGTTCGAACGTTTTGGTTTTGAGTACTTTTCGTTTTCAACTGTTTTGGAATTTGATCTTCCAATGTTTTGGTTTAAATGCTACTGATGAGAGGTTACTCCTTGAAATATCGATATAAAGCATATCCAAATTAACCGTTTATACCCGCGTTTTGGTATTTGTATTTTTGAAACCACTGGGCGATAACCGCTGCTGGTGGACCAGAGGTCCCCGAGGGTAATCACAAGCCTGGTAGTCAGACTTGTCTGACACGAATTACCAAAAAATTTCTAATATATTGTCGCTGAAATTTCCGATTTTTAAATTTAAAATTGATGAAAACACCAGGTTTCTTTCCTTGTAATGCACATGGTCGATATCCTCGGTGCTGGATTTGGCTTCCTTGTTCGAACGTTTTGGTTTTGAGTACTTTTCGTTTTCAACTGTTTTGGAATTTGATCTTCCAATGTTTTGGTTTAAATGCTACTGATGAGAGGTTACTCCCTGAAATATCGATATATAGCATATCCAAATTAACCGTTTATACCCGCGTTTTGGTATTTGTAATTTTGAAACCACTGGGCGATAACCGCTGCTGGTGGACCAGAGGTCCCCGAGGGTAATCACAAGCCTGGTAGTCAGACTTGTCTGACACGAATTACCAAAAAAATTCTAATATATTGTCGCTGAAATTTCAGATTGTTAAATTTGAAATTGATGAAAACACCAGGTTTCTTTCCTTGTAATGCACATGGTCGATATCCTCGGTGCTGGATTTGGCTTCCTTGTTCGAACGTTTTGGTTTTGAGTACTTTTCGTTTTCAACTGTTTTGGAATTTGATCTTCCAATGTTTTGGTTTAAATGCTACTGATGAGAGGTTACTCCTTGAAATATCGATATATAGCATATCCAAATTAACCGTTTATACCCGCGTTTTGGTATTTGTAATTTTATACCAGTTCAATTTCCACTTAATGACTCTTAGTATATTTCCATGGAATCCAAGATAATTTTGTAAACTCACTGTTTTTTGGATAATTTGTAGATGTAAAAAATATGGGGGAGTAACCAATAATTATGCATGGCACAAAAAACACATTTTTATAAATATTGAAATAATATAAAGACTAGAGGCTCCCAGGAGCCTGAATCGCTCACCTGACTTCAATGACTGGTGGATTGAAAATAATCTGGGGTATCTCAGGTGTAAAACTCCAATAAAGGATTAACATACAATTTCCACCGTATAATGAAAGATTTTATATAGCCAAGCATTTAAGCAAACATAAGCTTTTCTGAATATGTAATAGGGTTAATCTGCAAGGCAATAACAAAAAACTTGATAATTAGGGGCCATAACTTTTAAAGGGGGTCATCTGACAGCTTCAGTATAATGGATATTTTTGAAGAGCTAATTTGACTGAAGATTTAAGCAAGCAAATTTATTTATTTATCTGTAACAGCTTTTATTCTATGGGTCAAACACACAGAAAACATGATATTTCACCTTTAAAGGACCATAACCCCATATACAACTTTGGCGCTGTAATCGTTTTTGTCGATCTCAATGAGCTTAAGAATTCTCCAATGCTAACTTTTCCTATAGCACTTATAGTTTTCACAATAAAGTCCAAAACTTTGAAAATTGTCAATTTTGAGGATTAAGTGGAAATAACTTTGACTCAAAGGAGGGTTTTGTAGAGCTTTTGGTGCTGAAGAAGGAAATTGCTTCAGATTTTCTCTATCTCTTATACTTTTTTAGCTATAAGCTAAAAACTATGGTCTGACCCCCTGTTCTATATGTAGCAATGATGGCCATGTTGGTTGGTCAGCGTGAACAAATTTCACAAACTTACTAGAGGACATCCAATAAATCAAATGTACAAAGTTTTGAAGCAATCCCTGCAGTGATTTCAGAGAAGAAGTTTTTTTGAAAATCAGTTAAAATTGATAGAGAAAAAAAGTTAAAGGGGAATAATTCTTAAACGATTGATTTTTCTAATGCTTACTTTTTCTCTAGTATTTACGGTTTTCAAGATAAAGTCCAAAAACTGTGATATTGGTCAAGTTTTACAATTAAGGGGAAATAACTCCTACAAGGAGTCGTCCCACAACTTTGACTTAATGGAGAGTTTTGTAGAGCTTTTGATGCTGAAGAAGGCAGGTTGCATCGAATTTATTCTATCTCTTTTATGTTTTGAGTTATAAGCTAAAAACTATGGTCTAACCCCTCTGTTCTTTGTTTAGCAACAGAGGCCATGGTGGTTGTTCGGCATGCACAAATTTCACAAACTGATAGAGGACATTCTAAAAATCAAGTGTACAAACTTTCAAAGCAATCCCTTTAGCGGTTTCAGAGAAGAAGATTTTTGAAGAAAAGTTAACGGACGGACGATGGACAACGGACGTTTAACGAACGTCTATGATGTGAAATGTGACCCCTAGAGATCAATTAAATAATATATTTGAAAGTTATAGATATTTGTGTTATATTGATATGGGCCGAAATATCTAAGGGACGAAAGTGACGAAATCTTGGGACGAAAGTTTCAACGCTAAAGTTCTGGGGCAAGCCGGAGTCAAAGCTTCAAATTTTTTGTCTAAAAACGATTGCCATATAACACTCTAACGGAATATTGCCGTGCCAACAGTGTGTTTGGAATACAAATAACATGATAAGGATAAATTGTCACCAGGTAGACTTGGACTCGCTTATTTGAAAAATAAATTCTCATTTGTTTTCAAAAATGTAAATACAACCGATCAAGGCTCGGCAATTTTCCGTTAGAATATAATGTCCCTTTCGTCCCAAAGATATTTCGGCCCATAACAATATAACACAAATACCTATAATTTTCACATAAATTACTTAATTGATTGTGATGGGTTACATTTCATATCTGGTTGACGGAAAAAGTTTTATAGCCAATTACAGTCATATTCTGTCTTAAATGCGCTGTGATACAAAGCATATTATTTCTGATAAATTGCAGAATATTGGTTTCTTGCAGTTATTAAGGTATATCAAAGCAACTAGGATTCTGATTTTGATATATTTTAAATAAAAATGTGCTGATGGGAAGCAATGTACCGTAAAGTTTTATTGTTTTCTCATACTTGCTTGGAAACAACCATAAAAATTGCTAAAGTAAAGCAATATAAAATCAAACATTTTTTGTTTCTTTGTTAGCTTATTATTGATTGCAGTTGAACAGAAGGAAGCAATCGCCGGTGATTCAGTGGTTGACGCGTCGGGCTACTAACACCGATGTTTGTGTTACGACCTTCGTCAGGGGTAAAAAATTTATGAACCGAATTTCTTTCTCTCCCTTAAAACAATTTGCAAGGATGGTCTCAAAGAATAATGCTGGTTCTTCGGAAGGGACGACAAATGGTTTTCCCATATATTGGAAGAGCAATACGTTAAAAATTCATAGTAGTGGTCGATAAGAGTAGGCTAAATGTGACCGCTATAAAGGTAACACTTGCAAACTGCTATCTGCAAACTGGAGAGGAATAGGCTTGTTTCCCAATCCAGGATAAATAAATATGTTTAAACTAGATGATTTTTTTTTCTGTTTATAGATTTTACCTGTGTGGGTTGGGACAGAAAATGTGCTGATGGGAAACAGTGCATCTGGAGAAGGAAGTTTTGTGATGGTGACGTTGATTGTTTAGATGGATCAGATGAAGCCAATTGCCAAGATTAGGGTAAGAAATCTGGGCAAAATAAACAAATTCAATCTGGTTGAAATAAGATCTACCAATGTTTATTTCTGTACAATCTGCAGACGTCGCATTAATGGCCTTTTTGGAATCCCCTGGAATTAATTGTCATAAGGATTAATGTTTGCTGCAGTCTGATTTTATTGTTCATTCAGTAAGGTCATTTGAGCAGGAAGTAGAATATGATGTTTTTATATCTACGATGCCTTATACATATATTGTTATATATGTTAAACATATGTTCGTTATATCTTTCACATAAATTTTTATACATATGTTCAACTTCCCTTTGGTGCCCATATGATAAACATATGGTAAACATATGACGTACATATGTTTAACATATTGTAGCAAAACCCGTACATTATGCACTGGCAATTCATTTAAAACGATTTTTCAACATTTGTTTTCTAAAACATATGTTTGTCCTGTTCTTGTTGGTGTTTACTGGTTTTGTCTCTGCCCTTTCAGACTTTTGACATTCGGATATCCAACTGGTACCTCTGCTTCTTTTGTCATATGAAAACATAAAACATATGGTAAACATGGTGTTGTTGAATATACACCAGAAGAACATTACACTACTGAAACGTAAAAAAAACTTACTTAACAACTGCTAGATTTACTGAACTCTCAAAATGTCACCTAATTTAAGAAATTCAATATAAATTCAGTATATTTTTTTCTTGCAGTAAATCAAGTAAAAACAATAAAATCAAGACTTAATACACTGGATCGGCATTGAAGATAATTACTGATATTGATCTTGACCTCTACACACTTCTAAACAATTTGCAAGATTTGTTAAGTAAATATATTTTTGGCTATAATAGTGATATTTACACGTCTGAAAATTGAATTGAAACAAAGTTTTATTGCTTGTCAAAATTTCAATTTTGTTAATGTCTCTTCGACAAATTATAAACATATATAAACGTGCTTAAGGTGTAAGCAAATACATATTTTCAGACCTCCATTTAAAACCATAATTTAAAACTACTGCTTAGAAAGGGTACTCTGGATAAAAGAAAGTTTGAAAAAAACACTGTACACAGTATCAGCGTGGGGGTCATGTAACGATGTATTCGCTTCTAAGTCACTGGTTCACCTACTGCTTTATTTTTGATTTTATAACAATATATCAAAGCATATGTTTTTATTCACAGGTTTGGAACAAGAAACAAGATCAGCGTAGAAATGAAATAAAATATGTATATCAATAACATTTGTGTGCCTAGTTGTTTTAGTGTAAACCTAAGAAAAAATAACAAGAAATTTATAAAACTTTATGAAGTAGCTCCTAATGACCCAATAAACCCTATAATAAACAGAAAATAGGGGGTAACTGGGCAAAAAAGTTATCCCTATTTTAATGGTAAAATTCAGAGGATTCCGAAAATCTGACAGAAATCTCACAAATTGACCAGCGTACATCCTTAAGAACGTCCCCTCTGAAATACTGTTTTACAGTACCCAGACACCAAGTTTCATAATAGCCGCCATTTTTCACCCTGTTTTTTTTTTCTGGAAAATTTGTACATACTCTCTGCTGAATAAAATGATGAACATATGTTCCTCTCTCGCAGATCCCTTTTTTCATATTGACAAAATGATTACCATGACGTTTATTCAATTATCTTCCTATTTTTTTTCAATAAACCAGTAAACATGTTGCTGCCTTTGTTCTACATGTTTTTAAGTCATATCTTTCATCAGCGATCATATACATGTATAAAGGTAATAGCAAAACTACCGAACTTGAATGATCAATCATTGTCCAGAGACAATGACAAAAACGAATCAGTCATACCGGAGAAATGGTGGATCGCAATAGTCCTGTTTTGGTACAGGCATTTCAAACGAAATTATTTTAAGATTTTTTTTTAAAACTTAGCCCCCCTTTCAAATTAAATGGTCGGTCCCTTAAGCCAAATAACAATCAATTTTAACCTTTAAAAAAGGTTAAAGGTCAAGACATCTGCTCCGCAAATATTGACTTTTCTGTCGACGTATTTTCGGACTTATGACACTCGAATGTCCCATTGGTGCCTCTTTGCTTCTTACTATCTTGGTATAAAAAGAGCTGTTTTTAGAAGTTTTAAATAATCAAGTAGGTAGGAAAAAAATCGGAAAGGGCTGGGCTTTGTTTTAGATGTCACCAAACATCAGGAAATAAAAAGATAGGACAATGCTTTGAAATAAAAAAAGAGCAGGATTCAGACATGGTTGAAAAAATTATGCCAAATTTATCAAAACTAAAAAGTCCCCCAATTTCTCCCCCAATAAAAATCAAATCGTCGCCTCTTTAAAGTGGTCGTGTCTAGTTATTATAGATCTGTAAAACAAGTAGAAAACATTGTTTTTGATGAACGACATAGATCTCAAAACTTATTTTCAAATATTTTATGAAAAGACCATACTATAATGTTTCACAGGCTGCATGCATTTTTCATCCTTTACAATTGATTTAAATATTAGATTTCCGATTACGTGATAAATCTGCTCAGATTGAAATGTAAGTTGATATCTTTTCAATAGCATAACAAATCGTGAGTATGTTTTATCATGAAATTACAAAATTGTTATTCAACTTTTTCAAACAAACTAACGTATACATTTTTATTCTTTTTTTCAATTTGATAATTTTTCCTTTTTTTACATCTGTAAAGGTATGAGGTACTTTCTTAATTAATACCTCTGATACCATCTAGTTCGTTATCAGTAGTACACCTTTGCTTCTGCCATTACTGTCTTTTACCCGAAGAAGATCAGGACAAAACCAGTAAATCATCACACAACGTACACAAAATTTCAAATCAAAATTAAACCAATCAGTAACGTTACGAGAGTGTACTCAGATGTAAGGCTTACTCTTCCGGAGCATCTGAATTCACTCTTTCTATAATTTGAGTTTGCGTTGTGATATCTGTTCGGTTGATTTTGTGTTTTGTATTTCCTCGTGATGTTCTTATTTGTGTTAACCGGTTTTGTCGTTGTCCTTTGAATGCATCTTTGCTTCCTACTTCAATATGTGTATCTCCAACACTGTAGTATAGGGCATGAATATGCCACATGCTTGATTGACAAAGCATACATTTATGTTACAAGCGTCCCGTCCCGTAGTGGATTGATATTGGATATTTGATCCCGTGACTCTTAAAAAAAATGCTACATTCTTTGATATTTAAGGCAATAAAATTAGATTTCTAATGGGCAGATATTTTCAGAGTCATGTGTCCTCATTAACATAAAGAACGTCCTCTTTGAAATATTGTTTTACAGCACCCGGACACCAAGTTCATAATAGCCGCCATTATACCCTGATTTTTCTGAAAACCTGTAAATACTATCTGCTGAATGAAACGGTGGAAATATGTTCCTCACTCGCGAATCCCTTTTTTTCATATTTTTAACCATGACAAAATGACTACCATGACATGTATTCATTTTTCTTTCTTTTTTCTCAATAAATTAGAAAACATCTTTTTTCAATTGCTCTCCATGTTATGACGTCATATCTTACATCAGCGCAAATATATGATGTAAGTCAGAAATTCCTGTTTGTTAAGGTCTAAAATTGCAATTTTGAACAACTGTCTTCGGCTACTTTAGAACAAAACATTTTTATACATGGTTCTAGACGATGTAAAGAAAAAAAAGATATCTCTAACCCCCCCCCCCCCACACACACACACACACTTTATCCTTCGTCTCAAATAAGCGACAAAGAAACTATTGAGCTGTTTGGTCGATCAAAGTTATTAGGTCAAAATTTAAACCACGCAGAATAAGCACACTGTTTGTATTGGACAAGCCATTGAACTTGAAAGGGGGGTTTGGTTTTTAGCTCACCTGACCCGAAGGGTCATGTGAGCTATTGGCGTCCCTTGGCGTCCGTCGTCCGTCCGTCGTCCGTCGTCCGTCCGTCGTCCGTCCGTAAACTTTTTCAAACGTTAACTCCTCTGACACCATGAGTCCAATTGAAACCAAACTTGTTGTAGTTGATCTTTAGGGTATGGCCTACAAAACTATTGTTCGGATTTTTGATTTTTAAAAAAACATGGCCGCCGTGGCTAAAAATAGAACATAGGGGTAAAATGCATTTTTTTGCAAATAACTCAAAAACGGCTACAGATATCAAAATTCTGGCATAAGTAAAAGTGATCAGCACCTCAAGATCTACCTACCCTGAAATTTTGAAGAAAATCCAACGACCCATGTAGGAGTTATTGCCCTTTTTGTGGATTTTTTGCAAATTTTGCACCTATTTAGCTCAACATCTTGAAAACTATACAAGATATTTGAAAAATTTAAATTGCATATTGTTATGCACATCAAGATCTACAAAATATGTAACAGGGTCAACGTTGTAGGACCTTTCCTTTGAGAAGTTATTGCCCTTGGAACGTCAAAATTAAGCATTTTAACTGCATTTCCTTATATTGAAAATGTTAACTCCTCTGACACTTTAAGTCCAAATGGAACCAAACTTGGTATAGTTGTTTATTAGCATTAGGTGTATAGAACTAATGTGGGGATTTTTGATTGGTCGTAAAACATGGCCGCTGTGGCTAAAAATAGAACATAGAGGTAAATGGCAGTTTTTTGCAAATAACTCTAAAACGAATACATATTTCAAAATTTTGATTGAAGACAAAAGTGATCAGCAACTCAAGATCTACCAGCTCTGAAATTTTGAAGAAAATCCAACAACCCATGTAGGAGTTATTGCCCTTTTTGTGGATTTTTTGGAAATTTTGCACCTGTTTAGCTCAATATCTTGAAAACTATACAAGATATTTGAAAAATTTAAATTGCATATTGTTATGCACATCAAGATCTACAAAATATGTTATAGGGTCAACGTTGTAGGACCTTTCCTTTGAGGAGTTATTGCCCTTGGAACGTCAAAATTGAGCATTTTAACTGCATTTCCTTATATTGAAAATGTTAACTCTTCTGACACTTTAAGTCCAAATGGTACCAAACTTGGTATTATTGTTTATTATTATTAGGTGTAAAGAACTGTTGTGGGGATTTATGATTGTTGTAAAACATGGCCGCTGTGGCTAAAAATAGAACATTAGGTTAAACTGCATTTTTTTGCAAATAACTCAAAAAGGGTGACAGATTTTTAGATTTTGATTGAGAACAAAAGTGATCAGCACCTTTAGATCCACCATATCGTCAGATGACCCCCTTATTAATCTTATGACCCTTTCAACGTTAAATAGATTTTGCCTTATAACCTTTACTTCAGGCACATATGTCAGGTGAGCGATTCAGGCTCCTGGGAGCCTCTTGTTTTGTTTTGGACAGAGACTTTATCAAAAGCGTCGCGACAGAATTTTTTTTTCATAATTTGCATTATTCTTTATACTTGAAATCCTTCTTCAGAATATCCTTTTTTCCTATCTTTTGCTGCCAAAATACTTTTTTCATCAAAAACCATTTTCAGAATTTTTTATAAAAAAAACAAGCACCCATTTCAAGTTTAATGGACGGCCCCTAAAATCCCAATACCAATCCATGTTAAAGGTCAAATCATCAGCTCTGCAAATATCGACATTTCTTTGGACGTACTTTCCTTTTTTGGTATAACAAAGATCTGTTTTAGAAGTAGGCCGGAAAGAAATCTGAAATTTTCGGGTTTTGTATTAGATGTCGCAAAACATAAAAGAAATAAAAAGGAAGAACAAAGCTTTTTAATAAATAAAGAGTAGGATGCAGTTATGGCTGTAGAAATGATGGCAAATTCATCAAAAACAAATATATATTTTTTTAGATGATAAGATAGGACAATGCTTTAAAATAAAAATAAAAGAGCAGTGTGTAGTCATGGCTGTAAAAATTATGGCAAATTTATCAATGACAAAACAATGTATTTACAAAAAAGGCAGGATGTAAAACTATCCATAGTCCCCTCCCCGCCCCTAAAAAACAAATGGTCTCCTTCTTAAAGTGAACATGTCTATTTATTCTAGATCTGTAAAACAAGTAGAAAACATTGTTATTGATGAACGACATACATCTCAAAACGTATCTTTAAATATTTTATGAAAAGACTAAACTATAATGTTTTACAGGCTGCACACATTTCTAATCCTTTACAATTGATTTTGATCTTAAATTTCCGATTACGTGATAAATCTGCTCAGATTGAAATGAAAGTTGATATCATTTCAATTGCATAACAAATCGCGTGTATGTTTTATCCTGATATTACAAAATTGTTATTCAAATGATTGTATGGATTTTTTTTTTCAAACAAATTAACGTATACATTTTTTATTCTTTTTTCATTTTGATAATTTTTACTTCAAGTATTTTATAAAGGTATTAAGTACCCTCTTGTTAAAAAGGGCTTGTACATTTTTTTCTGATTTTTTTTATACGACAATGCTGTCTCCGTAAATAAAGGTTATAACAAAACTACCAAAATTGAATGATCAATCTCATAGTCCAGAGAAAATGACAAAAACGAATCAGTCATACCGGAGAATTGGTGGATCGCAATGGTCCTGACTTGATACAGGCATTTCAAAAGAAAAGATGGGTTAAACCAGATTTTATGGCGCCAAACCTCCCTCTTCCATTGCGATTATGAAGTATTGTTATAAATAGAAGAAAAGACAATGTGTTATGATATGAACTTTCCAGAAATATGAAGCTTAAAAAATCTAAAGTCACAACGCAACTATAGGATCAGATATTTGGCTGATGTATTGGTTAACCTCTAAAACATGAGGATATCCAATGCAGATCATGGAAATCTTCAAAAGACCTTCTTTCTTTAAGTCAATGGGATATTAAATAAAGCATCAATTTGGCATAACAAAATGAAGACAATATTCAATGCTTATGAAATGGTAACAGTTTACTACATGTACTAATTGAAGTACCTGGCAAGACAACAGAATGCCAAATTTGATTGAACGACATTTCCGTGCATTATTGGTGTGCAATGAATGGTCAAAAACCTTGAGGTAAGTACCTGTAAGAATTTGAATTTATACAAGTCTCGGGAGATCGATGGGCACGATAACCAAATAGGTCAGCCCATGTCCTGTTTCCTCATGGTTGTTCATGAGAGATAGAAAATCTAATATATTATTATATAAAATGCATAACTCAAATTATTTTGCATTATGCTGCAAGAGGTAAAATTCTGTTTGGTTAACTTGAAACAAGAACCGATGCCAAATGATAGGAGAGAAGATCGTCTAGACCAACTGCAAACGGTAAAATATAAGAGAGTAAATATAATCTGACGTAGATTGTAGGATTATCGCACCCTTTATCTTGCCAGATCCCGCCGTTAGTTACAAGGTAGTATGTTAAAAATGTATTGGATTGCATGATATGACAACAATATTGTAATAAAAGATCAATAAAGAGGAATTGAGAGTCTGGATCAGCAAATGTGAAAAAAATCAAAACAGTGCAAAAAATACCAGACAAATTGAAATCCTTAAAGATTACTTTGAAACTAAGAAGCTACTGAACATGGCACGTCTGAAAAGGGAACATATATACTTTCGCTAAAAAGTGTTTGGAGTAATATGCCAGGATCCTACTCTTAGAGCCAATTTGAACAAGCAATTGCGCATGTAGTAGCTTTACAGTACATTTTTAACAAATGTTTCGAAAGTGCTGAAAAAGACAATTGTTTTTGTGAGATATGAGCGTGCCTGTGACCTACAAAGCTTTAAAAAAATCCCCTGTGCTTTATCCATGCACAAATAAAATATTTTGTAAGGCTATTAGTCACCTCGTATTCTTTTTAGATTACAGGGACATACTTTTGAGCGAATTAGAAAAAAATATATATATATACCCGTACTTCAAAAGTATGAATTGTAAGGGTCCATTTATCTCCGTCCGGCTATTTTAAACATATAGTATTTATCAGATTATGTTAACTGAATGTTTTGCTTGTAGGTTTGTTCTTTTTCAGCGAATTAATTGTTTTGTTACACACAACTGAACACAAACTTAACTTTTGAGTAACTATGCTTAAAATTTTAAAATGTGCTAAAAATTAGAAATGTGATAGTCAACCCTCCTGGTTAATTTAATTTGTATTTCACACACGTGCACTTTGAATTGTTGTATAATGATTGTTTATTTTCTCTGTAACTATATCATATTGTTTTGTGAGAATAAACTTCATTCATTCATTCCTATTGAATGTGTAACATAGGAAGTTGATCTTTCTGATCAGTAAAAAACTCACATCTATAGAAACGATGCAGGAAAAAATATTTTTCCCGGTATAAAATATAAAAGATTTTCCTGTTGTAAATTTCACATTGGCTAAACAGCCCAATATATGGATTATTATGAAAAATAGTGAGACAGCTATTTGTCAAATAGAAAATAGAGATGTGGAATAAGTGTACACGGCACAGCCCACAATCAAGTGGCAATTAAGAAAAAAAACAATGAACAACCGCCAACAGCCTTCAACGAGGCCAGTAGGCGCTGCTCGAGCTGCTCGCGGTTCCAGTAGGCGTAGCAAAATTTATTGTCTGGAACTTTGTTGTCATTTGTATTTCGAACACACGTGAAGGTTAGCACTGCTGGTGGAGTTTAAATTCCCCGAGGTTAGCCCGCTCCGGCACCAACACTTTTGAGTTGGAGAATACATCAAAGCTTAAAATTAACCCTAAGGTTCTTCCTACACCAGACATAGGTTGAATATCTAAGTAATAATTTGGTTCCCCAGTTTGGTATTTTTGGTTATACTGTTCTATACTGTAACTATTATTTCAAAACATCAGATTCATTTCAAATTATCAAACCATGTTCTATTAAAGTCAATGACGTTCTAAAATCATCCCCTATTCCTACTATTTCGACATGCAGATCTAAAACCGGCAAAAAATCAACTTGCAAGACCTGTGATATGCTAATTATATCTCCTGAATTTACCAGTAACTTAAACGGTAAAGTTTACCATACCCTTTCTCACGACCCTCTGGACTGTTCTACCGGAAATGTCATTTACGGAATTGAGTGTACTTTATGTGGACTGTTGTATGTCGGCGAAACCAAAAATTCATTGCGTTCTCGCATGAATGGTCATAGGTATGACACCAAAAATTCTGATTATCGGGTTTTGTATAACCACTTTAATCAACCTAACCATGACCAATGTTTGAACATGAAAGTCCGGTTTATCGAAAAGATTTACCACGACACCAACAGTCCAAATCTTAGTACACCTCACCGTAAAAAACGAGAGCTTCACTGGATAAAAACTTTAGGTACTGCAATGCCTTATGGATGTAATGATAACATCAAAGGAGTAGGAAATCTTTCTAGCCCTCAATGTAGTGAGGTGAATGTTATGAAACTGTTTGACCCCAATGGTAGACACAAACGTAGTCATGGTCACAAACGATACAAACCAAGATCTGGTGCCAGTCAAACTGACAACATTTCTCTTTCAGACACGTTTGATGATCTGGTTACAAGTCTACAACAACCATTGGGAGTCCATCATGTTCGTACCATTCTCTATTCACTACGAGTCACGAAACTTAAAGACCTACGTGATCTTGGGTTAGAAAAAGCAGGTACTGATCCATTTACTCCTTCTTACAGACTTACTAGCATTATTTGCGACGTTGCTCTTTTCCGTCTTTTTAAGCCTGTAAGAAGTGAGCCTCTTACTACTGAGGATAGGAAATTTCTCCATATTCCATTTAAGAACAAAGGGATAGATGCTATAAACATTAGCAATATTTTAAATCGTAAGGAAGTTACATCTCAAATTCCTCAATATTTCAAAAATCAGTCAACACCAATCGTTTCCTACCGCTTCACTAAAACCATAAGTAGTAAAATTTTCAACCACAAAAAGGCATTGCAGGACCTAAACATTGAAGAATATCTAAAGTCCCCTCTGACATGTGATTGCTATGCTTCTCCCTTTGTCTATGGTCCATCTGGTCATGTCATCACGGGTGATCTTAAGATAATTGAAAATGATTTATTACGTAATGTGGTTTCCCATGGACCTAAATTCAGGGAACCGCAACGTATAAATTGGAATCATAACTTTAAGATCATCATGGACGCTGTGGAGGACTATGCTAGAGCATGGATAAAGAGGGAGAAGGACCAAGAACCAGAGCTTGAATCACTGTCGGACTGGGTAAGGACTATCCGATCTCTTGTACGAAGCCGAATAGACAAACTTCGCAAATGTGTGAACCCCCGGCCTTCTTCTGTATTTAGAGATCGTGAAGCTCTCAATTGTCTCTCTTCCTTACATGACAGGTATGTTGTCACGCCAGCAGACAAGGCTTCCAATAATATAGTTTTTGTATGTAAAGCACATTATTACAATTGTCTAATAAAAGAATTAGGCATTGATGGTAATACTTCCGCTAGTGCTACATACACACGGACTACATTTAACAAAGATGAAATCATAGCCAACCATAGCTCCTTTATGTCCTCTTTCAATATTCCAATGAAAGAGGAACATAAAGAGTTACCATATTTGTACTGGATACCTAAACTTCACAAAAATCCGTACAAAGAAAGGTATATAGCTGGATCTTCATCATGTTCAACTACAGAGCTGTCCGTTCATTTAACTAAAATCTTGTCTGCTGTCAAAGAAGGTCAACAAGCATACTGCGACACTATTTATAATCGTAGTGGAATTAACCATATGTGGATTTTGAAAAACTCAAAAGATTTGTTAGATCATTTTAAATCTAGATCATTTTCTGAGGTTCACTCTTTGAAAACGTTCGATTTTTCAACTTTATACACTACCTTGCCACACGAAAAACTAAAATGTCGCCTGAAAAAACTTCTCGAAAAAGCCTTTTCAAACTCAAGGAATTTTGTTGTTTTGGGTTATAATTCTACATTCTTTTCCAAAACATCTTTCAAAGATAAAATTTGTTACACACTGGAACAAGTTTGCAGTATGCTTGATTTCCTCATTGACAACATATTTGTCACCTTCGGAGGAGAGATTTTTCAACAACAAATCGGCATTCCAATGGGCACAAACTGTGCTCCTCTCCTCGCCGATTTGTTTTTATACTCTTACGAGACTGAATTTCTTCAGGGACTCGTAAAGGACAAGAAGATGAAAGAGGCACGGTCATTTAATCTTACGTTCAGATATATTGATGATGTCCTTTCTGTCAATAACACTTCATTTGGTAGTTGGATTCCTTCAATATATCTTCCGGAATTGGAGATTAAAGAGACCACCGAATCTAATTGCTTCACGTCTTTCTTGGATTTGCACCTCGAATTTGACCCAGGTGGTCATCTCAGTACAAAAATTTACGATAAACGAGACGATTTTAATTTTCAAATTATATTAATTTTCCTAATCTACAGAGCAATATACCTACTTCTCCTGCATACGGTGTTTATATTTCTCAACTTATTCGATATGCCAGAGCTTGCACACATTTCACAGATTTTTTGATCAGACACCGGTTTCTTCGTGACCGACTTTTGAAGCAGGGCTATAAGAAAATACGTCTCATACGATCACTAAAAAAATTCTTTCTTCGTTATCAGCCACTAGTAGAAAAGTTCAAAATTGAGTAAAAAGATATGATAGTTAATTGTTTTAATTAGTGTTTGACTGGTCTGCTGTACTGAGATGATCACCTCAATATCCCTATTGTGTCTCACAACTATGTTGTGTTCTATGGTCATTACCGGATCCTAAGATCGCAATGGAAGAGGGAGGTTTGGCGCCATAAAACCTGGTTTAACCCACCATTTTGTTTGAAATGCCTGTACCAAGTCAGGACCATTGCGATCCACCAGTTCTCCGGTATGACTGATTCGTTTTTGTCATTTTCTCTGGACTATGAGATCGATCATTCAAGTTCGGTAGTTTTGTTATTACCTTTATATGCTCTTCCTATTCATACAGTGTTTGGCATTTTCAATATTTTTGGTAGAGCGCCTCTGATGAGTCTTAAATAGACGAAACGCGCGTCAGGCGTAGCAAAATTTATTGTCTGGAACTTTGTTGTCATTTGTATTTCTGCAATTGGCATATGGTCAAAATAAAATGCATATAATTCAAATCCAGTCCTGAAATATTCACAGATAGACCCCCTTCTTTAACCAGGAACAGAAAACATCAAAAAGGCAAGTACAAACGAAAGCTTTGTCAAAGATTCCTGGCTTAGGACAGGCACATATACTATGTCGCGGGTTTAAACTAGTTTTTTCGGCCCAACCTTCCACTAGACAATATTCCTAGACAAATCACAGAAACCAAACACACAATAAAATAAAAATCGAGCATCAAAGTCCAATTTTCACTAGAGAGAATCGTAGACAACAAGAACAAACGAAAGGACGGTAAAGGAATTCTTTATAGAACAGAGATGTTAAAACATAAAACTCATAAAAATCTATTATTTAGTTGCAAAAGGCGTGATAGATTTAAGCAATATCTCCCGGAGTTAAGAATATTGTGTAGGAATTTTCCCTTCAGGTAAAAATCATCTACCTATAAGTATATTTAATTTTCAATGAAGGTGCGATAACAGAGATCACCTACCATTGGTACCGCTCATATCTATACGTCATAACGAGACTGTATTGCAAATGACGCGACCGCTTCCGTACACTAGACAGTTAATCTCAAATACTTGGTTGCAAAGTTATCCACGAGTAGATGTTTTGCGTCGTTAACAAAGAAACCTGTTGATAACCTTATGAAATATGCATACTTGTATCAAAACTCAGTTTTTTTCAAATGAAAACACAAAAGAGGGCATTTTATATAAGTCCGAAAAGACAAAGAGAAATTCAGTACACATGAAACCTAAACGGATAAATAGTTCGTTTGTTAAGCCTTAAAAAGGGTCACCTTGCAACTCCAACCCAATGTTAAGTTTTGTAGAGCTACTTGTGGTGATCATCTAAGGAAGCAAATTCAATCATTTTCTTTTTTATCTGCTGGAAAGGGAGTCTTTGCATCCCAATGGGGACATAGTGTGTGTCATTGCTTTTAGAAGATTCTTCATTCATACGAAGGGAGTGGAATTTCACACAATTGCTTCCAGAAGATCGTCGACTCGATTTATTTATTAATTTATGATACACCTTTTGACACTTTCAGTTATAACCCTACACTTGGTTACTTTCTCCATTGCATATATACCAATGAACCTAAATACTATAGTTTATAGGAAGTTTGCTATTTTTTTAGATTTACTTCTCAAGTTTGACCCCAAAAGAATATCTCGTTAGTGCAACAAGCGTGTAGTTCAACTTTTCCATTTGTAGCAAAATGGCAACCGTTAGTTCCAGCTTACTGATTTTACGTACTGCAACTCAATGATCGACTTGGTTCATTTCAAAGCTTTTGAAATAGTATTAGGTGTTAAACAAAAATTGCCAATACTGGGTAATGTAACTCCTCGGTTACTGTCCTCAAGTAGGAAAATTTACGAAATACATCATATTCGTGGTTAACTCTATCTCTCTTTGTCATGGAGTGGCTGACCACTTGTTTCTCATTTTCTTCTTAGTGCTGGCCACTTGTTTCTCATTTTCTTCTTATTGTTAACTGCTCATCAGCAGCACGTGAATCAAAACATAGGAAGGTCAAAAACCAAAGGTTTTGAGAAAAGAGCACCAAAAACCAAAGTGTTTGAACAGGGAAGCAAAATCCACTACGGGAATACGGACCATCTGCAGTACATGGAAAGAAACCTCATGTTCTTAACAATTTTTGACAGTATAACGGTTATAAATGTATATCAATACACAAGAGTACAGCAAATACTTGATTTATCATTGACAAAAAGGGAGAACAGAGAAGGGGAAGTAGACACATCATTTAGTCCAAACCAGAAACTCCGAATGTACATATAATATAATACAATCTGGCACTACCACTTCCTTTATCCTCAAAAAACGTAAATCCATCATAGGGAAGTCTGCCATCTGGATTTAAGGGGATATAATTATGCCCCTGCACTAAGTGAATCTAACTTAATTATTGTTGAAACCGTCACAGGGACGACTGCCCTCAGGTTTTCTGTGGATTATTATGTCCCGGGATGCACAAATCACTCTAGTACAGAATATAGTCATCCAACTTCTTAGGTAGGCAACGCTTACGTGCGAGACGACTAGATACATTGGACTCCGCAAAATATGAATTCGCTACCGGATCAGAGTAATTGTCATATTTCCCTCCTGAGAATCATAAATGTTCAACTCTGGATCAAAGTCGTCTACAGTCGCTTGAAAACGAAAATGGCCGCGGCAAGAGAGTTGTCCGAGACTCTGGTATATGGCTCGACTGAAAATATGATATCTGGGAAGAGCTCATTTCGATCGAGGTAACGTTACATCAATGAGGTCCCCGGGCCAGAGCATTATGGGGATTGAAGGTGCACGTGCGACATGAGCACGACGGATAGTGCAATTTGGAGCTGAAGTGCTTTGGGAGCCGTAGTATTATACGTGGTCATTTTCAATATATGGACACCTCACGACGAGCTGGTATTGTGGCAGCATCATTTGCCTTCATGGATGGAATACCGGCTAAGACATCTGTATCTAAGTGTTCGAAAACTAACCCTCCAACGTACAATTTATGCTGATCACGTGTACACGTTATAGTTTCACCGACAATGTAGGAGATGAACCGTCAGCTTGGTGAGCAGATTGGGAACGTCCGGTGACTTTTGCGTTCAATTTGCTGCAGTTTATACACGATTCATAGTACCGGTGGAACCACTGTCAACCGTAAGAAGAACTGAAACATGGCAACACTATGTGTCAAGATAAGGAGACTGTTTTATTTGAACTCGGTTAGAAGATTCCAACATTTGTTGAGAGATTCCTGAGGAATATGTAAGTCAGAATCATCAAGAGTTATATCATCAATACATGTAGCGCGGGTCCTAGTCAAAAACTGGCGGTCTTGGTAAAAAAAAATATTAGAAGTTAATCGTAAATTCATGTCAAACAAGTCTTATGACCGGGGCGGTGACAAATTTGATGTCTTTAGACCAACCAATCTTAACTTTTACATGCTTTATGCACTATAACTCACTCTATTTGTTCCAGGTGTAACCTAATGATATTAAATCATCGATTAAATTGTATTCAAGGCATTATGCAAAATTTTAAATTCAGACTTATTTTACATACCCTGTATGTTGTTTTGATTACTTTAGGACAACGTGTTTATGATTTTAAAATTAAAACTGTAGCTAATAAAATGTTGACTTTTAGTTTATATATTCAAATCAAAGCCGTTTAGGATTCGAAATCGTCCTTCGACGATTCGGGGATATCCAGAGTTTTCTAGGAGGCAGTGGAATTCCAAAATAAAAATTAAATTGCACTTGAATCACCTAGTGTCGTGTAAGTTAAAATTCCGTTTTCCACTTGAATGATGTGGAATTCCCAGGTGTCAAAGGACGACTTAGAATCGCTCTTAGATGCCCTGTAACATAATCATAAAACATATATGTTCAGTTTTATGAGGTTAAGGGTCCAATCTGCTGCTATTGTTTTCAGTCGAAGACCCATCAGCACTAATTATATTTCAAATTATTTAACCCTATATAACAAAAGTCATGTTTAATCTAAACAATTTCAAACGACAATCGATTGTTGCCAACATACCATAAGCACTATAGCATAGTTTCATTCAAATAAATTAACTGTTTTCAGGGGAAAACAAGATTGATATTGTTGACAGACGACGACGGATGACGGTGGCTTGTCTGAGTCATCTGAGCTATACCGGTTTACTTTTATGTAAAGAATAATATCAAGTTTAAAGACGGGAGTAATGGTACTCCTAACTAAAGAATGTTTCTGAAGTTTTAAAACCAACCCTCAAATATTCCTTTTTTAAGGGATGGTTAACTTAAAGAATGAATGATATTTATCTTTTCTTTTGATTTGTTTATTTGCAGCACATCAGTTGAACCACTTTTGTTCTTGAAGGATGGCACACCAAGTTCGCATCATTTTTGACTCTAGATGCTTTGATGACGACGTAGCTCTATAGAATTTACAACTGCACATCAAGAAATGTTACGTTTATTTGCTGGAAGTTTAAACTTTGGTTTGCTGTATCATATCCGCTCTATATGGATTTCCGATTACTGAGAGAGGAAAAACTCTCTTAACAACAAGTGCAGCAATTAAGCCCGGAAGGTTACATGTTTACGGTATTGGTTCTTTGTAAATTACAAATACCAAAATGTGGGTATGAACGGTTGATTTGGATATGCTATATATCGATATTTCAAGGAGTAACCTCTCATCGGTAGCATTTAAATCAAAATATTGGAAGGTCAAATTCCAAAACTGTTGAAAACGAAAACGTTCGAACAAGGAAGCCAAATCCAGCACCGAGGATATCGACCATGTGCATTTCAAGGAAAGAAACCTGGTATTTTAAACAATTTTGAAGTTTAAAAAAATCTTAGGAATCCCTTTACTTAAAATCTTATGCCTTCTAGGCCTGTTTTGAGCTCCTTAATAAATTGTAGAATTTTTACCTCTGATAAGCCTGTATGAATTGGCCAGAAAAGCAAACGAAGATATTATGAACTATTTTATGGTGAACCCGAAGGGTGAACCAAAACAAGTGATAAAGTCGCTCTCAAAATCAAAATGTACTAATTACCGATAAAACATATAAGCCAGCTTTATGAGAACTCTACGAATAGATAAAGAAGAAAAAGAATAAGAAAAAGCAAAGAACGACCGAATGAAATAAAAATAACTTAAATAGGATTTTTCTTTAAATTATATAATAGCAGCTTGTCCCAAATTGATCTTTATCGCTAAGGAAGCACAATTGCATCTGCTACTTTAAGGGAAAGTGTTGATTCAGTTCGGGTTTCAGCTAAGACCTTTTCCGCTTAAGTTCCTGTTTTCTTTTAGAATTTAGCTGCTGATTTCCAGGGCTATTTTCAATTTTAAGATACATTAAATTCGATACATTATATATGATTTTAAGGTCTGACATATTTCAAAATCGTCGACCATATCTTATATTAGTTTTATTAATATTTAACATGATATTTCAACTATTCAGGAATAAGCCGCTGAGCTACCAGGACTAATTGCTTAAAACAAAATATATTATTTGTTTAATTTCCATAGATTGATAATATGGTACAGTATAATATTTATATATAGTTCTGACATAAGCCGCTGAGATTCCAGGGCCATTGCTTTAAATAAACTATTTTGAATAAGATATTTACATTTATTGGAAAACCAAAAAAATAGATCTACTAAAATATGAATTATTTAAAAAAACAAATTACTATATTATATATTTAAGCTGTGACCATCACCAAACCAATCTAAGTCTTCTTTTAATTCCATGGTGGTCATCTGAGATAATAAAAAAGGCGGTCATTTTGAGAAATATCATCAAATGTAAATTCCAAGAAAACACGCGGAACTAGAATTAACTAAATGCAATATATTGCATATGTCAAAATGTCGCTAGTATCATGTTGCACATAAATGATTTTACTTGTACATTAATGTATCTATAAAAGAGTTTCATGCATTATAGATTTTTTTTAAAAGTTGAATTAAAAACGTTATCAGTTGTTTTGCAGTATAATACGGTAAGCCAAATATTACTAAGTAGTAGAAAAATAAAAGCAACATTTTTTAAAAAATAAGAAAATTTGAAGAAACAAAGGTTTATCATTAATAAGTTTTTGGTTGTTTTTGTACTATGTATGTATCTTCAGTTATATGTTCATTGTTTTTGTTTGTTTGTTTGTTTGTTTTTCATTCGGAGTTTACTATTCAATAAAAGTTGTAATTGATTTTAATATCAGGTTCAAACCATACAGACCGCTGGTCCTGGATTTTGATTTTGAATTTACGCATTGGAAGCGATTTTATTTTGAAATTGAAAGTCTCTTTGACGATAAAGGAGGGGTCAATAAAAGACAATGTAAAATGGTCGAGGCGTTGTTAAAGCCATTACCTCTAAGTTAACAAAATTATAAAAGTGGAGACATTATCGTTTTGTTGATTTTTCAATAACGCATGCATTGACTGGTACAAAAATTGCTAGGGGAAAAGAATTCTCTGTATAAAATCAAAATTATTATCTGTTCTATTTTGACAGCCAGCATGAAGGTAGCAACGTTCCTTGTGTTATGCCTGGTATTGTATGTTTTGTTGGAGCCCTTTACATCCGGATGGAAAGTTAGAGTTAGGGTTAGAGTTAGAATAAGGGCACGTGTTAGAATCTCTGGGAAACGTGCATTGGCTGACAGGTTTAAGCGGCTACAGGTAATTTAGAGGCATTTTTTGTCTATTTTGATTTGAAGGATGTCTTAAACTACTGTATATCAAGGATTTTCAATCCATACAAAAGTCACACTTGCAAACTGCAAATGTACACATTTAGCATTTGAATATTTCCCAATTCAGCATAAATAAATAACTTTTTATTATGTTCATCCCGCGCCGTAATTTTCTGAAATACTACTTTAGTCTATTCAATACGAGATCCTATGAATGTTTTTTTCTTTATAAACAATACTCATTATTTGTTGATAAAGTACTCTATGGTTAAGTCAGTTACTTTACATGCATGTATCAGTCATGTTGGTTTTTTTTTCACGACTTCCTTTATTCGCCGCGCTTGTAGTCTTATCTTCTATGTATTTTCGACTTCAACTAAAACGTAAATAACATTTTTTTTTTAAATCCCATTTGCAATGGAACTTTCTTTACATGTCGAACAATATCCAAGATGATCCAACGTATCTACCATTTTTACTGTTGTAGGAAGAAAACCCAGGACAGTATAGTTTCGAGGTTCCATGTGATCTAGGGAGCTTCGATACAGACGGTGTAAACGGACTGAATGTTTATGAATTTGCCGATGCTTTAAAGGAGGAAGAAAAGAACGTCGGTGTGAGAGAACTGTTTGTTGTCATGGATACAGACGGTAATTTCTTCAAATTATATCTTTTATGCTTTATTTGGATATTGCTTATAAACTTTGATAATACAATTCAATTTAGCATACATTTAAAAGATTTTTTAAGCTAACAGGGTAATTTTATCTGTAAAAAATGAAACTTGCCCTCTACTACAAGGCTAAAGTCAGTTTATTTATCAATTGCAAGATTGATAGTTTTTTTAGTTTACGTTATTTGTTATTTTTTATCTTTGATTTCCCCTTTTTTAGCTCACCTGACCCGAAGGGTATTGTGAGCTATTGTCATCACTTGGCGTCCGTCGTTCGTCCGTCGTCCGTAAAAACGTTAACTTCTCTGACACCATAAGTCCAATTGCAACCAAAACCTGATATAATTGTTTATTAGCATAAGGTGTATAGAACTGATGTGGGGATTTTTGATTCGTAGTAAAACATGGCCGCCATGGCTAAAAAAAGAACATAGGGGTAAAATGCAGTTTTTTGCAAATAACTCAAAAACGGCTACAGATATCAAAATTTTGGCAGATTAAAAATGAGCAGCACCTCATACCCATGTAGAAGTTATTGCCCTTTGAAGGGTCAGGTGAGCTATT
The DNA here is from genome assembly GCA_963971305.1 of Arcuatula senhousia. Classification (NCBI taxonomy): domain Eukaryota; kingdom Metazoa; phylum Mollusca; class Bivalvia; order Mytilida; family Mytilidae; genus Arcuatula; species Arcuatula senhousia. Next base: position 7,427,325 of record OZ020317.1, on the reverse strand, counting down.
GTCATCACTTGGCGTCCGTCGTCCGTAATTTTTTTAAAACGTTAACTCCTCTTACACCATAAGTCCAATTGCAACCAAACTTAATATGGTTGTTCATTAGCATTCGGTGCTTAGAACTGATGTGGGGATTTTTGATTCAACGTAAAACATGGCCGCCATGGCTAAAAATAGAACATAGGGGAAAAATGCAGTTTTTTTGCAAATAACTCAAAAATGGCTTCAGATATCAAAATTCTGACACAGGGTATAAGTGATCAGCACCTCAAGATCTACCTACCCTGAAATTTCGAAGAAAATCCAACAACCCATGTCGGAGTTATTGCCCTTTTTGTGGATTTTTTGCAAATTTTGCACCTGTTTAGCTCAATATCTTGAAAACTATACTAGATATTTGAGAAATTTAAATTGCATATTGTTGAGCACATCAAGATATACATAACATGTAATAGGGTCAACGTTGTAGGACCTTTCCTTTTAGGAGTTATTGCCCCTAGAACGTCAAAATTGAGCATTTTAACAGCAGTTCCTCATTACATTGAAAACGTTAACTCCTCTAACACTTTGAGTCCAAATGGAACCAAACTTGGTATAGTTGTTTATTAGCATTAGGTGTATAGAACTGATGTTGGGATTTTTGATTGGTCGTAAAACATGGCCGCTGTGGCTAAAAATAGAACATAGGGGTAAATGGTAGTTTTTTGCAAATAACTCTAAAACGGTGACAGATTTCAAAATTTTGATTGGGAACAAAAGTGATCAGCACCTCAAGATCTACCAGCTCTGTATTTTTGAAGAAAATCCAACAACCTATATAGGAGTTATTGCCCTTTTTGTGGATTGTTTTGCAAATTTTGCACCTATTTAGCTCAATATCTTGAAAATATACAATATATTTGAGAAATTAAAATTGCATATTGTTAAGCAAATCAAGATCTACAAAATATGTAATAGGGTCAACGTTGTTGGACCTTTCCTTTGAGCATTTATTGTCCATAGAACGTCAAAATTGAGCATTTAAAAGCATTTCCTCATTATATTGAAAATGTTAACTCCCCTGACACTTTAAGTCCAATTGGAACCAAACTTGGTATTATTGTTAATTAGCATTAGGTTTACAGAACTGATGTCGGGATTTTTGATTGGTTGTAAAACATGGCCGCTGTGGCTAAAAATAGAACATTAGGTTAAACTGCATTTTTTTGCAAATAACTCAAAAAGGGTGACAGGTTTTTAGATTTTAATTGAGAACAAAAGTTATCAGCACCTTAAGATACACCATATTGTCAGATGACCCCCTTATTAATCTTTTGACCCTTTCAACGTCAAATAAATTTTGCCTAATAACCTTTACTTCTGGCACATATGTCAGGTGAGCGATTCAGGCTCCTGGGAGCCTCTTGTTGTGGATTTTTTTGCAAATTTTGCACCTGTTAAGCTCAATATCTTGAAAACTATACTAGATATTTGAGAAATTTAAATTGCATGTTGTTAAGCATATCAAGATCTACTAAAAATGTAATATGGTCAACGTTGTAGGACCTTTCCTTTTAGGAGTTATTGCCCTTAGAACGTCAAACTTTAGCATTTTAACAGCATTTCCTCATTACATTGAAAACGTTAACTCCTCTGACACTTTAAGTCTAATTTAAACCAAACTTGATATAATTGTTTATTAGCATTAGGTGTATAGAACTGATATGGGGATTTTTGATTGGTCGTAAAACATGGCCGCTTAGGCTAAAAATAGAACATAGGGGTAAATGGCAGTTTTTTGCAAATAACTCTAAAACGGTGACAGATTTAAAATTTTGATTGAAACAAAAGTGATCAGCACCTCAAGATCTACCTTCCCTGAAATTTTGAAGAAAATCCAACTACCCATGTAGGAGTTATTGCCCTTTTTGTGTTTTTTTTTTTTTTGCAAATTTTGCACCTGTTTAGCTCAATATCTCAAAAACTATACAAGATATTTGAGAAATTTAAATCGCATGTTGTTAAGCACATCAAGATCTACAAAATATGTTATATGGTCAACGTTGTAGGACCTTTTCTTTGAGGAGTTATTGCCCTTAGAACGTCCAAATTGAGCATTCAATAAGCACTTCCTCATTACATTGAAAACTTTAACTCCTCTGACCCTTAAAGTCCTATTGGAACCAAACTTGGTATTGTTGTTTATTAGCATTAGGTGTATATAACTGATGTGGGGATTTTTGATTGGTTGTAAAACATGGCTGCTTTTGCTAAAAATAGAACATTAGGTTAAACTGCATTTTTTGCTAATAACTCAAAAAAGGTGACAGAGATTTTTAGATTTTGATTGAGAACAAAAGTGATCAGCACCTTAAGATCCACCATATTGTGAGATGACCCCCTTATTAATCTTATGACCCTTTCAACATCAAATAGATTTTGCCTAATAACCTTTACTTGAGGCACATATGTCAGGTGAGCGATTCAGGCTTCTGGGAGCCTCTTGTTTACTCGAGTGTACATGTTTTTACTCTTTTATTTCAGGGGATGGCATCCTAAACGCCGAAGAAATAGCCAACGCCGATAAAAAATGTTGGTAAGTATATTGTTGCATGTATCTTTTGGTGCAAATTCAAACTAAACTAATGCTAAAGCCATACACGTAATACAATTATTTCATTCATGTCAAATTCCATTTCGGTACAGGTATTTTTGTGGGGTGTTTTCGTACTTTATTCACAGTAGTGTTTTTGTGTGATATTTAGATGAGACTTTTAATTACAAATTGTTTTAAGCTTTGTTGTAAAATGCACACGTATCAATTTTGATTTGATTGCTCTCACCCAAAAGTATTATAAGTTTGTATTCTTTACTTTTTGTGTTGCACGTGCACGTGCCAATATCAACCTGCAATGTACTTATAATTTCCTGACTTTTATGGTTTTTTTTCAAATTTAATTTCTACTAAATAATGATGTAAAACGTGTTCATTACTCTTAGACTTACTAATTTCAAATATAAGTTTAGAAATCATTCTGTAGCTCCGGCTATGGATTTGTTATGGTTGTTAAGTTTTAGAATGAATAACTAATAATACTAGTTATACATTGACTTTTTAAACATATTTAACATGTTTAGAACCTATTTCTTATGTGTGTGTGTGTGTGTGTGTGTGTTGGGGGTCAAAGGCGCTGGTTTAAATACCACACGTGTTTTCACTACGCGATCACCTATCAGGTTGTGTTATAGTCATGTTTGTTATATAACAAAATTTAACTTTCCCCACCTGTATGTGGTTAGTTTATCTGTGGTTCCTCTGGGTACACTGGTTTCGTCCACAATTAAAACTGCCCTAGGTGACCCAGATGCGTCGAAAAGGCTGTTAAGGCCTAACAAACACACACACTCATAATGCATTGACGTTGTAACATAATAATGTTTTTTTTTCTTTGCAGATAATCCACAGATCTTCCTGACTGGACTGTAAAATTTGTTATCAACAATAAAATTTAGCATCAAATTATAGGTTTTTTATTCCTTTAAGACAAAAGTTGAATGATTTTATTCTGTTTTGATTTAATTTGGTTCTTTAAGCTCAAATATTTTAGATATTTCAGCATATATTTCAGCATATTTAGGTGTAAACCCAAAACGAGTAAAGCGAATACATAATAAACATTAAACAGAAAGTTTAAGACTGGTTGCTTATAATGTCCGTAAAAGATATGGAATGCATTGTAAATGTATACATATTTAAAAAGTGATAAATTTATTTGCTTGGTCATTGTTGTAATATTTTTTGGCTTCTGTTTTTGTTTTATCAAATCTTACATACTATCGGTTTTCCAAAGTTTTTACTCCTAGCGTGTCTGATGAAGGTAAATCCAGAAAAGCGCTTCACACGCAGTGTGCTTTTGTACATTTATCAAGGTGGATCGTGTCTTTCTGGCACATATTCCATATTCTTTCGTATTTAATATAATGCAATCGTAAGGCTATCGTACCTATAGCCGTGGCTAATCGCTACAACGGTTATCCCGGCTAAAAATGATATGTTTTTTTGGTATTCCTACAAGCAACTAACAACATTCTTAAAGACAAAAAATCATGCTAATTGTTTGTTTCATTTATTATTTGTTACACATACAAGTGGCAAGGGTACAAATTGATTGCAACAAACAGGAACGTTTTACCTTTCCGAAGCATACAAGTTTATTTTCTTCAGGGAATTTACTTCGATAAGTTTAGTTGTCTAGTGTCTCCCTTTCTTGTGTCATCTTGTTTTGTCTTCTTTTTTTACAACAAAACATAATGCCCCTTTAGTACTGTTTTGCTCTTTTTGGAAAAGATTTTGACTTAATACCAACACGACCTTATTTGGGGGTATATATTTTTAACCTTTGTCCGACCGTTCATCTCGTAAGTTTTCCGAACTTTATTTCCACAAAAAATGCAAATATTTAACTGATTTTGGGAATATTTGAGTCTATCTTGATAAATTAAAGATCGAGTTTGTGTTTATAGTTCCACTCTGTGAATTCTACCAAAATTATAGCAATTGAACATAGTAATAATTTGAAAATAAGTGTTCTGGACCCTTTTCAACAATTTTGAGTTAATTTTTCGAACATCACGGGTGCACCATCTGTGTCTTACAGACACAAACAACATAGCTACCTTTATTTTTATGGCGGCCATGAAAAAGTCTTTTATTCTTAACATTGTATACTGAGAAGTGGGGGCACTACCTTTTCTATATCATAAAACTTCCTGTATTCCGTAAAACATGTCATATGCAAATTTAATTCAAAGTTTAATTGTAGTTTCTATGTTTTCAAAAAGAAAAACGATCGTAATGTAAAACCTATGAAAAGGACAGAAAAACGACAAAACGCTGATTATGTCTTCATGTCTTTAATACACAATTAAAAATTGACGATTGTATTGCATCAAATTGATTGTACCCATTCGGAGCACCGGACTTTTTTATGCTTTAAGTTGTTTGTTCTGTTTGTCCTTTTGCAACTTGCCAAAAGTCGTCTCTAAACATGATTTGGTTTTAAGTAGTTTTTTTACCTTGATATCTCATTGCTTTGCTTCTTTATAAGATATCACCGACTTTGGACAGACAATTGTTTTAAGGATGCTCGCTGGACTTGTTTTGGTATTTCTTTCAATTTTTGGAATCTTCTGGTTTTTACCATGAAATAGGGTTAATTAGTTTGCCACGAACCCATTTTTTTCTTTTTATCAAGGTCTCAAATATATCATAAAAAAGTAAAAAACAAAGTATTATCCAATCCTATTTATTCTGTCATGTGTTTTACTAGCGAGATATTACTAATACTATTCATTTAACGCATCTAATTTTACCGATTTTTTTAAATAGTAGCAACTATCCTGATGTAAACTTTCTTTTTACTTTGATATCAAATAAGTTTGATTCTTTGCAGAAGATCACTTAAACAATTCTTTTAAATTTGCGATAAATTTATTTTGCTTTTTTGAATAAAAGATTCCTGGGTTAGGACAGACACAACCTTATTCTTATAAATGTTGATACTGTTGTTTGCTCCATATAGTGACTGGTCATTTTACCTGAAGTGTTCTTCGTTTTTGTTTGTTTGTTCTGTTGAGATTTTTTAAGCGTCATGACAAAATACTTGTTTTCATTATTCACATAAACATGTAGCAGAAATCCTTCTTCAGAATATTTGTTTCATCAAAATTTAAATACAAAATATTTTCAAGGAAAAAATCAAGACCCCTTCAAGCTAAATGGTGGATTCAACAGTCTTATTACCGGGCTAAGACCAACGTATGGGCTAAATTAAAATAAACTGGTCGATTCTTAATAGAAATCACTTTAAATTTGTAGAAATGCCCATAAAAACAAAGGTTTCATATTAATTGTTTGTTCCTTTGATTTACAATTAAAACGAGTTTCATTTGATAATAAATAATTTCAAGTGCATAATTAACAGTCTTATGTCGGTTCTTTCCGATTGATTTGGTATGAAACTATGAAAGGTTGTTCATATACTATAGAAGCATCACATCAATCTTAATAGCCATGGATGTGGTTAATGAAAAAAAAGATAATTGCTCTATTACAAATACCAAACCGCGGGTATAAACGGTTAATTTGGATATGCTATTTATCGATATTTCAAGGAGTAACCTCTCATCAGTAGCATTTAAATCAAAACTTTGGAAGATCAAATCCAAACTGTTGAAAACGAAAAGTACTCAAAACCAAAACGTTCGAACAAGGAAGCCAAATCCAGCACCGAGGATATCGACTATGTGCATTAAAAGGAAAAAAACCTGGTGTTTTAAACAATTTAAAATTTAAAAATCTAAAACTTCAGCATCAAAAATATTAGAAAATTTATGGTAAATCGTGCCAGACAAGTCTAACGTCCAGGCTTGTGATTACCCTCGGGGACCTCTGGTCTACCCGCAGCGGTTATCGCCCAGTGGTTTCAAAATTACAAATACCAAACCGCGGGTATAAACGGTTAATTTGGATATGCTATTCATCGATATTTCAAGGAGTAACCTCTCATCAGTAGCATTTAAATCAAAACTTTGAAAGGTCAAATCCAAACTGTTGAAAACGAAAAGTACTCAAAACCAAAACGTTCGAACAAGGAAGCCAAATCCAGCACCGAGGATATCGGCTATGTGCATTAAAAGGAAAGAAACCTGGTGTTTTAAACAATTTAAAATTTAAAAATCGAAAACTTCAGCATCAAAAATATTAGAAAATTTATGGTAAATCGTGCCAGACAAGTCTGACGACCAGGCTTGTGATTACTCTCGGGGACCTCTGGTCTACCCGTAGCGGTTATCGCCCAGTGGTTTTAAAATTACAAATACCAAACCGCGGGTATAAACGGTTAATTTGGATATGCTATATATCGATATTTCAAGGAGTAACCTCTCATCAGTAGCATTTAATCAAAACTTTGGAATGTCAAATCCAAACTGTTGAAAACGAAAAGTATTCAAAACCAAAACGTTCGAATAAGGAAGCCAATTCCAGCACCGAGGATATCGACCATGTGCATTAAAAGGAAAGAAAACTGGTATTTTTAACAATTTAGAATTTAAAAATCGGAAATTTCAGCAACAAAAATATTAGAAATTTTATGGTAAATCGTGTCAGACAAGTCTGACGACCAGGCTTGTGATTACCCTCGGGGACCTCTGGTCCACCAGCAGCGGTAATCGCACAGTGGTTTCAAAATTACAAATACTAAACCTCGGGTATAAACGGTTAATTTGGATATGCTATATATCGATATTTCAAGGAGTAACCTCTCATCAGTAGCATTTAAATCAAAACTTTGGAAGGTCAAACCCAAACTGTTGAAAAAAAAAGTACTCAAAACCAAAACGTTCGAACATGAGAGCCAAATCCAGCACCGAGGATATAAAATTATTGCAGCATTGTTTAACCAGTGAAAGCTTCAAACAAAGGTGAGCACATTATCACCGATTCAATTAAGCAATTAAAAGTAGGATTTTTATAGAGTAAACATGTGACCGTGATCTTTTTTATTTAATTACGAATTTCTGAAATAGTAACATTATTTTAAAGACACCCTATATACCAAAATGGCATTAAATTTTTATTCATACGTTCTATGACATTGGCGGCAGGAAATACTTAAATTTTATTTGTACATATTATTGCAATTTTGGTTTTTGAGCGCTGCTGTGTTTGTAGCAATTATAGCCCTTCAGTTTGGCGGCATTTGTGCAAGTAGAATAACAGATTCATATTAACAAGCAGCAGGATGCAAACAAAATGTGATAGTTTTGGAATGGTTAGCAAATTGCTGATCTGATTCAAAGAAACAATTCTGTAGAACAGGTTATTAAAAACGGATAGTTTTATCAAGTTAAACATTTTAAAACCTACAAATAACCATGATACTTTGGAGGTTGTTTCGTGTGCTTTTTCGGTGTTTCTATGGGTCACACTTTGGAATGTTTGGTCATCCATCTTCTATATGATGTGTGTCTCCACCATAACAGGAAATGTCTCGACAACTCGAACAATAACTACAGAGGTATGATAGATTACTTTTTCGGTAATCGCCGCTTAAAAAGAGATTGAAAATTTAACTAAAATTTGAGCGTTTGTTTTTGGTTTTTTTTCTACAAATATTGTAAAATCTGCTTTTCGATTAAATAACACATTGACCGTATAGGCGAACAAAAATGCATTACTGCCATAACAAAAACGTACCAACATAAACTATTTTGAAATTAACAGAAAATATTAGCTGAAAAAAAACAAGGCCTTCTTTTATAAATAGAAAATAATGAGATGTGGAATAAGTGTACGCGACACAAAGTCTTTTTATATGGCTGGTCTGTAAATGAAGTAAAATGGTTTAATATAAAACAGCAGAGAATCGGAAGAGAACAATTCATCCCTCTTTAGTTCCGCTCATGTGACATACTAGGCATAAGTGGTGGCTTTCTGTTCAGTCAGGTTTAAACTCAATTAAACTCCTATCAAAGACCATTTTATTGTAATTGCAACAAGTAGAGCTACTTGAAAAGATTCAAAATACCATAGCGTTGTTAACAAGAGGCGCACATGAACCTCTAACGCTCGACTGATTTTAATGCCTTGAAAGGAGTATTAAAAACCATATAGGCCACAAATCTGTCAAATAATTCAGCTTGAGATTTCTGCTTTGATGTTCATTTGACTTTATATCACATGAATTCCAGTATCTTTTGGTTCAATTTAACAAGGAGAGTAGTGAAGCAAAAACTTTCTATTCATAAATTTACCATAACTCATTTTAATTCAATTAAAGAAGAGTTGAAGAAATGAAATTATGGACCGACCATTTAACCTGAAGGGGGCTTTTTTTCCTTAAAATATTTTAAAAATGATCTTTAACGAAAAAAATATTTTGGCAGCAGAGAATAAGACACAATATTCTGAAGAATTATTCTGCTAAATACCTAACACAAGTGATTTTCGTTTTTCGTTTTCGTTTTTCAATTTTTTTTTTCAAAATTTTTATTTTTCAATTTTTTTTTTTTAGATTTTGAATAGGAAAATGACCCATTTTCCTTTTCGTTTTTCATTTTCCTTTTCGATTTTGAATAGGAAAATGACTCATTTTCCTTTTCGTTATTCATTTTCCTTTTCGTTATTCATTTTCTTTTTCGTTTTCGATTTTGAATAGGAAAATGGCCCATTTTCCTTTTCGTTATTCATTTTCCTTTTTTCATTTTTTTTTTTTTTTTTAGATTTTTTTTTTAGATTTTAATTAGGAAAATGACCCCATTTTCCTTTTCGTTTTTCATTTTCCTTTTCGATTTTGAATAGGAAAATGACTCATTTTCCTTTTCGTTATTCATTTTCCTTTTCGTTTTTCATTTTCCTTTTCGATTTTGAATAGGAAAATGGCCCATTTTCCTTTTCGTTAAATGGGGTCATTTTCCTTTTCAAAATCTAAAAAAAAAAAAAATCTAAAAAAAAAAAAAAATTTGAAAAAAAAAAATTGAAAAGGAAAATGGATAACGAAAAGGAAAATGGGGCATTTTCCTATTCAAAATCGAAAATCAACTTTTCGGCATTTAAAGGGCCATAAGTTGAATAAAGGGTCATGTAACAACATCAATTAACCTAATGCAGTACAGAGTTCAATCAGCTTAACATAGCTTTTCAATATTTTGTATAAGTTGCCAGGAAAAGGACATAAACTGTTTGTTATGTTTATGGAACCATTTTTCCTATAAGGGCTCATTTAAACACTTTAAACGGCTGTGTTTTTGTAGTGTTAATATAGCTTAGCAAAATTGTAAATAAATGTTTTATCCAGCTTTTACGGTTTGCAAAATGTACAACAAGGAAAGGCGGATAAAATGGTCCTTTTCGACGTTTTTTAAAGATAATAACTCCCAAAAGGGACGATCCTACAACTTTGAACCTTACATATTTTTTATATCTAGGCGTGATTAACATTATCAAAAAAAAATAACATACAGGGTCATCGAAGAATGTAAAGACATGTTCAAAGTTTAAAAAGACGAATGTCGACTCGAAAACAAGTACTAAACTAGATGAACACATGGACAAAATATTGCGAGTTATATATGGTGAATAAAATATGTAAAATGTAAGATTAGAAGGTCTGAAGACGTTCAATAAGATGTCTTTATTTTTAGCTTCGAATTTCAGAACACGACTTAAGACAATAAGGGTAATAACAAAACTACCGAACCCGAACGATCAATCCCACAGTCCAGAGAAAATGATAAAAACGAAACAGTCATACCGGAGAATTGGTGGATCGCAATGGTCCTGACTTGGTACTGGCATTTCAAACGAAATGGTGGGTTGAACCAGGTTTTATGGCGCCAAACCCCCCTCTTCCATTGCGATCTTAGGATCCGGTAATGACCATAGAACACAACATAGTTGTGAGACACAATAGGGATATTGAGGTGATCAACTCAGTACAGCAGACGAGTCAAACACTAATTAAAACAATTAACCACCATATCTTTTAACTCAATTTTGACCTTTTCTACTAGCGGCTGATAACGAAGAAAGAATTTTTTATGGATCGTATGAGACGTATTTTCTTATAGCCCTGCTCCAAAAGTCGGTCACGAAGAAATCAGTGTCTGATAAAAAAAAATCTGTGAAATGTGTGCAAGCTCTTGCATATCGAAAAAGTTGTGAAATATAAACACCGTATGCAGGGGAAGTAGGTATATTGCTCTGTAGATTAGGTAAATTAATAATTTGAAAATTAAAATCGTCTCTTTTATCGTAAATATTTGTACTGAGATGACCACTTGGGTCAAATTCGAGGTGCAAATCCAAGAAAAAACGTGAAGCAATTTGATTCGGTGGTCTCTTTAATCTCCAATTCTGGGGGATATATTAAAGGAATCTATCCACCAAATGAAGTGTTATTGACAGAAAGTACATCATCAATATATCTGAATGAAAGATTAAATGACCTTGCCGCTTTCATTACGAGTTCCTAAAGAAATTCAGTCTCATAAGGGTATAAAAACAACTCGGCGAGGAAAGGAGCACAGTTTGTGCCCATTGGAATGCCGATTTGTTGTTGAAAAATCTCTCCTCCGAAAGTGACTATGTTGTCAATGAGGAAATCGAGCATACTGCAAACTTGTTCCAGTGTGAAACAAATTTTATCTTTGAAAGATGTTTTGGAAAAGAATGTAGAAGTAGAACCCAAAACAACAAAATTCCTTGAGTTTGAAAAGGCTTTTTCGAGAAGTTTTTTTTTTCAGGCGACATTTTAGTTTTTCGTGTGGCAAGGTAGTGTATAAAGTTGAAAAATCGAAACAAAGACGAATCTTTAGGTGGTCTATAGATGTGTCTTAGTCTAAAGATAGCTTCTATAACACTGCCCCTTTGTCTTAAGTTGTTGGTTGTCCTTTTGCAATTTGTTCCAATTATATAAAACGATTCAAATGAGTATAAACCATTATCAGAAATATCAAAATTTTTAATTTTAATAAACATTATTTCATTTCCATTATTCACACAAATGGAAATATAAGTATTAAGGATGCTCGCTGGTCTTGTTTTTTTGGTATTTCTGTCATTTTTTCGGAATCCTCTGGATTCTATCATCAAAATAAGGTTAAATTTTTGGCCCACGAACCCCCTATTTTCTTGTTATTAATGTCTTAAATATGTCATTAAGAGGTTAGAGACAAAGTTTTATGTAATCCTATTTATTCTGTCGTGGGGTTTAACAGCTAAAAAGTGCTAATGTTAAACCTATGAAAAAGTTGTTTAACGCTAATTATCTTTAAAACGAGGACACGAACCTATTAAATTTTTTTGCTGATTTTATACCTTTAACTATTATCTTTTCATTTAAGGCATCAAATTTGAAACCTATTTATTTTTAATAATAGTAGCGAACATCCTTAAAATGATAACTGAAACCAAGACCCCCTTCAAGCTAAATGGTCGATTCCAGTTAGAAATCCCTTTTCTGGAAATGCCCATAAAGTCAAAGGTTTCATATTAATTGTTTGTTCCTTTGATTTACAATTAAAAATGAATTAAATTTGATAATAATAATTTCAAGTGCATAATTAACAGTTTTATGTCGGTTCTGTCCGATTGATTTGGTATGAAAGTATGAAAGGTCGTTCTTATACTATAGAAGCATCACATCAATCTTAATAGCGTTGGATGTGGTAAATGAAAAAAATGTTAATTGCTGTATGAAATTATTGCAGTACTTTTAAACCAGTTAAAGCTTCAAATAAAGGCGAGAACATTATCACCGATTCAATTGAACAATTTAAAGGTAGGATTTTTATAGTGTAAACATAACATCGTGATCCTTTTTTTTAATTACGAATTTCTGAAATAGTATTATTATTTTAGAATGACTCTACATAGCAAAATGACATTAACTTTTTTTTCAAACAATCTTTGACACAGGAAAAAGAAGATAAACCTTGCAATTTATTTGTTCATATGATTGCAAATTTGGTTTTTGTGCGTTGTGTGTTTGTAGCAATTAGCCCTTCTGTTTTGTTGCATTTGTGCTAATATAATTACAGGTTCATATAAACAAGCAGCCGGATACAAACAAAAAGTGATAGTTTTGGAATGGTAACCAAATGGCTGATGTAGTTTTGTTTTTCAAATAACAAATACTGTCGAACAGAATATTTCAAACGGAAATTTATATTAAGTTAAAACTTCTGAATCTACGAATAACCATGAGACTTTGGGTGTTGTTTATTGTGCTTTTTCGGTATTTCTATGGGTCGCACTGTGGAGATGTTCGATCATTCTTCTTCTATATGATGAGTGGCTCCACCATAACAGGAAATGTCTCGTCAACCCGAACAATAACTACAGAGGTATGATATATTACTTTTTTGATAATCCCCCCTTTTAGGGATCGACTATTTTACTTAAAATTGAGCGCTTGTTTTTTTGAAACTGTTTTTTGATGAAGCAAGATATATAGCGACGAAAAAGGCTAAGAAAAATGCATTTTGAAGTAGAATTACTGCTATTAAAATAACGTAACAACAAAAATATTTTCAAAAAATCTGTCAAAGTCAAAAATGGCCCGACTTCGTAAAAGAGGAAGTAGGTGAGCGACATACCTGAAATAAAATCCGACGTTTTGGGACCCCACCCTGATGCTGTATACCAAATATCAAGTGCCTGTAATAAGTACGTATACTTGCTGTGCAAACTGTTATGTAAAGTTGCTTCCCCGACCGCCACCCGACATTCACCATTTTATAAGCCGGATTTTTCTCTCCGTGAAATTTTGGCCAATTAACAAAAACATTTTTACCTAAACAGAAAACCAAGACCTCACCTTTTTAACTTTATTTGGTATTTAAGCAAATGAAGGTAAATATGGGTTTCAAAGTAGTTTGTGTAATAATACGCTTGCAGAGAATCGGATGAAAACATTTCATTTCACTGTTCCGGTGCTGTGACATACAACCTGTACCAGAAGTGGTGGTTTTCTGTTCAGTCTGGTTTAAACTCAATCAAACCCCTACTTTAGATCGTTTTATTCTAGTGCAATAAGTAAAACTATTTGATAAAATTGAAAATACCAAAGCGGTCTTAACTATAGACTGACAGGAGCACCATACGCTCGCCTGATTTTAATGCCTGAAAGGAGTAAAGCCACGAAGGCCCAAAATCGGCCAAATAATTCAACTAAGATATACCGGTTTGAAGTTTCTGCTTTGATGTTCATTTGACCTATTATTTCATAAATAGCAATATCTTTTGGTTCAATTCAACAAGTAGAGTAGTGAGGTAAAATCATATATTTCTTTTTGGTAAAAAAAGTCTCGATATTTGACGATTCCTCATGCATAAATCGGTGATTACGACTAGAGTTCGCTTTTTGTGTTTCTTCTTGCTGGTATCGTCGTTGCCCATTCGGACTTTTGACACTCGAATGCCCCCATTGGTGCCTTTTTGCTTCTTCTATGAAAATGGCCGCACAAGTCGACCAAAATCATTTTGTCATAGAAATGTGCATTATTATGTTATAATTTGACTTTCAAAAACTATGATGGTCGATGAATGTGGTCAATAATAATTTTAACAAAATACGACCAGAAAACAGTAAAAAATGATGAATTTTATAATTCCTTGCGTGTTTGAAATGTCATTTTGTTTTAATTCACTAAGTGTTGAAGAATTTGTTAATTAGGGACCGACCATTTAACTTGAAAGAGGAGCTGTTTTTGCTTAAAAAATATTTTGAAAAAGATTTTTGATGAAAAACATATTTTAGCAGCAAAATATTTTTTCGCGCTCTGTGAGGAAAAAAAATTCTGGTCAACAGAACCTCCCCCTTCAAGTTCACTAGTCCGTCCCTTAATAAAACTACCAGGCTTATTTGAGGCCTCCGTAGCTCTACTGCTTTAAATCTATGAGAGAAAAACACATTTTTTGACATTTAAAGGACCATGCGTGAATAAAGGTCATATGACAATTAACGATTTTGGCCGACCCAAAATAAATATAAAAATTATAAATTTAGACATTAATTCAGTATAGCTTGGACTTAATATAAAAGGCCGTTTCAGATCATTAGCCGGTAGTTAGTGATATAATTCAAGACGTAACCTCTCATCTATCAGTATCATTTGACATTGGAATATCGAAAATTATAAGTATTGTAGGAAAAGTACTTGAACCTAAAACGTTTGAACAGGAACTTTGGATATTGACCATGTGAAATGCACATAAAGAACCAGAGTGCATGCAGTTTCATTAAGCGCGATCACTTATTAGCGTACTCGTCACCCTATGTAAATTACATGGGCTTATGTACACGTTGAGGATCACAATTTATAATTTTGACAATCGGGAATTTCAAATCAAAAATACATGTACTTGGTAAATTCATTTCAAGCAAGTCTGACTACCAGGCTTGTTTATTACCCACGGGGACCTCTAGTTCACAAGCAGGAAGAGTTATTTTCTTCGGAAGTTCAGCCGGAATAAAATGTTATATTGTATAAACAAATGTTAATTATTCCACTAAGTAATCGTCTTAAGGATTCTATGTCCTTATTCAAACCTGAGTTTTCCTGATTATTTAAAAAAAAAAAAATTCTGCTAAATGATTTCAATCTTTGAAATCATGAGGTCATCGCTAACGCCATTACTGAATATAAAAAGTAGTTTTTATTGAATTTAAAGCCTCTACTTTACCGACATATTCTATTCAAACCATAAGCGGAACTAGCTGGATAAGACAAAGTATTTCTTCGGAAGTTATGGCTGATTAAAATGTTTTATTTCATAAAGAAGTTATCCTGCGAAATATTAATCCTCATAATGATTTTCTTTCCTGATTTTTATCAGATATTTTCTTCTGAACCTTCTTGATAATGGATTGATTTTATTACATGTATTTATAATTATTTGAATTTTTGACGTAGATTCATTGAATCTTTACGCATGTGTGAATAGTTGCAAAAGTGCAAATAGGAAGTCAGCTCAGGTGCAAATTTTTTGTTTGTTTTGCCGTGCATGGTTTAACGTAGTGCTTCACTGTAGAAAATAGGTTTTTGGTAGTAATTATTGTCATTCGCCTCGGCGAATGACATATAGAGATGTATAAAAGTTTTGAAGTCGCTGCATGGTAAAGTTTTGTTAAACTTGATGTGAACATTGTACAACTTACAAATCTGCTTATCTAAAAATGATTAAATAAATATGTGATCATTAAGCTACACAATCTGCATGCTTTAATTACTTTAAGCAAACATGGCCCTCTTTTAAATGTGTGTAATCTAATTCTATTTTAAAAAAAGAGTTAGAATCTAAAAGAAAAGAAAACAGTATTAAAATATACACTTTACTTTATAAATATCTATGAATCGAGCTTTAGTAGGTCAATATGTTACACAATTCCGATCAACCTAAAATGTTTACAGTTGAACCGTATTTGTTCCCGTTTATTTTCAACAATCATTTATCGTTGCAAAAAATGCGGGGAAAGAATCGAGCTTAGTAGGTCAATTTGTTACACAATCATTGTGATCCCGATCAGCCTAGAATTTTAACATTTGAACCGTTTTTTTCTCCCGTTTATTTTCAAATAAGGTTAACTTTCATAATAAAAATAGAAACTCTAAGAATAAAACACACAAGTGTTTTCTTTCCAGGACCCAGCATTTCTTATGAAAGATAAAATTTGTAACAAAAAATAATAATAATAATAATAATAAGGCTTGTCTTAAGATTAAACATCTAGCTGTGTCTTAATATGTCTATAATAATGTATTTTTCGACGACGTAAAGAAGATTTTAATTTATAGAAGTTTCCTTTCTTTAATTCGGAATGCTTTTCACAGCAGCTAAGAAATCTAATCAAATTTCAAAAATACCTAGAAGGGCACATTTATTTTCTGTAACAAAAAAGCTCTTAGACTAACTATTATTTCATGTGCTTTGACACGCGATTCGTCTACTTGAACAAGTTGGGTGTACATGTTTATTTAGTTAATTTGCTACTTTAAAGCTCAGTTCATGGTTTTTACTGTCAAATATGTAGCATATACTGTGAAATTAGCGATTTGAGGTTATTTCACCCTTTGGTATTTGTACTATAAAATAATAAATATCATTTATGATATTTTAGTTTAAGATCAAGTGAAAATATAGTTCCTTTGATATTAAACAATATGCTCCACCAAATGAGCTAACTATGTATAGATAAGCAAATGAACTATTGCAACCTATTGCAACCTACCCACTAGCAACTCAATTAGAAACACTGAAGTAATTAAACGGCCATAACTAAAATATGAAGAGCACAAAACAAACACTGAAAAATGTATCAAATAGAATAAATTGAGACTATCGTCAACGTTTTAGAGAAAGACCAAGGTCTTAGGGTTTATATTATTACTTAATAATTTGAAAATTTCTACTGAAAATGTTTGATTTTGATGTTAAGTTGTGTCAAAAATTAAGTGATTTAATGTGTTGCTTATAGGAAAAGTGGGAAGGGCGAAATATTCAGCCTATAGCGTGCACTTCTTGGCTGTCAGCAAAGAGAATTGCAGGAAACATGACACTCCCCACAAAATTATCTAAAGACCCTTAGCCGCCTTTTACGACAATAAAGATGGTTTCTGTTGTAAGCCTATTCGCCATCCGGGACTTGACCATTGATAAAGTGACAAGCAGAATTTCAATATTTTTTCCGCCGGAACACTTAAACTTACCTATGTTTGGACTGTATAGTTAATGTTGTTGTTGCAGTTAAGTTGTTTTTGTAATTGCATTTTGTTTTATGTGCTCTTTTCTATTCATCTTCGCTAGCCAAGGGTTACGATCCACTATCTCTCATCTTCACTTGTGAAGATAAGAGATAGCGGATCGTAACCAACAAGTGAAGATGAGAGATAGTGGATCGTAACCCTTGGCTAGCGAAGATGTTTTCTATTGGGCCCAAGTTTTACTTTTGTCCGCCCGTACATGTCATATACGTCATTATGAATTTCCATCAAATTTTTTCCCCCAGAAACTGTACATGAGAATAGTTTAACATTAGGTAGGGTGGTTAAAAAGTTCTTTTCTATTTATCCACAAAAAACGTGTTAGATTGACACATTTGTATGACGAATTGATAGAGTTTATGAAAAAAAGGTTTTAATTGCTGTTTGTTGAGTTTAATAATTCTATTCCAAATCAAGTTTCCTTACGATATTTCTTAATTATTTGATTTCTATGAAACGTTATAAACAACCATTTATCATACACTATTTTGTCTTGTTAAATAATTCATATTCTTTAAGAACACCAAACGAATGACCTCAGCTTTTTTAAAAAGCTAATCTTGTCTATTCTATAGTATCTAATAATTTAATTGTTAGAGAGATTTACTCAAAAATGTAAGGAACTCATACTGAATCATCTATGGCAACACAAAATGCACCATATATTAACAACACCCTATACACCATGGCCAGCTACATTATTTGTAGGCAACAAAAAAATTATAGCTTTTGCTAACCGAATTCAATGGTATCATCTCGTAAATTATATAGTACGTGATGTATTGCAGGCGGTATTGTCATTGATGATCCAGTATGGGTTCGACTTCCGTTAATGGAACGACCAAACATTTGTAGTTCGGACGTTCTGGGAAGATCTTAATTTTTTTGTCCGATTTGTATTAACATTTTTCCCACTGTGAACTTTGAGCACTGGTAAATTACCTATGCAACTAGACGATCGAGTCCCGCTAAGTAATTCACAAAAACAATACTGACCCGCCGGCTTATAAATAGGTTTGCCAATTACCTGTCCAAGATCAGTGTTTTTGGTGTTACTCTAGTTGCCTTCACCAAACTGATCGCCCTAAGTGGTCCAGGAGTGGTGCAATCTAACTTATTTGTGTCTGTCCTTTCTAGCTTGGATGTGCATATGTCTGTGTCAGTCTAGACAACTGCACCGTGGCTAGGTATAACAGTACAGAACTGAAAACAACGGGTATTTCAGCATGCTTTGTGTACCATGACGTAGATATCACGTCACTGTCCACCGACGCTGATGACTGTATATTACTGAAACCGTCTGTTGTAAATGGAACCCTGCTGGAGACGGCTGTTGATGTTATTATATTACAGACATCGACGGAACAGTCAACAAAAGATGACGTAACGGTAGAACTAACGACCACAACTGAATCTACAACAACAGTGCCGAATCAGGTATAATATTTTTTTTTTCAAAAATAATGATTATGGAACGTTATGATGTACACTTTATCTGTTTTAACAGGTAAGAAAATACTTATTTTCTTTACTTTTTATGCGATATAAATAGAAGAAGGCGTGAATGGATGTGTCCTCAATTCTATATTCTGTAAATGTTTTGCCCTTTATTCTCTATTCTGTAAAGGTCAACGTTTATGCCATTTTTTCATATTATTCTTTATTCCGTAAGGGTCATTATTCTATATTCTTTAGTTTTTTTGGGACATTATTCTTTATCTGTTAACTTGTTTTACCTTTATTCTCTATTCTGTAAACCCCATCCACACCCTCATAGAAGATGGATCTACCATACTCGATCGACAAATCATTAATGCGTTTGCATTTTTATTATTGGCTCTATCTCTTCTGTGCTTGAATTTGTTTAGAAGCGTTAGCACCTTTAAATTCGTGTTAGATTGCTCAGTCTGTTTTTAATTAAAAATCAAACAAATCATACTTATGACCGACGGCAATATTTCCACTTATATACAAAAAATAATTAGTGGTTTTTATTTTGATATTTCCCGCTGACAATGACTTTAATAACTTTCAAATTATTCGATGTTCTTAATCAAATCGATTGCTTTCTATAAACAAATTCTAATTATTTAATGATCAGATTAATTGGACTAGGTTTCTTTCTAACGTTTTATTACTTTTAGTGCGTGAAAATGAAATTCACAGGACCGAATGAAAATTTCCTCTGGTGTGGTATTCATTTTGAACTGTTCTGGTTTCACAACTAATAGATAAGTTCTTAATTGAATGTTCGGTATGGTAAACCTTGAACCAATTCGCATTCACATTTTTACCTTGAGCCATATCGTGATATTTCGTTTACTAATTTTAAGAGAAAGATTACATAATAATGAATTTTTCCCAATACACAACAAAGCCATGTATATTGCCTTTATTATGTCGCTTGCAACATGGTGCAAAACGACATATAGGAGTCACTTTGTCTCTCTTCGTCATCTTGCGTCGTCATGCGTCATGGGTGCATCGATATAGACGATGAACGTATAACTGGAATTGAAATACTTACCTTGAACTCATCGAAAGTATAAATGTTTTGTGTTTACTTACCAAAAAAGCATCAAAACCTATTGAGAATTTCAACACGTTTATCGAAAGACTATATGATATTTACTCTGTTTATTCGGAGTTAGGAACTGTGTACATTCTTGGTGATATGAATGTTAAAATAGCTGGTCCAAATCTAGCATATGTAGTCAGAGGTAAGCGTAGCTGTGCTTTCGAACGATTTGAGTCAGATCTCAGCTTAGTTTCTTGACATCTACAAAACTTTGGAACTGGTACTCCATATACTTTTCAGTCATATGAGAATGGTCCAATGACTGCAATCGATCATGTCTAATTTTCACAAGACACTATCTCACAAGTTCTTTCAGCATGCGTTCTACACGATCATCGTGCTTTCAATGTTTCTGATCATCACCCTGTGATTATGTAGTTAAAGAGGGAGAAACGAGATGAATCACCGACACCCATATTAGCAGACAAAGTGGCATGGGAAAAAGCAAGACAACAAAATAAACTTTTTGACTATTTTTATGCAGTTTCGCAATTCTTGTGGGATATAGACACTCCGTACAAAGAATGCTCTGGTGAGGATATAGAAGAATACCGATATTATTGTTACATTGTTAACGCAAAGAAGCACTCGAACACACGTTAACTGGAGATGAAGTTTTCAATATTGGAAAATTAGATTTAGAGAACATTTTTAGATCCATTAAGAACGCTACAGGATACGATGGTATTGCATATGAACATCTTATGTATGGAGATGACTGTTTAAAAGTACATTTAGTGTTTGACAAACTAGTCGAATCCAAACTAGTCTTGAAGAAGAACAAACCGTTTCCGAATCCACAACAGACAACATATCAACGGGGAATGTCGTGTCTCCATGCATCCTTTAACCTCCATGAAACAATTTACTATCATATTATCCCCGAGGTTAGCCCGCTCCGGCACCAACACTTTTGAGTTGGAGAATACATCAAAGCTTTAAATTATCCGTCTAAATTTCAAAATTGTCTAAACCCTAAGATTCTTCCTACCCCAGACATAGGTTGAATATCTTGGTAATAATTTGGTTCCCCAGTTTGGTATTTTTGGTTATACTGTTCTATGCTCTTCATATTCATTAGTGTTTGGCATTTTCAATATTTTTGGTAGAGCGCCTCTGATGAGTCTTGAATAGACGAAACGCGCGTCAGGCGTAGCAAAATATATTGTCTGGAACTTTGTTGTCATTTGTATTTGAGAGACTAGGAAAAATTATCGTGGAACTTTTAGACTCAACTAAGGCGTTTGATACAGTGTTGCATCATGGTTTGCTCTACGAGTTGCTAAAATATTGTGTAACCGGGAAATTATGGAAGGTATTCTGATACGAAATGTGCCGTTTTATACAATGGACAAATTTTACGCTATTTTCCAATTCATAGAAGTGTACGGCAAAGAAGTAGTCTATCATCTAAAATAGTCTAAACTTTATTTCTCTACATAAATGACCTAATAGACAAGCTATCTTCAAGTAGATGTGGTTCTATGGTGATCATTAGTGGCACAATTTCGGTGCAAAATTTATATGGCATGCATTTTGTGTCCGGACACACGGACACAAAATTAATTTTTGATCGATTCTGTGTTTTGAACATATCGTATGACCATGTAAGAAGGATATAATAATCATATTACAATTCAGATTATTTACTGGGCTGAACAGTTACAAAAGTTGATGAAAATAATCTAATATCAACAAAATATTGACTTCTCGTGATGCCCCATTTCACGCATGCGCAATGCATTGACGTGTGCCAATCGGCATGGTTAAAAAAATGATCATCAAATTAAAATCAAATAATGCTGGATTAGATAACATAATATGTAAAAAGCAGGAAGGGACATAGCAATCTAGAAATGTGCAGAGACATACGCTTTAAATAAACTTTTAACATTCATTTGAAACTGCTAATTAAGACTTGTCAAGTTCCGTCACAAATTTGTGTCGAATTTAATTAATTATTTCCAATAATATACATTTATAAGAATAATTAAGGTATTTTGTTTTCATATTTACTACACAGACGAAATTCACGAACCGTAAATAATGCATGCTCACGGTGCGAAGATGCCGCTCTGTTTAATACAATTTTACCGCTCGACAAACCGATATCGACCATAAGAGCTGTACTGGAGATTTTCTTTTATCGCTGTTCAAAGATTTTTTTAAACACCCTTTTACATCGTTTTAATTAAATTAATTTTTGATCGATTCTGTGTTTTGCACATATCGTATAACCGTGTAAGAAGGATATAATAATCATATTACAATTCAGATTATTTATTGGGTTGAACAGTTACAAAAGTTGATGAAAATAATCTAATATCAACAAAATATTGACTATTCGCGATGCCCCATTTCATGCATGCGCAATGCATTGACGTGTGCCAATCGGCATGGTTAAAAAAATTGATCATCAAATTAAAATCAAATAATGCTGGATTATAGATAACATAATATGTAAAAAAGCAGGAAGGGACATAGCAATCTAGAAATGTGCAGATATGCTTTAAATAGACTTTTAACATTCATTTGGAACTGAGAAAATTAAAAATTATCTCAGTTTGGAACTGCTAATTAAGACTTGTCAAGTTCCGTCACAAATTTGTGTCGAATTTAATTAATTAATTCCAATAATATACATTTATAAGAATAAGGTATTTTGTTTTCATATTTACTACACAGACGAAATTCATGAACTGTAAATAATGCATGTTCACGGTGCGGAGATGCCGCGCTCTGTTCATACAATTTTACCGCTCATATATCGACCATAAGAGCTGTACTGGATAGCTGTTCAAAGATTTTTTTAAATTAGACATCTATGACACCCTTTTACATCGTTTTAATTGCATTCCAATTTAATTTTAGGAAGAAATATGATAAGTGCGGGGAATCACTCGCTGGTGGGTAACTCGAATAATTCAGCGCCCTCTATCGGTCTTATCATCCTTACTATCGATATAGACTGGGTGGTAGGGAGGTTCCAACAAACAGGTTTTTTTCATATTTTTTGTCTCACAAGTCTATGGGGGATGTAATTTTTTATTGTTTTTCATGGGGTCTGTAAAATTCAGTCTCTGAAGGGAATATTATAAGCAATGATAATCTTAAACATAGTGAGCCGGTTCCAATGGAAAAGATATTAATAATATCCGGAACATACTACATGCAGTCGACGGCATGCATGTCCATTTATACCTGACATGAAATTGACAGGCGGGGAATTTATACATACGTATGAAATGATATTAATCATTTGACCTCGAATTGCTTGGGTTGAACAGCTGAACTAGGTTTTGGTTGTAACAGTAATAGCACAGTAATTGTACACTTTATGAAAAAAATCTTTTAGGGAGTGTACAAATTGAGGCCGCACGGATTATTACTGGGATAGAGTGAACTCATCCAGGACTAAGTTATACGACGAAGAACTGGGTTGGGAACCACTCTATAAAAGACGTGAAAAACACAAACTTATATTATTATATAAAATTATACATGGTATTGCACCGCAGTATCTTGGAGCATTGATTTATCCTCTCTCAGAGACTATTCATGAATATAACTTACGACATGTGGTTTCTGAGAATAATTTCCGTCTACCATTTTGCAATACCGTCTCGTATAGTAATAGCTTTGTTCCAAGTACACTAAGACTCTGGAATAGTACACCAGAATCCACTAAACTTAGTTCCTCCGTTGGAATATTCCGAAGGAGACTTGATACAAATCTTGACCCTCCTTCTGGCTATTTCAACGAGGGAAACAGAAGGGAAAATATAATTCTCTGTCAAATACGTAATGATGCCAGCAATCTGAACAGTCACTTACTGGGTCATTACCTTACAGATAATCCCGCCTGTCCGAACTGTGGACATGACATAGAAGATGCTGATCATTTCTTCTTGTATTGTCCTGATTACACAGTAATAAGATGATATTTGAGAGAAACTTTTGTTTTTTATGGAATTGACTTTAATATCGATAATATATTATTTGGTAGTAGGACATGTTCCTATATTTAAAACATGGAACTTGTCCAAGCTGTCCAAAGCTTCATAAAAGAAAGTAAACGATTTGATTGAGTGTCGAAATCCGAAAACATTTAAGTGCAAAAAACTAAAACCAATATATACTAGTAATCATTTTAGCATTTATGCCTCTTTTTTGCCAATTGAGTGTATACATAAAAGAAAGTGCTTCAATTATTTGTTATCTAATCTGTATATTATGTTTTGTTCGTTATTGATCCCAAACAGCATATGTGCTTGCTGTACCCATCTCAAGCAAGTCAAAGAATTTTATAATTATAATAATGATAATTGATAGTAGCATGTAGTGTTTACAGTTTGCTTCTTCTTTTTCTTGCTTAAAATTACTTGTGCTATCATTTTGGAACTTGTATAGTCATTTCAACTATATATTTTAAATCTTTGACTTGCTCTAATATATATACTGATATATTTATAATTTGTATGACTATTTTGTGTTCATTTAATGTTACCACCTAAGGAGAGGAAATATATAGGCTTAGTCCTGCTTTCCAATCCTTTTCATGTTATTTTCATGAATAAAATATGTTCAAATCAAATCAACAGTAATAGCACCACATGCACAGCAACAATACTGTCCAAGGAGGAAATAATTGACAATCAAAAATCTGTCATTTCCTCCTCCGGCCTTTCGGTTTGTGCCAATACTCCTGTATTGGATTCCCAAATTATACATAAAAATCCATACAAGCAGCGCTTCATTGTGGGGTCATCCAAATGTACCATTAAACCTCTTTCGGTTCTGTTTACTTCAATACTGACGGCAATTAAATCTGGCCCAAGAAATATTTCGAGTGCTTTTATTCTAGAAATGGTGTCAATCAAATGTGGACCGTAAAGAATTCGAAAAAACTGAAGGAAATTCCTAACCCTAAGTCAGTTTCATCTTGTAACAGCATCAAAACTTTTGATTTTTCCACACTTTATACATCTATTTCATATGAACAACTCAAATTATGATAAACACACCTGATTAAACGCAGTTTTTTTTCCAAAAGAATGGAAAACGCAGGTACATTATAGACAATATATTTTAGTGGAGCGGATAAACTTGATTTTTCACCAAAATATTTCACATCGCGATAAAAGCATGAATTAAATTTTGTACAAACATGCTTCATAATATTATCGTTCAGAATTCATAGTTGGCCATCTTGATTTCGGCCATTTTTAAGATGGCCGCTGCGAAATTAGAATGGCGCCATTTCTTAATAATCTTTTGTGCATAACTACTTTTTCTTTTTACATTTCTTGGTTTTTTTTAGACATTTGACACCTATATGAGGACACAAATAATAAATGTTAGGTTTATTAATTTATTTGTTAGTGCGCATGCGCAATAAGCTGTTTAAGGTATAAAAATCCCTATTTTTCAAGCAGTGAGTTGCCTTTAATACTAAAATATGCATGAGCAATCGATTTCGGACACTAAAGATGCTTTTACATCCTATTCAAGGCTTCCTTGTCATTATGCTACCATCAGAGACAATATAATCATGTGCAATGCTAATTTAAGACCAAATAAAGGTTGATGTTCTTTTTACATTAGGTTTATATGGTAATGACCGACTACTTTGATCCCAGTTCACAAAAAAATATTAGAACTCGCAATACAATAACAGCTTTTAATTCTAAACTCTTAAATTATTGAGGTATTCTGTAGATACATGGATTTACACCAATTTCAAAGGTTGTGTTTTGTTGACGAAGTTCAAAATACATGCCAAGCAAAATTTGTTCAGTTTGATGGACGTGTTTTTCGGCAAACAATAGGGATTCGAATGGTGGACAACAGCGACATATTTAATTGTTTTTTCTTGATATCATATATAAATACAGCGACAATACAATAAGAAATATACGTTTTAAAGAGAAATTCAAAGACGACAATTTATAATAAACAAGAATACGTCCGAAAGACATAATTCCCTATCTCGCAACACTTATTTTGGACGGATGAACGGACGGACGAACGAACCCGAACACTATATATTGACATTTTTGGGCAT
Source organism: Arcuatula senhousia (assembly GCA_963971305.1). Classification (NCBI taxonomy): domain Eukaryota; kingdom Metazoa; phylum Mollusca; class Bivalvia; order Mytilida; family Mytilidae; genus Arcuatula; species Arcuatula senhousia. The sequence continues at coordinate 7,401,382 of OZ020317.1, read as the reverse complement.
ATAATTATAGTAATTTATTTTGCCCATTGGACTTTTCCAACTTTTTGATCAAAACTAGATGGGCATAGAAAGAGGTTAACGTTACGGGGCTTAATCTTTAAAATGTGCAAATGGGAAGCATGATAAGCCACTTGTGTCTTTTGAACTAAATTATGCCTCTTACATGCATATGAATTTTATGTGATGCAAGTTTGAACTTTAATATCAAAGTACTTTTTAAAACTGTATATTTACATTTATACGAATTCGGCTCGAAACAAGAAAATGCTCGGGAGACCCTAGCGTTTTCCGGTTTCTAAGCCTCATCCGTATATTTTTTTTTATTTCGAGTCAATGTACTAGTATTGTATATGTAGTATAATGACTATATCTACTGTGTGTTTATTTTACTGTAGCTTAATTACATTCATATTTTGCCTGTTTACTAGATCTGAAGTTTATTCACTTTTGTCTGGGATTTTTACGTTAAGTTTATTGTCTATTGAACATTAATCTAAATTCTTTTCTTTTTCACTTATTCTATCTTTGTTTTATTTTTTATTTCACTGTTTGTCCGTTCGTCCGTCCATACGAACTTTTTTTGTCACACGGAGTGTAACCCCGAAACTGCTAACTGATTTTGAAGAAACTTCAATCTTAGGCTTTTGAGATATTACCAGTCAAAATTTGGATACATTGTACAGTGAAAAGTATGGGAAAATATCCCACCATAATGTTTTTCCTATATAACCAGCCAAAATATATCTAGGCGCCAACTATATTTTAAAATGTAAAAACTGCAATGGGTTTATTTTTATGGTAAAATGAATGCATCTATACCCCAAAATCTAAAAGTGGAAATTATCAATGAGCCACTTGTAACCCTGTGCTCGGCGTGACCGCTGGTCTGCAAATAGTGGCTAGTACTTCGTTGAACAAAAGTCAATGTAGCTACACTTTTATTAATGATGAATGTTTATCTATACAACAGTTAGTAGCACAATATAAAGTTAACAATAATTGAAGTTCAAATATGTAAGCCGATTTAATCTAAGTCCAAACCGAAAACCTAACTGAAAATGTAAAGAAATTCCAAAGAATGAAGATGAGCCTGAATCTTGTAAAAGCGAGTCGGAGAGAGCCATTTATTGAAAAAGTGCTAGTTTATATAGCATCCTCCCTATAATAAACCAAACCTTAATTGTTTTATCAGACGGTTTCTTATCTCAATGGTAATTACTTTTAGACCAAAGTTAATTATACTATTCCAATAAAATTACGCTTAAGACAAAAGAAAGACAATTATATAGGAAATCATACTGTCATTAGGGCTCTTTATCCTTCCCCATTCGGGCTATTTATTCTTCCTTCTCGATTAGTCAGGAATAGATTACACCGGCAAAATCCATTATTTTGTTAATATTATTTCCCTGCGGTTTGTATGGTAAGATTAATGTCTCTCTTACATTTCTTTTATAGTTTTGTTTACACAAACCAATATTTGTCTAATTACTGGAAATCGACTCTTTTACACAAGTACCCCTTTTAAAAGAAACATTGTTACTTTTTCAGTAGCAATTTTCTTTCTACAGTCTACATGGTTTTTTTTTATGTTCTTTATTCTCATTTTCTTGGGTACGCAAACCAGTTCATTTGGTCGGTTACACTATGTACGCTGTTAGGCGTCCCCCTTTCTTGGAAGATCAACCCGTCATAGCATAGTCCAGCTGTAACCACGCCCCGTTTTCTCATATCTTTGTGATACATATATTTCTGTAACCTGGGGTCACTTGTGCAAGAAGAGCAGTGAACCAATTATGTTCTCTCTATAATTATTGGATTTGCTGAATCATTAGGAACAATGGATAACAACAAACACAGAGTTTATGTTGCAAACTCCTAGTTTGATTGTCATTAGATATAATGTATTATGCCAGTGTAACCATAATATATATAGTTGATTATTTATGAGTGACAGTATCATCTCCTGAAAACATGCAGCATATATCAAAGATATCATTTAAGTCTACAATTAGCATGCAACAACCTTTAAAGTCAATAATGTCAGATAGAATATACTTTTGACAGTCATATAACATACATAAGTCACAGTAATTGTTCACATCAATTTGGTAATTCTACGAAACGACACACGTATACGAAAGTTAATTGTCTATCCAAAGTACAACATCACATTAAGTCCACAACGTAAAAGTTCTTTGCTATAACATGGATAACGAGGAAATATAGTCATAGTCACTGGTCTAAATCCACAATGAAAAGTTCAACGTACAACGGCAATAGCACATGTGATTACGCTACGAAAATGTTACTAGTCTCTAGCGTCACAACGAAAAATGTTAGAATATAAATACAGGTCCGTTCGCGTTACCCTTACCGGCCCAAGCAAGTAAGGGGACGGGATACAGTCTATTGGTTAAATCCAAAATCAAGATCATCGTCCGGAGTATACGGTCCTGTTATGCGCTTTCTTTTATGCGCTTGAGTTCTTTACGGAGGCTTGTATAAATGGTATTGACGTTACGTTGAGAGCCTGACGTTGACTCATCAACAATGTTCATTTCAGCGTCGGATGATGGGACGGTTTTAACATCGGTCCCCGTGTTGACATCACGTTCAGTGTTCGGCACTGACATCATCGAAGTTGGTGGAATTATGTCGGCGGAATCCTGTTCTTCAAGCGATGGTACCACGGCATCCGAAGACTGTATATCGGTGGTACTGGCGCCCGCACCAGTGTCACGTACGGATGTCATTAGTGGCATCATCGTTATATAGTCCGGATTTACTGCCTCTTGGTTGTGTAACGCAATTTCTTCTTCATTGGTCGTTAAGTCGGGGACGGTTTGGCGGCGCGCCATCGTTCTGGATAACATAGTAGGGTACTGGTTTCGATATGAAAAGTCATTGTCATCGAAAGAAGTGAATCCATAGCGTTGTTGTAGGCACTTCCTCGCTAGATTGTTGTCCGGTCTGGCCCACGTCAGGGGGTATGAGATGTCAGGAAGTCCAAACCTAGTCGTAGTGCCATCATCATTTACCAGTTTGCGTAGTCTTTCCATCTCTCGTTTCATCATGCCATTCACCTCCTCCTCATTTCCCTTTTTGACTGACCCTGACCTACCCTTGTTTTTACCCTTAACTTTACAAATTTTATGACGTGATTTAATTAAGAAGAGAATGATACAGATTATTCCTAAAGTTCCTAAAGTTCGCGTTGTTGATTGATATTCAGTTGTTTTGTGTTTCCATGTTTTACGTGTTGTCTGTTTTTGTCCCGTTCTTGTTTGTGTTTACTGGTTTAGTCTCTGCCCTTTCGGACTTTTGACATTCGGATACCCCATTGGTACCTCTGCTTCTTTCCTAAAGCACAAATCCAATAACGCGGTTCTTTAGGCATTGGTTTTAATTGTACATCTATTTCATTGAGTTCATCTTTTAATTGATCAATAGAAATGTCCTTCATATCCTTTAATTTAGTGGGGATGTTAATAGAGTTGATTTTGGGGATCGTCTCGGTGACAGACTTCCAAAGAATTGTTCGTCCTGTTAAATAGTTTTTTATGAGAGTTTTAAACGTATCTGTTAGATTATATTGGCTTTCTTTGTGATAATGGGGTAGTAAGGTCGTGTAAACATTATGGGCGGTACAAGTTAATCCTATGTTAACAATATTAATGGGAGGTGTGGTAACGATTAGTAACTTTGGAATAACAAAGAGATAAATGAAAGCGTTGTCATAATGCTCTAGGCCCCCCAAGGATTCACGTTACCCATACAACTATTATACAACTAGAATCATTTCAATCTGTATTCATACTTTATTGTAAATGATAGTGTCATTGTTATTTGTCCTTTGGCCGCCTCTTGGTACCCATAAGTTAGCTCCTTAATTTCTTTGCCTAATGCAATTACAACTTCATTAATTTATTCTAAAATATTCTCTTTTTGAGCTTCAAGTTCTTTTTGCCTTAGTCTCCGTCTGAGTTCCATCAAAGGAATGTCTTCTTCGGACTCTGAATCAGTCCGTTCGAGTCTTTTATGACGTACCACTCTACTTAATGGTGTTTCATCGTCTGTAGACTCTTCATCGTCCGCGTCGGGTGGGACAACGTAACCGGTATTTCTTAAACGCCTCCCTGGTTCTTTTGGGATTTCCCATTTTTCAATATTGGCTGGTCTAATGTGCCGTTCGTGTGTTTTCGTCTTGGTTCCATCAAGTTGGTTTCTGAGAACATATGTTAATGGACCTGTTTGATCAATTATCCTATAGTACGGATTCCATTTATGATCCAATTTGTTAGTTCTTCTATGGTTTTTTAAATACACTGGGTCTCCAATTTGAAAGTTTTGTTTCTTGCTATTTTTATCCGCATACCCTTTTTGTCTTCGTTTTGCCTCTGCCATGTGTCGATGGACCAACATGAAAGATTTATGCTGATGTTGCAAAGCAACCAGATGCTGAGCTTCGCCCATATATCGTCGTCTCGGTTTTAAGATAGTATCCAATGGCAAGACAACGTCTCGATTGTAGAGTAGGAAGAACGGGGAGAATTTTGAAGATTCATTCACATGAAATCGAATTGCAGCTAATGTTTGGTTTAAATACAAGTCCCATGTTTGTACGTTGTCACGTATTTGTTTGGCCATGACATCATGTAACGTTCGGTGGAATCGTTCGACCTTGCCATTTGCTTGGGGACTGTAGAAACTGGTTGTAACATGATGTATATTCATTGTTTTTAGGGTTTCTTCTACCTTCTTATTGACATTTTCTGTACCGTTGTCAGAAACTATCTCAAGAGGGCAACCATGTCGAGGGATGATTTCCTCAATTATAAGATGAGCGATCTGGTCGGCAGACTTATCTGGTACTGCAAAACTCTCTGGCCACCCTGAGTAGAGATCTATGAATGAGACAATATACTTGTTTCCTGACAAGGTGATAGGGTAGGGTCCTGAAAGATCTAAACCTATCCTTGCGAAGCAGTATGGTGGTGTGTGCATTTCCTGAAGTGGTGGTTTATTTTTCTTGGCACTTTGCATTTGACACGTGACGCATTTCTCGACGTGTGTAAGGATCTTCTTATATAAATTTGGAAAGTAATATTTTGGTCGTATTGCATCAAAAGTCTTATCGACAGCCATGTGCCCCAGGTGATCGTGGTATTGTTTTAAGACGACTTTTTCGAGGTGTTGTGGTATATAAAGTCTTAAATGTGGGTCCTCTGAATCGGCCTTCGACAGGTAGTAGAGTAAGCCGTCATCTAAAGATTCGAAGAAATGAGTTTCCTCTGCCTTGTTAGCTGTCCCCGCTTTCATTTTTTGCTTTATTTTAGCGATTTCATCATCCTTTTGTTGTTCATTTTGCATATCAAACCTATCAGACAAAAGGCCCTGTTCATTCACTGGATCAGTCGTTACGTCAACTCCACAGGTAGCAAATTCTTTTGGGTCGAACCTATTCGAGTTAAGAACACTCACTTGTAATGCTCTGTCGTCTATATCTGGTTCATCATCTGCCATTTCACGTGCTTCTAGTTCTTCTGGCTGTTCAACACTTGGTATTCTTGACAATAGGTCTGCACAGTGATTTTCTTTTCCTTGGATGTATTCAACCTTACAATTATACCCAGATAAGCTGAGAGCCCATAGTTGGATCTTTTTGTTTTGCATGGGAGCATCTAAGATGTACTTCAGGGGTTTATGATCACACCTAATTACAAATTCAGCGTTATGTAGATAATGATCTAATTTCTGGAGCGCATAGTGTATTGCATAACATTCTTTTTCAATCGTAGACCACTTTACCTGTGTTCTTGATAGCTTGTGAGATAGGAAGTATATTGGTTTTTCTTCTTCATCATCAGTCCTTTGTGTCAAGCAAGCACCGACACACGTGTCACTGGCATCTGTATACAATACATAAGGCTTATTGGTGTCTGGATATGCCAATAGAGGAACAACAGTGAGGCTATCCTTAAGGTAGTCAAAAGCTATTTGGCATTGTGTTGTCCATTTAAACCTCGCATACTTCTTGGTCAGGTCTATAATGGGTTCCGCTATCTTGGAGAAATTTGGTATAAATCTGCGATAGTACGAACACATCCCGATAAAACCACGGACTTCTCTTACTGTTCTTGGTTCTGGAAGCTTTTTGATGGCCGTGACTTTCTTTGGATCTGGTTTAACCCCGGAGTGACTTATGGTAAACCCTAAATATTCTGTCTCTTGTTGGAAAAATGCACACTTCTTTAATTTCAATTTGAGGCCATGCTCCCTTAGTTTGTTGAAAATGATCTCTATGTGTTTTAGGTGTTCGGTTTCATTCTTTGAGAAAATCAATACATCATCTAGGTAGGCAATGGCAAAGTCTTCACATCCCTGTAATACAATGTTCATTAGCTCTTGGAATACGGCAGGGTTCCATTTAAGCCGAATGGCATAACATTGAATTGAAACAACCCTTTGTGGCAGGCAAAAGCTGTCTTTTCTTTACTTGATTCTTCTAGGGCTACTTGCCAATATCCGCTCTTTAGATCTAGCGTTGTAAAATATTGTGATTTGTCTAATAACGCTAAGATATCGTCTATAATAGGTAAAGGGAAAGAAATAGGTTTTACGATCTTATTCAAGGATCTAAAATCGACGCACATTCTATTGGAGCCATCTTTCTTCTTCACAACTACTAATGGAAAGGACCAGGGGGATTTAGATCTCTCAATCACGCCTGCATCTAACATTTCTGTGACTGCATCATCGATTATTTTTCTTTTGTTCAGTGGTACTCTATATGGGCGGTTCTTTATGGGTGAGTGGTCCTGAGTATCTATTTTCATTTGTACTGTACTTGTGCTGCCCAATTCTGAGTCTTTTGCAGCAAATATGTCTTTGTTCTTTTTTATTATCTTGATTGTTCTTTGTTTAAACGTTTCACTAACTTAAATTTCTGAAGGATCTACTGAATTAACTTCTCGACCCTTGCTGTGTTTTTGGTCCATAATTATCTCAGAAACTTCATGATTTTCAATAGAGTTTACCTTGCCTATAACTACTCCTCTTTTCAATCGATAATATCGATTTGTCTGATTAACCAACATTATTGGTATCTTATTCCGATCAGTTACCTGATCAATAGTGTCATGGATAAATAATCCTGGGTCGTCTTGAATACAACCCAAATCAAGATTGTGTATCTCTAACAATCCCGATTTTGGTAATTTGAAGCCTTTGTTCAGTTTTCCGTAGCACACTACGGCTGTTTGTGGTTTTAAAATTGTTTTCCTACTTAATCTCACAATTTGAGATATATGTATGTCGTCTTCTAACTGGACATACGTTCTACCAACCCTAATCATTCCTAAGTCAAAATAAATGCGGACACCATTGTCCTTTAGCCAATCACGTCCTAAAATGAAATTTCGGTTTAGTCCATCCGTTACTAAAAATTTTTGTTCAAGAAATTGACCATTCATTGTAAAAGGTAATAAAATTTGTCCCATAATTTTCAGGGCTTCGCCACTGGCGGTGTGTAAACTTGGAGAAATTCTTAAAAGTTTTGGTTTTTCTGGTAGTCTCTCAAACATTTTCTTACTCATCAGAGAGACGTCTGCACCTGTATCGATTAAGGTCCTAAAACGTTGTTTGCCAATTTTGATAATACAAGTGCAGGGATTTCCAGCAACATTTACATGTTTTCCATTAAAATTTTTATTTTCCTTATTTTTAAACATTTTGTTACTCTTCCCAACGGCTTCTTTTTGGGAAGAGTTTCCTAGTTTCCCCAATTACCTCTACCATTCTGTGGTCCTGGGCGTCTCTCATACTGACGATTGAAGTTGGCACCTTCATTTCTGGGATAAAGTGGTTGTCTGTTTCTGTAGTAGATCTGGCGTCTAGGACAGTTTCTTCTCAAATGTCCAATCATGTGGCAAATCCAACATTCAGCACCTCGAACCCAGTCTTCGTATGTTCTGGAAGTTTGTGATTTGTCTCTGTTTATGGGTCTCTTTGTTGATCGTGCTGGTTGTCGCTTAGTGTCAAAAGTTACCTTGTTGGCTTTCTTCGGTTCTTTTACTGGAGGTGGTTCATAGCGTTGTTTGTCATCGTCATCATCGTCTTCACTGTCACTAATGACCATTTCTTCGTCATCGTTGTCGCCAGCGGCATTAACCTTGTATCTGTACTTTCGGTGACAAGTTTGGCATCGCGTTTCTCCTTTGGCACATTTGAAACATACCTTTTTCCTCATGTGGCCTATTTCCATCGGTTCGATTGGTCTCGGGTCAAAGTGCGGTCCCTGCGTATTCTGAAATTGCGTGTGAGTGAGGAACCCTGGCTGTGGTTGAACTTGGGGGTATATCGTGTTGCTTCTGGGCCAATTTGGTTCAGGTTCAAGAGGGTCAAAAGTGGCGCGAGCTTGGAACCTACGTCGTAAACTTTGTTCTTGCATTGCTGATTTAACTGCCTCTTCAAACGTTTTTGGGTTTTCTCTCATCACCTTCATCCTCAGGTAGTCGTGGTATAATCCGTCGCAAAAAGTATCAGCTAGTTGTTTTTGGACTAAATTCTTCGTATTCTCGTCGTCTACGGTAGGGTATGCATCTTCTGCTATACGAAGGAGTCGTTCTGCATACATCTGTACGGTTTCGTCGAATCTTTGTCGTGTCTTGCGCAAAACAGCCATCGCATGTTGTTGATCAGTAATGTCGCCAAATCTGTTTTGTAGTAATTTTTTTAAGTCTCGCCAATTTGGAGGTTCACCGTCGAACTGACACTCATCAATATATCGTTTGACAAAATCGGCAACGAGTCCAACACAAGTAACATGGGCTATTTGAGGGATGTCATTATCTTGGAGTCGGGCCATTTGGGCATAACGTTCTATATTTCGGACCCACTGCTTGAATTGTTTAGGGTCCCCCTCGAAAGTTTGGACAATACTAAACAGGGGAACTGAGACAGCGGTTTGAAGTGCTTTAAGTTGGTCAAGGGCGGTTCGTGCAAATTTTGTGGCTTCATCTTCTTCCATTTCTGAATTTTTTTGTGTTTTCAATGAATCAAAAGGGTTTGCTGGACCTGGAGTTTGAGTTTGTTCAGAATCAAGACAGCCAGTCAATTCGGTCATAGCCAATTTAAATTCATCTTTGTTCATTTTAATGGTGTTAATTTAAAGTGTTTCCTTGTAAGCCCTTTTTAACTACTAAGTCTTCCATTTAAATTTTACTTTAAATTTCATTTTTAAAGCTCCTAATTTATCATTATTATTATTATTACTATCATTTTTTAACAAATAAATTTACTTGAAACCTCGGGTCAGTCTACTTAGGTACTTAAGGAATAAATGAAGGCCTACCTTTAAAGTATGGATATCTGTTGTCGTAGTAAGGTTCTTCGTAGAGTTGAACTGTACGTATCCTGGTCACGGCACCAAATCAGACCATGTAACCCTGTGCTCGGCGTGACCGCTGGTCTGCAAATAGTGGCTAGTACTTCGTTGAACAAAAGTCAATGTAGCTACACTTTTATTAATGATGAATGTTTATCTATACAACAGTTAGTAGCACAATATAAAGTTAACAATAATTGAAGTTCAAATATGTAAGCCGATTTAATCTAAGTCCAAACCGAAAACCTAACTGAAAATGTAAAGAAATTCCAAAGAATGAAGATGAGCCTGAATCTTGTAAAAGCGAGTCGGAGAGAGCCATTTATTGAAAAAGTGCTAGTTTATATAGCATCCTCCCTATAATAAACCAAACCTTAATTGTTTTATCAGACGGTTTCTTATCTCAATGGTAATTACTTTTAGACCAAAGTTAATTATACTATTCCAATAAAATTACGCTTAAGACAAAAGAAAGACAATTATATAGGAAATCATACTGTCATTAGGGCTCTTTATCCTTCCCCATTCGGGCTATTTATTCTTCCTTCTCGATTAGTCAGGAATAGATTACACCGGCAAAATCCATTATTTTGTTAATATTATTTCCCTGCGGTTTGTATGGTAAGATTAATGTCTCTCTTACATTTCTTTTATAGTTTTGTTTACACAAACCAATATTTGTCTAATTACTGGAAATCGACTCTTTTACACACTCCCTGCCTGAAGCTTATGTGGAAAAGTACTTAAATAGTCCACGGACGGTCGACAGACGCCAAGTTATGGCAAATTAAATCATAAATAGGACCCAAAGGCATGCAGTATCGAGGATTTGAAAAAAAAGCTAAAGTTTTCCTTTGTCGTCTGTCTGTCAAAACTGTTGCGACGTTGTAGAATACAGTTAATTCCGGATATTATAATCCCAAATACGACATGTTTACATACACGCACGACAGAAATTAACATATACAGGTTTAAAATATAAATTAAATTTAATTAAAAAATTGACATAATTAATTAAGTTAGTTACATGTAGCATAGCTCTAGTTCCATAGGTTCGTATAGCCATAGACCTGTATATTAAATTTTTATATACAGTCTATGGTATATGCAATTTCCATCGAAAAGATTTGGTCATTGAATCTGTGATTGATTATAACTTGGGTATGTATCAAGTTTTTCGGCTATGACTTAATTGCATAGATTCGGTTTCCAATTTAAATCCCCGTCACAAGATGCTAAAGCAACCCCCTCGGGTCCACAATGTACATGTAATACACTTCTCGGTGGCTGATTACGTAATCACATAAAAATCGTGAAATAGTCAAATTGCATCTAAAAAAGTGCGTTTTTAGCATTACCCTGTATATTCTAATAATTTCATGGATTTACCTATACATATTTTTATTTCTGCACATATTTCCATTGACCTGTAATGTATATAAGATAGAATGGCAACTTGTTAATTCTTCAGTTTAAGTGTTTATGAGAAAAATGTCACAAAGTTTGGATTATTTTTCACACAGTGACACTACTTTTTGTCGTTCTTTGAAATTAATCAAAATAAATTGTATTAAGTTGTATTAAACAAACAACAAAGATTAAGGGGTTTCATTCAATTTGGTATAAAAAGACATAGGTCCCTCTATTGATTTAACAGGTCTATGATAAAGATAATTTTTTGTGAAAAATTAGTTAAAACTCATAACATCTACAATGATCAAGAATGGACGTAAAAAGATTCATGCAAAGATCTGTTTGTTTGTAAAGATATTACTTTTCAAATGTTCATTGAATACGAAATTTTATTTATAAACTCGCCTGAAATATTGTGAGATTTTACCAATTTGCAAATCCATTCTAATATGACGGTCTAGAGGTCTAATTAAGATATTTAAAATTTTCTGGAATCACGATTTTGTGGAATTCTCATGTATGATGAAGCATTTCTTTTATTTCATTTTTTTTACTGTCATTTTCCGTTATAAATCGTGTTATAAAAAATAATTATCTAAAAACTCTTTTGATCTTATCAACCAACCATTAATGAACAATAATAATTCACATTTACTAGGCTGGTACCCCGCTGTTATCTGAAGATATCTGAACAGTAGGGAGCCGGTTGCCAGCTTATAAATTATCGTAACGACAAAAATATAGGGTGGTGCCATATTTATTTATTTATTTTTTTGGCGTTTGTTATAAAGCTCGGAAGTATATTAAGCTAACATCTTCAATCATTCATTAAAAGTTAGAAAATGTGAAAAATAAATACTAGTTTTATCTGGCATACTATAAAACCTGGCCTGGCCTCATTGGCTTGGCCTGGCTTGGCCTGGCCTGGTCCCATTGGTCTGGCCTGGCTTCATGTCGAGGCTTCTTTGGCCTGGCCTGGCTTCATTGGCTTGGCCTGGCTTGGCTTCATTGGCCTGGCCTGGCTTCATTGGCTTGGCCTGGCTTGGCTTCATTGGCCTAGCCTGGCTTCTGAAAATTAGCACAGCTTCAATTTTCGATTTGATTTGTATAATTAATTTATGCATGTTTTATTTATTTAATGATGACCAATGGAAACATTTAAATACTTTAATCAACTTGTTATTGTTTGCCTACGCTGTGACTTGTTATTGTTTGACTAGGCTGTGATGAGAGAATAAATCAGTTTTATCAGATACCAATCTGACTCTGTAACAGGGCAGTCTGAGTTTCAAAGCATTTTGTGTATTAAAAAGTACCGGTATTTCAAATTTTGTATGTGGTCAGAGAGCTGCAATAGATGTTTGAAAGATTTAAAATTAGTTTATAACACATGTAACAATCAGAAATCTATAACTCTTATTACACCAAAAATATACCATGGTATAAATTCTATGGTATGGTACTAAAAAATGGACCCACTTTTTAAAATTATTTATAATGTCTTAATCCTTATAATTTTATACAGTTAGTGTGTAATATATTATCCATCTCTATTATGTTATTACTGGAAATAAACATTCTGTACTAGTTCCCAGTAAAAACTGACAAATTCTTTGCTTATCTGATCTTATCTGCTAAAGTGTAACAATATTTCAAAGCTAATGGATTAAAAGAGACATTTTTTATTGTCTCAAGTTGCACACTTTAGAAATGATATTTTAATTAAAAACTGAATGAACAGAACTAAAATCATGATAAACGGTTATCTTATGAACAGTGTACAAGCATTACTTCAAACAAAAATGTTTATTAAAAATATAAAAAAAGGATATCTATATTTCTTCATTTAGATATATGTACAAAATTTGGAATACTCTTTTATTACACAAAATGCTTTGAAACTCAGACTGCCCTGTTACAGAGTCAGATGGATATCTGATAAAACTGATGATGTATTATCATACCTTTATTCTCTCAGCACAGCCTAGTCAAACAATAACAAGTTGATTAAAGTATTTAAATGTTTCCATTGGTCATCATTAAATAAATAAAACATGCATAAATTAATTATACAAATCAAATTGAAAATTGAAGCTGTGGCAATTTTCAGAGGCCAGGCCAATGAAGCCAAGCCAGGCCAAGCCAAGCCAAGCCAATGGAGCCAGGCCAGGCCAAAGAAGCCTCGACATGAGGCCAGGCCAGGCCAAGCCAGGCCAAGCCAATGAGGCCAGGCCAGGTTTTATAGTATGCCGTTTTATCTGAGAAAATTAAACTAAACGTGTTTTCATTTTCTCAGGTTTTATTAAATTGTCTCAAGTACTGTCAAACTAATCCTGTATTCATTATTGTTTATTGTTTGTTAATTGTAGATGCTATTTGAATTTTCATTCATGACTTGACAGGGCTTAGCGGGATTGGCGGCATATAAAAAAAGATTAAGCTATCTTCACAAAACTTTTGCAATATTTTAATTTAATTTAACTAATTTGTATAATTTATAATGAGCTAGAACAAAAGCATCATGTCTTTAGCATTTTTAGTGCATATTTGTTTTTTTTAGAATATCAAGGTGTCAAGACATCCCCGACCAATTCACCATGAATATAGAACCTATATTTATTACCTAGCAACACAGAGAATTCGATTTTATCATACTGGAAGATAATAAATCATTTATTGAACAAATTCATACAAGGTTCTGTGAATCAAAAAGACAGCGGCCTACAATATTTCTACCCATTAGTTTTTTTTTATTAAAACACAAAGTCTTATATTTTGTTGGATGATGATTTCATACACACAGATAGATACTTCTAAAAAATATCAAAATGAAAGAGAATTTACTTTAATGAAATTCTCCAAGATTTGTATGTTCAACGTTATATTGATAATCTAAATAATTAAACAGAAGACTCCAAACTGTATCCATATAGCCACCTAAAGACAGATTTAACAAGAAAATGTGCCAAACAGACACCGTGCCCCGCCTTTATTTTTATCAAAAATTAACCTATACCTGAGAGTAAATCCGATTTTATAGGACAAAATAACTGGAAATGGACTTTAACAATTTTTCCGTAAGTGGTAATCCATGTGGAAAATATAGGTCATAGCCAGCATCCGAAGCATCCTCTTTGCTTAGCATATCACCATGTGTACATACCATAACAATATGGTTATTGTGGCACTTATCAAAAGCGGGAATGAACTTTAACCATTCTTTAGTTAGTGGTCATCCATGCGGAAAATATAGGTCACAGCGAGCATCCGGAGTATCCTTTGTGGTAAGCATAACTTGGTGTATCAACCATACCAATACGGTTGCTACATGGCACCTGTCAGGAAGTGAAAATTTTGGGATTCCGAACGGACAGACGAACGAACCCGAACACTTTATGCCCCTATACATTCGTAGGCGGGACATAAAAATAGAAAACTATTTGAAAAAAACCACATTTCTTTAAACGAAAACATAGAACACAATTCGGAATTCGCATGCAATCACGGGCGATAAATGAAAATTCCTAGACATTGAAAAATACATCTATTGGTAAAGGTTGCAGCGTTTTTCACTTTTTTCCTGAATTGTTCATATAATGACAAAATCTCAATTTTCGAAAACACACAAAAGAACAATTATTTTAAATAACAACCAATTTCTACATGATAATAACCCACTCCTAGGAACACGCAAATCGATTAAGGTATTTTTACTAGACGCCGTAAAAGATTTCTCTTATAATCAACTGCAATAACTTTATACTTATCAAAGCAAATCGAATGAAATAACTTTTCTTAAAAATCATTAAGACTGCGCTCGTTCGAAATATAAATTGTACGTTCGTCAAATTATTGAATTGTCAAAATCATGGATCTTAAACATTTCCCTATTGACACCAATTGCAAATAAATTGTTAATGCGGAGATCCACTACGGCTTTCCATACGACATAAAACTAGGGTTATGAAAAAATCTTAACATGTTAAAAATCTTTAGACTCTATTCGCCTATATGAAGTGTTAGTAAAAATTACCTGACTCGATACGAGTGTTCCTTGGAATGATAACCTATTTCCTCTGAATAAAATGAAATTTCTAAAAATGAGTTAACGGCTGAACTGTGTGACTAAATGCATGAAGTCATAAGAATTGAGAAACAGGTCAATGTCAACTAATGCTTAATTTCACTACTTTTTCCTACTAGCTATTAAATCATCTGTTTAAATTTCAAAATTGTCAAAACACAGTATGTAAACCTGTGCGCCTGAAATGTCTTATTTATGTAAAATATGTACGCTTATTAACGTTTTAAGGACTAAACCACAGGCGTTTGGGTCCAGGATTTTATTTTATTATAAATAACGTGTATATAAAAATTTTCATCCTCGTCTCAGGAAATAGTATAGAGACGAGATGAAATTTTTGATATACACGTTATTAATGATAAAATAAAATCCTGGACCCAAACGTCTGTGGACTAAACGTCTATTTTGATGGGCCTTTCTGGTAGGTTTTTTTCATTACATGTTCTCTTCAAATAGTATCAAAGGTACAATACGGGTTTAAGCACAATAACAGATCTTCAAATAAATGAAATTGTGTTTAAAAAAACGAGTTATATCCTTATAAAGTGGTACTATTGAATGTATAGTAACCAAAATACGCACAATTGTATGGTGCAACTGCATCTTTTACACTAATATTCAAACACAACACGTATATGGTCAGTTGAAACGTATTGGGAACGCAGAATGGACTTATAGTTGCCCTTAAATAGAAATAATATCACTTTGGTGATTTTATTGACTGTATTCTTCAAACAGTGTCACTGTTACTCTTATTGATGTGCCAAAAAACATAAAACTGTATCCTTGATGACGTTAATTTGATCAGAAATTTTACGTTTTTTTTTATTTAATTATAAAGTTTTATAAAATTTATAAGTGTTTTTATCTAAATAAAATGTATTTTTAGTGATATGGACCAATCCAGCAATTACAGCTGCTATTAAAGCGAACTCCGCGCAGTGATCGGCTCCATCCAGAACTACTTTCTGTCTTACAGTAGTGGACGGAACGGGGACGGGTCTGCGCGGAGTTTGCCTTTAAAGATGTATTCGAACATTTGATTAACAAACACCCCCAGGAAGTTTTTAAATTTAGACAAATAAAATTATGTGACAAAAGTGGAGCAATTGGATACACGACTTTAAATTATAATTTTAGCCCTATAGATGTAATCTTAGCTGGAAAGCACATAGTATGTGATGACCCTCAAAAAGTTATTAAAGACTCAAAAACCATACAGACACCGAAACCCAAGGTCATTAAAAGGTCAAAACCAACTTTAAGTGTTTACTCCTCCGCACATGAGATAAGCTCAGACGAAGATGAGCTTGCCGCAGAAATGCTTGATTTATCTATACAGGGCTTAGAACCAATCGCTAAAGATCAAGCAACTCAAGTGGGCGATGACCTATCTGAATTACTTTCTATTCTCCTCGGGTGTATATTGCAGTATTTCAGACTTTATGATATTAGTACGATTATATTTACGACAATTGAGCCACCTCTGACACAGTTTTTCACTTTAAAAAGAGTACAAAGACTACGAAATTAAGATGCACAGTACACAATACAATACACATTAAAAAGTCTACAATGCTGTTTTTCTTTAATCCAAAATTTCACAATAATGAAACAACTTGATTCGTCCAAAATTTATATCAATGTATTTCGGGATAATTTAAACTATCGGGAAAAGTTTGGCCGTACAATATTGAAGTTTTCTCTTAAAAAAGTTGTTTTTACAAATTGGATACACTAAGTCTCACTCAAAACTACATTATTTTGACTTATATGGATTATTTCACACAAAAAACATGAATTGGCTACTTTTTATATCACTCACGAAAAGAATCCTACAATAAGCAAATATGATAAATGATGTTTTGAAGAAAAGAATTAAAAAAAAACCTTCCTGACATACTGTCTCTTCGGCAATTTTCCCACGAAAACGTTAATAAGCGTACATTTTACATAAATAGCACATTTCAGGCGCACAGGTTTACATAAGTGTGCAAAAGCCCTTACCCTCTTAAGTCATAATTTGGATTCCCAGTTCAGCATAATTTGGTTTATTGTTCCATTTTTTCATATATTCTACTCGGATGTAGGAAATAGATGGGTCAGAGAGGCCACTGGCCCAGATGAAGACCTCGAGACCAGGTAAACCAGGTAAATATATTCATAAAGTGACTGGCTTTTTGAAATATTTTGGGTAGAGCGCTTCTGGTGAGTTTAAAATAGACGAAACGCGTAAAATACGTAGCAAAACTTTGTTGTAATATTAATTTTAATATAATGATGTGTTACTGTCATTATCAGATTCATAAATAAGTTCAACCTCAAAATTATAAAATGAAATTCTATGGTTTTGTCCGCTGTATCCCCTCAAATGAGTTGCTTCCGGAAAAAAATACGGGCTTGTGCATGTCCGTTGTGTCTCTTTGTAGCCGTAGATTTAAATGAAATAACGTTGTGTCCGCTGTGTTCCCTCAAATACTATAGTAGGTTGCTTCCAGAAAATTATCGGGCCTGTGTCCGCTGTGTCCCTTTGTAGCCGTAAATGTATAATGAAATAACGTTGTGTCCGCTGTGTCCCCTGAAACGGGTCGCTTCCAGAAAATTTTCGGGCCTGTGTCCGCTGTGTCCCCTTGTAGCCGTAGATGTATAATGAATTAACGTTGTGTCCGCTGTGTCCCCTGAAACGAGTCAATCTAGAAACTTTTTTGGGCCTGTGTCCGCTGTGTCCCCTTGTAGCCGTAGATGTATAATGAATTAACGTTGTGTCCGCTGTGTCTCCTAAAACGGGTCGCTTCCAGAAAATTTTTCGGGCTTGTGTCCGCTGTGTCCCCTTGTAGCCGTAGATGTATAATAAATTAACGTTGTGTCCGCTGTGTCCCCTGAAACGAGTCAATCTAGAAAATTTTTCGGGCTTGTGTCCGCTGTGTCCCCTTGTTGCCGTAGATGTATAATGAATCAACGTTGTGTCCGCTGTGTCCCCTGAAACAGGTCGCTTCCAGAAAATTTTTCGGGCTTGTGTCCGCTGTGTCCCCTTGTAGCCGTAGATGTATAATGAATTAACGTTGTGTCCGCTGTGTCCCCTGAAACGAGTCATTCTAGAAAATTTTTCGGGCCTGTGTCCGCTGTGTCCCCTTGTAGCCGTAGATGTATAATGAATTAACGTTGTGTCCGCTGTGTCCCCTGAAACAAGTCAATCTAGAAAATTTTTCGCGCCTGTGTCCGCTGTGTCCCCTTGTAGCCGTAGATGTATAATGAATTTACGTTGTGTCCGCTGTGTCCCCTGAAACGGGTCGCTTCCAGAAAATTTGTTCGGGCTTGTGTCCGCTGTGTCCCCTTGTAGCCGTAGATGTATAATGAATTAACGTTGTGTCCGCTGTGTCCCCTGAAACGAGTCATTCTAGAAAATTTTTCGGGCCTGTGTCCGCTGTGTCCCCTTGTAGCCGTAGATGTATAATGAATTAACGTTGTGTCCGCTGTGTCCCCTGAAACGAGTCAATCTAGAAAAATTTTCGGGCCTGTGTCCGCTGTGTCCCCTTGTAGCCGTAGATGTATAATGAATTAACGTTGTGTCCGCTGTGTCCCCTGAAACGGGTCGCTTCCAGAAAATTTTTTGGGCTTGTGTCCGCTGTGTCCCCTTGTAGCCGTAGATGTATAATGAATTAACGTTGTGTCCGCTGTGTCCCCTGAAACGAGTCATTCTAGAAAATTTTTCGGGCCTGTGTCCGCTGTGTCCCCTTGTAGCCGTAGATGTATAATGAATTAACGTTGTGTCCGCTGTGTCCCCTGAAACGAGTCAATCTAGAAAAATTTTCGGGCCTGTGTCCGCTGTGTCCCCTTGTAGCCGTAGATGTATAATGAATTAACGTTGTGTCCGCTGTGTCCCCTGAAACGGGTCGCTTCCAGAAAATTTTTTGGGCTTGTGTCCGCTGTGTCCCCTTGTAGCCGTAAATGTATAAGGAATTAACGTTGTGTCCGCTGTGTCCCCTGAAACGAGTCATTCTAGAAAATTTTTCGGGCCTGTGTCCGCTGTGTCCCCTTGTAGCCGTAGATGTATAATGAATTAACGTTGTGTCCGCTGTGTCCCCTGAAACAAGTCAATCTAGAAAATTTTTCGCGCCTGTGTCCGCTGTGTCCCCTTGTAGCCGTAGATGTATAATGAATTAACGTTGTGTCCGCTGTGTCCCCTGAAACGGGTCGCTTCCAGAAAATTTTTTCGGGCTTGTGTCCGCTGTGTCCCCTTGTAGCCGTAGATGTATAATGAATTAACGTTGTGTCCGCTGTGTCCCCTGAAACGAGTCATTCTAGAAAATTTTTCGAGCCTGTGTCCGCTGTGTCCCCTTGTAGCCGTAGATGTATAATGAATTAACGTTGTGTCCGCTGTGTCCCCTGAAACGAGTCAATCTAGAAAATTTTTCGGGCCTGTGTCCGCTGTGTCCCCTTGTAGCCGTAGATGTATAATGAATTAACGTTGTGTCCGCTGTGTCCCCTGAAACGGGTCGCTTCCAGAAAATTTTTTGGGCTTGTGTCCGCTGTGTCCCCTTGTAGCCGTAGATGTATAATGAATTAACGTTGTGTCCGCTGTGTCCCCTGAAACGGGTCGCTTCCAGAAAATTTTCGGGCCTGTGTCCGCTGTGTCCCCTTGTAGCCGTAGATGTATAATGAAATAACGTTGTGTCCGCTGTTTCCCCTGAAACGGGTCGCTTCCAGAAAATTTTTCGGGCTTGTGTCCGCTGTGTCCCCTTGTAGCCGTAGATGTATAATGAATTAACGTTGTGTCCGCTGTGTCCCCTGAAACGAGTCAATCTAGAAAATTTTTCGGGCCTGTGTCCGCTGTGTCCCCTTGTAGCCGTAGATGTATAATGAATCAACGTTGTATCCGCTGTGTCCCCTGAAACGGGTCGCTTCCAGAAAATTTTCGGGCTTGTGTCCGCTGTGTCCCCTTGTAGCCGTAGATGTATAATGAATTAACGTTGTGTCCGCTGTGTCCCCTGAAACGAGTCATTCTAGAAAATTTTTCGGGCCTGTGTCCGCTGTGTCCCCTTGTAGCCGTAGATGAATAGTGAAATAACGTTGTGTCCGCTGTGTCCCCTTAGAAGCCGTAGTTTATGAGGCAATGTGCCTTGTGGTTTACATGTATAGCGTTGTATCCGATATGTTTGATATTTCTAGTATCCATGTATCTATGTTTTGGTTATATTTGTGTCCGTAGGTCCGGGGACACAAAATGCATGCCATATAAATTTTGCACCGAAATTAGGACATATCTAATGGTGATGGACATACACGTTTCTTCACCTGTTTAAGCGGACGACATTGCTTTGATCAGTGCAAACAATAATGTATGGAACGCCATAGCTGTCTTGTGTGTATTTTCTATTGCTTTTCTATTATAAGATGGTGCTTTTCTATTATAAGATGGTGATTTTCTATTATAAGATGGTGTTTTTCTATTATAAGAAGGTGCTTTTCTATTATAAGATGGTGGTTTTCTATTATAAGAAGGTGGTTTTCTATTATAAGATGGTGGTTTTCTATTATAAGATAGTGGTTTTCTATTATAAAATGATGATTTTCTATTATAAGATGGTGCTTTTCTATTATAAGATGGTGATTTTCGATTATAAGATGGTTGTTTCTATTATAAGAAGGTGCTTTTCTATTATAAGATGGTGGTTTTCTATTATAAGAAGGTGCTTTTCTATTATAAGATGGTGGTTTTCTATTATAAGATGGTGGTTATCTATTATAAGATGATGATTTTCTATTATAAGATGGTGCTTTTCTATTATAAGATGATGGTTTTCTATTATAAGATGATGCTTTTCTATTATAAGATGGTGGTTTTTTATTATAAGATGGTGCTTTCCTATTATAAGATGGTGGTTTTCTACTATAAGATGGTGCTTTTCTATTATAAGATGGTGCTTTTCTATTATAAGGTGCTTTTCTATTATACGATGGTGGTTTCCGTGATTAACCGGAAGTGTGGAGTTTATTCGAAAACAGGGTCGGGCCAATTGCTATTAATAAAATATGAAAAAAAATGAAGAAAATCAATTAAGTCTTTAAAAGTTTTTAGGGATTATTATATTTAAAATTTAACATGATAGTGAATTTATCAAAATACCGGAGTTCTACAACCTGCTAAAACCGGTATTGTTTTAAACGATATATATATGGTGGTGCCTAAATGTTTAACCCTGACCCGTATCCGTACCATTTTCGACTCATTTACTCGTACCCGCACTTGTTTTCAATTTTGACTCAAAAACAGCGAAAACGCGATGCAACTTTCTGAAATTGCGCATGAAGATTTCTGCTAAGTTATTCTATGGACTGATATCATTTTTCGGAAAGGTGGAACATCGACAAGAAACGCGTATAACGAAAACGCGATCAAACCAATCCTTGCACCCCAACTCCACAAATCACCAAGGTGTTTCGAACATTTATTTAGATCAATAAGATTGAATTTAAAGACCAAGGCTTTGTTCATCATCAGGGGTCCAACCCATATTCTAATATTTATATGTTACTATAATATACCTTCTTTTTTTTCTCTTTTTCTTCCAAAGACCAATATTATTAGGGCCCGACACTTTGTGATCGGATGGTGCTATATTTTTTTTAACCATGCTGATATTAACATGTTTTTATTTTTATATCTGATGGAATGCCAGTTTTAGCAGGTGGTAGAATTCCAGTATATTAATAAATAAACTATGTTTAATTATTTTCTTTTTCAAATATACTCTTCAAAAAAAGTTACGCATAGATAGAAAATTCCCCGAACGTTTAATGCAAATCCAAACAATTTCAAAACAATATTGCCGAGCTGTTCTGCGACCGATTTTCATGAAATAAAATCCAGTAAAAAGGAAATGAAAAAAAAATTGTTTGATTCATTTAGACCATAATTCTAACTTCAATGTTTTTTTCAGAAATTGTGAGTAGAACACGACCAATGTTTTTCACGGAACATTTTGCATTGATTTAAATAGGATATTGATGTGTAAAATGTAAACTTGAGTTCAAAATTAAACAAATAAGATTCATTTAATTTTCTATTTATTGGTTTTTATTTCATGAAAATCGGCCAATGGACGGCTTGGTTATACTGTTGTGAAATGGTGTGGGTTTGTATTAAACATATAGGAAATTTTCTGCCTATGCATAACTTTTTTGAAGAGTATGTAATAATCCCTAAAAACTTCTAGGACTTAAACCACCATCGTATAATAGAAAAGCACCGTATAATAAAAAAGCACCTTATAATAGTAAAACACCATCGTATAATAGAAAAGCACCATCTTATAATAGAAAACCATCATCTTATAATAGAAAAGCACCTTCTTATAATAGAAAAGCACCATCTTATAATAGAAAACCACCATCTTATAATAGAAAAACACCTTATAATAGAAAAGCACCTTATAATAAAAAAGCACCTTATAATAGAAAACCACCATCGTATAATAGAAAAGCACCTTATAATAGAAAAGCACCTTATAATAAAAAAAACACCTTATAAAAGAAAATCACCATCGTATAATAGAAAAGCACCATCTTATAATAGAAAACCATCATCTTATAATAGAAAAGCACCATCTTATAATAGAAAACCATCATCTTATAATAAAAAAGCACCGTCTTATAATAGAAAACCATCATCTTATAATAGAAAAGCACCATCTTATAATAGAAAACCATCATCTTATAATAGAAAAGCACCTTCTTATAATAGAAAAGCACCATCTTATAATAGAAAAGCATCATCTTATAATAGAAAAGCACCATCTTATAATAGAAAAGCATCATCTTATAATAGAAAAGCAATAAAAAAGACACATAAGACAGCTATGGCGTTCCATAATAATGACATGCAACAGTTGGTGAATATGTGCTAAAACTACAGTAACGTTTGGAAATTCAAGTTCAATCCAACCAAAAGTATTCAACTAAATTATGGCAGTAGTAAAACTGACAGAGATATAAAGTTGTGTGACAAACCAATTCCAATAGAATCCTAAACATGTTGGAGTGTCACTGAATTCCAAACTGAACTCTGCTGATTGAACTCTTACAGTTTGTAGATATTTGGTATCTTCTGCTTTATGCCTAATAGAGTGTGGTCTACATCAATCTGTCATAAGTGTTGAGCTCTGCAGTCGAGTAGTACGTCAAGTTTGTTTGGGTTTTTTTCAAAAGCACTTTTCAGATGCGAGCTTACCTCGAAGGAAATGTTGTTGGTGGACCGTGCACAAATGTTCATCTGCAAAACTATCCAAAGACAACCTAAACTTGGTGACATTTCTCTTCACTTCATAACATCGTGCGTGGCACTACAATCTCAGAGAGATGAGTTCTGGTGCGACTTAATAAACATTGGTCCAATTGAGTTTAGTGCACACCTACACAACTTATCTGATATAGACTTTGAAGCAAATATCTTATCATGTCGAAGTGACTTTAATCTTGATGATGATGGGATAATCTCTTTCCAGAAAACATGTGAAATGAGTGTCTACCGTACGTGCCACCTTGATTGAAGAGTCATCCAAGGCTTTATTCAAATTTTGAACTTCCTTCAACTCTCTTTAATTGAACTTAAGCCAGCCTCTCTTTAATATAATTACATGTTTAGTTGGTCTTTTTTATGTACATTTACTGTCTTTTCTCTTACTATCCTTAAGCTATCACTTTACATATCAGCTCTTTAATATTGGAGGAAATAAATAAATATATACAGTGTACTGTGTAAAACCATTTTATGCCTATAACTTATCTACTCCCTGTTTATCGAATATTTTAAGACGCAGGCGACATACTAGTACGTCTTACACGGAAGACCTCCATTTTAGTTTCATCTTACATGTAGCCTGACTTGAACTAGAAAAAACCGCATTTTAATTACCGTCATCCAACGCAAAAAAAAACACACAAAACAAACAATAAAAAAAAACAAATCAGGAAAATTGGGGTCAAACAATTTGATTCAGTAATTCTAAGTAACGGGATTACGAATTATTAGCCCAGAACTAAACTTAGTTGATATATCTGGCTATTTCAATATAAATAAAAGTAGATTAAAATATTCATCAATAGCTTGCAATTAAGAACTCTTAAACGATGCCATCATTCCATTTCCTGTGAGATTTCTAAACCAAATAATCCCTGTAAGTGTTCAAGTCTAACTCATTATTTTTAAAAACCAATTACTTTTTTAAGTGCTACCTTGCCGGTCATCTGCACTTTATGAATGGAGTACATGCGGAATTCTAACTATGGCGTTGGCTATATTCTATGAAAGTCCAGCAGATTATTTTTTTTTAATTACATTTTTGGTTTTTGTATTATTTTCCCGGTAAGTTGTACTTGATAACGTTGTAATTATCTATGGCATACACGTGGACAACAATTAAATAACGCGTTGGCTATATTTGTTATACAAGGGACCGACCATTTTACTTTAAAGGTGACATGGTTTTTTGTTTTGGTCAGATAGTCAGAACATGGAAAAAGATTTTGATTTTTCAAAGGCGTCACGACAGATTTTTTTTTCATTATTAAAATACTTGCAAAGCTTATATTGCATTGTTCACGTAGCATATTATGTATTATACGCTAATTATGTATTTCTAATGTTGTATTGTTATATTATTTGTTTTTTGTCATAAATTCTGTCCAGATGTTTATTTGACAATAAATTTGATTTGATTATTAGCATTATTTTATATAGCAGGAATCCCGTTTCAGAATATCTTTTTATAAACCTCCGCTACCAAATATTTTTTGATCCAAAATCAAATTCAGAATAGTTTTTTTAAAATAAAATCAAGCCTCCCCCTTTTAAGATTAAATGATCGGTCCCTTTTGCTTTCCTGGTGAAATAAAATATAAAAAAAGAAAATAAAGGAAGAAATTAAAACCAATTTTACAATATTTTCTCGAATATTGTTCTTTTCCATTAACCGCTAATGTTTTCGAAAATTGGTCGAATTTCTTAAATCTTGTCAATTCATGTTTCACAGAGTATTAATGAATTTCCTTTAAGCCCTTTTCCATGGAGTTTACAAACAAAACTATATTAAGATCGTATGCAAGCCATAATGCCCAATGTTCGTTTGATTTCGCCTAAATGTAATATGACCAACATTTTAAATTAAAAGGTAACCTATTAATTCATTATCACATTATTAATTTCGCTTACCTTGAAAGTAACAAGTTTAAAATACCTGTATTGAGTCAGGACCATTGTGTCCTTTATTTTTTTGCTATATGTCTTCCTTGTTTAGTCTTTTTCTTTGACATTAATTTAAGATTATTTCATCAAGTTCGAAAATTTTGTAATTAATTTTAATTTATTTTCTATCTGTTTTCCTTTTTTCTAGATAACTATAATTGGTGCTGTGGATGGCTTAAAACAAAGATGTGCAGCCAATTCCGGATATGACATCACAATTCTGACGTCACAGGGTGTTTACACCTATGACAATTACGCGTCACTGTCACAAGGTCCATGCCGATCCGTTGAGAGTTTCCCGGATGTGTTCGTCGGCTATCCCAGTCTACCAGTCATTACAGACGTTGATGCTATAATGAGCCACCAGAATGACTTCGTTGATTTGTTTGCAAGTTAGTGTCGTAAAATCTATTATGTATATATAGAATTATCTCCCCTGTTTTTAAACGAGTAACGTCTGTAATATGTGAGTTCTACACAACTCTATATATAGTAGGTTATATGGAGCCGGTGGACTTGAAAAGGATGATAAAATGAATATGAAATCATACTCTTTTACACACGTTGTCCTACTATGGTCAGGGATAAGGGTTTTCGCATTATAGACCAAAAACCCTGCAGACGAAAGCCACCCTATTCAACCACCTTTGGTACACACTCGGGCGCTCTGTGGGCTGATCACTAACACTTTGTCATAATTCAAGACCCTTAGTCGCCTCTTACGACAACTAGGCTCTGTGAAGGGCCTGTTAGCCACCCTGGTCCTGAATGGGACGAATGTAAGCTATATTTCATAAGATCAATAATGATGCTGAAAGGTTAAAGAAAGAAACCAAAAAAATCGCCCAATCAAAGGTGTTAAACTGAGCCAAAACGTTAATATGATGCCGAATAAAGAAACAAATAACTGAATTGGTAAAGATTATACTTTGTCCCGTACTTTTACTTATTATACACTAATCTTAAGTAAATATCCGGTATCTACTTCGTTTCGAAAATACAATATGCATGTATTAATATTCGGATGCAAAAAGTTGGCAACACGTGATAAAGATAAATTATTATCATTCTGTAAAAGAGGCATAGATGTGTAACCTGAACTACTTTAGGAATAACAGAGTAATGTGTAGAAAAAGATTACAAAAGGGAAACTAAAATACAGAACTATAGAAGAAAATGAGATGTTGAATAAGTGTACGCGACACAACCTACATTATAAACGTAAATTTAAAATATCCACAATGGAAAACAGCCAGCAGCCTTCAATGTGACCAGCGGTCGCTGCTCGCTTTTTTCAATTGGCCCCTGGATTGAAAATAAAATACATATGATTCAAGCCCAATCCTAAAGTGCAATGAAAGACCCTCTTCTTATAAAAAAAAAACCAATTAACATAAATTCGACTTTATTTAAACATAAGCTTTGATAACGATTCCTGGCTTAGGAAAGGCACATTAAAATGTGGCGGGGTTAAACTAATTTTTGAGCGCCAACCTTCCCCCTATTGATAATCAACAACAAAGCACAAACTAACACACAATAAATATCAAATCGATAGAAGTTCAATTCAACAAGAGAGTATCTGAGACAAAAGGACAACAAGTAATTAACGGGACGTAGAGATACTGTCTTGAGAACACTCCAAGTTACTGACAGCTAGCTAAGAAGCATCCATCGACTGATGTGAAAAAAATCAAGTATGTCGATTTTAAATCCGACACAACACATCAAACAATTCATGATTTGATGATGCATCATCACATAAAACCGACACACTTGACCGCTTTAATGCTCAAAAATGACATGAGTATAAAAAGTATAAAAATGCAATTGACATTTTATAGTAAGTATCAAATTATCAATATTTTTACCAAAGAACACTAAATTCAATAATTTTACTAAAATTTCCATTTCATAACCTTTATTCAATAAAGTTTAAAGCCAAATTTGCATTCCCAAAGGATTGTTTTTGAATTATATTGCTTTATAAACAACATTACCGTAGAAATCTGGATGGGATATTCCCTTTTCAATCAAATTTATTTTAAATGTTTTATATAATGTCACATAATTAAGCGCTTCTTTAATAGATGGTCAAGTCTGGAGATGGCAAACGATCAACCCATTGCTGATTCAGACCGGATACCCGAAACCTCTTGAAACTCATTTACATGAAACGACGGTGCCCTTTGCTTTTGATCTGACTTCATTACTTTTCACGGCCGTTCAGTGGGGTACCAATAGGGAGAAATATGGTGGAATTCAAAGGTATTTTTATACGAACAGCAATACGTTCAAATATTACCATGCAAACGTACCAGAGTACCAAGAATTTACAGCAAATGGTGGTGACATCCTAAATCAGAACGGACAGAATATTAACATATGGTCACAACTTCCGGCGGATGTAGCTGACGTATGTAGAGACCCGGATGAAAGTGACAACTACATTGTTTTTACAAACAATGGGAACAATTACAAATACACGGTCGATTACACTTCTAATCTGAACAATCCTCCTGTCTCTTTATTAGAACAACAAGTTACTGTTTTTGACACGAGTTGAAAACCAATTATTTTTTTTAACTATATGAGCGTTGTTGTTTGTAGTTATATCAATAATATTAAATATATTTAAATTTACCAATATTTCTTTTTCAAATATGTTGAAATTTTCAACGAGTAACAGAGGAGAATCAATGTACAGTGCGTTTAGCTATCGAATGAATTGTTAAGGATATTCTGAATACCATTTAAATCTATATATCTACCAAAACAAGAGGCTCCCAGGAGCCTGAATCGTTCACCTTGTCTTGATGTCAACCCTATGAAAAAAACTTTGTAGAGCTAAAAAGCTGAACATTTAAGCAAGCAACAGCCTTTCTCTTACAGCAATAATTTTCATTCTGAAGGCCAAAATCGTGTTGGTGCAATTATGATGACATCCCATCCCTGTATTGGATTCCTAAATTCCATAAAAATCAATACATACAGCGCTTCATTGCAGGGTCATCCAAATGTACAACTAAGCCTCTTTCAGTTCTGTTGACTTCAATACTTACGGCAATAAAATCCGGCCTCCAGAAATTTTACGATTGTTGTTATTCTTGAAATGGTGTCAATCAAATGTGGATCCTGAAGAATTCGAAAGAACTGATGGAGATTTTTAACTCTAAATCAGTTTTATCTTGTAACAGCATCAAAGCATACGATTTCTCCACACTTTACACTTCTATTCCACATGAACAACTGAAATCGCGATTGGCACAGCTGATTAAACGCAGCTTTTTCAAAAAGAATGGAAAACGCAAGTACAAATATCTAGTAGTCCATCATACCAAGACCTACTTTGTCATTAATAAGTCTAAGAAAAAGAAAAAATTAACAGAAGACCAAATCGACAAGCTCAACTTTCTTATTGACAACATATTTGTTCAGTTTGGTGGACGTGTTTTTTTAACAAACAATAGGGATTCCAATGGGCACTAATTGTGCACCTTTGCTTGCTGATTTGTTTCTTCATTCATATGAAGCATACTTCTTACAATCTCTTCTAGACAAAGAAGACGTAGACTAGCTATCTCTTTCAACCTCACGTTCCGTTATATTGATGATGTCCTTTCACTCAAAAATTCTCGATTTGGTGACTTTCTCCATCTCATATATCCCCAGGAGCTTGAGATAAAGGACACAACGGATTCTAGGAAGTCTGCTTCATATTTGGATCTACATCTCGAAATTTACTCTCAAGGAAGACTTTCAACAAGGCTCTATGACAAATGTGATGACTTCAACTTTCCAATCGTCAACTTTCCCTTCTTGTGTAGCTATATTCCATCCGCTCCAGCTTATGGAGTTTATACGTATCTCAATTGATTCGTTACTCCAGAGCGTGTGGGACTTAAACGATTTCCTTAGCAGAGCGACACGTCTGACGCAAAAATTGGTCACACAGGGTTTTGTTGCTCCTCAGTTGCTGTCTTCACTCAAGAAATTTTACGGAAGACATCATGCACTTATAGACAAATATGGGATTTCGATCTTTCAGATGAGTGCAGATGTTGGTTTGTCATAGGGTTTGAATTGCCTTCCTTTACCGGATTTGACACGCTGAATGGACTATTGGCAACGCGACGGGTGTGCTATAGCAAGCAGGAACTGCTTACTCTTCCGGAGCACCTGAGTTCACTTTGGTTCGACTGGAGTTCGCGTTGTAGATTGATATTCAGTTATTTTGTGTTTCCATGTTTTTCATGTTGTCTGTTTTTGTCCCGTTCTTGTCGGTCTTAACTGGTTTTGTCTCTGCCCTTTCGGACTTATGACATTTGGATGCCCCATTGGTACCTCTGCTTCTTTCTATAGGGACTTTTATTAAGAGCTTAATGAACTGAACATTTAAACAAGCAACCACTTTTCTTTATCTGCTATAGTTTTCCGGATTTGACTGATTCGTTTTTGTCATTTTCTCTGGACTATGAGATTGATCATTCAAGTTCGGTAGTTTTGTTATTACCTTTATTTCATTATAAAAACCAAACACATGACAACATGTTAATCCCTGTAATCCCTATAAGGGGTCTTCCGACAACTTCAACCATATGAATGCATTAAACCAAGCAACAGCTTTTCTCTATCTGCAATAGTTTTCATTCTATAGGTCAAAAACACTATTTTTCACCTTAAAGAGGCTGTAACCCCTATAATGGGTCATTTGACAAGTTCAACCCCATGAAGACTTTTGTAGAGCTAAATGAGCTCAACATTTAACCAAGCAACAGCTTTTCCCTATCTGCAATAGTTTTTATTCTATAGGCCAAAAAACAATTTTCTCCTTTAAGGGGCTGTTACTCCTATAAGGGATCATCTGACAACTTCGACCCAGTGAAGACTTTTGTAGAGCTAACTGAGCTGAACATTTAAGCAAGCAACAGCTTTTCTCTATCTGCACTAATTTTCATTCTGTAGGCCAAAAACACTATTTTTGCCTTTTAGTGGGGCTGTAACCCCTATAAAGGGTAATCTGACAACTTCGACCATATGAAGACTTTTGTAGAGCTAAATGAGCTGAACATTTAAGCAAGCAACAGCTTTTCTGCAATAGCTTTCATTCTATAAGCCAAAAACATGAAAAACGCTATTTTTCATTTTAAGGGGCTGTAACCCCTATTAGGGATCATTTGACAACCTTGACCAAATGGAAACTTTTGAAGATCTTTTGATGCTGAAGCAGTAAGGTGGCATCAGATTTCATCTATCTCTTATACTTTTTGATTTACAAGCCAAAAACAGTAGTCTGACCCCCTGGTCAATTTTTAGCAATGGCGGCCATGTTTTTTGACGGATCAAAAATCTAAACACAATTTTGGTGTAGGACACCCTAAGGATCAATCATGCCAAGTTTCAATAAATTCTGTTTAGTAGTTTCAGAGGAGAAGATTTTTGAAAAATTGTTATCGGACGAAGACGACGACGACGGACACATGAACCTTAGGTCCAGGTGAGCTAATAAAAAGTGTTAATGTTAATTTAAAAAACACATTTTTAACAAATAAATTGCATTTTATAAAATACCATTCTTGATAATGAATTACATTAATCATTTTTAAACATATTTAATTCCTTAAAAAAAAATGTGGTAAAAAATTTACAACCTTTTGGTACATCTAGAAAATTCTACTTACAATTTCATTTGGTAGATAGATTCCTTCACTATATCCTCCAGAATTGCAGATTAAAAGACCACCGAGTCAAATTGCTTCACGTCTTTCATGGAATTGCACCTCGAATTTGACCCAGTTGGTCTTCTCAGTACAAAAATGTACGATAAAAGAGACGATTTTGATTTTCAAATTATTAATTTTCATAATCTACAGAACAATATACCTAATTCCCCTGCATACGGTGTTTATATGTCACAACTTATTCGATATGCCAGAGCTTACACACATTTCTCAGAATTTTTTATCAAACACCGATTTCTTCGAGACCGACTTTTGGAGCAGGGCTATAGGAAAATACGTCTCATACGATCCTTAAAAAAATCTCTCTTCGTTATCAGTCACTAGTAGAAAAGTTCAAAATTGAGTTAAAAGATATGGTGGTTAATTGTTTTAATTAGTGTTTGACTGGTCTGCTGCACTTAGATGATCATCTCAATATCCCTATTGTGTCTCACAACTATGTTGTATTCTTTGGTCATTACCGGATCCTAAGATCGCAATGGAAGAGGGATGTTTGGCGCCATGAAACCTGGTTTAACCCACCATTTCGTTTGAAATGCCTGTACCAAGTCAGGAGCATTGCGATCCACCAATTCTCCGGTACGACTGATTCGTTTTAGTCATTTTCTCTGGACTATGAGACTGATCATTCAAGTTCGGTTTTTTTATTATTACTTTTATTTTCAAAACATTCAAGCAGAAATAAAAAAATCTTATGATTCTTATTTTTTCTTTTTTATAAAGGATGTAATGCATTTTTCAAAGTGTTGTATTTCGTACTAAGCATTTTATTTTAAAAGAATGTATGACACGCGACAGTCACAAAAACCCCCTAACCTGAGTTTATCGACGTAAACTATGGTTAGCTGACGATAAACTGGGTCTATCACTAGCTAACTATAGTTTGCTGATGAAAATTATCATTTCAGTTGTAAGAAATTTATCATTAGCGGTCGATAATGGGGGTTTAAATGCTTATAATGGTGTCCTGGTGATAAACTGAGTTTGTCGACTGCAAACGATAGTAACAGTCGATAGATATAGCTTTGTATTGTTAAACTAGTATTTGCACTGCGTAAACTATAGTTATCACAGATAAACTGGGTTTCACGAATGCAAACTATAGTTACCGAATGATAACTATGGTTTACGGTCTATAAAAATAGTTTATAACGTTTTAGTTGCTATCGCTTGTCTTACATATATAATATAGCACGTAAAAGTAACAGTAGCAGCATCTAAGTGAGGCGCTTACATACCCAATGCGTTTAGCTATTAGACTGTCATATGTCAGGGATAAGTAATGAGGTAGAGTAAGCAGTATTTGAATATCAAAACAAGATTCTGTTAAATCAATTAAAGCACTTTGATGGAAGTCTGAAATGCAGAAATTTTCAGAGGATTTGAGTTCATAAAGTTTGATTACAGACGAGTGGACTGACGTACGAGTCCAAAACAACTTTGTAACGTAGGGTATAAAACCCTGATAAACCAAGTTTCTTAATTCACATAAGTTGTCGATTATGGAAATTTTTAATGCTAATAAGGGTTTCTCGGTGATGAACTGAGTTTATCGCAAATAATAGTTTTAGTCAATAAATGTTGTTTGTGTTGTTAAATTAGTATTTGCACATCGCAAACAAAAGTAATAAAAGATAAACTAGGTTTTACAAATGCAAACTATAGTAAGAGAATGATAAACACAGTTTTCCGGTGATAAATTGAGTTTAACGACTGCAAACTATAGTTATCGAACGATAAACCCAGTTTATACAACCGCAAACTATAGTTTACGGGCGATAAATTCTGTTTTGCTTTGTTAAAGAAGCATTTATCGCTGATAAACTTGGTTTCACGAACGCAAGCTATAGTTAGCGAGCGATAAACCCAGTTTATCAACAGTAAACTATAGCTAACGCTCGATAAATGTAGTTTATCAGGTTTTTGTCACTACTGCGTGCCAAAAGAATGTGTGTTCTTTTATCTAAATTAATATTTTTCATATAATGGTCGATATCTAGTTCAAGACTAGGGTCTTTCAATGCACTTTGGGATTGGGCTTGAATCATATGTATTTTATTTTCAATCCAGGGGCCAATTCAAAAACAGCGAGCAGCGACCGCTGGTCACATTGAAGGCTGCTGGCTGTTTTCCATTGTGGATATTTAAAATATATGTTTATAATGTAGGTTGTGTCGCGTACACTTATTCCACATCTCATTTTCTTCTACAATTATAATAAGTTAAATATTTCCTATAATGACCCCTATAATCGGTAGTTTATTACATTAATCAAACAACCAACAATATTATGGTTTTGTGGTCCTCGGATACGAGCATTTTTATAAAGCGGGTATCCAACATCTTGACTAAAAAGAGTCGCTTGATTTTCTTTGAAATTAAGTGAAATGTGTACTTTGATCCAAAAAATCCAACTGCAAAACCAAACTATAGGTTTCTTTGGAAAATTTTCATTGAACATAAAAGAGTGTAAACATTTCCTTTTCTTATCACTGAGAACCTTGATAACTTTCTAATTAATAAACCTGACTAAAACGTTCATTTGATTTTTCGGGGTTATCTCCCTTAATTGATTCGTACATTCTTAAGAGTTTTTTTAACCAGTGGCAATGGTTTTCGACGTCAATAAAGAACATAAAATATAAGGAAATTATTGACTGTGCACGTCGAACAAGAAATTGAAAAGTTCATGCTATCTTATTTCACTTTTTTATACTTTAAGTAATAGACTTATAGCAACAATTTAACACAAAAATTGTTAACATGGGGTTACGACTCCAATCAGTTATTTTGTTGACTGATGAAATGTTATTGAAGACAACATGCACTCAAAGACGAATCTCTCAGAGTGCAGATGTTGGATTGTTATGAGGTTTTGGTATGTCCTTTAACGGATTTTTTCAGGCAGAAAAAATAACCCTTAAATAACAAAGGTTTGGAATATAGAAAGAACTTTAATGTCTATGTATTAAATTGCGAATGTTATTAACCAATGAATTGTTTTCCAGGAGGTTTAAAAGAAGCAGAGGTACCAATGGGGTATCCGAATGTCAAAAGTCCGAAAGGGCAGAGACTAAACCAGTAAACACAAACAAGAACGGGACAAAAACAGACAACACGTAAAACATGGAAACACAAAACAACTGAATATCAATCAACAACGCGAACTCCAGTCGAAACAAGAGTGAACTCAGGTGCTCCGGAAGAGTAAGCAGTTCCTGCTTGCTATAGCACACCCGTCGCGTTGCCAATAGTCCATTCAGCGTGTCAAATCCAGTAAAGGAAGACAAAACAACACCCTATGACAAACCAACATCTGCACTCATCTGAGAGATCGAAATCCCATATTTGTCTATAAGTGCATGATGTCTTCCGTAAAATTTCTTGAGCAACATAACCCTGTGTGAGCAATTTTTTCGTCAGACGTGTCGCTCTGCTAAGGAAATCGATGTAAGTCCTGCACGCTCTGGAGTAACGAATCAATTGAGATACGTAAACTCCATAAGCTGGAGCTGACGGGATATTTAAAGTTAATGTTCAAAAATCAATGTAATTTAAGTAAAAAAAGTTAGAATAAATGAACTCTTTGTAGAAATGAATAACGGTGTTCTTAGATAAAAAAAATATTTACAAACATTTGTCAAGTCGAAAGATAAATAATTTTAACAACTACATCGACATATTATGTGTGATTATTTTACGACAAAAGAAGACAAATTGCGACATTGATAAATAAAATGCATGTTCAATAAATATATATTTCACATGGTCGTCTAGTTCCATGATACAGTGTATTACTTATGATATATTTAGTTTTAAGTGTAGAAACATGAGACTCTTGGAAAATTAGTTTTATATTGTTTGAAAATTTAAATCACTTTTAAATCATACCTTTGATTTTTTATGCTTTTACAAAATCTCTTTTTACATCGACAAAACAAAGTTGTAGGCATGAACAGCACTAAGACTATAATTGTATCCTTAATTTGTACGACATTCTACATTGATTTTACAAATGGAGTGTTGGGATCAACGTTTCGAAAGGATAAATATGATGTGACGATAATAAACTACAGACTAAGCGAGCACACCGTTAATAAAATTGTAAGTATTGCTGTTAAACTAGAATGCCACAAAAAACTATATAAATAAAGGAAATATCACAAATGATCGAACGGAGCAAAAGGTGAAGTTAGCAATGGTCCTATCTTGATACAGGAGTTTTTATATTGTGGGTTTAGAGAACGGTCAAGTTGGTAACTTATTTCTTATTCCATATTCGACATTCAAAATTTTCAATACGGAAATGGTTACTTATTAGATATTCCATATTTCCATCCTTATTTTAAGATATGCTCCTAACGAAAATCGAATAAGGAACTGGTTACTTATTCGATATTCGAATTTCAAGGAATTGCCAGTAAGATATTATATACATTGTTATGATGTAATTAAAATTACAAATACCAAAACGCGGGTATAAACGGTTAATTTAGATATGCTATATATCGATATTTCAAGGAGTAACCTCTCATCAGTAGCATTTAAACCAGAACATTGGAAGGTCAAAATCCAAAATAATTGTAGCAATTAGGGACCATACAGGTTTTGGACCCCATTGACCCCCCCCTTTCATTCCAATGAGGGCTCATATCCGGGTAAACCGTAGGAATTTTTTTCTGCGGGGGGTAGGCAGGGTACCATTGTGACTAATTTACACTGCTTTTGTACCTTGATTTCGAAACAACCGGAAATGGTAGCAAAAAAAACCATAAAGGTTTTCGACCCAATGGACCCCCTTTCATTCCAACTAGGCCTCATAGCCGGGTAAACCGTAGAAATTTTGTTATGTGCTTATTCGAATTTATGATAAAAGAATAATAAAATGACACAAGCACATCTTTAATACGAATAGAATATCTTAGTAACAAATTCTTTATCAAAATTTCGATTGTCGAATAAGTAGCTAGTTCCTTATTCGATTTTCATCATAGACATATCTTAAAACAAGGATCGAAATTTTGAATGTCGAAAAGGTAACCATTTTCTTATTCAAAACATGAATATGTACAATAACAAATCTCAATGTGAAATAAACATCATGAATGTTTGGACCATTAAAAGTCAAACGTTAAGAAAGAGAATCTAAAATAAATCCTTTTCATTTAATTTTTAACAACATTTTCTTGTAGTTCTTATCGATTCATTGTATATAATTTGGTCATTAACATCAAATATCTGCTACTGAAATGTAACATCGCACCTAAAATGAATGGCAACTAAATATATATCTTATCTATTGTAGCCACATTTGTCATTTGTTACAGGCTGCTAAATACATAATCGACCGATTCAGCTATAAGAATTTCTTAATATGCAGAAATTTCAAATTTCAATAATATAATATCTGATTAACCCAGACATATCAAATATAATAAATTTAAATATATTCGCTTGCTTAATAGAAGGGATTTTCAGGACCTATACTTCTTATCATCTCGTTAAATGTTTAATTTAAAGCGTTCATCAACAAAATGACATTTCCTTCTAACCTCTTTTGATCTCAAATGATACTTTTCAGTAGTAATCTAATATGATTTGTAAACCAAAGGATGTATTATGTTTATGAAAGTTATAAGGTAAGTGTCTGGTAGCCTCTAAACATTTTCAAATTTGGTTGCTTTAAGAGAGGTCTTGATTTGAAAGTGTGTTACGTTAAACCAATTGAACGTACACATGAATGGAAGTAAGAAATTTTGTCTCTTTTTAGGAAGACTGTATACTACTTTGCACAATGTACGATACATGCGTACAAATAAGTATAGACGTGAGTGACTTCAGTTCTTCGAAAGACCGGAAATGTTATTTGATTGGTCGCAGTACTCAAGCACAGCCGTACTTGTACGCTGCCTTTCCAAATATGTGTTCAATGACACGTGATTTGTTTATAGACTGTTCAAACGATGTTGCCATGACTACAGAAGTTGGCACAACAGAGCCTGAAATTACAACGGAACCAGAAGTTTCTACAGCTACACCTAACAGTGTTAGTTGTAATTGTTTATTTTCTTTCCACTATACAGCATTTAAATAACTTTACAAAACAAAACACAAAAAACACAACGAAATGTCCGAATCAATGG
Organism: Arcuatula senhousia; assembly: GCA_963971305.1. Classification (NCBI taxonomy): domain Eukaryota; kingdom Metazoa; phylum Mollusca; class Bivalvia; order Mytilida; family Mytilidae; genus Arcuatula; species Arcuatula senhousia. The sequence goes on along the minus strand of OZ020317.1, from coordinate 7,364,370 downwards.
TATCTTTGATCTGTTAAAGACTAATCATAAACGTTTTATCCAATTGTCGAAAGGTGAAAAAAAACACTATAAGGCATGTTTGAAGAGTACAATACAAGAACACTAAAACAAATTAAAAAAAAAATCAAGATTATCTATATGAACATGGCGATATGTTTCAATGTAAATATGCATTGTGTACCGTCGTTTTTGTAGTAATTAGCAGTCAAAACTGCATGGGCCGACTTAACACCTCAATTCACGTGCCTAGATCTTTCGGTTTCTCCCGATTCTCTGTCGATAGCTATAGGTAAGAGAATCTGTCGAGGTATTATTGTTTATATCTATTTTTTCAGTCGTACATAATTGGAACAGTTGAATCTGTACAGTATATTTGTAACCCTTACTCTGCCGCAGACATTGTTGTCTTGACAACAGATGGTGTTTACGTGTATGATGACATCACGAAAATGCATAACACGGGGCCATGTCTTCCGGTACAGAAGTTCACGGACGTATTTAGAGCTTACTCTGTGACACTTCCGGAATTATCAGAAATCAGAGCAATCCACTCGATGAATGGTAATCGAGTTGAACTTTACACAGGTAAAAAAATATATGTGTAGGTCAACCTTTGAATTGAAGAAAAGGTTTGAAAAACTTAAAAACATTTTTTTCATTTTCATAAATTGATAAAATTATTGATTCCAAATGTTTGTTGTTTGGATATAAAATGTTACTAAACATTTATTCAAAAAACTTGTATACTGTCGGGTTTTGTGACACAAACGTCTACATATGGAAATTACAAATTAAAAATTAAGATAAACAGACGAAAATGGGATGTTGAAAAAGTGCGCGCGACACAATTTGCATAAACAAGCGGCAAAAAAAATGTTTTCAATGAAGACAGATATATCAACCTTCAATTAGATCAGTAGTCGCTTTCGTCATTTTGGACTTCCGATCGATTAAAAACTTATCAAATTATATTCAATTCTAATCAAAAAAGCTATCAATAGAAAACGAAAGCGGTTTTTATCAAAAAGTATCACATTGAAATTTGATTAGTGAACAACATTCCATCTTCAAACTGACTAGGAGTAGTAATAAAAGAAATAAGCATCGGCATCTATGGTTTGATGGCCACCTGTCATTGTTCATTGATACGACATCTCCGTCTCTGAAACCTGTCAATGTATAGTAGTATATAAACTTTCTTGGTCTATTAGTTTTGGCTTTTACAAACTTTAAAAAATCTGGTAATTCTTTGCTTCTTGTATATCTAGATTCCTTAGTCTGGTCAATTATCATATCAGGATCGAATCAATTTCGGGAATCAGGGTACCCCATGACCATAGCAAACCATTTGAAAGCGAGAACATCATTCCAAAGCCTGACCGTTTTCCCATCGAACCCAACCTGGGCCGTGCTGAGGTCAAAATATGGCACACAGGAAAGATATTTCTTCGAAAACGGAAAAGTTCTGTATTACGGTAATTTCCTGCCATACTTTGCTGACATTCCGCTTTCAAACAAAGAATACAATCAGAATGGACAAAATTTAAATCCTTGGACTCAACTTCCGGTGGATACAGCTGCTGTTTTGAAAGATCCGTTGTCATACGACAATTACATCATCATTACGTCAGAGCTAAAGCTATATTTATACTCGATGAATTACAATCTGAACTATAATGATCCTAGCATTACCGTTGATTTACTTGGGAATTTGCTCATTTAAGGTAGAATAATCCTCCAGTCTCTCTCCCAGAATCACAAAATTACTGTATTTTTGACATAATTCGAAAAGCAATATCAGTTTGTAGCTATAGGAGCACTTTTGCAATGATATTAAAAATATTTATACTATAAGAAGCAGAGGTACCAATGGGGTATCCGTATATCAAAAGTCCAAAAGGGCAGAGACAAAACCAGCAAACACCAACAGGAACGGGACAAAAACAGACAACATGTAAAACATGGAAACACAAAATAACTGAATATCAATCAGCAACGCGAACTCCAGTCGAAACAAGAGTGAACTCAGGTGCTCCGGAAGATGAAAAACCAATGATTTTTTCCAACGATGTGGAAATTTTCAACAAGTGACCAAACAACTTTATAAATCTACAGTGCGTGAAGCTATCGAATGAATTGTTAACTTTATAAATCTACAGTGCGTGAAGCTATCGAATGAATTGTTAACTTTATAAATCTACAGTGCGTGAAGATATCGAATGAACTGTTAAGGTAATTCCGAATACCAGTTTGATCTAGATATCGACCGAATTGAAAATATTAATTTTAATTTAAAAAACACATTTTTTACCAAATATAATGCATATTAGGAAATATCATTAATGAATGAAAGAATAAAATTAATTTTTTTCTAAACATACTGGATTCTTCAAAAAAAAACATTAAGGCAACAAATTTGCAACCTTTATGTACATATAGCAAATTGTACTTAGAATTTCAAAAGTTTCAACCAAAAATTAAAAAAAACCTTATAATTCTTAGTTTGCCTTACAAATAATGGATGTAATGCATTTTTCAAAGTGTGGTATTTCGTACCAAGCAGTTTATTTGATAAGAATGTGTGTTCTTTTATTTAAATGAATACTTTTCATTTGGTCGATAGCTAGGTCAAAATGGCATTCGGAATCATCTTGAAGGACTCCAAGACTCTTGTAACAAGTAAAATATTTCCTTTAATGACCCCTATAATCGGTGACTTACTACATTAATCAAACAACAATAGTATGGTTTCATGTTCCTCGAATACAAACATTTTTAAGGGGGTACACAACATCAAGACTAAAAATGTCGTTTCATTTTCTCCGAAATGTGCAGAAATATGTACTTTAATCCAAAACTCAAAAAATCCAACTGCAAAATCTAATTCTTTTGAAAATTTTCATTGAATATAAAAGAGTGTAAACATTTTCTTTTCTGGTCACTGAGAAGCTTGATTTCTTTGTATAGATTTACCGGACTAAAACTTTCAATTGATATTTTATTTCCCTTATATCCCTTAGGTGTTTAATACCTTTTAAAGACATTCCTAAATAATTGCAATTGTTTTCGAAGACACCTATTACCTATAACTAGGTATAGTGAAGACGTTAAACTCTCCAGTCAGTTTCAACGTCACCAAAGACGTTCAATGTCTATGTATTGAAAAGAGAATGGTATTAGCTAATGAATTGTTTTCAGGCAGGTTTAAAGTTAATGTTCAAAAATCAATCCAATTTAAGTAAATAAAGTTCGAATTAATGAACTGTTTGTAATATCATTTATTTGCACAACTTACATCTTACAATAAGATCAAAGGCACACATACATTATACACATACAATAATTCTGAATGGAATAAACAGTAAACATTATTATACACATCACAGTAAAATATATATTTATATACTTATTCCACCAGACTAACATTCATACTTGATAATCAAATGAAACTTTTATTTGGCCCCTGTCCTCAGTTCTAAAGACTGCTTTATAAAAGAGCCTAAACATTTCACTTGCTGTGTTGTTAGCGGGTTTAAGATATTTTGTATTTTAGAATTTGTATAGTTACTCAGAAAAGTAGGCCTTAAAGTTTTGTTAATATTACAGTTAAAAAAGAAATGGCTTTCATCATCCAGAACCCCGCACGAAATACATATTCGTTGATCCCTTGGTACTTTTTATATCTACCGGTCTCCATGGCTAAAGGGTGATCACTGATTCTAAATTTACATATTAATTTTCTTATTTCAAAGTCATTGTAGTTTAGATAATATTCTCTAATATAATCAGACTTCAAGGATTTGAATAAAATCAGTTTGATTTTATCATCAATGTTTTGTATTTTGTAATTGTATAATGTTATATAATTATCCTGTAAAGCCTCCCTATATTGATGTTTATGAGTATTTTTTACACATTTATTGTCTATTTTACTTGCTTGACTTATATTATTTACAGATCTAACTTTGTTTATATAAGAAAACCATGAATAAATTCCCTGATCATGTAATGACTTGGATAAATAATAGCATTCTTTAAGTAAATATGAAGTTTCATCTGATAAAAGTCTGTCTTCATATAGCAACGACTGAGTTTTTATAAAGCAATCAACAGGAAAGCGCCCTAGTTCTGGCCTTGTTGCTATGTTACTTGTACATTTTTTTACTCCTACTCCAAGTATAAATTTACAAAACTTGTTATGTATTTTGTCTGAGGGTCTTTTGTCTATGAATAAAAGTTCATCAGGATGCATAGGGTTATTATTTTTCTTTGATCTGTTCAATGCATTGTGAAATGATTTATAAATATTCATATACCAAATTTCACAGTTATATGTTAAAACTGGACGAACTAAAGAGTCAAATAAATGTGTGGAGACATGTACAGGAAGTTCGTTAAGGCTAGAAGTGTAACTTTTGATCGAATATAACACTTTTAGTGCCTTTTTAGCTAAATCTTCAGCTGAGGATGAAAAATTTCCATTTTGATATATAACATTTCCAAGGAATTTATATTCTTTTACATTATCCAAGACAGAGTTTCTATATTTGAAAGATACATCAATTTTACTGGAATTACCCAAAAGCATAGTTTTAGTCTTATTACAATTTACAGATAGCTGCCAGTTATTACAATATAATGAAAGTTTATTGAGACTTTTTTGAAGACCCTCTTTTGATTCGGAGAGGATAAGTAGGTCATCCGCAAACATTTTACTAATAAGTTACATTTACAATAACGGTGTTCTTATATAAAACATTTGTCAAGTCTAAAGATAAATAATTTTAACACCTTCATCAACATTATATTGAGTGAACATTTTACGACAATAGAATATAAATTACGACATTGATTTTCGGCAGTTGACGATTGATGTCAATGGGCGACGGAAGAGTTTGACAATTAACCTTGGAACAATTTTAATTGAAATCAATCTAAATATTGACAAATCAAATACATTTTCAATATATACATATTTCCAATTATTGGCTAGTTCCATGTTAAAGTATTTTATTCATAGTTTAGATGTGAAAATATAAGATTCTTCTAAATTTGTCCTATTTTATCTTTAAAACAAGGTTTTATTTTACTTTGGATTTTTTATGTTTCTTTTTGGTTTTTTTTTTTTTTAATACAAACCGAGAAGTCACAGTGGAGAACAATGAAAAGCGTAAAATCCATTATCTTTTCCTTAATTTGCACGACATTCTATATAAGTTTTACGAATGGTGCACTGGAATCAACATTTCGAAAGGATAAATGTGGTGTGACGATTTTAAACTATAGACTTAGCGAGCACACCGTCAATAAAATTGTAAGTACTCTTATTATTTCTGTTTAATAAGTAGAATGCAACGAAAAGCTATATTTACAATGGAAAAAATCAAAAACGATCGAACTGAGCAAAAAGTGAAGTTGACAATGGTCCTATCTTGGTACAGGCGTGTATTGTGGGTTTAGCCACGCTTTATTAACAAAAAACAGCAGGGTTGTCAGTGTAAGACACAATAGGAATAGGCGAGCTGGTCCACTCATGCATAAAAACCGTGTATGCATGCATGTTGTTTAATTTGAAATGCCTGTACCAAGTCAAGACCATTGCGATCTATAACTATTCTGGTATGTTTTCCATGTTTTTTCTTTTCTCTTGGACTTTGAGATTGATCCTCCAAGTTCGGTTATTTTGTTTTCACAAAAAAAAAACAGGACGAAAAAAAAACCGACAACAGTCAACATAAAACACAGAATTAAAAAAAACTGAATGGATAGCATATTAAATGAAAGGCAAAATTTTTTGTATCTTGGAACCTTTTCACTCCAAATAGGTGTTCCTGCTTTAATTGATTTTAAAAAAAATACAAGTGATGACAAATATTTTTTTCCAGAAAAAGTTACAAACTATTACATAACACATTTTTCTGTTCAACTAAAAGATAACGGCCATCTTTTCTTACCAACAAGTGTACTGTTTATTTTTCTTTCCAATTCCGGTTTTGGAGAGTGCAAGTGCTCTCGGCACAAGTTTAAAGCTCACTGAATATGAACAATGACATATCACATTGTACAAAAAGCGTCATGAATGTTCATCAGTGTATTTTGATAATTAAAAGTCAAACTTTTAGAAAGAGAATATAAAAAAATATATTCCTTTTTGACTTTATTTTTAATAACATTTTCGTATCGTTCCGGAGTTATCATCTGTTCCATTTATTGTAAGCAATTTGGTCATTAATATCAAATATCTCCTACTGAAATGTAACCTTTCAGCCTAACTTAATGGCAACCTTATGTATATTATTTATATTCTAATCGAAGTTATAGGTTTCAAATTTGGTTGCTTTTATAGGGGTCTTGATTTGGTAGTTCCTAACCTTAACTTAAGGTCAAGGTTAAATGCCATATGGCCTCGTTGAAGGCTGCTGGTGGTTGTCCATTGTGATTTTTCTAAATTGCCGTTTAATTAGGGGCTGTGTCGCGCACACTTATTCCACATCTCATTATTTTCTATTAACAATTTAAAGTGCAGATGAATGCATGCAGCACATTTTCTCTATTTTTAGGAGGATTGTGTACTTCTCTGCACGGTGTATGATGCATGCGTACAAATAAGTATAGATGTGAGTGACTTCAGTTCTTCGAAAGACCGGAAATGTTATTTGATTGGTCGCAGTACTCAAGCACAGCCGTACTTGTACGCTTCCTTTCCAAACATTTGTTCCATGACACGTGATTTGTTCATAGACAGTTCAAACAATGTTGCCATGACAACAGAAGTTGGCACAACAGAGCCTGAAATTACAACGGAACAAGAAGTTTCTACAGCAACACCTAACAGTGTTAGTTGTAATAGTTTATTTTCTTTTAACTATGCAGCATTTGAACAAATTTACCCAAAAAAAAACCACACAAAAACATTCAAACCAACATCGAATACACAACAAATTGTCCAATACAGTTGTATTTTTGATCTGTTAAAGACTAATCAGAAACGCTTTATCCAATCGTCGAAAGGCGAATAACACTAAAAGGCATGTTTGAAGTACAATACAAGAACAAGGAACCAAACTCAAAAAATATTATTTAAGATTTGTACAAGGTTTCCAGATGTTTTCCGATAGTGGATCAACAAATCTCGGTAGGTAGGTATCAAAATCTGTCGAGACTTTAGGTTTATTGTTTATATATTTTTTAGTCTTACATAATTGGAACAGTTGAAACTGTACAGAGTACTTGTCACCAACACTCTGCCGCAGACATTGTTGTCTTAACAACAAATGGTGTTTATGTATATGATGACATCATAAAAATGTATACCACGGGGCCGTGTCTTCCGATACAGAAGTTCACGGACGTGTTTAATGCTTTCCCTGGAACTCTTCCGGAATTATCAGAAATCAGAGCAATCCACTCGTGGAATGGTGATCGAGTTGAACTTTACACAGGTAACAAAAACATGTTAAGGTCAAAATGTGGGTTAACCTATGAATTGAAGAAAAGGTTTGAAAAACTTAAAAACATTTATTTATTTTCTAAAATTGATAAAATAATTGATTGTTATTGTTTGTTGTTTGGGTCAATGTTACTTAACATTGAACTAAAACTGGTATACTGTCGGGTTATGTGACACAGGCGTCTGCGTATTGTAATAACAAATTAAAAATTAAGATAAATAGACAAAAATGAGATATGGAAAAAGTGTGCGCGACACAATTTGCATAAACAAGCGGCAATTGAAAATTTCCCAATGAAGACAGATATCAACCTTCAATAAGATCAGAAGTCGATGTCGTCGTTTTGAGCTTGCGATCGATTAAAAACTTATTATATTGTATCCAAAACCAATCCAAAAACTACCAATAGAAAACGAAAGCTGTTTTTATTAAAAATATCATATAGAAATTAGATTACTGTGGTTTCATTATTATTCGTTGGGTATCAATTTTGTGGTTTTCGTGGGTGGCTTTGAATCAAGAAATTTGATACCCAACGAAAAGGAAAATTTGCATCGGTTTGTGTGAAGCAATTTTCAGAACCACGAATTCAAAAATCCACGAACTACTTAATCAATTTTCCCCAAACAAAGAAAATTGGTACCAACAAAAATATTTTTTATTAGAAGTATTACATTGAAATTTGATTTGATTATTGATAAATTAAAGTTTGTTTTTGCCTACAAAAACGATGTCTCCCCCCGTTTCCCCAAAAAGTTCTAAGTTCAAAGGACCATAACTCCAACAAACATTTGACAATCAAAATTTCCTGGTAATATGCACAACTACATATGGTGTCCTTCCTATATACCAAGTTTCGTTGAATTCGGTTCAGTAGTTTCAGAGGAGTTGCGCTGACAAGATGATAATGGATTTTCAGCAAATTTCCAAGTTCAAAGGTCCGTAACTCCCACAAAAATTTGAGGATCAAAATTTCCTGGTAACATGCACAACTACATATGGTGTCCTTCCTATATACCAGGTTTCGTTGAATTTGGTTCAGTAGTTTCAGAGGAGTTGCGCTGACAAACTTTGTGACGGACAGACGGACGGACACGACAAAAACAATATGTCTCCCCACAAAAGTGGGGGGGGGCATAATTTTCCAGTAGTAATAATAGAAATTAGTGTCGGCATCATCGTCTTGATAGCCACCTGTCAATATATGGTAGTTCATTATCTTTTTTTTTGGTCTTTTGGTTTTGGCTTTTAAACAAACTTTGAAAGATTAAGTATTTTTTTGCCTCTTATATATCTAGATTCCTTAGTCTGGTCAATTATCATAGCCGGGTGGAACCAACACGAAGAATCAGGCTACCCCAAGACCATTGCAAACCATTTGAAAGCGAGAACATCATTCCAAAGCCTGACCGTTTTCCCATCGAACCCAACCTGGGCCGTGCTGAGGTCAAAATATGGCACGCAGGAAAGATATTTCTTCGAAAACCAAAAAATTCTGTATTATGGTAATTTCTTGCCATACTTTGCTGACATTCCACTTTCAAACAAAGAATACAATCAGAATGGACAAAACTTGAATCCTTGGACTCAACTTCCGGCGGATACAGCTGCTGTTTTGAAAGATCCGTCGTCATCCGATAATTACATCATCATTACGTCAGATCTAAAGCTATATTTATACTCGATGAAGTACAATCTGAACTATAATGACCCTAGCGTTACCGTTGATTTACTTGGGAATTTGCTCATTTAAATATGTTGGTTTAAAGATGCATATATTCATACTTTCTTCAACCGACATCATGTAAATTGATATTACTTGTAGTAATATTTTGTCATAAGAATTTGTGACCGACCATTCGACTTGAGTATCTTCAGGAATTTGGCTGATTTTTCATGTTCCAGTAATCTAAATGAATGTTGTTAGGGTACCTATATTTCACATGTATATCAGTTTTCTTGTGATAAAATTGCAAACTCCTTCGCAGGAGGCTTATCCTACCCGACAAAACTAGGCTAGGATTATCACACTACTACAGGCTTGTATGAATCCCATCAAGATTTTCTTGATGTTTTTCTATTTGAATAAATCTTCAAAATTTTGCTGTAGATAGCCATGAAAATATCAAATTTTCTGTAAGTTTTTTTTTTTTTTTTTTTTTTTTTTAGAAGAATTAATTAAATTTGTGTAAATGAAATAAACGAGTAGAAGTATTTAGGCTATACTATGAACAATGTTGTTGCGTAATGATGCATTTTCATAGTTTTTGATTCAGAGAGTAGGGGTCAAAAAGAGGTCATTGAAAAGAAGCCTGGAAAGCCTGGTGCAGTGATTAGTGTACGGACCGTTACGGGCAGGAACTGGAACTGTGAGCAGTTTGAAAAAATTGTGCTGTTTCTTTCGGTCACATCTTAAAGATTGGATTAAGAAGGAAAATCTTATTTTTTGTTGATTTTTTTACCATTTGTCACCACTTAAGTACCAAAATCAAATGGGCCGCATGCTCTGACCAAGATTGATTTTTGTTTATCAGTTTGTTATTTAAGAGTGATTATCGTAACCAAGAGAAAATTTTGGTAAGACGTGCACAATTTATGACATTTTATAAAGTAAATTGTCTTTCGTTTGTACTTGTCTTTTTGATGTTTTCTCTGTTCCTAGTTTAAGATGGGGGTCTATCTATGACTATTTCAGGACTGGATTAGAATAATATGTATTTTATTTAGACCATGGGCCAATTGCGGAACCGTGAGCAGCGCCTACTGGCCTCGTTGAAGGCGGTTGTCCTTTGTGGTTTTTTTTTCTAAGTTGCTGCTTGATTGTGTGCTGTGTCGCGTACACTTATTCCACATATCATTATTTTCTGTTATAACAATTCTAGCAGCACTTTGTCTATACTGTCTCAGATTTTAAATTAAGGGCCTTTTTTGGGCCCTTTCCGAACATACTCCTTTAGGCCTGGAAGGTTCCTTAATATTTTCAATCTGCTTTTAAATGAAAAACAAGTAATACTGTGAGCGAGCTCACAAAACGATACCCCCACTTCATATTGGACTTTGTACTGTAAAAAGAAATTCAAGTCCAGTTATCTCCACTCGATGATAACTGAGAGCAATACAAATTCTTCATGCACATCTACAGATGATGTACTTCCTTCATGTAAAGTTTCATCAAAATCCTTCATACAGTTTAGGAGGAGTTGCGCTTACAAGGTCTCCTGTTGAATATTGTATTTGAAAAGTCTAAGTCTAATTATCTCCCATGAATGATATCCAATAGCAATGAAAATTCTTCATGCACATCTACATATGATGTACTTCTTTCATGTAAAGTTTCATCGAAATCCTTCAAGCTGTTTATGAGGAGTTGCGCTTACGAGGTCTCCCATTGAGTAATGTATTTAAAAAGTCTAAGTCCAATTATCTCCCCTGAATGATGTCCGAGTGTGATGAAAATTCTTCATGCACATCTACATATGATGTTCTTCCTTCATATTAAGTGTCAGCAAAATCCTTCAAGGGGTTTTGGAGGAGAAGCGCTTACGAGTTATGTGGACAGACGGACAGACAGACGGACGGACGGACACAAAGACAGGGTGTTTCCTATGAACCCCCCTAAAAAATTTGTCGGTAGAGACTAATATTTTGTGGACACCTTTAAAAATAAATACTTTTTTCGCACTGTTCGCAGAAAATATTTCTTACCCGATTTTTTTTAATCAAAACCCCTACCCCTTACAAGGTAAATTGTCGGTCCCATAGGATATAATACCCTAGAACGTTTTAAATCAAAAAAATGGAAAACCATATTAGCTATCAAGGGCAAAGACTTTTAGTTCAACAACCATAAAAAAAACTATATAACATATCTAATCCAAACTCACGCATCAAATTGTGAGTTTAAGCAGTGGTCCGGAAGGGTAAAGTTTTCTGCTAGTTGAGCACACCCGTCCCATGGTAAATAATCAATGTATAGTAGGTCAAATCCAGTAAAGAACAAAATAATATTAACTTCATGACAAACCCGCATCTGTACTAATCAGAAAGAAAGAATCCCGTATTTATGACGACTTTATCATGAGAAATTTCTTGTTGGAAGACACTTAAAGAGGAGAAACATAACCTTTGTATTTATTCTTAGACTAATAAAAAAACACATTTTAAAGATAACTTGATTTTTGTTTGGGTCAGTTAATATTGCAGAGCAGCAAATGGAATAAATCAAGAAAAAAACGGCGGGAAAAAATTTCATCTAGTTCTTGCGATTCAAATTATCCCCTCCCATTCTTTGTATATACTTTGAATATCGTATTTGGGTTCCATGGCAACAATTGGATATTTTCTTATCTACGAGTCTTTGCGAGCTTTAAGCCAATGTCTTTTTCACATTTACAAAAATATAAACTATCGATTTTTTGTGTTGTATAAAACAGATGTTGTGCGACATATGGAATAAAAGTTATAAAGGAAAACTGTGTAAATGTGAATTGCTATTTTATCTTAATAATGGATAAGAACAAGTTTAATGGGACACACATCATTCAGGGCCCAATCGCGATCGCCGTTTTGGTGTTATGGTGGTCATTCAGTGCTATGTTTGCTGCATGGAACAAGACACTTCTTCGGTCTTATACCGATTCACCAGTGTGTACTACAATACTTATGACGCACATCCAGTTATTTACATGTGGAATCGTACAAGCTCTTTTATCAACTGGTTCGACAAGTATGAAGTACGACAGGTCAATTTCACCATGGCATATTATCGTCGCCATTTTGACAATATTGATGACGTCATTGAGCAATGCTATTACCCAAAAGCAATCAATAGCATTCAACCAGATAACAAAATCCAGTGAACCGGTCTGTGTTTTGATGTTCCGATGGATTGTATTTAGGAAACACCCGACAAAGAGACATTTGATTGGTTCACTCTTCATCTCGTGTGGCATGGTAGTATTTATTTATCGAAAGTCGACTGAATACAGTTGGGAAATTTTAACAATGGGTATATCGATGATAGTATCGTCTGCTTGCAGATCTAATATTATAAAGCGTCTTTTCGAAGCGGAAAACACGTGGTCTGTATTCTGTCTAGTACATTGTCTTGCGAGTATTATGACGTCACTCCCGCTGTTATTTACGTGTGGTCATTTTAACTATAGAAGTGATATTTTTCTTGTTATTGGAGTCGGTGTTACATTCTGGCTTTATAACGCCATCTCCTTTTACGTATTAAATGAACTCTCAGTAGAAAATCATTCTATTGGAAAATTCGGCAAAAACATTTTTATTTTTGCTGTTTCTGTTTGCCTGCTTGGTGAAGCTCGGGAATGGAATGAAATGTTGGGAATTGTTATTTCTTGCACAGGGATTTATGTTTTTGTAACTGTAAAATGAAAAATGTTCACTTGATCTGATGAACATGTGCATTACAGAAATATGATTGGACAGGTTCTAATTTTGAATAAATTTATTTATTTTAGACCTATTATTTGCTATTTGTTACTTCGTGTCTTACCTTTTAGATGTGATTTTGTTCATCAAGTAATTCTGCATAAATATGATCATGCTAATTTTAATTTGGTCATTTCTTCTTGTCACTTATAACATCGCCGCGATTATAGAAAAAATACTACATGTAAATAACTCGAATTATTTCATTCCCAGCGATCATTAACTCACAGTATCCCCCTCTTTTGGGGTCAGATAGCCCTTTGACGTCATTCATGCGCAGCTTAAAATTTGCATTTTTGAAATTTTTGCTTGAATAAATACGGGTAAGATGGTACACATGTTATATATCATTGCGCAGCTGTTAGTGTTTTCTGTCTAATGCTGATATAAAACATGTTCCATCAAGGATTACTGTTTTAGCAAAGCTGGCATGGGTTGTTAACAAAATGCTCAAAATACCCTCTTCAGCATGCTTTTCAGTCTTCAACATGGAGCCTTAATTTTTACGCAGTCAAGTAAACAAAATTCATAATATGGAGTAGGCATTGCCTAAATGCGAGCATAGCTAAAAGGAACTACGTTTTGTTTATATAATGTATTTGGGGCGAGATGGTATGGGGCGATTAATCTTCGAGACACGTTAGTTTCGTACGTGCATCTAACCAATACGCAACGAGCAGCTTATGTGTATTTATTATTTTAAGAATATTATTTTCTTGTAAAAAGCGCAATTTATTATTTTTTTAAACATTATTTCTTTTCTTATAAATTAATTTAACATTCACTCCGGTCCTGTAAAAATAATAACCCTTTCCGGACCATAAAAAATCTAAATCAGCATTAGCAAATTTCTCGCGGAAACAAATACCGTAGAGCTCTCCGCTCGAGCGGACACTTCGTGCCCGCTTGCGAGCTATGCTCGCTATAACTCCCAAATATTAATCAGGAATATTTAAAATGACTGGATATTTTGGTTGCATATGATTGTGCACATGTTTCCCATATTTATCGTATAAAACTTAGAAAATTACTTAAAATATCGGTGCATTTTTCATTTTAATGGACTATATGACCAATTGACCCGACCCCGACGACCCCACAAAACATAAAACAAATACTTATGTCAGAGAATATTCTCAACTTTCATAGTAAACACAATGAGTTGAGAATATTCTCAGACTTAAGTTATTTTTTTTAAGTTTTGTGGTGCCAGGACCCGGAAGTGGTTAATTAGACTTGAGTTGTCTCCCGTGACAGAAGGTATAATCCATTATGCATTACTCCACATTCAGCTCAATATTTGCAAGCATATGGAAAAAAAGTCCGGAAAAGTGTTATCTTCATAAAATTTTCTGAATCCAAAAGCCGTAATTTCAATGAAAATGAATAGACCAGATGATGAGATCTAGATGTGAACTAAATCGTGATAGACTCACATACATGTACCAGATATCAGGGCTAAATATCTTCAAGCACGTGGAACAATGTCCAGAAAACGTGTGGGGCGGAAGGACGGACCGACAAGGTATAAAAAAGTTCGGACTTTTAGGAGTTTGAAATAACCCCATTCCGTTCTGATTAAACACCCGAAATAATGGAATAGGAAAATTACAAATAAGGTATTTGATATTAAATACGAAAGAATATGGAATATGTGCCAGAAAGACACGATCCACATATTGAAATGATTTTGATAAATGTACAATGCAAAATTTCGCTGCGTGTGAAGCGCTTTTCTGGATTAACCTTCATCAGACACGCTAGGAGTAAAAACTTTGGAAAACCGGTAGTATATAAGATTTGATAAAACAAAAACAGAAGCCAAAAAATATTACAACAATGACCAAACAAATAAATTTATCAATTTTTAAAGAAATAGCCAAACGTTGTCAAATTTTGGAAATATGTAAACTGTGTCTTTCCAACACATATTCCAGTACTCGAAAATATATAAGAGCATACAACTGAAGCACGGGGAAGCTTTCTACGACCTCCACACGGCACTAAAGCCAAACTCTGAAATAATATTAAATACGAAAGAATATGGAATATGTGCCAGAAAGACACGATCCACATATTGAAATAATTTTGATAAATGTACAATGCAAAATGTCGCTGCGTGTGAAGCGCTTTTCTGGATTAACCTTCATCAGACACGCTAGGAGTAAAAACTTTGGAAAACCGGTAGTATATAAGATTTGATAAAACAAAAACAGAAGCCAAAAAATATTACAACAATGACCAAACAAATAAATTTATCAATTTTTAAAGAAATAGCCAAACGTTGTCAAATTTTGGAAATATGTAAACTGTGTCTTTCCAACACATATTCCAGTACTCGAAAATATATAAGAGCATACAACTGAAGCACGGGGAAGCTTTCTACGACCTCCACACGTCACTAAAGCCAAACTCTGAAATAATATTAAATACGAAAGAATATGGAATATGTGCCAGAAAGACACGATCCACATATTGAAATGATTTTGATAAATGTACCGTGAATGCAAAATTTCGCTGCGTGTGAAGTGCTTTTCTGGATTAACCTTCATCAGACACGCTAGGAGTAAAAACTTTGGAAAACCGGTAGTATATAAGATTTGATAAAACAAAAACAGAAGCCAAAAAATATTACAACAATGACCAAACAAATACATTTATCAATTTTTAAAGAAATAGCCAAACGTTGTCAAATTTTGGAAAAATGTAAACTGCGTCTTTCCAACACATATTCCAGTACTCGAAAATATATGAGCATACAACTGAAGCACGGGGAAGCTTTCTACGACCTCCACACGGCACTAAAGCCAAACTCTGAAATAATATTAAATACGAAAGAATATGGAATATGTGCTTTCACAGCGCATTTAAGGCAGTATAGGACTGTATTCAGCCTAAAACCTGTTCCCGTCAACCAGATGTGGAATTTAACCCCACAAGATCAATTAGATAATTTATGTGAAAGTAATAGATATTTTTGTTAAATTGATATGGGCCAAAATATCTTAAGAACGAAAGGGCCGAAATCCTGGGACGAAAGTTTCGACGCAAAAGTTCTGGGGCAAGCCGGGTGCCGGGTCACAGCTTTAAAATTATATCTAAAAACAATTGCCATATAATATTCTAACAGAAAATTGCCGTGCCAACAGTGTATTTGGTATACAAATAATATCATTAGCATAAAATGCTTGGACTTGGTAATTTAAACAATATATACTAGCATTTTTTTTTCAAAAATATATATGCAACAGATCAAGGCACGGCGATTTTCCATTATAGAAAATTTGGCAATCATTTTAAAATAACTATGTTGAAGCTGTGACCTCGGCTTGCCCCAGAACTTTTGCCTCTAAACTTTCGTCCAAGGATTTCGCCTGCTACTACTTAATTGATTTTGATGGATTATATTTCACACCTGGTTCACGAAATGAGGCTTATGGCCGAATACAGTCATAAACTGCCTTAAATGCGCTGTGTTTTGTTTTTGTTTTAAGTTTGAATTATCAATCTTGAAATGCTAATTGGAAAGTTTAAATATATTTTCGAACTTACTGTTTGCAAATACGGGGCTTTAGATTTTTTCATGAGTGATTTTTTCCGATATATTTACACAGCTGTCAAACGAACTAGACACGTCCATGGCCAAAGGATTTTTTCCTTTATCTATAACCGGCCGAATCCGCTACTCTCTTGAGGAGGTACAAACTCAGCTGAAGTTGCGACGAGTGATGGAATCCTTGTCAATATCAAAAACGGCCTTTGAATGAATTGACATCTGGTCAATATCACAAACGGCCTTGGGTGTTTTAGAATTTACCACAGGCTACTCTGTCTTAAAGCAAATAGAAATCGAACTAGTTTTCTCTAGAGTTTCCATTGCTGTTGCATTGACTCCTTTTACCGCCCACGAACGTTGTTGTATACCTTAATAAATAAAACTTCATGAAAAAGTGTTAACTGCTTATTTCTGAATGAGGGAAAAAGATATGGGACCGACCATTGAACTTTTAAGGGGCACGTGGATTTTTGTTCTGGTGAAAAATATATATTCAAAAGATGTCGAGACAAATTTTGTTTCAACATTAACATTATTTTTATATGGCAGAAATCCTTCTTCAGAATATTGGTTTTTCTTATCTTCTGCTGCCACAATACTTTTTTTCATTCACAAATCAGTTTCAACATATTTTAGGAAAAAACGAAAGCTATTGCACGGTTGTTTCACTACCTGAATGAATATCGTGTTTATAAAAACAAGCTCCTTCGTAATTTAGTTTGTGGTATGATTTATCCAACGACCCAACGAACAGTTGAATAATTAGCTTACGAGTTATTCAGCCACAAGTTGAATATTTCCATATTCATTCTTGAATTTTAAATACAATACTAAGACCTCAACCATGGCAGAACAACGAACATTTTTATGTGAACTAGAAAAGCGATTAACGGCGAGTAACCGTTCATTAAAAATATTCCGCGATTTAGTTGGGACCGACCATTTAATTTGAGGGGGTTTGGTGTTTTGTTCTGCTTTGATTTTTTATTTTTCATTAATAACTTTTCTAAAAAGCTAAAATCCTTTTTCACAAGAATTGTTTCTAAACCTCCTCTGACAAAATATTTTTTTCATCAAAAATCAAATCCAATATACATGATTTAATAGAAACATTCAAGCCTCGCCCCGCCCCTCCCTGCTCTCAAATTATTTAAATGGTTGGTCCTTTAGACAAAAATGTGTTATAAAACATCTCTGTTCAACCGGGAATATTTTTTATCGCTATTTATATATAGGACCGCACATTAAATTTGAAAAGGAGAGGTTTGCTTTTTTGTTAGGGTCATATAACTTTTTCAAAGCGTCTCGATTTTTTTTTTATTATTTTATATTGTATAAAACTTTTTTCACAAAAGTTGTTTTTTAACCTCTGCTGTCAAAACATTTTTTCTATAAACATCGAATTCTATTTAATTTTTATTCAGAACAAAACCAAGCCACCCCCCCCCTTCCCCCGGTCAAGTTTATCATGTTTATACAGGTTTGTCCCTTATCATAATGAATTGTGTTTTCTTCATGCGAAATTTTTCTGTTGCCGAGAAAGAAGACGGTCATATGGGATACCATTCATTAAAAGATTTATCATTATTGGTTTTGGAATATTACAATTATTGCTTATAAATCACAAAGTTAACATTACGTTCACATTCCGAAACTGTCCAAGCCCGGCGGTCCCTGTGCGCCATTAAGTTTGATCGTCTTTTTTGTTTAAGTTTGAAGCAATGAATTTTGGTGATTTTTGCATCTTGGTGTCCATATCAATTGTGTTCAATTCTAGAGGAGTATGTTTAAGGGGGTCGTTTTTCAGAGCTAGGTGAGTTGTTTATTTATTATTAATTGTCAAAACTTATTATGTTTAGGAACCGATTATTTAACCTGTAGGGACACCCCTTGGTCTTTTTTTTGTTCATAGTCCGAAAAAAATTTCAGATTTAAAAACCCAAAGGCCCACCTTACAGCTTAATGGTCGGTCCCTTATAAGACATACAAATCTTAAGGAACAATTAAAAAGATATAGCAGATTTATCTTAAATGTAACATTAAAATTTTTCTAATCACTCATGTTTATTTACGATGAGGACGCAATTTCCCTTTATGGTCACTATGTTTAAATATTTCATACCGAAATACCATAAATGAAGCTTTCGATAAAGTTTTAAGTCACGGGAAATGCTTCAAGTAAAGAAAATTAAATATACTAAACAACGTAACAAACGCACCACTTTCGTGCATTGATTCATGGCAGTGGCTCCGAATACACGCGTGTACCTGTAGCCTGTAGACTCCGAATATATGCGTGTACCTGTAGCCTGTAGACTCCGAATACACGCGTGTACCTGTAGCCTGTAGATTCCGAATATATGCGTGTACCTGTAGCCTGTAGACTCCGAATACACGCGTGTACCTGTAGCCTGTAGATTCCGAATATATGCGTGTACCTGTAGCCTGTAGACTCCGAATACACGCGTGTACCTGTAGCCTGTAGACTCCGAATACACGCGTGTACCTGTAGCCTGTAGACTCCGAATACACGCGTGTACCTGTAGCCTGTAGATTCCGAATATATGCGTGTACCTGTAGCCTGTAGACTCCGAATACACGCGTGTACCTGTAGCCTGTAGACTCCGAATACACGCGTGTACCCACAGCCTGTAGACTCCGAATATACGTGGTACCCACAGCCTGTAGCTACAGGTACACATGTGTAATGTTAGCTGAAACATGGGTTTTGGCTGTAGGTGCACAGAATTATAATATTATTAATTCTAATAATATGGGAAAAACACTAAAATTTTACACTCAGAACAAATCAAAACATAATTTCTATCTTTATTTAGTTGCAAAATAGTTTCTTTACTTCTTCCCGTGCATCTTTTGTGAAAAAAAAAATGTCGGAAAAAACTTTGGAAGAAAAGATTTTTGCAATTTTTTGAATGTTTATTATAAAGTAGATAAAGTTTGGTGCCTGAAAGCATGGTGTTTGATGCAATCTCAGGTCCAACAATCCATGTCAATTATAAATAAATAAATAAATAAATAAATAGAAGTTAACCTAGGAAGTTTGTTCCAAATTGGCAAAAGCCAAAATCCATGTTTCACCGTACGACAATTTTGAGAATGCTTTTTTTTAAGTTTATATTTCCATATTATTTATTAGAAGTAATATTATAATTTCTTGTACCTACAGCCAAAACCAATGTTTTAGCTAACGGTATACGTGTGTATTCGGAGCCACTGCCTTCATTCATTTCCTTTTACTACAAAACTTTAAATCTCTAGAAATACTAGTAGAGAATTCTCGATAACTTACGAACGAAAGAAAACGAACGAAACTTTACCAAACTATACGAAAGAGACAAAGGGATCCTTTATTACGTATGTTTTGACGAAAGATTAAACGTAACTATTCGGATCTACAATTCACAACCGAAGATTTACGAATTGTTCTTTTGTCATTTAAATGATGTTTTATATTAGCTATCGCTAGAATTTGAAGGTTATATAATCTTTTACATATAATGGATTACATTAATTGTTTCAGGGAGTTTCTTTACTTGGTGCTTCGTTTTCAGACGGCTGCTCCATCACGTTTAATGGTTAAAACCCTCGCAAGGTCGGGAAAAATAGAGGTTTTTGTATTCGAAATGAACACGACTACACAGGGGCGTATCCAGAAATGTTTCAAATTGGGGGGGTCGCCTTTTGTAGTATAGTGAGTATGAAAGGGGGTTCCAAGTAAGTTCCAGGCTTATTTTGCTGAAAATCTTCACGAAAGTTACACAATCTACTAAGGAAAGATCGGGCTCCAAGTCCGGAACTCCCCATGTGAGCAATTTGGCACCTGTTGTCAATAATTGCTTCCAATTACCAAGATACACCTTTGCCATAAGCAGGAAGTGCTTCCCTTCGATAAAGGATATATTCGAGTTCACTCTAAAGGCGACGGTGTGCTTCAACAAGCAGAAATTGCTTACACTACAAAGCATCGGAGTTTCCCTCAGTCGTTTTTACGGGAATCGGTGTTGCTGATTACAGTTCAATTTTTAGTCTGTTACTTCGTAGTTGGCTCTGCGTCTCCTGGTTGTAATTCCCTTATTTAATACTCTGAGATTTGAATGTCCATTTTGGATTTTTTAATTACTTTCTTTAGAAAACGTGCCAACTTTACCTTAAATGGTGTGCGTTCTTTTACTAAACAAAGAAAGCCCAAAAATATCAGCAAATATGAGAAAATATTATTTTCAAACACGGCATTTTGTATGGTATTTTAATTTTTATTCAAAATTGGTCCTCTCAACATGCATATGAACCAACGTACATTGTAACTAATTAAACTGTAACTTTGAGGCAGACCAAAATATCATATAAACTGATGTTTTCATTTGACACCTTATTTTAATACTTATAAAATCGTTCATTTTTTCACATCAAGTGACTTTTTGTAAGTTTGAACAAATGTCAAAAAATACAATTGAATGTTGCAGGGTTTTTACTATATTACTTGTACAACCCACTTGAAAAGTGGGTGGAATATTGTGATAGGAGTGTCCGTTTGTCTTCCATCCGTCTTTTCGTCCGGCCATCTGCTACATCTAAGGTTATCCATTACTTATACACATATTCCTAAACCCATCAATATTTTTAAAAAAATGTGATAAACATTGATGTGTGTCTCCTATTCTAAAATTTGAACTGATTGATTTTAGAGGTTAGGTGCATCTATGTCTTATCTGAAACGACATCTGATCTCCTCAATGGATTTTCATGAAACTTTAAGACAATTTTTGTGATATAATGTAATTTAAAAAGTGCATCTCCTTTTTTAAAAATTGATCAGGTAGATTTTGACCTTTATAGTTGGGGGGGGGGTAATTTGTGATAAGCCAGCCGTTCACGGTTTTTCTAGATTTTAATATAGAAATGCAATTAAAATAGTTTTTTTCCATAAAATAAAGGGCATAAGAATCTAAAACTTTTTAAAAAAACAGGGTATTAATAGTTTTAAACAATAAATTCTCCCTGACAAATTGCTTACGTTTTGAATCACCCTTTCGTTGGGTTAGGTAAAGTTACGTTCGTTCGTCAGTTATCGAGAATTCTCTAATATCCGACCGGAATGACCTGATAAAAACCTTGCTTTGAAAAAATGAAAATTTCACCCCGATTCTTATCCCAATGGTTAATAATAAAGAAAGAGGAAGAAAAACTTTATTTTCTCTGATGCTAGCTGAGTTTTCCGGAAACACACATGTTTGACAAATTTGAGACTTGTTTATTTTCGACCTCTTCAAAAACAGCTAATGTTTTAGCCTGCAAGGACCAGTTTAAAAAATAATGGCTTGTTATTTTATTGGTTTTGTATTGAATTTGGTGTAAATTGTCATGTAGTATGAAATTGATAATTTTTCGGATTATAAAAAAAATCCTGTGAGACTATAAGTGGCGCAATACTTATTTTGCTCAGTATATTAAACATTTTACGGTATAAAACACAGGCGTTTGGATCCAGGGTCGAATCTTTATTGTCATTAAACTTTTATACAGTTTGTGACACATAAACATACACAGACATAATAACGAGTATATAAAAATTTTCATCTCGTCTCTATACTATTTCTAGTGAAATTAGTAATATAGCGATTGTTTCAATCTGACCTTCGCTATATTACTAATTTCACTGGAAATAGTATAATTCAATTATCAATTCCATACTACATGACAAACTTTCAAACGGCAGGGCATGCAATTAATATAAATAAAAATCTTATGTGACCTCTTGTTACATATAAAAGTTCTTAAGCATCTTTTCTTGTCAAACGGGGGGGTGGGGTGGGGGTGCGCCGGTTCTAAATCCACCTTCGACATTATTGACAGACTAGTTTAATGAGGCAGAGATATGGAGATTCTATAACTTGCTTTGATGGTCCGACAGAACCTATAGCTATGTTGTTTCATTTAAAGACGAATGACTTTAGTTTCAGCTAAAACAGGTCATCAAATGTTTCTATTGGTCAAACTTAAAATATAAACGATCAAAGGTCACATAGATTCAATGTCACTTCCTTATGAAATCAGAGCTCTAGTATTATATTTTCAATTATTTGTTAAGAAGATAATGGATTTTTCTTACTCTTAAAAAATACTTTTGCTTTAATCACCCCCTCCCTCAAAATATCTAGAGGCGTAAAAAATTACGTAAAATGACGTATCACTGCCTTTTAGAACTAAAATACACGACAATCATTTTTTTATGAAGTTAGTTACCCTCCTCCTGGCCCAAACTTTTAAAGTAGAATTTATACACAGGTGAAATGTTATCGATATTATTGGCAAGGTTTTCCACTTTAACCGGGAAGGTTTTCCACTTTAACCGGTAAGGTTTTCCACTTTAACCGGTAAGGTTTTCCACTTTAACCGGGAAGGTTTTCCACTTTAACCGGGAAGGTTTTCCACTTTAACCGGCAAGGTTTTCCACTTTAACCGGCAAGGTTTTCCACTTTAACCGGCAAGGTTTTCCACTTTAACCGGTAAGGTTTTCCACTTTAACCGGTAAGGTTTTCCACTTTAACCGGTAAGGTTTTCCACTTCAACCGGCAAGGTTTTCCACTTCAACCGGGAAGGTTTTCCACTTTAACCGGGAAGGTTTTCCACTTTAACCGGTAAGGTTTTCCACTTTAACCGGTAAGATTTTCCACTTTAACCGGCAAGGTTTTCCACTTTAACCGGCAAGGTTTTCCACTTTAACCGGTAAGGTTTTCCACTTTAACCGGCAAGGTTTTCCACTTTAACCGGTAAGGTTTTCCACTTCAACCGGCTAGGTTTTACGCTTTAACCGGTACTAGAGGTCATCTTAAACAGTGAAGTGACAGTTGGGCCAAACAAAAATGTATGTATGTTTAGGGTTTCCCTACCTTTCTACTCTAGACCATTGTGATAGCATTTTTAGGAAAGTATTGCTAAAAGTCCCCGTTTTGATAATCTGCCACAACATAGGGGTCAATATAGAATGCTCTTAAACAAAATAAATAAACCTATCTACCCACCCTAATTTTTTAATCAATGAAATCCTAAACAGACAAATATATTTTCTTGGCCTTAGCTCCACGTTAAAACCTGCCGCTTTGACTTGAGAATGAAGAACAACAATAAAAGAATATCCAGGATAGCCTTAATGAAAACCAAATGGTTGCTCCCAACAAATTTTGCATGAAATCTACACGAAAAATTACAAAATTTTCAAACTAAAGAGGGGAGCAAAATTCTCATATCTGTCACACCGGATCCGCCACTGCTGTTGATATCTTTCCAATTTGCATATCAAATTAACTCAGTAATTTAATAAACTGTTCTAGTTGCAACCCGCTAGCCCTTTGCTTTGCTAAAATGCGTTTTCTTTTAATGTTTAAATTGTGATTTCGTTTCATAAATAGATACTTCATATGCCTTTATTTTTATATTGCGCTAAGTCATAAATCTCATTGTCTTTGATGTTTATATTCCGGTTATGACCATTACATGTACGAATCAATTCGAAAACTAAATATTTGCACAAATGTTTCTTTCTCATACAATCATGACAGTTATACGATTCCGTACATTTATATTACATTGGTTGCTTTTACAACGTGGACATTAACAACGTTAACATTCCGAATCTGTCCTTATCTGCGTCGTCCGAATCAGACGGTGTATGCGCCGCCGTCCAATCAATTTTGATCACCTTTTCATTTTATTGCATTGGTAGTTTCACATTTGTGTCAATCGCAATTGTGTTCAATTCTAGAGGAGAATGTTTAAGGGGGGGGGGGTCTTTTTTTCAGAGGTAAGTTGTTTATTTATTTTTGTATAAGCTTATTTTTTGTGCAACTGACCATTAAACTTGAAAGGGGGACCCCTTTGTCGTTTTTGGTCTTAGACTGAAAATGTTTCGACATTTTGTTCTTAGTCCAAAAATGTTTCGAAAAATAGATTTTTTTTTATTTACAACCGAGGCCCCGCGGGCTCTTTCAGTCCAGGTGGTCCGTCAATTATAAGACATAAACAGGCTGAAAGAACAATTAAAGAAACAAAAAAAGAGCAGAATGCAATATAAAAAAGTTTGTAACCGTTTTAAATTGTTTATGTAATTGTGAAAAACGCAATATCCCAATAAGTATAAATCTTGAATACCATCTCTATATAATATACATGTGTATCAATTTTGTATTTTCATTTATGCAAATCTTATCCGTTTTGTTTCATAACTTTGTCGCCAAGTTTAGGAATGCCAGATCCGAATACGTTTCATCACAATGATGGAAAAAATATGTGCCACGAAAAATTATCATATATATAGGTTATCCGATGCAAACAAAGTTTGTGATTTCTAATATAAATGGGGGAAAATCCAACTACAAAAAACTACTTTTTCAGGTAAAAGTCCTCAGTCACCTTTAAAATAATTAGTCCATTAGAAAAAGGTTTTATTGTATCGTTAAATCTCATTTTCTGAAGAAAAAAAAATCTATCTCTATTTTGGTCTTAGTCTGAAAATGTTTCGAAATTTTGTTCTTAGAAAATGTTTCGAAAAATAGATTTTTTTTTATTGACAACCGATGCCCCGCGGCCTCTTTGAGTCTAGGTGGTCCGTCAATTATAAGACATTAACAGGCTGAAAGAACAATTAAAGAAACAAAAAGAGCAGAATGCAATATAAAAAGGTTGTAACCGTTTTAAATTGTTTATGTAATTGTGAAAAACGCAATATCCCAATAAGTATAAATCTTGAATACCATCTCTATATAATATACATGTGTATCAATTTTGTATTTTCATTTATGCAAATCTTATCCGTTTTGTTTCATAACTTTGTCGCCAAGTTTAGGAATGCCAGATCCGAATACGCTCCATCAGAATGATGGAAAAAATATGTGCCACGAAAAATTATCATATATATAGGTTATCCGATGCAAACAAAGTTTTATGAAGTCAATCATTCTTTCTAATATAAATGGGGGAAAATCCAACTACAAAAAACTAAATTTTTCAGGTAAAAGTCCTCAGTCACCTTTAAAATAATTTTTTTCCTTAGAAAAAGTTTTATTGTATCGTTAAATCTCATTTTCTGAAAAAAAAACTCTCTCTATTAAATTCTTATACTCTTGAAAGATATTTTTTAAAGAGAAAAGGGAGAATGTTCAAAAAAGTCCTATAATTGGCCCTGTAATTGGGCTAATTTTTCGTTAAATGGATGCAAACAATAACACCTCATAAAATAACTATTATACAGTTAAACCTGCTTTAACGGGCACCTGTATATAGCAAATCACTGCCTATAAAGGGCACCTTAAAATATGCCTTTTATTAACAATACAATCAAGGGCGCCTGCTTATAAAGGGCGTGCTTCTGTCGTCCCATGACTGCCCTTTAGATACAAGTTTGTATCTGTTTGACTGTATTTAACATTTATAGCAGTTTTCGCCTGATAGACCCATACTGTACCTTTGGTGACACCATAAATGATTTTGTCTACCATTTTCTCCCATTGTCTTTTCCATGTAACAGATCGTGTATTGGACTGTCTTAAGTTTTTTATGCCGTCAACATAACCTGTACACGAAATAGTCCACAGTTGTCTACCATTTTCTATCATTGTCTTTTTCCAAATCTGATGAAAGACGACGATACAAACATTAATCTTATGAAAGACGACGATACAAACATTACTCTTATGAAAGACGACGATTCACTCTACGACAAAGTAATATCCGTACGAATCTACTAGATAAAAAATCCCGTGTGCGCTGAATTTCTTCTCCTTAGCTTGTATATTGGTGGGTATTTTAGTAAAAATGGGCTCATCAATCATCAGTGACCTGAAATAAATATCAAATGAATAATCGATATACTAGTAAGCTAAGGGTTTAGGGGTTGGGCTATTTGGAAATTTCAAAATAAAAAGGCATGCAGGCTGCCAAAAATTCGGAAAGAACGGACAGTACAGCGATTAGATTGAAATAAAAAAGCAGGCCTTTGGGTAGCTGTAAAACTGATTAAAAAAAAAAAGAATGAGATTGCCAAAAAAATTCAGGTACCTATTTTCCAAAGAAAATTTAAAAATATCCAGGATAGCCTTGGTTGCTCCCTACAAATTTGTCAATATACACGAAGAATATTTTTTTTTAAAAAGGGGGGTGCTATTCCCATATTTAATACACTGTTCTAGTTAAAACCCGGAAGGTCACGTATCGGAAACTTCCCACGCATATCAACACTGTTCATTCATAAAATTATTCAATAAGATTCGAAACGAAAAGCGAAGGTCACCCATTATAAAATTCATCATTTGTTTGACAGAAAATGAAAATAAAAAACTTGACAAGACAACTGAAGTTATACCCTCAAAAACAAATTCAAATATTTAATAGCACAAACTAATATGTAAGGATTTTTGTTATAAAAGAGTCTTTATAATGGAAAAAAATAATAATTTGTTATGATGGCGTAGAAAATTAATATTTGTTCTTAAAAAAACTTTCTGACCAGAAAAAAAAACTTAACCACCCCTTAAAATTACAGGAGCAAGTCGGGTAAAATTTCTCCAAAAGCCATGTAAATATTGATCATACATAAATAGAGCATAATTGTTAAAATGCTAGTTATAGCTTATCAATTATATTAAATGATATTCTGAAAACGATGTGTCACATAATAAATGGTAACTGTTATAAGGCTGGGTTTTCTTTTTCTTCACCTGTGCAATTGAAGTCCCAAAATAAATAGTTCCTGTAACATCTCAGCTTTTAAAAAAATATATACAAATCAGCTTTAAAGTTCAGCGCTTATATATAAATATATACTGGCTTGATCTCAATAAATATTTAAGACAAATATGATGATTTTCAAACTGTGTGTAAAGCCCCCCCCCCCCCCCCCCCCGCAAAAAAAAACCGCCTTAGGACATTTCAGTATACGCCCGAGCAAATCTCGTCATTTTGCTTAGTGGGGTGAACCAATTTTTTCGACAAAAAGGGGAGGCCCCTACCCCCTTTTTGGATCCACCCTTGGGTGGGTTAGAGACATTGGCTTCAGTGTACGTATTTTAGCTTGAATGATAAACGCTTAGCAATTGTATAATAATAAAGTTTACACTTATGTCAATTGTACAGACACTTGAAGATTATATAGTTAACAATTTACTATTTAAGGACTTCAGTACTTATGCACTTGAAATCGACAATTTACAATCACCACAATATTATGTAAATTTGACTCATTTTAATTTTCTAGAAATCATTTGTATTTTCTATGTTTAATATAGTGTCACCTAATAACCCAGTCATTGGTTTCACCTCCTTAAACAAATACAATCAATTTACCTCAACACTCAAATTTTATCAAAATTACTTTTTCGATCTTAAATGGCATTATTCAATCAGTTATCCAATTTTTATCGTATTATTTCGATACCTAACGTCAAGTTCTAAAAATAGCACAGGGAAATACCATGTTTTAGCGAGGATTTCCTCCTAATGATGTATTCGTTGTCGGCAGGTTTCAGTGATACACGGAATTCCTAGAGTCGGCAGATAACAAATAGAAAAGCCTTTAATCAATTTATAATAAGAAACTGGACAAAAATGTCTTAAGAATTATGCTCAAACAGAAATCGAAAACGGTGTAGGAGCAAATCGAGAAATTCCAGCTTTGGTCAGTTAAGTATAAAACGATGCCTAAAATTGAAATGAATTCATTACGCTGAAAAGCAAGGACTGCAAGGAGCATCATATTAGGTTATATTCTGAGATACGAAAAAGATCCAAAAAATTAAGTCGAAATGTTAATGATTCAGATAGTTATCGGTAGGTAATCAGTAATACTCTTTTAAGTAGCCCGTATGATATTTTCTAAAACTATGAACTTAATTGTAAAAGCACTTTTTAAGCATAAAAAATATCTTTAAATATTCAAAGCTTAAGGATGGACCCACATTCAAACTTGTTTCCATGACCAATGAGTAGGTCTACTTTCGGGGCGGGGGACTATTCGCATGAATTTCTTTAATATGCATAGTCCCCCCGCTCCACTTTGACCCGCTTATTGATAAATACAAGTATCTGAGTTTGGTCCTTTAATCAAAGTTTATTTTAATTTCAAATCACAACCTCAGCTAAGAGTGTACATATTTTTAGAAAATCAATGTTTTATATTTACATTTTGTTTAACATATTCATTATTGTACGTGTACTTCAAATGTCTTTCAACATAGTTTAAGCTATATTGAATTGTTAAATGTTATATTTGATAAGTTTTTAAGACGAATTACTGTTTTCTTAAATTTAGCTTTCTCGATAAGAAGGTAAAACTTTAATATTAGTTCACTAGCCATGGGCAGATCCAGAAATAAAGAGGGGGTCCAAAGGATTGCACCTCGCTTTCTTATAAACACTTTTGGGTTTGGTTTTTTTTTTGTTTATTGTTGTTTTTTTTGGGGGGGGGGGGGTTTGGTTTTTTTTTGTGTTTTTTTTTTGGTGCAGATTTGCGAGAAACAGGGACCAAAATTGGCCTTGATTCCTCCTTTTACATTCTAAAAACTTTCTGGATCCGCTCTTAAACAAACCTTTCATTCTCCTGTGCTTTATCAGTGGTTGCGATCTATCCTTTACCTATAAAGTGGTAATTCTGGTAGTCACTATTCCTAATGTGAGTTCACGTAAAAATTGTTTGGGTAAAATTTTCATATTACACAAAAAAGATCGGTTACGTTTGAGTTGATACCTACATGAACCAAATTTAATTTAGGATCAGTCGATCCCTAAATTTAGTCATCATTCTCAACCGGATAAATTGGAACTCGTTATAATCTATTACCCAAACTAATTTTATGTGAACTATTGGTAAGTTTTGGTTTTATTTATATATATGGATAGAGGTGGCAGTTTTTCCACTCTAAATTTAATGCATTTTTGAAGGTGATAAAAGTAACAATTGTATATTGTTCGTTTTACATTAAGATTTTATAATGCCTTGTATGGACTTGTATGTTTTTAATTTAATAATTTGAAATCATTTTCTCTGATTTATTGATTTACCTTAAATTTGCTAAAATTAAATGTGTTTAATCTGGACATGTTAATATTTTTCTTTATAAGCTTTATGGCATAAAAATACGATTTAAAAAAAATGATTCATTTTTTTTTGGCAATGAATTTTAAGACAAATAAGGGAATAGCCATTCAATTAGTAAAATAAAAAAACGTGATCGATATGCACAGTACCATATTGGGTGTTACATTGGAATTTGCAATTACGGAGGGGATATTTTAAATCATTCCAATGATCAAAGTGATACAAAATTTCCACTCTTTACTAAGTTTATGAGTATTTTGGTAATGTGTATGTTTGCCATATACGAAACAAGGAAAACTAATCAAAAGTTTTAAAAAATATATCGACGTTTCACATTCAGGTTCGGAGTTTGTAATTTTCAAATGTTTTCAATTATGAAACAGTGAAAATTTACTACTGTTATATGTTATTAAATATGACATTTTTGAGGTTATTTAACAGTTATACCACATGCTTAACAACGAAAATTAGCTTGAGGTTGTAAAATTCGACGTTCAATTTTCAGGTCTGTCATTTGTGAGCTGTTTGAGTGTAGTGCAAGCACTTCCGGTGGGGGAGAGGTGGAAAAGCCCGTGTGGTGACCAGAAAAAACTGGTTCAGGAGATTGTAGAAATGCTGACTGACATCTCGGACTTAACCAACAACACAAAACAAAGATATGTAAGTAAATATTTAGAAATAAAAGTTTTTATGTAGGCTGGACAAGATTAGGTATTCTAGGCCCGGCCTCTTCTGCGCTTATTATTTACCTTTAATTTTTAGGGCGAGGGTATTGGCGAATTTTAGGCAGAGCTTTAATAGCTCTGGGCTACTATTGCAATTGCCTGACTATTCGGGGACATGGCGGTTTTATTCAGTTTTGCCGATGTTGATTTCCCATTCAGTTTGACAATGTTCTTACTAGTGAAAAAAAATGTGCATTTTGAATTTCGTCTGCTAAAGACTCATCAGAGATAATCAACTTTAGCCTATAGGTTGCCTTTGATATTTCTTTTAACGGTCAAGCTAAGTTAATAACTTTCTTCAAATGAAAGAGCGTAATACACACTGTCATTGAAAAGCATTATGACGCTAAAAACGGATACCGGTGGTTGACTTAGAGGATGTGTTCCGGAAGTTAGAACTACCCTGCCTTTTCAAAGGGAATATTTTTAAAACTACAACATGCAGATTTTCAATGAAAAAATGGCAGCATGCAGATTTTTAATATGAATAAAATGGCTGAAAATTGACCAGAACTCCACTCATCTTTCGTCTTGGACTTTTATAATACCCTCCATTTCTCAAAAAGAAATTTAGATCCACCCAAGGGCTTCAAAATTTTATTGTTGAGGCAGGAGAGACAGATTCGGGTAACCACAATGTAGATGTGCTAAGATATTTTCTTTATATAGTTGATGGTGTAGAAAGTTTTTAACTAAGCTGATGGTTTTTAGAATCAATATCTCAGATTTTCTTTTTTTTTCTAGGGTTCCGAAAGAATACAGAATCAAATCTTTATAGACATGTACAACAGCTCACATCTAAATGGATTTACCGTTCCTGAATACTCACAAAATGATGTCACAGCCGCAACGGAAGATGTAAGTTAATCTCCATTTTTTTCTCTAGTCATAGTAAAAGTTTCCGGTCACTGTCCCGGGATACTAACCATTTGTTCAGGTTTAGCAGGTTTAGCAGCGGAAGGTTTTTAGTAACTTTTTTTGGTATAACGTAGTTACTTCCGGTCGGGATCGTATTAGTATAGCTCACAGATTTACTTGTTATTACTTTTAAGGATGGTTACTCTTTCAGTCAGATTTTTGAACTCCTCTAGACTTTATATTACCTTTAAATACAGAAAAATATTTTTGCACACTGACCCCTTCTTTTTATATCATTTTCTAATTATGTAGACCTTAAAAACAACTGTATCAAATTTCTTGAAATTCTCGATATAACTACAAAGTTTTTTTAAGCTCAAAAAAAGTCAGAATGTTAAAGTAATTTAAAATCTAGAGGAGTAAGTTTTCCGCCAATTTTTTACGTCATGTATCTCTAAAACGAGTACAAGGACCTATGGTTTTCTAGCTCATTTGATGAAGTGGAATTTAATTAATCAATAACATCAAATCTTTTAAAATGTTTGATATAACAAATTTTTAGGAGTGACCATTCTTTAACAAATAGAAAATGGTATGGACCAAACAAAAACAACAACAAACAGATCAATGAAAACTATCACACACTTATCAATCAAAATTCGCCAACGGATTCAAACTATTCCTTTCAGTACAACTCAATCGCTTTTTGTGTCTACGTGAACATTTATAAGGCACGACCTTTCTCGTGTTGTTTATAAGTAAATGCACGGTTAATGTGTTATTATGTGTAACTATATAGTAACTGAACTTTTTAACTTTTTTTTTTTTTTTTTTTATTTTACAGATTCCAGCTTGGCATAGAAAATCATACAGCCAGCTTTCTGTGGCTTCCATATTTTTCGAACAAACTGTTTACAACGAAACTCTTTACAGCGATGCACAGCAAAAACCTTTATTTGTCGAAGAATTCAACAAGATTAGCAACAAAACATATTCAACTTTATGTAAAATACAATCTGCGCTTGCGCAGATGGGTCACGTTGTTGAGGATTTTCAGTCACGTGACACAATGGCCGACAGCTTACGTTCAATTTCAAATCTTGCCAATATGTTTGTACGAGATTATATTATTGTAAAAGATGTTCATTATACAATGGTTAGTTTATTGTCAATTTACCAAAGTGTTCATAATTCTTTGTAAAAATCCAAGTAAATGAAAATTAGGGACCATCCAAAATAAGTAAAAAAATATTTCCGAATTAGAATGTACTTGTGATAAATTCAATTGCTGTTGATCTTTGTAAGAACATATTATACTTCTATCAATTCTTATGTCAGGGTAAATTAAAAAAATATTTTGTTTTATTTGCTCTTTAATCAATTGTCAGTTTTGTTGTTGAAATAATGATATTATAACAAAAATATATTGTTCTTCCGTAATTTGTATTTTTAACCTAACCAGTGGCGGATCCAGAGGGGGGGTTCCGGTGGTTGGAATCTCCCTTTCCTTCTTCTTTAGTGTAGATTTTTAGTTAAACTTGTCTGTAACACCTCCTTTTGTCCTGTGTATGTGGACCCCCCCCCTCCATGGATCCGCACCTAATTACTATTTTGGATGGTCATCAGTGTAGATTATATTAATCAACCAGCCAGTGCTCAAAACAATGATTGTGAAATTTTATTTATTTATTTATTTGTATTTATTATTATTTATATTTTACTAATGTGTCTCAGGTATACATTTTTAACATTTCCATATTTATATTATATTTTTTAAATAAATTTTTTGAACTCAACATTTTTTTTTACTAATGTGACTTGCTTATATTTTCGTATCATCTGAGTTTTCGTTCCGATTTGAGTCGTGTTGCTGTTTGCCATTTACTAAACTTCACGTAGTCACATGATATTACCTTGCCTTCTCATGGGGTTTTTGATTGCACGATTCCCAGGCCATTTTAAAGGTGATTACTTGATTACAGGAGCAAATATTTAATGATTATTAGATTACCAAGGTTTGAATTATTGATTACTTGATTCCCATTGGAAAAAAGTTATTGATTACATTAAATTTTCTAAAAGAATATATGATTATTTGAGTACTTTGGCCAAACAATGCTGATTACTTGATTCCTGGTTCCCCCATGAGGCGCCCCATCACCGGCTATCGTTAACACCAAACGTCTGAAGACAGTCCAAAAATTACCTGTGTGTGATTTTTATCAAAGAAATGGATAATAAGAGAAAATGGTAGACAACAGCCTTATTCTTACCTTTTGTCTACCATTTCCTCCAATTATTCTCTTCTTTATTAAAAATCATACAACGTTAACTTGATTGGACTGTCTTCAGATTTTCAGCGGTAAATCGATAGCCGGCTAGGGTATACCCCCGGGTAGTGATCCGACCATTCGGAACTTCTTTCTGTCTTGCATCCATTAGTTAATGGAACGAAAACGTAGACTTCGAATATTCCACAGTGTTGTGAATTTAATTTACTTTTGAGCTAGAGTTGTAAAGAGAAGCTACAGGCGAGCGCCTTTTCAGTTTGCTGATTGGGGATATATGTGTGTCCTGTGAGCTTTAGACCGATGCATGCACCACTAAATAACCAACGCACAAATTTTACATTTTATTGCTGTTGACTTTATCTATTAGTCTTTTTCTTCGGACCTAAAATCAGTCATACATTTATAATTGTAAATCTGTAATAACATTTAAATACAGCAGGTCCCATCGTGTAGTGATAAGCGGCTGACTGTCTTTAGATTCTGAAGGTGACGGGTCGGTCAGGGATACCATAGGTGGCTGAAAAGGTAAATCCTCGTTCTTAAGGAGAATTAGGTCAGAATGAGGAAAGTCTGACCCTTGAGCATGATGGTACAATTTCTGGGCCATCATCGTCATCATCATCATCATCATCATCGTCGTCGTCGTTACCGTCGTTTTTCTCCTCCTCCTCCTCCTCCTCCTCCTCCTCCTCCTCATCATCATCATCATCATCATCATCATCATCATCATCATCATCATCATCATCATCATCATCGTGTCGTCTACTTTATTTTCTTTTTTCTTTTCTTTTTCATCATCTTCATAGTCGTTGTTCTCCTCCTTCGCCCTCCGCCTAATCATTATCATTATCATCATCATCATCATCATCATCATCATCATCATCATCATCATCATCATCATCATCATCATCGTCGTCGTCGTCGTCGTCTTCGTCGTCGTCGTCGTCGTCGTTCTCCTCCTTTCCTCCTCCTCCCTCTCATCATCATCATCATCATCATCATCATCATCATCATCATCGTCGTCGTCGTCGTCGTCGTCGCCGCCGCTGTCGTCATCATCATCATCATCATCATCATGTTGGTTCCCTCTTCTTCTCCTCCTCATCGTCATCATCATCAGCAGCAGCAGCAGCAGCAGTATCAGCATCTTTTTCTTTGTCTACTTTTTCTTCGTTATTTTTTTTCTTCTTCATCATCATCGTTCTACTTTACGCCTCTTCCTTCTCCTAATCATCGTCATCATCATAGTCGTCGTCGTCATTGTTCTCCTTTGCCTCTTCCTCGTCCTTCTCCTCCTCTTAATCATCATCATCATCGTCGTCGTCGTCGTCGTCGTCGTTCTGGAAAAGGTTCAAACAGAATCAAAATGTAACCAATAACAATAAACAATGGCCGATTTACTATCATCATCATCATGTCGTCGTCTATCAACATCATCATCGTCGTCGTCGTCGTCAATATCATCACCAACATAATCGTCGTCGTCTTTGTCGTCATAATCATCGACATTATCGTCCTCGTCGTCATCATTAGCTTCATCTTCAATGTCGTCGACTTCATCATCGTCATCATCATCGTCGAAAATGAAAGTATTTCAGTATTTTGTTAAAGAAAAGACAGTTATCTGAGTTCAAACAGGACTAATACGAAACCAGTAGATACAACACATATATCAATATTTGAGATGTTTCTCCATGAAATATGCATGTACAGCTAACCAAATTTAACACTTTTATACACATCAAATATTTTGTATAATGGAAAGGTATGTAACCGGAATGTAAAGCAGTTTTCTGACACAACAGGAAGTCCGTGAGTATGCAGACTTCTCGGACAAAACTTTTACCAGCAAATAACGAGATGAATTCAATTAAATTCGTATCTAACCTCCGAGGTATCATGTTATTAACGAGTGTGGTGGTTGAACAGGTAGATTCAGACATTTTTTGTTACAGTAGTTAAACTCGAATTTTGCCCGAAATTTCTCTCGTTTCGACTTGAGCTAACGTTGCTGATCGTGGTTTTGATTTGTGATGATTTTATATCGACAAATTTTGTCTTGACCTTTTCAGACTTGCAACATTCAAATCATTACTTTTTATACAACCGCAATATCATCGTCGTTCTCCTCCTTAGCCTCCTCCTCTTCCTGCTGTTGCTCCTCCTCATCATCATCATCATCATCATCATCATTAGCAGCAGTAAAATAATGGTATGCTGTCGTCGTCTGCGTCTTAGTTTGCGTCGCAGTTTGCGTCGTCTGTGTTGTCTGTTTACTTTAGTGTTCCCACTTCTAGTTAACCGATTGCTATGAAATTTTACAATGATGCTCCTTACCATAAAAGGGTGGATGGGACTGATTATAGGGCCCCCCTTTTTCGTTTATGAATTAGAGTCCAAAAAGGAGCCAAAAATGCTACTTTTTTATTTGTTCCCACAATAACTTTTGGTCTGGTTAACCAAGTGCTGTGAAATTTTACAACAATGTTTCGTACCATAAAAGGATGAATAGAATTGATTTTGGAGCCCATCCTTTATTCGTTTGGAAATTAGGGACCCAAAGGGGGCAAAGAAATCAAATATTTGATTTGTTTCCACATTAACTTTGGTTCTGGTTGGTCAGTGAAATTTGACAATTATCATTGTCAAATTTCACTGAATAAGGGGCCAAAGGTGGCCAAAATCAAAACTTTTTGAATATTGTCTGATTTCAAATTATTTCTTATAGTGAATTAACAAAATTGAATATTAATTTTGCGACACTCCCATCCTGCTGATTGCTTTAAAGGGCAAAAGTGAGAGGTAGAAGGTATCATTCATTTGGGGTAATATTTTTGTAACTGTAATTTATTATGGTCTGCTTTTGAAAAAAAATCAATTTTTGTGAAATGTGGGAGAAAAGTCTGCCAAAGGCTGCATGTGTCAAAGACTTTTGTCAGTCCACCATGGGCTGCAAGTGTCCCGAGCAATTGACTAACTATATTGGGTCTCTTACGTACAGGGTTCAACATGTTATATTCGTATCATCCTGCGCTCGTCGAAGCTTTCTAATATTAGACATGTTAGAGTATTCTCGATAACTGACGAACGAACGTAACTTTACCTAACCCAACGAAAGGTTGATTTAAAACGTAAGTAATTTGTCAGGGAGAATTTATCATTTTAAATTCTTAATACACTGTCTTTTTGAAAGTTTTAGATTCCTATGCCCTAAATTATTATAAAAGATATTTTCATTTTAATTTCTAAATTCAAACTAGAAAAACAATGAGCAGCTGGCTTTTATAATTTATAATTTTCTCATTGATATTTTGTGTTTTCTATGTTTAATGAAAGCACCCGCACTATTTAAGGTAAAGTTGGTACGTTTTCTACAGAAAGTTATTACAAAATAACGGACATTCTCAGAGTATGAAATAAGTCAATTAAAACCAGGAAACACTGAAGTCAACGGCACTACGAAGTAACAGACTAAAATTTAAACTTTAATCAGCAACACCGATTCCCGTAAAAATGACTTTGGGAATCTCCAGTGCTTTGTAGTTTAAGCAATTTCTGCTTGTTGAAGCACATCGTCGCCTTTAGAGTGAACTCGAATATACCGAAAAGAAAGCACTTCCTGCTTATGGCAAAGGTGTATTACAAATACCAAAACGCGAGTATAAACGGTTAATTTGGATATGCTATATATCGATATTTCAAGGAGTAACCTCTCATCAGTAGCATTGAAACCAAAACATTGGAAGGTCAAAATCCCAAACAGTTGAAAACGAAAAATACTCAAAACCAAAACGTTCGAACAAGGAAGCAAAATCCAGCACCGAGGATATCGACCATGTGCATTACAAGGAAAGAAACCTGGTGTTTTCATCAATTTTGAATTTATCTATCGGAAATTTCAGCGACAATTAGAAATTTTATGGTAATTCGTGTCAGACAAGTCTGACTACCAGGCTTGTGAATACCCTCGGGGACCTCTGGTCCACCAGCAGCGGTTATCGCCCAGTGGTTTCAAAATTACAAATACCAAAACGCGAGTATAAACGGTTAATTTGGATATGCTATATATCTTGCTATATATGTATCTTGGTAATTATAAGCAATTATTGACAACCGGTGCCAAATTGCTCACATGGGGAGTTCTGGGGTTTGAACCAGCTTTTTCCACGGCAAATTGTGTAACTTTCGTAAAAAATGTCAGCAAAATTGGCATGGAACCACCTTTCATTCTCATTATACTATAAAAAGGCGAAACCCCGCTTTGAAATGTTTCTGGATCCGCTGTGTGTTCATTTCGAAAATAAAACCCTCTATATTGTTCCCGAACTCGCAAGGGTTTTAACGGGATGTCATTGAACGTAATGGATTCGCCGTCTGAAAATTAAGCGCCAAGTAAAGAAGCTCCCTTATACGATTAGTGTAATCCTTTATATGTAAAAGATTATATATACTTCAAATTCAAGCGATCGCTAATATAAAACATCATTTAAATGCAAAAGATTAACTCGTAAATCTTCAGCTGTGAATTGTTCTCCGAGTAGTTACGTTTAATCTTTCGTCAAAACATTCGTAATAAAGGATCCTTTTGTTTCTTTCGTATAGATAGGTAAAATTTCGTTCGTTTTCTTTCGTTCGTTAAGAACTCGTTCTTCTGTGCAAAGAGAAATAACTCTAAGCTTTTTTTTTCTTTGTAAATTATTTGATTTGGCCTTATGCAAATATATATACTATAAATGTCCCGGGGGTCACTCCGTATATTTTTGGTAGGGGTGAGCAACTGGCACCCAAGGACCCTCACCTTTATAATATATTAGGACTATTGAAAAATCATACCTTATCACATATTTTTTTGCAGAAAACCACACCTTATCATATTTAAATGAAGTACTTGTAAACCCTATAAACAACACAAGCGAACACAGTGCAACAACGAGTAAGAACAAAACTATATATAAACTGAGCTAATCTTTCGTACGTTCATGTAGAAAAGACAAAACAAGCCAGACATACAAGAGAAATTGAAGATAGCAATGGTCCTGATGTGTTACGGGCATTTCGAAAGAAGTGTTGGATTAAACCAGGTTTTATGATGGCAAACCTCCCACTCCCATTGCGATCTAAGGGTCTGGTAACAGGGTTATGATAAGAATGTCTATACAACACAAATTCGGGCACCTCAAACTCACGAAATAAAAAAGGAGTAAATGTACATGGTGCATCATCATCATCATCATCATCATCATCATCATCATCATCATCATCATCATCATCATCATCATCATCATCATCATCAATCATCATCATCATCATCATCATCATCATCATCATCATCATCATCATCATCATCATCATCATCATCTTCTCATCATCGTCGTCGTACTCCTCCTCCTCCTCATCATCATCATCATCGTCGTTGTCGTCGTCGTCGTCGTTGTCGTCGTAAAAAAAAAAAAAAAACAATTTATACAGATGAGCATTACCGACATTAAGGGGTTTTTTTTTTGCTCGGTTTGTCTGGTTGTTGTTTTTGTTTGTTTGTTTGTTTGTTTTTTGTAAATTACATGCCATGCGGTACTCGAACCTAACCCGATAAATACAGTCGTTTTATTTCACTCGCTCAGTCGCTACATACGAAGACGTAAAGGGCTTGAATTATGCGAGTGCATATATGGCCGTAGATATGGTTAGGGCAGGGGTCTGGAAGCCGCCCAATACTTTTAATTGCTGATTTTTTAGCGAGATGGTTTGTACTGCCATGGTTACACTCAAACCCTCGACATCAACTAGTGATCAAAACCGGCGTCATAGTTAGACTACTCGCCACCCAGGCCCTTTTTTGATTTTGCAAGAAAGTGGACAATTGACATGTTACGGTAGAAAATGCTCTGCATGCGGTTTCCATCTGCATGTGGACAGTATTTTCCAGAAAAGTTGCTATTTTCAAGTGTCCCCTGTTATTAAAAAGTGTCCATTAATGTTACATTTTTTATCCTCTTATGCCATTAAAGTGGACATTATTTGATATTTACAACATTCTTTCTCACACTCAATATTAGAGAATCTTTTAACTTGTTATATTGCTGACGTCCATAAATGCATTTGAAACAGATTTTATTGTTAACATCAAATGAAAAAGGGTGCCAGAAAATAGAAGAAACAACAGCATAATTGAATACCTAATTATTAGGTGATAATAATAATTTATAGAAAAGTTACTATAATTAGTCATAGGAAATAACCTCCTATTCAATGTTTACTTTTTGAGTGCAGTTATTTTTTATGTCTCTTCTTACTTTGTAAATGTTACTTAATATTACACTACTATTTGGAAAAAAAAAATCGCAGTCAAACTGATTATTCCCGTAATATCATTGGTGGACAATTTTAAATAGATACAGGTTTGAGATAAAATAAGGTTCCCCATTTTAATATGTCATAACTACAGTAGCAGAATGCGGCCATGAGAAAAAAAAATAATATCACGTTCCCTCGTGATACTATTGCGTTCCCTCAAGATAACATCACGTTCCCACAAGATCATTATTATTCTTGAGGGAACGCATCTGTTATCTTGTGGGAACGTGATGTTATCTTGAGGGAACGTGATGTTATTTTGAGGGAACGCGATAATGATCTTGATGGAAAGTGGTGTTAACTTGAGGGAACGTAATGTTATCTTGAGGAAACGTGGTGTTATCTTGAGGGAACGTGATGTTATCTTGAGGGAACGAGATAATTATCTTGAGGAACGAGATAATTATCATGGGGGAACGAGATAATTATCTTGAGGGAACGCAAAAATTATTTTGAGGGAACGCGATGTTTTCTTGAGGGGAACGTGATGTTATCTTGAGGGAACGCAATAACTATCTTGAGGGAACGTGATGTTATCTTGAGGGAACGCGAAGGTATCACGAGGGATTTTTCTCATGGCCGCATTCTACCACCGTACATAATACTATCATAAAATAATGAATTATTATACTGTTTAGTAAGTATTTAGGTATAATAAGTGAAAATATTTGTATATCCCTGCATTTAATATGACGGACAATGTTTCATGGCTATGGACATAATCTTATAGATTTAAAGTGTCCATGGCATTATTTTATAATAAAATTATGTCCATGGACAGTATATACACCAATTTAAATTGCCTGGAGGGGGGTGTCACAGCCCCCGCCCCCGGAATACCGAATACCGTTTAAAAAGGGACAGAGTACCGTTAAAAAGACTTGAAGACCGAATACTCGAAAGATCACGACATAAGCGTACCAAAAGACTATAAGTTCGGAACATCACGTACTGCGTACCACACCTTGGCGTACCGAATACCCTTTAAAAAGCACGGAATACCGCGTACCATAAGGGCTGTGACATCCTCCTGGAGGACATATTAAAATGGGGGACATTATAAAATCGTACACATGCCCTCATTACCTTTGACTGTTTTAAAAAGAAGCCTAGCTAATTTATCTGGGATGGCGTTGATGGGTTTAAAATGTACTTAATTTTATCTATATCTGCATATGTATTAAAATTGTTATTTCATTTGCTATAATATTTAAGAAAGCTATAGAAGATAATGAGATCCGGAATAAGTGTACACGACATAACCTACAATATTAACGACAATTCTAAAATAATCCACAATGGAAAACAACCAGCAGCCTTCAATGTGATTGTCCGGATTTACATTCCAATAAAAAGTGTTTTTCTCGTTGAAGGCTGCTGGCGGTTGTCCATTGTGGTT
Organism: Arcuatula senhousia; assembly: GCA_963971305.1. NCBI lineage: Eukaryota > Metazoa > Mollusca > Bivalvia > Mytilida > Mytilidae > Arcuatula > Arcuatula senhousia. The sequence goes on along the minus strand of OZ020317.1, from coordinate 7,323,171 downwards.
TTTCTAAATTGCCGTTTAATTGTGGGCTGTGTCGCGTACACTTATTCCACATCTCTTTATTTTCTATTTCGTCTTCTATTTGTTTGCACATATTGCATAATCTCTGTTCACTAATTAATTTAAGATGTCTTTCTTTTTTTATCATTAAGTTATGATCACTATATTTTTGTTATTAAAATTCTAAATTCAGAGTTCAATGACTGTAAATAATGTTTTCCCTCTGTGGCTAGTTGTTTAAATAAAAAAAAAGTTTACTGCTTTCATCAAAAGATGAAATTTTGTTCTTTATCCAATTATCTTCTATTAAGGGGATACGTTACTTTGGTCTACCATCTTACTTTTTAAAACAAATTTGCATAGTGAATGGTAATACCATGATACATCGAAATATTGATTCGAAATAGGGGGTCATGGGTCGATTTTTCAAGTTATTGCACTTTGAAATTATCGTTTTTGGCGGGAAATTTGTATAGAAGTAATGGGAAAAAATCAAATATTTTCAAACTTTTGTTATTCTCCATTGATTAAAACAAAATTGTTTCATTACATTTCAACCAAAAACTAACACAAGAAAGTCCAACTCTTTCTCTAAACAATGATATATATTTTGTCATAGGTCATGGACCATCTTTTTTCATGAATTTACATCAAAGATAAACAATAGCGTTAAAGTTCAACGCTGTTCAAGTAAAAATGACGTTGCGTTTCAAATCGAAAAGGGACGTTTTTCTGTTTCACGGGTAAATTTTATCGATAACGTCGTTTTTAACGTAACGTATCCCCTTTTAACAAAATATTCGAATAAAGATTGTCCATGGATTGATGATTACCTCACCTGATTTTGGATTCAGGATCCAGGATTTTAGTTTTTTTTGGGGGGGGGGGGTGTAGCCCGGGGGTGTAGACACAAAATTTTATCAGTCAGTTTAGGTCGGTTTAAAAAAAAACTTTTCCTTGGATCCGCGCCTGAGCAATGCAAATTGTTGCAGAGGTAAATGTATATACACTATCCAAAAAATGAGAACAAAAATGGCAAAGAGCTTCAGGCCAGGGAGCCCGGAACTGGGGAGTTACCGGTCAACAAATCAAAAATGGGTCTCAGATCACAAAGTGTCCGTATATGTTTATCGAATAAATTCCATAACCAATCTTATAACATTTTTTCTCTGACTACATTCAGGATTTTGTCAGGGGGGTGTCACCAAATGACGTAAAGTCATAAAGTTCAAGATTAAGAAACAAAATCATTCTATTACCATGGCAATCGCCCAATGTTAACTAACATGCTTAGTATCTAACATCATAGACTTTTACCTTTGTAAAGTCAGACTCGGTAAATATATCAAGTTCTTTTGTTAGAGAATAATTTAAGTTCATGCAAATGCAAGTGCAGCCTCTGAAGCGACCCGTTTCAGCCCAAACTTAAAAAATGTAAAACTATGTGATTTATTGTCAGTGACCAAAGTTTTAAAAGTGGCAGTATGGAAAAAGGGCATGGAAAAAGCAAAGACGTATACAAGAGGCAATCAAATATCTCTCTATGGTGGCAGAATTATCATTCGTCTATAATAGACTTTAGAAGCAAGTTGCGAAATTCTTTCAAACCTCCGAAGTCGTACGATTTTGGCGACCAAATTTTGGTGCATCACAATTAACAATTAAGCAATATTTTCATAACTTGAATATGACCTTAAATGTACCAATTACATTAAGTTGCTAAGTGACTTGTACTCCCATTTTAACTTCTTTCAAATTTGTTGAATATCATCCAATCTATCACCAGAGGGAGCGTCTATCAACATTGACAGACGCTCCCTCTGGTGATAGATTGGAATATCATCAACAAAATATCAACAAAAAATTTCCGGCAGCAAAACTCTTCTTAATTAAGGGGGGCCGGGCAGCAATTTAAAAAAAAATTAGTTTGAAGTGTTAAAAATTAAGAACAACGCATAATTCAAGGAACATGTTTTTTTTTGTATATATCTACGCAGAAAATTTAAAATATTTAGCATTCTATCTTTTATTATCAGGAAATCTCCTCTATGTTGACAAATCTATTATTAGCAAAGTTCACGTGACGTCACAAGGTCACCAGTGTCTATTCAAATCACATTCAATAAGAAGTTCCCCTCGTGAAGACAAGCACATGGAGTCTAATGTTTATTTGCCAAATTCTAATATGTGAATGGATTAATTAAAAAAAGACTTTTACAGGCAGTTAAATTAAAGTTTACTCAACCCCCTCACAAAAGATGAGGTGCGGATATTTTGGATTTATGAGGATTTGCACCTGTTTTTTAATTGCATTTATTTCACTTTCGTCGACTTCAAGGGTGTACTCAAGATCGAAAGGTATGGTGTATGTCACGTACAATTTACTAACGTATATATAATTTAAGAAACAATATTTCAGTTTTGTTAAAAAATAAAATAAAAAGAAACTTTATTAACTCTTTTTGTAAAATGTGATTTTTTTGGTAGAATGTTATGACCCCTTTACGAACCCCGAACATCAAAGGTTTATTTACCTGCTTAAAAGATGAAAGGATAGAAATTTATCAATGAATTTAACATATTATATGATTAAACTGATATCATTTGTGACCTGTTATAATGAATAATGGGTATTATGTCAATTTATGCCTGGAAACTGAAAGAATTTTTAATTTGACACACCTGTCCCATGTCCAATTAATTTGACAAAATCAGACGTCGTTTCATAACCTCGTCGCGCACCTTGCTAGACCCAATTAACTCGCATTGATCCGGTAGCCGATATATTTAATCTTAACTTTATAAATGGGTTTATTGTTATTTTAACGTTTTACAGTTGCATAACACGAATAAAAACAAATTTATTTAGATCCGTTAAGGTACAAAATTTGACAAAATGGCGACTCTAATATTTCTGTCACATGACAAAAGTTAGACCCCCCTTGGTTGGTGAAACTGATATTTGATCTTAAGAGGTCTTTGTTGTGAAGCTTTTAAAGTGATCTTTATTGAATACACAAAAAGATCTTTTCTAATTTATCAATGACAAGTCTGAAAAGTTCAGTCAAAGTTCATAAGAGTTTACTTTTACTTTTTATTTTTAGATTTACCTTTTGTGTACATCAATTTACATATTTACCAAAATATATCTTATGAAAGTGTTATCCATATTCACCTGTATGTGTATTTATGGCAAGCCGAAGTGGACAAAAGTCGATATTTATTTATATTAATAATTCATTTATTAATATTTATAATTCATCTATTAATATAAATAATTCATTTATAAATATAAGCAATTCATTTATTAATATAAGCAATTCATTTATTTATATAAACAATTCATTTACTTATATCAATAAATGGCCGAATTACTTATATTAATAATTCATATATGTATATTTATAATTCATTGATGAATATTAATAATTCATTTATGTATATTTATAATTCATTTATTAATATCAATAATTCATTTATTAAAATCAATAATTCATTTATTAATATCAATAATTCATTTATTAATATCAATAATTCGATTTATTAATATTAATAATTCATTTATTGATATAAACAATTCATTTATTTATATTAATAATTCAATTATTAATATAAACAATTCGAATTATTTATATTAATAATTCAAAGTGGAATTATTAATATAAATAATTCATTTATTAATATCAATAATTCATTTATTTATATTAATAAATGAATTGTTAATATCAATAAATGAATTATTAATATTAATAAATGAATTATTAATATTAATAAATGAATTACTTATATAAATAAATGAATTATTAATATAAATAAATCTACTTGAATTATTTATATTAATAAAAGAATTATTGATATAAATAAAAGAATTATAAATATAAATAATGCATTTATTAATATAAATAAATGAATTATTGATATAAATAAATGAATTATTTATATTAATAATTCCACTTTGAATTATTAATATAAATAAATCGAATTGTTTATATTAATAATTGAATTATTAATATAAATAAATGAATTATTTATATTAATAAATAATTATTTATATTAATAAATGAATTATTAATATAAATAAATATTGACTTTTGTCCAGTTTGGCTTGCCATATGTATTGGCATTGGTTTGCATATTTATTATGTAAAAGGGACCTGTTCAATTTATTTGATCTAAATGTTTTACAATGTTACCTACATGTATATGTATAGCTACAATGTACAAACCAAAAGCATAGACCTGTTTATATTACAGGCCTATGCCAAAAGGCACCAACTATAAATGTTTATGTACATGTACAAATGTACAGTACATATAATAATTTAATTCATATTGTATGCAATACCAATATTTTTTATTCCAATCAAGGGCCCTCGAGGGGCAATGACAAAAATTTACGTATATGATCATTTTGATAGGAACAACTCACTTTACAATTTATACATTGTACCTGCAAAAGTTGCACAATAAAATTCATGTACATATATTTAAAGTGCAATGTACGGATGAATTTGATTATTACTGCATAAACGAGCAATTTTTTCTACATTTTGAAATTTAGATGAATTCAAATTCAAATGTATGAAATTGTGTGAAATGTTTTGATTTATTTTAATGAAACAATATTGTTGTGTTGCATTAAGCCATTCAATTGCTCTGTACCTTTTTAGTAATCAGATAATAGAATAAAATTTCATTGGAATTAGTCCTGTTTATTGAGTATAGTCAATTTATGACCCCATTAAATCAGTCAATAATTGAAGAAAAGAGCTAATTGAATTTAAGTGCCAGTGAAATTGAAATTCATTAACAGTATTTTTATGGTTGTTGTTATTAAATGATGTTTATTGTCCCCAGATAAAAGATTATTGATATCCAGATTGAATGTGAGCAGGTTGAATACATCTGTTCACCCATCGATTCAATTTCATACAATTGTCATACCTTTATCATTATGATGTTCAGATTAATGAACTTTTTGACAAAACTTTTAATTTTTTTTCTTATGGATCAATGATATATTGTTATGAAAGACCATAAACACAAACAAACAATCAATCAATTATTGAAATAAATCGGCAGGTTGATTCCATCTGCTGTATCATGATTTAAATTACATATTGTAATTTCATTATTATTTGTGGGTTATGAATATTCGTGGTTTTCGTGGGTGGCCTTAACCCACGAAATTTGATACTCAACGAAAGGTAATTTAACATTGATCTGTATGCTGCAGACATCAGAACTACGAATTAAACAATTCATGAACTGATCCTCTATCATCAAACCACGAAAATTGGTACCCACGAAAATAAATTGAATCCACAGTACATGTACTACATATGATTTTCATTTCTTTATCAATAATGTTAAGATCAGCATTCTCAAACAATTAAAATTGATAAAATTATAGAGCCAGTACATTAAGATGTCAATATTGTATGCACACAGTACATGTACATGATGTACAAAAATGTAGATGCCCTTAAAAATAATCTCTGAGCTCAGTTCTGACAGATCCCCATGGATCAAGAAATTTTTGAAGGGGGGGTTCCAACTTATGTCCACTAAATTATTGTATAAGGACAACTGAGAGGAACTTGGTAAATTCTGCATATTTTTAATTTTTTTGTATTCTTTATTATTAAGGGGGGGGTGTCAATCCTCTGAGAAAAAAACCCTTGCTCTGAATAATAAAAAGCCTCTGATGCTGTGACCATGTAAGGTGTATAAAAATGTTTAGGCTATGTGAATAAAGAAGGGGACATATAGTGCTTGGGTCCATTTGTCCCTCCCAAATGTTGCAAGATGGCATCCATGGGGCATTAATTCTTTTGGACATATTCTTATGTTCATTTTATAACTTTAGAGCACATGCTATTGGAATTTAACATGTTGTTCATTTGATCACCTAACATTGATTATGATATTGTTAAGATGTCATCATGATGTTGCAATTTTTCAGATGTGACCAGTATACTCAACATATGTAAGTGGCAAAGTTACAGGTGTGTTGAGATTAAAACAAGACTGACAATATCTGACATTTGGGCAGATCCAGAACTTTTGAAAGGGGGGGGGGTTCCACATATAACATGTACATGTACAGTCCACTCAGAGTACAAATTTTGCCAAAAAATCTGCAGGAATAAATTTCAACTTTCGGGGACAGCTACGGTTCAGCTTAATCAGCTAATAGTTTATTGAGGATGAATTAGGGGGGGAGCCAATACCAAGTCAACTTTGCCATAATTCTGCACCACAATAATAAAATTTCCACACTGAATCTTAAACATACATGTAGATATTGTTCAGCCATTAGTTCATATTATACTTGTATGGTATGTACATGCATTATTTAAAAGCAGAAAAGGACAATTTACCATATGAAATATAAGTTTAATCACACTGCATGACTTACAGCTGCACATTTATTGTGATTAAAATCATTTTGTTGTATTTTCACAAGGTATTACATAATCAGTTGATAACTTTTGATCTCTGCACCAATATTATGTACATGTATGTACATTGATATGGGTTTTATGTTGTTCAGGAGATAATTTAATGCATAATGTCATACAATGACAATTTTGTTAAGGTCCAGCTACTCTAGCCGCCCCAGTTTCCCTAAACTAGTTAGCAACTGACTGACTGACTGGGGAGTTTAACCTCATGACTATACTTTGATACAATTTGGACATGGCCATAATATATACCGTAATGTTTGAGTTATTTTTTGTCCAAAGTAGGAAATCCTGTCTTTTAAACATATAACTAATAATATGTTTGTTTATTTTAAAATGCAGTTTTGGGGTCAGCTCCTTGAAAATATTTAATGGCTGTAGCAAAAGGGGTGTCTCTCAAATCTTTTGTGCATTTTAAGGTACACTGCTTCTTTGGCCCACCGTTCTTTCTAACCCTATTGAGGACCTTTTTAAGTCATCAGGTGGACTTTTAACTTTTTATTCCAAAAGGTCCTGGACTTTTAGTTCACAAATGTTAATTTAGACCTGCTCCAACTCTGCACAAGACATAAAAGGACTTGAAATGCTGATAATTAGTGCCAGGGAATTACGGAATCCTCATTGTAAGTACATCAAGTTCAAAGTTTAAAAGACATAATGCCTCATCTCACAACATTTAGGAGAGATGGACAGACGAACAGACTGACAAATGGATGGACCGTGAGATGAACCTACCTGACGCTTTTTGCCCCCTACTTTCGTAGATTGGGCATAAAAGTACATCAGTTGCCACAAGATAAGGGTCTTTATCATTTCAGGGCTGGATTTGAATTATATGCATCCTATTTAGACCATGGGCCAATTGCAGAACCGCGAGCAGTGCCAAATGGCCTCGTTGAAGGCTGCTGGCGGTTGTCCATTGTGGTTTTTCTAAATTGCTGTTTAATTGTGGGCTGTGTCGCGTACACTTATTCCACATCTCTTTATTTTCTATTTAACATGTACAGGAGACTGCCAGTTAGACTCGCTCACTTTCTTTGCTTAAAAGACAATGTGTAAAAGTGGGAAATTGTGCATATATGTTAGAGGCAAAGTCACAAAACAAGAGATTCAGATTGCTCAAGAAATCCTTTTGGTCAATACATCAGTAGTGGTTATTGGTACATGTACAGAGTGAGAATACATTGCTAGCCACAAGACATAAGGCATTGGGGAATGCTCAAGAAATCTAAATCATAAATAGCCAAAAGACAATCGATCTGGCCCTTGTTTGCTCAACAAGAAACTTAGAATGCTCATATAGAAATCTTAATCATGCATAGCCAAAAGACAATTGACTTGGCCATCAGGTTTGCCCAACAAGAAACTCAGAATGCTCAAGAAATCTTAATCATAATAGCCAAAATACAATTGACTTGGCCATGGTTTGCTCAACAAGAAACTTAAGATTGCTCAAGAAATCTTAATCATGCATTTCCAAAATACAATTGACTTGGCCCTGGTTTGCTCAACAAGAAACTTAAGATTGCTCAAGAAATCTTAATCATGCTCAAGAAATCTAAATCATGCATAGCCAAAAGACAATTGACGTGGCCCTTGTTTGCTCAACAAGAAACTTAGAATGCTCAAGAAATCTAAATCATGCATAGCCAAAAGACAATTGACTTGGCCCTGGTTTGCTCAACAAGAAACAGTATAGTAAACTAAGATTGCTCAAGAAATCTTAATCATAAATAGCCAAAAGACAATCGACGTGGCCCTTGTTTCTCGAAACTTATAATGCTCAAGAAATCTTAATCATACATAGCAAAAAGACAATTGACTTGGCACTGGTTTGCTCAACAAGAAACCTGGCATTATGTACAAGAAACTTAAAATGCTCAAGAAATTCTTTATGTTTATTGTCAATACATTCAGTACATCGTTAGCCACAAGACAATGGACTCTGAATGCTCAAGAAATTCTTCATTGTCATTTTTACAATAGGAAAATCAATAGAGATTTTCACACATGGAAATTCTTCCTCTGTTACTGCTGATTCGAGTGGAATAAGGCTTTTTAAGGATGAATCCAAATGTGGAAGTATAATGCTGAATTTATCGAAAGATTTAGTAATTATAAAGAAAAGCATGAGTGTTGCATTGTTATATGTCATATCAAATCAAATTAATTTATTTGATTGAAAAGAAAAAAAAGTTGCAACTTTGACTGAAAAAAATCTCTCAGCTCCTTGTTGGGGAAAAAAATGTGTCGGGCATACATTTTATTTTATTATTTGTGAAAAAAAATATATTTCATTCATGTCAAGCTGGAAAACAATGGAAAGTTTAGTTATGTGTTTTTACTAAAATTCATATTTTAATTGAGAATTGAATCCCCGACCCCTCCATTGCCTCTTATAAAGTTATTGGTCCTTTTAAGATTTCTGTATATGTAGCTATAGACAATTAACCATTACTGTAGGTATATTTACACCTGTCTCTAGATTAAAGGTAAGTCACCTGAGTTAATTGGTATTTTATAGACAATACCTGTCATCAGAATTATCATAGGTAGATGTTTACTGCGCAATAAACATTGTAAATATGTAATTTACTTTGACTGAAAAATTTCTTTTATGTAAATAATCACATCAAAACATTTTTGATGCTAAAACAGTTTACTTTATAGGGAGCCTTTGTTTCAGGCAAAGATTGACAGATATTATTGAAACGGAAAGGGGAAAGTAAAGGGGGGGGGAAGCTGCAGTAATGTAGCTCCTTTGACATCTTTTTGTTTAGGCAGAGCTACCCGTAATGGAGCAAGTCGAAATTTTATGTTCATAGCCTTAATCCCAAGACTTCAAATGGATTTATATAGTCATTGAAACTTTAAAATACAATTACATGTATTGCTTGTGTAATATTTTATTGTCTAGTCCCATAAATATAAGTTTTAACGATAATTTTGCCACTTTTATTATTCTGATCCTGAACTTTTACTATGAAGTTCAGGATCTAAATTATATAAAATTTATTAGATTTTGTGATTAAAAACTCAATATTCTAAAATACATGTATTACATGTACATAGCAAATTTACAGTCAAAATATTAATATTATACCCGCAGTAAACTCAAAAATTGCACCAAAACGCTCCCAAAGTTAGCGTTTAAGTTTGAGGAGGCTGCTCCATTATGTTAAATGGCACCCCATTAAAACTCTAGCGGGAATAAGTGATCATAAGAGGGTTTTATTATAACTAGGGGAGGGGGTGTTCTAGACCATTTTTGCTGAAAATTAACATGAAAATTTTTTTCAAAGGAAAGGGCAGGCCATTATAATTTACTTAAATGAAAATGATAAATTTTTATTTTAGGTGTTCATTTTTCAAATGAATTTAAAAAAAATCAAAATATCAAAATAAAAAAATGAACAAAACTTTATTAAGAAAAGTACTTCTGCCATTGTTCATTTTACATGTAAACCTCAGATACAAGTACATGTTTCATTTGTACATGTATGGTTAAATGAGACGATTTTCAATCCAGTAGTACATGTAGTTTTCTATAGATGAGTCTGTTACATATTTTGGTGTAATAATGTTAAAATTATTATGTAAACATTTAATCAATATTGATCTATAAGTTGTCTGATAAATTAAATGGCCTTGGCCTAATGGCAAATTGACCTTCAAAGAATTATGCAAGGTACATGTATATAATACATAATGGCCTTTATACATTTTCTTCAGCTTTGTTTTAAGCTATATTCAGAAAAGCCCACTTATAGTGATTCAGGGTCAATTAAGTCAAAGGTGTGATGGTCACAAATTTTTGTTGGACTTTGAGTAGAGAGTCAATTGCTCCTGTTTCAGTCATGATGAAACCATTTTTATGCCCCATTTACGAAAGTTGGGGGTGGCATTGGCATTTAGTGTTGAGGTCTGTTCATCCAATTATGTTCGTCCATCCATCCCAAATGCTGCAAGAATTACATGTGTGCAAGGCATTATGAGTCTCTTTTGGACATATTCTTATTAGACCAAACTTCATTATACATTGTACATGTTATAAGGGCATGTTTATACTTCCTTTTTGCTCCCCCCAAAAAAAAACCCAACAAAAACAAAACAGTATCTTGCAAGTTAATTCAAACCAAAATGGTCAATATACATGTACATTGTATATTAGGGCATTGTTAAATAATGATTATTTTATACCACGTGACTTATAATACAAATGCATTGATCTTGCAATATTGTCTTATATAATATCTGATAGTCAAGCAACATTCCTATTAAATACAAGGAATGTAGCATCATTATCAGTTCTTGTTATTTGAAATAATAGTAGTTTATCTGGATCTCCTTTGAAATAGAAAGACTAATGGGTGGGAAGAGATTAGAGAGAGAAAGTGATGCTCGCATGTCTGATTGTAGTAGGAATTCCACAGGTTTGAAAAAATGAAAGTTTAAACATTGAAATAGCGACTCTTAGGTGGGATTAAGAGATAGAAAGTGATGCTCGCATGTCTGATTGTAGTAGGAATTCCACAAGTTTGAAAAAATGAAATTTTTGACATTAAAAGTTTTTTTTGCAACTCCTTTGAAATAGGGAGGTAAGGGTGGAAAGAGATTAGAGAGAGAAAGTGATGCTCGCATGTCTGATTGTAGTAGGAATTCCACAAGTTTGAAAAAAATGAAAGTTTAAACATTGAAATAGCGACTCTTAGGTGGGATTAAGATATAGAAAGTGATGCTGATATTTCTGATTGTAGTAGGAATTCCACAAGTTTGAAAAAATGAAAGTTTTAACATTAAAAGTTTTTTTGCAACTCCTTTGAAATAGCGACCTATTGGGTGGGAAGATGTCCAATCATAGTAGAAATTCAACAAGTTTGAAAACAAATAGAGTTTTACTGTAAAAAAGATTTTTTTTTCCAACTCCTCTGAAATACATATGTTAAACTACATGTACTGATTTGTGGAAAGAAATATCACAGAGAAAAAAATGCATATATTACTGCATGATGGCAGTATAGAAATTCCACAAGTTTCAAGAAAGTTTTAACATTAAATAATGTTTTTTCACAACTTCTATGAAGAGATAATGTAAGAAAGTGATGTTCATATGAAGATTTTTTTTAAGGCATGGTGCAAAATGTGGTTAAGCTGATTGTGTAAAAGATTTGAATAGTTGAATTAATTAAAGTTGAAAGAATTTTGCCAGCACAGTATATTTATTTTATACCTCTAGATCTAGAGAACTTTAAGGAAGACTATCAACAACATGCACATGCACGATGATTTTGCCATTAATACAAGAAATCATAATCTAATTAGAATATTAGAAAAAATGTCATGATACATGTATATGGCTTAGACCTGTATACATGCATTAGAATGGATTTGCAAATTGCAATATCTCATGCAAATCAACGAGATTTGGAACAAAATAAAACAATTGGAAAAATATTAGCAAACTCTCATTTATAAACCAGTGATATTTTGATGATTATTTGAATTATTTAAGTAGTACTCCACCTAAGAATCATGCAAAATTGAAGAAAAGTGATTCATCAATAAAAAGGCTACAGTGGTTTATTTTTAACAAAAGATAGTTAAAAGTATACAAAATAAGAAATAATAACAATTAGCTCATTACTGTCTGGTCCTGGGAGAAATTTTGCCATTTTGTTACAATGGTTTCTATTGAAATTATTGACAGTTTTAAGAGTTATCTCCCTTTCTTACAATTTTCCGATGCATTCTATATATTTTTTTTCTCTAAGGACCAACGCTTGTTTGGAAAAAGAGTACAAAATATAGAATCAGGGTGCTAGTTGGAGTAACATATCAAAAATAAAGTGGTGTAGGCTTCCCACCCATGAATCGCTTTTTGCATGGTTCTTCTTTAAAACTTCAATGAATTTTACTACAGTCTGATCTCTAAATTTAAAGTAGAAAATTGATAATTTATAGTTTAAAGGTCAATTACCCACAAATTACAGTCAATACACAAAAACAAAGGACTAGACATAAACCATAAAACATGAGTGTTTGATTACCTGTTGCACCTGTCACAGGTGACTCTCAGGTGTAAATAGGTTGGCTGACCTCTGGAATGTTGACCTTTGACCTTTATGCAATGTTGTAAATATTGTCATCATAATGTACATGCATGCAATCAGACTGGGTCATGACTTTGCATTTAAGTTTCAATATATCAGGAGTGCACCTTTTGTATTCAATATGTATTTAAAGTTAAAAGAATTTAAAAAAAAGTGACTGACTTTAAACCACGAAGTCATGACATTTTCTAAGGATAGACTTTAAGGGCATATATAAAAATTCATGAAGTGACTTTGTGCATAATGCAGTGGTTCATACATGCATCTATAGAGTATATAAACATTATGCAAAGCCACTGACCACAAATTTATTACTCCTCTGAAACCTCAGACTTAAAAGGATAGCATTAAGGGTATATTTTAGGCACCTACTTGTTAAAATTATGAAAAGTGTGCATAATAGTGGTTAGTTGAATAGACATTTAAAAGGACCATTGGACCACAATGTCATATATATCCACAATACCACATCAAAAATATGGATTTGATCTATAAACTGATTTTCAATTCCCTTCTGAGTTTTTCTAATGCATTTAGTCAATGTGGACTGTGACCACAACTTTTATTTAAAATGATTGCATAAGGGTGTAATGAAACACATGTACAACTCTCAACATTATGAAACCACAAAAGACGTTTGTTTACCAGTTAAATACAGTACATTTCGTTGTTAGTTCCAATCTTTTAACCAATATTTAGTATGACCTGGAGACTTATGATTTGGCTGAATGGTCCAACATTTATGTGATTCTCTGTCAGAAGAGATTAATTGGCGAATTTCGGGTGAGGTTTGGTGGGCATGCAGCTAGCTGCAAGGGCTTGGGAAATATTTTCTTAACATATTTTTCAGCAACTACTTTATCACAGCCTCATAATATTTGGTATACAGCATCAGCATCGTGGGCTTTCATTTATCTGTCCTCATCTGCTTCTTGTTTTACCGACTTACTTAATTTTTTACATTAATGTTCAATAGAAGAATGTTTTTGTAACTAGTGATGTTCCGATTAATTGAAAAATCTAATCGAATGGTTCAATATGACAAACTGTACGTCCTAATCAACTTTCAGACATTTTGGACTCTTCTTCTTGTTCAGGGCCAAGCGTGGGGCATCGTGTGTCATATGAACACATGATAAAGAAACAAGAACAACATTGCCAATTTTAGATCAGTCTGCCCTCAGTGAAATATGCATAGCTAAGTGTCATATGTTTATTTACGTCTCTGAATCATTTCAATTTACATACATGATTTACATATCTATAGGCCAAAAATGGAATGTTTACACTCGGTGAACCTGCGATAACAAATGGCAGTGATAAATGAAATATGCACTATTAAAGTTTTATTTACATGTATTTATACATTTATACTGATATCGTTTGAAAAGAAAGGAAAAATCTTATAGCAGGCTTTTTTTCAAGGTCCTGACTGCAAATGAAATTAAAATGTCCTCAATATATATGGTAATAGGTTAGCTATAGTCATTTCCATCACACATGTAATGTTTCATATATTGGACCCTTTTTGTCCACAGGTATTGTTTCATAGTTATATACAAAGTCAGTTACAACAATAATTCAGTCTCACATGACATGACAGAAATTTGTCAATTATGTCATCCATACCTAATTGAATGGTGACATTATTTTCGCGATAGATGGTCTATTATTTGCAAATTGAAACTGATTAAGAATTAAGAATCTCCATCAGTTCTTTCTTCAGGATCCACATTTGATTGACACTATTTTAGAATTGAGAATAACAATAGGATTCAACAATGACCAATTAATAAGTTACCTTACAGCTAGCAAAAATTCACTACTTTGGATAATTTGAACCATTTTGTTTTAAAAATTGACTTTAAAAGACCTTTACATTGTACATGTATGAAACCTACTCCATGTTCATTATATGTAACCTGTAACCAGGGAGGGGGGTTGAGGGGTTCAAACGACTTCCTCCCCTGTTGGACAAAAAACTTGAAAAATACAGGTGAAAACAAACTGAAAGTTGGTTATTTTGCAAATAGACCCCCCCTTTTAATGGTATCATATTTGTCAATTTATCAGTTATTTCATACAGGACCTTTACCTCAACAGGTATTTCATAGTTACGTGTTTTAATAATAAAACATAGATGACAAGACAAAATTTTGTTGATTATGTCATCCTACTGTGATATAAATTGGATCGGGACATTATTTTCTGGGTTGATGGTTACCCTGTTAAATAGAAAGTGAATTGGTTTACATTGGGAATGTGGTTATATCATCAATATTGTATATGTAAGCTTTAGTGAATAGGGTATTGGACTGAAAAGACCCAACATGAAGGAATGTCAACAATTTTGTGTACTTATTTACATCAATAAAACTCTTGCAATTTTTTTTTTAAAGTGCAATGATTGCAAAAGTGTACAGCAGGGCTGTTGGCATGTTTCTGGAGAGGGGGGTTGAAAGAGGGGGTCCTGTAGCCAGGTTCCCTGCTAGCTGGAGAAATGTTTTTATAAAATTAGATCCATTTTGCATGGTGTCCCGTTTTGGTGCATTCCTAGAGAGTTTTTCATTATATATTAACTGTATAATGATGCTGCCCTTTGAGCATGTTGGGGGACCATAATTGGAAATAAATGTCTTATGTATTATGTCTATTTTGGAAAAGGGGGTGGAATGGCACAAAAAACACCCCCTTCTGACAGTCTTGCAAGGGGCATTTCATATTCAGGGGCAGATCCAGAGGTCCGGTAAAAGGGAGGATAATTGCTGAAAATGTCAGATTTAGATGAAAATTTGAAGTTGCTTGGTCAATTTTATACAAAAAAAATTAAAATTTCTCAATAAAAGGGGGCATATGCCCCCACTGCCCCCGTCTGAATCCGCCACTGATATTGCCTTTTCTAACTTGAAAAAATCAACTTCATTACACCTTGATCAACCTCCAATAAATGACTTGAACCTTATAGAAATCCTCCTCTTATCAGGTAATCAGAAATCTAACTGCATGTAATTATTCCATAATGTTTAATAAGCATAGCATTTGATGGTAACTGTATCAATTAGAGAAATCTTAGGGGAGTAATAAATCTCAATGAATTATGTATAATGATGTATAGCTTGTAGCAATGCTATGAATTTTTACTACAATTGTAGATTAGCTGACATGATCATTTAAATCATTTATATTAATCTTCAATATGATTTTTTGACAATTAATGATATGTAATGAGCAAAAACTTGATCTAACATTACATACCCCCTTTTTTTGCCACTTTTTCATGGACTCTCTGGACATCATCCCTTTTGAAATTCTCTGTACAACAGTAGCGTAGCTTCCATTGAGGCAATGAGGCAAATGCCTCACTAAATGAAAATTAAAAAAATAATAAAATGTGAGAAAAAAAAGAAGGAGAGAAAGAGAGAGAGAGAGAAAGAGACACACGAAAATAATCAATGCGGGTTGGTGAACGTTGCAGTTTACCGGAGAATATCACGTATCCTTGACTGTCGTCCCTAGTATTAAAATGTTGGATATAAAGCGTAAGAAAAGTTTGAAACGAGGGGAAAACCCAAAGTTTGAAAAAAGCCAACTGAAGTTAACTACAATATTCAGGGATACAACAGGTAGTAACCCCAAAAAACAATGTACTAATGACAGTCACACTTCAAAATCTCCGTCAGAGTCCGAGGCCAAAACTACTGAATCGACGGGGGAAGCCAGTGCCACTGAAAGTAAATTTCATGTTTTGGCTGACGGATATCGTTAGAACGGGGTCTTATATCCTGTATTTATAATACAAAAATGAAAAAAAAGCAAATTTTCCGTCTTCCCATTGAATTAATTCCCCTCTTTTCGGTTGATGACCCGTAACACGTTTTTGTTACTCTTCTAATTCTTAGAAAATGTGGTGTCCTTTAGTTTTTGCCTTTTCGGTTTGTCTGTCTGTCCGTCCAAAACCGCAATTTCG
The DNA here is from genome assembly GCA_963971305.1 of Arcuatula senhousia. NCBI lineage: Eukaryota > Metazoa > Mollusca > Bivalvia > Mytilida > Mytilidae > Arcuatula > Arcuatula senhousia. The sequence goes on along the minus strand of OZ020317.1, from coordinate 7,306,630 downwards.
TGTGAACAATAAAACTAAAAAAACTATATGAAGTAGGAATTGTCTTCGTCGGTTTGTCTGTCTATCCGTCCAGGTAAACACTAAAACTAACATAAATTATATGAAGTAGGGATTGCCTTGTCGGTTTGTCTGCCTGTCCGTCCAGGACCACAATTTCGTGTGAACACTAAAACTAAAAAATCAATACCATTAATTTGAAGATTCGCACAGCCAATTTTACACTTCCGTTAAGTACATATACATGTACATGATGTATAAACTTAGATTTTTTACAAACGGGAACATTGCGACTTTTTCCGCATAGAGTTTGTTATTTTTATCCCCCATACGGCCAATAGGGTAAAATTTCGCTTACAGTTTTACAGTGGTCTAAAATTGACTGAAGAGTGTTCCTCTATGTCTCTTTTGTTTTCTTGTTGTCTCTGTCCCAGGTTCACTCCTCAGATTATTACCTAAATGTCCATGTAATTTTTCGACTTTTGCTCACGATGCCAGTAGGGTCCGTCCAATGCGAAAGGTCTTATCGGCAATGAGACGACTTAAACACTGAAGCCGTTCCATCATGAAAGACGACAGGCTCGCAGGTCTAGCCTGCTTATACATACACTGGGTTATTTCCATTTCCAAACGAGAACGTTTTAAAAAAAAGTCACACTTCTGTTTTATACATGGTTACAAAGTTTGAAAGTCAAGCAAATATTACATCTAAATAAAGTGAATATATAAGCATTCTCTTGATTTGTCCGTCTGTCTGTCAACCCAAACACAAAAGTTAGAAAAGAAGTGCAGAGCTGAAATTTTACACGGTCATTCACTCACTGTCATTTGAAGATTTGTATAGTCAACTTTTATGCAAGTCCATTGAAAAATTACAATAAAAATAAAAAAAATGCCAATTGTATCATATAAATACCATTTTTTCAAAAGTTTTACCTCATCATTTTCTTAGATTAAAGCCAGGAAAACGCGTCTCTGGTGTTCTAATAGAAAAAAAATTCTGGAGGGGGCAAACCCCCCCAGACCCCCCCCCCACAAAAAAATTTTCGCCTCGCTTCGCTCGGCGAATTGCCTCACTAAATACAAGAGGCAAGCTACGCCCCTGTACAAGTATGTCAATTTGGTAATTATTCATAGGGGAATCATAAATGTATAAATACACAGCTTCAAGCAATACAATTAGTATATGGCATCCAGATTTTCATAAGATATGAGCCAAAAGTTACTGTGTATTTTAACATCAACTCTTTGTTACACCTGAATTGTGCACCCCCTTTATAAAAATATCTTTATTGGCCCTACTATGTATGCATTGATTCAAATTACTGATTGACCACTTATGGATGATGGTAGGGATAATAGTTTGACATGCACTGTGTGAGTCTATGACCCAAGCTGTTGAAAGTCAAATCTCTTATCTTTTGGCCATTTGCTGCTGATAAATCTGTCAGCATCAAATGGTTCTTGATTTGAATTGACATGTAATCTCCCTTATTGAGGCTTAAAAAATTTGCCTTTGATTTTGATGGATGATAATTTTGAAAAATTTTCCCTTCTGTATCTGGTTAAAAGTCAAAATACATGAGAATCTTAAATTTGCCAATTTTTGCCAGGCGCAGATCCAGAGATTAATGACAGAGGGGGTGTCATTGTTCAAATTGTAAAATTTTGATAAAGATTTGAAGCAGCTTTGTCAATTTTATACAAAAATCAATATAAGGAGGGGTGTCACCCCCTTCCTCTGCTTTAATGTTCACTTCTTCTTAGAAACTACCTTGATTCTCTATTTACAATTCTGAGTTCAGTAAATCAAGATGAGTTATATATAATGATGATGGCCTGTAGCAATAGTTTGACAAGGTCTCCTGATCTCTGACTTGTTACAACACAAATGTGTTAATATGCATGTAGTAAACTTATTTTATGGTGTTATTTTTTATACCCCGCCACACGAAGTGGCAGGGTATTATGTTATACCCTCAGTTTTTTTCGGTGTCTGTCCGTCCGTCTGTCCGTCCGTCCGTCCGTCCGTCTGTCCGTCTGTCCGTCTGTCCGTCCCCCGAAGGTTTCCGACCAATAACTTGAAAACGCGTCAAAGGATTTGAATGATATTTTGCACAGCTGTTTAGTACAATAAAATACAGGTCAAGTTCGATTTCCAGCATGATCCAAAAAATAGTTTTCGAGATAGGCCACTTTGAAAAATCAAATTTCATGAAATTTTGAGTTTCCGACCAATAACTTGAAAACGCGTCAAAGGATTTGAATGATATTTTGCACAGCTGTTAAGTACAATAAAATACAGGTCAAGTTCAATTTCCAGCATGATCCAAAAAATAGTCTTCGAGATAGGCCACTTTGAAAAATCAAATTTCATGAAATTTTGAGTTTCCGACCAATAACTTGAAAACGCGTCAAAGGATTTGAATGATATTTTGCACAGCTGTTTAGTACAATAAAATACAGGTCAAGTTTGATTTCCACCATGATCCAATAAATAATTTTTGAGATAGGCCACTTTGAGAAATCAAATTTCATGAAATTTTGAGTTTCCAACCAATAACTTGAAAACGCTTCATGGGATTCAAATAATATTTTGTACAGCTATTTAGTACAATAAAATACAGGTCAAATTCAATTTCCAGCTTGATATGAAAAATAGTTTTCGAGAAAGGCCACTTTGAAATCAAATTTTATGAACTTTTGATATTATAACGTGGCGGGGTATCATTTAATGTCCCATTACATGCCCTATTTTTTTACCAAGTGAATGTCTCAATATGGCTAAAATATCGCAGACAGGCCATTTAAAGCAAACAACAATCGATCGCTTGACCAGTTGAATGCACCTACATGTATTTATAAACCTCCACTTGAAAGAGAGTCTTAGTTCTTTTATTGCTAATAAAATTAGCCTTGTTGAAGTACATACATTTTTTTTCAGTCTGACTGTTGGTTTACACTTTCATAAGTTTAACAGTGATTTCCAAGCTAAAAGGGATGGATTTATATCAAAATTTCTCTTTTTTATAGAAGGCTGTAAACAAAAGGTCATATTGTGTTTTTGGTCAGATTACATGTATGTCTGTCTATTCTAAGTCTTAAAAGTGTTACTCAAACAACATCTTTTATTTAGGTTGCATGCAACCAAATTATTCATCATAGCATTTAACTTATATGAAAAGCTTGAAAATAAAGCATGAATGCTGCTTTTTTTAAGACTAAAAAAGTAATATTTTATGATCTCGCTTTATTAACTTGTACTCGTTGGTCTCTCAGTGGATTTGTTATTGTGTGACATTTTAATGATTACATAAGCATGTCAATATTTTGATAAAATAGTCACAGGGCTTTAAACTTTTCTACTGAGCGATCATAAAAGAAGAATTTAAGATTTAAACCTTGTTTGAAATGTTTGTCAAAAGGTTTCGTTGAACCCTACACTTATGTCACAGCAAGGCTCAGGTCTAGCAAATGCTAGAAAAGTGAAAGTCTTTTTCACTCAGATTATCCAGGACTAAATTTAAGGGGGTATAGATAAAAGGGGAGAGGGTTTTTGACCAAAAAAGGACGCCAATCTTTTGGAAAAATTCTGGACATTTATCATAAATATCTGAAGGAAAGGGGTCAGTGACTGAAAGCTGGTTTGAAATTTTTTGAAAATTGCAAATCACTAAGGTGTAATGCCGGCTGCCACTTTCACTATATACAGATATAGCTATATAAAAACAGTGTAACACAGCATGTATATACTGAATATATCATAATGTATACATTCATAGTAAGTCACTCAAAGATATAAATTATTCATGTGTTGATGTATGGGGCATTTAAACCATAATATGACCAAGCAAAATGTGTATTCATTGCCTTATGGCTGATGACCTATTGAATTGTATAATTGTAGATTATAAGGACATATTGAATACGGACAATGGGATACAGGGAGACAGACTAATGAAAAATTTAGCCCTTTTATTTTGGTATCATAAGTTTAAAAAAAAATGTCTATTGCAGTCCAGGTTGCCCTTAATAGTTGATAATATTTAATAACTTCCGATCAGACCAAAGATTTCATCAATTTTTTTTTTCGACATTTCGTAAAATTTCAAAAAAATCTGTCATATTGCAAGGTTTCAACATAGCTATTATAACTCTCCAAATATATGGGCACCCATGCAGCGATTTTGTTAACAATTTCAGCCCTTGGTACTAAAAAAACCCTGTTTTCATTGCAAATTTATTAAGAAAAATTTCATTGGACTGTCATAAAACCAAACAGTAAACACCTTACACCTGTCATATGGAAAGCAAAACCGTAAAATTTGTACAAAGTTTTTAAACTGAGCTGGGAATAACAATAAAAACATGGTGACCCAAAAATTACAGCGGACATTTGGCCAAGAAATTAACCTACTATGGACAGACTCTGATTTCGTCAAATAATTCAGGCCCTTGGTTTGATGTTTAAGAGCTGTAGCTAGATTCATTACAAAATGTAACTTATAACATAATATTTACATGATACAAAATTGAACCGGATGATTTAGACTTAGGGACCAACCATTTAACTTAAATTGAAAGGAGGGGGGGACTTGGTTTTGATTTAATGAAAAAAATATTTTGGCAGCAGAGGGTTTGAAAATAAAATTTTCTGAAGAAGAATTTCTTTCTGCCATATAGAATAATGCCAATAATAAAAAAAGATTCTGTCACAGCGACGCAGGGGGTAATATAGTAAAATGCATGACTAATATTGCTGCTGTATTACATAGGAATAATCAGGATGGGAAATTAACTGAAAAAGTAACCAGCCCTGAATTGAAAATTTACCTGTTTTTGCTATATACCCAGACAAATTTTCATGGATTTTAGCCAGCCCTGCCCAAAAGTTACCATTGTCGGGCTGGCCGGCAGGCTGTTATTTCCAACTCTGGCATAATCCAAAAACTATAAGCTGTGTTGTGATATGGGTGTGGTTGAAATTCCATTTTTAAAACTCTAGCTGTAATGAGTTCTTGATCAATTTCAATCATCTTCAACATGGAGAGGAATAAACCTGTTAAACCCGAATAGTAAAGATAGTACACTGCAATGCTAAAGGAATTGGAATTGGAGTCAAGATATTGATTGAGTAATTAAAAGTTCAATTATCCTGTCAGTTTAAATTATAGTTTTATAGAAATTGATAGGGTAATTACTCCTTGCCATTTAAAGAGCTAAAGCCCAATTCTACTATTATAGAACTTATTGAAGACATTTTCAGGGCATCTTGTGAAATATGGGCTTTGGGGTCTGTGATTGATCTAGAATTTTTAGAACAGGGGTGACACTGCCTGAATTAAATTCTATGACCTCTTGTATATAATTTATGACATATTCTTGACTTCTGGTATGCAGTTCCAGGGTGAAGTTCCCACGTGGGAGTTCCATACTGTCGTCTGGTGCTCTCCTACTTCCTGAAGGAAATCTGTAACTATTAAAGGCAGATTTAAAAAAAGGTGAATTACAAAGATCACAATACAATATTTTCACTATCAAGATTAAGTACTTGTGTGCTTTATAAGTAAGATGGAAGCATTCTAACTACCCCCACCCCTTTTTAGATGCAAATTTTGAATTGTTGATTGAATCCATTCCAAGATATCATACCTCATCTTGCAGTCTGCCTATGTAAACAGTTTTTGCATTAAAATTGTAATGATACTGTCATTATCAGCTTGTTAAACATGATATATGGGTTGATAGAGTTTCTCAGTAGGATTAAGGACGGGCTAAATGGTTAATAATTACTTTTCCAGGGAGTTATGTAATCTAAAGTCTGGATTAGATGCAGTCTGTCCTCAGGGCTCTTTTGATTTAGGTGCCAAAAAGTTTTGGTAATGGTTGTCCCCAGGGTGGCTGCTTTGATGAGGGAATGTGTTTTTTATGGAAACTTTATTTTTTGCGTATTTTATCAAGAAACTTAATGTATAATTAGGAATAGTTTTCAAAAGTTCTTCAAAAAACCCCAAGAATCTGTAAAACAAGCATATTTAAATTAGTTTTATCCTTGGCCAGGATTAAATTTTTTTTTCTCAAAATAGGGCATTGTAAGAAATAGGAAGAAAAAATCAGAACACACATACATACGTACGGACGGATGGACGGACAAGGGTAAAACTATATGTCTGATCCACAAACGTGGTCGGCCAAAAAAATGTAATGCAACCAATCAGAAGGCTTACAAAACTATCAAAAAAAGGTATTTCAAGTTAGTGTTATAAAATGTTTCGTATCCAGATATGATTACCTGCAGTGTCCTATGAGGGATGGATATAGACATTTTCAAAAGGGGTAGGGTTCCACAATTACAGTCAACTGTGGGTGAAAGGGGGATTCCAGACCAATTTTGCAGAACATTTACGTAAAAATAAAGTGTGATGGGGAAAGGGAGGGGGGGGGTTCTAACCCTTGGAACACTGAAACCTATGAATCAACCACTGGTACGTACGTCCATCCGTAACACTTTGGTTAAGTTCTTGGTTAAGGTCCATTACTCGGATACTGGATGTTGGGGTCAATGATATTTCACCACCAGATGGGTCTTGGGTAGGGCTACACCACCCACTAGAAATTAGGTCACTGTGACCTATATTTTATGCATGAACGACTTCGGTTAAGTTCTTGGTTAAGGTCCATTACTCGGATATTAGATGTTGGGGGTCAATGATATTTCACAACCAGATGGGTCTTGGGTAGGGCTACACCACCCACTAGAAATTAGGTCACTGTGACCTATATTTTATGCATGAACGACTTCGGTTAAGTTCTTGGTTAAGGTCCATTACTCGGATATTAGATGTTGGGGGTCAATGATATTTCACAACCAGATGGGTCTTGGGTAGGGCTACACCACCCACTAGAAATAAGGTCACTGTGACCTATATTTTACGCATGAATGACTTTGGTTAAGTTCTTAGTTAAGGTCCATAACTTGGATACTAGATGTTGGGGGTCAATGATATTTCACCACTAGATGTGTCTTGGGAAAGGTGACACCATCCACTAGAAATGAGGTCACTGTGACCTATATTTTACGCATGAATGACTTTGGTTAAGTTCTTAGTTAAAGTCCATATCTTGAATACTACATGTTATAGTCCGTTTGAGTTTTATAAATCAACGAAAAATGGCTTGTAGTTTTTCTTCTTGCAAAATATTTTAACTATTTTAGTAGGTCATAACTTTTTAATGGCATACGAACTCAGGCAAAAAATTTCAGAATTTTTGCATGATTAATAAAAATGTTTTCCATAGACCTTAATAGTACAAATGGACAAAAAATTCATAGAAATACATGGGAGTACAACCTAGTGATCAGGAACAGCATTTGCTCTGCAGACCTTTAAAAATCCTTTGTGGACCTAATTGGTCATCTAATCTCTTATTGTTTGTCCTTTCAATTATGATCAGGTGGACCTAACACCTGGCTGTTCCGTCAAATAAACACACTATTTTAGGTATTATTAAAATTGGTGAAATATTTAGCATTAGACCATATGGAAAACTTTTTTGTTTTAGAAGATAGCATCTTGGTTTGTGTTATCAGAATTCGTATACTAATAAAAAGTTTATTTGTGTTTTTAAAATCAATTTTATTTCAGAGACAAAAAAAATGAAAAAGATTTTTAGTTGATTTATAGAACTCAAATGGACTATAGGGGTCAATGATATTTCACTACTTAATGAGTCTTGGTAACATGGCACCACCCACCAGAAATAAGGTCACAGAGACCTATATTTTACACATGAACACTTTTGATCAATTTCTTGGTAAAGGTCCATATCCCAGGTAATACACATTGAGGGTCAATGATATTTCAAGAACGGGAGGGCCATCCTGTGGCTCATAGACACATTTTCTAGTTCTTATGTGATTTAACATGCACGTACATCTTTCTATATTTAAATTGTATGAAGTTCAAGATCAGATCAAGAACCGTGCAATAACGAATAATATCATACAAAATGACCCAGGTGTGATGAATGAGTATTAGGGAGAGAAAAACCCCTGGGCTTTGGAGGATGTGTTTATGTAAAACTTGTTTATAACCATTCTCTGCTGCTTTTCTTTAAAATATTTTCACATGCAGACATTGAAATGCCAATTATTTTTAGTAGACGCATTTCAGCATCTCTAAAATCAATTCCACATCTCAGTATCTTCAATAATCCATTTAGAACCTCCGTTGTGGAATCTCCAAATTAAGGCATTTTAGGATTTTAATGTAATTTTCTTGCTGAAAGAGAATTTGTCTGTCTCTTCTATAGTTATATTGATGTCTTAAATTAATTCAGTTGAATGTGGCGCTCCTCGTAAAATTCCATCTCCCAACAAAAAACGGAATGGTTGATGAATGCTTCTGTCCATAACTTGGGAAATTGCATTGGAATATTTTGTTTTGTTGATCAATATTTGTTCCTTGGGGGGGCACATAAAGGTGCTTTAATTATCTGTAGTGGGGCACAATGAAGGGACATTTGGAAGGGTTTATACTGGTAAATACATGTATATACTTAAAGGGCTTTTTTCTAAAATATTTGAAGTTTGGTTCTATGCATTACTGAAGCACAGGAGGGATTAATGGGACATATTTTAATTTTTTTTTCTACAGGAGCACAAGGGATGATTTTGTTATCTTAAATACAATACCATTGTCCAGTAATTTATTTCAGAATTCTTGATATTCATTACTGGGGTAAAAGAGAGATGTTGAAGTTTAATCCATGGGGAGGGGATGTAGGGGATGTTTATCATCTTATAGGGACACATTAAGGGAAATTGGAATTATTCATGTTAGTTGGACCCTTTGGGAAATAATTTATGGTGGATCATTCAATAAGGAGATTGTGAAGAAGAGTCTAAATTAATAGAGACTTGTCTGAATTGAATAGGATGTGTCTGAATTAAATAAGATATGTGTTTAAATTAATATAAAATGTGTGCATGACATGGTATGTAATAAGTTAGAGTGTTACTGTGACATTTATCATGTTATGATATACAGATTAAATGTGAAAATCTAAGGGACCAACCATTGATGAAGAAAAATAGTTAATAGTTTGGCAGCAAAGGTGAAGAAAAGAAATATTATCATTATAAAAGGCATAGATCATGAACTCAGGTCGTAAAGATTTCTTCTTGTTTGGCATATCATAGTTAAAAAAAGATAGTTTTGTGAGCCTCATTTTTTTGTACAGTAATTGTATTCACATTGGCAGATCTCAGAGGGGTTCCAACCGTCAGAACCAGGCTTTGAAAATTTTGTGATTAATGCTTATATATAGAAGAAAATGTGATGTGGAATAATGCAGATTTTCAGCAAAATTGACATAGACCCCCCCCCCCACACTTTTTGTCTTTATTACATGTATATGTTACACAAAGGGTGAGAATTTATCATGTTTATTGAATTTCTTTAACCGATATAAGTGTACCAATAAATTAAGTAGATATTTCTTATATCATATTTCATGAAAGTATTTAAAATATATTCTTTGCTTTCTTTGTTTGGTGCCACAATTTTCCCCATTTCTGTATTACTTAGTGTTCCCTTAAACTTAGTAGATAGATGTACTATAGATAGAGACCGGAGGCATAAATTCTTTTATCGTTTTAAGTTGCAAATGATATTTGTGTTTCTTCATGCTGTTCTTGTTCGTGTTTTAACCAATTTCGTCGCTGCCCTTTCAGATTTTTGACACTCGAGTATTGGTGCCTCTTTGCTTCTTTCATAAAAAAGTCATATTAATTGCTTCCTGTGTGTGCCACAATTTTCCCGATTTCTATATATATTACTTAGTGTTCCCTTAAACTTAGGAGACAGATGTACTACAGGCCTTTCATTTATCTTTTTAAGTTACAAATATAATAACCGAACATCAGGTTCATGTTTACATTGTAAATAACGGAAGATTAACAACTGATCTATTGATAGAAGGACTGTTTAAACCACTTGACAAGGACAATCAGCTTTTATAGTGAAAAACCACAACAAATCTGACCCAACTTACAGTGTTTTTCTGATTTAAAAAAAATATTTAAGGCCATAAATAAAGTAATTGCTAGGTTCTCATTTAAATTTCTTTGAAATAAGGGGTGGGCGGGCTAATTTTATTCTTAACTTTTTTATCCATTTTCATAAAGTTTTGTGTCATTTTAAGGGAAATTGGCCAAAAAAGAACACATTTTGCAAAAAAATCAAAAATAATTTGATTTGAGGCAGCTGAAAAAATTGGGATGGGACTGGCCATGAGCATCAAGAAAATTTTTATATTGACCTAAAATCTATGGCAACTTTATTACAGAATTTTTTTCGTAGCAGAAATGCACAACAAATCTTATAATTGCATTGTGGTGAAAAAAATCTGAGAAGAAATCTATTGTAGATGCATAATGACAATTTTTTTATAAGAGAAAACCCTGACAAATCCATCGCAGCTTACGAAAATTTATTTGACAGGATTTTATTAGTTCAATCATACAATAACAACATTTTCTACCTAAGTGTTCCAATCTTTGCAATCACTTAGATCCCTTCAATTAAACGTAACGAGGATTCCGATCTACAGCAGCCAGTTTCCATTGCAAGCCTACGAGATCTTGTGCCTTAACATTTCCTAACTCTGTGATCACTCCGATGACTTCAATTACACGTAAAGAGAATTCCAATCAAGCTAGTTGGTTTCCATTGCAATTTTTCACGATTGCTGGCTGTCTTCGTCATTTATAATCAAATGAACATATCACAGAGAGCTGAATTCTGTTCAATTAAACTCATTTGATTGATATCCGATGGTAGCGTGTTTTCTATCCAATGCATTGACGAGTGACAAAAGGTGATAACAAAAGAGAGATGCCGTTGTTCGGATCTTTTTCTTTATAGACGAATTTGTAATGGAGGGTCGGCCATGCGTGAATAAATGCAGGAAATCGGAAGGATTACGATAGGACAATAACATTTAGAGGCTTCGTAAAGCAGGGATCATTTGTCGTAAAATTGTAATTATAGAGGCGGAAAATTTTTAATTAGGTTTGGATACTTTAGACTGGAAAGGATGTTTTAGATATTACATTGTCATGCACATGGCTATGTTTGGGTTACCTTTGTTTATCAACAATGAAATCATGACCCAGTATTAAGAAATTATTTGATGCAGATATCATAAATTAAAATGAACAAAAGGCTATAAAAGAAGCCATGGGCGTAAAGCAGGTTTCTGATTGGATTTGTTTGGCAGCAAAATATGGTCAGTTAAGGTGGCCCTCAGGAAATATCTAGATATGTAACCTTTTTATCTTTGAAAATCTGAGTGAGTCAAGGTAGAGTAGTTGTTAATTTTGGAGAATGTTTAGTACACTGTGAGTTTGATAGTTTCTGTGGTTTCATTATTTTTCGTTGGGGTATCAGTTTTTGTGGTTTTTGTAGGTGTCATTGACCTACCAAATTTGATATCCCATTAAATGAAAATGTGAAACATTGATCTGCCACATGCTGCACGACTTCAGAGCTCCACAAACTGATCATTTCATCAAACAACAAAAATTAATACCACCAAAAATAACTTAATCAGGTAACATGGCATTTTTTTGTATCTTCTATCATAGGAAAGTCCAGACAATCTAAGAGGATTGTCTATTGTTTATATAATCAGTAAATTGAGAGACAGTATTGACAAATACCTTTTCTGGGTATAACGTGTATGGATTGTGAGATATATAGGGACATTGGATATGTTTTGAAATGAAGATTAATGATTTTACTTCAATTTGATTAGTGGAGTCTATTCTCCATATAATTTGCCAGACACCCATACTGAGACAAGTTGTAGTTAAACTATTTTTAAATTCTTACTTTCTTATACATGGTGTGCAGTTAAGCTTTATAAATAACTTTGAAATACTATTAGTACTGTTTTAAGAATTACTTTATATTTTTTACACTGACTAAGAGACTAGGCAATATTTATCACCAGGATGGGACCGGTACAAAATTATATTTTAGATTAAAAAAAATGCATGTCCCATTACAATCATTTTTGAACAAAAACAGTGTCCCATACCTATAGAAGAAAAAAAAAGTACATGTCCCATCATTAACAGTAAAACATTAATTAGCATATTTTAACATTTACTTTGTATGAATACTTAAACTAGATGAGTTTTAAAACAATCTTTAGATACATAAATGTGTACTGTTACAATTTTGTAATCTAATTGTGTTTTTGTAGGTCATGTCACATATGCATGCATGTACATTTCATTCCACATATCATTTTCTTGTTTTGTCATTGGTAAAATTGAAACATCCTACATAAATCAAATGTATAAATAAATTTAAAGTATTACAAATGTAACTTCTTTAATTGTATTGTACAGGAACAGTTGTACACACTCAATACTGTCTGTTAATTAAATTTTAGAGTTTATTTTCTATTTATACAATAATCCAAACAAAAATGTATATCTGTTTAAGGTTTACCTACTCTAGTTTTTGCATGGCTTATCTAGCACATGCACTAGTACTATAAAAGTTAAAAAAGCTTCTCCCAATAGTGTCTACATAATATAAAAAGCAAAATAAAATGGTTTTGCCTACCTACATACATATACATGTACCCGGCCTATTTTTGTGACGCAATGTAACCCTAAACAGACATGTATTATTTTCTTGCCTAAATATAAAAACCTTCCACAAAGTACAGCATATTTTCAAGTATTTAAAAAATATATGATATTGCTACATAGCCTGAAATCTAAAAAACTTTTAAATTGTACATGTAATACTAAAAATGACATCTTCTGTTTATTTTGAGTTGATAAACATGTACCTGTTTTCACATGAAAACAAAAAAAGTACCTGTCCCATGCTTAAAAACATTTGAAAAAAAATATTTGTCCCATGGTCTTATGCGTACAAAAAAAAGTACTGTCCCATGCCCTTTTGTACCGGTCCCACCCCGGTGGTAAATATTGCCTAGTCCCTAAATAATTCATTCATCTTTAAATTTGTTTCTGTATACTGCAATTATTTTTAAAATTTATTATTCATAATTTTGGTTCCTTTTTCTGTCCCCCCTTTTACACAGGTTTTACCCTCCTGGTCATGTTCTTGGTCAAGCATATGATAATATTGCAATAATTGATGTGTTGGGTCACTAGAAATTAGGTCACTGCAGCCTATATTTTATGCATGAATGACTTCAGAAAATTTCTTGGTTAAGATCCATATCTTGTGTGCTTAATATGCATGTTGGTTGTCGATAATTTAAAGAAGACTCAGTGGGGTAGCATTCTATGACCCATAGACACGTTTCCCAGTTTGTTGCATGCTATTAAGACTTGAAAAATTTTACAATATTGTCTGACAATTCCATTACATGTAATTGAATGAACAATAATTCAAAATTCAAGTAATTAAGACTTCGTTAGTTGAAATTGAAATGAAGGATTGAATTCCATATTGGTGTACATAATTGAAGATTATTAGCTATAGATATTGGTTGCTTGTTGTGAGATCATATTATGTTAACAGATAATTGGAAATAGATGCTCTGTCTTAAAACTCCATTACTGTTACAGCTACAGTTGTGTATTTCAAATTTACTTTAGAATTAGTTGATTATATTATCATGGTTTTGAAAAATAGTTTCAAAAGTACAAATGTTTTGTCTGATTTGATAATAAATTTGAAAGAAAATACCGTATTTTGCCGTGTATAGTGCGCAGTTTTTTACAATAATTTCCAGAATCTAACATAGGGGTGCGCACAGTACATCCCTATATGAGATTTTCATACATTTTCATGAACATCGGCAACGGCAAAAGATCGATGTTTGTCAGACTTTGGACAGAAGATTCATCCATGATTGAACACAAGAATCATAACTCACATGATTTCTATTGAATCCTGTTCATTATTAGTTTCTCTAAATAAAATTTATCATGCTTTTATCAAATAAAAAACTTAATTGAAGTGTCTTCATGTGTTTGTTTATTAATTTCATTTTCATATCGTCCGCCATTTTGGATATGTTTAGTTTGGTATCTAATATTTGTGTTCTTAAAAAAATACTTCTATCCAATTTCTTTATTCAAAATAAGAATAATAAAATATGATTTTTATTTATTTATTTATTCTCCCTTTACTTGTTTCCTTTCTCAATCAATATTGTGTACTCCCCTCAGTAACCTAATTTAAATAATTCTAAAAATAGAATGGTTTGTTTACATGATTGTGTATTTTCTTTCATGTAATTATTTGAGCAACTTGAGCAAGAGATAACCATTTTCTTATTGTTTTGTGAATAAATACTCATCCCAAGCTGGAGATAATTTAGATTTACTGGTAATTATTTGTTTTGACACTGAGGCTAATTTGCATACAACATTGATATTTTGTCAAACTGGCTTGGACAATGAACACGGCATGCCAATTAACAAAGCCATTCAGTTGTAATATACTTCAGGATTGTTTGAATAGTAATTTGTTGATCATACTGTTTTGACACCTTTATTGTTTTCATCAAAAGATGTGAGCTTGGGTTAGAACTTGTTGTTTGTTAATTGAAAAGGGGGACCATTACCGGGATTTACGATCTCGCTGTCATAATAAAATACACAAATAATATAACAGTTTATTTTTATTTTCACAAATAATTACAAAACAATTTTATTTTCATTAAAAAATCTTCATCTGTAGTCTTTCTACCTGAAAAAGAGACAAATTTTCAGGGTTCTCTGTCATACAAAATGATTGTGCATTTTAGACAAAACTTCGTTTTTTCCCCAGATTTTCATCATGAAAAGGGGGTGCGCATTGTACATAAATGCGCACTATACACGGCAAAATACGGTAGCAATATTTTGATAATACAATGTTCCCACCAATAATACCAATAGTTAGATTCTTGTTGGAGTTTTGGGGCATGTCTATTTATTTTAATCTTAATTTCAATATTTATGTACATGTAGTACTCAATATTTGCAGTTTTTATGACCCATCTACGAAAGAATTGTTTGTGTTTGTGTCTGTTCGTCTGTCTGTCCCTCCGTCTCAAATGTTGCCAGATGGGGCATTACATGTATGTCTTTCTGAAATATTCTTGTTAATTCCCTAATAGTTAAACCAGTTATAAGTAACTAAACACACCATGGTCACCTTATATTTATTTTAATGCCCCCGCAATATCAGGCATTCAGTTTTACTGATGTGATGTCTGCCCATCTGTTCATTATACACATTTTTTTATTTTATATTTCAGATTTCCACAGAAAAGAACGATCAGCCTCTGTATCCTGTGCATTCCAATGTTCTGACGGTAACGGGTGTATACCAGAATCGTGGAAGTGTGATGGTGATGAAGACTGTGATGATGGCAGTGATGAAAGTATTAAAACATGTAGGTCAAAGGTCATTTACATGTAAATCAAAAATGAAGGTCAAACTCATAACATCATAACTAATGTAGGTCAAAGGGCAATTATACAGTCAATGATAATTAGTGAAAATGATAGTATAGAATATGTAGGTCATATGGTTTTATTTCAGTCAATGATAAACTTCTAATTGGTCAAATGTTAAAAAAAATGAATGAAGGATCTCACAACATAGATTGTTGTAGTTTTATGAATAAAGCAAGCAAAGATCTAGAGGTACCAATGAGATATTTTATACAATAAAAAGTCTGAAATCTTAGGCAAGCTCTTAAAGTCAACACAACTGAAATCAAAATGAAAAAGCAGACAAAACAAATTAATTCACAAGAAAAACAACCAAACAGCTATCAACAACTCGAACTCAAGTTGTAACAGATGAGTGAATTCGGGTGCTCAGGAAGAATAAACAGACTTCCTGCTTGTTGGAACACATTTGTCTTATGGATGCTATCATAGGTCTGTGTTATGATTGCTGTGTCCTGGGAGGGTCTACATAATTCAATTTGTCATTTCAATTTGTCCTTTTTCTGATTATGACTGAAATACCGTTGACTGGACATAAAACAAACAATAGTCAACCAATAATTATAATATAATAATTTTGTATGTAATATTTTTGTTTAATGTTTGGAAACAAAGCCTCTGAATTATTCTGTTTATTCCAGGTCCTAGTCGAACCAGAAGATCGGCAGACTATGAAGGTGGGTTTTTATGGTTACCTATTAGCACCTTAACCAATACATGTACATGTAATGTTTGTTGTCATCTACATTGTTCTTATATCACAAGATATATCTAGTTGTTGTGAACTTGTGAGTTCTTTTTCTAAGGTGTAATGTCTAGCAATTTTTTTAGTCACTTTTTTTTAGTATTTAAGCTTCTGTGATATCACAAGAAAATATTGATTCAAAAACAGTAGTTGCAGAAATTCTGTACATTTTGAAATAATAAAAATTCAATAGTTCAATACTTAGTAAAAGTTTATACTTTAACAAGATGATGCATAAATGCAGATCTAGAAGTTGGTTCACAATAGGGACATTTGTATAATCTGAAGTTCATAGAAATACACTGAAACTTACATTAGTGGTTGGAGAAACATTGAAGTTGTGCATCTCCCACTTTGAGGTGATTTTGTTGGCATGTTGAACCAAGTTGTTTGCTTTGCTGGGATAGTAGATCCATGAATGACTATATAAATTTTTTGTGGCTTTTTGAATCCACCCAGTAATTGTTTTCTGTGGTGCAAAACTGATCCAGACATCAAATAGTCATGATGATTTTAAAAACACCTTTTGAGGATATTGTACAGGGTTGGCTAGGTATCTGCAGAGATTTACACATACTGGCAAAATAATCAGGTTGTGTAGATAACTGCAGCGAAAATCTATCTAAAATATATAATGGCCAAGGTGAGCCGTAACAACATTTATTAAATTGCAACAAGCAAAAGTAATGAAAATACATGGGCCAATAGCAGAACTGAAACAGTGCCTTTAGGCCTCCTTGAAGGCTGTTGTCTGTTTTTCATTTTGGTTGGTTTTTGAATTTCCGCCTGTTTATATGGGCTGCGTCGCATACACCATGAAAACCTATTCCACATCTAATTGATACTTATTTTCTACGTATAGAAGAAATTGAGATGTGGAATAAGTGTATGCGACACATATACCTACAATATAAATGTTAATTTAAAACATCCACAATGGAAAACAGCCAGCAGCCGTCAATGTGACCAGCGGTTGCTAATCCCTGTATTTCAGTTGGCCCCTGGATTGAAAATAAACTTCATATGATTCAAGCCCAATCCTAAAGTGCAATGAAAGACCCTCTTCTTGCATTAACAAAATACAATTAACATAAATTCGACTAAATACAAACATAAGCTTTGATAAAGATGTTTGTATAACTGCACAAATTTTCATAACTTTTGCTTGATTATGATTAATAAAAGTTGTCTGCTTACCTCGGCCATCGTAAAAAAAATCATAATCCATTTATATTCATGTGTTATATTAATGTTGTGTCTTCTCTTTTCTTCCCATGTATAGACATTGATAACTCATTAGATCATACATTTCCACCAATCATTTGTGAGTATACAGGTCACATGATCATTTTCACCAATCATTTGTCATTTTTCATTCCTTCCACCCCCATAGCATGAATTACACCCCTTTCCCCTCCAAAAACTAACTATCTCTAACCTCTAATTTCAATGTTTATGGTTACTAATGTGCATCAATTATTTTTGAATGATTTCTTTACACACAGCAACAATTTTGTTTGGGGTGTAAATAGGAATTACTCTTTCTGTCAAAATGTCTCATAAGGGTAACTCTTCCTTAACTCCTTGATGGATTTCCATGAATCTTAACAGAAATTTCATTAATAATTGATAAAATTTAAGAGTAAATACAAGGAATCTCTCTGTCTGTCTGTTATTGGTGTAGACATATTTATTAATCAATTTGCAACTAGAAATTGAAAAACAAAACATGAAACATAGTGGTATGGTATTCAAAGGATTCTGATACCAGACTTTGAGTCTTACAAAAATCAGTCTCATCATTCAAGGGAGATAACTGGAGCTGGTTTTTTTTCTTGACTCAATGTTTTCCTTAGTTGACAATTCAAATTTAACATGCATTGAACAATTAGTTTTACTAAAATGCTTGAAGATTTCCTTAGTAGTCTACTGGTGTAGAATGTTATAGTCCAAAATTTCATTCTTTTTCAGTGCACATGCATAGCAACACGAATATGTATTTCTTGCACAAATTTTGATTCAGAAACTCTTAATGATTTTTGCGAAGATTTCAAGAGTGAAAGTCAGTTTTATAAAATGGGGCTTAATGTACTTCAACTGTTTTCTCAGCACTTACCTATCACTGTTTCTTAACGTTTTGAAAGCAGCATCGGTATTCTTTGGGTCCTTTATTGTGGGATTATATTTCAATTCTGTTATAACAGTACTTCCTGTTTAAGGAAATCCTTGCATTTTTTACTTCGACAGATTTTTCAGTGTCAATTGTTTGCAAGACCTCAAATTCATTCTTTAGGCATAAAGATAAAATACTTAAATTCTATAAAATGTCCTAGTAGAAAAGAATTACCAGAAGTTGCATTCAAATATCAAGTCTAAAAAAACATAGAACAACCAACCAGGAAAAACATGATAAAACTGAAAATGAAAAAAACATACTGTTCATTATTTTTTTTTTAATTTTTGTGGGTACCAATCTCTAAGTTTGATGAAAAAAAGATCAGTTCCTGGATTTTAACTTCATTGTTCTTAAGTTTGCAGTATAATATTATGCAAAGCAACATAAAATTTCCTGATCTTGGTATAACCATATTTTGTGGACCAGCACCACTCACAAAAACCATGAAAATTGATGCCCAACAAAAAATAATGAAACCACAGAACATCACAGCTAATCTGCAATCTGTAACTATAACTCCTGAAACATTAAAACTGAAAATTTAATTAAAACATTACAATACTTGCCACCCTATATTGCCCAGGTGTGTCAAAAAGAATGGTGAATCCCTGACACACACACACACACACATCGGAAAACATTAAAATTGACCACCCATTATTGCCCAGATGTGTCAAAAAGGGTGGTATACCTTAACACACACACACACACGTCTGAAAAATTAAAAGTGATCCTTTATTTTTTTTTTCAGTGCCAGATGACCAGTACTTACTGCCGTGTCGACCAAACTACATGCGATGTCCTCAGGAGGAACTATGCATTCCCATAATTCAATTCTGTGATCATTCCTTTGACTGCCCTCGTCATGGGGGCGACGAAGGGTTTTTCTGTTCAGGTAATTTTTGTCTCGTCTGTGATGATTAGTTACAAAAGGTGAGACATAGGAATTACTTTCCTAGCGACTGCAACAGGGCTGTTAACTTTTATGTAAGACTTTTGTGGTAAATGAATTAATTGAAAAGTATGATATCAAGTGTCTGATATTTTGTTAACAGATATTTAGGATTGCGGTGTACACATTAGGCACCATGCCATATGACCTTGACCCCATTTTCGTGCTTTGAAGACTCAACTCGGTGGTCTTTTTTTGGGGTTGTAAACTTCTTTCTTAGACTTTTGTGGAAAATGAACCACTTAAGAAGTAAAATACCTAGATGTGACACTTTAACTTAGGTTTTTTGGGGGGTTTTAATTTTTTTGAAGACTTGCATGGAAAATGAACTACTTTAGAAATATATTATTATTATATTAAATATCAGATACCATAAGTATAATACTTTTCAGACAATTCATCTTTCACAAAAGTCTTACAAAGAAGTTTACAACCCCAACAAATAAGAAGATTTGAAAATATGTGCGTAAAAATACTAAATGCCTGATTCAGTATAATAAATTAAACAACATATAGATGAGAGGGTAATAGAGTAAATTGGTACCCTTCAAAAAGAAATTGTCAACCTCAGCTGCGCCTCAGTTGACAATGCTTTTCTCATGGTGTCAGTCTACTTTATAACCCTCTCAGCTATATGTTATTTATATATTACATCAAGTAAATGAAAATGAATGTCCAAGTCATTTTTTTATTTTCTGTTTTAATTTGGTAAAATAATTCTTGTTTATTTATATTTTATTTTTTGCAACTCATCACAATTTTAATTTTGATACGGATAACTTGAAGTTAATACCATCATCCATAAAAAAATATGAATGTGTTTATCAACTTGTTTTTTTATATTTTGTTGTAGATTCCCAACTCTGTGCTAAAGCAGATTGTTCCGCTGATTGCCAAGTTACGCCAACGATCTTCCATCCATCGCCAAAATGTTGCCAAATTGTACCAGACGCCAGCAGTGCTGCTGTAGCAAAATGTTTCTGTGCAGACGCTCAAAAATTCTTACAGACAGAAAATTCTACACAATGTATAGGTAAACCTTAGTATCCAATAAAGTTATATGTAAATCAATACATGAATTACAGCCTATATGCAAGACGCAACTATTCAGATCAATGGCATTCTAGGATATTATTTTGATCATAACAGTGAATCAAGTATCATTAACTTGACTTTTTTAAATAACTTTTAAATGAAACCGGCATTATAAGAGATGATCTAAATATTTGCTATATTACTTTTAAAGAAAATTGATGGTAATTGATGACAACATATTTTAAACAGCCTTCCCATCATATGATGATGGGTATTTATAGTCGTGACTATAGGTGAATGCCCCTCTGCATCGACTATTTTACCGATTAACATGATTAATGTAGGGCTAGCTATGTACCATGGGTCGTCCAGCTCATGACACACTACTGCCTGTGTTAGCGGGTCATAGTATCCTTTGTTGTCGATGGATGCAGGGCTCGTCAATTCCCATCATTACACTTGTATTTACTGTATAAAAAATGGATGCAGGGCCCGTCAATTCCCATCATTACACTTGTATTTACTGTATAAAAAATGGATGCAGGGCCCGTCAATTCCCATCATTACACTTGTATTTACTGTATAAAAAATGGATGCAGGGCCCGTCAATTCCCATCATTACACTTGTATTTACTGTATAAAAAATGGATGCAGGGCCCGTCAATTCCCATCATTACACTTGTATTTACTGTATAAAAAATGGATGCAGGGCCCGTCAATTCCCATCATTACACTTGTATTTACTGTATAAAAAATGGATGCAGGGCCCGTCAATTCCCATCATTACACTTGTATTTACTGTATAAAAAATGGATGCAGGGCCCGTCAATTCCCATCATTACACTTGTATTTACTGTATAAAAAATGGATGCAGGGCTCGTCAATTCCCATCATTACACTTGTATTTACTGTATAAAAAATGGATGCAGGGCCCGTCAATTCCCATAATTACACATTGTATTTACTTTATAAAAAATACTGATACTGTTGTTGCATTCATATTCGTGGGGTACAAATTTTCAGGTTTAAGTGGGTAACAGTCAACCATTTAGATAAGAATCAAACAAAGTGTTATTTTTACATTAATTCATATTACTGTGTATGAGCAACATGAACAAACCACTAAATCTAGAATCCAATAAAATAACATCCAATAAAATGTCTTTTTGTAATAAACACAAAAATTGATACCCAGAAAAATAATGTCCGTTTTAAAAGCTCTACAGAGCTTATGTTTATTGTTTGTATGTCCGACTTTAAATAAAGTTTACTTGACTTGACTTGAAATAAATGAATCCACAGTATTTGATTACGATAATGGTTCCACTTCAATAATTTCAGCTCATGACATGTGCCAGTATGCCGAGGTTTGTGACCAGCTCTGTCAGACGAATAACGGAGAGGCCCAGTGTAGCTGTCAACCTGGATATATATTGGACCCTAATGCCAGAACATGTACTGCTATTAATGGTACGTACCAAGAATGTCCCATGAATATTGTGGCCCAGATGCATCAAAAAAGGGCATTAAACACCAACACACATACACACCCATGTATGTGGGGAGCAGTCCCCCATGCATGTTAAAGACCCCTTTGTATGTCGCCTGCAACCCTGCATTAAGCATTGTCACCTAAATTTCGTCATAGTTTTCCAGGTATCCCCCGGTAACTACATTTTACTTGATATTTGGCATGTAGCTTCCTCCTATAGTACAATATGGTGTACAGGCAATTTTATGCCTGTTAGTCATTTACTTCCTGTAAACCAAATAGCTATGACGCAGGCCACATTTGTCTTCCATGGAAGACCACCATTCTATTTAGATAAGATTAGGTTCAATGGAGGATGTTATAAAGGCCACACTGGCTTCCTTCAAATGTAGAGAAGGATTTACATTTATAAGCATAATGAAATAAGTTTGAACTTTAGGTCTAATAAAACTAAATGATAATTTGTCTTATATTGAATTATTGCCTGGGTATGTGTTTATAAAGCATGAAATATGAAATTTCTCTATTTTTAGAAACAGACAGCGTCTATACCACATGATTAATAGCTGATCACTTGATCACTCAAGCATGTTTATTTTTAGAACCAGACAGCAGCTATCCCACGTTATTGATAGCTGATCACTCAAGCATGAAATATAAAATTTGTCTATTTTTAGAACCAGACAGCAGCTATCCCACGTTATTAATAGCTGATCATTCAAGCATGAAATATAAAATTTGTCTATTTTTAGAACCAGACAGCAGCTATCCCACGTTATTAATAGCTGATCACTCAAGCATGAAATATAAAATTTGTCTATTTTTAGAACCAGACAGCAGCTATCCCACGTTATTAATAGCTGATCACTCAAGCATGAAATATAAAATTTGTCTATTTTTAGAACCAGACAGCAGCTATCCCACGTTATTAATAGCTGATCACTCAAGCATGAAATATAAAATTTGTCTATTTTTAGAACCAGACAGCAGCTATCCCACGTTATTGATAGCTGACCACTACAGTATGAAACAGTTAGAAATGAATGGTACAAAAATCAGAGGAGGTGTGTTTGGAGGAGATAATGTATTAACTGTGGACTTTAATCACAGGAAACAGACTGTTTGCTGGGTAATTTATTACTGTTTAGGTTATAAAATGTTATAGGCTGTTAACTGTTTAGATCACCTTGACCTACATTTTCTGAATGAATGAGTCAGGTTTAAAGTTTTGGGAAGCTGCATATCTCACCAACTTCAAATGGAAGAAGAATGATATTTGATTAGTTCAGTGGGTACATCTAGGATAATAACCAACATCAGTTCTATATTGTATTAGGTGACGTTGACCTTAAATTTTATTGTAAGTAGACAAGGGGATTTATAGCTGTTCTAGCTGTGCAACTGTTCCATGTAGATTCATCTCATTAATTTTTGGCCAAATTTCCTGGAGTTAAAATCCAGGTTATGAAATGTCAAATATTGAGTGGCAGGTGGACAGGGAAATAATTTTTGTAACAGTTTTCTCAGCAACTACCTAACACATCCTCTTGATATTTAGTATGCAGCATCAGCGTGGGGTCCCATACTGTGGGATATGATTCCAGGTCTGTCGCTCATCTACCGGTACTTATCTGGCCATATTTGACTTAAACAGATTTCTATGAAGATCTATTTAGGGCATTAAGTACTTAATGAGATGTGCCAATCTAGATAAAGGGTCTTTGACTGCAGATGGCGGGGGTTTTGGGTGAAAGGTTTAAATGTATTTCTCAAAACATTTGTGTGTGTATTTTTTTCAGCTTGCATTTGATGCTAGAGAGTACCAAATAAAATGGGCTTACCTAGATACTGTTAACCAACTTATTTTTGAGAGCGATTTATTTTCGTGTATTTTGCAAGTAACAGAAATTCAGGAAAATAAGTTGTCGCGAAAAGACTCATTTTTAGGGTAGCTTGATAGTTGTAACGAAGAATTGCGAAAATAAATAGCAGAGAAATCAACCTTTGACATGAAAACGTGAAATAAAGTCAGTCGCAAAAATAAGTTGGTTTACAGTAATGGTTGTATGACTAACCATCAATAAGGAAGCTATAAGTTATTGTTGAATTTTACCTAATGCTACTTTCTTTTTTAATTCTACAGCTTGCATTAGATGCTAAGGACATTGAGTACCAGATGAGATGTGCCAATCTAGACAGAGGGTCTGTTACCACAGTCATGTCCAGTGAAGTTGCATTTGGCAGTAAGTCTTATGTATGTCAGAACAGTGTCCGAACTCTTGATGGATGACTCGTCCTCAAATCCATGTCCATTAAGATTATTCCTAGCTGGGGTTTGTAGCTTTTATGGTCCTTTTGATGTTTTTTTTTTGAGGGGGGGGGGGGCCCTCTGCCAAATCAGAAATCAGAAAATTCTAAAAGGACCATTAAGAGTTACGGACCTGCAGCTAGATTTTTCCAAGATCACTGTCCAATTTCAAAGTTGTCAAATCTACATGCATGTTCAAGTTCATGCCTGACGTTTTGTTAGCTGGGTTGTCGTTTGAACAGCTTATATAATAGTCAAGATAAATGGGTGGGGGGGGGTTGGTTGGTGTCATTAAACCTTAGGTTCATCCAATCATTTCTTAAAATTTTGAAATGTCTTTGCAGTCTTTACACAGTTAGATGTTAGTTTCCCAAATTTTGCTAGGGTTGGAAATATAGAAAATTAAAAACAATTTGTTGGTGTGGTTACCTAATATTATAACATAAGTTTTGAATAAAAAAAATGAAGTGTTTGGCACTTCCCCAAAATTTTGATGAATAATTTAGTGTTGCTAGCTTTACCTGTGCACACCAATATTTGGATGTAAACAGAAACAAGTGTGTATTTTTAGGTTAATTTTACAGTTCTAAAATAAAAACTTTTTATGGCCCTTAAAAAGGTGAAAAAATAAAACGGCAATGACCCTGGTTGAGGCTATTTTTTCTTAAAAATGACCATTTGCTCATCAACAAACTGTAATAAAATGTCAACATATTTTCCTGGATACAGTTATTTTTGGCTGTAGATCAAGAGTTATTGCCCTTGTTTTCTATTTCAGCCATCAAACAAAATTTAAATGGTCCAGGATTGGATCACAGGTAACTGGTACCTTAGATCAAGAGTTATTACCCTTGTTTTCTATTTCAGCCATCAAACAAATGGTCCAGGACTGGATCACGGGTAACTGGTACTTCCTGGATACAGTTATTTTTGGCTGTAGATCAAGAGTTATTGCCCTTGTTTTATATTTCTGCCATCAAACAAATGGTTCAGGACTGGATCATGGGTAACTAATACTGTAGATCAAGAGTTATTGCCCTTGTTTTCTATTTCAGCCATCAAACAAATGGTCCAGGACTGGATCACGGGTAACTGGTACTTCCTGGATACAGTTATTTTTGGCTGTAGATCAAGAGTTATTGCCCTTGTTTTATATTTCAGCCATCAAACAAATGGTCCAGGACTGGATCACGGGTAACTGGTACTGTAGATCAAGAGTTATTGCCCTTGTTTTATATTTCAGCCATCAAACAAATGGTTCAGGACTTGATCACGGGTAACTGGTACTTCCTGGATACAGTTATTTTTGGCTGTAGATCAAGAGTTATTGCCCTTGTTTTATATTTCAGCCATCAAACAAATGGTCCAGGACTGGATCACGGGTAACTGGTACTTCCTGGATACAGTTCACCGTCAGATCATCCTGTGTAACAACGAGACATTGTTTTGTCGAAGTATTGTACAGTTCATCAAGGTCATGCCTGTTACCATGGCAATCGATCCACTAAAGGGGTAGGTAACAACATGAAAAAAACAATATTAGGGCCCTATAGTTTTCACATTGTCTGTTTCGTCTGTCAGCTGTCAAGAGTTTCTTGTGAACACCAAAACTTGAAAACTATTGACATTACAGTTCTGAAATAATATACAGTTGCTGTGCATCATGTCATTATATTTTTTGGAAAAACGTAATATTTTTATCAAGGAACTAATATCACAGCAAAGTTTGTAATTTCAATTTATCTGTATTATATGAACAGATCGCACAAAAAAAAAACCGTTCCTATCCAAAAAAAACCAAAAAAAACAAAACAACTTTAGAACGAAAAAAATCACATTTTGTCGCTCAACATTTATCACTGATAAAGAGAATATAAGACTTTTCAATCTTGAAATAGAGTTTATCACTGGTTTATGGTAAACCCTAGGGGTTCACCATAAGCTAGTGTTAAAATCTATCTCAAGATTCAAAAGTCCTATTGTGTCATTCTACTTGGTTGGTCTATTTCCAGATACTTATTTTATTCTGAAGACGTCCATTATGACGAACATGACGGGACGACAGCCACAAGTTTTAATTTACGACGAGCCCTCATGGACGGCAGTAACAGTACCGTTATAATCTCTGACAAAAACATCACGGGTCTGACGCTGGATTATGCTAACCAACACATATACTATATCAGCGAGGACGTGATCTATAGGGTGAATTATGACGGGACGATGAAATACAGGATCTTAGTCACCTGGAGACAAAAGGTTGGATAACAAGAGTGTATAGAAGACAAAAGAGATACATGTACTAAAACAATGAATTGAATTTAACCTTCTTCCCAGTACTTGTGTGGAACATTACCCTTATGCCCCTTATCTTTACGGCTATCAAAAATTTGATCGCAAAAAGAATTTCTGTATTTTCCCCTGCTATGTGACCCAAGTGCCTCAGAAAGGATACGAAACCTTAAATATACAAAATATATTGAGAAGTAGAATAGGTGTATGTGACATAACCTAAATAAAAGCAGCTACATTTTAAAAAATCCATCACCGCAAAATAGCCAGCTGCTTTCAAAGTGACCTCTGGTCACTGCTCGCTGTCTTGCAATTGGCCTTATATGGAAGATATGATTAAAATCTTATCCTAAGGACCTCAGACAAAATCTCTTACTTGCAATAAAAACTTAATGAAAGGTGGTGGTTACAAACACAAGATAAAGAATCCTGGCTTAGGACATTCACAATAAAAATATGGAGGGGTTAAACTAATTTTTCTGGGTGCTAACTCTCGATTTATCTCTTTTAGCTTCAGGATGTGTCCAGTATCTCAGTATTTGAGAATTATCTGTACGTTACCACTGTTGGGGAGAACAGACAGTTGTTTAAGGTTCATCGCTATGACTACTCGGTCATTCCCACTGAGATTATCAGAGACTTGATGTGGCCTCATGAAATTCACGTCTACCATCGCCAACGACAGCCAGGATTGAGAGGTACATACCTTACTAGTTGTTTTTCTGAGGAAGCAAAATTTCGCAGATTTCTAAGAAAATGGCAGATCTTTTTTTCACAGAATTTTTTTTTAGTTTAAACATATTTATTTATCCTGGATTTGGAAACAAGCTTAATGCTTCTATAAATCCCTCTCCAGCTATCAGTTTGTGATTGTGGCCTTTATAGACGGCCCCCATTAAGCCTACTCTTATCAAACTCTACATAGGGGTCTTTAACGGGCACAGGGTATTAATCTCCCCATACAAGGGACAACCTTTTATCGTCCCTTCCGAAGGACTAGCATTGAACCTCATGTGAGCCAGATTTTCTTGTGTAACAAAATAAAATTTCAGATCTGTTGCTGACCTACTCTCTGGCCATTTCATCTGACACTATCTTAATTTTTTTAAAGAGAAAAAATACAAAAAATACAGGTTTTATAATGAAGACTGTCTGGTGGCTAGTGGCTGGGTGGTGAAATAGTTTTCAGGTCTGTCACTCATCTACTTTCAACATATCTTATTTTCAATTAGGTATCAAGAATCCCTGTGAGAAGAGTAACTGTAGTAAACTCTGTGTCATCGACTGGTCAGGTGACCAACCAGCAGCTAAATGTCTGTGTCCTGCTGGGTACAAAATGGATTTGTCATCTCAGTACCAGTGTATCAGTAAGTTGAGAGTTCATTGTAAGTATGTAGGTAAATACAATGTTGTGTATTGATATGCAAATGTTAACTCTGTGGTAATGACTTGTCGGATGACCAACCAGCAGCTAAATGTCTGTGTCCTGCTGGGTACAAAATGGATTTGTCATCTCAGTACCAGTGTATAAGTAAGTTGAGAGTTCTTTATAAGTGTATAGGTAAGTACAGTGCCAAGTATTGGTATGTTAATGTAAACTGTGTTATCAACTAGTTGGATGACCAACCAGCAGCTAAATGTCTGTGTCCTGCTGGGTACAAAATGGATTTGTCATCTCAGTACCAGTGTATAAGTAAGTTGAGAGTTCATTAGAATGGTATAGGTATGTTGAGAGTTAATTTTTAGCGTTTAGGTAAGTACAGTGTCATGTATTGGTATGTTAATGTTAACTGTAGTATCAGTAGTTGGATGACCAACCAGCAGCTAAATGTCTGTGTGACCTGCAAGGTTAAAAAAAGATATGTCATCTCAAGTATGTATAAGTAAGTTGAGAGTTCATAACAAATGAATTAGTATTTTTAGAGCTCATTAAAAGGCTAAAGGTATGTTTAGAATATCATTGTCAGTGTTTAGATATGTTGATAGTTCATTGCAAGTTTATTGGTACATTGAGAGTTCATTAAAAGTTGATAGGCATGCATCTTGAGGGTTCATTGCCATTGTTGAGATATATATTATTTCAAATCTAACATATATCTTTGGTCAAACTTAAGAAGTAAGAATTGTGAACTGGCTCATTTAAGCTTCGTTCAATGGAGGATCAATGTTCTTCAAGCTAGATAAAATTTAAAGCTTTATTTTCTTTTTATTTGATGTTTTGATAAAAATAATTCCATAATGAATTAATGAACTCAAAAAAAAAAAAAGAAGACATCTTGTTTTAGTGTGGAGTTTATGATTATAACAGTTTATCTTATTTACTTTGTAGCTAACAAGGACTGTAAAGGAAACCACTCTCTAGACTGTATAGTGTGTAAGTATATCAGTAGTCGGAAATACTCAGGCAAAGAAAAAGCTTTAGGAATGAGACTTATTGTCCAATATTGGCCCATAAATATTCAGGCGAAGAAAAGATTTAGGAATGAGGCTTATCGTCCAATATCGGCCTCGTAAATATTTAGGCAAAGAAAAGCTTTAGGAGTGATAATTATTGTCCAATTTTGGCGTGTAAATATTCAGGCAAAGAAAAGCTTTAGGAATGAGACTTATCGTTTAAAGGAGTAGGGGCGACAAGACCATTATTTAGCCTAGAAATATGAAGGTTATGCAAAAGTGTCGATTTCTGGTTGCAATATAGCATAAACCCTGCCTAAAAAGAAAACATGTCTAAAAAAATTAAAATCTATTATTGAAGCGAAATAATGACGTCATAATTCTAGTGATTTTAGCAGAAATGACAAAATATGATAAATTTTGGTCGTTTTCATGGTACATTTTGGACCAGGAAACATCGTCCGCACATGAGAAACAAGTTCATATTTTTAGAGAAGGTTTATATAAGCTGTTTAAACAATCTGTAAAAATATTTAGTTGTTTCTTGTGTGCGGAGATACTTTTCTAATCCAAAATGTATCTTAAAGATGCTGAAAATTGAAAATTTTCTGAATGAAGGTCAGTTTCACTCATATTTTTTACCAAAACAATCATTCAAAAAATTAAAAATATATCAAGTTTCTCATTTTTATACCCCGCCACACGAAGTGGCAGGGTATTATGTTATACCCTCAGTTTTTTTCGGTGTCTGTCCGTCCGTCCGTCCGTCTGTCCGTCTGTCCGTCCCCCGAAGGTTTCCGACCAATAACTTGAAAACACGTCAAAGGATTTGAATGATATTTTGCACAGCTGTTTAGTACAATAAAATACAGGTCAAGTTCGATTTCCAGCATGATCCAAAAAATAGTTTTTGAGATAGGTCACTTTGAAAAATCAAATTTCATGAAATTTTGAGTTTCCGACCAATAACTTGAAAACACGTCAAAGGATTTGAATGATATTTTGCACAGCTGTTTAGTACAATAAAATACAGGTCAAGTTTGATTTCCAGCATGATCCAATAAATAATTTTCGAGATAGGCCACTTTGAAAAATCAAATTTCATGAAATTTTGAGTTTCCGACCAATAACTTGAAAACGCTTCATGGGATTCAAATGATATTTTGTAAAGCTATTGAGTACAATAAAATACAGGTCAAGTTCAATTTCCAGCTTGATATGAAAAATAGTTTTCGAGAAAGGCCACTTTGAAATCAAATTTTATGAACTTTTGATATTATAACGTGGCGGGGTATCATTTAATGTCCCATTACATGCCCTATTTTTGTTATATTAAATAAATTTTATCAGCAAATGACAACAGTATTCAAAGGTTGACAATTCGGTAGAATTTTAGGCCAAAAACAGGCCTTATCGCCCCTACTCTTTTGGCCTGTAAATATTCGGGCAAAGAAAAGCTTTAGGAGTGACAATTATTGTCCAATTTTGGCCCATAAATATTCAGGCAAAGAAAAGATTTAGGAATGGGACTTATCGTCCAATTTTGGCCCGTAAATATTCAGGCAAAGAAAAGATTTAGGAATGAGACTTATCGTCCAATTTTGGCCCTGGACTTATCGTCCAATTTTGAGCTGATTCTATTGTAGGAATTCTTCTTAAGTTGCCTCTTTAGCTTTTAGTCCTATATATTCTATATAAGAATATTGAAACTTAGCCATTTTTAGAAAGAATAAATAAAGTATGTTGCACTGTGGCTTGTGTATAAATAAAATAGATAAATAAATGGATGGTGAAGCCACATTTAAAAGGTAAAAACTAAATAAGAAATATAAAGAAATAAAACCTTTAAAACAAATAAAACAAGAATGCCCAAATTTTCGGACATAAAGTCCTTCTTCAGGGGCTAAAGAGTAAAAAGATGTTTACACATCGACTGACGAGGACAGAATGACATAAAATTGACTCGAAGAACATCACATGGTATTTTAATCCTGAACTTGATGACTAATTTATAAATATTAAGAAAAGGTCTGTCTTTTTACATTCATGCCAAAGGGTTGAAAAGTGCCTAAAAAGTTAGTTATTCTTTGCTCAAGAAACTGTCTTTGTTTTTCGCCGGTGCATGTTTCAAGGAGAACGGTCACCTGCATATCCTGGACGCCATGGTTTGGCAAGGAAAAGTGCTGGCCGACTGGACAATCGTTGCATTTGAGAACACTTCTCCTGTGTTCAGCAAATCTGTCACCCAGTCGACGATAAGTTTCTCCTACGTAAATTTTAAGGCACTTGGCACAGCGGATGGCGTAAATGACATTTTCGGAGATGCAGGTGTAACGGTTCTTCATCTTCAGCCCAGGTCAAGACGCAAGAATGACCGTATACCTTTGGTACTTACATACCACCCTCATAACATCGTTATACGGAACATTCTGTTGCGCAATTTCAAGTCCATCGTCTTGAAGGACGAACACATGTCGACAGTGTTCGACTCGCCACCCCTGACTGCTTTTCGGAAAGGTAA
Organism: Arcuatula senhousia; assembly: GCA_963971305.1. Lineage (NCBI taxonomy): Eukaryota > Metazoa > Mollusca > Bivalvia > Mytilida > Mytilidae > Arcuatula > Arcuatula senhousia. The sequence continues at coordinate 7,275,213 of OZ020317.1, read as the reverse complement.
GAGTTTGAGGCAATATCTTGTCTCCAGTTCATTCGACAAATCCAAGAGACGTCCTCGCTCTGACTTTTCAGGCACCAGGGGTTGTGGTCGATCTATCTGTGTCACATGTCCTTTTACCTGGGAGACTGAAGAGAACGTTGGCCCCTCAAACACCTTCAAGTTGAAGAACGGTTACACCTGCATCTCCGAAAATGTCATTTACGCCATCAGCTGTGCCAAGTGCCTTAAAATTTACGTAGGAGAAACTTATCGTCGACTGGGTGACAGATTTGCTGAACAAAGGAGAAGTGTTCTCAAATGCAACGATTGCCCAGTCAGCCAGCACTTTTCCTTGCCAAACCATGGCGTCCAGGATATGCAGGTGACTGTTCTCCTTGAAACATGCTCCGGCGAAAAACAAAGACAGTTTCTTGAGCAAAGAATAACTAACTTTTTAGGCACTTTTCAACCCTTTGGCATGAATGTAAAAAGACAGACCTTTTCTTAATATTTATAAATTAGTCATCAAGTTCAGGATTAAAATACCACGTGATGTTCTTCGAGTCAATTTTATGTCATTCTGTCCTCGTCAGTCGATGTGTAAACATCTTTTTACTCTTTAGCCCCTGAAGAAGGACTTTATGTCCGAAAATTTGGGCATTCTTGTTTTATTTGTTTAAAAGGTTTTATTTCTTTATATTTCTTATTTAGTTTTTACCTTTTAAATGTGGCTTCACCATCCATTTATTTATCCATTTTTAGAAAGCCTCTAGAGCTCATTAATGAACAGTGACCCCTCTTTTTATTTGATATTTCTTTTCTCTGTACATTAAGGTGTATCAATGTGCCATAGGTGAAAAATTCTATAGAATTGTAAAAGCCTTTAGACACTAAAGGGCATTAGTAATTTGTAACCTTGTTCTTTAAGAGGATTTTTATATAGCCATGTTTGAATAAAAAAAAATGTATGTATTATTCTGGTGATGCGCAAATCACAAAAATAAATCTCTTATTTTACAGTCATTATTAAATATTTATAGAACTTATAAAACATAACTAAATGACTACTGTGTTTATTATTCTTAGTAGGGTATCAAGTTTCGTTGTTTTCATGGGTGACCTTAACTCACGAAATTTGATACCCCACAAAAAGGTAATTTTACATTGATCTGTGTGCCGCAGACTTTCAAACCACAAATTAAAGAATTCACAAACTTGCATCAAACCTCAATAATTGGAACACATGAAAATAAATAAATCTACAGTGATTCAATTTTAAGCTGAATCCTGTGCCATCCTATCTACTGATATTTTCTGTCTCCATTTGAAATGTACAACACCAAACTCAAACTCTTATTTTCCAATCTTTCTTTATCTAGCTGAAGTGTACAGCACCAAACTAAAACTAATAATATTCCAATCTTTCTTCATCTAGCTGAATTGTAAAAAACCAAACTCAAACTTAAATATTCCAATCTTTCTGTCTCTAGCTGAAGCCTGCGGTACTGAACAAGTACGATGTCCCGAGGGTATATGTATACCACGATTATTGTGGTGTAATGGTGATTTTAGTTGTACCATGACCTTCATTCATTTCATGTATAATATTCCAATTTTTCTGTCTCTAGCTGAAGCCTGCAGTACTGAACAAGTACGATGTCCCGAGGGTATATGTATACCAAGATCATGGTTATGTGATGGTGCTTTAAGTTGTACCATGACCTTCATTCATTCCATGTATAATATTCCAATCTTTCTGTCTCTAGCTGAAGCGTGTGGCACTGAACAAGTATGATGTCCCAAGGGTATATGTATACCAAGATCATGGTTATGTGATGGTGCTTTAAGTTGTACCATGACCTTCATTCATTTCATGTATAATATTCCAATCTTTCTGTCTCTAGCTGAAGCCTGCAGTACTGAACAAGTATGATGTCCCAAGGGTATATGTATACCACGATCATGGTTATGTGATGGTGCTTTGAGTTGTACCATGACCTTCATTCATTCTATGTTTAATATTCAAATCTTTCTGTCTCCAGCTGAAGCATGCAGTACTGAACAAGTACGATGTCCCAAGGGTATATGTATACCACGATTATTGTGGTGTAATGGTGATTTTAGTTGTACAATTACCTTCATTCATTCCATGTATAACATTATATTTTTCTATTTTTTAGCTGAAGCCTGCAGTACTGAACAAGTACGATGTCCAGAAGGTATATGTATACCACGATCATGGTGGTGTGATGGCGCCGGTGACTGTATGATGGATGGGGATGAAGCTTTTTGCAGTAAGTGTATTTGCCCCCTCCATTTTTATGCCCTAGCAACGACAATGTTAGGGCAGGCATTAAGTTTCACTCATGGCCATCCTTACAAATTTTTGTGAAGTTTTTCTCAGAATAAGTACATGAGAATGATTCGAAACTTGGTAGGATGGTTCAGTATGATAAACTGTATGTCCTTTTTAGACTTGTTGGACTAAACTCTTGTATCGGACCAGCGGAGGCATCCATGTTCCATGGGCACATTACTTCTTTATTCAGTTAATGAGTATGGCTTTTATAAAAGTTCGCATTGAAAATATTCCTCACTCTACCAAGGATCTTTAATGTACATTGGGTATTGGTTAATTGGTCTCCTCATACACAAAACAACCTTAAGTCCCTGAAACAATATAGGGCGGTCAGTTTTAATGATGGAGGGAACGGGAGTACTCGAAGGAAACCAGCCATCTTGGGTAGGTAACGGCAAAAACCTAATTACATATAGTTGCGGAAGCCCCAGTGATCAAAAGTGTAGTATTTAAACCAAGGCCTTAGACCACTAGACAAGATATGATAAGGTCTGCTTTTTGGCCCCTTTTTCAAACTGATAAATTTATTTGAAATGTTCATTTAGAACTTTGAGTGAGTGAGTGAGTTGGTGTTTTATGCCCGTGCAACGCTTTTTAGGCTATTTACAGGGGATTTAGAACTTTAAAGTGGTGAATTGTAAAAAATGTCTTTGTTTCAAAGTTTTGGTGTATCAGTTTGTTACTCAGTGTTAAAAAAATGACTTTTCTATTAAAAAAACTTGAAATATGGCAAATTATCATATGTTTATAATTGTGAAAGGTATGAGCGAATCTGTGACAAAAATATTTTAATTTTGGGTTAAGCATAACTATACCCATGATTTCTAAAAATATCTATGTGTGGATCACAGGTTCACTCATATTTATTTTCACAAAACTGAATAAATTTCAACTTGTTTTTTAGGAGAAACTGAATGCGGCTTTTTACAAACAAAATGTAGAGATGGACACTGTATAGATGAAGATTTTTTGTGTGATGGCTCCAAAGATTGCCCTGATGGCTCAGATGAGGTAAGTCCGTCTGTTTGTCTGTAGAGATGGTCACTGTATAGATGAAGATAAGTGTGTGATCGATGGCTCAAAAGATTGTCCTGATGGCTCAGATGAGGTAAGTCTGTCTGTAGATGTAGAGATGGCCACTGTATAGATGAAGATTTTTTGTGTGATGGCTCCATAGATTGCCCTGATGGCTCAGATGAGGTAAGTCTGTCTGTCTGTAGAGATGGACACTGTATAGATGAAGACTTTGTGTGTGATGGCTCCAAAGATTGCCCCGATGGCTCAGATGAGGTAAGTCTGTCTGTAGATGTAGAGATGGCCACTGTATAGATGAAGATTTTTTATGTGATGGCTCCAAAGATTGCCGCGATGGCTCAGATGAGGTAAGTCTGTCTGTAGATGTAGAGATGGCCACTGTATAGATGAAGATTTTTTATGTGATGGCTCCAAAGATTGCCCCGATGGCTCAGATGAGGTAAGTCTGTCTGTCTGTAGAGATGGTCACTGTATAGATGTAGACTTTGTGTGTGATGGCTCCAAAGATTGCCCTGATGGCTCAGATGAGGTAAGTCTGTCTGTCTGTCTGTAGAGATGGTCACTGTACAGATGAAGACTTTGTGTGTGATGGCTCCATAGATTGCCCTGATGGCTCAGATGAGGTAAGTCTGTCTGTCTGTAGAGATGGTCACTGTATAGATGTAGACTTTGTGTGTGATGGCTCCATAGATTGCCCTGATGGCTCAGATGAGGTAAGTCTGTCTGTCTGTAGAGATGTTCACTGTACAGATGAAGACTTTGTGTGTGATGGCTCCATAGATTGCCCCGATGGCTCAGATGAGGTAAGTCTGTCTGTCTGTAGAGATGGTCACTGTATAGATGTAGACTTTGTGTGTGATGGCTCCATAGATTGCCCCGATGGCTCAGATGAGGTAAGTCTGTCTGTCTGTCTGTCTGTAGAGATGGTCACTGTATAGATGAAGATTTTGTGTGTGATGGCTCCACAGATTGCCCCGATGGCTCAGATGAGGTAAGTCTGTCTGTCTGTAGAGATGGTCACTGTATAGATGTAGACTTTGTGTGTGATGGCTCCATAGATTGCCCCGATGGCTCAGATGAGGTAAGTCTGTCTGTCTGTAGATGTAGAGATGGCCACTGTATAGATGTAGACTTTGTATGTGATGGCTCCAAAGATTGCCCCGATGGCTCAGATGAGGTAAGTCTGTCTGTCTGTAGAGATGGCCACTGTATAGATGTAGACTTTGTGTGTGATGGCTCCATAGATTGCCCCGATGGCTCAGATGAGGTAAGTCTGTCTGTCTGTAGATGTAGAGATGGCCACTGTATAGATGAAGACTTTGTGTGTGATGGCTCCATAGATTGCCCAGATGGCTCAGATGAGGTAAGTCTGTCTGTCTGTAGAGATGGGCACTGTATAGATGAAGACTTTGTGTGTGATGGCTCCAAAGATTGCCCCGATGGCTCAGATGAGGTAAGTCTGTCTGTCTGTAGATGTAGAGATGGGCACTGTATAGTTGTAGACTTTGTGTGTGATGGCTCTATAGATTGCCCTGATGGCTCAGATGAGGTAAGTCTGTCTGTCTGTAGAGATGGTCACTGTATAGATGAAGACTTTGTGTGTGATGGCTCCAAAGATTGCCCTGATGGCTCAGGTGAGGTAAGTCTGTCTGTCTGTAGATGTAGAGATGGCCACTGTATAGATGTAGACTTTGTGTGTGATGGCTCCATAGATTGCCCTGATGGCTCAGATGAGGTAAGTCTGTCTGTCTGTAGAGATGGTCACTGTTTAGATGAAGACTTTGTGTGTGATGGCTCCATAGATTGCCCAGATGGCTCAGATGAGGTAAGTCTGTCTGTCTGTCTATTTTTATAGGTGGATATTGTCTGAAGGTACTTTATTATTTTTGTACATCCATAAAAAATCTTTTCAGCAACTTTTTTAGTGCTGTTTTTCATTGAATATTTTTATTTTTATCTTTGTTGCATGATATTGTTAACTAGCTATTTTCAATTTTGTTTGAAATTATTTTAGGGGTTTACCAAATTTAAACATGGACATGTTATTATAATTACCACAAACTATCTGTACATACCCCTCCAAAAAAGAGCAACATCACTGTGATAGCAATATAGAATAAAAAATTTCTAATTTTACTTGCAGGAAGGTTGTCCTAGTTTTTGTGACCCCGTCACAGAGTTCCAGTGCGAGGGGGATACTAAATGTCTGCCGATGATCTTTAAATGTGATGGAGAGATGGACTGTGTGAATGGGACAGATGAAAAGAACTGCAGCAGAGGTATGGGCTTATTTTCTGAATGTGTGTGTGTTGGTGTTTAACGCCCTTTATGGATGCACCTGGGCCATGTAGGGTGGTCAGTTTTAATGCGGTAGGAAACCAGAGTACCTGGAAGAAACCACTGACCTTGGGCATGTAACTGACAAACCTAATCACATACATTTGGGGAAGTCCCTTTTTTATTAAATACAAACGAGACTCGAACACCAGCTGAGTGGTGATCCGCTAGTGATCAATAGTGTGGTATTTAAACCAGCGTCTTAGCGCGCTTGGCCACCCAGGCCCCTGTTTTCTGTAAGTTGACACATTTTAGTTGAGATGACCAATGTGATTGGTTGAGTTGACATCTCAACTCAACCAGTCCGTAAATCAAATTGCTTGTTAAGAAGTATGTCTTATAAATTGTTGTCAATGGGAAATGTTTTTTCAAAGTCAGAATGAAGTGTTTCTAAAGCATTGCATCATTACAATTAACATATTTAAGGAAACACAATGTGTCAACAAAACTAGCAATGCTATTATGGTGAGTCTCTAGGATGAAGCAACATGAACAATTTTTGATAACAGAGAAATAGGAACTTACCTGAAGGTAATTAATGTTGAAGTCTAATTCTGTTTCATTAATGTAACTAAGCCGTTTATGGCACCAGAATCTATATTATTACTGCTCTGTTTTTTTTTAGGTGTTATTGAGCCACATTTATGCCACCAGAATCTGGAGTTTCAGTGTGATGATGGCGAGTGTATTCCACAGATGTACCGATGTGATGGGGATGCAGACTGTGGAGACGAATCTGATGAAAAGGAGTGTACAAGTAAGTGTCTAAGGTCACAAAGGTCAAAAGGTTAGTGATTGGTCTACAGGTCATCAGTGTGATGATGGCAAGTGTATTCTACAGATGTACCAATCAGTGATGGAGATGCAGACTGTTGAGACGATTCTTATGAAAGGGAATGTACAAGTAAGTGTCAAAGGTCACAGGGGTCAAAAGGTCAGTGATGGGTCAACAGGTCATCAGTGTGATGATGGCAAGTATATTCCACATATTTATCAATTCAGATTGTTGTGGATGAATCTGATAGAAAGGGATGTGATAAATAGTAAGTGTCAAAGGTCACAGGGTCAAGGATGAAACCTGTTTTAAATGTGATGTAGACTGTAAGAGCAATTGTCCAGGTCATAGAAGTCAAATGTTAAGAATTAAGGAAGATTCCTAAACATGTGCCACTGTTATGGGGACCTGAATTGTGACTACAAATAGAGTGAATGTCATAGGGTCAAAAGGTCAAGGATAATAGTTTGTCTGTGGGCTCTTAAAGAAAGCTTCCTTCATATTTACCAGTATGATAGTAAATTCTTTGTATTTTTAACCTTACCAAAGTACTGAAAATAAGCCTATGCCAAACTCAATACCAAAATAATGTTAATTTCTATTTATACATGTGACAGTATGATATTTTATTTATAGATGTGACAGTACAATGTTTTATTTATAGATGTGACAGTACGATGTGATATGGAAACTGAAATGAAGTGTAATGCTGACAACAAGTGTATCTCTCTAACATGGCGCTGCGATGGTGAGGATGATTGTTCTGATAAATCTGATGAAAAGGATTGTGGTAAGAGTCTATAAATAGATTAGTCACATGACAATAGTATCGATAAATAGATCAGTCACTAGACAATAAGTGCATCTATGAATAGTTTAGATGGCAACAATTGAACTTCTTAATGATCATGACAACATAGGTATCTGTGTGTATTGGGACTCAGAATGCAGTCTTATACTCATGATCCTTAAAAAATCCTTCATTTGTTATCAGTCACTGATGAAAAAATAAAAAATTAGATTGGACATAATGGTTTATGATTGTTTTGATTAGTGTTTGGCTTATTGTTGTACTGATATCTTGTGTTTTGAGTTACTATCGAACCCTTAGTTTGCAATGGAATTTGAGGTTTGGTGTGCCATAAAAACTGATTTAACCCAACATATCATTTGACATGCCTGGACCAAGTCATGACCATTGTGATCTATTATCTTTCCAGTATGTCATCCATGTTTTGTCTTTTCTGTTGGACATTGAGAATTATCCTTTGTTATCACCTTTAATTTTTCAGAAGTAAAATGTGACCCTCCTGGTTACAGATGTAAAGGTGATGCAGTTCCTGGGAAATGTCTGACTCCGTTACAGTTGTGTGATAATATTACTGACTGTCCACAAAGAGATGATGAAGGGGGTAAATGTAATGGTAAGTACCGGGGTAAGGATAAGTCTTAGGGGGGTGGGGGCTTGATGGAGTTTCTGGGAAATGTCTGACTCCGTTAAAGTTGTGTGATTAAATATTACTGATAGTCTACAAGGAGATAATAAAGGAGGAAAATGTAATTGTTAGTATGGGGGTAGGGATAAGTCTAAGGGGGAAGGGTTAGGCATTCTAGGGGTGGAGTTCCTGGGAAATGTCTGACTCCGTTACAGTTGTGTGATAATATTCTAGATTGTCCACAAAGAGATGATGAAGGGGGGAAATGTAAGTCTAAAGGAGGGATGAGGGATCCTAGGGGGTTGGGGTAGTGATTGATCCTAGGGTGGCTTGGTGGATTTCCTAGGAAATGTCTGACTCGGTTACATTTGAATGATAATATTACTGATTGTCCACAAGGATAAGATGAAGGGGGAAAATGTAATGGAAAGTCAAAATTAGTTTCTGACAATAAAAGAAAAAAGTGGTTTCAGTGTTAATGCTTTTAGAAAAAAAGATTATACTCATAGACCTAATATGTTGTAAAATCTGTGAAATAAGGCCCTGATATTTTTCCATACAACTTAACTTGACACAGCCCTTGATATTTGGTATACAGCATCAGCATCAGCATGGGTTCCCGTAATGTGGGATTCGATTTCAGGTCTTTTTCACATCAGTTAAAGGAAATCTGATCATTTTTTACTTTGACTTTTTTTTTTTTTGGTTTCAGATGTTAATCTCTGTGACAACTCTGGCTGTACACAACTGCTCATGGACTTCAGTCATTAAGGATTTATGTCTTTTCTACATTTCAGATGTTAATCTCTGTGACAATTCTGGCTGTACAAACTGCTCACGGACACCTACTGGGCCAATGTGTGTCTGTCCGTCTGGCTTCAAGCTCGGCAAAGATAACAAAACTTGTGAAGGTAAGGTTAAGGGGGTACAGAACATCTAAGTGAAATAACTCACAAATTAAAATGAATGAAATAAATCGCTGTAAAATTAGTTGGTTTACAGTATCTGCTGAAGTTTGTCTGCAGTCTGGTTAAAGACGCATTATCTCAGGTAATAACATAACAACTGTACTGGGATGATCAATCTCAAATGTCTAAGAAGAAAAGACAAACCATGACAAAACCACCCAAAAGAAAATGGTCCTGACTTGGTAGTAATTTTAAAAGAAATGGTGGTACAAACCATGTTTTATGACTGGTAACCATCCTTTTCCATTGAAATCTAAAACATCATCGTCCTGCTTCTTGCAGCGTCGTTATCCTGCTGTGTCACAAAACATGGTTTCATTTTTACAGGCAACTACATGTTACAGCCTCTTGATATTTGGCATGTAGCTTCCTTTTATAGTACTTTATGATGTAAAGCGTTTTTATGCCAGTTATTCTTCTACTTTCTGTTTACCAAATATTTTAAGACACAGGTGACATGGAAGACCACTATTCTTGTGGATGTATTAATTTGCGGCTTGTTTATCATGGTTCTGCCACATCTCATTATCGTATTTAAGAAAATTTATTATCAATTTTGTCTTTCTTTTATAGTCCCAATCAACAATTACTTATAAGTCAATTATGTTTTCAGCTATCAATGAAGACAAGTGTTCAGAATTTGGAATTTGTGGACAGGGATGTGTACCTGACAAGAAAGTAGAAAGTGGTTATCAGTGTCGATGTTTTCCTGGCTTCCAACTAGAAAAAGATGGCTATACTTGTAAACCTGGTATGTAATGAAGTCTATGAAATGAGGTTCGAAATTTATAGACTTGAACTCAGAATTTAAAATGCTCATTGTAATATTAGATAGTTAAAAAAAGGTAAAAGATAATTTTTTCAGGATTCATATACATGTATTTCTAATAGTTACCTTTTTAGGCATTATTTAAATAAAAATGGGTGGTAGAAAATCAAAAGTTTTGAAAAAGACTCAATCAAAAAGTTTGAAAAGGAACGCAGAAAAAGCACCAAGGTTATTCACATATGGTAACCACTTTTTTCTTAATTTTAGAAGTTGAAGCAGTCTACATTATCTTCTCCAATCGTCATGAAATGAGACGAGTACGCGTGGACTCAAACAACTTTAACTACGCTTCGCTTGTGTCAGGATTACGTAACACAATCGCCTTAGACTTCTACTACAATGATAGCACAATCTTTTGGACTGATGTTGTTGATGACAAAATATTCAAAGGAAAAATTCTTTCTAATAGTAAGTATGTTGGGTTTAGGCCACGCCGAATTAATTACTTGTTCGTCGGACCGCCCGCATGTTAAATTGTTTCCTTAAGAAAAAAATATAAATTTCTTCCGCCCGCATTTACCGGAAACCCGCCCGCGTCCGGAGTTGGAAGTTGTGTTCAAAATTTTTTTTATCTCCGCGTTTGAAAAATATTTGTCTTTTGCAAAAGTAAACAACCAAAAACCAAAAAAATGCCGATTTCCAACCATGTACTCTTATAAACTTGAATCTGTTTTGTCTAATCGCTTGTTAGTTAAGTTTAGTGCTCCAATATTGGAGATACATTCAGGATAAAAGCGGTTCAAACTACGTTTCATTCCCCTCAAACAAAATACTCCAATGAAAACAATGAAATCTGTTGCCACCAAGTAAAAGTATTGTTTTAAAATACGGCAATTGCATGTCAAATGGAAGACTCTTACATTGATTTATTTAAATACATTCATAACATTCAAAGAATGCCATATACGATGTATAGTCGACCCCTTTTATTGATAGATTCAAGTTCCTGTGGTATTTTTCCTCGGATGACCTCATTTATGCATGCAAAAACAACATGGTTCAAAGTGAAAACATTAAGGAAAATCCCTAACTTATGTGTAAGGACAATAATGGGATATTAATGACACCATCTATGAACATCCAATTCACCATTGACCAAGGATTGTGTTGTAATATTTTTTTAATAAATATTTACGAATTGTTATTGTTGTTTTGTGTTTTTTTTGTGAATAAATATAGGAATTAAGTTGTTTTTCTTTTTAATATTTTATCTTGAAATTATGCTTTGCCAGCAAGATTTTGGGACAAAGTCATACTTGGTTGGTGTACATGTAATTGACTTTCTCTTGGTCTGCTTGTGGCTATTGATAGAAAGCCAAGACAGCAACTCTTTAGAGAAAAAAACAACTAAAAACAACTATTTCCTGCTTAAATAATATATTAATCAGTTGGAAAAGCCATTAACCACTGAGAACAAGCATTTGTTATACTTTAAATAGAAGTTTTTTAATATTTCACTTATTTTCTTCATAAATAAAAATAATCGCTCGCTCGCCTCACTTTTACATTAAAAACCATAAAAAAAACTTTTTAAAAATTAAAAAACAAGTCGCTCGCCTAAAAAAAAATCAGTCGCTCCTAAAAATCAAATTTTCAGAAAAAAAATTAATAAAAATAATTTCGCTCGCTCGCTCCTTTTTTTAAAAGTCAAAATCCAAAGAACAAGAAATTAATTCTGTGTGGCCTTACAAAGAAAAAGTCAGGGGGCAAGATAAAATACTTTCTGAAAGTAAGTATTGGGGGACTGAGTGTGTAGGGAAGGAGTGGTGGAGGGGCCGGGAGACTGATGTAACAAGAAGCAAAGAGGAGGCACCAATGGGGCACTCAAGTGTCAAAAGTCTGAAAACCCAATCTTTTGGACTGATGTTGTAGATGACAAGATATTCACAGGAAAGATTCTTTCTATTATCAAGTTTGTGTTTGATCAGGGTATCTGTCAATCTATTGGTATTAAAGATCAACTCCTTTAAACCACTGGATTTTGATGAAACGTAAGTGCATGAAGATTATTGGGAGTTTTTTTTACCAATATGCAGCAGGAAGGTATCCTTTAGCAATTTGCATGCTAGCACTAAGTATTCCTTGTATTTGCAGGTTTTACTCAGATAGAGCCCATAATTGATGTAGGTCTGGCTACAACTGAAGGTCTAGCTGTGGACTGGATAGGACAGAACATTTACTGGGTCGAAAGCAACTTGGACCAGATAGAAGTAGCCAAACTTGATGGGTCCAATAGGACTACATTGATAGCTGGGAATATGATTAGTCCAAGGGCTATAGTCTTGGACCCTAGGGTTGGGTAGGTACTATAAATGTCCTATAGGACTACATGGATAGCTGGGAACATGATAAGTCTGAGGGCTATAGTCTTGGACCCAAGAGTTGGGTAGGTATTATAAAGGTCCAATAAGACTACATTGATAGCTGGGAACATGATTAGTCCAAGGGCTATTGTCTTGGACCCAAGAGTTGGGTAGGTAATATAAAGGTCCAATAGGACTACATTGATAGCTGGGAACATGATTAGTCCAAGGTTTACAGACTTGGACCTTAGGGTTGGGTAGGTACTATAAAGGTCCAATAGGACTAAATTGATATCTGGGAATATGATAAGTCCAAGGTTTACAGACTTGGACCCTAGGGTTGGGTAGGTACTATAAAGGTCCATTAGGACTACATTGATAGCTGGGAATATGATTAGTCAAAGGGCCATAGTCTTGGACCCGAGAGTTGGGTAGGTACTATAAAGGTCCAATAGGACTACATTGATAGCTGGGAACATGATAAGTCCAAGGGCTATAGTCTTGGACCCTCCAGTTGGGTAGGTCTTATAAAGGTCCAACTGTGTTTTAGAAATTTAACTTTTTTTCAAAAGGGTCATAAACAAGAAAAAGTCCATGTAATTTCATGATTTTTGTTCAAAATTTGAAGTGAGAAAATAGCGATAGTCAGTCATGTGGGGTGTGAGCAGGAAAAAAAGTTTGTAACAGTTTTTTTTTCTTCAGAAACTTCTAAATACAGCTTCTTGATTTTTGGTATGCAGCATCAGCATAGGATCCCATACTGTAGGATTCAATTTCAAGTCTGTTGCTCACCTACTTCCTGTTAGCTGAAATCTGTTCATTTTTTAACTGTGATGGATTGTTCTTTTATTGTATCCCTTCAAACAAAGTACAGTGAGCATATATGAATCACTCTGTCTGTCCATCTCCTTATAAATCATTTGATAGATTTTGATGAAACTTCACATGAAGGAAGTTAACCATATATATGTAGATGTGCATGAATTTTTTATTCAGGGTGGATAATTTGACTTTTTAAAACAAAGTGTTCAATGATGTGTTCAATGAGAGACCTTGTAATTGCTACTTCTCTTAATCAACTTGATGGATTTTGATAAACTTTACATTAAGGGGAGTGCATTGCATGGAGATGATCATGAAGACATTTCATTGCTCTCTGTATCATTTAGACTTGGACTTGAGGGTTTTTTGGGGGGGGAGGGGGGTATAGAATCAATTATGAAGGCAGGGGTTATCCTTTTTTGAGCTCACTCACAATATTCCTTTGACAACTCCTGTTTGGCTAGATTTGGATTTTAAGTTCCCCTTAAATTACTACCGCAGATAATTTCAATGTTGACTGTTTTTTACAGCTCCCTGTTCATGACAGATTGGGATTCTAAGTTTCCACGTATAAAGACCTGTTCCATGGCTGGAGAGGAAAGGAAGACTATATTTAACATTTCTGCAATCAATGGAGGGATAAGCTCATGTTAATTTCATCATTTTCTCTCTTTTTCACAGATCTCTATTCTGGACAGATTGGGATTCTAAGTTTCCACGTATAGAGACCTGTTCCATGGCTGGAGAGGAGAGGAAGACAATATTTAACATTTCTGCCATTAATGGAGGGGGGTGGCCTAATGGATTGACCATTGACTATGACTTCCATAGATTATACTGGATTGATGCTAGGTGAAAATTAATTATTATAGCCTCGTTTCTAAGCAGAGGGTGGTATACTGTTTTACCTAAACTTTACAGTTCCTTCATGTTTTATATAAAAAAAAATTGTTGTCATTTTTGTCGTCATTGTTGTTGACATTGTCTGTTAACTTTAGTAATAGTTTGTAAAATGGGGTACTTAAGCAGCTACGATTCACATGCAGCCACTTGATATTTATTATGTCCGATGCAATGTGTTGCAAAAGCAACATATAGGGGTTACTTCCTACCATCCGTCGTTTTGCGTCGTCGTCGTCCTGCGTTGTCACAAAAAATTCTGTCGCAGTTTTCCAGGCAACCACATGTCACAGCCTCTTGATATTTGGTATGTAGCTTCCTCCTATGGTACTATATGGTGTAAAGCGATTTTATGCCTGTAACTCTTCTACTTCCTGTTTACTGAATATTTTAAGACGCAGGCAACATACGTCTTCCATGGAAGACCGCCATTCTAGTTACTACACAGCATTAGCATTGTCTCTAGCGCTATCCTACTTCTCAGAATTGCACACTGCTGATTTGTTCACAAAACTAAAGTTCTAAGTTCAAAATAAAGTAAAAACAAAAAATATTTCTATATTAAAAAATATAAAAAGTAAAATGGATATAAAAATTAGCAGTTGCCCAGCATCATAAAGCTACTATATCTTAAACTGGGCTATTAATATGTTGGGTAAAATTAACTTAAAACCATCTTTATCCATTCTATTCTATTTTTAGATCTGACTCAATACATACGATAGATTACGAAGGTTATGACCACAGACTGATCTTGAAGCACCACAGTGGCATGAGGCATCCATTCGCTCTGACTCTGTTTGGGAAATATGTTTATTGGACAGATTGGGGAACTAACTCACTCATGAGGGTAAGAAGTAAGCCTGGTATCAAAGATTCAATGATTATTGTTCCAGTTAAATTATTTTTAGTGGAAAACTAATTTTATCTGATCCAAGGAAAAAATTGAATATTAGGTTGATTGTCATTTTTATAGACAGAACAAAACATTGCAGAATCAGTCTGTGAATTCATTTATTTTCGTGGGTACCAATTCGGTGCCAGATCAGTGTTGAAATTCCTTTTCATAAGTAAAGGCCATCTACGAAAAACCACAAAAAATGATGCCTCATGAATATTATTTAATGAAGCGTTACATTAATATAACTTAAAATTTTAAAGATTTCATATGAGGACTTAAAAGAATCAGAGAGGTACCAATGGGGCATAGACAAAAACACAAAGAAAGGAACAAAACCACTGGAACTGCAATCAGCAACATGATTTCAATTTACGTAACAAGAGCAACCTTTAGTAATGAAATGTAATAAAAACAGTGAAAGAAGCAATTTAACATAGTTCTTGTTTATCACAGTTGAAATTAAATAACAGCCCTACCGCCAGTCAGATACTGGTAACATTTTGGCAGGGCTGGCTAAATTTCAAGAAAAAATTGACTGGCTCTATAGTAAAAACAGGTAGAATTTCAATTCAGAGCTGTTTACTTATTCACCGAATTCCTGTGTTTATCTTAGGCCAACAAGTTCAATGGCAGTGACGTCACAACAATTCAGCAGACCATGACCCAGCCGTTTGACCTTCAGGTGTACCACCCAGCGCGGCAGCCATGGATCGCCAACCCCTGTGGCAACAATAATGGAGGGTGTTCACACCTCTGTTTGATTGGGTATAACCAAACGGCAAAATGTCTATGTCCACATCTTAAAAAGCTTAGTGCAGATGGAAAGAAATGCATAGGTATGATATTGTTAAAGTTGGGTTGTTTCAGAAATACTTTAATGGAGTTGTGGGGTACTTTAATTGGTAATTTTGCAATGTTTTATTTTAAGTTGTCACAGCTTTATTTGTTGTCATAAATGACACAATAAAACTATTCTATTCTATTCTATTTAAATGTGGGAAAAATTACATTTTTTTCAAGTTTAAGTTCCATGAAATGTTAAGGTGTGATATTGTTAACATAGGGTTGTTTCAGAAATACATCTGCACTTTTAAGAGTTTGTGAACTTTGATGGGTAATTTTTCAATATTTTAGATATAGATATGGTATATAATACACTTTCTCAAGATTGATACATATAGAATATAGGACTTTTTTATTTTGAAATCGATTTTATCACTTGTTTTGGTGAACCTGAAGGGTGAACCAAAAACAAGTGATAAAGTCGATCTCGAAATAAAAAAGTCATATATTCTCTTTATCAGTAATTTAATTGTGACGTAACGTACTGACCCGATAATTTCGGTGATACACACCTGTTCGTGAGACAGACTTTATCAGCCAGTACAAATCAAAGGAAAAATGTACTAATTACCGATAAATGATTTAATATTCTCATTGTGATATTTTTTGACAACAGTTATAAAACAGATCTAATAACCACTGACCTTAGTGTCTGTCTATCTGTCACACCAAATTTATATACTTAAGTTTTCAAAGAAGCAAAGGTAGAACAATGTGGTATTCAAATGCCATTAATCCCAGAGGACAAAGACAGAACTACAAAAATCACGTTACAACCAAACCGAAATCAGTAATATGAACTCAATTTGAATCAAGTGAATTAAAATTTTAGACAGTTGTTTTATTGGTGTCGATTGAAAAAAACATTTGCTTTGCCAATTGACATTTTAAACATAGACATTTATGTAAAAAAAAAACAAACTAGTTTTGAGATCTTTTAACTCCAGATTTTCAGATCAATTAAAATGAGATATACTTTTCATATTAATATAATTTAAATCATATTTCTATGTTTTTAGATGACAACAAGTTTCTACTATTCGTCAGAAGTAACATTATCCGAGGAGTGGATCTATCAAATGCTAATTTTAGTGTGATTCCCACGATAACTGTCCCCCATGTCGATAGGCCTACTGCTGTGGACTATGATTCTAAAGTCGGGAAGTTGTACTGGGCCGATAGAAATCTGAATGTGATCAACAGTGCTAATAATGATGGCTCGAATGTGGAGACAATCATAGATTCAGGTGGGTGATAAACTGTTAGAGGTTTGAATTTTCGTGGTCTCTAATTTTTGCTCATTTAATCAAAATTCTTAGTTTGCAGGTATTGTTTTTTTATTCTTTTAATGATCATAGTTTGGTTTACATATAATAATTGCATATTTTCACCCCGGACATGGATCGAACCAAGAACTTGATGTAAATAGCCTGACGTGTTAACCACTTCACCACAGACTCTTATTATACCCCCACTCGTAAGAGAGGGGGCTATATTGCAATCACCTTGTCCGTCCGTCCGTCTGTCCGTCCGTCTGTCTGTCTGTCCGTCCGGTTCAATTTCTCTGCTTCTACTGGATGGATTGGTTTCAAATTTGGTACACAGCTTCAGCATGATGAGTTATACTATGCCTACCCTTTCCAGGTCAGTCCATCATCTACTTCCTGTTTTCCAAGCCGACTTACACTTTTTTAGGGGAAAAACATTTGAAATGCGAAATTTTTCGTAACAGATTTCTCGGCTTCTACTGGATGGATTGGTTTCAAATTCGGTACACAGCTTCAGCATGATGCGTTATACCGTGCCTCCCCTTTCCAGGTCAGTCCATCATCTATTTCCTGTTTTTCGAGCCGACTTAGACTTTTCAGGGTAAAAAATTTGAAAAGTGAAATTTTTCGTAACAGATTTTTCGGCTTCTACTGGATGGATTGGTTTCAAATTTGGTACACAGCTTCAGCATTAGTTATACTGTGCCTCCCCTTTCCAGGTCAGTCCATCATCTACTTCCTGTTTTCCGAGCTGACTTAGACTTTTTATGGGTCAAAAATAGACAATTTTTCGTAACAGATTTTTCGGCTTCTAGAGAAGGGATTGATTTCAAATTTGGTATACAGCTTTAGCATGATGAGTTGTAACGTGCCTCCCCTTTCCAGGTCAGTCAGTCATCTACTTCCTGTTTTCTGAATGGCCGAGTGGGGGTATGCTTAGCACGACTTAGTGCAACCCCTTGTTATTTATATGTTAACAGTAAAAAGGCAGTTTTGTTTATGCACACAAAGTTTACAGATAGACACTAATGAGATGTGGAATAAGTGTATGTGACACAACTTAGATAAACAAACCGTTATTTAAAAATCCACATTGGAAGAGGGTGAAAAAAGTCTGTGCTTGCTGTCTTGCATTGGTCCAATATAAAAAAAATTATATTACATGATATTCAATACCGATCCCAAAATAATCAGCGAAAACCCATTTCTGGACATAGAAAAATGAATATAAAGAGGACAAGGACAACCAGAAGCTTTGACAAGGATTCATGGCTTGTGTAACCATAAATCAGTCATACTTTAAAAAAAAGAAAAGGAAAAAAAAAACAACAGACAAAATTTGACCTATATCAAAAATGTCATACCATTATGGTTTAAAGCTTTTTACTAAGGTTATCAAAGAAGACCCCCCATCTTGAAATAAAGATAAAATGTACAAACTAAGCTTTGACAAAGATTCCTGGCTTAAGACTTGCGCATTAAATGTTAATGGATGTAAACTAGTTTTATGACCCAACAGTCATTATATTAATTATATTCAACAAAGCAAAAAAATGAAACACCATTTATTGCTAAAAACCTATATCTACATGTAGGTATATGTATATATAGTCACAGTCAGTCAAAACACCATCAAATTGATAAAAGTTTTGGAAATAATCTTGTTTAAAGTACAATTTGGTTTCTTGTAAATATTTTGATATGTTTATCTACAGGTATATCCAATCCAGAGGGATTTGCCATTGACTGGATGTCAGGCAACATGTACTTCTCTTCCTTTGCTAATGGTGGGAACAGGGCCAGTATATCTGTGGCCAAACTGAATGGGGCATACAGAGCAGAGGTCATCTCCACCGGGCTGACCAAGCCTAATTCCTTGGTGGTGTTCCCAAGCGAGGGGTTAGTATTACTATAATTGGGGGTTAAAGGGCATACAGGGCAAAGGTTATCACCACTAGCAGTCCAATTACTTGGTGGTGTTCCCTAGCGAGGGTTAAGTAAAGGGGTCTTTTGAGGCCTAGGGTTGGAGGTCATCTTCACAGGGCTGACCAAACCTAACTCTTTGATGGTATTCCCTAGTAAAGGGTGAGTATAATTATGTGTACATCAAGGAATATTTGAGAGTAACATTGTAGTTTAGTTGGAAAAATGAAAAAAAAAAACCAAAAAACATTGCATAATGAGGACTAACTGTTCATTTAGAGCCCCCTTAATCTCACAAGAAAATATTCTCAGGAAAAGGCTAAATTGCAAGATTACAAAACAGTTACTATTCAAGTATTTATTTAGCATTGTACACTGTTTTATTTTATGGTTTTTGTGGCCAAGGAAAACCAATTTTGATATATATGATAACAAAATTTGATATACATTGTATATTATAGGTTGATGTTTTGGTCAGAAGTTGGTAACACCTCTAATCAGGCTATTTATAGATCAAAGATGGACGGAACAGAGATTACAGCTATCGTACAAAACCTCAACATGCCTGCAAGTAAGATATTATAAACATTGAGAACTTTTTCCCTTGAGATGCCATTAAACAATGTTTACAAAGCTTAACTTTTAATGTGTCTGATGTCAGTTACTTCGAAAATACCAACAAAAACGATATGTTTTTACTATGTTTTGTCGTCCTTGTTGCAAAATCACAAGAATTTGGGTCACATTTTTCTGGGAAATTATGCATATGGCACCATTTTATATAGTTTGAGTGTAATGTAACTAAATAGGGTCTGTAAGTCATCTATTTCCTGTTCACTGATTATTTTAAAACATAGACAGGCTAAATACACCTTTAATGAAGACCACTTAAGCCAGGGTTTTTTAATTATTATTGTAATGCTAGCCAGTAACTGCAAAATTTTGATACTGTGGATTCATTTATTTTCGTGTGTACTAATTTTCGAGGTTTGGGGAAAAAGGATAAGTTGGTGGATTATTGAATTTGTGGTTCTGAAGTTTTCTGCATACAAAGCAATGTTAATTTTCCTTTTCGTTGGGTATCAAATTTCATGGTTCTAAGCCATCCACAAAAACCACGAAAATGGATACCCAACAAATAATAATGAGACCACAGTATTTGACTATACAAAGATGATAAAGTTTTATACCCCATCTACGAAAGTAGTTAGGCACATATTCATCAGGGTATGAACAAACAAAAATCATTTTTCCTGTCTCATCAGCTTCAAGGTTCAATGATTGTATGGGAAAAATGTTCTATTGGACATATTCTTGTTTTCTGTTCTAACTGAAAAAAAATAATGACGAAAGGCAACTATGTTCAATTCATGTTGAAGGCTGCTGGCGGTTGTCCTTTGTGGTTTATCTAAATAGCCGTTTAATTGTGGGTTGTGTCACGTACACTTATTCCACATCTCATTATTTTCTATCAATACTCACTTATTTTTTAGATATGATGTATGTGTATATGAGATTACATCTCATGTGTACACTTTATTTATAACCTTTATATAATTTTTTGTAAATTCTAAAACCTAAGGTTTAAATCCTTACATCATAGTTTTAATCTTGCTAATATTTATTTGGATTTTGTTTGGTTTTATACATTTTATACATCTTTTTTTGAAATTGTGGATTTCCTAGGTTTGGGTTCTATTCAATGCTAATGAGGAAAAATTGCCGAAATGGCCATACAGCTCATAAAAATTAATTGCAGTTTGAGTATACATATGTGTTATAATCTCATGTTCATGTACTCCATATCTTTTCATAAATCTGTTGTTCATTTCTTCTCACAGGTCTGAAACTGGACAGCAAAACTAAAACTCTATACTGGGTCAACAGAGGTAACAGTCACATCATGTCATGTGACTTCAATGGGCAAAATGTGATCAAAAATGACATCATTGCAAAACCTTTGGCCTTGACCTTAGCAGTTGATGGGATGCTATATGTAGCTAGTAATGATGCTATTTATTCTATGGATAGAAATGGGACCAGTTCAAAACTACTGAGGGATAAGACACCTGAGATTGAAGCCATGCAGGTCTATGATATGGACATGCAACAAGGTAAAAATAGCTACTGTTAGAAACAGAAATATTCGTGGGGGATTAATTTTCGTTTTTTTTCATGGGTAAGAAAAATCCACGAAATTAAATCCCCCTGGAATTTTAAATATTTGGTTAAAGAGTGTATATCAAAATTACAAAATCCACAAAAATTTGTCCCCTCCAATTCAGTTTTGTGTTCTAAACCACGAAATTTTATCCCCATGAAAATAAATGATTATACAGTTATCACCCTAGTCAATGTGTGAACCAGATGCTTCTTTCCCAAGAAAGAAAGGTCACCCAAGGGCTTCCAAATCACATATCAACTAGGATGATTACTGTTATATCGTATCAAATACTTGTACAATACACAAACACAGCAAAAAACCACAAGACGTCATATTGAAAGTCTCACGATTGGGGGTGACCTTACCATGCGACTAGATGGTTACCTGTTAAACTTACGAATGTTCCCCAACAAAACTTTCATAACAGATTTCTCAGCAACTACAAAAACTTACGAATGTTCCCCAACAAAACTTTCATAACAGTATTCTCAGCAACTACAAAAACTTAAGAATGTTCCCCAACATGACTTTCATAACAGTATTTTCAGCAACTACAAAAACTTACGAATGTTCCCCAACATAACTTTCATAACAGTTTTCTCAGCACCTACAAAAACTTACGAATGTTCCCCAACCAAGGGTCTGGAAACGGTCATATTTGCCGGACATGACCGAAATTTTGTCCTAAATGACCGAATGAAAATTATCCAATCGGACATTTTAAAATTTTATTGTAAGCATTTTTTGCTTATCGGTCATATAATCGTTTAATTATCTTCCTGAGCAACCGGTCTTGTGGTCATTAATCTGGTAACTAACACCTCCAGCAGGTGTCAAACAGTTGAGAATAGCCGTGGGGTTACGCTAATTAGATAATTGGTCACACCTGTCTGACCATGGCCACTGTATTTACCTATGGTTAAAATCAAATGAGTCAACTCTTGTTATCAAATCAGTCCTGAGAAGCTCGTTTTGTTTATTTAGAAATAATTTCTCATTATATTCAGTACATGTATTTATCAAAACATGTGCACAATATTTACATTTAGATGGTGTTTGATTACGCATGTGCTGGAGAAAATGTTTATTTTGCAAACACCCATTCACTGTACAGATTGTTTTGGTATAAATACAAACAATTATTGTTACTAATTTCGTATTTAAAAGTCACTTTTCTCATACTTTCTGTACATTTGATATGTTTATTTAGTAAACAGATTCAGAACGAGTGATCCCAATTTATCTACATCCGGGCATCTTACTTTCACTTTCACTTTTTCGTGTTTTGTTTATATTGAAAACATTTTAGAAATTTTTAACTACAAAGAATCTTTACCATGTTTACCTGAAATAAAAACGTGATCTGGATATAAAATTCAACATCCGGAATGTAATACACAAACACACATTGCCTTTCTGGATTTAAAAAGTGGATTTCAAGGGAGGCCAAGGAAAAACAAGTGGGGGAGGGTTCCAGACCCTTGTCCCCAACATAACTTTCATAACAGTTTTCTCAGTAACTACAAAAACTTACGAATGTTCCCCAACAAAACTTTCATAACAGTTTTCTCAGTAACTACAAAAACTTACGAATGTTCCCCAACATAACTTTCATAACAGTTTTCTCAGTAACTACAAAAACTTACGAATGTTCCCCAACATAACTTTCATAACAGTTTTCTCAGTAACTACAAAAACTTACGAATGTTCCCCAACATAACTTTCATAACAGTTTTCTCAGTAACTACAAAAACTTACGAATGTTCCCCAACATAACTTTCATAACAGTTTTCTCAGTAACTACAAAAACTTATCACAGGGACTAGGAGTTTATGACACTTTGAAGATTGTTATATACCTACTTCCTGTTTACTGTTCAATTGTGGGGAGGGGGTAAGCAGGGGACTACTGAGTGCTTATAGAATCCTTGTTTTATAATATTTAAAAGTTTTTTCATGTTAAGAAGTAATGAAAGGGATGGCTGCATTCAGCTGTATTTACCCATAGGACCCGCATCAGATGCCTGTAAAGTTAATTGGATTTACATCTTATTATGTCTCCCAAACGAAGTTTGGAGACATTATGTTTTTGCTCAGTTCTTATTATTATGTCTCCCAAACGAAGTTTGGAGACATTATGTTTTTGCTCAGTTCTTATTATTCTTATTATTATTATTATTTTTCTTCTTTCCGGGCGTGATTTTTTTAACACTTGTGTGCACCGTTCCTCAGAAACCGTTGGACGGAATTGTTTGATATCATATGACTTGAAAGGCCCATATTCCTAGATGCGCCTCCCGAAAAAAAAATTTCAATATGTTGAAGGGAACATGGATTTTGGGGGTCTCAAAAGGGGGTGGGGTTTTGCAAAATTTTACTATAGAAGTCTATGGGAAAAGTGATATAACTATATAATATGTGATCTTAACTTTGAAATACTCACTTAACTTGGATATCTAAGTAAATGTAGTGGCAAGGCATTATGGTAAATCCTCTGTTTCGTTGTCTTAAGTGGGGGGGGGGTCATGCCCCACCCCTTCAAATAACAAAACACTTAATATTTTGAAAACCATTGAGAGCCCCACCCTATAACCATATATATTATTACTCCTTATGATAATACCAATCATATGGTATCGTAGGGGGGGTCATGCCCCACCCCCTACTAAATATTCTGAAAACCATTGAGATCCCCACCCTATAACCATATATATTATTACTCCTTATGATAAGACTAATCATATGGTATCGTAGGGGGGTCTGAAGGGGGTCATGCCCCACCCCCTCAAATGATAAAATACTAAATATACTGAAAACTATTGACATCCCCACCCTATAACCATATATATTATAACTTCTCATGACAAGACAAACCATTTGGTACTAAAGGCAGGTTTGAGGGGGGCATGCCCCACCCCCTCAAATGATAAAATACTAAATATTCTGAAAACCATTGAGATCCCCACCCTGTAACCATATAAATTATTACTCCTTATGATAAGGCAAATCATTTTATATGAGAGAGTTAAATAACTTGTGTTAATAGGGAAACCCTGCCCAATTTTTTTCCATGAGGTTCTGAAAATGCATTAAAAGGCATTTCCAGGATTTTGCTTACCCCCGGGATTTCTGTAAAACTTGTATTTTAGGGAACACCCTGTCCAAATTTTTCACATGAGATGCAAGGGACTTCGTTTGGGAGACATTCGAAACTGCATCCAGTTTCAATTATACCTTGTTCTTATTATTATTATTATTTTTTTTCTTCTTTCCGGGCGCGATTTTTCGAACACTTGTGTGCACTGTTTCTCAGAAACCGTTGGACGGAATCGTTTGATATCATATGACTTGAAAGGCCCATATTCGTAGATGCGCCTCCTGAAAAAAAATTTCAATATGTTGAAGGGAACATGGGTTTTGGGGGTCTCAAAAGGGGGTGGGGTTGCAAAATTTTACTATAGAAGTCTATGGGAAAAGTGATATAACTTAATATGCGATCTTAACTTTGAAATACTCACTTAACTTGGATATCTAAGTAAACGTAGTGGCAAGGTATTATGGTAAACCCTCCGTTTCGTTGTCTTAAGTGGGGGTGGGGGTTCATGCCCCACCCCTTCAAATAACAAAACACTTAATATTTTGAAAACCATTGAGAGCCCCACCCTATAACCATATATATTATCACTCCTTATGATAAAACAAACCATTTGGGTCCACAAGGGGGGGTCTGAGGGGGGTCATGCCCCACCCCCTCAAATGATATAATACTAAATATTCTGAAAACCATTGAGATCCCCACCCTATAACCATATATATTATTACTCCTTATGATAAAACAAACCATTTGGGTCCACAAGGGGGGGTCTGAGGGGGGTCATGCCCCACCCCCTCAAATGATATAATACTAAATATTCTGAAAACCATTGAGATCCCCACCCTATAACCATATATATTATTACTCCTTATGATAAGACCAATCATATAATATCGTAGGGGGGGTCTGAGGGGGGGGGGGTCATGCCCCACCCCCTCAAATGATAAAATACTAAATATTCTGAAAACCATTGAGATCCCCACCCTATAACCATATATATTATTACTCCTTATGATAAGACCAATCATATGGTATCGTAGGGGGGTCTGAGGGGGGTCATGCCCCACCCCCCTCAAATGATAAAATACTAAATATTCTGAAAACCATTGAGATCCCCACCCTATAACCATATATATTATTACTCCTTATGATAAAACAAACCATTTGGGTCCACAAGGGGGGGTCTGAGGGGGGTCATGCCCCACCCCCTCAAATGATATAATACTAAATATTCTGAAAACCATTGAGATCCCCACCCTATAACCATATATATTATTACTCCTTATGATAAGACCAATCATATAATATCGTAGGGGGGGTCTGAGGGGGGGGGGTCATGCCCCACCCCCTCAAATGATAAAATACTAAATATTCTGAAAACCATTGAGATCCCCACCCTATAACCATATATATTATTACTCCTTATGATAAGACCAATCATATGGTATCGTAGGGGGGTCTGAGGGGGGTCATGCCCCACCCCCCTCAAATGATAAAATACTAAATATTCTGAAAACCATTGAGATCCCCACCCTATAACCATATATATTATTACTCCTTATGATAAGACCGATCATATGGTATCGTAGGGGGGTCTGAGGGGGGTCATGCCCCACCCCCCTCAAATGATAAAATACTAAATATTCTGAAAACCATTGAGATCCTCACCCTATAACCATATATATTATTACTCCTTATGATAAGACCAATCATACGGTATCATAGGGGGGTCTGAGGGGGGTCATGCCCCACCCCCTCAAATGATTAAATACTAAATATTCTGAAAACTTTTGACATCCCCACCCTATAACCATATAAATTATTACTCCTTATGATAAGGCAAATCATTTAATATTAAAGAGTTAAATGACTTGTGTTAATAAAACCCCTGCCCAATTTTGTTTCCATGAAGTTCTGAAAATGCATTTAAAGGCATTTCCATGATTTTGCTTACCCCTGGGATTTTTGTAAAACTTGTATTTTAGGGAACACCCTGTCCAAATTTTTCACATGAGATGAAAGGGACTTCGTTTGGGAGACATTCGAAACTGCATCCAGTTTCAATTATACCTTGTTTATTATTTTTTTGCAGGCAGTAAACAATGTAGTGATAAGAATGGTGGCTGCTTTCAGCTGTGTTGACCCAATGGGTCATCATATCATGTCTAAATGTACTGCTGGATTCACATCTTGTGATTTTATTTTTTGCAGGCAGTAATCAATGTAGTGAAAACAATGGTGGCTGCTCACAGCTGTGCTTACCCAACGGACCCTCATCTCATGTCTGTAAATGTACTGCTGGATTCATGTTAAAAGATAAAACACAGTGTACAGGTAAAATGAGTGAAGTAATGGATTAATGCCTACTGTGGTTTCATTATTATTCGTGGGGTATCAATTTTCGTGGTTTTCGTGGGTTACAGTCAACCACGAAAATAAGAATCTAACGAAATGTTATTTTTACATTGATTCCTATAAGCAACATGAACAAACCATCGAGAATTCAACGAAATGTCTTCTTTGAGTAAACCACGAAAATTGATACCCATGAAAATAAATGAATCCACAGTATGTTACTTCCTTTCCAGCTTTGCAGTTTGTGAGTAAAGCTTTTGTGGTGGCCCACATTGAGCCTATTCTTATCAAACTCTACAAAGTGGTCTTTTATGTGCACAGGGTAATGCTCTTGCCATACTGATGCTTGGGGCTACTTATCCCAAGGATTGTGGTTCCATCCTCATCTGGGGTGAAAGTTTCATGTTCCAGCTTTCTTACTCTTTCCTGAGACCATTTAAGAGGATGGGATATGGTCTTGAGGAAAGATGTTAGTGCTTAAGAAAGGAGGAAAAAAGGTTGTCCCTTGTATGGGAATTTGTTATGATTGCAAAATTAGCGAAAATAAACCCCTTGCAAAAATTTCCCCTTTTACAGTATCACCTAAGTAGGTGTGTGAACCAGATGCTTCTTTCCCGAGAAAGTAAGGTCACCCAAGGGCAATCTTACTATTTGAGAGAAAGATCCTCTGCGTCACACACCAACCAGGATGATTACTGTTATATCGTCGTACTGGGCGCACTCCCCCCTGTTTGACAAAAACTGTATGAAACAAGAGGTCCCAGAAGGTTTTTTATAATTGCGCGCCCTCCTGTTTTAAAATTTCTGGATCCGCCACAGATATTAACTACCCTTTTGTAGAGTTTGATAAGAGTAGGTTCAATGTGGGCCAATACAAAGGCCATACTAACAAAACTGCAAGTTGGAAAGGGATTTACATAAGCATTAAGCATGAAGCTTGTTTCCAATCCAGGATAGGTAAATAAGTTAAAATAGATAGGTGGAGACATAAAAATGCAAGGCATCTGTCTGTTTATTCATCTTGGTAAGCAATTGTTGTGCTCTTAAACCTTTTTTTTGGCCTTTGGAATTTGGTGTATTTATATGAAAGTTTGAACTTGAATAAGATAACTTGAAAAAAGAAAATAACAAAATTCCAATTTCAAAGTTCAGAATTTAGCACTGTTCTGAGAATGCCTCTTTGACTATTAAAAAGGTCCTGGACACAAGACTTAGAACTACCTGTCAAAATTCTTACATTTACATGCAATAAAGACATACATTATCTTTAATTTGATGGGAGCAATGATCAATTTGTCATAGATGTTGGTAAATTTTGTTTTTTTAAGGAATTCTTTAAAGAACAGATTTCAATTTTTAAAAGTACATGTACAAGTAGAAAAATGAATGTTTTATGTTACAGGTATAGAATCATTCTTGATGTACTCCACCGCTACAGAGATCCATGGAATCCTGTTTGAAAAGACAGAGAGATCTGAAGCCTTGCCACTCATTTCTAAAATATCTATGGCTCAGTCACTTGACTTCTTTGTTGGTATGTTTAAGATAATTAGGACTCTAAATCAAGATTTAGGAGCCTTAACTATTATTTTCTTGTACTCCACTTATTAATTTGTCATTCCATTTGATTAAAGTTTGTTTTCATCGTAAATATCTTCCTAGATATAAGATAAAGATATATAGATAAAGGAAGAACTACATGTCACAGCCTCTTGATATTTGGCATGTAGCTTCCTTCAATGGTACTATATGGTGTAAAGTGATTTTATTTCCGTAATTCATCTACTTCTTATTTACTGAAAATTTTAAAATGCAGGTGGTCTTGCATTGAAGACCGCCATTCTAGTCATGAAAATCATATCACAGATAGAAAGTATAGAATTTATTAAATTTTTTTTTTTTACATTTAAAGTGTAAGTTCGCGATTTTTTCAAAATTTGTACATTGAAAGACTATCATATAAAAATAACTTTGGTGAAATTCCTAGCGCTCAAATATGCATAGTTAGGATAAAATTGGCTTTTGAAAGTAAAAAAATTCTATCCATGGAGGGTCACGTGATTTGTACTAGATGGCACTGCTCAAAACCTGAATGCTGCATCCTATACCCATGTGGTATTTACCGATGTGTACCACAACGGACAATTTGAAATAATTATAATTAAGTGGGGAATGATAAAATAAAAGTCAGTCTAATGATTGATTGTGAGACGTTTAAAAATGGTACCAATCGTTAAGTTCAGAATTAATTCGTAGAAAAATATAGAATTTTTATTATTATTTTTTTTTATTGGCCGTACAGACATTTTCGGAAAATATATATTTCAATTTTCAGTATGTAGAATTGCCCTATACTATTTCTTTAATACATTCTGTTTAAAATTCATGGTTCCCTGACACCCTACTGGGATTACGTTGCATGATTCGTTTGAAGTGATATTATGATAATTAGTCCTTCCGTGCAAACCATCGCACCACAGGGGCTTACTTATTGTTTTCTGTGTATAAGACTTTATTCCCTTCTACAATCCACTGGCATAACAGGGGTTCACCTGCCGTTTCCTGTGTATGTTTAGTACCCCTGTGCAAACTATCGGCACCACAGGGGTTAATTATTGTTTCCTGTGTATTAGAAGTTGACATTTACCTGGTTGGAATGGGTTCTAGAACACTTTCTTTTAACGAAAATCAACCCCTTTGGTCTGCCAGTGTCGTTTGAACATTGAAGTGTGAAAATGTTAATAAAATACCCTTTCTTATTAAAAACATATAAAAACAATAAACTGTAGGAATCTTTTTTTTTTTTGTCTTGCAAATAATTATGTAGTTGATTAATTGTTTTTCCAACACTTCAAAAGCGAAAAAAAGTGAAAGTTAAAACTCTTTAAACACATCTTTAATTTGGGTACTATTATTACACAAACCATGCACGATGTAGCACCACGCTTTGGCTGATTGATAATTGTAAGAGAAAGGTAGTCAATGGAGTGAACAGGTGATATTGACACCTGCTGATTAATTATACTGTATACTGATTAAGAAATTATTAAAAGATGTGCCGGTCGAAATTCTTAAAATCGAGCTGTGGTAGGTGTGTCTAAAGAGGGTTGAGTGCTGCAAGGAAATCTTTGATTGGAGAAGCACCTTAATTGATCTATGATATCTGTCAATTATACCTGTAATTAACCAACGGGGCGTGGCAGATCGTACATGGTTAATGATCGTAAAGGTTAATGATTTTAATTGACACCTGTGTATTCATCAAGAACTGAATTTATTGTTTTAAATATTTGAAAAAGGATTGAAAACTAGTGCTACTGTGTCAATAAATATTTCAGATTATTTACTATTTGGAATTATGATCAATTATAGTTAATTATTTTAAAACAATTTAAGGTTTAAGTTAACTATTATCTTGCTATTTCGATAAAAAAAAAACCACGGGATCAAAAAAGTTATCAAAGCCAAATTATTCATATTTCAAATCATTATTATGATCGACAACATCGATCTTATGTTACAAATATCGTCAATTGGTTAATGCATTTATCGTTGGAGATGTGACGTCACATCTCCAATTGAGCTATCCCATAATTCATCATTGTTCATAGCATGGATGGCCGATGCGCCCATATGGTCTTGTGTATTGGAATAAAATTACGAATATCTTTCTTAATATATCGTTTTGAATGCCCAAACCCGGCATTATGCCTACTCTCATTATAATAAATCAAATAAACTAATAACTCAAAAATCGCGAACTTACACTTTAAGATAAAAACAAACTACATGTATGCACAGAAATTGTTATTTTGATGAACTAAGCATTCACTTAAATAGTTATTTCCCTTTTCCAGGTAATGGAAAACAACAGGACCACATTTATTGGATGGACAGCAAGTCTCAGAAAATCTCACGTATTGGACGTGATTTGATGGAGCGAGAAACCATCGTGGACGATGATATTGGTTCAATTGTTGATATTGCATTAGATTGGATCGCTGGTAGGTTATATTTGTAAAAGAACCTAATTTTCTCAAAAATAAAAGCAATCTCTTGTGAAAATTAAGATAATGAAAAGAAATAGAAATTATTGAAATCATATGTTTCCAGAGGAAAATTATGTCATTTAGATAGTTCACATGTATCTTATATCAATATGGTTTGAGTGATATGTGAAACATTTTCATGTCAACTTCACACAATATACTTTTTTATGTCGCCTGCAATGTGTTACAGAAGTGACATATAGGGGTTACTTTGGCACCATCTGTCATCCTGTGTCAAAGAATTTTCCATTGCAGTTTTCCGGGCAACTCCATATCACAACCTCTTGAACTTGTCATGTAGAGTCCTCCTATGGTACTATATGTTCAAAATTGATTTTATGCCTGTAACTCATCTATCTCCTAATAATCAAATATTTTATGATGCAGGTGACATGCATCTCCCATGGAAGACTGCCATTCTAGTGTTGAAAAATGAAAGTTATATGATTTATTTGCTTGTTTTTTCAGGAAATCTGTATTGGGTTGACGATGGACATGACATCATCGAGGTAATACGACTCAACAGTAACGGCAGTAGATTTGTGGTCGTACATGGGGAACATGATAAACCGAAAGAAGTTGTTGTTGATCCAGTGAATGGGTAGGTGAAACCATTTATACTTACATGAATTCAAATTTTTGGTGCACCAGTTTTCATGGTTTTGGCAATCCATGAAATCTGATTTAGAATTTTTCAATGATTTTTGGCAGGATTTCACCGAGTATTAAATCCAGGTTATTAAATGGTGAATTTTGGGAGGGCGAGTGGGTGGCGTGCGGGCAGAGAACATATTTTGGTAACAGTTTTCTCAGCAACTACTTATCACAGCCACTTGATATTTGATATACAGCATCAGGGCAGGGTTCCATAACGTTGGATTTGATTTCAGGTCTGTTGCTCACCTACTTCCTGTTTAACCAAATCTGGCCATTTTTGACTTTGACAGATTTTTGTGAGGTTAAAACAATAAAATCCTGAATATTCATTTATCTTGTTGTCCATGAAAATTATAGAGCCCACTGATAGAAGTGAATGAAACATTGTAAACTACATGTAATATGTATTAAGGAGATTCTAAACAACATATTCATTTTGACAATTAACTTTACAAATGCAGTTTTAAAATTTTTCCCTTGTAACTCTGTTTTTATACGACAGCAAAAAATTTGAGGACCTATTATGGTATGATGCTGTCGTCATCATTGTCGTTGTCGTCGTTGTCTGTTAACTTTTTAGTGTTTCGACAATAATTTTAGTTTCAGTTATCTGATTGACATGAGTTGCATACCAAATATAAATGTTGAACCATAACTGCTTTATTAATGCCCCCCCCCCCCCCCCCCCCCCCCCCCCGAGATGTTGTCGCGGGGGCATAAAAATGTGTGCACATGCGCGAAAAAATAAATCCAGGCTCATTTTTTCCTGAAAATAAAAAGTTTTATCCTCAGCAGTTCTGGGAAACCTGTTTATTCTAGGTGAGCTCAGCTAGAGCCCCAGAACTATTTTTATACATAAGATGAAAAAAAAACTTAATGGTGAAATTTAACAATGATGTTCCTTACCATGAAAGGATGAATGGGATCGATTTAGGGGGTCCTCCCATTTTCTGTTTCAAAAAAGGGGCTAAAAATGCTACTTTTATGTTTGTTGCCACAATAACTTTAGTTCTAGTTTAGATTTGGCAGGATTTCACAGAGTGAAAAATCAAGGTTTTAAAACAGTGGGCATTGAGTGTGGAAGAAATTTTGTGACAATTTTCACAGCAACTGCTAAACACAGCCATTTGATATTTGGTATACAGCATCAGGGCGGGTCCCATAATGTCGGATTGGATTTCATGTCTGTCGCTCACCGACATCCTGTTGAACAATATCTTCCCATTTTTTGACTTTGACAGATTTCTAATTTCTTTTCCTCATAATTTCAGGTACATCTATTGGATAAACTATGTTAACCATATCTACAGCATTAAGAGAGCTAGGATGGATGGTAGCGAGGCAATGCCTATCATCGAATCAAACTTTTTCTCCCCGAAGCACCTGACCCTTGACTACATATCTAACAGTTTATATTGGTGGGATGCATCGTCTAAAAAGTTTGACAAGTTCGATTTGGGAACCAGTCAGCATACAACTGTTGACCTGCCTGTGGTCGACAATTGTCTGGCCTTGGCAGTGTACGATCAGTTTATTTACTGGGCACAATTGTAAGTTAATTAATGGGATTGTAGGGGGTGTTGAAATTTGGGAACCGGTTGACATACCACCATTGACCTCCCCAAAAGTCGATTCTTAAGTGGCTTTGGCAGTGTATAATGGCACAATTGTTAGTAGAATAATGGGATTGTAAGGGTATTTATGCCCCACCTTGCAAATTATGTCAAGCTTGATCCTGACTGAAGATTAAACAACATACTTAAATAGTAGTTTTCATTGTTGCATTGTTTACATGATAGGGTGTTCTCACTGGGAAATGATTTAAATGTATTTGTATTGAAAAAGTTTTTGTTGGAACATGAATAGAATTAACAAAATATTCAAAGAGATACCAAAAAGCAATTCAATTCATAAAAAAAGTGATACAGTATAGCAGGTAGTTGTCGTGTTGGTTTAATTCTTGATTATTTTGGCAGGTTGCGGGATCCCCTGAAAATATCCATGGAATGGGAATCAAATATAAACAGACTCACAAACTTTGAAAAATAAAGCCTAAATTTTTTTTTCACTTACCTAATGAAATACAAGCATGAAAATTTACCCCTGTGAAATTAACCTGCTATACCATAAATGTTAAATAAGCAACAAGCTATGTTCTGGAACCCTTTGAGCAACTATAAGATTTTAAGATATTGTTGGTTGATAATTCAGGAAACAGCTGATACCATGCACTTATATCTGATAAAAAAACCAACATGAAACTTGTTGCACATCACAACAATCTTTAAAAAGAAAGTGATAAAGATTGAGCCCTAAGAAGTCATCAGATACATGTATATGTGTTTTGTTTTAGGGAAAAGAATAAGAACAGTTCTATAAAGTATGCTCATAAGAGTGGAGGGGGAGAGGTCATGACCTTAAGAGAAAATCTAGGTCAACAAATCACAGATATCAAAGCTTTTGATAGAAGTATTCAACCAAAATCAGGTAAGGTCAAAGTACATGACCTACGAGAAATTTTATGTCAATAAATACATATTTTAAATCCACTCTATATATACCCTTACTTTGGATCAGTTTTACCTGCATCACTAATGGTTGGGGTTCTACAGTCATAGCTCTCAGGTCGAAAGTTTGTTTTTGAAGATCTGTTTAGTTCAATTTTAATACATATTTTAAGTTTTCTTACTGAGGTTGCAGGATCTTTTATAATGTCATTAGTTTTAACTAAGTGGCGATTGAAATTGACTTTTGAGAAAACCTTCAGGTCATGCATCCACTTTGACATGTCATTGGTTTTGTAATTTTGATAAAAAAGCCATTAAGTATATCTTTTTCAGATTTTGCCCCAAAAAAGTAGAGACATATAGTGGTTTGGTCTGTCTTTTCATCTGTCTGTCCCAAATGTTGCAAGATGGGCCATTATGTCTTCTGGACATATTCTTGTTAAAATCTCTTTAAAAACTTTGATTCATTTTACAGAGGATAACAGATGCACAGCTGAGATCCATGGTAACTGCAAACAGCTCTGTTTTTACAAGGGAGGTAATAATGTCCAATGTGGCTGTTCCTATAGTAAACTGTCGTCTGATGGATATAGTTGTGAAGGTTGGTATATCTTGACTTTATGAAAAGGGAGTCTCTAGCGATCCATACCAATTGTCAACAGCTTTGTTTTTACAAGGGAGGAATTAATGTCCAATGTGGCTGTTCCTAGTGTAACGGGGTTGCTCCCATTCCAGAAGATTTTAATAGCCAGCCTTTATCCCTGAACAAGGGAAGAACTTCTTTGTTTCAGAGGTAGAGTGCCTGACTGTAAACCTAAAGGTATCGGGTCCAAATCCCGGTCAGGACATGTCAATTTTTTGAAGTAATTCATGCTCTCAGGTTATACTATAGTAAACTATCGGCTGATGGATTTAGTTGTTAAGGTTTGTTCATCTTGACATTATAAAAAGGGGGTCTCTAGCAATCCATGGCAATTGCCAACAGCTTTGTTTTTACAAGGGAGGTAATTATATGTCCAGTGTGGCTGGTCTTATAGTAAACTATAATCTGATGGAATTAATTGTGAAGGTTGGTATATCTTGACATTATAAAAAGGGGGTCTCTAGCGATCCATGGCAATTGTAAACAGCTTTGTTTTTACAAGGGAGGTAACAATGTCCAATGTGGCTGTTTCTACAGTAAATCAGTGGATGGATTTAGTTGTAAAGGTTTGTTTATCTTGACATAATAAAAAGGGGATCTCTAGCAATCCATGGCAATTGTCAACAGCTTTGTTTTTACAAGGGAGGTAATAATGTCCAATGTGGCTGTTCTTTCAGTAAAATAACAGTGGATGGATTAAGTTGTGAAGGTTGGTATATCTTGACATTATAAAAGGGGGTCTCTAGCGATCCATGACAATTGCCAACAGCTTTGTTTTTACAAGGGAGGAAATAATGTCCAGTGTGGCTGTTCCTAGTGTAACGGGGTTGCTCCCATTCCAGAAGATTTTAATAGCCAGCCTTTATCCCTGAACAAGGGAAGTACTTCTTTGTTTCAGAGGTAGAGTGCCTGACTGTAAACCTAAAGGTATCGGGTCCAAATCCCGGTCAGGACATGTCAATTTTTTGAAGTAATTCATGCTCTCAGGTTATACTATAGTAAACTATCGGCTGATGGATTTAGTTGTTAAGGTTTGTTCATCTTGACATTATAAAAAGGGGGTCTCTAGCAATCCATGGTAATTGTCAACAGCTTTGTTTTTAAAAGGGAGGTAATAATGTCCAGTGTGGCTGTTCCTACAGTAAACTATGATCTGATGGATTTAGTTGTGAAGGTTGGTATATCTTGACATAATAAAAAGGGGGTCTCTAGCAATCCATGGCAATTGTCAACAGCTTTGTTTTTACAAGAGAGGAAATAATGTCCAGTGTGGCTGTTTCTACAGTAAATCAGTGGATGGATTTAGTTGTAAAGGTTTGTTTATCTTGACATTATAAAAAGGGGGTCTCTAGCAATCCATGGCAATTGTCAACAGCTTTGTTTTTACAAGGGAGGAAATAATGTCCAGTGTGGCTGTTTCTACAGTAAATCAGTGGATGGATTTAGTTGTAAAGGTTTGTTTATCTTGACATAATAAAAAGGGGGTCTCTAGCGATCCATACCAATTGTCAACAGCTTTGTTTTTACAAGGGAGGAATTAATGTCCAATGTGGCTGTTTCTACAGTAAATCAGTGGATGGATTTAGTTGTAAAGGTTTGTTTATCTTGACATAATAAAAAGGGGGTCTCTAGCGATCCATGGCAATTGTCAACAGCTTTGTTTTTACAAGGGAGGAAATAATGTCCAGTGTGGCTGTTTCTACAGTAAATCAGTGGATGGATTTAGTTGTAAAGGTTTGTTTATCTTGACATAATAAAAAGGGGGTCTCTAGCGATCCATACCAATTGTCAACAGCTTTGTTTTTACAAGGGAGGAATTAATGTCCAATGTGGCTGTTTCTACAGTAAATCAGTGGATGGATTTAGTTGTAAAGGTTTGTTTATCTTGACATAATAAAAAGGGGGTCTCTAGCGATCCATGGCAATTGTCAACAGCTTTGTTTTTACAAGGGAGGAAATAATGTCCAGTGTGGCTGTTTCTACAGTAAACTATCATCTGATGGAATTAATTGTGAAGGTTGGTATATCTTGACATTATAAAAGGGGGCTGCAAGCAATCCATGGCAATTGCCAAAAGCTTTGTTTTTACAAGGGAGATAATAATGTTCAGTGTGGCTGTTCCGACAGTAAACAATTAGCTGACAGATTAAGCTGTGAAGGTAAACAAACTTAGAATTCCTAGGGGCTTCATGTCAAATTGATGACTTTTAAAAATTTCCATGGTTAATAAATATTGGACATAAAAGCTGTATCTAATGCATTAATACATAAATTGAATATTAATTGAGTTAAACAGTGATTTATACAATAAGCTGAGCTTCATATCAGAATAAGATATTATATCTAATGTTAATTCCACTTATCACAGTATAAATTTTAGTGTTCACCATTTACATTTGTCTTTACACATGTGTTCCACATGTGATAGAATAATTTTAGTGGTCAACAATTTGTCATTACACACATATTTCACATGTCAAAGTATAAATTTTATAGTGTTCACATGTCACAGTATAATTTTTGTCTCGCCTGTTGCAAAAGGCGAGACTTAGGTATGGTGATTCCGGCAGCGGCGGCGGAGTCCACAATTGGTTAAAGTTTTTGCTTAAGTCTGTTTTGTGTGAACTAGTTATGTTACACCATTGATATTTGGTATGCAGTTGCATCAGCATCAGTACAGATCAGTTTTAAAAGGATTTCACCTGTATGCTCCTGTAGTCATGGTCTACTGACTTTGAAATTTTACACTGATTTTGCAGAGGTTAACCTTTTTTCTTAAGTCTGTTTAACATGAAGTAGTTATGGTTCACCATTGATATTGGATATGCACTTGCATTAGCATTAGTACAGATCAATTTCAAAAGCATTTCATCTGTATGCTCCTGCAGTCACGGTCTACTGACTTTGAAATTTTACATCGATTTGGCCGAGGTTAACCTTTTTTCTTACGCCTGTTAAACATGAAGCAGTTATGGTACATCATTGATATTGGGTATGCACTTGCATTAGCATCAGTACAGATCAATTTCAAAAGTATTTTATCTGTATGATCCTGCAGTCACAGTCTACTGACTTTTACACTTTTTAACTTTTTACTTATGTCATGAGTGTTTTATATAAAGCAGTTATGGTTCACCATTTATATTTGGTATGCAGCTGCTTAAGCATCAGTTAAGATCAGTTTAAGGAGGATTTTTACTTCATTTTATACTGTGTCCAGTTGCGACAGGCGAGACATGTCTCTGTGTTAACAGTTTATTTTAAATTGGTCTTTACACATGCAGTCCACATGTCACAGTATACATTGCACACATATTCCACATGTCACAATATCAATTTTAGTGTTTTCCATTAACATTTTCTTTACACATGTATTCCACATGTCATATGTTAATCTTTAGTATTCACCATTTACATTTTATTTACAGAAAATGATGTGTACATATTGTATTCCAAAGTAACTTCCATAGAGGGGACTTACCTTGATGAAAACAACCCTCAACGACCCATCGAGAAAATTTTGAATGAGGACCACATCAAGAATGTGATTGGGATGGCAGTCGATGGTCGACACAAGCGTGTGTTCTTCAGTGACATCCAGCGAGGGGATATACAGCATGTAGACTTTAAAGGAACAACATTCACAGTAGTTTTAGAATGTAAGTATTTTCATGATCTTTCACTTCTGTTTTTTTGTCATATTGATATTTATGTGAGCTGTTGCCAACACTTAGCATCTGTCAATCATAAACTTTTTCTGAAAGTGTCTCTTCTGACACCATAAGTCTAAATGCAATCAGTCTAAATGCAACCAAACTTGGTATGGTTGATTTTTTATCATGTGTGATGTAAAACTGATGTGGGGATTTTTATTGGGTGTTTAATATGGCTATTATTGATCAGACATATAATTTTACCCTTATCCGTTACTCTGTCCGTACATCTGTCTGTCTGAACATCAAAGACACTTTTGTTAAGTTCTTGGTTGAGGTCCATTACTCGGTTACTAGATGTATGGGGTCAATGATATTTCATCACTAGATGTGTCTTGGATAGTGCTATACCACTTATTAGAAATTAGGTCACTGTAAATCAACTTTGCTTTAGTTCTTTGTTAAGGTCCATAATTTTGATACTTCATGTTGGGGATCAATGATATTACACCACTAGATGTGTCTTGGCTTACATGACACCAGCAAATAGAAACTAGGTCACTGCGACCTATTTTGTACACATGAATGACTTTGTTTAAGTTCTTGGTGAAGGTTCATATCTTGGATACTTCTTGTTGGGGTCAATGGTAATTCACCATTTTATGTGTCTTGGGTAATGTAAAACCACCCACTTGAAATTGGGTCACTGTGACCTATATTTTAAGCTTGAAATACTTTGGTTCAGTTCATGGTTAAGGTCCATATCTTAGATACTACATGTTGGGGGTAAATGATATTTGACTACTAGATGTGCCTTTGGTAGCATGACACCACCCACTAGAAATAAGGTCACTGCAACCTATATATTACGCTTAAACAACTTAGGTTAAGGTCCATATCCCAGGAAATACATGTAAGGCGGTCAAGAACGGGAGGGCCATGCAGTGGCTCATAGACACATATTCTGGTTTGCAAAGAACTCAATAAGGGTCACAGATATCAAAATTCTGGCAGAGATAAAGTAATCAGCACTTCAAGTTATACCTGCTCTAAAATGTTAAAGAAGATTCATTTACACTTACAGGAGTTAATTGTTGCTTTTTTGTGTGATTTTTTTCAAAATTTTGCATTTTCCAAGCCAAATATCATGAAGATTATTCTAGATGTAGTTGGGTAGGGGATTAGCATTTGGTTGGTTTGTTTGTTCATACATACATTCATATGTGATTATTTTTGTTTTTTCAATAACTCGGGAACTATACACAATAGACTGGGATGAAATTTGGTCAGTTGGTAAATCTTTGATGGGAGTCAGCATCAGTACCACCTTGACCCACATTTTTTGCATAAATGGCTCTGGTTAAAGTTTAGTTAAGGTCCATATTTCAGCAAATGCAAGTGATAGAGCAATGATATTGGGTCAGTGGATACATCTTAGATAGTAACCAGCATCTGTACCAAAATCAGGTCACTGTGACCTACATTTTCTGCATGAATGACTCGGGTTAAAGTATTGGTTAAGGTCTATATCTAAGCAACTGCAAGTGGCAGAGCAAATATACTTCGAAAGTCTCATTAAAAACATTCAAAATAGTATTTTTAAGCAACTCCTTAAAAAAATGAAGGACACTTTGTATGAGGATTTCATAGTGTATGAAAGCTGCATCTCTGTCATTATGTCACCCTTTCCAGAAGGGGGAGACATATTGTTTTTGTGTCAGTTCTTCTTCTTCTCATACAAAGCGTGTCCGGGCCATAACTTTTTTATCCTTTGAGATAGGGCTTTGATATTTAGCATGTAGATGTATCACCATGAGACGATGTGTCGCGTACCAGAATGACCTTCATATGACCTTGACCTTTGTTCTGAAGGTCAATTTGATGCTAATTTTATATCCAAAGTATGTCAGGGTCATAATTTTGTTGTTCTATGACATTGGGCTTTGATATTTGACATGTAGATGTATCATCATGAGAAGATGTTTTGTATACCAGAATGACCTTCATATGACCTGACCTTGGACCTCAATGCCAAATTAATGCTTATTTTACATGCAATGTAAATCAGGGTCATAACTTTTTTGTTCTTTGACATAGGGCTGTAATATTTGACATGTGGATGTATCACCATGAGACAATGTGTTGTGTACCAGAATGACCTTCATATGACCTTGACCTTTGACCTCAAGATCAAATTAATGCTAATTTTACATGTAAAACATATCTGGGCCATAACTTTTTTTCTTTGACATAGGGCTTTAATATTTGACATGTAGATGTATATTCCTGAGAAGATGTGTTGTGTGGCAGAATGACCTTCATATGACCTTTACCTTTGACCTCAAGGTCAAATTAATGATAATTTTACGTGCAAAGTGGGTCCTGGTCATAACATTTTATCCTTTGATATTTGGCATGTGGATGTTTCACCATGAGACGATGTGTTGGGACCAGAATGGCCTTCATATAAGCTTGACCTTTGACCTCAAGATCAAATAAATGCTAATTTACTATTTTATTAACATAATGGTGTGTCATCATATGAACAATGTGAGGCCAACCTTAATGACCTCAACCTGTGACTTCAAGGTCAAATACATGCTAATTTTACATGCAAAACCTTCCAGACCATTACTTATTTATCCTTTGACATAGGGCTTTAGAATGTAGATCCATCATTATTAAGCAATTTTTGGTACAATGTATGTCATTGTGACTTTGAATTTGACCTCAAGGTTGAAATCATGTTATTTTGACAAATTTAGGAAGGGGAGACATCAGTTTTAGTGCGCTAAAACAGTTTTTCCTAGTTTAACAATGACCTTGACCCAATGGTTTCTAATGTGGCTTAATTTGTGTTAATGACAAAAATCTTCTTATGGAAGAGGGAGGTGTGGTGCTATTAACCAGTATCAACCATATTATTTCTTTTGAGGTCAAGAATATTGTGGTTTTTATATTCTCTGGTATGATATATGGTTACTTTGAGATTAGGATCAATACTTCTTGTTTGGTAGTTTTGTTATTATCTTTCTTGACATTTTAGTAGGTAAACTTATAAAGTTAAACCTCTTTAAGACTTTCAGGAAGCTATATAGTAGCTATGTAGAAAAGATCTAACATCAAGTATAACTCGGTAATTAATTGAAATACATTTAATACTAGAAAATATATTTTATTATTATAAACCAAAACTATATTTGATAAGAAGTAATAAAACATGATGATATATACATAGAAAAAATTAAAAGGAAACACACAAAAACTAGCATTACAATGATTATAAAGTTTTATAAACCAAATTTTGTTTGATAAGAAGTAATAAAACATGATCAGATTTAACATTTTAAGAAAATAAAGAAAAC
This sequence comes from Arcuatula senhousia, assembly GCA_963971305.1. Classification (NCBI taxonomy): domain Eukaryota; kingdom Metazoa; phylum Mollusca; class Bivalvia; order Mytilida; family Mytilidae; genus Arcuatula; species Arcuatula senhousia. The sequence continues at coordinate 7,234,049 of OZ020317.1, read as the reverse complement.
ACACAATAACAATCATTACAATGAATAAGTTTAAACATTCCAAATTCAAAAAGTAATAAAATAAGATATACAAGTACTACAGAGATAAAAATAAAATAAGGATAAAAGCTCAAAGAAAATTTTTTTAAGCAAAAGTTTTTTTCACATTTTTTAAAATTTTTTGAAACAATCAATGAATACTAAATATATTGATTCAACCCTACAACATTCACATTTTCATATCAGAACTATTTAGATCTAATAAAACAACTCCATACTCACTACAAATGAGTTAGGTACTCACTATCTCTAAACCACATCACACATTCATATCAGAATCATTCAGAACTTATTCTCACCACAAACAAATTAATCAATACTGATTTAATTTATCCTCCAAACCACATCACACATTCATATCAGAAACATTCAGAGCTTATAAAACAACTCCATACTCACCACAAATGAGTTACTTACTATATATATATTGATTTAATTTATCCTCTAAAGCACATCATACATTCATATCAGAATCATTCAGAGCTTATAAATCAAAAACTCCACCCTCAGCACAAACAAGTCAATAATTATTGATTTGATTCACCCTCTTAACAAAATTCACACATTCATTTCAGACTTACTCTATTTTCTTTCACAAGATTGGGCCGAACTTATGTTTCTAAAGGTTCTATTTTGCAACTCATACACTCCTTCACTGTAGATATTACTCTTACAGAGTAAACAAAAGCAGGTCCTCTTTAATTAACCATCAACAATTTCTTTGTACTACTGTCATAGTGAACAATAATATAAAATACACAGTCTATCATCCTTACCTAATACAAAGAACACTGTTTGTACCATGCTAACATTCATAACAGACTCATACTTACTCTACAGAATAAAGAAAGACAGGTCAAAACCTATTAACCACCACCAGTTTATTTATACTACTGTCATAGTGCACAGTAGAAGAAATACCCAGTCTTTCACCCTTACCTAATACAAAAGTACACTGTCTGTACCATGCAAACACATTCTTATCAGACTCATACTTACTCTATAGAGTAAATAAAAGCAGGTCCTTGGTAATTAACCACCACCAATTTGTTAGTACTACTGTCATAGTGTACAGCAGTAGATCTATTCAGTCCATCATCCTCACCTAGTAACTGATGACATGACTTACCATTAGGGGAGATGACTACTAAATTGTGTGACAAGTACCCTGTGACATAGATGTTATTATGATCATCTGTTGCCACACCCGTGGGAGTCCAAAGTACCTTTTTATCTTTGTATGTAAAGATAACATTGTACTGAGTATCCAGTACAGTCACTGTGTTTGTATCAGGACATGTATAACAAATGAGACCGTTACTTACCTCTACATGTGAGTCATATCTAACACTCTCATCTGTCACCACAGTCTCTACATTCCCACTGTCAATGTACACTCTGATTAGACCTTTACCTTGCATACAGCATACTATATTTCTATCTCTACAACACAACCCTGTCACTGTCTCTCCTACCTTTAACTTCTTCACCACCTGGTCACTATCTACATCTATAATGGAGATAGTGCCAGACTCAGGATGTGACACAGCAACATGATGATCATTTACTGGTGTCACATCACATGCTCCCTCACTGGACCTATCAAACTTAATGGTGGATCTTAGGGATCCATTAGATTTATGTATCATTACCTTACAATCATCACCAGTAAATGGTTTACCAGAATCAGTTATCACCACCAGTCCACTTGGTAAGATACAGCAGCCATTGAAGCGATGACCCCTCTCCAGATCAATGGTCTGTTGTAGCTCCAGTTGTACAGGACTTGTATGAACCTCTTTCACAGCCTCTAGATATCTTGCTCCAGTGTTATGTATAGGTACTGCTGAAGGACTCTTGATGACTTGGATGTCTCCCAGGGACTGGATACCATGAATAATATCCTCAATGGTCTCATTGACTTGGAATTTCAGGTCATACTCCAGAAGTTTTTCATTATTTGAGAGTTCATTAAGATAAGTGTCCACTTCATTAACAATGGTCTCCATTTCTTTGATTCCTATCAAAGTCTGGTAATTAGATGCATATTTAAGGATGTCATCCTTCTGGTCCAGTATGGCATGAAGTTCTTTCTCCTTGGATTGAACTGTTTTAACTGTCTCAGATATGTCATTGGCTAGTTTATTATACACAGCATCCATTTCAGAAAGTGTATTGTCTTTCAAGTTTATGAAGTGTTTTATCATATTGTCAATTTTTTCCTCAACACTTGCTTTCATTTCCTTGCTCTTAGTGTTTAACCGTTTCAGATTTTTGTTTTTGTCACCAGCAATTTGTGTCAAAGTTCCACACTTGGTTTCAATCTCTAACATGGTATCCTCAAACAGCACAGAATCTTTAACCTTTTCTACAATATCCATTATATTTAGGATGTCTTTACATTTCTTGTGATGCTTTTTTCGGCATGTAATGCATATGGGTATATCGTGGCCCCTACAATACTCTACATATTTCTCGTTGTGTTCCTTGCAGTAAGGCTTTATCTTCAGAATGAAAGGCGGCAACTTTTGGTAATCTTTGTATGGAATGGTGCAGTGATTTCTAGTGTCTTTCTGGCGTTTATGATGTTCAGTACAGGGTTGACATAGTAGGTCATTACAATCCGGGCACCAGCTCGATGGTGGTGATGTTTTCTGTCCTTTTGGACATACACTACATGTAGAGGCCATGGCTAGGATCTGAAAGAGAACATAATCTTAAGTAATCTGTTTTAACAATTTTAATTTAGATGGACTTGGAAATTTTTAAAAGGAGTTGCTCTTTTTCTCACCCTCCTCCAACTAGGAAAAAAGGCACAGACCAAATTCTTCCAAAATCCACGCACAAAAAACCTGAAGGAGAAGTAACTGATTCAAACTATTAAAAATAATTAAAGATAACTTATAAGATATTTATATTTATCATTTTTTGACAAATTTCAAGGAGTAAAAAATCTTGAATAGAAATTGGTGAATGTTGGGTGGCAGGCAGTCCATCGGTCTGTCTGTTCGTTTGTCCCTCCCAAATGTTTTGGTATGAGACCTTATTCTTGTTTTATATTTTTCTGAATGGGGATCATTATTCAATTACAAAATGTTATCTCAAAATAATCATTTAAAGAAAAGGAAAGAAATATTTCTAGAAGTGTAAAAAAAAGAAAAACTTATTTACCTTATATATATTTTTTTATGTTTTCTGCTATAAACTGTTTTAGTCCTTATGAACAATTATATTCCATTTCTTATTGAATTATTCTATCAAGTACTTAGTAGTTCACTTGAAACTTTGATTTGAATACAGTCCTAAGAATAATTCACCTGGAACTTTGTTGTAATTTTGTTTCCGTAATGTTTACATTTTGTGTATTGACAACGAGTCAAGGAAGTTCTCCTGTTACATGACCTTGTCCTGTATTGATAACACATTTAAGGATCTCAACATTTTAATGAATGCAATGAATTAGAATGATTAAATCTTAACTTTGACAGAAAACAGTTTTTGTCATTGTATTATATTACACTTTATTTATTTTTTGAACATATATTTGAGGTTTAAACTGTATTCTAATTTACGTCGCTTCAGACCAGCTATGTCTAGTATTGTTAGTCATTAAAAACCCCAATCAGTCCGTATTCTTATACTTAATGTACCATATCTTTTTGAAAAGATTGCAATATTCCATTGAATGCACTCTATTAAAATGATTCTATTTTTTAAAAGAAAAATTGTTTAACTCAGTCATTGTATAATGTAACGTGACATTTTATTTATGCATGGTATATATTAATTACAGAAATTTTCAACTGTATTCAAATGATGTCAGCCATAAAAAATCATTTTATAAGATATAGAGAATAATAAGCTATTGTCATCAAAAGTGTCAATCGTATATCATCTGTAGTCCATCCCTTATTTTTTCAAAAAGCTTATGAGAATCAATCTTACTTATAATCATTCCAATTCTTATATTTGTCGTTTAAAAATCACAGTTATTCTCTTTATCCTTTCCAGCTGTGGGATCTGCAGATGGTCTAGCCTACATTGACAGATGTGCTAAAGCAGGCAGGAACCGCTTACTCTTCCAGAGCACCTGAGTTCACTCTTGTTACGACTTGAGTTCACATTGTTGATTTCCGTTCAATTGAGTTTGTGTTTTGTGTTTCTTTGCGCTGTTTTTGTTCGTGTTTACTGGTTTCGTCATTGCCCATTCAGACTTTTGACACTCAAATGCCCCATTGGTGCCTCTTTGCTGCTTCCTACATTGACCAGGATGCTAATATCAGCTATACTAATTCTTCAATGTTGTATTTAAAAACTTACAGTACTATAAATCCCAGACATCAATCTGTTCATTCTTCACATCCTTGAAAGTTGTGTACCCCTAAAATGGATGAAGGAATCTAAGAGGCACCAATGAGGCCTTCTAGTGTCAAAAGTCAGAAAGGGCAATGACAAAACCAGTATAACATGAACAAGAACAGCACAATGAAACACAAAACATAAAAAACAACACAAAACATAAAAAACAAGAGTTAACACTAAAGTATGTCTCGCCTGCCGGCACCATCAGAAACAATTATTCTTTCTTACTTCCACTATATTTTGAATTTACATGGATTTTCAGTTTCTGAGATCAAAAGATGTTTATAGAACCTAAACCTTGCAAATATATGCAATAAAAATAATCAAAGTCACTCAACCGGAAAATCAAGGTCAAGGTCAAAAGATGAGGATGTAACTGTGCTAAGCTACTAATGGGACATATGCATACCAAGTTTCATCAACCTAGGACTTATAGTTCTTGAGATATGGAGGTGCTCGCAAAACTTTTCCATTGCTATTATATGTATTGAAAATTGTCAAAGTCACTCAACCGGAAAATCAAGGTCAAGGTCATAAAACTTTTCCAAAAAGTTAACGCTGCCGTCGCCGCCGCCGGTAAAGTAACACCTATGTCCCGCTCTGCTTTGCAGGCAAGACAAAAACCACAAAGCTTGTTATCTTTTCCAGCTGTTGGTCTGCTGAAGATCTTGTCTACATGGAATCATATCTATATATAATACTATACATGTAGTTATACTAACTCTTCAATCTTGTGTTTAAAACTGATAGTAATACTGGTTTTTTTTTCCAGCTGTTTGGTCTGCTGAAGGAAGCCTACATGGTCCTATCTCTATTACACGAGCTATACTATCTCTTCAATCTTGTATTTAAAACTCATAGTTTATGTTTATCTTTTCCAGCTGTTGGGTCTGCTGAAGGTCTAGCCTACATGGATCATGAGGAACAATCCTACCTTTATTACACAAGCTATACTAACTCCTCCATATGTCGTGTTAAACTACATGACAATGGTACAGTGAAAGGGAACATAGACAAAGTGGTACAACTTGGAGTAAACGATCATCCGAGAGCTATAGTTCTGGACAAGTGTTCTTGGTAAGTAGTAATATAAATGATCATCCTAGAACTATAGATCTGAACAAGTGATGTAATCATTATTAGGGCCCCGCTTCAAGATGCGGATGCCCTATAGTTTTTAGGGCCTTGCTTCGAAGATGCGGATGCCCTATAGTTTTCACTTTGTCCGTCTGTCCGTCCGTCAGTCCATCTGTACGTCCTTCAACAATTCTTGTGAACACTAAAACTCAAAAACTATTAACACCACAGTTCTGAAATTTTATACAGCTACTTAGTAGCATGTCATGATTTGCATATTAAAATTTCATGCAAAATTGAAAATTTTTTGGATAAAAACTTCATTTTTTATCGAAAATCACAGATTTTGAGAGTTGTCAGATGACTCCTTATAGGGGCTACAGCCCCTTAAAGACGAAAAATAGTGTTTTTAGCCTGTAGAATGAAAACTATTGCAGAAAGATAAAAGCTGTTGCTTGCTTAAATGTTCAACTCATTTACCTCTACAAATGTCTTCATAGGGTCAAAATTGTCAGATGACCCCTTATAGGGGTTACAGCCCCTTAAAGGCAAAAAAATGTGTTTTTGGCCTATAGAATGAAAACTATTGCAGATAGAGAAAAGCTGTTGCTTGCTTAAATGTTCAGCTCATTTAGCTCTACTAAAGTCTCCATAGGGTCAAAGTTGTCACATGACCCCTTACAGGGGTTACAGCCCCTTAAAGGCAAAAAGAAAGTGTTTTTGGCCTGTAGAATGACAACAATTGCAGACAGAGAAAAGCTGTTGCTTGCTTAAATGTTCAACTCATTTAACTCTACAAAAGTCTTCATATGGTGGAAGTTTTCAGATGACCCCTTACAGGGATAACAGCCCCTAAATTAACATGTTTTCATGTTTTGGCTTATATAATGAAAACTATAGCAGAATAAGAAAATTGCTTGTTTAATGTTCAGTTCTTATAGCTCTCAACAAAGGTCTCTATATAGAGTCAGAGTTGTCAGACGGCCCTTAAAATAACATGTTTCACATTTTTGGCCTACAGAATGAAAACGATTGCTGAAAGAAAAAAAGCTGTTGCTTGCTCAAATGTTCAGCTTATTAAGCTTAACAAATTTCTTCATAGGGTGACATCAAGACCAGGTGAGCGATTCAGGCTCCTGGGAGCCTCTTGTTTATTGAAAATCACAGATTTTGAGAATTGGACTTTGTAAACACTCTTACTCAAAAACTGATAACAATACATTTTTGAAACTATGTACAGCTGCTTAGTAGCATGTCATGATTTGCATATTAACATTTTATGCAAATCTATTTAATATTTTTGGAAAAAACTTTATTTTTTATCGAAAATCCGAGATTTTGAGAATTGGACTTTGTGAACACTAAAACTCAAAGGCTATTAACAATACAGCTCTGAAGTTGCATACACATTCCATGGAACATGCCTTAGTGGCTATAATCAAAGTTCGTATGATTTTGAATACATGTACACTTATATATTTTTTGCCGCAGGGCCCTTTCTGACTTTGTCAGAATTCTAGTTACAGCTGTATTCTAGTTACAGCTATGATTAAATTCCAGCAACTTGTTGTCTTGCAATACTTTTTGCACCAGATAAAATTATAATGTAAAAGATTAAAGCCAATCCCAAAAAAGAAATATTTTACTACTATATTTAGTAGTATCCAATATGAGGCTCACACAAGGTCAAAAGCCACTGTGTGACCTGAGCCGGGTACCTTGCAGGAGCTACAGATACATAGCACCTTTCTGTTCGATATTTTCTACATTTTATCTTAAGAGAATATTTGTTAGTCAGATTGTCTATACGTTTCAAATTATTATCATTTTCACAGGAATATGTTTTGGACAAACTGGAATGACCTTTCACCCCGGATACAAAGGTCAACATTGGATGGTTATGATGTTACATCTATAATCACAACAGATATAAGGACACCTAATGGTCTGGCCATCGACCATAAGGCACAAAGGTTATACTGGTCTGACGCTAGATTGGATAAAATAGAGAGATCTGACTTCAATGGGAATCATAGAGAGGTTAGTTTTAAAGAAACATGGGATTATGGGAAGCTTGCAAGACTCCTGTCAGACAATTCCATTGTAAGTTTGGTGGATTGGAATCAAGATTTGCCTATACTTGCTGGTCAGGTCAAGCGGTTTCAATGATTTCACAAAAGCCAAAAAGTTATAATGGGACATTTAAATGTTGAAAAGTCCATTAGGGCTAGGACAAAATTGACACACAAAAAAACAACACAATGAAACAAGACAAGACAAATTATCCCCTCAAAAACCAACCAAATAGGAATTAACGTGAACTCAAGTCACTAGTGCATAAACTCAGGTGCTCTGGAATGGTAAACAGGTCCTGTTTGTTGTGTGTGTTCGTTTTTACAACCCGTCTGATTTAACTATGGACTTTCTATTGTAGCGTAAAGTGAAGTTTGCAAACACAACAATGAAAATTTACGTCGTCATGATTGGCTGATTACTAAGATACTTTTAAAAATCACGTGGTTTTCCATAAAGGACCTGACAAATGGGTTGTGCAAACATTAAATCTGATTGGATATTTGTGAATGGATTGTGTTTTCCTACTGTGACAAGTTGCGGTTTTTGTTACCGATTGGCTTCATTGTTCATGACAACGCAAATTTTCATTATTGTGTTTACACACTTCAATCGAAAGTCCATAGTTAAATTGGAAGGTTTGTAACACCCTCTATCGACACACCTGGGCCAACCTGCTTGTTGCAACACAATTGTCAAACTCTGACTCTGTGTACAGTGAGTGAGCTATGCATTAAAGGACTATCACATTACACTTTTTACACGCGAGATCGTACAGTACATGAGAGAACACCTGTGTCAAAAGTTTATGACACGTACATGAAACAGAAAACTGACACTTTTACCTATATCACATATTTACAGGTGATAATTACAACCATTCCCCAGCATTCCTTTGGTCTGACCGTGTATGGAGATTACATCTACTGGACAGACTGGATGTTACGTGCTGTGGTCAAGGTCAATAAGAATGACGGTAACATCCATTCCAAGCTACGAGAGAAGCTTGACAGACAGCCGATGGGATTGGTGGTTTATGCTAAGGATGCTGAACAATGTAAGTGGAGACAATCTGTAATATTTTTTTTTTTTGTGCAACAGTCTCTTTGTAATTGTCGCTTCCTCCTATAGTACTTAGTGGTATGAAGTGATTTCTCTGTTTTCTGTTAAAGAAATATTTAATTACGCAGACAACATAGGTCTTCTATAGCAGACTTCTATTTCATTCTTTTAAAAACGGTCAGTGCCACCTTCATTAATATAAAATGTTTAATAATGTAATAAGAGGTTAAAAGAAAAAAAAAAACAATGTTAAAAAGTTTTTTTTTCTATATTCTATACTTTCAATCTCAGACTTTTAACCTTCATACTGTCGGCTTTAAAGAATGCTTAAGGTGACAGAGTTCAGGCTTACAGTAATGACATTTGACCTTTTTATTGACCTTTAACCTTTACATTTTCAGGTTCAGACAATCCCTGTTATATGAATGCCTATGGATGTTCAGACCTGTGTTATGTATCAGACAGATGTCAGGCTTACTGTAATGACATTTGACCTTTTCATTGACCTTTGACCTTTATATTTCCAGGTTCAGACAATCCCTGTTATATGAATGCCTATGGATGTTCAGACCTGTGTTATGTATCAGACAGATGTCAGGCTTACTGTAATGACATTTGACCTTTTCATTGACCTTTGACCTTTATATTTCCAGGTTCAGACAATCCCTGTTATATGACTGCCTATGGATGTTCAGACCTGTGTTATGTATCAGACAGAGGTCAGGCTTTCTGTAATGACATTTGACCTTTTCATTGACCTTTGACCTTTATATTTCCAGGTTCAGACATTCCATGTTATATGAATGCCTATGGATGTTCAGACCTGTGTTATGTATCAGACAGAGGTCAGGCTTTCTGTAATGATATTTGACCTTTTCATTGACCTTTGACCTTTATATTTCCAGGTTCAGACATTCCATGTTATATGAATGCCTATGGATGTTCAGACCTGTGTTATGTATCAGACAGATGTCAGGCTTACTGTAATGACATTTGACCTTTTCATTGACCTTTGACCTTTATATTTCCAGGTTCAGACAATCCCTGTTATATGAATGCCTATGGATGTTCAGACCTGTGTTATGTATCAGACAGAGGCCAGGCTTACTGTAATTGTTCTAATCCAGAAATGGTCCTGTTACCAGATGGCAAGACATGTGGAGGTTTGTACATTGCATGTACTATATTATGTTGTCATAGGCCACAGTGTTAAATACCATTATAAATTCATGAAGTTTTGAAAATACGATAAATGTGAAAGTAGATAGGAATTCACCTGTGTGTGTCTGTACACATACAGTAAAACCTGTACTAGCTACCCACTCCATATAGCGACTTCCTGTCTATATAAAGACTATGTTCAGTCCCCCCAAGGATTTTTTTCTATATATTTGACTTCTATATAGTGACAAACTGTCCAACGTGACTAAAGACCATCAGAAACTGACCCTATGCGGAGAACAATATTCCATGCATGTAAAAGACCCATTTATAGAAGTCCAGAAGAGTAGGCTTCATGGCTGCTAGAAAGGCCCTACATGCAAACTGCTGGCTGGAGAGGAATTCTCATAAGCATAAAGCTTCCCTTGCTTCCCAATCCAGGGTAGATAGATATGTCTAAACTATCTCATTTCTGTATTGCAGATAAAGATGCCCAGTGCTCTAAGACTGATTTTGTTTGTCATGATAAGATGAGATGTATACCTCAATGGCAAGTCTGTAACGAAATCACCAACTGTTTTGATGGAAGTGACGAATTCACATCTGTCTGCAGTGAGTATATGATATAAATTTTTATGTGTCTAAATATTAGCTTTTAATACATAGTTGCATGTGGAATACCGATTTTCCCTGTGAAATGAAATTCTGTAAATTCACAGTGTGTAATAGCCAAAATATTTTCACTCTTATGTGTTTTCCTGCCAAACTGTCAATTATGACGCCAAACTTTCAATAATGACGTCGTGAATTGTATTTGCATTGTCCGCATGACTGCTGATCATCTAAATTGATACGCCATTCACATGATTCTTTAATTTGTTAGAAAAACGATTAATTATCAGCGTTTTTATTTATGTAATAAATATGATAATCAATTAGGTTTCATGAATAACAAAAGTATTATCACTGGTGATGAGGAAAGGCACTCCGATTTAACTTGTGCTCAGAACACTCGTTAAATCTTATTTATCATATTTTGTTTATTCACTCAACCCAATTAATTATCCTATAATTCCACACACAGTTGCAAGTCATTTCACCAACTCTGTGGGTTGTTTGGGGCCTGCATTGTCACTGAAAAAAAATTAGATGCATGTATACCCCCATGGCAATATCTAAACTGTTTTTAATGACAGTGACAAATTTTCATCTTCAATTTGATTTATATTTTTTCAGAGAAGGCTAAGTGTCCATTAGGAACATTTACTTGTAAGAACCACAAGTGTGTATCGATGGGCCGACAGTGTGATGGACAGAATGACTGTGGTGACTACTCTGACGAGGTCAACTGTACTTGTAACCCTGAGACAGAGTTCAGATGTCGTGATGGGACATGTATACAGAAGAGCTTCCGCTGCGATCGAGACAAAGACTGTAGTGATTTCTCCGATGAAGTTGGATGCAATGGTAATTGTTTAACTACAGTTAAAGAATTCAAAGTTATCTAGGCATTAGATTTGTCCCTGTCACTTAAGGATAGAGCTTGAATGTATGTAGTTTATTTTCAATCCAGGGCCAATTGAAAAACAGCAAGCAGTGACTGCTGGTCACTGAAGGCTGCTGGCTGTTTTCCATTGTGGATTTTTTAAAATTTACGTTTATATTGTAGGTTGTGTCGCTTACACTTATTCCACATCTCATTTTCTTCTATTAATTTTTAATTGCCCAATAATGACTTGTTTGAGGGGTGTTAAAGTTTACTTATGTCGGAGCCTACAAAATTACACATCAAAGTTTTTATCATTTCTGATTTGAAATTTAGTGAGTGGATTGGTATATCCTGCAAAGTTTTCAGACCTATGGGATACCTACTTCCTGTTTGGGGTGTTTCTGTAGATAGACCAACCAAAGAATTAGATTTCTTATGAGGAAGCATTTATGTGGAATATTTGTTTAAAAGTACTGTGGTTTCATTATTATTCATGGGTTATCAATTTTCGTGGTTTTCGTGGGAGGCCTTGACCCACGAAATTTGACACTCCATGAAAAGGAAATTTAACAATGATCTGTATGGCGGAGACTTCAGAGCCACAAATTTTAGAATACACGAACTTAATCCTTTTTTACCTAACCACTAAAATTGGTACGTTATTTAAACACACCAAAGTAAAAGAATCCACAGTAGTGTTTTTTATGGCTAAATTTGTCAAAAATATGTCTTACCCTGTGAAGGGCAAAAATAAATAAATGAATATAATAAAAATGAAAACTGATTTAAAAAAGTTTATTTCCTTTATAATAGTAACATTGTATAGAGGTAAGAAAGTTTATCATAATTTCACTGCACACCACAATGGCTATCACAGGATTTTGTCCAATCAAAATGCTTTTTACATCCTTGTCACTGAATGGCTATATCCACTCTAAACCTTTCTTCTTAAAATCAAGGAATGTCTGTTGCTGACACACAACTACCTTGCAATAGATGGTATATTATACCACAATCAAGCTTTATTTAGAGCTTTTTATATATAAATCAATCTTAATAGACTAACTTTTTAAAGGACTAATGTGTGCCAAGCATTAACAAGCAGTAATTTAGAAAACCAAATTGTCTTTTAACTAGCTGACATTTCATCATATTTAACCCTATTGTTGCAAGTTTATTATGAAAACTTCTCAAAGAATCTGTCACATGTATGTGTTGAATATTGTATAAGGCTTGTATGTATCACTATTTTCGATAATGCTGGATGTTAAATAGACATGTAAACAATTTCTTTTGTATTTCTGTTTAAGTAAAGGCCATGACATTCCTGCATTTGGTTCCACAATGAACCAACACATCATCCCACTATATACTATGAGGGGGGGTAGGACCTTTTTTCGGGACACCGGGATTGGCCATATTTAAGCTCTGGATTCCGGAATTTGGACAATTTAAGTTTGGGATTCCGGGATAAAATTATATCAACTTTACCGGAATTCGGGATTTTCTCATTTTTAAGTTGGGATGACAGGATTTTGTAAAAATTAGTTCGGGATGACGGGATCAGACCCCTCCTACCCCCCCTCTACTATAGATTGGAGGAACCAACACAACATCCTACTGCATAATACAAATCTTAAAACAGAATTTAAAATCTTTATATTTAATTACAGGGCTGGACTGCAACATTCCTGCCTTTGGTTCCACCAAGGAAGCTGTAATTCCCTGTAACACGACATCTCAGTGTATACTACAGAGCTGGAAGTGTGACGGGGTGATGGACTGTTGGGATAATATTGATGAGGAGGATTGTCCTAATAAGACACAAGGTGAGCTTTAAAAAATCCAAATTGTTTGTTATACAAATAAGTTGTAATTTTAAGATTTAAAAGATCAGAATTCTGTTAATTTTGCTCACTTTCTGAATATAGAGCATTTTGTTTGGCAAAGGGAGGGGGCAATGTTTGCCTTTTGGTACAACTACCCTTCCCTATAATTGAAATTCATAGATTTGTCTTGAACTAATTTTGTACAGTGATTTGCCATCATCAAAGTTATGGTTGAAGTTAGCTTTTAAAATTTGCAAAATCAGCAACATGTTCCAATTTTAATTATGTGTAGGTATATTTATATTCCCTTTGTAAAATAAATCAAAAACAATTCATGTATTCTGTTTTTTTATAGATTGTCCAGAGGGAAAATTCCAGTGTGCTAGTGGAAGCTGTATACCTATGAACTGGCGATGTGACACAGACGATGACTGTGGAGACAATTCAGATGAAATTCAATGTGCCAGTGGGTATTTGTTTGTGTGGATCACACTAAGGGCTGTTCCAGCAAAACATACATGGGACGGGGGAAGGCACTTCTTTGAAAGGGGCCTGGATTCTCCCATAGAATTTGATTTTTGAACTAACTTTATCTTCATTGAGTATACACAAGGTTTTAAAGCCAACCCATAGTGGCAATTTAATGTCCCACGTATGTTTTGCTGGAACAGCCCTTGAAAGAGATATGGAATAAATTTTAATGAGATAAAAACCACAATAATGAATAAACATGTATGTATTGAAAACATACAAGCCTTGTGGGGTTATTCAGATCAAAATCAGTGTATCAGTGGTTATGTAAAAAAGTTGGGTGTGGTTAGCTTGTCATGGGGTAGAGGAAGGGAGGGGCAGAGTTGTTGTAAAGGAGTTGGGGTCATGCAGTCAAGGGCCTATTACAGGGTTCCCAAGCAACCTTGAAAAACCATTGGAAAAAAGCCTATTAGCTAAAAAAGTAAAACAAGGAAGGAATATGGAGTAAAAGAAAGAAGCAGAGGTACCAATGGGGTATCTGAATGTCAAAAGTCCAAAAGGGCAGAGACAAAACCATTAAACACCAACAAGAACAGGACAAAAACAGACAACATTTGCATACATGAGATCACACCTGTCCACATACCTCATAAGAGTACTCCAACAACATCGGAAGTTGGACGGCATGCTATTTTTGGACTTGATGCCATTGCAGTATTGAGTTACGAAAACAAGACCTCTTATGTTATAGGAGTACTCATAAGAGAAACTTCTCCGATTCTGCTAGATCAAGCATTATCTTGAATAGGGAAGCGATATGAATAAAAGTCATGGGAGAAAATTGCACTTTACAGTAAGTCACAGGAACTTTGTATCATTTCTGCTTCAGACCAGACTTGCCCAGCTGATATGTTTACATGTGCTGACGGAACGTGTCTGCCCAAGTCATGGGAGTGTGACGATCATGCCGATTGTCCAGATGGCACTGATGAAAGTGACAAATGTTGTAAGTTCTTTTTTATAGTAGAATGAAAGGTGTAAGTACTATTTATAGTAACATGAAAGGTGTAAGTTCTATTTATAGTAACATGAAAGGTGTAAGTTCTATTTATAGTAACATGAACGGTGTAAGTTCTATTTATAGTAACATGAAAGGTGTAAGTTCTATTAAAAATAGAATATATTGTATTTAAATAGTTACATGAAAGATTTAAAATAGTCTTTAAATACCATATTACCATATAAGTTGTTTTTTGCTGGTATCTAATTTTCACGATAATGAGCAAATGGCCAAATTTAGATTTCATAAATAGTATATTATTATAAATGGTATATACTTTCATATTGCTAGAATTAAATTCCGCCCAAAATAATCTTCCATATTGTTTATAATCCGCAAAATTTAGCTTGGGCGAAGGAAAAAACAACTGGTATGGTACTTACATGTATGTTGGTATTAATGATTTACCAAGATCGACAAAAATTGAAATATAAGTATTTTATTTGTAGCTCATTTCAACAGAACATGTAAAGAAGATGAATTCAAATGTAACAGTGGGCGATGTATCAATAAAGCGTGGACCTGTGATGGGGACATTGACTGCCATGATGGGGAGGATGAAAAAGCTGGGTGTGGTGAGTATGTCATGTAGAGGGGGAGGGGACAGGGAGGGGCAGTTAAAATCCGTAGATGGTGTATTTATGATTAAATAAGGCTAAGGCTTATGGCATGAAAAAAATGTTGCAAGTACATGTAGCTCATAGGGAGAGGCTGTTGAGGTAAAGGTGTAAGAGTGATGGGGCTGTAAGATAAAAAAATGGCTTCGTAGAGTTGCTCAAAAATAGTGGAGGGAGGAAAATGAAGAGGTGTAAAAGGGGACAAGTTAATAGTTTTGAACTATTGGAAAGGGGGCTGGTCACCAGTGAACAGTAAAAAAGGCCTAGAATTGTGATGGCCATATTGACTTCATTAATGAAAGGATAAGAATGTTTGATGTAATAAAAACACTTGATCTATACTGACATAATAATTCTGTATAATCTACTCAAGTTTTCCTGTATAAATAAATATCATTACAATTTTCTGTTATTTAAGATGTTCGTACCTGTGAGGCCAAAGAGTTCCGCTGTAACAACACGAACTGTATCCGAGACATTTTCTTCTGTGACAGAGATGATGATTGCGGGGATGGGAGTGATGAACCTCCATCTTGTTGTAAGTTATCTCCCTTGAACCTCATTCTTGTTAGCTCACCTGGCCAAAGGCCATGTGAGCTATTGCCATCACTTGGCGTCCGTCGTCGTCGTCGTCCATCGTCATTAACTTTTCTTCAAACTTCTTCTCCTCTGAAACGGCTGCACCGATTCAAACCAAATTTGGGCTGGTGGTACTTTAGGGTATCCCCCACAGAACTGATGTGGGGATTTTTGATTCGTCGAAAAACATGGCCGCCGTTGCTAAAAATAGACCAGGGGGGTCAGACTACTGTTTTTGGCTTGTAAATCAAAAAGTATAAGAGATAGATGAAATCTGATGCCACGCTGCTGCTTCAGCATCAAAAGCTCTACAAAAGTCTTCATTGAGTCGAAGTTGTCAGATGACCAATTATGGGAGTTACGGCCCCTTAAAGGTGAAAAATAGCATTTTTTCATGTTTTTGGCCTATGGAATGAAAACTATTGCAGATAGAGAGAAGCTGTTGCTTGCTTAAATGTTCAGCTCATTTAGCTCTACTAAAGTCTCCATAAGGTCAAAGTTGTCAGATGACCCCTTATAGGGGTTATGGCCCCTTAAAGGCAAAAAATGGAGTTTTTGGCCTTTAGAATGAAAACTATTGCAGATAGAGAAAAGCTGTTGCTTGCTTAAATGTTCAGCTCGTTTAGCTCTACATAAGCCTCCATAGGGTCGAAGTTGTCAGATGACCCCTTATAGGGGTTACGGCCCCTTAAAGGCAAAAAATAGTGTTTTTGGCCTATAGAATGAAAACTATTGCAGATAGAGAAAAGCTGTTGCTTGCTTAAATGTTCAGCTCATTTAGCTCTACACATGTCTCCATATGGTCGAAGTTGTCAGATGACCCCCTATAGGGGTTACAGCCCCTGAAAGGCAAAAAATAGTGTTTTTGGCCTATGGAATGAAAACTTGCAGATAGAGAAAAGTTGTTGTTTGCTTAAATGTTCAGCTCATTTAGCTTTACAAAAGTTTCCATAGGGTCATAGTTGCCAGATGACCCCTTATAGTGGTTACAGCCCCTTAAAGGCAAAAAATAGTGTTTTTGGCCTAAAGAAAGAAAACTTTTGCAGATGGAGAAAAGATGTTGCTTGCTTAAATGTTCAGCTTAATTAGCTCTACAAAAGTCTTTTTAGGGTGGAAGTTGTCAGATGACCCCTTTAAGGGGTTATGGCCCTTTAAAGGTGAAAAATAGTGTTTTTTGCTTTGGAATGAAAACTATTGCAGATAGAGAAAAGCTTTTTATTGCTTAAATATTCAGCTCATTTAGCTATACAAAAGTCTTCAAAGGGTTGACATTAAGACCAGGTGAGCGATTCAGGCTCCTGGGAGCCTCTTGTTGTAAGTTATCTCCCTTGATCTTCCATCTTGTTGTAAGTTATCTCCCTTGAACCTCCATCTTGTTGTAAGTTATCTCCCTTGAATTTCCATCTTGTTGTTAGTTATCTCCCTTGATCCACCATCTTGTTGTAAGTTATCTCCCTTGAACCTCCATCTTGTTGTAAATTATCTCCCTAGATCCACCATCTTGTTGTAAGTTATCTCCCTTGAACCTCCATCTTGTTGTAAGTTATCTCCCTTGAACCTCCATCTTGTTGTAAGTTATCTCCCTTGATCCACCATCTTGTTGTAAGTTATCTCCCTTGAACCTCCATCTTGTTGTAAGTTATCTCCCTTGATCCACCATCTTGTTGTAAGTTATCTCCCTTGAACCTCCAAAAAAGTTATTTCCTTGACATGGACACCATCTTTTGTTTATCATATTTCAAAACATGAAGTACTCCAGCTTTTTGATATTGATGAATTATACAGTAATACCCCCTTCACATATACGAGATTTCCTTACGAGTTCTTACGAGTTTTCAACTCTTAATCGATCGCAAAGACTCGTAAATCACTCTTTGTTACTCGTAAACAGGTCTTTCTAGCTCGTGTGCAATTGCAAGAACTCGTGAAAGTTTTACGAGGATTTTTGACATTTCAAAAATCCTCGTAAGACTTTCACAAGTTCTTATGATTGCACACGAGCTAGAAAGACCTGTTACGAGATGTCAAAAATAGTCGTAAGACTTTTACGAGTTGAAAAAACAACAATGTCATAATTTAACTCGTTAACACATCGCAAATAACTCGTAAAGAACTCGTAGAGATCGTAAATGACTCGCCTTTACTCGTAACTTACTCTGGAAGACCTCGCAAAGGAATTCTTTTACGAGTGGTTTGCGAGTTAGTTACGATATCATTTCCAATATCACATTTCACACGTAAAGACATTGTAAAGGCACCGTAACATGCTTGTAACCACTTCGAAAATAAAATTCGTATCATCTCTGGACGGGAGTGGGAAAAATTTTCGCACAACTGATGAAATCGTGACAACTCGGAAATAGATCGTAAAAGGTTGGTAGAAAATCTCGCAAGAATTCGTAAAACTATAAATTTTGATAATCGTAACAACTCGTAAGAGAATATCGTATATGTGAAGTGGGTATAAGGCAGAGTTTGATTGAATTTTTGGGGATTTTTTTGGTTTACCCTTTACTATGAGAAATTTAAAGACTTTGAACTCCTATCAGTGTTTGATTATATTATTCTATTTTTAGACTACAAGAAATGTTCGAAAAATTCCAACACAACCTTTGACTGTGGCGACAACACCTGTATTGATGTATCATTACAATGTAACGGGTTTCCGGACTGTCAGAACAAGAAAGATGAGGAGAACTGTCCAACCCCTACACCGCTCAGCTGTGACGGAACAGAATTTCTGTGTAAGAATGGAGATTGTATCAACTTGACCATGGTGTGTAACGGCAGAAATGACTGTGGTGACTCATCTGATGAATCTGAACAGTGCTGTTAGTATATTTTGAAAATCATATTTTTTAATAGTTTAAAGGGAAACTTCGCGAAAAAATTATTTTTACATATTTTATTCATCATATCATACTAAACATGAATATATGTGTAAAACTTTCCAATCCTTCCTATTAAGCGCATACAACGGCATTTATTCCCGATATATTTAAACGATGGGGGCCGCCATTGAGATCTACCAGAAGAGTGACTTATAACAATATACCCGAATACCACAAAGTACCCATCCGATAATGACGTGCAACGGTCACTCTATATTATGCTTGATCATTGTTGTTATTCTCGTATTACTGATAAAAATTTTAAAAAGCACATTTTCTCGTTTTACATTAGAAATAATGAGAGGGGTTAATTTATTACCTCAATGCAAAATTTTTAAATCATCCCTGAATTATAATTTATTTGATTAAATTGGTTTTAATATGTATTTGCAAGGATTTGTAATACCTTGGTAATTACAATATATTCTTTTAATTATGGGCTTGGGTTGGACACATGGTCTGATGACCGTTAATCAAAGTCATAAATTTACCTGAAAAGGTGCAATAAATCAAATATATCAATCTGTTTTCATTGGTTATGCCATATTAATTAGGGATGTACCTCACAGAAACTGAATTATAAATGACAGTAGGATGCGGGACTTATGCAATTAATGATTGAATAATGTAATCCGGGGTAATACCTTCAACAAGGGTCCATTTTATTTAATACACAAAGCCAGGAAGTATCTCAGCATGATATTTCAACACATGTACCAAATGGTATCTAGGTGTCATGCAGTTAGAGACCATTTAAAAAACACAGGAAATAACTCAGCGTGATATTTTAACACACGTACCGCTCCATGTCAGGTAAAAACCTTTTTGCAAACAAATATACAGAACTCCAGCTGCTAGCTGAGACGCAACTTTTTAAAATCAGATAACAGATGTGTTAACTGCATGAAGGAACATAATATGCAATTGCAATTTTATGGGATTTTTTACACTTGACATGTTGCACTAAGATAACCCAAAGAATTCAGTGGAATCGAATTCCCAGGTTGACTCTGAGACAATGATTAAATATGATTTTCTAAGGCTGACCATTAAATGAAATGCACAGTCTCCCCCGCGAAATCTATGATATCGCCAATAAGCATATTTTTAAACTAAGACTTATGACTTCTCGCAAATATTCATTTTTTGTATATGGTGTCTGTTTACATGCTGTATATCAGAAAACGGCACCTTGGTGTAAGATTATTTCAGAGCATCCGATTAGGCAGAAAATGAATTCTTGGTTTGTATATAGTAATCGGCAGAAGCAGGCAAGCTCAGGCTTTACGTCTGGGTTTAAACAAACTGTCTCGAAGTCTTGGTTATTTGGAATACAAACACCTGGGTCAAAGGTATCGGTTAATAATGTTAACTCGTGGCAGCATAGGCAGGCTAAGGGGATGGACAGTGGCACACAGCGATCGGAACATTTGCACGATTGAGTGTCAAATTGGTGAGGGTTGCTTGGAATTTCAGTCTGGCGATTCATCTCCACTCTTCTATCTGCCGGATTTCTTCCTCCGTATATTCTAGTTCAAGTTGATACCCTCTTGACCCGATTGATCATTCAACCATTTTTACAAAACCAAACACCTTATTCAACCCTGTTACACAATCGGGAGATGAAAAGGTCTAAGAACAGGTAATACCAAGCTAATAAGGATCACCGAAAAGAACGATCTCTTTTGTTTAATATTTATGAGGTGTCTATTAGACATGCTTAATTAATTTGAATTAATCTGTTAAATTGATTACCTTCTAAGGATCTGTTACTCATTTTATTGCTGTCTAATGAGATTAAAAGGCCAGGATGTTCACGTTGAATATACAAAATTCTTACCTGGGGCAAATTACGTAATGGGCAATTTGCAATTAACACCTGGGATGTCTGGCCAGGTGACACCTTGTTGTTTTAAATAGCGTGATTATCATATGAAAGGGAAAATTTTCAAACTATTTTAACGATGTGAATTAAAATAGAGTAATTTATGGATAAGATTAAAATCATGTAGCAGTATTTCAATTATTATCATGATTTAATAATTTAATATTGATGTTTAAAAAATCATTAATTAAAAATTTTCTTACACAAATAATGATAAAATTCAACATTTTTAAAGTAAAATGAATTTTTATAATATAAATACTTACCATAATAAATTCAGCTAATTGACCCCTATTGCGTCACTGAGTCGGGAAAACACTCAAATATTAAAAATAGAATGACCTATATGGTTGCTGACCCGGAAGGAGGCTTCCCTTAATTCGTCCATTTAATCCCACATAACAAAACATCTGAGGAGATGAGGGATGAAGGGGAGGACAAGGGAGGGACCTCTTAATTTATTATGGTAAGTATTTATATTATAAAAATTCATTTTACTTTAAAAATGTTGAATTTTATAGCTATAAATACGTTACCATAATAAATTCAGCAAGAATCTAACGTAAGGCTGAATCCCCAGCATCCGAAGACACTGGTGGAAAATTGACTCTCTGGGCAGAAACTATAGGACCTAGAGAAAACAAACTCTCAGCCATCGAAGACATAGAGCGCAGATAATGAGAAATGAAAGAATTTTCAGATCTCCAGAAACCCGCGGATAAGACTTCATCAAGTGAAGCAGAGCTGAAAGAGCCCAAGATGTTGAGATGGATCTAACATCGTGAGCTTTAACATTATATAAAGCTCTTACATCTTCTTTAGACAAATGATAACACAAGGATATGGTTTTACATATCCAAGTGGAAATAGTCTTCACTGATAAATCAGAAACACCCTTCTTAATGGGAATGAATAATCTAGAGTTAGAAGCTGATCTAGAAGATGAGGTTCTACTAAGATAAATATCCAGAATTCTGATAGGACACAATAAATTTCCATCAGAATTACGAGGAAGAGCAGGAATAACAACAGGAGATGATCCTTTATCTGGTAGCTGATTCTTAGCAAGAAAGGAAGGATCAGTTAAAAGTGTCACTGAAGATTTATCTCTAGAAAAGCGAAGACAAGATGGTGAAGCTGAAAAAGCATGAACTTCGCTTCTTCTCCTACCTGAAGCTAAAGCTAACAAAAAACAGCATTTGTAAGCAACAAATTTAATGGGTACCTCATTAGCTGGTTCAAAAGGAGACAACTTTAGAGAATGAAGAACAAGAGATAAATCCCATTGAGGAACTAGAATCCTCTGTCTGGGACGCTCTAAACTGAAATTTCTGATCAACAAGGAGAGAAATTCATTAGAACTAAAATCTTGACCACCAGAAAGAAGTATAGTACGAGAAATCGCAGATCTATAGCCTTTAATGGTAGAAGGAGCCAGACCTTTGTTTTCAAAAAGAAAGACAAAGAAATCTGCTAGTTGTTGAACAGAAGTCTGGAACGGATCAATTTCCCTTTCAGAACACCAAGATTCGAAGATAGACCATTTGGCATCATAGACAACATTGGTTGATTCTCGGACTGATCTAGAGAGATGTTTGGCTGCTCCCTCAGAAAACCCTCTCTTAGTGAGATTACTCCTGACAGAAACCAGGCGTGTAGATGTAGGTTTTCTGGATGAGGATGAACTACTCTTCCTTTCAACTGAGACAAGAGATCTACCCTCAAAGGAAGAACTAGAGGTTGAGCACCTGACAGACGAAGAAGGTCTGGAAACCAACTTTGCTTGGGCCATGCCGGAGCAATAAGAATGATCTTGCAGTGAGGGGGGTCAAGGGGGGGTCCAAGAACACCTTAACAGGGAATTGATTTTCCCAATAACAGATAACAGAGAATTGACCTTTTTGGACTGACCATTTCAATTTAGCTAACATACTATTTTTAATAACAGATAACATAAAATTATATTATTCAATAACAGGTAACAGTAAACTGAATTTCTTCAATAACAGTTAACACAGAACTGGTCAATAACAGTTAACATTAAATCTGATATCTGCAATAACAGCTAACAGAGAACCAATTTAAGCCAATAACACAGGAACAGCTAACCCCCTTGCCCCCCCTGCAGTTGGAGGACTCTATTTTCCGAAGAACAGGAGCTAGAAACCTGAAAGGAGGAAAGGCGTAAGCAAACATGTCCTCCCAAGAAAGGCTCATGGCATCTACTGCATAAGACTTGGGATCGGGAACTGGAGACACAAAAGTCTGAATCTTGAAATTCAGACTGGTGGCAAAAAGGTCTATCAGAGGAGTTTCCCAAATCTGAGTTATGCTCTTGAATACAACTGGGTTTAGCTCCCACTCTGTATTCACTGGAGTAAGAGACCTGGAGAGAGTGTCTGCTAACAGATTCTGACGACTGGGAATATGTCTCACAGCTAGAAGAATCTGAAACTGATGGCAAAGAAGTAAAATCTTCCTGGATATCTGATAAAGAGGGAGAGAGTGTGTCCCGCCCTGATTTTTCAGATAAGCGACTAATGTCGTGTTGTCGCACGCCAACAGAATAGACCGATTTGACAAGTTCTCGAGAAAATGATTGAGAGCGAGTAGAACTGCTCTCATCTCTAGAAGGTTGATGTGTTCGGACTGTAGAAAAGGGGGCCAAACCCCTGACACTGACAGATCTCCTGGAGACAGGTATGCTCCCCAACCTTGGTTGGAGGCATCTGTAAAGAGAGTGACTACAGGAATAAGAGGGGACAGAGACAGGCCCCTTAGAACATTCTCCCTCACTAACCACCATTGAAGGTGAGGGTGAAGAGATGGTAGAAGTGGAATAAGAGCTTCCCAGTCTTGAGATGATGGGATCCAAAAACTGTGAAGGTAAAACTGAATGGGACGTATGTGTAGACGACCCAGAGGGACCACATCTGCTAGAGAATTCAGAAACCCTAGAAGTTGAAGAAACTGTCGAGCAGATACAGACTGAAGGGAAAGAAACAACAGAATTTGTTTCTTGAGATTGGCAAATTTCTCCTCCGTAGGAAGAACTAAACCTTGGTCTGTAAGGTAATGTTCCCCGAGAAAATTGAAGTCCCGAGAAGGAGTTAGTTCTGATTTCTTCCATGAAATAAGGAAACCTAGGGAGAGGAAAAGTTTGAGAACCATCTCTGTATGGCCTAACAGAACTGAACGGGAAAGATTCTTGACTAGAGAATCGTCTAGGTAAGAATGAATAAGTACAGACTGGGAATGAAGGTGAGCAATAGCTACCTGCATGACCTTGGTGAAAATCAGAGGGGCTGTGGACAGACCGAAAGGAAGAGCTTTGAACTGGTAGACTTTGTTGTTCCAAACAAAACGGAGATATTTTCTGAAAGAAGGGGAAATAGGAATGTGAAAGTAAGCGTCTTGGAGGTCCATGGAAGTAGTCCACATGCCCGGAAGGATAGAAGTCCTGATAGACCTGTTCGTTTCCATTTTGAAATGAGGGATAACGAGATGGTTGTTCAGAATAGATAGGTCTATAACTGGTCTCATACCGCCACTCGTCGACGCAGTCGGGAACAAATTGGAGGAATTAAGGGAAGCCTCCTTCCGGGTCAGCAACCATATAGGTCATTCTATTTTTAATATTTGAGTGTTTTCCCGACTCAGTGACGCAATAGGGGTCAATTAGCTGAATTTATTATGGTAACGTATTTATAGCTATAAAAATACTTTATATTTGAAAGAAATCTTGATAATAATTATGTTGTTGCATATTGGTCTATCGTAATTGAATTATTTCTTTTGTTTACTACATGTAATTAGACCACGCGTCACCACTGTGTTTTATTAGATATGATATCGATATCGATTATATAGCATTAATCAGATAAAGATGTAATACACAGATATCCGGTCATATCCCAGAATGCACTTGAGACCATCTCACTGACGTTACTGAGCTACTTTTGAAATCAGAAAATGCCAAATATCTCTGTTATAAATGAGAATTTTTTGAAAAAAATTGGATATATATTTTTGATGACATATTCTATCATTTAAGACCATAAGTCAATTTTCGTGAATTTTCCCTTTTAAGATACATTACTAAAGTATAAGGAGGTCTGTAAAAGTGTTTAATAAGGTATGAAAAAATTATTTACTTCTAAGCTTAACCTATAAATTGATATGACAGTTTTATTCGACACATATTTTAGATAGTCTAGAATTAAGATACTGGTTTTGAAATCTGCAGCATACATATCAATGTTAGATGTCCTATTTCTGGAATCAAATTTCGTGGGCCAAGGCCACACATGAAAACCACGAAAATTGATGCCCCACAAATAATAATGAAACCACAGTATATGTAAAAAGATCAATAAGGCATTAGATTGCAATTAAAAAATCATTGACCAGACTTAGTGATTTGATGTTTTTTAGCTATTAAATAAAGGAAATAACAAAACTACCAAACTTGAATGATCAATCTCATAGTCCAGAGAAAATGACAAAAACGAATCAGTCATACCGGAGAATTGGTGGATCGAAATGGTCCTGACTTGGTACAGGAATTTCAAACGAAATGGTGGGTTAAACCAGGTTTTATGGCGCCAAACCTCCCTGTTCCATTGCGATCTTAGGATCCGGTAATGACCATAGAACACAACATAGTTGTGAGACACAATAGGGGTATTGAGGTGATCATCTCAGTACAGCAGACCAGTCAAACACTAAAAGTATTTTTCTGTCTGTAAAATCCAGCATTAATAAATATAGCAATTTTGTTGAAACCAACTTTATTTTTAAGGGCTTTTCCAGAAAAAAATGTACCAGGGGGTCACAACTCGCCTCCCAATAAAGGGTATCACAAACAAAATTTTAATAATCTTTTTAAAATCTTTGAAGCATTTGGAAATATGTCTAACCCACCACTAAGGAAAATAAAAATTGAGGAGAGTTCCAACCCCATTGGACATTTTTTTCCAGGAAAACTCTTATATGAAGTGTCATGTTTTCCACTATTTTCAGCTATGAATTATTGCCTGTTTCTGATTTTTTCAGTTATTAATGAGTGCCAGTTTCCCCACCGCCTCTGTAGCCACACCTGTAGAGATGAAAAGATAGGTTATAAGTGTGAGTGCCCACCTGGATATGAGCTGAAGGATAAGCACATTTGTGAAGGTATATCTACAAACTTATTGTATAATTATTATAACAAAATTATTTCCTATAAGCAGATATTATTGTTTTTTTTAATTTTCCTTCATCATTACCATAATGTAATTTTCTTTTCTTTTCTATCACATGGTCAAGCTTGAAGCTAACTAAAATTGCACAAATAGAACTTTACTAAATAAAATGAAAACATATCAAGGTCAATAACCTTTAATAACTTTAACTGCATTCAAAACAAAATTGGACAACCACGTTACCAGGACAAACAATTTAAATGCTATTCATATCACCTGTCAAGTGTAATACTTAAATTGCAATTTCCTTCGAAGGAAACAACAAAATAAATTATCACATAACCTGAATTCAAGTATTTTTATTAAAATCAAACAATATTTTTTTTCCCCCGCTGCAACGCGAGGGAGGGACCTAGTAATGGTCTCCATCTGTCCGTCCGTGCGTCCGTCACACTTTTGTGAGCGCAAATCCTCTGAGGCCGCTCAACGGATTTTGATGAAACTTTGTAGGATTGTTTGTCATGATATGTAGTTGATCATATCTTACAGCCATTTTGATTTAACAAATTTTATAGGAGTTATGAGACTTTATCGACTTTGTTCATTAGCCGGGGTAATCGCTAGCGATTAGCCACGGCTTTAGCTGCGATAGCCTTTTCGGTAAGCAATCAGATGGTTTTTCCGGCGGTTCACCAAAAACCTATTAATAGAAATATCAATAGATGCTTGCAATATAGTCCTTTTCCAGATCTGTTTTTTCGTCGCTTAACTCGCAATTTATATGTTAAAAAACTTATTTATTTAGTTTTCAAATTTTGTTCAAGTATGTAAGACGCCTATCTGATGCGATGGTATTAAATGATTTATTAAGAATTGATAGTGATCTCATTAGTGAAGTCATATTCACTAATTTGCATCTCATTAAGTGTCAAACCGGATGGCAATAAACAGTGCAATAAACAAACATCGATGGACAGGATAATTTACCCAAAGTTCAAATCCTCATAACTTTTTTATTTGATCAGAAAAAATTGTTCTGTAAACCAGGGATGTCTAAAACAATTAAGACCATCAATTTACAGGTAGAAGTTTGTCAATTTCACTTATTTCCCCTGAGGCACTTGCTGATAAAAATGTACAATTATTGATTTTTTCCTTATTAATTTGGCACATTTATTGAAAATTTTACTTAAAAAATTTGGACCATCTTTACATTATTCAATATAGAATTAATTTTTGAAGGGTGATTGCCACATATTTTGTATATTATAATTCCTGAATAATTTCTCTTTCCAATGATATATATATTGTGTAATTTCAATTAGTGAAATTTGTGTTAATAAAGAAAAAAGTTGGGGAGGCATAGAAAAATATTGACTTTTTGTTAGTTTTTATTGGATGTTGCTCATCCCCTTGTTTTAGACATCCCTGTTTCCAAAATGCACTACAAAACGATCTTTTTCTGAAAATTGTAGAACCAAAAGCAATTTTATACAAAAAAATGTAAGTGTGACTTCTCCGGTACTGTTTTACAGATTTCGATGAAATTTATTTTAAATTGATAAATTCTACAGGAGTTACAGGACAGATTTTGCTTAAGTTGTATTCATTTCAGATGTTTGAACAATAATACTATTTTGAGTTTCGAGTTGAACAAAGTTAGTTTTATTGTCAAAGTAAAATATGTGTGGAAAGGGGGGGGCATTGGCAACCTGTACCAATCTTGTTAATTTGTATGGTTTTCCTATAGTATGCTTATGCTTTTTAAATTGTTTAGCTTTATACATCAACAAAAGTTTACAATTCAACATAATTTTCACAACCTCTTCTAATGAGTTATTCCTCGTTTAATTTAAAAAAAAGGGTGTTTGGTTAGCATACAGAATTAAACGTTGCTTGCTCATCTAAAAAAAAAGTTGTAATAAACTACACAGAGGAAGTTGTCCGTTGGCCTGCAAAATATATAGATAAGCTGTAGCTAATATGCTATACAGAACTTATCAATTCAGTTGAACCGATGGGTCAACACAAAAAAAGTAATAGAAACACGCATGTATTTTTTTTTATTTGGCCTAATGGGATTATTACATTGCAACAGGGGGTCAAAAAGGGGACTTCCGCCTAAAATCGACTGTTTATTTGAGTTCCGATCCGATTTGCAAACTCTTTTTTTCATTGGAATCCTTGTGAAAATCCCTGCCTACTTTTTAAAAATTAGTAGTATACTAAATGCAATATTTTTAATGTTTTGAGAAATTAAGGATTGAAGGCCCCAAATGCCATGTTTTAGAGTTTGTTGAGGCAAATAGTTTTACGCAAGAAATTAAGTTGTAGTGGACCAGCCAATTGTTATGAAGCTTTAATATGATGATTATATCCACTGAAGGAAGAACGGTGTTGTATTTGGGGATTGTGGCCAAAAGGGGCTAAAATGGGTGTATTGACAAAACGACTGTAGAATTTTTATTACTCATTCAATTTACAAAATTCTTTTTTATTGAATTCTTACTATATTTTGTCAACTTAATATGTCAGTGGTTTTCATATATTTTTCACCTTTACATTTATACAGGTGACCAAAGACCGTGGCGAGGCCAAGTCCATAAAATCAACTTTTTTAAAAATTTGGTTCGTTTTTCAAAATCTTTTTTTCATTGGAATCCTTGTAACAATCCCTTTTACCCAAAATTAGCTTTTTATTTTTATTTTTTGCAACACATACACAATTTAGAATTTGTAGATTATCCCGGCTACCAGTACTTTCAGTACTTTGATTTTATGTCATAGGAACACTTTGTGAGCGCAACTCCTTTGAGACAGATCAACGGATTTTGATGAAATGTTGTAGGATTGTTTGTCATAATATACAAGATATTTCTATTTTTAGATATAAATGAATGTGAGAACTACCCCTGTTCCCATTTCTGTATAAATTCTTACGGATCCTACAAATGTTATTGTGCTGATGGTTACTTCCTGGAGGAGACTGACAAAAAAACATGTAAAGTTGCCCAAGGTATGTACATATGGTAGAAATAATTGTACCCTTTTCTTGTAGAAGAGAACGGCAATATATCAAAACCTGTGTCCATGTTTTTAAGTTTATTGACTTTGTCACACTTGTTATTCGGCCATCATTAAAGTGTTGGTATTATTACTCACATTTCTTGTTTTTGTCCCTGGGGGCAACACAAAGCGGGAACATAGCATTGCTGGTGTCCGTCTTCCATCCGTCAGTTGACATTTGGTATGCAACTTTGGGTAGGGGTCCCATATGGTGGGATGTGTTTTCAGATCTGTTGCATATCAACTCCCTGTTTAACGAGCCAACGAAGATTTTTTTCTTGCTCTTTTTTTTCTGATGGGGGACCTAGAATCTGTTCTTGTTATTTTACAAGGAAAGGCTAAAATTTTACTTGATTGTATAAGAGAAGATGAGACCTGATCTAAAAATATTTAAAAAAAAATATACACTGAACTGTTCTTTTGATGCACAAGTTTGTTTTAGCAGAAAGAAAATGGTGGGTGGGGAAATTTTGTAAAAAGTTTTCTCTGCAACTGCTGACATTTGACATATATTGCATAAGTATTGGATTGGATAAGTCTGTCACTCACCCTCTTCCTGTTTAATGAAATCCAGCCATTTTTGACTGCCATAATTTTCTCGGTTTTTATTTCAGAAACTGGTCGTCCTTCATTGATTGTAGCCAATCGACATCAGATCCTGAACATGACCTTCAACGGGACGTACCAGAGTGTGATTGTCAGCGACACCGAGAATGCTGTTGCCGTGGACTATGATTACCTAAACGACACAGTGTACTGGACTGACATAACCATTAAAAATAGTTGGATCAGACGGCTTGACCTCAGGGGCAAAAATAAGGTAAAGGTCAAGGTCATCTAATGTAACAGACTTGAAACATGCAATAAAGATGAATGTCTGTTGTTCATTATGAATCAATCTTAGTATCATGTACACAAAGGTCATTAAATATAAGAGGCAGAAACTCCTGGAAATCCATTAATATTATTTAAGTAAGACTATCATAATATTTATGTTAAGGTTAGTGAGGACACCTGTCATGTGACCAAAAACATCTAAAAATGCAAAAAACAAGTACAAATGTCCCAAATACCTTGAAACTTGTCTTAAATAGTTTCATTTAATGAAACTTAATCTAAATGAATTAATTTTAATGCAAATAAAACAACTATTCTTTATTAATTTTCAAACAAAACAAGGGAGATAATCCACTTGAAAAATGACCAAAAAATTACAAAGATTTGTATTGTTGACAGAAAAGTAAGCTGGTGACCCCCAGATTTTATTGTTTTATTTCAAAATATATTGTTTTTCAATGATTTTTATCAAATAAAAACAAAATTTAAATTCGTGGATTTTTTCTGCAACAAGATTTTATGCTAATTATTTGGCCTTTCCTATATAATCTATAGTAATTTGGGAAAACTTCGAGCCTAAATTTTGGGAAAACAAGCCTGGAAAGGGGGTCCAATATTTTTACACAAGATAAAGTTTATACCTAAAACTAATATATCAAAAAAATGGACATTTTGAATTCGGCATTATTTTTGGGGTCAAGTGTCCTCACTAACCTTAAATTAAAATTTTTGCATAGTATTTAATATCACTTAAAATGAATGCTTAATATTTGACTGGATTTTAAATGTTGAAATCCAGGTTACAAAATGGTGAATGTTGAGTTGCAGAAGGACAGGAATATGTTTTATTAGCAACTATGGTACTTATTCACAGCCTCTTGATATTTGGTGTGTTTTCATATTCTTGAATGTCTAGCTTCCTCACTTTCTGGTACAAAGTCCTGCCATTTTTACTATCACAGATTTTAATATTTTCAAACATATTTGTAGCCAGAGACCCTACATGATGCCACTGTAAAGAACCCTGACGGCCTGGCAGTCGACTGGATTGGTAGAAACCTTTACTGGTGTGACAAGACAGATGATACCATCGAAGTATCTCAACTGAATGGACGATACCGTAAGATACTAATCCAGGAAGGTCTTCAAGAGCCGAGGGGACTTGAGGTTCATCCATTAAGAGGGTATCTGTTCTATACTGACTGGGGAGAACAGCCTCATATCTCAAGGTAGGATGTGGTCTAGTTATAATTCCCCTTCTCTCACTATCTAGGGGGTTTGTAGAGCCCCCTTCTTTGTTACAAAATTGGGGGAGGTGCATATATTGAGCCAACCCACCGAGAGAGTACCTCTTCAATACAGACTGGGGAGAACAGCCTCATATCTCTAGGTAACATGTTGTTAAGTTCAATAATAACCCCTTCACCAACTATTTTGGGGTATTTAGAGCAGAAGGGACTACAGGTCCACACATGAGAGGGTATCTGTCATCTTGTTTCTTATCATTGATTACATCATTAGCTTTCTCATTCTGTAATAGTTGAAAATCTTTCTAACATTTCTCAAAAAAAGAAGCTACATAAGATAAATTTATTTCAAAATATATTAATTTTAACATTGTTCAATAATGTTTATACGTCCACCTATTTTTGTAGGGCTTTTATGGATGGTACCAATATAGAGAAAATCATCACCACAAACTTAGCATGGCCAAATGGTCTAACCATTGATTACGTCACTGAGAAAATCTTCTGGTCTGATGCCAGCCTTGACTACATCAGCATGGCAGACCTTGACGGTAAAAACCAACGCGTGGTCATCAACCATAATCTCCCGCACACCTTTGCCCTGACGACGTTTGAAGGGTTCATCTTTTGGACGGACTGGGAGACCAAGACAATCAACCAAGCCTTCAAGTATAACGGGGACAATCGGAAGACAATCGTAAAGACCCCCCACAGACCAATGGATATACAGGTGTATCACATGATGAGACAACCACAAGGTAATGATGTCGTAAATGTGGAAATTTTATTTAGTATTGATTTCCTGTGGATTCATTTATTTTTGTGGGTACCAATTTTCATGGTTTTACGGAAAAGGATCAGTTCATTGATTTTTAATTTAGTGGTTTTGATGTCTCCAGCATACAGATCAATGTTGAATTTCCTTTTCGTTAGGTATTAAATTTCGTCGGTCAAGGCCACCCACAAAAACCACAAACATTTATACCCCACGAATAATAATTAAACCAAAGTATGTTTTAATAAAGTTCACATTTTGCAAAGAAGATATTGTAACACTTTGTTGTATATTTCTGTCTATAGTTATGCACTTCAGAAAAGATTTATTCATGTTTTTGGATATTGTTGTGGATATTTGACAATTACTTATTAGTGAAACATTTTATAAAAAAAACTCATGAAAAAATTTGTCAAACATGCATCTTCTTCTTTACAGTCGAACTCTTAAAAAAAAACATGAATTATTGTTTTCCTTCTTCATTGCTCTAATCAATGTATTCTTTTTCTTTAATAATGAAAAGCCTTAACCTCTAACCATTTTTCAGGTCATTTTAACCCCTGCCGTATAAACAATGGAGGCTGTTCACATCTCTGCCTATTGAAGCCCTTCATCGTGATGTACTACAGAATGGACTCGTACTTCCAGTCTACGACGAAGGTCTGCGCCTGTCCTGAGAACTACAGACTAGAGGGGAACTCAAACTGTGTCTCTACTTGCAACGATACATTGTAAGTACCGAATGGGTCTTAGAAATTTCTCTGTTGAGCATGTGTATCAATATGGAAAACCTTGTCTCTCAATTATTTCGTAAATCCTAGGTTTTAAAAGTGAATGTCTGTCTGGAGAACTACAGATTAGAGGGAATTTATTATACCCCTGCAAAAAAGCAATTTGGAATGTGATAAGTGTTCAATATGTGCAATTCATTTTTAGCTCACCTGGACCGCTTTTACCATCACTTGGCGTCCGTCGTCGTCGTCGTCGTTGTCGTCGTCATCTGTCGTCATCTGTAAACAATTTTTCAAACATTAACTTGTCCGACACCATAAGGCCAATTGCAACCAAACTTGGTATAGTTGTTTAGTGGCATTATGTGTACAAAACTATCGTTCGTAAAAAAACATTCCCGCCATGGCTAAAAATAGAACAGGGGGGTCAAATACAGTTTTTTGCAAATAACTCAAAAACAGTCACAGATATCAAATTCTGGTATGGGTAAAAGTGATCAGCACATCAAGATCTACCTGCCCAGAAATTTTCAAAAAGATCCAACAACCAATGTAGGAGTTATTGCCCTTTTTCTTGATTTTTTCAAAATTTTGCACTTATTTAGCCCTATATCTTGAAAACTATACAAGATATTTTAAAAATTCAAATTGCATATGATTAAGCACATCAAGATCTACATTTCATGTAATTGGGTCAAAGCTGTAGAACCATTTCTTATAGGAGAAATGGCCCTTAAAGCGTCAAAATTTACAATTTTTCATTACTTTTACCCTAAATTTCAAAGATTAACTTGTCTGACACCATACATCCAACTTCAACCAAACTTGGCACAGTTGTTTAATAGCATTTATGCTACAATTCTATTGTTCGGATTTTCGATTCGTCAAAAAATATGGCCTCCATGGCTTAAAATAGAACATAGGGGTCAAATTACATTTTTTTGCAAATAACATAAGAACTGTAACATATATCAAAATTCTGATGGGAGACAAAAGTGATTAACATCTCAAGATCTACCTGCTCTGAAATTTTCAAGAAGATCCAACAAACGACATAGGAGTTTTGCCCTTTTTCTGGATTTTTCAAAATTTATCACTTATGTAGCCCTATATCTTGAAAACTATACAAGGTATTTCAAAAATTCAAATTGCATATGATTAAGCTCATCAATATCAATTCATGTAATTAGGTCAAAGCTGCAGAACCATTTCTTATAGGAGTTTTGGCCCTTAAAGCGTCAATATTTACCATTGTTCATTACTTTTCCCCTGACTTGTCTGAAACGATACGACCAACTGCATCTTAACATGGCATACTGTTTGATAGCTTATATGCTACAACTCTATTGTTCAGATTTTTGATTCGTAAAAAACATGGCCACCATGGCTAAAAATAGAACATAGGGGCAAATTTCATTTTTTTGCTAAT
Source organism: Arcuatula senhousia (assembly GCA_963971305.1). Classification (NCBI taxonomy): domain Eukaryota; kingdom Metazoa; phylum Mollusca; class Bivalvia; order Mytilida; family Mytilidae; genus Arcuatula; species Arcuatula senhousia. The sequence continues at coordinate 7,200,186 of OZ020317.1, read as the reverse complement.
AACTCAAAACTGGTTTCAGATATCAAAATTGTGCAAGAATCAAAAAGAGATCTGACAGCATATTAAGATCTACCTGTCCTGAAATTTCGGAAAAGATCTGACTGCTGATGTGGGAGTTATTGTTCTTTTTCCTAATTTTTGCCAAATTTGCACTTATTAAGCCCAATATCTTAAAAACTAACCAAGATATTTCATAAATTTAAATCGCATATGGTTAAGCACAATAATATCTACAAATATATGTATCTGTGTAGTTCAGGTGAGCGATTCAGGCTCTTGGGAGCCTCTTGTGTAAAAACAATTATGTGTAAAAACAATTATGCAATCTTTTTCATTTTGTTTTCAGCCATTAATGAAAGATAGGTTTTGTATGTATCTTAAAAAATTAAACAGCCATTCTCTAACTTTTAATTATTTTTCAGCCATTGTAAATGTAAGAAGAGTTCTAAGTGTATACCTTCCTGGTGGAAAAGTGACAAATATTCTTTAACTTTCATTTATTTTTCAGCCATTTTGAATGTAAGAAGAGTTCTAAGTGTATTCCTTCTTGGTGGAAATGTGACAACCATTCTGACTGTGAAGAAGATGAAGATGAAAAAGACTGCACTAGTAGGCCAATTATGTACAATGGATCCCTCTTATTAGCATAATCAATTTATCAGAGAAATTTATGCAATTAACCGAATGACCCCATAAAGTGAAATGTCAATTTTAAACAGAAAGTACAAAGAATTTATATAAATTTGTCTAATTATCAAATGTGTTGAGTAATTAGAACACCCAGGTGACACTGTTTTTGTATCCTAATGCTTGTATAAAGAAATGTGACATAAATGAAGGTTGTAAAAACGTGTTTTGATAACTTTTACCAAACACGCTTCAAAGACCTCGTTAAGAAAACATATGATGTTGACAGGTATCAAGGTGATTTTTGAAAATTTTAAGTCAACAGGAATTTTGTACTTTTTCTCAAATTTTCAGCATAAAAAGTATAGGAAAGGGTTTTGTGTTTTGAAATCATATTCAATCAAGATGATTATTCTAATAAGAGTCAGTCTATAAAGTGGAATCCACTGTAATACCAAAATAGATGACTAATTAATGTTCATGACACAAAATATAATTTCAAATTTCTTTAGTGCCTGTAAAACATTTAAAACTGCTTATTGTATACTCATTTATTTTTGTTGGGATAAAATTTGATTGTTTAGAGAACAAAAATGAATTGGTAGGAACAAATCTTCATGGATTTCTTATTTTGAATTACACTCTTAAACTTAACATTTTAAATTAGTGAAGATTTAATTTTGCGGATTTTTCTTATCCATGAAATTAACGAAAATCAATTCCCCATGAATATATATTTCTACTTCTACAGTATCAGTTTCTGAATTTTCAAGATGGCTGCAGCTTAAAATTTCAAACTCAACTTGAACAGCTGACGTGCTATGAGATGATCTCAATATAGAATAAATAAACTTTAAACTTTTTTTTTACAGAACCCTACTTTTGCAACCAGAGAGGATATTTCCAATGTAAGAATGCCACAGATGCCACTAGCTGTGTGCCACCAGTGGACATCTGTAATGGCCGCAACGATTGTATGGATGGCTCAGATGAGGAGAATTGTGGTAAGTCTGTCTGTCTGTTCCACAGATGTCTTATTTCTATGCTCAGCTGATATAAGAATTGCTTAATGTTCTTGGACACATCCCAACGTTCGATATGTAGTTAATTGAATAGAAGATATTGAGACGTGGAATAGGTGTACATGACACAGCCTACATATTAAATCAGCGGCAATTTTGAAATCCAGATTGGAAAACAGCCAGCAGCTTTCAAGGTCAAACCAGTGGTCACTGCTTATGGTCTTGCAGTTGTTTTTAGATCAAAACTAAAATTACTCACAAAAGCAGTTAACTTTGAATTAAATATATTCCACTTTGTGTTGTTTAACAGTATTTTATCTGAAAATTCATATAAAAATCCATTTGTAAAATAAATTGAAAAAATTAAAAGCTTGGATTGAGGTTTTCATGATTCTCTTACATCAGTCATTTGATGTTTCTTTCAGATCAGTATAACTGTATGAAAGGATTTGTCAAATGTGAAACAGAAAACAAATGTATACCACAGACACACATTTGTGATGGGACGTTCCACTGCAACGATAAATCGGATGAATTTAATTGCAGTAAGTATAAGAAAACAATGAGAGGGGGATTAAATATACATGACATAACCTACATATATCAACAACAATTTAAAAATTGACAAATCAAAAATATACAGCAGCCTTCAATGTGACCAGTTGGCCCTGCTTGTATTTTGCAGTTGGCCCTAGATTAAAGATAAATGTATAATGCATATTATTGAAAACCAATTCTTAAATTATCAATGAAATACCACCATACATGTATGTGCTAAAAAAACAACTAACATAAAAAGACGGGTACAAACATAAGCTTTGACAGAGATTTCTGGCTTAGGACAGGCACATGCATATAAGGTTTGTCATGAGTCTTTGACACCACTTATAAGAATAAACAAAGTAAATTCATTGACACTTCTAACTTTCAGCTGTCAAAAAATGCAAAGAAGACCAACACCACTGTGACAAAGTAAAATGTGTCCCAATCATGTGGAGATGTGATAAAGACCTAGACTGTCTGGACAGGTCTGATGAACCATCCTCTGAAGTGTGTCATAACTCGACTTGTCCGGAGGGGTACTTCAAATGTCGGGAAGGAAGATGTATACCTCAGACCTGGAAATGTGATGGGGATCCCGACTGTGGACATGTAGATCATTCTGATGAGGACAGTTGTGGTTAGTGCTATTTATAGATATGATGCAATAATTTGTTGTCTTTCAAAATGAAAATAGTATAAATTTTAACCATCGACTAAAAAACCTTTACAAATTTTAGCTCATAGATAACGGGTATAAAAAAGACAATAAGATGTTGAATAAAAGTGTGTGACACAATCTATATATCATTGACAATTTAAAGAATCCACAATAGAAAACAGTAGCAGCTCTCAATATTTTGTGCAGCTTTTTCGCTCTTTGTTGATTTTAACAAAATTTCCAAACTGAAATGTCATTTTTTGTGATATGATTGAAGGATGGAAAATTGATGCAATATGCCATTAACCCTTTTATCCCAAAATTTGATACTGTGTTTTCTTAAAAGTTTGTCAGGTATCAGCTTTCGCGGTTTTCGTGATTGGCTTTGATCAATGAAATTTGGTACAACAGGAAAAGGAAATTTAACATTGATCAGTATGCTGTAGATGTCAGAACCATGAATTTTAGAATTCATGAACTTATCGATTTTTATCAAAGCACAAAAATTGGTACCCAAGAAAATAAATGAATCCACAGTACTAGTGTTTTTTTCTCTCAGAAAACGTGACCTGCAGTGAAGAACAATTTCAATGTAAGACCAACAAGAACTGTATCCCAAAGAAATGGCGCTGTGACTATGACAAAGACTGCAAAGATGGGAGTGACGAGGAAAATTGCAGTAAGTTTGGGGTGATGTTGGGATTGGGGGGGGGTAAGATAAAGGTGTAAGGGGGTGGTGGTGTAGGAAAGAATAACATTGTCACAATGACAAAGATTGTAAAGGTGGGAGTGATGAGGAAAACTGCAGTAAGTTTTGGGTGATAGTGGGATGGGGTGGGGGTAAGATAAAGGTGTAAGGGGGGGGGTGTAGGAAAGAATAACATTGTCACAATGGCAAAGATTGCAAATATGGGAGTGATGAGGAAAACTGCAGTAAGTTTGGGGTGATGGTGGGATGGGGTTGGGGTAGGATTGTAAAGGTTGAAATTGTGAAATGCAATAGTTTTAGGTAGAATATTAAAGGAAAAAGAAAATGATGAAGGAAATTGGTTGTCATATTGTCAAAATGTGTGTTGGTTTATTTTGCCATATTTCAAATGAACTAAGTTTCAATTGATGAGTTCCACCTTTGGTTAAAAAAAAATCTTTTTGAAAAAAATTAAACCCATAAAAAGTTGTTCCCTGGTCTTTTATAAATGATTTTATGTGAAGATTCATGCAAAACATACTACATGTATAAATATTTGTTGTAGATTACTCCAACTGTACAGATAATGAATTTCAATGTGGAAACAAGAAATGTATCCCGTTGTCATGGAAATGTAATGGAGAAATTAATTGTGAAGATGGAAGTGATGAAAAACAGTGGGGAAACAGTAAGTTATCTCCCTTTAGTTAATTGAAGTATAGAGTTGTCTTCCCTTATCTGTTCAAATGAATACAGTAACCTCAAATTTTTTGCTGTCAGAATTTTAACTGTTTAATTAAGTTGAAACAAATAAGAAATAATATGAATATGACTTTCAAACAAACAAAGCTAGAATCTATTTGTTGGAGAACAAGAATGACTTTGTAAAGAATGATTTATATTGAAGTTATGATCAGATTGAGAATTTAAGAATCCATACAATGTTTATTTTGCATTTTAATTTATTTCTTTAAGCTAATTGAGCAAATTTTGATATTAGAAATCCAACAAATATTATTGTGGGAAATGAATCCACTGTAAATCCCTGCCACAAAAAAAAATGAATAGGAAGAGATTCATCAATTGCTATATTTGTTACAAATTAAATAAAGTTTGCTTTATAACAAAGATTTCTTTTCACATAAATTGTAAGTTCAGCTATTAGAAAAATAACAAAAGCTTTTAATCTCACCTGACTCGAAGGGTCATGTGAGCTATTGTCATCACATGGTGTCTGTCGTCCGTCCATCCGTCGTCCGTTGTCAGTAAACATTTTACCATGCTAACTCCTCTGACACCATTAAGTTAAACCATAGTGTCAGATGACCCCCTTATTAAACTAATGATCCTTTCAATGTCAAATAGATTTTGCCTAATAACCTATACTACTGGCTCATATGTCAGGTGAGCGATTCAGTCTTCTTGGAGCCTCTTGTTGATTGTACTTTCTCACATTTTTTCCAGAGACCTCCTGTAACAGTGATGAGTTTGAATGTAACACGATGTGTATACCTAAGGGCTGGCGTTGTGATGGAGATATTGATTGTGCTGGTGGCGAAGATGAAAGAAAATGTTCTAGTAAGTGGGTCTTAAGATCCAATCCTTTGACAAAGTCAGTGTATGCTGAGAGCAATACTATCCATGCACAATGGAAATGAAAAATTCATTTATAACAATTTAGAAGGAAAATGCTGCAAGCTATTTGATAATTTGATTATACTGCACTACACCAGATAGAAATTTTTTTATACCCCGTCACATGAAGTGGCGAGGTATTATGTTAAACCCTCAGTTTCTTTGTGTGACTGTCCGTCTGTCCCCCAAAGGTTTCTGGATGATTATGGAAAATGGGTCAAGGGATTAGAATGATATTTTGTGAAGCTGTTGAATACAATAAAATACAGGTCAAGTTTAATTTTCAGGATGATTTGAAAAGCATTATTGAAGATTTGCCACTTTGTAAATTTTCCAAATTTGAAAATGATGAAATTTTCTGGTCTAAGAATGATAATTCATTTCTTTTCTGTCTCTATAAAGATGTAAAGTATAATCAGTATAGTATACACATATATTTAACTATTGAAGAATTTCTTGGTGGGGTATTATTTAATATCCCATTGGATGCCCTATTTTTTTACCCCCAGCAAACAAAGTTTGGGGGGATATAGGAAAAACACCCTGTCTGTGTGTCTGTCCGCATAACTCGTAAGCGCTTATCCTCCTAAACCGCTCCAAGATTTTGATAAACTTTACATGAAGGAAGTACATCATATGTAGATATGCATGAAGAATTTTCATTGCTCTCGGTTATCATCGAGGGGAGATAACTCAGGACTTGAGATTTTTTATTACAGCTCAGAGTCCAATATGAAGCAGGGGTATCCTGAGTATTACTTGTTTAGCTAGTGCCTCCATTTTGTTGAGATTGTCTGTCTTAAAATGCTAATGAATACCTATGAAAGATTGTCAGTAGAATTTGATAGAGATATTGTATTTGTTAACAATTAGGTCCTGATCATTGTGATGCCACGCAGTTTAGATGTTCTAGTGGTAACTGTATCCCAGATCTCTGGAGATGTGACACGGAAAACGACTGTGAAGATAAAAGTGATGAAACAAACTGTGGTAAGTTTTTAACTGTTGTTTTGAAATAACGGACTGACAGAGTGCCTATGGAGGCAGTTAAAGGAAGATATTTGAAAATTTATCTAATTTGGATTGCCCTATTTCAACATCTTTTGCCAGCTTGTTTACTATTTTCAAAGTTTTACTTGCATTTGAAGAGGTATGTACATGTATATGTGTCGTTACAATATTTTAACAGTGAGGAGATCAAGACTTTGATAAATGAGATTGACTGAATTCATAGAAGAAAATGAGATGTGGAATAAGTGTACTTGACATAATTAACATAAATCAGCCGGCATTTAAAACTTTACAATGGACAACATCCAAGTGACCTGAGTTGTTGCAATGTGCCTTAGATAAAATGTACAGTGCATATGATTGAAAATTAATCCTAAAATTACCTTCAGTGATTAATGTTTTACCTTTTCAGAAAACTACACTTGTCCCGTTGGAAGATTTCTGTTGCAAAAAGAGCAAATGTATCTTTTTAATGAATTTTATTTTCTTCAGAAAAATACACCTGTCCCATTGGAAGATTTAGATCCAAAAAACAGCAAATGTATCTTCATAATGAATTTTATTTTCTTTAGAAAACTACACCTGTCCCGTTGGACGATTTAGATGTAAAAACAGCAAATGTATCTTCAGTGATAGAAGATGTGATGGCCATGACCAATGTGGAGATAACTCTGATGAAGAAAACTGTAAGTTGTCTCCCTTTGCATCTGAAGACTTCAATATTTATTGAAACACTAAAACAGCTTTCTCTGCAAGAATAGGACAATACATAAATACATGTAACACATAAACAGCATTGCAAACATAAACAAAACAGAATCAGTGTTTATGTCTGTCTGTCCATGGGTCTGTCCACATATCTATTAAGTGCAATTCCTCCTAAACTGCTTGATGGATTTCAATAAAACTTTACATGAAGGAAGTACATCAAATGGAAATGTGCATGAAGAAATTTTATTGCCCTGGGCTAAGATTCAGGGGAGATAACTTGACTTCATCTTTTTTTCTAAAACAGATGGCAATATGAAGTATGGGAAAACCTTTTGTGGGCTCACTCACAGTATTCTTTGTTAATCCAACATTTTCATTACCATATAATCATGAAAAAAATTCAATTGATGATACCTGAATACCACTGATTTTTTTATATTCTCAGGTTATTTTGACCATGTATGTACAGAGAGCAGTTTCCGTTGTAATATGACCAGAACATGTATACCGATGAGTCAGGTCTGTGATGGAAAGAATCAGTGTGTTTCTCTACATCATAACGATACCTCCGATGAAAATCCCACTATGTGTAGTAAGTATTAATTGTTAATTTGATAAGTCAAGCTAGTTTCCATTCAAATACGACAAGAATGCGTATACTGATGAAAGTTTTGCCATGTTATTGATGAAAAGAATCAGTTTGCTTTATGTACGTTATAATGATACATCTAATAAAAACCCAACAATGTTAAGTAAGTGTTTGTTAAAGCCTATTCTTTCCCAAAATGTATATGTAGGCTATTTTAAGGCAGTTTATAGCTCAAATGACCTGAAGGGCTATTGTCATCGTGAAGTGGCTGTCTGTGTGTTAACTTTTCTTCAAAGATCTTCTTCTTTGAAATCACTGAAGGGGTTGCTTTCAAACTTTGTACACTTGATCATTAGGATGTCCTCTACCAAGTTTGTGAAATTTGTGTACGCTGACCAACCAACATGGCTTATGCATTTCCAACAAATATGTTTCTTAGAACAAACATTTACTTGTTTCATTACAGAATTGCAGAAACCATGTGAGAATGAACAGCTGAAATCTTACAACAAGTGTGAACAGCGCTGTACAGAACTCCCAGGAACAGCAATAGGGTACAAATGTGGCTGCAGAGAAGGATATGTTCTGAAAGACGACGATTATCATTGTGAAGGTTTGTATAAATGAAGGGGAAAGCTAGGAAGGGGTATGGGGTGGGGCTGGACGAGGGGGTGAAACAGATGAGAATTTCCAAGAACTGCTATATGGTACAAATGTTGCTGCAGGGAGGGATATGCTCTGAAAGATGATGATTACCATTGTGAAGGTTTGTATAGATAATAAGGGCTTTTAATTTGGAGGGACCTGGGGTAGGGGATCATTGTATGGCAATAGTGCTGCATTTAACTTCTTGGAACAGCAATAGGGTATAAATGTGGCTGTAGGGAAGGATATGTTCTGAAGGATGACGATTACCATTGTGAGGGTTTGTATAAATTACAATGGAATTGGGAGGGGTTGGGTTGTGGGGGGTGACATCAAATTAAATACAACAGGAGACTTATTTTTGTTGGGAACTATATTCTCTGGTTTGAATGACCTATATATAAACAAGCCATAGAATTAGTTACCAAAGAATGATAAATACACTACTTTTATGCTATTTATGTAATAATCACCTATATTTGATCTTTTTCAGTATTAGATCTCTGTAAGAAATGGGGCACCTGTTCACAGCTTTGTCACTTCAAGAGAAACCTAGAACTGACACCCTATGTCCATTGTACTTGTGAGGAAGGATATAACAGAGCATTTACAGCTGATGGGAGTCTATCTTGTAAAGCTGACGGTTAGTTTTTATTTCTTTAGTTTTGTAAAAATGCTGCAGAAGATGATTACTGACACTTTATCATGAAATGTCCATAACATGAAGACTGATAATAACAGATCACTAACTGGTGCTAGCTGTCTGTCTTGTAAAGCTGACAGCTAGCTACCAATAGTTTTGAATTCTCTTTTTTTATGTATAAATGCTGTATAGAGGATGGTCAACACTTTTTAAATTGTCCTACACTGTCTTTTTAAAGTTGGAAATTAATTTTATGATATGTTTATGCCCCATCTACATAAGTAGGTGGGGGTCATATAGTGTTCAGGTTTGGCCATCTTGAGAATGGGTATTATGTCTTGTTATATAAAAGATGAGAATAATCTTTTATTTGTAATGGACATTTCATTATTTTGATGTTGCATTGTTTCAGGTCCATCACCAAAGATTTTGGTTGCCAAGGAAACTGTAATCCTCCAATCAGATGTCAGTGGTAAAGATGAATCACCAGTTTCAAAGGTACACTAGTGATGTAAAAACTTCATAAAAGATTTGTCAAAACAAGTTATAGCAATGATAGTTCAACTCTTATGCCCCTTCACGGATTAAGATTTACTACAAATTCTTCCGAATTGTGAACTGGTATGGCAAAGACACACAATTAACCCATAGATACTTGTAAATAACACTTAACAACTTTTGACAGTTGTAACGAGCATGTTAAAAACCTTGTAAACTTTAACAAGTTGAAAATTCAATGTCATTATGTAAGGTATTACATAACAGTTCACAAATCTCTTTTAAAGACCTCACGGTGATCATAAATGACTCAGGTTTACTAGTAATTAACTCAGGAATTTCAGATAGATTTTAACATCTCACAACAACAACCACATTCATGGCAGATTTATTTGAGTTTTAAGTTACCGACATTTTAAGAAATGAGAACAATCTAGATTTGCAACAGCCACAAATAATTGCACTGAAAGATTATTTCCTTATTGACTTGAAAAAATCAATGATTAATCACTAAAAATAATATATCAGACATTTTATACCCGCATATGTTATCTGCTAATATGCTCCATACTGTGATATGTCAATTGACTATTTTTAGCATTGTGGGTGTTTCCTTTCTATTTTAAGACTACAGTATGATTTTCCCCAATCTATTTATAGGACTTGTCAGAGAAGATATCTGGTATTGATATTGACATGACAACAGGCAGCTCGTATACTCTCTTTGTTGTTAGTAATGCTAACAGGTCAATCACCAAGGCAACCATTCTAAACACAGGGTCAAAAGGTTCAAAGGTCAAAAGATCAACACAGAGCAAGGTTTGTAACTCTTAAATTTACAAAATGATATAAGATAGCATTTATATGTCATTTACTGAAGCAATAAGATAAGAAACAAATTTTGTATACTGCAAAATTTAGAAAATAAGGAAAAATTAAAGTGTAAACATCAGAGTTATATTTGCTTATTTGACACTAACTGTTTCAAAGTGTCTGCGAAGATGACTTTATAATCTAAATATTAAATTTTGGTTGATTTTTTACCACAGTACATGCAAATTTCTCTCCTTCAAACCTTGTTATTATTTTCAAATGAAGTTAATTATTTTTTAGCTCACCTGGACCGAAGGTCCATGTGAGCTATTACCATCACTTGGCGTCCGTCGTCGTCGTCTGTCGTCGTCGTCGTCTGTCGTCGTCGTCGTCTGTTAACAATTTTTCAAAAATCTTCTCCTCTGAAACTACCAAACAGAATTTAATGAAACTTGGTATGAATGATATTTAGGGTGTCCTGCACCAAACTTGTGTTTTGATTTTTGATCCGTTAAAAAACATGGCCGCCGTTACTAAAAATAGACTAGGGGGTCAGACTACTGTTTTTGGCTTAAAAATCAAAAAGTATAAGAGATAGAGGAAATCTGAGGCCACGCTACTGATTCAGCTTCAAAAGCTCTTCATAAGTCTCTATTTGGTCAAAGTTGTCAGATGACCCCTTATAGGGGTTACAGCCCCTTAAAGGTGAAAAATAGCATTTTTTCATGTTTTTGGCCTACAGAATGAAAACTATTGCAGATAGAGATTAGCTGTTGCTTGCTTAAATGTTCAGCTCATTTAACTCTTCAAAAGTCTCCATAGGGTCAAAGTTGTCAGATGACCCCTTATAGGGGTTACAGCCCCTTAAAGGTGAAAAATAGCCATTTTTCATGTTTTTGGCCTACAGAATGAAAACTATTGCAGATAGAGATTAGCTGTTGCTTGCTTAAATGTTTAGCTCATTTAGCTCTACGAAAGTCTTCATAGGATCGAAGTTGTCAGATAACCACGTATAGGGGTTACGACCCTTGAAAAATGGCATTTTTTCATGTTTTTAGCCTACAGAATGAAAACTATTGCAGATAGAGATTAGCTGTTGCTTGCTTAAATGTTTAGCTCATTTAGCTCTACGAAAGTCTTCATAGGATCGAAGTTGTCAGATAACCACGTATAGGGGTTACGACCCTTGAAAAATGGCATTTTTTCATGTTTTTAGCCTACAGAATGAAAACTATTGCACATAGAGATTAGCTGTTGCTTGCTTAAATGTTCAGCTCATTGAGCTCTACAAAATTCTCCGTAGGGTGAAGTTGTCAGATGACCCCTTATAGGGGTTACGGCCCCTGAAAAATAGCAATTTTTCATGTTTTTGTCCTACAGAATGAAAACTATTGCAGATAGAGATTAGCTGTTGCTTGCTTAAATGTTCAGCTCATTTAGCTCTACAAAATTCTCCATAGGGTCAAAGTTGTCAGATGACTCCTTATAGGGGTTACGGCCTCTGAAAAATAGTGATTTTTCATGTTTTTGGCCTACAGAATGAAAACTATTGCAGATAGAGATTAGCTGTTGCTTGCTTAAATGTTCAGCTCATTTAGCTCTACAAAATTCTCCATAGGGTGGAAGTTGTCAGATGACCCCTTATAGGGGTTATGGCCCCTGAAAAAAGCGATTTTCCATGTTTTTGGCCTACAGAATGAAAACTATTGCAGATAGAGATTAGCTGTTGCTTGCTTAAATGTTCAGCTCATTTAGCTGTACAAAAGTCTCCATAGGGTGGAAGTTGTCAGATGACCCCTTACAGGGGTTATGGCCCCTGAAAAAAGCGATTTTTCATGTTTTTGGCCTACAGAATGAAAACTATTGCAGATAGAGATTAGCTGTTGCTTGCTTAAATGTTCAGCTCATTTAGCTCTACAAAAGTCTCCATAGGGTCGAAGTTGTCAGATGACCCCTTATAGGGGTTATGGCTCCTTATAGGTGAAAAATGGTGTTTTTGGCCTATAGAATGAAAACTATTGCAGGTAGAGAAAAGCTGTTGCTTGCTTAAATGTTCAGCTCATTTAGCTCTACAAAAGTATAGGGTCAACATCAAGACCAGGTGAGCGATTCAGGCTCCTGGGAGCCTCTTGTTATTGTGTTCTGTAGGTTTTGATAACAAACCTTGGAGAGCCACGGGGTATAGCAGTAAACTGGATCGGCAAGCACATCTACTGGACTGATTCATTAACAAGGAAGATAGAAATGGCTAATTATGAAGGAAAGCAGAGAAGATCTGTGGTGTCTGCTGGTCTAGATAAACCATTTGCTATTGTGGTCCACCCAGAAATTGGGTAAGTTATAAAACAAAGACAATGTGTTGTATTACCTGGGGAAGATAAACTATTTGCTATAGTTGTCCACCAAGAAATAGGGTAATCAAAAACAATGTGTGGTGTCTTTTGCTCTGAATAATCCATTTGCTATAGATATCTACCCTGTTGTAGAGTTAGTGTTGTAATAAATATCAGTCTGTATGCTAGGCTTGCCAATCTATTCATTTTAGTAGCCCACCCACAAAAAAATCAAGTTGTTAGACAAGGGTCTGGAAATTTTTTGAGCTGATTTCGGTCATTTTTGTCCGACTGTATAGAATATATAAAAATATGAAAGTTACAATTACCCCTCCCCCACCTTTTGTCCTTGGCCTCCCTTGAAATCCACCTTTTAAATCCATAAAGAGAGTGTTTGTTTGTGTATTACATTCAAGATGTTGAACTTTATATCCAGATCACGTTTTTATTTAAGGTAAACATGGTAAAGGTTCTTTGTACCTAAAAATTTCTAAAATGTTTTCAATATAAACAAAACACGTTTCATGTAAAAAGTGAAAGTGAAAGTAAGACGCCCGGATGTAGATAAATTGGGATCTGTTTACAAAATAAACTTTAACATATCAAATGTACAGAAAGTATGAGAAATGTGACTTGAAATATGAAATAAGTAACAATTATTGTTTGTATTAATATCAAAACAATCTGTACAGTGAATGAATGTTTGCAAAATAAATATTTTCTCTGCACATGCGTAATCAAACACCATCTTAATGTAAAGAATATTTGGTGTGCACATGTTTTGATAAATACTGAATATTTAGAAATTATGTTTCTATTATTATTTCTAAATAAACAAAACAGGCTTCTCAGGACAGATTTGATAACATGAGTTGACTCATTTAATTTTAACCATAGGTAAATACAGTGGCCATGGTCAGACAGGTGTGACCAATTATCTAATTAGCGTAACCCCACGGCTATTCTCACCTGTTTGACACATGCTGGAGTGTTAATTATGAGATTAATGACCACAAGACCGGATGCTCAGGAAGATAATTAAACAATTATATGACTGATAAGCAAAAAATGCTTACAATAAAATTTTAAAATGTCCGGTTGGGAGAATTTGTATTCGGTCATTTAGGACAGAATTTCGGTCATGTCCGGCAAATATGACCGTTTCCAGACCCTTGTTGTTAGAAGAAGTCATACTTGCTTAACCATTCACTATATTTGTCCACTCAGAAATGTGTTGGTCATTTTGTTGTGTCTATTGAACATGATAAGCTGAGTTTGGTAAGTCTTTAACCAATTAGTTTGGTCAAGTTTTTATGTCCCATCTACAAAAGTAGGGGGGAAATAGTGTTCTGGTCTGTTTGTTTGTCTGTTCATCCATCTTTTCATCGGTTTGTCCATTCCAAATGTTCTGAGATGGGACATTTTGTGTTGGATGTATTCTTGTTCAATATTTTCTTTATAAAATATGAGATTGCTTATCACTGTTAAGAAATTTGCTGTAACATTTAACTACACATGTATCAATATATTTATTTTTAGGAAGTTATTCTGGACTGACCGAGGGTTCCCACCCAAGATAGAAAGTTGCAATTTGGACGGAAGTGGTAGAAAAGATGTAGTCAAAGACGATATCATTTGGCCCAATGGTCTGGCTATAGACTATCCTAACAGTAGACTTTACTGGTGCGACACGAAAAAGAGGACTGTGGAAACTTCAGACTTCCAAGGGAAAGATCGACATGTTCTTGTACAGTTTAATGGTTAGTAGCTATATATGGCTATGATTGTTGACTGAAAGTTTAAAATAGCAGGTTGTCTGGTTGCCTTAGGCAGCCTATTTTTAGGCACAGCAGCCTTATATTTTCCACCAAAACAAATATTTATAGATGTTTACTGCAAACTTGAAAACTTTTGCCCGGTTGATATTTTAGCCTTAGGCAATAACAAAAAAATAGCAAAAAAAATCAACCACCACCCTAATAAAAGTATGAAAAATCACAATATTTTTCACCATGCCAATGGTTGTCTTAACTAAAACATGGAAATATCGAAAACAAAAATTTCCACTTTTATAGTAGCAGGAATGTTGTACATGCATTTAGGCAAATAACATTATAATACAAGTTTACATTTACATTATACATTTACATTATACATTTACCTTAGAGTAAGCGAGTGTTGACCAATACTAAAGTGAACTGTTTTTTGCAGGTTTTTATAACTGCAAAAAAGATGAATTAGTATTCCACCAAAACATGATATTAAATAAATTTCTTCATAATTGTACACAATAAAACAATGTGAATTTATCTTTAAATTGAACATACCCCTGCTTCAAAGAAAGGGTGTACACAGGAAAAATTGCAACATATGTGCAAAAACAAAATGTTATCATTACTTTAAAATTATGTTTTCCTTACATTTGGTGCCCATATGATAAACATACAATGTTTTACCAGTGTCTATCCAAAGTTCTGAGTTTCTATAATTTGGTCATACTAGTTTTTGTTTTAACACAAAGCATAGTTGTGAAAGTTGTCGCCACATATGGTGGACGTCTTTGATCATGTTTTATTTTACAGCCACAGACATGTTGTCTCCACACATGGTGGACGTCTTCATCAGATTACTTGTTTTATTTTACAGCCACAGACATGTTGTCTCCACACATGGTGGACGTCTTTGAGGATTTCCTGTATGTCAGTTTCTATCGGAGTCACAGCGTTATGAAGATACACAAGTTTGGATCACACTTTATGTCTGGTAGCGGACAGTTGCTGTTCAAAACCCATCAGGCCATCTGGGACGTGGTCATATTACAACCCAGTAAACAGAAAACTAGCAGTAAGTACAAACTTAGTTCTGTGTATAATGTCTGGCAGTGGGCAGTTGCTGTTCAAAACCCATCAGGCCATCTGGGACGTGGTCATTTTACAACCAAGTAAACAGAAATCTTACAGTTAGTACAGCTGTCAGTTGCTGTTCAGAACCCATCAAGCCATCTGGGAGTAGAGTGGGACGTGGTCATATTACAACCAAATAAACAGAAAACTAGCAATAAGTCCTTGGAACTTGTTAAACAGAAAACTAGCAATAAGTCCTTGGAACTTCTTAAACAGAAAACTAGCAATAAGTCCTTGGAACTTGTTAAACTGAAAACTAGCAATAAGTCCTTGGAACTTGTTAAACAGAAAACTAGCAATAAGTCCTTGGAACTTGTTAAACTGAAAACTATCAATAAGTCCTTGGAACTTGTTAAACTGAAAACTAGCAATAAGTCCTTGGAACTTGTTAAACAGAAAACTAGCAATAAGTCCTTGGAACTTGTAGGCTTGACCTACTTTAAATTGATTGTTGGCAACATGACAGGTGTTTTATAGCAAGTAGGAGCTGCTTACTTTTCCGGAGCACTGGAGTTCATTTTCATTTTGACTTGAGTTCACCTTGCTGATTGTGGTTCGATTGTGTTTATGTTTGTTTTGTGGTTTGTTTTGTTGTGATGATGTTAAGTCTACCGATTTAGTCTTCGTCTTTTCAGATATTAATTGATTGCCACTTTGGAACACCATTGCTTCTTTGACTTTTAAAACATTAACCTTGTGTAGCATTTTGAGTTTCAGGTTCTCTTACTGATTTTTGGTTAAGTGGTTTGCAAAATAGGATCGGAATCACAGAGTCAAATAAGGTATCAGTTGCCGGATCATATGACAAAAGATTATGGCGCACCGGTTGATCTTTACACCCCTACTTACTTTGTCCATAATTAATCAAATTTTTATGTTTTTTTAGTACACAACTACTGCAATGCCACAGATTACCTGTGTCCTGCGGCCATGTGTATAAACATGCCGCAGGGAAAGACGAAGAAGTACAACTGTGTCTGCCCTGACGGAGCTAAATATGTCGATGAGAAATGTGACTTTGACAATTGTTACACCCTGAATTGTCTTAATGGAGGATTCTGTAATATGTCATCATCTGGGCCTAAGTGCAGGTAGGTCAATGTTACAGGTTTAATTGTCTTAATGGAGGATTCTGAAATATGTATTCATTTTTGCCTAAGTGCAGATAGATCTTTTGAGTTTGTGATGGGATGTTGGAAAGATCAGTAATAATTAGTGTGTCATGTACAATTTAAAGAAAACTTTTAGATAAAGGCTTGTTAATGGGACACTATGACATATGGCCTTACTTTGCAGGTTAATTTACATCTAGTTTGCACTGATGGTAATCTTCATATACCGTGATTGCATGATTCCAATAACATGCATAGACTTAAAGCCCCTATCAAAATTGTAAAAAAGAGCATGCAGTATGATCCTTGGCTAATTCATATTAATATATACTGTAAATGTGGAAATTTTCGCGGGATGTTATTTTCGCTTACCGGTATTTGTAAAGTGAACATGGGGGATAAATTTGCGCCTCATTTGATAATTTATACTCTTTTATTAAAGAATTATCTATTCGCATGGGGGAAATTTCAAGGATATTTTGTGATTGCGAATTAAGCAAAAATTACCCATGCGAAAATGTTCCATTTACAGTAGATACCCCAAGTTATGATGCATAGCAACATGTAGGTGTCACTTTTGGACTATCTGTCAACTTATGGTATCCTCTGTCCTGTGTCCCTAGGCAGCAATGCAGAACTTTCATTCTCAGTTTTTTAGGCAGCTACATGTCATAGCCTCTTGATATTTTGCATGCATGTAGCTTTCACCTATAGTACTATATTGTGCAAAGCTTTATTATGTCTTTGATTCATCTACTTTCTGTTTAAAAACAAAATCTTTTTCTCATTGGAATCCTTGCAAATATTCCTGCCTGGGTTTTTCAATCATATTTGCAATATCTCCTATTTTTTGGGGGGAAATTAGGGATCAAAGGGGCCAAAAGTGCCTTATGAGCTTACCTTGATGGTTGGTATAAATGAATATTTTAAGATGAAGGTGACATAGGTGTTCGATGGAGGACTTCCATTCTAGTATAGTATTTGTGATGTCTGTCGGTCTGTAATTTATATTTTTCTTCTTTACAGTTGTCCACCAGGTTATGCTGGTGAACGTTGCCAGATATATATGTGTAGTGGCTATTGTAAAAATGGAGGCGTGTGTATGCTAATGGAGACTAGCCCTGTTCAGCTTAGCTGCCGATGTCCCGAGTTGTACACTGGTGAGAAGTGTGAGAATCGGAAGACGTTAACATTTTGTGATAATTACTGTGAGAACAACGGGACCTGTACCATTGTCAAACAGACGAGAAAATGCAAATGTAAAGAGGGATTCACTGGTTAGTTTCATTATAAAAAGTTTTCCTCATTCTTAAAAAGGATGTTCCTTTATAGTTTTCATTTTGTCTATCTGTCTGTCCACAAATTTTTGTGAAGCCTCATGCAGTGTTTAAATGCCATCTGAGGATTTGTATATTATTTCATGTAGATCTGTCAAATAGTTTTGACAGACTTCAATTTTTGGTCAAAGGGGGCACTTCTTTACTTTTTGATCGATTCTGTTTAAACTCATTGTGAACAGTGTACATTTATGGATTGAAAAAATCTATTTATGGCTAATTTGTTCTATTTTTAGGAACTTACTGTGAACAGTGTACATCCATGACTTATTACAATCTATTTATAGCTTTTTGTTCTATTTTTAGGAACTAAGTGTGAACAGTGTACATCCATGACTTATTACAATATATTTATAGCTTTTTGTTTTATTTTTAGGAACTAAGTGTGAACAGTGTACATCCATGACTTATTACAATATATTTATAGCTTTTTGTTCTATTTTTAGGAACTAAGTGTGAACAGTGTACATCAATGACTTATTACAATATATTTATAGCTTTTTGTTCTATTTTTAGGAACTAAGTGTGAACAGTGTACATCCATGACTTGCTATAACGGGGGAACTTGTATGATAAACAAAAATAGCAACAACAAGCAGACATGTGTCAATGGACAATGTACTATCCCCCCAACAATGTCATGCAAGTGTCGAGATGGGTTCGACCCTAACACACGATGTTCATCTGCCTCGTGTGATTATCTGAAGTGTGGGACGAATCAAGTCTGTGAACTTCAGCAGGGACAACCAAGATGTGTGTGTAAAAAAGGGTTTACTGGTGATAATTGTAGCTCTGTGTCCAAGTGTGGGATGGAGTGTAAAAATGGAGGTGGGTATATAATAAAAGGTGTCTGAATAGAACCCTGTTTAATATGAAAACACGTCTAAACCAAACTAAAGTAAACTCTGAATTAGCAGAAAAAACTGTCTTAACTGACTAATGAATAAACTGAATCATACTAAAAACCTGTTTAAACTGACATCTAAATAAACTGAAGACCTGTCTAAGCAGAATTGAGTTTTAAGCTTTGGATCATGTCTTGACCAAGACTGATTTTCATTCCCATGTCTATATAGATTTCTGTACACTTTGAATCTTTGTAATCTGATAACCTGTCTATAGCAAACATTTTTTTTAAGTTATGTTATTTTGAACCAATGAAGGTGGGATTTGTTTTGCTTAAAAAGTCCAGGCCCTATACTTTGGTTTCAGTATTATTCGTGGGGTATCAATTTTTGTGGTTTTCCTGGGTGGCATTAGCCCACAAAAATTTGATACCCCACATAAAAGGTCATTTAACATTGATTTATATGCTACAAATTTCAGAACCATGAATTAAAGAATCCACAAATTGACACTTTATCATCAAACCACAAAAATGGTACCCACGAAAAAAAGTTAATTTACTGTATCCTTTTTTGACCCCCTGTAAGACTCTCAAATACTATACATACATTATGTACATATGCATATAAAAAATATAGGTTAAATTAATTTGAAAGATTTTACCCCAACTTCTCGTCTTAGGTTAAAAATGAATGATTTTCTTCAGGTACTTGTAAAGTGAAGGAGAACTCAATTGAGTATGAGTGTGTTTGTCCTGAACATTATACAGGAAGTAACTGTCAGATAGCCCAAACCAGCTGTGCAGGATACTGTCAGAATGGAGCTACTTGTCAGATAGGTAGGTGCATATTGACTAAATTTCATGAAAATCTGTCAAATGCATTTTGAAAAGTAGATGGGAATAGACATAATTTATTTTTTTTATTTAACAATACATCAGATAATGAATTTAAGATTGAAATAAATAGATAAATAAATAAATAAATATAGATGGACATGTAAATATAATTAGAAATATTAATTTTAACTTACAATAAAATCCAACAATTATTTGTATGTCCCATGTACCAAAGTAGGGGGCATATAGTGTTGGGTCTGTTTGTCCGCCCATCCTAAATTGCCAGATGGGGCATGAAGTCTTTTGGACATATCTTGTTCAAAACAATTCTTAGCATGTGTAAAACATGTGTTCTGTATAATGTTGTTATCAAAACATTATACAGAACAACTTGTTATTGAAACTTGTGCTGGATCCTTCCTCAATCAAACTGAATCCATTCCTCAGGCCTATTAAGAAGTCCAACTACCAAAAACTGGAAAGCATCACACAAACACTATGCTATAGTATACATCACAAACGAGCGCTAATGCTGAATATGTAGATACACTGAGATCGTGCAGTATAATCCAGAAAGTCAGACTTAGATGTACACAAATGTACATATTGTAATATAGTTGTTTGAAACTCACCGTTTCTATACTTAGAGGTGATGTTGTTACTTTACAGTACAGTAATGTTCTAATCTACCGGTACTTAAATTTTATCCCCTCTTAGAGTGGGCCTTGAATAGGACTAATCTACCTGATGTAAGATGTAAGATAGTAGTATCATATAATGTCCCACTGGCTGCCTAATATTTTTTTGTTTGTTTTTATCTTTTCAGTAAATGGCAATGCTAAGTGCACATGTACCCAGATTTACTCTGGTGAAAAGTGTGAGACCTGCCTCTGTGGAGATAATGGACAGTGCTTAAAAGGAAGTGACAAATGCCAGTAAGTTATAATAGGGACTTCCAGTGGTTAGAAGATTATGAGATGTCTCAGGAATAAGTGTACCTACACATATTAACAGTAGTCCACCACAAAAAAAAGCCAGCAGCTTTCAACTTGACAGGTTTTCAATAAACAGTAAAACCTTTAAGTCACTCTTTATGTTTCATCCTTAACACTCTTGCAATTCTTTGTTGTTTTTTGCCTGATTTCACAGGCTGATAAATCTGGTCGAATGGCGGGCATGCATGTTTAAAATAATTTTCGTAACATTTTTATTAGCAACCACAAGTCACAGCCACTTGATATTTAGTAAGCAGCATCAGCATGGGGTCCCATACTGTGGAATACAATTTCAGGTATGTCACTAACCTACTTCCTGTTAAAGAAAATTCGACCATTTTTGACTTTGACAGATTTTTGTTACTATGAATTATTTATTTTTATTTTGCAGATGTAAAGGGCCCTTCACTGGAATGTATTGTAACATCTCAGCTTGTGCTCAGCATTGTTTCTATGACAACCCATGTAGTTCATGTGTACTAAATGACACAACAAAGAAATATGAATGTCAGGCCTGCAAGTAAGTTGTCAATTAAAGATTGGGTGGACATTTTCAGTTTTTTGCCAGATTTCACAAAATGAAAAATCCAATTATTAAATGATGAAAATTGGACAGCTGACAGGCAGGAGGGGAAAAAGTTTCATAACAGTTTTCTCTGGAACTACTTATCACGTAGGATTTGATTTCAGGTCTGCTGCTCTTCCACTTCCTGTTTAACAAAATCTGGCTATTTTTGACTTTGACAGATTTTTCATTTTATGATCTTTAAGTTTGTAAGGATGGACATTTTCAATTTTCTGTATTAATTCTTTAAGTTAACAGTCTGTTTTGATAAACATTTTAAAAATATCTTCAAAACTGTCAAAGGCATTGTCATGAAACTTTGAATAATGATACACCATAACAAGAATAAAAAATGTGAATATCAGGTTTATAATTAGATAAGCAGGCAGTGCATGCCTTAGGAATGCATCATGCCCTTCCAATTAATCATTATTGTAAAAAAGAAAATGTTAAAGGATGAAATAATTCCTGTTTTTGAGTTTAATAATGGTAAATATTTAATTTCTATGAAATATTTCAGTTGTATGAATGGCTATTCCGGTGAACGCTGTGAAAACAAGCCAGCCCATCATCCTCTTTCTGTGGCTCAGACTGATAGTAAACAGATCGTTGCCATAGCAGTACCGATAGCCGTTAGTGTTGTGTTGATACTTGTCATTGTCATAGTGATTGTTGTCATCTGTAGAAAGAGGTGAGTTTTCCATAAATGATATTTTATACCCATTTCAACCCACATAGGTCATGAAGGGCCCACCAGTTTTAAAATTGGTGGACAAAACTGGCCATGGAGAACCCACAGAAATCTAGCATCCTTGATGTGACTATATTCAGAGCAAGAGAATAGAAGATAATGAGATGTGGAAAAAGTGTACCTGACAACCTACATACACAAACAGCACTTTAAAAGAAATGAAAAAAAGAACGCAGCATTCAACAACAACAGTAGATGCTGCATGCTGTTTTGGGACAACCCAAAAATCAAAATACTTGCATACAATATACAAACTACCTTTTAAAAACACAAAAAAAGATTTCAAAAAGTTAAACCTTTGACAAAAGGAGATTTTAATTTACTTAAACACAAATCTGAAGAAATTCTGTTGGAATAAATTAAAATTGATAGAAATTTTGATAATCCTTTTTTTGCAGAGATCAATTTAAACATCAGCGAATGCACAATTCTAACATGGAGATCAATAATCCTATATATAGTCCTCGACGACCACCAGGTGACGACACTGATCCAATTGACTCGGAGATAGAACCTCTAGATATGGAAGATCATGTAAGTTCGAAAAAATTTTCCTTACATTTTTTTTTCTTCATACAGTGAAAACAATACTGTGGAAACAACATAAAAACAATGAAACTGCAATCAACAACGTAAAATCACTTCATAAATAGAGTTAACTTACATGTAGGTGCTTTGGATGATAAAACAGTTCCTGAATCAATTCAGTGCATGTTGAATTTGTTAAAGAAGTACAAAACAAAAACCCACTTGATGTTTTCTATACATATATAGATTTTTTGCTTGTTTTCACAACAGATTATGTTATAGAGTTGTAAATATTGGATGACATACAAATGAAAGCAATACTGTGGTTTCATTATTTTTTGTGGGGTATCAATTTTCATGGTTTTTGTGGGTGCCCTTGAACCACAAAATTTGATACCCTACAAAAAAGAAATTTTAGATTGATTTGTATGCTGCACACTAAAGAACCATGAATTAAAGAATCCCCAATTAACTAGCCACTTTTCATCAAACAACGAATATTGGTACCCATGAAAATAAATGAATCCACAGTACTATGTAGACAACATAAAAACTCACATCATAATGAGAAAAGAGACAAGGACAAAATCTTAGGACATAAAATCAAACATACAATAACCAAACAGCAATAAGCAGAGTTAACTCAGGTTCTATGGAAGGGTCAACAGTTCCTGCCTCTTTGCAACTTGCCCAATCTTTGCCTGATCAATCAATTCAGTGCATGTTAAAAAGGGTAAAAGAGGAAAAATCAAAAACCAACATCTGCATGTACTAATCTCATAGCACTACATGTATATTTAACTGGATTAAATGACAGACCGGGGTATAAAATGATGAAAGTAGGGTGGCAGCAAGCAGATGGGAGGGGGGATTTTTTTAACAGATTCTCAGCAACTACATTTCAAACCCAGCATTAGCATGGGATGCCTTGTTGAATTTAATTTCAAGTCTGTCACTCACGTCTTCTTCCTTTTAAATGAAATCTGGCTGTTTTTGACTTTTAAAGATTTTTTGTCTATATAATTTCAGAGTATAAACTTTGCTAATCCAATGTACACCAGACTTTTTGAGAGTACAGATTTTTGTCTTTGTATAATTTCAGAATACAAACTTTGCTAATCCAATGTATGCCAGACTTTCTAATATAGTACAGATTTTTGTCTTTGTATAATTTCAGAATACAAACTTTGCCAATCCAATGTATGCCACACTTTCTGACAGTACAGATTTTTGTCTTTGTATAATTTCAGAATACAAACTTTGCCAATCCAATGTATGCCAGACTTTCTACATGTAATTGTTTAGATTTTTCTCTTTGTATAATTTCAGAATACAAACTTTGCCAATCCAATGTATGCCAGACTTTCTGACAGTACACAAGTCTTGTTACCCAAAGATACAGACAGCGATGAAGCCCTCGACAAAAATGGAGATCTCAACTTCTACACGTCCAAGGCAAATCCTAAAAAGTCTACCTTTTAAACACAGTGATGAAGCGCTTGACAAAAATTGAGATCTCAACTCTTAGACTTCAAGGTGAAAGACTGATCTGAAAACATTAAGATTATGGGTTCAATTTTCCTATACATGTATATGCATTTTTATAAACAAAAACTGATCTGAAAACATTGGAACGGTTGATTCGTTTCTATTTTGAAATAGGAAATGTTATCATTTTGTTATGATGCTAATTTTGAGTCGGTTTTCCTAGCAAAATTGTTGAGAAGCATATATGCTAAATATGCTGCAGACTGAATGTGTGTCATAGGTTTCTCGGTGATCGTAGAAATAGAAAAAAATCATCTCATCAGCATTGTGAAAAAGAATTCATGAATCGAGTCATCAAACAAATATGAAGTATCCATTATGTGTAGGTTTTGTTTTAATTGTTAAGTGTTTTGTATGAAAAAGATGGAAATTTTGTTGTCATATTGACAGAAAATAATGGACTTGTATGAAAGTTAAGAGTTTTATCTTATAAACAACTAGGCCATGTTCTTTCTGTACATGCCTATCTTAAATTTGACCTAAATTTAAATGTTTGGAAGAATCAACTCATGCAACCAAGATTTTTGAAATTTAACATTCATATCAGGCTTTTAAAAAATGATAAGTGCATGGATGAAAGCAATTCAATAAAAAAAAATCAATGTTTTGAGTTATAAAGTACTTGTCACAAAAACAAATCTTTTTCTACTCTTCAAATTTAAAGACATCTTAAAATGCATCACAATAAAGTTTAGGGAAAAAATGTTTTATTTTTTTAAATGCAGCATTCTCAAATTGTGTTAATTCTGCCTGAAATTCTTTACTTAATCAATCTTCTTTCGAGAGAGGGATATTTAAACGTGGTTTGATATTAATATAAGAAAGTATGAGAGATTTGTTGATATAAATATATTATTAAAATAGCTTTAAGCACTCAATACTTTGTATATGTGTGAATAAATGTTGTAAAATTAAAGTATACAAGTGTAATTTTTTGTGTAGTATGTGTAAATTGGTCATATGTGTGTGTAAGTTTATAATTCAGGGCTTTTTATAATGTGTATTGTATAATAATGTGCTGTATTATTCCTGTATATTATTCTAACAAAAACTGTACTATAAATTTTGTAAAGAAATATATGAGTTTTATATAGAAATGATTGAATATTATATTATGTAGGTCAAGTAAAGATTATAGGTCAGACAAAAGTAGGTCATCCTAGTTAATTGTGTTTCTGTTCAAATGCTTATATTTATAGTGCTGAGTTGTTTATTTTTACACATTTTTTTTTATTTACATTCATAATAGTTTTGTACGGTTCACTTAATTAGAAAGTTTTACAACATTATTTTCACCAATATATTTTTTTAACAGTACATAAAATAAATAGAAGTTATGGTTAAATTGAGTTTATTGTAAAGTTTAAAAACTTCACTATCAAAGCCGCAGCATGTCACAAAACATTTTTTAGATTTTACAACTTGTGTTTTTTTTGTTGCCAGTACCTGGTTTCCAGCCAGTCCTGGATATTTTTGTCATTTATTTTCACAAAACATATCAAAATTACAATTCGTCCAATATTAATAATATTGATAAATCTAAAAACTGCATTAATATTATACATGTTCACCTTTAATGCCACTTTCAGGCTTTGTAAAATATCCATATATATAACCTATAAAAGGAATTTGTACAAAAGATTCGTTAAATTTTTTTTTTTATTGAAAGAAGTAACTTAAATTCTACATTTCACAAGAGTTCATTTATGCAACTTTTCAGCATATTTGGTTTCCGAAGTAGGGGTTTTTAACAAGACTACATAGTGCTGATTTGACAGTCTACAAAGGATGAGTGGCATTAAGATCCATAATTGGCCCAAGAAAATGAAGTTGGTTCGAATGTTATGATATTTATAAGAAATATCAACTTATATGTGGTATTAAAGAAAACACATCAAATAAGGCAAATTTTGTTCATTGTGACATAATTTTGACATCATATTGAGTGGTCTTATTTGACAAAATAAAGAAAATCTTCAATTTTGAATGGTTTAAGTGCATATTTTCCTAAAGAAAACATTGGGCGCATGAAAACAACAACTCCAAACTTTCAGAAATGATGGATTTTATCATTTTGCACATTTTTGCCAAGTATGAAGTTGTTGTTTTTATGCGCCCACCTTCTTTCAGACCAAAAAGTGTGTGAAAATCAGCAAAAATCAATGAAATTAGGACAATTTCTTTAATTTACAGCTTTTTGAGTTAACTGATTGGCATGACAGCTTAACTGATATGGCACAAGCTTATCATTTTCTTTAAGCTTAATAATTTATCAATGTTTCATCAACTCAAGGCATCTGTATGCTCAGTTTTAATTTCTTGGTAAATCTTGGGCCAAAAATGGGTCTAATTGCCACTCATCCTTTATTGACCTTTGAACTATGGATATTTCTCATTTAAATCCACTTCAGTGCTTTTTTTTCCGTATGCCAATCTTAAACATAGTTTTTAAACTTTAAGAAACATAATTATTTATTGTTAATAGATTGTATAATTTATTGCTTTTCATTTTACATGTTAATTAAGGGTCGTTTACAGGGTTCAGCATTTGACAGGATTTTGAATGATTTTTTTTATAACACGAAATAGGTCAGAGAGACTACTGACCAACATGATTTGGTGCTTATTATGACCTTGACCTTTGTATATGTCAAGGTCAAATCTCATTAATTGTAAATATTATCAGCTTATTGTTACATGTATATTGTTTTGAATCAAATAATTGTAAAACATATTTTTATTATAATGTTCATTTTAAAAACTGAAATGTGCACTCTTTTTATTTGTAAAAATGATCATTCTATTTTTTAAATTGTAAAAGTACAGACTGTTCTTCAATTGAATTTTGGGTTGAGGGAGGGTTTATTGACACTCTTATTAAGATGTTCTTATTTGTTTAATAAGGGTTGGAATCCAGTTGAAGCTTCATAAAAAAAATTCATCCTGGTGGTAAATTTATATGATTTTCCCATGGAATGTACCACTCAGTGAGCGATGATTTGCAAATGGAAATTAAAGTCAAAGGTTTTTCCCCCTCAAAATCAGTTTTGGAACAGCCCTCATTTTATTTTACTTGTAATTATTATCACTGATGATAGTTTTATTCATATACATTTTATTTTTGCTTTCATTTCCAGTAAAAGATTCTATGTGTATTTTTTATAATTAGTTTTATTATGTATATAAATGTAAATGTATATTTTTTATTTTTTATACTGAGTTTTAAAAAGGATCTAGTATAAAAATCAAAATGTTGTAAATGAGGAGATTTAGGGTGATCCTACTTAAAATTAACAATGGATTGTTGATTCTGAAGATCAAATCTGTTATTTTAAGTCTTTTCATTTACATTGCATACCACCTATAAAACATTCACTTTTCCATAACTTAATAGTATAGAATACATTATTGAAGAATCTGGGACAAATCTGGAGTCGAAGACCAAAATGGGTGGGGTAACAATCTCAGACCCCCAACTCTGGATTTGCCATATGGGCCTAAGTTGGTAATAGTTCAATTGTATTTCCCCTCAGGGGTGGACTCAGAAATGTTTGAAAGAAGGGTCTGCCATTAAAGTACTTCAAATAAAAAAGGGGGCTCCAGCCTTTGGAACCCCCATCTCTCCTCTGGATCTGCCACACCCAACCCACCCTAAATGTTAAGCCCTTTTACAGCAAAATAGGACCATAGTTATTTTTATTGGACCAACTGTATGTCAGAAAATGGCTTCAGCTTCAGTCCAGGTATATTTTAACCCCAAAATGTTAGTTTTGTTTGGGCTTTTTACCCTGTAATGCACTGTTTTATTTCTAATAGAAGTCTTTCAAAGAAGAAAACTTCCTTATTTAGAAAACACGGGAATACTTTAGTTTTTATATGTTGTGATAATGAGAACATGGTTGTGCTTTGTTATTTGAACATTCCATTGTAGTTAATAGATGTATCATGTGATAGGTACATTGTAGTTTTATTTGTGTATACTTTGTTGTTGTGGTTATAGTTCATATCATTTACAAGAAAAAGTTTTGTCTTGACACCTGAATTTGTAGAGAAAAAATGTACAAATTGAATTTTTAAGGCAAATTGCCAAGAAAATGTATATTTAACAATGCAATATAATTTAGATATTTCTTGTAAATTGAAAATTAAAGAAATGAAATTGGGCATAATTTGTAATTATGTTTAATTTGGTTCCATACTTTCTTTTATACGAACTAAATAACAGCATTCAGACTTTTATCTTCAATTAATTTAAATAAAGTTTTCAACACGACTTTACTCAAAATTACATAAGCTATAATTCAAATCTATTTATAGAAATGATTAGTTTATATTGTTTTATTTATATCACCGGTTGATTTATTTTTAGAAATAACTGTGATATATCAGCTAATGTTGCCAAAAATAGAAATCAAAAGCATTACTACTGGATGCCTTATGGGTTATTCCATTTAATTACAGGGGATGGGAAAATTTATTTTTAAAATTGACCACCATAGCACACTATTTCAGCGTGTATTAAATGTATGACTGCTTATTATTCTTTACAATTAATATTGTTGCATATATGAAAAGTATACTTAAGGTCACATTATGTTGATTAAGAATCTCATCCACCCATGTTGAAAATATTGGGACGGGTGGGTTGTTCTTTTTACCTATTTTCATTATAAATTCAAAAAAAAATGAAAAGAAGAATTTTATAAAAATACCAATATCAAAATTACTATCAAGACAGTTTGGAAGGGTGGGGATGAGAATCTTAAAAAAAATAGGTCTAAACTTAGAAAAAAATAAAATGATGGAGAAAAATAAAAAATAAAATGATGATGATTTTACAATTTTAGATGGAATAGCCCTAAATTGTTAAAAATTTGTTACCTAAAATTACCAAGACTGTCAAAATTTTAAAATAGTTTGTACCATTGTTTCAGCATGTGCCAATTGCAATTCGATTTTTATAAGGATTATTTGTACAGAAATTTTTTTTCCACTTAATATTTTATACTTGTTAATAACATGTTCATTGTTGAAAGCAGTAATCAAAATGTACAATTTGTCACAAGTAAAACAGAGATTCCCTAGGATGTCCGATCGACGGACAAATCTGGTAAAAATTCAGTCGGTCTGGAAAGAAATCGTAGCCACTGGACCTGATATCTGGTAAAAATTCCGCTTTTAAATTGTCTTCTCTTTTTCCGGTCCTGTAAAAAACAGTCGGTCTAGTAAAAGCAGAAGCTTTACCAGACCAAATGTCAAAATTTAATTTTACCAGAGATTCCCAAGATGAAAATACCTTGGGAATCTCTGGTAAAATTCAATTTTGATAACAATTGTTATGTGAACTATGTAACTTTTTAAGTGAAATTTCACTAAACACTTCCTATAAATTTAAAATCTATCCATATTTTAGAAATAGTTTTAAATTGAGTCCAATCTTGGGTGCCGTTTAATATAATTAAGTGATCATCAATTAATGTGCCTGTTATGCCATGCATTTTAAATTGGATAGCAAGCATCTTTAGGTTATGATCAAATTATGAAACATCATTCCAGATGTCCAGTTTCGATAATGTAACTCTCAGTCCATTAGGCTCCTGTGAACTAGTTAACTGAGGGTTAATACATTATGGTATCTATGATATGTCTTGTGAGATTTCACTTTAAAGTTAAGTAAGGTTATATACAAGGAGTTTGTTCCTAACTTAGATGGTTTTTCACTTCCACAAAATTAGTTTGTTTTTTAAATTGATGTTACAATTTATTACTATGTCTACCTATTTACAATTCTTATTCATGAAATATAAAGTTAGTATGTCACATAACTGTTGATTTAATACATGTATGTCGTTGAGGGTTTAATTTTAGATTATTGCTATTTATGTGTACTAAAGTTAAATGTTAAGAGATGTTGTAGGATCTCTATAGGGTTTCTTTATAGTCATAATGCAACTTGGCAATATTCGATATTTATGTAGAATTTCTTTCTCAGATTAGAATCATTTGAAAATTTGGGCTTCCAGTGAAAAAAATAATCAAAATGCAACAAATTTGAATTTACAACTTTTACTATTGAAACTATTATGTTGGATATAGACTTGAAATTTTTTTAAATCTTTTTTTATTTTTGAAATGTTCATTTGATAGTTTAAGGTTTTAAAGCTTGATAGTTTTATTATACTTGTAATTTTCAACAATTAAGTTTAAGATGATGTTGCTGTTACAATTTTAAAAACTTGTTTATAATACCCATAATGCACTGGTAACTTTTCAGAGGAAGTGCCTCTAAAGGAGACTACCAGTATTTATCATTCCATTGCTGTAAAATTCATTTATACTAAGAGACAGAAATAAAACATGTCATCAATTGTAGTTTGGTTTTATTAATTGGTGCCAGTTTCATGTATGAGGGTGGAAGAAGCAACAAGTTAATCTGTGAGCTAATCAGCTCACTAGTGATGTGAGCTAATTCTCACTAGTGATACCCCCGCTTCCAAAACTTAATGCCACTATGTAAACAGGAAGTAGTTGACCAGGGAACATAAAATCGCTATACACCATATGGTACTATAGGATAAAGCTGAATACACAATATCAGACTTCTATCTCCTGTAGTTGCTTTGGAAACTGTCACAGAAATTTTGCATTTATGTTCATAAAAAGCTTCGCCAAGCGCAGCATGATACGACCGCAACATGTTGTAGGCCCAATATGGATAGTTAATTGCTCTGGACACATGCAGCCCATGGTGGACTGACAAAGGTTTTTGACACATGCAGCTTACAACTTACAATTTAAAAGGAATTATTTTTTTTTGAAAGGAGATCAACACTGGACCACCAATTTTCCATTTTAGCCAAAACAAGTAATACTGTGAGCGAGCTCACAAAAAGATACCCCCTGTTTCATATTGGACTGAAACCTCAAGTCCAGTTATCTTCCCTGAATGATAACGAAGAGCAATTAAAATTCTTCATGCACATCTACAGATGATGTACTTCCTTCATGTAAAGTTTCATAAAAATCCATTAAGCGGTTTAGGAGGAGTTGCGCTTATGGGGTCTCCCATTGAATAATGTATTTTAAAAGTCTAAGTCCAATTATCTCCCCTGAATGATGTCAGAGTGTGATGAAAATTCTTCATGCACATCTACATCTGATGTACTTCCTTCATGTAAAGTTTCATCAGTTTAGGAGGAGTTGCCCTTACGGGGTCTCCCATTGAAAAATGTATTAAAAAAGTCTAAGTCCAATTATCTCCCCTGAATGATGTCAGAGTGTGATGAAAATTCTTCATGCACATGTACATATAATGTTCTTCCTTCATGTAAAGTTTCATCAAAATCCATCAAGCAGTTTAGGAGGAGTTGTGCTTACGGGGTCTCCCATTGAATAATATATTTAAAAAGTCTAAGTCCAATTATCTCCCCTGAATGATGTCAGAGTGCAATGCACATCTACATATGATGTACTTCCTTCATGTAAAGTTTCAGCAAAATCCTTCACAAGCGGTTTAGGAGAAGCGCTTACAAGTTATGTGGACAGACGGACAGACAGACAGACAGACAGGGTGTTTCCTATATACCCCCCCCAAACTTTGTTTGCAGGGGGTATAATTACATAATAGGGGAAAAAAGGGGGGTTGCAAAAATTATAATTCTCAATTTTGTATTCACTATTTGACAAGAACAAACATGCAAAAACAAATTTCAAAATTGGATCATAAGTAAAAATGTTTCGATTTTGGTCCCTTTTGGCCCCTCAGTACATAATAAGGGGGAAAAGGGGAGTCGCAAAAATTGATTCTCAATTTTGTATCACTATTTCAAAAGAACAAACATTGAAAAAAAATTCAAAATCGGACCACTTATATAAAAGTTTCGATTTTGGCCCCTTTTGGCCCCTAATTACATAACGAGGAAAAAGGGGGCCCGCAAAAGTTCATCAGATTCATTCTTTTATTGTAAGAAACATTCTTCACAAATTTCACAGCAATAAGCAATAAAATATATTATTTTTGCCCCTTTTGGGCCCCTAATTTCTAAACAAAATAAGGGGGAACCCCTAAAACCGGAAATTATGGACGAACGGACAAGGGTAAAACAGTATACCCCCTCTTCTTCAAAGCGAGGGCATAAAAAAGTACCAAAAGAGAGAAGCAGAGGCAACCATAGGGCATCCGATCCCATTCACCCTTTTATGTCAAGGAACATTAATGCCAAAGTACAAAGCAATAGGATGACTAGAACTAAAGTTATCGTGGCAACAAACATAAAAGTAGCATTTTTGGCCCCTAATATCAAAACTAAAACAGGTGGGACCCACAAAATCAATCCCATCCATCCTTTAATAGTAAGAAATATCATTGTGAAATTTCATTGCATTTGGATTACTAGAACTAAAGTTATCATGTATACACTAAAGTTAACAGACAACGACGACAATGACGACGACAGCATCATACCATTAAACGTCCGCAAATTTTTTGCGGTCGTATAAAAACCTAAGTATTCGGTAAACAGAAAGTAGACTACCTAGGAACATAAAATCAGTGTACATCATATGGTACCATAGGATAAAGCTGTATACAAAACTATGACAGAAGTTTTATTATGGAAGAACGGACAAGGGTAAAACAGTATACCCCCTCTTCTTCAAAGCGAGGGCATAAAAAAGTACCAAAAGAGAGAAGCAGAGGCAACCATAGGGCATCCGAATGTCAAAAATCTGAAAAGGCAGAGACAAAACCAGTAAACACCAATGAAAACAGGACAAAGAAATAGACAACATAAAACACATCTCATATGATCTATTAAAAAATTCTTCCTTATTATCTGCCACAGGTGGAAAAATTCATAACAAGTAAATCTGAGAGCTCATGCTCACTAGTGATACCCCTGCTCCCCAAATTATGCATTGAATAAATACCCATTTCTGGAAAACAGGAAGTAGATGACGTAGGAGCATTAAATCAGTATACAACATTTAAAGCTGCATACAAATTATCAGACTTCTATCTCTTGTAGTTGCTTAGAAAACTGTGATAAAGAAATTTTGTTACAAATGAACAAACAAATACCCTCCTTTTCTTCAAAATGGAGGTATAGTTATGTTAGACGAAATGGAAAGTGATAGTTTTGATTAGTGATTTGCTCATTGTTGTACAATATCCCTATTATGTCTTTACAACCTTGTTTAACTACAGGACCCAAAGATCGCAATGGAAGGGAAAGGTTTGGCCTGCCAAAAATCCGGTTTAAGCCATCATATTTTTATACGACCGCAAAAAATTTGTGGTCGTATAATGTTATGGCGATGTCGTCTGCCTCTGCGTCGTCTGGGGACATTTGGTTTCCGTGCGATAACTTGAGTAAATATTGATCGATTGTTATGAAATTTTGATATGATGTTTCTATTCACTAAAGGAAGGTTGGTATTGCATTTGGAGTTTCTGGCCCCTACGGTTTTAGAAAAAAGGGCCAAAAGGGGCTAAAATGGTTGTTGTGACAAAACATCTGTATAATGTTTATTTTTTATCTGATTTTGATCATCCTTTTTTTATTTAATTCCTCATTAAATTCTGTCAACTAAATGTGTCATTGGTTTTGATATATATTCCACAGTTACATTGCTATAGGGGGTCAAAAAGGGGCCACACCCAAAAATTCAACTTTTTTATTTGTGGTCCGATTTTGAAAATCTGCCTGTGTTTTTCAATCAGATTTGCAATATCTCTAACCACTTTTGAGAAATTAGGGGTCAAAGGGGCAAAAATCGCCATTTTTATTTAAAGTTTGTCCATGTAAATAAATTAAGCTGTAGTGGACCAGACAATTGTTGTGAAGTTTTAATATGAAGGTTTTATCCACTGAAGGAAGGTTGGTACTGTATTTGGAGTTTGTGGCCCCTACCGTTTTAGATAAAAGGACCAAAAGGGGCTAAAATGGGTGCATTGACAAAACTTGTAGAAATTTTATTATTCATTCAATTTTGAAAAAAAAAAAATTGTTGTATTGCTCATTAAATTCTGTCAACTTAATGTGTCAATGGTTTTAAAATATATTGCAGCCTTAATTACATTGCTACAGGGGGGCCATAGACATGCCATGCCCATAAAATCAACTTTTAGTATTTTTGGTCTGATTTTCCAAAAACAATTTCCAATTTTTTTTTTCATTTGAATCCTTGTGAAAATCCCGACCTGTATTTTTCAATCAGATTTGCAATAATTCTTACTGTTTTTTAAACAAGACCAATCGATGTCTGGCCCTGCGTCGCACGGCAAAATGTTGAACCCTGTACGTTCTAGGCCCAATATGGACAGTCAAAATATTTTGACACTTGCATCCTATGGTGGACTTACAAAGCATATTTATCACATGCCACCCAATATTGTAAAAATAGACCCCAAAAAAGTATCTATTTTTTTCCACATTTGGTCCCCTTATTGCTAAACAGAAAAGGTGGGTCAAGAAAAAAATTGTATCCTCCATTTTGTATCCAATATATGTCCAAAATTAACTTGTAAAAAAAATTTCTAAATCGGACCATTAATAAAAAATGTCACATTTTTGCCCCTCGTTCCTAAACAAAAAGAGAGGGGACACCCAAAATCCCCACCCTTTAATTTATGGTGAGTAACACTACTGTAAAGTTTCATATCATTTGGTGAACCAAAACAAGTTATTGTGGAAACAAATAAAAAAGTTGCTTTTTTGGCCCCCTTTGGGCCTCTAATTTCTAAACGAAAAGAGAGGGGACACCCAAAATCAGCCCAACCCTTCCTTTTATGGTAAGTAACATTACTTTAAAGTTTCAAAGCATTTGGTCAACCAGAACAAAAGTTATTATGGAAACAAATAAAAAAGTCACTTTTTTGGTCCCTTTAGGGCCCCTAATTTCTAAACGAAAATAGAGGGGACACCCAAAATCAGCTCAACCCTTCCTTTTATGGTAAGTAACATTACTGTAAAGTTTCATAGCATTTGGTCAACCAGAACAAAAGTTATTGTGGAAAAAAATTAAAAAGTCGCTTTTTTGGCCCCTTTTGGGCCCCTAATTTCTGAACAAAATTATAAAATGATCCCAAAAGGGGAGGTGCACATCTTCAATATATCTGTAATCACTGTGTAAAATTTCAGAAAGATCTAGTGTTTGGTTTTTGAGATTCAGATTACACAAGACAGGCACCCCATAGCGGGACGGACGGACGGACGGACGGAGTGACCCGACTACTAGACCTGCTTTCGCCTTCGGCGACACAGGTAAAAAAATAGGGATCCAAAAGGACCAAATATGTCAATTAATATAAGACCTTTTCAATAAGATGTTGATGTGAATATATATGTGTCAAATATGCATTTTAAAGTCCACCACAGGGTGCATGTGTCAAAAACCTTTATAAGTCCACCATTGGCTGCATGTGACCAAAGCAATAGACTATCCGTATTGGGCCTCCAACGTACAGGGCTCAACATATTGCGGTCGTATCATGCTGCGCTCGGCGTAGCTTTTTATTTTTAAATGCCAAGTTAGGACCATTGCAATCTTAAACTTCTCTGGTATTTCTTATTTTGTCTTTTCACTTGGACATTTGAGATTGATCCTCCTAGTTCATAAATTTTGTTATTACCTTTATTTACAAAGGTCAATCTGGTGCCAAAATATCACATAGCCTCTCACAACTTTGTAAGGTCAGCTATTAATTGAAAACAAACTCCGCCAAGTGATTTTGTTGGAATTTTTCATAGTGGCCCATGTCCCTTGTTATTTGGAAAATATGGATTGTTTTATGAGAATTAGAGAATTTGAATTGAATCTTTTTTTATAAATATCAAATTTGTTTTTGTGATTTAATTTTCAAATTTTATGGAGAACTGGGAGAAAATGAATTACTAATATACATGTAACTATAGATAACAATTTTTTATGCTTCACATAATATATCTTTTTGGAAATTTTTAACCTTATTTGAGAAAAATTTATTCAATTTTCAGACATTTTGGGATACCGTTTCTATAGGAAAAAGCCTTACTTCGGAGGTAAATATAGGCAAACAAAATCACGGAAGTGACATAAGTTTTTTCACTGACTGAACATCTAATAGCTTTCAGAAGAAAATGTGAGGGGGTCTGGAAGAACCTTTAACAGCTTTCAGAACTAGATGTGAGGGGGTCTGGAAGAACCTCTAACAGCTTTCAGAATTTAAAATGAGGGGTCTGGAAGAACCACTATTAATCAAATAAGGGTTGTGAGTTTCAGAGATGAAAGTAAATCAGAAAAAAAAATCAAATAGAAGTAATGGTTTGTTGGGCAGTGAAAAATGTGCCAGATAACCTCCCCTTGCATCTAATCTTTGTTTTTTTAGTTGTTGTCTACTTGTTCCAAGAATACAAAAACAACTTTAAAATCATTGCACTATATATTATACTAATATAACATAATGTATTAAAACATAACTGACTTTAAGACCTAAAAACATAAAATAATGAGATTTTTATCCTTTTCTCACCAAAAAATTTACATGTAGGTTTATTAAAATTGCAATAATTTAGTCACCAATTAAGATGGTTAGACTAATGAACAATAATTATTCTGCTTATCAGTCTTTTAACAAACTGAGAGTCTACAGAAACTAAGAAATAAAGTTGTTTCTTTCAAAATGAGTTATAAATCTCTACACTATTATTGGTGATGGCTTGAATCAACATCTCTTTCTTCTGTCACACAGACAGACTGCATTCAGATCTCAATCCAAAGTCTCAAATGTCTTACAGATGGTGCAGTTCAAGACCTTTTTATCTATATAACTTAATTCAAGGTCTCAACTGACCTACATATGGTGCAATTCAAGGTCTTCTTCATTTCTACATCTCAATCCAAAGTCTCAAATGTCTTACAGTTCAAGGTTTTTTTCATTTCTATATCCCTCAATCCAGAGTCTCAGAGAAAAACGGATGTTGTAAAGCCTCCTCCGCACTCATTCTAGATGTAGGATTCAAATCTAATAGTCCTCTGAGAAGATTGAACGCTGATTCTGGAAGATTTGTCCATAGGTCTGTTTTGTTGGTTTTAGAGTGAGCTCCGAGCTTGAGTTTATGACACATTGTTCTGAGGTTCAGTGCGGGTGTTGAGGGTCGACACAACATCTGTTTACCTGCAAAAAATATTAAATACCCTTAAAATACCCTCTTGTTTAATTAGTTTTAGCATAATCTAAGGGTATCAGTTGATGACATTATTCTGAGGTTAAGCATGAGGGCTGAAAGACCACACAACATCTGTAAGGTGCCAAAACAAAATCATAAATCTATTTTAAAAATAAATTGCATAAACATTGATTGGTGTCTGTTGTTTGTCCTGTTGGTAGTTTTCAAGCCATCATCAGGACAATTGCACAAACAGAGCAGTAATTTATGTGTGACAGCTAATGTGGTATTTTAACTTTTGCATAAGAGTAAGGCCCCTTAAATATTAGTCACAGAATTATACCATATAGCTGGAAAATTTCGCAATGATCTAATTTTATGTTTATTCGCAAGGTCCGAGAAATCGCTAAAATTAAAGATTGCTAAATTCTATATATTATGTATTTTACACACTCTAGATTCTGTTTACGTAAAAAAAAATTAGACTGCTAAAATTAAACACCCCCTTTTGGATACAATCCCAAAATTGCAACTTGCTAAAATTACCTGCTATACTGAAGTTATTCATTGCAATTGCCTTTTTTGGTTACATCAAAGTATTTCATTGTAAAACAGTTAATAATTTTTGTTTAAAGTATTCGTTTATTTTACCTCATTCATAAAATAGAGCCAAATAAAGTTTGGGATTAGCACTTTAACAAGAACATGAAGAATACTGACAGTCAGGAAGAGCCCTGTCAGCAAAAAATCTATGTTTCATAAAAAATATTCTACCAATTTTCATGAAATTTCAATATGCAATTCCTCAAATTGAACACTGAACTTAAGCATGGTGTAGAATTTCAAATCTGATCCCCTTTATAGTTTAAGCATTGACAGACAAACAAACAAAGTGAAGGTGTGTGTGTTGGTATTTTATGCCCTTTATTGACGCACCACAGTTATGTAAGGCGGTCAGTTTTAATGGTGGAGGAAAACAGAGTACACGGAGGAAACCACTGACCTTGGGCAGGTAACTGACAAACCTTATCACATACAGTTGGTGAAGTCCCTTTTTTATTAATCACAAATAGGACTCAAACACAAGCTCAGGGTTCCCACAATTTTTTTGACACAAAATTCAAGGGTTTTTCCAGGACTTTTCAAGGGTATTAAGGTCATTTTCAAGGATTAAAATAGTCCACAAAAATTTTTAAAATCCAATATTTTTCGGACTTTTTTATCAAACGGTCGACAAATCTGCATATTACAAAATTCCAGGGTTTTTCAAGGATATTTGATAAAATTCAAGGATTTGTCCAGCTTTTTGAGCATTGAAATGAAATTCAAGGACTTTTCCAGGTTTCCTTGAATTCAAGGATGGCGTGGGAACCCTGCAAGCTGAGAGGTGATTGGCTAGTGATCAATACTCCGTACAAGTAAGAACGAGGCTATCAAATAAATCAAATCAAAGTTTTTCTGTAAAGTTTGTGACAAAAAATTACTGTTTTTGCCACTTTACTGCCTCAATTTTTAGAAAATGCATCAAATTCAAATACTCTTTTGTAAATTACAAACAGGACTCGAACACAAGCTGAGAGGTGATTGGCTAGTGAAAACTTAAGGTCTTCCTCATCCTCAATGTTCGGCCCTTATTATAGTATTCATTACCGTAAGTTAGTGCAGACTGTTTAACTTCGTCACTGCCAAATATACTGACAATCTGGGCAAGTGCTGTCATATCATCATTGGCTCGGAAAAATGGATACCGTCCACTTAATAGACAAAGAAAGATAACTCCTGCTGACCAGATGTCTACAGCTGAAACAGAAAATGAAAAAAAAATCAAAATACAGACACAGCCTGTTTCTGGTTCATCATAAAGGAGTATGTTCACAAAGGCCTATAATTAGCCCTGTCTTTGGGCTGATTTTTACGTGCTCAAGCAATCTGAATGGATGCTTTGAAAATAACTCACAGAATACCTATATTCAACATGTACATGTTACAGTTTTCTAGTGATAAAATTGTGCTGCATCTTTTCGTGACACCCCATATAGGGAAAGAAATAGGAAAATCTTCATTTTTTGCCCGTTTTAGTGACTATTGTGCCAAAATCAAGTGGCCACATGCTCTTACCAACAAAGATTTTTGTTTATTTATTTATAAAGAGGCTGTGATTAGTAGAAGCTTAAAAAACTGTGCCTAAAATTTTCACATACTGCCTGGCACCATCATGTTATCATGGTTATACATGTACCTGGAATCCAACAAAAACTAGATAATGTGTCTATGAGCCACAGGATGGCCCTCCCGTTCTTGAAATATCATTGACCCTCAATGTGTATTTACTGGGATAATGACCTTTACCAAGAAATTAATTAAAAGTGTTCATGTGTAAAATATAGGTCGCTGTGACCTTATTTCTGGTGGGTGGTGCCATGTTACCAATACTCATCGAGTAGTGAAATATTATTGAACCCTAACATGTAGTATTTAAGATATGGACCTTAACCAAGAACTTAACCAAAGTCATTCATGTGTAAAAAATAGGTCACAGTGACCTTATTTCTAGTGGGTGGTGTCACCTTACCTAAGACAAATCTAGTAGTGAAATATCATTGACCCCCAACATCTAGTATCCAAGTTATGGACCTTAACCAAGAACTTAACCGAAGTCGTTCATGCATAAAATATAGGTCACAGTGACCTAATTTTTATTGGGTGGTGTCATGTTACCCAAGACACATCTAGTGGTGAAATACAATTGACCATCAACATGTAGTATCTGAGATATGGACCTTAACCAAGAACTTAACCGAAGTCATTCATGCATAAAATATAGGTCACAGTGACCTAATTTCTAGTGGGTGGTGTAGCCCTACCCAAGACCTATCTGGTGGTGAAATATCATTGACCCCCAACATCTAGTATCTGAGTAATGGACCTTAACCAAGAACTTAACCAAAGTGTTACGGACGGACGTACGGACGTACGGACGGACGGACGGACGGACAAGGGTAAAACTATATGTCCGATCCACATACGTGGTCGGGCCATAAAAATAGTTTTGGCCAGATTAATCATCAGTTTTTACCCAAAATATTTTTTTTGTTAAAAATTCACTTTTAAGTGAATATTTGTCAAAAAAAAATATTTTTGGACAGATTATGCATCAGTTTTTACCCAAAAATGGCTTAATATGACAAAAATAGCGATGAGTCTTATTTTGAAGCTGTCTCGTATTTGAAATTTAGGGCCATTTCGGCCCTTTCCAGACATACTCCTCTGATGTCTATATGTAAGTATAGCCAAAGAAAGCAGCCATCAAATATTGTGAAGATCATTTGTCTGTTCTTTCTTTAATTCGTATTGGTGATTTTGGATCTGTCTTTTTTGATGGATTCCAGGTACATGTATAACCATGATAACATGATGGTGCCAGGCAGTATGTGAAAATTTTAGGCACAGTTTTCTAAGCTTCTACTAATCACAGCCTCTTTATATTTGTTTTGTAGTATCAGCAAGGTGGAATACTAGTCACCTAGGTTCTGACTTGTAAACATTGACAATCCGTACTAGGTTATGGCCATTTTTTGACAAACAGATTTACTTCAATGAAGGATACCTGTAGATTGCTGCGGACATTTCAGTAAAACTTCTGGAGCTCTGAAACCTGGAGTTCCTGCTCTAGGGGCTTGTTGGGTGCTCCTGAAAAAAAAAAACAAAACATGAAGTGAACCTACCAGCAATGTAATGTGTGTTGTGTCAAGCTAAATATCAAGTAAATAAAAGAACTGTTTAAAAGGTAAAACCACATACCCTCTAAACATTTCTTTTATTTACTCATTTACAAACCATGGTGCAACATCTTTTATTAAATGTCAAGTACATGTATATGTAATACATTTTGGATTTGCCAGACCAGTCGTTTTAGAAGAACCTTTCCAAATTTTTACATTAAATTTTTTTTAGAATCTATGTCAGATCTACAGGGTTCCCACTATTTTTTGGACACAAAATTCAAGGGTTTTTCAAGGACTTTTCAAGGTTATTGAGGTCATTTTCAAGGGTTAAAATAGCCTGCAAAAATTTTAAAAATCCAATATTTTTCAGCCTTTTTTATCAAATGGTCAACAAAAATGCATATTACAAAATTCCAGGGTTTTTCAAGGATATTTGATAAAATTCAAGGATTTTTCCAGGTTTTTTAGCATTGAAATGAAATTCAAGGACTTTTCAAGGTTTCCTTGAATTCAAGGATGGCGTGGGAACCCTGGATCTAGTTATTTCATTGTTTTCTTATCAATTTCATTGTTTTCACAGATTGCTGGACCCATGAAATTTGATACCCCACGAAAAGGATATTTAAGCTGCAGACTTCAGAATCACGAATTTAAGAATCCAAGAACCTATCAATTTTCATCAAACCACGAAAATAAGAACCCACAAAAATAAATGATTCCACAGTATGTGTAGGTTCACTTTTGTTTTGAGTTGGATTGTGTTCAGTGTAGATTTTTTTTTACACTAGAATGGTGGTCTTCCATGGAAGACATATGTAGCCTGTGTTTTTAAAATATTCAGTACTGTGGTTTCATTATTATTCGTGGGGAATCAATTTCTGAGGTTTTCGTGGGTGACCTTTAATCGCGAAAATTGATGCCCCACGAAAAAAAGAAATTTATCATTGATCTGTATGCTGCAGTCTTCAAAACCACGAATTAAAAAATCCAAGAACAGATCTTTTTTCATCAAACCACGAAATTTGGTACCTACAAAAATTAATGAATCCACAGTAAACAGAAAATAGATGAGTTATAGGCATAAAATTGCTTTACTCCATATAGTACTATAGCTGAACATCAAGAGACTGTGACAAGTAGTTGCCTGGAAAAATGTGAGGGATATTTTTTGTGATACCGCAGGGAGACAGCTGGTGTTAAAGCTGCTCTTATATGTCTCTTTGTAACGCATAACAAGCGACATTACAAAGGTCACATAGGTCAATATGTTTTATTTGGACAGAAAAAAACAAAAAATAGACAATTCTAACATCAAGTTAAACAAGCTGTTTTGTTAGCTTTTTTTTTTAATTTGACATTATCATTGAGATTCATAAATACTTGCTTCCTTTTTTTATATTTACATTATGAGTTTATGTTTTATGTATTGTATTTGTAGTCTTGGTCCAATGCATGACAGTGAGCAGTGACCTCTGGTCATGTTGAAGACTGCTGGCTGTTTTCTATTGTGTTTTTTAAATAGCTGTTTTCTTTATGGTGGTTGTGTTGCGTATATTTATTCAACATTTCTTTATCGTCTATTTAAATCGATGAGGTAACTTTCACTGAATAAGAAAGATTTTAAAAGTTTAATTTAGTTTCAGATATCTAATTAAGATTTATTAAAATGGAGGAATGGGACACCAGTGCTGCTGCAAACTAAATGGGAGGTAGATTTTGAAACTTGCTTAGAATATACAGATTGTCTTACTTTACAATGCTGGCAAATTTAAATTTCTTGTCATATGAAGTTTTTGAAAAAAGCTGGTGGAGATTTTTCAAATTGGGACATTAAAACAACGTTCAAGACAAGCCAAGCAATACTTATAATTCTGCAAACATGTTTGAGATGTCCCCTTAACTTCCTGTTTGCATGTTTGAGACTTTCCCTGTTTACCTTGATGTACAAATGGTGCAGACTGTGGGTTGACCAAAACACTGACAAGTAGTCATTCCAGAGTTCTGTCCCTTGGATTGTACCATTTCCTTCTCTTTTACCATGAATGCTCTCTTGGCTAACAATAAACGTCTAGGTGACTTTGATTTACGGTTAAATAACCGTTCTGTTTGTCTCTGTTTTTCAAACTTTGGCTTGTTTGAAAGGTTTTCCAGACGTGTGATGTTTTTCATGTTCTAAAATCAGATATTCAGAATCTTTTATCATTTCCAGCATTGTTGTGTGAAGTGATGTGATTCAAGCTTTTAACCGTTTGACTAGCGCAGCTTTAACAATGTCCAAAAGTATTCAATTATGGGTCAAAGACAGAAATGGTCAGATCTCAGTGAACAGGAAGTAGGACTTAAAAATTGAATCCAATATGTTACTGAAGCAGTGTTTTGTTGCCCTCTTTCAAAGCAGCCTCTTCCTGTATGTTTTAATAAGAAAAAAAAAAAAAATAGGTATTTGGGAACCCAAAATAGGGGAGTAAATTGATGATTTTGGGAATTTTGCATGATTTTGAAAGAAATTTACTAGGGGAAACAGCCTGTAATCAGAGGTAAAATCAAGCAAACAAAAACACTGAGATGCTGAAATACCAAATATCAAAAGGCAAAGATCAGTAGTTGCAAAGAAAACTGTTACAAATAGTATTTATCAGTCTGCCATTCACAATTTTGTAATCAAGATTGTCAATACACAACATCTGGCATAAAAAGTATTTAACTAGAAATTTTAACTTGATTTTAACAGAAATTTCTTTGAATTTTTTTTTTTGCTTTAATAGTACTGTGGTTTCATTTTTATTGGTCAGGTATAAATTTAAATTTTCGTGGTTTTCATGGCTGACCTTGACCCACGAAATTTGATACCCCATGAAAAGGAAATTCAACATTGATCTGTAAGCAGCCTTCAAAACCAAGAATTTAGGAATATACGAACTGATACTTTTTCACCAAACCACTAAAATTGGTACCAACGAATATAATGTGGATACATTTATTTTCGTATGTACCAATTTTCATGGTTTGACAAAAAATTGATTATAAAATTGGTGAAAAATGACCAGTTTGTGGATTCTTAAATTTGTGGTTCTGTGGTCTGCAGCATACAGATCAATGTTAAATTTCCTTTTCGTGGGGAATCAAATTTCGTGGGTCAAGACCACCCACGAAAACCACGAAAATTGATACCCCACGAATAATAATGAAACCACAGTAAATGAATCCACAGTATGTTGATTTCTATTGACCTGATTCTCCTGTGATTCAACTGACTTAGCCGTTGCTAATGGTGCCTTTGTCCTAGATGTTGAACTCTCCTTTAAGATGGTTCCATCTTTTGCAACAGGTGCTTTGTGAGCAAGTCCAAAATCAACTAAAGCATACCTACAATTAACAAAGATAGGATACAGGGTTCATAAACATTTTGATCACAAAATTCAAGGACATTTCAAAAACTTATAAGGGCCAATTTTCAAGGATAAGGTCTGGTATGGCTCACTTAGAACTGTCAAAATGTTTTTGTGCCGTTTTCTTATTTTTTACCATGCATTACAATTACAATCATTTAGGAGGTGAACTTTCCATGTATGTGAACAATAAAATAGTAATGTTTAATTTACAAAACATAGGGGACCTTTGGTTTCAGTGATTTGATAATTAAAACAGGTTTAAACAATTTTTCAGTTTCAGCTTTGAAATTGTTTATAGAAATTTGATATGATGCATAAATATAAAAGTATAAATAGAATAGATAGGGTTTTACAATTCTTATACTGCAGATTCATCAATGTCTAAGGTCCCCCCAATAGTCACATACATGTATAAATTGAATTTTAATTCTGTGGTTTGTCCATGTTTGTTTTTAAAAGGAATCCATATTATCAAGAGGCGGAAGGTTGGCGCAAAAAAACTAGTTTAACTCTGCCACATTTTTAATGTGCCTGTCCTAAGCCAGGAATCTTTATCAAAGCTTA
The DNA here is from genome assembly GCA_963971305.1 of Arcuatula senhousia. Classification (NCBI taxonomy): domain Eukaryota; kingdom Metazoa; phylum Mollusca; class Bivalvia; order Mytilida; family Mytilidae; genus Arcuatula; species Arcuatula senhousia. The sequence goes on along the minus strand of OZ020317.1, from coordinate 7,155,518 downwards.
TGTTTGAATTTTGTCAAATTAATTTTATGTTGACTGTTTTTTTTTCAAGGAGAGGGTCTTTTATTGCACTTTTGGATTGGGTTTGACTCATATGTGGTTTATTTTCAATCCAGGGTCAATTGAAAAACAGCAAGCTGCGACTTCTGGTCACGTTGAAGGCTGCTGGCTGTTTTCCATTGTGGATTTTTAAAATTTATGCTTATATTTATGTTGTCGCGTACACTTATTCCACATCTAATTTCCTTCTTTTAACACTGTGTTAATTTTCTTATTTTTGTGACAGACTGCCATCAATGAATACCTCATGCTGTGTATGTGTGTTTTGACGCACCTGAGCCATGTAGTGCGGTCAATTTAATGGTCGATGAAACCTGAGTACCTGGAGGAAAACCACCAACCTTGGGCAAGTAACTGATGAACCAAATCACATACAGTTGGGGAAGTCCCTTATTTGTAAATTACAAATGGGACTGGAACACCACCTGAGAGAAGCAGAGGTACCAATGGGGTATCCGAATGTCAAAAGTCCGAAAGGGCAAAGAAAAAACCAGTAAACTAGGCAATTGACTAGTGAGCAATAGTGTGGTAATCAAACCGGCACTTTAGACCATTTGCAAAACTGTGGTACTGTATAATCATTTATTTTCGTGGGGATAAAATTTCGTGGTTTAGGCCAAAAAAAAAAAAATCATTAGCTTCTCAGGCCCCGCCGCGTCTCCCTAAAACCCGCCGCATTCGTTGTTTTTTATCATATATAAAAAAAAAAAAAATCGGCAGTTCCGCGTCCCGCCCGGAAATTTTTCGCGTCTGATTCCGTTACCGGTAAAATTTATGATTGCGATCTTAATCAGCGAAACGTTTTCATGAACACGCTTTAGCACGTTGCGTGGTGATTTAAATCTACATAGTTTTTTTACTTCCGCCTCATGGCATCGTCTTTGGTGTCATGTCAAGTCCTCTCGGGAGGAAAAACAATAATACTGTGGACAATTCATTGCGATTATATGACAGAGAGTACGCTTGGGGATTTGTTAAATTCAATTAAAGCCGACAATGCAGCAGCCTTTGTCAAATTGGATGGTTTTATATACCAGTATAAAGAACATGCAAAAAAAAAAAAAAAAAGGAGCCGCCCTACCTCGTCAAAAATTTTTAAAAATGGCCTGAGAAGCAACAATTTTTTTAAGAAAAAAACAAAGAAAATAAAAAAATGTTCCTCCCTGCCTCATAAAAAAATTTGAAAAGTGGCCTGAGAAGCTAATGATTTTTCTTATGTGGCCTTAGAGCACAAAACTGAATTGGTGGGGAAAAATTTTCGTGGATTTCTAATTTTGATCCACAGTCTTTAACTAAATATTTTAAATTTGTGGGAATTTAATTTCGTGGATTTTTCTTATCCACGAAATAAACGAAATTAAATCCCCCACGAATATTTCTGCTTCTACAGTATATGTACTAGTTCAAACCTACTGTTTAGTTTTGTTGTTGTATAAGAAATTACTGGGTTTCACATCTCTGTGTATCGTGTTAAACTGATGCACCCTTCTCAGTGCTATCAGTAAATTCTTCATGTAGTCTTGGACCTCTGCCACTGACATTGTCAGAATGTAGTCCTGTAGAAGAGAAACAGAATTGATAGACCATTTATTGAGTGATTAGTCAATTTTTCATGTAGTCTTGGACCTTTGCCACTGACATTGTAAATATGTAGTTCTGTATAAATAATACAAAATTGATAGACCCTTCTCATAGCAATAACATGTGATAACATCTTTTATGTTGTCTTGGACCTTTCAAACAGGCATTGTTAAAAGTAGTGCTGTTAAAGTTAAAAGAAATACAAAATTGATGGACCATTTAAAGAGTAATCAAAGGGCTCTTAATGTAGACTTGGACCTCAACTACAGACAAGATTGCTACGCGTAGCCATGTGTCCCCCGCCGCCGCGTAAAAGTTGTGTGGTATGTCAATTCAAGCAATATATTCTCTGAGAATAATAGAAATAGGTTGTCAAAATATGGGATGATCACCTGTTATCAGTACCCTATCAGTGTGTAAAGTTTCAGCAACATCCGTTCAGTAGTATCCGAGGAGTTGCACCCACAAAAACGTTTGACAAAGTCCCATTTTTCGGACTGAAAAATCACAAATTCGTAAATAACTCGAAAACCGTAAATATTGCTTCAAATTTTTTTTCGTATTATTATAGAGTACCCTTTGCTCTATCAGCCTACAAAATTTCAGAACCCTGTGCACCTAGGTAACCGAGATATTGAATGTCCTATATTTTGACCTTTCTTCCCTGTTTCCATGGAAACGGCGGCCATTTTGAAAATTTCAAATATGGGATGATCATCTACTAATTGTACCCTATCAGTGTGTAAAGTTTCAGCAACATCGGTTCAGTAGTGTCCGAGGAGTTGCACCCACAAAAAACGTGACGGACGGACAGACGGACGGAAAGACGGACGGAAAGACGGACGGACGGAGACCATTACTAAGTCCCTCCGACGCGTTGCGGCGGGGGACAACAAGGCCATAACTCCCAATTAGAATACAAATTTCTGAAAAGTAAGTACAACTACATGTAAATATGGTGTATTTGATAATACCAAGTTTCATTTAATTTGGTTGAACAGTTTCGGGGGAGTTGAGCTGAAACAATGAAAATTCACGAAATCAAAGGGCCATAACTCCTTTAAAATTTTGAGAATGGAAGACAATGTGATGTGGAATATAAAATGTGTAAATAACACAGCCCAAATAAACAGAAGTTTGTTACGGAAAAATACACATGTGTTTCTAATGGAAGAAACATTTAGACCTATTGTTTAAAGACATTAAGTACCTGTTAAGACATGAGACTTGCCAGTCAATTCTGAATTATTAAGATAAGTATGTATGAAGAAAAGTCTTGATCTAAATTGATTGCAAGGTTTTAAGTCTTTAAAAAAACTGAATATCATAAGTATTTAAAGTTTAAAGCTATTTTAAAAGTACTAACCTGGAATTTTTCATGAGGGAAATATGGCATTACAATAACAACATGGTCCTTCTGTCTAATACATAACTCCACTCCCATAACATTATCACAGCCCCTGAAATAAGGAGATGATCTCAAAATGTCCAAGATATACAACCAAATAATGGTGATTATAAACTGTAAACCCGGAAATCTTCATGTCAACTTATTTTTCACGGTAGGACAACTGAATCTTAGTTTGTGTCGTAATGTTATTGTCCATAGACTGCAGTTAAAGACAAATACATGTATATTCGTGCCATTTAGTTTTTGCGCTAGCCATGTGAATGCAAAAATTACAATATAAACTGCTGCGAAAATTTCGGGGTTTACAGTACCAGACAAATTAGACTACTAGCAATGACTAGCCTCTAGATCTCCTTGAAATGAAAAGAAATGGATGGTTAACTCAAGTTTTATAGTACCAAAACTACCCATTTATTCAAATCTTAGGATCCAATAGCTATGCAAACAACACAGCATCATAATTATATGCATAAGTCTGGTTTTGACCACTGCCTAAAGCTTTTAATATGTAGATGGAGGTCCAGACTTTCTGAAAATTCATTCTGACTTGTTAACTCTTGTGAGCTTACCATTGTTCATACATGTACTAGTTCTCTGTTGAACAGTGTTCAATAATTCGGCAGACTTTTGGAAATTTTGAATGGAAAGGACTGCCAGTTCTTTTTTACTGCATAGGCTTCAGTGTGAGAAAGTATCAAAATTTTCTATGAATTCAAAAGTCGCGCCAATTTAGGATTATCAGAAAGCTTGCCCTTCTCAAACATCTGAGCAAGCCTCAGTTGTAGTTTCTTGATTGCAGTTTTTTTTTGTGTGTGTTTGGCTTTTTTATCTTTATCTATAATGTCTGTTGGTTTTGTGTTTGTTTTAATGAACTTTTAGATTTAATTGTCCCTATTGTATTTCCTTGCTTCCGCATTATTTTTCTACTGATAGAATTCTTTCACTATCATTCCAAAATCTATACAGAGCCCTCAATATTTAAATGTTACCTTATTCCTTACAGGTTTTCTTACCCTATTTCTTGCAGACATTTCAGTTCCCCTTCTATTCTACTGGGGTGACTGGTGGGAATGATGTGTTTCAAGGCAAACAATTGATCAATGTCAGGGTAATGCTTTAGTTTGGCTAAAAATACAGAGCTAAATGTTCCTGAAAAGAAAAAAATAATGAAATTAATTGTCATAAATTGAGTAAAAATGTAAGCTTGCTAAAATCTACATATTTTGAAAAAAAAACTGTTGAAAGTCAGGGTAATATTTAGCTAAACTAAAAAATAGGGCATGTAATGGGACATTCACCCAGCAACGTTATAATATCAAAAGTTCACAATATTTGATTTCAAAGTGGCCTATCTCGAAAACGGTTTTTCGGGTCATGCTGAAAATTGAACTTGACCTGTATTTTATTGTACTCAATAGCTGTACAAAATATCATTTGAATCCCATGACGCGTTTTCAAGTTACTGGTCGGATTTTTCAAAGTGGCCTATCCTAAAAACTTTTTTTTAATCATGCTGGAAATCAAACTTGACCTGTATTTTATTGTACTAAAAAGCTGTGCAAAATATCATTCAAATCCTTTGACGCGTTTTCAAGTTATTGGTCTGAAACCTTCGGGGGACGGACGGACAGACAGACGGGCAGATGGACGGACACCGAAAAAAAACTGAGGGTATAACATAATACCCTGCCTCTTCGTGTGGCGGGGTATAAAAAAGATGCAAAAACAATCGTCAGTAAAATCTTTAAAAATAACAATAGAATCTATTTGTTACTCTATTTAATTTTTAGCTAATTACAATGATTTCAGTATGATACTTTTAAATAGTGATTTTTTTACTGTGTTGAAACACAAGTCTAACAAGGGTAAAACAATATACCCCCAACTATAGTTGTGGGGGCATAAAAAGTATTTACATACTAATTTCTTGATAGAAGAAATCTAAACAAATGACCCATTACAATTATTGGTACCACTGTCACAAATAGCAATGAAACCACAGTATGACAAACCTTCTCCAATTTTATTTGTGACTACAAAATGCTGTTCCACCTCTGGTACAAAGTCATACAAACACTCTATCTCTTCCTGAACTTCAACTGAAATAAAATAATATGTCTTATATCATTTATGTTGTAAATGTACATAAGTATTTCATTATTACATGTAAATATGGATATTTGTAAATAAAATATCTTTACAAATGTATTCAGGTATTAGAATTCAAAGTAAAAATGAATTCTTGATTTGATTGCCTATTTTATTCACTGTATCAAACATTTTTTTTTTATCTTGTTTAGGATAGTATGAAAAATGATAAGGTTTTAACGAGCTTATCTCACATACATGTACATGTATGCAGTTTTTTTTTTATTAAGTTATTTAATTTTGCTTTGTTCACAGCAAATATCAAGAAATTGAAAATTAAACAATACCGTGTAGCGGGAAATTTTCGCGAGGTTCTAATTTTCGCTATATTCGCGACCATTATTCTATCGCGAAATATTGAACCCACATAATATAGAATCAATATTAATTTGTATTGGGAATATAATGAACTCACGAAAATAAAAGTCCGCGTAAATAAAAACTAGGTCATCTGGTATGAAATCGCGAAATTTGCAAGCCGCGAAAATTCCCTGCTATACGGTATTTACATGCAAAATAATAAGAACTAATCAGTCTGACATATGGACTACCAACAAGAGGCTCCCAGGAGCCTGAATCGCTCACCTGGTCTTGATGTTGACCCTATACTTTTGTAGAGCTAAATGAGCTGAACATTTAAGCAAGCAACAGCTTTTCTCTACCTGCAATAGTTTTCATTCTATAGGCCAAAAACACCATTTTTCACCTATAAGGGGCCATAACCCCTATAAGGAGTCATCTGACAACTTCGACCCTATGAAGACTTTTGTAGAGCTAAATGAGCTGAACATTTAAGCAACCAACAGCTAATCTCTATCTGCAATAGTTTTCATTCTGTAGGCCAAAAACATGAAAAATGGATATTTTTCAGGGGCCGTAACCCCTATAAGGGATCATCTGACAACTTCAACCCTATGGAGAATTTTGTAAAGCTAAATGAGCTGAACATTTAAGCAAGCAACAGCTAATCTCTATCTGCAATAGTTTTCATTCTGTAGGCCAAAAACATGAAAAATCGCTATTTTTCAGGGGCCGTAACCCCTATAAGGGGTCATCTGCCAACTTCGACCCTATGGAGAATTTTGTAGAGCTCAATGAGCTGAACATTTAAGCAAGCAACAGCTAATCTCTATGTGCAATAGTTTTCATTCTGTAGGCCAAAAACATGAAAAATGGCTATTTTTCAGGGGCCGTAACCCCTATAAGGGATCATCTGACAACTTCAACCCTATGGAGAATTTTGTAAAGCTAAATGAGCTGAACATTTAAGCAAGCAACAGCTAATCTCTATCTGCAATAGTTTTCATTCTGTAGGCCAAAAACATGAAAAATCGCTATTTTTCAGGGGCCGTAACCCCTATAAGAGGTCATCTGCCAACTTCGATCCTATGGAGACTTTTGTAGAGCTAAATGAGCTAAACATTTAAGCAAGCAACAGCTAATCTCTATCTGCAATAGTTTTCATTCTGTAGGCCAAAAACATGAAAAATGGCTATTTTTCAACTTTAAGGGGCCGTAACCCCTATAAGGGGTCATCTGACAACTTCGACCCTATGGAGACTTTTGTAGAGTTAAATGAGCTGAACATTTAAGCAAGCAACAGCTAATCTCTATCTGCAATAGTTTTTATTCTGTAGGCCAAAAACATGAAAAAATGCTATTTTTCAACTTTAAGGGGCCGTAACCCCTATAAGGGGTCATCTGACAACTTTGACCAAATGGAGACTTTTGTAGAGCTTTTGATGCTGAATCAGTAGCGTGGCCTCAGATTTCCTCTATCTCTTATACTTTTTGATTTATAAGCCAAAAACAGTAGTCTGACCCCCCTAGTCTATTTTTAGTAACGGCAGCCATGTTTTTTAACGGATTAAAAATCAAAACACAAGTTTGGTGCAGGACACCCTAAGGATCATTCATACCAAGTTTCATTAAATTCTGTTTGGTAGTTTCAGAGGAGAAGATTTTTGAAAAATTGTTAACAGACGACAGACGACGACGACAGACGACGACAGACGACGACGACGGACGCCAAGTGATGGTAATAGCTCACCTGGACCTTCGGTCCAGGTGAGCTAAAAATTACTTTAAGTGGAAATAAATCTCGCCTCTTCTTAAATTTTTTTTCACCCACACGAAAAAAAAAAACTATTGGTCTTTTTGATGAAGATTTGTTCCCTTAACAAAAGTTGTATTTTTAATGCATGTATTTTCTAAGTACATGTATTTACATGGAAGTTTATCTTTGTCTATGTCACAAACTTTCTTCTTTTTTCTGGGTGATGTGTACTCATCACGATTGCTACCAAAGCCTTCATGAATACTTCCCACGCTTGCCTCATGCATGCTTCCAATGCTTAACATGGTTTATCTAAAATAAAAAATAAAAATATAATAATATGAATAACAAAGACTGTTTGTTTTATAAGGTCATTATAGCATTAACAGGTATAAATTAGTGTTTTTGTCAGTAAAATAGGGTATGTAGGTATTTATTTTTATATTCTTTTTATACTTTCAGTGAATGTGTAGATATGTTTTTGTATCAAAATTAACAGTGCTTTAGAAGACTTTGTGAAATTCGTCGGTCCTACGGACATGTCTGGTGATTGTCATCATGGGTCCGACCAAAGTCATTATAGCACCAGACCAGATGTCTGTCAGACTGTTGGGTCATTATGTGTTAAATTTTTTTTTTCATTGTTTAAGTACTTCAAATCTTTTGATTTTGACTTAAATATCAGGATTTGACTTGTTATTTTGAGCATCAGACAGACGGTTAATTTTATTTTATTTATTAACAAACATTATCGAAAAGTGGATGAAAATGTCAACAAAATTTGTTGCACATGCGCAAATTATCGGAAATAGTGAAATGATGTGTTGAAATCCGGAAAAAAACATGATTGATTTCCGCAATTTGATGATAAAATCAAAGTTTAATAAAGTTTGGTCCATTGGTGTTTTGGTCGGACCGGCAAGTGATATTACATTGTCAGACCAAAAGTCTGGCCTATTCCTAAACTATTTGGCCAAGTCTGCTTTAGGCAAAAACAATATTAAAATAGGGCATATTGTATAAGTTGTTTTTTTGCGGGAATCTAATTTTTTGGTAGTTGGCAACTCACGAAAATTTAAACCCACCCCAAAAATATGGTATATAGTATAAATATGTGAAGTGTATACTTGCATATAAGTCATTGCTTAAATTGAATTCTGCAAAAAAAATCATGTTCTTTTAAAGAAATCCGCGACATTTAGCTCCCGCAAAATAAAACAACTTATAGGGTATAACATGTATAATGGGACATTACATGTAAATGATACCCTGCAATATATTCATCAATACTTAAATACATTTGTATACTATACTGTATATACTCACCTCATGGTTAAGCCCTACCACACTAGATTCAAGGCTGTGCATATAGTTTTAGATGTAAATAATTGTAGGGGTGAAACAATACTCTGAAGTACCGAAAATCCACTGTTTTTTGGTGAATTTCGGTGTAGGGTACAAATTTTGAACTTTCGATTTGGTACAAGTTCATGATAATTCTTCACTATTTTAGCCTTTTCCAATGGAAATCTTCAGTGTGGAGATTACAATATTAGTAATAGCCATGGCTAATGTTTTAACCGTTGATAAAAACAATTAAAAAAGAAGAATGTTTGTCTTTGTTTTCTTTGGAAACTAATTGCAAAATAAAGGCATAGAACAAAAGTTTGATAAAAAACAAGTAACAACAATCAATAAATATATGTAATAACAAAACCATGTACCATGTGGTATCAAAAGTAATAGTATCGTTAAGAAAATCTACGGTACGTATTGTATCGTGGGGTTAGTGTAATAATGTTACAACCCTAAATATTTGGCTCTTTAAGTGTACAATGTACATGAACAAGAGGCTCCCAAGAGCCTGAATCGCTCACCTGAACTACACAGATACATATATTTGTAGATATTATTGTGCTTAAGGGGATACGTTACTTTGGTTGACCGTCTTACTTTTTAAAACAAATTTGCATAATTAATTGTAATACCATGACGCATTGAAACATTCATTTAAAATAGGGGGTCATGGGTAGATTTTTCAAGATATTTCACTTTGAAATTATCGTTTTTGGCGGGAAATTTATATAGAAGTAACGGGAAAAGTTCCAATATTAAATTTTGTTATTATCCATTGATTAAAACAGTTGTTTTTCATTACATTTTAACCAAAAACTAACACAAGAAAGTCCAAATCTTTCTCTAAAGAACGATTTATATTTTGTCATAGGTCATGTACCATCTTTTTTTCAAGAATTTACATCAAAGATAAACAATAGCGTTAAAGTTCAACGCTGTTCAAGTAAAATTGACGTTGCGTATCAAATCGGAAATGGACGTTTTACTGTTTCACAGGTAAATTTTATCGATAACGTCGTTTTTAACGTAACGTATTCCCTTAACCATATGTGATTCAAATTTATGAAATATCTTGGTTAGTTTTCAAGATATTGGGCTTAATAAGTGCAAATTTGGCAAAAATTAGGAAAAAGAACAATAACTCCCACATCAGCAGTCAGAACTTTTCCGAAATTTCAGGACAGGTAGATCTTATTATGCTGATCACTTTTGATTCTTACACAATTTTGATATCTGAAACCAGTTTTGAGTTATTTGCAAAAAAATGAAATTTGCCCCTATGTTCTATTTTTAGCCATGGTGGCCATGTTTTTTTACCAATCAAAAATCTGAACGATAGAGTTGTAGCATATAAGCTATCAAACAGTGTGCCATGTTAAGATGCAGTTGGTCTTACTGTTTCAGACAAGTGAGGGGAAAAGTAATGAGCAACGGTAAATATTGACGCTTTAAGGGCCATAACTCCTAAAAGAAATGGTTCTACAGCTTTGACCTAATTACATGAATTGTAGATCTTGATGTGCTTAATCATATGCAATTTGAATTTTTGAAATATCTTGTATAGTTTTCAAGATATAGGGCTAAATAAGTGAAAAATTTTGAAAAAATCCAGAAAAAGGGCAATAACTCCTATGTCGTTTGTTGGATCTTCCTGAAAATTTCAGAGCAGGTAGATCTTGAGATGCTAATCACTTTTGTCTCCCATCAGAATTTTGATATCTGTTACCGTTTTTGAGTTATTTGCAAAAAACTGTAATTTGACCCCTATGTTCTATTTTAAGCCATGGAGGCCATATTTTTTGACGAATCAAAAATCCGAACGATAGAATTGTAGCATTAATGCTATTAAACAACTGTGCCAAGTTTGGTTGAAGTTGGATGTATGGTGTCAGACAAGTTAATCTTTGAAATTCAGGATAAAAGTAATGAAAAATGGTAAATTTTGACGCTTTAAGGGCCATAACTCCTAAAAGAAATGGTTCTACAGCTTTGACCTAATTACATGAAATGTAGATCTTGATGCGCTTAATCATATGCAATTTGAATTTTTAAAATATCTTGTATAGTTTTCAAGATATAGGGCTAAATAAGTGCAAAATTTTGATAAAATCCAGAAAAAGGGCAATAACTCCTACATCGGTTGTTGCATGTTCTTGAAAATTTCAGGGCAGGTAGATCTTGATGTGCTGATCCGTTTTTGAGTTATTTGCAAAAAACTGCAATTTACCCCTATGTTCTATTTTTAGCCATGGCGGCCATGTTTTTCAACGAATCAAAAATCCCCACGCTAGTTTTATACTACCTATGCTAATTAACAACTGTGCCAAATTTAAAAGCCATTGGACTTATGGTGTTAGAGGAGTTAGCGTTTAAAAAATGTTAACGACGACGGACGACGACGGACGCCAAGTGATGGCAATAGCTCACATGGACCTTCGGTCCAGGTGAGCTAAAAAAGTCCATTGGAAACTGTTACTCATGTGCCTGGGTATGCACAAAGTCCCACAGATCTCGTTACAGACCAAAATTAACTCCAGATCTTCATCGAAAATAGAAGAAGGACATCGTTCAGCACAAAAAATACTGACATAAGAAAAGCTAGTATAAACAGGTTGGGTGTAATAGCTCGTTTGTGCTATATAGCTCATTTGATGGTATTTAGTATCAAATGGACTACATTTATTTTTTTCATGAAGTAAAAAAAAATTTTTTAGATTTTCAATTTTTTATTTGATTGTCGCATAAATGTATATACAAATGTATTGCTGATATTTTTTGTAAAGAAACATGGTAGTTATTTCAAATAGTTTTTCTTGGACATAGTCATGGAAATTTGCAAATTTTCGAAGTATCAATCAGGAAAACCATTAATATTTCAGACCATCTTCTTTTACAAAAAATGTTGCTTATAACATGTATAACATGGACATATGCGACAATGCAACAAAAAATAAAAATCTATAATTTTTTTTTTTTTTTACTTCATGAAAACTATAGATCAAATGAGCTACATGTATATAGCACAAATGAGCTATTACACCCAACCTGATAAAATGTGTTAAAACTGGTAAAATATATGAAAAAGATTCATTGCAAATTCAAGCTTCAAAGTTTCTGTTTCTGTAGGTACAAAAAAAATGTATACTGGGCTGCACTTCAATACTGAATAAAGTGCCCAGGAATCATTTTAGGAGGGGCCATGTGTCAAATCCCCCATCATTTTTTAAAAAGGGCCCATCAAAATTATTAAGATGGGCCATAGGCCCATTGATTTTAGAATAAATTAATTAGTGGTCATGAGTTTATAGAGAAAATAAAAGGAAAAGGTGCACATATGTCATGGACAGTGGTCCATATCAAAAATGGGTCATTGACCCATCCAGCTCATTATTCAGAATGATCCCTGTATAAGGGAGGCTCCTTACCCACGGAGTTCTCCCTTAAAGGATTCAATAGTAGTTGATGTTGTACACTTTTCACTAAGATGGTTCCAGTCTAAGATTGTCCCGGGTATAAATGAGTTCTTGTAAATGTCGGTGTTGCAGCTCTGTACTTGAAGTTTGTTGGATGTTGTTGATCGTGTTCTTCCTTTAAAGTTTAAACTAGACCAAACAATTATGCTATCTTGAAAGGCTTAAATAATTGAAACTTAACAAGTCAAAATGGCAAAGCATCAGGACTCAGGAAGACGTCATGACTATCTGTACCTGTATGATGGTTGTGGGGCTCGTCGGGAAGGAAAAAATCCTTTTTAGCCCAACCTCCTATTGCAATTTTGCAATTTACTAAAACAAGCATCAATCTAGCATAATAAAGTTATGTATTGTTCAGCTTAAGCTAAGGAATGAGTTGTCGTCGTTGTATCCTTTCAGTCCATTGTAATTTTATGTTGGTATCTAGTTGCTATTCCTTAAACTGGTGCATTACAGTCTCCCAATAATGGTCAACGTTTACTTTGAATGCATCAACAGTTTTTGAGGTAATTACATCTTCAGGTATAATCCCTTTTGGGATCTTGGTTCGGAGATATTTTTTGTTGTGCCGCTTGTGGGCAGCACAACCAAAAATATCTCCGAACCAAGATCCCAAAAGGGATTACTTCAGGTACATGTAGGTTGTTCCAATCATTTATCACATGTTGTGAAAATTGCCTTAATCTAACAGAGGTATTACAACGGGGTTTCAACAACTTGTAGATGTGTCCACAGGTGTTAGTGCTTGAAGTTGTAAAAAATCGTTCTGATGGAATGTCTTCAAAACCTTTTATAATTTTAAAAGTCTGAGTCACCTCGGCACCTTCTGTGTACAAGTGATGCAGGGCTGTCAAGTTTTTATGAGCTGCATGCGTGAGATTCGACAAAAAATTGAAAGATCACAGGAAAAAAATAAAAGATCAAAGAAATTTGCCGCCAAATTGCCGACTAGATGCGTGAGTCTCACGCGAGTTGCGTGACACTTGACGGGTCTGGTGATGGTAGTTTTAGAACTTTCAGTCTTTCTTCATAAGATAGATGTCTTAAAGGACTAGGGTTGATAAGGGCCATTTTTGGCCCAAAAATTATTTTTGTTGGAATTCAAATAAAAATTGTGACAAGACTTAGTTAAATGTCAGTACTTTAATGCTTCATAAACAATTTAATATTTTTGACCATACTGCGACGTCAAATCGGCTGATTTTTAGCATATTTTAAATAATTTTTGCTCTGGGAAGTGACCGCAACACCCATGTACCACAAAATCCTTTTGGCAACAAATTAAGTTGGTCCTGAAAAATATTTTCCCAAAGTATCTATTTGGTACATGGCTGTACACACTACTATTGAAAACAAAAGAAGCATGAAATTAATGTAAAAACCGCTTATTTTGACCAAATGTTGAAAATCTTCCAACTTTTAATGCCATTTTCTATATATAGATTAAATGGATTGAAATAATTTTCATTGTTTATTATGTCCCTAACCCTTGCCTAAGAAAATAACACAGTGAATGTAGAATACTAGAACTTTTAATTTTCAGCCATATTTATCAGCCCTGGTCCTTTGGCACTAATTTTGTGGCTCTTTGTTGCACCTTTTCGACAGAAGTAATATCTTTTTTGAGTCGAGGATATCATATTGTATCTGGCCCTAGATAATTTCTGGACTACTGTAAGTTTGAACCTGCCTGATGATTAAAAAATGATGTATTTACATGGTTGAAGACCTATTTAATTTTCAAAAACACACATTTGTTTTTTGTTAATACTTGCCTGTTTATTGAATGTGTGATTTGTTTAGTTTTCGATTTGTTGACAAACCAAAATTCCCGCGTAGCTAAAAATTATCTCCCCTGGTATTTTTGCTAAAACCGAGAAATTATCCCTGTAACATCGTTATGTGACCGAAAATTACATGAAAATATAGAACTTCAATAAAAATAGAAATACCTGATCAGATGGCTAAAAAATAATAAAATTACATTTGATAAAACAAACCTTGAGATTATTTTATTTTACCAAGCATTTTAATATATTTTTTTTGTAACTTTTGTTGTGACGCCGGTGACATCTTCGTGAAAACATGCTGTTGCATCGTAACGAAAACTCGAATTTCAATAACTCATAGAACTAAAGTCCATCAAAATGTCACGCTGGTGTGCTTAATGTGCAAAACTTTAGAAAAATAAAAGACTTAGAACAATTTATACTTGTATTATATCGCCAAGTTATTGGTATTCCCATGGGAACCAATTGCGCCCCACTTACAGCTGAATTTTTTTTCTATGTTGTTGTGAATCACAATTCATGACCAAACTACAAAAAGACACAAACAAACGCCACCTTATTTACATTTTTCAAAAATCCTTACAAATACTTAGACGTATGACATCCTTGCTCTTAACAACCCCAATTTCTCTATCCGTTTATAAACGATATCTATCCTAAAGAATTAACCCTTTAAAAATCTAACTCGACCGGCAATAGATGTCCAATTTTGGATTTAGATTTAAGCATTGTCAATCGAAAATTGCACACTAAAGTCTATGACAAACGTGATGACTTTTCTTTCCCAATTGTAAACTTTCCTTTTCTTGAAGGTGATGTACCTCTAGCTCCATCTTACGGAGTGTATATTTCACAGTTAGTCAGATATGCTCGAATTTGCAGTGGTGTTTCTGATTTTAATGACAAAGACAGTTTCATTACAGAAAAAATTGCTAAAACAAGGTTATCAATACCACAAATTACTCAAATCTTTTACTTAATTCGTTCATAAACATGGGTATCTTATTGAAAATTTAACTGTACACGTCGTTTTTTGATTGTAAAAGGATTGCCACATCCCGAATTCTATGGAAATGTTGTTTATAAGGCACGTACGTAAATTCAAAAACAACCCTCTTGACATGGTAATTTGGCTTATAAACTCACAGGTGGTAATGTGTCATATCGTAAAACGTTTGGTAAAGGGATTTTGTCATGGTTTAGTCAAGGTCGTCATGGTTTGTACAAGGGAAATTTGCATAATGTCGTCTGCAAAAATGAAATCATAATTTTTCCGGACACAAAAGGCGTTTTCCGGAATTTTTATGGGTAAGATATATTTATACTAAAATATGGCACATGAAATGATCGAATATACTCGTTATATCATTCAGGAAAAATAGTTTTGTTCAATTGATACAATAACATCATTCTATGTTCCAAGCAAAAGTAAAGACCAGAGGTTGCTAGAAAACAATCATTCATTGTACATACAACCTTTTGACACATTTTTCAGCGTAATTAAACGCTTACAAAGAATACATTGCAAAAATACAAATTTTTACTTGTCATGGTTTGTACAAGGGACGTCATGGTTTAGTGTAGGGTGGTCATGGTTTGGTCAAGGGATATTTAAAAATGATATTTTTAATCTTATTCAATCGTATGAGCTAACAATTATGTTTTAATAGAAAATAATGAGATGTGGAATAAGTGTACGCGACACAGCCCACAATTAAACAGAAATTTAGAAAAACCACAACGGACAACCGCCAGCAGCCTTCAACGAGGTCATTTGGCACTGCTCGCGGTTCTGCGATTGGCCCATGGTCTTAATAAAATGCATATACATGTAATTCAAATCCAGCTCTGAAATAATAGTCACAGATAGACCCCCTTCTTAAACAAGAAACAGAAACATCAAAAAGACAAGTACAAACGAAAGCTTTGTCAAAGATTCCTGGCTTAGGACAGGCACATGTAATATGTGGCGGGGTTAAACTAGTTTTTTGGGCCCAACCTTCCATAAACCGGTCATATATATATAGTACCAAAATAATGCATACTACAAATATATACTCTGCAAAAAAAGTTACGCATAGATAGAAAATTCCCCGTAGGTTTAATGCAAATCGAAACAATTTCAAAACATTATTGCCGAGCTGTTCTCCAACCGATTTTCACGAAATAAAATCTAGTAAAAAGAAAACAAAATGAAGATTGTTTGATTAATAAAGACCAAAATTCTAACTTCAATGGTTTTTAAGACATTGTGAGTAGAACACGACTAATGTTTTCCACGGAATATTTTGCATTGATTTAAACGGGAAATTGAATCGTAAAATGTACACTTGAGTTCCACTTGCAATATCTTAAAAAGCAGCGATGTTACGATTTTACTCAAAATTAAACAAACAATCTCTATTTTGTTTTCTTATTACAGAATTTTATTTCGTGAAAATCGGTTGCAGAAAAGCTCGGCAATAATGTTTTGAAATTGTTTCGATTTGCATTAAACCTACGGGGGATTTTCTATCTATGCGTAACTTTTTTTGAAGAGTATACATATCAACCGATCCTGGAAAAAAATATAACTGTATAATTTGTATGCCATTCATAAGACATATTAGAGTAATCATGAGATAAAGATTATTATACAGAAATTGCCATATCAGGTTCCATATCATTTCGAGACTCCCATATTAGATGTAGGCATAAGCTGAGACAATAACATCGCTCGAGAAATGATATGGGGTTTAATATGGAAACTAAAAGTCAAAATAGAATCAAAGGTAAACAGGAAAACACTGACTAGGCATTAGGTTTAATGCATGATTTTGCTTATTGCCGCTAATATATATACCAAAAACTCTCTACTCCCTATCAATGAAGCTTTTCCTTTCAGTATTAATAGAAGGACATTCCATAACTTAAATGATATTTGCTGAACTATTGCAAAGGGCATCAGATGAGTGCATGCAGATAATGGTTTGTCATAGGGTTTTGTTTTGTCTTCCTTTACCGGATTTTACACACTGAATTGACTGTTGGTAACGCGACGGGTGTGCTATAGCAAGCAGGAACTGCTTATTCTTCCGGAGCAGCTGAGTTCACTCTCGATCGACTGGAGTTCGCGTTGTTGATTGAAATTCAGTTATTTTGTGTTTCCATGTTTTACATGTTGTCTGTTTTTGTCCCGTTCCTGTTGGTGTTTACTGGTTTTGTCTCTGCCCTTTCCGACTTTTGACATTTGGACACCCCATTGGTAAATCTGCTTCTTGCATATCTAAGGGAATATGTTGCTTCATCTATAATAATATTATTCAGTGCAACAGCAGTGTTTATAGTATAAGAGAAACGTTTGCTTAATCCATAATATTTTTTTTATATTGTCATACAGGGGTAGCTTGTACTGTTTTTAGAAGCATATACAATAACCATATTCATATTTAATTGTTCAATGGTAATCCTGATGGTTAGTATATGTTGTTGGCTAAGTGACGGACTAGAGGAGAAGTTAAAATGATTTAAATAATATATATAAAAATATATGTCTTTTATATGCTATATATAATTCCAAGAAACGAGCCAATGATTTTTTTCGGGGGTCAAAGATGCGTATTTAGAAACACGAAAACACAGTATGTCGTCAAACATAAAAAAAAACAGCAGAAAAAACCTAATATTTTGTCCGATCTCTTAACTTTAGAAAATGTGATAAACCATGACTATTTTCTGATCCCTTTACCAAACCATGACAAAATTTAAATTTGGTTAATAAGCACAACTAAGCAGATTTTAAGTTAACATCCCTTTACCATACCATGACCAAATCCCTTTACCAAACAATATACGATATGACACATTACTACCTGTGAAACTTATTAAAGAAAGGAATATACAAGTTGGAAGTTATAGTAAAATCTTTGAATTTCACAGGTAGAAATGTGTCATATCGTATTATGTTTGGTAAAGGGATTTGGTCATGGTATGGTAAAGGGAGGTCATGGTTTGTACAAGGGATTTTTTTCTGAAATATGTTAAAATACCTTTATTTTAGTATCAAATCGTGTGGAGAGCTAAAAGGAATTGTACATGACGATAAAGGTTTACTGTGTTAACATTAAATCTACTTAGTTGTGCTCATTAACCAAATTTAAATTTTGTCATGGTTAGGTAAAGGGAACAGAAAACTTTCATGGTTTATACCATTATCACATGATTATGTCATGGTTTATCACATTTTTTAAAGTTAGGAGATCGGGCAAAAATAAGTTTTTTTTTCTGCTGTTTTATTGTGTTTGACGACATACTGTGTTTCCGTGTTTCTTAATACACATCTTTAACCACCGAAAATATCATTGGCTCGTTTTTTGGAATTTCTAAATCGTTACCTTCAGTTATACCATATAAAAGATATATTTTATATATATATTTTAATTATATATATCATTTCAACTTCTGCTTTAGACCGTCACTATAAAGCCAACAACATATACTAACCATCAGGATTACCATTGAACAATGGTTCATGTATAAGCTTTTAAAAATAATACAAGCTACTCCTGTATGATAATATAAAAACAAATTATTGATGAAGCAAACGTTTCTGTAATACAACAAACACTGCTATTGCACTGAATAATATTATTATGTATGAAGCAACTGGCATATTCTCTGAGATCAATCTCAGGGATGCCCTTTGCAATAGTTCGAATGGCAGTGAATATCATTTAAATTATGGAATGTCCTTCTATGAATACTGAAAGGAAAAGCTTCATTGATAGGGAGTTTTTAGTTTATATATTAGCGACAATAAACAAAATCATGCATTAAACCTATTGCATTATCAGTGTTTTCCTGTAAACCTTTGTATCTATTTGACTATGAGTTTCCATAATAGATCCCATATCATTTCTCGAGCGATGGTATTGTCTCAGCTTAATATGCCTCCACCTAACATGGGAGTCTCGACATGATATGGAACCTGATATGGAAAATTTTGTACAAATCAAATGATTAATCATTGACAACATGTCTTTAATATCAATGGCATACAAACATTTAAATTATACGGTATTAATTAATTTCTCCAGGAGCGGTTGATATGTATATTTGTAGTTTGCTTTATTTTGATAATATATTTATGACCGGTTTGAGATTTAAAACATTACTGTTAGCTCATATGATTGAATAAGATCTAAAATATTATTTTTAAATATCCCTTGACCAAACCATGACCACCCTTGACTAAACCATGACGCCCCTTGTACAGACAATGACAAGTAAAAAATTGTAATTGCTTCGCCCCTGGACCTTATACTCTTCTGGGGGGCACATCCACCCAGACCCCTCTTTGCCTCATTTTTATAAAGCTTGCCGTCCGGCCGTGTTAGAAAATCAAGGTTTATCTGTAACCTGGGTTAATCTTAGTTTAAGTTACTTAATCTTAGATTAAGCTCAGTTAAACTAGGATTAAGTAACTTAAACTAAGATTTTCTCATTAAAGTGATTACGGCGTGCCATACCAATGGGACCCTGCCCCATTATTAAATAAATTTTTGGTTGAATAAAAATGAATTTACAAAAGTATAACCAACTGCTATACCTGTTTGTACAATCTACATC
The DNA here is from genome assembly GCA_963971305.1 of Arcuatula senhousia. NCBI lineage: Eukaryota > Metazoa > Mollusca > Bivalvia > Mytilida > Mytilidae > Arcuatula > Arcuatula senhousia. Next base: position 7,136,039 of record OZ020317.1, on the reverse strand, counting down.
AAATGATAACTACCACTAATCTGGAAAGAGGTGTCAATATTTCTTGACATGGAATAAAATTTGTCAATGTTATTTTGGCGTCAAAACTAAAGGCTAACAAATATCTAACTTGCATCAAATGAAAAATTATTATAGAGCACTAAATTTTCAAGAACTGTGCTCGAGTTCCCCTTTCTAGCATATTATTGTTTAAGTCGGTGTGACCCTGAACTCCAACCTATTTTACCTTTAACAAGTAAATAAAATAAAATTTTATTAATGAAAGCCAAAGTCTACTTTAAAGTCTAGGGACAATAACAATTTTAGATCTAAAAAACAAACACATGGAGTTTAGATGTAACAGCCTTTATATATTCAGCTTATGTTAAAAGTATATAGATCCAGTCATTACAGGTTCTGTCCTATCCTATAATCTCTTGTGAACCTCCATTACTGAAAGAATAAATAAAAAAATGTAATAGAACGAAAGCCTATTGAGACCAATTTCGTTGTAAGAATTTTTTTATTCCTCATAATAACGTTATTTTGACTTTCCATCTAGTTATTACGACTTTCAATTCTCGTTATAACGACTTTCATTTCTCGTTTTTACGACTCGTTTCTCGTTATAACGAGGTTCATTTCTCGTTATTACGACTTGTTCCTCGTCATCACGACTTTCATTTCTCGTTATTACGACTTTCATTTCTCGTTATAACGACTTTCATTTCTCGTTATTACGACTTGTTTCTCTTTATTTCGACTTTCATTTCTCGTCATTACAACTATTTTCTCGTTATTACGAAGAATAAAAAAAATCCTTACAACGAAATTGTTCTCAATAGGCTTTCGTAGTAATAGGTTAAGTTCACTGTTATAGATCTTGGGTCTTCAAGTGCCTCTTTATTTCCTAGTAACTCATACATGTCATATATGAAATCCCTATCTTACAAGCATAAATGTTCAAAACAAATAAAGTTTTTTCGCGCATTTCCTATATCTACATTCTAATATTTATACATGTTATATTTGTTTATTTTTACAGCCTATGAATATGTATTTAGAAACAAATGCAGAAGACAACACAAAAGATAGAAAAATACCATGCTTTTGCCCTGTTTTTGAGACATGTTGTCCTATAATGCCTAATTTATTAAGAAAATGCCTGATTAAAAGCCCTAGTCTTTTAATATAATCCACTTGGAAGTCCCTAATTAAAAGTATAAACAAATGCCTTATTGGTACCAGTACATAAAGATATTTCATACGAAACCAGGTCGTGCGACAAAAAACCTTCCATGCAATTAATGGTCAATAGAACAACCATTTAACACAGAACGTTCACGTGAGACACAAACGTGATTTGAACAAGAAGTAGTTTATTAAGCAAGCGAAAACAAATATGTTCTGTGGATTAGCTATCCTCGTGCGAATCAGTTTTTGACTTTTTGTGCTTTCCCCAAAGGGACTTTTCGATGGATTTTTAATTTCGATGTGTGCCCATTTTGCTAGAGAAGAGAGAATCAATACATCTATCCAGCATTTACCTGTTTGGTAGTTCACAAACAAAGTAGTGTTTCCTATCACATGGTTCATCAGCCCATCTTCCATCATAACTGCCGTAGTTCCAAAGAGCTACACAGTTTCCATATAGCTGGTTGTTTGGATCGCCCGGTGCCCAATAGGTTAGTTGGACTGGTTGACGGTTTGATGAATAGATCCATGTCCCCTCTTCTATGATGTCAGAAATTCCGATCCAAAAGTCCCCATCTAAATGGCACAATATATACTTAGACAGAATGGATTTAAACTTGAAAATGATGAGATGTGGAACAATTAGTGTACTCGACATAGCTCACATAACAGCAGTAATTTAAAAAGAAAAAAAACACACACAATGAAAAACCACCCCCAGCCTTAAAACAAGGCCAGTAGGCGTTGCTCGCAGTTCTGCAATCGATCCAAGGTTTAAACAAAATGCATACAATTCAACCCCAGTCCTGAAATAGTCAAAGATAGACCCCTTTCTTAAATAAGGAACACAAAACATCAATAAGACAAGGACAAACAAAGGCTTTGTCAAAGATTCCTGGTTTAGGACAGACACATATAAAAATGTGGCGGGGTTAAACTAGTTTTTTTGGCCCAACCTCCCCATATCAATTACCCCCGCTCCCCCTCCCCCACCCCAAAAAAACCCCACATAAATTAACACGCAATGAAAATTAAATCAATCAACGTTTAATCACACAGAAAACACCTTAGACAAAAAGACAACAAGAATAAACGAACGGTAAAAGAACTCACTATAGAACACTCGCTGTTACCGTGACAGCTAGCTGAGAATCATTAATCGTATGATGTAAAATATCAAACACCGACACAACATTTCAAACAATAAATGATTTTGTGGAGTATCATCACACAAAACTGACATATTTGATCGCTATAGTGCTTTAAATAAGAATAAGTTTAAGGCTTTTTGAGTTTTAAAGTAAGTATCAAGCTCTCAATATTTCTACTGAAAAACACTAGATTCAAAGATTTAAACAAAATATTCAATTCATATCCTTTGCGTAATAGATTTTGAAGCCAGTTTTACGAAAGCCCAGAAGGCTCATACGAGATTCGAGATTCGGAATTCGAAATTCGAGATCCGGAATTCGAAATTCAATATACCGTATTAGTTGGGTTTTTAAGAAATACAAATTACAACAAAGTTCCAGACAATAAATTTTGCTACGCCTGACGCGCGTTTCGTCTATTCAAGACTCATCAGAGGCGCTCTACCAAAAGATGATAGGTGATGATTTGCCAATGACTTTCTCCTGAAGAACCTCCACGTAGTAGGAGAAGGTTCCTGGCTCTGGTTCAACTGTAACTTGAGTAGCTCTGAAGATGGTGTGTTATAAGCTGGACGACCTATGTCACACAGCGAGAATTAAAGTAAGCAGTCGCTACATGTAAAAGGGATGTTTTGGCATGGTATAGCAATTTTTGGCTTGTTGTCGAAAATCAGCTTTACTTTTTTATAACCCAAAACAAGGAGAGGGGACTACAAAAACCTTTTTGAATCTGCCACTGCAGCATCTGATTAAAACTGGCAGACTAAAATCAACAGTAAGGTGATTGGAAATACATCAATTATCTAAATCTGTTATACAAATCCGACCATACGTGTTTTGCCAAATCTAACATTAAATCATGGTGCCTGGGTAAATCTATCTAAATTACAATAGCAGAAAAAATATTAATATATCGAAATTACCAAATTTATGGAACACGTACACTGTTGAAATTGGGTTTTTCTGAAATTTAATGGTGACCTATTTGGTTGGTTATTAGTATATTGAATTTAAAATCTCGAATTTCGAATCTCGAATCTCGAATGAGCCTTCTTGGCTTTCGTAAGTTTTTCACTTCCAATGGATTGCGTTTTAAATTTTGTGCTTTATAAACAACATAACAAAAAAAAATAGGGTGCGATATTCCTTTCACTATTAGGAATCGACGCGTCTATTTAAATTTTTCAATGAGAGATCGATACTTGTGGAAGAATTTCGAAAAAGGAAAATTTATAATAGGGAATATAAAATCATCACGTTTATCATATACTTTAGTTTGTAATTTTCCGTTATTAATACTTAAATCCAAATCCCAAAATTGACATCTATCACCGTACGGTAGCGTTAGATTTATTCAATAATAATTCGGAAGGATAGATATCTGTAATAAATTAAATTAGAACGGTCACGGTATTCAGGTTTTTATATCAATTTTACAATTTTTATCAAATATTTAAACCAAAGAGTTTTTTTGCGAATATGCATGATCTTGTACTCATTTAGTACGTCTTTTAATTGTGTTAGGTTCATTAACAGCAAGCTACTAGCTAACACGACGATGATTTTAGTTTGTTTTGCTAACTTTATAATAGCGAGTCTTACTACCAGTCAGAAAGGTGGTGGCAAAATACTATCTCCCTTGTAAATAATTTGTATGTGTAAACTGATTCGAAAAACACATCATTTTGAATGACGCGATGAGCTAAAAGTAGATCATGGTTATTTTCAAGTTTGGGTACAAGTGAATGGACAAAATATTGTTCTTTTTTTTCTTAGTTAGGATGTTTTACGCATAGAATAATAATTTGTGACAAAAAAGGAATTTCTTATCTCTGAGGAATAACCCGAACTCTATAAAGGTGATAAACATGTAAGATCTAAAAAATAATGGTAAGTGCGACGGATTACATACTTTAATAAACGACGACCAATCTTATGCTTTTTTTGTTGTTGACAAAATTTTAAGGAAATCGGAGAAAAATGTTTTTTTTTGTCACAAGCAAATCTAAAACGTAGCTAGGCAAATGAAGGGGGACTGCTATTATATGTATTTAACCCTTTTTATTAACTTTGTAGGTTTTAAGAAGTTAGTTAACCAAATAATTTTTATAGCGGTTATTTGCAATATTTCTAGTATAAGCTCTGGAACGTTTTGGTTGACTTACTTAAGCTGGCACTGTGGCTCTGAAGAAACTTATTTTCCTCTATTGTCATTGGCTCTGCTAGTTTCGAATGGAAACCATTACAGATACTCTGTAAAAAAGAATTGGGTAGAAGAATAGCGAGATAAACTTGGAAATACGAAATAACCTAAAGAAGCAGAGGTACCAAGGGGGTATCCGAATGTCAAAAGTCCGAAAGGGCAGAGACAAAACCAGTAAACATGAACAAGATCGGGACAAAAACAGACAACACGCAAAACATGGAAACACAAAAATCACTGAATATCAGACAACAACGCAATCTCCAGTCCAAACGAGATTGAACTCGGGTGCTCCGGAAGAGTAAGCAGTTCCTGCTTGCTATAGCACACCCGTCGCGTTGCCAACAGTCAATTCAGTGTGTCTAATCCGGTAAAGGAAGACAAAACAAAACCCTATGACAAGCAAACATCTACACTCATCTGAGAGATCGAAATCCCATATTTGTCTATAAGTGCATGATGTCTTCCGTAAAATTTCTTGAGTGAAGACAGCAACCGAGGAGCAACATAACCCTGAGTGAGCAATTTTTGTGTCAGACGTGACGCTCTGCTAAGGAAATCGATGTAAGTCCCGCACGCTCTGGAGTAACGAATCAATTGAGATACGTAAACACCATAAGCTGGAGCGGACGGAATGTTGCTACACAAGAAGGGAAAGTTGACGATTGGAAAGTTGAAGTCATCACGTTTGTCATAGAGTTTTGTTGAAAGTTTTCCTTGAGAGTTAATTTCAATAGGCCGGTGACCAAGACCACATTTCAAAAAGTTTAATCGTCATGAATGACATACAGCTATATCATACCTCTTTTGATTTCTTATTGTCTCTTCTTCAAAATAAGATTGGTCGTCAAAACCTTAATTGGTGCAAATTTTCATAAAACAAGGTCAAAGGTCAACATGTGTTTTTTGAACTTTTTGCATCAACACAATTTTCTTACGATTGAAGAGATATTTGAGGTACCAAAACCGACCAAACCAATTAGACTTGATATTTGACTATATTTGTATCGATTTTCATGCCAATTCGAAGTAAAAGATAAACTTTCTCGATTATATATACCTTTGAAAAGGGGGAGGGTTTTTGTGTCATTTTGAGTCCTAAAAGTTTTTTATCTAGAAAATTCCATTAGCTTTTAAATGTTAAATTTGATAAAATGTGCAAGAAATATCATATCTTTTTTAATATTCAAAAAGAAATCAGCATAAACTAAACATAAGACGTAAAATTTGGACAAAATAACATGTACCCCAAACAACTTTGTGAATTACAAAAAAAATTGTTTTTACAAAAGTTCAGAACTATTGCAATTTTACTATTAAATTTTTGCATAATCTTAAACTAGAAGTAGACATTTTTCAAATACATCATTTAACATGAAATTATCGGATTTGTTAACCACTAACATAGAGGTTTATTTAGAAAAAAGGGGGAGGGCCATCAGATATATATGATCATAACTCTATCAAAAAAGTATATCACGCTGGTGGTTTATATAAGTAAAAGTAAAATACCTTTGTTTAAAATATTACAAAAAAATTATTTACATTGATTTTTAATAATTACAGTGTAAGATTTACAATCACTAACGCATTTGTACATGCATTGAAGAGAATACACACATTTGGCTTTTTCGTTTCTGTCGAACAAAAAGTATTTCATTTATGCTTTTTCTTAGCCACCAATCTTTTTCAAATATTATTTTTGTTCTTTTGCCATTTATGTTCTAGATCCAGAAAGGGGCAGTTGTTTAAATTCTGAAGCAGATTTGAATCATATACATAACACATTTCCATAGGCCATTTGGACGACATAAGACTGTGACAATTATTTCACATCGACGTCACGTGTGTTAATCATTTCTTGAATTAGCCAGTTTTAATGCTTTTTCAAGTTTTTCAATTCCTCAAAGACTTAACATAAATGATGGAAAAGCTAGTGTGGTATTATGGAGAAACCATATTATTTCCATCCACAAAAAGTGTACATTTTCCGACAATAAAAAGTCAAGATGAAGAAAAATCCATGCCCACCCCCATAAAAATCTAATAGTTGCTCCCTTAGTTAATAACAGCGTCAGTAAAAATGAAGTACAATGTACCATACAAGTAATATAATGAGACAACAAACTTTACTTATACTTATCACTTAGTGTTGAAAGTGTTTTTAATCATTTGACTATAGTTGCAGCATTTTACAAAAAGGAAAAATAAACTTTTGAAGGAAAATGGAAACTAATTTTATATGTAAAAAAACTAGACTTCAGTCATAAAAAATAAGCTGCTTTTTGGTTTTCAAAAATACACTTTGACCTATACAAAGGCCCTGGAAGAATATGTAGACAATGAAAACATTTGCCTGCTTGTATGTATGTCTTTTTTCTTTGACATTAAGGAATATTAATGCAAATTTCCAAGATTGATTTTTAAATTGAATAAGTTTCAAGTACCTTCAAGGCATTGCTCCTATGATGATTAATTTTGAATCCTGTATTTGCACTGGAATACTCAACTACAAGAAACTTTTTTGCCATTAACTTTTCAAACTTGTTTTCTGTGATGACCAGGTTTAACCTACCTACTGCAATGCCTGTACCAAGTAAAGACAACTGTGAACTGATCATTCTAGTTAAGATTTATGGCGTTTCAGACTTACTATATTTGCAAATATTAGCTTCAAATTGGAACGTATGTGCCATGACTAAAGAAAGGAAATGCATTTAAAAACATGTATTGCGACAGTTAATTTGGCTTGCATAATATTTAGGATTGGTGCAGACAATTGAAGACACCAAATGTACATTCGGTCTGACATTTAAGAAAAAGAAATAGACGATAAAGAGATCTGGAATAAGTGTACGCGACACAACCAACATTAAAGAAACGGCAATAAAAAAAAACACAATGGAAAACAGCCATCAGTCTTCAACATGACCAGAGGTCACTGCTTGCTGTCTTGCATTGGCCCAAGACTAAAAATACAATACATAAGATTCAAACAAATCCCTAGATTATCAATGAAAGACCCATTTCTGGACATAAAAAAAACAAACAGATAGTTGACAAGAACAAACAAAAGCTTTGACAAGGATTCCTGGCTTAGGACAGGCACATATAAAATGTGGCGGGGTTAAACTAGTTTTTTGGGCTCAACCTTCCCCCTATTGTTTATCTTGTACAAAGCACAAAAAATAACACACTTTAAAAATCAAATAGATAAAAGTTCAATTCACTAAGAGAGAACCTTAGATAAGAGTACTATACGAGAACAACGAAACGTAAAGGAACTCTCTTGAGAACACTCGCAGTTACTGACAAAACACTGACAACACGAACAAGTTTACATGTATCAGTGGGTAACGAGACACTTTTCTAGGGAAAAGTAATCTGTTTCCTAATTTACAAATACCAAAACGCGGGTCCTCGTTGAGATTTAATGGCCGTGTCCATCACACATAGTAATACGAAATGATATAAAAATCCTAGTAACCAGGCAACAAAATCAAGAAGACACACAGTACAATACAGTAGAGACGACAACTACGTGAATTTCTCAACAAAGAGAAATACTTAAATTGAACTCTTGCATTCGGACGTATGTTTATGCAGTGATAGCTTCTTCAATATGCACAAACTGATTACTTTCTGTTTGTGACAACTTTTAAAGCCTGTAAAAGACCAGTTCGCATAGCTAAATATTAAAAACAATTGTTGACAAAAACTAATGGTACTGTTCACATTCAAAAGGCGTTATTAAGAACAAGTTTTTGTAAAAATCAGAGAAATTTCTTTTTCACAAATAAAAATCATAGATTCGCCGTCTTTGGTTTTGTTTTAAAATTATGTGATATTTAAAACATTATTTACATACTATTTTGAAATAATAAATGACAGACCATTTAGAAAAATGTATTTTATCATAAATGTACAATTATTAACCTGATAAAAAGCTGAATTTTCAAATAAATAAAAAAAAAATACATAAGTAAGTAATCGAGTTTTGGGTGCACTCGACATGTTTTTTATTTAGAAGGTGATTAGTATCTAAAAACATATCGGATTAACGGAAATTTCCGTGAAATAGACATATCTTTTCTATCCATGTCATGTTTGAAAATGAATGAATACTTTATAAATACAAGAGCATTTTGAAATTTAACACCTTGATTTTAAGGCCCTTGCCTTAAATACTGTTTTCGGCATACATAATTTCAAAAATATCGTAGCATCTTTGATAAATGAAATACGGAAGTAGGTGTTTGCTGATTTTTATGCAGAATTTATGAGTTTTGAATCCACAATTTTTTTTGTCAGAGAGTTTATACTCCAAAGGTTTATGTTTTTATGTAAAACAATGAGGGTTTTTGTGAAAAATGTTCTAAAAACAGACAATTTTTGACATTTTCAATCGGAAATAGTTACTTTTTGAAAGCGACTTTTGTAGAATTATTTTTCCTTTTTTCCTCAAAAAACTTACTTTTGCAAAAAAATGCACCGTACGACTTTTTGACGACCAAGCTAAATTCAAAGAATAATCATTTTTCTACAAATGTGCTAAATTTTAGCTGTATGTTATGAAGTGAAATTAAACTCTCTTAATAATCGACTTTATTGAAGTTGGTCACCGCACTACAAGATGAAAATCTAAATATGAAGCAGACTTCCTAAAATCCGTAGTGTCCTTAATCTCAAGTTCCTGAGGATATATGAGATGGAGAAAGTCACCAAATCGAGAATTTTCCAGTGAAAGGACATCATCAATATAACGGAAAGTGGGATTAAAAGAGAGAGCTAGTCTACGATCTTTTTTGTTTAGAAGTGATTGTAAGAAGTCTGCTTCATATGAATGAAGAAACAAATCAGTAAGCAAAGGTGCACAATTTGTGCCCATTGGAATCCCTATTGTTTGCTGAAAAACACGTCTACCAAACTGAACAAATATGTTGTCAATGAGAAAGTTGAGCATGTCGATTATTTGGTCTTCTGTAAATTTGTTCTTTTTCTTAGACTCATTGATGACAAAGTAAGTCTTGATATAATCGACTACCAGATATTTGTACCTGCGTTTTCCATTCTTTTTGAAAAAAACTTCGTTTAATCAGTTGTGCCAATCGTGATTTCAGTTGTTCATGTGGAATAGAAGTGTAAAGTGTGGAGAAATCGAAAGTTTTGATGCTGTTACAAGATGAAACTGATTTAGAGTTAAGAATCTCCATCAGTTCTTTCGAATTCATCAGGATCCACATTTGATTGACACCATTTCTAGAATAACAACAATCGTAATATTTCTAGAGGCCGGATTTTATTGCCGTAAGTATTGAAGTCAACAGAACTGAAAGAGATTTAGTTGTACATTTAGATGACCCTGCAATGAACCGCTGTTTATATGGATTTTTATGTAATTTAGGAATCCAATACAGGGATGGAATGTTATCATTATTGGCACCAACAGAAAGGCCGTAGGAGGAAATGTCAGATTTGTGATTGTCAATGATTTCCTCCTTAGACAGTGTTGTAGCTGTGTATGTGGTGCTATTGCTAGTACAAACAACCCCCAATTAAGCTGTCAAACAGTCAATAAAGTGTTTCTTGCACACAAAAATGGTGTTTTTTTGGTGCTTTGTCTGCAGGTACAACAACATATTTGTCATGTAAGGACAGTGTTTTGGCAACATCAGCGTTGCTGAAAATGGATGTTGCCTTAGTGCTTATTGAGCCTTTTAAAGAATTGATTCTTTTAAAAACTTATGACCTCACAGCTTTTACGCATTCTGACAAAACGTCACATTCTTTCTCCTGTTCTTTTTTGACCCATTTTCTGGCATATTCTTCAACTGAATCCAGAATTGTTTTAAAATTATGGTTCCAGTTGATTCGTCTTGGCTCACGATATTTAGGTCTTTTAGTCAAAACATCGTGAAGTAAGTCATTTTCCACGATGTTGAGGTCACAAGTGATAACGTGGCCAGAGGGACTATATTTGAATGGGGACTTTTCACAGGAACAGTCTGGTGGTACTGCTTTGAGTTCATTGATTTATTGAGGTCATTGAATTAAAACATATAAGATAAGAACAACTAGAAAATGTGTTTGTGAGCCACTGATGCCCTCACGTGGAAGTATAATTGAACCTCAACATGTATTAACTTTAAAATGAATCTAAACCAAAAAAAAAAAGTGTTCATGCGTAAAATATAGATCACAGTGACCCTTTTTCTAGTGGGTGGTGTAGCACTAATTAAGACACATCTAGTGGAGAATTACCCTTGACTCTCTACACATAGTATCTGACGTATAGATTTCAACCAACAAAATTAACCAAAGTCGATCATGTGTAAAACAAGAGGCTCCCAGGAGCCTGAATCGCTCACCTGACAAATGTGCCTGAAGTAAAGGTTATAAGGCAAAATCTATTTAACGTTGAAAGGGTCATAAGATTAATAAGGGGGTCATCTGACAATATGGTGGATCTAAAGGTGCTGATCACTTTTGTTCTCAATCAAAATCTAAAAATCTGTCACCCTTTTTGAGTTATTTGCAAAAAATGCAGTTTAACCTAATGTTCTATTTTTAGCCACAGCGGCCATGTTTTACAACCAATCAAAAATCCCCACTACAGTTCTATACACCTAATAATAATAGGCAATAATACCAAGTTTGGTTCCATTTGGACTTAAAGTGTCAGAGGAGTTAACATTTTCAATATATAGAAATGCAGTTAAAATGCTCAATTTTGACGTTCCAAGGGCAATAACTCCTCAAAGGAAAGGTCCTACAACCTTGACCCTGTTACAAAATTTGTAGATCTTGATGAGCTAAACAAAATGCAATTCAAATTTCTCAAATATCTTGTATAGTTTTCAAGATATTGAGCTTAACAGGTGCAAAATTTGCAAAAAATCCACAAAAAGGGCAATAACTCCTACATGGGTTGTTGGATTTTCTTCAAAATTTCAGAGCTGGTAGATCTTGAGGTGCTGATCACTTATGTTCCCAATCAAAATTTTGAAATCTGTCACCGTTTTAGAGTTATTTGCAAAAAACTGCCATTTACCCCTATGTTCTATTTTTAGCCACAGCGGCCATGTTTTACAACCAATCAAAAATCCCCACATCAATTCTATACACCTAATGCTAATAAACAACGATACCAAGTTTGGTTCCATTTGGACTTAAAGTGTCAGAGGAGTTAACGTTTTCAATGAAATGAGGAAATGCTGTTAAAATGCTAAATTTTGACGTTCTAAGGGCAATAACTCATCAAAGGAAAGGTCCTACAACGTTGACCCTGTTACATATTTTGTAGATATTGATGTGCTTAACAATATGCAATTTAAATTTCTTAAATATCTAGTATAGTTTTCAAGATATTGAGCTAAACAGGTGCAAAATTTGCCAAAAATCCACAAAAAGGGCAATAACTCCTACATGGGTGGTTGGATTTTCTTCAAAATTTCAGGGTAGGTAGATCTTGAGGTGCTGATCAGTTTTACCCTATGCCAGAATTTTGATATCTGTAGCCGTTTTTGAGTTATTTGCAAAAAACTGCCATTTACCCCTATGTTCTATTTTTAGCCACAGCGGCCATGTTTTACAACCAATCAAAAATCCCCACATCAGTTCTAAGCACCGATTGCTAATAAACAACCATAACAAGTTTGGTTGCAATTGGACTTATGGTGTTAGAGGAGTTAACGTTTTAAAAAGTTTACGGACGACGGACGACGGACGACGGACGGACGACGGACGCCAAGTGATGACAATAGCTCACATGACCCTTCGGGTCAGGTGAGCTAAAAAAGGTCAAACTGACCTGCTTCTTAGTGGGTAATGTCGCCCTAACCAAGACACATCTAGTGGTGAAATATCATTGCATAGCATTCGATCGAGTAAGGACCTTATAACCAAGAACTTATCGAAAGTGTTCGGACGTAGGATTGTACGGAAGGGACGACAAAGGGTAAAACTAAATGTCCGATTCAAATATAATCTTTCAAAAAAGAAACGCAACATACAAAAATTACCAATTAGGCGTTGGCGCATGTGCAGATTCAATTCAATCAGTAGATGCCCAATTATCCATAAAATCAGAATATTCAGAAGGTCTTTAGAATCATAAGTGTCTTGTGTTTTACGTTTGTTATGTTATTGGTAAGGTTTCCGCTTTTCATGTACTCATTTGACTCTTGATGCACAACACTCCTCCCAATTCTTTCAAAATCTCTCAACCTTCATTCTCATACTGTTTGTCATTTTTGGAATGTGTTGCAGAAAATTTCTTTTTAAAAATTGGTATTTTATTTCACGACAATGTGTTGGTGCTGATTTTATTTTCTTTTGGAGAAAAATCAAAGGAGAATTCCCTTGTTCAAAACTCTTTCAACCGATGTGCCATGCATGGGGAAATTCCACACCTCGTGTTGAGCCAGATGTTAACCACTAAGGCACGAACCATTTTCTTTTGGTTGGGGGGCCTGGGATTTTAAAAAAAAAAATATTAATTCCAATTTTTACAGAAAAAAATAAAAATGCTCCAAATGGAGCTGAAAAAAAAATAAATATTCATAAATTTCCCCCAAAAATATATATACATCCTTTGAACTCAAATGATAAAAGCCTGATTTTTTTCTGCCTCGCTTCGCTCGGCATACATTACCTTATTCATCATTGCCTTTTGCTAAAGTTTCAAATTTTGAAATTATAATGTGCTACGAAATAGTATCACTTTCAATATATGTTTAGCACATGCATACATCGATAGTTTTGTTCTGTTATGGTGTAAACCTCTCCTGTATGACTCCCGATCAGGATAATTAAAAGTTACATTGCATTTCTAAGACCTTGCAATGTAATTTACTTACACACTATTGTTGCATTATACCCATAAAAGAAGTTGAGAATGGTGTAATGTTTTAGACTGGTCCGTCAGTTTGTTTACCCAAGGGATCAAATTATTTCCATAACTGATTATTCAGAAACTATTGACCTAAGGCTTTCAATATTTGGAATTTATCTATGGTTGAATACGTTTTCTGATCTCCATATAGTCTACAGGTCTTAAGTTTTTTCCCCGTTGCTTTCAGAATATAGCCTCTATATCATTTTGTGATGTCTGTCAGTTTCAATGAGCTTCAGCCGCCATCAGACACCCTGGTATGAAGAATGAACATTTGAAGTTTGTACATCTTAGACACTGTTGTCCTGCTTTGCAAATAAAATTATATATATATTTTTGAAAAACCTCCCCATCCCACTGGTAGATCCAGAAATGTCTATAAGAGGCATTGGTCAATCTTTACAGATTTCTTATATTACACACTGCATTCTTGTGTTGTTTTGTAGTTCATATGATGTTTTTTTTTTATAAATGAATTGTGAAATCTAAACATCATGATTAGCTTTCAGGAAATCACAATAATGGATTATTTTGCATCATTTACTCAAGAGCTTTTGGGACCTTCAGCGATTCCCATGTCTGTTTAGTATGTTAGTTATTTCGCAGGATGCCTAACCAAATCAAAAACTTTTTTCTATGATCCCTTATTGGCTTCAACTTGTACTTTTCTTTGTCTTATTTCAACCCCTGACTTGCTGTTTCAGGGAAATTAGCTTTTGAAAACTTTGAAGCCATAATGTGAACCTATAAGATAGCCATGTGATACCGGTAAGTCCCCTATGTTACAAGGTTACCAGGACAATTACAAATGAATATATTGCTTTCACTTCTAGTCTTATGAACTTTTAGAAGAAGATTTCACATATTGAAAAAAGTATATTTATAAAAGAAACAAATTTTGGATTTTGGATATCCAGCTATTTGACTTTGTCTATTGTCCTTTTTGGGATTCTGGTTTTTAATTATTTTCATTGTTTTACTTTGTGCTTTCATAAAGGTTGGCTGACATATTCGCCATGTCTCCCTATATCCCATTTCACCTATAAATATATATATGTTTTGAATATGCATGTATTCAAACTGAAAATACTCTAGTCCAATGTACATTTTGTCTCCCACCGAGAGTTTGTCTGTTTGACTTATTCCACATATGATCACATATCCCATTTGTCTTTAAAATATATGAATGTTACTCAAAATGAGAATAAATTAGTCAAAGAACTGGCCTAATTCACACGATTGATAAAAGACCTGTAAACTTACACATTTTCTGAATATGTCTGAAAAAAAATTATGATTTTGCTTTGGGTAGAAAAAAAAATTGTGACTTTGATTTGGACAGAAAAAAAATATCAGGTTACAAAATCCCAGGCCCCCCCCCCACCGTATGAAAATGGTTCGTGCCTAAAAGGGGAATTATGGTTTTGATACTGAAGGTATCACAAAAAGGAAGATTAACGCATGAACCAATAAAAAGCTTCGCCGAGCGCAGCATGATACGACCGCAACATGTTGAACTCTGTACGTTTTAGGCCTAATATGGATAGTCTATTGTTCTGGACACATGCAGCCCATGGTGGACTGACAAAAGTTTTTGACACATGCTTCTCTGATGGACTTTCGACCCAGGGGGTAAAAATATAAATTTTGAATGTTGTATTCTACTCTTTAAAAGAATAATGTTTGGGGAAAAAATTAAAAATCGAACCAGAATTTTTTTTTAAATTATGATTACAGCCCCAAAAATTTATTCTTAAATTTAGACTCGCTACCTGACAAGAATAAATTTGCAAAAAAAATTTTCAAAATCGGACCACAAATAAAAAAGCCCCATTTGGCCCCTAATTACGTAATAGGGGGAAAAAGGGGGGGGGGGGGTCGCAAAAATTAATTCTTAATTTTGTATTCGCTATTTGACAAGAACAAACATGCAAAAAATTTTTTCAAAATCGGACAAGAATTAAAATTACGTAACAGGTGAAAAAGGGGTGGGGGTCGCAAAAATAAATTCTCAAATTTGGATTCGCTACTTGACAAAAATAAACTAGCAAAAAAAATTTCAAAATCGGACCACAAATAAAAGTTTCGATTTTGGCCCCATTTAGCCCCTAATTACGTAAAAGGGAAAAAAAGGGGGGTCGCAAAAATTAATTCTTAATTTTGTATCCGCTATTTGACAAGAACAAACATGCAAAAAAAATTTCAAAATCGGACCACAAATAAGAAAGTTTTTATTTTGGCCCCTTTTGGCCCCTAATTACACAACGGAGAAAAAGGGGGCGCAAAAATTCATCAGGTTCATTCTTTTATTGTAAGAAACATTCTTGACAAATTTCACAGCAATAGGCCAACTAGGACCAAAGTTATGGTGGAAACAAGTAAAATATTTGAATTTTTTGGCCCTTTTGGGCCCCTAATTTCGAAACAAAAAAAGGGGGGACCCCCAAAATCAATCCCATTCATCCTTGTATGGTAAGGAACATCACTGTCAAATTTCATAGCAATTGGATAACTAGAACTAATTAAAGTTATTGTGGAAACAAACAAAAAAGTAGTATTTTTGGCCCTTTTTTGGCCCCTTATTTCTAAACGAAAAATGGGGGGACCTCCAAAATCAATCCCATTCATCCTTTTATGGTAAGGAACATCATTGTAAAGTTTCATAGCAATCGGATAACTGAAACTAAAGTTATTGTGGAAACACTAAAAAGTTAACAGACACCGACAACGACGACGACAACGACGACGACGACGACGACAGCATCATACCATAATACGTCCGCAAATTTTTTGCGGTCGTATAAAAAAGCTACCGTTTCAAGCATCAATCACCAGAAATACTGGATGCTCAGACCATCAACTTCAATGTTTTTTTCAAATATGAACTAAGCACAAGCGCTAGCGCCACCCGATGTTTCTGGGGTATGGAAACAGAGGCTTTAATATGTGTGAAAATGGCAGCAAGAAGATCGTATGCAGCATTTTTTCAGAAATAAGGGAGAGAACGAGTTAAGTCGTAATACAAGCATTTAGTCGGTATTAATAAAGTTGGCGCCACGCCTCCGTTAAGAGGTGAATTTTGTTTATGTCACATTACTTTGTTTGTTGCGTTTCTTTTTTGAGAGAGTATACAATAAAATATACATGTACCTATAATTAAAGGCTTTATTTATTCAGAGAACAAATGTTATGTTTTCCCCTTACTTTCATAATTGGAACGTATGCGTTGCACATACAAACACACACACACAATCACAACCACACCCCTCCCCCAAATATGTAGTTGAAACGAGAGCAAACTCTTGCCTCCTGTCGGCTAGACAGATCCTGATTATAAAACACCAGTCACGTTTCCAGCGAAAACTTTAGCGAATAAACAATAAAAATTTGACCAAAAACAAAATGACAAATGAACAAAGAAAATTAATGACAATTAATAATATACATGTATACTTGTTACTTACTTCTGCATCATACCATGCCGCGGTCATGTGGCTGAATGTATAGCACTTCTGCCCAAGCTGTAACCAGCCAACCTCACACCCTAAATTAAAGAACAATACGCGTTCCTGTCTTGGCGGAGAATGACTAATTATAATTACAAAATAGTATTTTCTGCAAGTCAACTATTTGCACCAAGCTCTTTCACGGTAGGTTTATTTTTTCTATAATTCTGGATTATCCCATTGCCACACTCTTGCACTTGCAGGAATTCTTGTTATTCCACCAAGCTTGTATAATTGAGCTAGCACTAAAGAGCATATGTCAAACAGATGTTGACCATGGAAGCATGGAAAACTGGTACAGTGATTATTGTACAGACCGTTACGGAGGGGAACTGGAAATGTGAAGAGTTTGTATTTGCACGACGGATGGAACCAAGCGGTTTCCAGTTCCCGTCCGGCTCGTTACGTAGAATAATCACTGCCTCAGGCTTTTCATGTTTTTTTCAATGGCCTCTTTTAGACCTCTGTTTATGTTAAAGTTGGATCAACAAAGTTTACATTCCAGTAAATTTCTGCTAAAGTAACCAACGTTCGTGTAAGTAAAATAATTGCTTATATTTTATATAATGTCTGAATTTTAAGCAAACGTTAATAAGAAGAAAGTTCTTTACATCAAATATAGATATTGATAACAATTTAGAAACATACCTTCTGTACAAATTGGAAGAACAATGAGCAAACAATAAAATGCAGCTTTCATGTCAGGAAAAGTCAGGGTAAAATAAGTTTATCTTATCAGTTTTTGTACAATGTACCTTCATATGAAAAGATCTGGAGGTCCTTTACATTCGTTTATCGCAATTTCTGCACGTTAGAAATGATAAGCCAAAGATATTTCTTATTTCCAGTGTATTTGTTTCCTTCTTACAGACCTTTGATAAATTACAATAAAATGAATAAAAAAAAATTGTAGATTTTTTTATTCATTCACTGAATAAGTTTTTCTGTTAAAATGCAATTAAATTTGTTCCTGTTCGTTGTCCTAGCGCCTTAATCGTCTAATAAGTTACAAAACATGTATAACTTTCAACTCGCAATGGAAAGACGCAAAGGAGTACCTATATATCTGATAAATAAATATCGTGAATCGGTTAATCGTTGCCATCCCTAATTTTTACATTATATTTCATATAAACGAACTTTTTTCAAATGCTATAGCAAGCAAGAACTGCTTACTATTAGACCAACTATTAGAACTATTAAAACCGACTATTAGACCAAGTTTACAAAAAATACGTCTCATACGATCCCTAAAAAAATTCTTTCTTCGTTATCAGACACTCGTAGAAAAATTCAATATCATGTTAGACAAAATGATTGATTAGTGTTCAAGTTATAATTTGAGGGTTTCTACTAATTCATCTGAACAGGCATAGAGAACACATAAATTCTAATTAAAATTAACGATAAAAATCAAAATATTTCTTATTTCTAGTATTTTTGTCATTTTTATAGACTATTGATGAATAACGATAAAAATAAATAATAGATATGTCGAATCTTTATTCATACACTAAATAATTTTCGCTGTTAAAAGGCAGCATGTGAGCTAGCGTCTTAACTAGGCGTCCGTTGTCCTTCAATTATTCTCCCTAAGATCTTCATTGCCCTTCTGATTACTTTGCCGGGGGATTGACTTTTTTAGGGGAGATGATGCAAAGAGCTACCATTTTAAACCATGAATTATGGATTTGCTAAATTAAATTTCCGGGGATTTTGGGAAAATATTATGATTGCACGCCGGGATGATAGTATTTGAAATCATGATTTCGGGATCTTTTAAAGTCAAAATCGATATCAATACGCAAATATAATATATACACAAACGTACACATTAAAACAAAACCATTATTCGGAAATAAATTTAAAAAAGAGCAATAGAATAAAATTATAAGAATTGAAAAGCAACTTAACCGTGAAAGTCTTATTTCGGACGAACAGGCGTACACTCGGGAGGACATACAGGCCCAATCGCTATATTCCTCTTATTAGGCAGAGCATAAAAAAAGAACCGATTTTTTAATTAATACTCGACGTTCGGTTGGTCTGTTGTCAGTTGTCGGATTTTTGGGCCCGTGGACTTGTGGGTTGTCGGACTATTGGGCTGTCGGACTATTGGGTTGTCGGACTAATCGGTTGTCGGACTAGTGGGTTGTCGAACAATGGGGCTGTCGGACTAATGGGTTGTCGGACTATTGGGCTGTCGGACTAATGGGCTTTCGGATAATTGAGCTGTCGGACTAGTGGGTCGTCGAACTATTGGGCTGTCGGACTAATGGGTTATTGGACTATTGGACTGTCGAACTTTAGATTTTGATTAATTTTAATAACTTGCCATTGTCTAGGAGTCCATTATTTATTACTGCTGCAGCTTCTTACAGTAATCATCATTGATGATTTTGATATTAATATGATATTTATTTGTAGCTAGTTAGTTATAGTTAGTGTTTGCAAAATCACCTTCTGCATGACAATTCTTCAGAGGATTTAATCCGGCGTGTTTCAAACCCTATTTTGACGAACGTCGCTGCAAATATACTCCCCCAGTCGGTATTGACTGAATAAGATGTTATTGATGCAGCTCATGACACAATGCAGAATTAATTGCAACACATCTTACAAAAGTAACCAATTGTCATTATCTGTAACATTTATTTTGTATAAATGAATTAAGATAAAATTTAAAAGTTTAATATGCCATATAAAAATCAACTTGGAATTAACAGAAAAAAAAAACCAAATTGTTCGCGTTGTTGATTTCTGTTCTGTTGATTTTATGTTTTGTGTTTCCTCGTGCTGTTCATGTTCATGTTAACCGGTTTTGTTTTACTTTTGACACTCGAATGCGACATTGAAGCCTCTTTGCATCTCTCTACATTACCCTGTTTTCGTGAAAGGCGGAGAATGTTCCTTGTTTAAGAAGGGGGGGTCTGTCTTTGACTATCAGGACTGGATTTAAATTATTTGCTTTTTATTCAGACTTTGGGTCGACCGCAGAACGGCGAGCAGAGCCTACTGGCCTCGTTGAAGGCGGATGGTGGTTTCCAAGGTTGTTTTTATTGATATCACCGCTTGTTATGTGAGCTATGTCGCGTACACTTATGCCAAATTTCATTATTTTCTATTACATATGTAAGTTCTAAAAAAAACATAAAAGCGTGAGAAGTATCAGCCTTTATTTATATGTTTGTCGTATATGACTTCAAAGTCATCATCAGCCATGTATTGAGACTGTAACCTCATCTGACCTTCCATTACTGAAAAAAAGAAAAAAAAACGTTTTGAAAAACCAACGATAAATGATGTAGTGCTTGGAATTAAATGCACCGGCGGAAATGGAGAAAAAACAAGTTAGAAAGTGGGAACAAAATAAATAACTTAAATGTTGCCATGTATTATGTTCATTATTATATGCATATTTCGTATATAAATGAAACTATTGAAATGAAGAAAAACAATTGCATTTCAAGCAAAACGAGGAAATGATTTGTTCGCATTAAAATGAAAGGAACATTTAGAGAAACTCTCACTTTTCTAATTAAAACAAGCGATATTTAAAATGTCACGTTTAGTGCTTGTAAAAGAACCCCGATTCAGGCCTCAGTAAGAGTGCGACTCATGGGATTTCTATGCAGAAGGCTGAATTGTTCGATCCCTATTACCCCACCCTACTTTTTCTTATTGCAGTCAAAACTGTAATCCCCGATTGGCGTTGTGTCCCCATATCCCTCCGCTTTATCATCATTTTTTTGTTAATTTTATCACGCATTTCTGATGTTCATCTCCCTGATATAGCCGAAATCGTGTTGCATGGGAGTAAAACCATCATTATTAACTAACTAACTAACTAACTAACTAACTAATTACTATCTGACTAACTTACATGTACTAACTAACAAACTAGCTACCTAACTAAGAAACCGAAAAACAAAATATCAAAATAAATCTCCATGTACCTCTTGTAGTTCACAAACAAAGAACTTTTTCGATTCACACGGCTCGTCCGCCCATCTGCCATCCCTGTTATCGTAGGTATAAAGAGACACACAGTTCTGGTTCAGTCCACCATTGGGATCGTTTGGTAACCAGTACGTGACTTGGACTGGTTCATGATTTGAGGAATAGACCCATGTCCCTTCTTCTTGTACATCAGAAATACCAATCCAAAGGTCTCCATCTAAAAAAAAATCATTTAACATAATGATTCTTTATTTCTATCTATCTATCTTTCTATCTTTGTTGTTGTTACTTGCTGTTTTGCTTATCTAGCTGTCGTTGTTCTAAAAATGGTCAATATATAGAACAGATTTCAAGCTCGTGCGCTTTATCGAAATATATAATAATTCATGTACGTGTATGGTCTTGTATATGAATGCATGGTCTTGTAGATTTTACATTACTGTGTTAAAGCATAGAGTGAATTTAAAATTACTGACCAACAAAAAACTCTCTGACACTCTGAAAGAATAAAAAAAGTCAAATGATCTAGCCAATAGGTACTTACTTAAGCTGACAGTATGTCGATCTAGCCAATAGGTACTCACTTAAGCTGACAGTATGTCGATCTAGCCAATAGGTACTCACTTAAGCTGACAGTATGTCGATCTAGCCAATAGGTACTCACTTAAGCTGACAGTATGTCGATCTAGCCAATAGGTACTCACTTAAGCTGACAGTATGTCGATCTAGTCAATAGGTACTTACTTAAGCTGACAGTATGTCTTTGAAGAAACATGTTTTCCTCTATCGTCAAAGGCTCAGCCAGTTTAGCATGGAGACTATTGCAGACATTCTTTAAAATAACATTTATAGTGTATTGGTATGCAAAACAGTGCACAATTATATTGCTTAAGTGTAAATTTATAAGCAAATTTGTATAGAATAATGCATATAAATAATCAAAATAAAGATAAATAAATAGATAGATAAATTAATAAATAAATAAATATATTAAATGAATAAATAAATAAATAAATAAATAAATAAATAAATAAATAAATAGATAAATAAATAAATAAATGTTTATACCCTAAATACAAAAATCTAAGGACTAAATAGCTTGCCTGTGTTCCCTTTAATTTTAATACTGTGCTATAAAAGTTCATTAATGTTACGATAGAATTGACAACCAACAGTATCAATCTGAACAATACCCAATCTACAGGGAGTAAAATTTCTGACAGGATCACTAGGTAACTAATAAAACCTAAGATGAGTTAAACAATTTATATATTTTCAATTTCCAAAATGTATCAATCCCATAAGTGGAACGGATAAACTTGGTTTTCCACCAAAATATTTCACTTCGTGATAAAAATATAAAATTTTGCAAATTCTTCAATATATAATTGTTCAGAATTCATCGTTGGTCATCTTGATTTCAGCCATTTTCAAAACGACCGCCGCGAAATGAAAATGGTGCTATTTTTATACTCTTTAATTCGCGAATTACTAGTTTTTCTCTTCAAAGTTATTGTTTAATCTGACATTTTGACACTTATATGAGGATAAAATGATCAATGTAAGGTTATCAAATCATTTTAAGTGCGCATGCGCAAAAAGTTTTCCTCTTCCTCTAAGATATGTTGTGCTTTTTTTCTTACACTAAATAATTTTCTATTACGTCCTATTCACGACTACCTTGTCGTAATGCTACTATTAGAGACAATATTTACAATGGTAATTTGAGACCAAATAACGGTTGCCGTCCGTTTTACATATGTTTATATGATGGAAGTGACTGACTACGTTGACCCCAGCTCACAAAATCAAAGCGCTAAAGCGTTTAAAGGCAAGCGAAATATATAAGAACTATAACATGTATAATAGATTTATTCTCTGTTGAGGTATATTGTTCAAAATGTTTGCGATAAGCAGAGATACCAATGGGGTATCCGAATGTCAAAAGTCCGAAAGGGCAGAGACAAAACCAGTAAACACCAACAAGAACAGGACAAAAACAGACAACATGTAAAACATGGAAACACAAAACAACCAAATATCAATCAACAACGCGAACTCCAGTCGAAACAAGAGTGAACTCAGGTGCTCCGGAAGAGTAAGCAGTTCCTGATATACAGGAACCAATGATTCGAATTATCAATTTTGGTGAGCGAAGAAAGGATCGTCATGCAGATGCCCTCAAATTTAAGGTTAATGAACACAATTGCACACACAAGACAGGTATCGTGTA
This sequence comes from Arcuatula senhousia, assembly GCA_963971305.1. Lineage (NCBI taxonomy): Eukaryota > Metazoa > Mollusca > Bivalvia > Mytilida > Mytilidae > Arcuatula > Arcuatula senhousia. The sequence continues at coordinate 7,112,920 of OZ020317.1, read as the reverse complement.
AAAACGGTATCGATTGAAACACCCCTTCGATTAAAATGCACTCGTCCCAATGATGTGTATTTTGTACTGATTTTATGAATGGTGAAGCTAGAATCTGAATCCATGCATTGACCAATCAAATGAGAGAAATATTTATACGAACCAATCAAGTAATAGATGAATACAAAATGTATATTCTATCGCCTTTAACTAAAAAGTTCGTCATGTAAAATGCAAAGGAAGAAATAAAACTTGTGCCGGTCATATAAAATGCCAATAAAAATTGAGATTTACAGAAGTGTATATCATGTTAACAAATATTGAAAAGTAATATAGAAAATAAAGCATTTTATTCCAGACTGGATGCAGGAAAATCACTCCGTCTAGACAGAAAAAAACAAAACGCGAAAATCATCACTACTCTATAGACTCCATAAGGCTTCGCTGGCGCTTGCCTAAAAACCTCTTCGTCCTCGCACCATTTATTCTTACAAATTTTAATGTCTATTAATAAACTCTTTTATAACTGTCGTACTTTTGAAATGCATGAAATACATAATTCGTTCTACAGACTATTAATTCGAATATCATTGAATATCTTACCGTTGCATCGTTCCAAGATGCTGTCACGTGACTAAATGTATAACACTTCTGCCCAGATGGTAACCACCCAACATCACAAGCTGAAAAACCAAAGTTTGTTCGTGGGGTATCAATATAAGGGGGTGTCACAGTCCCCGCCCCCGGAATACCGAATACCGTTTAAAAAAGGACAGAATACCGTTAAAAAGACTGAAATACCGAATACTCTAAAGATCACGGCGTACGCGTACCAAAAGCCTAAAAATTCGGAACATCGCGTACCGCGTACCACACCTTGGCGTACCGAATACCCTTTAAAAAGCACGGAATACCGCGTACCAAAAGGGCTGTGACACCCTCATATAAGTGGTTTGTATGGATGTCTGTAAATCACGAAAATAAGTCTCCAACAAAGTTTAATTTTACATTAATTAAGCACATGTACAAACCACAAAAATTAAAAAAAAACAAATAAAAAAAAACCACGAAAATTGATACCAAAGAAAAGAAATAATTCAATAGTAAATGATTCCCCTAAATATCAAATTTATTATAATTTTTAGTGATTGAGTGAGTGTGTGTGAGTTAGTTGGTGTTTTACGCCCTGGAAATTATAAGTGCGATAAACATAAAATAGATGCCAAAAATGAGCATGAAAGTATGGCGAAAAATGCGGAATAGGCGGTGAAACAAATATAAAGTATTATGAAGACCACAGGAAAAGTTATAAGGTGGATAGGGACGAAAAAAATAGTCTGTGCAGTGAAACATTGGCCCAATTTGGTCAGCGATCAGGCTTTCTGTACTAGTGTCAATCCCCGAAAACAATGGTCACCGTTTTTAGCCATCTAGGGTACACATATATTATTAAAAAAAGATATTTTCTAAAACACACCTCGACATTTGTTCAGTACACTTCTTAAACTACACGATTGCAGAAATAAATGTATTATAATTTTCGACAATTTATTATGACATTGGGCGGTTGACTGAAGCAAGATCTTATTCAATTTTCAATATGAGGCTACAAAATACAATACCAAAAACCAGCAGCGGTTATCGACCCAGTAGTGTAAAAATACAATACCAAAAACCAGCAGCGGTTATCGACTCAGTAATTTCAAAATACAATACCAAAAACGAGTATTAAACGGTCAATTTGGTTATACTGTATATCGATCTTTCAAGGAGTAACCTCTCATCAGCAGCATTTCCATCAAAACATTGGAAAATCAAAAACCAAACGAATATTGAACGAAAAGTAATCAACACCAAAATGTTTGAAAAGCAAAGCCAAATCCGTCACCGAAGATATCGAACCTGTCAATTATAAAGAAAGAAACCTGGTGTTTTAAACAATTTTGAATTCAATTATCCAAAATTTCAATGACAAAAAAAATATTAGAAATCTATTAGTAAAATCGTGTCAGACAAGTCTGATGACCAGGATTATGATTATCTTCGGGGACCTATGGTCAACCAGCAGCGGGTATCGACCCAGTAGTTTAAAAATACAATACCAAAAACGGGTATAAAACGGTTATATGGTTATGCTGTATATCGATATTTCAAGGAGTAACCTCTCATCAGCAGCATTTACATCAAAACAATGGAAGGTCAAAAAACAAAACTATTGAACGAGAAGTACTCACTTTATGATTTTACTATATAAAATGAAATTGAATCAGCTCTTGTTTCGGGTTAAACGACCAATGTCATAATAAATGCCCGGTAATTGAGTTATTAACCTAGCGGCTTAATAAAACGGTCAGACCTATATTTTCACAACATACGTTATTTAGGAATATCGAACAACAAGTTTGCATTTTATTAAAGGTAAAAAAAAATATTTAAAAGATTTTTTTAATTAGCCAGAAATAACGTTAAAAATGAGTGCATTTAAAATTTACCTAAATGAAATGCAATGCACTCATTATTTTTTTTACTTAGCCAGAAATAACGTTAAATTCTAATTTATATCATTTTAAATTCTCTAATTAAATGAAATGCAATGCACTCATTAAATGTTACACTAAATTAAACAATTTACCTTCTAAAGCAAGTGGCAGAACAAGAAGCAAGCTGACAAAAGCACACTTCATCGTCAGATTGAGAGATAATTCAAAGGTTAAACCTTTAATTGTAAAATTTACATGAGCTTTTTCTTTATATAGTGTGCTCTTTAATTATGTAATTCAAGTGTTTTTTTACCTTAAGTGTACAAACATCCTTTTGTGGTCACTAAATGCTGCCGTAAGTATTATTTTGAAAAATGCACGCAATTATGGCACGCCATTCAGGTCAAAGTAACAACCACCATGATAATATTATTTAGCATGTAAAACATTTAACATTCAAAGTATGACATTACATATTTAAATTAGAGGCAATACGACGGGTGTGCTAAAGCAAGCATGAACTGCTTACTCCTCCGGAGCACCTGAGTTCACTCTCGTTACGTATTTAAGTTCGCGTGATTGATAGCTGTTCGGTTGTTTTTATGTATTGTGTTGCTGTTTTCGTTTGTTTTTACCGATTTTCGATGGTAAAATTCAAAATTGAATATTTATATACAGCATAACCAAATTAACCGTTTAACACCCTTTTTGGTATTTGTATTTTAAAACCTCTGGGTCGTTAACCGCTGCTGGTGGACCATAGGTCTGTGAGGGTAATCCCAAGCCTGGTCTTCAGACTTGTCTTACACGAATTAACCAATTAATTCAAATATAAATATTGTTGAAATTTTCTATTATTAAATTCAGAATTGTTTAAAACACCAGGTTTCTTTAATTGTAATGCAAATGGTCGATATCCTCAGTGCCGGATTTGGCTTCCCTATGTTCGAACGTTTTGGTTTTGAGTACTTTTTGTTCAATACTTTTGGTGTTTGATCTTCCAATGTTTTGATTCAAATGATGCTAAGGAGAGGTTACTCCTTAAAATATCGATATACATCATTGCTAAATTAACCGTTTATACCCGTTTTGATATTTGTATTTTGAAACCACTGGGTCGATAACCGCTGCTGGTGGACCCTGAGTGTAATCACAAGCCTGGTCTTTAGACTTGTTTGACACGAATTAACCGATAAATTTCTAATATTTTAATTGTTGAAATTTCCGATGGTTCAATTCAAAAAAATTTTTAAAACACCAGGTTTCTTTAATTGTAATGCAAATGGTCGATATCCTCAGTGTCGGATTTGGCTTCCATGTATGAACTTTTTGGTTTTGAGTACTTTTTGTACAATACTTTTGGTTTTTGACCTTCCAATGTTGTGATTCAAATGCTGCTGATGAGAGGTTACTCCTTGAAATACCGATATAAAGGATTACCAAATTAACCGTTTTATACCCGTTTTGGTATTTGTATTTTGAAACCACTGGGTCGATAACCGCTGCTGGTGGACCATAGGTCCCCGAAGGTAGTCACAAGCCTGGTCTTCAGACTTGTTTGACACGAATTGACCAAAAGATTTCTAATATTTTTATTGTTGAAATTTCCGAATTTTCAATTCAAAAATTGTATAAAACACCAGGTTTCTTTCATTGAAATACACATGGTCGATATCCTCAGTGTCTGATTTTGCTCCCCTGTTCGAATTTTTTGGTTTTGAGTACTTTTTGTTCAATACTTTTGGTATTTGATCTTCCAATGTTTTGATTCAAATGCTGCTGATGAGAGGTTACTCCTTGAAGTATCGATATACAGCAGAACTAAATTAACCGCATTATACCCGTTTTGGTATTTGTATTTTGAAACCACTGGGTCGATAACTGCTGCTGGTGGACCATAGGTCCCCGAGGGTAAAAACAAGCCTGGTCTTCATACGTGTCTGACACGAATAAAGCAATAAATTTCTAATATTTTCATTGCTTAAATTTCCGATTGTTCAATTCAAAAATATGTTAAACACCAGGTTTCTTTCCTAATGGTAATGCAAATGGTCGATATCCTCAGTGTCGGATTTGGCTTCCTTGTTTAAACTTTTTGGTTTTGAGTTCTTTTCGTTTAATACTTTTGGTGTTTGGTCTTCCGATGTGTTGATTCAAATACTGCTGATAATAGGTTACTCATTGAAATAACGATATACAGCATTACCAAATTAACCGTTTAATACCAGTTTTAATATTTGTTTTTTGAAACCACTGGGTCAATAACCTTTATTATTGTCTTTAAATTAAAAAGCAAGCCCAAAATATTGAAGAAAATAAAGTTGGAACTCAAATGTTTCTTTTTTGTTCAGTATGCTGATGACACATTTCAAACTATAGATTGTAGTGAAAAGTCTTTTGAAGAGACACTGATATGTATTAAATCATTTGCTGATATAACTGAATTAAAAATGGATCCTTCAAAAAGTAGGCTGTTTGGATTAGGAGTAAAAAAAAATCAGATCATGTTTTTGTCCAAATTACAATCTCTTTTGGCCTCACTATTGGGGAAGGAGTTTAACTTGATATATAGAATATTCTGGATGTAAAGTCTGATAACTAGTCAAAGGAGTATAAGCCATAATACAGAGTTGGCAGCATAGAAAACTGACTCTTCTAAGAAAGGTAACTTGGATTTTTCTTTGCCTCTTCCGAAACTTATAATTTGCCAACTTCCATGGTTCGCTTGTCAGAAGCCAGGATAAATGCTTTATATTATAACTTTAGATGGGTAGTTTTTGTTTCTGTTTTCGGGATTGTTTCCCATTGTTGTAGGCCACAAAGATTCAAATGTCAATGAGACAAGACAAACAAGGAGAGACATACCAGAAAAACTGAAGATCATAATGGTCCTGAATTGGTACAGGTATTTCAAAAGAAATGGTAGGTTAAACCAGGTTTTATGGTGCGTCAAAACCCCCTTTGGGTCCGGTAAGTACACAAAACACAACAGGGTTGTAAAGACATATAGGGACTGATGTGATCATCTTAGTAAAACAACCAGCCAAACATCTGTTAATGTTTAAATTGTTGGTTTTATGTATTGCATCGGTTGAAACGATCTGAGGCCTTTTCATAGGGAAAATGTTAAAGCCTTATAAGTGACCGAATAGACTATAGAAATGTGTGCCATACATAGGGTACTTTTATCAAGTACAAATTTTACATCCTTTTACCTCATATGACTAAAACAGCATTTGTTTAAGAGCACTTGACAAAGACACAGATCGGACATTACATAATTTCAGGGCGGACAATACTGTTATTGTCAACGTATTTGCTGTCCTTCAAGTCACTTTTAAAGGGTGAAATGAAAACAAATACAAAAAAAACTTTATTTACTCATGCTTTCATTATATTATGATTCAAGTTCAAGGCAACAATAAATCATGAATTTGCGCCGCTTGCGACGGATGTCTCGAAATGCGAGACTTGGTTATTGAGATTCTGTCGACGGTGGTGAAGGCGGCGGCGTCCACAAATATTGAAGTTTTTTGCTTAAGTCTGCTTTACGTCCAACAAATTAAATTCGTGTCCGACAAAGCTAACCACCAGGCTTGTCGGGATTATTGTCCTTTAATGAAAATATAACTTTTTTTTAGATTTGTACCTTAGGAAATGAGAACTACCAGCATGATAGATAAAAAACTGTTGGTTGCTTAAACCTTCAGCTCATTAAGCTTTACAATCTTTATCTTCTTCATTGGGTTGTCAAATGACCTCTTATAGGGCTATAGTCCTAAATGTCAAAAGTTTTTTCCATGTTTGAAAACGTTTCGATAGCTGTTATGGGTCTCAGGTATCAAGTACCCCTGTATATAGATTGAAGTCTTCAGAAGAGACTCTAATGGTCCAGGTGAGCACACCAGGATCATGGGAGGCTCTTGTTGCACAAGCAACAACTTTAATTAGTTTCTTATATTGAGGCTATCGAATTTATGCCACAGAATTTAATTTTGAATGGAAGATAATGGACAACCAAAATTCTATATAACCCTGCTTTCATAAAAGCTGGAGGACAACATAAATTTTGACAACAATACATGGACAATGTAAGCCTTTATTTACATGCTCAATATATATGAGTTCAAAGTCATTGTTCTGAACTGTAATCTCTTCTCATCTTCCATCGCTAAAAAAGTAAGAAAAACAAGATTTAAAAAAAAACAATAAAAAACAAAAAACAAAACAACACCCCCGATGTAATGATTGGAATTTCATGTATCCGAGGAACAAAGTAAATCATTGGAGAAAGACAAAGTGAATCATTAGGGTACCATGTATCCGAGGGACAAAGTGAATCATTATGGTACCATGTATCTGAGGAACAAAGTGAATCATTGGGGTACCATGTATCCGAGGGACACAGTGAATCATTAGAGTACCATGTATCCGAGGGACACAGTGAATCATTAGGGTACCATGTATCCGAGGGACACAGTGAATCATTAGGGTACCATGTATCCGATGGACAAAATGAATCATTAGGGTACCATGTCTCCGATGGACAAAGTGAATCATTGGGGTACCATGTATCCGAGGTACAAAGTGAATCGTTGGGGTACCATGTATCCGAGGGAGAAAGTGAATCATTAGGGTACCATGTATCCATTGGACACAGTGAATCATTAGGGTACCATGCATCCGAGAGACAAAGTGAATCATTAGGGTACCATGTATCAGATGGACAAAGTGAATCATTAGGGTACCATGTATCCGATGGACAAAGTGAATCATTAGGGTTCCATGTATCCGAGGAACAAAGTGAATAATTGGGGTACCATGTATCCGAGGAATAAAGTGAATCATTGGGGTACCATGTATCCGAGGGACAAAGTGAATCATTAGGGTACCGTGTATCCGAGGGACAAAGTGAATCATTAGGGTACCATGTATCCGAGGAACAAAGTAAATCATTGGAGAAAGACAAAGTGAATCATTAGGGTACCATGTATCCGAGGAATAAAGTGAATCATTGGGGTACCATGTATCCGATGGACAAAGTGAATTACTAGGGTACCATGTATCTGAGGGACAAAGTGAATCATTGGGGGTACCATGTATCCGAGGGACAAAGAGAATCATTAGGGTACCATGTATCCGAGGGACACAGTGAACCATTGGGGTACCATGTATCCGAAGGACAAAGTGAACCATTGAATGCCATGTATCCGAGACACAAAGTGAATCATTAGGGTACCATGTATCCGAGGGACAAAGTAAACCATTGGGGGTACCAGCAACTACCAGCATAATAGATTAAAAAATGTTGCTTGCTTAAACCTTCAGTTTATTAAGCTTTACAACTTTTATCTTCATTGGATTGTCAAATGACCTCTTATAGGGATAAGGTCCTAAATGTCAAAACAGTTTTTTTTCATGTTCGAAAACGTTTTCAGATACCTGTAATGGGTCTCAGGTATCAGATGACCCCTTTATATAGATGTAAGTCTTCAGAAGAGACCCTAATGATCCAGGTGAGCACACCTGGATCCTGGGAAGCTCTTGTTGCACAAGCAACAACTTTTGCTAGTTTCATATATTGAGGCTTTCGAATTTATGCCACAGAATTTAATTTCGAATGGAAGAAAATGGACAATCAAAATTCTTTATAAACCTGATTTCATAAAAGCTGGAGGACAATGTAAATTTTAAATAAACATGGAAAATGTAAGCCGTTAATTACATGCTCAATATATATGAAGTCAAAGTCATTGTTCTGAACTGTAATCTCTTCTCATCTTCCATCGCTATAAAAGTAACAAAAACAAGATTATAAAAAAACAACAAAAACCCGATGTAATGATTGGAATTTCTTGCATCGGAAGGACAAAGTGAATCATAAAGGTACCATGCATCCGAGGGACACAGTGAATCATTAGGGTTCCATGTATCCGAGAGACAAAGTGAACCATTAGGGTTCCATGTTTCTGAGGGACAAAGATAATCATTAGGGTACCATGTATCCGATGGATACAACGAAGCATTAGGGTACCATGTATCCGAGGGAAAAAGTGAATCATTGGGGTACCATGTATCCGAGGCACACAGTGAATCATTAGGGTATCATGTATCCGAGGGACAAAGAGAATCATAAGGGTACCATGTATCTGATGGACAAATTGAATCATTGGGGTACCATGTATCTGATGGACAAAGTGAATCATTAGGGTACCATGTATCCGAGGGACAAAGTGAATCATTAGGGTACCATGTATCCGAGAGACAAAGTGAATCATTAGGGTACCATGTATCCGAGAGACAAAGTGAATCATTAGGGTACCATGTATCCGAGGGACAAAGTGAATCATTGGGTTACCATGTATCCGAGGGAAAAAGTGAATCATTGGGTACCATGTATCCGAGGGACAAAGTAAATCATTAGGGTACCATGTATCCGAGGGACAAAGTAAATCATTAGGGTACAATGTATAAGATGGACACGTTGAATCATAAGGGTACCATGTATCCGAGGGACAAAGTGAATCATTAGGGTACCATGTATCCGAGGGAAAAAGTGAATCATTCGGTACCATGTATCCGAGGGACAAAGTGAATCATTGGGGTACCATGTATCCGAGGGACAAAGTAAATCATTAGGGTACAATGTATAAGATGGACACGTTGAATCATAAGGGTACCATGTATCCGAGGGAAAAAGAGAATCATTGGGGTACCATGTATCCGAAGGACACAGTGAACCATTGGGGTACCATGTATCCGATGGACAAAGTGAACCATTGAATGCCATGTATCCGAGACACAAAGTGAATCATTAGGGTACCATGTATCCGAGGGACAAAGTAAACCATTGGGGGTACCAGCAACTACCAGCATAATAGATAAAAAAATGTTGCTTGCTTAAACCTTCAGTTCATTAAGCTTTACAACTTTTATCTTCATTGGATTGTCAAATGACCTCTTATAGGGATAAGGTCCTAAATGTCAAAACAGTTTTTTTCATGTTTGAAAACGTTTTCAGATACCTGTTATGGGTCTCAGGTATCAGATGACCCCTTTATATAGATGTAAGTCTTCAGAAGAGACCCTAATGGTCCAGGTGAGCACACCTGGATCCTGGGAGGCTCTTGTTTCACAAGCAACAACTTTTGCTATTTTCAAATATTGAGGCTTTCGAATTTTTGCCACAGAATTTAATGTCGAATGGAAGAAAATTGACAACCAAAATTCTTTATAAACCTGCTTTCATAAAAGCTGGAGGACAATATAAATTTTAAATAAATACATGGAAAATGTAAGCCGTTATTTACATGCTCAATATATATGAGTTCAAAGTCATTGTTCTGAACTGTATTCTCTTCTCATCTTCCATCGCTAAAAAAGTAACAAAAACAAAATTATAAAAAAACAACAAAAACCCGATGTATTCATAAAAGCTGGAGGACAATATAAATTTTAAATAAATACATGGAAAATGTAAGCCGTTATTTACATGCTCAATATATATGAGTTCAAAGTCATTGTTCTGAACTGTATTCTCTTCTCATCTTCCATCGCTAAAAAAGTAACAAAAACAAAATTATAAAAAAACAACAAAAACCCGATGTATTCATAAAAGCTGGAGGACATTATAAATTTTAAATAAATACATGGAAAATGTAAGCCGTTATTTACATGCTCAATATATATGAGTTCAAAGTCATTGTTCTGCACTGTATTCTCTTCTCATCTTCCATCGCTAAAAAAGTAACAAAAACAAAATTATAAAAAAACAACAAAAACCCGATGTAATGATTGGAATTTCTTGCATCGGAAGGACAAAGTGAATCATTAAGGTACCATGCATCCGAGGGACACAGTGAATCATTAAGGTACCATGCATCCGAGGGACACAGTGAATCATTAGGGTACCATGTATCCAAGAGACAAAGTGAACCATTAAGGTACCATGTATCCGAGGGAAAAAGTGAATCATTGGGTACCGTGTATCTGAAGGAAAAAGTGAATCATTAGGGTACCATGTATCCGAGGGACAAAGTGAATCATTAGGGTACCATGTATCCAAGAGACAAAGTGAACCATTGGGGTACCATGTATCCGATGGACAAAGTGAACCATTAAGGTACCATGTATCCGAGGGAAAAAATGAATCATTAGGGTACCGTGTATCCGAGGGACAAAGTGAATCATTAGGGTACCATGTATCCAAGAGACAAAGTGAACCATTAAGGTACCATGTATCCGAGGGAAAAAATGAATCATTAGGGTACCGTGTTGCCGAGGGACAAAGTGAATTATTAAGGTACCATGTATCCGAGGGACAAAGTGAATTATTTGGGTACCATGTATCCGAGGGAAAAAATGAATCATTAGGGTACCGTGTATCCGATGGACTAAGCGAATCATTAGGGTACCATGTATCCGAGGGACAAAATGAATCATTAGGGTACCATGTATCCGATGGACTAAGCGAATCATTAGGGTACCATGTATCCGAGGGACAAAATGAATCATTAGGGTACCATGTATCCGAGGGACAAAGTGAACCATTGGAGTACCATGTATCCGAGGGACAAAGTGAATCGTTGGGGTACCATGTATCCGAGGGACACAGTGAACCATTGGGGTACCATGTATCCGAGGGACACAGTGAATCATTAGAGTACCATGTATCCGAGGGACTAAGTGAATCATTAGGGTACAATGTATAAGATGGACACGGTGAATCATAAGGGTACCATGTATCCGAGGGACAAAGAGAATCATTAGGATACCATGTATCCGAGGGACACAGTGAACCATTGGGGTACCATGTATCCGATGGACAAAGTGAATTATTAAGGTACCATGTATCCGAGGGACACAGTGAACCATTGGGGTACCATGTATCCGATGGACAAAGTGAATTATTAAGGTACCATGTATCCGAGGGACACAGTGAATCATTAGGGTACCATGTATCCGAGGGACAAAGTGAACCATTGGGGTACCATGTATCCGACGGACTAAGTGAATCATTAGGGTACCATGTATCCGAGGGACAAAGTGAACCATTGGGGTACCATGTATCCGAGGGACAAAGTGAACCATTGGAGTACCATTTATCCGAGACACAAAGTGAATCATTTGGGTACCATGTATCCGGGGGAAAAAGTAAATCATTGGGGGTACCATGTATCCGATGAACAGAGTGAATCATTAAGGTACCATGTAACCGGGGGACAAAGTGAATCATTAGGGTACCATGTATCCGAGAGACAAAGTTAATCATTAGGGCCCCATGTATCCGAGACACAAAGTGAATCATTAGGGTACCATGTATCCTAGGGAAAAAGTGAATCATTAGCGTACGATGTATCAAAGTCATTGTTCTGCACTGTATTCTCTTCTCATCTTCCATCGCTAAAAAAGTAACAAAAACAAAATTATAAAAAAACAACAAAAACCCGATGTAATGATTGGAATTTCTTGCATCGGAAGGACAAAGTGAATCATTAAGGTACCATGCATCCGAGGGACACAGTGAATCATTAGGGTACCATGTATCCGAGGGAAAAAGTGAATCATTGGGTACCATGTATCCGATGAACAGAGTGAATCATTAAGGTACCATGTATCCGAGGGACAAATTGAATCATTAGGGTACCATGTATCCGAGGGACAAAGTGAATCATTGGGGTACCATGTATCCGAGGGACAAAGTAAATCATTAGGGTACAATGTATAAGATGGACACGGTGAATCATAAGGGTACCATGTATCCGATGGACACAGTGAATCTGTTGGGTACCATGTATCAGAGGGACAAAGTGAATCATTGGGGTACCATGTATCCGAGGGACAAAGTCAATTATTTAAATTTCATGTATCCAAGGGACAAAGTGAATTACTGAAATTTCATGTATTCCAGGAACAAAGTGAATTATTGAAATTTCATGTATCCGCGGGACAAAGTGAATTATTGCAACAAGTTTTATCGTAACAGATATAAAAGGACTCTGTATAAAAATCACCAAACGGAGATAAGGACCGACCATTTAACTTGAAGTGGGATCTTTGGTTTTTGCGAAACAAATAATTTGAGAATGATTTTTGATGAAAAAAATATTTTTGAAGCAGAGGATAAGAAAAAAAATCCGAAAAAAGATTTCTGATATACAAACAATGATAATAATGAAAGAAAAAGCTCTGTCACGAACCTTATAAAAAAAATTCTGGCCAAACAAAAACCAAGACCCCCTTTAAGTTACTTGTTAAAGTATTAATTGTTTTTAATTTCGTAAGGGTTTTTAATAAAACCAATTGAAATGAAAAAAAAAAAAAAAACAAATGTTCCACAAGATTCGAAAAGCAAAAAAAGTCTAGGGGTGCTTAACTTTTTTCCAGGTGTATAGATTATTCCACGTAAAGGCGAGAAAACTAAAGAGCTACACTAATTGCTCACTTCTGTAATAAACGATTTACAATATATTATATATCCTAACATACCTATTTGGCATCTCACAGACAAAATACTTATTCGATTCACAAGGCTCATCTACCCATCTACCATCTTTGTGAAGATAAGTATAAATAGCCACACAATTTTGGTTTACCCCGCCATTGGGATCGCTCGGTAACCAGTAGGTAACTTGGACTGGTTGACGGTTTGAAGAATAAATCCAGGTTCCTTCTTCTCGGATGTCAGAAATTCCGATCCAAAGGTTTAATCCTATGAAAAAATCAGTATTATTTGTCAAAATAAAAATTAAGTTTGTTTGCCCAAACGCTACTTACCCAATCCTGCCTACTTAAATTCTTTATCAAATAAAAATGTTATGTTGTTTTTTTTTATACCCGATTCAGTGAATTTTCATATTTTTGGTCACCCAGAGAAAGGGAAATTACTCATCTACCTACTATTACCATGATAACATGGTTAGTGTTTGGACAAATTGAACTTTTTCCAACTGTGGCCTTATCATTTTTTTTAAAATCATTTGTCTTTTTATACCTTTGTTGTTTGAATCAATGTTTTGTTACTAGCAACAGGTTCAATATAAAGAACAGAACATGACGGAGGCACCAATGAGGCATCTGAATGTCAAAAGTGCGAAAGGGCGAAGACAAAACCAGTGAAGAATGAGAAAAGCACAAAGAAGCAGACAATACTAAAAACACAAATACAATCGTGTAGTAATTAACAACGCGAACTCAAGTCGTAACGAGATTTGGGAAGACATAATAGGGATGAAAATGTGATTATTTCAGTAAAACAAACAACCAAACAACAATCGAATCAACCACTTACTATAATGTTCATCATATGTTTTTTCAACAGTGGCTGATAACGAAGGAATAATTTGTTATTTTTTTCCTTGAAATCTGGTCGATCAAATAAAGGTAATAACAAAACTACCGAACTTGAATGATCAATCTCATAGTCCAGAGAAAATGACAAAAACGAATCAGTTATACCGGAGAATTGGTGGATCGCAATGATTCTGACTTGGTACAGGCATTTCAAACGAAATGGTGGGTTAAACCAGGTTTTATGGCGCCAAACTTCCCTCTTCCATTGCGATCTTACGATCCGGTAATGACCATAGAACACAACATAGTTGTGAGACACAATTGGGATATTGAGGTGAACATTTCAGTACAGCAGACCAGTCAAACACTAATTAAAACAATTAACTATCATATCTTTTAAGTCAATTTTGAACTTTTCTACTATTGGCTGATAACGAAGAAAGACTTTTTTTAGGGATCGTATGAGACGTATTTTCTTATAGCCCTGCTCCAAAAGTCGGTCACGAAGAAATCGGTGTCTGATCAAAAAATCTGTGAAATGAGTGCAAGCTTTGGCATATCGAATAAGTTGTGAAATATATATAAACACCGTATGCAGGGGAAGTAGGTATATTGCTCTGTAGATTAGGAAAATTAATAATTTGAAAATTAAATTCGTCTCGTTTATCGTAAATTTTTGTACTGAGATGACCACCTGGGTCAAATTCGAGGTGCAAATCCAAAAAAGACGTGAAGCAGTTTGATTCGGTGGTCTCTTTAATCTCCAATTCTGGAGGATATATTGAAGGAATCCTTCTACCAAATGAAGTGTTATTGACAGAAAGAACATCATCAATATATCTGAATGTAAGATTAAATGACCTTGCCTCTTTCTTCTTCTTGTTCATTACGAGTCCCTGAAGAAATTCAGTCTCGTAGGACTATAAAAAAATCGGCAAGGAGAGGAGCACAGTTTGTGCCCATTGGAATGCCGATTTTTTGTTGAAAAATCTTTCCTCCGAAGGTGACAAATATGTTGTCAATGAGGATATCAAGCATACTGCAAACTTGTTCCAGTGTGTAACAAATCTTATCTTTGAAAGATGTTTTGGAAAAGAATGTAGAATTATAACCCAAAACAACAAAATTCCTAGAAATTGAAAAAGCTTTTTCGAGAAGTTTTTTCAGGCGACATTTTAGTTTTTCGTGTGGCAAGGTAGTGTATAAAGTTGAAAAATCGAACGTTTTCAAAGAGTGAAAGAAGCAGAGGTACCAATGGGGTATCCGAATGTCAAAAGTCCGAAAGGGCAGAGACTAAACCAGTAAACACAAACAAGAACGGGACAAAAACAGACAACACGTAAAACATGGAAACACAAAACAACTGAATATCAATCAACAACGCGAACTCCAGTCGAAACAAGAGTGAACTCAGGTGCTCCGGAAGAGTAAGCAGTTCCTGCTTGCTATAGCACAACCGTCGCGTTGCCAATAGTCCATTCAGCGTGTCAAATCCAGTAAAGGAAGACAAAACAACACACTATGACAAACCAACATCTGCACTCATCTGAGAGATCGAAATCCCATATTTGTCTATAAGTGCATGATGTCTTCCGTAAAATTTCTTGAGTGAAGACAGCAACCGAGGAGCAACATAACCCTGTGTGAGCAATTTTTGCGTCAGACGTGTCGCTCTGCTAAGGAAATCGATGTAAGTCCCGCACGCTCTGGAGTAACGAATCAATTGAGATACGTAAACTCAGAAAATGATCTAGATTTAAAATGATCTAACAAATCTTTTAAGTTCTTCAAAATCCACATATGGTTAATTCCACTACGATTATAAATAGTGTCGAAGTATGCTTATTGACCTTCTTTGTCAGCAGACAAGATTTGAGTTAAATGAACGGATAGCTCTGTAGTTGAACATAATGAAGATCCAGCTATATACCTTTCTTTGTACGGATTTTTGTGAAGTTTAGGTATCCAGTACAAATATGGCAACTCTTTATGTTCTTCTTTCATTGGAATATTGAAAGAGGACATGAAAGGGCTATGGTTGGCTATGATTTCATCTTTGTTAAATGTAGTCCGTTTGTATGTAGCACTAGCGGAAGTATTACCATCAATGCCTAGTTCTTTTATAAGACAATTGTAATAATGTGCTTTACATACAAAAACTATATTATTGGAAGCATTGTCTGCTGGCGTGACAACATACCTGTGATGTAAGGAAGAGAGACAATTGAGAGCTTCACGATCGATCTCTTAATACAGAAGAAGGCCGGGGGTTCACACATTTGCGAAGTTTGTCTATTCGGCTTCGTACAAGAGATTGGATAGTCCTAACCCAGTCCGACAGTGATTCAAGCTATAATTCTTGGTACTTTTCCCTCTTTATCCAGGCTCTAGCATAGTCCTCCTCAGCGTCCATGATGATCTTAAAGTTGTGATTCCAATTTATACGTTGCGGTTCCCTGAATTTAGGTCCATGGGAAACCACATTATGTAATAAATAATTTTCAATTATCTTAAGATCACCCGTGATGACATTAGACAAAGGGAGAAGTGTTGTGGGGAGGATGTCTAGCTCTGGTAGAGGTATCAGTGACGTAGACGATGGAAACGCTGAAGCTGGTTTTGATGCTTTAATACAGTAAAACAATTCCAATTGTGGTCAACACAGTAAAATAACAATATACTGATTCCAACAATAAACTGACTAACTAACTTCTAAACTATAACTAACTGGCTGCAAATTCTTCGTAACCCTTACATTTACATCTATGACACAAAATCTCAATTAATGAGTGACAAAGTGACCAAATGGCATTAACTCACATAAAAGCAAAAGTGACAATACAATTAATTATAATCCTAATCTCATTAACCTGACATACCTATCATATTAATTATACAATTGAACACAAAGAAAATAAATATGTCACTTAAAGCTCTAAATAGATAATAATAAATTAGTAACAAAGACCACAAACATTAATTAGATAAAGAGCAGAAGAAATTAGTTAAAATAAAATAACAATTAACATAAAATATCTTTTCACAATTAAAGTCCGAATATAATATGTCCATAAGCAATAATAAAAACTAACAAAATACAATTTCATAAAAATAATTTCTATAATATAAAGAGTCCTAAATTTTATTCCAAAGTGTCCCTACGACAATATCTCCCTTCTTCCAAAATAAGACGTCCCCGTCTTAGAATCGCCGGTAGTTGTTTCTACGACCATTCCCTCGCAATGAATGTTGCTGCTGAAACTGCTGAGGCGGATAGTATTGAGGTAGTCCTTGATAATTTTGATCTTGATAATATAGGGGTTGCTGGTATTCGTCTAACTGCTGTTGTAACTGCCCAATTGTCTGTTGTTGTTGTAAAATTGTTTCCTCGCGTAATTGCACCGCATTGCCCTTTCCTGCGATTTCACGTACTTGAATTTCCAGCTGCATCCTATTTTCTTTTAGCCCTAAATAGAATGGATGTTTCAACACAAAATTATCTGCATTCTCTTCTGCCTCGTGTAAACGTTTTTTTCAATGCTGTATTTGCTTTTTTTAGCCTCTTCTAGTTCCGATTGTAGATTTCCATAAGCATTCGTAAACAGATTACGCTCTGTTGTTCCTCAGGCCGAATAGATTTAAGTCGATAAAGCTCTTGCTGTAACATGATGTTGTTTGCGTCCAATTGTTGAATTTTCAGTAGATGATCATAATTACTTTGTTTTGATTTTTCCAATTCATCTTTCACCATTTTACATTCTTCATCTAAGTTCTTCAATCGACTTCCGTATTTCTGTATCTCAATTTGATGGTTCTTGTTAATCACTTCGGCTTCTTTCAGTTTGATCTTGGTCGATTTCAGTTCTGTTTTGATTGCATGGGACACATTCAAGTTCGACATCATTGTAGTATTCCGGTGATTTGAAAACGGCATTTCTCTCATTTCTTGCTTTTTCGCTAGATATGACTGGAGTCGCGCCAAGTCTCATTCTTTCTATTTGGTGGATTTCGCGGATTTCTGCATACTGAGTGTATATTCTTGTTTTGTCCAGGTAAAACACATTCTGGCGTAATGTCCACGATGACCACATTTATAACAGTTTTGCATGTTTGAGAAACATATCCCATGGTGAAAATGTCCACACTGGCCGCACATCGGTTTATGACTTTGGAAGCCGGAAAGTCTCCATTGCGGTCGAAGGTTGAGTTCCATGTCTGATGTTGATCTGTACCGGTACTCGGGATCTTGTATGCAGTTGGACTTACTGTTGTTTCTGGCCTGCTGCCCGGGCTCTGCACCAACTGTTGTGGGGAGGATGTCATATCTGGTAGAGGTACCGGTGACGTAGACGATGGAAAAGCTGAAGATGGTTTTGATGCTTTAATACAGTAAAACAATTCCAATTGTGGTCAACACAGTAAAATAACAATATACTGATTCCAACAATAAACTGACTAACTAACTTCTAAACTATAACTAACTGGCTGCCAATTCTTCGTAACCCTTACATTTATATCTATGACACAATATCTCAATTAATGAGTGACAAAGTGACCAAATGACATTAACTCACATTAAAGCAAAAGTGACAATACAATTAATTATAATCCTAATCTTATTAACCTGACATACCCATCATATTAATTATACAATTGAACACAAAGAAAATAAATATGTCACTTAAAGCTCTAAATAGATAATAATAAATTAGTAACAAAGATCACAAACATTAATTAGATAAAGAGCAGAAGAATTTAGTTGAAATAAAATAACAAATAACATAAAATATCTTTTCAAAATTAAAGTCCGAATATAATATGTCCATAAGCAATAATAAAAACTAACAAAATACCATTTCATAAAAATAATTTCTATAATATAAAGAGTCCTAAATTTTTTTCCAAAGTGTCCCTACGACAGAAGCATAGCAATCACATGTCAGAGGGGACTTTTGATATTCTTCAATGTTTAGGTCCTGCAATGCCTTTTTGTGGTTGATAAATTTATTACTGATGGTTTTAATGTAGCGGTAGGAAACAATTGGTGTTGACTGATTTTTTAAATATGGAGGACTTTGAGATGTAACTTCCTTACGATTTAAAATATTGCAAAGACACAGCGGTGTCGTATGTCAGAAAAAAATGTACGAGCCCTGGCATATCGAGTAAGTTAATTGTGAAATAAAAATACTGTTATAAGAGAAGTTGGTATGTTGCTTCCAAGGTTAGGGAAAAAGGTAATTTGAAAATTAAAGTAGTCTCCTTATTGTATTTTTTTTGTATTGCAATGAACATCCTGGTCATATTTGCAAATCCAAGAATGATGTGGAGCAATTTGATTCGGTGTGTTTTTAATCTCTAACACTGGAGGATATATCAAAGGAATTCAACAAACAAAAAACGAAAACACAAGTTGTGCCTATTTGAATGCCATTTTGTTGTTGAAAAATCTCTCCTCCAAATGTGACAAATATGTTGTCAATAAGGAAACCAAGCATACTGCAAACTTGGTCCAAGGTGTAACATTTTTTTTCTTTAGCTTGTGGTGTGATAAATTGGTATACAAAGTTGAAAAATCGAAAGTTTTCTAAGAATGAACCACAGAAAATGACTGGAAATTTAAATTTTCTAATAAATCTCAAGTTCTTTAAAATCCACATGTGATTGATTCTATTTGTGATTATAAATATTGTCACAGTATGTCTGTTGTCCTTCGGACAAGATCTTTGTAAGTTTAATAGACAGCTCTGTAGTTGAACATTATGAAGATCCAGCTATATACGTTTCTTCGTACGGATATATGTGAAGTTATCTAATACACATATGGTAACTATTCATGTTCCTTCTACAAATGACTATTTAAAGAGTATATGAAAGAGTTATGATTGTCTATGATCTCATCTTTGTCATATAAAGAGAACTATATTAAAGCTGAAGGAAGAAGCGGTATGATTTTTATGGTTTGCTATGGAATATTATGAAATAAAAAGGTAGAATACCAGAAACAGTCGTTGGTTAAAAGGCAATTCTTTTATTGTAAAAAAGCGAACATTGTGTTTTTGAATGTTAAATTCATATAAAAAATTGATTTACACGTTGGTACGAAAAAACATAACCTTCATTATTTTTCAAAAATAAAACGGCGGGTTAAAAAAAACTTTTCATAAAAAATGGCTGTTTCCCTACATTGATGATGACTAATGAGTACTTACCTTCGTGAACACTGACACCCTGAAGAAATTGATTTTCCTCTATCGTAAAAGGCTCAGCTAATTTAGCGTGAATATTATTGCAAGCACTCTATAATGAAATATAAATGTTTTCATGGTTGAATTAATAGTACTTACTAAGAGATGAGTTTCAATAAGACCAATTTTTTTTGCCAAAATTAAATTTACTTGTACCATGAAACAAGGTCTTTACATACAAGTGTCAAAAACTTGCTTTTTATGATACTGTAAGTTTTTTTCTGTACTGATATATAATATTTTCTTATAAGTATCAGGGGCGGATCCAGAGCCCCCCCCTTATGATAGAAAACAATGGTAAGATTCATAGCAATCGTTGAAATATGACCAAAGTGAAATTGCCCGGCCCCCTTTTTCCAGTCAATGCCAACCCCTTTACGAAATCCGCTACTAAATATTATATTATTGGCCAAATATATGAGTTTAATAAGGGTTGCTGCCATTATGCGATTCATACCGGTTTATTTTGTCTTGTCACCGGTTCGTCTTGTTCGTGTTTTGATGCAAACCGCTTGTACCGAACCAGGTATTTGAACACGAATCTAAGGTTGAACTGGCGCAAACTGCATAAATAGAAAACGCCCCAGGTCTTGCAAATTCCGACCAGTACCTCCCCGTGGTGCAAGACTGGCAATGTTCCAGTGACAACAAAGGAAGCTCTGGAGCAACTAACATTGGTGGTGGTTTGTCATGGGCTGGTCGACCCATGGAACATAGCGAGGCTTTAGTAGTTTTACTGCAATAGTCCGTGCAGAGGGGCATTCCCCTATAGTCACGACTATAAAAACCCATCAGAGTCTAATTGGTTTCATTTTAAGCTGATAATTTTGGGGATGATATTGAATCAAATTTAGGAGTGGTCATCGTAAATGAAAGCAGAGTTAATATATAATCAAATTAAGGAGTGGTCATACTTAATGAAACTAGGGTTCACATCTTATCAAATTCTAAATGATACTAATTAAGGTTCACACAGAGGCATGGTCGGTCCTTAAGTTACCAACAGAACTAAACACCTTAAGTATAAATCCCAGAAGCCCCCCTAATAAAAAAAGGGGGAATAGAACATGATCACTTGGTCAATGATAAAATTAGAATTAATAAAATTGCTATTTTTTGATAATCGGTTGCATCTGAACGTGGTTGACAGTCTCATTCAGACATTTGGGCTCAACCAGAACATCATTTGGCCTTTTTCGGGGAAATGGAAATGTCTAGTAATTTTTCGATTGTTTTGGTCCCACACAGGCAAACATTGTTGTACAGGAAAGTCTATATCCCAGCGAAATATTATAGTGAAATACGATTGAAATGTAAGCTGTAAGTTAAATGAAAGGGGTAGTTGACCAAATACAGAAATTTTTATAGAAATTCCTTTCCAAACGCTGCAATTTGGAGTCCGTATTATCAGGAATATGTGATCAAGTGTTCAAAAAGTGCGAAAAAATGAAAGCGCACATAAATTGGTGAAGTGGGGGAGGGGGTTTTATCCTTGATACCTTAAAAAAAATCTCCATCCACCTTTCCGGTATAACAATGGAGCAAAAAGGTGAAATGAGAGAGGAGGTTTTATCCTTGAGCCCCGTAAATAGTACTCCATCCCACCTCCGCGGAATAATAATGGAGGAAAAAGTGAAATGAGAGAGGGGTTTTTATCCTTGAGCCCCATAAAAAGTACTCCATCCCACCTCCATGGAATAATAATTGAGCAAAAAGGTGAAATGAGAGAGGGGTTTTTATCCTTGAGCCCCGTAAAAATAAATACTCCATCCCACCTTCCCGGAATCATAATGAAACAAAAATCACGATTTCCATCGTTTTATTTGTCATTTTTTAAATTCCAAGTTAATAAATAATCCTATCCTTATGCCAAATAAAAGGTCCCACCGACCATCATAAATAAATTGGAGATTTCAAGCAAGTAATCAATCGCATGAATAATTCCGTTAACAGAATACTAATATTTGAATACAAAAAAAAATCCAAAACCATTATAAAAAGGTTAATTTTGTTATGCTGTATATGCATATTTCAAGGAGTAACCTCTAATCAGCAGCATATGAACCAAAGCATTTAAAGGTTAACAACAACGAAAAAATTGAAGGAAGAGTTCTCTAAATCTAAACTTTTGAATAGGATAGCCAAATCCAGCACCAAAGATATGTCAATTTTGTGCAGTAGAAGGAATTACATCCCAGCTCTTTTGTTCTAACAGGGGTGATCTGAGCCGGACCATCCCTTGGAATTTCATGTTTTACTTTTTCAACTATATTGTTCTTTTTCTTTTGTTTTTTAAAGCAGTTTTTTTTAAAGAAATGTTCACTGAGGTGGACATAGGAAAATTATAAAATCAACAACAAAGTTTTTTTTCAAGATTGAAAAAAAACCTTGGTTCCTTCTGCGATTTGAACGCGAGATCTCGCCATTCCAAGCCTACCTTTATATCCAATAGACCCATAAACCGATGCAACCATTGTTTAAAACAATTGTACACAAACAATATTGGAGGGGCCCTATAAGGATCCTGTATATTGTATATAAAGTATGAAAATGTTTCTTTTTATTTGATTCTTAATGCCCCAAATGTATTCTTATGTTTGTATTTGTATTTTACATAACATATTTTAAAGACATAGAACCTATCAATTTTTTACGTCGAATAAAAAGTACATATATTAAAAATATACTATCAAAAACTTTCCTTTACCAACATAAAAACTCAATGTTTTGCAGTTTTCTATAAAATAATCTTATTTTAATTATTCGCTTTGATTAAGTATTGTCCATTATAAATATTTACATTTGGTAAACTGGGTACTGTTAAACTGAGTAACGAAATGTAACCAAACGAGGCGAAGAGAAAACGAAATCGGTAAATTAAGAAAAACGACTGGTGTCGGCTAAAATCGATTCAATTTTCTTTTTTACCAGTTTCGCTTGATTTCATTTCCTTTATTAATACAGATTTCGGTTGTTAATTTTTCTGTTTACGTTTCCTTCTTTACCGATATTGTTTTTGTGCAGCTCCGTTTCGTTTGGTTACTTTTTGTTTCTCAGTTTACCAGTACCCGCAAGTGTTTACATTCTATAATTATTCTATAATTGTCCTCTTTTTTGACACTGCGTTTTTTTCATCAGTTTTCCGTCGAAAAGAATACTTTCTGGCAGGTTTTTTAAAAATTTAACAGTTTCTTCAAAGGTTTTACAATGTATTCTTCAAATAGTGTGAATTTTAATATTTTTTAAAAATTGACAAAATGATAGGTTCTATGTCTTTAAAGTCTGTGATGTAAAATAGTTATCACATTCGGACTTGGTATGTCAGTTAGGTCACCCATCCGGCCTCCGGCGGTTGGGGTAGTCTTTTACTGACACACCGCGTCCTCACGCAATAACTATTACAGGAACCTGATGTTTTAGATATTTTGAATTTTTACAATCGGAAATTTCAATTACAATAAAATGTTTGGTTATTTCCTGCTTTAGTTTTTATAATGTTCTCAGATTCATGTCAGACAAGTTTGACGACCTGACTTGTGATAACTCTTTTAAATACACTGAAATAGTATACCGGTACCTCTGCAAAGTGCCAAGATACTAAGGCGTGAAAAAATCCATAACACTTCTGGCCAAATTGTAACCAGCCATTTTCACATTCTGAAAATAATAAAAAGGAGATAAATATAAATATGTAATTGAAAACAAAAATTGTCTTGGTATTGTTAGATATACACCTAGAAAAAAAGTTAAGCACCCTTGTAAAGTTTTATAATCATACATTTTCGAAACCCTTTTTAACCATTATCTTACTAATAGTCTTTGTAAATGTATTGCAAACTTAAATATGCAATGTAAAGCAATATTTATTATGCTTGTAACAAACAAAACAAACATTTATTTATTTCATTGCATGACATGGCAAAAAGACGGTTTTTGTACATAAAAATGGTCTTCGTAAAGTATGGTCGCCTAAAGCTAAAAACTGTTATCAAATTGTCAAACTGCACTTGAAAATGTTGATCATAATAAAAGATTGATACTGTATTCTCAAAGACTCAATTTCGTGTATGTCCATCTTTAGCACGAATGACTACTGGAACTATTGGTCTCATACTGCCAGTTCGGCGTTAATTTCCTGAAGAGTTATCTCCCGCTTTTCAAGATGAAATGTGCTTTCAACCAAACGCTCACACCCTTTAAGTCATATATTGAAGAATAAAACTGACCAAAATCATAAGAAATAAAAGTCATTTCAAATCAGTGAAAAGCACAAAAAGTCTAGGGATGCTTAACTTTTTTACAGGTGTATATACACACCTGGAAAAAAATTAAGCACACCCTTGATTTTTTAAAATCATACATTTTCAAAACCCTTTTTAACAATTACCTTACTGAAAACCATTGTAGATTTGTGTTGTAAACAAAGATATGCATTGTAAAGCACAGTTTGACATGATTGTCACTAACAAAAAGTCATTCATTATTTACATAACATGACATAGCAAAAAAGAAGGCTTTTGTACATAAAGATGGTCTTCGAAAAGTATGGTCACCAGAAGCTCAAAACTCTTACTTAATTGTCAAATTGCATTGAAAAATGTAAATCATAATCAAAAGATTGATTCTGTATCGTCAAACAGTCAATTTCGAGTATGTTCACCTTTAGGACGAATGACTACTAGGACCGTTGGTCTCATACTACCAGTTTGACGTCTAATTTCCTGTGCACCATTGCTTGCCGATTTGTTTCTTCATTCATATGAAGCAGACTTCTTACAATCACTTCTCGACAAAAAGGACCGCAAACTTGCTTTATCCTTCAATCTCACATTTGGTTTTATTGATGATGTCCTTTCACTAAACAATCCTCGATTTGGTGACTATTTACATCTCATATATCCGAAGGAACTTGAGATAAAGGACACTACAGATTCTAGGAGGTCCGTTTCATATTTGGATCTATTTCTCGAAATTGACACACAAAGGAAGGCTTTGTACAAAGCTCTATGACAAACGTGATGACTTTAACTTTCCCTTTCTGTGTAGCAACATTCCGTCCGCTCCAGCATATGGAGTTTACGTATCACAACTGATTCGTTATTCCAGAGCATGTGGGGAGTACAACGACTTCCTTGATAGAGCTACATGGCTGGCAAGAAAATTGTTTACACAGGGGTACGTTGCTTCCAGGTTGTTGTCATCACTCAAGACATTTTACGGACGACATCATGTGCTTGACTGTATATAAATACGGGATTTCTATCTCTCAGATGAGCACAAATGTTGGTTTGACATAGAGTTTTGTAATGTCATCCTTTCCAGATTTGACCAACACTTAATCGATCTTTGGCAACGTGACGAGTGTGCTATAGCAAGCAGGAACTGCTTACTTTTCCGGAGCACCTGAGTTCACTCTCGTTTCGACTCGAGTTCGCGTTGCTGAATGCGGTTTTGTTATGTGTGTGTGTGTGTCTTATGTTGTTATGTGGTTTGTTTTGTTGTGATGATTTTTTGTCTGCCGGTTTTGTCTTTGTCTTTACGGTTTTATGATACTGATTACTCCTTTGGTACACCTTGCTTCTTCCTGAATAGGTATCTGCCTCTATTTAAGACGAAAATGTGCTTTTTACCGAACGCCCACACCATTTAAATCATACATAAAGTATTGAAACTGGCCAAAATCAACAAAACTAAAAATTATTTCAAATCATTGAAAAGCTCAAAAAGTCTAGGTGTGGTTAACTTTTTTCCAGGTGTATATATAAGAAATTCAAAACGGAAAACACACACATGACATAATAGTACAAATAAAAGTAACGTCGCGGTGATGTTGATTTGAGTCTACAAAACGCCATTACTTTAACGTTAAAACCAATGTAACTATAACACCAATCAAGGTGTATGCGTTTGCTGGGAAGTTGGTGATTTTTAAATATATAACTTTAATGTGTATTGTAAATTTAAAAATTGCATCAGGTTTTATGGTTGGTTTTAAATTTAAGTGAAAGGAGCAAGCGAAAATCAAAGCGCTAAAGCGTTAAAAGGCAAACGAAATATATAAGTACTATAATAGATTTATTCGCTGTTAAAGGCATATTGTCTACGGCAAACTCATTTTTTTTATCCCCCAATTTTTTGGTGTCAATTGGACCGAAATGCAATAAAATGAATATTGAAAAACTTTGCCATAAATTTTGCTTTAAAAGTAGTTTATTTTGATCAAAATAGCTCGACAATATTGATTGATATTTTATTTGCCTGCATTACGTCACATTAAAACAGATTAAGACTGAGTAGTTTTAACACGGACACTAATCGGAATCTCGGGTTTTGTCCCCGAATACATTAATATGTTGAAAAAATACGTATATTTTTCGTGTTTACCTTTTAAATCACATCCAAAACTTAATACAGGCAATAAATGTCAGTTTTATTCATTAAGTATCTCTAATATTTGGTTGCCGTTTTAATTTTCTTCCAAGCTAAAACTTCGAGAAACAGATTATGCACCACGTGCAAGAACTATGAAAGTTTTCAATCAAAGAAAGTATAATGCGCTTGCTTATAGCTCATCTACATCTCATGAATATGAATTTTTGTAAAGCTTTACAAATATTATATATTTTTCAATTTTTGAAGTAATTAGGTACCCTAGTGTTATTTTGAAGGTTTGTATCTTTCTAAATAATCAAAACGAATAGTCTGACGACAATTTTTTGGTTTTACAAAAAAATAATTTTTCGTAGACAATATGCCTTTAAAGTATATTGTTCAAAATGTTTGCGAAATTAAATTATATTTTTGTTAGCGAAGAAGGGATCGTCATGCAGATGCCCTAAATGTTAATGAACACAATTGCACACACAAGACTGGTATAGTGTAAACACGACAACGATTGAAACAACCCTTCAATTAAATGCACTCGTCCCAATGATGTTTATTGTGAACTGAATTTATGAATGGAGAAGATATAATCCTTGCATAAACCAATCAAATAGCAGAAATATTTATACAAACCAATCAAGTAATATATGAATACATAATGTATATTATATCGCCTTTAGCTAAATAGTTCCTCGTGTAAAATGCAATGGAATAAATAAAACGTTTGCCGATCATATAAAATGCCAACAAAAATGGAGATTTATAAAAGTGTGTAACATGTTAACAAATATTGAAAAGTAATATAGAAAATAAAGCATTTTATTCCAGACTGGATGCAGGAAGATCACTCCGTCTAGGCTGAAAAAAAACCGCGAAAATCATCATCACTCTATCATTACTTATTTTGTTACGTGTACGTTCGGAGTACTTTCATACTAAATCATCGACGAAAATCACCCAACCGTAGGGTCAGATTTTTTTGCCCATGGTTCTGTGAATTTATGCAAATATAATTCTAATCAGACATGCGTTCATGCGTATACTTATTCTGATTGGTCAAAACGTCATTGCCAGGTCCGTTCATACTTTTATGAACGCCTCTGCCTCGTTTCCAATGTACACAAATATGGTGGCGATGACGTCGTCCTAAATAACGAATTGTCAAACTTACTTGCTATGTAATCTGGGTTAATCAGTCTACCTTCCAAAGCAAGTGGCAGAACAAGAAGCAAGCTGACAAAAACACACTTCATCGTCTGACTTACAACAAATTTTTACCTTAAATTCAATTCCTATTATTATATAGTGCGCTCTCTAAATATGTACTCGAATAAAAAACACTTATCTTTCTCTTTCATATGTCATGTATGTTTAGTGTAGTCATATACTTAACAGGCATATCGGGTTTTGTAATACGAGGTAAACATTACGCTTTTAATATAGCCTATATTGCTGAAATACTCAAATACTAGAAGAAGAAAATGAGATGTGGAATAAGTGTTCGCGGTGGTCAGAACGAGACAAAATAATATGCACTCTTCAGTTAATAAGATGTAATTTGATTCGGAATGTAACATAGTAACTATGGGCATTTAAAATCATATTAACTTTTTAAAAATAAAATATGATGTAGAATATGTTAAATGGAATCAAATAACACAGGAAGAGAGCGCATTTCTTATGTTAATCGTTATTAAGGGATCTGCTTTCCTTTGTGACAAGAATAAAATCATGAAAAAAAACTGAAAAAAACATATCCAACATATGAGACTCAATTTTTTTATCACAAAGTCCTGAACCCGTCACTACAGCAGAATTGATAAAATATATGTTCATTAGTTATTTGTGAAACCCCCTGTCTAAATACATAAATTTCATTCATAAAATAAATAAACATTAAGAGTATCTCAAACCCAGCTAAAATAGAAATGGTCCACTCGACTTGCTAAAATAGTTTTCCTGAGTTATACAAGGCGAAAACTAGTAAGACTGGAAAAAATAACTTTTTATTAATATAAGGTTAATCAGGACAGTGTGAACTTTTTTGAAGAAAATCTCATTATATGTACAGCTCAAACAGCATATTATCTGGACAAATAAAGTATAGTAGGACCTAGATATGGACGCACCTTATTACATTGACACATTTATTTAGTTTAAGATAGCAGGATTTTTGCGGTATGAAAATGAAATTATATATATTTTCTATGTGTCAACGTTAAAAACTAAATCGTCGATTTGATTGTTTCAAGACATCATGAACACCGCCCAAAAGTTCCAATCAGCTCAATTTCACTGACCTATAAATCATTTCACTTCACCCGTCTAGCAATAAAAGAATTATATATAGAAGAACGAAACGTCTGTCTAAAACTCTAAAAAAAGGTTAAAAAATACTTTCAAATATTTCAATTACATGATTTTACAACTTATAAATTTATAGATTTTAATGGCGGAGCGAAAATCAAAATAAGAAACTATCATCTCGAAAACATGTATATTTATTCAGAAATTTTGGGCAGGATTTCCGACAGATACTTAATTTTAGTGAACTCTTATTGTCTTGGTTACACCTTCCAACATAATAGTTTTTTTGTATGTAAAGTACATTTCTACAAATGTCCGATTCAAAAATTAGACATAGATGGTAATTCATCAGCTAGTGCTACATACACTCGGACATAATTTGACAAAGATGAGATCATAGCCTAACATGAATCTTTCATGTCCTCTTTTAATATATCATTGAAAAAGGAACATGAAGAGTTACCATATCTGTACTGGATACATAAACTTCACAAAAATCCGTACAATGAAAGTTATATAGCTGGATCTTCATCATTTTCAACTACGGAATTGTTCGTTCAACTTACTACGATCTTGTCTGCTGTCAAAGAAGGACAACAAGCATACTGTGACACTATTTATAATCGTAGTGGAATTAATCATATGTGGATTTTAAATTTTAAATTCGATGATTTTAAATCCCGTCATTCTCTGAGGTTCATTCTTTTTCAAATTTTTACGCCACACGAAAACCTTATGGATCGACTGAAAAAACTTATTGAAAAGGCTTTTTCAAATTCAAGAAACTTTGCTGTTTTAGGCTATAATTCTACATTTTTTCCCAAAACATCTTATAAAGATAAGAGTTGCTACACTTTGGATCCAGTTTGCTTGATTTCATTATTGACAACATATTTGTCACATTGGAGGAGAGATTTTTCAATAACAAGTCGGCATTTCAATGGGCACACACTCTCCTCGCCGACTTGTTTTTATACTCTTACGAGACTGGATTTCTTCAGAAACTCGTAAAGAACAAAGAAGATGAAAGAGGCAAGGAACTTTAATCTCACTTTCAGATATATTGATGACGTCCTCTCTGTCAACAACTTGTCGTTTGGCAGATGGATTCCTTCAATATATCCTCCAGTGCTAGAGATTAAAGAAACCACAGAATCCACTTGCTTTACATCATTCTTGAAGTTCGATTTACATCTCGAATTTGACCCGGTTTGATATCTCAGTACAAAAATGTACGATAAAAGAGACGATTTTAATTCTAAAATTATTAATTTTCCTAATCTGGAAAGTAACATACCAACGTCACCTGCATACAGTGTCTATATTTCACAACTTATTCGATATGCCAGGGCTTGTACACATTTTTCAGATCTTTTTATCCGACACCGCTTTCTCCGTAACCGACTATCAGACCACGGTTATAATGAAAACGTCTCATACGATCTCTAAAAAATTCTTTCTTCGTTATCAGCCACTGGTAGAAACATTCAATATCATGTTAGACGAAATGGTTAGTTCGTACTTTGATTAGTGTTTGGCTGGTTGATGTACTGAGATGATCATCTTAGCATCCCTAATATGTCTTTACAATCCGGTTGTGTTTTGTGTAACTACCGGACCCAAAGATCACAATGGAAGAGGGAGGGTTGACGCGCCTTAAAACCTGGTTTAACCCACCATTTCTTTTGAAATGCCTGTAACAAGTCAGGACCATTAATATTGCGAACTTCAATTTTTTATTACTTTTATTTTCCATCACAAATTAAAAAAATCTTTGATATAAAAAGGTCAGTAGTGACCATCCCTAAAGATCTTTCAGACAACAAAAGATAAAGCACAGAGACACCTGCTGCAGACAAGCAAGCAGGAAATAACTCAAAACAAAACTTGCAACTCAATCGCAAACTTGTCAAATGGGATATGATATAGCATGTTAGACTTGTTTTTTTTGTGCCCCTTTTTTAATTAAGAGCCAATCGCAACCACAGAGAAGCGACCAGTTGTGTCATTGAAGGCTGTTTGCTCTTTCCCATTGAGAGGTTTTCAACTACTAAAATATAAAGGTTTTTGTCACATACACTTATTTAACAGCTTATTATCTTCTATGAATCCAGTTATTCTCGAATGATGTCGTAGTGTGATTTCTGTATTTTTCTACGGAAAGTTAAATTAGGAGAATCGAAATTGGTGTAAATTCTAAGAATAGAATCTTTTACGAAATGAAAAATGAATTTATCGGAAAAGTAAACAAAAGGGAAAAGAAAAAGAAAAATTTTATTGAAGGTTTTATTTTTTTATCATGTGATATTTAACACTAAATGTTGTTGTTCCGGGAAGAATTGTCATATCATTTATTATTTATATTTCCCTAAAAGAAACCTGAATTATAAGTACAGAATCCGCAATTAAAGTTAGATAACCATAAACGTTACATTAAGTTTTTGGTATGGTATATTTATTTATTTTCATATTTAAAAAAGTAAAATAAAAAGATAATATTATGTATTAAAACAAACGTTCACAAAATTTAGAATATCTGACAACATAAAAAAGTAATGTATAAAAATAAACTTAAAAAAAAAGTAGAATATGTGACAATATAAGAAAAGTAATGTTATTAAAATAAACTTTCACAAGATTTAGAATATGTGACACAATGATTCAAATTGAAGTTGAAGATATAACAAGAAACCCAGACAAAAATTGTTTTGGTAATAAAGAAGAAGACTAGAATCATTTCTGTATTCAATGCCATAAAACAAGGCATTGTAAAATATATGATATTTTCAATATTTAGACTTCCCATATTTTTGCATTTACGTACATTATTTACGATTTGATATAAATTATTTTCTAATATTATTTTATAATTCGAAGCTCCTATTTTGAATAAGAAACATTTTTATCTTGTATTATTGAAATTCTGGTTTTTGGAAGGTGCCGAAACGGGATGTAAATAATTTAGGTTTAGCTGAGTAGTGTGTAGTCTGCTTGCCAAGATGGCGCTATAATAAAATTTTGGAGAGAAAGAAGTTTGAGTTTATTTGTGCATTACTTTGTGATAGGTGAACTTGTAATCTAGTTCCCCAGTTAACTGAGGTATATTACATGGTGGAGAACTCAAAGATTAGTATTTACGAAGCTTAATTGAAATTCTTGTGATCTTCAACTTTCACACACGTGTTTTGCAGAATGAACAAGAGGTACCCGTCGGCGACACGAGTATGTGAGATTTATCTCATTACTCATTTGTAAGTTCATAAATTGTTATATTCTATTTATTTGTATGTGAGATTAATCTCATTACAATCATCAGTAAATGCTATAAATGTCAACACAAGACAGTGACACTGAATCAGTTTTATCCGACGATTTTCTTCGATACAATGAGATAAACACAGAAATTGACAATGATATAGGTTATTTACTTACTCGACATTCTTCTCCAATACTCGATGAATCTGACAACCCTTTAAATCTTACAGATAACTCCGAAAATTCAGAAAACACAGAACACTCACAATTTACACTCGCCCGCGCTCAATGAAAGTTTTGGTATACCAGAAAACGTAGTGTCACCAGAAACCCCTAAAGTATTGCCCGCTACACATTCACGTCCTTTGAACCAGTCAATACCCGTACAAACGCCTTACCAATTGAGAGAGACATTCAAGATGGAAAAAATAGCAAATTGTAGAAAATTTGGAGGTTATCCCCACGAAAACGCTCTTCAATTTATTTCTGAGTTTGAATCATATGCAATTTTACATAATATTTCCCCAGACGAAGGTCCTATAAAGCTTGCCGCATTCCATTTACACCTCACAGGTCCCGCTCTGACCTGGTTCAACACTTTGGTAGCTGAAAACAAAAAATCTTGGGATACCTTTTTAACAATATTCAAGGCACAATATATAAGTGGCAATCTGCAAAACCCTGTCTTGTTATTAGAGTCGGAAATGTTTGAGACCCTTAAACTGTCACGTGGGAAACAGATCGACGACTTCTATGCACAACTAGTTGAAAAAGCTCAACTTTTAAAAAAGTCAGACTACGAAATTTTAATTAAATTTATTAAAGGGATTTATTAAGAGAAGTTAGCTTTCTTTGTAAGGGCAGGTAACCATTCCGATGGTAAAAGTGCACTCTCAGCAGCCAAGATGGGTGAAACTTATGGTTACAGGGAAGAAAGCAGTCCATTGGTTGCCGCAGTAAGTCCCAAAACCAATGATCAACCCGTAAACCACAAAGATTTAGAAGCTATGAAATCATCAATTGTTAATGAGGTTCAGGGCCAAATAAATATTTTAACGCAAACTATTGCAAACATGGGTCTCACCTCTGCTCCACAAAGCGTACCTCCGGGGTACGTGGCCAACCAGAATCGTCAGTCACGTCCAAGATCACGTCCAGAATCAAACAATGACGGCCTTTGCCGAAAATGTAATGCACCTGGTCATTTTGCTAGAGCATGCAACTGGAACGAAAAAGGTGATGTCAAGAGTGACATCAAATGCAGAATTTGCGGTCAAAATGGACATTTGCTACAACAATGTGCCAAAAATGAGGGAAACCACAGGAACCCGGGGAATCAGGGACACGGTCCTCGGGGCGATCAGAAATAAGTGCCAATCAGTGTAGTTTGGACTCTTGCGACACAGAAACCGAAGATGACGATAATGATTCACAGTCCGAGTTTTTGTATATGCCCGTCAAAATTGACAGTTTAAAATTATCTGCACTTGTTGACTGTGGAAGCTCAATAAATCTTATCTCTCAACAACTTTATAGCAACATTCCAGATTCACACAAATCAAAATTTAGTTCATTGTCTGAAACACTAAAATTAGCAAACAATTAATCAATCGGAATATATGGTACAGCAAGTATAAAAGTTTCGCTTCCCCAGGGCAAACATTGGATACACGTTTACATTTTACAGCAAACCTCACATCCATTAATTCTTGGTACACAGTATTTGATTTCAAAGAAAATATGTGTCGACTTTGGTTCCTGTCAAATCATTTCCAAATATTTCAAAGTTGCGTGCAAAGACACTGTAAATATACCGCCGAACACAAAATGTTATTTTCTGGTAGAGTCCAAGGAAACGTTCAGTATGGCATGCAAGGCGTATGTTATGCAAATAAAATTGAGAAAAACGGACTTCTTATTTCAAAAGCCGTTTGTACTGTAAATAGAGATAAAGAAATCCCAGTGAAAGTTTTGAATTTCACAAACAATTCAGTAAAGTTGAACAAAGGAAAGATTATTGCTGAACTTGAATTATTTTCAAAAGATCATATTGTTGTGACTATGCCCGAGGCAAAGCAAACAGACAATTTTGTTCAGAATGTTCAACTTGAAAATGCAAGTTATGATGAAAGCGTCAATCCTTCAGACCCTAGTTTCATATCTAATTTCAACATTCCGGATCATCTATCTCATGACCAAAAATCAACATTGATTCAGTTTCTAAATCGCCACAAAAGCTTGTTTGTGACTCCGGAAAATCCTGAATTAGGTTACACAGAAGTGGTGCAACACAAAATTACACTGAAACACGATTTTAAGCCGAAAAATCAAAGGTCGTATAGATTAACACCAGAGAAAAAGGAAGTACTTAGGCATCATTTAGATGAACTTTTACAGCAAGGGGTGATAGCGCCGGTTAACGAAAAAGACGATGTACCGATTACCAGCCCGGTTGTGCTTGTTTCGAAAAAAGTTAGAAAAACGGACGGTACGTCAGAAAAAGTGTCGAAAGAAAGCAGCCTGTCAAAGTTCAGATTTTGTTGTGACTTTAGATACCTTAACGCACAAACGGAGCAATTTAGTTACGCAATTCCTGATCTGCAAGATTTAACAGAATCATTTTCAAACCGAACGCCAAATTTTCTTACTTCCATTGATTTGAGTTCCGGATTTTTTCCAACTTCCAATTTCCAAAGAAAGTCAACGTTACACAGCTTTTAA
This sequence comes from Arcuatula senhousia, assembly GCA_963971305.1. NCBI lineage: Eukaryota > Metazoa > Mollusca > Bivalvia > Mytilida > Mytilidae > Arcuatula > Arcuatula senhousia. Next base: position 7,078,254 of record OZ020317.1, on the reverse strand, counting down.
TACATGTTTTGGCACATATCAGTTTTTACGCTTACCAATGGGTCTCAGTTCATCGCCAGCTTCGTTTCAATTGTTGATGGACAAAGTTTTGAAAGGTCTAACTTTTAAATCGTGTCTTTGTTATCTTGATGACATTTTGATTGCTTCAGAAACTTTCGAACAACACATGAATGATTTAGATGAAGTTTTTACGCGTTTGAAGGAAAGCGGTCTGAAACTTGGCCCAAAGAAATGTAGTTTCGCACAAGAATCTTGCGTATTTTTGGGACACAAAATTTCCGCAAATGGAATTGAACCTCCGCCCGACCGTGTCAAGGCTATTGAGGAGTACCCAGCTCCGGAATCGGTACAGGATTTGCGTCGACTGATTGGTTTACTGAATTGGTTCCGTAAATACATCAAAAACTTTAGCGACGAGATAGAACCGTTAACTAGGTTGTTGAAAAAGAACGCTCGTTTTCAATGGAATACAGAACAACAAACTGCTTTCGAACGTTTGAAATCACTATTAGTCAACTCGCCCGTACTTGCATTTCCGAATTATTCCGAGAAATTTCATCTTGCAGTAGACACGTCGTCAAAAGCTATCGGCTACATGTTGTATCAGAAATTTGAGAACGAAAACCAAGACAGCGATGCAAGAGTAATCCGCTTTGGTTCGAAAACACTTAGCAAATGGCAAAAATCATATGGCCCTACGAAACTAGAATTACTCGGAATGGTGACTGCTATTCTAGAATGCTCGTCGTATTTGAGGACTCAGCCGTTTATAGTAGAATGCGACCACCAAGCACTCAAGCCTTTGTTTAGTAACCAACTAAAAGGAGCGATATACGAAAGATGGATTGCTATTCTCCAACAATTTAATTTTGAGATTAAATACAAGCCTGCAAGAGACATGCAAGTTCCGGATGCGCTTTCTAGATGTCGACATGAACAAGCAAACGAATTTGAAAGTCCAGAGGAAATTGACCCGTATTTCCCATATGAGATTGAAGAAGTCGGTAAAATAGTCACACCAACCGGTAGAACGCTGCAAGAGATTCTTAAAAACTCCGAGTCTAGTACTGAGGAAAAAAGTTTGCAAATAAACAATGTTATACATGTCCCCCAGATACGTGTACTACCCGCTACACTTGGCGACATTGTGCTTCGACCAGAAAAATCAATAAATTTGCAAGAAAATGTATACGATGCTGATACAGAAGATATGAATCCGATTGATAAATCGAGAAAGCGTAAGAGAATACTAAGAAGACATACAGGAGATTCTCAGAAGTCAACGAAGGTTCACGTGCAGGATAATAGACTAAATGTTAGTGGAAATAAAAGAGAAAGTGACTCAAACGTGCCCTCCGGAGAATCAGTGAATACGGAAAATGAAAGTCATGCAGTAGAAAATCGAGATATTGACTCGAATGTACATTCTAATGATACTATTACAGTAAGTGATACCCCGATTCTAACTTCCGATCAAGAGAGTACGCCGAATCTAGACAAACAAGAAAGTGCTGAAAATGTCGAAACAGGAGATGCTTCAATTTCAAACGAAAATATTTCTGAGAGTGGTCATGAGATTACCGAAGATTCCAATGCTGAACTTATGGAATCAATTGACTTGTTCCGTGAAAATGGATTTTCAAAGGAAAATATTGAGGAAATGCAAAAGAAGGATTCGTATTGCAAACCACTCATAAACTATCTTGAGCATGATAGATTGCCGAAACTTCAGAAGGACGCTCGACATATACTTTTATTAGCGCCAAATTTTCATATGATAAATTGATTGTTGTTTTACGTGCGTAAACCGAAGTGTGTTCGATCAACAATTATGAGCAACTACAGATTAGTATTACCGAAAGTTGTGGTAAAGACAACCATTAGTATGTATCATGATTCTCCATTAGGTGGACATAGCGGGATTCAAAACACAATCGACATGATACAGGAACATTACTATTTTCCGAAGCTTAGTCAGAAGGTTTCAGATTATGTCCGTTCATGTCCAAATTGTCAAACCCGTAAACACACGTCTGTGCAAACTAAATCAAAGATAGTTTCATTTCCGTCACCGTCAGCACCATTCAATGTATGGGAAATCGATCTTTATGGACCGATTCCAACATCACGGACAGGAAATAGTTACATTTTTACTGCCGTTGATCTTTTTAGCAAGTTTATGTTTGCCGAGGCAATCCCAAACAGTGACACTTTGACTGAAGGCAATGCACTATTTAAACTAGTAACACAGTACGGTGTATGTGAGACCATCATAAGCGATCAAGGATCGGAATTCATGAGTGCTTGTTTCAAAGAAGTATGTAGACTGCTCGATATTAATAAGGAAGTTAAACCAAGTAACATGCATCACTGTCTAGGGGCCTGTGAACGTCCCCATAGAACGTTAGCAGAACGGATAACTCCGTACATCGAAAATGGTTCGACTTGGGAAGATGTCTTACCTGGCATTATTTTCTCCATGAACAATACGCCGAACGCTAGTTTGAAATACTCGCCATTCGAAATCGTATATGGTACAAGACCAAAATTTCCAATTTCGCTACATATTCCAGAGACAGACTTTACCACTTTACCAAAGGATTGTCATAACTATGTTAAGCGTCATGTCGAGAAATTAGATATTATCCGTCAGGAAGTCGAGAAAAATGCTCGCATTACTAAAGTTAAAATGATGGAGCGCGTCAATAGAGACAAAGTTCCGAAAGTATCGTTCGAAAAGAATGATTATGTGTATCTTTCAAAGGAGGTAACGGGACCAGGCCAAAAATTCAAGAACCGATTTGGCGGGCCGTATATAATTTCTAAAGTGCAAAGTCCGCATATGTACTTTTTAAAAGATTTGTCAAACGGAAAACAACTACAACAAGCTGTTCACATAAACAGACTTAAACCTGCGTATGTGAGAAAACCAAATCCGTGTAAATATTTCTTAGATGAGGTTTTAACCCAGGGAGAAACATCATCCTCTGAAGATCCAGTTTTACCGGAACAATCTGATGTTGAAACAAGTGTCGTCTCCTCTGATACATATGAATCCGAAATTCAAAGTGCAAAAACCTCACCTGAAAATAATCGGTCAGGAATTGCGTTGCGCCCGCGACGTACAATTCAACCACCTTTAAGGTTTCGAGATGAAAACTTCACAAAACCCGACTTAAATAATTCAACAGAATCTTCAGACCCGAATCAACGAAAAGTGAAGCGTTTTCTTGCACAGAAAGATGAAAACGGTACAAAGTTGTATCTTGCACATTTAGTTGGCGAACCAGCCCAACATTCAATCTGGTTATAATACGATCAACTAGGACCGAAGGCTAAAATAAAGTTACAATCGAGACCTCCTCCATTAGTCAAGTAATTCGATTCTGACTTTTTCACCAGTGATTATAATTCTGTTTGAACGTGAGATTTATCTCATGGTCAATTTCCGACTACGGTAACTCGTGAGATTCATCTCACAGTACATTGATGAACTGTAACAGCTAGAGAACATATACTAGTGAGATTTATCTCATAGTTCGACCCGACAAATAATTTTGGATCTATAAAAGAAATATTGACTTGTGAGATTATCTCATGGGCCGCGTCGATAAACCAAATGCAGAATACAGACGAGTAATGGATAAAAGACATTGACTTGTGCAAGGACTTTATATGTTTCTTTCTCTTGCAATTGTATTTTTTTTATTAATGTAGTCGATAGGTTTATCATAATATATCCAGTTTTATTACAAAGTTACAGTTGAAATTGTTTTATCAAGTTTTGTGAAGTAAAAGATTTGTTTTAAAGTTGCTTAGAAACTATTGGTATAGAAGCAGTAGCAATAGGAAAAAAATAAGGAAAGAGTTTATGTGATAATCGATGTTAGTGGTCAGTGTATTTGATAATCATAAATAATCTGAGTAGTTTTGTTTTTAGTGACGAGCATTTGTATTTTGTTATAATGGATTTGAGCTGGTCTCAAATTTTTCATGTGCGCAATGTCTTGTATTTTTGTGTTAAGTCAGCACTTTGAACATAATCTACATATCAGAGTAGGACTCTATTGATTTCATTTATGTTATAACTACCACATTTATGACTGTAACGATTTCATTTCTATACAATTCATTATTTTTCTGCAAAGTGCTACAAGGTTCACCATATTATATAGTTTTGTTGGTAAAGTTTCTAGTCTCGATATTATAATTGTAATTTAATATGTGTTAAGTTGTTTGATATTTGTAAGACAAATTGAGAAAACTTTATTGTTCAGTGACTTTTATAGAAAAAAAAATCGAGGGATTTTTTTTTCTTTTCTGCGGGGGATGTAAAATATATGATATTTTCAATATTTAGACTTCCCATATTTTTGCATTTACGTACATTATTTACGATTTGATATAAATTATTTTCTAATATTATTTTATAATTCGAAGCTCCTATTTTGAATAAGAAACATTTTTATCTTGTATTATTGAAATTCTGGTTTTTGGAAGGTGCCGAAACGGGATGTAAATGATTTAGGTTTAGCTGAGTAGTGTGTAGTCTGCTTGCCAAGATGGCGCTATAATAAAATTTTGGAGAGAAAGAAGTTTGAGTTTATTTGTGCATTACTTTGTGATAAGTGAACTTTAAATCCAGTTCCCCAGTTAACTGAAGTATATTACAGCATATCGAAATGTATCGTTAGAAAAATTAAACTTAAAAGACTATAACTTTGAATTCTTAAATGTAAGAGATAAATTGATATGGCTTCTGAACCCATCCACACCTGATCCAAATTCCATAGTTTATTCTTTCATTATACAGTCATTAGAACTGAGGAGAAAGCATACTCTATAATTATTTTCTGTTATTGCTCATATTGTATGTTTCATCTTTGTGTTTGTACTTCGTAATGTAATGTAAGCTGTCACGACATGTTTGCAACAATAAACCTTAATTAAAACATCTAAACATTTTTTTTCAGTTGAATTCTGTTTTTGGATACTTGTCCCCCAAAAATCATTCACCATAAGCATACATGTAAATTTGTAAGTTTCATTACGTACTAACGTTGACGTTGTAATGCTACGGGAACCAATGTCAATTTATTGTAAGGTTCCCGCTTATGACATAGACCTTTTGACTTTTTGAACCCAAAATCAATAGGCTTTTCCTTTCTAATATTAGATCAAATGTCTGTATGTTTCATGAAAATATATCAAGGCGAACCGAAAGTCGAATTTTCTTTTACGTTTTTTTTTCAAAGATAGACGAAGGGGTAAAAAAAGAATAAAACCGCAATTATCCAAATCATATATTTAAATAAACAACGTGTAGAAATAGCATAATCAGAACTATAACACAATAATAAAATACATTGTAAAAAAAATCAACATTCAACTACTTCAAAGGTAAAAGATATGCATATATGGTTAATTTAACCTACCGAGTCAAATTCACATGAATTTGTTTATAAAAATGAAAAGATATTTCTATAAACTAAGCGATGATTTCTGATGATGTTCTTAATATCCATCAGAATAATTAAGTCCCTATAAATGATGTTTGCTTTGTTTGGCATAAATCGATAATTTCGTGCCATAATATCACGTGAAGGGAAGCTATCTATCACGTGACCATTTTGCGCAGACGCAACTAGAATTTCCTTTAAAACGCTGTATATGGAGTTACTGACATTCTTTAGGTATTGGCACAAGTTGTTGTTGTTTGAACTTTGACCTTGATTTGTGACGTCACAATCTTCATCGTCCAGTACTTGTTCCAGAAATATTATCGCCTTTGAAAGTTGAATGTAAGATGTTTTATGCCATCTAGAAATCTGAAATAAATTGATGATTTGATAAGTAAATTAGGTGAAAAAATCAAATTCATGGCTAGGGTAGTATTTTCTCAGGGAGCTTGTGTGATACAGCTTATTAAACAATGAGTTAGTCAATTATTTAGTAGAAAATCTTTGTTTAACTACTGTACTTTTAAAATTAATTGAATTTGAAATAAAGCTTAAAACATTAGAAGATAGTGAGGTGTGATATACGTGTATACGACAAAATCTTCATTTATTTATCAACATGGTGAATGGCGATTTAGAAACTCCGCAATGGAAAACAAAAAGCAATCTTCAACATAACCAGAGATTGTTGCTGAATTAAAAAAATAAAATAAATTTCCTTCTGCAATGTTATCAGAATTTTTTCAGTTACTCTAGTACATGGATTTGTGAGATAACTTCTTCACATGTACATCGACTGACTGATCTATAAACAACCAATAAAAATAAAATTGATTTAAGCTCTCATCAATCATCGTATTATTTTAAACTTATTTAGACAATGGTACTATATTAAGCCTTTGGCCCATGCAATTGGCAGCATACAAGCATTTTGATTGAGCTCGTTTTACACAAAGGTATGCATATCTATATGGGTAAATAACATAAGAAAAACATTTTTTTTTCATCCACTCTTTTCACGATAAAATTGAATTAACTTGTAAAATAAACCTTTTAAGATGATGTTGTACTGAATAGTCGAATATAATTTCGCATTAAAAAAAAATATACGATATCCTTTTATAAAATATTTATTACAGGAGTTTGTCTTTGATGCCGTGTGGAGCAAGTAGAACAGTTCCCTGTGTTTCAGATGTGTACTCTTATTTTTCTTAGATATGGTGTATATGTGAATGAGCTTATATCTTATGTGTATACTTTGTTTATAACTATTACCGCTATCTTATTGTATGTAAATTCTAAAACATAAGGTTCGACTCTCTCCATCGAAGTTTGTATTAAGATACATTTGATATAAATGGTTAGTTGCATTGCATTTGGTATTGTACATTTTCCACAACTTTAAGTATTTCTTCTATGTTTGGGTTTTATTGCTGCTGATGAGGAATACAATTCCGATATGGCCATACAGTCCATAACATAAATTAAAGTTTTCATAAAATGTTTGTTTTCTATATTCCATTTACTATATTTGTAACGGCTGGTATTTAAAAAACACAGGGCATTATTAAGGGAGAAACAAAAGTGAACAAATGGGGCAATAGAATATCAAAAGTACTAAAATCAAAATTGAAAACATAAATTCATAATAAAAAAACCACAACAACGTGACCTCAAGTCGAAGCGAGAGTACACGATGGTTTTCCGAAGAGTAAGCAGCTTCTGCTTTCTTTAGCCCACTCGTCAAGGTGGTTTAAATCTACTAAAGGACGACACACTTTTTAAAACATTTATTTTATATCACGATAAAGTATTAATGCATCTTACATTGTTTGTAGCCGAGATCAGGTTTAAGCCGTTGTATGATTTTACTTCTAGGCCGGGTAAATTACAATGATTCCTTAGGAGAGCTGGATTAAACATGCCATTCTTCTAAAAATAATGACAAAATAGATTAAAACTATGTAAACACAAGGCTATAAATATCTTTTAGTAATTAGATGCAAATTTGTTTACTCTTTATCTTAAACCATTTAAAAAAATTCGAAATTTGATAATCATTGTATATTTAGTCTGAACATAATAAAAATCTTTAAATTGGCTAGTATATATGGTTGAGGCAAATAAAATTCGAAATACGTAAATTTGTAATGACGAAATGCATATAGCATGCATAATCTAATTTTGATAAAAATAGAAAAAATAATGGGATGTAGAATAAATGTACACGACACAGCCCACAATTAAGCGGCAATTCAGAAAAATCACAACGGACAACCGCCATCAGCCTTCAACGAGGCCAGTAGGCGCTGCTTGCGGTTCTGCAATTGGCCCAGGGACTCAATTAAATGCATATAATTCAAATCCAGTCCTGAAATAGTCACAGATAGTCCCCCCTTTTAAAAATTGTAGTGTTTTAAAAATACATACCGTTTCCCTGTATTGACTCTCCGTTTCGTTTGCAATAAGATAAGCACTTTGTAGGTTCATGACAATTCTCGAAATAACCTCACTTTGGTTTCCAAAAGGATGCCGCCATTTTTCTTCTACCGGAAATGCTCCACAAAATTTGAAAATTCCAAAAACTTTAAGAGAAAAGATTAGTTTTAGTTTAAATAATTGATTAATGAGTGTAAGATTATAAACCTTGTTCGACGCCATACATGGTCGTCACTATAATTTCTTGAGTACTGGTTTTGTCTTTACCCTTTCGGCCTTTTGACATTCGGACGCCCAACTGGTACCTCTGCTTTCAACACTTTGAAATGTTAAAACACAGTATTTCTTATTAAATTCACATTAAAAATAACCTTATACTGTAAAGCATGGCTTCCTGTCGCGATTAAGCCTTATGTTTTTATTTTGATTTCATGAGTTATTGATATGTTTTTGAAATATGTGATATTGGTGTAAATTAAAAAAAAGACAATATCTTGGAGAATTTTGCTTATTTTGTTCAATTACGTACGATATCATATTTCTTTTAATGGGGACCTTTTTGAAAATATGTTATATTGTATAATAATCTTTTTGGAAACAAATTATATCTTATACATGTATATCTTTGACCCAACTTCTAATTAATGCCGAATTCTACTCTGTATGGGACTCAAAGAATTATTGGTCATATCACTATACTGGTTCTATTTTTCAAATATACTTACCAATTGTCAATACAATAATACAATACTTTGTCATCTTTTCACAGCTGTTGATGATGAACTCAAATTTTAAACTGACTGAAATATTACTCATTTCCCTCCTTTTATATAAAAAGGGAACTGTATCTAAAATTTCTGCTGCTGAAGTTGAGATGAAGCAGAATTTTTCTTCAGGTAACCAACGTAATACACAAAAATAAAATGATTAAAAATTCTTTAATTTAAACCATTAATAATTGTCATAATTGTGGTTTTTTCTCTTGGAAAACATGTTAGGCTATTACATTATTAACTGATTGGTTCGGAAAAGAAGTAAAAGTTTCAAACAAAAGATATGACATTGTATATTAAAAACAATATTTTCAAATACTTATGTTTCATCCAATGGAATGAGGAAATATACTATAAACACTTAAATTTGTATCATTGTCAACCACTAGATGGGTTATAATTGGATATATTGATGAGTAATTACACAAATATGTATTTTCCCACGAAACATCCACAAATTTAAGGGTAATTGACTTCCATCCTTTCCGGGGTACCTCTGTCACATGTCTGTTTTCTCCCGGAACTTTATTGCACCACAAGCTAAATTGACCCAATCTGGGTGTAGAACACAGCAGTTAATGACCGACCATATAATCTAAAGATGATGGAGGGTGCCTGATTTTTCTCTAAAAATGTTTTCTATTGCACAAACCGCAACTCTTTGTCAACTCGTTACCACAAATTTATTATTTTTCTTTTTTTCCTTACGTCTAGTCAACAAAAAACATGTTGAGAACTTTTTTCCTCCCGGGGACACCTTTCATATGTTTCATATGTTTATACTTCACCATAAAAATGTGAGGATGTGGAACATGATGAATAACACACAATCACACTGTTGATATTGGAATGAAACAAAACAAAGACAAAATGCTTTTTTGTTATTCTTTATACTGAAGATTAACCATTAGAGTAAAATCTATAATTTTTTTACACTAAGTGGTCAGCCATTAACATTCAGATCAGGGTGCTCTTTTTTGTTCTAGTCATAAAGTTTTGTATGGCATAAACTGTAAAAATGTTGTTTTTGTCAACTTTTTATTACAAGTTAATTATTGTTTTTTTTCTATTGGTCTGGACAAAACATGCTTTTTCATATTTAAGGATGCTCGCTAGTCTTGTTTTGGGATTTCTGTCATATATTTGGAATTCTCTGGTTTTTACCATCAAAATAAGGTTAATTTTTTTGCACACGAACCCCCTATTTTCTTGTTATCAATGTCTTTAATATGTCATAAAGAGGTAATAAACAAAGTTTTATCAAATCCTATTTATTCTGTCATGGGTTCTAACAACTAAATAGTACTAATGCTAAACCTATGAAAAAGTCAGAGAAAACCTTTCCCGCCAAAACTTTAACATCAATTATCTCGAAAACGAGGTCACGAACCTATCAATTTTTTTTCTTATTATATACCTATTACCATTATCTTTTTATTTAAGGCATCAAATTTGAAACCTATTTATTTTCAATAATAGTAGCGAACATCCTTAATATATTTTTTTATGAATTTTGTACATACAAAAATGTTTTAAGCTTAATATCTTAAACTCTATATGAGATATTTAAGAAATGTAAATTGCATATTGTTGATATATCGATCTACAACATATGAAAAGGGTCAATATTGTAATACTGTTCATTTTAGAGGTTATTCCTCTTAGAATGTTGAAGGACAGAACATTATAAAGAGGCTTCATTTGCTAAATTATTACTCTGTACAATTATTACCATGGTTACTACATTAAGTTGAGCCATATTGTTAGATGACCCCCTTATTAAACTTATGACCCTTTCAATGTCAAATAGATTTTACCTAATAACCTTTATTTCAGGCACATATGTCAGGTGAGTGATTCAGGCTCCCGGGAGCCTCTTGTTTAATTGCTAAATAAAGGTAATAACAAAACTACCGAACTTGAATGATCAATCTCATAGTCCAGAGAAAATGACAAAAACGAATCAATCATACCGGAGAACTGGTTGATCGCAATGGTCCTGACTTGGTACAGGCACTTCAAACGAAATGGTGGGTTAAACCAGGTTTTATGGCGCCAAACCTCCCTCTTCCATTGCGATCTTAGGATCCGGTAATGACCATAGAACACAACATAGTTGTGAGACACAATAAGTATATTGAGGTGATCATCTCAGTACAGCAGACCAGTCAAACACTAATTAAAACAATTAACAATCATATCTTTTAACTCAATTTTGAACTTTTCTACTAGTGGCTGATAACGAAGAAAGAATTTTTTTAGTGATCGTATGTGACGTATTTTCTTATAGCCCTGCTTCAAAAGTCGGTCACGAAGAAACCGGTGTCTGATAAAAAAATCTGTAAAATGTGTGCAAGCTCTGGCATATCGAATAAGTTGAGAAATATAAACACCGTAAGCAGGAGAAGTAGGTATATTGCTCTGAAGATTAGGAAAATTAATAATTTGAAAATTAAAATCGTCTCGTTTATCGTAAATTTTTGTACTGAGATGACCACCCGGGTCAAACTCGAGGTGCAAATCCAAGAAAGACGTGAAGCAATTAGATTCGGTGGTCTCTTTAATCTCCAATTCCGGAGGATATATTGAAGGAATCCAACTACCAAATGAAGTGTTATTGATAGAAAGGACATCATCAATATATCTGAATGTAAGATTAAATGACCTTGCCTCTTTCATCTTCTTGTTCTTTACGAGTCCCTGAAGAAATTCAGTCTCGTAAGAGTATAAAAACAAATCGGCGAGGAGAGGAGCACAGTTTGTGCCCATTGGAATGCCGATTTGTTGTTGAAAAATCTCTCCTCCGAAGGTGACAAATATGTTGTCAATGAGGAAATCAAGCATACTGCAAACTTGTTCCAGTGTGTAACAAATTTTATCTTTGAAAGATGTTTTGGAAAAGAATGTAGAATTATAACCCAAAACAACAAAATTCCTTGAGTTTGAAAAGGCTTTTTCGAGAAGTTTTTTCAGGCGACATTTTAGTTTTTCGTGTGGCAAGGTAGTGTATAAAGTTGAAAAATCGAACGTTTTCAAAGAGTGAACCTCAGAAAATGATCTAGATTTAAAATGATCTAACAAATCTTTTGAGTTTTTCAAAATCCACATATGGTTAATTCCACTACGATTATAAATAGTGTCGCAGTATGCTTGTTGACCTTCTTTGACAGCAGACAACAAGATTTTAGTTAAATGAACGGACAGCTCTGTAGTTGAACATGATGAAGATCCAGCTATATACCTTTCTTTGTACGGATTTTTGTGAAGTTTAGGTATCCAGTACAAATATGGTAACTCTTTATGTTCCTCTTTCATTGGAATATTGAAAGAGGACATAAAAGAGCTATGGTTGGCTATGATTTCATCTTTGTTAAATGTAGTCCGTGTGTATGTAGCACTAGCGGAAGTATTACCATCAATGCCTAGTTCTTTTATTAGACAATTGTAATAATGTGCTTTACATACAAAAACTATATTATTGGAAGCCTTGTCTGCTGGCGTGACAACATACCTGTCATGTAAGGAAGAGAGACAATTGAGAGCTTCACGATCTCTAAATACAGAAGAAGGCCGGGGGTTCACACATTTGCGAAGTTTGTCTATTCGGCTTCGTACAAGAGATCGGATAGTCCCTACCCAGTCCGACAGTGATTCAAGCTCAGGTTCTTGGTCCCCTTCCCTCTCTATCCAGGCTCCAGCACAGTCCCCCACAGCGTCCATGATGATCCTAAAGTTATGATTCCAATCCACACGCCGCGGCTCCCCGAACCCAGGCCCATGGGAAACCACATTACGTAATAAATCATTTTCAATTATCTTAAGATCACCCGTGATGACCAGATGGACCATAGACAAAGGGAGAAGCATAGCAATCACATGTCAGATGGGACTTTAGATATTCTTCAATGTTTAGGTCCTGCAATGCCTTTTTGTGGTTGAAAATTTTACTACTTATGGTTTTAGTGTAGCGGTAGGAAACAATTGGTGTTGACTGATTTTTGAAATATTGAGGAATTTGAGATGTAACTTCCTTACGATTTAAAATATTGCTAATGTTTATAGCATGATAGGTTATATGTCTTCAAGGTGAGCATAGTCCATATATATTTACACAATCATTTCATCTTTGATGAAATACTTTAAAGTTGTACAATTCTTTCGAATTCGAGGAAAACTTAATTGAAAAGAAAACGGATGATTTTCGGTAAAACCGAAGCAGCACTTAGGACATTTTGTTGTTCAATAACCATTTTTTGTTTGATAGAATACTTTGTATTTTTTCACCGTTTCAATTCGTAGTTGCACAACCATTTGAAATTTGAAGAAATACCAAGCTAAACAAGTAGAGGATGATATCTGGTAAACCAAAACAACCCTATATCCATTCTGTTGTTGCACAACTATTTCTTACTTGATGAAATGCTGTATTTAACACATTACGGATATATGATATTTAGATATTGGGTAAAACCGATCACAATAGTAGAAAAGCCAAGTGAAGTTCAAGTATCTCAAGTGTTAATTGATAGGTTTAATACTTTATTTCCGCTATTTTACTATATATACGAGGCAAAATGAAAACATATTTTAATATTTATGAAAGGATATAGAGTATTATAACACATATGTTAAATCTAACTCCACGTGCCTAACTCTAATTAATGTTTATGAGCTATATAGCCATTTCGGAAAATTATTCCCCATCAGCAGCACTAGAACCCAAACATAGGAAATCCACCATTTCAAAAATGTTAACAATGCATAAAACCAAACGAAATCAAAGCAAATATAGCTTAGGGCAAGACTATGATGGAGGGAGATTTCTTGTTTAATCTAATTTTATTTTCGTGTTTTGATAGAGAAAATAGCACTATGTTTGTCATTGTTGTTGTTGGTTGTTCTATGTCCATTAAAAGGATCTTCTCACCATTTCTTTTGAAAGTCCTATATCAAGTATTTTCTCTTGGACATAAGATTGATCATGTAAGTTCGGCATTTTGTTATACTCTTAATTTATACCACGGTTATAAGTTTGCAGCGCGACGGATGTGCTATATCATGCAAAAATCGCTGCTTACTATTCCGGAGCACCTGAGTTCACTCTCATTAGAATATCTTAGTAATAATTTGGTTCCCCAGTTTGGTATTTTTGGTTATACTTCTCTATGCTCTTCATATTCATACAGTGTTTGGCATTTTCAATATTTTTGGTAGAGCGCCTCTGAATAGACGAAACGCGCGTCAGGCGTACCAAAATTTATTGTCTGGAATTTTGTTGTCATTTGTATTACGACTAGAGTTTGCGTTGTTAATTGATATTCAGTACTTTTTGTGTATCCGTGTTTTAAATGTTGTCTGTTATTTCGTCCTGTTGTTGTTTGTGTTTACTGGTTTTGTCTCTGCCATTTCGGACATTGACCTTTTGATACCCCATTGGTACCTCTGCTTCTTATTAGAAAATACATTTCATTGAGATTTTGAACGTATACTTGTTTCACAATCCAAAAAAGCAGAAAATGTAAATTCTTGTTGATGAATGTTTTATTTTGCTAAAGAAACGAATCTTATTGAATCTGTTGTCCGCTTAGTTGCTGAAAAAAGATTAATTTTGAAAGAGATGAAAAGTACCACAGAGTATATCTGTGATCTAATGCTCACTAGTGATACCCCCGCTCCCCAAACTAAGCCATGCATACAAGCTTGAATACTCTGTAGACAGGAAGTAGTTGACCTAGGAACATAAAATCACTATACACCATATGGAACTATATGATAAAGCTGTATACAAAATTTAGACCCCTATCTCATGTAGTTGCTTGGGAAACTGTGACGGAAATTTTGCATTTATGTCCATTATGTGTAAAACCTATGGTACTATATGATAAAGCTATATACAAAATATCAAAACTCTATCTCATGTAGTTGCTTAGAAAACTGCGACGGAAGTTTTGTTACGGACGAACGAACGGACGGACGAACGGACGAAAGGACAAGGGTAAAACAGTATACCCCCCTCTTCTTCGAAGCGTGGGTATAAAAATGACAGACACATAGAACGAGTAGTACAATTTAACAGAGTTTTGATTTGTTCATCTTAACTAATTTTACATGTTGTATTCAACACGCCGCAGATGTGTTTGCAATAAAACAAAACCTCTACTCCGACAGCAGCTGAGTTCACGTTGCATTTTTCTGATTTTTTTTCTTGTTTGTGTTTCTTATTTGTTTTAAGTCTTCACCAGTTCGGGATACAATTTCAAAATGGGTATAAAATGGTTAATTTGGTTATGCTGTATATCGGTATTTCAAGGAGTAACCTCGGCATTTAAATGCTTTTTTTTTGGTACTTTTGTACGACCTGAGTTGCTGAATTTCTATTTTTGAAAGATACAAAAACAATTATAAAAATATATAATTTGTTGTGAATTTTTTTTAGGAAAACAATCACGGGCATCGCTTGAAATTTTGTTTAATAGGCACTTATAATTATTGCTTTAATTTCTTGATGTTTTTTTCTGCATGCTTATTTATTTTCTGTTAAATACCAAATATACCAAAATCAGTTCGTATGGGCATTCTTCAGGAAATTAACTCTTGATATTTTCGAGTCTATGACCGATTTTAGATATGTCCATTTAAATAAAATCTTTTTTTGCTCACGATCCACCTATTTTCTGTGTATTCAAATGCAATTTAGGCTAAAATATTATTTAAGGTTCTTGTGTAATTCTTTTCGAATATACATAGGAAATGCATTGTCCCAGATTTTGACTTTAGTGGAACCTTAACTCAAATAAATAATTAAATCATACTTGTTCTTCTCGAGAGGTCTATGACTAGCTCACATCGTCTTCCTGTGTATATCACTGACACCTTGGGAGAGCTAGGACAATAACAACTATACGATTGACCATGATCAGTTACTGCACATAAACCACCATTTAAGCAAGGAGAGGGTGTACACACTGAGATTAAACCTACAAGAAAAAGGCAAGAATAGTAAACGCCGAGTGAAAACCTACAAGAATGAAAGAATGAAAAATTAATAGCTGAAGATAATTACACATAATTCATCATAAAGCAAGTAGAGGTTGTACACACTGAGTTGGAACCTACAAGAAAAACGAAGGGCTAGATAGTAAAATCCGAGTGAAACCTACAAGAGAAGTGTAAAAGAATGAGAAACTAACAACTAAAGATGAACTGCACATGAACCACCATTTAAGCAAATAGAGGATGAACACACTGAGTTAGAACCTACAAGAAAAATGCAAGGATAGATAGTAAAAGCCGAGTGAAACCTACAAGAGAAGTGTAAAACATCTAAAGATGAACTGCAGATCATCTACAATTTAATCAAGGAGATTGTGTTCACAGAGTTCAGACCTGTAGAATAAAAGATTACTAAAGACTATCAACTGCTACTGCACACAATCCACTAATCAAACATGGAGATGGTGTGCATAATGAATATCTTATAAAAGGATATGGAGTAAATGAACATGAGACCATAACAAATATGTAAACTCCAACTACGATTATTTTTCTATGAACTGTATGGCCATATCGGAATTTTATTCCTGATCAGCAGCACTAGAACCTAAATATTGGAAATCCACTATTAACAAGGTGTTGAAAATGCATAAAACCAAATGAAATACAAATAATCAGTAATATTAGATATATCTACGAACAAACTATGATCTACATGATCTATGGATTTAAAAAAAACTTATAGGTTTTAGAATTTATTTTGAAAATTAAGGTAATAACAAAATTCTCGAACTTGGAGAATCGATCTCATACGTCTAAAAGAAAAAAAACCAATGAAGACACAGACACACCAGAGAAATTGAAGATCATAATGATTCGGACTAGAAAGAGGCATTTCAAAAGATATGGTGGGTTACCCATATTATATGGCACGCAAAACCTATATATCTATTTTTATGATTTGTCATTGGCTCTTTCAGTTGCCTTTTACCTTTGAAACCATTAAAGACTATGGTTCATATATCGTACAATAGGATCAGTTTAAATTATTAGACTGGAAAATTGTCCTAATTTCGAAAAGATTTTTTGTATTTTAACATTTACCATCTGTAGTACTTGACTGTATACTGCTCTGTGTGCTAGTTCCAGGACTTTTTGTCAGACTGTCTGTTGTGGTTTGAACAGGAGTTTCAGTTGTCGTCGAAGCTTAAATATATACGTATAAAACATGTTAATCATTTCCGGGGAAGATATATGAAATGCAGAATAAAAACAAATCGAAGATTGTATGAAAGAAATGGCAACAATTTGTTTAGACCAAGACGGAAACCTATTCATTTTTCTGGTTATATATGTTTTCTTATCTTCGAAGCAGATACTTTGATCAATAAAGGTGAACATTGCAAGTGTTATTATTCAAATTAAGCACCCCAAAAATTTAAACTAGATAACTTTTAGCTGCAGTATAAAAATATATATATCAATCTCATGATCACAAACATCAAATTATTATTTTTTTTTGTAAACAAAAAGATCAATTCTACTTTGTGTCACAATGATTGCAATAAAGTTTCGAAATAATTTATTAACAGATTTGGCATTTGGCGAATTATGCTAGTAGCTAGGTATTTCCGTTGTATTCATTTGTATTGACAGTTTTACAAGATACACAGGGAAAATCGTTAAAAATCATGTTTAACGCATAAAAAACATATGTAAAACGTATGAACATAATACATGGTAAACTTAGAAATAGTATCACGCATGAAAAACATATGGTAAATTAGAAATTAAAGATATTTATATCAGATGTCAACTTATACGGTAATCATCCTTTGAAGAAGTGTACAGTCATCTTGAACGTTTCATAATTCTGAAAATCAAATTATTTTAGTGACATGTCCGAACCTTTTTTGTCAGTATGGAGAATGGCTCTTAAGTTTTGACAAATGAAAACATGTGTTAAACACATATTTTACATGTAATACAAAAGATACGAAAAACACATTTTTTCTACAGGCGTTTTTCTTGTGTTTGTCAAAACGCATGTAAAACACATGAAAAACATGTAAAAAACGGATGTTTTTTTCAAACATGCGAAAAACATGTGTTACTTTATTTCCTGTGTATATCTTTTAAAACCACCATTTTATGTGCAGTGTTATTGAAAATTTATGTTAAGAAATTTAAAGGTTTTTTTAGATGTAAAATCGCCATTGAGTTGTATTCAGAACTTTATCCGAACAAGGGTGTCTTCGCTGAACTGTATTAGCCAATATTATCGGTGCTGGATTTGGGTGTTAAGAGAAGTGAGTACGAATTCTTATCTTATGGTACTTTTAGTTTTAACGTTCAAATGCCTTCATGCAGATGCTGCAAATCAGATATATGAACATTTATCATTACTTAAATTGATGTAGCTTTGGAAACTTAACATTTGTTTTATTACTTCTCATACCCACCATTATTCACCCAGTTGTATTGAAAAGGTACTTCACATCTGGTCCCGATGAACACTAAATATTCTGTCGAATTGTAGAAATTTTTGCAAAAACACTTGAAATGATCGTCTCGGTTCTCACAAACACCTCCATTTAGGCATGGCGAACTATCACAAGGCTTGGCAGATGAAGCTGTAGTAACTGAAAAAAGACAAAGGACAAAAAGACCTATGAAGAAAAAATTAAAATGCAGAGACTTCTCTAGATGGGCATGACAAACTGTCACAAGGCTGGACAAAATGAAGTAGTAGCAATTGCAAAAAAGACAAAATAAAAAAAAAAAACACCTAAGAAAGAAAACATTTAAAATCATCATCTCTGGTTTCACACACACCTCCATTTAGGCATGACAAACTGTCACAAGGCTTGGCAGATGAAGATGTAGCAACTGAAAAAGTCAGAAGACAAAATGACCTATGCAGAAAAAAGGAAAATGCAGAGACTCCTCTAGATGGGCATGACAAACTGTCACACAATGAAGAAAAAGCAACTGAAAAAAAGAAAAAAGACAAAATACCTGGAAGAGAAAACGTTCAAAATGATCATCTCTGGTCTAACACCTCCGTAAAGGTCTGGGAAACTTTCGCAACGCTTTGCAGAAGAAACGAAATTGTAGCAATCAAAATAGAGAAATAGACAGATGAACCTACGAGAGATGAACTTACAATATTCATCTATGTTATCACAGAATCATCCATATAAGAATGACAAACTGTCACAAGGCTCGGCAGAGAAAGCCGTAGCAATTGAAACAGACAAAAGACAGAAATTGACCTCAATTTCTGTAAATCAACTAATTTTTGCGAGAAATGTATTTTCGCGAATTGCAGGAGAAATAAAAAATTGCAAAAATAAATTTACTGCTACTAGTACACAGGCAAATTTTGTTCACGTGAAATTCACGTGAATTTAACGTGAAATTCACATGAAAACATTAACGTGAATTTCACGTTAAAAGAGCCAATTAACGTGAATTTCACGTGAAAAAATTCACGTGAATTTCACGTGAAATTATTTTTGGACATTTTAATGTTTTATAATTTTTATGCAATTCTATTCATATTTAGAGGGAAAAAATATAATTTAACAAATTTTTCACGTGAAATTCACGTGAAAAATTTCATGTTAAGTTCACGTGAATTTCATGTGAAATTCACGTTAACCCTTTTTCACGTGAAATTCACGTTAATTGGCTCCTTTCACATGAAATTCACGTTATAAAATTTTTGTTCACGTGAATTTCAAGTGAACAATTTTTCCCTGTGTAATATGATTGTTGTAACTAAGGATTGCATCGCGTCAAATTTTTATTTCTCCTGCTATTTGCGAAAATAAGTTGGTCTACAGTAAAAGTCACAATTTTATTTTAACTTAGTTTGAGTACTCCCTGACTAACATTTATTTTTAAAAAGTCACATCACTGTGACAGTGGAGGATATCGTGCTTGTCGCGAGGCTTTCTAAAGCATGCCAGTATACTGTTAACCAATTTAATTTCGCGACTACTATATTTCGCTTTTCAGTGCAAAAGGGCAATTTCACTGCTATTTTTCGTAAAAAACAATAATATGACTATGAAAATACGTTCATTTGTGACGTTTTATTTTCGCGAATTGCTGTTTCTCTCGAAATCCGCGAATATAAATCACTCGCAAAATTTTTTGGTTTACAGTAGCAATACCTTGACTGTCTGTTTTGTTAGGATGACACAACAAGTCTTTACATACTGCACAAGGTGCATGGTCAAAACAGCTCTCTACCCCTGTAAGTAAATGAAAATACATAGTATTCTACATAAGGGATAGGGTTTTTTGTTATCATAATATTAAACCGATTCGAATTTAGTTTTTAGGCCCCATTTCCGAAAATAGATGCATTTACTTTTAACGTCCGTTCGTCCGTCCCAAATTTTGCGAAACGGGTCATTAGGTCTTTTGGACATATTCTTGATTTGAACATTTGAATACGTATTTTTTTCCTATATAGTTTTGACTGATTAATAAATATATTTACAAAATTAACAAACTTGGAAGATCACTCTCAATGTCCAAGAATAGTGACAAAACAAGGAAGACTCACCGGAAAATTTGAAGATCGCAATGAGGATATTTACCTCAATTTGTAATACAACAATTCAACTGAATTACAAATGATTATATCAATGCCATTTAGGAGTCTCCATTTCGGTTTATACCGCGGCTATGATGATATCTTGCTGTACTTACTACACTCGCATATACCACATCCGGCTGCCGCACACGTCAAAGCAGTGGCGCCATCTGTCATCAGATGCCACGCGGAAGACCCAGCATGATAGAATGTGTCAAAAATAAACCGTTCTGTAAAAGATAGGAACAATTCATATTTTTGGCACTGAACCAACTTCTTTTACCATGTTTACGTCTAGGTTGATCTAAATCATCATTTCAAAACCATTTTTGCATATTTTAGTTTTATTGTTCTACAATTACATTGGCCATTAAAATGTGCATAATGGTCGATCACAAAAAGATACTACAGCACAATTTATACGCTGTCTGTCGAATCACCGGATTATATGCGCCCGGTGTGAAGGCGCGGACACTTTGTGCTCAAAAGAGAGCAATGCGAAAAACAAATACCTGAAAAATGTCTACTATTCGTAATATATATCTTACTATGTGGCTTTGACAAGTCTATAATATATTCACATCTTTGTCCAGCATAGATTACCCCACCAATCGGAGTCCCGGAACAATAGCACTGATATGATTGGTTGTTCGGTATGCACACACCGCCATTTAAACATGGCGAACTTCCGCAAAGCGTCAAACTAGCTGCAGTGAATATAAAAGTAATTAATACGGTTACAATTACATTTTATGGTAATCTTAAGTCTCATTTGATTTCTTAAAATTACGTAACGATTTTTTAACATAACATTTATTTTTTTAAGGTCTTTGGTTTCCTTGTTGCATAATACAAACGATATTTCTATTCCTATTGACATTTCCATTGCAGTTGACAATGTGCATGTGTGAATTAAAATTTGCATTTTGAAACCTGGAAACTGTCTGGCTATTGAAGTGAAATAAAGATATGCACATTTTATTTTAGATTTCAAGCTTTGACTTTTTCTTTTCTTAATGCCGGATATTTACAAGTGTAAACCGATCTAAAAAGATCGTATGAATCAACCATGACGCATGTCTCACGTCTTTTGTAGAACTTAAATAAATCAAACAAAATGTCAAAAATGCAAAAACAACTGAATACCAACCAACAACGCGAACTCAAGTCGTAACAAGAGTGAACTCATGGGCTCCGAAATAGTAAGCACTTCCTGCTTGCAATAGCACTTCGTATTTTCACTTTCTTTTATAATTTTCAGAAAGTTGTCAATTACGTTTATTTCAATATTACTGTAACACGAAGTACCTTGGCTTAAATTGGCTTCCTCACAACTTAACCTGAGTTCAGCTTACTTATTTTTCATTGATTTTTTTTTTTAATTTTCCTTTGTATCAAGTGATTCTCTCCTCCTTGAGGGAGAAGGCGTGGATTCGAAACCCTTAATTAATGTAGTTAACGACGAATGGTAACTCTTGATATATGATGGTGTTTGGTAAGTTTCCGATTTACTCTTTGCATTATTCATATCTTAATTACCAGCAAAATTAAAAAAAGGGAAAAATAGCTTAAGTTCTAAAACTGTGAACATTTTTTACATTAAATCCCATAAGTTTTTATAATAACTACACTCCTAAGCTCATATTGACAAAAACCAAAAACACTAAGTTGCTATCTCTAATGCAGTTGATAAATTTACCTCGTTAATACATTGTTGTAATATTTTTTTGCTTTAGTGTTTTGTTTGTTCAAATCTAGTGTCGTACTGGTCTTCCAGTTTTTCGACCCCTAGAGTGTCTGATGAAGGTTAGTCCAGAAAAGCGCTTCACACGCATTGAATGTTTGTTTTTATCATTTATTAAAATAATATCAATATGTGGATCGTGTCTTTCTGGCACATATTCCATATTCTTTCGTTTTTAATACAGTAAATTGGATAGTTGATTAAAATATTTTCAAGTTTTCTAGCACTAAGTCAAGACCATTGAGGCATACTCACTGTCATGTAACTCGACAAGTTACCTGTTGCTTGACCAGAATTAACATACTGGGCTGTAGTCGGGGGGTTATGAGTTGTAGTTGCTGTAGATGTAGAAGACACAAGTGGGGTGTTCGTTGTACTACTGTGTGCTGATGTCGTTCCCTGGTGGTTTTTAGCAACTGTAGGTATGCTAGTACTGGCTAATGGGAATCAAAGTATACTCAATTACTAAATTGTTACAAGCATGTTTTATAATATGCAATACAACACAGAAAGGCGAAATAGGAATAAAAGAGGCAGAACAAATGTCGGATAGGAACAAAGGCAAATTGTCGATATTCAATAAAAAACACACACGCATCAAATAATAAATTATACAAGTTGTTAGATTTAAAGGTGAAGCGATATAGCATTCAATCCATCCAGCGTTTATAGCCGTTAAGCTTGTAGCGAGATCAGAGTATTGGTTCCTAAATACAATGCATTTTATTCCAAATTGAATGTTCTTTTGACAAAGAGTCCGACACTTAATCGATCTTTGGCAACATGTAGGGTGTGCTATTGGAAGCAGGAACTGCTTACTCTTCCGAAGCACCTGATTTCACTCTCGTTTCGACTTGAGTTCACGTTGCTGAATGTAATTTTGTTGTAACATGTATGTGTGTAGTTGTTTTGCTGTTGTTGTGTGGTTTGTTTCGTTGTGATGTGTTTTTTTTTGTCTACCGATTGTGTCTGTCTTTTCGATATAATGATATTTGATTACCCCTTTCTGATACCGTCGGCGATATAAGTACATTTAATGTACACTTTGCATGGTCGCCAGGCTTGGGTGGAGGATAGTAAATTGTTGCACGCTTTACATGGTTGCAAGGCTTGTCTGAAGTTTAGTCATATTGGCAGAATGGCAATGTAGGGGTTTGTGTTTTGAAATCTTGTCACTCAATAGGATCAGCGTCGTGATTTTTATATGTAATGTCTTAACCACTAGTTTCCCAGGGTCCTGACAATACGATGGACTGACCTGCTCCTCCGTGTAACTGGTTATGGCTCGAACAGAGGATGTCTTTACACAAGGCACATGGATTTACATCTAAGCAAGGATCTGAAAAGAATACACACTTCTAAATTGCTTAAGTTGTAGTGCAAATGCTTATTACATAATGACGGGTGTGCTATAGCAGGTAGGAACTGCTTACCCTTCCAGAGCATCTGGGTTCACTCTCGTTATGTCCTGATTTCTTGTTGTTGATTTCTATTTAGTTGTTTTTGCATTTCTGTGTTTTATGTTTTCTATGTTTTTTTCGTCGTTTACTGGTTTTGTCTCTGGTCTTTCGAATGCCATATTGGTGTCTCTGTTTTTATGATACTCGTGTTATATCTAATACTTATTTGTCTTGTCCTCTATATCTAAGAGAGCAACTATTTGTTTTTAGGGGGAGGTGGCCATAGTCAAATTTGAATTTAAAAGGTAGAATGCCAAAAAAAAACAAAAAGTAAAAAAATGCAGAACAGTACTTAGAATTAAAAACAGTCAGTGGCGCTTTTTTTAAAGTTTATTGCAGAAAATAAAAATAAAATGCGCGTGCGAGTGCGTAAATCTTAAAACGGCTGGAAGAAGGAAATGTCCATAAGCCGCCTATCAAAATCAAATGGTCGCTCTCTAATGCTTTTGTAATAGTCTTTTCGTCCTTGCTATATGTGTCTCATTGGTACTACTTTGCTTCTTTGTATACTGCTTCATTCACCTAAAAAAATCGATTTCCATATCCACTGTCCAACCGACTTGATCATTTTTAGGCCAGCGACTATTTTCTGTAGGACGTCTAGTTTTCGAGTTTAATGTACCGGAATACCATACGGCTAAAAATTGTTGGGAATTAAAGATTGACATCTCTAGTTTCATATTATTTTGTTCGTAAGAAAATCATGTGGTCACAATTTTGTAAAATCAACATTGAAAGGGGGTACCCTATTATCCTTATACTCAGTGCCTATGGTAAGAACAATGCATTTTTTTTATCACTATAACTATATAATTATTTTACAAAATATTTATAATAAGTAAGATGTAAAAAGTTAGCAAACATACCACATTGCAAAATAAGAAGCTTTAGAAATGTACTTTTATTTACACAATTTTTACAGTTTTTTTCACTAATAGTTCAAATTGCTTAGGATGTAGAAAGCGCAGCATCATAAAAACTTTAAATATGAATTAAAAGGCACCTCTGTGCAAACTTTCGTAATTTTACGTTGCACCTAAACCTCAAAATCGTGAAAGAAAAATATATCACTGAAATGAGATCAATAAAGCGGAAAGTACTTTTCCGATACACAATTGTACTTTAATGTGTCGGTCAATAATTAATACGAACTGACTTGGTATTAATGCTCACAAAACGGCATACGGTCTACTTTTGTGATACTAATATTGTCGTTTTGTGTATTTTTATTGCATTTGAATTGAAATAGGGCTTTAATTGTTGCTTTTTAATCACAAAAAGCTTTTCTTTTTTACACCAATTTTGACGTTTTATAAAATACAAATCGAACCCTTGGGAAACGTTTTATTTTCCGCAATTTTTTTTTTGGGGGGGGGGGATATGTTCGTAGTATAGAATATAGAGTGTTTATAGTTTTATTGGTTGTATTGTTTTCTTTGTTGTTTTTCTTTTGTGTTGTTGTTTAGAATTGTTCCTTGTTTCCTTATAGGTCCGGTTTCTTTTTTTTTTGCATAGACATGAATTATTTTCCATTTCTAGCTTCTAAGTCTTTGATTTCTATAATTTTAGTTCTGTGCCAATAGCTAATTGGTTTCTACTCTCAGCATTTGTTTAATGTTTGCCCGAGATTAATTATTATGGTTTTATTGTTTTTTTTAACAATTTATGGGATTGTTGTTAGTTTAGAACTGCATTTGATACATGATGAAGAGCTTTGATAGTCCAGTTAAGTTTGCCCCTTCGAAGCCCAAATGAAAGAGAGATGATTTTTTATTGATTAAGTGTGTGATTTTTCAACAAGATTCGTCTAAAAAAACCCTGAAATATTGGTAAGAAAAGTTGCTATTGCACCAGCAAAACGCAAAGACTATCGGCAAAACCAAAGACTGTCGTTGTTACATCCCTGCCCATGAAATATGTAACAAAATTTGAATAGTCTTGTGCAACGTGCTGCTTGCTAATCATGCGATAACGGGATGTGATACTACATCATCTTTCTTTGGTATTAGAAAGAAGACAGTATATATAAGGATTTAAAGGAACATCAGACAGAATTTGAAGACCTCCGAAACTTTTCAGCGAGTGACACCGAAACGTCTATAGATGTTTGTAGAAAGTTTGTTACAGGGCTGTATGACCAAAAGTCAAAATTTAAAAGTGAGCATTGTGATCTGAATACACTGAGGTCTCGTTTAGCACAACAGAAAGAGTCAAATCTTATTAAATTGCCATCAAGCGAGTCAACGTTTTATCAGCATGTGCTTAGGGTTGTTTTACAGGTTTATATTTGGACTTCATCGTCTACAGCTCAACCCCCAACCCTTTCCCCTATGCAGTTTGGTAAGCATTATAATAATGGCCTGATGCCAATTTATTTTGAAGGACAAACATCATCTGATTTTTGCAGGACTTGCTGTGCACTTGTAAGGGGAAATGTTTGTTCAAAAAGTTGTGTATGTTTTGAGCAAATTTGTCCTGCACTGACTTATGTCCTCGTCAAGACAACTGCTGATTGTAGAAACCCCAATACTCGGGTTTCTATATTTGATGATGCAGATGAAAGTGGGGGGTTTGACAACCGTGAAAACTAAACACAAACAATTCAGTATGTATCCTCTTTTCTTCTTTTTTTCCAATAGATCAATCAAGAATGTAAATATTGACATGTTTTCTCATATTGACTGATCATATTTTAACTTACATTCTGTTTTCAGAGGACCTCTGAAATGGTCTCATTGTACTTTGTGTCTTTTATCGGTCTTTTTCCATGTCACCTTGATTGTCATACTTGTTTTGAGGCTTTCGTTGTAGCTTTAAAGTATGATTGTCACTTTTCTAATTGGTTTAATGCTTAGTGATGTGCGTATATTTATGTATAAAAAAAAACCAAAACCAAAAACAAAAACAAACAAACAAACAAACTGGAAATTCTAGACATTTTTTGTTCAGATGGTCAGCCCATAGACCTACCCAGCGCGTCCCCAGGTTGCGGAAAGGGAAAGCCTAGCAGGGGTTACTCTCCCGGGGGTTGTTGGGTTGATTACGTTTAACCTGACAGCGGACAATAGTGGGCATATGTGCGTTGTGACTGACCCAATAGATAGTAACATCAGAATAAATAAGCAGATTTTTAAATTGTCAATAAACATCGACTTGACAAAAACATATCCTATGAATCATTAAGTACCCCTATTCTTTACAGAATGTCTATGTTTTTGAAAAAAAATACTAGAATTCGGTTCAAAAGCAAGTAAAGGTAAACCATACCTCGGTCACGCCTCGGAATTAAGTTTATTATTTGACAAATTGCTTTTTGAATTCTTTAAAAGTAATGTCTCACACATAATTTATTCTAAATTAAATTTTACTTTTAAAACTAGACATTAGGATTAAAGGGGTCACTTATAGGCAACAGTAGCAAATATTATGAGAGACCGGAAGTATTTTATTCAAGTACAGTGTAACTTTCTCAGGTAAATTATGAGCTAAAAATAAATTTGATGTATAAACTAACACATTATGATGAAAAATGTTTAAAATGTCCATATAAATTTACAAATTTTATTTTTAAAAATTAAAGGTGTAAAAATTTTGAAAATGCATATCTGAATTTTGGCGCTATTATTACGCCTCACACCGTCAACATGTAGGGGAATTGTGACAAAAATCCTCTCTTCTATATTCTTATCAAACACAATAATGATTTTTATTGCCGTTGAGTTAAGAAAACCTTAAAAATTTGGCTTTTTATGATTTGAAAGATTTTTTACAATTTTTATGGGTTGAACTTTGACCTCCAATTTATAAAAACGTGGCCATTTCTCATTTTTACGAACAAAATTTCTGAATGCGTCTCATGATTCTCTTTCCAATGATATATCATATAGCTGTATGGTCTTCCGGTCCATTAAGTCAAAAAAAAAATATCTTAAGGTTGCAGGCCTATTTATGAAATGCATTACGACACAATGAAATTAGCTCATAACAGGTTGAGACGCGACTTCAATTAAACTCTTACATATATTGTACGCAATATTAGCGTCATAAATTTTCATTATCAATAATAATTGTTTTGTTTAAGATTTCATACGAAACACCCTCTTTAAAATATGAAATGTATATGATTCATTCATGAAAGTGGCGTTACCCATACTATTTTCTTGTTATACAACAATGATTACATGTAAGTCGGTTGTATGGTGTGGTATCACTTATACATGCTCTCTAGATCTTGAGCATGTCTTTTTATGTATCGATTTATTTTTTATCAAAACTTACCGCCACATTTACAGAATGGACAATACATTTTACAGGACATCACACTTGCACCAACCGCCATTAACTTCCAGGCAGAACCAAATGCCGTCATCATTTCGGTAAACATAAATCTGGCTAGAATTTATAAAAACACATGATTAATTTCCAGGCAGACCTAACGCTGTCATCATTTCAGAAAACAAAAAAATCTGGATATGATTTATGAAAACACATGTACATTAATTTCCAAGACAAGAGTTAACACTAAAGTATGTCTCGCCCGCCGGCACCATCAGAAACAATATTCTTTCTTACTTCCACTATATTTTGAATTTACATGGATTTTCAGATTCTGAGATCCAAAGATGTTTATAGAACTTAAACATTGCTGATATATGCAATAAAAATAATCAAAGTCACTCAACCAGAAAATCAAAGTCCAAGTCAGAAGATGGGGATGTAACTGTGCTAAGCTATTACTAGGGCATATGCATACCAAGTTTCATCAATCTAGGACCAATAATACTTGAGATATGGAGGTGTTTGCAAAACCTTTTCATTGCTATTACATGTATATTTATTGAAAATTGTCAAAGTCACTCAACCGGAAATTCAAGGTCAATGTCAAAAGATGGGGATGTAACTGTGCTAAGGCACTACTGGGGCATATGCATACCAAGTTTCATCAACCTAGGACTTATCGTTCTTGAGATATGGAGGTGCTCACAAAAAGTTTCCATTGCTAATATAAGTATTGAAAATTGTCAAAGTCACTCAACCGGAAAATCAAGGTCAAGGTCAAAATATGGGGATGCAGCTGTGCTAAGCTACTACTGGGGCATATGCATATTAAGTTTCATCTACCCAGGACCTATAGTTCTTGAGATGTGGACATGCTCATAAAACTTTTCCAAAAATTTAACACCGTCGCCGCCGCCACCGTCTCCGCCGCCGCCGGTAAAATAACAACTATGTCCCGCTCTGCTTCGCAGGCGAGACAAATTACCAAACGCCGTCTTCATTTCAGAAAACTAATATCTGGCTAGAATCAATAAAAATAGATAGTAATTGTAGAAAGACCAAAATTGAATTAAAAGGGATATGATATTATGGCTGCAATCTTAAACAGTGTGTTTATGTTTTAGTACCTTATGGTATATATGACATGTATGACCAGTACTAAATAATTCAATAATTAAATGTTTTAAAATTTAAAAATCTAATGACATCATAAGATCAAATTACACTATCAAATTTAATCAAAATGCTTCGAGTTATAAAGAAAAGAGCAAGTCCTCCGATTTAATACTCTGTGATTGCTATTCTGTATGTCTGATTTTGATTTGTGTATGTTTGTGTATGTTTGTATTTGTTGTATATTATGTAAATAGTTTGTCTCTGTACCAATGGTTATGAGAATAAAGTTATTATTATTATATTATTATAAGAAACGTTAATAGTCATATCAGAACGAGAAACATACATTGAGCCATCGGTGAATCAGTCTGACACTAGACAAGTTTTACTTATTGTTATCAAAATAGGAAATTTGGAATTTCAAATATGTTTGTGAAATTATGTCGATGGTACGGTTCGTTCTAAGTGTTTTAAGTTGGGACATTGTCATGTACATCTGTAAATAAAAGAAAGTTTACAGCGATCTACTACAGCGAAAGACGAACAGAGCAAACATGCATCAATTATATTGATAGCTTAATTTGGTAATTCAATCTGTAGCATTTTGAAACTTATTACATTTATTGATAATAAATGCTGAAATGGATTTGAACTGCAATACTTTAATATGGAATGATGTAGATCTTGAGAAAAATGAAGCAATGTTATACTTACTGTGCCTGTCGTGTAAACCACAATTCTTAACAATGCTTACTTCACTCTCGTGAATGAATCCTATCTATTAAACAAAAAATCTGTCAAAGTCAAAAATGGCCGGATTTCGTTAAAAAGGAAGTAGGTGGAAGATAGAACTGAAATCGAATCATCGTTATGAGACCCCACTCTAATGCTGTATACCAAATATAAAGTGACTGTGATTAGTAGTTGCTAAGAAAACTGTTACGAAAATTTCTTCCCCGACCGCACGCCGCCTGCACGCCCGACATTCATCATTTCATAGCCCGGATTTTTCACTCCCTGAAATCCGGCCAAAAATTAACATTAGATTGCCGTTTATTGCTCTTTACAATATATTGTTATTGGTTTAACGTTTTTATGATAAAGTTTGCCATAGGTCGCGCGCGATTAGAACAATATTGATTTAGAGTCTCCAACAGGCTAAGGTTGGATGAGCTGACGTAATTTCATTTTTAAATCACAAAGCAATTGACAAAGACTGTCTAGTAGGGCTTATAAAAAGACTAATACCTAAAATATTCCCGAATATAACATTAAGATTAATAATATTTTGGATCCTAGAATTAAGTTTTTGATGACTTATAATATATGATGTTGCTTTTTTCCCCCTGAACCATGCTTTTCTTTTATTGTGTCGCTATTTTTGTTCGTATTGTCATCAAGGTCAAAATATAGAAGCGAATGGCCAATGGTTTTCTTATCAAACTTTGAACAAAAAAGGTCAAGACGAATTATGCCCTTTATGTATAAGTTTGCTTAAATCGTTCAAACAAACAGCATAACCACAAGACGCATGTCAAGAAAATGCATTACCTTTCCCCTTGAAACAGTTGAATACCACCCATTGTGGTACTCTGCACGTAATGTACATTTGTCATCACGTGACCAGGTGTCGTCTGCAAGGCTTGGCTGCACGTGAACGCTGTATGATTCTGCTCGTGGACACAGACAATCGTAGGCGTGAACAAACGTAAATTGGACCATGTGGACTGTCACAATTAAAGATAACAACAGCATCTGAAATTTTCAGTCGTTCATTGTCAGTATTTTGAAATTTTAAGATCTGT
Organism: Arcuatula senhousia; assembly: GCA_963971305.1. Lineage (NCBI taxonomy): Eukaryota > Metazoa > Mollusca > Bivalvia > Mytilida > Mytilidae > Arcuatula > Arcuatula senhousia. The sequence continues at coordinate 7,047,578 of OZ020317.1, read as the reverse complement.
AGTACATAGGTTTACTTCTACATGTGATCAAATTAACTAAATTCATTGCTCTTGAGTAATGCTCGTCATACACTGTAAGTGACTTAATCCGTTCAATCCCGGATCGCAAATAGGCAAAAATCAGCACTTTGCTTGTCGGTAACTACCCTGGGGCCTAGTCAGGGCGTTGTCATGGTTTTGTCTACAAAGCGACTGAGATATGTACCCAGGTGGTTAAATGGGGCAACCTAGCAATTTACAATCCGAAGAAGTTACATGTTAAATCAAGCTGTTAAAACAGCACAGAAGATAGTTTTTGTTCTATCTATTGCGATACTTATAATTAACACATAGATGAACGTCAAAAGGAAAAAGGATGTCGTCCGAAAGCACGAAAAGTATTTTTGTTTTCGTTTTTATTTTCCTGTCCATCTACTTCCCCTTACCTTAATATTAATTGTTACATTTTTGTATTATCTATTTGATATGTTTTCTTTCCGTTGCAACAGTTTGAATAATTATGTGTGTAAACCTGATAGATGCACCGTCTAAAAATGCATCAATGGACAAATCAGACACTAGCCTGTCACGTTGTTTAAACGTCAAAATCACATCTTATGCACCTACCTCAATTCAATTACAAGGCATCTCCTCAGAGTTGCCCTGATGAATTAGAAACTTATAACAAAAAACACCTTTGATCTCATAAAAAAGAGAGCAAAAAAGACAATACGACAACAAAGACATGGAATACCTCTATGAACGGACATGGTATTGGCATTTCAAAAGAAATGATGGGTTTAAACAGGTCTTATGATGCCAAACTTCCCTCTTCAATCAAGAAATAAACAATACGACTAAAAGACATTTTAATTAGTCTAAGAACTTAAAAGCAGCTAGAAGAATACGTGTAACCAATTGAAAACAAAACCGCGAGCAGCGACCACTGGTCACATCTTAGGCTGCTGGCTGTTTTCCATGTTGTATTTTTTAAATTGTCGTTTATACATGTTATATTGTAGGTTGTTTCGCGTACACTTATTCCACATCTCATTATCTTCTATGTAACAATAGATATAAAGTCCCTACCGTCCTAGATCTACTACAGGTGACCAGTTGAGTTTTCTTATCTTTCACGGTTTATATATACGAACGGACATTTCCAAATGACGATAACAAGCATTGTACCCTAGTTACAAGCACGTTCTTCTTTTGGTATGCGCATGCTTAGTGGAATCACTCTGTCACATATTTTTGTTTGCGAATGTACAGAAAACTTCTTGTCAGGTTCAAATTTCATGGATCGATTTTCATACTAACTTTTGAGATTGAATGCGAGGATGGTCTTAAAGAACGATGCAAGCCCTTTGTAAGGGACGAAAAAAATGAATGTCCAGTGTATGGTTTTAAATAGAAGCATAATCCAAACAAATTGCCAATTTCAAAAAGTTTTTTTTTCCAAATCTTAAGAAATGGAACAATCTTGTGTTTCAATGAAAATATTTTAAAAAAAAATTGAGATTCGAATGTGTACACTGAAAACAGATTTTTAAAAAATTAAACGACTTTTATACTTTAGCTAAATTGTAGGTTTTCCCTGAAAGGACACGGAGTAAATGGATATGAGACCATAACACATAATTATGTAAACTCTAAATAAGATATACATGCATTATTGTCCATTTCTTTATTTCATTCCTCCTTAGCAGCGCTAAAACCCAATCATTCAAAATGCAAAAACCCAAATAAAATCCGAATAATTGAAGTAATATCAAATATATCTCAGGCAAACTACGATGGATGGATTTAGAATTAACATAAATTAAAATAATAGTTTTAATCAAAGTTTGCACATCAGATATAATCTCACATGTCTTGTTGATTGATATTCAGTATTTTGTGTTTCCATGTTTTACATGTTGTCTGTTTTTGTCCCTTTCTTGTTGGTGTTTACTGGTTTTGTTTCTGCCCTTTCGGACTTTTGACATTCGGATTCCCCATTAGTACCTCTGCTTCTCTTATGTACCTCCTTAACTGTGAAGGTGTTCCTTTTTGACCTCTCCTTGTATGACAACTGAAAAACAACAACAGCTTTTTAAATACTATTGATGTTAATTCTTTGTAATGTCAAACGTACCGAAGTCATACAAAGGGACATAATCCCTTAGTGCATCCATTCGAAGTTAACAGCTTAAGCAAAATAGATTTTTTTTTCTAAATGGCCCGAATCCCATCACAAAATGAAAAAAACTATTGATAAAAAAATTAAAAAATGACGGTTTAGCGAACTTAAATGGAAATTTATTGAAAGGGATGTAATTATCATTTGATTGAGTTTGACAGCCTTGATAGTTTTTATAATCCTGTTCTTTTATATAAGTATCTGATTAACCAGCGGTAATTACTTCCCCTCTACATGCAAAGTTTGTGTCAACAAATTTTAATTAATCTATAATTAGAGATGGTAAACATCAAAGCCAATCAATGGATCAGTGTCATGTAAAATTGGAAAAAAAATATATTGAACTTTTTAAGTAGTGTCAAGGAAAACTAGAAAATTATCGCTTTTTCTTGCATGATTTGCATGGTATTTGTCGGATACATTCAGCTAAAAGTCTTTTTACGTTTAACTCAATAGCTTAAGTATAAAAAAGTCATAGGAATTTCAATAATAATTCAAAATCAATTTGCAAACAGATAACTTATTTCAAATGATCTTACAGATGTTTCTACAAGTGTCACTAATAACAAATTTTGAGATCTTTGGAATGCTTTACTCGTTTAGCTTTGAAACTTTGAACGCATTGTTACGATCATACTTCAAATGTTTGGTCCACATATTCGCTTTCATTTGGTCTACTCATTAGACAAAAAGTTTCTGTAGATTGTCTGCCAATGTCAGTCCTTTTGAATTGCCGCCGATTCGTGTAAATTGTGTTGACTGTACTTTAAAATTCCTCTACCTATTATCGTCTAGTAATTTAAGAAAGGATATAGAGTAAATGAACATGAGACCACAACATATATGTTAACTCCAACTGCAATTAATTTTAATGAGCTGTATGGCCATTTCGGAAAATTATTCCTCATCAGCAGTACTAAACCCAAACAAAGGAAATCAAGAATTCAAAAGATGTTAAAAATGCATTAAGCCAAACGAAATCCAAATATATATAGCTAGGGACAAAAGTATGATGGATGGAGTTTAACCTTAGATTTTAGGATTTACATAACTTTATATAGTGGAAAAGTGTACCCATTAGAAGTTATCTCATGTAAAAGTACACCATATCTAAAAAATAAAGAGTATAAAGAGCAATAAAGTAGTATTAATTATAAATTGATAAAAAACAACTCAGACTGGGTATACTCAATTGTAATTTGTGTATTTTTGCTCGATTTTACACAATTACCGCCCCTTTCATCAGGGCGTCAGAGATTTTTTCCTCTCCATATATAGTGCCTCTTTTGAGTAAATACCAGTTTAATTCCCAAAAGGACGAATTTTGCTATATCAGAGAGATGAACACAAATGGGATTTTACATGAACAAATAAACATGGAATGATGTTGGAGTGGAGGAATAAGGACACAAGTCCAATCCACTGTGACTTCCACTGTGAAAAGGAGGTCAAAGGAGGAACGGATATGATATTTTACCGACAAGCTTACCGTTACTGCTACTGCGAGTCCATTCGGAACCTGAAACACAGACCGTTGTGCTTCGCTTGAGGCGTCTTTAAATATTTATTTTATTTAATTTTAACTACATGACTATAATATAGATGACAATAAATTTTAAGAGATAACACAACAGAATCTACAATAAAAAAAAACCCAGCCGCTTTTAATGTGAACAGTCACCCTTCTCGATGTCTTGTTTCTAGTACAAAAGAGTATTACAAAGTGTTAGTTATTCCCCTGAGGGCGGATGTCCGATGGGGAATAACTGATTTATACCACGGGACTGTAGAGGGCGCTAAATGAAAGTTTATGATAATTAATGAGGGAGGTCTTTCAGGAATTTAGCCTTATCTACTGATCTAGCATGATTAATGCAGGGTATCTCGATCGTTACATTTTATGACAAAGTGGCATAATGAAATATATATCACCATGTTGAGTTGCCAAAACATAACTGGCCGCAGTATGACATTCCAATAAATACGGCGAAATATGCACAGAAAGCATATATGGCATTGAACTTGCACTAAGGTCAACTTTTTGAAGAGGAGATTATTGTAAAAGTGAAATGAACATCTCTGAGAAACTCCCCAGCAAGCTTCATGTTATGTTATCAACGCGTTTTTCTCATAATGTGTTGGACAAGTTCCTGAAAAAAAAAAGAACAATCGAGAAATGTGAAAAAATTAATGGCACTACTGGTCTATCGTAAATAAGCCTTTCTTGTGTGTCACATGTACGCTTAATGCACAATTTTCAAAGAAAAAGGCGTTAAAAACATTGGAATTTAAACCGGAAGTTGACAGAAAATTCAGCTGATAGTAAACATTTATTCCCTATTTTTTTGACTAAAATAAAAAGAAATAAAAAAAAATAGAAATAGAAAAATATAAGCCAATACGGTCATGCATGACGGTTGTGAAGTACAATAGTGTTACATGTACTGATGTATTCATCTAAGTGAAGGAACCTCCAAAGTTTAGATCGTAATGTTTGCTCCTAGTAGACCCATTTCATAGCAAATAAATGATTGTTCAAAAGAAGAACTTTTATCGATGCATACAAACATTTTTTCCCAATATTTTGATTTTTTTAATGTCGCAATTAAAGACTCTAATAATGAGTTTTCTTCAAAATCAATCCAATCTATACTTCTCTGATGAATTTTCGAACGCATTTTAATTTAAAACTATGGATTTACTCATCTATTTAAGGAAATAAAGTAGTTAAATATTATATCATTCACCTTTGGTATTTGATTCTGATTGCATTTTACTTTCAAAATATTAATCTATTCTTTTATAATTCAAGAAAGTTTTCTTAAAAGCGAGACAGTTATACTTTGTTTCGATTTTGCTGAAAGATTTCTCGTTGAGCTTCATAAATCTCGATGCAGTTTAAATGAAAGGCTCCTCGGTTGGTGTTTTAAACTAGAATGAATTTCAACAATAGAAAATTTTAAGATTATCAAATCACGGAGGAGAAACCAGCGTTACAACACAGTAATTATACGGAGAATACTGTAAACGTACTTATTTTCACGGTGTACCGATTTACCCAAGTTTGCGGGTACTAAATTTCGTGAATTCTGCTCATTATTCTATTTATTTCATACATTTTATTTCGTTTCGCGGGTATTTCATTTTGCAAAACATACAAGACCACGTGAAAATAAATTCCACGCGAAAATAAGCACGTTACAGTATTAATTTCAGAATGCACCACAGGGACTTGCTCCCCTCTATCAATATTTTGTTAGAGTCAATGTGCCAGAAGAAAAAAAAACATTTTGTATTGCACATTGACTCTTACAAAATATTGATAGAGGAACATTTCTATGGCACATTGACAAACAAAATATTGATAGAGGGGAGCAAGTTCCTATGAATGCACAAAAAATGCAGACAGAAAACAGGTAGTTACGCACCGGTGTAATAAAAAAGACAACGGTCTTATTATGGAAGAGACTTGTTTTTAACAGAGACGCTAATTATGAAGTAAAATTATAAACAATTTCTAGGCAATACATTTTTCTACGCTTGATGCGAGTTTTGTCCATCCAGACTCATCAGAGGTGCATTACAAAAAGATTGAAAATGCCTCAACACAATATGAATATGAAGATTATTGAACAAGTTAACCATTTTATGCTGAACTGGAACCTAAATTCAACTCGGGAGCTTTAACACCGGAGCCAATCTGATTAATATCAGATCTATCAATTGTTCCCTTCAGCTGAAAAAAAATAGTTTAATTATTTCAGCCTTCAGTCACTGCATGGTAGATCTAAAGACACCCCATTCTACCTTTTTTATGGTGACCTTTTGAATTAACCAATCAGATTGCAGCTTCCAATATATCTTATGATAAATCCGGAGGATTCCGAAAAAGGTCATCAGAACATGCAGAAAGTAGAATGTCTTCGGATCATTCATGCACTGTCAGAAGAGAACAATTTATATTCATTTGATTTAAATCAGATTGCACCGGAGTGGAACTACTGTGTAAAATAAAACTAAACAAGTAGCGCTTGCCATCATGGATATAAGAAATAAAAAAAAAATGATGAGCTCAAAGCAACTTACAACGATTAGAATATACATTTGTAAAGTTTACGATGTTTTATTCAAATAAGACATTCCACGCCTTAAGAAAGTCTTTTTAAGTCTTTTACATTTCAAATGTTGAAATAAGGTACACACATCAATACAAACAAGAGAACCAAAAATTAAAACAATGAAAATAACCGCTACCGACCCCACAGCTTTAGCAGAGGGTCTGTCGTCTTTAGCACTTGTGTGAGCTCGTATATACGAGTTCGTTTTCTTTTTATCAATTGTAAGCGTTGTCCTTAGTTCTTCAAGCCTAGCTGCAAGCATTTCATATGTCATATTGTGAAAAGGAAAATTACATGGGCACTCGAAAGTGCAACTTTCTGTTGATAGTCGATAAGTAGTAAAATAGTCACTTGACGTTGACTGAGTGGTAAATGACGTCACACCGGTTGTCACTTTTAACATTTCCTGCGTTGTTGCCCCTACCGAAACACTCGTTGATGAAGTTGTAGAATTGTTTTGCAATGCATCTGTTGATACATCTGTATTCAAAAAAGTTGATGTATGTGACATCACTCCTGCTGTTGTTTGTGACGCTACTCCTGTTGTTGTTTGTGACGTCACTCCTGTTGTTGTTTGTGACGTCACTCCTGTTGTTGTTTGTGACGTCACTTTTGTTGTTGTTTGTGAAGTGACTCCTATAAATGTCTCTGCTGTACTAGTTTTTGAAGTAGAACTTATAGTACTTTGCGTGATTTCAGGGATTGTTGTTGTTGATTGCTTCGTATTTGTTGTTTCCATAACTGGGGACGTAGCAGAACTTGTTGATGACGGAATTTGTGTTGATGTCATCAAAGTTGTTGATTCGTCACATTTTTCAACAATGGTAGGAATATTCATTGTACTAGTTGGTTCATTTTCTTGTACTATCGAGGCTACAAAATAAATAGTAAATCTGAAATATGAGACAGGTCCCCAAAAAAATCGTATGTAATTTATTCAGCGCAAAATTTTAAATTCGTAATCATTGCAATAAAAAAAAAAATAAAAATAAAAAACACGACTGTAGTTTAAAGTTACAGTAAATATATTTATGATCATAAAAGGTATTACATGAAAAAATGATTTTATACATTTTTAATAACACTCTAAAGATCGTTAAAGTATAAGACCGAAAACATGAACACTGTATTGAAATAAAAATAAAAAGTGTCGCCGAGTGCAGCGTGATACGACCTCACATGTCAACACCTGTATGTTTTAGGCCTAATATGGAAAGTCACTTGTTATGGACATATGCAGTCACAGATTTTAGACACATGCAGCCTTTGATGGATTTTCCTCTCACATTAAGGAATTCATTTTTTTTCAAAAGCAGAAAAAAACCAGTTTAACAGAAATAGTACCCTTTGATGCCCCACATAAAGGAATATCTGCTATCTTTCATTTTTGCCCATTTGTCACTAACGGCAATAAGGAGGAGAGGAGTGTCACTTAATAAAATGTTAATTCAACGGTTGACAAGAACTAAAATAAGGAAAAAAGAAATATTGAAATCGGACAATAAATAAAAAAAAGTTTTGAGTTTGGCCTCTTTTAGCCCAGTTTTCTAACGGAAAAAGGGGGGTTGCAAAAATTAATCTCCCATTTTATATCTACTACTTGACAAGACTTAACCTGCAATTTTTTTTCAAAATCGGACCAGGAATAGAAAAAATCAATTGACCCTTTTTGGACCCCTTATTTCTAATGAAAAAAGGGGGTACCCCCAAAATCACTCCCATCCATCCTTTTATGGTAAGGAACATCATCATCAAATTTCATAGCAATCGAATAAATGAGTAAAACTAAAGTGTTATCGTAGCAATAATGCAGTCAGACACAGACAGGGACGCAGACGACGATCACATCATACCATTATACGATATATCGAGGAATTAGCCAGTTTTGGGAAAATGAGAGAAGTAAATAGGCATTATAATCTATTCACGTTAGCTGTGGCTCATGAAAATGTTCTTTCTTTTTTTACAACTAATGGAAAGTAAAATATACGTATCAACAAACTTTCAGACATCACATTTTGATACGCCTGGCGCGCGTTTCGTCTATTCAAGACATAAAAGATATTGTCATGGACTCCGTTAAAACTTTTTGAGCACGCATTTTTGGTAAATATGATAATCATTGAAATAAAAAAGAAAATAAACAGAGTGAAATACTTTGCATTTTTTTTTCTCAAAATATCAGTACTTACAAGAGAAACAATTCCGTGTGCTATAGAACATGTTTTGATTTGGGTTAGCTTTATTTGACAAATATTCCGTCGGGTTCACAGACACGTACATGTAGCAGTTTTGGGACGATGCTTGGTATTTTATTGCCCAGCATTGAATGTTGCCATCTGCGTAACTATTGCATAGTGATTTACAATCATCAAGCATCGCTGCTCCAACTGCACCTAATGGTGTGAACGCTTTGTCGACCTGCATGTCTCCGTCATCGAAAGTGCAGTCACCTACAAAAGGAGGAAAATATTTATAGCGATAAGAAATTAGCACATCAAGAGTGAAATCTCCAGCAAATGCAAGAAAATATAATAATTGTAAGACGGTGCGTCGTCAAAAGTGCAGTCACCTACAAATGGAGGAAAATATTTATAGCGACTAGAGATAAATTTATCAAGAGTGAAACCTCCTGCAAATGGAGAAACATGTTTATAACGGTTAGACGGTGCGTCATCAAAAGTGCAGTATCCTACAAAAAGCGGAACTATTTTTAACAATAGAAAATATTTCAGAAAAGGTTATGTAAGAGGATGTACCATCAAGAGTAAAACATCCTGCAAAAGGAAGAAAATATCAATAACATGTAAGAAGCCACACCGTCATGAATGAAACATCATATAAAGGGAGAAAATGTTGATAACGGTAATAAAATTTATAAAAAGGATTAGATGCTGCGTCAGCGATTTAAGTGATGCTTTCTGTAAGAGAAAGAAAATGTTTAATATAACAATAAGATTAATGTTAGGAATAGTTTAAGAATAAGGACTCGGTGATTAAGAATGCAGATCTTGATAATAGTTAGTGTTTGCGTTAGAAAAAGGGTAACGGTTTGTTTATGTACAGGGGGGCAAGGTTATCATTTCTATGCTAAGAATCACCATCATATGCAATGGCGTAGCAAGTGGTGTGACCGTACCATACCTCTTTAAATTACTATATTTCTGGGTGTTTAACCTATGTCATGTCTTAAGGCTCTTGTAATGGTTTGCGGTAAGGGATAGGTCATCGTTACGATCCGACTCTCCCCCTCTTCGCGTGAAGAGATGGGGCGGATCGTTATCCTTGGCTAGCGAAGATGGATATAAGTAGTAAGATTAGGGATTAGGAGTTAGAGAATAAAAATATATGCTAAAGACAATGGTAAGAGTTTGTTCAAGTGTCAATATCTATAGTTTCTGGATTTAGATGAACGCTAAAAAATGTAAAAGGTTAGTTGGAGTGTTGAGCTTAGCATTTAGTGTCAGTGTTAAGAATGATGAGTTTTGGGTACGATTTTCGATGACTTATTTGTAGAGGGTTTGGGTTGAAGTTTGTGTTACGGTCTTAGGTTATAAACAAGGTTTAGGTTATGGATAGAGTACAATTAAACGTTTTATAACACATTTAACAACCAATGAAAATGGATTGCAAGTTAAAGTACATTTAAGTTTGTTTTGATTTTTGAATAATGCTTTTGTGCCTTGTAAAGTTTTAAATCTTATCGAATCTTATCTTATCTTAGGGACGGACCATTTAATTTGGTTTTTTGTTTTGATCAGAAATTTTTTTTCCGCAAAGCGCGGACAAAATATTTATTTTTTCGAAGGCGTCGCGACAGAATTTTTTTTTCATTATCAGCATTATTTTTATAGCAGAAATCCTTCTCCAGAATTTTTTTTTTCTCATCAAAAATAATTTTCAGAATATTTTTTTAGGAAAAAACCAAGCCCCCCCTTTCCAGTTAAATGGTCGGTCCCTAAGGTCATAAATTTAAAGTGTTCCGCTATATAAAACGTTATATGGCTTTAATACTGGTTCCATTGTATATACTTGAATGGAAACCTCCGTAACTAGCCAGGACCATTATGATCTTGATTTTCTTCTTTGTGTCTTTGTCTTATTTTTTTCTGTTATTCTACAAAGTTTGAGATTAATCACCTCATTTCGGTCAGTATGGCATTACCGTAACTGAAATTTCTGATATGTAGTATTCTAGCTATAACGGGTCAGGTGGGTGGCATATCGAGAATTTTTTCTTATATTTTAGACTTTTTGACTTAGATGCATCCATTTTAATATAAAACAAAATATAACAGGATATGATATTTAAAAAAGTGTAAATTACTTAGATAATTTTTGGCTAGGTATATAGAGAATAAGTTCCACGGGAATTTTTCGGGAATTTTTCACTTCTAATTACAATTTAATTGAATTATTATGATATTATCTTAAAATAATAATTCAGAATAATTCAGATCTTTAATTGATTATTTTTTTTTTATATTGGTCAGTATATCAAATTTCGTGATCAAAATATTGAGTGTTTTTCTTCATTTGCCACCATATCTATGCATTTTTTCTTTTTCTTACATGGACTGTTATTTAGAGCTAGAATTTTTCTTTTGTTTTGCAATTCGAATGAGTCTTCATAGACAAGTGGCACGCCAGAAATCAAATATGCTTAGCTTTTTGTTCATAAAAGTTTGATTACATTTTACTTTTTACATAAAACTCGAAATATGATAGTTAATATTTTCAGACACAAAAAAAAATAAAAATGCAAAACAGTTCAATTTAACATAAATAACAATAAATCATTAATGACAGCTGATCTTTTAGATAAAAGCACATAGTAATGTAAAGACTTCATCAGTTAACTGCAAACGTGCAAGGATATGTTAGATTAACACTCTCTGTTTCATTGTGATAAAAACAATATCCTCAAATTACGAAACAATCTGCAAAATTGATTTAAATGTCTAATTGATCGGATTGATCTTATACTCATAAATAATGAACAAAACAAATTAGTCCGGGGAAAACATCAAATTGTTTTGCAATTTATTACATGGGAAGATGCCTGGTTTTCCTATTTTCTCTAAGCGGTTGAATGTTCAGAGTGTTATTATCATAGGTTTAATGGAGCACATAATATTTAAGGCTAAGTTTAAAGATTTGATATTACCTTTATTTGTCAAGAACGACTGTTCAATAGTATAGAAGTTTTTTTTTTCAATGGAAGTGTTTTGATAAAATTCTAAAATTAGTCTTACCAAATGGTACTTGGCACACAACATGGTGACTGTTTAGACAGTCATCGTAGTACCACAATAAATCCGTATGAGATATATAAATACAAGGCGAGGCCGAGCTGTATGTCTGTGCTGGGGCCCAGTTTGTGTAGTTTAAAGAACCACACGTTCCATGCCAAACTCCGGAGGTTGTACTGTATGAATAGAGCCCCGCCCATACATGAGTTGTCCTGCAAATAAAAAATTTAAAACAGATTATTTACCAAAGTCTGGATTGAAAGGGGCAACAGTTTGTATAGCTTTTAGAGGCACATGTTTTGTGCAAAACTAGTGATCTTCTGAAACTAGGAATAGAGCCCAACCCAAAGCTTAGTTGTCCAGAGAATTTAAAAACGAATTGGCTTGGTACTCCTTGTGCTAAAAATGTGTAGAAGTAAAGAGATTGAGCTAAATGTATACGACAGCTAATTCCGTTGTCAGTTGACGTGACAAGGTAGGTCATTGTGACCAAAGTCTTTGAAGTACCCACTGCTAGAATATTATCCGTTTGCAACTAGCTGTAGCTGAAATATGGTATACCCTGAGTCATTCATGCCAAGGTGAACCAATTCTAGATCTGATAGGGATGCTGGTTTCTATTGAAAATACACTGATTAAAAATATCATCCCATCAGGGTATTTTGTTGTTGAGTTATTGACACAAACAAGAACCATTATATACGTAAGGACACATGAACGAAGTATCTTCCATCTCCGAATTTGTTTAGTTCAGGGATAATAAAAAGGGGGGCTGACCAATCTTAATATAGGAATTTGTTCGACAGGTTTCACTGGAATTATGTATTTTTGAACAACTATTTACCGCAATAAACTGCATCATCTTTTTATCCTCCGCTTCTATCAATCATTTAAAATTTTAATTAATTTTCATTCAATTTGGAATAAAAAAAAACACTTTCAAAATTAAACGATATTAAGGAAATACAATACAAGACAAGCTTTCTGACGTCATACACGTTTTTACCGCATCATTAAATTTCAGATTAGACAATAATTTATCTTGCTTTTAATATAAATGTTCATGTCCATTAATATAAAATGAAATCGGAAGGAAACTTTTAAGTGCAGACAAAAGAACTAGGGTTAATGGTACAAAATATAACAGGAAATTTATTAAAGCATGTGGTTCTGAAAAACGCTATCAGAAGTTAATGGACATATTATAAGCATGAGTGGTACCTATAGTATTAACGTTAACTGTTGAAAATCGAACGTACTGTTTCACCACCCAAAGCCGATAATAAATCATGTAAAATGAAATAGTCCGAAACGGCACTAGAAGACCATTTCCTTACTTAAACGGACACAATTTACTTAATTTTACTGTATTTTACTAAACGCTAATCCCGTGTAGCACCAGAAACACTTTCTAAAGGAACGATTGGAAACTTATTAAAGATCAAAACAGATCTTTCGTTTTTCTTTTAAGACGCATTCAATATATCAGTTGGGTAGTTTTATTAAAATCTATTACAAAAAAAAAGATTTGGAATCAATTTCTGTAAGACTAGTTTTGTTTTATAAAGGTACAACCCCAGACCATGTAACGCTCTACAATTAAAAAAAATCCTTTGATCGGATATAGTGAATTAGTTAACTTCCGTGGGTACCAATCCGTGGTTTTAAGAAAAAGGATCATTATGTTGATTTTTAAATTCGTGGTTCTGATGGCTGCAGTATACACAATAATGTTAAATTTCCTTTTCGTGTGGAATCATATTTCGTGGAAGATGGCAACCCACGAAAAGCACGAAAATTGAAACCACAAGAAATAATAATGATAAATATAATTACTTGTCAATTTTTGTTTACACTTGTCATTCTATTTGATAAATGATAGAAGTTTATATATCAGGAGGATTTGTAGTTATAGATAAATTACCTCTTTGATATACTGGCCACGGTCTACACTTCTTTAGCTTGCGCCAGAATGAAACCTCTTTAAAAATCGTAAGTGTGGGTTAAAATATAGAACAACTCACCACAATGAGCTCCAGTCATTAGTTTTATAATAATCTATCATCAACACAACGGATTGGGAATCTACTGTGACAAGGCTTCCATTCTTTAGTTCGCACCAAGTTGCCGCCCCTGACCAGGTCATAAGAGTTGGGTTAAAGATAAGCTGGTAGTTTGTATTGGCATTGTCTGTAACTGCAAAAATGGTAAGTAAATCATTGGTAACATGTGGAATAAAAGGCCTTTAAGGGCATTCTGTATAAAATATGTAGAATGACCAACTGGATCTATGTTTTTTTCTTAGACAATTATCATTTTCATCACATCTTATCTAATCGTTTATATAATTCAGGAGTGGAAATTCTGTAAACAAATATCAATGGAATTTACACTAGAAATATGTGACCTAATCAATGAATGCTACAATTTGAAAATAGCACAAAGTAACATGGACAGACCTCTTCAACTGAAATCTCATGCATTATTATAATGAGACATGTATTTTACATTTGTATGACAACCACTAAATAATTAACGGCATTGGTTTTTCTCTTTTATCAATTTTCACATCTCATTTTAATTAAAGTTCTTTGTAATAAGATTTTACACATTGTATATGTATTTGTTTTAGCCTTGTCATTATTTAGTTTAAAAAAATGAGGCGCCATGATTAATTGTTTACTTTCGATAATGCCGTTTCGATCAGATATTTTAAAATACCAAAACTCCTTTGCAGAAGACCTTACTTTTCCCACTGAAAGAAGTACTGTTTGATATTTTAAATAATTTAGAGATTCGTAATTTCAATAAATTGTCAAAGTTTCGTAACCAATGTTTAAAATAATACCAATTTAATGGCCCATATTTTTTTCTAAGCACAATTATTTAAATTTGTTACAAAACTCTTTCAAGCCAATACGCACCATTTTAAAGTGAATGTGTTTATGGTATACAATAAACAATGCGTTGCCCAGAGCATTATGATCAAATGAACCTTTCATGGTTTATAATTTAGAAATTATGAGTCAAAACAAAGGTCACAAAAAGAAATCCAGAACGGCTATTTTGGTGTCCAGAAATTCTATAGCTAGTATAGACCGTGGGACGGGAACTTTAACTACGATTAGTGTATAGATCGTGGGACGTGAACTGAAATTTTGGGGAGTTTGATACAAGACACAGAGATTTAAATGACATGCCATTTAACTTGAAATGAAAGACTTTAGGCTATGTTGTATTCAGGGTATTTGTTTGCACAAAGTGAGAAAAAATATTAATTTTCAAGGTCTCTTATCAAAACTTGATTTTCATAATTACACACGTAGCATCATTTTCAAGAGCAGAAATCATTTTTCAGAATATTTGTTTTTCTTAATACCAAGGAATGCTTCTAAAATATTTTTCATATTTTTTTCAGATTCAAACATCTACAAATCGGCCCCTCCATCTTAACCTGCAGGTTAAATAGTCGATTTCTATTGCAATCATCTAAAAATAAGTTGTAACAATTTTTCATATACTATACAAATTAAATCGTTTCAGCCTGATAAAACATTTTAATCGTTATTAACGACATTAGTTTTTATCTGTAATCTTTTATAAATTTTCATATCTCATCCAAACTTGGCAATGATTAAAGAACTTTTTCAAAGCGATTGTACACATTATATATAGATATATTTGTTCTATGCTTGCTCAGGAGCTTTACAATTAATGATTATGGTTATTTACTTGTAGTAAAATGAGGCGCCATGATTAATTGTTTGATTTTGATTAAAACGAAGTGTTTTGAACGGATGTCATACAAGAGACTGAGGTCTGGTAATGGCTCAATATAGACACAATTAAACATCGTTTTAATTAATCTTTTTGATATGACATTATATCATTTTATATCATATTACTAGCTCAAAGTCATTGTGTAATCTCCGAGGTTCAAATATTGCACAAACTTTAAACACAACGAAAGAATGGTTTTATTATTAAACCAGAACGGGATTGTACAGAATATGTTATTACAACTTTACTATAGTGTCAATATTTGGTCCACAACGAAATTGAACGATGCCCTATTTAAACTGTCAGGAATTGTTTCTTATGTTCACCAAGAACAAGCTCGGGATTGTACGGTCCATGTTTAAACTCTTAGAATTGTTCTTATATTATCTCAGAACAATCTCAAGGTTGCACGACCAAAGTTTGATAAACAACTGAAAAATAATTATGCTTTCTTTCATAATCAAGACAAGAAAAGAAGTTTGGTAACAAAATATAGAAAAAAAGGTTAAAAAAAAGGATGGACCATATCTTAATTCCTAAACAGGTTTGTTCCATATTAGTGACTTCACAATTTATTGTATAACGTTTTAAAAAAGACAAAGCCATAACTAGTACTAGAATACAACAAAACAGTTAATACATGAAAGAAGCAGAGGCACCAATCGGACATCCGAATGTCTAAAGTCCGAAAGGTAAAAAAAGTTCTATAACAATGAACAATGCAAAGTCCTAACGAGAATGAACTCCGGTAGATTTGGTAATGGTAGTAATAAAAGCAGTATTTTTTTATGTCGCGTATTTGTATATCTAGAGGGTTAACCACTCGGAAATATTTCATACAAAACAATCGAACATGATACTATAATAATAATAATACGGTTATTTTGGTTATGATGTATTTCGATATTTCAAGAAGTAACCTATCATCAGCAGATTTGGAATATAAAAAAACATTGAAACATATAGGATTCAATATTTAAACTGTAGTTTTTCATGAAAAACCCTGGATATAGAGCAAAAAACATAGACGACAGGGACAACCATATACCATGACAAAGATTACCGGCTTTGGACAGGCACACATGAAAGGGGTTTAAGTTAAACAGTTCTGTGTGACAACAAAAATAAACAAGAGGCTCCCAGGAGCCTAAATCGCTCACCAGGTCTTGATGTCAACCCTATATTTTGTAGAGCTAAATGAGCTGAACATTTAAGCAAGCAACAGTTTTTTCTTTATCTACTATAGTTTTCATTCTATATGCCAAAAACACGAAAAACCATTATTTTAGGGGCTGTAATCCCTATAAGGGGTCATCTGACAACTTCAATCCTATTGAGACTTTTGTAGAGCTAAATAAACTAAACGTTTAAGCAAGCAACAGCTTTTCTCTATTTGCTATAGTTTTCATTCTATAGGCCAAAAACATGAAAAAGGTTATTTCAGGGGCCGTAACCCCTATTAAGGGTCATCAGACGACTTCGATCCTATGGAGACTTTTATAGAGCTAAATGAGCTGAACATTTAAACAAGCAACAGCTTTTCTCTATCTGCTATATTTTTCTTTCTATAGGCCAAAAACATGAAAAAATATCATTTTAGGGGCCGTAACCCCTATAAGGAGTCATCTGACAACTTCGACCCTATGGAGACTTTTGTACAGCTAAATTAGCTGAACATTTAAGCAAGCAACAGCTTCTCTCTATCTGCAATAGTTTTCATTCAATAGGCCAAAAAACATGAAAAAAACATTATTTCAGGGGCTGTAACCCCTATAAGGGGTCATCTGACAACTTCGACCCTATGGAGAATTTTGTAGAGCTAAATGAGCTGAACATTTAAGCAAGCAACAGCTTTTCTTTATCTGCAATAGTTTTCTTTCTATAGGCCAAAAACATGAAAAAACATCATTTTAGGGGCCGTAACCCCTATAAGGGGTCATCTGAAAACTTCGACCCTATGGAGACTTTTGAAGAGCTAAATGAGCTGAACATATAAGCAAGCAACAGCTTTTCTCTATCTGCAATAGTTTTCATACTATAGGGCAAAAACATGAAAAACGCTATTTTTCACCTTTTAGGGGCTGTAACCCCTATAAGGGGTCATCTGACAACTTGGACCAAATGGAGACTTTTGTAGAGCTTTTGATGCTGAAGCAGTAGGGTGGCATCAGATTTCATCTATCTCTTATACTTTTTGATTTACAAGCCAAAAACAGTAGTCTGACCCCCCTGGTCTATTTTTAGCAACGGCGGCCATGTTTTTCGACGAATCAAAAATCCCCACATCAGTTCTGTGGGGGATACCCTAAGGTACCATCAGACTTATCTTGGTTCGAATCTGTTCAGCCGTTTAAGAGGAGAAGAAGTTTAAAGAAAAGTTAACGACGACGGACGACGACGACGACGGACGACGACGACGACGACGGACGACGACGACGGACGCCAAGTGATGGCAATAGCTCACATGGCCTTTGGCCAGGTGAGCTAATAAGTGACATTTTAAATTCCGCAATTAAAAACATTAAACAAGCTTCAAGGTGCACAGTGGTCGTTAGGAACGGACCATTTAACGTGAAGTGGGAGTCCTTGGTTTTTTGTTTTGGTAAAAAATATTTATTTTTCGACGGCGTCGCTACAGATTACTTGTTTTCATTATTATCATTATTTTATATGGCAGAAATCCTTCTTTAATTTTTTTTTTCAACATAAATAATTTTCAGAATATTTTTTAGGAAAAGACCAAGGCCCACCCCCTTCAAGTTAATTGGTCAGTCCCTTAGTTGCCGTCTAGACACCCTGAATTGATCTTACATTGTAAGCCAAAAGTTTAAATGCATGAATTAATACAATTATTAAGTGATCGACCATTTGACTTAAAAGGGAGAGCCTTAGAAAAATATTTTGAGTTTAATTTTTGATGAAACAATATATCTTGGCAGCAGAGGTTTAGAAGAATTTTTGTTACATAAAAAATGCTAATAATGAAAAAAATTGTTGCGATGCTTTTTAAGACTAAGTATCTGAGCAGAATAAAAAAAAACCCGGACTTTTTACATTCAAATGACCAATTGGTAACTCGATACTACTGGTAATGTTACCATATATGTATCAGTATAAAACTAATTTCATTTGACCAGTCGGCCTCATTAGTAAATACCCCCTAAATGAATCAATCCCAAATGGGTTAAATGTGATTGTTCTAAAGTCCCAACAAAGAGAATAATGTTTATTTTTGTAAAGAATACTTAACTAATTCATGTAATTGTTACAAAATTTGTCAATGCTATTTTAGGTTAGAGTTTAAAGTGTGATATTAAGAACGTATACATGGTATATTAATTATACGATCTTTGACATTCTAGATAATTCTAATGAAGTAAATATTGATTGCTTGTATTTCGTAAATTCATTTACTTTTTATTATTCCGAGAAATTAAAATAATTAATAGTCAAATTAAAGAGTTATGCACTATTTGCATTATTAAAAGTGCCAAAGTGGGCGTCTATAATTGGGAAATCAAATTACAAAAAAGTTCCAGATTATGAGTTTTGCTACACCTGAATCACGTTTCCTTTATTCATGATTTGTCAGAGGCGTTCTATCCAACAATTGAAATAATGAAAATTATTCGAAAAAAAAGAGCATATATAAAACTTCAAAATCAAATATGTCGAACTGGACACCAAATGACAATATTTGATTAAATAATTTTTCACCATTTTGCCTGATATCCAAACTCAGCAGTAATTAAAGTACGTTCAATTTGGTAATATGAATGCAAACATTATAATACATAATTGTTTGAGTCCTGCTCAGAAGCCTTAATATTAATAGTTGTCACGAATTAGTATTAGTAAAATGAAGCTTGGTGATTAATGGTTAAATAACGATTAAAACGACAAAACTTCGATCAGTTGTCACACAACACAAGTTGAGATCTAATGACTCAATATAGACACAATTTTACATCGTTTTAATTAATCTGTATGATATTACATTAAACCATATATCATATTACATGCTCAAAGCCATTGTGTAATCTCAGAGGTTTTATATTTTACAGACTATGTTTCAACATCTTAAAATGGCAAGAACG
The DNA here is from genome assembly GCA_963971305.1 of Arcuatula senhousia. NCBI lineage: Eukaryota > Metazoa > Mollusca > Bivalvia > Mytilida > Mytilidae > Arcuatula > Arcuatula senhousia. Next base: position 7,028,170 of record OZ020317.1, on the reverse strand, counting down.
AGTTTGCAAAGTACATGGTAAACAAGTTAAACTACCGTATAGCGGGACAGTTTTGCAAAGTTCTAATTTTCGCTTAATTTGCGACCATTACTCTTTCGCGAAATAAAGAGACCGTGTAAAATAGAATCAACATAAATTTGTTTTGAGAATACTATTGAATCGCGAAAATAATAGTCCGCGTAGATAACAACTTAGGCCATTGGTATGAAATCGCGAAATTTGCAGGCCGTGAAAATTACCCGCTTTACGGTAATTGTTTTATACTTTAGCCAAAAACAAGATTAAACGTAATAACTGGTTTTGGTTTTCTTTTTTATCCAGACAAGCTCTGGGTTGTACGGTCTATGCTTAAACTAATATATCGTTTCGACTTGAGTTCGCGTTGCTGAATGCGGTTTTGTTGTGTGTGTGTTTTATGTTGTTATGTGGTTTGTTTTGTTGTGATGATTTTTTGTCTGCCGGTTTTGTCTTTGTCTTTACGGTTTTATGATACTGATTACCCCTTTGGTACACCTTTACTTCCTTCATGAATTGTTTCTTATTTTAGAATACAAATACCTAAATGGGTATGATTTAGTTATGCTATATATGTATTTAAGGAGAAACCACCAATCAGCAGCATTTGAAACAAAGCATTGGAAGGTCAAAAACAAAAGTATTGAACGAAAAGTTCTCAAGACTTAAACGTTCGAACAGGAAAGCAAAATCCAGCACCTAAGATATCAAGTGCAGTACAAGGAAACAACCCTTAGCTCAGAACAAACCAAAGATAGCACAGTCCATGTTTCTGCAAAAGGTAGAAAACATCATATCCTCGGTATTGCTTTTAGCTTTTTGTTCAAACATTTTGTGTAAGTTGAGGCTCTTTAGATACTTTTGGTTTTCGGCCTCCAATGATTTTTTTTAAAGTTAGATCAGGTGTTTATGACTGGGCGTTTTGTCATCTAGTATCAGGTTTGATAGGCGCTTTCTATTGTTGTTTATTTCTATTGGACTTGGTAAAGACAAAAAACAATTAATATAATTCTAACAAAAATTACACTTTTGGGGGGATTTTTTCAATATTTTCTAAAACTTTTTAAGGGAAGATTATTTGAAAAGAAATATGAGGGGAAAATGAAATATTCTACTTTTTCGAAATTTTTGGTGATGAATCTTATAATTTTAAGTCAACTTATAGGTCCCCAAATTATTTTACAGATGTGAAGAAATATCTAATAGATATTTTTAATAAAGATAACGATTACTTATGACGTTCGTTCGTTTTTTTTTCAAAGTTGACCATGCAAAAAACTTTGATGGTGAGCATTATTTTCATCAAAATATATATTTATCAAAAGAGATAAATGTCACCAAAGTAAGTGTAAGAAAATTCAATTGACAATTATTTTTTTAAAAAGCTGCTCGTGATTGTGTAACCGGTGCTTGAGATTTAAGAATTGTACATGTACATTGGTTCTTTACTTTTCGATAAGTTACCACTAAGGCACATTAGAATCAAAACAACTATATAGTTTAATAAGATAATAAGTCATTACAATAAAAAATGGACAGGAAACAATCACCGATGTAAAAGACCATAGTCATCTGTAAATGGAGTGTGTGTGTGTGTGTTCCCTTTTGACTCTCCTTGGCCATTGCAGAGCAACCATTGACCTTGGGTAGAAATAAACACAAAAAAATCAAGTATTAATTCTTAAATATCTTAGCCTGGTTTCATATACTCACCTAGAAAAAAAAACAACGATATAATTGCTTTTGTTTTAATTATCAATAAAAAATTGTGTCATTTGACCAGTTGGTTTCATAAGTAAGTAAAGCCTCAATAAATCAACCAAAATGGATTTTCTGTCATAATTATAAAAACCCAGTAAAAACAATATTCAAACATATTTTGTAATGAATACTTAAATATTTGTTGTCTTGTTTTATGATCAAGTTTCACATTCAATATTTAGCACGTATAAAAATTATTTGATCTTTGACTTTTAGATAGCAATACACTAGATAGTTGTAAATTGAAGTTTAATAATTCATTGCTTGAATTTTGTTAATTAATTTACATTTTTGTATAACTTTAAGAAATTAATAATAATTTATAGTCAATTTAAAGGGTAATGCATTTATTTACATTATTAATGTTAACAAATTCCCGAAGTGGGCGTCTGTAAATGGGAAATCAGACATGCTGAATGAACATGCATACTGATCTATAAAATACGAATTTGAATCAAAATAATTTGGTATGTATGTAGAGGAAAGTACTTAACGAAGTCGTATCCGAAAACTTTAAACGAGGAAACGAATTATATATTAATAAACATTTAATGAATGTTTGGTTAAGGTGGCTCGAGGCATTTAAACTGAGCATTTTTTTCCACATATTGGAATTTTATATAAAATTGATAAACTAACTGGACTTGGCAAACAAAAACTTTATACTATGATCTATTTTATCAAATTAAAAGCAATTGGGATAGAAAAAATGACATTTTAATCATTTTTAAAATTTCCCGTACTAAATCAAAGGGAGATAATTTATATAGGATGAATAGGAAATTTTTCAATTTTCATGAATTTCTTGAAAAAATGAACGGTGACCCCATATTTTTTTCAGACAATTTCAAAGAGGTTTAGAAAAGAGACTTTCCTTCAGAATTTGAGCTGATTCTATAGTAGGAATTCATATTTAGGTGCCTCTATAGCTTTTTTCCCTATTTATCCTATATAAAAATATTGAAACTTTGCTATTTTAGAAAGCTGATAGTGCTCTAAACTGAACGGTGACCCTCTCTTTTTATTTGATATTTTGTTCTATACATTATTGCCTATCAATGTGCCAAAAATGAACAAAATCTAAAGTAGAATTCTAATAGCCCCCAGACACATTAAAACTATAACTATTTTTTTTTTCACTATTAAAGGAAATTAAATTAATTGATAATCAAGCTAAAGAGGTAAAAATTATTTACATTATTAATGTAATTATTATTTCAGAAGGTTCAAAAGAGGTTATCAATAAAACTTCGATACATATTTAAAATAGATTGTTTGAATTTTATGATTGTAATACAATTTGTATAACTCAAGAGTATCAAAATAGTTGATGATGAAAATTAAAGATTTTTTTTAACGTAATAAACATAAATATATCATAGCAAATGATGATTGGGATGCCTGTTATTCTGCATAATAAATGTCAACATACGATATAAAATGCTTATAGAGCACATCAATTATAATGCACTGTTTCAAATTTGAAATTGTTTCTAAAGCCCCAGTCATACTGTCACGTATCGGCTTCTCCGTTTAACGTTTTGAAACGTCACGTTTTAAAGTAATTTATTGTCAAAGTTTTCGGTCTCCACGTTAAACTAGGTATATGATACGTTTTAAAAGGTTTCCTCGCGTTTTACTAGGTACGACTAGGTTTAAAATCGGCCTTTTCGTTAGGTTTAACTACATTTTGCTACGGATGTGGTACGTTTCGTTATGTATTGCTAGGGTTTGTCATGTTTTAGAGACGTAGTAAAACAGGATGCCGAAGCGTGACAGTGCGACTGGGGCTTAAAGAAAACAATATCTAACCTTCAAGCTATCATATAAAAATGGGTTGTCTCATTACTTTTTTAATCAACCAAACCTATCCCATCGATCCCTGAGTGATTATTTATTGTATTAGCAAAGCACTGTCACCGGTAAAAATAATTGATCCCCACAATAAGCGAAGGCAAAACAGAAAACACTATTTTTTTACACGGAATCAACAATTTGGAAAGAAACTATGACGGCCCAAGGGCTGATATTAGTCTAGGTTTTATACAGCATGGGGTACATTTTTATCCATTTAATATTCATTATCTCATATATTTAAATTCTTACGTTGTAATTACTTTTGTATTTTATGTGATAGGGGTGAAATACAGGCCATGCGATATAGCTAAAGTATGCGGTATAGGTAATGTTTTTCTTCTTCTTATAATACATATTAAAAGAATATATAATTCCTTAAATATATGATATATCATAAATTTAAGAAATTATATATCCTTTTTTATATGCATCCACTGTATTCAAAACTTTACGTTTTCTGGAATCAAGCTATCTAGGATTGCAGTCCATGAAAAAAATATTTTTAGGGGAAGAAATTAGTAAATGCATGCGTTCTGTGAAAAACTGGCGATGATGTTTCACTCACAAAAAGGCTGAAAAGTTTTAGTACCTGTGAAAGATCAGCCGTTCTTTTCCATCAAAGAGAAAAGAAACTTTAAATCGAATGTCCAAATGGAAATAACCAACAAATCCGAACGAAAACAACACGAAGAAACAAAGACATAGACATAGAATTACAGTAACAACTGAATGCAAATCAACAGCGTAACCAACATGACCGTTTAAGGTTCATGTATATGTTTACCTCAAAATGGCTTAATTTTAGATTGATTTTTCAGAATATGTACAGCAATGACTGCATATAACATTCAAAAATAAACCGTAGCAGGACCTAGATATATTAACTTCTTATTAATTCTTATTAATAATTTGATGATTAAAACTATTATTTTTAAGTTCTGCCTTTTTCCCGTTTTTGTACACAGTCGTTTTTTTTGGTTATTACCACTAACACCCTTGTAGATGGCCTCAAATCTCATGCGACATTTAATTCAAATCTAATTAAAAGTGTTCACCAACATATCAGTTGAGAAGAACTATTGGAATAGTTCGTTCTTATTCATAATGCATTTTGAACGCAAAAAAAAATCATACTGCAAAAACCCTGCTACAGTATCTTCAACTAAATAAATGTGTCAATGTAATCAAGTGTGTCCATATCTAGGTCCTACTATACTGTTAATATGCCATTTGATCTGTACATATACTAAGACTTTCTTCAAAAAAGTTAAAACTGTCCTGATGAACCTTAATACCCGAATTTTGCTATTGTATTTTGAAACTACAGGGTCGATAACCGCGGCTAGTGGACCAGAGGTCCCCGAGGGTTATCACAGACTTGTCTGACACGATTTTATCAATAATATTTTAATATTTTTTGTCTTTTAAATTTCCTATGGTTAAATTCAAAATTGTTTAAAAACACGAGGTTTCTTTCCTTGTAATGCACATGAGCGGTATCTTCGGTAATGGATTTGGCTTTCCAAAGTTTTTGGTTTGAGAAATTTTTATTCAATATTTTTTGTTTTTAATCTTACAATGTTATGATTCAAAATCTACAAATTAGAGGTTGCTCCTTAAAATATCGATAAACAGCATAACCAAATTGACGGTTTAATACGTTTTTTTTTGTTTTGTGCGCGAACTGAAGTCGAAACGAGATTGAATTCGGGTGCTCCAGAAGTTTAAGCAGTTCCTGTATGCTCACAAGCTATGTACATTGTAGATAGGTATTCTATTTGTATTTGTATTCTGTTGATTGAAAAATGTCATTAGAGATAATATATACTAGGCAAAAAAAGAAACGTTACATTGGTTTTTTTTAAAGATTTTTTCGAAACATATTTTGTTTTGAATTTCTAATATAAAGATAAGGCAATAAACGTTTTTTTTTGACAAATTTCCGTATTGAAGGCGGATTTGAAAATGACGTAACGTTACTTTTTAATTTTTACAAAATTGGAACTTTTAAAATTTTACGTGTCGAAAATTCAATTAAGCTAGTGATTTTGGTCGTTAAATGTAACAACTATCACGGTTAACAAAAGGTCGCGCTTAAATGTTGAGAAATTGTAAGTCAGACACGTTACGTTAACGTCAAAAGTTGAAGCAACTCTCTTCTTTCGTGTTGGGTACGGGAATGACAAAAATACAGGTGATCAATCGTTTAAAGGATCTTAGAACAACTATCCATAGACCAGAGACTCGTGTCAGAGGAACAACAATCGATGAGACCGGAAGTAGCAGAATACCATAACCAACGTGAGTTTAGATCAGGCGGTGCCGCTTTATTTTCCTTCGTAATCGCTTCGTTAACGGTGAAAAACCTTAAATCGTGCAAATGGATAAAATTCTAATCTAATTTTCATAAACACTGAACGTACGTGGTCATGCCAAGCTGACGTCATTGTTTTAAAAAAGACGTCATCTGGATTACGTTTCTTTCGAGTAATGACGTTAATGAGTAATATCATGCCAAAAATTGGTATAGATAAGTAAGTAGCACCCTTTTTAAACCGAAAAATCAAAATTTAACAGAAATTTTGTAACTTTCAACATTTTGTCTTTTTTGATTTTACTGAATTTGTTTTTTAGAAATAACCAAACCCCACCGGACAAAGTTGCAAAATATTCCATCCCTGTAGTTTTACAGATGGTTAAATGTCCCTAAATTCTGAATTCAGCTTTATATTCATCGAAATGCTGTCAGATATTCAAAATGAATGGCTAGTCAGGAACGATAATTCTTTGCAAACTTGATTTTCTACAATATCTAGGTAAAACCTTAAAGAGATGTTAAATTCAAATCAAAATCAGGTATACTCGATTCTTGTCTCTTCAGTATGACCAAAGATACGTTTATTCAATGGAAGTTACAACTTTTCTTTTGTTATAGAAATTTTATCAAATAAGAAATAAGTGTAACGTTTCTTTTTTTGCCTAGTATATTTATATACATTTAATTTGCGACATATTGTCAGCATGGGACAATTGGTGATCATGTTCTCAGCGAAGAGGCCCCTCGTGAATTATACTGTTTTTCTATCAAACACAGAGATAAGAGCATGATCATTAATGTTTATTAGGTTTTGAGGATTGTAAGTCTCTATTGGGTACTTTGGTGTTATCTAAATCTCAGGATGCAATACACTGGCTATTTCAATGTACTCATATGGCTGATTGCTAGATCTTGATCTGAAGGTATAGTTCTCTCAAACTGGGAAATTTAAATAATGGGTAGTTAAACGAATCAGTGGAAGATTGTATCTTTTAAAAGTTCATGATTTGTGGTTATAAAATCTAGCACTTATGTTATATGTAAATAAAGGTAACAACAAAACTACCGACTGGGATGATCAATGTCATATATTCAGATATGAAATACAAATTAATACAGGTTTTATGCCCCCTAAACGTCCCTCTTCCATTGCGATCATGGGGTCCGGTAAGTTTAGGCCGAATGAGAACGATAATAATAATAATTTGTGAAATCAGTGAATGCATTATAAATAGAAAAATTGTTTTTATCTTTATTTAATGGTTGTCGCGATTAATCTATTTCATTTATATCAGTAGGGCGAAGAGACTTCAACGTATGCATTACCAATGATGAAATCAAGTTGTACTGCTGTCAAGACGTTTAAAGACGCTCATTTTAAAATGTTATGTCTTGAGCATTCAGTTATTTAGAATGTTTATGAATACAATCAAGACTCAAAATTGATAAAACCACAAATGATTTATGAAAGGATGTGGAATAAATGATAATGAGACCACAAAACATATGTTAACTCCAAGTGAAATTAATTTTATGAGCTGTATTGCCATTTCGGAATTTTATTCCTCATCAGCACCAGTAAAAACCAAAAGAAGGAAATCTAGAATTCAAAAGATGTTCAAAATGCATAAATCCAAACGATTTTTCAATATATCTAGCTAAGGGCAAAACTACGATGGAGGGAGTTAAACCTTAGGTTTTAGAATTTATATACATTTAGATAGCGGTTAAAAACAAAGTGTACACATGAGAAGTAAGTTTTCTTGTACTGACATTTGCAACATTGGCCTTCCCGTTCAAACCTTTTAAGATCTGAGTAATTTTCTTCAAATGTTTGTGGTGTTTGACCTTCTTTCTTATTAAAAATAAATGCGTTTTTTCATCGATTGTTTGAATTCAAAATGGCTAAAAACTACCAGGTTTCATTCACTGAAATGCATAAAGTCTTTTAAAATAGAATATATACTTGTACCTAAAACAAGATTAAACTCAGTGATTGGTACTTCACTCCTTATAATGTTACTTTTAGCAGGAACTGCTTACTCTTCCGGGGCACCTTAGTTCACTGTCATTATGACTTGAGTTCGCGTTGTTTATTGCTATTGAGTTGTTTTAGTTTTTGTTGTTGTTTTTGTTCGTTTGGACTGTTGACATTAACATTTGGAAGCCCTTTCTGTGTCAATTAAACTCTCCAGGTCTATACTAATAGTTAATCAAATATGCATCAAGAAAATAATCGAACAAAATTAAACGTAGCGAGATATTTCCTAAAATAAAACCCTGAAACAAAACAAAACACATATCCTTGGAGTTTAATGTCAAAAGCAGAAAACAGTAAGCATTAAAAATACATTCAGCCAATAAAGCCTTATAACAAAAGCATAATTTGAAATAGAATTAGTAGTGAAGCTCTCAAATAATATAAAACGCTGGATATCCTTGGAGCAGCCAGTTATACGAATTAACACTGCACTAATATAAATTCGGTTACCAAATAAAAGTATAATAAGGAAGAAAATGTTTTAAATAAAATTGATATCTAATTATAAAACACTGCATGGCCTTGGTGTTACACCATAGAACACATTTCAAAATACATAAACAATTCACCAAATACTAAGACTGTGATCAGCCAATAACTCTTAAAAATGCCTTTCATAAAAGGCCATGACAAATCTATACATACAAATGCGATTGATAGAAGCAAAGAGGTGCCAATTGGGCATTCTAGTGTCAAAATTCCAAAAGGGCAACATCAAAACCAGTAATCACAAACAAGAACATCACGAGGAAATACAAAACATAAAACAACACAAAATAAACCGAAGAGAAATCAAAAACACGAACTCAAGTCGTAACAAGAGTAAACTCAGGTGCTCAAAATGTTCCGTAATGATCACAAACAATACACTAGCTCAAAAGTTAAAACAGCCAATCCCTATTGTTCCCCTGGGGTAACCAATCCTAATAGTACAAACCATTGTTGTTATATGTCTGTATACTTTATCGGCATATTGACAACTCTAATGCATTTAGTTTTATTTATGCAATAATAAAAGAACTGATTTCACTTTAGTTAGCATTAGAAAAAGAGATAAAATTGTGTTTACTTATCTTAATGGTTAGAACAGGTCGGGTTTTCTAGATTTCGTTTGACCTATTAATCAATCAAAATTGTAAAAGATTGACCTTTTAAATGGGGAAAAATGGTAAAACTTTTTCGTCGGTTTGATAGAAAAGTTCCTAACATAAACATGTATTCTTTAATTTCCTCGCTCATATTTCGCAAATACCAAATATCATTGGTTTTAAACAACGTTATTTTGTTTAACATGGGTAAATTCTCCTTATAAAGTAATGTTATGTTCCACTTATTGACTTCTATTTTAATAAGTGTATTGGTCAATGGACAATCAAAAAGGTAAACATGGCCATAAAATCTCCCTACTTGTCAAAGCTGTTTGGGTGAAAAAGTGTTTCTTTAATACGTTTAATTTTAATATGACATTAAAACAAATACAACAACCAATTTTTTCACCGCTCATTTTAAAGATTTGTTTTGCGAGTCATGTTATATTTAATTATTTCACAAACAGCACGTGTTGGCGATCGTATTTATTTATACTCTCTCAAAAACTATTGGTTAAAGTTTGACGAAAACATTATCCTTAAAAGGTAAAATCCTCGACCTGTAGAATATACTGTTATTTAAATGATGGAGATTTTAGACTTTAGTTTCAATTATTTAATAAAGATACTACGGGTATAGATAATCTGATACAATTGAATACTTAGCAATGCAATTAATGTAATGGGTGAAATATGTAGAACGATTTGATGCAACAGAGATTTAAAGATAACATGATGACGTCATATTCTAATCAAAAGGGTGTTCGCATATGATTTTTTTTAGTGGATAGGCTTTGTCGTCTTAAACAATATAGGCAAAGTAAAATTGGGGTTTAACGACAAACAGAGTAGCCTTAGTTAAATCTGAAATCCCCAGAAATTCCAAAATACCGTATAGCGGGTTATTTTCATGGGGGGGGGGGGGGGGATTTTCGCGGTTTTTTGTGTAATAAGGCATGTGAACAATTTCTGTGGGTTTCATTTTCGCGGTTTGTGAATGTGTTTGTATATGTATTCAGTTAGATGGATATTTTCACGAAATTTATTATTCGCGGTTTCCGTAGACCCGCAAAAATAAGCGAATATTAAACTATTGCGAAAATAACCCGCTATACGGTGTAGTAAAAGTCTCAATACTTGTTCAGCAAACATCCTGAAGCGATGTGAAAGAAATAATAAACGATGCATTCGAATCACATACGGACCAGTTTGAATTGTTAAATAAAGATTCTATAGATAGGCCGATACAATTGGTACTTAGCAATGCAAATAACATGATGGGTGAAATATGTCGAATGATTTGATGCAATTTATAGATTACAGGACGGCGTCATATTCAAATCTTAAGGGAAATTAAAAAATCATTCAAAAGTCTCAAATCTTGTCCAGCAAACATTATGAAGCGATTTGGTACTTAGCAATTCAATTAATATGATGGGTGTGATATGTAGAACGATTTGATGAAGAATGTAACAGAGGTTTAAACTTTCACTAAATGACGTTTTATTGAGTTTGAATATTCTATTATGTTTACTGAAAACGCCATATTCAAAATGCGTTTCAATTTTCTAACATGCATTTTAGCCCACCATTTCTTTTGAAATGTCTGTACCAAATCAGGACCATTGCGATCTTCAATTGTTCCGGTAGATCGTCCTTGTTTTGTCTTTTCTTATGGACATTTGAGATTGATTCTCCAAGTTTGGTAATTTTGTTATTACCTTTATTTAATATTCAAAAATGAGTTTTAATATTCAAATATGCGTATTGGTATTAAAAATGCATTTTAGTTTTAATATTCAAACATGCGTTTTAGTATTCAAAAATACATTTTAGTTTTAATATTCAAACATGCGTTTTAGTATTCAAAAATGGATTTTAGTTTTATTATTCAAACATGCGTTTTATTTCCAAACAATGTGAAGCGAAATACTATAAAGTCTAATGGAATTGGACTTTGATCGATTTGATTTTTATTGTGTTTGGTTTTTGTGCTTTGTCTTGGAATATTGATAGGGGAAGGTTGGGCCCAAAAAACTAGTTTAACCCGCCACATATTACATGTGCCTGTGCTAAGCCAGGAATCTTTGGCAAAGCTTTCGTTTGTACTTGTCTTTTTGATGTTTACTGTTCCTTGTTTAAGAAGGGGGTCTATCCGTGACTATTTCAGGGTTGGATTTGAATGCATTATATTTAGACCATGGGCCAATTGCAGAACTGCGAGCAGTGCCAAATGGCCTCCTTGAAGGCTGCTGGCGGTTGTCCGTTGTGGTTTTTCTAAATAAATTGCCGTTTGATTGTGGGTTGTGTTGCGTATTACTCTATTTTATTGACCGGGTTGGTCACGGGTCAATTATTTCGGGATTCTTTGTTTAAATCTTACCTAAAACACTGAGAAATTTAAGCTCCGCCCAACCTTGTGAATAAAATAGAGTAATACACTTATTCCATATCTCCTTATTTTCTATAAAGAGGCATTTGAATCATGAAAGCATCCAAAAACCAAATTAATGCTATATAACTGTAAAAAAATAAATAAAGCATAAACTTTTGACTCTTAGAGTTTGAAGAAATTTCGAAATATTTTGCTCTACACCCATTTTCAGTAATTGGCTAGACCATCTCCGATCAGATTTTGAAATTGTTAACGTTGCATTGATTTGTTATTTTTTTTCGAATCATGATTGATTTAAGGTTTAGGAAGTAACTTCAGACTTACTCTGGAGGAAATCACTGATAAAAAATGACAAGCTTTAAATCTCAAGAACTTAATCAATGGATTTTAAAGAACAAACAAAAAATCTATTTGAATTTATAGAGAGTTTTGTTTACAGTTCGTTTCTTTTATGATCTGATTATAATCTTTTATTAAAATAAGTTCCTGAGATTTAAAAAAAATCCATTAAAAGAATACAGCAGATAAATAGAAATATAACTAGTTTTCTCGTATTTAAAAATAAATCTATTCGCAAAAAGGAAGAAAAGAAGGCTTATATAAACATGTTGATTTCTAACAAAAAAGACAATAAACACATTGGGAGGGAATTAGATGTCACCTAGTGTAGCACTAGAAATTACCGCTAGGTGGAGCTATTTGAGGATAACAGCTGGATAACTGGTTTTCTTAAATCATTTCCGCAGTGGCAAATAAAGGATACAGATTAAGATTTTGTAAACATTTTATTTAAACTAAATTTATGGTGGTATTTTTTTCTCTTTCATTGCAGCATTTATGGGTCGAGAGCACGCGACACAAGATACTGAACTGGCGACATTTAAAAACCTCAATAAAACAGCTGACTGGCAACATTTTAGAGCGAAATCCCCTTTTTGAACTGATTGATAACTCTGAACAAAGCACAAGCACAAAGAATGGTTATGTGTCACTACTTTGGTAAATATGCTAATGGTGACCTGGTTTCATTTATGAATTGTTTTCCAATATTTGTTTAGCAGTTTTAGTAATTGTAACTTAACAAAAAAGTTAATGATATCTAGCTGCTATGATTTATTGTTAAGTACAGAAAAGTCTGATAAATGTATTTCCCAAAAATATCGTGATATATCTCTTTTTTGTTCATCAATGGGGTTGAAACGCGATAAGCAAAAAATAAAAGAACAATTGATTCAGGGGACAAAATTTGACAATAACATACTGGACAATTTAAAGATTGCTTATAGTTCACAAACCAATGGTAGGTTTATAGAAATATAATAAAGATTATAAGAAAATTACTATATTACCTCCAAAATGTTTTCGTCTGACTTTAGCTATCGATATATAAAATCAAAGTTTTTTTTGGTAAACTACGTCTCTTTCAACGCTTTTGGTTTAAGGTGCAGAAGCTGTAGGTCAGATGCTGTAAAATGCATGAAGTGCAAATGCAAATGATGATTTTTAAGACAAGCTAATTTAAAGACAATAAAAAAAAACGTGAAGAAAATTTCTATCCTACGAAAACCAACTTCAGTTTCCAATGATACAATGTCATTTTTGCTTTCAGAAATCTCATGTGAATAGAACTGTCGTCATTTGGTGACATCAGCTTATGGTCAATCATCGTTAACAGTTTGTCAGTAAGACCGGTACAAAAGAAAGAAGCAGAGGTATCAATGGTATCCGAATGTCAAAAGTCCGAAAGGGCAGAGACAAAGCCAGTAAACACCAACAAGAACGGGACAAAAACAGACAACATGTAAAACATGGAAACACAAAATAACTGAATATCAATCAACAACGCGAATTCCAGTCGAAACAAGAGTGAACTCTGGTGATCTGGAAGAGTAAACTACGAATACTTTGCACTGGTTTTCAAAATTTGGCCACTTCTTTTGAAGAAATTTTGATTATTCAAAAAAACTTTTTATAAAATTTACAAGGTCACTAAGTATTGCATTCCAATAAAATGACCACGGTCATGATACCATGACAATTGGCTGACGTCAGTGTCATTTAAATCATCATGGTAGATCATTATAAACAATAGATATATGAGTTGATTCCCATTTTTTTTTCATATCATATTCATGTTTAAATGTATTGTATTGATAAAAACAATGTTTAATTATTTAAATCTCTTTGACGGGATGTTTGGATCGAAGGTTGAACAATAAATATTCAATAATTATGAACTTCATAATTGACACGAGTAAATAATTGAATCAGCAATTTAGTAAAAGTAAAAGTTTCATCCTAATCCATTTTTTTATTAACTTATTACCTTTATTTATAGCTCAATGATTCAATTTGTTCAATCATTAAGTTTGTCTTCCCTTTGAATAACTTGTACAAAGTTCAAAAGAGAACGCTTAATGACCACACTTGTTCATGACATACCCACTACAGACGGATTAATGTTTTCTTTGTAATTCAATTTCGAATCGAGTACTCATTAAGTCAATTCACGCATTTCATTTATTTACGCCAATGGTAAATCTTTGATTAAAGATTGATTTAATGAACATTGTCAAGTGATTTTGAATATTTTGCAATTTTTATATTTTGATGTTTTAACTGATATTGTTTTAATGAACCAGTGATTATAAATTTTTGAATATTTCCGTTATCTTCTGTTTTCATTGAAGGTTATTAATTTTTTTGTTTAAAGTTCTGTGTTCTTCATCTTTGTATTATGTTTGGCATTTTCAATCATTTGGTAGAGCGCCTCTGATGAGTCTTAAATAGACTAAACACGCGTCAGGCGTAGCAAAATTCATTGTTCGGAACTTTGTTGTCATTTGTATATCATCAACATGATCATGTCAAAATAATAAGATAAAAAATCAGCAACATTCAATTATAATTTCTATGCCTTAAATTTAGCGTTATTGTAACAGTTATTTCACGTTAATTTTCTTGTTGAATTGTGTGACGTCAGATGTTAAACTTTAACGTCAAATTAACAATGGAAACTTAATTTGTTTTTTTTACGTTAAATAAACGTTAACAGAATTGCCTGTGTATATTCCCAAAACTCTCTGAAGTACCACCAGTACTTTAGAATATGTGTTATTAAAAACTGGTAAAAATAGTTAGTTTGTCAATGCTTTACAAGCAAATTTCAAGGGGAAACACAACTCTTATCAACAACAATTGAATTAAAACATTGAAAGGTCAAACGGAAATGTTATTGAAAAAAAAAGTACTCAAATCCGAAAAAAAACTTTACCCAAAGAAGCCAAATACAGAACCTTACTCAAATATCTTATAGTTTTTCCTATCATGAGAGATTTTTGTATGAAAATTTATTTTCAGGCTTATAAAACATTGAACGAACAATCCTATAAAAGGACATCAATGTTCACCCTCCTTCTGTAGCCGTTATAATTGTCGATTTTCTATGAAAAAAAAACTGAAAGAGATCTTTAGAAGCGTTTTTCTAAAAAAAAAGACCATAAAAGCATAAAACAAGAAACAATCTTATTGCTGTTAGTTCATTTGTGAATAATTACCGATGTCAGGAACTGCTTACTGTAACTAAAACAAACAATGCATTTTATTATTACATAGCTTTTTGGAATAAAATAAACGAATAATAGCAAGCTGTTTATGTCTTAATGTTTTAAAATTGCTCTTTAAAGCTTTAGAGAACACAATGCCGATACGAAAATGGCTCTTCATAGCTTTAAAAAGACAGCATTTTATGTGTTATTGAACCATTTTATTCTTTACCGCTGGTCATTTTTTTAGATTTCTGTCAGATTTTCGGAATTCTCTGGATTTTACCATTAAAATATAATTCATTGTTTTTGCCCAGCAACCGCTTATTTTATATTTATAATGGGTTTAATGGGTCATTAGAACCTAAAGTCTTTATGTAAATTTATATACCTTGTTATTTTCAATTTGACCAGCGAACATCCATAAAAAAATTGTCAAAACTTTATGTTCCTTCTGCCCCAGATATGGGCAAAGATGGTTGTATCATCAAGTATTTGGCATTTTTAATCTTTGAGGAAGAGAACCTCTGATGAGTGTTGAATTAAAAACACACCATTTATGTACAGGAAATTTGTTGTAGTTCCGTGATTGCTTCAACAATTGTCTACATCGCTAACAACAGAATTGTACAACAAAACTCGTCACAGCATTTAAATGAAACAATTATTAACTTGATCAATAATGTGTTGGTAATTGCTTTTAACAGGAAATCTTTATAATCATTTATACCTCTCTAGTCTTAATTAAAAAGGGTTAAATTTTTTACATATTTCAGGACTGGATTTGAATTATATGCATCTTATTTAGATCTTTTGCCGACTGAAGAACAGCGAGTAGCGCCAACTAGCCTCGTTGGAGGCTGCTGGTGGTTTCCATTGTTTATTTCAATTGTAAATTACCGCTGGTTATGTGAGCTGTGTCGCGTACACTTATTCCACAAATCAATGTTTTCTATCATCTAGGGCCGAATTTGATTTTAGATTTTTACTAATTTAAGGCCGAATTTGATTTAAAATTTTGATTTAATTAGGGCCGAATTTGATAGCTTGTAAACCTGATTGTTTACAGACCATGAAGTAATTAATACTGAAATAATCATCGCCATCATTTTTCCTTATGTAGCCGCCTCAACCATTAAATGTGAAGGAAAAATGTAGAGGAAAATTTGTATGATAGTATTTTGTTTTAATACTCATAAAAGCATTTAACAGGAAGCAAATTTTAAAATTGTGAATTCATTTGTTAATAATTGACCAAATATGCTTTTTTATGTAAAATAAACATATACAAGCAAGTTATTTATGGAAGAATATTTTGAGTGTCATTATGGTTTTCAATGTTCGCTTTTGAAAATCCACACAACTTGATAAAAAAAAAACTGTGAAAATTTAAAGTGTTTTCTCTTATCTTATCTGAGACGAACCAAAGCTAAATTGTTGTTTTAAGAATGTCATTATTCTTACTGACAATGTAAAGACAATGGTATTGAGAATAAAAAAAAGCCTTAATTGTGTACAAAACAAATATCATTAAAATTGACGGTAAAAATTTTAATCCAGGGGTTGATACAACTTTCTTTATTATATTTTTGTTGTTCAGTGCCTGTCAGATTAAGAACAACCTTACGTCATTCTGAACTCGATATCATCGGTGCTGGATTTGGCTTCTGAGTACTTTTCGTTCAGTACTTTTGTTTTTTTACCTTCCAATATTTTGATTCCAATTCTGCTGAATTGGTTTTGACCTTCCAATATTTTGATTACAATTCTGATCAGATGTTACTCCTTGAAATATGCATAATCAAATTTGCAGTTTAACACCCATTTTGGTATTTGCATTTTGCATCTTACAGTTTCATATACTTGTAATTTTCGGGTAAAATTTTGCCTTATGTTGTCATTGCTGGTCATATGCCAAACAAAATACGAAAAAAGATCATTTACTTTCACCCCGTCGTCTGTTGCCTGTGCAACTTTAAATTATTATGAAAAAAATCAAGAGGAAATTTGTTTGAATGATATCATTTAACAACATTAAACAACAGCATTAAATAAGAAGCAATTTTATAATTGTTCATTCATTTGAGAATAATTGCCGTTATCATGAACAATTTATTGTAATTTAGACCTCCCTGAAATATATCTTTAGAATGTTCATGGCTTTTTCATATAAAACGAACCCATAAAAGGGGCTATTTATGTAAAAATGTTTTTAAAACTGCTTTTTAACGTTGTTGGTTCAAGTGCACGTTGTGTTATATTTACGACAAAATATTTTAACCAAAGAAAAATAATAATAACCCAAGAACTTCGAGTTTTAACTTTGAACTTTAGCATTGGACCGTAAATATAATAGCAATTTACTCAGATTTGTTATTTTTTTTTAAGATTTGGAATAGCAAGTGTGCTCGAATCACAATAAAACATTCGAAATTTAACAAGACACATTGTAGATTGCTATTCAGTTGTTTTTGTGCTTATATGCTTTTCGTTACTTAGTGCTGTTATCGTTCGTGTTTTGTCTGCCTCATTGGATTTTTGACATTCGAATACCATGTTGATACCTCTTTATTTCTGTCCTTTTTTCAATGTGACCACTGAATGTGACCCCGGATATCAAAATACCACCTTTAAAACCCCTAGATATCAATTTCGTTAAAATCAGAGAAAATTGAATTTTTACCGGAAGTAGCGGCCATTTTGAATTTTTCGACATTTTCGACTTCACTAAATGTTTTCAGATAAACTAACTTTCCAAAATAGCGTTAACATCGGTCTGAGTGCTCATGTACTCAAGATTTCATTCAGAATCAATAAGCCATATAAAGAGCATAGAAAGGTTAACGCGTTATGTGGCAGGGTATGAAAATAGAAAACTCAGTGGAAAAAAGTCTACAGTAAATGCAATCGTATGTTAAAGTCAAGTGAATAAACAATGAACACTTGTTTGAACAAAAGCGTATTGCATGTAAAGAACCTATAATGTATTCATTTGGTTTGATTTTGTGAAGATGTCTATTGAGTTAAGCATAATTGTTACATCGATGGTATCGAAACAGTATGCATACATAAATAAATTATGCAGCAATAAAAACGATTCCTTTGTATGTTTAATTCCTTTTAAGTTTAAGGCATGCTAAGTTTGTTTTGCAATCTTTTGAATGAAGCAAAGAGCCACGAATGTGGCATTCAAGTGTCAAAAGTCCGAAAGGGCAACGACGAAACCAGAAAACTTGAATGAGAACAGCACGAAGAAACACAAAACAAAAATAGCACAAAATCAACCAAACAGAAATCAACAATGCAATCCCAAGTCATAACGAGAGTTAACTCGGGTGCTCCGGTAACCAGTGCCTGCTTGCACACCCGTCACGCTGCCAATAGACTATTTGCCAATTATTTTTGGATATTATTCCGGAATCGATTCAGTTTTACCTTTTGTATCGTCGCTATGAAAACATACAGTGATAAACGAATGGCATACGAGCCGGACAAGCCTTGGACTTTATGGCAAAGCAACACCTGCACTCATCTGAGAGATAGAAATTCCATGTTTGTCAAGGAAGAAAGAAGTGACACAAGTAGAGCATGACTTCACACAATACTGCACATTGGTGCAACAAGACAACACACATATCAAATCACCATTTTGGTCAATAGTTATAAGATTCCTTACATGTACCAGTAATTTCCGGATAAAAATAAAAATACCAGATTTATGTAATAAACAAATAAATGCACTGTGGTATACAATACGGGAGGAAGATAAGTTTTTTTCTTTAATCACTAGATATAAATTTTCAAAGGAAGGTAAAGAAACTTTGCTTCCAGGGGCGTAGACTGCAATTGCCCTTGTCACGCATCGGTAATTTCCTTTATATTCAACAAAAATCTTTCCAGTAGAACGGGGGTTTTCAGAGTGCACCACAAATCCGGCAGCGGTTATCGACCAAGCGGTTTCAAAATGCAAAATGCTAAAGCAGTGATAATAACGGTTTATTTAGTTACCTTGTTAATGAATAATTCTAAAAGAAACCTTTCATCTATTATTCTATTATATACATGTAAGGGTTTAATTTAATGATGAATAGTTCGTTTGGAATACTTTATAAAGTACTTTATAAAATAGGGAATGCTAATGTCTACAAAATTACAGAATCAATAAAATATAATTATTTTGAGGCCAAAATGCAGCATATGAAGGTTATTTTTTTGGAAAGAAAAGTATCAATGTAATGAATTCAAAAGGGAAAGAAAGGAGATGAGAAAATCGAATTGAAATTAAGGGGGGGGTTGAATGGCACACTGACTGTAGTCACAGTGACTGTAATAAAATATTTATAGAGAAGAACAAGACCCTGTGAATTATTATATACATTTGGTCAGTTTGATAGTTCCCAACATTCGTGCCTTGACCTACATAAATGACTGGGGTTAAAGTTTGGATCATACCACAGCAACAGTGTCAGAAGGATGATGTTTGATTAGCGGGTACATTGTACATCTTGAGTAGTAACATACATGTATATGTAGCATCTGATTCAGACTGGTAATAATTATAACATTGCTATAGTTGGTACAATAAATAAGAATCAGTGGCTTTGGGTACAGCTAGGTTGCTACCTTCTTTTTTTCCACATGGATATCAACCAAATGCCTAAAGTCGTTTAGAATTGCTCATACTCAGTGGCGGATCCAGAAGAGGGGGTCCAAGGGGTCTTCCCCCTTTTTGTTGCAAAAAATTATAATTTTCGTGAAAATTTTTGGCAAAATTAGCCTTAGTGGAGCGTTGGACCCTCTTTCTCTACCGTGGACCCCCCAATCAAAAAATCCTGGAGCCACCCCTGATACTTACAAACACATTGCAAAATATTCGGACCTATATTGTTGGTACAAATAACAGATGCATACCCCAGTACTTCATATGTTACATAAACAGTAGGTCAATATATATGTATCCATTAAGCATACTACAGAAAATATACACACATGTCCAAATCTTTTCAAGACTGATTAGGAGCAATAATAATTTTGAAACAGTTAAATTACACTATAACGGGTATTATTCCTAGTAAAGATCCAAAATGCTTGCTTTCCTAACTAAGATCCATGTATTTATTTACACAACTTACTTTGACAAAACATATCTGATTAATAATTTCTTCAAGATATATCTAAACATGTTATACAACTATCCTGACTATAACGTTACATCAAAAAAATACATTAGAAAGTATTTCGGCAACCCCATTTAAATTTTTCGTTTGCTGTTTTGAAATGCATTCGCGAGGTTTAGTTTTCTTGCATTTAATGTAGATATCAATCTTCGCAAGGTTAAATTTTTGTGAATAAAAGTTATAACAAAATAACCAAACTTGTAGAGTCAATATCAAATGGCCATGAGAAAGGATGTATCGATAACACGAAGTTTGCGAAATAAAACCATCAAAGTAAATTTACTGTTTTACAAAAAATTAACAACAGGTTAAATAAGTTATAAAAAGCATACATAAAAATACATTTGCAATTAGATGGACATGGAAAACCACAAAGTATTGAAAATCTTCTCGTAAAAAAAACAACAACAAAAAAGAAAACAGAATCAACATACAAAATGCTGATTGGTTGAGCCATGTATTATCATGTTTGTATGGTTTGGTTTATTTTTGTGATGTGTCAATGATTTTATTGTCCCATTGATACACCTTTTTTTTCTTCTATAATCGAGATTTGACCAAGGATAAACCTATTTCATGTTTTGATTAAACAATTTTACTACATGAGAAAAATTCAATAATACGATTAGATTCTTATCATGCTTATCTAAAGTGGACTTAGTTTTCCTTTTTGTTTATGTTTTTTTTTATGTTTTATGAGAACTTGTTTAGATATTAAATAAAAAAAATATTTTTAGAGGCGTCACGTCACGACAGAATAAGCATTATTGTATATTTCCTTTTACGCAAACTTTTTTCTTAACCTCTTGTGTCAGAATCTTTTTTCGTCAAAAACCAAATTCAAAATATTTAAAGGAAAAAAAAAGCCTCCCCCCTTTAAAGTTATATGGTAGGTCCCTTACCAGTGTGTTTTAAAATTTTACAAATTGTGATTTATTGATAGAATTACAAGAAAGGTTTGAATATGAATTTCAGTTCAGAGATGTTTCATGTTTATGTAATAACGATTTGTTCCTATCATGTTGTCATTTAAAGATGAAGTTACATTAAATGCATTAATAAATCAAAACAAGAGAAAAAAAACTAAGGAAAAAGCAAAAAAGCAAAACATATCTGAACACATTTAAATGATAATTTCATTTACAACTAATAAGTTGCAAACATAGTGCGTGTTTTAACTTTTTTGAAATTTCAAATGCTAAATTTGATTAATCGTGTTTGTTAAAAACGCTGCGTGTTAAACGACTATACACCAAGCGTGATAACGCAAAACAAATAGCACAGAGCTGTACTTATGATGCATAGATAGCCACATTTTAATTTAAATATAATTCTTATCAGACATGCGTTCATGCGTATACTCATTTCTGATTGGTCGAAACGTCATTGCCAGATCCGTTCATACTTTCATGAACGCCTCTACCTCGTTTCCAATGTAAACAAATATGGTGGCGAAGACGTCGTCCTAAATGACGAATTTTTTTCGAATTTATTATATTTTTTTTTAAATGTATAAATTTGAAGAATTATAAGGATTGAACACCTATTTTCGGTCGTTCATGCATGTATGAACGGATCTCTTCACTCACAAACTGTAACATGAACGGCCTTCGGCCATTCATTCAGTTTGTGAGCTCCGAGATCCGTTCATACTATAGTATTATTGCGTAAAGTTTTCCATATTGGCTGAGTTATTGGTCCAATATGGCTAGCCGAGGACCAATAACTCAGCCAATATGGATAACTTTACGCAATTATACCTTTATTGACTAACCTGACCAATATGGCTGACATGCCATATTGACTAGTCCAATATGCCATATTGACTGGCGGTATCCGTCCAATATCCATATTGGACGGATAAATTACGTATTGGCGTAGCTTTGTGTTTATATAGTATAGGCTGTTTTCATCATATTTAGACAAATATTTTTATGTTAGTCAATAAATGCATGAACGACCGAAAATAGGTGTAGAGATCCGTTCATACATGCATGAACGACCGAAAATAGGTGTTCAATCCTTATAATTATTTCTACACGTTTACTTTATAATAACATAGAAAGAAGCAAAGAGGCACCAATGGGGCTATCAAGTGTCAAAAGTCCCAAAGGGCATCGACGAAACCGACAAATACGAACTATAGAACTATGGTTATAATGCATAGATAGCCGCATTTTAAATTATACAGTAACTTAATTTTTCACCGCTCATTTTTTTTGGAAAAAAGCTTGAGTAAACTACATTCTTTAAAGAACACATTTCTTGCAGACATTTTTCTAAAGTAATATAGTTTGTGGGTAATGAAATCGAAATAGATGGGTCAGAGGGGCCATAGGCCCAGATACAGACCTCGAGACCAGGTAAACCAGGTAAAGAAATATATTTATCAGATCAAAACTTGTGTTAAAGGGACGTTTAAGGAGTAAGAGCAAAATTCATTCAAAACATGGATGAAAAAGGCAACATTATCTAGTAATCTGTAAACTGGTAAATGTTCCCCTTAAAGACCTATTATAATACTAACAGACTACCTACTGTAGTAGCTGTAGTTACTTGTCGCAAAGGATGGGTTGCGATAAGACCCTTTTTCAGCCAACCGCGAAAGTCAAAATTATGTAAATTCTTTCACAAAATGTCTTGTTGGAAAGGTTATTATTTCTATTTTCTGAAAAATAAACGTCGATAGTCCAAAAGCTTTTCTTATTTTTTAGTAAATGGTACTTGAAATGAACCACCACAAATGATTTTAACATTGTGCCTAAGGGAAAGTGGCGAAAATGAGTAATACATATCCTTCCCGAAAGTATAGCCTTGCACGCGGAACCAGCTCTAAATTTTATTCAAAAATTTGTATTACTAAAACACATCTTTTGTGAAAGTTTCAAGCTGGTTCCGCGTGCGCGGGTATGTTAATGAAGATCCGAGATTTTTTTTCAGGAAAAGATAACTCTTCGATCCTCATGAATATTTATTAGCTGTATGGGTTGCCCCTGACGACGCGATTTTTTTCTTTCATCTTATTTCATTACACTGTCCATAATTCGTTATTAAATTGATTTAAAAGCTGAAATTATTTCCAAGAGGACCCCTTGTTTCATTTGAAATGAGCATATGTGTTAAACCTCACCCAGGATAAAATATGTCAAAAGCCGTGGGCGTGTTTCGATGACCATATTTAGAAAATCAATATCGGAAAAGTGCTTGTACGTTGTTATGACGTCGTCCATTTTGTCTTAGTGACGTTGGTGTGTCAACAAGCACCTGTTTTTAACAAACAGTCATTTTTTACATCTAAACGTTAAAGAAGATGACATCATTGACAGAGCTCTGAATTAATTTTATCCTGGGGAAACAAGATTTATTTAACATTGTTGTCGTGAATTCGTTAAACCTTGCTGACCTCCGACCCAGTCATGTGTTCAAGACATAAAAACGATACATGTGGTGATCATTTGCAAGGCCACTAATGACCGCCAGAAATAACAGAAAAATACAAGCAGGTTAGTTTTGTGTAACACTGTTTTATTTTCACGAGAAATAATAATGTGTAAAGCTATAGGAATTTAAAGATGAAAAATCATGCCCATTTCTCAGATTTTATATCTTTGTGTTATTTTTTTTTCTATTTGACAATTTAAAGATGAAAAATCATGCCCATTTCTCAGATTTTATATCTCTGTGTTATTTTTTTTCTAAAATGCTTTTAGTTATTACATGAAAATTATAGACTCTTAGCCTCTTTGCTGGCCAATTTGCTGAAAATTGAAACTCAACATAACTCTCAGTTAGTAAAACTTAAAGGACAAGTTTGATTTGTACAAAATATAACTTACTCTAAGCATTTCTGACTCTGTAAGGATAAGATCTTAGCCTCATGTATAGTTTATAAAATGTCATTTCATGGTGTGAAATTCTTTGCTTCATTTGTATTAAGATAATAAAATTGTACACCTGATAATACAAATATAGCATGGGTTAAATATTATGACATTTTTTAGTTTATAGAATTGCAAAGGACATGTGAACTTGCAATATTGGGATTGTTAATATAAAATACATTTTTTTTAAGCTGGAATTTTTTTTTTAATTATATTGATCATTATTTATTTGCAAAATATTTCTTGAAATGTGGATTTTTGTAAATTGTGTCTTACTTTGTATTTATGAATAAGTTAAGAATAAATATTTTGTTGTTTTTTTTTTTTTTCAGAAAAAGAGACATAAGACAAAAGTTGATACTATTCATCACCATCTGTAATTTCAAGATATGGCTAAAACTGACTGTGCATATAGGATCATATATTTTAATAATTCTCACCGGAGGATGTGGAATACAAGTGGATATTTCTAGCATAAAAATTGTGTTTTCCTACACACATCTGCATTCAATCAACTGAGGAGTCCAATAAGTCTATATATAGAAATTATGAGATTTTGTTTTGAACAGCTACAAATAATATTTATAACTATCCTAAGATGATGTGGAAAAGACTGAGTAAAAACATCAATTAAATCTTTTCATGTTGTGTGAAAGACTGTTGTGAATCAATATCAATTGGAATATTTAAAAAAATGTAATATCTGATCATATTTTTGTTTGTTCTTTTATATATATGACATACATGTATATTCTATCGTTGGGTCCACACAACATTATATATAATTCATAAAGCTCAACTTGAAGGCAAATACAGAACAGAATTATTTATTAATGTAGAAAGCTCATATTGGGCATATGGCTAGAAACACAAAGAGAAAGGAAACACATATATATAAGTGTCATGCAATGACAAATACCAAATTATGAAAGGAATTAGTATAAAAATTTGAAAGAATTTGCCAATGAACATGATGAAATTATGGAAAAAATTATAAAAAATGTTGAAATTTCTCCAAGTGCTAAGTTTTTTTTAATTTCAAAATTCATAACAAGATGTTGTACAATGCATATTTACTCCATACACAGTATTTTATAAATCCTTTAATTCAATTCATCCTAGTAGTTCATTTATCTTATTACATGTATTCAGTTATCAATATTTCATAAAACTATGCGCTCAAATTTACATTCAACTTTGCAAATGTTATTCAAGTTTGAGATTTGAAATTTATGATTATCAGCATAACAATTTCTCTGAAGCCAAGTACAACCAGTCAACTTTGATAACTCTCCTTTACTTCAAAGGTATGTGGTGATTTTGTATGTGTTGAAATTTATATTGTTTCTTCTTCAAGGAAAAAATGTGGGCTTGTTAGGCCAAAATAACTTGAAATTTCTATTATTTACTTAACAAAGCAACCAATCATATAACAAGGGAATTTTTGCTTTCTGCTTTGTGTATGTTAGTAATAACATGTACTAGTACATGTAATAAGTAAGATTAGAGCAACATTTTATAAACATATCGCGGGGCAATATTTCTTTGAAGTTGTGTACAGAATAAGCCCCCCCTTTTTTTAGACATACGATTATTGCCATAATGCGGATAAAAACATGAGATTAAACATATTGATATTAGAGTTTACAGATCACTACGATCTTTTTAAAAAGACATCTAAAAAGGAGAGAGAAAATTGCAGGCAAAAAATAATAGTTGGTTATCGGTTTCATTTAACGTTTTTGAAGCGTTATAGAAGGTTTGGCATTTTAATAGCACTTCTTTTATTGACCCGCTCAATATTTTATGTCACTTGGCACTTAAAAAAAACAAGTACAATACAAGTTATTAAGTTATCACCGGGGAAAGCGGACAACGTTCTTTATTTGTCTAAAATTGAAAATACCCTTGACTTGGGTTAACTCCCTTATGACGTCACCTGAGTGTTTGACGTAAACGATGGTGACAAATCACGGCGTTTCATGCTATCTTTAGATAAAAATGACTACCTTTTAGGAATGGTCTTCCAAAATAAAACTTGCATAGTCGAACTCAGAAAATCATGTAGTTTTCAAAAAGTGCTGGCCCATTTATCAAATCCATACATTTTGAACAAAAAATAACATTAATTCGCAAACTAATGCCAATTTTCCATTCTCTGCCCCTTAAATTTAAATTTAAAAATACTTTAAACTAGAATTGAGTAATGGGCCAGAACTTTTCTTATACTAGGCGGTTTCCTCCAGCACTGTGCCAAATTTGAAAGAAATCCGTCCAGTGTAAAAGGTAGTCAAATGAGCTTTTAATGAAATTTCATTAAGTTACCCCTCTTGCCGGTCACGTGACACTTTGAAGATTCCGAAAAGTGAAAAATAGCAGAAATGAAAGTTATACTAATGGACGCTTGAATATTTTTATTTAATGTTGTATATGACCATCATAATACTGAAAAAATAAGTTTCAAAGTATCGTTCAATTGAACATCGATTTTGTATAAATTCTTGCGGAACGTCATTAACGTACCTGCGTGCAAGACATACTGAAAATTTAAAAAGACCATAATTTTTTAACGTGTTGTCAGTAGTTAGAAAAATTTCGAAATCTTTCCGTTTTCTTCGTTTTTCTTGAGATTAGCAGTCATTTCAAATTCAAAATTGTTGTTTATAGTTATGAATATATATGATGAACCTTTCATAGAATTGTAAACACTGTCTTCAAGTATATTAGCACGAAATTTCAATTTATTGAAGCCCTACCTTGAACTTTTGTTTAAAATAAGATGAAATTTTAATTCAAAATGGGTCAATTGTGAACACGATTTTCCAGGGTATGTTCGTGCAAAAGAATTTAGAAGTAGTATTTTACAACAGTACAATCATTTTGCTGCAAAATAAGGTATAAAGTAACATGCTATGAAATACTTTTTATTTTTCGCCTGAAGATGGGCCAAAATAGGGCCTTATCGCAACCCATCCTTTTATTAATTGCTAATTTTGTTTTTTGATTTTTAAAATGTTTTATATGATTAATTATCATAGAATGATATCTTTGATTTAGATAAATTTTATATCAAGAAATAAGTATTAAACTGAACCATTGAACCGAAAAATGCTTAATTTTTGCCTTTTCACTTTTATTTATTATTTTCAATAACCATTTATATATTTTACCAGAACCAAAATTAAGAAAATATAGTAGTAAATTACAGTTCTAAACGAGCCAAAATTTTGGGTATGGTTTAAAAATTTATCTTTCTTAAATTTAGTTATTGATAATA
Source organism: Arcuatula senhousia (assembly GCA_963971305.1). NCBI lineage: Eukaryota > Metazoa > Mollusca > Bivalvia > Mytilida > Mytilidae > Arcuatula > Arcuatula senhousia. Next base: position 7,000,816 of record OZ020317.1, on the reverse strand, counting down.
AGAAGTATAAAGATGCAAACCCTATATTAAAAGTTGTCTTCCAGCAAAAATAATTTTGGCCGTAGAGACAATCCTCGCAAATGGTGTGAGAAGAGAGTCAGAAATCGGGTCCATGACGTAAAGTGTATACAAAACTAAAATAATACCATTTTTACTATAAATTCTTAGATCCTTAGCATCTAAAATTGGTCCGACATAAAATCTAACTTTCTTTGCAGAATATGTGATGAAACTCAATTTGATCTACGACAGACTTAAGGCTAAGTCACAAATACGTAATATTTCCATTAAACTCCATTTTAAAGAGTTAGAGTGGCAGGTTGGCGTAGAAACGAATTAGGAATTTTTTTGCTAAGAATGCAAAGAAGAAGAAGAAGAAGAAGCAGAAGAAGACGAAGGAGAAGAAGAAGAAGAAGAAGGAGGAGGAGGAAGAGGAGGAGGAGAAAGATGAAGAAGAAAAAGAAGAAAAATCAAAATATTTTATCATTTTACAAATTTCTTACCTCCATAGCATGCAAAAACAAACAGAAAAAATGTCCACCATCGAATACTGATTTCAACTTCCATGAAGACACGTTCAATTTATTCCCTATTAATTAACCTTTTCTATCTTTCCCTATATAAACGGTCCAGCAGTTATGACAATGGTCTAACCATCACTGTCGATGGAGACTGCTTGTTCTATAGGATTCCGATATATAACGTCATGCAGCTTTAATCAGCGGCCTAATCATTGTATATTAAAGGGGGATATAGTGTCATCAAACATCATGTATTGGTTTTTGTTAAATTACAAGTATAGCATTAATAGGTGATAACATTTGATTTCCGGTGAAAACAAAAAAGTGTTTGATTCGCTTAGCGTGACTGGCTGGTATAGTTATTGCGCCTTGAATTAGTTTGTTAGCTAGTTTTGATTGTTTATTTGTTGACATGTATAGCAATAATCCAAATTCTTCATAACACAATAATACTTAAGTAAGTGGTCAAATTATCGTAAATAAAAAAGGAAACGTCATGTAATGGATATTTGACTTCGCTTCCATATAGAAATGTTTTGTTTAGTTACAAGTTAAGTATTCATAGGTGATAATTTTGATTTCTGGTGAACACAAAAAATGTGTTTGACTGAGGTAGCGTTGCTATATGGTTTAAGACAATAAGAAACCGATGTTATATCCATTGTATAGTCAAAGCCAGCTTTTATTTAGTTACAAGTACAGCATTAATACATTTTGTAGGTGTAAACACTTGATTTCCGATTGACTTTACTTGGATATGTAAAATAGAACAATAATAAGCTATTTTATAGATTAAACAAGCTTTTGTTTAGTTACAATTTCAGCAATATAAGGCGGTCATACCTGAATACCGATGAAAACTAAGATTGTCTATTTGAGGTGACCTTGTAAAAAGACATTTAAAAAAGACTTAACTTAACATTACCTTTGGCTGACAGTAAAAGTTATAACCGATTTCTCTTTTGATTAATGTGCATCATGATTTTGTCTGTTTTCATTTGATTTACTCCATAAAACCTGGTTCAACCCATCATTTCTTTTGAAATGCCTGTACCAAGTCACAACCATTTCGATCTTAAATTTCTCTGGTGTGTCTTTGCCTTGATTTGTCTTTTGTTCTTGGATATACGAGCTTATACATCCCAGTTCAGTAATTTTGGTGCTACCTTTGTTTACTGGAAACTTAAGTAACATGTGCAATCAAAAAATCTATTAGATTTAAACTCTTTGTTAAGGCATCATGAGCTTAACCTATCACAAGGCAACTGATCATGAACCCTAAAGCATTCCGAAACTTTAGTAACACGTTTAATTGGAATATCATATCTATTGCACTATTCGCATGGCCTTTCTTTAAAACAAAGTCTTCTTCTTTGGTTTACTCGTGTTAGTTGGCTAAAACAGCTTACTTTGGTGAGTCCGGATTTTCGGTAAAAACAAAAGAGTATGTACTTTGCTTTGGACAAAAAGACACGTTTAAGCCTATGACAGATTGTATGTTTAACCGGCTTCTATCTAACAATATAGTTACATGTTCAGCCTCTATAGAGTATATATTTTCGGCGAAAATGAAGAGTAGGTTTGATTGATGTAACTTTGTGAAAAAAGAAAGAATAACAAATAAACTTGCTTACTTATGGCGCATAATTGATCTTAGGTTAGGTCCCTGTATACATGTAATAATTACATTTAAAGCATTATTAGGTGATAAAGCATTGGTTTCTCCTTACAACAAAAAGATAGTGATTAACTGTGCACTGTGGTATCATTTGTGGTATTATTTAAAAGATTATTGGCCAAGCAAAGCGAAGCCTTATGCAATCTATAGACTTTTGATGATTTTCGCGCTACAATGTGCTACGTCACCGTACTGACCCAATAATTTCGGTGATAAACACCAGTTCATGATACAGGGTTTATCAGCGGCAAACATCAAAGGAAAAATGTAATGATTACCGATAAATATCAATATTACTTTTTAATTATGTATACATGAAACAAGCTTCTATATATCTCCATTTTATTGGCATTTTACATGACCGGCACAAGTTTTGATTATTCCTTGGCATTTTACAAAACGAGCTATTTAATTATAGGCGATAGAATATAATAATTTATTCCTCTAACTTAATTGATCCGTGCACTTTACTTATAAATATTGCTGTTATTTCATTGGTTCATGCAGTGGTTCTTTCCGTTTCAATCATAAAATTTGATACACAATACACATCAATGGGTAAGGTTGGTGTTTTAATTGATACCGTTTGTACACGATACCTGTCATGATTGTGCATCCAAAAGTTATTTTAATCTTATACATGTTTAATTAATTCTTTGTTAAAATATGTATGAAATACTTTTCTGTTCCCAGTGGGGAGGGGAGAGCAAGATTGTGCTCATTTACTCTAAAAAATTATTTTGAACACTATAGGCCGTTTTTTAGTTGACCTACTCGAGTTAACTAGAGTTAACCCGAGTAACAAATAAACGACTAGAGTAAGTACCCGGGTAAACCCCGATGACCTTTAACCCCTATTCGAGTTTAACTCTGGCAAAGGCAGGGTTGGTAGAGTACGTGACGTCATAAATAGAATTAACCTGTGACAATGGGACTTGATTTTAAAAATGATACATATCTAATGTTTAATTTATATAAAGTTTCTTTAGAAAATGATCTTTTTTTATTTTATTATTTAAAAGTCTTTAAGTTTAATTGTTATAATATTGTTGCTATGGTTAACTCTATACCTGAGTACCCCGTTTTATTGAGAAAATACACAAGTTAACCCAACTTTAGAATAACTTGTTCATTTGAAAAATCCTAAAGAGCTATTAATAGAAAATTACTCTACTAGGGTTAACTCGAGTAGGTCAACTGAAAACGGCCATATTGAAAGAGAATCAATCTATGATAGTAAACTTTATGGTACATTTGCCTTTTAAAAAAGCTTTCACGTTTTGATTCTTTTGAATACTTTCACAATGTACAAATCGTTATTAAATTAATCTGAAGTGATTATTTTTTCCTTGTTTCAAAACGGCTCTGATGAGTTTAATAGTCTTGTTTGAAGGTTTAACTTTTGAATAAGCTTTGTCTTGGAATATTGATAGGGGGAAGGTTGGGCCCAAAAACTAGTTTAACCCCGCCACATACTATATGTGCCTGTCTTAAGCCAGGAATCTTTGACAAAGCTTTCGTTTGTACTTGTCTTTTTTATGTTTTCTGTTCCTTGTTTAAGAAGGGGCTCTATCTGTGACTTATTCCACATCTCATTATTTTCTATTTTGAAATAGTCATCTAATGTCACCGGTTAAATTAAGTTAAAAAAGATATGTATATCATGTCGTTAACCCACCGACCTACCGTCTCAACAACGCCATATCTCCCTAATCAGTGATTTTATAGATCTAAATTAATTTTCAATCCTTTTTTCTTACTTGACTTAGAAAATAAGTCAATTAAAATTAAAAAAAGAAGGCTATTAACTATTAAAATTATAAGCCTCACTTTCTTAAAGTAACAGACTCAATTTAATGCAAGCGATTGTTTTGGGGTTTTTTGGGACATTTTTGTAATCTTTCTGAAAATAAATACTTTAATACCCATTGAAGTTTAGTATTTTTAAGACAGTTTACCCTCTTTAAAATGTTGTGGATGGTAAAAGGAAAAAAGAAATGCTATACTAGAGGAAAATTCGAGTGACTTAAGCAGAGTAAGCTCAGATGTCCAGGATGTTGGTCAACATTTAATATTTGTTAATATTTTATGTCACTGCCTGCCTTTAACAAGGAATATTTGTCGTTAAATGTGAACCAATGGCGCAGCTCAGAAATTAGAATTGGATTAATTACCAAGTAGAATTTTTTGTAATGGACCGAACAGCGACCACTTGATAAATTGTTAAGCAATGAAAAGCTATAGCTAAGGCCCATTGAACCAATATAACAAACGTAGTTAGTGCTTATACATTATATAAAATAGAGTTGGCACAAAAGTTATAAATAATGGGACGTTCTTTCCGCATTACAGAAATATTCGTTATACATGTAATAGAAAATAGCACAATGTACAATATCGTGCATTGAATAACATGTCGGGGTTAACTCATCCGTTTAGGGAGAGACCATTTGATGTTTTTGGGGACGAGGGTATGGAAAGTTTTCGTCCTGTGTTTTTATTTTCAGATAAATCGGAGTCTGGATTTCATTTTAAACTTACCATTATCATGATAATGCTTTTCAGCTAAAATCTGCAGGCTGCATTTTTATTTCAATTCCACCATAGCACCCCCCTAAAAATCGAATGGTGGCTAGACAAGAGACAAGGGTGGAGTGCTGATCAAATAAAAATATCTAAACATATGCACAAAAATCAGTAAAAAGGTTTTTAAAAGAAGCAAAAAAGTACTTTTATTCATCACATTACGTAGATTTAATCGATTTTTTTTTCAAATCTTTGCACGACCTTTAGTTCATTTGGTGCTCAAGAACTTAAATAAAAAACTGTTTGAACTCTAGAAGGTGGGCTTTAATCCTGGTTCAAAGCTTTTGTTAAGAATCAACATGCTGATATAAGACTGACTTTGAGTAAATGGGATTCTTAAATACGAGAAAAATATGTATCATAAACCTATCAAGTGTATTCTTTGAATTGATTCTTTGATTAATCTCAGGAACTGGTTGTAATAAAAGATAAAAATCTGACCATGAAAGAAATCAAGTGTTAATAAAAATGTCTATTAATTCAAATCAAGTTCCTGAAAGTGTACTTTAAGATTTCATTGATTTATAAACTGAATGATTAAATATGACAGTCTTAATGTCTACTACCTGGCTCTTTATTGTATTTTTAGCCGGGATAATGTAACGATTAGCCCATGATTATTGACGGCCATAGGTACGATTGCCTTTCAATAACTGGCCAATCAAAACTAGTTTGATGATCGTGTTGCCTCATCACATATCATTTTATACATCAATGCGCGCTTGCGATGTAGTCCTTTTTCAGAGATTTTATTTTTTTTTTCGCCTAACCCGAAATCTAATACCAATTACTACTCTACATTAATTCAAAACGTAAACAATATTATAGATTTTGTACTTTCAGCATGTTCAGTACTTCAATTAATTTCTATGTTTTGTTTTTTCGTCAGAACATATACAAAAAATATTCATAGGAATAAAAGTAAAGATTAACATAAACCCTATTACTGATTTGTTATGATAAATATTTATATGCATCTGTAATGACTTAATTAATTGATTTTTTTGCATTATTTTGTATTTTAAAGTTTTATTAAAAAGCGAAATAACTCTAATTTTACCCATTCACAAAGTTTTTTTTCACATTTAGCGAATGACAAGAACCCGGTTCCCTTTTGAAAATGACAAAGCCGCTAATAATTATTAACAATTTTTAGTAAACAAAAATTACAAATGTATGTAAACCCGTAAGACTATTACAATTTTGAAATGTCAGACTGAAACAGATTTATGTAATGTAATTATTACAGTGGTGTACGTTGCTCGAATTTTGGACCCGGGTTTGGACCATATATAGCTAAAAAGATATTCTATTTAAATTTTTCTAGCTATATGTTTGGTTAAAAATTCAATCAAATATGGGCTGATTATCATTTTGAAGACAAATCAAAACTTATATTTCTCTGGTATTTTATTCTTCTATTGACAGTTGTAATGGTGACATCACATTTGAAATATATATAAATATATACTTTTAGGGAGAAAAAATTGTATAGAAATTATAGGCAAACCATTACTTTTGTTTTTCCCCTACAATATTGAAACTAGTAATACATTAGATGTTTTTATTAATTTAATAACTCGAATCATTTTTATCATCTGTATTTTAAGATACGCATTTCTTGCCATATACTTTCAATTTGGCAATATTTTCAATATTCGCCTATAAATATTAGTATATCTTATTATCTTTTGTTTACAAAAACATTTTAATATAAAGTCATGAAAGTACAATGTATAAACATATGCGAGACTTAACAAAAACTCAAACGTATCAACAAAATTTTAATAAAATGAAGACATTTTGAATGAAATAAAGTAAAATCTTTATTTCTTTATCTGACCCCTGTCTTATAACAGATAAAAGTAAAAATTTAATTTTCAATTTAAGAAATTCCCTATTTGATAACTTTGTCCATTCACTTTTGGGAGCGACAAGCAAATATTTGTATTATTTGCGAGTTATCATAATTGAGAAAATTATCTGAAATCTTTGCATTTATATCACTGATGAAGGCAATTTTAAGTTAAATACTAAGGAATTGTCAATATCGAGACATGAATATTGCTTTTAGTATACTTTATACGTATGTTATGATGAATCATCGGTCACTTTGACAAATACATGTAAATATGATTAAAGTCAAGATCTACGCGTTGTTTATATTATTTTTTATATAAAGTACAAAAATCGTAAAAAGAAAACGGTATGCTGTACATGATCATGTTTTTTTTTTCACACTGAACATATAATTAGTTTAAACATATTTGTTTATCCTGGATTGGGAAACAAGCTTGATGCTTATATCAATCCCTCTCCAGCTAGCAGTTTGCGAGTGTGGCCTTTGTAGCGGCCCCCATTGAGCCTACTCTTATCGAACTCCACAAAGGGGTCTTTAACGTGCATGGGGTATTGCTCTCCACATACACGGGACAACCTTTTTCGTCCCTTCCGAAGGACTAGCATCGATCCTCGAGACCATATAATGATTCATTACTTTGCCATTGTTATCATTTCAGTTGACTAAGTTGCTCAAAATATTTTTCGTTGTACCGCTATTTTAAAGAGTTATGAACAAACGCTATACTTACTGCTTCTCGTAACACGCATATCGAGCTCTATATTTTTTTCTCACTCCGGTATATTTTTCTATCAATCAACAGCACAATCCTGAATTGTCTCTATTGAAATGATTATTCTCATAGGACTGAAGCCGGTTAGAAAATTAGGCATGAAAAATCCTAAAAAGCAAAAAAAATATTGAACTGCAGTGGCGGATCCAAAGGTCCATGAAAGGGGGGGGGGGGGGGGGCGTAATTATTAAAATGTCAGATTTTGATGAAACTTTGAAGTGGCTGGGTTAATTTTATACAGAAAAAATTAAAATTTCAATTAAAGGGGGCGTACGCCCCTCCGCCTCCCCTAAATCCGCCACTACACTGTACGTATAAATAGTGTTAGTAAAAGTTATTGAACACAATACGCGTTTATTTCTAAGAGTGATACTAGCTAGTTTTGATGACTCCCGTTTAGAATATTGCAATGTTTAGATACAGTGTGAATAACACGAAAACTGCGAATCAATTTGTTGAATGCAATCTTTTACTTCTCACAAGAAGTAACACGTAGCTCACCTTTTTGGTACCTTATGACCAAGAAGCCCGATTGATGTATCGGCCATGTACACAGGGCCAAAATTTGACGTAGGCTAGCCGGCAAAATAGCACTGTGTCAGAGCAGTTTGATATCTTTAATTATAGAAGTTGATATCTATAACAATTTATCAATCTACATTTCATAATTCTAATATAAGTAATCCATCTGAATCCCTCTCACAGAGGCTTTACAAAAATAAATGTCAAAGTAGTTAAGCGTAGAGTGAAATAATGGGCCACTGGTTAATTGTGAGGTCATAGTTAAGCAAAATGGATCGCAGGTTAACGAATCCCGGTTACTGCTTGCAATGAACCCGTTGTCAGTTATGTCAAAAAAACTAAAAATGGACCAAGTAAACTATCTTGTACTGATTTCTCTGTTACGGTACAATGTCTTAGAATACCAGGTGAGTGTATTAAAACAACATGAACATAGATAAAAAAAATAAAAAATAGAAGCAGCCAAAAAGAAGCGATGTGGAGTACATATATGCACGTCACTAACTTACATTTTAAGTACATGTATTAAACGAAACAAACCAATTGGTAATTGGCAAAGCCACGACACCTTTATTCTGTTACTTTTGAAAGACCATTAACGTAGGGAAAACCCTCCCACCTCACTTCGAGTTAAGGACAGCCTCAAGTACCAGTTTAAGCGGAAATCTCTTCTTGTAAATGTATTGAGAATATTTCAAAACCAATATCAAAGTCTAAACTACGTTTTGAACTCTATAGAAATTTCAAAGCTATTTCTGTTTTAAGTTAATTTTAACCTAACTTTGTAAAAAAATAAAATATTTTTTTTTCCATCAAATATTTGACCAATCAAATTCTTATTTTAAAATTAAAGGCTGATCATCCTATCTCCTCAAATAAAAGTGAAGTGTCATACAAATTCACTTACACAATACCGATCCGCTAAAGTGGTGATTCAATTATGAAGTTAATCCTACTCGAGATAAAGTGTTCATTTCTCACCTTTAAATAAATATTTCTAACGCCTTTTCGTTTCACTTATTTTTCATTTAAAAGAGAAGAATAATTCTATTTAACACCTTAAGATGTTAAAATACACCAAGATAAACGGGTTAAGCCATATCCAAAGAAAAGATTCAAAATTGTATGCTGTAAACGTACATGGCATATTTATGTCAAAGTTTCGTACATATTTTGCTCACTGCCTTTAGTTTTTGCTTAAAAATAAAATAGTATACTATCAATCTTTTAAATTTTATTAAAATATTTGAGACCAAACGTTCATCTTCAAAATCTAACTTATATCTAACTTATATTTAAGCATACATGTAAATGTGCACATATGTTATTCGAAAAATAAAACAAATTCAGACTAAGCCATGAAAAGCAAATTAAATTTTACCGTAAGCATCTAAACCCAAAACAAACAATGACAAGTGTTAGCGACAGCAAGTTCACCTTTGTAACGATGGGGATTTTTAATAACGACTATTGACACTTTTTGTATTGCATAACAAAAAAAATTATTTTGAATCCGAATGGATAACGGAACATGTTGTTCATTTTTACATTAGTATCTTGCCTTGAATTATAAATATATGACGGCATATGTCAATATATTCTTGTGTTTCGATTTCATGATGAATGATATTAATACTTTCTATATAAACAAAAAAAGTCAATCATGTTTGTATCAGAAAAAAAATCAGTTTGCATCATATAAAAAAAAAACCGTTTCGCTTAGCATAACATCTAAAGGTCCTTCTTGCCTTTTTGCATTACCAGAGATTTGAGCGGAACAAATTCCTCTTGGGCACTCTTTTTTCTCTCTTTTATTGCCAAGGATTATAGAAGGGCAAATCCTTCTTGGGCACCCCATTTTCCTTCTCTTATTACCAGGTATTTTAGCGGGACAAATCCTTCTCGGACACTTTATTTTCTATCTTTTATTACAGGGCTTAATTTATGGGATAAATCTTTTTGGGGCACCCAATTTGCTTTCTCTTATTACATGGGATCTTAGCCGAACAAGTCCTTCATGGGCACTCTAAATGCCTTCTCTTAAAACTGGGATTTTAGCGAGATGAATCCTTCTTGGGCACTTTATTTGTTTTCACTATTACCAGGGATTTTAGCAGGGCAAATTCTTCTTTGACACTCTATTTTCCTTTTTGCTCTTATTTCCAGCAATTTTATTTGCTTTCGGTTTTTACCAGGGATTTTAGCGGGACAAATCCTTCCTTGGCATCCATTTTTGCTTTCTCTTATTACCAGAGTTTTTGGCGGGACAAATCCTTCTCAGGCACTTTATTTGTTTTCTCTTATTACCAGAGTTTTTGGCGGGACAAATCCTTCTAAGGCACTTTATTTGTTTTCTCTTATCAGATACGAAGACGTCAACGCCTCCTTTTATCTTTATATTAAAATCTGAAATTTTACATTTCCGCAGCATTCAATTCAAAAGAAGGGATTAGACCGTCCACGGTAGGTTCAAAACTTATTAATTTTACCAAATCGAATAACCATATAGTCTTCAAATCTTCTCATGACACTTAAGTCATATTGAAATCATAATATTATATTTTAGTTGTTTTGGTTTTTGTATTTTTGTATTTTTGTGTTTTTTTTTCTGTTACTGACAATTCGTCGCTGACATTGTAGTACTTGTACTAAAATTTTAACAGGCTTTTACAGCATATCTTTGCAATTAAAATGGATGCATGTTAGCATTTTTATTATTATTTGAATTAGAAAAAAATGTTTGACAGCAATTAACATCAATGTCCATATTTATCAAGTACATTGGTCTATCTATTTTTTAGTGTACGGTAGTTTTGTACCATACACAGAATTGAAATGTTAAGAAAAACAGTTTTTATGCCACTTTACATCAAATATTGTTCTGTCAAACTCTTGTGTCTACATGTATAGATACATCTGTACTATTTCTAAGCTATTAGCTTACATGTTTACTATGCTTCTTGTAAAAAAGTTTATCTTTTCTTTTTTTTTACCTTTCCAATTTTTTTTTTATTGCAGTTACATAAATAAGGCAGATGCTATTTGTCGAGCTAGCCGGACTATTATTAAAAATGGTATTCGTCCGGCTATTACATGTAACAAACACTATAGAAATATTGATTTGTGATTCGCAATTATTGCACAACTGATAAAAGAAACCAAAAAAGATAAGGATTTGGCATTTTTTTAGTTGTCAGTGCAAAAAAAAACTTCTAAAACATGTATAATAACGTCTTGATTATTATGTATTTAAGAAATGTACAATCTACTGTTTTAATATCAAGAAAGTACGAAAGACCGGTAGTGCCTTTGGTTCTGTCACATTTCTCGATTGATGCGAGAAATTTTTCATTTCCAAGTTGACATTTCGCACTTCTCAGTTGACATTTCTCAGTTCCAACTTGACATTTCTTAGTTCCAACTTGACATTTCGCAGTTCCAACTTGACATTTCGCACTTCCAAGTTGACATTTCTCAGTTCCAACTTGACATTTCTTAGTTCCAACTTGACATTTCACAGTTCCAACTTGACATTTCGCAGTTCCAACTTGACATTGTCATTTAATGATAGGTTATACTGCGTTTTGAATAACCACTAACGGGCTATTCGTCCGGCTAACCAGACAAATAGACACTCCGTATAGATAAACGCTCGTAAACTTTGAAATAAGTAAAAACCAGTTTTACTTACATTGTATCCTCAAAAAATTAATTCAGATTGATAAAACTGGTTTTCCTCTCCACCAAAGTCAATAAAAGTATAATCATTATGGTAAATGCGTCCATAGTTTTGCTAACGATCGATTCCGTTTCACAAAATATTCATTTCCAGAGAAATACAATTTTGTTATGATTTGGAATTGCTCGTCCAATCGTTTTGAAGAGTCTATCCTAAATAATATGTTGCATTTTGAAATAGATAGATCATTTCCAATTTCTATTTTTTCATTTCTTTAGTTTACTCTCGTTACGACTTATGTTTGACTTTTTGATTGCCATTCAGTTGATTTAAAAAAAACATATGTTAATTGTCTGTTTCTTCGTGCTGTTCTTGTTCCCGTTTACTGGTTTTGTCTTTGTCATTTTCTCCCTTTACCTTTATGTTTATATTCTATTTAAAAATATTTAAACTTTGCTATTTTTAGAAAGCTGCTAGTGCTCTTAAATGAACGATGACCCCTTCTCTCTATTTTTTCTATACATTTAGGTCTTTCAATGTGCCAAAAAGATCGTTCCTTGAGACCGTCTTCGAAAATGATAAATAACTAACTTTTTTGCATAATAAACCCCAAGAGGATAAGAAATACAAACAAACAAATACAATGAACATATAAATGTATAGGTATCATATAAATGCGAATAATGTCAAGAGAAAGTCGAAAATTGTGTTTATGAATTGTTCACCCATTAAAGGGTTGGAACCAAGGACCTTAAAAAGATTGTTTGTAATTGCCGCATTTTCTTTTTGTAGTGTTCTACCTCAATCAACAGACATCAAGCATTCGAAATGTCAACTACGAGATTTGCATTTCTTTTGATCGTACGTATATTGTATTACTATCTATCCAACTTACATGGTACATGATTTGTAAAACCTTTAAAACTATGCAAATTTAAAGGAGAAATATCTGCCTTTGTACATTATATCAAAATAATTGTAAGGCCGAAAACCAAAAGTGTCGAAAAAGGTGTACCCCAAAAATGTTTCACAATATGGAGCCAAAAAGCATGCAGCGCCAGGATATGTTTGTTTTGCTTTTATTTTAAATTTATCAGTAAACAAACCAGCTATTATATTACAGGTGGATCCGGATATGATACATATTCTTGGTAAGAGCTGATTTTCAGTTGAGCATTTCAGATGTTTTAATGGTTATAGATTTTGACTTTTTGGACACAAAGGTCCGTGATGAGGGATATAAAGAAAGCCGTTTGTAACTCCCGCAGTCCGTTGTAATCAAAATTAAAAATTGACAAACACATTAAACTCTTTCTGTGTTTCTGAATACTTAGCGAGAAAAAGTTTCATATATGCTTTTATTTCAGACTGTATTATTTAATATGAGTAATGTGTTATGTACCACAACATCGTCTGCAACCACAGTAGCAATACAACCGACCAAGGCATCAACAGCAGCATCAGTCACAAACACAGTTCCATATTTAAATTACAGTAAGTTTTCAGAAACTTTGTTACATATACATTCTTCCCTGTCATGCCTGATTTGAAGTTTCAATATGTATTTTTTTGGTCAAATATTCTTATGGGTGCAAATATTTATTCATGTCAACACTTTTAAAGTTAATTAAAAAAAAATCATCATTGAAAAACTTCTATTTTCATATTTTCTTTAACCCCTGTGTATATTGTAAATAAAGTTAAATAAGTGGGATCCTTTTTAGTTTAAAAATGAATTTTCTTTTGATTATCCTTAATACTTGTTATACGTTTTAGGTTGTTCATCGGACGGAAAAGTAAATGCCATTGTACCTGATGAAGACAAAGTGTTTTTAGTTGAAAATGGACAATATTGCAGGCTTTCTAACAGCTCGTGTAGTTGGACAGTGGGTATTATTTTACTATGCTATTATTATGTTCTCATATGAATATTAAAAAGAAGAAATGGGCCGGCCAGCCGACAAAGAACTAACACCCATTAGCTTACTGCCATAAAACTTTGCTTTACCTACCATTTTGTCAAATACCTATACCAAGTCCTTCAATTTCTCAGTTGTTTCTTTTTGGCTTTTCTCTTGGACATATGAGATTGATCCTCCGAGTTAGGTAATTATGTTATTAACTTTAAGGATGTTAGCTACTTTTTTTTGAATATAAATAGGTTTCAAATTTTATCCCATAGATAAAAAAAATAATAGTAAAATGAATAAAATAAGCAGAAAACATTGATAGGTTTGTGACCTCGTTTCCAAAATAACTGGCGTTAAAGTTTTGGCGGGAAAAGGTTTTTCTGACTTTTTCTTAGGTTTAGCATTAGCACTATTTAGTTATTAAAACCAATGACAGAATAAATAGGATTTGATGAAACTTTGTTTAATATTTCTTTATGACATTTTAAAGACATTTATAAAATAAAACCAAAGTTGAAACGCTTTCGTACTACATTTAGATTGAAAGGAGCTTCTTTGTAATTCTTTTCTATTTTAGGACAAGGAGACTATTCATGTTCTTTACAATCCCAATGAAAACAACACAGAAATAATCGGTGGTAAAAGTGCATATTTTTATGAACTGACATGTATTGGGCTACAAGGGTTTGACCTGTCGGCAACTGCAAGTTTTGAAATTCAGAGGTATATTCAAAAGTTCTGTTCATATCGATTTACACACCTGGTAAGCTTCGTCGGGGCGAATTTAAGAGAGATTTATAGGTTCCTACATAAGTTCTAGGTAAAGACCGGCTGATCTTTCACGAGCGATAGAATTTTCAGTCTTTTTGTGAGTGGAGCGCAGCAGAACGAGCCAAAAGACCCAAAAAATTCTATCACGAGTGAAAGATCATTGCCGGTTTTCCAAGAACGCGTGTAAGTACCTATTTCTTCCGTAAGAATTAAATTCTTAAATTCTGAAACCTTAGGTGGCTTCATTCTAAAAACCGAAAGTTTTAAATAAAATTGCATTTCATTGGTCGACATCATCAATCAATATCAGTACCGGCGGTTATTATTGGTTAATTGACCAGTGTGAGATCACTGCTCGCATCTCAACCTGGTCATCTCACACTGAAAAGAGTCATTTATGGAAGAAAAACATAACTTACCAAGATTACGGAAAAAGATGGTTTTGTGAAGGCATTTAACATTTTGTAAAATAAGTAAAGATGTTTTGATTTTGTTTTGTATCGGTTTTTAAACTATCGTATCGTAACACAAATATTTACCAAAGCCATTTTAATACGTGAACTCACTTTCTATATACAATTGATTAATGAGAAAAGAAATTGCTCTTCACGACTTTTCCGTCCAGAAGAAATTTTAAAAAGTTGCAAAACATATAGATTCCCATTTGGTTTATTTAACCATAGTAAGACTTTAATGTTATTTTGAATGACCGAGCTATTTGAAAGGGGGAGAATTCCTGAGAATCACAGCGAAAAAATTCTATGAGTCTCAACTATTAAGAAGGCAAATCCGTCACTTCACATAATTAGTCTTTATATCACTTTGAAATAACACATTGTTTGTAAGTGTTTTTTTTGCTGTTAAAGAAACATCGGAATGCCGTACATTTACATTGCTGTTGCGATTTTTTCGAAAAAGTCATGCCAAATCTTTCTTCAGAGTAATTTCCGATCACAGTATAGCTTAGTACGAGTTTTTGTTAAAACAGAATTATGTAAAACTTTATTAATAAAAAGAAAATTGTTTTAGCGTAACACCAACTGCAG
Source organism: Arcuatula senhousia (assembly GCA_963971305.1). Classification (NCBI taxonomy): domain Eukaryota; kingdom Metazoa; phylum Mollusca; class Bivalvia; order Mytilida; family Mytilidae; genus Arcuatula; species Arcuatula senhousia. The sequence goes on along the minus strand of OZ020317.1, from coordinate 6,985,470 downwards.
TTGATAAAATAGAAAGTGTAACGGCATCAACTCCACAAAAAACTCTGACGTTGACAATTAAAGATAATAAACAACAAAATGTATCAAGTGGTGTCAAAATTGGAGATGAACTAAGCCTGGAGATGACCGGACCAAGTAAGTGAAAAGAAATCAATTATACCTCATACAATGTTTAATTTTGTTCGTCTATCTCTGTAAAATGAAACTCATGATACAAAAATGAAAAACACAATTAACATGGACAACAGCAGCAACAAAAAAAAAAAAACATTGATAGTTTAGCTTTTATACTTCTAATACGAAGTTTTCTGAGAAAAGGGCGTTATACATGTAACCCCCGGAAACCACTGTACTCTTTTTTGGTACAAAGATAACATTCGTTTCTTATAGTACAATTATTGTCTTTTGTTTCTGTACACAAGCAGCAGCAGAAAAAAATATACCTACAATTAACGGATGTTGTTTTTAGAAACAGAAATTTAAATGAAGTCAATATAATTGCAGAAGATTACTACGTCTTCCCCAAGGAGTGCATCGCTTACCCAGGAGACAAGACAGGAACAACTTATACTTTATGGAAAAAGTAAGCTCAATTATGCATGCTATTCATGACGTGGTGACTTCAAATCTAAACTTTCCCTTGTTGTGTGCAACATTCAGTCCACACAAGCTTACGGCGTTTACGTATCACAATTGATTCGTTATTCCAGACTTTTGAGATTAACCTTAATTTCCTTGATAGACCGCATACCTGGCATAATAAATTGCCAACGAAGGGTATAGTGTTGCCCACCGGTTGTTGTCGGCAAGAAATTTTCCGGAAAACTTCATGTGCTTGTAGACAAATATGAGATTTCTATCTTTCATATGAGCACAATTGAAGCTTTTTTTAATGATATCAGTACATACATTTGTCGAGGAGTTCTCAAAGACGACATTTTGATAGAAAACATTGCTAATTTATGTAAGGTTATAGAGTAAATGATCATGAGACCACAATACATATGTTAACTACAACTGCAATTAATTTTTATGACCTGTAAGGCCATTTCGGAAAATTATTCCTGTTCGAAGTAGTGAAATTAAACGAAATTGCAATCAAGTAATTTTGTATCTGTCCAGTATCCCTTATCAATTTGGAATGACTCCGCGCAACAGGTTCATCTACCAGTGATTTTACTCAGCTAATATTGAAATCGATTTCGTTTGTCGTGCAATTACCAAAACACGACCCGGATTTTCAATTTGTCAATCCCGCTTAAAATGTGCTTAAGGTTATAAGGCTTTCGATGATACAGTCTATGATTGTAATAGTTTACTTTTGATATCTATTTCAAGTGGGACGTGTAAGTCAAACGACCCAGCAGTGTTGGAAGATAAATGGACAATCAGCACAACATCCACCATAAAGATGTACGCCTTTAGATTTGTTTCCTCGAGCAAGATTTTCATTGAGTGTATAGCACACATGTGCCCGAAATCGAACACAAAGTGTATCACTGCTGTAAGTTATAAAATAGAACAAAACCTTAAAACTAAACATGTAAGGGAATGTATTTCAAATATATGTATAATGTAGCACAACTTACTTAACAAGAAAATGTGTCAAACAGACACGGTGCCCCGTCTATATATCTATCAAACAGCTATAGGTTATCTATCAATTACGAAGCTAACTCATTACTCATTATTGTCACTAAGCATGAATTGACTTGAACCTTCAACATTGTTAGTGCTCATCCATGCACAAAAAGAAGGTCGCAGCCAGCATCTGAACCATATGTCTTAATAATCATCCAAAGATGCACCTATCATATCACATCGGTTGAAGTTGTACCTGCCTGATAGCAGGAATGAACCTTAATCATTCTATTGTAAGTGGTCATCCATGTGGAGCATCACTACGTTCATCTACCATACCAATATGTGGCACTTGTCAGTAAGCAGGAATGGACTTTAACCATTCTTCTTTAAAAAGTAATTCATGCAGAAGATATAGATCACAGCCAACATCCGAAGCATGCATTGTGCTTAGCATCACTATGTGCACCAACCATACCAATATAGTTGATGTGTGCATATGAATGGACTTTTACCATTCTTTTGTAAGAGGTGCATGCGGAAAATAAAGGTCAAATCCAGCATCTGAAGCATGAATTGTGCTAAGCATCACTAGGTGCACCTACGTATCATACCAATATGGTTGTGGTTTGCATATTGAACACTCTAATATAGCTTGATCAGTTTATTATTTTTTTTTGGGGGGGGGATCATTTAATGTAGAATAAAAGAATGAAACGTGAAATAAATTCATAATTGTACGCGACAAAACAGACATAATTCAACAGAATTTAAAAATTCACAAATGAAAACAGCAGCAGCTTTTAAATTTGAGTTGTGGTTGCTGCTCACCGTTTTGCAATTTGCAATAGATTATAAAACCAATGATTCAAAACCAATCTTTAACGCGTCAAAAACGACATCCAGCCTTCATGGGCATAAAACACCTAACATACATGACATAGAGACGACAAGTACAGTACAAACACTATCTTTGATAGAGCCTCTTGGCCTTTGACAGACACATTTAAAACATACATGTACGTGTTGTTTTGGTTTATAGAATGACTGTGGTCATGCCATCACTACTAGTGGTGGCAACGCTGGAAGAAAAAGGCGTGATTTGGCGAACCAAGTAGGTACCAGTGGTATGGAAGACTCAGCAAGTGCAACCTTCACCGTTGTTGATGGTACAGTCACCCCGAATGGAGCCCCAAGTAAGTGTCATATTCTAGATAGGTGGAACAAAATAATTAGAAAGTTGTGTTTCCGCCCAAAGTATACTTAACAGGGGACAAAAGGGAGCTATCACATGTATCAGGCGGCCACAATCTGCACGAATATTACAACGTTGTCTTAGGTTTCGACAACTGGAAGCCCCCAACCCCCATAAATCTGCAACTTTTCTCTCTGTTGTAGTACTAAGACATGATTTGATTTTTGATCTTCCAATGTTTTGATTCAAATGCTGCTGATGAGAAGATACTCCTTGGAATATCCATATACAGCTTAACCAAATTTACCGCTTTATATCCGTCTTTGGTATTGTAATTTCGTAATGATTATTCTTTATTTCGTATGATTACCATCTTCTCTTTCTAAACACTTCCTTCCGTGAAACCACCTTAGCCAATGTGTAAAGACATGAAAGAGAAAAAAAATTGTCCATGAAAGTTTCGCCTCCAAACGAGAAACAACCCGTGAACCCTGATATATACGTTAAGCATTGCACAAAACTATTCTTAAGTCGGATTCTGTGAATATGAAAATATTTTTTTTTACAGGTAGTCACGTGACTATTGTACAGACAGTTGTTATGGTGGCGGTAACGATAATGACATTAGGAAGGTCATTGTAAGAGTTCCAGTCACGTAAAAAGCGAGGGAACATATTCAAGACATATTTCATAATATAAACATGTAAAATATATATACATTGTGTATCCTTGATACAAGGTCATAATATGTCAATTTTAAAACAATAAAATCTATGGCTGTTTTGTAATTTGCATTGCCACAGCCTGTACTATTTTTTTGTCATCATAACACACATATTATTTTAAACATGACCAAAGTTTTGATAGAAGCAAAGAGGCGAATGTCAAAAGTCCAAAAGGAAAAAGACAGAACCGACAAACACGAACATGAACATACTAATAACGAAGAAACACCAAACATAAAAACACAAACCCATCTGAACAGCAATCAACAACGCGATGTTTTATTTTTTTTTAAATTGCTTATATAACACAAAACTTGAAGGGTAGCGTCCCAAAAGGAAAATGACAAAAGGTTTGATTTCAGTTTAATGTCTTGGTGTAATTTTAGCTTGTTTGGATCGAAAGCTGTTGTCATCTTTTGACGTCCGTAGTATTCTGTCAACAGTTTTTTTTTTCAAAAAATCTTCTCGATCCCCTTAGAGTACTGAACAGAATTTACTCTAACTTGGTATGATTGATCCTTGGGGTAAATTCTACACAAAGCAAGTGTTACAACTAGGATCTGTAGAAAAACATGACTGCTGTATAGAATGAAAGCAATACATAAGTCTCCATTGGGTCCAAGGTGTCAGATGAATCCTTTTAGGAGTTATACATCTTTTATGACAAAAAACCACACATTTTTCTTGTTTTCATCTTAAATGAATATTGCAAATAGAGAAATAATGTTCCTTATGTTGCTTGCTATAATGTCCAGCTAATTATGTAGAACAATTTAGATCAGAGTACTCTTTGAAAGGGCTCTTCCCTCTTAAAGGTTGATATTAAAGATATTTTTAAATGCATAGAATAAATTCAAAACGATTGAAGATCGTGAGAAAGAAGTTTATTGCAGTCAGAGAACAGCCGTTGCTTGCTGAAACGTTCAGCTTAACCCAACAAAAGTCTTCATGAGACCAAAAATGTGAAACAACCCTTTTTAGGAGCTATTTGTCCCTTTTTGTCTCACTCGTCTTTCTTTTTTTTCCTATATAAGTAAATTGGAAACTGTTTTTTTTTGCCTATTTACGTTGAAAACTATTGCAGTTACAAACTAATTGCTTTTAATGTTCAGCATAGAAAGCCATTTGACTGATGGCTCATGGAAGCCTCTTGTTTGAAATTGACAAAGATTCTAAAGTTAGCATTCTAAATTATTATATATAAAACAATTTTTAGCCGGGGTAATCGCTAGCGATTAGCCAAGGCTTTAGCTACGATAGCCTTTCGGTAAGCTAGCAGATGGTTTTTTCCGGCGGTTCACCAAAAAACCTATTAATAGAAATATCAATACACGCTTGCAATATAGTCCTTTTCCAGATCTGTTTTTTCGTCGCTTAACTGGCAACTATGTTATAAAACTTATTTATTTAGTTTTCAAATTTTGTACAAGTATGTAAGACGCCTATCTGATGCGATATTATTAAATGATTTATAAAGAATACAAATGCGGATTGATATTTTGCTTATAGTGTTCGCCGATTTCATTGGTCCTCATTAGTGAAGTCGTATTCACTAATTTGCATCTCATTAAGTGTCAAACTGGATAGCAGTGCAATGGACAGGATAACTTACCCAAAGTTCAAATCCTCATAACTTTTTTATTTGATCAGAGAAAATGGTTCTGTAAACGGTTCTTTCATAAAGAATTTATTCATATATACCAAAATTGATTTTGAATATTGAATAAGGCTTCAATGTAAATTTTCTGTAAAATTGCGTTTAGACCAAGTAAATTTTCATTGAAAATTTTTAATCAACCAAATTTTCGATCTTTATAACCAATGAATTTATTTCTTTTCAAAATGCACTACAAAAACGATCTTTTTATGAAAATTGTAGAACCAAAAGCAATTTTACAAAAAATGTTGTACTGTTTAACAGATTCGATGAAATTTATTTTAAATTGATAAATTCTACAGGAGTTACAGGACAGATTTTGCTCATTAAGTTGTATTCATCTCAGATGTTTGTATAATAATACTATTTTGAGTTTCGAGTTGAACAAAGTTAACATAAATAATGAGATTATTGTCAAAGTAAAATTTTAAATGTTGTAATGTGTGGAAAGGGGGGGGCATTGGCAACCTGTAGCAAGCTTGTTAATTTGTATGGTTTTCCTATAGAATGAGAGAAATCCTATGCTTTTTAAATTGTGTAGCTTTATACATCAACAAAAGTCTACAATTCTACATAATTTTCACAACCTCTTCTGATGGGTTATTCCTTGTTTAATTTAAAAAAAAAGGTGTTTGGTTAGCCTACAGAATTAAACGTTGCTTGCTAATCTGAAAAAAAAGTTGTAATAAACTATACAGAGGAAGTTGTCCGTTGGCATGCAAAAGATACGCTGTAGCAAATATGCTGTACAGAACTGATCAATTCAGTTGAACCGATGGGTCAACACAAAAAAGTAATAGAAACACGCGTGTTGGCCTAATGGGATAATTACATTGCAACAGGGTGTCAAAAAGGGGACTTCCGCCTTAAATCGAATTTTTATTTGAGTTCTGATCCGATTTGCAAACTCTTTTTTCATTGGAATCCTTGTGGAAATCCCTGCCTACTTTTTAAAATCAGATTTGCAATATTCATAAAGTTTTTGAGAAATTTAGGATTGAAGGGGCAAAAAAACGCCATGTTTTAGAGTTTGAGGCAAATTGTTTTACACAAGAAATTAAGTTGTAGTGGGCCTGCCAATTGTAATGAAGCTTTAATATGATGAGTATTCCACTGAAGGAAGAACGGTGTTGTATTTGGGGATTGTGGCCAAAAGGGGCTAAAATGGGCGCATTGACAAAACGGCTGTAGAATTTTTATCACTCATTCAATTTACAAAATTCTTCTTTATTGAATTCCTTATTATATTCTGTCAACTTAATATGTCAGTGGTTTTCATATATATTGCACCTTTACATTGCTACAGGTGACGAAAGACAAAGCCAAGCCTATAAAATCATTTTTTTTAAAATTTGGTTCGATTTTCAAAATCTTTTTTTCATTGGAATCCTTGTGACAATCCCTTTTACACAAAAAAGTAGCTTTTTTATTTTGCAACACATACACAATTTGAAATTTGTAGATTACCCCGGCTACCAGTACTTTCAGTACTTTGATTTAAAGTCAGTCTGGAAAGTTGAATCCGAGAATATTTATTTTTTGGACTGCATTGTTTGTGTGTGCTTTTCTGTATTGATTCAATAGTTTTTTTTATAGTTAGTTAGTTAGTTAGTTATTGCTTTACTCCCAAGCAGCACGATTTCGGCTATATCCGGGAGATGAACATGAAAATGGTGATACAATGAACATGAAACGATGATGAATTGGAAGAAATGGGGACACAAGGCCAATCGGGTAGGATAGTTTTGACTGCCACTGGAAAAAGGAGTGATGGGTAGGGACGGGAAATTTAGCCTCCTGCATGGGGATCCTACGGGTCCTTCTCTTACCGAGACCTGCAGCAGGGGTCTTTAACGTGCGAGGAACGTGACATTTTTCCCAACACGGTGCACCACTATGGTTCGCCGTCAGGTTTCCGCATTGTCGCCTGACGACCCCGCATCTCTCGATGTCAGGGCTGCCCCATTCAACCACCTGGGGCACACATCCCAGTCGCTTTGTGGGCAAAGCGGCCTGACCCCGATGTCAGGTTTCTGAGCGCTCTTTAGTGGACTTTTACCGACAAGCTTAGCGCTGCTGCGGGCCTATTCGCCTCCCGGGCCCGCACGGGACGTTTTTTTATAATGATATGTACATTTGGTTCTTTGTATTCACAATTGTCACTAAATGTATATATATTGTTTATTATCTATACTACTAAAATAACGAAGCGTTTTTTGTTAGCCGGGATGCAGCCCAAACAACAAATGCTACGACTAAGCTTTATATATCAAAAATAGGGGATGGTTGTGCCCTTTTAAAATTTAATTAGCACATATGCAAGTATGTCTGCAGTTTGCTAATTAACCTAATAAATTGATCCGGAAACGCTATAGCCGTCATCGTTCCGGAATTTAATAAACCCTCCTTTTTTATAATGTTTGAAATTATTTCCCCTGTTTTCAAACAACTATAAAAAGAACCCCACAAAACTTTTCCATTAATTATGCTTTATATTTAAAGATTTTAAAAAATAGATTATATTGGCATGTTTACTATAAAAATGTATGCAAAAAATGTTTATCGTCAAAAATTGAAACTTGATAAAAAAAATGAAAACCATGTATGTATGTATGTATGTATGTATGTATGCAAGTAATTCCCTCCTCTATCAGAAGCACCCTCATTGAATGAGGTAAAGAGGAAATCTGGGCATTCCTTTCATGGATTGCTGTGGTGTCCTTATTAGTCGGACCCCCCTGGGGCTAGCGCCTGGTCTAACAGCTACAAAAGGGCGACAACAAAGCCAACATGAAGGATTGACTCAACTTACATGTATAATGGCAAAAACATGCAGGAACTACTTACAAGTGCAGGAAATATGTACAAAAAGGGAAAAGGGAGTGGGAATAAATCAACCACAAGCGCAAAAAGTAAGCCAAACATAAAAGGCTCCGTAACGGGGAATACCGACACGGACAACTAGCTATCCAGTCGAGTAGACCCAGACACCCAACTGTATTGAGATGGAGGAAAGCCGAAAATCCGATGAAAAGATCTCGGAAAGAAACCATCAGACTATCAGGGGAACAGTCAAAACCCACAGACATCTAAAGAGCGGTCTGCAAAACTTCCCAAAAGGGACATTTTCTGATAGCACCTCGAACTTCCATGTCAATGGCATAAACATGAATCCAGGAGAAACAAGGGGTTGCACTAAGTCGTGCTAAGCATACCCCCACTCGACCATTCAGAAAACAGGAAGTAGATGACAGACACGATACAACTCATCATGCTTAAGCTGTATACCAAATTTGAAATCAATCCCTTCTGTAGATGCCGAGAAATCTGTTACGAAAAATTGTCTATTTTTGACCCATTAAAAGTCTAAGTTGGCTTGGAAAACAGGAAGTAGATGATGGACTGACCTGGAAAGAGGAGGCACGGTATAACCCATCATGCTGAAGTTGTGTACCAAATTTGAAACCAATCCATCCAGTAGAAGCCGAGAAATCTGTTACAAAAAAATTCACATTTCAAATTTTTTACCCTAAAAAGTCTAAGTCAACTCGGAAAACAGGAAGTAGATGATGGACTGACCTGGAAAGGGGAGGCACGATATAACTAATCATGCTGAAGCTGTGTACCAAATTTGAAATCAATCCATCCCGTACAAGCTGAGAAATCTGTTACGAAAAATTTCACATTTCAAATTTTTTACCCTAGAAAAGTCTAAGTCGGCTCGGAAAACAGGAAGTAGATGATGGACTGACCTGGAAAGGGGAGGCACGATATAACTAATCATGCTGAAGCTGTGTACCAAATTTGAAACCAATCCATCCCGTACAAGCTGAGAAATCTGTTACGAAAAATTTCACATTTCAAATTTTTTACCCTAAAAAAGTCTAAGCGGCTCAGAAAACAGGACGTAGATTATGGACTGACCTGGAAAGGGGAGGCAAGGTGCAACTCATCATGCTGAAGCTGTGTACCAAATTTGAAACCAATCCATCCAGTAGAAGCAGAGAAATTGAACCGGACGGACAGACAGACGGACGGACAAGGTGATTGCAATATAGCCCCCGCTCTTACGAGTGGGGGTATAACATTAGTCCATTACTACAAAGGATGGTCATATCCAAATACATAAAACAATTTCTGAGGATGGATGACACTGTTTGCCAAAGATGTAGATGGACTTTCTCCTGAGTCCAAAACATGACCACTCGTCATCGCCATTGACCGGAAGTCCCATGTTGAAATTTTAAAATGTGTAAAACTAGGGTCAACGATAAATATGCGTAGCAAATGAATGGAATTTATCCTGCCACCGGACTTTTGTTTGAAAATAAATTTACAGGTAGGATAAAAAAATACCAATAAGAGATTTTAAACTAAAACTTATTGAAAGATAAAATAATACCGTAGAACCTCCAGTCTTCCAGAATTCCGACCAGTACCTCCCCGTGATGGAAGGCGGGCCCTGCATCCATCGATAACAAAGGATCAGTCAGCCGTAGAACCTTTAATTTGAGATTAGCACAACCATGTATGGTCATGCAAATGCAATGCTTTTATTGTGTGGTCTACATGTATTTTTTAAAGCAATGCAGCGATTGATTTTGCCGCGAATTCGCGGGTTTTTCCTAGTACTGATGAAGGACATACGAATGTCCGAAATATCCAGAATCTTTAAATCATCTAACATCAATTGGTAATGTTGTGTACATTTTCTAGACTCTATATATATATATTGTTGCTAAATCATGTATATGCTTTCTGCAGATAAATCTATCCGGTATAAAACATAAATGCAGTAACAAAACCATTAATCTTGACTTATTTCAGCTTTTTCAAAAGAAGAGATATGTTCATTTATTATAAGAAAATAAGTGAAAATAACCAAAAAGTTCAAGTCTCACCTCCTCTCCAACAAAGAAAAAAAAATACAAAAGCATGATTAACCTGGTATCCTGGTCAATATCATAAGCGGCCTTGGCTTCCGGCCGACGTATATAGTTAAAGATTTTTCCCAGGATCCAAGGTTAAAGAATGATGAAATACTACGTTAAAACACACAACACAACATCTAGTTCCTTTTAATATTTTAATGCTTTTTGCAATCAAAGCGTAAGCCCCAAAATGAACTTAGATGTCAAACAAGATGTTGTTGACAGAAAGTGAGAATAAATGATCTACACAAAACAGTTTTCTCAGCAACTATTTATCACAGCCATTTGATATCTGATATTTTGATCGACATGTGGTCCCATGCCGTGGGGTTCGATTTCATGTCTGTCTCTAATCTTTTTTTCCGTTTGCCGACTTAAGCATTTATTTAGACCTTGGGCCGATTGCAAAACGTCTAGCGCTGCAGCGCCCACTGGCCTCGTCGTAGGGTGCTGGCGGTTTTCCATTGTTGTTTTTTTTTCTAAACCACTGCTTGATATGTGAGATGTGCTGCGTACAATTATTCGTTTTCTCGAAGTTAATTTTTGACATTCATGGTCAATGATAGAAAATTTTTGTGTCCGTTTCTCAGCAACTTCTTAGGAACCAACCAATTAACTTGAAACAAAAAGTATTCTGAAGAAAGATTTCTGCATAATACATTAAATAATGCTAATGATGAAAATAAAATTCTGCGGCGACACCTTCAAATAATAAATAACTTTACAGCGTTCAGTGCGGAAAAAAAATCTTTAAAAAAAAAATCAAAAAACCAAGGCCTCCCCCCTTCAAGTTAAATGGTCCGTCCCTTATCATAACCTTTTGATATTTGATATTTCCATACTGTTGCATTCAATTTCAAATCTAATGGGTACACGAAATCCGGCCATTTCTTTCTTTTTTGTTTGTTTCTTGTTTTACTACAATTTCGTTTGTTTTATTATTTTTGTTTGCTTCTTTAAAGCTGGAATCGATTTTAGAACTTATAAAATGAATTGTTTCCATTTCCTTTTCAGTTCCCCTGGGCTTGCTATTACAGAAGTTTTGTGCGGGTAGCTCTTTAGTGCTATGAACATGAGGTGTGTTCACAAGTGCAAAAGCAGGGGTATCTGAAAACCCTTGTTAAAGCCTATTGTTCTTAGAAATCTTTCATTAAATAAACACCATGATTGATTATGATTTAATGAATTATACATGTAAGACTTATTGATGATGCAAATCCACAATTAATTAATGGGCACAGACTGGCCTGCTGGGGACAACTTCAACTAGTGCATGGCGATATATTCAACTATTCAACTAAATACATGTTGATCTTCCCATGTGCAGTAATATTAATCCATTGCATAGCCCACACATGGTCGATCATTGCAATACTAGTACTGCTATTTTATAACAACAGAAGCAGCAATTTCGGATATTCAACAGAATGTTTATATCAATCAATAAAGCTACATCATGACCAGTCACTGACATGTAATACTTATATTCCAACAGAATCAGAACTTACGTAGTCCATTATATATTCATATTACTTTTTAAAAGCTATGGTCAATCATTGCCTCAGATGCATGGTTTACGGATATGTTTATTAATTTTTTAACACAGCGACATCATTGCCAACCCTGGTAAGGTGAGTTTACGTAAAAATGGTTTTGATAAACATTTGTGTTTCGATACGATAATTTAAATCACAAAAATAGAAAATGATACAAAGCAGAAACCAAACTTGTTTACTTTTGTCTTAATGGCCCTGTCGCACTATAACGTTTTAGCCAACGTGTGCCGAACGTTCGAATAGTTTTCTAAAACGTAACCTGGGATCCTGGGTAAAAATCTTCATATCTTCATATTTATATCCGGTGACCCCGAAGGAAGGCCGCTTAGGATATTAACCAGGAGGCCAGTTTATCTAAAACGTTGGAACACGTTGGCAGTCTCTGTAAAAAGTTTAAAAACATATCTCGGTGAACGACCACAAAGCGTCAGACTAACTACCTGCAATGCACGACAACTTATTCAAAACTTATCTATAGCGTTTGTCCGGCGCACTTGACGTTTGCCTAGCGCATGTGTGACGACTGCAGAACGCATTCATAGGATTAGTCTAACTTATAATTTTTTCTCTCGGTGGGGAGACCTAAGATTTCTGTTCTTTTCTATAGTATTATTTCCAGTAGCCCAAATAGATCTATTATCTGGCTTAAATGTATTGCTGGATTAATTAATAATTATAGATACATCATGTGAATTTTGTTTCGTTATAAAAATATTGGTTTTCAGCGTTCCGGTAACATGAATGTATAATTATTCTAAAGCCGTTTTTTAACCTATAGTGATGATTTTTGCACTCTAAAAGAATAAAATATAGTGTAGATTTTATATTTTGATATGTCAAAAATATACAGAGAGTAATGCATGCGCTTGTTAACAAACTCTCAAAATCTCAAATGAGTATATACATGTAAGAAATACCAGTCTGTAGAGTTTGCCTAGCATCCTTTTATAGCACTTGACTTATGATGTCCTTAATAGAGAAAAACGCGTGTGCTTATTGAATATTAAAAATACACATTATTTCAAATGAGTATTAATGTTAGACTGTCGTTACTCGTTGTATTTGAGTATTTTTCTACCAAAGACATGTCCACCGAAAACACGAAAGGTGTATTACAATTTGCAAGAATTACTTTCAATTCCAGACCATCTAAGTTGTCTTTGTTATATTCAAGATTTTTTTGGCTTTGTTCATTGTTTTTTTTTGGAAAAAGATTTTTTTCAGGTTTGAATTGATATTTAAAGCTTTTGAAATTGACTTTCCCCCTTGTAATTCAATCTAACTTTTAACATTCTTGGGCTGATACGCTACTCGTTCGTTACAATGACGCTCTGTGCGCTCTGTACACGTTTTAGACACGTTGAATAGGTTTCTTGGTCGTTATACTGACGCTAGACGTGCGCTGCATTATCGCTAGACACGTTCGTTTCCATTTAGCTTAGCGTTCGTCAAACGCATTTCAACGTGCGCACAACGACCACATAGCGTACATCAGCGTGTGTATAACGTCCTTCTAACTTATGCCTAGCGTTCGAATAATTTATTTCTAAAACGTTGGCGAACGTCGGAAATTTTAATCATGTTGAAAACTTTGCGACGCACTCGGCGTTCACGAACGCACGCTGACGTTCGCGAACGTGTTAGTAGCGTGTTCATAACGTGTACAAAACTTACGCAACGCACACCAGCGTGTTGAAAATATATTCTTAAACGTCGACACACGTTGGCAAAACGTTATAGTGTGACAGGGCCATAACATGACAAAATATTATCCATTTTAATGCCTTACCAAAACCAATTTTACGCGAATCTTGGTCAATTTCTCGTGAACTCCTCATAGTCAAGGTGAAGCTTACCAGGTGTCATGGCCAATCATTGAAACAGCTGAAATCTTAAACCCCAGCAGAAACAGAACTTAAGGAGAATTATCTGAATTTTCATATCAATTTTACTATGGTCAATCACATATATCATTGTTATCGTGTGTTCCGTCAGATGCAGTTATACGGAGTCTTAATAATCATATTAATTTTAGAACACAGCAACATCAGGGACAATCTATAGTATGCTCGACCCAAAGCGTTGTAGCTGAATGTCCATATTCAAATCACACCTCCGATTGGTCAACTCAGAGTGATGTTATCTGTAACCTGATTGGCTGTTTGTGGGTCTTGTAAACATGAAATTACTGTAACTGAAAAAAAACATACATGTTTTACAAGAACCAAACAACTAACAACTTAAGAAATGAAATGTTCAGGTTTAAAGACTTTTTCATGATGTTTCTTATTTTAACTTTCTTTTCTTTTAAATTACATTTCGAGAAAAAACTAAAGAAAAAACGAATAAATCAAATACATGTTATTACCAAGATTCGCAAACAGATCGTGGACGTTTTCTGCTGTTTTTGCAGATGTTTCGATAAACAGATAACCATTTCTGTCAGCCAATGATCTTCCTTCCTGCAAAAATAACAAATCTAGAATACTGTATCTGTACTATGGTTTGAATATTCGAAATGCTTTTAATGAAAGGGTATTCCATGACAAGTTAAAATCTCGACGAATAATCGATCAGGCCATGCTGCCTTAAATAAGCATTATATGCGCTTTGGTGGCTAAAAAAGTTGGATTTCGTCTAATTATATAAAAAAACCTACATAAGTTACGTATAACCAGAAAACTCTAAACCTTAGAGATATAAGGGAAAAGCCGCATATTATTGTGTACTTAGTCTGAAAAAAAATCTTCCCCGCCCGCATGCCGCCCGCCCGACTTTTACCATTTTATAACCCGGATTTGCACTACGTGAAATTCGGCCAACTAGAAACAGTCTATGAGAAAAAGGAATAGCTGTCTTCTTCTGTCTTTAATCCAAAAAATACATGAACGTTAGCAAAGGACTGATAAAAGTGGGATGAACGATCCTATAGACAGACAGACAGACAGACAGACAGACAGACAGACAGACAGACAGACAATATGTATGATAACTCACATTGAATGCTGCTGGATGTCTTTTTTTTATTTCGGATTTTTTTAAATTGCCGTTTATATTGTAGGTTTGGTCGTGTATATTTATTCCACATTTCATTATATTCCATCTTTAATACTCTTTCCAGATAAACGAACTCACCTCTGTAGATACGGCTCTTTTGGTTTCTAAATCCAGTTTATTGCCCACTAAACATATCTGAACGGGGTTGGTTGTGTTCTGTAGTACCTGTTTTATCCAGTTCTGAGCTTCGTTAAAGGAATTCTGGAATCAAAGATGGTTAAAATAAAAAGCTACAAAAAATGTATTGTAACCAAACGCTGCAAGATATGGTTGTAACATGTTGAATCCTGGACGCGTGTTGCCTAATACATCATGATAGCCTCAGATTGGTTTTGACACACGCATGCGCAGTCCATGGTGGACTCACAAAGCTATCAAATGACAAACGCGTTCTGTGGTACGTGGACTTTCAATGTAAATGCATATTTGATATATTTATTATTTCAGGCAGATATTTCCTGTGACGCACCCGAAGTTACAACATATCTTTAGATGTTAAACAAGCTAAAATAAATTTCAAAATGTCTGTAATGCGATGAACAAAATAGTTTATACATGTATGTACTAGTATACGAAAATAAATCCAGACTACCATTTCCTCTTAGGTCACATGTGCGCTTCATGGCATGCGAAATTTAAAAACAAGAGGCTCCAAGGGGCACGAATCGCTCACCTGACTTTTGTACCTGAACTATACTATATGCCATTAAGGAAAAACTATTTAACATTAGTTTAATAAGGGGTCATCTGACAATATTGCATTTGGTTTACATGTAACTTAATGCAGTAATGTGTAGAGTAATATTTAAGCAATTTAAAGCTTAATATTTTTTCATGTTTTGACAGTCTTAGGGGAATTACACCTAAAAGGAATGGTTCTTCCACGGTGACACTATTACATATCTTGTAGATCATGATGTTCATAACAAAATGCAATTTAAACAAATTTTTTAAATATCTCGTATAGTTTTTAAGATATTGAGCTTAATTTGTGCAAAATTCATAAAAACTCCTTTATGAGTTATTGGATTTTCTTCAATTTCTGCGGGTGTATATCTTGAGGTACTCGTCACTTTTGTTCTCTGTCAGAATTTAAAAATCTGTCACTGTTTCTGAAATATTAGCAAAAAATTTGCAATTTACCCCTATGTTCTTGTTTTTAACCAGGGCGACTATGTTTTAAAACCAATCAAAAATATTTTCTATACATCTACGTAATGCTAATAAACAATTATACCAATTATACCGAGTTTGGTTCCAATTAGACTTAAGGGGTAAGAGGAGTTAACATCAAATCAAATCTGCAGTTTGTTATATTGAATTCAAAACTGTTTTGCCGTAGCAGACCACAGCTTCCACAGCGCCTTTGTAAAACATGGCGGCTATGCTATTGAATCTTACCCTGTCCGTTATATCGTAGCAGACGACAGCGCCCGCAGCGCCCCTATAAAACATGACGGTGACGCTTTTGAAGCGATCTTGGCCGGCAGTATCCCAGATATCTAACTTTATCTTTTCTCCGTTGACTTCCAGAGTTTTGTAGAAATAGGCAGCTGAAAAATATCAATATAAGAATATAAACGTGTAGTTGGTCGAGATTTTGTAGACTACTTATTCATTTTTTGGTCTACAATTGGGGTCTAGATATCCCGTATTTGTAGCTGGTTTCTTTGTGTTTTTTTTAGAAATAGGCATTTGAAAAAAAGAAAAATCATATGATCTTTTTTAAACAACATGTTGAAAACAAAATGTGCCTTTGTTGATGAGTATTGGTGGTTTTACAGAATAGTAATGAACTTTAATGAATGCAGCCAACATTTGATCATGAAGATTAACGTTATGTATGTGTATGGTTAACGGCGACAGGGCCAGATATGTACAAATGTACCTCATGAAATGACATAGTACTTTGAATATGACCCGCATGCATTTTCTATTATAAAGTGGAATAAAAGTTTACATTTCCATCAATATGCATATGTAGCACTAGAATGAGTCGAGCTAAATTAAATCCAGAGGGTAAAATAGTTAGACAAGCTACATTTTGCTTTCTTAGACTTTACTCTTACCTCCAATTGTCATATCTGAGTTCTCGTTGAATTCTCCTCGTACATATTGAAGTGTAATGCTAGATTTACCGACACCGGACGTTCCTATCAGGACGATCTTCACTTTGTTTGGGGGACCAGTAGATTGTAAAATCGGAAACCCATGATCACGTCTGTAGCATGGCTTGTCTCTATTAGTAAAGATCATAGATCATAGTGAGATATGAAACAAGAAGGGTAAACTCTGAAATTTTCAAAAAGCGTGGGGTAGAGGAGAGTTAGATACGAAAAGTAGCTCGAAAGAAAAAGAGCCTCTCGCCATATATGCATTTTATATTTATCATAGACATACTGCAAGGCTTCCTGTGAGAATTGATAACAATTAACAAAATTATACACACGAAAATAAGTTTCTCTTTGAAAAGTAAAGGGATTAAAACCCCGCCGCCTTTTGGATTTGTGTGCGGGGAATAAGTGTACGCGGTATGTACAAACTCCATACAAAAGCGACAATTCATTGAACATGTTGAATACATTTAATTCAATACAAAATACCCCCCAACCGATTTGCTACACCCATAAAAGTAATCTGCTACACCCATAAAAGTAAGTCAAGAATATGCACAATTTAATAACATGACATGTAAAGTTGGAAATTGAAAGGTGTTAGATATTACATTCAGAGGCGGATCCAATATTTTACTTTAGGGGGGGGCGTGAATCTTTTTTCCGTCGTGCGGAGCGAGAATTTTTCATGTTTTATACGTGGATTTTATGCAAATTTTTTGCCAGTTTTAGGGGGGCGCACGCCCCTCACCCCCCTCTGATTCCGCGCCTGACATTGTTATAGTTTTCATTATTAACTGACTGTTTTTGTTATGGCCATTTGACAATATAAAGGAATAGGTTATGTCGCGTACACTTATTCCACATCTCATTATTTTCTATTTCATAATTGACAAAAGTTTTAAAACTTACCTTGTACCACAACATGCCATAGTCGATGTTTATGTTTATAGATCTGTTTAGTAAATAATTTAAATAGCATGATTTAACTAAAAATACACATGAACTCAAAGAGTAATGACTGTTTATTACGTCCAATCAGTTAACGATTCATTGGCATTTAAATCTATTTTGTAGAGGAGTTTGAATAGAGTTGTTCCCCTTTGTACAGTAAAATATTACATATGAAAAAAATTATAAAGTTTATTAAAAGGATCATAGATAAATGGTCTATTTGCTTACCCAAACAAATCATAAACATTTAAGAATGTTTGGCTTCTTTTAAACAGTCATTAGAACTGAGGGCAGAGGTCTCATAACTTGCTATATGTTTTTTGTCTTATTTGATATTTTTCATGCTTACTTTTGAATATGATATGAATATGTTCTGTCATAAACTGTTTATAAGACAATAAAGTTATTGTTATATTATTTTATAACATTAGCAGTTGATCCTCCCTGTTCAGTAGTTTTTTGATCACCTTTATTTATAGACCAATTACTGAAAGACACTTTTAAAGTAAATTTAACAATAAGCAGTGCACATAATGGAAACTAAATACGGTGTATATGTAACAAACATTTAATTTATCCTAGCTGTACATGTGCCTTTAGGCTTAATTTTTGCAAAAAAAAAAGGTTTCTCCTACCCCAGACATAGATAGATTGATTTTGGTAGTAATTTTGGTTTATTTTATGCTCTTGACGATAATATAATATTTTGCATTTTCAAGCGTTTTGGTAGCCCGACTCCCGAGAACCTCGTTTTAGGCGTAGCAAGATTTATTTGCTGGAACTTATTTTTGATTTCAAATAAATTGCAGTTAAAATATCACAGGCGTATTGTCTTAAATGTCGATATTAATTTAAACTATTCATTCATTTTGGTCGAATTCGAGTTCTACTATATATAGTATTTCTTGCTTCTAGTGCATTGGGTTATGTCCAAATTTGGGCTCCTGTAGGTTGAAATACGAACTGCTGACCCCCATTAAGTAAAAAAAGACCTGTCTAGAAAATTCGCTGAAAACGTCTTGCAACTTCATTAAA
Organism: Arcuatula senhousia; assembly: GCA_963971305.1. Classification (NCBI taxonomy): domain Eukaryota; kingdom Metazoa; phylum Mollusca; class Bivalvia; order Mytilida; family Mytilidae; genus Arcuatula; species Arcuatula senhousia. The sequence goes on along the minus strand of OZ020317.1, from coordinate 6,966,665 downwards.
ATGACAAATGCCTAAAAGATTTTTTATATGGGTTTTTGTGCTTTGCACAAGATTAACAATAGGTGGGGCCAAAATGATGGGCCCAAAAAACTAGTTTAACCCCGCGACATTTCTAAGCCAGGGATCCTTGTCAAAGCTTTTGTTTGTCCTTGTCAACTGTCTGTTTTTGGTTATTTTTTTTATGTTCAGATGGGTCTTTTGTTGATAATCTAGGAATTTGTTTGAATCTTATGTATTGCATTTTTAGTCTTAGGCCAATGCAAGACAGTGAGCGAGCAGTGACCTCTGGCCTCGTTAAAGGCTGCTGGCGGTTGTCCATTGTGGTTTTTCTGAATTGCCGCTTGGTTGTGGGTTGTGTCGCGTACACTTATTCCACATCTTATTATTTTCTATCCCTGTACATTGATTATCTTGTTTTTTAACGATTTTAATTTATGTACAGTAGAACTTAACTATGTAAACAACTTATGTCTAGCCACCTGGTAAGCCTCACCTCAGTTCACGAGAGATGAGCAAAACTAAACAAGATTCACGAAGATTTGGTTATGGTAAGGCATTTAAATGGGATATGTTTTGTCCAGTGAAGAAGTTGCCATGGGATTCTGTTTTGTATCGGTTTTCTATTTTCGTGAAACACAAATATTTACCAAACCATTTTTACGTGAACTCACCTTACTAAGGGTGGTCTATGTTCGAACTATATGAGTATCTGGACTACAAGTATATTATTGAAAATTCATGTAAAGAGACACATAAAAATGAAAATATTTTTTAACTATTTTTTTTTTTCAATTAGCTATTAAAAAGCTTTTATTTTCCCATCTGATGTGTTCAATGTTGTCGAAAAAGACAATATTTCGACAATTTGACAAACTAGACTTTTTACTTCATATCCTTAAAATAATTTAAATACCCCATAGTTTTATTTTAGGGTAACATTAAATACAGTCAAGGTTAACGTGTCACCAAATAGTCAATGTACAGTAAAATGAGTAGAAACATAGTGCCTTTAAAGCATGTAACCTTTCCAGATATTTATTGTACGAAGTCACATGACTCGATCATGTGCTTCTAAATGGGCCGCAAATTTACGTTTCACTTTTTGAAAACTTGTTCATACCTGATTATCTTTAATATTAAAAAAAAATAAAACATGTCAACATTTGTTGTATCGAATTATTGTCTGCTTTCTTATAAAACAAATTTCAAGTTCTTAGTCAAACGCGTTTAATTTCTGTATTATTTAATCTTAATTATTAGTAGATATCACTGTCAAGTTTGAGGTGCTTTTTCCTCTGTGTGTGAGGGTGTGTATGTGTGTGTGTTGGTGTTAAACGCCCTTTATCGACGCACCTGTAGGGCGGTCAGTTTTAATGGATCTTTTTTTATGTCCCCAAAATATTTTTACAAAAGGAAAGATGAATCTTTTCAATCGGTGTTTAATTAATAATACCAAAATGAATTTCATTCACATTAAGTGAACTATTATTTTTTTTCAGCTTTTGTTTCAGCCCTAGAATGTTAAAAATAGTCCATAAATGTAATTTCTGCATAAAAAGTAAGAACGGATTTACCTAAATTATCAAATAAACTGCATTATGCTTTGATATGTTTTTCGGTATGGCCTGGCGTATAACGTTTAATGTAAAACAAAACTTTCCCTGCTTTATTGGTCAGGTCAACAGAAGAATCGGTTAAATTCACATTACTGCTCACCATACAACCAAGATATTTTTAATCATAAACATTTTCTAATTGACTATCTTAATATTTTTATAAAGGCTGTTGTCTTCTTGTCAGGATGGCACTGAAAAATCATAGTTTTAGTTTTATTGGCATTTACAGTTAATTGCCATTGATCACAATATGTAGAAAAGTATTTATTAAAAAGTTTCGGAGCCCATCCTCACTTTTGTATAGAATCAAGAGATCATCTGCAAATAAAAGGCTTAACATCCAATCTTGGATTTAATAATTTCTATTGAATTACTTTTTTCATGTTTTGATATTAAAATGAATAAATTGTATTATAGATTCATTTTCAGTACATGTGCATAACACATGTTTTCTCTATATAAAAAATGAAGCAAAGAGGCTTTCAAGTGTCAAAAGTCCGAAAGGGCAACGACAAAACCGGTAAACACGAACAAAAACAGCACGAAGAACCACAAAACACAACAACGCGAACTCGAGTCGTAACAAGAGTGAACTCAGGTGCTCTGGAATAGTAAGCGGTTCCTGCCTGCTATAGCACATCCGTCGTGTTGCTAACTTCCAATTCAGTGTGTGAAATCCGGTAAAGGAAGACAAAACTTTCTACGACAAACCAACATTTGAGAGATAGAAATCCAATATTTGTCAACGAGTGCACGGTGTCTACCGTAAAATTTTTTGAGTGATAACAACAACCGGGGTGAAACATAACCCTGTGTCAACAATTTCTGTATTAAACGTGACGCTCTGCCATGGAAATCGATGTAATTCCCACAAGCTCTAGAGTAACGAATCAACTGTGATGCGAAGACATCATAAGCAGGAGCTGACGAAATGTTGAATTACAAAAAGTGAAAGTTGACGACATCACATTTGCCATAGAGAATCAAATGCTTTTTGTATATCCACAAAACAAGCATATATATTTTTCTCTTCTTTTTATATATACGACCGCATTATGGTATGATGCTATCGTCGTCGTTGTTATCGTTGTCTGTTAACTTTTAAGTGCTGCCGCAATTACTTTAATTCTAATTATCTGATTGCTATGAAACTTGACAATGATGTTAATGAGATTGATTCTGGGGGGGGGGGGGTGTCTCAAAAATACAACTTTTTTATTTCTGATCCGATTTTGAATTTTTTGTTGTTGCTAGTTAAGTATTATGTCAAGTATAGTGAATTCAAAATGGAGCATTAATCATTGCAACCCTTTTTTGTAATGAAATAAGGGGCCAAAATGGTCCAATATCGAAACTTTTTAATTTATTGTCCGATTTAATTTTTTTTGCTTATTAATTTTTATCAAGTATTGAATTGACAAAATTGAATATAGATATTGTGACACTGCCCCGCGCGTACAATTGCCGCTTGGTGCAAAAAGGGCAAATATGAAATGTAGCAGATACCCTTAATAAGGGGCAAAAGGGTAATGTTTTTGTAACTGTGATTAATTTTGGTCTGCTTTTGAACAAAAATTGATTTCCTTGGGAAATGTGGGTAGAAGGATCACCAAAGGCTTCGTGTGTCCAAAAGCTTTGTCAGTCCACCATGGGCTGCATGTGTCAAGAGCCATAGACTATCCATATTGGGCCTAAAATGTACAGGGTTTGACATGTTGCGGTTGTACCATGCTGCGCTCGTCGAAGCCTTTTATTGTGAAGATACTTATAAAATAAAGACTTAAGTAACAATTGTGAAACAATTTTCAGTTGTCTGTGTTTCATTTCTGTTAATTGTCAAAATTATTGTAGTTTTTTTATGAATTTAATACTTTTATATGTAACTAGAATGCCAGTCTTCCGTGGAAGACGCATGTCGCCCTGCGTCTTAAAGACTAAAAGGAAGTAGATGAGCTTGGGGCATAACATCGCTTTACACCATATAGTACTATAGGAGGAAGCTACGTGCCTAATATCAGGAGGTTGTGACAATAATTTTGGATTAAACTTTAAGTCTTAGGTAAACAGGAAGTAGCATTTTTTCGGGCATAATTTTGCCATATATCTTATAGTACTGTGCCATAGGACTGAAGCATGTAGTTGCCGGAAAATTGCGACGACAATTTTGCATATATGTTCATTACATTGTATATAAAAGTTTAAGCATTCGGTAAATGGGAAGTAGTAATGTGAAAGGCATAAAATCGCTTTACACCTAATAGTACTATCAGATGATGCTAAAAGTCAAACTTCAACAGGCTGTCACATGTAGTTGTCCAGAAAACTGTGTCGGAAATTTTGCATATATGTTCATTATATATAAATAAGAAGTAGCAATGTTTCAGGCATAAAATCGCTTTAAATATTAAAGTAATATGCATGATACCAAATACCAAGAAGCTGTGGCATGTAGTTACCTGGAAACTGCGACGGAAATTTTTGTGATAACGCAAAACGCCCCAATACGACGGAAAGTGGTGGCAAAGTGACCCCCATATATCGCTTCTGCAACCATGGCAACACATTGCAAATAACATAAAAAACCTGAATGGACTGACAACGCGACGGGTGTGCTATAGCAAGCAGGAACTGTTTACTCTTCCGGAGCACCGGAGTTCACTCTTTTTTGGAAAGGAGTTCGCGTTGTTGATTGATTCAGTTATTTTGTATTTCCATGTTTTACATGTTGTCTTTTTTGTCCGGTTCTTGTTGGTGTTTACTGGTTTTGTCTCTGCTCTTTCGGACTTTTGACATTCGGATACCCAATTGGTACCTCTGCTTCTTACAACATTGACAAGATGGTAGAACTTGATTAAACTACATTTATTCTTTCTGATTGAAACACTACATTTATTTTCTTCTTATTGAAGTACATTTTTTCTTTCTTATCAAAAATTAAAACATCAATGCCCCTTAAGGAAACAGCTTTGCATACAGTTTTGTCCATATTGTTCAAGAATCATAATGACGAAGAGTTTTTAAAACAACTTTACGTGCAGTGTACAAAACAGCAACATTAAGTTCCAAGTCAAAACAGGATTGAGACAGGGGTGTGTCATGTCGTCTGTTTTATTTAAAAAATGGTCATTGATTGGGTGATGAGAAAAACAATCGGGGACGCATAGAGGCATAAAGTGGACGATAAACTCTGTATTAGAAGATCTTAACTTTTTATAGATGACATTGCCCTTCCAGCACATACACATCTACTTATAAAGGAAAAGACGGAACGACTGGCCGAATTCGCCCTACAAACCGGCTCCAAGATCATCGAGACAAAAACTGAGGTAATGAAGCTTAACACCATAAACAGTCGACCCATATGCTACATGGCTACAATAAAGACCTTCCAACAACTGACAGCTTCACCAACCTCGGGAGCACAGTAAGAAACAATGGAGGTGCTGTTGACATCAAAAATAGAATTTGAAAGGCAAGAAATATATTCATTTCACTAAGCAACATTTGGAAATACAGACAGTATAGCAAAACACCAAGCTGAAGTTATACCAGAGCTGTGCACTTTAAGCATACTTGTACGGCTTTGAGTGCTGGAGAATGACTGAGGACGACCAAAAGATACTATCAGCATTCTACACAAAGTGTCTAAGACGAATAATGAGAATATTCTGGCCAAGAATTATAAGCAATGAAGACCTAATTGAGGTCAGTAACCAACGAGATATAGCTACAACCCTGGAAATGGATAATGCATGTCATTAGAAAAGACAGCTCATCTCACACAAAAGTTTCCCGACACTGAACGCCTGATGGAAAGCGAAAAAGGAAGACTAAATAAAACACGTGGATCGGGAAGGACAGTAGAAGGATAAAGAATGACTGGGACCATACATGGGGGACAATTGAGAGGCTGGCAAAAGACCGCCACCGATGGAGGACCTTTGTTGCTGTCCTATATGCCACCAGGCATTAAGGAAGGTAAGTAAGTAAGAACCGGAAGATCACTGTAGTTTGTCTCATATATGCGTCTTAAGGTGCATCCTGAGTGAACTCTTACTACATAATATTCTATTACAAATAGCACACATTTCTCTTTGATAATTTTGGTCCCCTATGTGGATCCTCATGAAATGTTGCTTTAGGGCGTTGTTACTTTTAAACTCTCTACCGCATTCCCCACAAGCATAAGGTGTATAACCTGTGTGGGTCCACATATGTATCTGTAGGGCACGGGCTTCGTTAAAATCTTTACCACATTCGTCACATTTGTAAGGTTTTACCCCACTATGTATCCTAAGATGTCGTTTAAGGTTACTTCCCTGACTAAAACATTTTCCACATTCATCACATCGGTAAGGTTTTTCAGCAGTATGTATCCTCATATGAACCCTTAGATCACCGCCTTGAATAAACATTTTGCCACATTCATCACATTTATGTGGCTTTTCTCCTGTATGCCTCATAAGATGTAGCTTGAGGACATTCTGATTACTAAATACTTTATTACAAATAGCACATGTGTCTTTTTGTTCATTATCAGCGGTATGGAACCTCCTCATGTGTTGCTGTAGATGTTGGTTACTACCAAACTCCCTACCACATTCTCCACAAGCATATGGTTTATAACCTGTGTGTATCCTGGTGTGTATCTTTAGGTCACCGACATGACGAAATGCTTTACCACACTCACCACATGTGTGTGGTCTATCCTCTGTGTGAATCATCTTATGTCTCTTAAGATCGTAGTTACGAGAGAAGCCTTTACCACAAGTATCACATTTATAAGGCTTATCACCTGTGTGTATTATCATATGTGTCGTTAGGTTACAGTTATAGGTAAAATCTTTACCACACACATAACATATAAAAGGTTTATTCACCGTCATCACCATCTTCTGGTCATTAACGTTACTTATTTTGTCTTCTTCCGAGAATACCATTTCTTCATCCATCATAAGTTTAGTATATTATGTCTTGAGTAATATTACTGATTACTTCATGTACTTGTAAAGTCAATTCAGAAGATGTCACCTAAAAAAAATGCAATCAAATATACATTTTCAAAGAATTCAACATCATTTCGACCCACCCAAAATAGTAGAAACTAACCATTGTTTTTTTTTAAGAATCTAGACTTCCTTTTTCCAAAAATGTTTTATACCCATAGACTCTCATGACTAGTGTTTGATATTTTTTCTGGTAAAATGATTTGAAATATGCTAGAATATATATAGCAATAGTATCATTTCTTCTGTATGATATATTATATGCAGGTTTTAGCGAAAATGGTAAAAGCATGAAATTTGGCATGGTGGTAGAAAATAGCAAGCTATCACTGTCGACAATCGGATTATCGTAACTGTAATTACGACGATCCCAATATGGCGACGGGAAACCCCCGTAAAATAAACAATCCCTTTTCAGTCATTTAATACACAACGACACACGACCATGCTTGGCCATTAAAAAGTTCTTTTGGATAGCAATATACTGTTAATATGATTTGAATCAATATTCATCCGTTTGGGAGAAATCTACAACAGAAAAATGCGGCAAGATCGTCGTAACGCCGATGCCAGATTATCGTAACTTCAAAATTTATTTTAAAATGATTATAGTAACTCAAATGAAATAGAAAAAAATCGTTACATTCCAATTCCTACAGAAAAATACAGAAAAAAAATATCAAAAAAATATTTATTACAACACTTGTTACAACTTTCACCCAAGCCGTATCTTAATTGGTACATGTATCCTTTCAAAACTAGTTATTAAAGCTCCACTGACGGGAGGGGGTGCAAATGTTTACTTCAATATGAAAGCATTCATAAGAATACGCTCTAATCCTAACAAGATATTTTTAAATCTAACAATAAGGATTTATAGAAGTATTTAAGTGAAAATCCATTTAAAATACATGTATTTGCTTTTATATTCTTAAAATGACAAAATAACAAAAAATTCCTCTTTTAATGTTTTGGTACATCTACTTTAATTGATTGTAGCTGAAACCGAAAAAAAACCAATAACACATACATGTTGTGTGGCTGAATAGGCTTGTCCTCTTCGCGGGGTTGTCAGGTCTATAATACGGTAAGCCTGATGATCGCTGACCATAGTGGGCTAACGTGCATCGAGAGTGATCTAATATCATGTCCGTATCAAGATTTTTACCAAACATTAGCAACAAAGAAATAATTATAGTTACTGAGTTATACATGTAGTTGTATATAAGTACATGTAGATGAAAAGTATAACATAATTTTAAAAAAATGTTTTCGGTAAACAGGAAGAAGATGTCCGATGGATCCAAAAACGTATCCCACAATACACCATGCCCATATTAAGCTTGTTACCAAATATCAGCAATTTGGGAATATTAGTTGCTAAGTTTTGAGCAAATGAAAAGCGGAAATGAAAGTGTGGCGGAAAATTTTCAAGGTTTCGGTAAACAGGAATTAAAAAATGTAGTTGATGCATAGATGAAACCACAGACCTGTATATAAATATTTAATGTACAGGTCTATGATGAAACCTAAAACATATCCCACTATGCATCATGTCCATATAACGCTTGTCACTAAATAAGTACAACATATGACTGAAAGTAGATGAATTATGAGTAAACAAATGCGGGACGGAACTACAGAACAACGAAAAGAACACGCTTTTGCCTTGTGTAAACTGGTCACGGAAAGGTGACAGTTCAAATTTAATCCACTCGTCGCAACTTCGGCTGAGTTCGTATAAATCGAATTATATTATTTAAGGAATGACTTTAAAAGTTGGTCATTTTATACGGGTATATGGGTAGGGTCGTTTTACGCTCTACATAAAGCGCGAATATATCCTGATAAAATGACCAACTTTTAAAGTCATTCCTTATAATTTAATTTCGTAAGATTTATATTAAGTATCGAATATTCAACAACAAAAAATCATAGGGACTATTTCGAAAATGCCGTGGCGGATGAAGATGTTAGTGACGTCACAATACTAAACCATATTATACAAAATAACATGGGTTGGTTCAACCAACCAAATTGAGCGTTACATACCAAATTAAATTATATACTCATATAAAAATCTTTATTGTGATTCGCTAATACGTTGTCACGTGACATGTGATATTTCGCTGGGTCAACCGGTAATCGTTGGGTCGCATGGTAAGGTCACCCTCTCGCGAGAATTTGCACGTGGCCCTGCGATTTTTCTTCAATATTGTATGGGCTGTGGTTTTTTCCTCTGTAAGGCCACACAGAATTAATTTCTTGTTCTTTGGATTTTGACTTTTAAAAAAAGGAGCGAGCGAGCGAAATTATTTTTATTAATTTTTTTTCTGAAAATCTGATTTTTAGGAGCGACTGATTTTTTTTTAGGCGAGCGACTTGTTTTTAAATCTTTAAAAAGTTTTTTTTCTGGTTTTTAATGTAAAAGTGAGGCGAGCGAGCGATTATTTTTATTTTTGAAGAAAATAAGTGAAATATTAAAAAACTTCTATTTAAAGTATAACAAATGCTTGTTCTCAGTGGTTTATGGCTTTTCCAATTGATTAATATACTATTTAGGCAGGAAATGATTGTCTTTAGTTGTTTTTTTTTCTCTGAAGAGTTGCTGTCTTGGCTTTCTATCAATAGCCACAAGCAGACCAAGAGACAGTCAATTACACCAAACAAGAATGACTATGAACAAAAGCATAATTTTAAGATAAAATATTAAAAAGAAAAACAACTTCCTATCTTTATTCACAAAAAAAAACCCATAAAACAACAATAACAATTTGTAAATATTTATTAAAAAATATTACAAAACAATCCTTGGTCAATGGTGAATTGGATGTTCATAGATGGTGTCATTAATATCCCATTATTGTCCTTACACATAAGTTAGGGATTTTCCTTAATGTTTTCAATTTGAACCATGTTGTTTTTACATGTATAACTGAGGTCATCCGAGGAAAAATACCACAGGAACTTGAATCTATCAATAAAAGGGGTCGACTATACATCGTATATGGCATCCGATTCTTTAAATGTTATGAATGTTTTTAAATAAATCAATGTAAGAGTCGTCCATTTGACATGCAATTGCCGTATTTTGTAACAATACTTTTACTTGGTGGCAACAGATTTCATTGTTTTCATCGGAGTGTTTTGTTTGAGGGGAATTAAACGTAGTTTCAACTGTTTAAGTTTAACGTCTTTTATCATGAATGTATCTCCAATATTGGAGCACTAAACTTAACTAACAAGCGATTAGACAATTTATAAGAGTACATGGTTGAACATCGGCAATTTTTTGGTTGTTTACTTTTGCAAAAGACAAATATTTTTCAAGCGCAGAGATAAACAAAAATTTTGAACACAACTTCCGGCTCCGGACGCGGGCGGGTTTCCGGTAAATGCGGGCGGAAGAAATTTTTATTTTTTTCTTAAGGAAACAATTTCACATGCGGGCGGTCCGACGAACAAGTAATTAATTCGGCATGGCCTAATGGAAAAAGGTTGAAATGCCCGAAATATGTTTAAGATTAAAAATCAAATTGTTTCATTTAAATATTCGATATAATATAACAGTTATATAGTTTCTTTATAGAAAACCCTCGGCAAGCCCTCGGGTGACTTTACTTTCTCTGGGAAAGAAACCACCGGGTCACACACCAACTAGGGTGATAATTGTACAATCTTAACTGGCAGATTATATAATACTTTTAATTAACAAAATCTTTCGAACGAAGAAATCAGTAAAATATGCAGATGTAAAAAGCATACTGCGGCCAAGGACACATTAATACTATTACGACATTTATTTTTATTGGAACTATTATTATAAGGATCTTTGACGTGACTATACATGTATATTGCTTAGTAGGTAGATTTTGGACACGACCATATATTTAATACAACCAACAAGCATGAGAATAAGACTTTCGGCCGTTATTTTGATGCTTGATTTCTTTCTCTGACATGCTTATCAAATTATCAATGCCTAACTTTGTAAAATTGTTTTCTTTTAACGAACGCTATAGCCCAGTTACCATAATCAGTAACCTGAGTTACGATAATCTTTCTTTAAAAAATATTCGAGTAACGATGATCTTGCCCCATTTTTCTATTGTGCATTTCTCCCAAACGGATGAATATTTGTTCAAATCATATTTACAGTATATCGCTAGCCAAAAGACCTTTGCAGTGGCAAAGTTTGGTCGTGTGTCGTTGTGTAATGAATGAATAAAAAGAAAATGTTTATTTTACGGGGGTTTCCCGTCGCCATATTGGGAGCGTCGTAATTACAGTTACGATAATCCGCTTGTCGACAGTGGCTATGGACCCAACTCGAAAGTTCAAAATGGCGGCCATTTTCAAGATGGCCGCCTAATGGAATATAAAATTAAGAAATACATCAAATGAAAATTCATTAAAAATTGTACTTTGAAGATAACCCCACCAAATTGTGTAGGTCAGCAGTGCAAAATGTTAAAAAAATATAGTAGAAAACGGTTTGCCTTATATTGAAAATGGCTGTCATTTTAAAGATTACCGCCTCAGAAATAGCATATATATCTACATTATGAAATCATGTTTTATTCAAAGTTATTTATGCCCCCAAATATGAATGAATGCAATTTATATTAGTGCTCAAACAAATTTAAAAGAAGAGTAAAAGGAATCTCTATTCTGTTTGAAGATATCAGACGGGAGTGTACAGAAATATTTACATATCTAGCTAATCGGAGTAAAACTGTGTTTAGATGTGAATATTGTCATATAACAACCTGAAACTATGACATATATTCAGCCTGCTGCAGACCACCTTAATATATACTGTTCATTGCCATCTTAAAATGAAAATATCAAAGCCATAAACACCATGAAAACTGACCAACGCAAGACTCATAACTACATGTATGTCATTATTAAAATCGAATCCTAAAAAAAAAACAGCTTAAGCACTCAAACCCATGACACAGTGGAACTCCCACAACTTGACAAGATTGGAAAAAAAATACATAATCTAACATGTGTCTAAGTTGTTAAAAAGGGAGGCTAAATCGATTGTAAAAACTATAGAGCATTATTGTTACTAAATCCTTTAATAACAGAATAATTCAATGTTTCAGACAAACACAAAAAACTGCGAGACCAGAATTGATTGAAAAAAAAGAAAAAATCTTGCATTGAACAGATAGTCAACCGGCACATCCTTTATTACATCTATTGCATAGACTTCGAGGAAGCTTTCGATATCCTTGATCGAGAAATTCTGTAGAGACTTCTTGCGATCTATGGAATTCCAAACAGAATTGCTACACCAATAACGAATATGTACAGCTCTAGGAACGAAATGTCAGGTAGTGCACCCGCGAGATATAAGTAAAGAGTTTGAAATACATCCAGGTTTTAGACATGGCTGTTTACTTTTCTTTTCTTTGTTTCTTTTGGCCATGAATTGATTGGATGATTAGAAAATCACATCAGAGAAGAGGAAATGGAATCCACTATATGTAAGAAAACATCTTTGAAATGGTTGAAAATGTTTCAAAACAGTAGTACGTATAAAAAGAGGAGACCATAATGAAAATTCACAAGAACAACATCAATATCAGCGAAATAGATGCACTCACCAAAAAAAAAAAAAAAGAACTCACGTTGAGGGAATAACATTTTAATTTTAATATATATAGAAATTGTGATTAACAACTTTGGTGCAACAGATGACGAAACGGCCCTTGGAATGCCTGAAAAGTATGGGCATCAAAGCAAGTATTTTTAAAGACCAAGATAAGTAAATTAAGAAGTAAATCATAGATCTGTATTTAGCAAACAGGGCTATGGTTAGATCACTCTTGCTGTACGGGTCAGAAACATGGAGCCTCACAATGGCCAGCATGCAGAAACTTCAGGTATTCAGATACAAATGTCTCTGATCCATCCAAAAGATCACAAAATTACCAACGAAAGCAGGCAAAAAACCAAAAAAACACGTATTGTTCTCGAAATAAAGAAGGGTAAGCGGAAGTGGCCAGGGAGCAACCATTTGATTTTTATGGGGGATGGGGCTATGGAGATGCTCTGCCTGGATTTTTTTGCGTGCACTTTAAAATTTTTAAAGGTACAATAATGTTTCAGCACAAAACGCAGTCCTGCCTTTCTTTTAATTCAAAGTACTGTCATGCCTTTTTATTTCTGGATTTTTGCCATCCTTCCTTTTTTATTTCAAATTTCACCATAGCCATCACCTGTATGGTCGCTCCCTTTGGTAGCACATTACGCATGGGAAAAACCAGGCACTACAATGGACATTACAAGGAAAAAGAAAAAAAAAGGGGTGACCTAGACTGACATGGAGGAGATACAAGAAAAAAATGATTGAGAATGGTTACATGTGGAGCAGCATCAACTTTCAAAGGACAGGGGAAGATTGAGAAGCATTGCCAGAAGCCAATACTCCATTGTGGGTTAAATGTCTCAAGTCGAGTCATAACTAATGGGGTCCATACATGTAGTAACCCTATTGCAGGCTGGATAAATTGATACACATATGGATAGACAGAGTGACACCAGAAAAAATGCTTATATAATTCTTCAAAAGGTAGGCTTTAAAAACACGTACCATATCGAGTTGATAGTTCGAATGTTAGTTTATAAATAATTCTGCCATAGTATATTAAACAACGTTAGCATCTAAAGACAATTTTACCACAATCATATTGATATCTGGGTCTGAACGATAACATTATATAGTGCAGGGGAAAATATCCAGAACATCAAATATCAATGTCATGAATTTAATAGGTCTTCGTAAACGGAACAAACGGTCGCATGGTATACGAATAAATCGTAATGTTAGAAAACATCATGTTCTAATTTAAGCATCACTGATCTTGTTAAAATATTTAAGAATAACGGACGACATAATCTTTTTTGTAAACTATGCTCTATACCCGTTTCTAAGTTAAATCAAATTAGATTGGATTGTGACACCATATCTCATGCCAGTCCCCTATATGAAGTATGTATTGTGTAGTATGCCTTGTTCTACCATTATGCTAAATTTCATGCATTTACCACCTTTTTGAGCATTTTTTTTTCACAAATCGACTGGACTATAAAGAGAATGCCTTTATTTTGTTGAAGTCAGAAAAAAATGATTCAAAGTTTGCTATCCCTGATTTCAGGGATCACAGTATACCTGATTTCAAAGATAATCTTCCTGTTCTATATTCTAAAAAGTCTCTTATAATAAATTTATCTTTAAAAGATTAGTTTTTGTCTTTTTATTCATGTGTCAATCATTTTCAATGACTGTACATATATGTAAAATTCACATGCATTCTCTTTGCAATATTCATTCAATTCAATTTATTTATTGCTCGAACTCAATTACAATAATTGGTTTAGGCACAATGGATAATAGAAGTATATATATAATAAAGTATAATAAACACAATGATGATGGAATTTAGACAATTTACAATGTAAATATATATTGGTTTTATATTAATTTGTGGTTTCTTATTTCTAAACAGTTTGATATAAAGTTGGAAGACATCTTCAGTACAAATGAAAACTTGTTATTGAGTAGAAGTTTTACTTTTTCATTGTTGCTCATAAATTTTTATTGTTTGTATATGGAACTTATTTTGTTACTAAAATCATCTCTCTGTGTCTTATAAAAATTGCAATAAAAAAGAAAATGAAATTCATCTTCAACAGAGATATTACATATTGGACATATTCTTTGTTCTAAAGGTATTTGAAGATGTCTCCCTTTTTCAATCATTAACTGATGAGAGCTTGTCCTAAGTCTGCAAATCATGGCCCTATCCAATACATTGGTCAGTTTATCAACATAAGCTGGTCTCTCCCCACTCCCATAAAGAAATTTAGTTTGGCATTATTCTTTAAATTTGAATTTTGTGTTTGTTGGCACGTATCTTTAATTCTTTGCTTGACTTGATTTAAATTTGCTTTGAGCATAAAATTATTACTGTTCAAATAACTAAAACCCAGTGAGTTTAAAATATTGTGGACTTTCTTGATCCATGGGTTTGTATTTTTTGTGAGGTTATAAATGTTGTATGCTAGACTGTTTATATTATTAATTAAATGATTATAAAATCCTAAAATTGCAGAGCTTATTTTACTTGTGATGGGTAATCTAGCTAATTCTGCTCGACACGCATCATTAGAAGTTTTACAATGAACTCCAAGAATTTCTTTAATAAATTTGATATGGAACTTTTCAATAAAATTTGATGTATCAATCTATGCCCCAAATTTCACAACAATAAAGTAAAATAGGAGAAACAAGAGAGTCAAATAGTTTTTCTAGGAGTCTACAGGGATTATTGAGACCAACACATTTTTTAATCTTAAAATATGCTTTTAAATATGCTTAAAATATTTATATTATATATAAATACGTGAGTGTCTTTTGTTTATGTTTACCTGTTTACTGCCGAGCTGTGTACTCAGACTTTTAAATTTTACCAGTAAAGATTAAAAAGTTAATTGAATCGTAAAGACTAAAGGTTAAAGAATTAATAACGAATCATTTTTTAACATACCTGTCATGCCTGTATAGATTATCAATAAAAAAAACAAGCTAACAAGCATTTTCTTTGTTAAATAGAAAAACAAAAATAGTGAAGAGTTATCGTTCGTCGGTGAATATGTTGTTATATAATACGAAACAAAATTAAAACAAAACACAGTAAAGAGTTTTGCGTAGCAATTTTAATGTTAAATGAAAAAAAAAATGTAAAGTATTAAACAAAAAAATTTTGCACAAGTTTAACCCAATATCTTAAAAACTTAATAAGATATTTGGGGAAAAATTGCATATTGTTAAGTGCATCAAGATCTACACAATATGAAGTCTGGGTCAACATTGTAGGACCTTTCTTCTTCTTCTTCTTCCGGGTAAGGAACCGAATTCAGTTTTGAATGTACGAGGTTCCTCGAAAAACTATCGCAATGTCGGACAACACAGATAGTTTTCTCTGGCTATTTACAGGATAAAACGTTCACTATATATTTATAATTTCATTCGTTTAAATGAAATGAATTAGAATAAAATTAATTTCTCCTGGGTGTTAGTTCATCATAAGTGGCGTAGTGATTTTCATTTTCCCGCCCAGGGGTTTCTAGATTTTTGGCGCGTATTTTACTGCTCATTCATTCAGCACGACAACGTCCTACTGAACGGTTGGTAAATTTTTTAAATTTTTGGTTTTGCAGAATTGTGCAGATGAGATTTATTTTTGATATATGCATGACTGTGCTGTGTGTTTACTGTATGAAGATATTAAAACTAGCAGCGGCGTTGTCGTGTAGCTATCCACTTTATATTGTCTTTGTCCCTTTATGGCCTACCCCTATTACAGAAAGCAGTTTTTTAAACTGCCATCACTTGGCAGTTCGTTTAGTTTTTTGATATTTGGTATTTTTTTTTTTTTTTTTTTTTTTTTTTTTTTGGGGGGGGGGGGGGTTCACTTTGATGAATGTTTTGGTAGACCAGGAGAATACAATTAAAACTATGTACAGGGTGTAATTGTCTAAATGTTTGCAGAGCATGCCTTAAGGGCAGCTCTGAATCCATCAACTGCATGTGTCAGCGGATGTTGCTGAATTTGGCAGTTGGTTCCATTCTCTAATGGTCCTTGGGAAGAATGATTGTCCGAAGGCGTCTGTTGTGGCCCTTTCTTGGTAGAAGCGGTTTTTACCTCTGGTCCTGCTATCGTTTGGCGTCAGATATTGGTGCCTATCTATGTCTATTAGATCATGTTGGATTTTGAACAACATACATAGCCTATTTTGTTTCCTGCGGTCTTCCAGGCTTTCCAATTTTAAAGATGATACCATTTTTGTTACACAGCCAGGTGTGCGGTCTGTGTAGTTGTTATTAACAAATCTTGCTGCTCTTTTCTGTACTTGTTCGATTGCTTTTATTTTAGCCTGTTTCGTGGGGTCCCATACTGTGCAAGCATACTCAAGCGAATGTCTTACTATTGTTGAATATGCTGCTGCTTTAACCGATTTAGTGCAGTCTTTTAGGTTACGTCGTATGAAGCCTAGTGTTTTGTTTCCTTTTCCCACTATATTGTCGATGTGTCTGTCCCAAGTTAAATTATTGCTGATGGTAACTCCTAGGTATTTACTTGCTTCAACGGTGTCCAGTGTGTGTCCGTGTAATTTGTAATTCGTTGGTATTACAGGACGATTCTTGGGATGTAATTACAATGTATTTTTTTGCATTGAAGCTCATTTGCCATTTATCTTCCCAGTCCTCTAATGATGTAAGATCTTTCTGTAGTAGGTCACTATCTGCTTGGTTACCGATAGTTCTGTAGAGAAGGCTGTCGTCTGCAAAAAGTTTGGTCTCTGATGATGTTGTTGTTTCTGGCATGTCATTTATGTAGGCCAGGAACAGTAGGGGTCCAAGGACTGTTCCTTGAGGAACACCAGAGAGTACTGGTACTTGTTCAGACGCTGCTCCTTCCAGAATAACGCTTTGCATTCTGTTTTGTAGGAAAGATTTTATCCACCTGTTTGCTTTAGGATTTACTCCGTAGTACTCAAGTTTATGTAGTAGTCGATGGTGTGGCACTTTATCAAACGCTTTAACGAAATCTAGTAGGATGATATCTACCTGGCTGTTACTTTTGAATTTTGATGCAATATCATGGATGGTGATGATTAGTTGGGATTCGCAAGATCGTCGTTTGCGGAATCCATGCTGTGCAGTTGTAAGAATTTTGTGTTTGTCGAAATGGTCCATTATGCTGCTGTGTATAATGTGTTCTAAGACTTTGCATGTAATGGAGGTAAGTGATACAGGTCTGTAGTTTAATGCTAAATGTCTCTCATCCTTTTTGAAAAGTGGGACTACATTTGCATCTTTCCAATCTTGAGGGACTTCTCCAGTGTTGAGTGATGCTTGGTACAGTTCTGTAAGAATAGGAGAAAGTTGGTCTGCTGCTGTCTTTAGTATAAAGGATGGTATAGCATCTGGTCCAGTTGCCTTATGTGGTTTCAGGTTCTTCAATAATTTGTGGACTCCTTTTACGTTGATATGTATGTCAGCCATGGTGGTATATGGACTTTTCCCTTTATTTGGGAAATTGTTCAGGTTCTCTTTTGTAAATACTGACTGGAATTGGTCGTTGAGAATGTTAGCTTTGCTTTTGTTGTCGCTTTGAAGGAAACCCAGTTTGTTCTTTAATGGTGCTACTCCTGTCCATTCCTGTCCTTTGCTTTTGATATAGGACCAGAATTTCTTGGTGTTGTCCTTGTAGTTGGAGCTGACTTCTTCCACGTATTTCTTATTGGCTTGTACTTCCCATTGTACTTCTTTTCTTAGTCTCTTGTATCTGTCTTGGTCTCTTCTTTTTAGTTTTCCTAGCTTTCTTGTGCGCCTTTTGTTTTCGGTTGATCTTTCGTCTTATCGTCTTATTGCTGTGTTCATCCATGGATGTGTTTGTCTACCTTGAGTCATTTTTGTTGGTACTCGCTTCTCAATGGTTTTTTGAATTTCAGATTTGAAGCTTTGCCACATGTATTCTACAGTTCTGTTGCAGGTATTTTTAAAAGATGTCTTGAACGTTTCGAGGTCTTCCTTTATCTTATATATATCTGCCTTATAGGAGTTATTCCCCTTAGAACGCCAAAATTAAAGTGTAAGTTCGCGATTTTTAAAAAAAATTGTACATTGAAAGAAATCATATAAAAATAACTTTTGTGAAATATGCATAGGTAGGATTAAATTGGGTTTTGAAAGTAAAAAAATTCTATCCATGGAGGGTCACATGATTTGTACTAGATGGCGCTGCTCAATGTCTCAATGTTGCATCCTATATCCATATAGAATTTATCGATGTGTACCACAACGGACATTTTAAAATAATTCAAATTGAGTCGGGAATAATAAAATGAAAGTTAGTCTAATCTGAAAAAATCATATCGAAGAGAATCGAATCATCATAATAAACATATGAAATTGCTGAAAATAACAGTCTCGTTCTTGTGAAGATCCAGGATCCTCTCGATTAAACTTTGGTGTTTCTACAGTATATATTCAAATATAAAAGTATCTTTAGATAGCTGAATTTCTCGTACATTCTCTGATCAGGCGGGAAGCCGCCGACCTAATCGATCAATCAAATAACGCAATGTCAATTTTCGCGCGTCAAGGAAGATAACCTCAATTGTTGTATAGAGGGCGCTGTTTGACGACGTAAACAATATTCATCGCGACCCGGCTACCACCTCAAACACTGTTTTTAAGCATTAACGAGACATTTCAACCTATTTTATCATTTAATTGAATAAAATGATAATAAATGAACATGACTGTGTGCTTTTCTCAATCTGTAGTAGCAAATTTATACGTTTTACGTTAATTTTCTGACGACCCACATTTGGACTAAAAATACGGCTCGAAAACCCCCTCTCTATATTTAACTGACACAATCGCATCCCCCTGACCCAATCAAATAACAGGATTAAAAAATAACCTCTAAAATGGATGAGTCTATAATAGACGAAACGCGCGTCAGGCGTAGCAAAATTTATTGTATGGAACTATGTTGTTATAAGTATTTCGAACACACGTGAAGGTTAACACTGCTGGTGGAGCTTTAATTCCCCGAGGTTAGCCCGCTCCGGCACCAACACTTTTGAGTTGGAGAAAACATCAAAGTTTTAAATTATCCGTCTGAATTTCAAAGTTATATAAACCCTAAGAGACATAGGTTGATTATCTTAGTAATAATTTGGTTCCCCAGTTTGGTATTTTTGGTTTTTATTGTTATCTGCTCTTCATATTCATATAGTGTTTGGCATTTTCAATATTTTTGGTAGAGCGCCTCTGATGAGTCTTGAATAGACGAAACGCGCGTCAGGCGTAGCAAAATTTATTGTCTGGAACTTTGTTGTCATTATAGTATTTTGATATTATTTTCGAAGCGTTTTATTTACCATTGTGTTTGTAATTTAATAAAATCTGAAGGATGGTGAAAAAATTATTGAAAGTCTTCCTTGAGAGTCAATTTCGAGATGTAGATCTAGATATGAAGCAGACTTCTTAGATTCCGTTGTGTCCTTTATCTCAAGCTCCTGGGGATATATGAGATGGAGACAGTCACCAAATCGAGAATTGTTTAGTTTAAGGACATCATCAATATACATTGTAACGGAACGTGAGGTTGAAAGAGAGGGCTAGTATACGGTCTTTTTTGTCTAGAAGAGATTGTAAGAAGTCTGCTATATATGAATGAAGAAACAAATCAGCAAGCAAAGGTGCACAATTAGTGCCCATTGGAATCCCTATTGTTTGCTGAAAAACACGTCCACCAAACTGAACAAATATATGTTGTCAATAAGAAAGTTGAGCATGTCGATTATTTGGTCTTCTGTAAATTTGTTCTTTTTCTTAGACTCATTGATGACAAAGTAAGTCTTGGTATAATCGACTACAAGAAATTTGTACCTGCGTTTTCCCTTCTTTTTTTAATCAGCTGTGCAAATCGCGATTTCAGTTGTTCATGTGGAATAGAAGTGTAAAGTGTGGAGAAATCGAATGTTTTGATGCTGTTACAAGATGAAACTGATTTAGAGTTAAGAATTTCCATCAGTTCTTTCGAATTCTTCAGGATCCACATTTGATTGACACCATTTCTAGAATAACAACAATCGTAATATTTCTGGAGGCCGGGTTTTATTGCCGTAAGTATTGAAGTCAAGAGAACTGAAAGAGGCTTAGTTGTACATTTGGATGACCCTGCAATGAAGCGCTGTTTGTATGGATTTTTATGTAATTTAGGAATCCAATACAGGGATGGAATGTCATCATTACTGCCACCAACAGAAAGGCCGAAGGAGGAAATGACAGATTTGTGATTGTCAATGATTTCCTCCTAGACAGTGTTGTAGCCGTGTATGTGGTGCTATTGCTGGTACAACCAACCCCCAATTCAGCTGTTAAACAGTCAATATAGTGTTTCTTGCACACAAAAATGATGTTATTTGGTGCTTTGTCTGCAGGTACAACAACATATTTGTCATGTAAGGTGGACAATGTTTTGGCAACATCAGCGTTGCTGAAAATGGATGTTGCTTTAGTGCTCATTGAGCCTTTCAAAGAATTGATTCTTTTCAAAACCAATGACCTCACAGCTTTTACCCATTCTGACAAAACGTCACATTCTTTCTCCTGTTCTTTTTTGGCCAATTTTCTGGCATAGTCCTCAACTGAATCCATAATTGTTTTGAAATTATAGCTCCAGTTGATTCGTCTTGGCTCACGATATTTAGGTCCTTTAGCCAAAAAATCGCGAAGTAAGTCATTTTCCACGATGTTGAGATCACCAGTAATAACGTGGCCAGAGGGACCATATTTGAATGGGGACTTTTCACAGGTACAGTCTGGAGATTTTGCTTTGAGGTCATTGATTTGGAAATCCCGCAACACTTGTTTATAGTTGAAAACCTTAGGTGCAATGGTGGAAGTGTAGGAATAAGAGATAACGGGAATGCTTTTATCTTTGAAGTAAGGAGGAATATGTTTCGTAACAGATTTGTTGTGTAAAATATTTCCTAACTTAAAGGGAAAGTTCACAAAAAAATAAAAAATTGTCATATGATTTCTAATGCATTATCTAATTATGCTATATCATTTAAACTTTTCTATTCAATTAAATAAGCTGACAAAAATGGAATTTTATTTTTTATCTTTTGGTTTCTGTCCAATCGGAACTTCTCGGGTGGCTCGTACCTCACCATCATGGTGTGATGTGAGAGAGTAGCGGAACCAGCCGAGTAGTTCCGATTGGGTTTCTGTCATTTTAAATTACACAAAACATCTGAATACCACAAAGTCTCCTTTTGACAATGACCCACCATTTACCTAATTCTTGAATTGCCAATATATAATATTTTTATGTGCATCTATGTTTTGGCATGTTAAATAAGTGATAGAAAATCCTTATTAAAATTAACAAAATTGAGTTATTCTTTAATTAGTAATAATGATTTTTTGGTATAAAAAATCAATTTATTAAATAAGTCATTTTTAATTATCTAAGTCATGTTGTGTTGTGATAATCTTGCATATAAATCACATTATTATTTAAAATGCTACAATGAAAATAAAATGATCTAGTACATAAAACTTTGTTTCTGAATGTTTGTATATTAGGTTTTGACACCTGTAGGTATTGATAATTATTTCACCCCAAGTCAGCTGTGACTAATTACATTTATTTACCTAACCATTACACAGGTACCTGCTGAGAGACAATGACAATAAATTCACATTAATTAACACTTTTAAG
This sequence comes from Arcuatula senhousia, assembly GCA_963971305.1. NCBI lineage: Eukaryota > Metazoa > Mollusca > Bivalvia > Mytilida > Mytilidae > Arcuatula > Arcuatula senhousia. The sequence continues at coordinate 6,944,714 of OZ020317.1, read as the reverse complement.
CAAACCCAGTGGGGGATTAGAAAAAGAATGACCTGTTATTTACATAATTATATCACAATTATTTTCAATGAAATATGATGGCTTACATTTAAATACACAACTTCTTTCTTAATAGTAAATAAAAATAATATTTTTTTTGAATTATAGAATTTTAATTTTAATTAATTGATAATAAAGTTCAATTTAAAAGAAAAAGATAATGGATTAATAAAACGTTTTTAAAAAGATTTTATATAGAAAGTAATTTGAAAATATTAAATGATCTTGTTGACTTTTGATTATTTTAATTATTTTGTTGGTTATTGGACGTACCACATGATCACTTAAACGTTTGAACTAATATGATTTTTTGCTGCTCAGTAGAAATTCTGATTAACTGAAGTAGTCCCCTAATGTAGAGTAGGGGACTATTTCAAATAAATAATCTCCAATATCTTTGTTATAAGTTATATATAAAATTTGTTACACACTGGAACAAGTTTGCAGTATGCTTGATTTCCTCATTGACAACATATTTGTCACCTTCGGAGGAGAGATTTTTCAACAACAAATCGGCATTCCAATGGGCACAAACTGTGCTCCTCTCCTCGCCGATTTGTTTTTATACTCTTACGAGACTGAATTTCTTCAGGGACTCGTAAAGAACAAGAAGATGAAAGAGGCAAGGTCATTTAATCTTACATTCAGATATATTGATGATGTCCTTTCTGTCAATAACACTTCATTTGGTAGTTGGATTCCTTCAATATATCCTCCGGAATTGGAGATTAAAGAGACCACCGAATCTAATTGCTTCAGGTCTTTCTTGGATTTGCACCTCGAATTTGACTCAGGTGGTCATCTCAGTACAAAAATTTACGATAAACGAGACGATTTTAATTTTCAAATTATTAATTTTCCTAATCTACAGAGCAATATACCTACTTGTCCTGCATACGGTGTTTATATTTCTCAACTTATTCGATATGCCAGAGCTTGCAATCATTTCACAGATTTTTTGATCAGACACCGGTTTCTTCGTGACCGACTTTTGATGCAGGGCTATAAGAAAATACGTCTCATACGATCACTAAAAAAATTCTTTCTTCGTTATCAGCCACTAGTAGAAAAGTTCAAAATTGAGTTAAAAGATATGATAGTTAATTGTTTTAATTAGTGTTTGACTGGTCTGCTGTACTGAGATGATTACCTCAATATCCCTATTGTGTCACACAACTATGTTGTGTTTTATGGTCATTACCGGATCCTAAGATCGCAATGGAAGAGGGAGGTTTGGCGCCATAAAACCTGGTTTAACCCACCATTTCGTTTGAAATGCCTGTACCAAGTCAGGACCATTGCGATCCACCAGTTCTCCGGTATGACTGATTCGTTTTTGTCATTTTCTCTGGACTATGAGATTGATCATTCAAGTTCGGTAGTTTTGTTATTACCTTTATTTAAGATATGAGAGAAAAAATTTGCACACTGTTATAAAACATTGTTCTGAACAATTTAAGACCATATGTCAAAAATCGTGAACTTACCCTTTAATAGCATCTAACACCTTGTTTAAAAATGGAAGTGAAAGAAAGGAACGATTGTATTTAATGTTTTCGTGTAAAGATGTTAAATCATATTCTGTTTGAAATGTCTTTTCACTTTAGATTTCTATCTCTGGCGCATACCCTTTCACATGTTAAATGTGTAACATTATATTGAAATGTCAAATTTCCAACTTATTTGTAAGTTTACTAGCGTTTGCATTTTTACTCTGAATATAACAGTATATTGATATGGAAGATGCACCTAGTGATGATAAGCACATTGCATGCTTAACTTAAGATTCTGACACTGACTGTGACTTATACTTTTCAATATGGTTGATGTGGCACTTGACAGTAATTGAGCTTGGACTTTACCCATTCTTTATTTTGTGAATGGATCAGGACGCCTAACACTCAGGGAATCCTATAAATAAGTCCCCCTGACTTTCGTGAGGTGACCTAAAAAGTAGTAAAATTTTGTTTTCTGTTACTAGTTTGACGCACCAGAATTCACTATTGCTCAAACATACATGGTCATAAGTTTTCTTTTTTTACACTTTTAGAATTATTTCTTTCATTTTCTCTCAATTATTATGCTGAGATAACAGTTTTTTTTCAATTGAATGTTCCGTTCCCCATTGAGCTTATTTTACTGTTATATGCAAGAAATAAGATAAAACAAGAATCAAGCCTCATCATTAGGGACAAACTGATGGTTGCAATTTCACTTTGTCATGTATTTTTGTAAAGTTTATTTCGTGTCAGCTGATGCTGCCTTTAAGAACTTCAGACATTTAAATATTGCTTTGCTTTAGTTTAATCAAATTTTGCAGATTGTCGTTCATGAACTTTTATTCAAAATAAAATTATTTTGTCCCACACAAAAACAAAACTGATAAATGAAACTACTTTAATTTACAAGAATCAACTAATTTTCCATATCATTAACATGATAAATACACATATACATGTATATACATTAACTTGAAACATTTGGCTATTAAAAACTAAAATATAACTGATTTCTCTTTTTTCTGAAATTGAAACATTAACATATGGCGGAAATACCATAATCCAAACATATTTACAATAAGAAAAACATTCATGTTCCTTATCATGCTTATGTTTATGTTTCCCTTTTTTTTTCTATTAACACTGAAAATCATTTTATGTACCAGATCAGGGATTGGGAAGCTTTTTTCACAAAGGGGCCATTTACCACTTTTTTCATTAAAATTCAAAATTTTAAGGGGCCATTCTTTAACAATCTATATAAAATTTTAAATTTGGAAGGGGCCATTTTTATCTTTAAGGGGCATATGGCCCATGGCCCCCTACCTTCCCAACCCCTGCCAGATACCCCTTTTTCTCTATTAACACCAAAAATAATTTTATTTACCAAATGCATCTAACAGAAGCAATGGTATACATTACATAATTAAGGTTAATTCTTCTGTGAAATCTATGAAAGGCTAAAACCAAATTTCATTTTACTTGAATAATGTTTCATCAAAATTTTAATGTTTATCCTATTGAACCTTTGCCTACATTTAACATTTCACATGTGCAGCAGCTGTGCTTCTTCAGACCATTTGTGTGATAAAATTACAGACTTAACAATCATATTAACATTTACAATTGTATCACACAGGTGACTCCTTATAGACAAGATATGATTGATCACAATGTTAACATTTCACTTTTATTTCCAGTATGTGTCCTCATATGTCTCAGTAACATGACACCCCTGCTAAACCTATGACCACATTGATTACATATGTGGGTTTTGTGGCCTGTATGTCTTCTCATGTGCATATGTAGTAGTCCCTTATCAATAAATACTCTGTCACATTTATCACATTTGTAAGGTTTATAAATTGTATGCAATCTCATGTGTTCCTCTAGTTCCTGATCCTGACTAAACCATATACCACACTGACCACATCTACAAAGTTTGGAACCAATATGTATCCTCATGTGCGTCTCGAGGTATTCATTCAAACTAAATATTTCCCCACATTGATCACACTCATGAAGTTTTTCAGGTGCATGTATCTCGATGTGTCTCTGTGAGACCTTGCTCTGAATAAATTCTTTGTTGCCTTGTTCACACTTGTGAGGTTTTTCACCTGCATGTATTCTCAGGTGTGTTTTTAACGGAGAATTTTGACAAAATCCTTCACCATATTGTTTACGTTTGTGTGGATTTTCACCTGTATGTATTCTCATGTGTCTCTGTAAATGAGACTTTTGTCGAAATCCTTTACCACAATGTTCACATTTGTAAGGTTTTTCACCTGTATGTACTCTCATGTGATTCTCTAAAACATACTTTCGACGAAATCCTTTACTGCATTGTTTACATTTGTAAAGTTTATCACCTGTATGTATCCCCTTTAAGTGATCTTGAAGATTTCCATTCAGACGGAACCCTTTACCACATTCATCACATTTGTAAGGTTTATTACATGTATGTATCTCCATGTGTCTGTGTAGGTGATGTATGCGTCCAAACCTTTTCTCACATTGTTCGCATTTGAAAGGTTTATCCCCTGAATGTATCCTCATGTGTATCTTTAGGGTGTATTTCTCACTAAACCCTTTACCACATTCATCACATCTATGAGATTTATCACCTGTATGTATCTCCATGTGTCTGTGTAGGTGCTGTATGCGTCCAAACCTTTTCTCACATTGTTCGCATTTGAAAGGTTTATCCCCTGAATGTATCCTCATGTGTATCTTTAGGGTGTATTTCTGACTAAACCTTTTACCACATTCATCACATCTGTAAGGTTTATCACCAGTATGTATCATCATGTGTTTCTGTAAATGAGACTTTTGACAAAATCCTTTACCACACTCATCACACCTGTAAGGTTTATCCCCTGTATGTATCCTCATGTGTGTCTGTAGGTTCTGACTTACATTAAACAATTTACCACACTCATCACATCTGTAAAGTTTATCACCTGTATGTATCTCCAAGTGTCTTTGTAAATTCTTATATGTTTTACTACAAACGTCACATTTATGGTGCTTTTCTTCTTGCTTTGATTTCTTGGTGGGTTTCATTCTCTTAAATACCAGTTCTGTTTGGAGAAGAAAACAGACAACAGTGAATGCATTTATAAGGAAATAACTGCTTAATACAACGATTAAATTTGTCATGTTTGTATAATATTGAACTTACAACATCTAAATAGAAAATAATGAGATGTGGAATAAGTGTATGCAACAGCTCACATAACAAATGGTAATTTAGCACAAGGGGCTCCAAGGAGCTTTAATCACTCAGTAGACATAAATGCTTGTTTTACATTGAAAGGGCTATAAGTTCCCTTACAGAAAAGAAATGTTGCAGCAATATTGCTGTAATCAAATATTGTTGCAGGAGTGCTGCCGGTTTTCATAGCTAGCTGCAGCATTTCTTGCAAAATTCCTGCAACAATATTTGTTTGCAGCTAAGTGGCAGTAATATTATCATGATTATGGCAATATTGCAACAAATTTGTTTTGCTAGTTTAATATCTTAATGATTAAAATAATAAGGTGAAGTTAATATCAAATGAACCATTTCACATAGCATTGGATAATTATAAGAAAAATTAAATCGATCCCGAAATAAAATCCAAAGCTACATGCAATTTGTAAATGGACAAGTTTGTGTACCTAAAAAAAATTATTGTAATCTGAGGCCGGAAGTCAAAGTAAAATATTTACTGGTCCAGGGATGCGGACCTGTTTTTATACCACCGCAAACAAATTGCGGATGTTTATTTCATAATGTTCACGAAAATTTTTTAGGGACACATATAGTGTTTTTAAGTGTTTTTCCTGCAATAATAATAATCTCACAAAGACTATAATAAACATGTTTTAGTGTTTTATCAGGGATTTATCAACTTTTTTTAAAATTTAGACTGTAAATAAATTCTTGACAATGGCGTCATAGCCACGAAATATATTGCGGGTTGGCTGCCCCGATATTGGAAGATATTACCCACATCATACATCATAACCATATTCAATTAAACAATATACAATCATATACTCGTAGTATTACAACTTCATAGTGTAGCTCTCTCAGACAATTATTCCAAACATTGACCTGTAGTACATTAGTTTATAGACTTAACACAGCTTGCGTAGAGTAAACTTTAACTGTCCATGTCATCTAATACATTAGTAATGTATTTGGCAGATAACCCAGTAGCTTCTATTTCACCCAGTGCCATCAAGTTGAGAATTCCCGTGGTTTAAAGGGGAATGAATATCTGAAAACCCAAATAAGGTCAGGAGTTAGGGAGAGTATTATATGGTGGGTAAAGATAGGACTGACAACTGCACAAGCACTGGAATGGATGAAACAAGATCTTCCCAATAAACTGAGGCTTCTAGGAAACATACACCTGTACATCTGGGTAGGAACGTGTGACTTTTCTGCCAGACAACACAACGGCCTCTTCACCTTAAATGTCAGAGACACTAAAAGCACCTCACTAACCAACTTACAGAAAATCAAAGCCCTAGTAGAGGACAACCACACTCAGTGCAAAGTCATCTTCTTAGAAACTCCAGTCTTTGCTCTATCTTAGGTACAACCAATACTTGCAAAGAAGGAAGAACAAGAACAAAGAGAGTAAAGACAGAAGCAACCCAGACCCTAAAAATAACAATATTAACGAAGATCTGATTAGTCAAGACCATGAATTAAGATCTCGTATCCTGAATCTGAACACACTGACCAAAGAGTTGAACAACAGATATGATCAGAAAGCACCCAGATTCAACAGTGACCTGCAGAAAAATAGCAAAACCGGGAAACAAAATCTACAAGGGCCGCCAACACCTGTCCATAAATGGTTATACAACCAGTACAACGACGGTCTACATCCAGGACAGCTACTTTCCAGAGTGTGGCTTCACAGGCTAGAGCGCTAAATTTTACATGACTGTTGGTCTGAATAAAATATCTGAATAGTCAACGCACCACATTGTATTTTATTTTATTTTCTTTTAAAAAGCCATCAGAACATGCAACTGTTTCATTGAATAACTTTTAGATTTTAAACCGCACCTATTAAATGAACTGCTTTTAGACTTTTAGATTTTAAAATTCATCAAACCATTTTAAGTTATACCTCACTCAACCTGCCATATTTTTAACTAAATATAACTTTAAGCTACATTTTAATTACCTCAAAAGTTTTTAACTGATATTGTTATCAGCTAACTAAACAAACTGAAGTGCCAAGTAAACCTGACGACAGTACGTAGATATATATTACAATTACCTAGCACCATAATCTGATAGTTAATAAAATACCTACGCGAGTCCCAAACCCCAACCTAACTCAAAGCAAGATAACTCAGTCTACAATAATAGCTTCGTAATATCATAGAGGTCTGTGTAGAAACCCCTACCCGTGACAACCACTTGATCTTCAATCATACCACTCTTTGGGTAGGTGTAGAATTCTTTACGCCTTACCACCACTCTACTTTCAATACTAATACTTTTCCATATACTTAAGTTAACACATAGGGTAGGTGTAGAACTCTCTACGCCTTGCCACATATCCTGCCAATAACAAGGCATATCAATATTAGACATCAGTTAACCATGGCAGTACAACAACTTCAGGGTCGCTCAAGGTCTCTCAGAAACCGTATAAGCACACAAATATTTACGCCGACCAAACCATCAGTGTCCATTAAGACTACCAACTGAATAAAAATAGAGCAGCAGAAAAATTGATAAATGCAGCAGAGAGGCATAGTGATTATACTGTAGACATAAAAGGGGGGAACATTATAATGGAGCTATCAGCAGGAGCATTTATAGTCTTCAAAGAGTACCTTATGAAACATCTACATTCGTCAAACCATCTGAAAATCAAAAATTTGATAGATATGACAACACAGGTAACAAGCTGGTTGAAAGGTCTATATCAGTGGCAAAATCATCCCATACTGAGAATCAGCGATATAGGATAAACATGTACCACACAACCTGCAGAATAGAGGTCAACAATGACATGCCAGTGATTTTATTGAAGAACTACAACAAATTGGTCATACAATGGAGGAAAATAGAAACTTCAAAGCACTAAACGAGTTGATCAAGTCCAAATGTACTGACTACTTAGCGAAACAAAGTAAATCTACTGCCTCCTGTTTAAAACCAGTAAATCATACAACATCTAAAACAGAAAAATGCATTAAATGTAAGCGTACCTGCATGACAAACTGCATACAATGTACTATGGACCAACACTGGATTAATTTTGCATGTGACAAGCTCTCTATGGAAGAAATCCAAGATCTGGTAGATAAAGCCGATGAAACGCCATACAACTGTAAAATATGTAAGTCTGAACTCAAAGACAATGCAGGATCCAATCTCCAGGAGAGTGAGCAACCATCAAAATACTCCAACCCAGAGAAAACACCGCCCAGTGTCTCCACCAACACAGCCCTTGTTATTCCAACAAACAAAACTAGTACTGTTATGAGCACAGAGAACACCAAGCAAGTGGACAGAACTACGGTATCATATGCAAATCTCATCCTAAATGAAAACATAGAATCTCGAGGAGATGAATATTCATCAGATCAATCAATTATTGATCAGCCAGTGCGTTCAAACAGGCATCCATTTACACTAACCACACTGACACAAGTTTCAATACCAAACCCTGCTCCTGAAAACCAACAACAGAACCAAACATCTGGTAAGGAAGTACGGCAAAAGGAAATACAATTAAAAAAGAATCTGATGATTCAAAGGTTAACCAGGGGTTCAAATTAGCACTGGTCCGAGGTCCGGGACCCTCAATTTTTGATGCAGGACCTTCTCAATTTTAGGGACAAAGGTCCTGGACCTGTCAGTATTTACAAAAACTCTTATTGGGGACTTTTCAATTTCTTCAAGTGGACCTTCCATCCTAGGCTTTTAAAATTCCTGGACCTTTTGCCCTCGAATGTTAATTTGAACCCCTGTTAACTCACGGAGAACAGATACCACTGAAGTCCAGAAAGATAACACCAGACTGTAAACATATACTATTAAACTAGAAGCGAGAATCAAAGAGCTGGAAAACTCAAACAGAATCGTCAAGATGAAAACCATCAACCAGGATAATACCTGCTGTAATAACAATATTAAGACACCAAATGACGTCATTGCTGATCAACCTACCTACCTACAATACAATAGAAATAGTATATGTAGTATATATACCAAACAAAGGAAATGATCACTAGCAGCGAAATTGCCACACTACAGGAGAAAATTAACCACCTTGAAGACACAAGGCATCTATATAGAAGCATACATGATCTCGAAATAAGCACAATACAACAGAGATTATCTGGTTTGGAAAGACAATTAACATCACAACTACAACAACATCAAGCGCAACTATTTACAACATAAATACCATCTCCTTATTATGCCCATTCATTTTACTCCCAAAGAACGGCTGATCATGGGATACCACCTCCAGTCTACAACAGACCACTAGTCTACTACCAACAATCTATTTACCATCAGCAACCAGCCTACCACCACCAACAAGTTCAACTACCAGTACGACCATCTGTATACCAACAAGTGTGGCCACTAAAAGTATATCTCGCCTGCCGCCACCATCACTAAAATCAACCACCTAAGCTTTCATTTCTTGATATAAACACAAATTGTGTCTGTATAACCAGTATCAGATGCCTAGCTATTATACTTTTCAAGCAATTCATTGTCCACACAAGTATTACAAAAAGTTTTCTGCCTGAAAAAAGACCTAAGTTCACAGAGTCACTGGACCCTAAAAATGGGGTCATGGTCACATGGGATGGAGACAGTTAGGTTAACCATAACCTCAACTGTCTGTATACCAAATATCAGATGCCTAGCTATTATACTTTTCCAGCAATTCATTGTCCACAAAAGTCTTACAAAAAAGTTTTCTATCTGAAAAAGACCTAAGTTCACAGAGTCACTGGAGCGTGAAAATGGGGTCAGGGTCACACGCCATGGTGACACTTGCGTAGACCATAACCTATACTGTCCAGTGTCCTAGCTAGACCAAAATAGAGGGGCGCTGCGCCCTGCCCCCTTTACAGTGTGCCCCTCTGCCCTCTATGGGCGCCCCTGTGTCCCTTTTTCTTCCCTTTGAATGTCCTTTGAGTCATTTAATTATAGCTGTTTAACCCAAGCCAATTAGTAAGTGTGACCGTATATGGCTTCATTTATCCACCAAACATCCTGTCTAATTAATGGCCCCAGGTGAGAACTAAAGGTAATTAACTGTGATTAGTACCAAGCCATAACTGTCAATCAGTGTATTTGTTGAATTGAACAAGTTTTTAATCCAAATTGATCAATCTTTCATCCCAGTCGGCAATTCTCTAATTTTGTATAATTGTGGTGCAGAGTTATGTCCCTTTCAAAATTATAATTTTTCTACAAAATCGTAAAATTTAAACATATTTTACTCCAAACTTACCAGTAATTTACTTAGAAGATAGCTTATGTAAAAACATAAAGTTTAAAGTAATATTGGATGTTAATAATTTTTATTTGTCATTTTGCTTTTATAGGTGCACCATATTTGGCAACATTTGCTAATTTAACCTTTCAAAATTGATGGCAATTTTCTTAGTTGCACACTCACTAATACTATGACTTTTGTGATCATGTGCAAATATAGTGCATGAAGTACAATTCAGTCAATATCAATCAAGAAGAAGAACTTGTTTACAGAATACAGACACAATAAACTTCTGCAAACTATTTACACCATTAAAAGATTTAATCATGAATTTGTTACTATTTACTAGAAAAGATTTAGCGATGCCCTTCACTCTGGAGCGCGCGCTAAATTGCCCTCTTCCTGCGCCCCTCTATTTTCAGATCCTAGCTAGAACACTGCTGTCTGTATACCAAATATCAGATGCCTAACTATTATACTTTCCCAGCAATTAATCGTCCACAAAAGTCTTACAAAAAAGTTTACGGCCTTAAAAAAGACCTAAGTTCACAGAGTCACTGGAGCGTGAAAAAGGGGTCAGGGTCACATGGCATGGTAACAATTACGTAGACCATAACCTGAACTGTCTGTATACCAAATATCAGATGCCTAGCTATTATACTTTTCCAGCAATTCATCGTCCACAAAAGTCTTACAAAAAAGTTTACAGTCTGAAAAAAGACCTAAGTTCACAGAGTCACTGGAGCAGTAAAAAAAGGGTTCGGGGTCACACGGCATGGTGACAGTTGCGTAGACCATAACCTGAACTGTCTGTATACCAAATATCAGATGCCTAGCTATTAAACTTTTCAAGCAATTCATTGTCCACAAAAGTCTTACAAAAAGTTTACGACGCCGCCGCCACCGTCAAGTAATACCTATGTCTCGCCTTCCGCGACTTTTCGTCGCAGGCGAGACAATAACCACCCTACCAATACCAATCAGTCCGACAACCTGTCTACCAACAACAACAACCAGCCTCTCAACAACCAAACTACCAACAAATTCCGACCTACCAACAAATGCCTTTCCAACCTCCATACAAGAGGCTCCCAGGAGCCTGAATCGCTCACCTGATCTCTTATGCCAGTTTGAATAAATTTCACAAACTTTCAAGTATACAAAGTTGCAAAACAATCCTTTCAGTGGTTTCAGAGAAGATTTTTGGAAATCAGTTTAAATTAATAGAAAAAACAGTTAAAGGGCAATAACTACTGTAAGGACCTTTTGATGCTGAACAAGAAAATTTGCTTCCGATTTTCTTTATCTCTTTTACTTTTTGAGTTATAAGCCAAAAACAATGGTCTGACCCCCCTGTTCTATTTTTAGCAACGGCGGCCATGTTGGTTGGTCAACATGTATATAATTCACACACTTGGTAGAGGACATCCTAAAGATCATGTATACCAAGTATCAATGCAATCCCTTCAGTAGTTTTAGAGAAGAAGATTTTTGAAAATCAGTGTAAATTAATGGAAAAAACAGTTAAAGGGGAATAACTCTTAAACGGCTGATCTGACAATTTAGACCCTGAAATCATTTTTGTAGATCTCAATGAGCTAAACAATTCTGCAATGCTAACTTTTCCTTTAGCTCTTACGGTTTTCGAGATATTGTCCAAAAACTGCAAAAATGGTCAAATTTGATGATTAAAGGGCAATAACTCCTATAAGGAGTCGTTTCACAACTTCGACTCAATGGAGAGATTCGTAGAGCTTTTGATGCTGAACAAGGAAGGTTGCTTCGGATTTTCTCTATCTTTTATACTTTTTGAGTTATAAGCCAAAAACAATGGTCTGACCCCCCTGTTCTATTTTTAGCAACGGCGGCCATGTTGGTTGGTCGACATGTATATAATTCACAAATGAAACTTGGTAGAGGACATCCTAAAGATCATGTATACCAAGTATCAATGCAATCCCTTCAGTGGTTTTAGAGAAGAAGATCTTTGAAGAAAAGTTAACAGACGGACGGACGACGGACGGACGACAGACGCTTAACGATGACAATAGCTCACATGACCCTTCGGGTCAGGTGAGCTAACAACAACCAACCTTCCAGCACCCAATGCAACATCAGCAACCTTTGTTACCAGCCAACCAACAACCAAGTGCTAACACCCCAGTTAAAGAAAACATCCAGGCTAGGTCAGATGTCTCAACAAAGCTAGAATCAAGAACAGACCAAATGAAGGACAAAACACAAAATAGCACAATGGACAAGGACAATGTTTTAGATTTTAACCTGTTAAAGGGGTCATGTGAGCTATTGTCATCACTTGACGTCCGTCGTCTGTCCTTGTCCGTAAACTTTTTAAAACGTTAACTCCTCTGACATCATGAGTCCAATTGAAATGAAACTTGGTATAGTTGTTCATTAGCATTCAGTGCCTTCGGGTCAGGTGAGCTAAACAAGAGGCTCCCAGGAGCCTGAATTGCTCACCTGGTCTTGATGTCAACCCTATGAAGACTTTTGTATAGCTAAATGAGCTGAATGTTTAAAAGCATGAAAAATATTTTCTCTATTTGCAATTGCTTTCATTCTAAATAATCAAAAAAAAAAAACACTAAGGGGCTGTAACCCCTATAAGGGGTTATCAGACAACTTCAACCCTATGGAGACTTTTGTAGAGCTAAATGAGCTGAACATTTAAGCAAGCAACAGCTTTTCTCTATCTGCAACAGTTTTTATTCTTAAAGCCAAAACCCCTATTTTTGCCTTTAAGGGGCTGTAACCCCTGTAAGGGGTCATCTGACAACTTTGACCCTATGAAGACTTTTGTAGAGCTTAATGAGCTGAGCATTTTAGCAAGCAACAGCTTTTCTCTATCTGCAATAATTTCATTCTATAGGCCAAAAACACTATTTTTCGCCTTTAAGGGGTCATCTGACAACTTTGACTTTATGGAGACTTTTGTAGAGCTAAATGAGCTGAACATTTAAGTAAGCAACAGCTTTTCTCTATTTACAATAGTTTTCATTCTTAAGGCCAAAAACACTATTTTTCGCCTTTAAGGGGCTGTTACTCCTATAAGGGGTCATCTGACAACTTTGACCTTATTTAGACTTTTGTAGAGCTAAATGAGCTGAACATTTAAGCAAGCAACAGCTTTTCTCTATTTGCAATAGTTTTCATTCTATAGGCCAAAAACACTATTTTTTGCCTTTAAGGGGCTGTAACCCCTATAAGGGGTCATCTGACAACTTTGACCCTATGGAGACTTCTGTAGAGCTAAATGAGCTGAACATTAAAGCAAGCAACAGCTTTTCTCTATTTACAATAGTTTTCATTCTATAGGTCAAAAACATGCAAAAACTCTATTTTTCACCTTTAAGGGGCTGTAACTCCTATAAGGGATCATCTGACAACTTCGACCAAATGGAGACTTTTGTAGAACTTTTGATGCTGAAGCAGTAGCGTGGCATCAGATTTCATCTATCTCTTATACTTTTTGATTTACAAGCCAAAAACAGTAGTCTGACCCCCCTGGTCTATTTTTAGTAACGGTGGCCATGTTTTTTGACGGATCAAAAATTGAAACACAATTTTGGTGCAGGACACCCTAAGGATCACTGATACCAAGTTTCATTAAATTCTGTTCAGTAGTTTCAGAGGAGAAGATTTTTGAAAAATTGTTAACAGACGACGACGACAGACGACGACGACGGACGCCAAGTGATGGTAATAGCTCACATGGACCTTCGGTCCAGGTGAGCTAAAAAGGAAAGTTGCTTTGGATTTTCTCTATCTCTTATACGTGTTATACTTTTCATGCTATAATGCCAAAAACTATGGCTTGACCTTCCTGTTCTATTTTAAGCTACACCGGCCATCTTGGTTGGTCAACATGCATAAATTTCACAAACTTGGTAGAGGACATCCTAAAAAAACAGTTGTACAAAGTTTTAAAGCAATTCCTTCAGTGGCTTTAGAGAAGAAGATTTTTAAAAATCAGCATGATCAGTTAAAATTGATAGAACAACAGTTAAAGGGAGATAACTATTAAATGGTTGATCTTACAATTTTCACCCTGAATCAGTTTTGTAGCTCTCAATTAACATGATTAAGCTAAACAATTTTACAATGCCAAGTTTTCCTTTAGCACTTACGGTTTTCAAGGTAAAGTAAAACTAGAGGCTCCCAGGAGCCTGAATCGCTCACCTGATCTCTTATGCTAAAACCTCTTACCTAGTGTGCAACATGGTTTACATGTACTTGGTAAGTTACATTAAAGAAACTAGTTAGGATAGAAAACACTTTTAAAACCAAGAATACAAAGTTACAATGCTTTCCATTTGAAAACAAACTAGAAAAACTGTGAGCCGCAGCTCACAAATAAATGCCCCGACCCCCCCACCCCCAAAAAATTAATCAGATAAAATTTAGCATAGGAGATGCACATTTACATTATGTCACAGAAATTGTGTGTAGGTTTCATGAAAATCCATCAAGGGGTTTAGGAGGAGTTGCAGATAAGAGATGGGCACCCCCGTGTAGTTGAATGGCTGAGTCCATGTATTGCTTTGGGAAACCCCAAAAATCATTCTGATCAAACTTTCAAATAGTAGGTGCACATCTATATTATGTTACAAAGATTGTGTAAAAGTTTCATGACAATCCATCAAGGGGTTTAGGATGAGTTGTGGATAAGAGATGGGTACCCCCATGTAGTCAAATGGCTAAGTCCATGTTTTGCTATGGGAAACCCCAAAAATCATTCTGATCAAATTTTAAAATAGTAGGTGCACATCTATATTATGTTACAAAGATTGTGTGTAAGTTTCATGACAATCCATCAAGGGGTTTAGGATGAGTTGTGGATAAGAGATGGGTACCCCCATGTAGCATGTGTAGTCAAATGGCTAAGTCCATGTTTTGCTATGGGAAACCCCAAAAATCATTCTGATCAAATTTTAAAATAGAAGGTGCACATTTACATTATGTCACAAAGGTTGTGTGTAAGTTTCATGAAAATCCATCAAGGGGTTTAGGAGGAGTTGCGCCTAAGAGATGGGTACCCCCATGTAGTTGAATGGTTAAGTCCATGTTTTGCTATGGGAAACCCCAAAAATCATTCTGATCAAATTTTAAAATAATAGGTGCACATCTACATTATGTCACAAAGATTGTGTAAAAGTTTCATGACAATCCATCAAGGGGTTTAGGATGAGTTGTGGATAAGAGATGGGTACCCATATGTAGTCGAATGGGTAAGTCCATGTTTTGCTTTGGGAAACCCCAAAAATCATTCTGATCAAATTTTAAAATAGAAGGTGCACATTTACATTATGTCACAAAGGTTGTGTGTAAGTTTCATGAAAATCCATCAAGGGGTTTAGGAGGAGTTGCGCCTAAGAGATGGGAACCCCCATGTAGTCGAATGGCTAAGTCCATGTTTTGCTATGGGAAACCCCAAAAATCATTCTGATCAAATTTTAAAATAATAGGTGCACATCTATATTATGTCACAAAGATTGTGTGTAAGTTTCATGAAAATCCATCAAGGGGTTTAGGAGGAGTTGCGGAAAAGAGATGGGTACCCCCATGTAGTCGAATGGGTAAGTCCATGTTTTGCTATGGGAAACCCCAAAAATCATTCTGATCAAATTTTAAAATAGTAGGTGCACATCTACATTATGTCACAAAGATTGTGTGTAAGTTTCATGAAAATCCACCAAGGGGTTTAGGAGGAGTTGTGGATAAGAGATGGGTACCCTGAAGTGTAATGGAGGGACAGACGGACAGACGGAAGGATGAACGGACGGACACCCCTATCACTATATACCCCCCACTTTTGAAGTGGGGGGTATAATAAAAAACAAACATATTAAGTTAAAATTGATTGAAACACTTAAAAGGATGATCTGACAATTTTGACCCTGAAATCATTTTTGTAGATCTCAATGAGCTGAACAATTTTGCAATGCTAACTATTCCTCTAACTCTTATGGCTTTTCAGATAAAGTCCAAAAACTGTGAAAATGGTCGATTTTGACGATTAAGGGGAAATAACTCCTATAAGGAGTCGTCCCACAACTTTGACTCAAAATAGAGTATTGTAGAGCTTTTGATGCTGAAGAAGGAAGGTTGCTTCGGATTTTCTCTATCCCTTATACTTTTTGAGCTATAAGCTAAAAACTATGGTCTGACCCCCCCTGTTCTATTTTTAGTAACGGCAGAGGACATCCGATCAATTGTACAAAGTTTCAAAGCAATCCCACCAGTGGTTTCAGCGAAGAAGATGTTTGAAGAAAATTTTTTAAAAATCAGTTAAAGGGGAATAACTCTTAAACGGTTGATCTGACAATTTTGACCCTGAAATCATTTTTGTAGATCTCAATGAGCTGAACAATTTTGCAATGCTAACTTTTCCTCTAGCACTTACATTTTTCAAGATAAAGTCCAAAAACTGTGAAAATGGTCAATTTTGACGATTAAGGGGAAGGAGTCGTCCCACAACTTTGACTCAATGAAGAGTTTTGTAGAGCTTTAGATGCTGAAGAAGGTAAGTTGCTTCGGATTTTCTCTATCTCTTATACTTTTTGACCTATAAGCTAAAAACTATGGTATGACCCCCCTGTTCTATTTGTAGTAATGGCGGCCATGTTGGTTGGACAACGTTCACAAATTTCACAAACTTGGTAAAGGACAACCTTAAGATCAATTTTACAAAGTTTCAAAACAATCCCATCAGTGGTTTCAGAGAAGAAGATGTTTGAAGAAAAGTTAACGGACGGACGACAGACGCTTAACGATGACAATAGCTCACATGACCCTTCGGGTCAGGTGAGCTAAAAAGTGAAAATGGTGTCAATTTTGACATTTAAAGGGATATAACAGCTAGTCTGCTCAGTATGCTAGATTTTATATCGAAATTTAAAGACTAGAGGCTCCCAGGAGCCTGAATCGCTCACCTGATCTCTTATGCCAAAGTATGTATAAATTTCACAAACTTTCAAGTATACAAAGTTGCAAAACAATCCTTTCAGTGGTTTCAGAGAAGATTTTTGGAAATCAGTTTAAATTAATAGAAAAAAAAACAGTTAAAGGGAATTAACTACCGGAAGGACCTTTTGATGCTGAACAAGAAAATTTGCTTCCTATTTTCTTTATCTCTTATACTTTTTGAGTTATAAGCCAAAAACAATGGTCTGACCCCCCTGCTCTATATTTAGCAACCGCCGCCATGTTGGTTGGTCGACATGTATATAATTCACAACTTGGTAGAGGACATCCTAAAGATCAAGTATACCAAGTATCAATGCAATCCCTTCAGTGGTTTTAGAGAAGAAGATTTTTGAAAATCTGTGTAAATCAATGGAAAAAAACAGTTAAAGGGGAATAACTCTTAAACGGCTGATCTGACAATTTAGACCCTGAATCATTTTTGTAGATCTCAATGAGCTAAACAATTCTGCAATGCTAACTTTTCCTCTAGCTCTAACGGTTTTCGAGATATTGTCCAAAAACTGCAAAA
Source organism: Arcuatula senhousia (assembly GCA_963971305.1). NCBI lineage: Eukaryota > Metazoa > Mollusca > Bivalvia > Mytilida > Mytilidae > Arcuatula > Arcuatula senhousia. Next base: position 6,927,177 of record OZ020317.1, on the reverse strand, counting down.
ATGGTCAAATTTGATGATTAAAGGGCAATAACTCCTATAAGGAGTTGTTTCACAACTTCGACTCAATGGAGAGATTCGTAGAGCTTTTGATGCTGAACAAGGAGGATTGCTTCAAATTTTCTCTATCTCTTATACTTTTTGAGTTATAAGCCAAAAAACAATGGCCGACCCCCCTGTTCTATTTTTAGCAACGGCAGCCATGTTGGTTGGTCGACATGTATATAATTCACAAACTTGGTAGAGGACATCCTAAAGATCATGTACACCAAGTATCAATGCAATCCCTTCAGTGGTTTTAGAGAAGAAGATTTTTGAAAATCAGTGTAAATCAATGGAAAAAAACAGTTAAAGGGGAATAACTCTTAAAAAGCTGATCTGACAATTTAGACCCTGAAATCATTTTTTTAGATCTCAATGAGCTAAACATTTCTGCAATGCTAACTTTTCCTTTAGCTCTTACGGTTTTCAAGATCTGGTCCAAAAAGTGCAAAAATGGTCAATTTTGATGATTAAAGGGCAATAACTCCTATAAGGAGTCATTTCACAACTTCGACTCAATGAAGAGATTCGTAGAGCTTTTGATGCTGAACAAGGAGGGTTGCTTCGGATTTTCTCCATCTCTTATACTTTTTGAGTTATAGGCCAAAAACAATGGTCTGACCCCCCTGTTCTATTTTTAGCAATGGCGGCCATGTTGGTTGGTCGACATGTATATAATTCACAAACTTGGTAGAGGACATCCGAATGATCATGTATACCAAGTATCAATGCAATCCCTTCAGTGGTTTTAGAGAAAAAGATTTTTGAAAATCAGTGTAAATCAATGGAAAAAAACAGTTAAAGGGGAATAACTCTTAAACGGCTGATCTGACAATTTAGATCCTGAAATCATTTTTTTAGATCTCAATGAGCTAAACAATTCTGCAATGCTAACTTTTCCTCTAGCTCTAACGGTTTTCAAGATATGGTCCAAAAAGTGCAAAAATGGTCAATTTTGATGATTAAAGGGCAATAACTCCTACATGTATAAGGAGTCGATTCACAACTTGGACTCAATGGAGAGATTCGTAGAGCTTTTGATGCTGAACAAGAAAGGTTGCTTCGGATTTTCTCCATCTCTTATACTTTTTGAGTTATAGGCCAAAAACAATGGTCTGACCCCCCTGTTCTATTTTTAGCAACGGCGGCCATGTTGGTTGGTCGACATGTATATAATTCACAAACTTGGTAGAGGACATCCTAATGATCATGTATACCAAGTATCAATGCAATCCCTTCAGTGGTTTCAGAGAAGAAGATCTTTGAAGAAAAGTTAACGGACGGACGGACGACGGACGGACGACGGACGCTTAACGATGACAATAGCTCACCTGACCCTTCGGGTCAGGTGAGCTAAAAAACCTTTAAAACTTGTTGTCAGACTAGTTGTTGAAAAAGTTTTTGGTGCAGACTGTTAATTGGAATTTTTCGACCGTTTTTATTAATAAAGGACAAGGTACAGGAAGGGCCATATTTGGCCCCCCTGATATAAAGAAAAACAAATCCTAAGTATATGATTTAAACATGATTAAGGTTTCAAGTAAGATGATTAAACTTTTTGACAATGGAATACATTTTTCATCATCTTACTTTAATTTAAATTGTATAGAGGCCTAAAGTAGTGCAAAAGTAACAAAATCGTCAAAAAATGCTGTTTTTTATGCTTACTTTGTTATTTTTAAAGATGAGTGACAACTTAGACCATAGATTTCTCGACTGATTTATAATCATGTTATCATGGTTATAGTGCATATTAAAGTTCATAAATAATAACTGTGGTCTAAGAAGTCTCTGGCATCTAAAAATTGAAAATTTTACCCAAATATTGTCCATTTTCTGCAAATTTGAAAGAAATCATACTAATTCATCATGTTTTACAAGCAATTTCAAATATATTAGGTAAAAAAAAATCTTATAAATTTAGTTGTTTTATCTTAAGCTTCTTCATTTATTCATAGACCTGTATATTATATATACAGGTCTATGATTTATTCAACTTAAAAAATAAATAACAAAAAAACTTTTCTCAAGATCAGTTCTCTATTTTTCAGCATGTTCAGTCTAAGAGGGGGCCAAATACGGGCCTTCAGCGTACCCTGTCCTTTTATGTCACTCAATCTTTATTTCATATTGTCACAATATCGATTTGCCGTAATTATAAGTGCCGTAAATTTAATAATAAGAAAATTCTTATTGTTACAGTCATAAATGTTTTGGTCTCAGTCCCGTCACCTGCAATTTTTGTCTTTGCTGTAACAATAAGAATTTCTTATTGTTACGGTTTTGCCAAAATTTGGCGCAACCGTATCCTGTGCCTTATAATAAAATGTAGACATGTACATGTTGATTTTAATATAAACAGGCATCATCATGATCATAACACCATAGACCTGTATATTAAAAATAGATTTGCAAATTGGTGAAATCTCACAATATCTCATGCAAATAAACGAGATTTCGTACAAAATAAACAATTTTAAATTTACAACTTTATACTGTAATATCTCAAAAATCGTTTAAGATTTTTACATGATTCTTTTTTACAGCCATTCTTAAATGTTTTGAGAATTTAAATGTGTTTAAAAAACTTTTATAACCTTTACCACTTTGGAGGAGTATCAAAAGAGCCCATACTACTCTAGTTTTCATGAAAATACAATATTTTACAAAATTTTCATAAAATTTTCACTTTAAATTGTCATAAAAAGTCTATTCCTCATCTAAATTAAATGAAATTTTCACACAGATATTCCTTATTATTTTCTCTGTTCAATGCAATTTATTTTGATTATATCCATTGAAAGGCATAAAAGTAGTTCGAAAAATAAACAAACTCTCATTCATAAACCAGTGATATTTTCACACATATACTGGACAGTTAGCAAGTTGCAAATCTATTTAATATACAGGTCTATGATAACACTGAAATTAACTCTCATTCAAAATTAAGGCGGAATTAAAGTATCTAGAGTGATAATGAAGTTAATGACCTTTACAGATAAACATTGATTCATTTCATTACAAGCCCAATAAACAAAGACAGACAAGGACGGAAGAGCACAATAGCTTATAATTTTTTTTTCAAGAACAAGTGCCTGTGCCAATACATGTGCGAATTGATGTTGACTCGTCAAAAACCACTGTGAAAATTCTTTCTATTGATCACTCAATCGATAATATATATGATCCAATGTACAATCTAACAATTAACAAACCTCCAGCCTCAAAAATCAACTTGCCTTCTTTTATTTCCCGCCAAAAAAATTAAGGAAGGAGTTGTCGTCCGTTGTCAGAGAGGTTAGTGTAAAATCCGAAACAAAATCTAAACGAAAGAAACTTATGCCAAGGTATTACTCTATTTTATTGACCGGGCTGGTCACGGGTCAATTATTTCGTGATTCTACGTTTAAATCTTACCTAAAAGACTGAGAAATTTAAGCTCCGCCCAATCTTATGAATAAAATAGAGTAATAATTGTTGTTAAGAAAAGAGTTTTTCATTACAATTAAGAATTTGGCTTGGATCATATGTAGTTTATTTTCAATCCAGGGTCAATTTAAAAACAGCGAGCAGCGACCACTCTCAAGCGATCACTGGTCACATTAAAGGCAAGGCGGATCCAGAACTTTTCGAAAGGGGAGGTCCACATACTGGGTTTGTGGGCCAAAAAAAGGGGGGGTTCAGACCAACTTTGCTGAAAATCTTCACAAAAATTTAAAAATTTCGGAGGAAAAGGGAGGTTCCGACCCCCGGACCCCCCCTTTAGATCCGCCACTGGAACGCTGCTGGCTGTTTTTCGATGTGGATTTTTTTCGTTGTACACTTATTCTACATCTCATTATCTATATCTATGAAATTTAAGCTGACAAAAAAAAGGAGAAAATTGAACTTTGCTTTGAAAGTCAACAAATCGACGAAAATATATGATATTGAGATTTACGGTAATAACTAATAAACAAACTTTTTAACAGTAAATTTGTTGCTGAACTTCTAGCAACATAAACCAGGGATTGATTAAAACTAAAGTGTTCTTATTTCCAGCATAAAAGAAGCAAGTGTACATATAGTTAAAAAAAAAAACCTTAATTTATAAGGGATATATAAGGCAGCTTGTAGCAGACATGATTTTGCACCAAAATGAAAAAGTAAAAAAAAATCATTAAAAAGATAGCTAGGCAAGACAAGAAAAGACAATCTTTATTTGTTAATTATAGCACCCTTTCGGGTCATAATTACAGGGTTTATAACCCGGGGTTTATAAAAACTAATCACAAATTGACAATTAGATTCATTGTATTGATTAGGTGCAAGTGCATAAAAATACGATAAGTCAGGTTCTAATAATAAAGAAGAAGAGAAAAAAAAGTAATCAAGACCTATCATGGACATATCAATTCCACAGCCACACTGTTCATTACATTTTTCTTATTATTAAAGATTTTAGTTAGCATGCAATTAATGATGACCTAGTATTTGTAAGCTCTTCGAGTAATTTGCATACTATTTCTAAAATATCTGTGTCTTCCGAACACAGCTACGTAAACATCAGTTTGTAGCTGGTTTTACAAATCTGAATAACTTTTGAAATTGTTTTTTAAATCTACACAAATATGAAAAAAAAAATCATGTTTGTTCAAGTTGAAGTGAAAGCTTCCTTTAGTGGCTAGTGAATTTCCTAAGTCTAGTTTCTATAGTGCTGCTGATGAGGAATATAATTTTCCGAAATGACCAAACGGCTCATAAAAATTAATTGCAGTTGGAGTGAACAAATATGTGTTGTTGTCTCGTATTCATTTTATCCTTTCATAAATAGTAAATCCATATTAAATTTCATAAATGGATTGGATGGTCAACAAAACAACTATTATATTATAGGTCTTGCAGAAAACCGTTTGTCCAGACATCCTGAACTTACACATCTCCTCCCCTTGACTCGTAAATTCTCATCCTTTCATAAATAGTAAAACCATATTAAATTTCATAAATGGATAGTCAACTAAACAACTATTATATTATAGGTCTTGCAGAAACCCGTTTGTCTACACATCATGGACATAGACTTCTTCCCCCTTGACTCCTAAATTATCGGTATTTTTAATTATAAATCTATTGAAAACACAGACAGGGTCTTTATAGAAGTTCGAATATTTCTTTTTTTCGAAAATTGGCCCAGAAATAAAAAGGAAATTTTGTGGACATGTTCCTTTGGGTCTCATGTAGCTATGCAACAGTGCAATTTAAAATCGGAACCATTGACACAGAAATAACCAGGAATTGAATAACAAGACCAATCGATGTCTGGCCCTGCGTCGCACGGCAAAACGTTGAACCCTATACGTTCTAGGCCAAATATGGACAGTCAAAATATTTTGACACTTGCATCCTATGGTGGACTTAAAAAGCATATTTGTCACATGCCACCCAATATTGTGAAAATAGACAAAAAAAAAATAGTTTCTATTTTTCCCCCCTTTTGGTCCCCTTATTGCTAAGGGACATATCATTTATTATCTGGGAGAGGGGGGGGGGCTGGTCAAAAACAAAAATTAGGGGGGGATCACTTTTATTTTTCTTGATAGAAAAGGGGGTTCAGATTTTTTAATAACTTTATAGAGGGGGGATCAATAAAATTATGCACTATTTTTGTGATTTAACTAAGAAGAAGGGACTTTAATTTTTAAAATCTCGGTGTTTGTTTGCACTGTATACCATCCCCATCTATTGAACATGGTACGTTTGAAAGTTACAATGTTACCTCTGGCCTGATTAACATGTTCAGATTTCTTTGCTTTGGAATTTTGCATTGATGCAAAGGACTTTTTGTGGGATGTGTTCTTTGTCAATGGGTCGGTGCGTGTTTCTTTTAAAAAGGTTATCAGGGAATAGTTTTTATTGCTGACAATTCTTGTCTCTTTGTTGTCATTTTTATTTCGAACACACGTGAAGGTTAGCACTGCTGGTGGAGTTTTAATTCCCCGAGGTTAGCCCGCTCTGGCACCAACACTTCTGTGTTGGAGAACACATCAAAGCTTTAAATTATCCGTTTAAATTTCAAAATTATCTAAAACCTAAGATTCTTCCTACCCCAGACATAGGTTGATCATCTTATTAATAATTTGGTTCCCCAGTTTGGTATTTTTGGTTTTATTGTTCTATGCTCTTCATAATCATATAGTGATTGGCTTTTTCTATATTTTTGGTAGAGCGCCTCTGATGAGTCTTGAATAGACGAAACGCGCGTCAGGCATAATGTCAGGCGTAGCAAAATTTATTGTCTGGAACTTTGTTGTCATTTTTATTTCGAACACACGTGAAGGTTAGCACTGCTGGTGGTGTTTCAATTCCCCGAGGTTAGCCCGCTCCGGCACCAACACGGCTTTTGTGCTGGAGAACGCATCAAAGCTTTAAATTATCCGTTTAAATTTCAAAATTATCTAAAACCTAAGGAACTTCCTACCCCAGACATAGGTTGATCATCTTATAAATAATTTGGTTCCCCAGTTTGGTATTTTTGGTTTTATTGTTCTATGCTCTTCATAATCATATAGTGTTTGGCATTTTCAATATTTTTGGTAGAGCGCCTCTGATGAGTCTTGAATAGACGAAACGCGCGTCAGGCGTAGCAAAATTTATTGTCTGGAACTTTGATGTCATTTTTATCTCCTGAAGGGGGGGGGGCTATCTTTGGAAATTTAGGGGTGGGTGTGTGTCGTTTTCGATTTGAATTACTTTCCATATTAAAATTTTAAATCTTTTTCATTGCATAATAAAAAGGATACCCATTTTTATATAATCTTTTCTTAAAACTATACCCATTTTAATTTTAATTTTTCCAATTGAAAATCTTATACCCATGTTTTTGGCAGATCTTTGGTCTCTTTTATGTATTGCAAGTTCATTCCTCGTCTTGGACAAATTACATTACATTAATGCCATTTGATAAAATTAAGCTCTAATACCTTTCTATATTATAAAATTACCCCCCAAGTTGAAGTGTGACCCAGATGCTTCTTTCCTGAGAAAGTAAAGAACGAGGCTTTTCTAGAAAATTTTTTAAAGGCAAGGTGGTTCAGTATTACAAATTATGGCGTCCTAAATGTCTTTCAGACCTGGCATGCCACTACTTCCTGTTTGGGACTGGACCGTTATCAAACTTTTTGTCAAGCGTTTCATAGAAATCGTACATAACAAGAGGCTCCCAGGAGCCTAAATCGCTCACCTGGTCTAGATGTCAACCCTATATTTTGTAGAGCTAAATGAGCTGAACATTTAAGCCAGCAACAGTTTTTTCTTTATCTACTATAGTTTTCACTCTATAGGCCAATAAAAAGCTACGCGGAGCGCAGCATGATTCGACCGCAACAAGTTGAACCCTGTACATTGGAGGCCCAATATGGATAGTCTATGGCTTTGGTCACATGTAGCCCATTGTGGACTTACAAAGCGATTTTACACATGCAACCTATGGTGGACTTTAAAATGCATATTTGACACATATATATTTACAATAACATTTAATAGAAAAAAATTATTTCTATATTCATTGACATTTTTGACACGGTTAAGCCCCTTTTGGTCCTTTTTTAAAAAAAAAAAGGTCAGGACCACTAACCCCAAATGCAATAAAAAGATTCCTTCAGTGTATATAATCATCATATTTATTGGCTGGCCCACTACAGTTAAATTTCTTGTGTAAAACCATTTACCTTGACCAACTTTTAAAAATGGCGTCTTTTGCCCCTTCGACCCCTTATATCTCAAAAACAGTAAGAGATATTTCTAATCTGATTGAAAAATGCAGGCAGGGATTTTCACAAGGATTCCAATGAAAAAAAAGATTTTGAAACTCGGACCACAAATAAAAAAGTTGATTTTTTGGGTGTGTCCCGTCTTTGGCCCCCTGTAGCAATGTAACGGTTCAATATACATCAAAACCATTGACACATTTTGTTAACAGAATTTAATAAGGAATTCAATAAAAAAAGAATTTTAAAAATGAAATGAATAATAAACATTCTACAACAGTTTTGTCAATACACCCGTTTTAGCCCCTTTTGGCCCTTTTTCCAAAACGGTAAGGGCCACCAACCCCAAATACAATAGGAACCTTCCTCTAGTGGTTACAAACATCATATAACAATTTCATAACAATCTGTCAATATTTACTCAAGTTATCGCACGGAAACCAAATGTCCCCAGACGACGACGACAACGACAACAACGACAACGATGACGACATCGCCATACCATTATACGATCGCAAAAATTTTGCAGTCGTATAAAAACACGAAAACCCGTTATTTTAGGGGCCGTAACCCCTATAAAGGGTCATCTGACAACTTCAACCATATGGAGACTTTTGTAGAGCTTTATGCGCTAAAGATTTAAGCAAGCAACAGCTTTTCTCTATCTGCTATAGTTTTCATTCTAAAGGCCAAAAACATGTAAAAGGTTATTATAGGGGCTGTATGTAACCCCTATTAAGGGTCATCTTACGACTTCAATCCTATTGAAACTTTTGTAGAGCTAAATAAACTTAACGTTTAAGCAATCAACAGCTTTTCTCTATCTGCTATAGTTTTCATTCTATAGGCCAAAAACATGAAAAAGGTTATTTAAGGGGCCATAAACCCTATTAAGGGTCATCAGCCGACTTCGATCCTATGGAGACTTTTGAGCTAAACATTTAAGCAAGCAGCAACTTTTCTCTTTCTGCTAAAGTTTTCTTTCTATAGGCCAAAAACATGAAAAAACATCATTATAGGGGTCGTAACCCCTATAAGGGGTCATCTGACAACTTCGATCCTATGGAGACTTTTGTACAGCTAAATTAGCTAAACATTTAAGCAAGCAACAGCTTCTCTCTATCTGCAATAGTTTTCATTTCATAGGCCAAAAACATGAAAAAACATTATTTCAGGGGCCGTAACCCCTATAAGGGGTCATCTGGCAACTTCAACCCTATGAAGACTTTTGTAGAGCTAAATGAGCTGAACATTTAAGCAAGCAACAGCTTTTCTCTATCTGCAACAGTTTTCATACTATAGGGCAAAAACATGAAAAAACGCTATTTTTACCTTTAAGGGGCTGTAACCCCTATAAGGGGTCATCTGACAACTTGGAACAAATGGAGATTTTTGTAGAGCTTTTAATGCTTTTCAAAGCAGTACGGGTGGCATCAGATTTCATCTATCTCTTATACTTTTTGATTTTCAAGCCAAAAACATTAGTCTGACTCCCCTGGTCTATTTCTAGCAATGGCGGCCATGTTTTTTAACGAATCAAAAATCCCCACATAAGTTCTGTGGGGGGATACCCTAAGGTACCATCAGACCAAATTTGGTTTGAATCTGTTCAACCGTTTCAGAGGAGAAGTGTGAAGAAAAGTTAACGACGACGACGACGGACGACGACGACGGACGCCAAGTGATGGCAATAGCTCACCTGGCCTGTGACAAGGTGAGCTAAAAATGACTTGATATTTGTCAGGGTTCTTAGTGTCATAAATTGTATGTGCTTTGCAACTTCCGATCCTGTTGGAACATACACTACTTCCTGTTGGAGATTGAACCGAAATGAAAATTTTGTCAAGAGTTTCTCAGAAACCTCGCATGAGCATGATTTTAAGTTCGCCCCGGTTGTTCAGTATGATCAACTGTATATCAATCCTTAGTGTCAGACTATAACCTCCTGTTTGGGCCCTACATCATGTATATATACATATTAATTAAAACCTTTATTTCTTTCTGCTAAGCACAATCGATACCAAATTCTATATGCCTTTGAATTGATAAATATGTCCAGTGTGTATATTGACAATCCAAACTACTTAAAGTTAAAAAAGCAATTTACATGCATACTGTTATTTGAATATTTGATGTAACAAGAGGCTCCCAGGAGCCTGAATCGCTCACCTGGTCTTGATGTCAACCCTATAAAGAACTTTGTAGACCTAAATAAGCTGAACATTTAAGCAAGCAAAATCTTTTCTTTTTTTTTAGCAATAGTTTCCATTCTTTAAGCCAAAAATGTGCAAAGTGTTATCTTAAGGGCTATCTGAAAACTTTGACTCTATCGAGACTTTTGTTAAGAGCTTAATGAACTGAACATTTAAACAAGCAACCACTTTTCTTTATCTGTTATAGTTTTCATTATCACACGGCAGAACCATTATGGAGAAAAACATTGTTAACGGACGATACATGCAATTTTTTCACGGTTTATGTCAATTTTCAACTTTTAATCTCGAAAATATCAAAAATATGAATGAAACAAACTTTAAAAACATGCCCAGTATATAAACAAGAACATATTGTATAAGGATTTAATTTCTTTTTGTCGAACACAATGGTATATTTTTAAATCATTTACGAACGGTGTGCTCGATTTGATTACATTGACACGGACAATTCAAACTGCATGGTTAATATAAACAGGCCTGTATAGAGTAATAATCTGGCAAGTTATGCTTCTATATAAGTAAAAGAAGTTAATAAAGTTTTGTTTTAATGAAAATATCAATATCAAATAATAACGTTCAATATTTTTTATATATTTCAAGCATAACAAAATGACTCTTAATACATGCAATAAAACTTGGTAACGGACCGATACATGCAAAATAATTGCGTTGCAGTCAACAGGTGTAACTGAAATACAATTAAGAGGTACATAATTTGACAGTGTTCTGATGATACAAATACAAGACAGGTCACTCTTGTTATGTTGACTGCAAAAAGTAATACATAATGTCATCGTTAATATTAAGAATTCATAGTAAACACAAAACATCAAAAATCATTGGAAAAACTATTTTACCTAATGCTCTATTTACCACAACATCAAAATGTCAGCGTTCAGACGGGGAATAAATTCTGTAATGCATATTACAAAGTTTAAAACAACAACTTAATCCCAACAAATAATTCAAATATAATAAAAGGTAATAACAAAACGACCGAACTTGAAGAATCAATCTGAAACGTGGAACTGGAAAAACAAAACAACGCAGACACACCGCAGAAATAAGAGATCGCAATGGTCTTGATTTAGAACAGGCCTTGAACTTGGTTTAAATGCACCAAAACCTCCTTCATTCATATAGCTAAAATAACGGATATTTATAATAAATGTGTGTTTTACACAAATTTACTTCAGCTTTTATCAGTGAAACACAATCTTTTTTTCATTCCAGATAATTGCATTTATTTATTAAACTGTTATATTTAATATTAAGATGGACATGAAGCAGTCGCACATAACAGCAAATCCTCTTGCCCGTTATATTAAAGTCTAAAATACTGCCAAAGTCTGGAAGGGTCCCGTCGGCAAACATCTAAGTGTTTTCAGAACGGTAATAGTAAAAAGTTGTTTTTCAGTTATTGTTCACTAAGTCCAATTTGAAAATCCGTGATTTTCTATGATTTTTTTTTCAAACAAATTTTATGGATTTGCATGAAATATGTTTTAATATACTAATCATTACATGCTACACTGAACCTACCCTGCAACTTTATCAGAAGGATATTGTAAATAGTTTTGGCGTTCAAGTGTTCACAAAGCCCGATTTCAAAATCTATCAAAATTATATAAGTTTTTCCAACTGTACAGAACTGTATTGTAAGAATTTTTTTGTTTTAAGGTATATTTTTCACGAGAGTTGTAGACGGGCAATAGGACGGACGGACAACTTGAAAACTTTAAGGCGACTCTCTACCACTTGCAGATTCTTAGCTATGGACATTTACCAAAAACTGTAACCAGAGTTATACATGCTGAAAATGTAAGTCAAGATGAATTTATGTTAATGCAGATGCATAATATTGTTATTCACGACAAATGGAACTAACAGGTGACCTACATAAACACACAATAGTAACACTTTGGATACATGTACGATTGACGACTTATCCAAATAAACAGAAAACGCAAAATTATTTATTTTCTATCCAATCTTAAATCATGATTAGCCAATTCACTTGCAGATGAAGACATTTGAACAATCTAAAAAACTTTAACTTGAGTCATTTATGTAGCAATGTATTAAGTCATGCTGACAACCATTACAGATGAACATACCCCTGACCTTTAAGATACATGTATATGGTTCTGTAGCTTTTGACATAACTAAAACCATTACGTACATGAAGCTTCATACGAACGAACACACAAATAGCCATCTTACAATTACAAAATTACAAATACCAAAACGCGGGTATAAACGGTTAATTTGGATATGCTATATATCGATATTTCAAGGAGTAACCTCTCATCAGTAGCATTTAAACCAAAACAAAGAAAGGAGAAGGTTGTTGCATCCACCTGGCGGCACCAGAACTGATATTGATTCATTTTTATTTAATATTAATAAATTTAACTCAGACTGTCGTTTGCAGTTAAGACACGACGTTCATACGACAGTCGCTGACAAAGTATATACACGCACAATTTGTCTGATACATTATAAATCATGCATGTATTCGTCCGTAACGTAGATTATTTGCATGTACCCCTTTTTCTTGGACAGCGACATGCTTTGCAGTCCATGGCGTCGTGAATAAATTGATGAACAGCCTATTCAATTTCAAAAATCATTAAAAGAGCACAAAACTTTTAAAAAACATAAAAAGTGGTTTTTGCTACACGTTGCTCGTATTAAAAGTGTGCTATAGTACGAGGGTAGGCTATTGGTTTGTTAATGTTCTCGAAAACTAGATGGCCGATTTCAATGTTTCAAACATAAATATTTAGCTATTTCATTTTTCTTTATACTGTACGCTTCAGTTTTTCTAATATTATTTGTAAACAAATAAAATGTCTTACCTTTTCTGACTATATCCATCCCAAATTGTGTATTTTACCTGTGTTTTAATCCGTTTCAAGGATTTTACGTCTATGTCCCGTCCGTCAACATTATTTCTCGTCTTAATGGTTCTGCCGTGTGATTATATAAGCCAAAAACATAAAGAACATGTTAATTTAGGGACAATAACCCCAATAAGGGATTCCTTATGACGACTTTTGTAGAGCTAAATTATAGGCCAAAAACACCATTTTTCGCCTTTAAGGGGCTGTGACCCCTACAAGGGGTCATCTGACATCTTCGACCCTAAGGAGACTTTTGTAGAGCTAAATGAGCTGAACATTTAAGTAAGCAAAAACTTTTCCCTATCTGTAATAGTTGTCAATCTATAGGCAAAATACATTAGTTTTCGCCTTTAAGGGGCTGTAACCCCTATAAGGGGTAATCTGACAACTTCGACTCTATGACGGCTTTTGTAGAGCTAAGTGGGCAGAACATTAAAGCAAGCAACAGCTTTTCTCTATCTGCAATAGTTTTCATTCTATAGGCCAAAAACACTATTTTTTAGCCTTTAAGGGGCTGCAACCCCTATAAGGGGTCATCTATCAACTTCGGCCCTATGAAGACTTTTGTTGAGCTAAATGAGCTGAACATTTAAGCAAGCAACAGCTTTTCCCTATCTGTTATAGTTTTCATTCTATAGGCCAAAAACACTATTTTTCGCCTTTAAGGGGCCGTATCCCCTATAAGGGGTCATCTGACAACTTCGACCCTATGAAGACTCTAGTAGAGCTAAATGAGCTGAACATTTAAGCAAGCAACAGCTTTTCTCTATCTGCAATAGTTTTCAATCTATAGGCCAAAAACTCTACTTTTCGCCTTTAAGGGACTGTAACTCCTATAAGGGGTCATCTGACAACATCGACCCTATGGAGACTTTTAAAGAGCTAAATGAGCTGAACATTTAAGCAAGCAACAGCTTTTCTCTTTCTGCAATAGTTTTCATACTACAGTGCAAAAACATGAAAAAACGATATTTTTCACCTTAAAGGGGCTATAACATAACTCCTAAAAGGGGTCATCTGACAACTTGGACCAAATGGAGACTTTTGTAGAACTTTTGATGCTGAAGCAGTACGGTGGCATCAGATTTCATCTATCTCTTATACTTTTTGATTTACAAGCCTAAAACAGTAGTCTGACCCCCCTGGTCTATTTTTAGCAACGGCGGTCATGTTTTTTGACGGATCAAAAATCCCCACGATAGTTTTGTGCAGGATACCCTAAGGATTAACCATATAAAGTTTCATCAATTTCTGTTCAGTAGTTTCAGAGGAGAAGATTTTTGAAAAATTGTTAACAGAGGACAGACGACGACGACGACGATGGACGCCAAGTGATTGCAATAGCTCACACGGACCTTCAGTCCAGGTGAGCTAAAAAGGGGAATCATGTTTTTTTTTTTACAACTGGAAGAGAGGGGATCTAAAAATATCTTTACATTTAAGCGGGGGGTTCAGAAAATTTTTCAACTTTCAATTCTTAATGACCAGCCCCCCCCCCTTCCCAGGTAAAAAATGTTATGTCCCTAAACAGAAAAGGTGGGTCAAGAAAAAATTGTATCCTCCATTTTGTATCCAATATATGACCAAAATTAACTTGTAAAAAAAAATTTCTAAATCGGACCATCAGTAAAAAATGAAACATTTTTTACCCTTTTGGGCCCGTCGCCTAAACAAACAGAGAGGGGACACCCAAAATCATCCCCACCCTTTAATTTATGGTGAGTATCACTACTGTAAAGTTTCACTGCATTTGGTCAACCAAAACAAGTTATTGTGGAAACAAATATAAAAGTTGCTTTTTTGGCCCCTTTAGGGCCCTAAGTTTCTACACGAAAAAAGAGGGGACACCAAAAAATCAGCCCAACCCTTCCTTTTATGGTAAGTAACATTACTGTAAAGTTTCATAACATTTGAACAACCAGAACAAAAGTTATTGTGGAAAAAAATTAAAAATTCGCTTTTTTGCCCTACTTTGGGCCTTTAATTTCTAAACGAAAAAAGAGGGGACACCCAAAATCTACCCAACCCTTCCTTTTATGGTAAGTAACATTACTGTAAAGTTTCATAGCAATTGGTCAACCAGAACAAAAGTTATTGTGGAAAAAAAATTAAAAAGTCGCTTTTTTGGCCTCTTTTGGGCCCCTAATTTCTAAACAAAATTATACAATGACCTTAAAAAGAGGAGGTGCACATCTTCAATATATCAATAATCAGTGTGTAACATTTCAGAAAGATCTAGAGTTTGGTTTTTGAGATTCAAATTACACAAGATAGGTACCCCATAGCGGGACGGACGGACAGACGGACGGACGGACGGAGTGACCCGACTACTATACCTGCTTTCGCCTTCGGCGACGCAGGTAAAAATACAATTTGAAATCGAATGAATAATACTTTCTAAAGCAACTTTGTCAATACATTTGTACACCCGTTTTAATATCCCATTTATAGCTTGTTTAAAACGGAAATTGAAACGCTGTATCCGATGATTTAATGCATTTCTATCGATTCTTTTCGATGAACTATTAATTGTTTCCAAATTTTTGCAACAAAAAAGAGAGCAAAGAAAATTCACTCAACCTCTTTTGGCTGCCGCTACTATGATGCCATATTGGTATGCCCGAAACTGCAGTTACGATCATCAGGTTTTAGGGTGCAAAGTATAGTTTTGCAAAGTGACGTCATCAGATGAAAGCAACATCACCTTCATGCTTGAATGGAAATAAGATATTTTCCTGTAATATGGACATGTATATATCAATAAAAAGCTGAAATTCACCACTTTTTAATGGAACCTGCTTGGTAGACTTATTTATATTTGAATATTTCATCAACACTGTCCAAAATGAACAAAAAAGAGGGTGTTTTGTGTAAAATTTATGGGTGTCATCCCATTTCTGAGGCTACATTCCACAGACTTGTGACCAAATTTCAAGTCTTAATAATAGATCGCTTGAAAGAGCATGTCACTAAGGGCAAAAATTGGGAACAAAAAGGGTACGCTTTCCAGCTCTAAAGAAAAATATTTTTGTTTACCTGAAAAGTGTCATTTTGACATCTGCAAATATGGCGGGATTTATAGTTGTCTCCCTTCACACTGAAGTGCTTATGAAATTTTTTTTAAAAAGAAAATAAACCTGTTGTGGCATTTTTAATACACAAATATATCTAAACAATCATAAAAGTTTAAAATATTTAATGATTTTCACTTCAGCTATATGAATAGACAGGGATTCCCTTACCTGTGTTTAATGTATTTGGTAAAACTCACTAGTATTTTGTACGAAACTGAATCTTGCATCGTTATACCAGTGTTTTTCTTTGGATCAAATGATCCAGCATGTGAAGTTGTAACCTGTATATGTAACAGACATTTTTTCACAGTACCATTGAATCAAATATATCAATATAGTCCAGTAAAGCAACATATTACCAAGAGGTCATTTGAATGTCGTAACTCCAAAAGGACCAAGCCAGAATCAGTCAATAGACATTAAAGACAAACACCAAATAAACCTCACAACATAAAACAAATGCACAACCACATCGACTAAACTGCAATTAAGATAACTAATTAGAAGTGGATCGGTAGGACAAGAATTGCCTGTCAATGTTATCATGGTCTTTGGAAAGAAAGTCAGAGGAAAAAAGTTTACAGTTTTGACAGGAAAAAGTAACAAGAAAATGAGTCACATGAGATAAAGTCACAATACATATTACAGTTCCTATTGAACTTTGTTCCAATATTTTGTGTAATATCGTGTTTTCAGTTTTTAACTGTTATCTCATCTCCTTCCATTATGAATCTTGGAAAACTGTTACTAATAACTTACTGTTACCATGGTTACTACTGAAGTGAGTTACAAGTATTTTTCATTCGTGTTCTTGTAAAACATGTAGAGATAAGGGACGAACCATTTAACTTATTCCTTTGTATAGCTTTACCTTAGTCCGTATGTACGTCCGTAACACTTTGGTTGAGGTCTTTAACTAGGAAACTAGATCTTGGGGGTCAATTAAATGAAAGCAAATGAAAAAGCACATTAATTTTGAAATATGTTTTAACAACAGAAACACAGAAACAGATTCATTTTTAAAAACATTTTGAGGTTCAGGGCAAACGCGTAAAAATGACAAAAAAAATATCAGGGATCTTATGTAATACCTGGCCACGCATACCAAGTTTCTTTAACCTTAGACATATAGTTCTTGAGATATGGAGGTGTTCATAATACCTAAACACTGCTATTACATGCTATTACTGCTATTACACTGCTAACCATGTATGTGT
This sequence comes from Arcuatula senhousia, assembly GCA_963971305.1. Classification (NCBI taxonomy): domain Eukaryota; kingdom Metazoa; phylum Mollusca; class Bivalvia; order Mytilida; family Mytilidae; genus Arcuatula; species Arcuatula senhousia. The sequence goes on along the minus strand of OZ020317.1, from coordinate 6,909,980 downwards.
ATATTGAAAATTGTCAAAGCCACTAAACCATAAAGTCAACGCCACAGCTAAAAGATAATGATGCAACTGTGCTTAGCTACTTCTGGGGCATATGTATACCAATTTTCATCAACCTAGGACTTGTAGTTCTTGAGATATGGAGGTGCTCACAAAACCTTAACATTGCTATTATATGTTTTGAAAATTATCAAAGTCACTCAACTGGAAAATTGAGGTCAATGTCAAAAGATTGAGATGCAACTGCGTAAAACTTCTTCAGGGGCATATGCATACCAAGTTTCATAAACCTAGGACCTATAGTTCTTGAGATATGGAGGCACTCGTAAAATCTTACCCCAAAAATAAGGCAACTTATGGACATTGATACCCCGCCACGATTTTCATCAACTGAGAGGTGATCGACTATTAATCAATAGTGAGGTATTTAAACCAGTGCCTTAGACCACTCGGTCACCCAGGTTCTTCATGAAAATTGAACATGACCTGTATTTTATTGTAATCAACAGCTGTGCAAAATATCATTCAAATCCCTTGACGCGTTTTCAAGTTATCATCCGGAAATCTTCTGGGAATGTACGGACGGACAGACAGACACAGAAATACACTAAAGGTATGACGTAATACTTAACCACTTCGTGTGGTGGGGTATGAAATCAACGCCGAGGCCACCGCCGGTAAAGTAACACCTATATCCCGCTCTGCTTTGCAGGTAAGACAAAAACTAGTTTAAAACGGTTAGTTTGTTTTGCTGTGTATCGGTATTTCAAAGAGTGACCTCGCATCGGCAGCATTTGAATCAAAACATTGAAAGATCAAAACCTAAAAGTATTGAACGAAAAGTACTCAAAACAAAAAAGTTCGAAAAGGAAAGCCAAATCCAGCAACGACGATATCGACCACGTGCATTACAAACTTGAGGCCACCACGAGCCTGAAGAGCTCACCTAAGATGTTTTCCTTGTGTGCAACATGCTATACAAGTATTTGGTAAGTAACATAAAATTAAAGTAGATAGAATAAAAAAACACTCTTAAGATCAAGTATATCAAGTTAGAAAGCTTTAATAATCTAATGAAAGAAACCAGTAGAATTGAGACAACTCTGAAACGATTGGCCTGACAATTTTGACCCTGATATCATTTCTGTAGATCTGAGCATGCTGAATGAGCTTTCTAATTCTGAAATGATAACTTGTCAAACATTTACGGCTTTAAGATAATAAAACTAGAGGCTCCCAGGAGCATGAATCGCTCACCTGATCTATTATGCTAAAGCATCTTACCTAGTGTGCAACATGGTCTACATGTACTTGGTATGTAACATTTAAAAACTAGTTAGAATAGAAACACTTTTAAGATCAAGAATACAAAGTTACAAAACTTTCCATTTGTAAGAAAAAAAAAACAACTTAAAATTGATTGAACAAACACTTAAAAGGATGATCTGACAATTTTGACCCTGAAATCATTTTTGTAGATAATAATGAGCTGAACAATTTTGCAATGCTAACTTTTCCTTTGACTCTTGTGGCTTTTGAGATAAAGTTCAAAAACTGTGAAAATGGTCACTTTTGACGATTAAGGGGAAAGGAGTTGTCCCACAACTTTGACTCAATGGAGAGTTTTGTAGAGCTTTTGATGCTGAAGAAGGATGGTTGCTTCGGATTTTCTCTATCTCTTATACTTTTTGAGATATAAGCTAAAAACTATGGTCTGACCCCCCCCCTGTTCTACTTTTAGTAACGGCGGCCATGTTGGTTGGGTCAGGTGATCTTCAAACGAGAGTTTCTTGCCTGCCGGTACCATCAGAAACAAAAATTCTTTCTTCCACTATATATATATTTGCAACTATGAGGATTTCCAGTTTTTCAGATCAAAAAGGTGTCTATAGAACTTAACTAGAGGCTCCCAGGAGCCTGAATCGCTCACCTGGTCATCAAGGCATAATTGTCTCTTCTTTAATGGGTCAAGTCCCAACTTAGACACAACGGAGACTTTCCTGAGGCTAAATGAGCTGAACATTAAAGCAAGCCCCACCTTTTCTCTATCTGCAATAGTTTTCATTCAATAGGGCAAAAACACATGAAAAAACGCTATTTTTGACCTTAAAAGGGCCATTACTCCTATAACAGCTTATCTGACAACTTCATACCTATTAAGACTTTTGTAAAGCTTAATGAGCTAAACATTTAAGCAAGCAACACCTTTTCTCTATCTGCAATAGTTTTCATTCTTTAGGGCAAAAACATGAAAAAACGCTATTTTTGACCTCAATAGGGCCATAACCCCAATTAGGGGTCATCAGACAACTTGGACCGAATGGAGACTTTTGTAGAGCTTAATGAGCTGAACATTTTAGCAGGCAACAGCTTTTCTCTATCTGCAATAGTTTTCATTCTATAGGGCAAAAACATGAAAAACGCTATTTTTGACCTTATAAGGGCCATAACCCCAATTAGGGGTCATCTGACAACTTCGACCCAATGGAGACTTTTGTAGAGCTTGATGAGCTGAACATTTTAGCAGGCAACAGCTTTTCTCTATCTGCAATAGTTTTCATTCTATAGGGCAAAAACATGAAAAAACGCTATTTTTGACCTTAAAAGGGCCATAACCCCTATTAGGGGTCATCTGACAGCTTGGACCCAATGGAAACTTTTGTAGAGCTTAATGAGCTGAACATTTTAGCAGGCAACAGCTTTTCTCTATCTGCAATAGTTTTCATTCTATAGGGCAAAAACATGAAAAAACGCTATTTTTGACCTTAAAAGGGCCATAACCCCAATTAGGGGTCATCTGACAACTTCGATCCAATGGAGACTTTTGTAGAGCTTGATGAGCTGAACATTTTAGCAGGCAACAGCTTTTCTCTATCTGCAATAGTTTTCATTCTATAGGGCAAAAACATGAAAAAACGCTATTTTTGACCTTAAAAGGGCCATAACCCCTATTAGGGGTCATCTGACAACTTCGACCCAATGGAGACTTTTGTAGAGCTTTTGATTCTGAAGAGCCTGAGATCTTCAGATTTTTTCTATCTGTTCTAGTTTTCAAGTTATAAGTCTTTGAATGTGATTTTACCCTATGTTCTATTTTTAGTAACAGCGGCCATGTTTGTTATCAAATCATAAAGCCGAACACAATTTTTAAACATCATGCCCTAATTAATACTTGGACCAAGTTTTGAAAACTTCCATTCAGTGGTTTCAGAGAAGAAGATTTTTGAAAAAGTAACGGACGGACGACGGACGACGGACGGATGGCGATGACAATAGCTCACTTGACCCTTCGGGTGGTCAAGTGAGCTAAAAACTGCTATTATATGCAATACAAAAACTCCCAGTAAATCAAGGTCAAGCCGTCAAAAGGTGGGGATGCAACTGTGCCAAGGAAAGAAGCAGGGGTACCAATGGGGTATCCGAATGTCAAAAGTCCGAAAGGGCAGAGACATAACCAATAAACACCAACAAAAACGGGACAAAAACAGACAACATGTAAAACATGGAAACACAAAATAACTGAATTATTATATCAATCAACAACTCGAACGCAAGTCGAACGAAAGAGAACTCAGGTGCTCCGGAAGAGTGAGCAGTTCCTGCTTGCTATAGCACACCTGTCGTGGGGCTTATGCATACCAAGTTTCATCAACCTAAGATTTACAGTTCTTGAAATATGGAGGTGCTCACAAAACCTTAACATTTCTATTTTATGTATTGAAAATTGTCAGTCACTCAACCAGAAAATCAAGATTAAGGTAAAAAAGATGGGGGTGCAACTGTGCTAAGCTTATACTGAGACATATGCATACCACTTTTCATCAACCTCGGACCTAAATTTCTTCAGTTAAAGAGGTGCTCACAAAACCTTACCATTGCAATAATATGCATTAAATATTGTCAAAGTCACTCAACCAAAAATCAAAGTCAAGGTTGAAATAAAGGGAGACCAGTCTGCTAGATTACTACTGGGGCATGTGCATTCCAAATTTTATCAACCTAGGACTTATAGTTCTTGAGATATGAAGGTGCTCGCAAAACCTTACCCTACCTATTTTATGTATTTAAAATCGTCAAAATCACTCAACCGGAAAATCAAGGTCAAGGCCAAAAGATGGGACGCAACTGTGCAAAGCTACTACTAGGGCATATGCATACCAAGTTTCATCAACCTAGGACCTATAGTTCTTGGGATATGGAGGTGCTCATAAAACCTCACCCAAAAAGTCTACGTTGCCGCCGCCACCGCCAGTAAAGTAACACCTTTGTCCCACTCTGCTTCGCAGGCGAGACAAAACTGCAAAACATATACTTCCTCCTATTAAGAGTCATCAACAGCTTCCACTTAATGAAGAGTTTTGTAGTCACCATATACTGAGCTACAGTACACCACATAGACACTGACATAGATATTTTAACTTTTAATGTAGAAAGGATTAGTTTTTACATAGCAGACCTGGTTAGAGGTCATAAAACCACAAGTGGCTTAGCTTTCTATGTTAAATCTTTATGGTATCGGGTCCGTTCGCCCCTGACCTACGTTCGCCCTGGGTCCGTTCGCCTGAGTTCGCTCGCCCTATATTATATATTAGGATAACGTGGTCTAACGTCAACTAAAACTTCAACTTATTAGACTTGTATATTTAAAATGCAAGAAGATGATTTTGTTATACGAAAAAAGTTGAAATTAGTGATAATTTATTTTAAAATACATATGCATTTGAGGTAGATTGAACATTGAAATCCCCTGACTGGAGAAGGAATATATTTTTTTAATTACTAATAATGCAAACTATGTTGGCTTATACATGTTAAAATGTATTTGCATTTATATGCAGGCAGCAGATATTTTTAAGAATAAAGTTAACAAAAAAATAAAAATACCGAAAAGCGACGATCAACATCTAGCTTTAACATGATTAAATCGTCAGACAATGAGATTAACAGTTTCAGTTGTAAAAACATTAATCAGACGGCCACGCGTACTCAGCTTGGGTATGGCTTGGGTTATAAAGTTAATTATAATTAGATTAAATGACAATTAAGGTAATTATGACGAGTGCAAAATTACGTTTAATTTTCATGATTGGTGGAACTATAGCAGCCAGGTCATGCTCCATTGTTCCGTGTTTTTCAAGTTTTTTGTTGGTTTTCCAATTCTGTGTGTATAATTTTAAAATTATTATTTAAGCTTTAAATTATCCGTCTAAATTTCAAAATTGTCTAAACCCTAAGGTTCCTCCTACCCCAGACAAAGGTTGAATATCTTAGTAATAATTTGGTTCCCCAGTTTGGTATTTTTGGTTATAATGTTCTATGCTCTTCATATTCATACAATGTTTGGCATTTTCAATATTTTTGGCAGAGCGCCTCTGATGAGTCTTGAATAGACGAAACGCGCGTCAGGTGTAGCAAAATTTTTTGTCTGGAACTTAGTCGTCATTTTTATTTCGAACACACGTGAAGGTTAGCACTGCTGGTGGAGTTTAAATTCCCCGAGGTTAGCCCGCTCCGGCACCAACACTTTTGAGTTGGAGAATACACCAAAGCTTTAACTTATCCATCTAAATTTCAAAATTGTCTAAACCCTAAGGTTCCTCCTACCCCAGACATAGATATTCTTTGGTTTCCCAGTTTGGTATTTTTGGTTATAATGTTCTATGCTCTTCATATTCATACAATGTTTGGCATTTTTAATATTTTTGGTAGAGCGAAAAAGTCCGAAATTTCTTAGACAACAAGAACACACAAAGAAACAAGGTCAGAAACAGTTGCTTTTACAGCGGTGACTTGATGGTATCATGTCAATGGTAGTAGGTTTAACATGTTTAAAGGATAATCATACTTTATATTTAGGTCAGTGTTCGGCCATGGAAAGTTACTAGGGGTACAGTAGTTATAAACGAAAAATCTGTGAGCCAATCCCCGCTTTTTCAACCAATGTCTTTTGTAACGGTTTACAGCAAATACTAAAGAAGTAAATGTTCGATGGACTCATCAATGTATCCCACAAAACATCATGTCAATATCAAGCTTGTTAGTTTTGTTACTATATATCTTAATTTATTTTCAAACAGCCAATTACATTGGTACATAGAAGGATTGATTAAAATAGAAACAATACAGTATTTACAAAATAAACAACAGTAAGAATAGAAAACATATCACAAACATACACTCACACACACTGAGTCACAAATTATAAAGAAGCATTACATCCACGCACAAAGAACAGAGTGAAACAAAGTCAGCCAGGAGTTTCAATAAATAACATACATGTTATGGCACGCCATATTTATATTTATTCCTCTTTAAAGATATCTCATAAAATTTATAAGATATCTCGTATACTTTATAAGATATCTTATTAAATATATAAGATATCTCATATAAATGGTAGTTTATAAGATATCTTATAAAACATATGAGATATCTAATAAAACATATAAGATATCTTATAAAACAAATAAGATATCTTATAAAACATATAAGATATCTCATAAAGTTTATAAGATATCTCATAAAGTTTATAAGATATCTTATAAAGATTATTAGATATCTCATATAAAATAATTTATAAGATATCTTATAAAACTTATAAGATATCTTATAAAACTAATAAGATATCTTATAAAGTTTATAAGATATCTCATAAAGTTTATTAGATATCTTATATATTTTATGAGATATCTTATAAGTTATTTTTAAAAAGATATCTCATAAAGTTTACGAGATATCTTATAAACTTTATAAGATATCTTATAACTTTTATTAGATATCTTATAAATTATTTTATATAAGATATCTCATAATCTTTATAAGATATCTAATAAACTTTGTGAGATATCTTATATGTTTTATAAGATATCTTATATGTTTTATGAGATATCTTATATGTTTTATAAGATATCTCATATGTTTTATAAGATATCTTATAAACTCCCATTTATATGAGATATCTTATATATTTAATAAGATATCTTATAAAGTATATGAGATATCTTATAAACTTTATAAGATATCTTATATTTTTATAAGGCCTCTTTAAAGATATCTCATAAAATTTATAAGATATCTCATATACTTTATAAGATATCTCATAAAGTTAATAAGATATCTGATAAACTTTATAAGATATCTTATAAACTTTATAAGATATCTTATAAAAAATAATTTATAAGATATCTCATATATTTTATAAGATATCATATAAACATTATGAGATATCTTATAAACTTTATCAGATATCTTATAAACATTGTGTTTAGTAGATATCTCATTTTCTTTTAAAGATATCTTATATAGTAAATAAGATATCTTATAAAATTTATAAGATATCTCATAAAGTTTATAAGATATCTTATAAAGTATATGAGATATCTTATAAATTATTTTTTATAAGATATCTCATAAAGTTTATAAGATATCTTATAAAGTTTATAAGATATCTTATAAAGTTTATAAGATATCTTGTAAACTTTATGAGATATCTTATAAAGTATATGAGATATCTTATAAAGTTTATGAGATATCTATAAAGAGGAATAAATGTAAAAACGGCTTGCCATAACATGTACCTACTTGAGTACTACAATGTAGAATAATATCTAGAATTAACCCTTCACCCAAAACATTATAAAAATCCCACACCATACACTTGGGTCTCTCTTTTCATTGTTTTCAAGCTCGATAAACATTCTCTAGTACATGTATTATAAGATTTCGTTCAGCTGAGCACAATATATACTAATTGACTCTTGTCAACGCAACGGGTGTGCTTAAGCAAGCAGGAACTGCTTACTCTTCTGGAGCACCTGAGTTCAATCTCGCTTCGACTGGCGTTCGCGTTGTTAATTTATATTCAGTTATTTTTGTGTTTCCATGTTTTATACATGTTCAGTTGTCTGTTTTTGTACCATTCTTCTTGGTGTTTACTCCTGGTTTTGTCTTTGCCCTTTCGAACTTTTGACATTCGGATACCCCTTTGGTACCTCTGCTTCCTTCTTTCACTTCACTTCAACTAGAAAAAATCCAAACCCTTAATAAGTCACAATCAAGACACATGATACATGCACATGCCGAGACACACCTACAGTACACCAAGAGACATACCGTGACTGAACACCGTGATAGTGGTTCACCACTCTTAGAGACATAACAAATATCTTTTTTATGGTAAAAGATTTTTCAAAAATTCTTTTCACATTTTAAAAGAATGATTTTATAGAACAATTTCCCAAAAGAATTTTTGAAAAATCTTTAACCACAAAAAAGATATTTGTTAATGTCTCTAAGAGTGGTGTACCACTATCACGGTGTTCAGTCACGGTATGTCTCTGTGTGTACTGTAACACCTACATGTATGTCAGTATACTCATAAAACATGTTAAAATTAAGAGAGACCCTCATTCTGGTAATGCAACCTTTCCATTTTTTAAGTCTCTAAAAACATCCCAATTTATGGTATCTACATGTATGTGGGACAGGGGATCGCATATGCTGTATAAGGGTGATAAACGATACAATGGTAAAAAGGGGAAAAGGGGAAGCTTACATGTGTATGGCTGAAATAAAATTAATTACTTTAAACTTGAAATCTTACTCAAACGCCTATATACAAGTATAAATATATATTGAACATGTTTAATCTAACAAAAATACAAATGTAAAAGCATATCAAAAATATGTGAAGACATACATGACATATAAAAACATTAAAAAAAAAACTATTAAAATTTGACAATAGAAGTTTGCAGAATTCATAGGTTTATGTTACAATCATGACGACAAAAGCATACATTCAAGTGTGCATTCAATAGGTGCAATATTAGAAAAAATTGAAGAATTATACCATAGGAGTGCTGTATGTTCATTCATTAAGACATATCATTAATACAATAATTTAGTTTGAAACCATTTATAACAATTTATCATCTCAATTTTCTGATTGCGCGAATGGACCTTATAAAGGGTGTCATTGAAGTATAACAATTTATTGCTACATATACAACATACAAAATCTATTAGCTCAATCATCAGTATGGATCTTTTGGTGTCTTTTAAGAGAGCATTTACTATTATAACCGTTTATTACTTCCACAAACCAAATCCATTACCTCAATTATCAGCATGGACCTTTTGGTGTCTTTGAAGAGAGCATTTACTATTATAACTCCTATCACAATCTTCACATTTGTACATTTTTTCACTAGTATGCATATTCATGTGGTCTTTAAGGTGGTGACTCTGGTTGAATGCTTTACCGCATTCTTTACATTTATAAGGTTTATTATCTGAATGAATCCTTCTATGTACATTTAAATTTGATTGATCACTAAACTCCTTCCCACATTCATCGCATTGATATGGTTTGTCACCTGTGTGTATTCTCGTGTGTATATTTAAGTTTCCTTTTGTAATAAACGCTTTATCGCAAAAGTCACACTTGTGAGGTTTTTCTTCATGATCATCTTTATGTGTAAGCACGTGTCTCTTTAAATTTCCTAGCTGAATAAACCCTTTATCACAATAATCACATGTATGAGGTTTACCACCAGTATGTGTCATAATGTGATGCTTTAAAACCTGGTTATGTCTTAACCTTTTGCCACATTCATTACATTCATAAGGTTTGTCACCACTGTGAATCCTTTTGTGACTGAGAAGACCTGAACTGTGACTAAACTCTTTACCACATTCATCACATTTATATGGTTTATCACCAGTATGTAATTTCATATGACTCTTAAGGTGGTGATTTCTTCTAAATGCATTTCCACATTCTTTACATTTATAGGGTTTAACACTAGAATGTATTCTCATGTGGGTCGTTAAGTTTGATCTCTGAACAAAACTTTTTCCACATTCCTTGCATGAATGCCGTTTATCACCCCTGTGTATTTTTGCGTGCAACTTAAGTTGATTATTGTCATAAAATCCCTTATCACATTCATCGCATTTGAAGCATTTGTTGCGTTTTGTGTGTATCTTTTTGTGGTTCTGAAGGCTATTATTGTTAATAAAACTTCTACTGCACTCTTCACATTCGAAAGGTTTGTCACCAGTATGGATTCTCGTGTGTGTCGTCAAAGCATGCTTTTGTGTAAACCTTTTACCGCAATGATCGCATTTGTATGGTTTGGCACCTGTATGTAACAGTAAGTGACCCTGAAGATGGTGTCTTCGTTTAAAATCTTTCCCACATTCATCACATTTGTATGGTCTGTCACCTTTATGTAACCTCAAGTGTTCTTGTAGATTGATTTTTTGTGAAAAACCTTTACCACAGAAATCACATTTATAAGGCTTTGCCCCAGAGTGTGTCATCATGTGTGTACGTAAGGAGGAACTCTCGATAAACCCTTTTCCACAGTCGTTACATTTATGGCACTTATCTCCAATATGTCTTCTCTTGTGACCCGAAAGATTTTGTCTACTGCTAAATTCCTTACCACAGTCACCACATTTATGAGGTTTGTCACCCGTATGTATTCTCAAATGAATTTTTAGAGCTTCCTTTAGAGCAAAGCTTTTACAGCATATGTCACATGTGTGTGGTTTGTCACCAGTATGAAGAACCCGGTGCGTTCGTAAATTTGAAAGACGGTTAAATTCCTTGCCACATTTATCACACCTATAAGGTTGATCACCAGTGTGTATCGTCAAGTGTTCTTTCAAGGCTCTCTTTTGATAAAATTTAGAATCACATATATCACACTTGTGTGGTTTATCACCAGTGTGTATAGCCATGTGGATCTGTAAGTGTGCTTTCTGGGTAAATGTTTGTTCACATATATCACACTTGTGTGGTTTATCACCAGTGTGTATAGCCATGTGGATCTGTACGTGTGCTTTCTGGGTAAATGTTTGTGAACATATATCACACTTGTGTGGTTTATCACCAGTGTGTATAGCCATGTGGATCTGTACGTGTGCTTTCTGGGTAAAAGTTTGTGAACATGCATCACATGCAAATTTTTTATGGCACTTCCGATTCTTCTTAGGACTCATTCTCAGAAAAAAACACCTATTAAAAAGAAGATAAATGACTGAAATTAAGCAAAACAATATACAAACAAAAACGCAACATGTAAATCCAAAATTTGATCTTATCGAGCTTATAAGCCTTGAATATACAAATACAAATACTTTATTTGCACAAACACATCAAAATTACATGGTTAAGGCTCAATATAATAAGTATACAGATATCAAAATTTGAAAGTACAAATATAATTGTATTGTAAATAAGAACAAATAGATGCAATTTTTAAAAAGAATAATCTATCATAATAGACTTTTTCTGATGCTCATACAATTAATAATGAACGAGGAGGTTAATTTGAGGATTTTGTATGAATTACTATTAAATAATAATGATATTCTATTATTTGCATTAACTGCTTTTTCATTATCTAATAAATTTAGTATATTTGAATTAAATGTGTCTCTTTGGTTTTTAAGAGCGCTGCAGTTTAGGATAAAATGTTAATTTTCATCTTCTATTTGTCCAGATTTGCATGTATTGGACAATACCTTTCATTTCTTGGAATATTAAGATATCTACCTTGTTGATAAAAAGTGAATGAGCGCTTATTCGGAGTTAACGAACTGCAGCTCGATCATCTTTGTTTTTTAATAAATCGACATATGAAGGTCCCCCTTTTGTATATACTTTGAAAAAATTCTAATTTTGATGATTTATAAATATTTGAGTCACTTAAAAATCGAAAATTGCCTCGAAAATGAATTTAACGACTTTTTATTTGGAAAATCGAAAATGAAAAATAAGGTATTATATCATGTATATCTTTACACATTATTTTCAAATTTCATAAAAAAAATATTTAGAAATAAAGATTTTAGAGCATTTTGAAATATTTGGGTTAGCAGATGTTGGCCCGGGCCCGGGTTACTCGTTTTTGTCACCACCACGCGATAGTATAGAGATCAGTGTTGATAGACGCTCCCTCTGGTGATAGATTGGATTTAGTTCTTGTAAGGGCCTGTCATACATTTTTAGTTGCTTCATAGATTGGTAACCTTAGTTATAATTTAGAACCTCCCCATTTTAGTATCGTTGTTCATTGTTCTTTGATCTTCATACATCATACATGTGATAGTATAATGCTTTTTTAATATGTTTATACATTTGGTCATAGACCTGTATATCAAATAGATTTGCAAATTTGTGAAATCTCACAATATCTCATGCAAATAAACGAGATTTCGTACAAAATAAACAATTTGAAAAGTACAACTTTATACTGTAATATCTCAAAAACTATTAAAGATTTTTACACGATTCTTTTTTACAGCCATTCTTAAATGTGTTGAGATTTTACCTGTGTTAAAATAATTTTTATAACCTTTGACACTTTAGAGGAGTTTCAAAAGAGCCCATTCTACCCTTGTTTTCATATAAATACGATATTTTACAATTTTTTTGTAAAGTTTTCACTTTAAATTGTCACAAAAAGTTTATTTCTCAACCAAATCAAATGAAATTTTCACACAGATATTCCTTAATCTTTTCTCTGTTTAATACAATTTATTCTGATTAATTCCATTGAAAGGCATTAAAGTAGTTCAAAAAAAAAAACAACTCTACGAAACCTCTAACTAGACGAAAAGAAGCAAGACTCATCATGATGTACAAAATCACCAACGATCTGGTTGCCATTGACAAAACAAAATATCTACAGAGACCAACAAGGAGCACCAGATTAGGCAGTACACATGGTTTCCAAATCCAAAGAGCAACAAAAGACAGCAGGAAATGGTCCTTCTTCGTCAATACTGTGAAGGATTGGAACAAACTACCACCAGACATCGCCGGAGCAGAGTCACTTGAGTCCTTCAAAGCTCAAGTGACAAGTACCATCTAAATCTGCATACAAATTGTTTTTATCCAGTTTTTAACCATATGCGCACACCTGTCAGAATATTCAAAGAGTTGAATGTGGACAGTATTGGAAGAAGAAGACTCTCATTTATCAACCAGTGATATTTTCACACATATACTGGACAATTAACAAGTTGCAAATTCGACCGCCTCTGATGAGTCTTGAATAGACGAAACGCGCGCAAGGCGTAGCGAAATTTATTGTGTGGAACTTTGTTATTCTATTTCACTTGTACCTGGTTTTACTCTAAACCTACGGTGTCTAACATGTCTAAGTTGACTCGACGCAAATTTGGCTCCAAAATTTATTCGAAAAGACTAAACAGAGTTATCTTTTGTTCTCGTTGCCTTTGATTGTAACACAGAACTAAAACGAAAGACGGCGGAACGACAAAAAAAAAAAGGACGGCTTCTTCTACATCTATGTCATACATGTGATTCTCCCGCCGGGAGACAAAATCTCCCGACTTTTTTATCCATCTCCCGTTCTCCCGACTTTTTGTGTAATCTCCCGCTTTTTCAAGACATGCCAAAATTTTTGTTTTATAGACATTTTAATTGTTCAATCATAGAACATTTCCGGTGTTTTAGGGGTTTGTCAATTAGGTAGACGTTAATTTAACAGGTAAAGGTGTTAATTAAAGGTTTATTGTCATAATTGACCTGATGATTGTATATACAGTTTGAGATTAATCAGTGAAGCCATGTTTATTTGGCACACGCTAGTGCCGTCAATTGACATTGAAATGCAATTATAAATAGCGTTGAAAATCTCCCGCTTTTTGGTCCAATCTCCAGCCAAAAAAATCTAAATCTCCAGCTTTGTCATCACGGATCCGTCACATGTATGCTATGTGGTACAAAACACTGTCTTGATAGACCATTATGTTTCCATATAGGGCATGAAATGTGCACCCAATTGAGACCCTTCTTATTTGTAATCCCGTTATCTCTTTGGCTGGCAGTTGGTTCCAGGTGCGGATCGTGCTGTACTTGTAAGCATCTAACTTGGTATGGTATTGTTGGTACTTCTTGGAGTGGTTAGATCTTGTCCTACTGTATGATGGTATGAGGTAGTCTGATAATGGAATATCAAAAAGATCGTGTACTATCTTAAAAACATGGTCAGTTGAATCTTTGTTCTTCGTGATTCTAGTGTCTCCCACTCTAAGATTTCTAGCATGTCAGTTACGCCGCTGGTGTTCCTGTATCTGTTTGTGGCATATCTGGCGGCTCGTCGTTGTACCATTTCCAGTTTCTGTATTGATTGGTGGCTGTAGGGATTCCAGATAGAGGCACGGTACTCTAAGTTTGGTCTTACAAGTGTGAAGAAAGCTGCTGACTTTGCTTCCTGGCTATTGATCCTTAGATTTCTTTTAATGAAGCTCAGCATGCTGTTTCCTTTCTTTACTGCCCTGTCTATGTGGTGGTTCCAAGATAAGTTGTGGCTTAGGTCAACTCCTAAGTACGTTGTTGTTTCTGCAGCTTCTAATGTGTGACCTTTTAGGTGGTAGTCGAAAATCCTTGGTTTCTTAGATCGTGTTACCCTAAGGACGTTGCACTTATCGGGGTGGAACGACATTCCCCAAAGTTCTTCCCATTTGGCTAAGGCAATAAGGTCAGCTTGTAGATCCTCACAATCCTTGTCACATCTTATTTCTCTATATAATATACGGTCTTACTTATAAAATCCGACTGCTTCCTTCTACTTCAACTTCTACATGTTCTATACTGTCAATCTGCAGCGCGAGTGCATTACGCAGATTTACTGTGCAGGCGTCAACCAATGTGCACGGGTTAAAAACTGGTATTTATTATACCAGCAATATTTACAAATAAAAACAGAGTATATGTACAGATTACATTGTCGGATGCCTCCACAGTGCTCCCTTGAAGCAGTCCATGGACGTAGCCTGAATCACTTGGTCAGGAAGGTTGTTCCAGTCTGCTATGGTCCTGGTAATAAAACTGTTTTGGTAAGCGTCTGTTGGTGTACTAAGGCGGAGATACCTGTCCTTGTGATAATGCCGCGTTGCTCTTGTAGGTTTTGTTACGTAGGTTGGGATGTTAACGGCTGCTTCCTCGTGAATGACTTTGTATAGTAGGGTTAATCTAGCTGCTTTTCGTCGAAGTTCTAATGTAGGCCATTCCAGTTCCTTTAAGATGTTCGTTACTGTACCTGGCTCTCTGCTATAGTTTGATGTTACAAATCGACAAGCTCTTCTTTGTATCATTTCAATGCTGTTAATATGTTTTTGCCGGTACGGATCCCACACGGCAGAAGCATATTCAAAATGTGGTCTTACTAACGCTTTGTATGCCTGATCTTTGATGTCTTGTGGGCATCTGTAGATGTTCCTCCTGAGGAATACTAATGTTCTGTTTGTCTTGGATGTTATTCTGTTGATGTGGGTCTCC
This sequence comes from Arcuatula senhousia, assembly GCA_963971305.1. Classification (NCBI taxonomy): domain Eukaryota; kingdom Metazoa; phylum Mollusca; class Bivalvia; order Mytilida; family Mytilidae; genus Arcuatula; species Arcuatula senhousia. Next base: position 6,894,661 of record OZ020317.1, on the reverse strand, counting down.
AAACCAAGGTCTTCACTGAGCTCCACTCCAAGGTATGGATAGTGATGAACAGCTTCTAGGTGATGTCCCATCATATTGTAATTATAGATGATAGGCGACTTCTTCCTGGTTACACGTAGGATGTAGCATTTGGCTGGATGGAATGACATTTGCCATGTTTTAGACCAGTTTACCAATTCCGTCAGATCTGTTTGGAGTTTTTGTGCATCTTCCAGTCTACTGATGGTCCTGTAGAGAAGCGAGTCATCAGCAAATAGTCTAAGTGATGATGTTGTGTTGTTTTCAATATCATTGATGTAGATGAGGAAGCAGAGGGGACCAAATACCGTTCCCTGTGGCACCCCTGATCTCACTGGCTTGTTGGAGCTTTCCTCGCCGTCTAGGCATACTCTCTGATAGCGTTGGGTTAACCAGGCTTATATCCATCTCTGTGCGTCTCCATTGATACCATAGGTCTTCATTTTGTTAAGTAGTCTCTGATGTGGCACAGTATCAAATGCTTTGGAGAAATCAATACAAGCATATCGATTTGTTGTCGTTTGTCCACTGATCTTGCAATATCCTATATGGTGTTAACTATTTGTATTTCACATGATCTGTGTTTTCTAAATCCGTGTTGATGGTCTGCTAGTATGTTGTTTTCTTCTAGATCGTCAATTACGTGTCGATAAACAATATGTTCCATGATCTTGCAGCATATTGATGTCAGTGATACTGGCCTATAATTTATAGCCTGACTTCTGTCCCCCTTTTTGTATATGGCGGTAATGTTAGCTTGTTTCCAGTCTAGTGGTACACTTCCAGTTCGCAGCGAGTGTTTGAATATCTGTGTTAAGAATGGTGCAATTTGTTGAGCGGCCTCCTTTAAGACTCTTGTTGGTAGAAGGTCTGGTCCTATTGCTTTGGTTGGGTCGAGTTTCTTTAGAAGTAGGCAAACACCGTTGGTAGTGATATTCAATTTTCCTATTGCTGTGTGTTGTGATGGATCTTGTGGAATATTGGTCATGTCTTCATCTGTAAACACACTATCGTACTGTTTGTTTAATATTTCAGCCTTCTCATTGCTATTTATGACTTCTTCTCCTTTGTCATTTTTCAGCGGCAAGGCAAAATACGTACGGCAGTGTTTACTGAAAAGCGTCCGGCAGAAATCCGGAGGAAAATATAAGACACCCGCTAGTACTAAAAAACATTTGCCTGAAAACATTATTTTAATAATGATGCGTAATCCCCCCCCCCCCAAAAAAAAAAAAAATCAACAAAAGATAAGTCTGTTAACATTTTTTTTGTTTGAGAAATACTTAAATAAAGAAAAAATCACAACGGGTAAGTGGGAATTGACTTGAACTATTCAAAATGTTAAGTATTCATTCATGCAGAAAAATTGGTCACAGCCAGATCTTGCTAAGTATCCCGATATACACCTACCATACTAGTGCTACTTGCCTGCTAGCAGAAATGAACTTTTTTCATTCTTCTGTAATAAAGTCGTCATCTATGCAAAAAATATAGGTCACAAACATGCAGCATATAAAGCATGCATTGTGGTATGCTCACTATAGGTGCACCTTCCATATCAATATGATTCATGTGGCACTTGTCAGAAGGCGGGAATTGAAGTTTACCATTCTTCTGTAAGAAGGAGAAGCGCTAAAGGTATGTGGACAGACAGACAGGATGATTCCTATATACCTCTCAAACTTTGCCCCTTTAGGCACTAACCATTTTATTATGATGGGTGGCCTGGGATTTAAAAAAAAAATGACTCCAATTTCTATTGAAAATAAAAAGCTATGATGAGCGCAGCATGATACGACCTCAACATGTTGAACCCTGTATACATTTGCAGCCCAATATGGATTGTCAAATGTTTGAACACATGCAGCCCATGGTGGACTCACAAAGCTTTTTGGCATAGGCAATATTTGGTGGACTTTCAATGCATATTTACAAAATGATTTATATATATATATATATTATACAAATCTTCAAGGAAAACTCAAAAGGTGTTTTTGATCCCCAGTTTCCCCCGTAATGATAAGATATATTGCAAACTCTGATTGAAAAACACAGACAGGGGTTTTTACAAGGATTCCAAGGAAAAAAAGATTTTGAAAATCGGACCACAAATAAAAAAGGAGATTTTTTGGTTATTTTTTCAGACAAAATTTATTGAGGAATACAATGAAAGAAAAAAATAATAACATGAAAATAAATGTTCTATAGCAGTTTTATTTTACGCCCATTTGACACCTTTTGGCCCCTTTTTTTCTCTGAAACGGTAGGAGCCACAATCCCTTAATACATGTAGCACAAGAAGATTGGGTTTTTGTATGCAATGTGTTAAATCTGCATCTAACTTATTTAATTATAGTTTAAAACAAAGTAATTATATTTTAGAGTTTTTCAAAGTTACAAGTTTAAAGCAAGCATCCTATTGCGGACAAAATGGACACAGCTTTTGCTTTGGGCATTTAAGAATTTGTCTTGTCTTAAATCATTTTTGTGCACTTACTGAAGTCCAACATATACCTTCGCATTTAAGCAAAATAATAAAATGCAAACAGACAATCTCTGATAATAATACCAACAGATTTGATATTTTATGAGTCTATACGTCAATTTTCTCCTCTTTCTAGTATTACAGAATTATGAAACATACTAAAGACTGGTTTTTGCGACATAAATATAGAGCAAACGTCATAATTTGTACTAACACGTCCATATTTCCATGTTTCGTTCAAATTAAGCTTTACATATAACAGCCAATGCAACTTTCTAAACTTTTTGCATAAAAATCAGAAGGAGACTTTTCTTTAATTAAAGGTATATTTAATATATGTCATTGTATGTAGACTTTATATATAGTTAGTGAGAAAAACAGTCTTTTTGTTTAAGCCCCTGAGAGCTGATTATAAATAATCCCCCTCTTACCAGAAAATTCTTAATTTTTAAGAGGTTGCTAGAGGAAATACGGTATCTTGCCAGGCCTAAGAAAAATAATCTAAGCATTATAATATAATTCAAATAATAGATCTCTGATTATAAAACCAACAGATTTGATATTTTATGAGTCGATCCATACGTCTATTTTCCTCGCTATTTTTTCCTCTTGCCCATTTTACAGAATTATGAAACATATACTATTAACTGGTTGTTGCAATCGAACCGTCATAACTTTACATACACGTCGATATTACCATGTTTCATTAAAGCTTTATAACAGCCAATGCAACGTAAAAAGAGGCAGCTTGGGTTTATTTCGTGATGAGTGAATATTCATTTGGATTTTCTGTGAACAGGGATTCCTGAAGCCGAACAATTGTTTGTGAACTGTAATGAGGGCATTGTCTGTGAACCGTTCTCGGCTAAAATAGTTTTCCGTGCACTATAATTGATGCTTCCACAGATCTCTACAGTGGCAATATTTCATGTGAATTGTGATTTGGGGAATTTTCTCAAATATTTGCCAATTTCCTGTAAACTGTTAAATCCAAATTTTATAATCTAGGGATTTGTTTGAATCGTTTGTGTTGTATTTTTAGTCTTGAGCCAATACAAGACAGCGAACAGTGACCTCTGCATGGTCATGTTGAAGCTTACTGATGGCTGTTTTTCGTTGTGATTTTTTAAATTGTCATTTCTTTACTGTTGGTTGTGTCGCGTACACTTATTACACGTCTGTTCATCGTCTATTTGTCATTATGAATGAACTTGGGGATGGTCAAACATACACGAATTACTTACGAAGCTCACCCTATTCCCCATTTTTGTCACTAATTGTGAATGTTCTTGATGGTAACCCGACGAATGTGATATAGTAAGCGGGAATTGCTCAAATAATCTTCCGGAACACCGTAGTTCACTCTCGTTACGACTAGAGTTCGCGTTTTTGATTGAAACAGAAGGTTTGATATTCAGAAGGTTTTGTATTTCCGTGTTTAACATGTTGTTTGTTTTTTGTCCCGTTGTCGTTGGTACAAATTGTATTTTTACTAGTTTTGTCTCTGCCCTTTCGGACTTCAACATTTCGGATGCATCAGCATTAGGCCCTTTAGGACTTTGGACATTCGGATGCCCCATAGGTACATCTGCTTCTTTCTGCCAATCATGCCTTGTCAGATCAGCCATCAACTGTTGGTAAATTGCTGATTTTGCATTTATAACCTGCCTCAAGTCAAAGAATTCTGATTTAAATCACTTCCAAATCATTTTCAGATGACTTTCAAATCTTTGTTTAGCAATTTGAAACTGATTTAAGAACCACAGTAATGTAAAAATATGGTATTATGATTTGGAAACCATTTCGTTTACAGAAATAATTTGGATTAGATTTGAATGGAAGCAATTCCGTACACTTTGTATGCCTATTTATATAATTTGAAAACAATTTTGAACTAGAAAATGTGTCTATGAGCCACAGGATGGCCCTCCCGTTCTTGGAATATCATTGACCCTGAATAGGTATTACCTGGGATATGGTCCTTTACCAAGAAATTGATCAAAAGTGTTCATGTGTAAAATATAGGTTGCTGTGACCTTATTTCTGGTGGGTGGTGCCATGTTACCAAGACTCATCGAGTAGTGAAATATTATTGACCCCTAACATACATGTAGTATTCAAGATATGGACCTTAACCTAGAACTTAACCAAAGTCGTTCATGCATAAAATACAGATCACAGAGACCTTATTTCTATTGGATGGTGTTTTGTTACCCATGATACATCTAGTGGTGAAATACCATTGACCATCAACATGTAGTATCTGAGATATGGACCTTAACCAAGAACTTAACAAAAAGCATTCATGCGTAAAATATAGGTCACAGTGACCTAATTTCTAGTGGGTGGTGTCACCTTACTTAAGACACATCTAGTAGTGAAATATCATTGACCCCTAACATCTAGTATCCAAGTTATGGACCTTAACCAAGAACTTAACCGAAGTCCTTCATGCATAAAATATAGGTCACAGTGACCTAATTTCTAGTGGGTGGGGTAGCCCTACCTAAGACCCATCTGGTGGTGAAATATCATTGACCCCCAGCATCTAGTATCCGAGTAATGGACCTTTATAACCAAGAACTTAACCAAAGTGTTACGGACGGACGGACAGACGGACAGGGGTAAAACTATATGTCCGATCCACATACGTGGTCGTGCCATAAATATGTTGCAACTATATAAATCCCCTCAAGAACCTTACTGTGTTTGTTAATCTGGCGCAATCATTGGCTTAATTCAAATTTGTTATTGTCAGACATTTTTTGTGCGAAAGAAAAAGCAGTGTGTTAAAGTAAATGTTGCTGATTCTTTGAAAAGCTGACTTTAATGTGCCTGGATATTAATTGTGTATATAATTAAAATGGCTGAGGGGTGGGTGGGTGGGAGGGGGTCTGATCCCGGCATCCCGAACTAATTTTTACAAAATCCCGTCATCCCGAATCCCGGTAAAGTTGATATAATTTTATCCCGGAATCCCGAACTTAAATTGTTCAAATCTCGGAATCCCGAGCTTAGTTATGGCCAATCCCGGTGTCCCGAAAAAGGTCCTACCCCCCCCCCCCCTCATCGCTATATCACCCTAATACATGTTGGTAGTTGTTTATATTATAATTTTTTGAGCAAAAAATATTGAAATGGTATCTATATTGTTAGATGGAGTTTTTGTAAGTATTCCTTATTTCTATTGAACACAATTGCATGCCTGTTTTAAGCTATAATATGAAAGGGGCCATGCTAATCAGAAAGGCCGATCGAAGAAAATACTTTAGGCTTCAATTCACCAAGAATATATTGACTTTGAGCAAGATTTGATGTCTGTTGGTGATCATACATGTATATATAATATATTTATATGCAGCTGAAGAATAACTTTTATTGACAAGAAACTTACTTTCAATTATTTTGTAATAAATTAAAACAAACCATTTGGTTGTGATTTGGTTATGCTATAATATGGTTCTGTTGCAATTTGATTTAATTGCGATGATTTGGAAGCGAGTTGGAAATAATTTGGTAACAATTTTAATGTAATTTGGAAAGGGAAAAGGGGAGGGTTATTTTGTTTGGTTATGATTTCGATGAAGATAATTGTGATAAGGTCATGATTAGGTCATGATTTGGAAAGATGATTTGGTAGCTATAGTTTGTATGTGAATTTAAAACATATGATCTTCAAATCACTTTCAAATTGCTGATATAAAAATGACTTGGAATGGTGATTTTGTAAGGGAATTTTTGGACTTGGGGCATGCTAACATATTCAATTGTGAATCAAAAATATAACAAGAAAATGTGTCAAACGGACACAGTGTCCCGCCATCATAAGGTCTGATCAGGAAAGTGCATGAGTCATATGGTACAATATATATTTATGAATTAAGAATAAAAATATTACAGGAAAATGTGTCAATCAGACATGGTGCCCCGCCTATATTTTTATCAAATAGCTATGTTAATATCTTAATTGTATCAATTAATTTATGAAGCTCAACTCGTTACGCATTATTGTCACAATATATCTATGTTGTCACTATCAGTTGACTAAGTGGGAATTGACTTGAACTTTCCAAAATTTTAAGTGATTATTCATGCATGCAGATCAAGGTCACAATCAGTGCATCTTGTTATATATATGTAATCTAAAAGGAAAATACAACAAGAGGCTCCCAGGAGCCTGAATCGCTCACCTGGTCTTGATGTCAACCCTTTGAAGACTTTTATATATAGCTAAATGAGCTGAATGTTTATAAGCATGGAAAATCTTTTCTCTATTTGCAATTGCTTTCATTCTAAATAATCAAAAAACACTAAGGGGCTGTAACCCCTATAAGGGGTTATCAGACAACTTCAACCCTATGGAGACTTTTTGTAGAGCTAAATGAGCTGAACATTTAAGCAAGCAACAGCTTTTCTCTATTTGCAATAGTTTTCAATCTTTAAGCCAAAAACAATATTTTTCGCCTTTAAGGGGTTGTAACCCCTATAAGGGGTCATCTGACAACTTTGACCTTTTTGAGACTTTTGTAGAGCTAAATGAGCTGAACATTTACGCAAGCAACAGCTTTCTCTATCTACAACAGTTTTCATTCTTATTTATAGGCCAAAAACATGCAAAAACACTATTTTTCACCTTTAAGGGGCTTAAACCCCCATTAAGGGTTATCTGACAACTTCGACCCCATGGAGACTTTTGTAGAGCTAAATGAGCTGAACAGTTTAGCATGCAACAGCTTTTCTCTATCTACAATAGTTTTCATTCTATAGGCCAAAAACACTATTTCTCGTCTTTCAGGGGCTGTAACCCCTATAAGGGGTCATCTGACAACTTTGACCCTATGGGAAACTTTTGTAGAGATAAATGAGCTGAACATTTTAGCATGCAACAGCTTTTCTCTATCTACAATAGTTTTCATTCTATAGGCCAAAAACATGCAAAAACGCTATTTTTCACCTTTAAGGGGCTGTAACCCCTATTAGGGATCATCTGACAACTTTGACCTTATGGAGACTTTTGTAGAGCTAAATGAGCTGAACATTTAAGCAAGCAACAGCTAATCTCTATTTGCAATAGTTTTCATTCTATAGGCCAAAAACACTATTTTTTGCCTTTAAGGGACTGTAACCCCTATCACATTGTATAAGGGGTCATCTGACAACTTCAACCCTATGGTGACTTTTGTAGAGCTTAATGAGCTGAACATTTAAGCAAGCAACAGCTATGAGCTTTTCTCTATTTACAATATTTAGTTTTCATTCTATAGGCCAAAAACATGCAAAAACGCTATTTTTCACCTTTAAGGGGCTGTAACTCCTATAACGGATCATCTGACAACTTCGACCAAATGGAGACTTTTGTAGAACTTTTGATGCTGAAGCAGTGACGTGGCATCAGATTTCATCTATCTCTTATACTTTTTGATTTACAAGCCAAAAACAGTAGTCTGACCCCCCTGGTCTATTTTTAGTTACGATGGCCATGTTTTTTGACAGATAAAAAATTGAAACAAAGTTTGGTGCAAGAAACCCTAAGGATCATTCATACAAAGTTTCATTAAATTCTGTTCAGTAGTTTCAGAGGAGAAGATTTTTGAAAAATTGTTAACAGACGACGACGACAGATGACAGACGACAACGACGGACGCCAAGTGATGGTAATAGCTCACCTGGACCTTTGGTCCAGGTGAGCTAAAAAGTAAAAAAAGATCCCGCTCGCATAAAAGTTAAAACGATTAGTTTTTTTTTTCTAAAATGTGTGGTTTTTAATTTGTGAGTAGTTTGTGTTGCTATTCTATTTAAATCTTCTAAGAATTGTGGTTGTCATCAAATTCTTATGATCATGATGATTTGGGATTGTTCGAAAGAGGCTGATCCAGAGATTCTGAAAAGAGGGGGCCCACTGACTGGCCTAAGAGGGGACCAGCTTTGGTCACACTTCAATGATTTCCTATATATTCAACCAAATTTTTCCCCCGAAAGGGAGGGGGCCTAGGCCCCCAGCCCCCCCCCCTGGATCCGCAAATGTTCGACTTCAGATTTTTGACCTCTTTTGATACGTATGTCTGCTTCTTTTACCCGAGCAGCAAAAATCATGCAATGCAAAAAACAATGACTGACAGTCTATACAGATGAAAAGAACTTTAATAATTTCCAATAATCATGATATGAAATCAACAGTCAGGACTACTACTGAAAGAAGTGATTTTTGAAAATCACCCGTATGAGTGATAGTGAATGAATTACCAAGAGTTATTCCTCTTTAAAGAAGACAAAAAATGCTCGCTGGTCTTGTTTTGGTATTTCTGTCATTTTTTCGGAATCCTCTGGATTTTACCATCAAAATAGGGTTAAAATTTTTGCCCACGAACCCCCTATTTTCTTGTTATTAATGTCTTAAATATGTCATAAAGAGGTTATAGACAAAGTTTTACCAAATCCTATTTATTCTGTCATGGGTTTTAACAGCTAAATAGTGCTAATGCTAAACCTATGAAAAAGTCAGAGAAAACCATTTCCCGCCAAAACTTTAACGTCAATTATCTTGAAAACGAGGTCACGAACCTATCATTTTTTTTTGCTTATTTTATACCTTTTACTATTATCTTTTCATTTAAGGCATCTAATTTGAAACCTATTTATTTTCAATAATAGTAGCGAACATCCTTAAGTGATTTCTTGAAGGATAAAAAATCACTTTGAACAGTGATTTTCTGATTATTTCATGAAATATTCAAAGACAACTATTATGATAGAGTGTAAATGAGGCTAGTACACTTCTTAAGATTTACACTGTCCATTTAGATTGAATTTATTGATCCAAATAAAAATACTAGACAGTTGAAATTAAATCACTTAGATCAGTGATTTTATGAAATTATAAACTAAAAAATCACTAAAACAAGTGATTTTCAACTTTTTTACTCCCTAACTTCGGCCATCGCAAACATTCAAATTTTCATCGAGAACATACCCTTTTCTTTTTAGAAAACCAAAGTTAAAAGATCAAATTTGTCAGGAAAATTATAGATTCCTATGGGAAAATTCCAGATTCCATAAATTCAGCCATCAAAGATAAAGGAAAAATGTGGAAAAAATGCACAAAAATTGGTATAGTTGAAAAACCTTTCCTTTAACTGGTCTTTTAACTACATAAATGATGTTGTTGTCTCAATTGGCATCAAAAGGACATATAGCTTCATAGTTTAGCAAGAGAAATTAATTCAAAAACCTAAAAATCTGTCATTGTTAAGAATTTCCAAAAATCACTCTTTAGAGTGATTAACAAATCACTTGTTTCAGTAGTCCTCCTGACTGATCAAAGCAGTTGATACATGTTACATGCACATTAACAACAAGAGGCTCAAAGGAGCCTGAAACGCTCATCTGGTCTTGATGTCAACCCTATGAAAACTTTTGTATAGCTAAACATGCTAAATGAGCGGAATAGTTAAGCAAGCAAAAACTTTTCTCTATCTGCAATACTTTTCATTCTATTAGCCAAAACATGAAATAACGCTATTTTCACCTTTAAGGGGCTGTTACCCCTATCAGGGATCATCTGACAACTTTCAGACCAAAATGGAGAATTATGTAGAACTTTTGGTACTGAAGCAGTAGGGTGGCATCAGATTTCATTTTTCTCTTATACTTAGTTTTACCAGCCAAAAACAGCAATCTGACCCCCTTGGTCTATTTTGAGTAACGGCGGCCATGTTTTTTTGACAGATCAAAAAAATCGAAACACAAGTTTGGTGCAAGACACCCTAAAAATCATTCATATCAAGTTTCATTAAATTCTGTTCAATAGTTTCTAGAGGAGAAGATTTTTGAAAAATTCTTACCAGACGACAGACGACGATGGACGCCAAGTGATGGCAATAGGTCACCTGGAACTTCGGTCCAGGTGAACTAAAAAAGGCCCAAACTGAAATATAATTCTCTTTTCTGAAATGAACACATAAACATGATCAAATGGAGATAACAGAAGTCTATTAGACTAACATATTTACAAAAAAAAAAAAAAAACATTTCCTAATGTTCCTGTTTACATGCCGTGACTTTGAAAATGAAAAGTCATTTAATGTGGCCTGTATGTCTTTTCATGTGCATATGCAGTAGTCCCTTATCAATAAATACCCTGTCACATTTATCACATTTGTAAGGTTTATAAATTGTATGCAATCTCATGTGTTCCTCTAGTTCCTGATCCTGACTAAACCATATACCACACTGACCACATCTACAAAGTTTTGAATCAGTTTTTATCTTTACATGCTTTATGTGTGCTTCAATGTTTTCAATTTCATTTCTAATAGATTCTTGCCCACATTGATCATATTTGCTAGGGTTATTTTTCCTATGTAGCCTTAAATGTTTCTGTAGGTTTTCATTCCGACTAAAATTTTTGCCACACTTATCACATTTATAAGGTTTATCACCTGTATGCATCCTCAGGTGTGTTTTAAGATTTCCATTCTGACTAAACCCTTTACCACATTCACCACATTTATAAGGTTTATCACCTGAATGCTTCCGCTTGTGTATCTGTAGGTGCTGATTTGTTCTAAACTCTTTACCACAATTACATTTATAAGGTTTTTCAATATTATGTATCCTTATGTGTTTCTGTAGGTTTTCATTACGACAAAAACTTTTCCCACACTTATCACATTTATAATGTTTTCCATCCGTATATAGCCTTGAATGTTTCTGTAGGTTTTCGTTCCGACTAAAACTTTTCCCACACTTATCACATTTATAAGGTTTATCACCAGTATGCATCCTCAGGTGTGCTTTAAGATTTCCACTCTGACTAAACCCTTTACCACATTCACCACATTTATAAGGTTTATCACCTGTATGCTTCCTCGTATGTATCTGTAGGTTCTGATTTGTTGTAAACTCTTTACCACAATTACATTTAAAAGGTTTTTCAATATTACATGTATGTATCCTTGTGTGTCTCTGTAGGTGATACTTCCGACGGAAAACTTTACCACATTCATCACATTTATAAGGTTTATCACCAGTATGCATCCTCAGGTGTGCTTTAAGATTTCCACTCTGACTAAACCCTTTACCACATTCACCACATTTGTAAGGTTTTTCACCGGTATGCTTCCGCGTATGTATCTGTAGGTTCTGATTTGTTGTAAACTCTTTACCACAATTACATTTATAAGGTTTTTCAATATTATGTATCCTTGTGTGTCTCTGTAGGTGATACTTCCGACGGAAAACTTTACCACATTCATCACATTTGTAAGGTTTTTCACCGGTATGAATCATTTTGTGTCTGGGTAGCTGCTGACTCTGACTAAACCCTTTACCACATTCATCACATTTATAAGGTTTTTCACCTGTATGTATTCTCATGTGTTTCTGTAGATCTCCACTGCGACTAAACCCTTTACCACATTCATCACATGTGTAAGGTTTATCACCTGTATGTATTCTCATGTGTGTCTGTAGATACGAATTCTTACCAAATGTTTTACTACACACATCACATTCATGGTGCTTTTCTTCATGCTTTGATTTCTTTGTGGTTTTCATGATTCTTTTAAGAAATACCAGTCCTGTTTGAAGAAGAAAACATACCATAGTTTAAGTAAAATGATTACCCTAAAATTTCTACATGACTTTTCAAGAAATTTATCTTCCATACTCTTACCAAGGAGTTGACAACTTCAAAAAAACTAAGTTGAAATAGTCACTGAAGCATGAAAGTGAGGTCGGGGACACATGGTGTAATGCCAGTTGTATGTGTAGACCAAAACCCTTTAGAAGAGGTAAGTAGTTACTTATTTCAATTAATTACTTTTCCACAAAAGTCTTACAAAAAAGTTAACAGCCTGAAAAAAGACTTAAATTCACAGAATCATCGAAGTGTGAAATGGGGTCAAGATCACACGGCATAATGACAGTTGCCAAGACCATAACCTCAAATGTCTGTATGCACAATATCAGAGGCCTAGCTATAATACATTTCATGTTGTCCACAAAATTCCTACAAAAAATAATGACCTGAATAAAGACTCAAGTTCACATACTAAACTGGTGTGTGAAAATGGGGTCAGGGTCACAAGGCATGGTGACAGTTGGGTAGATCATAACCTTAACTTTTTTATGAATTAATTGTATTAAGAATGCCCTCTTAACTCTATTCATTTGAATTTCAATTGGAACTAACATCTAGAACAAACAAGAGGCTCCATGAGGAGCCTGAATCGCTCATCTAACTAAAGTGTTTTTTTTTTACATTGAAAGGAAGTCCTATTAGTTTAATAAAGGATCATCTGACAACATGGATCAACTGAATGCATTAAAATGTAGAGTTCAGTTAGTTCAACATTTAAGCCAACATTTTGAATTGTTTTCTCTTTTATGACCTTACTTCTCAAGTAGTGGGTGGGAAGGTAGGTAGGTAAAATATTTTTTCCCTTACATTATATTCATGTACATGTACACATGTATATAGCTACACAGCTTTTTAATAGGTAACCAAGAATAATTTAGCATGTTTAGAATCATACTTCTTTTGCAAATATGAAAGGGTATCAGAATAATAAATATAACTATAAATTGTTAAAAACTTTATTGAATGAGTGAACTTATTGTCATATCCCATAAATTAGATAAAAAAAGTGATTTGGAAAAGTCAAAAAAATAGTTCCAGTAGGGCTGATTTTTTAGGGTAGGTCCTAAAAGGGGAAATTGAACAAACAATATTTTAATTTTGGCCTTAGCAATCAAAATCTTTTTGTTTTTTGCAACAGTTTGCTAGCTGTAAGCAAGTAAAGCAAAAAAAAAAGGTTATTTAGACATTTAAGGGACCATTAAAGTCAGGGATCCCACTAATACAAGTAAACAAAATTTTACTTCTTTAAGTAAACAAAAATTAACTTGTTTGAGTATAGTATTTTTCTCTGAGCAAAAATTTACCTATACAAGTAAATTTGAAAAACTTTGAGCTCATTTAACTTGTTACACAATATTTTTACAATCAAACAGATTATTTTCTTGAAATGTTTAAATCATCTGCTCTATGGTCCATTAAAAATTTCTGATGCACATGGCTGTCTTCATGGTGCATATGGCCTTTGAAAATTGCCCCTTTGGGACAATAAATGTTGATTATTTCTCAATTAACTGAAGATAACAGATAATCTCAGTCAGTCAGTCTGGTAAAGGTTAGCCATATAAATAATCATGAATGAAAGTAAATTTCATGTCATGGCTAGATAAAGATATATTAAGAAAAGAATGATTTTCTATCATTTTACTTGTATAAGTAAATTAGTGAAAGTCAAAAAAGGGACACAATTTGACCTCTTAAAAGTTTAACCATAGAAATTACATTCTGTTTACTTGTACATGTACAAATGGGATCTCTGAGTGCATTACTTCTATAGATGGTCAATAAAAAAAATCCACCATATGGAATTTTAGTAGTGCATAGGTTAACTAACTAAACAGTATTGTAACTTAAAGCTTTAACCGTTTGCAATACAATGGGGGAAGGTTAAGAAAATGAACAAATTTGATAACTCCATTTTGACCCTATTAAAGATCCTTTGGCTCTTTATCAATGTTTATATGTGCTAAACCCAAACATGAAATGTAAATTTCTCAAATATCTTTATTAGTTTTGGGGATAATGAACTTAATAATCTGAACAAAAACATTGAAACAAGAGTTGACACTAAAGTATGTCTCGCCTGTCAGCACCATCACAGAACTCATTGAAGGTCTAGCTGGGCCTTCAGAAAAGTTAAGGACAAGGTCATGTGGCAGATGACAGAATTCCATTTAACCATCACAAAAATGTCTGAAATGTGTTCTAGATACCATAGTTATTGAGAAACAATGAAAAAAGACCAACATTCACTAGTCATTCAACCATGAAAATGGGGTCAAGGTCACATTACATGGTGACATCAGTTATGTATACCATAATCCCCAAATATCAGATGCCTAGCTATAATATTATACATTGTACTTTTCACTTTAGTCATTTTCCACTCAAAAATCATCTAAGTTCACAAAGTCACTGAACCATGAAAATAGGGTCAGGGTCACAAAACATGTAGTCGTTGTGTAGACCAAAACCCCAAATGCCTGTATACTAAATATCAGATGCCTAGCTATTATACTTGTAACTTAATTTATTTTCCACAAAAATTTAATTGTCCCAACAATCATCTAAGTGCACAGAGTCACTGAACCATGAAAATGGGGTCAAGGTCTAATGGCATGGGGCCAAATGCATAGACCATAACCCAAATTGTCTGTATACAAGATGTCAGATGCCTAGCTATTATACTTTTCACTTAATTTGCTTTCCACAAAAGTCTTACAAAGGGGTTTGTTGGCCCGAAAAAACATCTAAGTCCACAAAGGTGCTGAACCATGAAATTGGGGTCAGGGACAAACAGCATGATGCCAGTTGTGAAGACCATAACCCCAGCTGTCTGTAAACAAAATATCAGATGCCTAGCTATTAAAATTTTCTTGTAATTCATTTTCCACAAAAGTATTACCATGATTACAAAGGGGTCTTTTGGCCCGAAAAAAAACATCTAAGTAATGACGGAGTCGCTGAACCATGAAATTGGGATCAGGGTCAAAAGGCATGGTGCCAGTTGCGTAGACCATAACCCCAACTGTCTGTATACCAAATATCAGATGCCTAGCTATTAAACTTTTCTTGTAATTCATTTTCCACAAAAGTCGTACAAAGGGGTCTTTTGGCCCGAAAAAACATCTAAGTTCACAGAGTTGCTGAACCATGAAATTTGAACCGCCAGAAAGTAATACCTATGTCTTGCCTTCAGCAACTAAAGTCGCAGGCAAGACAAAAATCAAGAACGAGAGGCTCCCAGGAGCCTACATGTATATCACTCACCTGACATATGTGCCTGAAGTATAGGTTATTATGCAAAATCTATTTGACATTGTTCAAAAGGGATACAAGTTTAATAAGGGGGTCATCTGACAATATGGTTTAACTTAATGTAGTAATAACCTGTCTTATATTCTAAACCCATTGAACAGCTGAAGATAAGAAATCCATAATTTCTTTCATTTTAGCAGTCATGATCATTAGAACTGAGGAAGGGAGAAAAATAAATAGATTTTATATCTCTTTCATATCCATATGCAATGTATCATGTGTATGTACTCTCTGTAATGTTTTGTCATGTATTGTAATGTCCCTAGGGATATTAATAGGGATTTCGTCTACAATAAAATTTGATTTATTTTGATTGATTGAGTAATGATTGTACAGAGTAATATTTTAGCAATTGAAACCTTTTAATAATTTTCTTTCCTTCAACATTCTAAGAGGAATAACCCCTAAAATGGACAGTATAACAATCTTTATCTATTTTAATTATTTTGTAGATCATGATCTGCTTAACAAAGTTGAAGAGATGACAGTCAAAATGTAGCACAGGAGTATTTTGTGTAACTCATGAAGGCCTATGGCCGAAACGTCTTAATAAAAGGTTTATTTCTACGATTGAAAATGATATTTACATGAAATCAATATCTCATATTGATTTTAAGATATTGAGCATAAAACATTTTTTTAAATGACAATTCATAAAAAACTAAAATAAAAGGACAATTACTCTTTCATGGGTTGTTGGATCTTCAAAATTGCATAGCTGGTTGATCATGATCATGAGGTGTTGTTCACTTTTGTTCTCAATCCGAACTTAAAAATGTGTCACCCTTTTTGAGTTTTGCAAAAAACTGCTATTAACCCCAATTTTCTATGTTTTTGCCACAGCGGCCAAGTTTTACAACCAATCAAAATCCCCACATCAGTTCTACAAAATGTATACACCTAATGCTAATAAATAACCATAATAAGTTTGGTTTCAATGGGACTTTCAGAAGAGTTGACATTTTCAATGCTGTGAAAATAATCAATTTTGATGTTCTATAGGGAATAACCCCTAACAAGAGGCTCCCAGGAGCCTGAATCGCTCACCTGGTCTTGATGTCAACCCTATGAAGACTTTTGTATAGCTAAATGAGCTGAATGTTTAAGCATGAAAAAGCTTTTCTCTATCTGCAATAGTTTTCATTCTAAATACATGTAATCAAAAAACACTATTATTCGCCTTTTAAGGGGCTGTAACCCCTATAAAGGGTTATCAGACAACTTCAACCCTATGGAGACTTTTGTAAAGCTAAATGAGCTGAACATTTAAGCAAGCAACAGCTTTTCACTATCTGCAATAGTTTTCATTCTTAAAGCCAAAAACACTATTTTTATTTATGCCTTTAAGGGGCTGTAACCCCTATAAGGGGTCATCTGACAACTTAGACCCTACGGAGACTTTTGCAGAGCTAATTGAGCTGAACATTTAATCTAGCAACAGCTTTTCTTTATATACAATAGTTTTCATTCTATAGGCCAAAAACATGCAAAAATGCTATTTTTCACCATTAAGGGGCTGCAACCCCTATAAAGGATCATCTGACAACTATGACCTTATGGAGACTTTTGTAGAGCTAAATGAGCTGAACATTTAAGCAAGCAACAGCTTTTCTCTATCTGCAATAGTTTTCATTCGATAGGCCAAAAACATTATTTTTCGCCTTTAAGGGGCTTTAACCCCTAAAAAGGGTCATCTGACAACTTCGACCCCATTGAGACTTTTGTAGAGCTAATTGAGCTGAACATTTAAGCAAACAACAGCTTTTCTCTATCTGCAATAGTTTTCATTCTAAAGGCCAAAAACACTATTTTTGGCCTTTAAGGGGCTGTAACCCCTATGAGGGGTCATCTGACACCTTCGACCCTATGGATACTTTTGTAGAGCTAAATGAGCTGAACATTTAAGCAAGCAACAGCTTTTCTCTATCTACAATAGTTTTCATTCTAAAGGCCAAAAACATGCAAAAACGCTATTTTTCACCTTTAAGGGGCTGTAACCCCTATAAGGGATCATCTGACAACTTCGACCAAATGGAGACTTTTGTAGAACTTTTGATGCTGAAGCAGTAGGGTGGCATCAGATTTCATCTATCTCTTATACTTTTTGATTTACAAGCCAAAAACAGTAGTCTGACCCCCCTGGTCTATTTTTAGTAACGGTGGCCATGTTTTTTGACCGATCAAAAATTGAAACACAAGTTTGGTGCAGGACACCCTAAGGATCATTCATACCAAGTTTCATTAAATTCTGTTCAGTAGTTTCAGAGGAGAAGATTTTTGAAAAATTGTTAACGGACGACAGACGACGACGACGGACGTCAAGTGATGGTAATAGCTCACATGGACCTTCGGTCCAGGTGAGCTAACAAGAGGCTCCCAGGAGCCTGAATCGCTCACCTGGTCTTGATGTTGACCCTGTACTTTTGTAGAGCTAAATGAGCTGAACATTTAAGCAAGCAACAGCTTTTCTCTACCTGCAATAGTTTTCATTCTATAGGCCAAAAACACCATTTTTCACCTATAAGGGGCCATAACCCCTATAAGGAGTCATCTGACAACTTCAACCCTATGGAGACTTTTGTAGAGCTAAATGAGCTGAACATTTATGCAAGCAACAGCTAATCTCTATCTGCAATAGTTTTCATTCTGTAGGCCAAAAACATGAAAAATCGCTTTTTTCAGGGGCCGTAACCCCTATAAGGGGTCATCTGACAACTTCGACCCTATGGAGAATTTTGTAGAGCTAAATGAGCTGAACATTTAAGCAAGCAACAGCTAATCTCTATCTGCAATAGTTTTCATTCTGTAGGCCAAAAACATGAAAAATGGCTATTTTTCAGGGGCCGTAACCCCTATAAGGGGTCATCTGACAACTTCGACCCTATGGAGAATTTTGTAGAGCTAAATGAGCTGAACATTTAAGCAAGCAACAGCTAATCTCTATCTGCAATAGTTTTCATTCTGTAGGCCAAAAACATGAAAAATGGCTATTTTTCAGGGGCCGTAACCCCTATAAGGCGTCATCTGACAACTTCGACCCTATGGAGACTTTTGTAGAGCTACAAATGTAAATGAGCTGAACATTTATGCAAGCAACAGCTAATCTCTATCTGCAATAGTTTTCATTCTGTAGGCCAAAAACATGAAAAATCGCTTTTTTCAGGGGCCGTAACCCCTATAAGGGGTCATCTGACAACTTCAACCCTATGGAGAATTTTGTAGAGCTAAATGAGCTGAACATTTAAGCAAGCAACAGCTAATCTCTATCTGCAATAGTTTTCATTCTGTAGGCCAAAAACATGAAAAATGGCTATTTTTCAGGGGCCGTAACCCCTATAAGGGGTCATCTGACAACTTCGACCCTATGGAGAATTTTGTAGAGCTAAATGAGCTGAACATTTAAGCAAGCAACAGCTAATCTCTATCTGCAATAGTTTTCATTCTGTAGGCCAAAAACATGAAAAATGGCTATTTTTCAGGGGCCGTAACCCCTATAAGGGGTCATCTGACAACTTCGACCCTATGAAGACTTTAGTAGAGTTAAATGAGCTGAACATTTAAGCAAGCAACAGCTAATCTCTATCTGCAATAGTTTTCATTCTGTAGGCCAAAAACATGAAAAAATGCTATTTTTCACCTTTAAGGGGCCGTAACCCCTATAAGGGGTCATCTGACAACTTTGACCAAATGGAGACTTTTGTAGAGCTTTTGATGCTGAATCAGTAGCGTGGCCTTAGATTTCCTCTATCTCTTATACTTTTTGATTTATAAGCCAAAAACAGTAGTCTGACCCCCCTAGTCTATTTTTAGTAACGGCGGCCATGTTTTTTAACGGATCAAAAATCAAAACACAAGTTTGGTGCAGGACACCCTAAGGATCATTCATACCAAGTTTCATTAAATTCTGTTTGGTAGTTTCAGAGGAGAAGATTTTTGAAAAATTGTTAACAGACGACGACGACGACGACAGACGACGACGACGACAGACGACGACGACGACGGACGCCAAGTGATGGTAATAGCTCACCTGGACCTTCGGTCCAGGTGAGCTAAAAAGGAGAGGGTCCTACAACATTGACCCTATGGGCCCACAGGGGCTTGTGTACAGTAAAAAAATAAAAATCCCCCTTATATACCCTTTCACGTACCCCTGCGATTGGCCTATAATACATATTATTTAGATCTTGATATGCTTATCAATTTGCAATTTAGTGTCAGAGGAGTTAACCTTTTAAAATGTTTACAGACAGACAGACAATGGATGAACGACAGACGCCAAGTGATGACCATAGCTCACATGACCCTTCTCCTACATTGTTTGATATTATTTTCGAAGCGTTTTATTTATTATTTTGTTTGTCATGTTTGTAATTTTATAAAATCTGAACATTGCTGAAGGAAGGTGAAAAAAAATCCAACACCACACGAACAGACTGATATATGTCACAATAAACAAATTCTCTTATCGAGAGCTATCAGCAAGCGGGCGTCCTGTTAAAACAGGAAATTGACCAACTTCAAACTGCTAATTAGTTGACCTGAATAAACAATCATAA
This sequence comes from Arcuatula senhousia, assembly GCA_963971305.1. Lineage (NCBI taxonomy): Eukaryota > Metazoa > Mollusca > Bivalvia > Mytilida > Mytilidae > Arcuatula > Arcuatula senhousia. The sequence goes on along the minus strand of OZ020317.1, from coordinate 6,874,647 downwards.
AAGTTTAAAATATTTAATGATTTTCACCACAGGTATAAAAATAGACAGGGATTCCCTAACCTGTGGTTATTGCATTTTGTAAAACTCACTAGTATGCGAGCGAAGCGAAGCTCACTATTGTACAGAGTCTGCCAAATTGCACGAGACTCAAAATACGATGGTTGAAAATAAATTCTGCCTCGCTACTCGTAATGCATTGGGAATTTACAAAAATACCGGGTCTCACAATAGCGAGATTCTTTATTTTCGCTTATTTATTTACAAACAGTAACAAAACAAAACCTTTTCTTGTTGTAAATGACAATAACTTTCTCAATAAATGACAATAACTTTCTCAATAAATTATAACTATCTAACAAACGAACACTAGTTGTTTTGTTTTTAAAGAAATATGGCTTTCTCTCGCGAGAATTTGTGACCTTTTACCCATAGTGCATAGTCATGCGCAGAAAATGGTGGGAGTTTCAGAACTTTTCATTACACAGATTCATTAAAATAAAGTGATCAGCAACTGTTTTTCTACATTAGTATGATAATTTGGTCCTACCTGATCTGAAAATAAAATCCTAATCCATCCTTATCCTATGTGGTCCCTCAAACTGACAAAGTTAAATGATCATTTGAAATCATTTCTAAATCAATTTTTTGCAGACAGTATACATGTACTTGGCAATTATATATAACAAAACCTGGCAGAAGAGCGGTGACATTTTGATGTCGTCTGCTTGTCGAATAATATGATGTGACTGAAGGATTGATTAAGTTATGGATGATGTTGTCCCGGCCGCAAACCATATTTTGGTGTTTATACGGATAATACATTTTTTTTCAAATAAATTATTAAATTTTTATCCAAAAGTGGACACTCTTAGCTATTGATCCAGCAGAGGATATTTTGACATTTTTTCCAGATCCAATTAAGGTTAAACCTAGTTTTGGTTGCACCTATTATATTTCTACTTCTATGTACTTCTACAGTGTGATTGGCCGCCTTCAACATATTGAATATTCTGCCAATTTACATGATTTAGCACAGCGCAAGAGGAAGGTTAATAAACAAGTGTGGCCACTAAAAGTATGTCTCGCCTGCCAGCACCATCACTAAAATCAACTACTTAAGCTTTCATTTCTTGATATAAACACAAAAAGTGTCTGTATACCTAAAAACAGATGCCTAGTTATTATACATGTACTATTCAAGCAATCCATTCCACACTGTAAGTATTACAAAAAGTTTTCTGTCTGAAAAAAAGACCTAAGTTCACAGTCACTGGAGCGTAAAAATGAGGTCATGGTCACATGGCATGGTGACAGTTGTGTTGTCCATAACTGCAACTGTCTGTTTACCCAATATCAGATGCCTAGCTATTATAACTTTCCATCAATTCATCGTCCACAAAAGTCTTACAAAAATGTTTACGGCCTGAAAAAAGACCTAAGTTCACAGAGTCACTGGAGCGTGAAAATTGGGTCAGGGTTACAAAACATGGTGACAGTTGTGTATACCATAACCTGAACTGTCTGTATACCAAATATCAGATGCCTAGCTAATATACTTTTCCAGCAATTCATCGTCCACAAAAGTCTTACAAAAAAGTTTACGGCCTGAAAAAAGACCTAAGTTCACAGAGTCACTGGAGCGTGAAAATGGGGTCAGGGTTACAAAACATGGTGACAGTTGTGTAGACCATAACCTGAGATGTCTGTATACCAAATATCAGATGCCTAGCTAATATACTTTTCCAGCAATTCATCGTCCACAAAAGTCTTACAAAAAAGTTTACTGCCTGAAAAAAGACCTAAGTTCACAGAGTCACTGGAGCGTGAAAATGGGGTCAGGGTCACATGGCATGGTGACAGTTGCGTAGACCATAACCTGAATTGTCTGTATACCAAATATCAGATGCCTAGATATTATACTTTTCAAGTAATTCATTGTCCACAAAAGTCTTACAAAAAAGTTTACGATGCCGCCGCCGCCGCCGCCCGAAAGTAATACCTATGTCTCGCCTTCCGCAACTATTCGTCGCAGGCGAGACAAAAACTTATTATATTTTTTTTAATTTTTAGCTAAGATAAAACTATGTACAAGACTTGTGGTTTTAGTGTTGGATTACTGAGACAGCTGCCTTGAATGACTCAACTGAGTCACTCAGGACAGTGTCCAGAGGAAGGTTGTTCCAGTTTCGAATTGTTCTGGGAAAGAAGGATAGTTGTCGTATTTGAAGACGTGATTGTGGAATTTGGAAGGAGAGGTGGTGCATGTGTCTAGTGAGCCGGTTTGGTTTAATAAGCCTATTTTCTGTGGGGATAGCAACTTTTTCGTTTGATATTTTATATAGCATGGTTAAACGGGAGTCTGTTCTACGGTCTGCTAGGGATCTCCAGTTTAGATCATACATGTAGATCATGTCACTAACGCTTGATGTATTATGGAAGCGACTAGTGACATACCTAGCAGCCCTGCGCTGGACTTTTTCGATTTTTTGAATATCTTCCTGTGTGTATGGGTCTCATACGCAGCAGGCATACTCCACTAAAGGTCTAACTAGTGATTTGTATGCCTGCGTTTTTACTGTGGTGGAACTAATGTTGATGTTTCTGCGTAGGAACCTTTAAGTTTTGTTAGCCTTATTGGTGATGTTGTTTATGTGACTGTCCCATTTTAAATTGGATTGAATTGTGACACCTAGGTATTTTGCAGAATCAACATGCTCAAGTTCATGGCCATGTAGGAGGTATTTGTATTTACATGTAATAGGGTTTTTGTTACGTGTTATAGATAAGACATTACATTTATATGGGTGGAATTCCATTTTCCAGCGTTGTTCCCATTGCCCTAGTTTATTTAGATCTCTTTGTAAAGTTTCACTATCTTTGTTGGATTTAATGGCTAAATATGCAATAGTGTCATCGGCAAAAAGTCTTATTGTTGATGTTAGGCCTACTGGGATGTCGTTGATGTAGAATAGGAAAAGGCTGGGTCCCAGTACTGAGCCCTGAGGGACTGATACATACCCAGATGCCTCCCCTTCTAGTATGACTGTCTGTGTGCGCTTTTTGAGAAAGTTTTGAATCCAAATGTTTGTTTTTCCTTGAATGCCATAATGGTGATGTTGTTTATGTGACTATTATGTGACTAGTGTTATGTCTCAATCTTTAATATGTCATTATGTATGTGTTATAACCATTTATTGTAAATGTGTTAAACAAATAAATATTAGTATTAGTATTAGTATTAATGGTGTAATTTATGAATGAGAAGATTGTGACTTTCTTTGTCAAATGCTTTAGAAAAATCCATAATTAAAACATCAGTTTGTGTAGAGGAGTCAAGATTTTTAGTAGTGTCGTAAAAAAATTCCAAAAGTTGAGTTTCACAGGATCTATTTTTTCAAAAACCATGTTGTTAAGGGTAAAGAATTTTGTGTTTGTCTGCATGATTCATGATTGAGCTGACGACAATATGTTCAAGAATTTTGCAACAGATACAAGTGAGTGATATTGGTCTGCAGTTTTCCGGATTATATTTGGAGCCCTTTTTTAAATTTTTTTTATTTTGTATCTTCGCGAGCTTTTAGGGCAGAGCCATCATCATATTATTTTGTACGAAACAGTGTCTTGCATCGTTTTTAAAATTACATAGGTGGCTCCCGCAGGGTTAAAAACGACCTGCGACCTGAGGGCTTTTTAAGGGCGACTTCCGACCTACACTTCATAAAATCCACTTATGCCAAAAAACGACCTGCGACCTCTGGAACTTGCGACCTCACGCCCCTTTTAAAAGCGACCTTGCGAACTGAGGGGGGTACACTGCGGGAGCCCCACATAGGGCATAGGAAATGCATGTCCTAGATTTTTACTTTAGTGGAACCATATAATGTCGATCAAAAGCTCTTCAGAGCTTGTGTTTATTTGTTATTAACCTATATCGACTTTAAATAAATATTATCTTATCTTATCTTATCTTATATAAAAATTAAAAAAATCCTCGTGTCAGCTTCTTGCCAATGGTTTCATTTCATTTTATTTGCAGACATTTGGATTATATAAATTTTAACAGGTTTAACTAATTATGCTTAATTCAGTTCAAGATGAGGAAGAAATGCATCAACATGAAGATTAGTACAAACCTTTGAACAGAGTAGTAGATGTTTGTTGTTATTTCCCGCTAAAAATGTTTAAAAAGAGTTGTCGTTCGTTGTTAAGCAGGTTGGTGTAAATTCCGAAACAAAATTAAAACGAAACAAAACATTTTGAGAGTGAGCGAGTGTTGTTGTGTGTTTATTTTCACTGTATTTATTTGCATTATGTTTGTACTTTATAGGTAAATTTAGGTCCAACTCCTGCCAGGTTAGGGAATTGGGGAAGGCAATGCTCACATTAATTGCACTGGTGCAATTTGTTAAATGTTCCACTCTACACCTATATAATAAGAATAAGAATAAGAATAAGAATATTTATTTGCCAATTATGGACCCTTTCGGGTATGATAAATTTACATTGAATGATTTAAATGATTAAACACATATATATCAAACAAGACATATCGAAACAATACATGATACTGACACATACAAATACATGGATCAGGTTAACATTCAACACAAGAACTGGGCATTAATAAAATAATATGTATACAAATTTCAAATTTGTATACCCATTATATATATTTATATAGACATGTATCAAGTTAGTATAACATACATGTAATAGAAAAAATTAGTGTTTTTGTTGGAGATGAGGAACTTAAAATTAGTGTTTGTCTAAACTGGATCTTATCTTAAAGCTATTAATTAAAAAGTAGCTAAGTTTATTAATTATCTCATCATCCTCTGTAGTCATTAACCATATAAATTTTAAATTATCATTTAAGTTGGAAAAATTTTGACAATTGGCTATGACGTCTGAATACAGTTGTTTTCTCAAATTTGTATATGCATTACACTTTGTAATAAAATATATATTACGCTATATGGTGGTGCTCCTAATTAGAGGAGGGACATATATACGAAACAAACAAACATAGATGACAATTAAATGGACTTAAATTGATAAACAATTTATAAAAATAACAAAATTTCAATCTTTCAAATCAATGACGTTACAAAGAAGCTATTCAGATTTAGAACGCCTCCGTGTACCATTAGCGTCCTCCCTTCTATATCTAAAATATTTGAGACAGCCATAGAAACTCAACTTTCTGATCATTTCAAAACCCTTTTTAATCCCTTTCTTGCTGCTTTTAGGGCCGGCTATAGCTGCAATTCAGTATTATTGCGAATAATTGAAGACTGGAAAAGAGCTTGAGACAGTGACAGATACACTGCGGCAATTCTCATGGATCTAATTATAAGCAAAGCCTTTGACTGTCTACCTCGTGATCTTTTACTTTTGAAACTTAAATTTTATGGACTCAGTGAATCTGCTCTTTCTTTAGTAAACTCTGTTCTTAGTAAAAGAAAACAATGTGTCAAGATAGGTCAAAATGTCAACGAAATGCTTGAAATTTATAAAGGGTTGCCGCAGGGTTCCATACTTGGTCCCATCTTGTTCAACGATATATTTTTATTTGAACGATATATGTTTATTTATAAAACACTGTGATTTGTACAACTATGCTGATGACAACACTCTTTTCAAGTCTGGTGATTCTTTGGCTACAGTCATTAAATCCTTGGAGGATGATAGCATGGTTCTCTGAAAACAAAATGCAGGCACACCCAGAAAAATTCCAGGCTATAGCCATCGGCGAAAAAACACATAAGCATGATATCACTTTTAACTTAAACTCTTGCAATATTAAATGTGAAGATGACGTTAAGCTTCTTGGAGTAACTATTTAAATTAAACTTTAACATTCACATCGCAAACATCTGTAAAAAGGCAGCCCGTCAGCTTAACGTTCTTAAAAGGATTGGACATCATCTAAACAAACTGGTAAAAATTACCATCTACCACTCTTTTATTTTGTTAGGCTGGTACCCCGCTCTTATCTGAACAGTAGGGAGCCGGTTGCCAGCTTATTATTTTGTCAAATTTGAGTTATTGCCCCTTAACCTGGCACTTCTGCAGTGAGAAAAATACAAACAAAATCGAAAAACTGCAGGAAAGAGCACTTGGTTTCATCTATGAAGACAAAACCAACTCATATGACACTTTACTAGAAAAATCAAAACTTCCATCCCTCAAAATCAGACGAATGAGAACCATGATCCCGAAGTCCCGGCAAATAAAACAATTAAGAAATCCCGGATTCCCGCGAAAAAAATGTGTGATTCCCGCATCCCGAAAAATGAAAACGGCTAAATCCCGTTCCCGTTAAGGGTTTTCCCGAACTCCCGTTGAAATAAATGGGCTTTTCCGCTGTCCCGCAAAAGGTCCTACCGACCCTCAAAACAGGTAAATATATTCATAAAGTGATTGGCTTTTTGAAATATTTTGGGTACAGCGCTTCTGGTGGGTCTTAAAATTGACGAAACACGTAAAATATGTAGCAAAACTTTGTTGTAATATTAATTTTAATATAATGATGTTGTGTCACTGTCATTATTAGATTCATAAATGAGTTCAACCTCAAAATTATAAAATGAAATTCTATAGTTTTGTCCGCTGTATCCCCTATAAGGAGTCGGATCCAGAAAATTTTTCGGTCTTGTGAACAGAATAAAGTTCTTTGTCGAAACGTTCATAGATACATCAAAAAGTCAAAGCGTTTCAATTAGCAGTGTATTTCAAACCCCCCTTTTTAGCTCACCTTGCCAAAGGCCATGTGAGCTTATACCATCACTATGCGTCCGTCGTCGACCGTCGTCTGTCGTCGTCCGTCGTCGTCCGTTAAGAATTTCAAAAATCTTCTCCTCTGAAATCACTGAACCAATTTAACTGAAACTTTGCAGGAATGGTATATGACATGTTGGCAACAAACGATCCTCATTTTGAAATGATTTGATAAAAAACATGGCTGCCGTTAATACTAAAAATGGAACATAAGGTAAAATCACTTAAAATGGCTTATAACTCAGCAACTATAACAGATAGAAAAAATCCGAAGGATCTTAGGTTTTTCAGAATCAAAAGCTCTACTGGGTTTCCATTCGGTTGAAGTTGTCAGATGAATCCTTATAGGGGTTATAGCCCTTTAAAGGTCAACAATAGCATTTTTTCATGTTTTTGCCCTATAGAATGAAAACTATTGCAGATAGAGAAAAGCTGTTGCTTGCTTAAATGTTCAGCTCATTAACCTCTACAAAAGTCTTCATAGGGTCGTAATTGTCAGATGACCCCTTACAGGGGTTACAGTCCCTAATAGGCGAAAAATAGTGTTTTTGGCCTATAGAATGAAAACTAATGCTGATATAGAAAAGCTGTTGCTTGCTTAAATGATCAGCTCATTTAGGTCTACAAAAGTCATCATAGGGTTGAAGTTGTCAGATGGTCCCTTATAGGGGTTACAGCCCCTTATAGGCGAAAAATAGTGTTTTTGGCTTATAGAATGATTACTGTTGCAGATAAAGAAAAGCTGATGCTTGCTTAAATGTTCAGCTCATTTAGCTCTACAAAAGTCTTCATTGGGTCGAAGTTGTCAGACGACCCCTTATAGGGTTTACAGCCCCTTAAAGACAAAAAATAGTGTTAGGGGACTAAAGAATGAAAACTATTGCAGATAGGCAGATAGAGAAAAGCTGTTGTTTGCTTAAATATTCAGCTCATTTAGCTCTACAAAAGTCTTCATAGGGACGAAGTTGTCAGATGACCCTTAATAGGGATTACAGCCCCTAAATAAACATGTTCTCATGGTTTTGGCTTATATAATGAAAACTATAGCAGAAAAAGAAAAGTGGTTGCTTGCTTAAGTGTTCAGTTAATTAAGCTCTTTAGAAAAGTCTCTAAAGAGGCAAAGTGTTCAGTCGGCCCTTAAAATAACATTTTGCACGTTTTTGGATTACAGAATGAAAACTAATGCTGAAAAAGAAAAGCTGTTGCTTGCCTAAATGTTCAGCTTATTCACTCCACAAAGTTCTTCATAGGGTTGACATCAAGACCAGGTGAGCGATTCAGGCACCTGGGAGCCTCTTGTTTTTTCTTAAAATGTACCCATGCTCATCTTACATTTTTTTCTTGTAATTGCTGTCATCTTGATTATCAATGTGTATATTATTATTGTTTGGAAAAGGCCTTGTAAGTTGTGATAACTTGTGCCCAATCCTTTTGTATATGTTTGACAATAAAATATGTTTAAACTAAACCATGTAGCCGAAGATGTATAATGAAATAACGTTGTGTCCGCTGTGTCCCCTGAAACGAGTCATTCTAGAAAAAAATCGGGCCTGTGTCCGCTGTGTCCCCTTGTAGCCGTAGATCGATGTATCATGAAATTACAATGTGTCCGCTGTGTCCCCTGAAACGGGTCGCTTCCAGAAATTTTTTCGGGCTTGTGTCCGCTGTGTCCCCTTGTAGCCGTAGATGTATAATGAATTGATAACGTTGTGCCCACTGTGTCCCCTTAAACGGGTCGCTTTCAGACAATTTTTCGGGCTTGTGTCCGCTGTGTCCCCTTATAGCCGTAAATGTATAATAATTTAACGTTGTGTCCGCTGTGCCCCCTTGTAGCCGTAGATGTATAATGAATTAACGTTGTGTCCGCTGTGTCCCCTGAAATGGGTCGCTTCCAGAAAAAAAAATTGGGCCAGTGTTCGCTGTGTCTCCTTGAAGCCGTAGATGTATAATAAAATAACGTTGTGTCCGCTGTGTCCCCTGAAACGAGTCATTCTAGAAAAAACTTCGGGCCTGTGTCCGCTGTGTCCCATTGTAGCCGTAAATGTATAATGAAATTACGTTGTGTCCGCTGTTTCCCCTGAAACGGGTCGCTTCCAGAAAATTTTTCGGGCTTGTGTCCGCTGTGTCCCCTTGTAGCCGTAGATGTATAATGAATTAACGTTGTGCCCTCTGTGCCACCTTAAACGGGTCGCTTCCAGACAATTTTTCGGGCTTGTGACCGCTGTGTCACCTTGTAGCCGTAGATGTATAATAAATTTACGTTGTGTCCGCTGTGCCCCCTTGTTGCCGTAGATGTATAATGAATTAACGTTTTGTCCGCTGTGTCCCCTGAAATGGGTCGCTTCCAGAAAAAAATTCGGGCCTGTGTCCGCTGTGTCTCCTTGTAGCCGTAGATGTATAATGAAATAACGTTGTGTCCGCTATGTCCCCTGAAACGAGTCATTCTAGAAAAAAAATTCGGGCTTGTGTCCGCTGTGTCCCCTTGTAGCCGTAGATGTATAATGAAATTACGTTGTGTCCGGTGTGTCCCATGAAACGGGTCGCCTTCAGAAAATTTTTCGGGCTTGTGTCCGCTGTGTCCCCTTGTAGCCGTAGATGTATAATGAAATTACGTTGTGTCCGGTGTGTCCCATGAAACGGGTCGCTTCTAGAAAATTTTTCGGGCTTGTGTCCGCTGTGTCACCTTGCAGCCGTAGATGTATAATGAATTAACGTTGTGTCCGCTGTGCCCCCCTTGTAGCCGTAGATGTATAATGAATTAACGTTGTGTCTGCTGTGTCCCCTGAAATGGGTCGCTTCCAGAAAAAAAAATCGGGCCTGTGTCTGCTTTGTCTCCTTGTAGCCATAGATGTATACTGAAATAACGTTGTGTCCGCTGTGTCCCCCGAAACGGGTCGCTTCCAGAATTTTTTATCGGGCTTGTGTCCGCTGTGTCCCCTTGTAGCCGTAGATGTATAATGAATTAACGTTGTGTCCGCTGTGTCCCCTGAAATGGGCCCCTTCCTGAATTTTTTTTCGGGCCTGTGTCCGCTTTGTCCCCTTGTAGCCGTAGATGAATAATGCGTTAACGTTGTGTCCGCTGTGTCCCCTGAAACGAGTCATTCTAGAAAATTTTTCGGCCTGTGTCCGCTGTGTCCCCTTGTAGCCGTAGATGTATAATGAATTAACGTTGTGTCCGCTGTGTCCCCTTAGTAGCCGTTGTTTATGAGGCAGTGTGCCTTGTGGTTTACATGTAGCGTTGTATCCTCATTTCCTCATTTTCCCTCATTTCCCTCTTCATTTTCCCTCCTCCTACTCCTCCTCCTCATTTTCGCTCATTTTCCTCCTCATTATACCCCCTCCTCCTCCTCCTTATTTCCTCATTTTCCCTCCTTCGTTTTTCCTCATTTAAATCCCTCCTCCTTTCCTCATTTTCTCTCCTCCTCCTCATTTCCTTATTTCCCTCCTCATTTTCTCTTTCTTCCTCCTTTCCTCCTCACTCTCTACTCGAGCAACAGCAGCAGCTGTGTTTTCCTTTGATGTGTTAACTTGTACACCCCTCATTTTTTGTCAAGCAGGGACTCAAGACCATTTAGTACTTTTAATTTCGCATAGGTCCTGTGTTAAACCTGTTGGCGACTCTTGTAACCCCCAGATCTCAACAATGGGTAATCAGGCGGAACTAACTATTCCATTGAGATCATTTTGTACTTGATGAACCAATATCTTCTAACCAGTTCAAACCGGTTTCTATTCATTCCGATACTATACCTTTATCTATTTTTTACCTTTACCTATTCTAACCCTTACCATAGCTATTTTAATTTGTAATTCTAGCACTAACCCTAAACTCTAACCTTAGCCCTAACCCTAATCTCTTACCCTAGCCTTTTCTCTTTTCAGTTCTATTTTTAGGCCTTGCCCCAATTCTAACTCTGACTCTCTTAATAGTGTTGTCATTTTATTTCTTACCCTAATCCTTACCCTAACCTCTAACCCTAACCCTAATCTCTGACCCTAACATTTTCTCTTTTCAGCTTTATTTTTAGCCCTTACCCCATTCTAACTCTTACTCTCTTTGATAGTGTTGTCATTTCATTTCTAACCCTAACCCTAATTCTCACTTCTCTAACCCTAACTCTTTCTCTTTTCAATTCTATGTTTGGCCCTTATTCCCATTCTAACTTTAACTCTATTTGCCTATGTTGTCATTGTATTTCTAACTCAAACCCTATTTCTCTTTCTCTCAACTTAACCCTTTCTCTTTTTAGTTACATTTTTAACCATTTAATCTAACCCTAACCTAAATTCTCCTTTGTTGTTTATATTTCCAACATCAGTGATGGTTAGAGTTTCTGGTGGAGTTTTAATTCCCCGAGATTAGCCCGCTCCGGCATTAACACTTCTGTGTTAACGAAAACATCAAAGCCATAAATTCGTTTAAATTTCTAAATTGTCAAAACCCTAAAGTTCTTCCTATCCCAGACATAGGTTGGTCTTAGTCATAATTTGGTTTCTCGTTCTTTTTTTTTGTATTATTCTATGCACTTTATATTTATATAGTGTTTGGTATTCTCAAAATTTGGTAGAGCGCATCTGATATGTCTTAAATAGACGAAACACGCGTCAGACTTAGCTAAATTTATTGTCTGAAATCTTGTTGTTATTTATACTTCTAACATCTGTGACGGTAAGCGCTGCTGGTGGAGTTTAATTCCCCGAGGTAAGCCTGCTCCGACATCAACACTTTTGTGTTGACGAATCGTCAAAGCTTTAAGTTATCCGTTTAAATTTCTAAATTGAAAAAAAAACTTTAGGTTCCTCCTACCCCAGACATAGGTTGGTCTTAGTCATAATTTGGTTTCTTGTTCGACATTTTGGTGTTATTCTATGCTCTTCATGTTTATATAGTGTTTGGTATTCTCAAAAGCGCCTCTGATGAGTCTTAAAAGACGAAACGCGCGTCAGGAGTAGCTAAATTTATTGTATTTTTTTAAAAACATATTCCATGTAGTATGACATGTACATTAATTCATTAAGTCGATCTGGTCTTTTATTCTTAGTTGGTCCGTCAAAATTTAAATAAAATAGTAAAACACTTTTTTTTCAAAACGAACGGGCTCGAATGATTGATCTATAAAAAGCACAAACATAATTGTTCTTTTAAGAGTTGTTTCAATTGAACTACAGAACAAAAGACACTTAGGTTTACACTTACATGTATAGGAAAACTTTATAAAATTATTTTCTCATGAGAAAATAACATCGAAAATTGTTTTTAACTTTTTGTAAAGAATAAATGAAGAAAGCAGTGAATTGATGCATTCTGATCGAACAAACGCACATTTTAATTGTTTTCTAAACTTGTACTGGCTTGGTCTGGTTGATAACAAACCTTCTTGGTCAGTTTGCTTTGGTTTACTTTTTATCCAAATCAAACAAAACAAAGTAAACCATGATTTGTTTTAGCGAATTCTGGTTTGATATCTGATTAAATCAAGCAAACCAAACCAGAACAGTAAACAACTGGTTTTCTTCAAGCTTTCTTCAAAGGTATATTACTGTTTTTACCGTTTTGATTACGATCTTCCAAATGAACAAACTTATTAACTTTATTGTTTTGGGATAATGCTTGTCCCCTAGTCTTCATAGTTTATATATAGTTTTTGCATGCGTGACATTTAAGTTTTATAGTTGACCTTAATATTCGTAAACTAAAATGTCCAGCATTTAGCATTCTCATGGCAAATACGCCTAGTTCCGAATAATTTAAGTACGTGTTTACTCTGTTAAACTCCAATTTGAAGATGCTTACTGACGTAGTTTTGGGATTTTTGTCCTTTTTCGAAATATATTGAAAATTATAACCTCGCGAAAATTTTCCGCTATACCGTATCAAGTATATTATTCCAATACCGTTAATATCGGAATGATATTCGCAAAAACTTCCTTAGCATGTATGTATTTCGATACACCCATCAAGTTCTTTTCATGTGTTAAACACCAGAATATCTGTCATTGATCTGGTTTGGAAAAACATTTTGAAATAGCGACAGACAAAAAGCGCTGTGAATGTCTTTGTATGGATTATGCTTAATATTGATTTATTGTTGGTAATGGCTTATTCCATTTAAACCTCAGAATAATGGACTCTTAGATAAATTAATGGTAAGGGAAATTGTCAAGGGGATTATCCCACCGGGCCTTGGTATTCTGATGGTTTAAACCGCAGGTTTAATACCACGCCATTGATCTCTAGCCAATACCTTCTCAATTGATGTTCAAGACAAGCTTGTAATTAACATAACGACACGTTCCCACCTGTATGTGATTAGGTTTGTCATTTTCCTTTCCTATTGTCGGTAGATCCTTCCAGTTTGCTCCACCATTAAAACTAGCTGATCCATATTGCCCAGGTGCTTCAAAATAATCCCCCACAGTAAAGAAAGAAAAGAAATTCAAGATTTGGATAAATATTTGCTTTAATACGATAATTTAAATGAAAAAAAAACAGAAAAAGAATAGTTAACATGATCCAGACATTTTAACATGTTTCTTTACCGGACAAAACGTAGTCTATTTAAATGCCTTTTTGAAACCAACTCTAGGGATTTGTTTGAACCTTATGTATTGTATTTTTAGTCTTGGGCCAATACAAGAAAGCGAACAGTGACATCTGGTCATGTTGAAGACTGCTGGCTGGTTTCCATTGTAATTTTCTAAATGGTCGTTTCTTAAATGTTGGTTGTGTCGCGTACACTTATTCTACATCTCTTTATCGTCTATTTACGCAAATCATGTTTGATCATTTCTCGTGAACTCTTTCAAGTGAGGTTTACCAAGTGTGTATATACATGTATGTTATGAATAAAAGGTGACAATTTGACAGAGGAATCGTATGATTTAAAGATTTTTGGACTAACTTTGCATTGTTTCATTAAAAACAATTTTAAGTTTATCGACTTATATTTTGCTATAGCGGAAGAGATTTTGCAAATGTTGTGATCCGTTTTTTTTTATAAAGAAGTGAAATGAAATATTGACATTTTTCAATGGTTTTAATCTTTGTCAAGATAATTGTTTGTGCATATAGACAATTTGTACGAGAAATTAAAGACAGAACAAACAACATTGTTCTTCGCAAAGTTCTTTCCCTAAAGCTAATAATCAAGCAAACACTTAACCTATTTAGAAAGAATCCTGCCAGCCAAGATGAAATCGAGACTTTCGACAATTCATTTACATGTTTCCTTCCTTGACATATTTGTAACTTTTAATCCCAAACAATAAGGTTTCCTTTAGCATGTAAAATTCTTCTTTACAATAAGAGATTTTCCCAAAGCATGTTTTTTTTTGGTATTCGAATATACATAACGTATCATAATAAACACACTGGTTTCAATTTAAAAACATGTGTCCAATATTCACAAAGCCGCAAAAATAAAAGTTATAGAATGATAGAGGATTAAAAAAACCGTACCTTAACGAAGTATGGAATTAAAAGATTCTTCTAAAACGTACCAACTTTTAAGTTCCGTAACAGACAATGATGACCATACCTACATATCATTAGTTGACGAGTCACTAAGCAAAGGAAAGCGGATTGAAAACATCGCTGATGAACACGAATATATGCCAATGTCTAAACAAACATCTACCAGGCCTTATCGGAATAGTGATCTTGGAGGTAGCGATTCATGTTTCGTTTTTGAGGAGATGGATGAAAAGGCGAGAAAGGAATCAAATGTCAATCTTGTATGCTCAAGTAATGACTTTGAATTTCCTGGAAAATTAAAAGTGGAATCAAAGACGGAAAGAATAAAAGAGGAGAATGCACACGCATTTAACACACCTAGAGAAAAACTTTTATGCCAACCTGAGGAATGTGAAAATGCCGAAAATGATTTGAAACTCCAAGAATGTTCATATGCAACAACCTGCAAAAATAAAGATCAATCAGGTCATGCTAGTCAGGAAACTGGTAGTACAACAATAGAGAATAGTCAACATGTTGTTATTAGAACTGACAATGATCCTCCGTCAAAAGAACGAAATCCATGTGAGCAGAACGAGGTTAAGAATTTGACTGATACGTATAATAGTGTAGGTATCGAAGCATACATGCACACAGGCGACTGTGCATATACAGACTGTTCATCAAATGTCATTAATTCCTTAACAGGTCAGACAGAACAGAGTGAAATTTTGCCCAATGAACATGGAAACATACCAATGGCCAATCAGGCGTCAAAGGATTCGAAAGATGATAGTTTTTCAGCTGTCGACCATGCATATCTGACACTCGTTTGGGAACCTTCCAATCTAACAAATGAACAAACGCAAGATGAATCAGGTATCGGCCCTGAATTACCAGGGATATCAAAGCAGATTTCAACGACTAAGACTGGCAGTTTGGATTATGCATATGCATATGGAACAACCGCTGATACGTTGTTAGTTCAGAAAGCGGGAGGTTTTAATCCAGAAAATGGTGGTGAAGAAAATAAAAACACCATATGTGCAAGTCGTAGAGACAGTAGTGCCGACAGAGACCCTATAAGTTATGATTGCATAACAAGCGACAATGGGCAATCCGTCCACCCAGGACGAAATACGGACAAAAAATGCGAGGAGAGTGACCATTATGATTATATACCAATCGATAAAATACCATCGGATCAGAAGAGGATCGTAAAGGTAGAAACAGATAGTACGAACAATGAATGCGCAACAAATGATTTTCAATCCGCCGGACAAGTTAATCAAAGTGTCAGGACAATAGCTTTGGACAAATTTACGGAAGAACCAAATCAAATCAAACATGGGATTACAAAATGTAAAATTCGTAAAAAACACGCCATTGTTTTATTTGTTGTGTTCATTGTACTTGTAGGTGTTGCTATTGGACTCAAATATTTACTAGGTAAGTTGATTGAAAACTCTACTTTTGATTTGATCATTATATTGCCTGTTATGGAACACCTCGGAATACAAAAACAACAGTAAACGAACCTTGACCGAGACTACTTTATTTTGCGTTTTTGTGCTGTCTGGCAATCTCGTCGCAATTTATATTACCTCATCTTTGATAGTACTTATGTTATTACTAAAATGAATTCATTCGTGCAAATCTATATATGTGAAAGGTTCATACTAAACATAATTACGCCACAAAAATTAGTTTGTTTAATGTAATATGTTATGGCTCTTGTATCGTTTCCAGCAACTGAAAAACAATGTGAACGTATATTGTCATGACTGGAAAATTCAAAATTTCGATCATTTTCTGAAGTATATTTTTTATAACATTTCGATTAAAACCTTATACACCACCTTACAACACGAAAAATTAAAATGCCGACTAAAATTATTAGAAAAGGCATTCTCTAATTCCAGTAATTTTGTTGTCTTGCCCAATAGATCTACATACTGTAAACGTAGTAATTTTTGCTATTTTTGCGATTGCCAAAAGACCACGAAAATAGGTTCCCGAGAATATATTCATTTATCCGTTGGTGTGTATAATATCAGGTTTAAGTATATCGTTGACATTTCGACTACAGAATGAATGAAACAAAATCAATTCATGTACTTGTTATCATAATAAATAGAGGAACAATCGGCTTGGTGTGTGTATAAATTGGTGAATAAACATTTAATAGATTAACGGACAAGTATAAAACAAACACTTTGCACATATTGTACAGCTTATTAAACACTTCATCCGTTAATTTGTCATGGTATTTTATATGTCAACAAATGAGAATTTGATAGTTTGGAATGTCTCTTTCAACGATTGGGTCATTCTAGTCATGGACGACCTTCTAAATGAAAACGAACAAAATGATACTAATCAATATTATAGCTGAACATAAAAACATAGCAAAAATGATACCTGTGAATATGTCCTAACCAAAGAAACAGCGAAAATTAGCAACTGCAAAAATAAATACATTTACAGTATAAAGATCAGACATTTTACACTATGGGTCACGTTTGCAGTATGCTTGGTTTCCTTATTGACAACATATTTGACACATTTGGAGGAGAGATTTTTTTTAAAGTTGGAATTCCAATTGGCACACGTTATGCTGCTCTCTTATTTTTTTACGAGAATTGAGTTCTCCTTAAGATCAAGAAAAAAGAAGAAGTTATATCCTTTCATTCCACTTTCAGATCTATTGATTATGACCCCTTTGTAAAAACGCTTCGTTTACATAATGAATTCATGTAAGTTATACTTCAGTTAGAGATTAAGAAAACACCGAATTTACTTGCTATTTTAGAATTGCATCTTAAATTTGACTCGAATGGTCATCTCAGTCAAAATAGACGATTTTAATTTTCTAATTTTTACTTCACCTAATCTGGAAAGTAACATACCCATCTCACTAGCATATGGGACGTTTTTTCCACAACTTATTCGATACGACAGGGAATGTACTAATTATTTGTAATATTTGTATCCCCGAGACCGTTTCCTCCTTTGCTTTATTGACCAAGGTTATAAGAAAATACGTCTCAAACGGTCTCTTAAAAGTTTTTCTTTCAAAATCAGCCAATGGGAGCAAAATTAAAAGTTACGTCATTTGAAATAATACATGATTGTTTCAATTAGTTTGTGACAGTTTGTGAACTGAGATGATCACCTACTTATCCCTATTATGTCTCACAATCATTTTGTGTTTTGTGTTACCGGACCCTGAGATTGCAATGGAAGAGGGGTGTTTTGCGCAATAAAACCTTGTTCAATTTAATTTTGTTATTAAAATTTCCGATTGTTAAATTCAAAATGGTTAAAAACAACAGGTTTCTTTCCTTGTACTACACATGGTCGATATCTTAGTCGCTGGGATGCTGAATTGGCTTCCCTGTTCGAACCTTTTTGCTTTGATTACTTTTTATTCAATACTTTGGGGTTGGACCTTCCAATGATTTGATTCAAATTCTGCTGAAAAGAGGTAACTCGTTGAAATATCGAAATTACAACATAATCAAATGTACCGTTTCTAAACCCGTTTTGGTACTTATATTTTTCAACCCACCATCATATTTCTTTTGAAATGCGTGAACCAAGTCAGGACCATTGCGACCGTAAAATTCTCAGAAAAATATTTGGACTATCTTTGCCTTTTTGGTCTTTTGTTACTGTGCTCCTCTCCTCGCCGATTTGTTTTTATACGCTTACGAGACTGAAATTCTTCAGGAACTCGTTAAGAACAAGAAGATGAAAGAGGCAAGGTCATTTAATCTTACATTCAGATATATTGATGATGTCCTTTCTGTCAATAAAACTTCATTTGGAAGATAGATTTCTTCAATATATCCTCCAGAATTGGAGTTTAAAGAGACCACCGAATCAAATTGCTTCACGTCTTTGATTTGCACCTCGAATTTGACCCAGGTGGTCATCTCAATACAAAAAATTACGATAAAAGAGGCGATTTCAATTTTCAAATTATTAATTTTCCTAATCTACAGAGCAATATACCTACTTCCCCTGCATACAGTGTTTATGTTTCACAACTTATTCGATATGCCAGAGCTTGCCCGTATTTCACAGATTTTTTTTATCCGACACTGATTTCTTCGTGACCGACTTTTGGAGCAGGGCTATAAGAAAATACGTTTCATAAGATACCTAGAAAAAATTCTTTCTTCGTTATCAACCACTAGTAGAAAAGTTCAAAATTGATTTAAACGATATGGTGATTAATTGTTTTAATTAGTGTTTGACTGGTCTGCTGAACTGAGATGATCACCTTAATATCCCTATTGTGTCTCACAACTATGTTGTGTTCTATGGTAATTACCGGATCCTAAGATCGCATTCGAAGAGGGAGGTTTGGTGCCATAAAACCTGGTTTAACCCACAATTCCATTTGAAATGCCAGTACCAAGTCAGGACCATTGTGATCCACCAATTCTCCGGTATGACTGATTCGTTTTCGTCATTTTGTCTGGACAATGAAATTGATCATTCAAGTTCGGTAGTTTTGTTTTTATCTTAATTCTTAGATATTCCCGGTTCAGTAGTGTTGTTGTTACCTTTTGTTAGCTTTTGTTCAGCATGTTACATACGCAATATATCCTAAACTCTTGAACTTCTTTAAATATTAATTAAACTGTTCGATTAGATAGAACATGATTTCGGTTTATGGTTTTTCTTTCAGCTGAACCGAATGTAACAATTTTACCAGCTTTCTACTCAGTGACCATAGGTCAGTCTGTGACTATAGAATGCAGTGTGTCTTCTTATCTTGCTGTGACAGCTGTATCATGGCAGAAAACCAATAGAAATTCCACTTCCATCATAGCAACAACTGACTCAAACAAATACAGAGGTCACCACACCATCCCTTACAGTTGTGAATGCCGAACCCGATGATGCTGGTCAATATGTTTGCTTTGCCACGAACATAGCTGGAACTGGCGCCAGTAACCCTGTTTTGGTATATGTATTAACAGGTATCTGATTGTTTTAATGACATTTGAAATAAAACAAAACGTGTATTTTCAAATTCTACTCATAAATATATTATACAACAAATTTGGAATAAGTCGATAAAATGTTTTGGCTTTTCCTTGGAAGTGAACACAATTCACTACAAACTGTCTGTACTTATTAGAAGGGAAACGTTTTAATAATTAAACATTCTTACAATCGTCACCAATAATCTTAATCCTAAGACATCGTAAATGAAAACTGTCCATAATCAGAAACGCAAATGCATTGTCATAAGAAGGTAAAACTATATTGTACCCTATGCATTGTTTTGAATTTTATACCAATGTTCTTTTACGTTTAGATTTTACCCAAATGGACTTCAAATTCAAAAGGTCATCTCTTCACACGGAAATATACATCAGTGAAGACAATACCATGATCAGTAATGTGAAAACCACTGAAACTGTTCCATCTTTGGGTTTAGGATTTCAGAAGTATAGAGGTGTAATAACTGATAAGTGTTGCGCGAATGACCAGGAAATGACATTTGGAATACTATACAAATATAATATCAAGTTAAAACTAACTGACTTTAATCTAATATTTGATGTAGGACTTGCCGAGCAAAACAATATTGACAACGACTTCTATGTTGGAGGTTACAAGGTTGGTGGCTGGTCATTGTATCTAGCATACAACCAAAATAACAACGACGTGTCCTTGTATGCCCAACATCTTCCTCTTATTTACGACGAAATACCGAGTAATTTCAGTGCAACCGATCCAAAAACAACGGGGACGGGTGTCCTCAACTTTAACATAAACAGAAAAACTAATACTTTCAGTGTTGCATCAGACAAAACCAAACTATTCACGTTTACAAATGTTACCTCAGAGAAAGATTTGTGTCCCGTCTTTGGTGTGTATAACCCAGGCGTAGTGAATGTAAGCCTTCGCCTAATTTTTTCCACAATTTTTACATAATTATTAGAAAAATAACAGACACACGTCTTTATCTTCAACTCAAACATCGATATGCGCAATTTTCCCTGATGCTTTTAATAAGAAAACAATAAATATTTGAAATTTAAAATGGTTGCTTTGACTTTTGCAAAATTAAATCTGTATTGCAAGTTTCGTAATTTGATTTAAACCCACTGTGATATCACATACCCTTTTGATTACAGTTTTTCAAAAAAAAAAATAATTAGAAAATGAGTGACATTATTAATAACATTTTTGGAATTATTTTGACTATTTTCAGGTCTTCCAGTCAATATTTTTGTAATTATTATCAATTCAATGTAGATATATTGGCTTCATGTATAATATGAATACGCATTGTAAAAACAGCTTAAAAGTATATTTTTGCATATTGAACATTGAACATTGTTTATTGTCTTTTGCACATTGTATATTGTCTTTCAAATATGTAAATAGCTTCTTCTTGTTTTACAATTGGTATTAAATATGGCCATTTCACAAATAAGATTTTCCACCAAAAGATAAAAATGTTTTTTATCAAATATATTTTCCGGATTTGATAAGTGTTTACACTTGAATCTAAAGTGCACAGAGGCATTTATTGTAGTCAGACAATTTCCCTTTTAAAACTAAAAAATGGTCACGAAATAATATAGAATCTACTTTGTAATACAAATGTTTTGTATTTTTTAAGATTTATAAAGTTTATATTTAGTTTATTTTAGTCAGGTATTTTTTTCAGTTATGTTTCATGCTTTAAAGTAATCGTTTTATTAATAAAGTACTGTAACGTGGAAATTTTTGCGGGATTATATTTTCGAATTTTTGTAAAGATATAAATTCGGGTTTCTTCTGATTATTTATGCTCTTTTCTTAAAGTACGGTTCATTCGCGTGATGGATTTTTTGCGGACATTTTGTGATTGCAAATTAAGCGAAAATAAATAGGCGAGCGGTGGATATCGAAAAAGTCGTTTAATGAAGAATTTTAAATTACCCGACAACCTCATAAGATTTTTTAACTTAAATGAAAGTTTGATTATTCAACTTTATGAATATTAATGTTTGACAAATCAAATATGGTCAGAAGATATAGAAAGAAATACGTTTTGTACAGGTACCTATAATAATCTCAAACAGTTTCATTTTTAAAATTATTTTTTTACCTTCAAGATCACACACGACAAAAAATATTTTTATATCACATGATATAATATTTGTCTAAATTTATTATTTGCGATAGAAATTTTCAAAAACAATCATTATTTTCTATATTTTTAACAATTTTAAAACATGAATAAAAGTAGCTAATTTTTGTCTCGCCTGCAAAGCAGAGCGGAACATAGGTGTTACTTTACCGGCGGCGGCGGCGACGGCGGCGTTAACTTTTTGGAAAAGTTTTATGAGCACCTCCATATCTCAAGAACTATAAGTCCTAGGTTGATGAAACTTGGTATGCATATGCCCCAGTAGTAGCTTAGCACAGTTGCATCCCCATCTTTTGACATTGACCTTGATTTTCCGGATGAATGACTCTGACAATTTTCAATACATATAATAGCAATGGAAAAGTTTTGCGAGCATCTCCATATCTCAAGAATTATAGGTCCTGGGTTGATGAAACTTGGTATGCATATGCCCCAGTAGTAGCTTAGCACAGTTGCATCCCCATCTTTTGACCTTGACCTTGATTTTCCAGTTGAGTGACTTTGACAATTTTCAATACATATAGTAGCAATGGAAAAGTTTTGCGAGCACCACCATATCTCAAGAACTATAGGTCCTTGGTTGATGAAACTTGGTATGCATATCCCCCAGTAGTAGCTTAGCACAGTTGCATCCCCATCTTTTGACCTTGACCTTGATTTTTCAGTTGAGTGACTTTGACGATTTTCAATACATATAATATTAATGGAAAAGTTTTGCGAGCACCTCCATATCTAAAGAACTGTAAGTCCTAGGTTGATGAAACTTGGTATGCATATGCCTAAGTAGTAGATTAGCACAGTTACATCCTCATCTTTTAACCTTGACCTTGATTTTCCGGTTGAGTGACTTTGATTATTTTTTATTTTTCCTACCTTGAAATTTCTTTTAAAACAAGATGAAATTTTCATTCAAAATGGGTCAATTTTGAACACGATTTTTCAATGTCATCCTTTCCGGATTTGACCAACTCTTAATCGATCTTTGGCAACGTGACGGGTGTGCTATAGCAAGCAGGAACTGCTTACTCTTCCGGAGCACCTGAGTTCACTCTCGTTTCGACTTGACTTCGCGTTGCTGAATGTGGTTTTGTTGTTATGTGTGTGTGTTTTATGTTGTTATGTGGTTTGTTTTGTTGTGATGATTTTTTGTCTGCCGGTTTTGTCTTTGTCTTCACGGTTTTATGATACTGATTACCCCTTTGGTACACCTTTGCTTCTTTCAAGCCGTGTTAATGCAAAAGGATTTAAAAGTTGTCTTTCACAACAGTACAATCATTTTGCTACAAAATAAGGTAAAAAGTAAGAGGCTATGAAATACTTTTTATTTTTCGCCTACAGATGGGCCAAAATAGGGCCTTATCGCAACCCATCCTTTGTATGATACTTTTTTGAAAGAAAAGTGTTTCTTAAACAAGCAATTTTTTATTTTTTATTTCTAATAACACTATTAGCGTAAAAAACTCAGCTAATGATAAATAACACACGTTTTATCCTCTGAAATCGACCCAGTTATATAAGCCAAAACGCGATAAGCGTGCTTCTTTTTTTAAAGGGGCACCAGTAACGTGCGTAACGTTATTCCAATGATTTATAATTTTCTTACCGTATTTTCATATTTTTTCTCGGGGACTTGTATTTGAAATGTCCTTTTCTTAAAGTCTTTTTACGCTTTTTTCTGCTACAGTAAGCTACAAATTCATTTTAAATTTGTTGTTTGAAATCATTGAATTAAAACACTTTAAAAAGGAAAATCCTTAATTTCAGGATATACACAATACACAAATCAATTTCAAAATAAATAGTATTTTTAAACTTTCCACGAAATAGGCCAAACATATTTGGTGATCCTAGAATTTCAAACTGTTTCTTAGACACTCCGAGAACGAAATGGCTGTAAGGATAGTTTTTTTTGCAGTAAAAGAATTTTTGCTAAATTTGCAGACAATGAAGATTCATGAAAAAAGTACTGGCAAATAGACAATTATGAGAAGTAAATCAATTAAGGAATGACTGTCATATTTTTTTCATTGGGGTACGAAACAAATTGCACATTGTGAAAATCTGCGATGCAGATTATACTCAATGTGCAAAACTTTTTTTTCATATCCTCAATGAAAAAAATATAAGTCATACCTCATAAATAAATTTTCAAAACAATAAAAAAAAAAAACGAAAATCTTACAAATTAAAGAAATAAAATGGGCGTTTCTCCATGATTTTTTTATTGGGACATGAAAAAAAAATCGTCCAATCAAATTGCAGTAGATGAATCAAATTTATTTATTGTATGATAACTGAAAACTGTTAAAAAATATACAAGCCAAATACATTTATACAATTTGATTGAACTTACAAGAAATAGTAACTGCGGACATAAGTAAGTTTACATTTCATATTTATCGGCTATTTGTTTTTCATCATCATGTAATCTGCAATATAACACTTTTTCCCTTTTGATGCTTTCTATATATATTTATTTTTATCTCATTTTTTTCTGTTTATTAGAATAAACAGTTAAACACATCTTATGATTCGAAATATCCGGTCTTTAACAATATCAAACCTCTTGAACTGTTACAGATATGAAAATATCATTGCTACATGAAGCTTAAGTTTGTTTTGTATCTTAACAATTTTATCTTTGCAATCTCTGTTCAACAAATAAAATAAAATAAATCATTTTAATGTGGCTTTTAAAACAATTGCTATACATAATGTTTGTTCATGGGAAAAAACTGTGCTTGCCTATGGGAAATCAATTTTACCCAAATTTCTTTTTATAAGAAAATCGTAAGACCTACAGCTTTGACTTTAAATATTCACTTAAATTGAGTGGATGATGCAGATCATTTTGGGGGGGATATCTGAAATTTTGTAAATTCCAATTTCTGAGATTTAAAAAACACTTTTTTACCCAAAAAAAAAATGAAAAAATCAAAATGTTCTTCCATAATTTTTTTTCCATTGGTATATATTTTTTTAGATGTTAACACATTGGACTTCAAATTCAACAGATCATCTCTATACAAGGATTGGTATATCAATGAAGACAACATCCTTATAAGTAATGTGAAGACAACCGATACCATTCCTTCTCAAGGTTTAGGATTTAACAACTATCATGGTGTAATGGCTGATAAGTGTTGCGCAGAGGACCAGGAAATGACTTTTGGAATACTATACAATTATGATATAGGCTTAAGGTTAGAATACAGCACTCGTATATTTGAAGTAAGACTTTCAGAGCCCGACAAGATCGACAATTTCTATTACGTTGGTCCTTATAAGGTTGGAGGCTGGTCATTTAATCTTAACACAATGAATATAGACGGTATTTCATTAAATGCTGAACACATTTTTCTTAAAATACTGAATCATGTCAGTGCAAACATCCCAGGGACAACGAAGACAGGCGTACTTCAATTCAGCATAAACAGAAAAAAATAATACGTTCAGTGTCTGTCAAACCACACCAAAATGTACACGTTTTTTAATGTTGTGTCACAGAAAGACTTGTGTCCTGTCTTCGGGGTTTATAACCCGGGTTATGTCAATGTTAATCTTCGTTTAATTTACTCCACAGTTTTTACATAATCATTTAAACGTGGACACTTTGTAAAAATACCATTTATAAAGAAATACAAGGATAATATAATATATACTCTCCTGGACTGATTTTAACTGCATTTCACAAAAACCTATCTTCAAAATTTCAAAAATATTTGAAATAACATTTACACTATCGGGTTTTACGATAAAAATATTTTTTCTGAAATATTCAATTTACTTCTATAAAAAACAGAGTTTTATAGAAATTTAAGAATTTGAGAAAAATATCATTAGTAGAATCTTTTATCAACGTCAATTGGGTGATCGATAGTGGCGAGTTATTTTAGTAAATAATTGAAAATAGCGTTGAGATGTGAAATAAGCAGAGGCACCAAAGGGGCATTCGAGTGTCAAAAGTCCGAAAAGGCAACGACAAAACCGGTAAACATGAACAAGAACAGCACAGGGAAACACAAAACATAAAAACAACCGAACAGAAATCAACAACGCGAACTCAAGTCGTAACAAGAGTGAACTCGGGTGCTCCGGAAGAGTAAGCGGTTCCTGCCTGCTATAGCACACCCGCCGCGCTGCCAATTTCCAATTCAGTGTGTCAAATCCGGTAAAGGAAGACAAAACAAAACCCTATGACAAACCGACATCTGCACTCATCTGACAGATAGAAATCCCATATTTATCTATGAGTACATGGTGTCTACCGTAAAATTTCTTGAGTGAAGACAGCAAATAAGACGTATTTCAATTACTACAAATTGTTTTACAATTAATCAATATAAGATGCCCTTGTAGAACCAGACATGGTGAATTTTACAAATTGGATTAGTACCAATCGCTGTATTTATATAAAAATGTAATTTTGTTGTTTTTTAAGTGCATGAAGGAAGCAGAGGTACCAATGGGGTATTCGAATGTCAAAAGTCCGAAAGGGCAGAGACAAAACCAGCAAACACCAACAAGAACAGGACAAAAACAGACAACATGTAAAACATGGAAACACAAAACAACTGAATATCAATCAACAACGCGAACTCCAGTCGAAACAAGAGGTGTTTCAGACCATATCAAGCTGCTTTGTCCACAAGAAATATTTTCATAATTATGAAAGCAATGGTTTAACTAAAAGCTTTTTTGAGAGAATTTTTTTTTCTGAAAAGTTCATGCTGGCTGATCCACGCGCCTTAACCAAAATAAGTGCATTTCTTTGAGAATCAGCTTTCTTGAAAACAAATTTTCAACTTTTCTAAAGTTTATTTTGTCTCAATGTCTTCTGATTTTTGTTTGGTAAGATTTAAACCTGAAAACTTTGAAGGGTCATTCCTTGGCTTTCAATTGCAAAAAGAATTAAAAAAGAAAATGATTTCCGTTACCCAACACACTAGGGGGTATTATTGTTTATTTGCCAAATTGTACAAAAACACAAAAATGCTTGCTTTTAACTTTTTATTTTACCTAAGGCAGGCCTCTTGGATGAACTCTCTCTCTAACATTCAAAACTTTAATGCTTAAATGATTAACATGTTAAACCTGCAACCATGGATCATATATTCTTACTTCAGTAACAAGCTTGTAATGGGTTGATTTTGAATTTAGAAAAAATAACTCCTTTTATGGCTTTTTGTTAAAACATGAAGTGTTTAATTTCAAATAAATTGCATTGTTAACAACTGACATAATAGTTTGCTAGGATAAGAATAGTTGCACATGGTTTGATTTTTCACAAAATGTTCGGGCTAGAACTCAAAATGAGGAATGTTAAAAAATTCATGAAAAATAACGATATTGTTAGTTTACATGATCAAAGCAGATCCATTAAAAGTCTGGTAAATTGTAATGATTATGTATCTAGGAAAACTCTTTTGGTCTTCAAGAAATATGTTTACATATGTGCTTGTTGTCAACTTTGTCATGATAGCATTGAAAAAGTGATGATGGGCATTTCTTCATAAGGATTTGTTATGGGATGTTTTCTTTGATAAATGCCTATGGTTTTTTGTGTGAATATATCTTATAGAGCAAGGTATGCAAGTTAATTTATTTTTCATTTACCCATAATATGTTTCTTTTACATTTGTAAAATATAATTGTCTTATTCAATTCATTTCAACAACTCTTTAACTTCAATTGTCACCTAACAGCTGGTTATTCCAATTGTGTTTTCAGAATATAAAATTATAAGTAAATGGTTTACATCAATAATAGTTGGGGTATTCTCAAACAGTTTTGAGTCTAAGACCGCGCTCACACTGAGCAAAAGTCATAGTAGTTTAAATGTCATCCGAACTGACATTAATTCAATGAAAATATTTTAATGCTGTGTTCATAACATGAAATCGTTACTAAACGTTGGCCTTGTGTGAGTGAAATATTCACAGGATTTTGTATTTTTAATCTGAAGAAATGACATGTATATATATTCATTTCATTACAAAGCTTCATTTTGAGTACAAAATATCGTTTATTCCAACATTTTCTATGATGACGGAAAAGGAGGATTACATGTAACTGCTATATATTTATGCATATGTACGTTAAAGAGGTATAAAATTTCATGATAGATGTCGTCCATTTTGATATATTTTTTGTTTTGTTTTTTAAACCTTATAATTCGAATAATAAAGGATAGATTGTTTTAGAATGTCAGAAAACGTTCCCCTCATGATATTTTTTTTTTAAATATGTTCTTTAAATTTCGAATTTCGCATTAAATATTTTCATAAAAGAACAATACAAAACAAAACAAGAATGTGTCCAAAAGACATAATGCCCCATCTTTCAACATTTGAGACGGACGGACGAACGGACCGAAACACTCTATTTCCCTTTTTTTCGTAGATTGGGCATAAACATATCCGCTAAAATTGGTTTTGAATTTACTTTCAAGCAGCGCAAGCGTGTCTTTATCAGGAAGATGAATATAAAAAGAGTGGTAGAGTGATAATAAAATGATGCTGAAGAGAAGGAAATGTAAACACACATTCTATTTGAGGAAATAATTTGACTGTCATAGGTAAAATGATGGATGGACAGTCACCTTTATGGAGATTCTACTGCAGCAGGATCATGTGAAGAACGTGATTTTTTCAACACGTTTTACCACTATGGTTTGCAGTTTCTGAATGCTCTTTATGGACTTTTACCGACAAACTTAACGATACTGCGGGTCTATATCGCCACCCGGAACCCGAACGGGTATATATGTATAGCAATATTTTTTTATATTCATAAATTTTAAACATTCTACAAACGGACGAACAGACTAAAGCAGCAATTTTTCCACATTCATTGCTATTGCAAACATAACAAAGACTGTAAATCAAATCCATATGTATTTTATATGTTTATGCCTATTCGGAAAAACTTCATAATTATTTGCGTTACTTGTTTTCTGTACATTTGAAAAATATATACACTTGCATTAACAATGTAATTAATTACTCTTTTTAGGGGACATCTGTGTATTTAAATAATCATTGTCAAGCTAACTGGTCATACATATAGACAGTTTTACGAGAAATTGACAGAACAAACAATTGTTCTTTGAGTTTTTTCCTTAAAATCTGGGCGCAAGAAACTAACACTTAACCTTTGTAAAAAGAAATCCGCCATCTTAGAAGAAATCGATACCTTCGACAGTTTTTTGTCGGTTTTTCTGCTTGAAATATTTGTTATTTTAAATCTCAAACAATGGGGAGGTACTCGTAAAAACATCACATTTTCAATAAAAGAATAAAACCAACATTTTTTTCATTAGTCATTTCCTTTAAGTAAAAGTCAATTGCGACGAAGAAAAAATATAAAAGTTATACAATTAAACAATTTAAATCCTGTTTCGAAACAATAGTGTAGGTATAAAAAAAGTGGTAAATATTTTGAGTTGGTAATATTCAATATAAAAGATGAAATCGTCACATTGGTCGTTGATTGATAAATATATAATTTGAAATGCATGTACATGTATGTTTTGAGAACTGAATGTGAGAGGTTTGTTTTATTCACCTAAAAGTTCTTAGAATAAATTGATCGAACACTTGTTACACAAATGTCGGAATACAAATGACAACAAAGTTCCAGACAATAAATTTTGCTACGCCTGACGCGCGTTTCGTATTTTCAAGACTCATCAGAGGCGCTCTACCAAAAATATTAAAAATCCAAACACTATATGATTATGAAGAGCATATATCAGTAAAACAAAAAATACCAAATTGGGGAACCAAATTTCCTCTCCTTTTTTGGAGTTTGCTCGTGTGGTTTTGGTTAAGCAGCTCCAATAAAGCCTATTGTTATATAACTCTACGTAGCTTATGGTCTTTAACATGCATTGGATATTGCTCTCCGTCTTCATATACATGACAATCTTTAATCCTTTACGGCAATGTAGCATGATTACTCGCAAATAATGCAGTAGAGACAGCTGGAAATCGATTCATAAAGTTTTCACACCTGATAAGGATTCAAGCACTACCCTATTATAGAGCATGACAAATGCAACAATTAATTGTACATGCCTACATTGTAATAACTGTCAAAAAGAAAATCATATATGCCTCAAATTGGTCCATGGTTTTGCAATAAGCAGAGGCACCAAAGGGGCATTCTAGTGTCAAAAGTCCGAAAAGGCAACGACAAAACCGGTAAACATGAACAAGAACAGCACAAGGAAACACAAAACATAAAAACAACCGAACAGAAATCAACAACGCGAACTCAAGTCGTAACAAGAGTGAACTCGGGTGCTCCGGAAGAGTAAGCGGTTCCTGCCTGCTATAGAACACCCGCCGCGCTGCCAATTTCCAATTCAGTGTGTCAAATCCGGTAAAGGAAGACAAAACAAAACCCTATGACAAACCGACATCTGCACTCATCTGAGAGATAGATTATTTCAATCTTATTTCAATAAATATGCGATGTCTTAGAATATGTACTATATTAGCTCAACCTAGTTCACGGTAGGTCCCGTGTCCGGCGACAGGATTGTTTTTTCGAGAGGGATTTACAATTGTCCTGGTTTTTTCAAGAGAATAATCAATAAAAATGTAAACTTTGGTGATATTTAGTGATTTTTAACTGAAAGCAAAGGAAAATGCAACCAACGGGTAGGCATATTTTAGTATTATCATATTGTATAACAACACCAATTCCTATGAAAAAAATGTGATTCCTAAAAAAAAATGTGGGCTGTTTTTTGAGTTTTTACCTTCTTCCTTTTTTCGCCCCTTAAAAGAAAAATATATTGAACGAGATTGCCAACCATTATAAGTGAACATTAATGTTATATTATGGCATCCTAAACATTGATGCCAAAAAGTTGCGTCTTGCATATTTTCAAATTAAAATAAAATACATGTCCAGGTTTTTTCAAGAGGCGTCCAGGTTTTTGCAAGAGAGGTCCAGGTTTTTTCATACATTAGATAGACAAGTTGTGCGTGTTGTTCACCTCTTAAATCATATTTTAAAAGACATTGTATGTTGTTAAAAAAATAAGAATACGGTACTAACATTTCAAGGGTTTTGGGCAAGAATACGTCAGTTAAAGTCAAGAATTCAACCTTATATAGTCTATATAAACAGGCAGGCACATATAATTGACGCCTACAACTATAACCCATTAATATATTGTCTAAGCTTAACTACCAACTGTTATAAATTGAAAATAGCCTCCTTGAATAATTGGCTGGTGTTGCGACAAGCAGAAAATGCTTACAGTTCCTGGGCTACCTTCTTTTAACTTGACTTTTGTATATATTATAGTTTCAACAAAAAACTTCATAAGAGTATGCTCTCGTGCGTGACCCGGAAAGCGAATAGGTTAGCAGCAGCGCTAAGCTTGTCGGTAAAAGTCCACTAAAGAGCGCTCAGAAACCTGTCATCTTTCCAGGCCGCTTAGCCCACAACGCGACTGGGATGTATATGCCACAGGTGGTTGAATTGGGCAGCCCTGTCATAATAAATGCCGGTTCATCAGGCTATACTAATGCGGAAACTTGACCGTAAACCATATTGGACCGACGTGCGTGGAGAGTTCCAAGGTTCATGCACGTAAAATATCCCATTGTGCACCGCCACAGGCTAAATTTTCCGCACCTACCCACCTCTTCCCTTTTCCATTGATCTTCAAAATTTACAATTTTTTTGTTTCCCACTCCAACCCCGCTTCTCTCCCCCAGTGAGTATAGGTTCAAACAGGATTCAGCATTGTATTTTCGCCAGATAAAGGATGCATGGTTATGTGAAACTGGGTAAGAGTTGGCTATATCCCACACAGGTAGATGTTCCATCTAGTATGACCTCATTTTGGGTAAGGGTTCTTCATTGTCAGTCACCATATGGAAGGGTTCCAAATTGTGCGAAACTTTTGAAGAAGGATTTCGTCACTTTCTGGATGCATTGGCCTATGGTGCGTTAAGAGTACATTGGCCTATCTTGTGAGTTGGTTCGTTTTACTTCTGGTTTGTGGTCGTGCATGGGTCCTTCGAATGACATACATGGGTCTGTGTCCTGGGTCGCCTGGACATAAAACAAACATACGAGAATGAGATTCAAATGCTTTTTAAATTTCTTTATCTTTACATACATATGCATACGTTAAGGGGTTCCAATATCTCATATTCCCTAATGTTTTTATCAAATATCCCGTATCCAAAATAGAGGGGTTTTTTTTGTTATCCCATATTCCTGTAAATAGTATAGATTTAAATATTCTATATCCCAGTTTGTTTTGCCTCAAATATCCCGTATCCTAGGAATAAATATGTAAATATCCCATATTCCAAAACACCCTTAAACTCTTGAAATAACAGAAGGCACCAGTGGAATATGCTCTTTTTGTATTTATTAGTTTCTGACATACATGTAGATTTTATAGTTTCAAAGACTTGAAAAGGCACAAAAACAAGATTGCAACTTACCTTTCAAAATTTTGCCCACCGTAACAATCGCTCTTTTTGAAACCGGTAATTTATTAAAGCACATCAAGAAAGTCACAAATGTACAAATGTACTATAAAACTAATTTTGTCAAAATACTAATTAAGTCTTCAAAGATAATGCATTTGGGCAGCCTACTTATGCTTTAAAGTTAATAAAAAACTTGATATTTTGCATGTAATGTGTTTAAATGTATGTTTATTGAGTAGGAGGGATATTAGTTTCCATTTAAGTCGTATAGTTTTTACAAAATCCAGTGCCTCTCTTTAGTCAAAATTTTCAAAAAACCAGGACACCTCTCGAAAAAACCGGACAAGTTGTTGTGCCTCTCGAAAAAACCTGAACAATTTTAATAAATCATTAACTGATGCTTCTTTATGGACTTTTTTGGAAGAAGAGTAATAATTCGAACATTTCGAATACTTTTATTCCTCTTTTTTGTTTTGTTTCACTTACAATTGAGAATTTAAGCATTTTTTTGTAAACGGACAGGCGAAAAAACCTGGACCTCTCTCGAAAAAACTGGACAATGCCTCTTGAAAAAACAATCCTGTCGCCGGACACGGGACCTACCGTGTAGTTCCTATATTTCGAAATGATTAGAAATTAATCATGATTCAACCAAAGTTCCAGGCAATCATTTTTTCAACGCCTGACACACATTTCGTCTATTTAAGACTCCTCAGAGGAGCTCTACAAATAAAATTTAAAATGTCAATCACATTATGAAATTGAAGAGCATACCCAACTGAGACAGGTATGCCGAAATGGGACCAGAAAAGGAAAATATTTTGAATAAGTTCTATTAGACAGCATTCCAACTTATTGTGTTGTAAGGAAGAGTATACATAGTAAAACATAAAGGTTTTCGACAAATGAATTTCTGAAAATGATCGCAATTTAAATGCAAAACCTACTCCAAATATCTCGAACAAGAATACATGACATACTCTTTAAAAAATGAAATATTAAATTTCAACCCCCTCACTTGATGTGACCAAATAATTTTAGACCCCTTCCATTTGGCATGGATTTTTTTTTCGACCCCCTCTAGAATCACCCAACCCACTCAGCTGATAAATAATGACCGTTCCCTTAATACTCTGATGATCAACCTTTGTCTGGGGTAGGAATACCCTTAGGGTTAAAACAAATTTGAAATTTAAACGGATAATTTATAGCTTTGATGTATTCTCCAACACAAAAGTGTTGATGCCGGAGCGGGCTAACCTCGGGGAATTAAAACTCCACCAGCAGTGCTAACCTTCACGTGTGTTCGAAATACAAATGACAACAAAGTTCCAGAGAGTAATATTTATTTACCGGATTAAATTGTAACTGATAACCCCCCCCCCCGTTTTACGAGATTTATGAAATTCTGTACTTTAAGAGACAGACATAAAACAGTGGGCATGGAATTTTGGTTCATTATACCATTTTGATTATGGTGTTCATAATTTTTTCTCCAAAGGTGACAAGTTTGTTGTCTATTCAGACAGTATCAATCATACGGCGTAACAATTTTGTATTCGAAGTAAAAAAAGGTCTTAAAGAAAAATGCAAAATAAATACAACATACAGACACAGATAAAACAGAATAACACAAAACAACCTAAGGGCCATCAGCAATACTTACTCAAGTCGTAGCTCTATTGACGTCATTGATTCATTGAGGGAAAATAGGTACTGTTAATCGCAAACGTAATTCTAAGGTGTCAAATTCGGTAAAGGACATGCAAAACTATATGACAAACCAACATCTCATCTCATTTCGTAAGTTAAAATGCCCTTTTTTTAATTATGAATAGAATAAAAATAAAAATGTATTTTTGTAGAAACCAAGATATTTTTTATATGATTCATTATGCTTTATTACTTGTTGTCAAATGAGTTCTTTCCTGTTTCCGGAAATTATTAACTAGTTAAGTCTCAAGTACCGTACTTTTGACATGTGCACATGCTGTACCTATTAATAAGTCAAATTCTGTATTATGTAATACAATATGTAATTGGAAAAAAAATGAAAAAAAATAAAATGCTAAGAACGGGTTATTTGGTTATATGTACATGCAAATTTCAAGGAGTAACCTATCAGCAGCATTTGAATCAAAACATTTGAAGGTAAAACACCAAAAGTATGGAACGAAAAGTACTTAAAACCAAAAATGTTCAAACATGGAAAGCTTATCAAAAGTTTTGTTTAAAGGAACAGTTATGATGTTGTTTTATTCTATTTTTGTGGCACACATATGCCTGAGTTAAACAAAACAAAACAAATGTATAATAAATCAGACTCCGAGTTGATGAAATCGTTATGTCACTAATGGGATAATTAAAAGTACGTTAACAAAGAGCCAAAATCTCTAAAATTACAAACTTCATTTAAAAAGAAATAAGAACCGAAATCCTAATTAAACAAACATTTGCCATTTGACAGCCATGCATGCAGATCACGGAATTTGAGTTTAATACCTCATGTACCAAATTATTATTTCAATATTATTGCATACAAACAACAAGGCAATATGTTCTATCAATTGTGCAAGGATTTGTCTGATTAACCTTTTCGTACACCTTTGCTTGCTTCTTAATAAAAAAAAACAAACGTTTTAGAAAACATATTTTTGTTCTAATAATTTCTAGAACAAAATACAAACCAAAACTATATTTTATATCAAATGTTATTATTCTTTTTTATTCAATAGGTTGGGTGAAGCTTAATTTTCTCTGTCTTTTAGGAAAGATTTAAATGAAGAAGTCTGAAATTATTGACCCGTGACCAACCTTATCAATAAAATAGAGTAATATTTGTTGAAAGACTTTAATGTTTAAAAAAAATTCTTAAGTGCTGTAATTTTATCTACGCACTTAGTTCCTCTTTGTATTATATATATTAAAAAAAATTTAAACAGCACTTTATTGTATACAATGTATGTAATTTAATGGTCTGGTCTTAACAATGACATTCTGTCAGCTGCTAATGCCAAGTATCATAAAAGAGGAATTTGAGTTTATATTAAAAATAAAAAAATAAAAGAATGTACAATTTAACATACCCTGCGTTCTACGACCTGAAAATTCATAAGCTGATTTGTGACCTGATACTGAGTTTAAATGTCAGATTTTTTTTTATAGATTTGTCCTGTAGTTTGATTATGAGTTCTACCTTCTGGCATTGTTGGATTTGTTCTATAATCTGAATTTGATTTCCATTATCTGACGTTTTAAATTTAAATTTGATCTAAAGTATGTCTGACGCTGAATTGAACTGTTGGATTTTAAATTTTTTAGATTTGTCCTATAGTTTGACTCTGAGCTCTGATATCAAGCTGGTGTTGTTAACACCAACGAGAACAGGACTCTAATTTGCTCTAATGTCTGACACTGCATTGGACTTGTTAAGATTTTTCCTATAGTTTGATTCTGAGTTCTAATGAACAGGATGAAAATAAACTGGCAACAAAAACACAGAAATACAAACACAACTGAAAAGCAATTAACAACGCGAACTCGAAACGAGAGTGAACTCAGGTCCTCTTAAAGAGTACGAAGTTTCCTCTTGCTGTAGCACACCAGTTGTTCTGAGCTCTATTGTCTGACTTTTTATTAGGATTGTCCTGTAGTTGGTCCTAGTTCTACTGTCAAAATGTTATAAACAAAATTATATTTGCTGTACTGAAATGATCACCTCAATATCCCTATTGTGTCTCACAACTATGTTGTGTTCTATGGTCATTACCGGATCCTAAGATCGTAATGGAAGAGGGAGATTTGGCGCCATAAAACCTGATTTAACCCACCATTTCGTTTGAAATGCCTGTACCAAGTCAGGACCATTGCGATCCACCAATTCCCCGGTATGACTGATTCGTTTTTGTCATTTTCTCTGGACTATGAGACTGATCATTCAAGTTCGGTAGTTTTATTATTACCTTTACTTAACCTTGGTTATGCTGTCAAAATGATTTATTATACTCCCCGCTTGAAAATTATGGGGTATTTAGAGAAAGGGTGTCTGTCCGTCCGTGTGTTTGTCCGTCCTTCCGTAACACCCGAGTGTACCCATCTTTTATCCGCAACTCCTCCTTAACCCCTTGGTGGATATTCATGAAACTTACACACAATGTTTATGACTTAATGTTAATGTGCACCTCACATTTTAAATTTGATCAGAATGTTTTTTGGGGTTTCCTATAGCAAAACATGGACTTAGCTGTTTAATTAAAAGGGGGACCAATCTCTTATCTGCAATTCCTCCTTAACCCTTTGATTGATTTTCCTGAAATGTTCTCACAATCTTTGGGACATGTAATAGTGCATCTCTTATTTTAGATTTTATATAACGGATATTTTGGGGGGACGGGGGTTTTTATTTTTGAGAAGCCGCTGATATTTTTTCTATCTTTTTTTGTGCAGTCTTACACTAACTTGCCAAACATCTAACTGTCAGTCTATAGAGCATCTATTATAAACCGAGGTCTAAGGTCTGAGTATCTAGGAACTGTTCAGCTATCTCAAACTTTTTAAATTCCTATGTCGCGCATGTTAAACAACCATGCCATATAACATCTGAGATCTACGACATAATTATCATTTGTTTATGATAATGCGCCATCGTAAGTGAAATTAGCGTTATTGATAGCCCTATTTTACATGTATACTTTAGGGTTGATAACATAATCACTTTAGATAAATGTTAAAAACACGATAATATTTCTGTAACGATACATTTGCATTTATCATGATTATTCGATGAACTAAACTATCTGATATTTGAATGCTCCATTGGTTTATCATTTCCCCTCAAAATAATCATTTAAAACTGATATTTCGATTAGGAGATTTTATTGTAAGAATTTTCTTTTGTATCTCCCGCAAGAATAAACAAATCAACGACGGAACCTCGACTTTTTAGAATCAAATGATACACATAATGCATTCAAATGTCGCACTATACATAAGGCAAAGTCATAAATATTTCCCCAAACATAGAACGAAGCATATCGGTATTCATTAGAATATTAAACACAAGAAGACAAGACCTAAACTTTTATAAGGGAAAACACAAAAGAATTAAATGGATAAAGAAATTATCTATGGCCCTTCGTCCAAAGGGTGATATAGTTTGATATATGATTTATTATATGTTTTGTAATATCGAAATACCCAATAAAAACGATTTGAAGAAATAGTCAACGCTTCTCTCACAAAACGGTAATGGATCGTAAATGAATACAACGTGTTTAAAACGATGTTATACATAAAAAACTAATCAATAGGGTCTAGAAAATGTACACAACATTACCAATTGATGTTAAAGATTAAAGATTAAAGATATTTTGGACATTCGTATGTCTTTCAACGGTATAATAAACATTTTTTTTCAAACACAGTAATACTAAATAAATATTTTGCTTAAACGTTATAGGATCTGTAAGATGGAACAAACACGAACACATGTAGTACAAACATTATCGGCGTCCAACTACTCAAAGCGCAAACCACAACAATGATAACACGAACACATGAAGAAACTAAGCCGTAAGAAAGTAGTACATATAGGAGACAAAGTAGTCCATATAAGGTACTGTATCTTTAGCATGACATGTCCTACACCAATAAATGTGGTATTTTCTAAAAGCTTAAAGACTTGAAAACATTTTGAGCCCATGAAACAGTCATTATTATGATGTTAAGAGAAATAGTGAGTAGTAATTTATGGGCATGTGATTTGGTAAGAATTTTAACATTAGTTCCCGTTTTCTGTCACATGCCACTTCCGGTAAACCGTTCTCTCCCAGATGCCGAGGGACCTTATATGAGATTTATATGAAAGGTACTGTTATGTGTCTACTTTAAGGCACAAGTACTGTCACACCCCAAAAAATTCATTTCTGAGTTTGACAGTGACCCTTCTTAAACCAGGTTCAACATAGAAAGTAATGGGAGCCTGAATTAGTTATTTTACACCTCTTACTGGGGCTAACCAAAAAATCCAAAATGCATAAAATACTCATTTAATGGCCTAAATCATTGACTTTGCACATTACAACTGTCAAACAGACTAGATTTTGCTTCCTTTCTTTTATTTATAGGAACATTGGCTCATAAATGCCAGTTTCATTGTCGCGACATGATTTTTGGTCAAAATTTCACTGCGAGTCATGAACGTCTCAAAACTTTATAGTTATAAGATATTGAACTGGCTTAAAGTGATGAATTATTCTTTGAATAGTGTGTTGTAGTCCTATTCCACAATAAGTTTCCAGAAATCTTAAAATTTGTGATTTTTTTACCACTATTAAGATGCGCGACATATGTGATTTTGCCCTTCTTTCATAACCTTGCTTGCTAGTATGTTTTGGTTATTTTTTTCAAAATTTTGTGGATAAATACCTATAATATACCCTTTTTTCGTGTCTGTGTTTGAATTGTATACCAACTTAGACTATTTTAAGCAAAAATATTAATGTTTTGGCAAATAATCCAAGTTTTTGTATGTCAGGATTGGCATGTCATGGAATAAAACGGGGGTGGTTTTGTTGATTTTTCTTCCAGATAGCATGAATTATTAATTTTGAGGGTTGTTTTCATGTAAATAATTGTATTTCTATTTAAATATGTAGTTTAGCTTGGGTTAAGTCTTTTATATCAGACTTTTAACTATTCAACTCAAAAACTAAAGCCATAACTTGATGTTTCTGGCTAATATGTTAATGGCCGCATTGGTATGGGGGTCTTTATACTGGCCCACCACAACAAAAACATGATAAAACAATCAAATTTATTATTCAGATGAAGTCATGTAGGTCTAGGCTACTCACAAATATTAGTAAATTTTATTCTCCGACAAAAATATTCTGTAACAGGTGTAAAACAACTAATTTGGGATCCAGTCGGTGCACATATAAAAAAGTAGTACATATAGGAGACAAAGTAGTCCATATAAGGTACTGTTTCTTTAGAATGACATGTCCTACACCAATAAATTTTGTATTTTCTAAAAACTTAAAGACTTGAGAACATTTTGAGCCCATGAATCAGTCATTATTATGATGTTAAGAGAAAAAGTGAGTAGTAATTTATGGGCATGTGATTTGGTAAGAATTTTAACATAAGTTCCCGTTTTCTGTCACATGCCTCTTCCGGTAGACCGTTCTCTCCCAGATGCCGAGGAACCTTATATAAGATTTACATTAAAGGTACTGTTATGTTTCACTGTAAGGCACAAGTACTGTCACACTCCAAAAAATTCATTTCTGAGTTTGACAGTGACCTTTCCTAAACCAGGATGAACATAGAAAGTAATGGGAGCCTGAATTAGTTATTTTACACCTCTTCAGAGCTCATGTCAAACCGGTAGTTACGAAAGGGTATTTGTTCTTAAAAAGGAACAAGAAAAACAGGTTGATTATAATATCAAATACTTAACATAGTGAAAAACAAGTACCAAAGCGGGTATAAAAACGGTCAATTAGGTTAAGCTGTATATCGATATTTCAAGGAGTGACCTCACATCAGCAGCATTTAAATAAAACAATGGAAGGTAAAAAAATCAAAAGTATTTAATGAAAAGTACTCAAAGCAAAATAGTCCGAACAATGAATATAATGTTTTTATTGTCTAGAGCTCATATGGTTAAAACAAAAAAGAGGTAAGTTTAATATGTTAAATGTTTGAAATTTAACTTTCAAAAAGTACAATCGTCACATTTGTTGATACGTCTTCAAGAACTACGCAAACCGAATAGGTGCATGGTTTACTCAATCTCATTTATGTTGAAGAATTATGCAGTTTAAACAAAACACATCTAACAAAGATGTTTTAATGATCGAACGTAAACGTTAAATATATTTAATTATATAATATAAGTTGTAAACATTTCTTTTGTGTTTCCGTTCTCTTGAAGCCTTAGTAAAATATACAAAAACAAAACAATCGATGCTAAGTTTGGTTTGTGTTGATTGAACACCAATTTGTTAAAACAAAACATTTTTAATGGCGTTCAAATCTAAATAACCAAACAGTGAAAACCTAAAGCCTCCATCTCATTCTCCTAAGATAAGCCTTGGGTCTTTTTTTGAGTTGACATACCAAGTTTCATAGTGATCAGATTAATAACATACAAAATTCAAGCAATTTAAAACACCGGTTTCCTATAAAAAGATGGTCTGCTTCAGCTTACCTACAAACCTTGGACCCTATTAGGCCATAGTTTTTACATTTCAACAAAACTAATGATTAATATCGATAATTGAAAGTGTACTTAACATGGAAACAACAAGTTTTAAAAAATAAGTGCAAGGTTTAAATTTCTAGTTCTGTTCTATTTTCTCGGAGTGAAAAATAAGACATTCAAGGTTTTAAAGAGATACTCATATGGTCATACATATTTTCAAAAATTAGTACAAGACATTGACATGGAAACTCTTTTTAAATATTTCCTATTTCATAAGCTTACAGAAAAAAACTAAGAAACATATTAGCTCTATTAACTATATGAGTCAATAGTAGCTATTTGTTATGAAGGCACAAAGTATGCAATGAAATTGGTTTTGCTGCTAGTGTTAAAATAACTATTCTAGATTTTTAAAAAATCCTAAAGAGGAAAACGCAATTTCTGAACTTTTTTGTGTCTTCAGCATAAGTGGATTCTAATCAATAGAGCTCAATAACCAAACACTTTCAACAGCCTTTTTTTAATAGAAAATATAACATATGACTTGTGTATAAAGACACAGAAAAACCTTCAAATCTTCAGCTTAAAATTGCTAATATTTATAATCATATCACTTATGTAATGAAAAGTGATGAAGGGGAAGTTGACGATTGGAAAGATGCAGTCATCACGTTTGTCATACTTGTTGAAAGTCTTCCTTGAGAGTCAATTTCGAAATGTAGATCTAAATATGAAGCAGACTTCCTAAAATCTGTTGTGTCCTTTATCTCAAGCTCCTGTGGATATATGAGATGGAGAAAGTCACTAAATCGAGAATTGTTTAGTGAAAGGACATCATCAATATAACGGAACGTGAGGTTGAAAGAGAGAGCTAGTCTACGGTCTTTTTGTCTAGAAGATATTGCAAGAAGTCTGCTTCATATGAATGAAGAAACAAATCAGCAAGCAAAGGTGCACAATTAGTGCCCATTGGAATCCCTATTCTTTGTTGAAAAACACGTCCACCAAACTGAACAAATATGTTGTCAATAAGAAAGTTGAGGATGTCGATTATTTGGTCTTCTGTAAATAAAGGTAATAACAAAACTTCCGAACTTGAATGATCAATCTCATAGTCCAGAGAAAATGACAAAAACGAATCAGTCATACCGGAGAAATGGTGGATCGCAATGGTCCTGACTTGGTCCAGCCATTTCAAACGAAATGATGGGTTAAACCAGGTTTTATGTCGCCAAACCTCCCTCTTCCATTGCGATAAATTTGTTCTTTTTCTTAGACTCATTGATGACAAAGAAAGTCTTGGTAAAATCGACTACAAGAAATTCGTACCTGCGTTTTCCATTCTTTTTGAAAAAGCTGCGTTTAATCAGCTGTACAAATTGCAATTTCAGTTGTTCATGTGGAATAGAAGTGTAAAGTGTAGGGAAATCGAATTTTTTTTATGCTGTTACAAGATGAAACTAATTTAGAGTTAAGAGTCTCCATCAGTTCTTTCGAATTCTTCAGGATCCACATTTGATTGACACCATTTCTAGAATAACAACAATCGTAATATTTTTTGAGGCCAGATTTTACTGCCGTAAGTATTGAAGTCAACGAAACTGAAAGAGGTTTAGTTGTACATTTGGATGATCCTGCAATGAAGCGCTGTTTGTATGGATTTTTATGTAATTTGGGAATCCAATACAAGGATGGAATGTCATCATTACTGCCACCAACAGAAAGGCCGAAGGAGGAAATGACAGATTTGTGATTGTCACAGATTTCCTCCTTAGACAGTGTTGTAGCCTTTAATGTGGTGCTGTTGCTGGTACAACCAACCCCCAATTCAGCTGTCAAACAGTCAATATAGTGTTTCTTGCACACAAAAATGGTGTTATTTGGTGCTTTGTCTGCAGGTACAACAACATATTTGCCATGTAAGGTGGACAATATTTTGGCAACATCAGCGTTGCTGAAAATGGATATTGCCTTAGTGCTCATTGAGCCTTTCAAAGAATTGATTCTTTTCAAAACCAATGACCTCACAGCTTTTACCCATTCTGACAAAACGTCACATTCTTTCTCCTGTTCTTTTTTGGCCCATTTTCTGGCATAGTCCTCAACTGAATCCATAATTGTTTTGAAATTATAGCTCCAATTGATTCGTCTTGGCTCACGATATTTAGGTCCTTTAGCCAAAACATCGCGAAGTAAGTCATTTTCCACGATGTTGAGGTCACCAGTGATAGCGTGACCAGAAGGACCATATTTGAATGGGGACTTTTCACAGGTACAGTCTGGAGGTTTTGCTTTGAGGTCATTGATTTGGAAATCCCGCAACACTTGTTTATAGTTGAAAACCTTAGGTGCAATGGTGGAAGTGTTGGATGTCCATGGCTGCGTTTCCGTCACTCCGTTTTTTCAAAGAGATTCATCACAATAACATCACTGCATCTAAGGCTAGATAAATTTCCAACACTTCCAATGATGTCGTTGCAGCCATAAGGTAGTGCGGTTCCCAGTTGTCGAATCCAGAATTCTTCTCTTTCTTTACGGAAAGGTGTACTTAAAGTGGGATTATTTGTAGGATGGTAATTTTTTTCCAAAATTCGACCTTTTAAAGACAAAATGGAATGATCAGGTTGGTTAAAATGCTGGTAAACGAAAGGAAAACTGTCGTTGTTGATTCCGGATCTGTGGCCACACATACGAGCATTAAGTCTTCCTTTTAAAGAATTGAATTCATAAAAGGATGGTTTTCAATAGATGACATAGGCCTACCCCTAAAAAGTCCATGTGCTGCCGTCACCTTGATTCACAGTGAAGAGGGAGATTTTTTCCCTCAAATACTTTCAACATTTCAGGATAAAAACACTCCTTATAAATGTGTTAATTATAAATAGGGAAAGCATGTTTTAAGGCATTCATTGCAACTTATATTTTACTTAATAGTTTTCTTTTTTAAAGAATCCTTTTTTGACTGCATCATACTGTTTATAATAGTTATCTTGCAGTTTTCACTTAAATTGCCATGGTTTAATTTGTCTAAATACTCCAATTGAATTGTTAAAATATAAATGTTAGACCTTACTTTATAATCTTTTAACTGAGGTAATATATTGCATGTAGAAAGCTGTAGCTATTCTTTTTATTTAAATTTTCTTGTTTGCTTGTACATTTAATCTGTAAAATTTAAAACTAAAGTTTAAGTTTAAGAACTGGCCAACTTTATAGATATTTTTGTTGTTGTCAGAGCTTGTAAATTACTATATTTAGTTTATAACTGGCTTACACCATATACATTACCATGACCCAGTAAATTCACTTAATAACTCTTAAATGGTCCCATACCTCCTGGGGAGAGATGGCATGGCCGGGTATTGTCAAAAAGCATTTTCTTTTTTATCAACTTTTTTCCTCTAAATTATGAGACACCAGCTTCAATCTTCGAACATGATGAAGGAGGCAATTATGTGGCAGAAGCAGCTAAAAACTGTAACTAGATAAAATCACAGAAAACTAAATGACATTCAAACACCAGTTGTTAAAGGGCCATGAAGAAGTCATGAATTAAAAAGAACACTGTATTGCGGATTCTTACAAGTTTTATACTAGGTTAGTGCATGTATTTCATGTATGTATTTGTTGCAATAGCCATGAAAGCAGTACATATGTTTAGAGCTTAATTTGTTGAAAAATAATGCATATATCAACTGCATTGAAAAATCGAATTCACACTGATTTATTAACATTATATAGGGGCGGGTCTAGCATTGTAGTTAAGGGGGATGGATATAGGTTGTTTTCTGGCAAGCTGTGAAAATTTATCCAAGTTTTTTTTTTTTTTTTTTATACATGTTTTTTTTATATGAAAATAGCATAACTTTAGTGCTGACATACACCTGGTATGCCTTTCCTTAGATTTGCACTTGTGATTAGATCATGTACTTATATTCAACAAACAAACATGTATGGACAAAACACATGAATAAAGTGACTCATATCAATGAATAATGTCTAATATTTTGATTTCATATAAGGAAACTAATTATTTATTTTGATTAATATCTTAAAATGTAAGTCTACGCATTCAGGACATTGTTTAATCTTTTATCTAGGTAAAATAAGGTCGAGCACTTTTCCGACATTATGAACATGGTCGAGTATTTTCAGACATGGTCGAGTACTTTTCAGACATGGTCGAGTACTTTTCAGACTTG
This sequence comes from Arcuatula senhousia, assembly GCA_963971305.1. Lineage (NCBI taxonomy): Eukaryota > Metazoa > Mollusca > Bivalvia > Mytilida > Mytilidae > Arcuatula > Arcuatula senhousia. The sequence continues at coordinate 6,830,372 of OZ020317.1, read as the reverse complement.
GTCGAGTAATTTTCAAACTTTTTCACAGGTCGAGCACAAGTCGAGAAAAAGGTCGAGTACAAGTCGAGTACTTATAGTCTGACTAAGGCTGTGGTCGAGTAATTTTTAGAATGTCGAGTAATAACTAGCACAGTCGAGTACAAACATGGGCCATTTCAGACTTTTAGCAGTTTGTAGTGAAAGTAACCGAATTGCCAATATGAAATTAACATAACTGGAAAATGTGTACATGTTTACAATACATGGTCATGTACGTTTTTCTCATGGACTAATTCTCATAACTCATAATTGCCGAAAGGCAACATGGTTTTATTCATAAGATGTATATAACTTTTGTAAACACGAAGAGAAATCTGACTGTTGTCGAACAAAGCGAAGAAGTTGTTCCGCCATCTGCTACTTACCAAGTATTGCTGCTCACTTACCTATTACATTGGACCCCCTGAGGGATAATAAGATGATCATCTCAAAACAACAATAGGGCAAAACACTAATTAAAACAATCGAAATGCAAATTGTTCAACTTAATTTTGAATTTTACCTCAAAGTTGTTAATGTATTTTGATATTTAATGACCTTAATGTCTTTTTATTAGCTCTATTTTTATAATGAGGACTAGGTGCTCTTGAAAATAAAACTATTTTGTGGAAATATGTTTCCTATAAATTTGATGTCATGTCATATTTTGTTGTCAACAACAAACCGAATCAAGCATACAGCAAATTACTGTTACTTTAAAATTAAGAAAAGTAACTTGTTGGGATTTAAAATGAATATTTTATAAATTGAGAAAGTTGACAGTGTCCGTGTTTTCATTAACAACTTTTTGCGATAAACAGAAAGCTCTGTGTTAAAATATGATAAACCATAGGCTGACCTAAAACAAGGTCTGGTTATAAAATGTTCCTTAATGTTAAAGGACTTTTCTGTTGTTATAGAAATTCCACACATTTGTGTCTTAAGTAGTACACATTTGATCTTTGCACATAGAAGGACTATTGATAAGTTAGTAAGATAAAAGGTGCTTGTTTGTATATCTACTTAACCAGAGAAACGTTTCGTCTTAAGCATGCCTTTTTTATTTTTTATTCTTAATACTTGTAGCAGTTGACAAAATAGTATTTGTTTAAGCAACAAGATTTCATTAGCAAAAAATGTAAATCGGTTTAAACAAGACATTATTCCTTCACTGTGGTTGATGCCTTTTATAATTGTGATTTTAGATCGCATTGTATTAGTAATTGTTTGCATAATTTTTCGCGTTATTCTTCGTATTTTTACTCATAATTTGATTTGACTGTTCGGGTCTATTTTTGATAAATACGAGGGCTGTCCGTAAAGTTCGTGGACAGTTGATGTAAAATAAATAGTGTTTATTGGATCTACTTCAGATTTTGTTATAATAGAATGGGTAGTCTTATAAATTGGTGTACCAAATTTTAGAATTAACAAACAACTACAAGTTGATTTTTCATCATTTAGAAAATAAATCGTATTCATAACCCGGAGCAAGACGTTCACATTTTCGACGTCAAATTAAACAATTTCTTTTCTATATGGTCATATTGAATGCAATATTTTAAAAACTTTTATCAGTTTTGAACATTATATTTTGTCAGATGTGACTTAATTCATATTTCTGCATGTATTGTGTCATTTCTGGAAACATTTGATTCACAAATTGCATGAAAATTCAAGTTTTTGACATCAACAATACAACTCCAAGCAAAGTCTATTGGTGGGGGGCAGTACTATATAGGAAATATGGCAATATCTCAATACTACAAAACATGCCAATCAGTTATTTTCTATCTCCATCTGAAATGCACATGCTATCAGAAGTATCTTAGTAAGCTTGTTTCACAATTTAAAGAATCTGTGTATATCTGTTGATATTTTACCGACCCAAACATACAATTTTATAACCGTCCATTGCTCCACCTCTTCGCAAAACGTTACTTTTTCTACGTCAATGAAACTGATGTCAATTCTCAAAATACCGATTTCTCAATAACTTAAAATTATATACCCTTCAAATTTGGTATGTGCATCATTCTAACTATTGACAACACTGTAGTACAGGTTTTATTGCATCGCTAGATATTTTATGTGCATAGCGAGATCTTGTTTTAAGCATTCTGAATATTTCCGAAAAATTTCTTACATTGCTCCGACCCACCATACAGCGAGTCAAATAATTAAAAATGTAGCACTATTTTTGTCGAACATTTGCAAAACAATAAACCAGAAATAAAGGAAAATGTTCAAAAATATTATTAAGTAAAACACTAATCCCTAATACGTCATATTGGTTCAAATCTTTGCTTGTCCACGAACTTTACGGACAGCCCTCGTATACCCAGGAATTGTGTTATTTTCTATATAAGCTAAAGGATTTTATACTAAGCAATGTCGAATGAAAAGGATATTACCTATACGGACAATGTTCCTTACAAACCCGAGTTTACCGGTTCTGTTGATGTGTACCAACCTTTATGTTCCTTAACAAACAGTGATGATCATGTCTACATGTCATTAGTTAACAAATCACCCAGCAATGCAGATAAGATAAGCATAATGCCGGATGAACACGATGATATACCAATATCCGATCATTCTATGACCGAAACAAGAAGAGAAAAAACAAATGCAAATTATACATCCGGAGGTAAACTGTTACGCCAACCTGGGGCATGTATAAATGCCGAAAAAGATTATAAACTCAACAAATGGCCATATGCAAAAAACACGGAGAATGAAAATAAAACTTTCGACAACCATTCAAGTCATGCTAGTAAGGATACATGTACTAAAACAATAGAGAATGGTCAACATGGTAATATGATAACTGACAGTTATTCACCAATAGAGCAAAATCCGACTGATCAATACAAGGCTACGAATTTGAACGAAACGTTGAAAAGGGTAAGTATCAAAAGAGACACGTGCAATGCCTATACAGATTGTTCATCAAATGCCATGACAGGCCAAACAGAGCAGAGTGAAATTATACTTGATGAGCATGGATACATACCAATGACCAACCAGGCGTCAAAGGAGTCGAAAGATGATACGTTTTCTGTAGGCGACCATGCATATCTGATACTTATTGGGGAACCTTCCAATCTAACAGATGAACAAACGCAAGAGGAATCCGGTATCGGTCCTGAATTACCAGGGATATCAAAGCAGATTTCAACGACTAAGAATGACAGTTTGGATTATGCATATGCATATGAAACAACCGCTGATGCGTTGTTAGTTCAGAACGCGGGAATTTCTAATCCAGAACATGGTGGTCAGGAAATTAATAACACCTTGTGTGTAAGTCGTAGAGACAGTAGTGCCGACAGAGACCGTATAAGTTATGATTGCATTACAAGCGACAATGAACAATCCGTCCACCCAGGACGAAATACGGACAAAAAATGCGAGGAGAGTGACCATTATGATTATATACCGATCGATAAAATACCATCGGGTCATTCGAAGAAGATCGTAAAGGTAGAAACAGATAGTACGAACAATGAATGCGCAATAAATGATTTTCGATCCGTCGGACAAGTTAATCAAAGTGTCAGGACAATAGCTTTGGACAAATTAAAGGAAGAACCAAATCAAATCAAACATGGGATTACAAAATGTAAAATTGGCAAAATACACGCCATTGTTTTATTTGTTGTGTTCATTGTAATTGTTGGTGTTGCTATTGGACTCAAATATTTACTAGGTAAGTTGATTGAAAACAATACTTTTATTGATAGGCCATGATTCGATCATTATGTAGCCTTTTATGGAACACCTCAGAATACAAAAGCTACAGTAAACAAACCTTGACCGAGACTACTTTATTTTGCGTTTTTGTGCTGTCTGGCAATCTCGTCGCAATTTATATTACCTCATTTTCTGTAGTACTTATGTTATTACTAAAATGAATTCATTCGTGCAAATCTATATTTGTGAAAGGTTCATACTAAACATAATTACGCCACAAAAAATAGTTTGTTTTATGTAATATGTTATGGCTCTTGTATCGTTTCCAGCAACTGAAAAACAATGTGAAAGTATATTGTGATGACTGGAAAATTCAAAATTTCGATCATTTTCTGAAGTAGATTTTTCAAAACATTTCGATTTAAAACTTTATACAACACCTTACTACATAAGAAATTAAAATACCGACTGAACAAATTAATAGAAAAAGCATTCTCTAATTCCAGTAACTTTGTTGTCTTGTCCAATAGATCTACATACTGTAAACGTAATAATTTTCGCTATTTTCGCGATTGCCAAAAGACCACGAAAATAGGTTCCCGAGAATATATTCGTTTATCCATTGGTGTGTATAATATCAGGTTCAAGTATATCGTTGACATTTCGACTACACAATGAATGAAACAAAATCAATTCATGTACTTGTTATCATAATAAATAGAGGGACAATCGGCTTGGTGCGTGTATAAATTGGTGAATAAACTTTTAATAGATTAACGGACAAGTATAAAACAAACACTTTGCACATACTGTAGAGCTTATCAAACACTTCATCCGTTGATTTGTCAAGGTATTTTATATGTCAACAAATTAGAAATTCAAAGTTTGGAATGCCAATTAAAGACGACAATCTTTTAACGATTGGGCCATTCTAGTCTTGGACCACCTTCTAAATGAAAACGAAAAAAAATATGATACAAATCAATATTATAGCTGAACATAAAAACCGCAAAAAAATTAATACCTGCGAGTATGTCCTAGCCAAATAAACAGCAAAAATCAGCAACCGCAAACATAGATACATCTAAAGTATAAAGATCAGACATTTTACACAATGGTCCAGTTTGCAGTATGTTTGGTTTCCCTTTTGACAACATGTTTGTCACATTTGGAAGTGAGATTTTGTTTTAAAGTTGGAATTCTTATGGGAACAAATTGCGCTTTGTTACAGTGCTCCTCTCCTTGCCGATTTGTTTTTTTACTCTTACGAGACTGAATTTCTTCAGAGACTCGTTAAGAACAAGAAGATGAAAGAGGCAAGGTCATTTAATCTTACATTCAGATGTATTGATGATGTCCTTTCTGTCAATAACACTTCATTTGGTAGATATATTTCTTCAATATATCCTCCAGAATTGGAGTTTAAAGAGACCACCGAATGAAATTGCTTCACGTCTTTCTTTGATTTGCACCTTGAATTTGACCCAGGTGGTCATCTTAATACAAAAAGTTACGGTAAAAGAGGCGATTTAATTTTTCAAATTATGAATTTTCCTAATCTACAGAGCAATATACCTACTTCCCCTGCATACGGTGTTTATGTTTCACAACTTATTCGATATGCCGGAGCTTGCCCATATTTCACAGATTTTTTGATCACACACTGATTTCTTCGTGACCGACTTTTGGAGCAGGGCTATAATAGGATCCCTAGAAAAATTCTTTCTTTGTTATCAGCCACTATTAGAGAAGTTCAAAATTGAGTTAAAAGATATGGTGATTAATTGTTTTAATTAGTGTTTGACTGGTCTGCTGTACTGAGATGATCAATATCCCTATTGTGCCTCACAACTATGTTGTGTTCTTTGGTCATTACCGGATCCTATGATCGCAATGGAAGAGGGAAGTTTGGTGCCATAAAACCTGATTTAACCCACCATTTCGTTTGAAATGTCTGTACCAAGTCAGCACCATTGTGATCCACTAATTCTCCGGTATTACTGATTCGTTTTTGTCATTTTCTATGGACAATGAGACTGATCATTCAAGTCCGGTAGTTTTGTTATTTTCTTAATTCTGAGATATTCCCGGTTCAGTAATGTCGTTGTTACCTTTTGTTAGCTTTTGTTCAGCATGTTACATACGCAATATATGTTAAACTCTTGAACTACTTTAAATTTTAATTAAACTGTTCGATTAGATATAACATGATTTCGGTTTATGGTTTTTCTTTCAGCTGAACCGAATGTAACAGTTTTACCAGCGTTCTACTCAGTGACCATAGGTCAGTCTGTGACTATAGAATGCAGCGTGTCTTCTTATCTTGCTGTGACAGCTGTATCATGGCAGAAAACAAATAGAAAATCCACTTCCATCATAGCAACAACTGACTCAAACAAATACAGAGGCAGCACGGTCACCACACCGTCCCTTACAGTTGTGAATGCCGAACCCGATGATGCTGGTCAATATGTTTGCTTTGCCACGAACATAGCTGGAACTGGCACCAGTAACCCTGTTTTGGTATATGTATTAACAGGTATCTGATTGTTTTAATGACATTTGAAATAAAACAAAACGTGTATTTTCAAATTCTACTCATAAATATAGTATGCAACAAATTTGGAATAAGTCGATAAAATGTTTTGGCTGTTTCTTGGAAGTGAACACAATTCATTACAAACTGTCTGTACTTATAAGAAGGGAAACGTTTTAATAATTAAACATTCTTACAATCGTCACCAATAATCTTAATCCTAAGACATCGTAAATGAAAACTGTCCATAATCAGAAACGCAAATGCATTGTCATAAGAAGGTAAAACTATATTGTACCCTATGCATTGTTTTGAATTTTATACCAATGTTCTTTTACGTTTAGATTTTACCCAAATGGACTTCGAATTCAAAAGGTCATCTCTTCACACGGAAATATACATCAGTGAAGACAATACCATGATCAGTAATGTGAAAACCACTGAAACTGTTCCATCTTTGGGTTTAGGATTTCAGAAGTATAGAGGTGTAATAACTGATAAGTGTTGCGCGAATGACCAGGAAATGACATTTGGAATACTATACAAATATAATATCAAGTTAAAACTAACTGACTTTAATCTAATATTTGATGTAGGACTTGCCGAGCAAAACAATATTGACAACGACTTCTATGTTGGAGGTTACAAGGTTGGTGGCTGGTCATTGTATCTAGCATACAACGAAAATAACAACGACGTGTCCTTGTATGCCCAACATCCTCCTCTTATTTACGACGAAATACCGAGTAATTTCAGTGCAACCAATCCAAAAACAACAGAAACTGGTGTCCTCAACTTTAACATAACAGGAAAACTAATACTTTCAGTGTTGCATCAGACAAAACCAAATTATTCACGTTTACAAATGTTACGTCAGAGAAATATTTGTGTTCTGTGTTTGGTGTGTATAACCCAGGTGTAGTGAATGTAAGCCTTCGCCTAATTTTTTCCACAATTTTTACATAATTATTAGAAAAATAAAAGATACACGTCTTTTTCTTCAATTCAAAACTCGATATGCACAATTTTCCCTGATGCTTTTAATTAGAAAACAATAAATATTTGAAATTTGAAATGTTTGCTTTGACTTTTGCAAAATTTAATCTGTATTGCAAGTTTCGTAATTTGATTAAAAACCCACTGTGATATCACATACCCTTTAAATTACAGTTTTTCAAAAAAAAATAAAAAAAAATAGAAAATGAGTGACATTATTTATAACATTTTTGGAGTTATTTTGACTATTTTCAGGTCTTCAAGTCAATATTTTGTACCGTGAGAGCCGGTGGTGTGGTGGTTAACGCGTCGGGCTACTAACACCGTGGTTCGTGGTTCGATGCTCGTCAGGGATGAAAATTTCATGAACCAATTTTCCGACTCTCTCTTGACACCATCTGCGAGGATGATCTCAAGAACCGATGCTAGTCCTTCGGAAGGGACGAAAAAAGGTTGTCCCGTGTATGGGAGAGCAATACCCCATGCACGTTAAAAACCCCTTTGTAGAGTTCGATAAGAGTAGGCTCAATGGGGGCCGCTACAAAGGCCACACTCGCAATCTGCTAGCTGGAGAGGGATTAATATAAGCATTAAGCTTGTTTCCCAATCCAGGGTAAATAAATATGTTTAAACTAATATTTTGTAATTATTATCAATTCAATGTAGATATATGGGCTTCATGTATAATATAAAATTTAATACGTATTGTAAAAACAGCTTAATAGTATATTTTTGCATATTGAACATTGAACATTGTATATTGTCTTTTGAACATTGTATATTGTCTTTCAAATATGTAAATAGCTTCTTCTTGTTTTACAATTGGTATTAAATATGGCCATTTCACAAATAAGATTTTCCACCAAAAGCTAAAAATGTTTTTTATCAAATACATTTTCCGGATTTGATAAGTGTTTACACTTGAATCTAAAGTGCACAGAGGCATTTATTGTAGTCAGACAAATTCCCTTTTAAAACTACAAAATAGACACGAAATAATATAGAATCTACTTGGTAATACGAATGTTTTGTATTTTTAAAGATTTATTAAGTTTCTATTTTGTTTATTTTAGTCAGGTATTTTTTTCAGTTATGTTTCATGCTTTAAAGTAATAGTTTTATTGTTAAAGTACTGTAACGTGGAAATTTTCGTGGGATTATATTTTCGAATTCTTGTAAAGTTATAAGTTCGGGTTTCTTCTGATTTTTATGCTCTTTTTCTTAAAGTACGGTTCATTCGCGTGATGGATTTTTTGCGGACATTTTGTGATTGCAAATTCAGCGAAAATAAATAGGCGAGCGGTGGATATCGAAAAAGTCGTTTAATTAAGAATTTTAAATTACCCGACAACCTCATAAGATTTTTTGAACCTAAATGAAAGTTTGATTATTCTACTTTATGAATATTAATGTTTGACAAATCAAATATGGTCAGAAGATATAGAAAAAAATACGTTTTGTACAGGTACCTATAATAATCTCGTTTGACACAGCTGATTAAACGTAGCTTTATCAAAAAGAATGGAAAGCGCAGGTCAAGTATTTGGTAGTCGGTTATAAAAAGACTAACTTTGTCATCCAAGAGTCTAGCAAGAAAAACAAATTTACAGAAGATCAAATAATAGAAATGCTCAACTTTCTAATCGACAACATATTTGTACAGTTTGGTGGACGTGTTTTTCAGCAAACAATAGGTATCCCAATGGGCACAAATTGTGCACCATTGCTTGCCGATTTGTTTCTTCATTCATATGAAGCAGACTTCTTACAATCACTTCTAGACAAAAAGGACCGCAAACTTGCTTTATCCTTCAATCTCACATTTCGTTATATTGATGATGTCCATTCACTAAACAATCCTCGATTTGGTGACTATTTACATCTCATTTATCCGAAGGAACTTGAGGTAAAGGACACTACAGATTCTAGGAGGTCTGCTTCATATTTGGATCTATTTCTCGAAATTGACACAAAAGGAAGGCTTTGTACAAAGCTCTATGACAAACGTGTTGACTTCAGCTTTCCAATAGTTAACTTTCCCTTTTTGTGTAGCAACATTCCGTCCGCTCCAGCATATGGAGTTTACGTATCACAATTGATTCGTTATTCCAGAGCATGTGGGGAGTACAACGACTTCCTTGATAGAGCTACACGGCTGACAAGCAAATTGTTAACACAGGGGTACGTTGCTCCCAGGTCGTTGTCATCACTCAAGAAATTTTACGGACGACATCATGTGCTTGTATGCAAATACGGAATTTCTATCTCTCAGATGAGCACAGATGTTGGTTTGACATAGAGTTTTGTAATAGAAAATAAAGAGATGTGGAATAAGTGTACGCGACACAGCCCACAATTAAACGGCAATTTAGAAAAACCACAATGGACAATGTCATCCTTTCCGGATTTGACCAACACTTAATCGATCTTCGGCAACGTGACGGGTGTGCTATAGCAAACAGGAACTGCTTACTCTTCCGGAGCACCTGAGTTCACTCTCGTTTCGACTTGAGTTCGCGTTGCTGAATGCGGTTTTGTTGTTATGTGTGTGTGTTTTATGTTGTTATGTGGTTTGTTTTGTTGTGATGATTTTTTGTCTGCCGGTTTTGTCTTTTTCTTCACGGTTTTATGATACTGATTACCCCTTTGGTACAATTTTGCTTCTCTCAAACAGTTTCATTTTTTAAATTATTTTTTTACCTTCAAGATCACACACGAAAAATATTTTTATATCACATGATATAATATTGTCTTAATTTAATATTTGCGATAGAAATTTTCAAAAACAATCATTATTTTCTATATTTTTTTCAAGTATAAAACATGAATAAAAGTAGCTAATTTTTCTCTTATTTCTAATTTGTTCAACATTAATTGCGCTCAAATTCAAACAAACGGAATAACGAGGTCTAGAAAATGCAGTAAGACTACTTTTTAGTTACAAACTGCATAGTTCAGACGAATGATTAAAAAGTTATACTACATTAAATATGTCAGATGAAGAGAAAAATGAATGTTAAATTATCCGGAAAACTGTCGGATTGTTCTGTATTTTAATTATTATAATAATTTCATAAATGGCCATTGTTGATTTTTCTAACCTTCGGTGTACGATAAAGGTAAGGGTTTAATTTTTTTCAAAGGTTTAGTTGACTTTTGATGTCTGTTTGTTGTGTTATATTGTATAAGGGCGTTTTTCAATAAAAGTGAGATTTTAGGCCCCAAAACATTTCGAAAAGAAAATTAAAGTATGTGAACTTTTTTCTTGAAACCAAACTTTCCAATATTATTACATACAAATTTTAAAATATGCAGTCATAATGCTAACAATAACTTACTAAAAAATAAAAAAGAAATGGAACACTATTAAAAATGTCCACTACGAAATGGCTATTTTAGCTAAGATTGATAATAGGAAAAAAATAATAGAAAACTATTTTACCTGTTGATTTGGCACTGAATTTGACAAAATTGATACATAAAATTATGCAATAACTTCGCTTAACCTTTCTATTGTGTTTATTGTAAATTTTATTCATCATTTATTATTAAAAATACTAAAAATTAAGAAAATCACACCCTTTCAAATACAAATATTCTTAAGTTGACCTTTTAGATATAATTTTAACACAGCATTAATACATGCCTTGAAGGGTGTGATTTGTATCTAAATCGGTTTCAAAAATAAATAATGTGTTAAGAATTTTTTTTTCAATATTGCGTTGCGTAGTGGACAAGTTTCGTAGTGGACATAATCGTTTCGTAGTGGACAGTGATGCATAACTTAAGATAGAGTTAAAATTATGATATAATGATCTTGTGTACAAAAGTGCATGAAAATGTGATTGAAAGTTCCTGAGAAATTAAAGGAAACATAAAGTGTGACGGATGAAGGTAGTTTTTTTTTGGTAAATTCATCCACTATCTGGTTAACAGAGGTGAAATAAAGGTAATAACAAAACTACCGAACTTGAATGATCAATCTCACATTCCAGAGAAAACGACAAAAACGAACTTTTCCACCAGTGGCTGATAAAGACGAAAGATTTTTTTAAGGGATCATATGAGACGTATTTTCTTATAGCCCTGCTCCAAAAGTCGGTCACGAAGAAATCGGTGTCTGATTAAAAAATCTGTGAAATGTGTGCAAGCTCTGGCACATCGAATAAGTTGTGAAATATAAACACCGTATGCAGGGGAAGTAGGTATATTGCTCTGTAGATTAGAAAAATTAACAATTTGAAAATGAAAATCGTCTCGTTTAACGTAAAATTTTGTCCTGAGATGACCACCTGGGTCAAATTCGAGGTGCAAATCCAAGAAAGACGTGAAGCAATTTGATTCGTTGGTCTCTTTAATCTCCAAATCTGGAAACACCTCCTTAACAGGCTATATATATACATGGTATGAATTTATCTTAAACACTTTACTTAATAAAAGGGTAGACGGGCTGACCGAAAACTATACCAGTATACCTCGCCATAAAGTTGGCGGAGTAATGCAATATACAGAGTGTTTCTTATGAAAGACTGTCAACTACGAAACGATTTTGTCCACTACGAAACGATTTTGTCCATTACGAAACGTTATCGTGTTGTAGTTGACCATTTCGTAGTGGACATGTTTGCCGAAAAAGTTGAAACTTTTAGTCATTTACAATACAATCACCATTTTCTTGTTTTATTCTATGAGGGCAGCAACATATTTACAAAATCACCAAATCTGGAGAATTTTAAGCATTTGCATGGTTGTACAAATATCCGTTACCTAGTGGACAATTTCAAAAATACGGGGTATCCTCTACTTACAAAATGCAAATATTTTTTACAATTTTTACATTGACACCGCTGCCAGTGTAACATTTTGTTTTTAGGATGTATAATAAATAGATTGACACATTTTTAGAAACACGGGTTGCAATTACAGGTTTCTATTTATTTTTATTGTCTGGAACTTTGTTGTCATTTGTATTTCGAACACACGTGAAGGTTAGCACTGCTGGTGGAGTTTAAATTCCCCGAGGTTAGCCCTCTCCGGCACCAACACTTTTGAGTTGGAGAATACATCAAAGCTTTAAATTATCCGTCTAAATTTCAAAATTGTCTAAACCCTAAGGTTCTTCCTACCCCAGATATAGGTTGAATATCTTAGTAATAATTTGGTTCCCCAGTTTGGTAATTTTGGTTATACTGTTCTATGCTCTTCATATTCATACAGTGTTTGGCATTTTCAATATTTTTGGTAGAGCGCCTCTGATGAGTCTTGAATAGACGAAACGCGCGTCAGGCGTAGCAAAATTTATTGTCTGGAACTTTGTTGTCATTTGTATTTCGAACACACGTGAAGGTTAGCACTGCTGGTGGAGTTTAAATTCCCCGAGGTTATCCCTCTCCGGCACCAACACTTTTGAGTTGGAGAATACATCAAAGCTTTAAATTATCCGTCTAAATTTCAAAATTGTCTAAACCCTAAGGTTCTTCCTACCCCAGACATAGGTTGAATATCTTAGCTATAATTTGGTTCCCCAGTTTGGTAATTTTGGTTATACTGTTCTATGCTCTTCATATTCATACAGTGTTTGGCATTTTCAATATTTTTGGTAGAGCGCCTCTGATGAGTCTTGAATAGACGAAACGCGCGTCAGGCGTAGCAAAATTTATTGTCTGGAACTTTGTTGTCATTTGTATTTCGAACACACGTGAAGGTTAGCACTGCTGGTGGAGTTTAAATTCCCCGAGGTTAGCCCTCTCCGGCACCAACACTTTTGAGTTGGAGAATACATCAAAGCTTTAAATTATCTGTCTAAATTTCAAAATTGTCTAAACCCTAAGGTTCTTCTTACCCCAGACATAGGTTGAATATCTTAGCTATAATTTGGTTCCCCAGTTTGGTAATTTTGGTTATACTGTTCTATGCTCTTCATATTCATACAGTGTTTGGCATTTTCAATATTTTTGGTAGAGCGCCTCTGATGAGTCTTGAATAGACGAAACGCGCGTCAGGCGTAGCAAAATTTATTGTCTGGAACTTTGTTGTCATTTGTATTTTGGTGACAAAAATACAATCGTTTCGTAGTGGAAGAAAGTTTGGGGACAATTAAAAAAGTGAATTTTTACTTAACAAAAGGAAGACAAAGAGATAAAAAATGTTGCTATTGTGTATCTCTAATATCTTGTTATGACCAGAAATGATGTGTCATATACACTTGGATCCAAAATGAGTCACATTTTAAGTGTACTTTATCTGTTTTTATTATGGGGACATGTTAAATAGGCCAATTTATACCCTTCAAATACAGAATTTTGATAGAAAACCTTCCAAAAGTGTTTTTCGTGCTGTTGTATTTTGTACATTGTTCACAACATATTCAACAATGTAGAAATGACTCCCATATTTAGTCAGATATTCACAGGATCTTAACAGGACAAGAATTTTCACTTTTATTGAAAAAAGCCCACAAAAGTTCGACAAGACAATTATGTAAAATGCCTATATCTTTGGCGAAAATGTTCGAAATTCTGTGACCGACATCTATTTGCAATTCATGGTATAAATGACACACATAGACATTAGACATCATACACAAGATCAACCCGATACCTCAACCTAATATTAAGCCGATGAAGCATTAAAAATTATAAAAATGTATTTTAAAAAATAATTTCACACTTTAGTAGCTTCAACTAAAATACAATATACAAGTATTAGTGCAGAGGCAGTAATGTTCCAGAAGGAGGTTCTACATACACCAAGTCGAGGGGCAAAGGAATTTTGCCTGAAATCTAAACGAAATTATAACAAAATGTGTGCCTGAAACCAGAGGTTTCCCCCGAAAAAACACCTCGGCAGTATATCCGTCACTGTCTCTAATATAATGTTTATAAACCATGTTTTTCGTCGTCTTCCAAGCTTTAAACCGGAGTATCAAAAATCATTTTTTCAGGCGAAACATGCGTCGGGCAAAACTGAAGTTATAGATAGAAAAGTGTAGAGAACACAATGTTTTTAAAGATGTTCGACAGTTCGCAATTTGAGGGATCAGAAATATGTCATCGACAGTTCATTCACAGGTCCTTTGAACCATTCGTCTTGTTTTTTTTTAGTCATAAATAAGTACAAGTTTTATTCATTTTATGAACATTACAAATAACGCATTTTCATGTTTGATGATTTCTATGCCAAAACAACCCTTCCCTTATCCACTATGAATAAAAAGCCTTGTACATTCATAAAATCCGCATATAAGACATCGAAGTAAATTTTGTTTTCTGGCGATGATCTGCGACTTCAAATTGCACTATGTTCTGACCATATTAGATGTCTGGTTGGCGTGTAAGACTTATCATCTAAGAGCCCAAACTTGCATCTTTCGATTTAGTTCAAAATATCTTCTGAGGTTTACGGGGTTTGTTAAAGATTTTAAGAAGTTCTATTCGTCGATCTGCTATAATGGTTTTAAGTTAAATTTTATAATATTTTGATATCCATTATTTTCTTCTTTGCATAGTTGTCTTTTCGAACTAAACTTAATGTTTTTAAGCTATTTTTGGTAGTTTGATACTTATTGCCTTTTACATGTTTTATAATTAATTGTATACCTATTTAAACGAAAATTTAACATTCTGGTGAACTTCAAAAATGTGATTTTTAATCAATTAGCGCATTTGAACTATTCTTTTTTTTGTTGGAAACGAAAAAGTAGATTATATTTTACAAATAAAGAGAAAATTTAGAACATGCTGTATTTTTCTGTTTCACAATTTAAACTTTTTCTACAAAAAATCGTTCGATTTTAGCTTATTTCTAAAAATGGAAAATATGATGTCATAGAACTTTAATTTCAAAGAGTTCGGAAGTGACTGTTTTACATACCTAACAGTATGTTAGCAATATTTTCTATTTAATTAGAATTTTTAAACCACATTTGTTTACATTTTAGTTCTCTTGAATTTTGAAATTTTAAAAAAATCAGTTTAGGGCAGTGACCTTAGACCTTAAAATGTCCATGTTCTGATGAGTCTTGAATAGACGAAACGCGCGTCAGGCGTAGCAAAATTTATTGTCTTGAACATTGTTGTCATTTGTATTTCTAACCAGATTTCAAATGTCAAACATGTATATTTTGAAAGCTTAAAAATTAATATTTCAATATAGTTAAACAGATTCTATGAGGTTTTTGGGTAATTTTAATCTTTTTCAAGGCCCTTCACGCCCCTCGCCTAAAAAAATATCCATGTTTATTTATCCTAATGAATTTGTAAAGATATAGCCCTGTAGCTGTCTGGATCGCAGAAGTCACGGATTTGTTTAGCTTTAAAAACATGAATAAGACGATAAGCGTAAGGGTAATCTAAATATTTAGTGCATTTGAAGAAATTGAACAATCGTTGGTCAGTCTTATCACGTCTTTTGAAACATATGGCCGTGGTAAAAAAGAGCTATAAGAGAATCTGAAATCTTAATTTTGTGATTCGTTTAGCGTTGCTCATAAAATGTGAAAATCTTTATAATTAAAATGTATATTGTATTAAATATGGGTGCAAGTATTTCTCATTACAAATAAACTTAAGTTGTTTTGTTTGTGCCTATATTTAACCAAAATTAAAATTTATTAATCTGCTTGTTTTATTTTCGCTGAATTTATATCGTTTTCTTTTGTTTCAAACGGTTGAGACATCTTTATTCATATGAATGAATGAATGTATAAACAGTTTAAATGTATACTATGACATTGTCAATGCGTGTTATGAACCTTTTATGTTTGTTTGTCTTTTAATTCTAGTTAACAATTAGATAAACGCCTTTTGATTTAAAATTGATAATTAACTGTCATTTGTATTTAATCTACATTTTTCTTCTGTTCTACTGAAAGGATGACTTGTCAATAAATACATTTCCCGGCTTATTAAATGTTTACACTTTCCACTTTAGTGCAGGTCAATATTTTCACAGTTTGAATGACGATCGACGAGGATTCACCTCTTAGAATTGTAAATTAATCACAAAATAAAATAAATTCTACATTTATACTTTGCACACTCTTATCAAATTAAAAGTACCAAGCGGTTTTCCATAAAAGAAAATAATGTTGGTTATGCTGTAAGCCTGTTAAAGGAGTTATTTGAATCAAAACGCCGCAAAGCTCAAATATCAAAGCATCAATATAAAAATACTCATACAAACAAAAATGAAAAAATATCTAGCACCAATGCTATTGCAACAAAAATACTTCAGATCATTAAAACGAAAAGACAAATCCCAATTGGTAGATAAATTTGGAAATGGTAAATTTGTGCTGATTATCATATTATTAATTGAAACCATAAGACAAGGAAAGAAAAGTGGCGATCTCAGTGCAGCAAAGCTAAAGTAAATGATGTAAAGCAGTCATATATCGCTTAGTTTTACAGGTTAACGTCGGATACTGAAAAATACATTAACTTCTAGAGAACAAACAGAATAAAATTGAGTTATTTTTTCTTAAATGGGTGTGTGAAAACAATGTGTCTGATGAAGGTTAATCCAGAAAAGCGCTTCACACGCAGCGAAGTTTTGCATTGTACATTCAATTTGTGGATCGTGTCTTTCTGGCACATATTCCATATTCTTTCGTATTTAATATTGAAATACAAAATGATAATACAACACAATACTTTTTAAAACATTGTGAATACATGGAATATGAGAGTAGAACTTTATTGTTATCTCTATTGTTATCTTTCCATAGGACAGAACAATAGAGCCTTAAAATGAGTATAACCCGGAATATGTTCATTTTTAGGGATGATTCGAAAGATAGAAGCAATCGAAAATTTTGAAGCTTTTTGAGGGGTATCTAGAAAGCAGAAAATTCATCGTGAAAGGTAATGGATTTTTGATAGAACAAACATATGGAAAATGGAGTTTAATGGTTTACCTTGAATGATTTATTATTTTGTTAATGTTTTGTAAAAGGAGCAAATGATTTTAGCAAATGAAGGTAATAACAAAACTACCGAACTTGAATGATCAAACTCTTTGGTAAATCGCAATGGTCTTGACTTAGTACTGGCATTTCATACGAAATTGTGGGTTAAACCAGACATTATTGCGCTAAACCTCCATCTTCCATTGCGATCTTAGGATCCGGTAATGACAATAGAACACAACATAGTTGTGAGACACAATAGGGATATTGAGGTGATCATCTCAGTACTGGAGACTAGTCAAACACTAATTAAAACAATTAACTATCATATCTTTTAACTCAATTTTGAACTTCTCTACTAGTGGCTGATAACGAAGAAAGATTTTTTTAGGGATCGTATTAGACGTATTTTCTTTTAGCCCTGCTCCAAAAGTCGGACACGAAGAAATCGGTGTCTGATAAAAAAATCTGTGAAATGTGTGCAAGCTCTGGCATATTGAATAAGTTGTGAAATATAAACACCGTATGCAGGGGAAGTAGGTATATTGCTCTGCAGATTAGGAAAATTAATAATTTGACAATTAAAATCGCATCTTTTATCGTATTTTATTGGACTGAGATGACAACTTTAAGTTAAAAATTACCTTGATTGTTTAACACTTGAACTAATGCCTGTCCGCGGCCTATTTTTTACGTTTTAAAGGCTAATAGTCTTTAGTTTTTTGAATGCGTGATATAAACGTTTAATTATTTGCCAAAATATTTTTGAGTTAAGTAAAATCTTCATCAATCAGCGTTATCCTGGAAAAACACTTAGTTTCAAATATGAGAGGTTTCTCCTTAAAAAATTACGAATACCAAAACGCGGGTATAAAAGTCAATTTCATCAGTAGCATTAAAATCAAAACATTGGAAGGTTAAATTCCAAAACTGATGAAACCGAAAAGTACTCAAAACCAAATCGTTCGAACAAGGAAGTCAAATCCAGCACCAAGGATATCGACCATGTGAATTACAAAGAAAGAAACATGGTGTTTTAAACAATTTTGAATTTAAAAATCGGAAATTTCAGCGACCAACATATTAGAAATTTCATGATGAATCGTGTCAGACAAGTCTGAAGACCAGGCTTATGGTTACCCTCCGGGACCTCTGGTCCACCAGCAGCAGTTATCGCCCAGTGGTTTCAAATTTACAAATACCAAAATGCGGATATAAACGGTTAATTTGGATATGCTATATATCAATATTTCAATATTTAGATATATATCTCGAAATTGACTCTAAAGAAAGACTTTCAAAACAGCTGCATGCTATGACAAACGTGATGACTTCAACTTTCCAATTGTCAACTTCTCCTTTTCAGCTTACGAAAATGAGGGTGGCTTATCTGATACCCCATGCGTCGGCGTCAGCGTCGGTGTCGGCGTCGGCGTCGACGGTCGCACCCACTAAAAGAATAATAGTTAAGATCCATTCACGCTTACTGACAGGTGCCACATCAATGATATTGGTATGGTAGGTGCACCTAGTGATTCTAAGCACAATGCTTGCTTCGGATGTTGACTATGACCTTTATTTTCCGCGTGGATGACCACTTAGGGAAGAATGGTTAAAGTCCATTCCCGCTCACTAGCAAGTGCCACATCAATGATATTGGTATGGTAGATGCACCTTGTAATGCTAAGCACAATGCATGCTTCAGATGCAGGCTGTGACCTATACTTTCTGCACGGATGACCACTTACAGAAGAATGGTTATATTCCATTTCTGCTTACTGACAAGTGCCACATTAATGCTATTGCTATGGTAGGTGCACCTAGTGATGCTAAGCACAATGCATGCTGGCTATAACCTATATTTTCCGCATTGATGACCATTTACAAAAGCAAGGTTAAAGTCTATACCCACTTATGCATCACATCATCTAAAGTGGAATGGTAAGGTGCACCTAGAGATGCTTAGCAAGATGCATGCTTCAGATGATGGCTGTGACTTAAAATTTTGAAAAGTTAAAGTCAATTCCCACTTAGTGACAATGATGTTTAACGAGGTGAGCTTCGTAATCGATAGATTACCTATGTTTGTGTAGCAGCATTCAGTCCGCTGCTTATGGAGTCTTTGTATAACAGTTGATTCGTTACTCCAGAGCTTGCGGGAATTACATCGATTTCCTTGGCAGACCATCACGTTTGACACAGAAAATGCTGATACAGGGTAATGTTGTGCCACGGTTGCTGTCTTCACTCAAGAAAATTTACGGTAGAGACCGTACACGCGTAGACAAATATAGGATTTATTTCTCTCTAATGAGTGCATAGGTTGGTTTGTCGTAGAAATGTGTTTTGTCTTTCCTATCGGATTTGACAACTGAATTGGAAATTAGCAACACGACGGGTGTGATATAGCAGGCAGGAACCGTTTACTCTTTCAGAGCACCTTAGTTCACTCTTTTCACGACTTGAGTTTGCTGTGTTGATTTCCGTATTAAATAGTACCTTAAAAATACATGACACTAAGGTGAGATGCACTCTTATACAAAGTCCGATTAAAAATAGAGTGTTGGTTTGAGAGACTTTAATTTTAAAGGGAAGATCTTTACATATTTATGCTTCTATCAATACAATTTAAAACGCAATGCCTAATGATAGAGATTAATTTTAATTCAACTCAAACAGAGCGACACGTCTGACGCAAAAATTGCTCACACAGGGTTATGTTGCTCCTCGGTTGCTGTCTTCACTCAAGAAATTTTACGGAAGACATCATGCACTTATAGACAAATATGGGATTTCGATCTCTCAGATGAGTGCAGATGTTGGTTTGTCATAGGGTGTTGTTTTGTCTTCCTTTACCGGATTTGACACGCTGAATGGACTATTGGCAACACGACAAGTGTGCTATAGCAAGCAGGAACTGCTTACTCTTCCGGAGCACCTGAGTTCACTCTTGTTTCGACTGGAGTTCGCGTTGTTGATTGATATTCAGTTATTTTGTGTTTCCATGTTTTACATGTTGTCTGTTTTTGTCCCGTTCTTGTTGGTGTTTACTGGTTTTGTCTCTGCCCTTTCGGACTTTTGATATTCGGATACCCCATTGGTACCTCTGCTTCTTTCAAACACGTCGCTAAGGCCAATTGACACTGATACTCTGTTTTTAATGAAAAATTCCCAAGTGTTTATATCCATTGGTGCCACCTACATATTCTGTTTAGAATTCGCGGATACAAAAAGACATCGAATCAGCTAATTGAAAAAAAAATCTTTGTCAACAGGCAAAAAAGTGTTACACTCTTGAAAAGCTCGAAGTAAAGTATTTTCATGGGAATTAATGTAATATTTGACCAAATGCAAGGGGTGTGTTTGATAGGTTTTTATAGAGATTTAACATTAAAAATAGAAAATAACAAATATAAAAACATGGCTTCGACTTAATTTTGAAATGCATACTGACTACCTCCATCTTAATTCAAATTCATGCATAGTATAACTTTTGACGTCAACATTATGAAAGGATTCCAAAAATGTTTTAATGTTTTAAGGTAGGGGAGAGGGTTTAACACTAATAGTCCACTGAGGAAAGAAGGAGGGTTACGGGTCGATTTTGCTGAAAATTTGCATAAAAATCCACAATTATCCAACGAAAGGTGGGGTTCAAAAACTCCGGAATATCCCTTCTGGATCCGCCACTGCCATGCTCATATATATTAAGATGCATGCGACTTGTATTGAATATGCACTTTACCTACTTATTTTGAATATGTTGAAAATGTAATTGTTAAATTTCATGAAAGTTTGTCTTTGAAAAAGGGAATGTGTGTAATATATGAAAGGTCAGGTCAATCTTTGTAGTTTCCATTCACGAAAACAAACTACCTTTTTTTAAATTATGCATGATTTTTTTATCAAAGAACAATATTCTGTTCACCTTTATTTTATATAATCAGTTTGTGATGATACTCAAGCGATAAACTGTGTTTTTGTTTTCTTAACGGGTACCGTAATTCAATTTGTATATTAACCCTCTTTAAAAATCGGTTCTCTATTATTTTGGATAAAGCGATCGAAGGTAAAAAAAAACACAAGATTGACTGTTATTCAATGCCCATGTATTTATATTTGTATTTAAGTAGGTCAAATCTTCGCGACTGAAACAAAAATTAATATCATTTGTTTTCATTTTTAATTCGATTCTTTTTATGAAAACATGTTTTACTTTTAGTTTTTACAGACTTAATGAAAACTGTTTTTGTAAAATTTAAGAAAAATGTTTTAATGATTTTATAGCATTTTCTTTCTTTACTTTTCACAATGTCAAGGCCGGGTGTGTTCGTTTGGCGAATGGTTATAACACAGGCACCGAGAAATGAACTAACTTAAGAATAACGTATCTCTTCAAAATTTTGAGGTGCCACCTTGAATATAGCATTAATTTATTGGAAAATATTTCATCTGTATTTGGAATTTTTTGTAGATTTTTCCTGTTAAGGGCAAAAGAGTGTAGCAGTAAATAACAACACCCCCCATTTGACACAAAACTTAGAATATTTTTAAACGTAAACAATTTTTGGTCGTAATATTTCGCATGTTAGTAAAGAAATTAGTGTTAAATTCGTATTTAACAACAATTTTGTCCAAAAGTGTCGTTTAATAACTTTTTAAAGCTCTTGACAACAGCGTAAACAACCCAATAACACTTTTCTACCTCGTTTGAAAGAAGAGTTAAATTCTTTTGTTCTCTTTTTGGTGGAAATCGGACTGAAGAGATGTGGAATATGTGTACGCGACACAACCAATATCAAAGAAATGGCAATTTAAAAAAATCATCCGTCATAACCCTCAGCTGAATCCATAATTGTTTTATAGTTATTGTTCAGTCGATCGCTCTAGAATTATGATATTTTAGTCCTATACCCAATATACCAAAAAACGAACCCATATTGCATGCTATTCCTTATTCTGCTACAGATATAGTATTATATAAAATAGCATGTGAAGTTATTTATCACGCATGCATGAAAAAAAAACTAATTAAAACAACATCGAAAAATCAGTTCGACTGAACTAGCAGCTGGTAAAGAACAAACTTGTTAGGGACCGAATGAAACTTGATTACGGAATCAACGGTGTCGGGTTGAAAAACAAATTGAAGAAGACCTAATAATCGAATAAGATGTAAAATATACACCACATGTACATTGTACCGATAAGGTGACTCTTTTTAGTTTTTTTCGGCAATTATTAAACTGTTTTTGTGTTTTGTGTTTTAGTTTGCATTCCATCGATCTAATATTATGTCATTGTGTCAACTGATACTGACATGTAATTGCCCTTTGTCACTTCGTTGCTTCTTTACACTAAAATTACAGGGAATAATAAATGTTTTGTATGCCATTAGGCCCACACAGGCAATGTCAAAGTTTTGCACCAGACTGTTCTTGTGACAAATCCCCATTTGAATATAGTCCCTCTGGCCACGTCATTACCGGGGACCTCAACATCGTGGAAAATGACCAACTCCGCGATGTTTTGGCCAAAGGACCAAAATATCGTGAGCCTAGAGCAATCAACTGGAACCATAATTTCAAAACAATTATGGATTCAGTTGAAGACTATGCCAGAAAATGGGCCAAAAAAGAACATGAAAAGGAAAGCGACGTTCTTTCTGAGTGTGTAAAGTCTGTGAGGTCGTTGGTTTTGAAAAGGATTAACTCTTTGAAAGGCTCGATGAGCACCAAGGCAACGTCAATTTTCAACAACCCTGATGTTGCGAAGACATTGTCCACCTTACATGACAAATATGTTGTCGTACCTGCTGATAAAGCGCCTAACAACATCATTTTCGTATGCAAAAGACACTATATTGATTGTTTAACAGCTGAATTAGTGGTTTCTTGTACTAGCAAAAGCACCACATATACAGCAACAACACTGCCAAATGAGGAAATAATCAACAATCATAATTCTGTCATTTCTTCCTTTGGCATTTCTGTTGACAAAAAGAACCATGACGTTCCATCCTTGTATTGGATTCCAAAGTTACATAAAACTCCATACAAGCAACAATTTATTGCTGGGTCATCCAAATGTACAACTAAGCCTCTTTCAGTTTTGTTGACATCAATATTGACGGCAATAAACTCAAGCATTCAAAAGTATTTCGATTGTTGTTACTCTAGAAATGACGTCAATCAAATGTGGATTCTCAAAAAATTCTAAAGAACTGATGGAAAATCTCAATTCTAAGTCATTATCATCATGTAATAGCATTAAAACGTTTGATTTCTCTACATTATATACTTCAATTCCACATTCACAACTAAAATCTCGATTGACACAGCTGATTAAACGTAGCTTTATCAAAAAGAACGGAAAACGCAGGTACAAGTATTTGGTAGTCGTTTATAAAAAGACTTACTTTGTCATCCAAGAGTCTAGCAAGAAAAACAAATTTACAGAAGATCAAATAATAGAAATGCTCAACTTTCTAATCAACAACATATTTGTACAGTTTGGTGGACGTGTTTTTCAGCAAACAATAGGTATCCCAATGGGCACAAATTGTGCACCATTGCTTGCCGATTTGTTTCTTCATTCATATGAAGCGGACTTCTTATAATCACTTCTAGACAAAAAGGACCGCAAACTTGCTTTATCCTTCAATCTCACATTTCGTTATATTGATGATGTCCTTTCACTAAACAATCCTCGATTTGGTGACTATTTACATCTCATATATCCGAAGGAACTTGAGATAAAGGACACTACAGATTCTAGGAGGTCCGCTTCATATCTGGATCTATTTCTCGAAATTGACACACAAGGAAGGCTTTGTACAAGGCTCTATGACAAACGTGATGACTTCAACTTTCCAATAGTTAACTTTCCCTTTCTGTGTAGCAACATTCCGTCCGTTCCAGCAAATGGAGTTTACGTATCACAATTGATTCGCTATTCCAGAGCATGTGGGGAGTACAACGACTTCCTTGATAGAACCACACGGCTGACAAGCAAATTGTTAACACAGGGGTACGTTGCTCCCAGGTTGTTGTCATCACTCAAGAAATTTTACGGACGACATCATGTGCTTGTATACAAATACGGGATTTCTATCTCTCAGATGAGCACAGATGTTGGTTTGACATAGAGTTTTGTAATGTTATCCTTTCCGGATTTGACCAACACTTAATCGATCTTTGGCAATGTGACGGGTGTGCTATAGCAAGCAGGAACTGCTTACTCTTCCGGAACACCTGAGTTCACTCTCGTTTCGACTTGAGTTCGCGTTGCTGAATGCGGTTTTGTTGTTATGTGTGTTTGTGTTTTATGTTGTTATGTGGTTTGTTTTGTTGTGATGATTTGTCTGCCGGTTTTGTCTCTGTCTTTACGGTTTTATGATACTGATTACCCCTTTGGTACACCTTTGCTTCTTTGCAATCAGTGTTGTTCTGAAAATCATATTTCAAATCCTATGAGGCAGAGCAGTTATTAAATAACTGTTAAAATGCATGATAGAAATATCTTATTTACATGTAGTTTATGTAATATGGAGTAGGCTTTAGCCTTAAAATCGGACGAAGTCAAATGTTCATTGATTTTTCTAAATTGAATTTGAAAAATGTCATGATGATGAAAACCATTGCCTTCCTACCCAAACTAAGCGATCTTCGAAAGTTTCAAAGAAGTTTTGATAATGTACATACATATGTGCAATCCAACCCCCTCCAAAAAAATCATGACATTTGCATTTTTGTTAAAAATACACTGGGTCAATTATTATTCAAACTTGATATACTTTGAATAAGAATAAGAATAAGTTTATTAACCAAATCAAGGGCCCAATAAGAGGCATACTTTGTGCAAATAAAAATATTTATGGAAAACATTCTGCGGGGTCGAAATAACTCCCCTTCACAGGTTCCGTGACACCATTTCCCTGTCAGAGAATTTCGTGTTTCCTGCAGACGAAAAAGAAATTTATGCAATGATTTATTCTGCAAGGTTTTGAAAGTTTTCTGTGTCAGTATTTATCATTCTCTGTATTGGTATCAATTTAAAGATTGATGTAGAAACCTGGCGGAAAATAACGGCATGCAGGTTTGCAAAATATATCCACAGGATTGAAGACTTGTTGATAATGATTAACAAACACTGACTGATGAACATGTAAGACCCTTTATTCATTTTTACATTTGTTTATGATCATGCTAGGATGATTAAACATCAATCTTATTTATCATCATTAGAGAAAGAATTATTTGTTGTTCGTCCGTCAGGTACACATTCCCTCATTAATTACGTTGTCATGGTGCCATGCCGTTATAGGTGACGTCATTGGTAAGTTCGTTGTCATGTAAACGCGTCGCCATATTGGAATCCGTTGTTGTGGTGGCCAACACATTTTCGAATAAAGTTCTAAAGGCGCACAAAAAGCCAGTGGAAAATAATATCGTATAGAAATTATGCTATCCCCAAACCATAATTGTTTTTTAGGTTTAATTGGTTTAAATGTGAAACGCTGAGCTGAAGCTAGCATTTTGTTCTGGGGATTATGGGATTATAGGATTGATTTGCAAAATGCAACTTCCGGTTCGAAGCATAAATATACTATCTACACTTAGTCGGACTTCGTCCGATATAAAAAGAATAACAATTGCAGAATGATAAATGTTTCCTGATTTTTTTTTTTTGAAAGACTTTGATTATATAATAAAAAAATCGGAAATTCCGTTTTTGTGGGAAATTATCATTTTATATTATAGACGAGTAAAACAAGTTTGCATTAGACTGTCATTGACCTTCACGAATAGGCTATGGCTTCATACGAAATGCAACAAATAGTTGCACCCGACATTCCACAAAATCATTCATATGAAATTCCACAGAATCATTCGTACGAAACTCCATCAAATCGTTCAGACGAAATACCACAAGATGGATCGGCACTTCCTTTCTATAGTTCATTGAGAGTTTACGAGGAAATTGATGGGGGTTCTCATATCAGAGATAACCCAACAACGATCGATGTATCACAGGGTAGATTGATACCTCCTGTTTACAATTCATTGCGAGTGTATGAGGACAGTGATCGATTTTCTCGAACCAGGAATAACCAACAACCAACTAGTCGGAAAACGCGTGATTTCAAAAGACTGGCATGGTGTGGTATCGTCTTTGTTTTTATGATACTGTTTTCTGGTGCAACATTCGGACTGGAATACTTATTTCGTCACAGTGGTTTATTTCAGGAGGAATTAGAAGGTATGATTATTTCTGTAGAAAAAAGAAATAAAATAAATAGGTTACAAGGAAGAAAACTGTAATTTATCTTATATGATGCAATATGGCAAAAAATGACGAAATTATCTTGGGATTCCCTCACTGTATCAAAATACAAATGACAACAAACTTCCAGACAATAAATTTTGCAACGCCTTACGCGCGTTTCGTCTATTCAAGACTCATCAGAGGCGCACTACCAAAAATATTGAAAATGCCAAACACTATATGATTATGAAGAGCATATAACAGTAAAACCAAAAATACCAAACTGGGGAACCAAATTATAACTAAGTTGATCAACCTATGTCTGGGGTAGACAAAATGAACATTTTGAAATCGACAAATTATAATATTTTTTTTGGAAGATTTATTCATAAAAAAAAACTTGATTATCCTACTCTTGTGAACACAAATACACGGGTGTATCAATATATCGACATTTACCAGCCTACATCGGTGCTAGGGGATGTCTCAGTGAGGCCATTATAAGCTTCTGAATGTTTTTACTGGTCAATGATAACTTAGAATGTCCAAAAGAATGTGTTCAGTCCAGCACAGAATGATATTCTTAGTTAACCCATAGTGCCTTGCAGTCGATTCAGACTCGATTAAATAATAATGTATAATCTACAATGCTTTCACAAATCGTAAAAAGATATTGACAAGTATAACCGAGACCTTTTATTAAGATTTGTCTAACTCTTATCTAATCGTAAACCTCGAATCAGATAACTTGTAGTGTATTCGTGGTTGCACACGTAAGACCTCACTAAGTTTTTTTTTACATCAAACGATTGAAATGGAAGAAAATCAGTCTTGTAATCTTTAATAACATAACGGGCCTGGGTGGCCTTATTATGCGAGGCGCTTGTTTAAATATCATAATATTAATTACAAGTCATAAACATATGCAGGAACAGAATCGTATGCAGCTTTGTATTTTACAAACACGGGACTTCCTCTACTGTACATCTATATAAAAATATGTCTGCCAGTTACCTTAAAGGTCTGTGGCTTCATTAAGGTTCATTAGTTTTCTACACACATATTTCAATATATTCATACTGATTTTAAATAATCTATTGAATATTTTTGTTTTCAGTTGAACCTACAGCAACACTATTTCCAACCTTTTACAAAGTAGACAGGGGTCATTCTGTCACTATATATTGTAGTGTGTCATCTAACTTTGCCGTCACATCTGTATCATGGCAGAAAATGGATGGTCTAATTTTGTCATCAACAACAAATCCCAACAAATACAGAGGCAGTACCGTCACCACACCTTCTCTTACAATCGTTAATGCAGAGCCCGACGATGCAGGAAACTATAAATGCCTTGCCACAAATAGTGTTGGTACTGGATCAAGTAACGTTGGAACTTTGGTTGTAAAAGAAAGTAAGACTACTTCATGGTACCGAAACTTGATATTTTGTTGAAATAATTTATAACTCAAAACAAAATGTTTATTATTGGCTAAGTGTCCGTTGGAAATCCTTTCTGATAGAACACCTCCGATGAGTTTTGCATAGAAAAGGAGCCCGCATCGTGGCTAGCAAACCTTTTGCTTTTCTTTACATTTTTTATAACATCACCGAGATCTCTCTCATTTCTCGCGCTACTTTCCCCAAGATTTGCAATTCGAACCTCTTCAGGGATAGAACCATTCACTAACCAATTTTACGACTCTTTCTTGACACTTTTTTGTGGATGGTCTCAATAACGATAGTATACTTTTGAAGGTACAAAAAAAATTGCACCGTGCTTTGGGAAAGCACTTGAATTGTGCAAACCTTTCAAATAATAAATAAAGGACGCAACATGATAACCGAACTTGGAGGACCTATCTCAAATGTCCGCGAGAAAAGAAAAAGATAAATATGACATGCTGGAGAAATTGAAGATCGCAATGTTCCTGACTTTTTTATGGCATTTCAAAAGAAAAGGTCGCTTAAACTAGGTTTGATGATGCGCCAAACCTTTCCTTCCATTGCGATCTTTGGGTCCGGGCTTTACACAAAACACATTTAGGTTTTGAAAACTTAATAGGGATATTGAGATGATCATCTCAGTACAGCAATCAGCCAAACACTAATCAAAGCAATCACTAACCATTTTGTCTAACATAATTTTGAACTTTTCTCTTATTGGTTGATAACGAAGGAAGATCTTTTAGGGATCGTATGATATGCATTTTTATAACCTTTGTCTTTAAGTCGGTCACGGAGATAGCGGTGTCGGATTAAAAATCTGCAAAACGTGTACAAGCCCTAGCTTATCAAATAAATATTAAAACATAGATATTGTATACAAGTGAAGTAGGTATGTAACTTTTTGGTTTGGTGGTTTCATGAATCTCTAGCTCAAGAGAATATATTGACGGAACACATCTACAAAACGAAGCGCTGTTGACAGAGAGGATGTCATCAATATACATCTGAATATGAGATTAAAAGACCCTGACCCTTTTATCATCCTGTCCTCTTCGATTTCCTGAAGAAATTCAGTCTCGAAGAAGTCTACGAGCACAACTTGTACCTATTTGAACGCCAATTTGTTGTTGAAATATCTCTCCTCAATGTGTGACAGATATGTTGACAATCAGGAAACCAAGCATTCTGAAAAATTGTTTCAAAGTGTAGCAAATCATATATTCATAGGATATCTAGGGAAAAATCTAGATTTATAACCTTAAACAACAAAGCTTCTTGGATTCAAAAAAGCCTTTTGAATATTTTTTTTCAGACAGAACTTAAGATTTTCATGCTGAAATTCGTTGTACAGAGTTTAAAAATGGAAAGTTTTCAAACAATGATTGGGATTTAACATTATCTAACAAATCTTTTGAATTCCTCAATTTCCACATATGAATTCATTGAAATCATAAATAGAATGCTTGTTGTCCTTCGCATCCTCAAGGTATGTTTAGTGGATGTTGCTACAAAGAGCACAATGGCAAATTCCAAACTTGAGAGGGATTCACAAAAGCATCAAGCTTGTCTCCCGATGAAGGATGAAGAAATGAGTTCAAAACTGAACTATTTTGAAAAGGTACATGTAGCTTTAGGAGGAAATATGAAACATGAAGTAAGTTACAATCGCTAAGTAACTTCTACATTTTTTTTCAGTTAAACCAAGATTAACTATATCACCAACGTTTTATTTGGTCTTAAGAGGAAACACTGTTACTATAAAATGCAACGTTTCATCTTATCTCCCTGTGACATCTGTATCGTGGCAGAAAATGAATGGTCAAACCTCTTCTATCATCTCGACAACCAACCCTAACAAATACAGAGGCAATAGCATCGCTTCACCGTCTCTGACTATCGTCAATGCTGATTGCAATGATATTGGACAATATACATGCTTTGCCACAAACAGTGTTGGTACTGGGTCAAGTAATGCTGGAACGTTGGTTGTAACCGAAGGTAAAATCATGAATAAATGGTCCCAGTAGCTTTAAAACACTATGGAATGTCTAGGATACGATTGTACAAATAAAAATGATGAATTCACGACCGACGATATAAAAATAAATAAATCAGGCTATCATTTGCAATATAATGATATATTCATTTTAAATACAAGCACAAATATTCACACCATAAAAACATTAATGTATACAACTGCTATATACATATATTTTGATTAGTCTGTTCGTTCGTGTTGTTTTTACATTTTGTATTTGTCTTTACTTGTTTTGTCTTTGCCCTATAGAATTTTTTAATTAAAATGCGCACTTTGTACCTCTTTGCTTTTTTTGGTAGAAATTCTAGAAAAATATTACATTTAAACATCCACTTCAACAGTAGAATTTAAGAAAAAAATATTTTCAAACCATTGTTGTTTGTTCTAACAGTTTTCGAGAAATCTAATTGAATTTCAAAATTGTCTAAACCCTAAGGTTCTTCCTACCCCAGACATAGGTTGATTATCTTAGTAATAATTTGGTTCCCAAGTTTGGTATTTTTGGTTATACTGTTCTATGCTCTTCATATTTATACAGTGTTTGGCATTTTCAATATTTTTGGTAGAGCGCCTCTGATGAGTCTTGAATAGACGAAACGCGCGTCAGGCGTAGCAAAATTTATTGTCTGGAACTTTGTTGTCATTTGTATGACGTATATCACTTCAACATTTTACCTCTGAATTAGAATTAAACACAGATTCTTTACATTATCATTACACTGTCAAATTAAAAGTACTTGTAATGATTTCAAATTAACAAGAATACTATTTTTTCAGCTACGCCACCAACAATCCAACTATCACCAAATATTTTATCAATAGCCAAAGGTCAGTCTGTCACTATGGAATGTAATGTGTCGTCTGACTTTGTTCTTACTTCTGTATCATGGCACAGAAAAAATATTGCATGGCAGAGAATAAATGGTACAACATCTACCATCACATCAGCAACAAATCTTGATAAGTACAGAGGAAGTACCGTCATGGCACCATCCCTTACCATTGTCAGTTCCGAGCCCCAAGATACCGGAGAGTATACTTGTTTTGCTACAAACAGTGTCGGTACGGGATCCAGTAATCCAGGACTTCTGATTGTAATAGGTATTATGTATTCGTCTTTATGAAATGGCATGCTGGAGCCTATAAGAATGTCCAATGGTATAAACTTAATCCATCAATTTGAAAGTCAATTGCTTTGTCGAATTACACTTTAGCCATTTTAAAAAAGATAATTAGAGATCATGGATATTTTTATTCATTTGTGATATTGACGCAAGTTAGTGATGCAAAAGTCTTTTCAATATATTCATATAACAAAGATGACAATAAGCATCTTTAAAATCACATTGTGAGCTTGACACTCAATATATAGTGCATTTACTACAAACCATTGTATAATAAATCTTAAAACGTAAAACAAAACTTGCATTTACTTTTTTAAAGGAAAACTTGTCGCCCAATTAATTCGATATAACAATTTTCATACATTTTTAAACTTTTTTCCACTGAAAATATAAATCAGAGAATAGACTTAATTCTTTTAAACGGTTTGTCTTGTGTTTATTACATTACTAAATAGAAAAAAATTCCATCTTAAATAATACAATAAAGGGTAAAAATTGAAATACAGGAAAAGAAATTAAAAATGGTCGTAACAGATGCTAAATGTTTTACTCCTTAACCACACATTAATATGGTCACTTGTACTTTTTGTTTATGAAGGATTTTATGAAATGTGACGAAATAAAAACAAAAGTTCAGACAATAAATTTTGCTTAGCCTGACGTGCGTTTCGTTTATCAAGACTCATCAGACGCACTCTACCAAAAGATTGAAATGGTCTTACAAGACGTAGCTGGTCCAGTCGATTTGTGCATTTTTGTTTGTCAAAACTGCATAAAATAAGGTAACAGAAGAATTTGGCAGGGATGTAGAAAATTGCATGCTGAACAGCATAAGCTATAGACAAAACACAAAATGGCGGCATTTTGCAGAATAGCCGCCAGATGGAATGTGTAATTAAGAAATAAATCAATTAAAAATGTATTAAAAAACTTTGATTTGATGATTACAGCACCTAATCATGAAAAAGCAGTGAAATGGTTCCCTAAAAATCTTTAATGGCTGTAATTTTTTTTCAGATGATCACTTCAATAAAAATATAAATATAAACAATGTTAAATTATGTTTCATTTATTTTTTTAGGTTATTTAAGATATGTAAACTTGTATTTGAAATGTCCTTTTTTAAAGTCTTTTTATGCCTTTTTCTGCTACAGTCAGCTACAAATTCATTTTAAATTTGTTGTTTTAAATCACTGAATTTAAGAGGAAAGTAATTAATTTCAGGATATACACAATACACAAATCATTTTCAAAATGAATAGTATTTTTAAACTTTCCACGAAATAGGCCAAACATATTTGGTGATCTTAGAATTTCAAACTGTTTCTTAGACACTCCAAACTAGATGGCTGTAAGGATAGTATTTTTTTTTGCAGTAAAAGAATTTTTGCTAAATTTGCAGACAATGAAGATTCGTGAAAAATGTACTGGCAAATAAACAATTTTGAGAAGTAAAGCAATTAAGGAATGGCTGTCATATTTTTTGCATTGGGGTTTGAAACAAATTGCACATTGTGAAATCCGCGATGCGGATTATACTTAATGTGCAAAACTTTTTTTCATATCCCCAATGAAAAAAAAATATTAGTCATACCTCATAAATAAATTTTCAAAACAATAAAAAAAAACGAAAATCTTACAAATTAAAGAAATAAAATGGGCGTTTCTCCATGATTTTTTTTATTGTGATATGAAATAAAAAATCGTCCAATCAAATTGCAGTAGATTAATCAAATTTATTTATTGTATGATAACTGAAAATTGTAAAAAATATACAAGCCAAATACATTTATACAATTTGATTGAACTTACAAGAAAAAGTAACCGCGGACATAAGTAAGTTATCGGCTATTTGTTTTTTTTTTCATCATGTAATCTGCAATCTAACACTTTTTCCCTTTTAATGCTTTCTATATATATATTTATTTTTATCTCATTATTTCTGTTTTTATTAGAATAAGTTATACACTTCTTATGATTCGAAATTCCCGGTCTTTTACAATTTCAATCCTCTTGAACTGTTACAGATATGAAAATATCCTTGCTACATGAAGCTTAAGTTTGTTTTGTATCTTAACAATTTTATCTTTGCAATCTCTGTTTAACAAATAAAATAAAATAAATCCTTTTAATGTGACTTTTAAAACAATTGCTATACATGATGTATGTTCATGGGAAAAAAACTGAGCATGCCTATGGGAAATCAATTTTACCAACATTTCTTCTTATAAGAAAATCGTAAGACCTACAGCTATTGACTTGAAGTTTTCACTGAAATATAGTGGATGATGCAGATATTTTTAGTTGAATTTCTGAAATTTTGTAAATTCCAGTTTCTGAGATTTAAAAAACACTTTTTTACCCAAAAAAAGAGAAAATCAAAATTTTTTTCCATAATTTTTTTCCATTGGTATATTTTTTTTAGATGTTAACACAATGGACTTCAAATTCAAAAGATCATCTCTTTACAAGGATTTGTATATCAATGAAGACAACACCTTTATAAGTAATGTGAAGACAACCGATACCATTCCTTCTCAAGGTTTAGGATTTAACAACTATCACGGTGTAACGGCTGATAAGTGTTGCGCAGAGGACCAGGAAATGACTTTTGGAATACTATACAATTATGATATAGGGTTAAGGTTAGAATACAGTACTCGTATATTTGAAATAGGACTTTCAGAGCCCGACAAAATCGACAATTTCTATTACGTTGGTCCTTATAAGGTTGGAGGCTGGTCATTTTATCTTAACTCAATGAATATAGACGGTATTTCATTGAATGCTGAACACATTTTTCTTAAAATACTGAATCATGTCAGTGCAAACATCCCAGGGACAACGAAGACAGGCGTACTTCAATTCAGCATAAACAGAAAAAATAATACGTTCAGTGTCGTATCAAACCACACCAAACTGTACACGTTTTTTAACGTTGAGTCACAGAAAGACTTGTGTCCTGTCTTCGGGGTTTATAACCCGGGTTATGTCAATGTTAATCTTCGTTTAATTTACTCCACAGTTTTTACATAATCATTTAAACGTGGACACTTTTTCAAATACCATTTTAAAAGAAATACAAGGATAATATAATATATACTCTCCTGGACTGATTTTAACTGCATTTCACAAAAACCTATCTTCAAAATTTCAAAAATATTTGAAATAAAATTTACACTATCGGGTTTTACGATAAAAATATTATTTTTTCTGAAATATTCAATTTACTTCCATGAAAAACAGATTTTTATAGAAATTTAAGAATTTGAGAAATATTTCATTAGTAGAATCTTTTATCAACGTCAATTGAGTGATCGATAGTGGCAAGTTATTTGAGTAAATAATTGAAAAAAGCGTTGAGAAGTGAAAATTAGACGTATTTCAATTACCACAAATTGTTTTACAATTAATCAGAACCAAAAATGGTGAATTTTATAAATTGGATTAATACCAATCGCTGTATTTATATAAAATTGTAATTTTGTTGTGTCTTAAGTGCATGTTTCAGACCATATCAAGCTGCTTTGTCCACAAGAAATATTTTTATAGTTATGAGAGCAATGGTTTTTTTTCTGAAAAGTTCATGCTGGCTGATCCACGAGCCTTAACCAAAATAACTGCATTTCTATGAGAGTCAGCTTTCCTGAAAACAAATTTTCAACTTTTTTTCAAGGTTTATTTTGTCTCAATGTCATATGATTTCTTTTTGGGAAGATTTAACCCTGAAAACTTTGAAGGGTCATTCCTTGGCTTTCAATTGCAAAAAGAATTAAAAAAAGAAAATGATTTCCGTTACCCAACACACTAGGGGGTATTTTTGTTTATTTGCCAAATTGTACAAAAACACAAAAATGCTTGCTTTTAACTTTTTTATTCAACCTAAGGCAGGCCTCTTGGATGAACTCTCTCTAACATTCAAAACTTTAATGCATAAATGATTAACATGTTAAACCTGCAACCATGGATCATATATTCTAACTTCAGTAACAAGCTTGTAATGGGTTGATTTTGAATTTAGAAAAAATAACTCCTTTTGTGGCGTTTTGTTAAACCATGAAGTGTTTAATTTCAAATAAAATGCATTGTTTACAATTGACATAATAGTTTGCTAGGATTAGAATAGTTGCACATGGTTTGACTTTCACAAAATGTTCGGGCTGGAACTCAAAATGAGGAATGTTAAAGAATTCATGAAAAATAACGATATTGTTAGTTTTACATTATCAAAGTAGATCCATTAAAAGTCGGGTAAACTGTAATGATTATGTATCTAGGAAAACCTTTTTGGTCTTCAAGAAATATGTGTGCTTGTTGTCAACTTTGTCATGCTACAGGCATTAAAATGTGTGATGATGGGCCTTTCTTCATAACGATTTGTTATGGGGTGTTTTCTTTGATAAATGCATATGGTTTTGTGTAGGAATATATCTTATAGAGCAAGGTATCCACGTAAATTTATCTTTCATTTACCCATAATATGTTTCTTTTACATTTGTAAAATATAATTGTCTTATTTAATTAATTTCAACAACTCTTTAACTTCAATTGTCAACAAACAGCTGGTTATTCCAATTGTGCTTTCAGAATATAAAATTATAAGAAAATGGTTTACATCAATAATATTTGGGGTATTCTCAAACAGTTTTGAGTCTAAGACCGCGTTCACACTGAGCAAAAGTCATAGTAGTTTAAATGTTATCCGAACTAACATTAATTCTATGCATTCAAATTGTAGAAAATCGATTTTTACATGTAATTTTAATGCTGTGTTCATAACATGAAATCGTTACTAAATGTTGGCCTTGTGTGAGTGAAATATGCAAAGGATTTTGTATTTTTCATTTGAAGAAATGACATGCATATATATTTATTTCATTACAAAGCTTTGTTTTGAGTACAAATATCGTATATTCCACCATTTTCTTGGATGAAGGAAAAGGAGGATTACATGTAACTGCTATATATTTATGCAAATGTACGTTAAAGCGGTATTAAATTTCATGATAGATGTCGTCCATTTCGATATATTTTTTGTTTTGTTTTTTAAACCTATAATTCGAATAATATAGGATAGATATTTTTTTAAATGTCAGAAAACGTTCCCACTCATGATATTATTTTTTAAATATGTTCATTAAAATTCGAATTTTGCAATAAATATTTTCATAAATAGAACAATACAAAACAAAACAAGAATGTGTCCAAAAGACATAATGCCCAATCTTGCAACATTTTGGACGGATGGATGAACGGACCGAAACACTCTATTTCCCCTTTTTTTCGTAGATTGGGCATAAACATATCCGCTAAAGTTGGATTTGAATATACTTCCAAGCAGCGCAAGCGTGTCTATATCAGGAAGATGAACATAAAAAGAGTGGTAGAGCGATAATAAAATGATGCTGAAGAGAAGGAAATGTAAACACACGTTCTATTTGCGAACATAATTTGACTATCATAGATATAAGGATGGATGGACAGTCACCTTTATGGAGATCCTACTGCAGCAGGATTATGTGAAGAACGTGATTTTTTCAACACGTTTTACCACTATGGTTTGCAGTTTCTGATTGCTCTTTAATGGACTTTTATCGACAAACTTAACGCTACTGCGGGTCTATTCGCCACCCGGAACCCGAACGGGTATATATGTATAGCAATATTTTTTTATATTCACACATTTTAAACATTCTACAAACGGACGAACAAACTAAAGCAGCAATTTTTCCACATTCATTGCTATTGCAAACATTAAAACGACTGTAAATCAAATCCATAGGTATTTTATATGTTAATGCCTATTCGACAAAATTACATAATGATTTGCGTTACTTGTTTTCTGTACATTTGAATAATATATACACTTGCATTTAAAATGTAAAAGTCAAATACCTCCAATCAAAGACGGTGACGAGATTTTCGAAGATGACAACGAAAAAGCATCTATATTTAATAGATATTTTAATGAACAATGCACCGTTAATACGAAAATAAAAACCTTCCCATTGAAAATGTTATTTCTCTTAATAAGCTTGATTATATTCATATACCGGAAAACCAGGTTGAAGAAATACTCAGATATCTTGATACATCAAAAGCTGTAGGACCAGACATCATAATTCCGAAGATCTTAAAAGAATCTGCTTCTGTCTTGAAATACCCTCTAAGAAGATTGTTCAATATGTCACTGCGATTACGTAAATTCTCTTCCCATTGGAAACTTGCAAACGTCATCCCGGTGTTCAAATCAGGATCTGCTAACAATGTAAACAACTATCGACCTATATCGCTGGTAAGCGTTCTTGGTAAGGTCATGGAACGCTGCGTATTCAAACACTTATACAACTTTTTAAAATCTAATAATATAATTTCCCAAAACCAGTCTGGTTTTACACCTGGGGACTCAGCTGTCAACCAACTAATCGATAATAACAAATGACTTCGGAAAAGCTTTAGATCAAGGAAAAGAAATTACAGTAGTCTTTTGCGATATCAGTAAAGCCTTCGATAAAGTTTGGCACCGCGGGCTAATATTTAAACTTAAATCAGTAGGAGTAGCAAACGACTTGTTAAACTGGTTTGCTGACTACTTGACCAACAGAAAACAACGTGTTGTCATAAATAACTACTCTTCAGAATGGCTTCCTTTTAAAGCCGGTGTCCCACAAGGATCCGTTCTTGGACCCTTGCTCTTTCTTATATTTATAAACGATATAGTTGCTGATATTGAATCTATTAAATTATTCGCAGACGATACGAGTTTATATCTCATTGTTGACAATCCAGAAACCACTGCGATATTTTGGACCGAGATCTCCAAAAAATTCACCTAAGGTTCTTCCTTCCCCAGACATAGGTTGAATATCTTAGTAATAATTTGGTTCCCCTGTTTGGTATTTTTGGTTATACATGTACTGTTCTATGCTCTTCATATTCATACAGTGTTTGGCATTTTCAATATTTTTGGTAGAGCGCCTCTGATGAGTCTTAAATAGACGAAACGCGCGTCAGGCGTAGCAAAATTTATTGTCTGGAACTTTGTTGTCATTTGTATTTCAGACAAGTGGCTCGTAACGTTTTACTCGCGTAAAACTGAAACACTATTTGTATCAAGAAAAACCAACCGACAACAACAACCTGACTTGTACTTAAACAATGATGTGATATGCACTGTCAAGCAGCATAAACATTTAGGTCTCATGATCTCAGAAGACGGTGGGTGGGGTAGTCATATTGAAATGATAGTCACTAAAGCGTTTACTCGTCTTAACATATTACGCAAGCTGAAATTTATTTTAGATAGACGGACATTGGAACAACTATACCATTCATTCATTAGACCTATCATAGAGTATGCAGACACTATTTGGGATACTCAGACTGCTATTCCTTTATATAAAATTGAAAACATTCAAATAGAGGCTGCGAGAATTGTAACTGGTGGTACTCGTTTAACTTCGATCTCAAACTTGTACACCGAAACTGGATGGCAAAAACTAAGTGATCGACGGGAAAAAACATAAACTTATTCATATGTACAAGATCGTAAATAATATGACACCACCTTATTTGTTTAATTTACTACCAAATAGGTTTGATCAAGTCCATGATTACCAAACTCGGAATTCTGGTACACTGCGACCACTTTACACGCGAACTTATCAGTATTCAAATTATTTTCTACCCTCTACAGTGTGATCATGGAATATGCTACCCAATGAAACTTGCTCAGCTTCTTCTATTAATATATTCAAATCGCGTCTTAACAACAACTTACATAAAATTCCAACTTTTTACTATTGTGGATCCCGAAAGGGTCAAACCTTACACGCAAGACTTCGCCTAGATTGTAGCGAGCTAAATAAAGACCTTTTTGACAAAAACTTAATTCCATCACCGTTATGCCGCTGTGGTGTTGTAGAAACACGAGCTCATTTTCTTTTAAAATGTCCCTTATACCAACCACTAAGACAACAACTTATCTTAGATTTGCAAGTCCCTGTTAGAATAACTCCTGAAGCATTACTTTTTGGAGTCGATAGCATATCCGATGACGAGAATACTCAATTGTTTCTTAGCGTTCAAAATTTTTGGATCAGAAGTAAGCGCTTTAATACTTAACCATCGTAAAAAGCACTTAACAACGATGAACAGACAAAAAAAAAACAAAAAACCTCAACCTCCTCGCATGCACCTTCACTTGCACACGTACTCCGTATTTTGCTGCACGTTGCACATTTGCACTCAAATAGTAAATAACGTTCATGTTGTATTTGTATTCGAAGTCGATTTTTGAGTCAAGTCGGATAATGCTAAAATAATGTAAATGAAAAGTTTTCCGGGAGACGGATTTATAAAAGGCTTCAAGTCTTGTTTTAATTTGTTGTATAATTGTCACATTGTCTCATATCACTCTCGTTTCGAATTGGGTTCACGTTACTGAATGCGGTTTTGTTGTTAAGTGTGTGTGTGTGTTTTATGTTGTTATGTGGTTTGTTTTGTTGTGATGAGTTTTTGTCTGCAAGTTTTGTCTTTTTCTTTACGGTTTTATGATACTGATTACCCCTTTGGTACACCTTTGCTTCATTCAATATTTGTAAAATTCGCAAATTAATTGATAAATATGTTTATACCAAAAATGTAATTAATTGCTCTTTTTAGAGGACATCTATGTATTTAAATTATCTTTATCAAGCTAATTGGTCATACATATAGACAGTTTTACGAGAAATTGACAGAACAAACAATTTATCTTTGAGTTTTTTCCTTAAAATCTGGGCGAAAGAAACTAACACCTTTGTAAAAAGAAATATACCATCTTAGAAGAAATCGATACCTTCGACAGTTCTTTTGTCGGTTTTTCTTCTTGAAATGTTTGTTATTTTAGATCTCAAACAATGGGGAGGTACTCGTAAAAACATCACATTTTCAATAAAAGAATAAAACCAACATTATTGTTTTTTCATTAGTCATTTCCTTCAAGCCAAAGAACAAAACAGACTTTAAATGACTTTCAATCGAAATCTTTAAAAGCTTTTTTATAGATTATCAAGAAAGCAGAAACTTCATCATTATTGATTTTAAATTAAACAAACATAAGAAAAATCAATTATAATGGCTTACATGGATTGGGTTTAATATTTAATCATTTTTTGCTTTTTGCCTATTATGTTATCTCTAGAGAACAGAAATTCTCAACAATTTTTATTAAATCACTGCTGAGACATTTGAAATGTTTGCCATTTTCATTTTTGCAAAAAAGTAACTGAATCTACATAAAAAGGAATGTAGAAAGGATAAATGAAGCAAAAGCACTTTGATCTCTTATTTCTCCATGAAAAAAAGCTATTTTGTGGATGCCAAATTTAAATAATACGTTATTTGTATTCACCTTGTTTTTGTTTACTTCTGGGAGTGCATTTTGACGTCATATGACGTTAACATTGAAATTTGACATTTTTCATGCCCTTGTTTCACATATCTTATATAGATGTAAATATCTAAATTCTCAATAAATGTTATTAATATTAAACATAGTTGTTATAAGTTTAAGTTATTTTAAGTTATTTATATTAGTGCAAATAATGTAAATTATTAATGTTTAAATTGATTTATTGATGATGTTCTCAATCTTGTATATACTCAGGAACTTAAGATAAAGGGAACAACGGATTCTGTGAAGTCTGATTCGTCTTTGAATCCACATCTCGAAATAGAATATCAAAGAAGCAAAGGTGTACCAAAGGGGTAGTCAGTATCATAAAACCGTAAAGACAAAGACAAAACCGGCAGACAAAAAATCATCACAACAAAACAAACCACATAACAACATAAAACACACACACATATTACAACAAAACCGCATTCAGCAACGCGAACTCAAGTCGAAACGAGAGTGAACTCAGGTGCTCCGGAAGAGTAAGCAGTTCCTGCTTGCTATAGCACACCCGTCACGTTGCCAAAGATCGATTAAGTGTTGGTCAAATCCGGAAAGGATGACATTACAAAACTCTATGTCAAACCAACATCTGTGCTCATCTGAGAGATAGAAATCCCGTATTTGTATACGAGCACATGATGTCGTCCGTAAAATTTCTTGAGTGATGACAACAACCTGGGAGCAACGTACCCCTGTGTTAACAATTTGCTTGTCAGCCGTGTGGCTCTATCAAGGAAGTCGTTGTACTCCCCACATGCTCTGGAATAGCGAATCAATTGTGATACGTAAACTCCATATGCTGGAGCGGACGGAATGTTGCTAAACAGAAAGGGAAAGTTAACTATTGGAAAGTTGAAGTCATCACGTTTGTCATAGAGCTTTGTACAAAGCCTTCCTTGTGTGTCAATTTCGAGAAATAGATCCAGATATGAAGCGGACCTCCTAGAATCTGTAGTGTCCTTTATCTCAAGTTCCTTCGGATATATGAGATGCAAATAGTCACCAAATCGAGGATTGTTTAGTGAAAGGACATCATCAATATAACGAAATGTGAGATTGAAGGATAAAGCAAGTTTGCGGTCCTTTTTGTCTAGAAGTGATTGTAAGAAGTCCGCTTCATATGAATGAAGAAACCAAGGTAGACTTTCAACAAAGCTATATGACAAAGGCGATGACTTCAACTTTCAAATTGTCAACTTTTCCTTCTTGTGAAGCAATATTCAGTCAGCTAAAGCTTATGGAGTTTACGTAAGGCAATTGATTCGTTATTCCAGATCTCATTACATGGACGTTCTTCGAATTCCCTGACATGAAAATTGTATTAAAGAGTTATGTTGCTACTTGGTTGCCGTCTTCACGTAAGAAATTTTACGGACGACATCATGCGCTCACAGAAAAATATGGGAGTTCTATCCATCAGATGAGTACACACATTGGTTTGTCATAGGTTTTGTTTTTACTTCCTTTATCGGATTTGACATGGCCTACTGACAATCGGCAGCGCGACTGGTGTGCAATAGCGAGTAAGAACTGCATGCTATTTCGGAGCATCTGAGGTTACTCTTCTTGGGACTGGTTTGCGTTGATGATTTCTGTTCAGTAGATTTTGTGTAATTATGTTTTCGCTTTTGCTGTTGTCGTTCACGTTTACTGGTTTTGTCGTTGCCGTAAAGGATTTTGACTTTGCCCGATTGGTGTCTCTTTGCTTCTGAGCTATTTACAAACAAAATATTGCTTCTCTTCTCAATGCTACCCTTTACAGCTAGTAGGGCGCAAAACCAGTTTATAGGATTTTTCTGTTAAAATATTGTGAAAAATCATTGATTTTATCTCGAATTTGACCTCGGCGGTCATTTCAGTAAAATAATATACGATAAAAGAGACGTTTTTACTCTTCAAATCATTAATTAAAAAAAAATGACTGACCTGGAAAGTCACATACATACATGTACCTCATCCTCAAATGATGTTTAAATATCACAACGTATTCTGTATACCAGGGCTTGTACATTTGATTTAGATTTTTACCAAAACATATTATATTTAGTTATGCTGTATATGCATATTTCACGGAGTAATCTTGCATCAACAACATACAAATCAAATATTGCATAGGGTGAAACAAAAATGAACCGTAAAGTACTCAAATAAAAAAAAAGTTTATGCAGGAAAGCCAAATCCAGCACCGAAGATATCGACCATGTACAAGAAAAAAAGGAAGCCTGGTGTTTTCAGCTCATTACGCTTATTTTAATGGAAATCATTGACTTGACTCAGACCTGATTGTGTTCAATCGATTACTACATTTTTAATCATTATGACAGATTATATGATTTTAAGGGGAGACAAATTTTCGTAACCTCAAGCAAGCCACCGGCAATTAAGATATTTGGTTGCGCCTTTGGTTAACCTTTGCATCCTACATAGAACAAGTTTATAATGGAAACCTATAGCTAGTACAAAGCCTGATTTTTCCCACAATGTTAAATGTTAGTCTAGTCTTTGTATGGCATTTAAAGCGTAATTCTAAACAAATTGCAAAGGAAATGATTTCAACGATTTTGCTTTGTTATAACAAAAGTCTGGAAAAATCGTACGGTCGGTAAATTTTAATTTGGGGGCTTCAACATTATTATGAAAGAAATCACAGAATGTCTTTGATATCACTAAAGGATTTACACTTGTAACATATGAAAATTAGACAAAATCGATCATTTTTCACCTGAAATGCTTCATTCCTGTCAGAAAAAATTACGATTTTTACTTTGATGAAAAAAAAAACAGTGGAAATTGTTAATATGTTTATATTTTGAAAAAAAAGTATTTCCATAGTGATGTTAATGACGTTAGTCCCGCCAAAAGTTAAAAAATATTTCCAAGAGTTGTTTCCCTTCTTGCGACGAATACTCGGAAAAATGAAATGCCTGTACCATATAGATTTGATAAAATATTTGGAGTTTTATTGTCTAATGTAGTCTGACATAATTATTTACAGTTATCCAAACCATTATATTTTACTAATATTACTCAATACATGTAGTTCGAAAAACTCGAATAGAAGAATTTCCTATTGGAAATTAAGTCCCGCTCCTTTTACCTTATTTGGCAAATCAGACGAAATTTGGTACCCCATTTCTTAAATCGGATTTAGCACCCCGAAGATCGACATCGTTGTTTTAGAATTTCACCACATGATAGATCATAAAATATTGAATTTGAGAATTGCTGCTCATTCATTTGTATTTTTGAAAATTATAACAAAAAATTGATATCAAGATGAAAAACGCAGTTTTACTCATTCTGATTTACCCTTTTCGTCCAAAAATTAAAATAATTCTTAACATTATCAACAATGAGCACCTACATCCAAATAAATTGATCAAATATGAACCAAAATAAATGATTTTTAATCAGTTCGATGGTGCTTTTCGGGGTGCTAAACTTCAGTTTCCAAATCCGAGAATAGTCATGTTGCAGACAAAATGGTTGCCATGGATACTTATGGTACTATATGAGCAGTATTTTAACGCATTTACATATTTTCTAAATACATATCAAATTCCTGTTCATTTCGATATAGAATAACTTTATAATTGATTTCTAATTTTTTAATTTTTTTTTTAATTTACGGACGATTTTCCGGAAAAGTGCATTAACCAACCTGCGTCTGATCCCATTATATGAACAAACTGATATATAACATTATTTTACTTTACTGGTATGGTATGGTTTTTTTCCCTAAATAAATAAAATACTGAATGTAACCAAAAGCATACTAGGTGTTGTGCACAAATTCACGTTAAAAATAAATTCTTACTTTACCTAAGCTTAATAGCTACATGTACATCCCGGTAGGTATCCAATTTGTACATATATGAGTTTTAATCTACCGTTTTAAGGGTCAAAATATTATTTGCTTTTTTGGAAGGGGTGTCAATCAAAATTTTGTTTCCGTCAAAAGTAATTGTGGTTTTTCTTAATAATGAATTCTTTATTAAACTAGATTATTGAAGTGAAATTTGTCACTACAATATCCGATGGCGACGAACACTGAATTAGCATTGCTTATGACAGAAACATCACCTCTCTACATGCAGTTGCATTAATTCATTCGTCTTCTAAAGTATCAATAGAGGTGTTCTACCAATTTAAAGGCGATATTTTATTGAAATCAATGTTGAAAAAGAGGGATAGGAGGTAAAACACGTTTCTTAGATTTGCATCTAGATTTTGACTTGGGTGGTCATCTCAGTAAATAAATATGCGACAAAAGAAACGATATTAATTATAAATAATTAAATTTCCTTATCTGGAAAGTAGCATACCCACCTCACCAGCACATGGGGTGTATATTTCCCAACTTATTCGTTTTATAACCGTTTTGGTAT
Organism: Arcuatula senhousia; assembly: GCA_963971305.1. Taxonomy (NCBI): domain Eukaryota; kingdom Metazoa; phylum Mollusca; class Bivalvia; order Mytilida; family Mytilidae; genus Arcuatula; species Arcuatula senhousia. The sequence goes on along the minus strand of OZ020317.1, from coordinate 6,785,511 downwards.
GTGTATTTTGAAACCACTGGGTCGATAACCGCTGCTGGTGGACCAGAGGTACCCGAGGGAAATCACGACTTGTCTGACACGAATAACCAATAAATTTCATACTATTTTGTCGTTGAAATTTCCGTTTGTTAAATTCAAACATGTTTAAAAGACCAGGGTTTTTTCCTTGTACTGCACATGGTCGATATCCTCGGTGCTGGTTTTGGCTTCCCTGTTCGAACTTTTTTTTTGAGTACTTTTCGTTGTTCAATACTTTTGGTTATGACCTTCCAATGTTTCGATTCAAAAGCTGCTGATAGGAGGTTACTCCTTGAAATATGCATATACAGCATACCCAAATTACACCATTTTATAGCCGTTTTGGTATGTTTATTTTAACAATAACACCTGCTGGTTGACCAGAGGTCCCCGAGGGTAATCACAAGTCTGGTCGTCAAAATACTATTTTGTCGTTGAAATTTCCGTTTCTTTTTAATCAAGATTGTTAAAAATACCAGGTTTCTTTCCTTGTGCTGCACATGGTCGATATCCCCGGTGCTGGTTTCGGCTTCCCTGTGTTATAACCGTTTTGGTAAGTGTATCATTCGATATGCCAGGGCTTGTACTATTTTTTCAGACTTTCCTACCCGACACCGTTTTCTCCGTGATCGGTTATTGGACCAAGGTTTTAAGAAAATACGTCTCATCCAGTCGCTTAAAATTTTTTTCTTTCGATATCAGCCACTGGTATTAAAATTTAAAATTATGTCAGATGAAATGATTCGTGATTTGTTTCAATTAGTTTGTGACAGTTTTGTGTACTTAGATGCTCACCTGCTGATTTCTATTGTGTCTTTCAACTCATTGTGATAAATGTTATTAGATTTTTAAATCGCAATGGAAGAGGGAGGTTTGGTGCCATAAAATCTGGTTCAAACCATCATTTATTTATTTTGAAATGCCAGTACCAAGTCAAAACCATTGTGTTCTTCATTTTTTCTTGTATGTGTTACGTTGTTTTGTCTTTTGTTCTTGGATATATGAGAATGGTCATCCCATTTCGGTAATTTTGTTGTTACCTGTATTTGTAAACATGAAATAAAAACATGTTGTGAACATGACACAAAGAATGCTTTAAGTTTGGAACCAAAAAGTAAAGAACACTGCTGATTATACTGTCTCCGTTTGGTTCTTACGGTGCGTGTTTAAATAAAACATGAAACATTAAAGTGCATTTACAATAAAACAAATACTTCAAAACCCGTGTTTAGATGTTTATTTTCCTTTTGTTATACAGCTTTGCATTGTTTTACTGCAGTTAAGCGGAACTACTTGTAATTCTTATTGTTCTATTGTTTTGTTGTTTTTAGAGTAAACACATTTAGTCTTTGTTGTCTTTTTCTTCGCTCGGTATTTATCAGGCAAACACATGTATCATATTTATAGAATGGCTTACATTAATACTTGCGATAATAGAGTTGACGAAGAGTTGTATGAATTCGAAGAACTTATTGAACATGATCTCCAATCAAAGAATGAAATCCCAACAGAAAAAGAGGTGAATAAACCAGGGATAAGCAGAAGGCAAGCAGACAAACGAACCTGTCATACAAAGCGCATACTGGTAGTGGTCCTGATGGTTGTTGTCTGTATAGTGATTGATGGAGCAACTTTTGGAATTGAACATTTGGTCGGCCATCATCTCCCCAGTAACGGTAAATGTTCTTTTTATGGTTAAATTGATTTCTTGCACTAAATGCTTTCATTCATTTTTTACGGAATCAGTTTTAATAGTTTTATTCCCGAACAAACCTCAAATTTTATTTCTTGAATTGCATATGCTGATATCAAAGAAATCCAACGTTTATACTAAGATTTATTTCTTGATTTCCTTTAACCAAAGAATAGTAAGAAAATATGTATCTTCTGCAAGTCATGAATTAAAAAGAAACCAAAGTATTTTTGAATAAATAAGTATTTTTCCCACTCCCGTTTTTAAATTGGGCATTGCTATTTCTATCTCCTTAAAGATGAAAAAGATATAGACAAATTAAAATTTGAAATATATTTAAATTATCACACTTTTGTTTTATGCTTTTCAGACGAATGTACATGGACGCCTTGGACTTATTCAACCAAAACAGATGGTATTGCCAGAAAAACCAGAGAGTTACAATGCCCAATGCTATACTCCAGTTAAAGTGTAAAGCAGGTCCTCGATGTTCAGCTTTGTGCAAAATTTCAGTGGGGTAAGTTGCTTAAAAATCTTATTATAAATATTTGGTTTTAAATATGGTAATTAAACAAACCTTTTCTTGGTCTTTACCTACGGCTTTTTGCAAGTTTTAAAAGGAACACCATTTTTTAAAACAACGATAGTTTCTACAACCATGACAACATCAACTGCAAAATTCATACTAATAAATACAAATGACAACAAAGTTCCAGACAATAACTTAATAGAATAATTAATCCAAGAAATAAAAGAAAGACATGTTTATCATAACCAGGATATTATCTTAGCTGAAGACGTTTAAATGAAATGATTTACCGTATTGGTGTTTTTTTTCGCGGTAATTTAATTTTCGCTTTATTTGGGCACACATCGGGATAGCACGAAATATAAGTTAATAGCCCTTTTCAAAAAGTCACCCGGAATTCCGATTCCGATTCTTTTGTTTTCATTTTTGCAAGAGTAGTTTCCCTTTGTGGGTCGGCCTCATGGTGTAAACAACGTTGAGCTAAGGAAAAACATCAATTTATCCCTATCCGATTTTGGCGTAATTTCCCATTCCCGGTTCAAATAAACTGGTTTGGAGTGAAGCCTTGGATGTTAACGTATGTTTTAGTAATTTTAGACTTTGGCAATCAGATTTAAAATGTTTTAACAAGTTGACGAATTTAGTTAATTTCAACAGATTTTCAATGGAGCGGCCTACCCGGAAGTCGTTAACCTGTAGTGCATAAGTAAAATATTTGTCAGGTCTGCACGTCCGGAAAATACTTTCTAAAAAGGACTATATGTCTAGAGTAATAGCTTGGATATGAAATAGCGAAAATTATTTTACGCGAAAATAAAAGCACCCCTGTTATAAAGAAGAACGCAAAATTTGACATCCGCGAAACGATATCTTTTGAAAGAATATAAGTGAAAATATTTCAAAGATCGAATAAAAAAATCATGATACAATCCTGATTTGGGTGTGAAATAGCATAATATAACAAAATATGTTTTAATTTTAGATAGTTACATGTACACAATGGACTTCAAAATTAACAGCCCATCTGTTTACAAGTATGGGTATATCAATGAAGACAACACGCTGATCAGTAATGTTAAAACGCCCGACACCGTTCCTTCTAAAGGTGTAGGATTTCGAAATTATAGGGGTGCGATGGCAGATATATGTTGTGGGAGGGACCAGGAAATGACTTTCGGAATACTATACAACTATAATATCAAGTCAAATTTAAGTGAACATGACCTTTTAACTGAGGTAGGACTTGCCGAGTGTAGCAAAATTGACAATAGTCTCTACGTATGGGCTAAGAATTACGGTTCATGGTCATTCAATTTGGCAAACAATAAGAAAAACGATGACGTGTCATTGTATGCTGATCATCGTCCTCTTATCTCATCAAAAGAAATAATCAATCGTTTTAGTGCAAACGCTCCAGGAACAAATAAAACGGAAGTTTTTCACTTCAATATAAACAGAAAAACTAATACTTTCAGTCTGGTATCAAACCAAACCAAACTATACACATATACTAACGTTTTGTCAGAGAAAGACTTATGTCCTGTCTCCGGATTGTATAAACCGTATAGAGTGAATGTAAGTCTTCGCTTACTTTACTCCATAATTTTCACGTAATCATATAGGATTACATTTTGTTGTCTACAACTAAAAAAGGAATGCCATGATAATAAGAAATAAAAATAACAAGCACTGTCTTGGACTGATTTTCACTGCATCTTTGAAAACAATCATGTTCAAAATTTCGAAATACCAGTTGCATTATCGCTTTAAAAGATAAAGTAAATCAGTAACTTTTTTATCTTTCCCCAGAGTTAATGTTATATACCATTTAAAAAGGGAAATCGTTGATGACATTTCATAATATTCATCAACTTTTTTCTCGACAATGGTTCACAATAAAGTGGTTTTTTTTCTGAAGCTAAAAAATGAATCGCTAAAGTAAAAGTTGTGGTGTCCTTCAATATATTTAGATATTAGACATTAAACATTTATATGAATCATTTAAAACATGCATTTTGTCAATGCATATGTATGTGTTGAAAATTATGTACGTCTAAGGATGAATAAACTATAATGAAAATTATGAAATGTGAATAAGATTTTTCTGTATGAATTAGTTGATTTTCAACTCAGACATTGATCTCTAAATACCGAATGGCTAATGCAACAAATATATATGCATGAATATAATACATATGCAGTCCTGTTCACGATACATGTTCTGACCTATTAACTTGTAGATAACCACACATAAGTGTTTTTTAAAAAAATATTTTAATAGTTGCATGTATTTAAATGTCACTCATTTTTTTCTTGACTTCGTGGAGTTACAAATAGATTTATGTGCTATCTAATGGTTTAGAAGGTACAAGGTAATAATCATCTTTTTACATATTGTTTTCCTTTTATACCGTTTTCCTGTTTAACTACTTTGTTATCTTTTGTGGCACCCTATTCATGTCTGATTTACTACCCACAACATATGTGTTCCTTCTTGTTTTGTTTAGAACAACTGTAAGCCACAACCCATAAATAAATACCCTACCCCTTAAAATCAATTAGATGAAAGTATGAAATACCTGTGAGGTACAGATCTACATTAAATCACTAAGATTGTGTAGCATGAAAATCCATCGTGTGGTTTAGAAGACTTAGTTGCAGATAAGAAATGTATAAACCCTTGTCTCTTATGCGTAAGTCCTAGTTGGGTAACCCCAAAAATAATTTCAATCAAATTTTGAAATAGATAGGGCACATCTACGTTATGTCTAAAAGATTGTGTTAAAAGTTCATGAAATTCCATTGAGGGATTGAAGAGAAGTTTAGGAAAAGAGACATACACCCTTTATCATCTAGAGCGAAAGGTCTCACACAAAAAATGCTTACATAAAGTTATGTTCCTTCTCTTTGCTGTCTTAATTAACTGTTTATATGTTGTATGTTTTTTTCATGCTGCTCTCGTTTGTGATAAAGTGTTTTTGTCTTTGCCCTTCCGGACTTTTGACATTCGAAGCCCCATTACAGTACTCGTATGGTAAAAGCTTCCCTCTCTCCCCATTTACCATTGTACGATATACCATCCCCATACACCATATACTATCCCCATCCCCATACACCATTTACCATTTCCATCCCCATCCCCATACACTATTTACCATCCCCATCCCCATTTACCATTCAAATCCCCATGCATAATAAATTTCCCCATACCCACAATGCCATTGTTTATTATCGACAATCTTATTTCATCTACTTATTATTAATTTAATCTATATGTAGTGTTTATTTTTGTTTATTTATTCAATATTTAATTTAAGGAGTTGTTTTTTTTCATTAATTCTAGAATCATTAATAATATATCAAAATAATGTAAGCCATTTCCATAGAGTTCTACGGCCGTAATTTAAAACAACATACATGTACGTCATTTAATTTGATCCTGAACTTTCTGGTACATGTAGCATGTGCACAGTCTGTTTATACTAATTTTTATCAGAAAGTATCTATAAACAATTTAGAAAGAAATATTAAAATATATTTATTTTTATTAATTTATTTAATATTTAATTTAAGGAGTTGTGTTTCATTTATTGTAGAATTATCTATAATATATAGAAATAATGTTAGCAATTTCCAGAGATGTTAAGCCGTAACTAAAAACAACATACATGTACATGTATGTCATTTAACTTGATCCTGAACTTTGCGGTAACTTGTGCACAGTCTATTTGATATTTTTTATAAGCCAGTATCCACATATGAATTCCTTACAATAAAATATTTTTTTATTCAAAATATTGAAAATTTAAATTAAGATTTATATTGTCATTTAAAATTTATATTTACTATTTTAAAAGATGGTGTAATCAAATTCGAAATAACGTTTACCATCCCCATTCCCCATTTACCATTCAATGGACCAATCAAATTCGAGATACCATTTACCATCCCCATTCCCCATTTACCATTCATATTTACTATCCCCATCCCCTTACACGATACCATTCCCCATATACCATGTACTATTCACCATCACTTTCCCCATCCCCATTCCCCATCCCCCCATATACTATAGATTGGAAAGCTTTTACTATACAGGGACTGTAGTACCTCTTCGCTTCATCCATAAAAAATAATGAGATGTTGAATAAGTGTACGCGACACAGCCGACAATTAAGCGGCAATTTAGAAAAACCACAATGGACAACCGCCAGCAGCCTTCATCGAGGCCATTTGGCACTTTTCGCGGTTCTGCAATTGGCCCATAGTCTAAATAAAATGCATATAATTCAAATCCAGTCCTGAAATTGTCACAGATAGACCCCCTCCTTAAACAAGGAACAGAAAACATCAAAAAGACAAGTACAAACGACTGCTTTGTCAAAGATTCATGGCTTAGGACAGGCACATATAATATGTGGCGGGCTTAAACTAGTTTATTGGGCACAACCTTCCCCTATCAATATTCCTAGACAAAGCACAAAAACTAAACACACAATAAAAGATCAAACCGATCAAAGTCCAATTCCACTAGAGAGAATCAAAGACAAAAAAACAACAAGTACAAACAAAAGGACGATAAAGGAACCCTCTATAAGGACACTCGCTGTTACTGACAGCTAGCTGAGAATCATCAATCGACTGATGTAAAAAATATGAAAGATATCGGTTTTGATAATGATTTAGTGAAGTGTCATCACAATAACAAACCCTAAAAATCAATTAGAGTATGCATGCATGTTAAAATATTTATATATGAGGTGCACATCTCCAATTTGCGGTAGCGGATAAGAGATGAAGGATTTACACACGGACGACCAGAATGCTTATGTACTCCCCACTTTTTGAGCAGGGGAAAGAGGTGGTATAAAAATATCTTAGACGATAGTAGGAACAGTTTTGTTACAAACATTTATTTGGGAAGTTAACATCTGACCCTATAACAGCACCAGCGACAAGTTTATTTGATTTTTGGGTTTGGTTATCTGTTTTTTTTTTTTTCTTTTTGGAATTTCTCAATTAATTTTGCTTTTTTATGCCCCATTTAGTTATATTATTACCTAATACAATAAAATTTTCTTTCCTATTAACTAATTTTAATTGTGACCATTCTCACATTCTACATAATTGAAATTGCGACGTTCTTCCGGAGCACCTGAGTTCACTCTTGTTTCGACTGTTTTTGTCCCGTTCTTGTTTGTGTTTACTGGTTTAGTCTCTGCCCTTTCGGACTTTTGACATTCGGATACCCCATTGGTACCTCTGCTTCTTTCTATACCCTGGTGCACCTTTCATTCTTTTAATCCAGTTAATCAAAAATACAGTAGAGAAAGGTATCTCAAATATGATAACACACCACTAGAGCATAACTTCTACTGTTTGTTAAATATTCATTCAAAGATATTAAATAAGCAAGTAGACTGGAGATCCCTAAACTTCAGATTAACTTCAGTATTAAAAAACTAAAATAAAGTCAGATAAAACAAATAAAAACGAAATTCCGTCATTCTCATCTCCATGTATGCTGTGCTTTGTTCGTGTAAAATTATAGTAAAATCCATTTAGCGTGTAATTAAGATTAAAATTATCATGGACCTTTTCAAGGTGAGGTCAAGATAAATACCGGACAAATTGGAATAAAATAAAATAAAAATATATTGTATTGGTATAGCAAACCCGAATGATCTCGTCGAGTAATCGCAAAATATAAGACATATGACAGAATTTTTCTTATTATACCCAGAAGATATTGTGTTAAAACAAATTTAGCAGAAACTAGAATTGCAGTCTAGGAAGACTTTTGTTGCCTGCAACTTAAATGTATTCAGTGAACATGTACAGGAAGTGGATGAGTCAAGGACATCGGGTCACACTATATATATATGTTACAGTAAATAAAGGTAATAACAAAACTACCGAACTTGAATGATCAATCTCATAGTCCAGAGAAAATGACAAAAACGAATTAGTCATACCGGAGAATTGGTGGATCGCAATGGTCCTGACTTGGTACAGGCATTTCAAACGAAATGTGTGTAATTAAGAATTTCATGAAAACACTGAAAATTCAAGAATTTCTTGTAATTCCTAAAGGGCTTAGTAATTACGTGAAATAACTGATTTTCATCAGTAATTACATGAAATTACTGATAATTTTAGGGAATTTTACACACATTTACTGAAATCTGTAACTATAATTGATTCATTAAAGTACTAAAGTTTATACTATAGTATATTAAAAAGGTGATTTAAAAGCCAAAAAAACAAAGAAAATTATTTTTTCAGTCCATGTAGGTAGGGGGGCACATGTAGTCATTTACAAATCTATGAATTGTGTTTTCATGCTCATAATCCAACATTTGACATTCTTGGGCATGGGGGATTCGAAAGGACACAGAGAATTCCAAAGGTTGACAGCATTTCCCAACGTTGTACAAGAGGTAAATATTTATAAGTGGCATTTATGATAAAACAAGTGTGGCCACTAAAAGTATGTCTCGCCTGCCGGCACCATCGCTAAAATCAACTACCTAAGCTTTCATTTCTTGATATAAACACAAAAAGTGTCAGTATACCTTATAACAGATGCCTAATTATTATACTATTCAAGCAATCCATTGTCCACACAAGTATTACAAAAAGTTTTCTGTCTGAAAAAAAGACCCAAGTTCACAGAGTCACTGGAGCGTAAAAGTGGGGTCATGGTCACGCGGCATGGTGACAGTTGCGTTGTTCATAACCGCAACTGTCTGTTTACCCAATATCAGATGCCTAGCTATCATAACTTTCCAGCAATTCATCGTCCATAAAAGTCTTACAAAAAAGTTTTTCGGCCTGAAAAATACCTAAGTTCACAGATTCACTGGAGCGTGAAAATGAGGTCAGGGTCACACGGCATGGTGACAGTTGCATAGACCATAATCTGAACTGTCTGTATACCAAATATCAGATGCCTAGCTATTATACTTTTCAAGCAATTCATCGTCCACAAAAGTCTTACAAAAAAGTTTACAGCCTGAAAAAAGACCTAAGTTCACAGAGTCACTGGAGCGTGAAATGAGGTCAGGGTCACATGGCATGGTGACAGTTGCGTAGACCATAACCTGAACTGTCTGTATACCAAATATCAGATGCCTAGCTATTATACTTTTCAAGCAATTCATCGTCCACAAAAGTCTTACAAAAAAGTTTACGGCCTGAAAAAAGACCTAAGTTCACAGAGTCACTGGAGCGTGAAAATGGGGTCAGGGTCAAACGGCATGGTGACAGTTGCATAGACCATAACCTGAACTATCTGTATACCAAATATCAGATGCCTAGCTATTATACTTTTCAAGCAATTCATTGTCCACAAAAGTCTTACAAAAAAGTTTACGCCGCCGCCGCCGTCGCCGCCGCCGTCGCCGGAAAGTAATACCTATGTCTCGCCTTCCGCGACTATTCGTCGCAGGCGAGACAAAAAAATGGACTGAACCAAGCGATAGACAAAGTCCTATATGACATCTGAAATAGAAATGTTCACAAATTTATGCTATTTAGTAATAGAATGTTGCCATTCTGAATTGAGCATTTTCATGAAAATAGGATGCACCTGGGTACCAGATTACGACATTAAACATTCTTCCATTTGTCTTTTATGAAAAAATATTACTTTTCCATATTTCATGCCCTTCAACAACATGTCGGGGGGGGGCATTAAGAATTACTCATGCCTGTACGTTTGTCAGTTCGTACGATTTCTGTCAAGCTTTTTTATAGGAAACTGTACATTAGAATGATTTTAAATTTGGCAGGGTGGTTTCGTATGACAAATGCATGTCCTAGTGTAAGCAAAGTTTAGACCTAATGAACTTTTATTTTTCTGTTTGGGACTAGCTCGATGTCAAACATTTCCGTCACAATTTTCTCCGAAACCCTTACATGAGACTAATTTTAACCCTGGTACAAATGTAGGATGGTTCAGTGTTATGTCCTAAGCGACTTTCAGACCTGTCAGACTTATAATTCCTGTTTACGGCCTAGAAGAGGAATCTTTGTCCAATGGACATATTCCTTTTTTATTTCTTAAATGTTTGTCATGCTCATGCAGATGTGTAAAATTCAACAATGGAAAGTGATTATTTTAGTACTGCAGGAGTTGCAAACCATTTTTTTGTTGTCATTAATCTTTTTAAGCAATCCAGATTCCTCCAAATAATTCTGCACTAATCTTTCATGATTTTTCGCAGATATCATCATCATTTTATAGCCGATTTGTATTAATAATGAAGTCAGTAAATGTGTGTATATTTCATGTAATTACGGGAAATTTTAGGAATTTCAGGTAATTACTAAATGGCCTAGTAATTACATGCAATTCCTGAAAAGGTTATAGTAATTTCACGTAATTCCCAATTACACACATTTACTGTAACATATATATAACTATAGGACAAATTTTTGTGCCAAATATTTTAAGCTGTGATATGTACACGTACAATGTAGTTGTGACTGAAACTGTGACAGAATTATATGTGACATCGCAGGGGGCGACGCAACACCACGGATAGTGCCAAAGTTACTCCCACATGTCGCTTTGCAGCTTGTTGTATTTGTTCAATTACTTGGAACGAAGACATTCAAGTTTCTTTTCAGAATCTTGAATTGCTTCCCTTGTCTTCATTTTTATGGGTTTGCTTATTTTTATATACAAAGGGTTTCATAAACTAGGGTCTAACTACAACCAGAATACTCTAACAAAACCGTTGAGAAGCACACGATGCAAAGTTATTAAAAAAAAAACTGGTATAATAAAATCTAAGAATAACTAAACAGTCGAGCAACGAGATGTTAACACTGTGGGAGAATATTTCCACAGAGGAATTTTTGAGCACTTTGGAGGGCGTATATCATTGAAATATATAAAGTTAAGCAAGGTCGGAGATGAACATGACAACCTTGATGAAATTAACATGAAGCGGAAATTGTGGTAATGGTGTTTTGGAGTAAGCCTTGCTCGCAAATCGTGGTCCATAATTCAAATCAAAACCGGATATCAAACAAACGGTTAATTAGGACTAAAGACTAACTAGGACTAAGCTAAAACACAAAAGAATAAAGATACTCCTACCCAAATTGTTCGAAAAAGGATGAAAATCTAGTACCGAGAATATCGACCATGTGTAGTACAAGGAAATAAACCTGGTGTTTTGTTTAAGACTTTGAGTAAAAACTAGCTAAAAATTTCAAAAACAAATATTGTATTGGTAATTTCGTTCAGGACAAGTGTTTGTGATTATCCGAACGAACCTCTGGTCCATCAGCAGTTGTTGTCGATCAAGTACATTTTCAAAATACAAAGTACCAAAAGTGGGTTTCAAAAGAATGGCTTAGAACTTTCACAGTTGAACCTCGGTATTACTTCTGTACGCAAAAAACGTGTTAACCAATTCTCCATCGTATGTCGTCATTTGAGAAAATCTGATTAAAATGAGATATGTTATCTTCGAAGGCCAAGGCTTACGAACCGCTAGCACTTATTTTCTCATGTAGATGTGAGATAACGGATCGTAACCCTTGGCTAGCGAAGATGACGATCTATGCGCGTCAGAAAAGTTGTATCAGAGTTCGCATACATTGAAATTAAAGACCACGATCTACCATGCACTTTTACGTGTGAGGCGAATGTTTTCCACCTATATAGCTAGATGTCACTAATCTCAGACTTCGAACACGTCAAGTATGTCTTAAGACAACCCGTCTTCCAATCGTCTTTCAAAATGGTCAGTATTAAAAAGTACAACGAATCTGTTCAAGTAAGGAACTTGTGTAACTGTAATTTAAAGGATAACATGTAAATAAATAAGTGTAGTACATTGGAGTTTGTGGTAATAATTGAAGTTTAAATTCCGTAATGAATGATTTGATTTTTAAGTTTAAAGTTGGTATTTCCAACCTAAAAGTTGGAATTATCAAGATTGAAGTTGGAATTTCCAAGTTAAAAGTTGATAACTCCAAGATTGAAGTTGGAATTACCAAGTTAAAAGTTGATAATTCCAAGATTAAAGTTGGAATTTCCAAGATTAAAGTTGATAATTCCAAGATTAAAGTTGGAAGTTCCAAGAACAAAGTTGGAATTTCCAAGATTAAAGATGACAAATAAAAAAAAAATGAAAAATAAAACATGGCCCTAATACGCTTCCGTACTAAATATTAAAAACGAAAGAATATGAAATATGTGCCAGAAAGACACGATCCTCATATTGAAATGATTTTGATAAATGTACAACAGCAAAATGCACTGCGTGTGATGCGCTTTTCTGGATTACCAGAATATTCCAGAGTAATATATGCTCCAGAATAATACCAGAAGATTTTACAGAATAGTCTTACATATATATCAAATATAGTAATTCTTGATATAAAATTGTTAATTCTTGACTTGAAATTTTTTTGTTATTGTTTCATATCGTTTTAAATGATACTTTATAATTATTCATAATGCATAGTGTACATGCTATGAAGAAACAGTTTAAATTTTATCTTGATTTTAATGAAGAAGAGTACAAAATAAACTTCTTCGTGATTTAACAATGGTATGGACTATCATTTGTATACAAATTTTCCTTCTGCTCTGAAAAAAGATAATTTGTTAATAAATGTATTTCCTGATTTATTGAGTGTTTTCACTTGAATTGTAAGTGGAGTCCTTGTGCCCTAAGAGAGTCATTAATTGTATTCTCAGTTTGAATGAGGATCACTTACTTCATAAACGATCACTTAAATAAAATGAAATCTACTATGATACTTGTCACCATTTTATTAAAATACGAAGTACCAAGGGTATTAATAAATATACTAATGGAAAAAAGAAACTGTGCATCACTTTGGAAAATCACAAATTCAAAATTTTATTTAGTATTTTATACATTTTATATTAAAAGTATTGCAAAATCATTTTTCTCAAGATCCGTACAAAAAAAATCATTTTTAGATCCCTAAAAGATGTTTTGTTTGCAGTTTGAAATCAGGTAGAGTCAATTTGAAATTCACAAAATAACACTTTGGAAAAAATGCACAGTTTTGAAATTAAGTTTTCTCAGTCGATTTTCACCAACAAACTTTCTCCTTTTAGTGGTGGAAAGTTAACAGTTTAAATTTTGAGTGAAAAACTTGATTTTTCATTTTTGGGTTTAAAAAGTGGTTTTTTGAATCTCAGTAACTGGAATTAAAAAAATTTCGGATTTTTACCCCAAAATGATCTGCATGATCCACTCGACATTCAGTGAAAATTTCAATGCGAAAACTGTATTTTTTACGATTTTCTGATTAAAAGAAATATGGGTACAATTGATTTCCAATAGACATGCACAGTTTCTTTTTTCCATGAGTATAGTTAAATGTGGTTACGCTGCACATGACTAATTAAATGAGTAATCTTTTATCATCTGCAGATCAGTCAAAAACTTGGATGGTAAAAAAAATTAAAAAACAATAACGATTAAAAAGTACTTTTCATCATGATTCAATTCAGGAAAAAAATCAAATACAGTGTTTTGGGTATCAAACATGAGTAGAACGATTGCTTGTGATTACCCTCCTGAACCTCTTGTCAAGAGGCAATGGATATAGACCAGGTGGTTTCCAAAAATACAAAATACGTAAACAGGTAATATTGAAAGGTTTATTTTTGCCGCATATGCATATGTGAAGAAGTAACAGCAGTGTCTATAACCTGATTTTTGTGTCTTGAAGATGGAAGAAAAGAGTCAAAATGTCATTTAAATGGTTGTATAACGAAAATTCTAAAGTAGTTGATAAAAAAGACAACAACTACAAATGAACGATAAAACAAAGAAAACACACGCTCAATAACTAATTAAAACTACATTTGGAAAATCGAAAATAAAAAAGGAGAATGGGATCAGGCCTGGGCGCCACAAAACATGGAAAAATACTTAAGTCTGAGAATATTCTAATTTCGTTGTGACGTATGAAAGTTTTGACTATTGTTTGCGTTGTTAATTGATATTCAGAAGATTTTGTGCCTCCGTGTTTTTTATGTCGGTCTTCTAGTTGTTGGCCTAAATTTTACAAGAATATATAATCTCCTTTTTAAACCGTTCATGGTTGTCCATTGTGTTTTTTTTTAATTGCCCCTTGATAGAACTTAATTTACTTATGCTGTTAAATAATTCGCCAAAACGAATAAATTTAAAGTTCGACTTTAGAATCAATATTATGTTCATTTTGGAAAGAGTAAAACAGTAGTTTTCTTACTGTTTGAAGCAGGGTGTAGTTGACCGACTAGTCAGTTAATAAAAGACGTAAATAATTCAACTCTGCATACAAGACATGTGCTATGAAACGAAGTCCTGAAGTAATTTCTTCTTATGACCCCGAAACTGCCGGTCGGCAAAGAACAAGGAAAGAGGCACCAATGGGGCATACTAGTGTCAAAATTCCAAAAGGGCAACGACAACGTGTCCGGTAAACACGAACAATAGCAGCACATGGAAATACAAAACAAAACAAAAACATAAAATAAACCGAACAAAAAACAGGAAGAAAATATCTCACTGACATTAAACAATATAACACACTTTTGAAAACAGTATGTAAAAGATCTGTAATCAATCCTTACAGTAGAAACAGAAGTTGTAAAAAGTGTGACGGAGAAGCAGTAATGGTAAAATTATAGTTTTTTTCAATGATAACAGATATCTAAGAGAAATAACTAAAGCAGATAGAAAAACCACAAAATAATCTAAGCGGCTCACCTTTAAGCATGGCTGATAAAAAAACCAAAGCAAATACTTATGAATTCGAAATGGTATGTAACAATCAGTTAACCTCGAAACGCACATTATTATATCCCCAATTAAAAATTATACTTGGGGGTTATTGTGGTAAGAACATTTATACCAATCAGGGTACCAATTTCATACCAGAAACTCCTGCTAATCCTTTGGTAGATTTTCATTAGACTGTTACCCAATTCTTTTGAATAAAAAAGACGATGTGCACCCTCTTTTTTAAACTTTGATATGGTTAGTTGGTATAGAGGTAATCATTTGTGAGCTACTGCTCACAGCTTTCTAGTTATAGTGTTTTGGAGGTGGTATTCGGTGTTTTGATACGTTACTCCAGAGCTTTCGGGAATTTCATCGATTTCCTTGGCAGAGTGCACGTTTAACACAGAAATTGCTGATACAGGATTATAATTTAAGAAAGGATATGGAGTATATGAACATGAGACCACAACACATATGTTAACTCAAACTGCAATTAATTGTTATGAGCTGTATTGCCATTTCGGAAAATAATTCCTCATCAGCAGCACTAGAACCCAAACAAAGCAAATCGACATTAAAAAAATGTTCAAAATGCATTAAGCCAAACGAAATCCAAATATAAATAGCTAAGGGCAAAACTTTGATGGATGAAGTTTAACCTTAGGTTTTTACATAAATTTATATAGTGGTTAAAAACAAAGTGTACACATGAGAAGTAATCTCATGTACAAGTACACCATATCTAAAAAATAAAAAGCATACATCTAAACACGGGGAATTGTTCAAATTTGGTGTTATGATGAATTCAAATATTATGGTAAAACACCAAAGAAAAAAATAACGATAATAGTAAATTTAATTAGTTTATTGTTTAATTTTAGTTGTTTACAGTAAGAATCTTTATTCCCAAGTATTTTTATTTATGAATTTAAGTAACATTCGTGTACAATATTACACTCATTGTATTTTATTTCAATTATTAAAGGTTCAATTTATAAATGTAGCCTTGATGTCATTAAATTTATTTTTTGATGATAATAATTACAATTTAGCTGATATGTCTTGCACGTGTTATTAGTATTCGTGATTACTATTGTTGTCTGCCGTTTCCTGCCTTCGACATTTTGATCACCGCTTGCTATCTCTCTTTCTTTAGAGTATTGGTACAAGATGTCATTCCTAATATTATTAAGTGACAATAAAAACGAAAGCAACCTGTTTTTATTAGCAATTTCTTGTCAGATCTAACAACGATCATGACTCATGACGCACTACATAAGTGCTACTGTACATATTTATGAATTTGGCTTCCAGCTCATAAGCGTGGTACTCAACTTTTCAATGATCATGCCACGGAAACATGACCAAAGGGTATAGGTGTTATCAATGACCAATATAGGCTTATCTTTGTGTAAGTAGATCACCAGAGCCTCTACTAAGTCAGAATATAGGTATACTAATATATTATATCGACTTCGTACAAGTGTTAACATGGAAAGGAATATTCTGATATTTTTTCTCGGATTTGTTGGTAAGACGTATAAACTGATCGTCACTAAGCAAGAGATTGTCACTTTTACAGTAAGACCCTCATAATATCGACCAAAAACGACAATTAGGTTGCTTCAAAGTATATATCATTTTGTTATTTTAATTACTCAAAATTAGAATGAAAACTGCTTGTTCAACAAGCAAATATACGTATAAAAATATCGAAGGTCCTGAATCGCAAGAAAGAAACAACAAATCGATTGACATAAATTCATCATATTAATGGAAAAACTGAAAAAAAAACACATTTTACTACAAAACTGCAATCAGCAACAAGAACCGAAGTCGAAACGAGGAATGAGAAATATAAAATTACAATATGATGGTTTGAAAAAAACATAGGTTTTTTGTACCAGAATTTGGTTTGCGTGATAGCTTTAGATATTTGAATGCCAAGTTGGTACATCTATGTTAATTGTCATTAGAGTTTAATATCTTTCAAAATGTCATTTCGTAAAAATAACATGTTTCATGCAAAATGTTCCAATTTCAATATGAGATTTCAGAAATGAAAAAAATGAGTTCAAAACCGGATGTGAGAAAAATGTTAACTAAATAATGCTGTAAAGACATATTTCATACAGTAATCTCGTATCAACAGCGCATAAATTATACTTGTTGGAAGTAACTGGATTAAACTCCCTAACAATTGATTGTTAGCATCTTGTGCTAGAGAACTAAAGTAAACGCTTCTTGTGATTTTTTTTCTGCATTTCACGCAAATATAAATATAATAGAAATTTATGTATTTTCTTCATTTCTTCATTTATTTTTTTTCTCTATTCCTTTAAAATTAGTTTAACATTTTTGTTGTTGTTAGAACTATTGTTTCAACATATTCCTTCATGTAGCATGAATAAATTATAATAGTTGTTTTCTTTTCAATTACGGGAGACGGACTTGATATAAGCTATTTATAGCTTGTTTCCGAATCCTTTTGCTTATATATGTATGTATGTTACTGTTATATGTCTTCAGATTTTCAAATAAAATATGTTTAAACTAATTAAGAACTGCCTACCCTTGTGAAACACAGGGGCTGATTCTTGCTTCGACTTGGATTTCGGTTAAGTTGTAATGTGTTTTTTTTTTTCGTTTGTTGTGTAGATTTTATCATAGATTACGACGTCTAATTGCCACATTGGTACACATAAGCTTCCTTTAGAGACCAAAGAGGGTTTTCCTATCAAAAAATTTATAAACATATACGAACTACAACATGCAATTCACAGAAAGAAACCATGTCAGGAAACCAGTGTTGAATTTTGTAATAATACCTGAGCATAAGATCGGTTTAATGCCAAAAAAACCTGATTTAACCCGCCACTTCTTTTGAAATGACTATACCAAGTCAGGACAATTGCGATCTTTCATTGTCCAGTACATGCATATCTTCCTGTTTTTCACGTTTGAGATTAATCGTGTACGTTCGATGTATTTGTTTTTACCATTTTATGATACTTTGGAATCATTGATCTAAAAAATAATGTGGATTCATTTTTGTTTGTGGATACCATTTTTCGTGGTTTAAAAAAAGACACTTATAAACTACTAGTATATTTTTTTTGGTTCCCGCATGATGACTTATGTATTCAATGGAAAAATATCACTACTTTGAAAAAAATAGACAATGAGATGTGGAATAAGTGTACACGACACAACCTACAATATAAACGACAGTTTAAAAAATCCACAATGAAAAACAGCTAATGTTATTTTCGTATTTTACAGACGCTCGCGGTACCACGAAAATCAACGAAAAATAATTAAACGATAACGTATATATATATTTTTTTTCAAAATCCTATCAGGATAAAGTCAATTAAATTTGAAGTTAGGTCTATAATTAACCTCTTAATGACATAATGTCTCGTTTCAAAAAATTGTAATATGCTCTCATTCTTCACTTTTGTATGTTAGCTTCAGCGTATGCAGTTTGTCCAACAGATTGGGTGGAGACAAGTGATTCTTGTTGGTTTGCAAGTAGTGTGGAAACAAATTGGCCGGACGCATCGGTGAGTATCGTTAACATGTTTCATGTACATGTTCTTGTCAAACAATATGTGATTAAGGTGCTACTATAATCGAAATCTAAGACGTATATATGTTAATACACTCATGTCAGAATTCTAAAATAAACATTAGAATATACATTTATTGTCATGTATATTTAATTAGACATTTCTTTTAGAACAAAAGCTCTACAAAGTTACACTACTACTTCAATCTTTGTTTTTTTTTTTGTTTTTTTTTTTGGTAGAGCGCCTCTGATGAGTCTTGAATAGACGAAACGCGCGTCATGCGTAACAAAATGTATTGTCTGGAACTTTGTTGTCATTTGTTTTTCATAATACTTTCGAGACAATATATGTATGATTTATATACAATTTATGCTAGAAACATCTAGAAGAAGTAACCAACGTAATAACCTACAGGATGTCTGATCGAAAACAAGAAAAGTTGTTTGAACCTTTTTTCAAGTTCAATGATCGTTCGAAAGTTTTTTATGTCAACGTGGTCATTAATCTCACACATTATAAAGACAATATAACAAGGTTTTAAGACACAATTTAAATATTGAGTTGCTGATCATTTCGGAATAAGAAGAGAAAACTTATGTAAACGACACACAAAATATAACATGAAAAAAAATGAATAAGTTAAACCAGTAGTTGAAATTGTGTGAAGAAAAAATCAAGACCATACGATACTTTTTTGTTTTCAGTTTAAGCGAGACAACTGTGTCTGGTAAAATAATCAATAAAATGGGGAAAAAGCAAAACTATGCTTTAAAAATCTTCTCATAAGTGTATACGTTTTTGATACTGAGATGACCCTCTAGGTCAATACGCCATTTCCGAGATAGGACGGAATTGCTAGTTTTCCCGGAGGTGATTCTTTGATTAGAATTTTTTAAGCATGTTAACCTCCGGTGCACGAATGAGCAAATGGTAAAAATAAATATACTTTGTTATTTATTAACGATGGAATCTGAGATTTTAGAAATTTTTCTACACAGGTCATAAAACTTGTCTATTTATTGAAGTATTTACCATTTACAGAAATACTGTTGTTCTCATAATTCCACAGACGCTTTTGCGTAAGCTTATGGGACAGCAAACCAGTTTGCTTCAAAAACTGGTAAAGTCACTTGATAAATTCTATCTAATTGAGGGATTTTTCCGGAAGAACAATGAACTCGAAAATTACGTACTTCAAGAAACAAATCTTAACAAATACTTAGAGCATGATGAGTCGGTTGTTTTTTACCACTTACTCTGATTAAGATTTTTTTAACGTGTTGATTTTATTTTAGTCTGTGTGCCAAGCGTTTCATGGAGAACTTGCTGTTATACAGACACCTGAAACATGGAACAATGTTAAATCTCTAATTGGTCAGTTTTTATTATTTACATTGACTTATTGTTTCACAGAAAAGCAAAGGAACGATCCATTTCAAACGCACATATTGAAGACAACTAAAAAATAAAGATATGCAGATTAAACAAAAAAACATAGTAATCTTTACTTTTATTGAGCATATTCAAAAAACTATTATTTTGAACTACGTTTTATGCAGTGCTACAAAAACCTTTTTAGCTCACCTGGACCGAAGGTCCATGTGAGCTATTACCATCACTTGGCCTCCGTCGTCGTCGTCGTCGTCGTCGTCTGTCGTCGTCGTCTGTTAACAATTTTTCAAAAATCTTCTCCTCTGAAACCACCAAACAGAATTGAATGAAACTTGGTATGAATGATCCTTAGGGTATCCTGCACCAAAATTGTGTTTTGATTTTTGATCCATTAAAAAACATGGCCGCCGTTACTAAAAATAGACTAGGGGGGTCAGACTACTGTTTTTGGCTTATAAATCAAAAAGTATAAGAGATAGAGGAAATCTGAGGCCACGCCTCTTATTCAGCATCAAAAGCTCTACAAAAGTCTCCATTTGGTCAAAGTTGTCAGATGACCCCTTATAGGGGTTACGGCCCCTTGAAGGTGAAAAATAGCATTTTTTCATGTTTTTGGCCTACAGAATGAAAACTATTGCAGATAGAGATTAGCTGTTGCTTGCTTAAATGTTCAGCTCATTTAACTCTACAAAAGTCTCTATAGGGTCAAAGTTGTCAGATGACCCCTTATAGGGGTTACGGCCCCTTAAAGGTGAAAAATAGCCATTTTTCATGTTTTTGGCCTACAGAATGAAAACTATTGCAGATAGAGATTAGCTGTTGCTTGCTTAAATGTTTAGCTCATTTAGCTCTACAAAAGTCTCCATAGGGTCGAAGTTGTCAGAAAACCCCTTATAGGGGTTACGGCCCCCTGAAAAATATCGTTTTTTCATGTTTTTGTCCTACAGAATGAAAACTATTGCAGATAGAGATTAGCTGTTGCTTGCTTAAATGTTTAGCTCATTTAGCTCTACAAAAGTCTCCATAGGATCGAAGTTGTCAGAAAACCCCTTATAGGGGTTACAGCCCCTGAAAAATAGCGTTTTTTCATGTTTTTGTCCTACAGAATGAAAACTATTGCAGATAGAGATTAGCTGTTGCTTGCTTAAATGTTCAGCTCATTTAGCTCTACAAAATTTTCCATAGGGTCGAAGTTGTCAGATGACCCCTTATAGGGATTACGGTCCCTTAAAGGTGAAAAATAGCAATTTTTCATGTTTTTGGCCTACAGAATGAAAACTATTGCAGATAGAGATTAGCTGTTGCTTGCTTAAATGTTTAGCTCATTTAGCTCTACAAAAGTCTCCATAGGGTCGAAGTTGTCAGAAAACCCCTTATAGGGGTTACGGCCCCTTAAAGGTGAAAAATAGCGTTTTTTCATGTTTTTGTCCTACAGAATGAAAACTATTGCAGATAGAGATTAGCTGTTGCTTGCTTAAATGTTTAGCTCATTTAGCTCTACAAAAGTCTCCATAGGGTCGAAGTTGTCAGAAAACCCCTTATAGGGGTGACGGCCCCTGAAAAATAGCGTTTTTTCATGTTTTTGTCCTACAGAATGAAAACTATTGCAGATAGAGATTAGCTGTTGCTTGCTTAAATGTTCAGCTCATTTAGCTCTACAAAATTTTCCATAGGGTCGAAGTTGTCAGATGACTCCTTATAGGGGTTATGGCCCCTTATAGGTGAAAAATGGTGTTTTTGGCCTATAGAATGAAAACTATTGCAGGTAGAGAAAAGCTGTTGCTTGCTCAAATGTTCAGCTCATTTAGCTCTACAAAAGTATAGGGTCAACATCAAGACCAGGTGAGCGATTCAGGCTCCTGGGAGCCTCTTGTTATGTTTGCGATCATTCAAGGGTGAATATAACTAAAAATAGGTTATCTCAGCATAACAGATACGATCAACACGCCATAAACCTGGACAGAATTGTAGATAAAAATGTCGAGAAATGTACAGTAGATGATAGTTAAACTTGGATAATTTTCCAGCTATAGAGTCTTCAATAAATGCAAAGTCATATTCTTAGGGAACGTTAGAAGAGAAAAATGACGTCGAATAATTTTGTTTTCTGATTGTACAGGAGGTGGACGGGGTGATAGATATTGGATAGATGGCACGGATTTCATCGTAGAGGGTGACTGGTTATGGGCCTCTGAAGATACTAATAACAAAATAGATACCAACGCTGTGGGGGTTAATATGATTGAAGGGAACGACCAGGACGCAGATTGCTTAATGATAGATAAAAATGGAGGCAATAAATGGATAGCAGAAACGTGCGATGAAGATGCATTTTTCATTTGTCAACACAAGTAAGTATACGGGTCTTTGTTTATGATATTGTATGCATTCATTATGTGATTTTCATATTGGTGGTTGTAAGTCAGATCTTTTTGTAGTTGGACCAAAGTGGAATAACTTCAACACCCGAAACACTAGTTTACGTTTCCTTTTGAAAAAAAGGAAAACATTTCATGATTTTCTTTAAATTTGTAGCAAATTTATCTTTGGTACATGTAAATACATGAGCAGTGTTTAGTAAATTTTCCAAAACAAGATATGCATTTACCAAATTTTTTTCGTTGTCCTATGAGCGGTTTGTATGTTCCTAATCTTCCTATGCTCCTATGAGACAGGGAACTAAAATTTCTGAACTTAAGTATTTCAATAGGTTATTCCGCTTATGACTTATAACCAAAGATTTGATTAAAATCCTGTAATATGAAAATGGTCTATTGCTCTGGTTGGGAGTCTCATTAATAAAGTTTTATCCTGACCTCATTTTATTTCAAACCAGATTGAAAATCATTAAAAAACATGAGGGACCTACATCATTTAACTTGAAGGGATATCTGTTTTTGCTCCGGTCGGATTTTTTTCCATGGTAGATAACATCTATTTTTGTAGAAATTACGACATCACATTTGTTATTATAAGCATTATTTCATATAACAGAAATTCTGTACAAATTTATTTTTTTTAAAAATGCTCCATTTTTTTATCTTCAAAATTCTTCATCGGAATATCTTTTTAAGAATAAAACAATCCTTCTCTTCAAATTAAATGGTCGATTCCATGGCATTTTAAGTCTTTAGTTATTAAGACATGCTAGTGTGCAAAACGTCCCAAAAAAACTTAAAACTGAAGAGGGGTAAACATAAGCTTTAATATTTTTTTTATAAAGCTTAAATTAAACCAATTTGAAAACTTAACTAAGAAACAAATACTGATAAGCAAAATCTATCTATTTTGAATGGACTTTTTCATACCTAATTTGGCTATATCATAGAGGTTCGACTTGAGTAGACGATAAAGAGATGTGAAATAAGAGTACGCGACACAACCAACATTGAAGAAACGTCAATTTTTAAAATCACAATGGAAAACCGTCAGCAGTATTCAACATGATCAGAGGTCACTGCTCGTTGTCTTGCAGTGTCTAAAAATACAATACATAAGATTCAAACAAATGAATAATTGAATGGCTTAAGTAAAAAAAAAACAGACAAAATATGCAGGATAAACATTTTTTTATAAATAAAGATCGCTAAAATTAAAAGCTCATAATAAACCTTAAATCAAATTAGCAGCATAATCAAAACATATTTGAACGCCAATATTCCCGATGAGTGATAAGTTTCTGCTTGAAAGAACACATCTGTAACGATGAATATACAAGTTAATTGAAGTGCAAAAATGGTAACATTGACAAAAATATAATGTTGATACTGTAATATTTGTCAATAAAATATTTTTATACGTTTGCTTATTTCGACAATCAAGTTTCCGCCAGCCTGCTTATATAAACACTTGCATACAATTTAGATGTGTTAGTATAGTGTTTTTATAGTACATTTACCGGAAGTTTTCTTAACTTTTGCAGGAAGGTGAATTCCCAGCCACCTGTCGTTGGATAAAATATGTACTGTGAATTTGAAAATATAGAATTGAAAAACTGTCGTCTTTTATTTCTTATTGGTCAACCACTGACTAGTAGTGCGTACTGCTTGTTACAAATGTTTCATGATTCGATATTCGAGATCTCTAAATTTCATTTCTTTGAAGCTTCCCAATTGTGCAAGCTGTATGGCTACGTAATAATGAATCAAAGCTACCGCATTTTTTTTGCATTTAGATGAATCTACAGCAAGTACATGTACTTTGAAATGTTTTAGGTCATTTAGTGAGAAACATGTGAGAAAACGAGAAAATACATATATAAAAGCATTTTGTGCTGACAATTTCTGCTGCTGCACCGTTCTTTGTTACAACGGGACCGCAGAGACCGAGTGGCATTGAATTTTTGCTTTGAGCCCCATACATGTATATGAAAAGGTTTAAAGCAACCTACCGTTGATCTTGGGTTTCAAAGATTTTCCAGAAGGAATATCTAATTGTCCTCTCATATAAGCTTGGCGACCATGCAAGGCCTATATAAGACAAACGGTCGATAATATTGCCGTTGGTCAAAAGCTCTTCAGAGACTTTGTGATATGTGTGATTGTGTACATATTCTTGGTGTGCATTCACCGAAGTTTATACGCACGTATATAGTTTCATCTTATTCATTTTTTTTTACTATATGGTATAAACCAATTCTAAGTTTTATTAATAAAAAAAGCCCAAATTTGGACATCAAACATTATAAAGTACAATAGACAATTAGAGAAAGGATAACATCAGTATGCTTATGAAGAAGTAGTTACCTTTTACTATACACAGCGACAGCCATTGGGATTATACAATAATAAAACATGGGTCAATAAGAGGTAACTCAGGTACAATTTTACTTAGAGTATAATTATGATTAATAGACAACATAATTATCTAGTAATACCAATACTGTGATCATTATACACACACTATTCTCTCACACTCAAACAATTTTCTATAAATTTAGATAACTTGTTATTTAACATTACATCTTCATTGGTCATTAACCATATAAATTTGTTAGAATCTGACAACTTGTCATAATTGGAATTATTCAGATTTTTATATAAGTTCTTTTTTGATATGCTACAAATGTATATTTTGGACAATTAATTAGGAAATGCTTCTCATCTTCGATCAAAGACTTAATACATTGTTTACATAATCTATATTCTAATTGGGGTTTTTGGTATGGTGTAGCGACCCCTTTCTATTTCTAGGGAGTGGGCACTGATCCTGAGGCGTGTTAAGTGCGCGTATCATTTATCGTTCTTGCATTGATTAGTGTTTGTCTGGTTGATGTACTGAGATGATCACCTAAGCAGCCCTAATAAGTCATCACAAACCTGTTGTGTAATGTACATTACCGGAACCAAAGATCGCAATGGAAGAAGGAGGTTAGGCGCGCCTTAAAACCTGGTTAAACCCACCATTTCTGTACTTAGTCATTTCTGCACTAAGTCTGGACCATTGCCATCTTCAATTTTCCGGCATATCTTCCTTTTTTTTGTTTGAATTTGATATTTTGTAATATAATACAACTGTGTCGATAGCGCTGCTGCTAGTGCCGGAGGATGATCATCAACCTGTATTATCGGGGAAATGACATTATAATCGCCCGGCAAGCCTTGCCATTAAAATTATTAGATTTATATCCTTTGGTGTCAGATAATTATCGAGAAATAAGTTGTAGAAGGTTTTTCTCTAATGTTTATAAGTATAAACGCAAAATAGAAGCTATAGGTTCATTACATATTTCAGCAACATTCATTTGATGAGTTAAGGGGAGTTACAGTTTACGAGGTCTCATTGAGCATATTATGTTTTCTTTTAGTCAGGAGTGAGTAAAATAAATCCCCATTCCAAAGATGATGTCTATTACCATGCGAGCATTGGTGGAGCTGGAAAAATTATTAAACGCTCGACTTTTTTTGGAGAAAGGGTGCTTTCTCCTATGAAATTTTACATGATGGAAATACGCACTTCGAAATTTAATTATTTGTTTTGTCACACTTGAATTCCGTTGTTACTAATGGGACATAGTATTTGAAAAAAAAAGTCTAAGAGCAATCCTTAAAATGATATTCCACAACTATGATTAGCATTTAAAAACATTTTCATGTGATGTATTTTATGTTTAAATTTTAACACGATTCACCAATTACATCCCGAACATTGTTTACGGAGTAAAATTAAGTCCCTGACCACGAAATGTCGAAGGACATATTTTTTTCGCCCTATTTTTGTCCTGTTACACTGGTCCGGATGTAAGTTCATATCGCTGATTGTAGTTAAGTCATATTGTGAATTCATTTGCAGCGTTGTTGTCTTCAGTTTCTACTTATTATTTCCCAACTATGAAGGAGAGTTAGAAATAGTCTTTTACCGGTGTAATTTTGAAAATGTTAGGCCCAAACCCCAGTTTAACCCCCGCCAAATTTTTATGTGTTTGTCCTAAGCTTGGAATTGTTTACAAATCTATTGTTTGTACTTGTCTTCTTGATGTTTTCTGTTCCTTGTTCAAGAAGGGGTAAATCTGTAACTATTTAGGACTGCATATATATTGAACTATATGCATTTTATTTAAACCATTCCCGCTTTTCGTATATAGTGAGTTATCTCCCATTTTCAGATTAATCATCTCTTTTCAGAAGGTATTTTATACCAGTTACTGTGGGAAAATTTAAGTTTATCTAAATTTATTGATGAGTTGGTAAAAAAATTCTAAAAGGTAATTATAGTTCTTTTCAAAAATGTATTTAACATGTTAACTTAACTATGTCCAATAAGTCTATTAGATAATTTAAAAAAATAAAAACCTAATTTTTCCCATTCATTGCAATGTAATATACCTACCGTAATGGAAGATAGCTCTTTCAAATGGGAGATAACTCACTAATTACCATAATAGGGAATGGGCCAATTTCAGAACCACGAGCAGCGCCTACTGTCCTACTGTTGAAGGTTGCTGGTGGTTGTCCACTGTGGTTTTTCTTATTCCACATCATATCATTTTCTTTTTATTGCTCAGCTCACTCTCGTTTTGACCTACATCCACAATGCTGAAATTTTTGGTTACTAATAGTATCATGTGCTAGGTTTGGTGATGATTTCATGTGTTTAAATTTTCGCCTTACTGGTACACCTTTGCTTCCTTCTGTCACTTTTTTGTTAACTCGTAGCGTAAATACTAAAGCTACCAGCTATGTTGCCGATATTTTATAAACCGCTTTTATGTCAAAATGTATGAACTCTTGATGATTCATTTATACATTTTTACTTCTACCGATATCTACTTCCTGTTTGCCAATTAACTGATATGTTGCTATTTGCATTTCCGTCATTTATCGGATGATGGAGACTTTTATAGAGTTTTTGTTTCATCTGAACATCGGTTTAAAGGCCATAACAAGAGCAATTAACTGTAATGATAAGTCTGAAATGTCAAACACAATATGACAATCAAAGCGATTAAGATTATAATGTAGAAGTTAAAAATCATAAAGGTCCTTCCTTACTTTGTACAAGATTTCGAAAGAAATGGTGTGATGAACCAGGTTTTAAACATGTATGCCTCTCTTTTGATCATGCATCTTAGGTTTTTGAACTTTCTTAAAACAATACAAAGAAGAAATAATGTTCTGACAGCAATCTGTATTTACACTATAACGCAGTCATGAAAAAACAGGCATACTGTTTTTCCTGAAAGGGCTACAATATCACAAATATCAATTTTCATATTGTGACCCTTTCAGGAAAAAATGCCTGTTATTTTTATGTTTGCGTTATAGAGTAAAAACAGATTGCAGATCAGGAAATCATCTTGTTTTGAGAAAGTACAAAAACCGAAGATGCATGACCAAACGAGAGGCACGGTATTCTAGACCTGGTTATTTTTTGTCATTCAAATTTCCGATTGTTTTAAATTCAAAATTGTTTTAAACACCAGGCCTAGGGACCACAAAACATGAAAACTTCTTAAGTCTGAGAATATTCTCAACTCATTGTGACGTCATCAAAATAGAAAGTTTTGATTGGAGTCGCCATGGAAATTAAGAATATTCTCAGACTTAAGAATTTTTTAAGTTTTGTGGCGCCCAGGCCTGGTTTCTTTTCTTGTAATGCACACGGTCGATATTCTTGGTGCTGGATGTACCTTTCCTGTTCGAACTGTTTGGTTTTGAGAACTTTCCATTCAATATTTTTGGTTTTTGATCTTCCAAATGTTTTGATTCAAATGCTGCTGATGAGAGGTTACTCCTTGAAATATCGATATTCAGCATAACCAAATTAACCGTTTTTTTTTATATCCGTTTTTGGTATTGTATTTACAGGTTTATAATTAAGAGTCATAAATGAACGTCTGACAACATTGACTAAATGGGTTATTTTGAGTACAAAAAGTATATTATGTGACACATACTGCATATAAACAAGTGAACAATTTAAAAATCTTAATGAAGACCAGCCAGCAGCCTTCAACGAGGCCAATAGGTGAGAGGTTGAAGTTTAAAATTAAATGAATACAACTCAAAGGCAGATAAAGACTCCGTCTTTTAACAAAGAGCAAAAAGCAGAAAAATGGCAAATACAAATAAAAGAAAACAAGACAAAAGACAAACATTAAAAAATGGCTAAACAGCATAAGATCTAAGTCGACAGGGATTGCAGTGACATACAGATAAAACGCCTACGAAATGCTTAAAAAATGTATACCGAATATTAAAACCCTTTCTCTTGCTTATTCAAAACATACTTCAGCATTTTTAGAAAATCGCTTTAACAATAGGAAACCTCAGTCTTCGCCAAAAATACCATACCTGGTTTCACCTTTCATGGCACTCGACAGTATTTGAGAAAAAAAAAGACTTAAAAATTTAACGACAGAAGAACGACGGACGCCAAGTGATGGCAATAGCTCAACGGAAGAGGGAGGTTTTGCGCGCCTTAAAATCTGGTCTAGCCCACCATTTCTTTTGAAATGCATGTACCTCTTGCGATCTTCAATTTTTCCGGTATGTCTTCCTTGTTTTGTCTCATCTAATGGGCATTTGAGATTGATTCTCCAAGTTCGGTAATTTTGTTACTACCTTTATTCACAGCTAAAAGTTATAAAAATGATGATGATCAAATACGACAAAGCTTTAGGAAATAGATCTTGCTACACTTTAGGCGTGTTTCATCTACGCAAGACTCCTCAGATGCGATCTACTGAAAGACTGAAACTACCAATCACAATATGAAAATGAACAAAAGTGTCAATGCCGCAGCGGGCTTACTTCGGGGACTTATAAAACCCGCCAACAGTGCTAACTTAAACAGATGCTAGAATTAAATAATATGTAAAAGTTACTAAGTCTCCTAAAGGTCAATATAGATACAATCATTAAAATGTATTGGTAAGCTTTCACAATCTGATTGGGTTCCAGTTTCCATGAATCATCCTTTAGTTTAGACTTTTTAATTATTAGTTTGACAAATGTTTGACTGTCCACTTCATTCAAATATAAATTTGCGATTTTTTTCTTTGCTAATAGTCCTCTTGTTTAAATGCTTGTTTCGTCAGGTGTCAGTGTGCAGAAAAGGGGTTGTTTCACTTCTTCAACATTCACTTTACATTAGATTTTCCCATCTCCATATTAAATATGTATTTTGTTTTTACATAAACCGGGACGGGTACATATCGCCAAACTTCACTGTTTGTCCTCATTGTCTTTTGATACAATGCTATAATGAATCAAAAAGACAAAATTAACACTGCAACTGAAACGGAACGAAAATATGGTTTTATTTTAACTAAAATCAAGTCTGTCAGATCTGCATGAAAATAAGGGTTATGGCTAAAATGTGTATATTGAACACAACTGTATCAACAAAAGTTTGATATTATAAACAATTTGGGACGGGGGAATATTCATGTGACTTGCTGGCAAACAAAATTATAGCTTGTTAAAATTTCGTCTTTGGTACAATCATTGTGATATTTAACTACCATAATATTGCTTATCTTACATTTACAGCCGTTTTAATTGACCATGCAGCCCAAGGCTTAGCTAATTCAATAGGTAACATTGATAGTAAGGTAAGTGATGCATGAGAATGTATTGGAATGATCAATAAACATTGCCAGATACTCATAGTAAAGTTGCTTTGGGCAAAATCAACCTGTAAAAAGTTAAAGTCTTGTTCACTTATTAACCTTGGTAAAAATTCAGATTAATTAATGTGTTTTTTTTTTCTCGTTTTTTTTTGTTATTTGCTTTGTCTTTTTTTTCTTAACCAGTGAGAATATGTGTACATTATTTTTCTCAAGTATAATAAACATTAGAAAGCTTAACATAAGTATGTCGTATAAAGTTACTTTAGCATTTTGATTATTTAATCCGATTTTATTTTAAAATCAAACCCGGATGAACAGACAGCATTTCAAATAAGATAATCTCATTATGATATTAATCTGTTGCAATTTCATCCGGAAAATATGCATATAGTTTTATGTCATTATATTTATGAACTGTTTAATAAACGACATATGTTTGGTGTTAAACGACGTCTCCTTGACAATTATAACGATGAACAAATGTGCAAGGTGTGATAAAGCAGTTTATCCCATGGAGAAACTGTATTGTCTTGACAAGGTAAACAATTAGCTAATACAATTGTAAACAGGAAAAGTTATTGCTGAAGTTTTTTCGCATTTTTTGTGTACAGATGGTTCTAAACATAACCTGTATGCCAACCAGACTTGAAAGGCGGACCAGAAGTCTGATATAGGACTGCTATTTTCTGGTCTGATTCACTTTGGGCTAACCTAGGTCTGCTCTCAGGTTCACTCCAAAAGCAAACTTTGCTCTCGGTCTGGTTTACTCCAGGTTAGGTTTACTTAAAGTTTGGTTCACTCTGACCTTAGGCAGACGAGACCTATATAGAACCAACAATTTCAAGAGTGGACCAGACTTCGAGCAGATCAGACTGGTCTGCACTAGGTTTTATCTGTTCTAGGTCTGGTCTGGTCCACTCTAGGTTCACCATTGAAAGCAGACCAGCCCAGAACTTTGGACGGGTTCACCCTTGGTTTACTATTAAAAACAGATTTGATCAGAACTAAGTCTGGTCCGCTCAAGGTCTGGTCTGCTCTAGAACTTTGGTCAGGGTCACTCTTGGTTAACTATTAAAAGCAGACCAGACCAGCACGTGTGTCTGTTGATCTACATGTCTGGTCCGCTCTAAGTTTACTATTGCAAGCAGACCAGACCAGCATTTTGACTCTGGACTAGACTTGCTGTGAGGCATTGTCTGCTTTCCGGAAGAAAAGTGAACCAAAGGTCCGCTCTAAGTTCATTTGTGTACATGTTATGTTTGGTTTCATCTGTATATATTGCTAGCGCAAAAAATAAATGGCGAGAATAGGTTTGTCTTCCATCAAAGTCAATGGACTGTAGCATTTCTGTACAAACTAAACCTCAGTCGAAAATAAAACGGCACCATAATTTTACAGTTTAATTATTTGTAAAATGTTCAAGATAAAACATCTTGTAAGAAAAGTTAAAAACAAAACCACTGAGCTAGGATGAACACTTCCTAATACCATAGACGTGTAAAAAATCGAAAAACAATGCAAAGATTTAAAATTGCAATAGTCCTGACTTAGTAAAAAGGTTCAGAAAGACAAAATGAATTTAATCAGGTTTCATTACACCAAAATAGCCTCTTTCAAATCCATTTCATCATAAGGGAGAGTATAATCACAAAATATAACATGCTTTGTGACATAATATGGTAAAGATGGTGATTTGATCAGAATAACATTCATTTATATTCGTTTAGGTTTGGCATAATAGTTGCTTTAGATGTAAAACGTGTAATGCTCAATTGACGATGAAAAACTATAAAGGATATAATAAAGAGCCATATTGTGGAGTGTAAGTATAAACAGTTTCAATGCTTAATAAAGTTATGGATTCATTTATATTCGTGTGAATCAATTTTCGTGGTTTCATAAAAATTGATAAGTTCGTTGAACGTTAATTTCGTGCGTTTGTTTTCTTCAGCAAACTGGTCAATGCCAAACTTTCTTTTCGTAAGGTATTTATTTTCGACGGTCAAGGCCACCTAAGGAAACCACGAAAATTGATACTCAACGAATAATAATAAGACCACAGTGACCTTCTTGCCGCTTGTGTTAACTGTTCTCGGCTTGTTTATGAGTATGTCAAAATTTGGTTTCGTCGTTAACCCAGGTCAAGTTGTATTATATGTGGAAGATGGCAAACTCATTAATTTGATTCCTTTTGTCGAATGGTACTGACATCTGACTTTCTCTTTAAGTCGTGTAAATTTCAAATTTGTCTAACCACTAAGGTTCTTCCTCCCTTAGACAAAAAATATCCTCTTAGTTATAACTTTGTTCCCTATTTCGGTAGTTTGGGTTACATTGTTCTTTGCTCTTCTTTTTGGCTTTTTTCAAATATTTTGGGTAGAGCATCAGTGATGAGTCTTTAATGGACGAAATGCTCGTCAGGCGTTGCAAATAAAGGTAATCACAAAACTACCGAACTTGAAAGATCAATCTCATTGTCCAGAGAAAATGACAAAAACGAATCAGTCATACTGGAGAATCGGTGGATCGCAATGGTCCTGACTTGGTACAGGAATTTCAAACGAAATGGTGGATTAAACCAGGTTTCATGGCGCCAAACCTCCCTCTTCCATTGCGATCTTAGGATCCGGTAATGACCAAATTTTACTGTCTGTAATTTTGCTGTCTCTCTCATTTTAAACACGATATTTTAAATAGGATTATCAGAAAGTAGAAAAGGTAGACATTCATTAATCCTTTGTCTTAAACCTGACGAATGTAACTCTAATACCGTGATTTTAAATACTTAGTTAAACAATGTTCATCCCACTTAAAAATCCCCGAACATATTTCCCCTCTGATTCCGTTTTGTACTCTTAAGCACAAAATTTTATTCAGACCAAAATAATAATAATGCAATGTTGTAAATGTTGACATTTTTGCGTGGGAGAAATTCCGCGAAAGATTCACTTTTTTTTCAATTACCGCTTGTTATGTGAGTTTTGTTGTGTACGATTGTTAAACATCTGATTATTTTCTATTCACTTAATATAATAGATGGAAATAAAAAAGCTCCACGCAATACCTTTTACTGCGCCTATTGCACGTTTCATCTCTTCGAAACTTCATCATCGTACGTTCAGAGACAGATATAACATTCCTATTCCATCTGAGTATAGATCTTGGTTTTTCATACGGTTTTGTGTCAGCTTTCATATCTGACACATCGAATAAACATTAACAAGAATGGGTTCGTAACAGAGCAATTAACAACACAAACTCAAGTCGTAACGAGAGGAAAAACGGTTGATCCGGAAGTGTAAGTATTTCCTACTAATTGCAACAAATCCGTTACATTGCTACCGATCAATTCGACGTGTCACATCCGTTAAAAAAACAAATTCAAGATCTGAACTCATTCGAGGGATCTAGATCTCATATATGTCTATGAGCTCATGTTGTGTTCAAATGAAATTATTTTAATGAGTGTTTGTATGTGTGTTGGTGTTTAACGCCCTTTATCGGCGCACCTTGGTCATGTAAGGCGGTCGGTTATGGAGGAAACATGAGTTCCTGGTGGAAACCACCGACCTTGGGCACGTAACTGACAAACCTAATCACATACAGTTGTGGAAGTCCCTTTTTGTTAAATTAGACTCTGAGAGGTAATCGGCTAGTGATTAATAGTGTGGTTTTTAAACCCTCGCCTTTATTATCTTAATGAAAACAACGTGTAAATTCACTTTGTTTTTCAAGAAGGACGCTTTATCAAGCACTAAAAAAATACCGAATACGTTTTGATACGTTACTTCCATAATCTGGAGCGGATATTATATTGCTACAAGAACAGAAATTGGAAATGAAAAAAAAAGGGTCAAACAACATTAACGAACTTGGAAGATCAATCTGTTACAGGCATTTCATAGAAATCGTTGGTAAACTCAGGCTGAACTCACAAATTTTTTTCATAATACAAGTGTTTGGCGCAATTAACAATATTAGCTATGAACCCACCTCGAAAATCAAAATGGCAGACTTTTTCCAGACGGCCGCAATTATGTATAACCGTAACATCTGATATTTAAAATAAGTTAAAATTTTGGTTTACAATAGTATTTTATGGTAAATTGAAGGAGTAGATACCATCCCAATGACCTGTCTGTAATCACTAAATTTTACTCATTTCCGTGCATCCGTAAGTTTGTCCGTCTAACAAAATTATCCTTCATGATTTTCTCATTATCCGTAGGTTGGAATGATTTGGAATTAGTGTGACAGACTGTATGTCGTAAGCAATTTTTAGATCTATCAGACTACTGCTTTCTGTTTGTGGCAGTGTCGATACTAAAATTTCCGTAAAAGCTTTCTTCAGAGTCATTACAAAGTCAGGATTGTTTAGTATGACAAACTGCATGGACTATGCATGATTTTTTTACCAGCATCCCAAACACAACATCAATTTGTTTTTGTAAAGAGGTTGGATTTCTTTTTCCAAGTTAAAGTATTTTTGTTCGTTTCACTTTATAACTGTATGCTAACTGTACAGTGTTGAAGAAAGCAGAACTAAAACATATTTGAAAACTCAGATCAAAGCTCATGAAAGACTTAAGAAATAAAAAGATTTTTATGTCAAAGGAGTATAAGGAACAAACATCAAGAAGATGGGTTTTTAAGAACAAGATATCAAAGGGGTATACCGGTATGACACAATCTACCTTCCTTGTGATGAAATCCAAAACATCTATATTCAGTAAAAGACAAAAAAGAAAAAGTTCGTTACCAATGACCGGAAAATAAAAACAAGGTGAAAAATAACATTTTAGCACAGATTTGAAAGAGCAAGATTCATTACAACCACAAGACATTAACGATGACCACCCAAACCTAACAAAACAGGACATTGATGTAACTTTAAATGAAAAGGAAAAGCATCTGAACTAGACAGCATAAATGTTATCAGCTGATATAAAAACAGTAGTGAAATATTTTTCAATCTTTTAAAAAAGATTTGGAACATTAGAAAAGCCGAAATAAACAGGCAGATAGGGGTAGCACAAAGGGCAACATGACAATGCAGATGGTTTGATGAGCTATGGGGGTCATGCTCATGCCATGTACAATACAGCATAGAAAATTAATGATCAAACTAGAAATCAAAATGAAAAGTGTGTGCAGTTGGCTAGAAGATTCTAAGTAGACGGATCTAGATCTGGAAGAGGGACAACAGAACAGATCTTTTTTAATAAAATCTAAGAGCATACTGTTAAGTCAATTCAAATCACATAATTATATATAACCTCTTACAAAACAGGAACCTGAGTTACTTTTAATTCTTTATTCTTTATTCTTTATTAATCTAAGAGCATTCTGTTAAGTCAATTCAAATCACAAAATCACATAATTATATATAACCTCTTACAAAACAGGAACCTGAGTTACTTTTAATTCTTTATTCTTTATTCTTTATTAATACAATTATAGACTAGTACAGTCATGACATACAGAACAAAACAATGACAATGAATGAAAGGAGTATGTTTTTGAATAAAAAATATTTGGAACACCAAAACAACAAAATAAGACTGGCAGAATGATAATTTAAAAAAGTGTCAAGTACAGGTCAAGTTCAGTTTTCAGAATGATTCAAAAAAAATATTGAAATTTTGCTACTTTATAATTTTTTTAAAATTGTTGAAATTTTATGGTCTTAGAAAGATAACTCATTTGTTTCTGACTCTCTTTCTCTCTCTCTATAGATAGTGGATGTATACTATATACAGTATATTAAATATACAAATACATTACCTATTGGTGAATATCGTGGCGGGGTATCATTTAAAGTCCGAATAGATGCCATATTTTTGACCATCGTATATGTTTCCTTTTTGTAACCATTTTGACCATTTCCGCCATTATAAAAAACGCGAGTTTACCAAATCATATTCTTAATGTCGTTGTGCACATCAAAATTAGACGAAATACATTAGATGGTCATATATTTACATTGTTTTGCCTAAAACATGTCATTTAAAACAAGGTAGAAAAGCTAATTATACCTGTTGTCCCGTTGTCCGTCATCTTGAACATGGTGGTCATATTGGATTTTTGAAAGTGGATCCATAGGTTGAAATCATCTACACATATATATTAACTTACTCCCAGAGTTTTATGCCTTCTCCATTGAACCCACAATTCCCCGATTTACTGTACATATCAGCCGGACTTAAAGTAAAGTGAAGTCATTGCGCTTGTCATCGTATTCTGAAAATACTTTTTTTGTGTCTGTACTTCGAGATTTACATAAAAAGGGCATTGCATTTGATACTGAAAATATTAACACAATGATTACTACACATTCTGTTCATCGTTTTATTACAAGCTTATTTTACTAAAATTATTATTATATACAATATTTTTGTTAACACATTGTCATTTTATTTAAGGAATGACTGTCATAATTTTTTTTCATTGGGTATGACAAAAAAATTTGCACATTGTATTATGTGCAAAACTTTTTTTTCATATCCCCAATGAAAAAAATACTATAGTCTTTCCTTATAAATAAATTTCCAGAACAATTAAAAAAAAAAGGAAAATCGAACTCATAAAAGAACTTAATTGGTGGCTCTTCCTGTTTAAGTGGACGTTTCCCAATATTTTTTTTATTGGGATATGATTTTTTTTTCGTCCAATCCAATTGCAGTATTTTAATCAAATTTATTAATTTTCAGACATTACCCGACAATTCATTTTACTGCGGTGTCGGATACCCCAGAATACAAAAGATTTTGCGGCAATTAAATCTAACAAGGCCAAGGTTATACAAGTGTTTTCTAAGAATTTTGAAAATGACCTTGTTAAAGCACTGGAATTGACTTAATAAAAGTAATAACATCATTACCAAACTTGCAGGATCAATCTCGGTGTCCAAAAGAAAAGACAAAACATGGAAGACACACCGGAATAGTTAAAGATCGCAATGGTCCTGACTTGGTACAGGCATTTTGAAATAAAATGGTGGGTTTAACCAGGTTTTATGGCGCGCAAAACCTCCCTCTTCCATTGGGATCTTATGGACTAGTAGTAACACACATTTGTTTACATATTTTTAATTGTACAATGTCTGCATCTCTCAGTTTTCGGGGTTTAATTTGAGTGGCATGAGGGACATAACCATTTGTAACAGTTTAATCTTTATGTATAAAAAATAGAATTTTGTTTAAAATTTATTCAATTGATTTATGGGCGATTAAATACTAATGCATATATAACGTTATTTTTTTCAATTTGTTCAGCTTGATAACGTTGATCTTACCCAAAAGACGGAATCTACAGTGTTTGATCAAGTAAGCACAGTTTCTGAACCGAACATCTCGCTTGGACAACAGGAATCAATAACTTATCTGTTACCGGAGAATGGTACGAATTTTCGTTTCGAATTGAGTTCGATTTCTGGTTATTATTAAGTAGCCATCTGTATATAAATGACTGCTTCGTTAAGTTTTGAAAGGCAACCACAGGGCGCCCACTCAGGTCATATCCTCGCTATAAAGGAGGTACATGCCACATGCATCATATTTTTCCTGTCAATGAATTTTTAAAATTTGTAAATGGGTGGGTCATGACATACTTTTTGAACATTCAATTTCAAAAGGACATGCTTCCGACTATGTTTTTGATATAAATGACACCAAAGTCGGGTTGATTTTCATTGGAATCTTAAACAAAGTTACCAATATCAAAGAAATGTCGTGTCCAAATTTTTTTAACTTTTGGTATTATATAGGGCTTGTATAATGCATTAGAAAGATGAAAAGAAAAATGGGTGCCTCCTATTCGTTTTTTCTGATAAAGAGAGCATGCCAGAAAGTGACTCAACATGGCATATTTTTACACAACTTATCTCCCTTTGCAAAAATGCAGAAAACACGATTTTATTTGTATTTATGATAATTATTATGAAAATAAAACCAAAATTTACTAGAACAAATTTAAATTAGATAATTTTCAAATCAAACTAAAAGTATTAAGCATGTGGTTAAGAAATTTTTTGAAAATATTTTTAATTTAAGAAACCTTGGAAAACAAAGTAATACAGTAAATTGGATCTTAATTTTGGCTGGTCATGTGATCACTGTCATGCACCCCTTGAATTATGTAATTAATAAGCAATTTTTGTTTCTGAAAATAAAAAAAAATATAACATATTTCTTAATTTTTCTAGAAACTTGTTTTTAAAAGCAGTTAAAATTCAGCATTTTGTTTAATGACTCGCGATTTTATATGTACGTTTTTATTCATTTAAAGAATCAAGCGATCAGCCAACTCATTCTGTTCCAATACAAGAACCAGAGTTTGCCAGTGAGGAAAAAGACAAAGGGGTAAAAATTAATGCTTTAACAAGTTATCAAATCCTTTGCATAACTAATAATAATCTGTTTTTTTTTCAATTTTTAGACTTGAAAAAAGTAGAATTTAAAACATAAAACAATTAAACACTTACGACTAGAAATCGCGTTGTTATTTTGAAATGTTGTCCAGTTTTTGTTTTCGTCCTAGTCTTGTTTCTATTTACTTGTTTCGTCTCTGCCCTTTTAGACTTTGACATTCAGATGCCCCATTTGCTTCTTTCACCATATTTTAAGGTTTTTTTCATTAGATACGCCGTAAAAGACCAACAACTTAAACTAAATCAAAATTGATGATAGTTATAACCTAAAAATCAATAAAACGAAACAAATACAAAATTACATAGGCATAAATGATCGGTCTTTTAAAGAAATATCGTTTAAAGGAAATATACATTTGGACAAAAGTTAAAGACCACCAACTTTTAAAACTTTTAACAATTTTGTTTTCTTATTGTCGTATAGAAGCATTTAAATTTGATTAAAAACCTTCAGGGTAAGAAACTTCTAACATGTCTTCTAATGTTTAAACGTTTTATTTTACATGAAACCATGATGTTTGTTATCAACAGTTGACCGTTTGTGAACAAAGGGAAAATTACAAAGGAAAAATAAAAAAGAAGTTTTCAGCTAAAATTATCTGAAGTTATGAATTTGTTCTTGAATGTGTAAAACATTACCTTAACTTAAAGAAAGACCATGTTTCAAAAAAAGAATAAAGTTTTTAAGTTCGATATCTTTCAAATTTTCACAAAGTGGGGAAAAATGATACCCCTATTTTTGCCTATTTTTTTCACATAGGCAATAAAGGTAATAACAAAACTACCGAACTTGAATGATCAATCTCATAGTCCAGAGAAAATGACAAAAACGAATCAGTCATACCGGAGAACTGGTGGATCGCAATTGTCCTGACTTGGTACAGGCATTTCAAACGAAATGGTGGGTTAAACCAGGTTTTATGGCGCCAAACCTCCCTCTTCCATTGCGATCTTAGGATCCGGTAATGACCATAGAACACAACATAGTTGTGAGACACAATAGGGATATTGAGGTGATCATCTCAGTAAAGCACACCAGTCAAACTCTAATTAAAACAATTAACTATCATACCTTTTAACTCAATTTTGAACTTTTCTACTAGTAGCTGATAACGAAGAAAGAATTTTTTTAGTGATCGTATGAGACGTATTTTCTTATAGCCCTGCTTCAAAAGTCGGTCACGAAGAAACCGGTGTCTGATCAAAAAATCTGTGAAATGTGTGCAAGCTCTGGCATATCGAATAAGTTGAGAAATATAAACACCGTATGCAGGAGAAGTAGGTATATTGCTCTGTAGATTAGGAAAATTAATAATTTGAAAATTAAAATCGTCTCGTTTATCGTAAATTTTTGTACTGAGATGACCACCTGGGTCAAATTCGAGGCGCAAATCCAAGAAAGACGTGAATCAATTAGATTCGGTGGTCTCTTTAATTTCCAATTCCGGAGGATATATTGAAGGAATCCAACTACCAAATGAAGTGTTATTGATAGAAAGGACATCGTCAATATATCTGAATGTAAGATTAAATGACCTTGCCTCTTTCATCTTCTTGTTCTTTACGAGTCCCTGAAGAAATTCAGTCTCGTAAGAGTATAAAAATAAATCGGCGAGGAGAGGAGCACAGTTTGTGCCCATTGGAATGCCGATTTGTTGTTGAAAAATCTCTCCTCCGAAGGTGACAAATATGTTGTCAATGAGGAAATCAAGCATACTGCAAACTTGTTCCAGTGTGTAACAAATTTTATCTTTGAAAGATGTTTTGGAAAAGAATGTAGAATTATAACCCGAAACAACAAAATTCCTTGAGTTTGAAAAGGCTTTTTCGAGAAGTTTTTTCAGGCGACTTTTTAGTTTTTCGTGTGGCAAGGTAGTGTATAAAGTTGTGTAAAGGTAGTGTATATGCAAACTAATTGCATATTTCCAGTCTTTTGTATTCCTTCAGTAAGTCCCCTTTGTTTTATCTTTCGAGAGCAATAATCCAAGTTCGTTACTTTTGTTTTAACCTCTTGTTCAGGGAAATCTTTCAAACACAAATATAATGATAAAAAAATATTGTACTTAAACAATATGTGTATTAATTTACCATTGTTCTTTTTTTATATTTAAACAGATGATTTGCAAAGCATTATATGATTACTCGGCCGCAGATGAGGACGAAGTAAGCTTTAATGAGGGAGATATGATAATACAGTGTGAGCATATAGACGACGGCTGGATGACGGGAACAGTCGAAAGGACCGGGATGAATGGAATGATTCCGTCGGGTTATGTTGAAAGAGCATAAAACAATTTGAACGTTATTTATAGAAGTACATTTGAGCCTTAATGAGTATAAGAGACCAATCATTAAACTTGAACGAAGGGCTTTGGTTTAAAAAAAATGAAAATGATTTTTAATGAACAAATTTTTTGCAGCAGAGGGTAAGAAAACAATATTATGATTAAGGATATCTGCTATATAAAAAAAATGCTAAAACTGCAAAAATATTCTGTAAAAATTAAGATTTTTCCGACTAAAACAAAAACACCAAGGCCCCTCTTTCAAACTAAATGGTTCGTCGGTGACAAAGACCTTGTATTTTATAATTTTGTTTATAATACCCTGTAATGTTTTCAATGAAATTATCTTGTATACATAAAACCTTAAGATAATAAAGCTTATAGTAACTTGTTGATTTTTTAATTATTATAAAAGAAAAAGTCTTTTGAACAAAGTAATCGGTCAATAAGCTCTAACAGTCAATTTAAAAAAAATAGCAATGTCACCAGTTAAATAGTTGAACAGAAAAACGAAAATTGAGGGAAATAAATTGCTACTTAAGACCAAAAGAAACATATATGCTTTCCATTCATTATCTGTAATAAATTACATGAACGTGTAAGCATGAATAACACATACTAGTAAAACGTAGTTTTTATAAGTAGCGATTATTATCTATTGTCAAAAAAAGAAGAAACTACTATCAAATGATTTATAGCTTTGATATATTTCATATGAAAAGTAATACAAATGAATAAGATGCGAAGAATAACACGACAAACTAGATGAAAACAGCAAGTTAAGTTTTTTTTCATGTCAAAATGTATGCACAGTTTCTAGGGGGTTGTGCCTAAAACTTGCAGCGATTTTACTGTTCCAAAATTATTGTAACTTGTCGAAACTAAGCTGAATTCTTCTTAAATCATATATTTAATTGTGATTGTGTTCTTTCTCTTTCCTGATATGTTTGTGTTGTTTGTATTTTTTTTTCTATTTTGTTCAGTTTGTCGGGATTTTTAATTTGTTTGGGTTTTTTTCTCGGGGTAAGAGTAAGGGATTCGGGTATTCTACTACTTTAATATCTTAGTTTCACTCTCGTTTTGATTCCAGTCGGATATACATGTAGTTTGGTTTATTGTTCTGTACTTTTATGTTTATAAATTGTTAAACATTATAATATTTTTATATCACCTCCGGTAATTCTTTAATAGCCAAAACACACGCCAGTCGTGATATGATTTAGGCCCTGCCTTTTTAGCGAGCATCGAAAATTTATTAATTTATTAAAATCATATATATGTGACGAAACGCGCGTCAGGCGTAGCAAACTTAATTGTCTGGAACTTTGTTGTCATTTGTATTTCGATCACACGTGAAGGTTAGCACTGCTGGTGGAGTTTTAATTCCCCGAGGTTAGCCCGCTCCGGCACCAACGCTTTTGAGTTGGAGAAAACATCAAAGCTTTAAATTATCCGTCTAAATTTCAAAATTGTCCAAACCTTTAGGTTCTTCCTACCCTAGACATAGGTTGATTTTGGTTCCCCAGTTTGGTATTTTTGGTTTTATTGTTCCATGCTCTTCATATTCATATAGTGTTTGGCATTTTCAATATTTTTGGTAGAGTGCCTCTGATGAGTCTTGAATAGAGGAAACGCGCGTCAGGCCTAGCAAAATTTATTGTCTTGAACTATGTTGACATTTGTATTTCGATAACACGTGAAGGTTAGCACTGCTGGTGGAGTTTTAATTCCCCGAGGTTAGCCCGCTCCGGCACCAACGCTTTTGAGGTGGAGAAAACATAAAAGCTTAAAATTATCCGTCTAAATTTCAAAATTGTCTAAACCTAAAGGTTCTTCCTACCCCAGACATAGGTTGATTATCTTAGTAATAATTTGGTTCCCCAGTTTGGTATTTTTGGTTTTATTGTTCCATGCTCTTCATATTCATATAGTGTTTGGCATTTTCAATATTTTTGGTAGAGCGCCTCTGATGAATCTTGAATAGACGAAACGCGCGTCAGGCGTAGCAAAATTTATTGTCTGGAACTTTGTTGTCATTTGTATTTCGATCACACGTGAAGGTTAGCACTGCTGGTGGAGTTTTAATTCCCCGAGGTTAGCCCGCTCCGGCACCAGCGCTTTTGAGTTGGAGAAAACATCAAAGCTTTAAATTATCCGTCTAAATTTCAAAACTGTCTAAACCTTAAGGTTCTTCCTACCCCAGACATAGGTTGATTATCTTAGTAATAATTTCGTTCCCCAGTTTGGTATTTTTGGGTTTTATTGTTCCATGCTCTTCACATCATACAGTGTTTGGCATTTTCAATATTTTTGGTAGAGCGCCTCTGATGAGTCTTGAATAGACGAAACGCGCGTCAGGCGTGGCAAAATTTATTGTCTGGAACAATGTTGTCATTTGTATATATGTGCTCGACCATCTAAGTCTATCTAAGGATATAAGAATGAACCTTCAAAAGGAATAAGATAGTAGTCTGACCCAACCTCACCAAAATCATATGCAC
Organism: Arcuatula senhousia; assembly: GCA_963971305.1. Classification (NCBI taxonomy): domain Eukaryota; kingdom Metazoa; phylum Mollusca; class Bivalvia; order Mytilida; family Mytilidae; genus Arcuatula; species Arcuatula senhousia. The sequence goes on along the minus strand of OZ020317.1, from coordinate 6,742,248 downwards.
TTGAGAAAATTGCTTTTAAATATCTGGGATCAATAACTACTTTGTCTAATTAAAAAAAATAATTATTAATGCAAATAATAAATCCCTGTTATATTGTGGGACGACATTTAGCGGGGACGGGTTTATCCCTTTATGGATTCCGTGACGTCATTTCCTTGTCAGATTATTTCGCGCTTCTTCAGCAGACCAAAACAACATTCAGATTCTGTTCGGTTTGTGATATTTTCTGAGTATCAGAGTTTTATTTATAGAATTGGTAACGGAAAGTAAATTAAGAAACCTGGCGGATAAAACGATAAAGTAAGAACAAGGGGTTGCTCTAAGTCGTGCAAAGCATACCCCCTCTCGACCATTCAGAAAACAGGAAGTAAATGACCGACTGACCTAGAAAGGGGAGGCACGATACTCATCATGCTAAAGCTGTATACCAAGTTTGAAATAAATTTCTTCTGTAGAAGCCGAGAAATATGTTACGAAAAAGTGTCTATTTTTACCCATTTAAAGTCTAAGTTGGCTCGGAAAACAGGAAGTAGATGATGGACTGACCTAGAAAGGAGAGGCACAGTATAACTCATCATGCTGAAGCTGTGTACCGAATTTGAAACCAATCCATCCAGTAGAAGCCGAGAAATCTGTTACAAAAAAAAATCCCATTTCAAATTTTTTACCCTAAAAAGCCTAAGTCGGCTCGAAAAACAGGAAGTAGATGATGGACGGACCTGGAAAGGGAAGGCAAAGTGTCACTCATCATGCTAAAGCTGTGTACCAAATTTGAAACCAATCCATCCAGAAGAAGCCAAGAAATCTGTTACGAAAAAATTCACATTTCAATTTTTTTTACCCTTAAAATGTCTTATTCGGCTCCTCGGAAAACAAAAAGTAGATGATGGACTGACCTGGAATGGAAGGCATGGTATAACTCATCATGCTGAAGCTGTGTACCAAATTTGAAACCAATCCATCCAGTAGAAGCCGAGAAATCTGTTACAAATAATGCACATTTCAAATGTTTTACCCTAAAAAAGTCTAAATCGGTTCGGAAAACAGGAAGTAGATGATGGACTGACCTGGAAAGGGAAGACAAAGTGTAACTCATCATGCTGAAGCTGTGTACCAAATTTGAAACCAATCCATCCAGTAGAAGACGAGAAATCTGTTACAAAAAAATTCACATTTCAAATTTTTTACCCTAAAAAGTCTTAGTCGGCTCGGAAAATAGGAAGTAGATGATGGACTGACCTGGAAAGGGAAGGCACGGTTTAATTCATCATGCTAAAGCTGTGTACCAAATTTGAAATCAATCCATCCAGTAGAAGCAGAGAAATCTGTTACAAAAAAAAATTCACATTTCAATTTTTTTACCCTTAAAAAAATTAGTCGGCTCGGAAAACAGGAAGTAGAAGATTGACAGACCTGGAAAGAAAAGGCAAAGTGTAACTCATCATGCTTAAGCTGTGTACCAAATTTGAAAATAATCCATCCAGTAGAAGCAGAGAAATTGAACCGGACGGACAGACGTCCGGACGGACAGCCAGACGGACGGACAAGGTGATTGCAATATAGCCCCCTCTCTTACGAGTGGGGGGTATAATATCATGCAGGATTGAGGAAATAGAGTGAAACCCCGCAGAATGGGACTCTACTTTCATTTTCAGGTAAGACCTATTTTTATTATTATATTATGAATTAGTCGTCGTCAGTGCATGATCAGTGCATGCAGTGTAAGATACTTTTTCATTTCATGTATTTCTTTATCTTACTTATAAATTAACAAAGCTTGGTCAGTATCGTTCATTAAGTGTGACTAATCGAATCATTCAATCATTCAACGGGACGATTTTCAACAGTTGCCCAAATCCAGTTCGGTAATTTCCGAAAAATCGTTTTTCAGCGCAAAAGACCGAGTGATGTTTAATAAAAATCTTTGTGTAAAAATAAACAAGTTAATTAATGAGGGTTTTCCCCAATTGTTTTGCATTTTTATTTTTTGAGTTTTCCATGTTAAACGATTATGATGTATATTTTATAATCCCAGAGGGTTGACTGTTTTACTTTCTCCGTGCCTATTTATTTTTTTGCTCTGTAAAAGTAAACCTGTTCCGGTTTTCTCGTCAGTATATTTCTGGCACGTCTCAAAATATGCACAATGCCGTAGGGCTCGCATTTGCGATGCTCGCTATTAAAATATATCGGCTGGCTCTTTGTTGTGTTTTTATTTGAAATGAGTACGTGTTTCTTATTGCGGTCTAGCTACTTATATGTGCACAATTTTTTTGTTGTGTACATTTCTCTCCTATATCAGCTGTTTAAGTATTTTTTGGACTCCAACAATGTTGATTCTTTATATCCATCAATCATTCCATCACCTAACACAAATTTCAATGGCAACACCATGATTTTAATATGTCATGCAGGGTATCCACCATTTCAAATGCATGTCATATTTTAAATTAAATTTCGCGCAATAACAGCTGTGTGTCATTGGCCGAAGATAGCTCCTTTGTCGAGTTTTCTTTTTTTTTTCTTTCCGTCTTTAAGGTTTTAGTTTTCAGTGGACACATTGCAGTTTCTTCACTTTGATGTAGTAAAATACATGATTGGTATCTGTTTGTGAGGTCAGAGATGGGCTAATTAATTAAAAGTGATTTTTACACACTAAAGTATGAATTAAAATCGTTGAAAACCATCACAAGTATTTCATAACCAGTATAGACTGCTTGCTATTTCAGAACATTCTGTCGATAGCAGGTAATGTTTACTTGACAAGTTCTCTTTTGTTTTATTTTAGTAATGCTTTAAGCTGTGTTAAGCATTTTATTTCATATCATTTTATTTGTAGTCTATTCATTTTATATCAAAGTTCATAAGAAATGCTCTATTGTTGTTAGATCAGCGACACCTTGACGGCCACTAGTTCTTGTTAGATGGAAAAATCTGGATTATGTTTCATTTGCTTTTGACCTGTTTTTAATGGGTAATTTTTGTCACAATATTTTTTGGTATTGTATTTGCTTTCCGCGTTTGAACTTTTTGGTATATTGTACTTTTCCTACAGTTCGTTTAAGTTACGCCTTTTAACGCTTTCTTTCGAAAGCAAGTAAGGAGAGGTAACTTGAAATACATGAATGCATGTAAATATATCCACTTTTGGTACTTTGTATTTAGAAGAGCGAAATGCTAAACTTTCGATGCTAACAGTTAAATGAACATCATTTAAAACTGTGAATACAACGTTTGTTGAAAATATAAACTCCACTTAAAGTTTAAGTGTACACACTTAATATCATAAAGTATCTATATAACATTTATTTCGTGATCGTTTTGCAGTTTTTAGAAGTATTTTAACGTCCTTCAAAACTGTGACTACAATAGATACTTAGGATTATTCAAGTGTTAACGCTTAATAAATCCGGAAGATCTAGTAAAAGGAATCACAGGAAAAATATATAATTATTTATACATGTACAAGGAATATTCAGTTACTAATTTTAAAGCAAGAAAATGTTTTTTTTTTGTTTTTTTTTTTAACACCATTACAAGAAATACAAATTCTATATTAATCAATCGAACCAAAAAACAAATATTTGTACTTAATAAATTATGTTGTGAATACTATGCTCTAGAAGGTATTACAATTTTGAACTTTTGTATAAACATAAGAACAACTATACTGAGTTTTTGGCAACAGCACAGATAAAAGGCATGTAAAGGTAACAAAATGATAAATATACATATAATAAATCATTTTCTGTCTTCGTTTTGCTCGTAAAGGTAATTTGTTCTTGTAAAATATACATTTTGTAAATGTTGAATCAGCAAAAAAAAAATGCAAACACATCTATGGGGTGTCTATCACTGAGCATCTTTTGGTACATCTATCATTACTTTAAATTTTGTAATCCTAGCTATTTTAATTTAGTTCTCTTGGACCAGGTAAACTTCAAAATTGATAATAAAAACAAAAACGTTTAATGAAGTACAGCTTCTTTGCAAGTTTTAAAATTTTCCCGTACTTTTTAAGCGTTCGAGCGTTTTGTTTGTTTGGGTTTGTTTGGGGTTTTGTTTTGTTTTGTTTTTTTTTTTTTTTTTGGTTTTTTTTTTTTTTTTTTGGGTGGGGGGGTGGTGGGAGGGGTGTACGTTAGAGTAGTAATTGAATGTGACAGAATAATCTTAAGACCTCTTTTCATGAGGTATCAAGAACAAAATTGGTTTCGTAAATGCAAACATGGCAACAAAAGTATTCTATTGCTCTATTTTCACCTTGATATTGTCGGATTTTAAATAAGGAGATATTAATTCCCATCATTGCCTGGTTTTTGACACGTGACTTCTTTTAAAATATTGCTTTTTATAAAATAAAAAATAAAGTTTGAAAAAACTGCAGTTGTGGTTTATCTTTTAAAACGATAATGTTAGGTCGAATATATTTGATATTGTGAACATGATATGTTTCCAAAGATAAAGTAAAATTAGTCTAAGACAAGATTTGTTTTTATCTTGACATTTCTGGTTAAATTATATCACAGAAATCTTAACGTATAAATGATTATGTAAACATTGCTGAGTAAAGTAAGCGAAGACTGCTATTCAACAGATGGGAGTTATACACACCGATGACAGGACACAAGTCTTTCTCTGATGTAACATTGGTAAACGTGTACAGTATGGTTTGGTTTGATACGACACTGAATGTATTAGTTTTTCTGTTTATATTGAAGTGCAGTACACCCGTTTCATTTGTTCCTGGGGTGTTTGTACTAAAATGATTCAGTATGTCTTTGTTTATAAGAGGGATATGCTGGACTATGAATGACACGTCGTCGTTTTTTTTTCATTGTTGTGTAGATTGAATGACCAGCCTCCAACCTTTCTAGAGCCTACGTAGTAATAGTTGTCTATTTTGTTAAGCTCTGCAAGTCCTACTTCAAATATTAGCCAGTTTTTCTCTAACTGTTTTATGATATCGTACTTGTATAGTATTCCGAAACTCATTTCCTGGTCCTTCGCGCAACATTTATCAGCCATAACACCTTGATGATTTTGAAATCCTAAACCTTGAGAAGGAACAGTGTCGGGCGTTTCAACATTACTAATCAGCGTGTTGTTTTCATTGATATACCAATCCTTGTAGACAGATGATCTGTTGAATCTGAAGTCCATTGTGGTAACATCTGAAAGTAGAACAAGATTCGTTATCAATTCAGCATGCATACAACAACAATGAATTACTTCTTTATCATGACAATGCACTGAAATATCTCTTAAAATAAAAATATTTGCATGATATTATTGATATGATATGAAAGAAAACTAGCTTTTCAGGTTGTATCAGGATAAAACAGTACTAAGTATTTGATTTTTAGACAAATCATTAGTTACAAATGATTGGAGTGATAGCAACTGAAATCATCTTTTATTCAGGAATAACTAACAGAATGATAGCAAACTTTAAAAAATCAAATAAAAACAGGAATATTTTTCTACTTGTCAGAAAAAGCAATGCATTTCAACTTTTTATGAAGAGACATTGTAACAAAGTCTTCGAAAATCTTTAAGTAGCTTAGATTTTAACTTTATTTCATTGGAATAAATTTATTTAACCGCCTGCAAAACAATTAATTTTATTATTTTTTTCATGTACTTATATGCTACATTTTATTTTGTTTTATATGAAAGTACAACAAAGTTCCAGACAATTAATTCTGCTACGCCTGACGCGCGTTTCGTCTATTCAAGATTTAACAGAGGTGCTCTGCAAAATATATTGAAAAAGCAAAAAATATATATGATTATGAAGAGCACGGAACAATAAAACCAAATAATACCGAACTTGGCAACCAAATTAAAACTAAGATGATTTATATTAAACCTACACGACATACCTATAACAATCAAAAGTGATGTTTTACTTGAGCCGGTACCAGCACTGTTTGTGGCAAAGCAGGTATAATTCCCAGCATCCCCCTCATCGGCATTAGTGATTGTTAGTGAAGGATTGCTGACGGTAGCACCTCTATATTTGTTTGGGTTAGTTGTAGATGTGATGACAGTAGTGGAGCTGTTAATATTTTTCTGCCAGGACAAAGACGTTACTTCCACTGAGGAGGACACACTACATGGTAGGTTGATAGACTGTGAAATGGAAACTGCGTAAATTGTCGGTGAAATAGTGACAACTGGTTTAACTACAAAATCCAAAAAAAAAGTAAATGGACACTCTGTAATTTTTCTGTGCAATAGTTACAGATGATTTAGCTACAAAATAAAAGAAAACATGCCGCAAACAAACATAAACGTTTTGTTTACTTTGACATATCTTTATTTTTGTTGTTGATTGATCTGAAATGACTTTATAAAAACCGGTTATTTCTACTGTTTCAAACTTTCGAGTTTCTATCACCCTTGTTTACAGCTATTAGATTGACCTGAATATTAATGATTGTATAATAGATACATACAAACTCTTTTGGTAATGTATAATTCCTTTAGCATTCTGAAATCATCAAGTGAACTTCTGTTCAATTTTTCCGCCAATAGAATATAACACAAATAGTAACAATTTGCGAGACACATAACGTATAGAAAGGCAAATCTTAAAGAAAATTGTTTAATCGGAAACAGTAAATTTAACCTCTAAACTTCATTTAAGTTCTCTAAATGGGTTTCCGTTTTAATCTTTAGGATATGATTATCAGGTATCTAAAATAAATCTTAGGCACAAAGAACAAAAAATCAATGTTAAGCCATCAAGATATACATTTCATTTAATTAGAATCGACAGCACTGTCATCTTTTAAGAACATTGTCTAAAATATATATAGAAGAAGCCAAACTACCATTTATTTGTGGATGTATTTATTTAATTACTAAAAATACCATTTTAACAAATTTGTCCAAGTATCTTCTTTAACAAACACATATCCAGGGCTACTAGCGCCAGTGCCAATAGTGTTCGTGGCGAGACAAGTATAATTGCCGGCATCATCGGGATCTGCATTCATGATTGTCAGAGATGGTGTAGTGACAGTACTGCCACTGTATTTTTTTGAATCGGTTTTTAATGTGGTGGAATTATCTAGGCCATTCATTCGCTGCCATAATACAGAGGTTACGACAAGGTATGATGTAACGCTGCAATTTATAGTAACAGACTGACCTCTGAATACCAAGTAAAAAGCAGGAGAGATACTAACATTTGGCTCAACTGAAAAAAAGCATGTTGTGTTAATGCATCATTAAAATGTGTATTTTTATCCCTATTAAATATATACTCTCTCAAAAAAGAAATGCAACGTACAAAAAAAAAGAAATTACATTGCATTCAAAAGTCGAGATTGTGTCATCAGTTGTTGCAATATCATTTTGAAATTTGACTTGGTCATTGAAGAGGAGCCACTTTTCTTAATTGCTAACATTTTAATAAATTGTTGGAAAATCGATTGCGCATGCCATTAACAGTTATGTCAATCGGTTTTTGTTTGCAAGACAGTACTCAAATTGCTATCTCCAGATTCAAAAGAACTATTGGTAAGGGTTCTCATGTACCTATTTGACTCTTGATGCACTACACTCCTCCCATTTTTTCAAACTCTCAGAATGTTTCTTCTCATACTGTTTGTCATTTGTTTGAATGTTTTGCAGAAAATTTCTTTTCAAAATTTGGTATTTTTGTTCGCGATTATGTTTTGGTGCTGATTTTTTCTCTTGAAGAAAAATCAAAAGAGAATTTTCTTGTTCAAAACTCTTTCAACCGATATGCAGTGTACGAGGGAAATGTACAAGTCATCTCGTTTCGAGCCTGATGTTAACCACTAAAAGAGGAATTATCGTTATGATAATGATGATATCACAAAAAGGAGGATTCATGCATGGTTTGTAAAAAAACATGTACTGTTTCAAGCATCGATCACCAGAATTACTGGACGTTAGCTTAGACCATTAATTTCAATGATTTTTCAAATGTGGGTAAATGCAAGCAGTAGTTTTGCCCGATGTTTTAAAAAACCTGGGGGATGGGAGCAGAGGTTTCAATATGTGTGAAAATGAGAGCCAGAAGATCGTATGCAGCGGTAGAAACAAGGAAGAGCACGAATAAAGTCGTGATGTAAACATTTTGTCGATATTTCTACAGTTGGCGCCACTCCTTCGTTTGCTGGTGAATTTGAATTTTGTTTATATAACACGTATGATTGATCACTGCATGCGCAATGACCATGCAAAATTTCACATTCGTACGACAATTTTTAGGACAAATAAAATAATTTATATTCAATGGTATTATAAATATCTTTGTTTGTTGTGTTTCTTTTTTGAGAGAGTATATTTACTTTTAAGTTCTTTTGGACATCTCAAAAAGCTGTTCGTGAATTTATGACTAGTCCGTTTTAGCATTGCTTGAACAATTACCACCACTGTTTGTTTCCCAGCAAATCTACGTTTTAACTTTTTTTAATCTGCATTCACAGTCGTAAGAAATGGTGTATTGATAATACTAGCTCTGTATTTGTTTTCTCGAAAGATATTTAGTTTAACACCCTCGAGTTAGCCTAACTTTTGTGTGGTGTAGTATGTTTGTAGATTTGATAGATGAAAGTAAGGCACACTTGAGTATATAATAAACATTGTTTATGATAACAAATATAAACATCTTCAATTAAGGTGTTCCAGAGAAATGTCAATTGAATATTATTATTTCTTGGAGATCAGTTATTTGTATGAAAGCAGTTAATGACGTGGTAAAATTTGAAAAAAATAACTCGATAACACTATTTGTAGCATCCAATCAATTATATTCTTAACGCACAGGTACCATAAAATAATTTACTCACTTTCTGTTATAACCAACGTTCCAGCATTACTTGTCCCAGAACCAACACTATTCGAAGCAAAGCAGATGTATTGCCCAACATCATCTGGCTCGGCATTCACAACTGTTAGGGATGGTGTGGTGACGTTACCGCCTCTGTATTTGTTGGAGTCAGTTGTGGTGATGTGAGTGGTTTTACTATTTGTTCTCTTCCATGATACAGATGTAACGGCAAGGTAAGATGACACACTACATCCAATAGTAACAGACTGGCCTCTGGTTACTGAGTAAAAAGCTGGTAAAATAGAAACATTCGGCTCCGCTAAAAAAAATGAGACAACTCTGAAAATCTTGTTCTGTATTATCAAATAATTTACTTCATATTCAAATCAATTTGTGTTTTCAAAAAATGAAAGAATAACAATTTACGTCAATCATTATTTTATATTTGCTTGAAACAATAAACCACCCCTTTTATATTACAAAAAAAAAACAAATAGGTTTTGTAAGCTATTTTGTTTCACAAAATTAGCGAGGTACAGGTTTTTGCAAAAATAAAACTTCATGAACAATATCATTTCATTTGTAATAAGGATAATCAAATACAGTTATGTGCAAATAGCCACGAATTTTCTGAACAGGAAAAAAACGAAAAATAAAGTAGTCAAACAAGGTCCGTTTACGGTAGTTGTTTTATTGCAAGGGCTTCAATAACAGTCTACATTATGATCCAATTCACTAGTTATCACACTTTTAAAATTAGGTATTTATAATACTGCCTTAAACAATAAATGTTTTGTTCTTAATCAACTTACCTAGTAAATATTTCATTCCAATACCAACACCTAATATTACAACGAACACAACCAATAATACAATGGCGTGCATTTTTCGAATTTTACACCTTGTAATTCCATGTTGGCTCTGATTTGCATGGTCCGATGATTTGCTTACAGATATTGTCCTGACATTTTCTTGTATTTGTTCCAATGATAGAAAATCACTTTTCGTGCATTCATTGTTGGTGCTATCTGTTTCAGCCTGTACAATCTTCTTTGCGTGACTCAATGGTGTTTTATCGATCGGTATATAATCATAATGGTCACTCTCCTCTGATTCTTTTTCTGCCTTTTGTCCTGAGCGTTCTGATTGTTCATCGTCGCTTGTAATGTAGTCATAACTTATATGACCGTTTTCGGCACTACTTCCTCTACGGGTTGCACACAAAGTTATACTATTGTCTTCACCACCATCTTCTTCATTCTTACTTTTCGCGTTTTGAACTAACAATGCATCAGCGGTTGTTCCATATGCATATGCATACTCCATACTGTCGGTCTCAGTAGTTGAAATCGGCTTGGATATTCCTGGTAATCCACGGTCGATATCGGATTCATCTTTCGTTTTTTCATCTGTTTGATGCAAAGGTTCCCCAACAAGTATCAGATATGCATGGTCATCCACAGAAAAATTACCATCTTTCGACTCCTTTGACGCCTGTTCAGTCATTGGTATGTATCCGTGTTCATCAAGTATAATTTCGCTCTGCTCTGTTTGACCTGTTAGTGCTGTCATGGCATTTGATGAACAGTCTGTATATGCATAATCGCCTTTGTCCATTTCGATACTTACACTTTTATATGTTTCCGTCAAACTATAAACCTCGTTGTGGCCATTCGTATTTTGCACTTTTGGCGAATCACTTTCAGTTACAATGAGACCATGTTGACCATTCTCTATTGTTTTAGTACATGTAACCTTACTGGCATGATCGTCGGGAGTTTTATCTTCATTCTCGGGGTTTGCTGCATATGGGCATTCTTTTTCGGCATTTATGCATGCTTCATGTTGTTGTAACAGTTTACCTCCAGGCGTATTATATGCGTATGTATTCTCTCTTTTTGGTTCGGTCTTAGAATGATCGGATATTGGTATATAATCGTGTTCATCAGGCACTATGCTAATCTTCTGTGCATTGCTGGGTGACTTGTTGACTATTGACATGTAGGCATGCTCATCACTGTTTGATAATGAACATAAAGGTTGGTACGCGTCAGCATAACCGGTTAACTCGGCTTTGTACGGACAATTGTCCGTAAAGGTAATATCCTTTTCGTTTGACATTGCTTTGTATATAATCCTTTAGCAAATATAGAAAATAAAACAATTCACGGGTGTTTTTATTGAAAATAATATTATTTCAAAATTTTGACTCTCACAGTCAAAACAAATTATGTCTAAAGAAAATAGCAACTGATGCAAACAGTTACTAGTACCACATAATCCAAAATCACAAATTAAATCGACATCAAGCAACAGTGAACGAAAAATGAATTGCTGTTAAGGGACTGACAATTTTCCTCTACAAATCTTGTTTTTGAAAACAATGCCATTTTGTTAACTACTACAAGAGTGGTATTGATTACAAAAAGTTAAAAAGGCATGCTTACACCAAAACGTCTCTCTGAGTAGATATACAATGAAGCACTGTTTATCTTACTAACTTATCTTCTTTGTACAAAAATGTACTACTTAAGACACAAGTGTGGATTTTTTATTAACACAGGAAAGTCCTATATAGATTAACAATATTGCATATCAACAATCTTGTTGCATAATATTATTCTTTTAAAACAATGCCATGTTGTCAACTGCCATAAGTATGGTATTTAGCATAAAAAGCTGACAAGAGTCATGGTTAAGGCGAAAACTCTCTGATTTAGTAAATATACAATAAAGCACTGTTTATCTTACTTAGTCAAATGTCAGTTATCAATAGTAATTCTATGTCCAAAGGTCAAATGTTCACTACTTTCACTACTTAAGACACAAGTGAAGAATTTCTATAAACACAGGAAAGTCCTTTTGCATCAAGGAACTTTTTAAAAACACGTTTTGTGTTGAGCTAGCATATGGTTTATCGTATTTTGGTACAGAGTTGTCTGTTTATCACAACAATTGTTAAAGACAACACCGACACTGGGTCATTGTTAGTTTTTGCAATATATAAAATAATTTTGATCATAATTTAATATTTAAAAGTTTGTTGAATCCCTCAAAAAAGACATGGATTACGCATTAATATGAATTTGGAATTCGTTGTGGAATCAATATCACTATAATTTTGCCATTTTGGTTTATTCCAATCATTTTCAAAAAAAATGAATGATGTCCATAACCTTCAAACATTGTTTATGGTCTTTTATACTTACATTACCTTTACCATTAAAAATGGAATACTATGTAAAAAACTTAAGCAACATTTTGATTGAAAAATAAAAGCACCTTGTTGCTTTGTGGTCAATCTAAGTATAATATTATAGAATGTGTTACACAAAGTTTGCTGTGTGTTTGATAGTCTTGCTAAAATATATTGGTTTTCTTTTGAAATGCCTGCACCAGGTCAGCACCATTGTGGTCTTCAATTTCTCTTTGCCTTGTTTTGTCATTTGTTCTTAAATACATGAGATTGATCATCCCAGTTCGGTAATTTTGTTTTTACCTTTATTTGTCACTGTAAAGATCGTGAGCTGTACTGTACAAAATATTTAGGATCTGCAATGACTAAATGTAACGCAGTTCATTTAGCCTATATGAAGTGAAGTAACTTCATGAACCTCTTTAAATTAATGTTATATATAAAAAGCCATAAATTTGTTTCGTGTCAATCTGACACCTGATATCAGACACATTTAATGATCTGATTTTTATATAAAAGTCCATAGCAACCTTTGATAATAATAACATTGCTCGTGCCTCCTTTTGCACTGTTATGCTACAATCACAATGGCGGGTTAGATATTTTCCCTTTCTTATAGATTGTCTTGTACATTTGGCACGTTTGTTTTCGGTCTGATAAATCATATACGAACTTATCGTCTTCGTTCTGGGGACAGAAATTATCTTTGTATTGCTTTTAAATGAAAGAAAACTCTTTTAAATCAGCGCTATTTTAAAAAAAGGTTTTATTTAACATTTATCATTACATAACATATTTTTCTTATAATATCGTCGAGAAAATTTCACTTAAATTGCATTGAAGCATATTAAAATTTTTAATTGAAGTCTTCTCTGCTGTGACTTTTTTTCCATTTTCTTTTTCACTAAGTATCGTTTAAGTGCATTTTACAAATGCATCAGGTTTGGTTAATTGAAAATGGGTTATTATGTATTTGCATAGATCAAAAAGTAAGACCAGCAAAATGTTTGAATTGTAGCCATAATAATTTTACCATTGACGCTATACCAGAGAATGGATAAGGAGAGAGGTGTAACGATAATAAAAAAAATCCCTTTGAAGAACCTTGGAATACAAACCCGACATTGTTTAGACTGTATAGAAGCTTCAAAATATTATTCATCATTATTGCTATATCATATGTGCAAATCAAAAGTATAGTTTGTATGATTTATAAAAGCTAGGGTACTTATTGGGTATACACGTGGCAAAAGCCGAAAGAGCCGAGACATAACCGTTAAACAAACATTGACAGGACGAAAATAGACAACATGAAAAACACGGAAACACAATAACTACTGAATATCAATAAACAACGCGAACTCTAGTCGTAATGAGAGTGAACTCGGGTGCTGCGGAAAATGTTCCTTCCTGCTATAGCACACCGGTTGCACTGTTAATTTCTTATTCAGTGTGTCAAATCCGGTAAATAAAGACAAAAGAAACCTTATGATAAACCAAAATCTGCATTCATCTGAGAAAAAGAAGAAATCCAATATTTGTGTATGAGTGCATGAAGTCTACCGTACAAATTTGAGTGACGACAGCAACCGAGGAGCAACATAACCCTGTCAAACGTGACGTTCTCCCAAGAATATCGAAGTAATTCCCGAAAGCTCTAGAGTAACGTATGGATTGTGATACGTAAACTGCATAAGCTGGAGCAAACGGAATGTTGCTACACAAGAAAAGAAAGTTGACAATTTGAAATTTGAAGAAAGAATGAATTTTTTATAAACATAGAAAGTCTTTTAAGACCAAGTAACATGTCATATTAAAGAACATGAACATGCATTTTCTAAAAAGGATTTTCTCTCAAATAGGACTTTCCTGTTTTCATACAAAAATGCGTACAGATGAAGGGTATTTATAATGTTTTGTTTTATCATTCTTTGCCATATTGGAATTCACCATTAGCAGCAACAGGCAGCAACAACATACTACCACTGACCACCTGCGTTTATCGTTTTTACACCTTAAGTTCGAGCTAGTTTCTATTCGATATTTCTAATTGCTATGTGTGGTGTGTTCTTTACAGCAGGTTTTTGTTTATTGGTTTTTTGTCTTTCCCCTTTAAGACATTTGATTTTCGAGTACTCAATAGATTACTCTCTGTTTCTTATTTAAATTAAGTTTACTGGAAGGTCGATTTCGTAATTGACATCATATTTGTTACATTAAGGAAAAATGCCAACCAGATGATTTACAATGATCATAAACATATCGATGAGTGTTTTAGAAATGTTTCTGAACAAATTTTTGAGCGGAATGTTTATCGCACAGTATTTTCTTCTTTTGCAAGAAGGGTCAAATCTCATTATCATTCAAAATTAAAAGCACAGAACAATGATATTAAATACTCCATGTTTCTTTGTTGCACTCAGTTTGTGTGATCAATTTCGTATTTGAAAAAAAAGTTTGTCATATTTGGGAATTATTTTTTTCAATAAGATGGTTTTTCACTTGACCATTAACCGAGTGTTAAACGCATGTTTCTGACTAGACTTAGTTTCTTTTTACAAAATCTTTAAAATGTTGAATACTTATCACTCAATATTTCTTCAGGCTAATAATACATTTACGTCAAAATAAACACAAAGCAATGATTAAGTTTTCCGTTTTCATTTACATGAATCTAGTATTAATTTCTGATGTTCAAGAGATGAACGACACATGTGAAAATCTTATCTTATTTTAATCATAAATTTTAGGCAATTTTTGAAAATGTTAGACGGAAGACCTCAGTGTATAACTTATTTAAAAAGTTTTTTTTTCAGATCGAAGAGTTCAGTGACTGATAAATTATATATATTTTTTGGTATTCTATGTTGGTACACTTTGCCAGACACACCAAAATCAAACTACATTCAAAATTTTCCTGTAGTTTGTTTTTCGTGTGTCTGGCAAAATGAACCAACATTACCATGGGATTAAAAGTTGACAAAATGATAATATAAAGACTAATCGTATAAAAGATCATATTACATACATATTGCATTATACAGTACTGTATACATGTATCTGAATAAAACCCATCAATGGTTATGTTATGTGCACAGATCAAAGGTACAATACTTAAAATTCAAAGGAAGAACTTCTATAAAATTTTAAAACATCAAGACATAATTTATATATTTAAAGTTTTTTTGTGGTTTGTTCTATATGCATTGTACGGAAGCTTATTAGTGCCAAAAATATTTATTTATTCTTTTTGTTTTCTACACTTTAATCTGTAAATTTTACACTTTAATCTGTAAATTATACACTTTATTCTGTAAAATTAATACGAAAATCTGTAAATTATTCACATTTTTCTGTAAATTTTACACTTTTATCTGTAAATGTTACACTTTAATCTGTAAATCTTAAAATTTAATCAGTAAATTTTACACTTTAATCTGTATATTATACATTTTATTCTGTAAAATTTACACATAAATCTGTATAACGTCATTATATTAAAAAATAAACCTTTATGGTATTATCAATTTCACACCATAGTTATTGGTATAATAAGATGTGGGAAAATGTGCGCTACATAACCTACAGTAATTTAAAAACCACTAGGGATTTATATACATGTACACATGTATATATGACGATAATAGTCTTATAGTTTTTATTTTGTGTCCCATTCGGCATACTTAATTCATGCTCATGGTTTGTCATTTCAACGTTATGTAAGAGCCTTTACTGGCCTAAATAATCGGCTAAATGAGTTCTACCAAATTGTTAATGTTTATTTGTCAACTGTCAGATACCCTATAAAGGAGTTATGCCCCTTAAACCTCAAGCAATAGGTGTCTGTCTTTTTAACTATAAACCACTATAAATTAACAGTAAGTCATTTATTTCTGTAGAGATTGTGACGCATATAAGAAAGGTAATTTTTTTGCTTGCTTAAATGCGTAGCTGTTTGAGCTCTACAAAAATTCTCAATGTAGCAGATAACATTTATGATGTAAATGTTTATGACCATATAATTCTGTTGAGCGATTTATGGCCCTTGGAGTCTCTTGTTTCTATAACTTTTCCTGGTTGTAACTGAGCCCATCAGCATTAAATAATAACTACAAGTACATGTATATGTCTACATGTTTTTCCATATTATTTGGGTTTTGTCGTATGCACTGGAACTAGAAAACGAAAATTACTATAGATTTAGTTTTTTTTATTGGCTTCCCGGTGAAGGTCCATAGTATCGCAGGTCCGTTAATCCGAATGTCCGCTAGGCTTAAAGTGACAACTAAAAGTTTTGATAGTGCCAGCAAGCGAGACCTTTATTTTCATTCTTTGTCGAAGGTGAGCCACCTGTAAAGAGTACACGGCTTATTGCAGTTTAGAGTTAATTTGTGTGCCCTACCATTTCATGTCATAACAAAAGAATTTAAAAAAGACACAGATGTCCCTGCGTAAGACCCAAATAAAGTCCAACAAGCCTAAAAGTTGCCTAGGAAATACAGATGATTCTACTGAACCATCAACCCTTATCATACTAAGTAACCTCTCAAAAGTATCGGATGAAGCTCTTAATAACCACCCTGTGAAATTTCTATTCATTTACATGTATGGTTTTTTTGAAAAAACTTTTACAGAAATTTCGTACAAACTCACGACGACATGTCGTCGTTGGCCGGGGCAGATATATGTGACAGAAGTTCTTTTTAAAAAAATGCCCACTGCATGATGATGACCGTCGTTGCAAAAGTTTACATTACTAATATATCCTTCACCATAAATAAGTTTAAGTTTGACAAGGCTCAACTTTATATATTTTTACTTCAAAACAGCATGGTTCCGGCTTTATCGGGGAGATGAATATCGGTAACAACAAAATAGCCGAGCTGGGATGATCAATCTCATATATCCAAGACGGAAAGACAAACCAAGGCAAAGACGTACCAGGGAAATTGAAAATCGCAATGGTCCTGACTTGGTACAGGCATTTCAAAAGAAATGGTGGGTTGAACCAGGTTTATGGCGCAAAACCTCTCTCTTTCATTGTGATCTTAGGATCTAAGGAATCTCAAAGCGATGTAAAATCGGGATACAATGCCAATCGCTTTAAACAGAATATATGAGTAGGATCTGACAATTAGTCTCTTACATGGGGATCCCACGGATACTACTCTTATCGAGACATAAAGCAGGGTTCTTTAGCATGCGAGTGATATTTTATCCAACATGGTTATATGATTTGAAGACATCTTTACCTCCCAGATGAGTACAGGTGTTGATGGTCATGTTTTTTTTCTGTTCTATACTATATTTGACACCTTGAATTAACCGTTAGCAACGCAAAGGGTGTGTTGTAACGAGCAGGAACTGTTTACCTCCCAGAAGCACATGCGTTCTGACTTTCTTGCGATTTTGTTGCTAATTGCTGTTGGGCTGTTATTGTGTTATTCTGTTTTATCTGAGTTGATTTATTTTGTCTTAACCTAAAAAAATATTTTTGAATACAAAATTATTAATTCTGTGCTGAATGATTGATTTTGAAATTGACAACACAGTTGTCACATTTAGTCTTTTAATAGAACATAATTTTGTGATCAGAATTATAAAGTTGCTTTTTAATGAACAAAAACCCCTCGCCTAATATTTTATGCGCGCTTCTTAGGGGACTTTCTTGCAATCTCGTAAATAAGAGATATCTGTATCACTTTTTCCGGTAAGTATTGTTTTTTGTTACACAAGTTCAATCCAATTATCCTAAAACGATTACGACATGAAAACAAATATCTCAGATTCAGATTTTCCTACATACATGCATTTCAAGTCAGATGTCTGTCAATTTCATTTTTTGTTTAATATTACCAAGTCAAAATGTTGCATATTTACCAGAGCTCTCATTTTCCTTTTTATACCAACACCGGTTTTCGAATCAGGATTGTTAAACAAAGTGTTTAATTGTTTAATCTCTATTTGTTTTTTTTTTTATTTTTGGTCGCAACCGACTTTTACTTTTCTAAAAAAAAAAGCATCTTAGCAGGGAATATCCTTGATGATTGTTATAATTAATTTTGGTCTGGATGACTAATTTAATGCGTTTTTAACATCCTCGTGCTACATGTAATGCTAATTCTATTATCTACAATGTTTTGTGTTCCTTTTCGCTGTATACCTATCCTTTGATAATCACTCTCGTTTTAATTTAAATTTTCTGAACGTTTTTATGTGTGTGTGGTTTTACCATTTTCTTAGTTGCTGTCTTTTTATGTCTGGTGATTAAGTGTTTCTGGACTATAATCCTTATAATGTCATTTACTTCTTTTCTGCTACCTACCTTCCTAGTCCTTGTTTTGCCCTGAGGCTCAAAAGGCAAGGACTAGTGATCTCCTATCTTCTCTGTTTTGTGTCTTTTTTCTCTAGTTCACCCCAGCTAGTTCCAAGTTCTTTCATCTCTGCTTCTATAGTCCGGCGCCATGTTATTTTAGGCCTTCCCTTCTGATGTCAATCTCAGTTCAGTTTTACCTAGGTCATCATTATTTTTTAATATGTGCCCAATCCATTTTCATCGCTTTTTCTTTAGTTTAGTTATCAGTTATTCTATCTTAACTGCTTACTTTTCCGGAGCACATGGGTTCACGCTCGTTACCGCCTGAGTTCGCATTTTCGATTGCTGTTCAGTTGTTTTTGTACTTCTATGTTTTTATGAAGTCTGTTTCTTCGTGCTGTCTTCGTTCGTTTTTACTGGTTTTGTCTTTGCCTTTTTAGGCTTTATACATTGCGATACCCATGGACTTCTCTTTGCTTTTTACACACCCTAAACTCGTGTTTTTTTTGTTATTCAAACTCTGTTGTTATTCCTTAATGACATTGCTTATACAAAAAAATAACCGTTCAAGTGATACCCGCTAACGACGTATTTAGTTTTTTGAGATCACTGGGTCGATAACCGTTGCCTTTTGATAAGAGGCCCCCGAGGGTAATCACAATCAATCATTGTTTGACGCGAATGAACCAACAATATAAAATCATTTCAAATTGTCTAAATTGTATAAGACGGTGGATTTCTTTTCTTGTACTGCTCATTTTTGTTATCCCTGACACTGCATTTCGATTCTTTTTCTAACATGAATTTGTTTCGAGATAGATACTTTCAATCGATTTAGTTTGGATTTTGACCATCCACATCTTTTATTCAACTGCTGATAATAAAAGATTACTTATTTAATAATGCAGTTACAGCATAGAGTAACCCAAATTAACCGTTAATTAAAACCCGTATTGGAATTTTGTCTTTTAATACGAGGGTGACAAGTACGATAGAAGAACCCATTTTATTTCAGGGCTCGTTTAAGAAGTAAGTGATCTTCATTCAAACTATGAATACAATCAATGCGCTTGTTGTAAGTGCACATCAACTCCACTAAAAATTCTAAAGTGTAAATACTCAATAAGCCGGAAAAATGTATTTATCGACAAATCCTCTTTATTGTAGAACAGAAGCGAAAAATAGTTTGTATACAAATGATATTTAAAACATATTTAAATCAAGCAAAAGTGTATTTGGTACTTTAATTCATTAAAATCAATATACAATACTCATAAAACTCAATTAGTAAGCCAAAATATAATTCTAAACTGTTTCTAAAATTACATGACATTGTGCACTTTGAATATGGCGCTATAAATAATTATAAATGAAACATGTTCTTCAAACGATATGAAAATGATTTACAATGTAAATCATAATAACAAAGTGATGTAACTAGCCTTGTGGGGTTAATATATATGAACAAAAAATCCACCTCAAATCATCCGAATATGCTTGTACATGAACTCGGAAACCCTCCAAAAATGTACATACTTTGTAAAGTATCAAAGTAGAATCTATATATTTGGACCGTTTTGGAGTCTTAAGTGATAAAAGATCTTCATCTAAAAATGTGTATATTCATTTAGAGTTCAAAACTAAACACTTTATAGCTCATTGAGACAAGAGATGTAGTTATACCAATCATGTGTAGATAAAACAGAAAAAAAAATATGTTTAAATATGTACAAGTGACTATAAATACAACGTTTTAAGCAAGAATATGTTTCTTTAAACCTCTGCTACGATTAAAGTTCGTACAAAATATTCAGAGCGTTCATATACATTGAGTGAGCAAATAATATATACTTTTTAGCTGTTCAAACCTTGGATTTGTACAATGAAACAATAAATGAATAAATAATAAAGTTCTTTTTTCAGATTTTCAATTGAAAAATCAATAAGAGACAACAATTTTACATTAAATTGAAGCAAGCGAAAACAAACACAAATCTTTAGATTAAACAAGCTTAGTTAACTTAGATGAACACTTCCAATTAATGGATTGTACAAAAGAATTTGTGCTGGAAAAATGTATTATGATCAATCATGAGTTGTATAAAACATTGTTAAAGTTATTAGTTAATATATTATTACATGTACAAAATAGTTACTCCTAAACATTACCGCTGAATTAACGTTCAAGTCAAGTGGTTTTGCTATTTCTTTTTGTGTTATAGATGGATAGGCTAAGTTAAAATAACAAAAAAAAACAAGTTTAAGTCATAATACATCAATCACATTTGATTGGTTTGTAAAATAGACGGACAAAGTCTTTTTACGCCAGTCAACAAGTTAAAGATTTCAAGTAGTTATTTGGTGTGACTGAATAACCTTAATGCCTATTTTCATACGGCAAAAAGAACAAAATTGGTTCTGTTAATGAATACTAGCAACAAAGATATAACATGTATACTGCTCAAGGTTGACGTTGACATTGTCGGATTTCAAATTAGGAGACATCTATTTTCATCATTGTTTCACTTATGACACGTGACTCATTTTATCACTTTTTATTTTCCTTCTAAACCTATTCATTGTTTTAACGAAACATGACGTCATTTGGAGCACAAAAATTGTCCTTGACATTATTCGAAAAATATCTAACTTGAACATACTTTATATTTCCTTTTTTCGTCTTGTTCTGTAACCACTTCATTGGTAAAGGTTAAATGTTACAAAATTCAAAATACAAAAAACAACAAAGTTCCAGACAATAAATTTTGCTACGCCTGACGCGCGTTTTGTCTATTTAAGCTTCATCAGAGGCGCTCTACCAAAAATATTGAAAATGCCAAACACTATATAATTATGAAGAGCATAGAACAGTAAAACCAAAAATACCAAACTAGGGAACCAAATTATTACTTAGATGATCAACCTATGTCTGGGGTAGGAAGAACCTTAGGGTTTAGACAATTTTGAAATTTAAACTGATAATTCAAAGTTTTGATGTGTTCTCCAACACAAAAGTGTTGGTGCCGGAGCGGGCTAATCTCGGGGAATTAAAACTCCAACAGCAGTGCTAACCTTCACGGGTGCTCGAAATACAAATGACAACAAAGTTCCAGACAATAAATTTTGCAAGAAAAACCTTAAATCCTAAGAAAAATACTACTTTTATTTAATGAAAATAAAACAAGCTTCTTTTGAGTTTTTTTTCTATTATAAAAGTTTGGTAGTAACAATCAACTTTAAATGTAACAACTTGAAATAAGTACCGGGGATTCATTTATTTTCGTTAGTACCAATATTCGTGGTTTGTTAAAAATTAATAGGGTCGTGTATTCCTAAATTCGTGGTTGTGAAGTCTGCAGCATAAAGATAAATATAATATTTCCTTTTCGTAGGGTATCAAATTTCGTGGGTCAAGTTCGACCACGAAAACCAAGAAATACCCCACGAATAATAATAAAACCACAGTATATTGCTACTGTGACGATTTATTTTCCTGGATTTGAGTTATACAGTTCATCGACGACGACAAAGTTCATTATTAATGTATTTATTTTCAAAGAACAATATGCATTCATTGATTTTTAATTCACAATAAAAAATAAATTTAGAAAAAAAATAAAGACAGCTCTGATTTATTTTTTAAAACGGTAATGTACATGTTTTGCGAATAATTTTGAAAGTTTGAACATGGATTTTTTTGCAAAGATAAAATGAAAATCATTCAAAGACCCGATTTTTTTTATCCTGTACTTTTCAAATTGTAAATAAAGACATTAAATTATAAATGATTATGTAGAAATTGTGGAGTAAAGTAAGCGAAGACTAACATTCACATAATAAGAGTAATATACCAAAAAGACAGGACACAAATCTTTGTCTGACATGACGTTAGTAAATGTGTATAGTTTGGTTTGGTTTGATACAACACTGAAATTATTAGTTTTTCTGTTTATATTGAAGTGAAAAACTCCAATTGTATTTGTTCCTGGGGTGTTTGTACTAAAATGGTTCAGTATTTCTTCGTTTGTAAGAGGAAGATGCCGGACTTTGAATGACACGTCGTCGTTATTTTCATTGTTGACTAGATAGAATGACCAGCCTCCAAACTTACTAGCGCCTACGTAGTAATAGTTGTCTATTTTGTTTCGCTCAGCAAGTCCTACCTCCATTATAAGATCACCGTTTATAAGCTTTTTCTTTATATCATAATTGTAGAGTATTCCGAAAGTCATTTCCTGGTCCTTTGCACAACACTTATCACCCATAACACCTTTATAGTTTTGAAATCCTAAACCTTGAGAAGGAACAGTGTCGGTCGTTTTAACATTACTAATCAGCGTGTTGTCTTCATTGATATACCAATACTTGTGGACAGATGATCTGTTGAATTTGAAGTCCATTGTGGTAACATCTGATAGTAAAACAAGATTTGTTATCTATTCAACATGCGCATACAACAATAATGAATTACTTCTTTATTTTGACAATACACTGAACTATCTCTTAAAGTAAACACAAATATTTGTATGAAATTATTAATATGGCTTAAACAGTAAAAAACATATTTGATTTCTAGACAAATCATAAGTAACAAATAATTGGAATAATAACATCTGATTTACATTCTTTATTCAGAAATAACTAGCAGAATGAAAGAAACTTTAAAAAAAAGAAACAAATAAAAACAGGTGTAGTTTTCTACTTGTCAGCAAAAGCAACTCATTTTAATTTCTTATGAGGATATATTACAACAAATTCTTCGAAAATCTTTAAGTAGCTTAGATTTTAACTTTATTTCATTAGAATAAATTTATCTAACCATTTCAAAACAATGAATTTTAATTTTTTGCCATGTTCTTATATTCCACATTTTATTTTGTTTTAAATATTAAACATATACGACATACTTATAACAAACAACAGTGCGGTATTACTGGAACCGGTGCCACCACTGTTTGTGGCAAAGCAGGTATAATTCCCAGCATCCCCCTCATCGGCATTGGTGATTGTTAATGAAGGATTGCTGACGGTAACACCTCTATATTTGTTTGGGTTAGTTGTAGATGTGATGACAGTAGTGGAGCCGTTAATATTTTTCTGCCATGACAAAGAGGTTACTTCCACTGAGGAGGACACACTACATTGTAGGTTGATAGACTGTGAAATGGAAACTGCGTAAATTGTCGGTGAAATAGTTACAGTTGGTTTAGCTACAAAACCAAAAACATGTTAAATGTAAACATATTTTTACATTTCTGTGATGGTTAGTGATGCTGCTTAAGTATTAATTCCCATGGAAAGGTCTGCGAAGTCACGTTATGTTTGGCGTTTTTGCAGTTATTCATTTAATATATTTATAAGCAACAGTTATAAACATTTCAAATTATATTTTTATTAAAACATATCTGATGGGTTCCATCTATAAATATAATGAAAACTGAAATGATGTTTTTACAAGAATGATAAAGATATGCATTTTATTGTGTGAGTATTTTAGAAGAAATTACATGATAAAGTCTTTTAAGTAAAAATGCTAAAACAAAAGAATGAATTTATCAACGATAAGTTTTCTTTGCATGCTTGTATTATATGAAATATTATATAATTGAAATTACCAGTTACCTATTGTTACCAACACATTTCCATGGTTACTTGCACCTATACCAACACTGTTTGTTGCAAAGCAAGTATAGTTTCCAGAATCATCGGAATCGGCATTATCGATTGTCAGAGATGGTGTTGTAACTGTACTCCCTCTGTATTTGTTTGAATTGGTTGTGAGTGTAGTTGAAGCTGTTGGACCATCTTTTTTCTGCCAAAATACAGATGTAACGACAAGGTTTGAAGATACACTGCAATCAATAGTAACAGACTGACCACCGGACACTGAATAAAACGTTGGAGAAATAGTAACCGTTGGCTCAGCTGAAAAAAAAATTATGATGTGATCTTGAAAAATGTCAAGGATCATCCATTACCAAACCATATTACCCTAACCCATAGTAAAATGCGGTCACGATAAGATAAGGTTAAGGGTCATCAGAACAGTTTGAACTTTTTTTGAATTTAAAGAAAACATAAGAAAGTGTCAGCTCAAACGGCATATAATCAGGACAAATAAAGTATAGTTGGACCTAGATCTGGATACACCTTATTACATTAACATATTAATTTGGTGGAGATAGCAGAGATTTTACCATATGAATTGTTGTATTTTGAACAAGGACAGCCTTTTTCTATTGTACCCTTTAACTGAGATGTTGATAAACACTTTCTGTTAAATTGGAATTAAATGTCGCATGAAAAAAGCAACCCCCTCCCAAAAAAAAGTTCATGAAAATATTATCAAACGTTTATAAAATATTATTATATCTAAGTTCTGCTACAGTTTAATTTTGAATTTTATATACAGTTTTCATTGTACATAAATGATTTAGAATTGATTCATTTTAAGGTAGACACATCAATGAATTTTAAATAAGACAATTTCAGCAACAAATTATAAAACCTTAAATTTAGATTGCCATAACTCCAAATCATCTAAAAAGTTATAATAACTTTTACACTAAGCCTTGACCATGAAAAAATCAACTTTATGGGATTTCTTTTCCTCAGATGAGTACAGATGTAAGTTTGTCATGATTATTTTGGAGATTTGCTTTTCCGTTACCTGAATTTATATGCTGAATTTTCCGTCAGCAGAGTTACGAGCGAGAGACCTGCAACAAGCAGGATATGCTTACCCTTTCGGATTACCTGGGTTAAATTGCATTAAGACCTAAATTTGAGTTGTTAATTGCTTTTCGGTTGAGATTCCGGTAGAAAATAGGACATTAAGAACGTAGAGCTTGCTTGCTTACCAAGAACGAAAAATGGTTTAAGTGAAACATTCGAATGTCTCAAGTTTAAGTACACTAAGACTCAGTCGGTTCACCAAAACATAGAACATTAAGAAGAAACAGGCAATAAAGACAAATAAAAATCAACCAACAACACAACGAGAGTAAGTTTAAGTGCTCCGGAAGATGAAGCAGCTACTTCTTTTTGCAAGACACCCCCATCGTGTTGTTAAAGTTTAATTCAGCATCAAAACAAGTACAAAATGACAAAATTAGCCCTTGAGACAAACCAACATCCGTATTCACCTAAATATAGCCATCCCTAGTTGATATGATGATTACATATAATGTGTTCGATAAATCACTTCTCAAGTGAAGATAACAACCGAAGTGCAACAAAACTTTAATCTAGTTAAGTCCGTTAAACTGTTTAATTACAAATGTTTTGTTTTTATGTAAGCCATATATATGCTGGAACGGACGGAATGTTGCTACTCAAGAATTAGGTGAAAAGTGAAAAAAAGAATCATTACGTTTGTGGGTTTCTTCAAGCTTATATTGTGTTTTTCGAAATTTTAGGCTTATTATGAAACAGAGTCCCTGGATACTTATTTTGCCTTATTTCAAGCATTTCATAGGTTATATGAAATGGAATATATTGCTAAATCTGTTAGTTGGATAAAAATAATCCGTGATTATTATTCTATAAATGCTTGATATGCACGTTAGAAAGGAAATAAACAGTATGACAACAAGATTTGAATACTTTTTTTCAGTTAGATACCTCATCATTAAGGACCATGAAGTCTTCTATTTACCTTCCTTTACAACCAATGTTCCACCATTACTTGCCCCAGTTCCGGCACTGTTTGTGGCAAAGCAAGTATAGTGTCCAGCATCATCGAGCTTGGCATTCATGATCGTAAGAGATGGTGTGGTGATGTTACCGCCTCTGTATTTTTGGGGATTTGTTGTTGGTGTAAGAGATATGGTTGGGTCGTCCATTTTTTGCCAGAATACAGATGTAATGCCAAGGAAAGATGACATGCTGCATTCTATAGTAACAGACTGACCTCTGGTTACTGAGTAGAAAGCAGATAAAATAGTCACATTCGGCACGGCTGAAAACAAAAATAAAAACAACCCTAAGAATTTGTTAATTCATGATCTGGTTTTCGAAGGATTAACTTAATTTTCATAGTAACTCATATGTTTCTTTGTATACAATATGTTATGTAATATGTTAAAAGAAAGCAATTTACGTCGACATTTGTTTTTCATATATTAAACCAACAAACTTATCATTTCCTGAATACTTTCACGAAGATAATCGCGAATGATTTTTAATTTGCCAAATATTCCAGAATGAAAATAGTCATCAATTCGCCTAATGGCATACAAATTGCAAAATAAAGTAGTCATGAACAAAGCTGGTTTACAGTAGCTTTTATATTCCAGGGGGTTCAATAGCAAGCTTTATTAGTTGTGATCAACTGGTTATCACATTTTCAACTGAGGCGTAAATATTACGGCTTATTCAAAAGGGTTGATGTCAATTAACTTACCCAGAAAATATTTGAGTCCTATAGCAACACCCGATAACACAATCAATACGACAACTATTACAATGGCGTGCATTTTTCGAATTTTACATTTTGTAATTCCATGGTGGCTCTGGCTTGCATGGTCCAATGTTTTGCTTACAGATATTGTTTTGATGTTTTCTTCCAACGATAGACAATCATTGTTTGTGCATTTATTATTGGCGCTATCTGTTTCAGCTTGTTCAATCTTCTTTGCCTGACCCAATGGTGTTTTATCGATCGGTATATAATCATAATGGTCACTTTTCTCTGATTCTTTTTCTGCCTTTTGTCCTGAGCGTTCTGATTGTTCATCGTCGCTTGTAATATAGTCATAACTTATATGGTCGTTTTCGGCACTACTTCCTCTACGGGTTGCACACAAAGCTATACTATTGTCTTCACCACCATCTTCTACATTCTTACCTTTCGCGTTTTGAACTAACAATGCATCAGCGGTTGTTCTATATGCATATGCATACTCCATACTGCCGGTCTCAGTCGTTGAAATCGGCTTGGATATTCCTGGTAATCCACGGTCGATATCTGATTCATCTTTCGTTTTTTCATCTGTTTGATGCGAAGGTTCCCCAACAAGTATCAGATATGCATGGTCACCCACAGAAAAAGTACCATCTTTCGACTTCTTTGACGCCTGTTCAGTCATTGGTATGTATCCGTGTTCATCAAGTATAATTTTGCTCTGCTTTGTTTGACCTGTTAGTGCTGTCACAGCATTTGATGAACAGTCTGTATATTCATAATCGCCTTTGTCCATTTCGATACTTACACTTTTATATGTTTCCGTCAAATTATATACCTCGTTGTTGCCAGTCGTATTTTGCACTTTTGGCGAATCACTTTCAGTTATAATGATACCATGCTGACCATTCTCTATTGTTTTAGTACATGTTTCCTTACTGGCATCATCGTTGGGAGTTTTATCGTCATTCTCGGGATTTGCTGCATATGGGCATTCTTTGGGTTTATAATCTTTTTCGGCATTTATGCATGCTTCATGTTGTTGTAACAGTTTACCTCCAGGCGTATTATATGCGTATGTATTCTCTCTTTTTGTTTCGGTCTTAGAATGATCGGATATTGGTATATAATCGTGTTCATCAGGCATTATGCTATTCTTCTGTGAATTGCTGTGTGACTTGTTGACTATTGACACGTAGGCATGGTCATCACTGTTTGATAATGAACATAAAGGTTGGTACGCGTCAGCAGAACCGGTTAACTCGGCTTTGTACGGACAATTGTCCGTAGAGGTAATATCCTTTTCGTTTGACATTGCTTTGTATATAATCCTTTCGCGAACATAGAAAATAAAACAATTCTTGGGTGTAATATTGAAAATAATATTATTTCAAAATGTGATCCCCACAGTCAAATCGAATTATGTCTTAAAGAGTCACAATACAGAGTATATCAACTGATTCAAACAGTTAATAGTAACAAATAATCCAAAATCAAAAATCAAAGCGACATCAAGGAACAGTGAATGAAAATGCGTTTTTGTTAAGGGACTGATATTTTTACAAACTTGTTGTTGAAAACAAAGCCTTTTTGTTAACTACTACAAGAATGGTATTAATTACAAAAAGTAAAAAAGGCATGCTTACGCCAAAACTTCTCTCTGAGTAGATATACAATGAAGCACTGTTTATCTTACTAACCTATCTTTATTGTACAAAGATCAAATATGTACTACTTACGGCACAAGTGTGGAATTTTTATTAACACAGGAAAGTCCTATATAGATTAACATTTTTGCATATCAACAATCTTGTTGCATAATATTATTCTCTTAACTTAATACAATGCCATTTTGTCAACTGCTATAAGTATGGTATTTACGATCAAAATCTGACAAGAGTCATGGTTAAGGCGAAAACTCTTTGATTTTGTAAATATACAATAAAGCACTGTTTATCTTACTTAGTTATCAACAGTTATTCTATGTGCAAAGGTCAAATGTTCACTACTTTCACTACTTAAGACACAAGTGAAGAATTTCTATAAACATTTTATAAACACGTCTTGTGTTGAGCTAGCATATAGTTTATTGTATTTTGGTACAGAGCGGTCTGTTTATCACAAAAATTGTTAAGGACAACAACAACACCGGGTCATTGCTAGTTTTTCAATATATAAAATGATTATGATCATAATTTAATATGTAAAAGTTTGTTGAAGCTCTCAAAAAGAGACATGGATTACGCATTAATATGAATTTAATATTCGTTGTGGACTCAATATCAATATAATTTTGCCATTTTGGTTTATTCCAATCATTTTCAAAAATGAATGATATCCATAACCTTCAAACATTTTTTATGTTCTTTTATACTTACATTACCTTTACCATTAGAAATGGAATACTATGTAAAAAACCTAAGCAACATTTTGATTGAAAAATAAAAGCACCTTGTTTCTTTGTGCTTAATCTAAGTATAATATTATAAAATGTGTTACACAGAGTTTGCTGTGTGTGTGATTGCCTCGCTAAAATATATTGGTTTTCTTTTGAAATGCCTGCACCAAGTCAGCAACATCGTGGTCTTCAATTTCTCTTTGCCTTGTTTTGTCTTTTGTTCTTGGATACATGACATTGATCATCCCAGTTCGGTAATTTTATTTTACCTTTATTTGTCACTGTAAAGATCGAGAGCTGTACTGTACAAAATATTTAGGAACTGCAATGACTTAGTGTAACGCAGTTCATCTAGCCTATATGAAGTGAAGTAACTTCATGAACCTCTTTAAATTAATCAATGTATGGAAGGTGCGCTGTGTAGAAACGATTGAGAAGTACATACGTCATAGTTGACTTGTGCAACCTAGAAAACCGTCTGCATATTTTTTGGCTTTTTCCATAAAAAAGACTTGTAAGCAGTCATTTCTTTGAATTTAATAAGCATTTTTTCTTACTATACTTTACATTGTCCCATAAAATGACATTAGTTTTTAACTAAATTCAATGGCCGTCAAGTAAGAATAAGAAAGTCGAACGTTTTGTTCATTTTTTGAAATAAAGTAGCCGCTGCATGAAAATGGGCTAACAAACAAAATAAAACATGTATATATTGTATACTTTAAACAATTTCCTCAATAAACATATAATAAAATAGATGAAATAAAGGTATTAAGCAATGCTACAAATCTATCTTTCAAAGTAAGTAAAATATTTCATGTTATAGTTGTGAAGTACAACTTTTTTGAGAGTGCACTAGTTGAATAGTACACAAGCACATGTTGAATAGTACATAAGCTAAAGTTTATCAGTGCAAAAGTGTACTTTGTTTATACACATTTGAACACGAAAAATACTAAATTTAAATAAAAATCAGCAATCACCTTAAACAAGAAATTTACTTAAGGATGTATTCTTTAAAAGGGTCATATCCATACTCAATATTTTCCGACCCGACAATACAGAGCGCTGCGAGAACTTTGCATACAACGCGATTGAAACAGATATTTTGCGAGAGCGCCTCTGATAAGTTATGAATAAAGGAAACGCGTGTCAGGTGTAGCAAGGTCACTCACCTTGTTTTCCCAGTATCAGGGTTCAAAGTGTGCCTAATTTATATAAGAGCGGTCAAAATATTTGCATAAAATATGTTCTCAAGAAAAAATTATATCAATATGACCTTTTTCAACATGTTCTGAATTAAAACTATAAAAGTGGGTAACTTTATGCCAACATTTTAATCCTTTGAAATTTTTGCCAGTTTTTGTATGAATTATTTCCCTGGAAAAATAAAAGAAATGTAGTTACATGTATATACGTTTGATTGCAGAGTTTGATAATAATTCAAAAGTATTCCTAAACTTTTAATATATAGAAAAGTGTTTAGCCTAAATTTTATTGATATTTAAAGACATTTGCACATATTGTTGCACTTTTTGCTTATCGCAGTCACATGACCAGTGTCACGCTCCATCTTAAAAAAATATATGAATTCGAAATTTTGTTGAAAATGACAACGATTTTAGATAAAAAAAAAGATAAAAAAAGAATGTTTCAATGGGACGCAGATGCCCCGTTGGCCCCAAATAAAAAGTTGAAAGTCCTACAGATCTGAGAGTAGCTTATGGCTTAAGATACATTGTTTGTCATACTGAACCTTCCTATCAAGTACCAACTCATTTCCATTTACGGTTTCTTAGAAACGCTTTGTGGAATTATACACATACGTACGGACGTACGAGCATAAGTAAAACCTAGTGTCCCGACATGGCGTCGCGGGTGGCATAAAATGACAATTTTCGCTTTTTTGGGACCATAAAAATCACTATATTTTACAAATAACATGTAATTTGAAAACCGTATATATCGCTACAAAATTTTGTCTTGCAGTTTGCGAGCGTGAACGTTGTAGTGGCACAATTGAGCCTCCTCTTATCGAACTATACAAGAAGACAAGAGACACCAATCGGGCAGTCCGAAGCCAAAAGTAAAGAAGAGCTAGCAAAGGCAAAATCGGTCATTACATAACAAAACAAACACGAACAAACAAGAGAGGACTTTAAAGTTTTAAAGAACTTTTAAAGCGAGCATAAGATATTCCTCTCACCATATTGAAAAAGGACATCTTTTTGCCCATTTCGAAGGACTGGGCATCGTTCCTCGAAACCACTCTCACAAATGGGGTCGAGAAGAGAGTCGGAAAATTGGTTCATGAAATTTTCACCTCAGACGAGGATGGAACCACGTGACTCAGTGTTAGTAGCCCGACACGTTAACAACTTTACCGCCGACTCCCTTTTATTTGATCAATGATCAAACCATATGGTCCAAACATGAAAAAGCTAATGATCTATGGACAGTTTGGTTTGTTTGTTTTTTTTTTAAATTGACTATTTCATTTCGATTTCGTCTGGAAATATTATCATTAAAACAAAAAGTCGCATTTGCAGAAAGATCAAATTAAGACGAATCTAGCAAACATAGTCAGATAAAAGAAAACAAAACACACTTACAAATCTGATCCGTGAGAAATTGAAAATCCACCAATGTGACTAAAATCGTAACGAGGTTAAGCAACACATAATTTATACCTATTGGTACTTTCAACTCTTCGTTGTACTTCTCAACTAAAGCAGTTGTACATCTCAACTGTCGCATTTGCACATCTCAACTTTCGCCAATCGTTAAAAGATGTACAATTCAACTTGTGCGGATGTACTAAAAAACTTTCGCATATGTACTTCACAACTTGTGCACCGATCATGCCGATGTCGTGTTTTATCATTTAAGTGCACAATAAAACGACTCTCTACCCTTCATTATATTGTTATTTAGGTAGCTTATCTTTAGGATAAAAAAATAATGATTTAAATACTTAGGATGTTTTATATACGTGATTTTCGGAATATTTATGTATAAAAGTATTTAATTTGTATTTTTAAGTACTAAATTAAAGTCAATTTTAAGTCATTAGTAGTATAAATGCCTAAATAGTAGTTTCCAGTTAAAAAACATTACTATTAGGCATATTTCTTGCATTTTAGATGTAAATTCCAAATTTCGGGCGTCTTTTTCGTCTGATTTTCCCACAAGCCACCATAAAAGCACTAATCAATGTGTGATAGTTTCATAAAAATATGTTTATAGCAGGTAAATTCACAATTATTTAAATTCTGATCCTGAATTTCATCAAGTTCAGGAAGAGCATCTTGTAACAAAAATGTATTATCTTTTGCATTTCATGGAAATAAAACTTTTGTTAAGAACTTTTTTCAGAAAACAAATACAAAGTGTTTTAACTGGTAAAAAATATGATTATCTTGTATCTCCAAATACAATACCAAGCTTCCTTTAACTGTAACAAACATCATATCAAAATTCCATAACATTCAGTCAACATTTACTCAAGTTATCGCACGGAAACAAAAGTGTCCGCAGACAACAGCGACGACAACATCGCATAACATTATACGATCGCAAAAATTTTGCGGTCGTATAAAAATGAAGCATGTGTAAGGCCTAATAAAAACAAGACCAATCCATGTCTGGCCCTGCATTGCAAGTCAAAACTTTGAACCCTCATTCTTTGTATTTTGGTTTCATCAAATAAAAACAAAAAATCACCTGCCTTATTTCTTTTTTCTGTGTTTACAGTGTAAAAAGTTGCCTCCTATACTTTTTGGACCAATAAAAAATAAAGTAGAAGCATACCTTTTTTATCTGGATTTGAAAAAAAAAATGTCAGACAAGCTTAAAATTAAATTGTATGGCCTTGACTTACAATGTAGATCTTGACCAGTTTTAATAAACATTTAATGAGTGCTCACCTTAATTTCCTGGGCCCATTTAAGAAATCGATATCTTGATTCCCTACACTCAAAGGGCATTTCTTCTGCATATTCTGTGCTGGTCCCAAAACCATAATTCTCCAGTAGAAATGTATGTTGTTCACTATTATCCAAGGCAATCTGTTGTAAAAAGATAATACAGAAGGTGTATTTACAGACGACGGTATGATTTAGGTTGAGGGTTTATACAGCATGTGATACAGATTTTGCCATGTAATATATATACATCTCAACATCTTGTATTTACATGTACCTTTGTGTGTGTGTTTTTTTTTGTGATATGGGTGCGATTTTGGATATGCGTTATAGGTAATGTTTTTTGTCTTGTAATACATATTAAAAATAAAATATAATAGAATTACGGGGTCAACAGTATACATGCAAGATTTAGAATTCACACATATCCTTTAACTGTGTCTGTTCAGCGTCATGAGATTTATTACACACCGTTAGCAGAAACTGTTAACATCAATGTTAAACTGGTTTTCAGTTTTATACCAGTTTCACTATGGTTACCCTGTATGCATTACATGTGTACAATTTTTGAAAATTGAATAAATTTGTGTAATAAATCCTGGCAGTACATGTATGTGTTATTGAATTATTGTTTCTGATGGTGCTGACAGGCAGGCAAGACATACTTTAGTTTTAACTTGTGATATTATTTTGATCCTGAACGTCATAGTAAAGTTTAAGATCAAAATAGAAAAAGTTGACAATATCGCCAATACTATTATTTATGGAACTTTGCAATAAAGATTAACAAAAGCTAGTGCATTTAAAAGTTTCCCTGACTGCATTCTCTTAACCCATATCAAGTCTTGAAATGTTCAACGGGTAATGAGACCCCTTAGTAGTACAAAGTTTGTACATTTGTAGCCCTGCCTAAGGCCTAAAAAAATAAATTGTTTGTTTCCGGTAAGATCATGAAATAAAATTATGGTATGTACATGTAGGTAGGCATTTTTTTTGGGTGGTGGTTTTCAATCACCTCGAGTATACATGTAGTTATCCTATGTTATTTGTAGATCATCATGATTTTTTCCATCAAAATGGCTAAATTTTCAAAGTGGCTAAAATAATTTAAATGATAGATAGAATAAAATAAAATTATGAACCTTTTCTTTGTTTTTATTTTTTGATGACCCTGTAAATAAAAAACTTCGCAGAGCGCAGCATGATACGACCACAACATGTTGAACCCTGTACGTTTTAGGCCCAATATGGATAGTCAATTACTCTGGACACATGCAGCCCATGGTGGACTGACAAAGGTTTTTGACACATGCAGCTTTTGGTGGACTTTCCACTTACATTTTAAAAGGAATTATTTTTTTTTATGTATCAGCATAATAAACAATGAATTTATTTTCAGTGATGATACGGTTTCATTTGTTCACATTTCTTTACCTCACAAAACCCGATTCTTACATAGATTTTGTGAGGCTTACATTCAAGCTTATACAATTTGTGTTTTCTCGGCTTTTATCTTAAAACCCCCTTATCAACCTCATATTTTACCCCTCTACACATGTCTGACATGTTTTTAGCTTATTTTCATAACTTTGATATCTCCCCTCTATGTTGATATTATGTATAGAGGGGAGATATAAAAATAAACCGATTCATAATATTGGGCTATTCCAGAAATTTTCTGTATCCCCCTGTGGAAGCGTTGCATGAAAAAAAAAATTCCATGGACAAAAATTGGAATTATTGGGAAAAAATCTGGCAACCAAATTTTTTGAAAACCTCGCAAAAAATTTGAAAA
The DNA here is from genome assembly GCA_963971305.1 of Arcuatula senhousia. Lineage (NCBI taxonomy): Eukaryota > Metazoa > Mollusca > Bivalvia > Mytilida > Mytilidae > Arcuatula > Arcuatula senhousia. The sequence continues at coordinate 6,707,407 of OZ020317.1, read as the reverse complement.
TCCATTATCTTCCACAGGGTTTACGGCCAAAAAAATTTCTGGAAATTCCAGTATCTTCCACAGGGGGGTGGTACAGACTATTTCTGGAATCACCCATTGCCATTGGCCATTATCTTAACAAATAATTTTATCAAATTTTAGTATATTGAGAAGGAAAAGTCACGTTCCATATGCCCGTCAATATTCTGTTTTAGATCGCCTCGAGACAAAACATTTTTGTTGAGACACAGTCACAGTGCCAGTGGGAACCGCAGCAACGTTATTGGCAGAAACAAGTGCCTGTGCGTCACTGCCCTATGCATCGATGACGCTTAACCTGTAACTGTTTGTGATTGTTTACCGGAAATTACAAACAAGTTTCGTTTGTTCTCTATGGACAACGTTTTCAGTTAATATTTTCATCTTTTAAATTCGCTACATGTTTCTTTTTTACATTTTCCTCAATCTTAGTCACCCAGACGTTTATCAGTGGATGATAAGTCTCATACAAATTTTCAAACGCAGAGATGACCAAATAATTTACTCGATAATTTAAGAATTGGAAGCGGGTGGGTCCAAATGAATCCGCGGGAAAAGCCAGATCGATTTAGGATGAGGGTGTCGGTGGGTGCGTCCATTGAACTTAAAACGGGGTTGATTCGGTCTCAGACCTTTATATTCTAATTTGGGTTTTTAAAAAAATCTGATTTTTTAAATATCCTCATGATAGAAAAATACTTTGGCAGAAAGTCAGCTAATATTAAATGAAAAGTGATATAACTGACAAAAATATGTATATTTATAGGTTGTATGATGTATTGAAAATAAATACTCAGAAAAAAAACCAATAAGACTAGAACAAATTTCAGGATAAATTATGAAATGATCGGTCTTTTATATTATCAGTGAGGGTCAGACTCATGATCAATTTCAATAGACATGATAGAAAAATACTTGACTCATAAAAATTGCACAATATCGCATTGTGCAGAAATAAAATTAAGTCTACAATGTTAAATGTTATGCATAGCTCATGCACTAAAATCGTGAATCTATCTATGACTAATAAAAACACAACTTACCACAACTTTTTTATATTGTTGTGAGTTCTTCAAATACATTATCTTCTCAGAAAATTCGCCATCTTCTTCAATTTTCAAGTGACCACCGACAATTTTCCACCTTGACATTTTGATGTATATCGCATAAGTGATGACCAGCAAAATGTAATTGTATAAGAATTCCTTCATGCGCGTCATGTGATATCATGGGAAACAAAATCCAGATGTCAATCTTCACACATGCTGTGAGTGGCATCACCGCAAAGTGGAGATATCGTTTATATTAGAACCAACAAATTAATTTGAGATAAATTCTCAGTTATTATGCAAAAACATAGACCTGTTTATTGAGTTCTTGATTATAAGTGGTTTGTGTGGCTTTTATTTCTTCTTAATTTTTATTAATAAAATTTTAATAAAAGGAAGAAAAAAAAACATCAAATGCAAAGAAACAGACTGTTAGCGATATCTTTGTCATTGACTAATTTTTTCTATAGGTATAGTCAGGACGTTAAACTCCCCAGTCAGTCACTCATTTATTCCTTATCTACTTTGGTCAATTGAACTCAAAAGCTTTTTTTCACTTTTATAACAAAATCGGTACCACATAAAGTAAGGGAAAAACTGTCCAAACATCAATCCAGACTTAGAATCCGGATTGTTATAAAAGAAATATTTCCGATCGAAGTGGGGGTATAATAAAGGTAATAACAAAGTCTCCGAACTTGGAGAATCAATCTCAAATGTCCATAAGACAAGACAAAACAAAGAAGACATACCGGAAAAATTTAAGATCGCAATGGTCCCGACTTGGTAAGTTATTTAAGGGATTTTTTATGGTCCAGTCTACAGGGTAAAGGAAACCAACTCTCTTGATGAAATGGACTTTTATCGATTCGATTTTTAGAGTGTGTTATTATTGTGCTTTGTACAAGATTATCAATAGGGGGAAGGTTGGTCCCCAAAAAAACTAGTTTAACCCCATCACATTTTATATATGTGCCTGTCCTAAGCCAGGAATCTTTGTCAAAGGTGTTTGTCTCTGTCATCTATCTTTTTATTGTACTATGTCCAGAAATGGGTCCTTCGTTTATAATTTAGGGATTGGTTTTGAAACTTATGTATTGTATTTTTATTCTTGGGCCAGTGCAAGACGGCGAGAAGCGACATATGGTCATGTGATTTTTTTAATTCCCATTTCTTTATGTTGGTTGTGTCGCGTACACTTATTCCACATCTCTTTATCGTCTATCCTAAAAGGAACTAGAAAAAAAATGATAACAAAACTCAGTATTCTTGTCGTTCGTCTGTGTCTCTAAAGGCGAGACATACTTCCTGGCGGCGGCGACGCCAATGTATAGCCAGACTTTATAGCAAATGACAATTTAATCGCGAAAGTATGACACCATAAAACTTTAACATTGCTATTGTATTGCACCGAGAATCGTTTAAGTCGATCGAGATCAAGACAGTGGCGTAACTAGCCCATATCAAAATGGAAGCCAAGTCGTATTCTGCGGCGGAAAGTTTTGTGTTCGCCGAGCGAAGCGAGGCGAGAAATTTTTTCAAGGTGATTTTAACGTGGATTTTGTGCAATAACATAAGTCTTGGCAATTTTTAAGTTGAACGTATTCCCAGTACGCCTTTCCATGGATCCTTGCAAGGGTCCGACGGGATAAACCTCCCTCTCTAGAAGCTCATGAATGCTGGGGGGAGGCACGTCAAAATATTTCTTCATATCAAAAAGTTTATGCATGAACTTGTGAAAAAAAATCGCCTTCATTTCATTTTCATTTATTTCATTTTTCAAATTATGTCAAATTAAAAACAAGAGGCTCCCAAGAGCCTAAATCGCTCACCTGGTCTTGATGTCAACCCTATATTTTGTAGAGCTAAATGACCTGAACATTTAAGCAAGTAACAATTTTCTTTATCTACTATAGTTTTCATTCTATAGGCCAAAAACACGAAAAGCCATTATTTTAGGGGTCGTAACCCCTATAAGGAGTCATCTGACAACTTCGACCCTATGGAGACTTTTGTAGAGCTTTATGCGCTGAACATTTAAGCAAGCAACAGCTTTTCTCTATCTGCTATAGTTTTCATTCTGTATGCCAAAAACATGAAAAAGGTTATTTTAGGGGCCGTTACCCCTATTAAGGGTCATCTGACAACTTCGATCCTGTTGAAACTTTTGTGCTGAACATTTAAGCAAGTGACGTAACTAGCCCATATCAAAATGGAAGCAAAGTCGTATTCTGCGGCGGAAAGTTTTGTGTTCGCCGAGCGAAGCGATTCTCGGTGCAATACATTAGAAATTGCGATTCTTGGGATTAAATTAATTAAAGCAATAGTCAACAAGTACTTGTAAATATCACATGCAGATAGGTTTTATTATTTTTTTATTGCTTTTCCGAAGAACCAATTTGACATTTTTTTTCAAAAGAAGTCGTATTTTCTTGTTTCCATAAGCTGTACAGAAGCAACTTACCAAAACTTTGCAAATATACCAGTCGCTTACGTATCCGTATAAAACGGCAAAGATGAAATGAATGGTTGAAAATATATTGGTTATTTTTAATCACAAGAAGCTAACAGGGAGATGGACATAAATGGGGTGATAAAATGAACATGAAATAATGATACAGTAAGAAGTTGGATGGAGACAAGGGGCATAGGCCAACCGGGGAAGCAGTATAGGAAAGTACGATAAATTTTTGAAAACATTTCATGTCGGGACAACTTTTAAGGCACGGACCATTTGATTTTCTGGGGGGGGGGGCCTGGGATTTTACCTTGAGCTGGGAAATTCTTTTCGCCCGCTCTGCGGGCCAGATTATTTTTTTCACACACATACTAAGCAAGGAAATTTTGTTGGCAAGATTATTTTTTTTTTCAATTGGCAAGATTGAAACCAGATTATTTTTTTCAACCTAGGTGCTGGCCAGATTATTTTTTTTTACAAAAATCAGGGCCGGGAAATTTTTTTCAAAAAAATCCCAGGCCCCCCCCCAGAAAATCAAATGGTCTGTGCCTAATTTATTTTGTGATTTTTTTTGCGAATTAAAAATGGAAGCAATTGCTTCCACTGCTTACATTGTGTTTCGCTACTGCAAGATGCAACTGTGCTAAGCCACTTATAGGAAATATGTATACAAAGTTTCACAAACCTACATGAGTTATAGTTTAGCGTTCATAAAACTGAAGAAAAATTAGTTAACACCACCGCATCCGGTAAAGTAACATATAGGTCTCACTTGATCTGGTTATGCTGTTTGTGCGTATTTCAGGAAGTAACTGCTCGACAGAAGCATGCATGTAAATCAAAACATTGGAAGATCGCGATCTTGAATCTCTGCATATATATGTAAAAGTTGGATTCTCCTAATGCCGAAAATAAATTTTGTAACGGCCGACGCGCGTTGAGTTTATTGAATTAAGGCTTATAAGAGAGGCTCTAGTTTTGAGTACTTTTTTCAATAATTTTGGGTTTTGACCTTTGAATGGTTCAATAAGAGGTTACTCCTTGAAATACCGTATGCATGTACAGCATAACCATGCAAATTAATTATTTTATATATACTCGTTTTTTTTTATCCCAGATACCCGTTTTTTTTTTACCCCAAATTATGACCCAAAAATGGTCAACAGGAAGAGGCGAGAGTTTTGAAAATTTTAAAATTTAAGAAGGATGCCACCGCTGGCCCAAACAGGAAGTAGAAGTCTGACAGGTCTAAGAGTCGCTTAGGACGTATAGTTTGTCATACTGCATCATACTACAGTTTTTTAAATCATTTTCATGTTCGGTTTCCCGGGAAAAAAGCTTGACGGAAATTCGTAAAGATATATGAACGTATGTCCATCGGTCCGTATCCCAAACAGGGAGTAAAAGTTCGAACAGGTCTGAAATAGCTTGATGTGTGTATTCCCTCTTTTCAGTTTACATAGGTTATCTCCCATAAGCAGGAGTTATCTAACTTTGCAGGAGGTGTAATTTCTTAGCCCCTCTGTTCTTTTCATGGAAAATCAAAGAAAAATCTAGAGAGATCTGAAAGAAATTAGGGATTTCCCTAAATTTCACAAGAACTATACTATATAAAATCTTTTAAAGTTTACATTTTTATTGCAGATTATTTAATAAGTATTTTTGTAAAAGGAAATGTTTTAAAAAGTTACACAACTATCTCAAAATGTTGGGAAATCCCTTTTCTTTCTGAACCCTTCAAATTTATCATAGGATTTCAACAATAAATCCAGAGAAAATAAATTTCATACCTGCTGTAAAGTTAGATAACTCATGCATATGGGAGATAACCTATGTTAACTGAAAAGAGGGAATTGACACAAAAGTGTTGATGCTGGATTTTAAAACGAATTTTAAACGAACTTTAAACAATCAAGTTTTCCGTAGAGAAATCGTTCATTTTCATTTTAAATACAAAAAGGTGGTGTCATTGATCTTTATGTCATAATTGTGTGAAAGTTTTATTAAAAATCATCGATAAAATATAGGTACCTATCACTATAACCCCACCCAATTTACAAGCGGGGTATAATAAAACATTGGTATATACATATATATATATGCCCCGTTACTGGAATTACACGGCGAAATCCCCGTCTATTGTCTTTGAATTTCTGAAAATAGTATAGCCCGGACCCATTCGTAAGAGTGTGGGCTATGTTGCAATCACCTTGTCCATCTGTCCGTCCATGAGTTGTGCCGTGCCCTCTCCCCTTTTCTAAGCTTCACTTAAAGAACAACGAAATGCGGAGTAATCAATCAGTTCAAGTTGCATACAAAAACGGGCAAAAAATCTAACAAATTCTATTAAAATTTGCTCGGCAATCCGATATATATATATTAATACAAACAGGAAAACAGATAGGGACAATCAAGTTGTGTTAGTTGGCTTGGTAATAAAATTCGTATGATGAGGACAAATTGAATCGGAACTACGGCTGCAATTGCTCTTTTCATTATGGCACTGGCCGAAAAAGATAAATGAATGTATTTTTATGTATAAAAATCCATCTCATGAAAGCACCGACCATTTAATTTTCTGGGGGGGGGGCTGAGATTTTCACCCGAGCCGGGAATTTTTTTTCGACCGCTGGGTGGGCCAGCTTATTTTTTCCCCATTCACTCAATGCTAGAAAATTTAGTTTAGAAAATCTCTTTTTTTTCTAATGCGCAAAATGAGGGCCAGATTATTTTTTTCACCCTAAAAGCTGGCCAGACTATTTTTTTTGCCAAAAATCAGAGCCAGAATTTTTTTTAAATCCCAGACCCCCCTCAGAAAATCAAATGTTCGATGCATAACTGTAAAAATAATAAGTTTTAACATCACTCATAGAATGATGACGATGCAGATCCCGGACTTACGGAATATTGTAAGGGACAATACAAGTTCTTATTTTAGTTCAGTATATATACATTTCATTAAATGTTTATTGTTATGTATCAATCATCCGTGAGAACAGCACTGCTCCAATACGTTAAATTTGACAAGAGCTTCACCGGAACGTCGGACCAATTAGACAAAGGGTTTACTTACTATGTATAAGTTGCATTTTCAAAGAAATACGAATATGTAAAAATAAATAAGAAGCATGGACAAATTTAAAAAGTAACAAAGAAGAACTAGAGGTGCATTCATTTTAAATTAATAAGATTAAGTTTAAGTTTTCAGATTTATTAAATCATGTTAATGCTTTTAAGCAACTTATTTAATAAATACCAAATTAACAAATATTTTCAACGAATGTTTCCATAAGGACTTCTAAGACGTGTCCTTTTAAAATTTTTATTAAAAAAAAATAAAGAAAAATAGTATAAACACAAAATAGTAACATTTAGTTCAATAGGAACTTTAATATACATTCATTGTGACTTTATTTCCGCTGTGACCTTTTTCTTGTGACTTTACTGTGATTTTTTTTCCTGTGACTTTCTTCCCAATTACCGTTTATCTAGATTATTTGAACATAAGCATCTTCATATGATCATAGACCTGTATAATTATCAGTGTATATACAGATCTGATAAAATTAATTTTCTATTAATTTTTAGACTATATTTAAGTAAATCGTGCACATTTATTTAGGCCATTTTCAAGAAAGGTTTCTTTTAGCAAAGGATTCGGATGTCCAGCGAATGTTATTAAACGAGGTATAAAAAAACTTAATATAAACCCGGGGAAAATAAAATCATAGACCTGTATATTTAATATACTAGTACAAGTACATGTTTATGATAGAATATAATTCTAACATTTCAGCGCCACACGGAAATTTATGCAATTTCAAATAGCTCGAAATTCTCATATCTGCCACAATTTTGATATGGCTGTCATCATAATTAATTAACATGGGGTTATTTATTATCGTTTGTTAATAATCAAACAGCAGAGATCAGTATATCATTCTAACTGACATGAGATAAAGACTCCAATCTATCACCAGAGGGAGCGTCTATCAACACTGACCTCTATACTATCACGCTAAGGATTGTGGGTAATATCCCCGAATTCGGGGATTGAATATCATTAAAATATTTCCCATGATCCTTAGCGCGATAGTATAGAGGTCAGTGTTGATAGACGCTCCCTCTGGTGATAGATTGATAAAGACTCCAGATGTGACATCATGCTGACCAATTCCCAGTGTAAACATTTATAGCGAAATTAGAACCTATCATATAATTATGCAACTTCCTCGACCCAGATATCCATCACAATAAGGCGCGCTCTTATGTTTGTTCAAAAGACTAGATTTTCCTTGGAGTTTTAATTTAGATTATTTGAAATACAATGAGGATAACGTTGTGTGTACTATTTTGGTGTACATTGGTTGCTGCACCCAAGCCTGATAACAGCCTAGTGAATATGGTAAGTCAGTAAAAATAGTTACGAACAAAAATTATACACCCGGGATAAGATAAGATAATTTTAATTGACAATTAGATGCCCCAAAGTAGCTGAGCAACCATATAAACAATTAAAATGTACAAATTATTTTCTTGATTTTACTTGCGAAATATATCAAATCAAATCAAATCAAATTTATTGTCATACTGGGACGTTATGATTTTCTCAGTGTCATATAAACATCTGGACAGAGTTTGTGACAAAAACAAATAACCACCTGCAAATAACGGAACAATACAACTGTATATCATGTAAAACAATTATCTGAGTGAATGACACTGTTTTTAATATACATTATGACATGTAAGTATGAGTATTTAATATAGTATATGAGACCGGCACATGTTTTTTTTTTTTAAATATATCTCTGACTGACTTGCACACTTGTTTGATGTGCTACTATTGGATAAAGTACTTTGATTTTTTAAATCAAACAATTTTGTTTAAAATGTGAAAATTTAAAGTTAAGTTACGTTAAATTTTATGTTGTACACAAGTCCTTAACTTATTTTATGATTTATTTGTGTTCTGTGGTAAAAAGACGCACCCTGCAAATGCACAGGTAAATAACGCAAACTTATGCATTTCTATCCCCTATATTTATGTTCCCCAGACAAGACATGCCAGTTGAAAAAATATTCAGAATATATATATGATTTGTATGTTAACTTCAATTACTACGTGCTGAGAAAATCATAACGAAGAGAATCGAATCATCCTATTAAACATATGAAATGGCTGAAAATAACAGTGTCGTTCTTGTGAAGATCTAGGATCCTCTGGATTAAACTTTGGTGTTTCTACAGCAAATTCAAATATAAAAATATCTTTAGATAGCTGAATTTCTCGTACATTGTTTGATATCATTTTCGAAGCGTTTTATTTATTATTTTGTTTGTAATTTAATAAAATCTGAAGGATGGTGAAAAATAAAAAATCAAACACCACGCGAACAGACTGATATTTGTCACAATAAACAAATTTCCTTATCGAGAGTTATCGGCCAGCGGGCGTCCTGTTAAAACAGGAAATTGACCAATTTCAAACTGTTATTAGTTGATCTGAATTTATCAAATTACCTTCAAATTTCACCTGAATATTCTCGACTCAATTTGCTATTAAACAGTACTAATTAAGATACTATAAGGTAAGATTTGATATGAAATGTTTTAGATTGCCAAGAGGTCTATTTCTAAGTTTTAATTTTGAATAAAATGTACGATTGACTTTAAACTGTTCCTTTCGAAAAATGTGTGATGAAAATGAAAAGAAAAATAGTCTAAACAAAGCAGCAAAATATACTCTTTCCAACAATGTATATATTTCATATGTAAGATTCATTATGAAAAAGTTTACTCGCTTGTATTGCAAGTGCCTATTTCAACAGGCCGAATCTGAATTTACGAATTAGAGCGGAGACACTGTTATTTTGGATTTATCGTGGAGACTAATCTCTGTAATTATTGTCTCAGCTACGTGTATTGGTAGTTTGTTAACTGGGTGTAAATAACAGGAACTTGTTTCAAAACTCTCAACAAATCTGAAGATTGTAAAGATTCTTAAAAATATAGGTCTGTTTCCTGCTTCCTAACCTAAAGTAATTTTGACTGATAGAAGGCACAATGTCAGCTGTGTCAATTCACTTATGCCTGAAATTGTTTATACAATATTGCATTGTATAATGAGTGGTGGATCCAAAAATTTGGAAATTCCCAAATAGGCGGAGGGGGGACTTTGGTCATGCTTCAACGATTTCCTATATATCTGATCTGAGAAAATCATATCAAATTTATATATTAATTATTGTCTCAGATCTGATTCAATGTAAGTTACATCTAAGTTAACCATAAACAGGTTGTAAAAGTGTTGTATATATAGTTTTCTAAAAGTTATTAAAACTTAAAGGCAGTGGCTCCTAATACACACATGTACATTACCTATGGCCCACAGACTATAGGTACAGGCATGTAAGCATAGCTAACACAAGTTTTGGCCATGAGAGTGGAATTATTGTTTTTTTTTTTAACATTTAAAAAAAATATTTTCTTAATAAATATAAAATATTTAAAAAATAGATAGATATGATATGTACATGTAGCATACATACATGTACTAGAAAGGAGTAGAGCCACGAAGGCCCTAAATCTGCCCACTATTTTCACTATTATTTCAACTACTTTAACTTGTCAAAAATTTAACTAAAATATGTTAAGATATGAACAAACTTTTCATATCTGTAATATTTAGCAAAATATTTACACCACAGGTTTAGCCTTGAGATTTTGAACAGGCCATAAATTTGAAAATTCCTCATTTTTCACACATTTTCACTGGTTTCACTGCATATTTCGTCAAAATTAGTATTGGCCACATTCCTCGACCATCATAATTTTTTGATAATGAATTTATAATATCATAATACACATTTCTGATCACAAAATAATTTTGGTCGACAGGTGTGGCCCAGTTCATATTCATCGATTTATACATGAAAATCAAGGAAAACTGTAACAAATTGTTATTTTTCACAAAATACTCTTTTTTTTTACCTCACTGCTCTCCATATTGATAAATAATTGAAGGAAAAAATATTGCAATTCATGAAATATAAAGACTAATGAACATTAATGCAGCAAATACACAATGGTACAAGCAGATATATCAAATTTGAAATTTTGGGCCATTTTGGGGTCTTCGTGGCCTTACTCCTTTATTAGTTTTTCTTCAATATCTTGAAAAGAAGAACAGCAACCCAGTGCAGTAGAAAATGATGCTATATTTGTTTTGCAGGATCAAGAATTCTATGGTCATGATGGTCATACAAATTGCAATATTGATTTACTGGGATCATCTACGGTAGAACATGTGGAAGCAGAGGACAACATGGTACATTTAAAATTTTGAAGACTTGATTCGTTTTATACTACATTTAACTTTAAATTTACTGTAAAAGATTAACTTATACATGTACATCATTTTAAGGGGCCCATATTACAATGTATTATGCAGGTTATAATTTCTGGTGCAAAATTCAGCTGAAGTTGAGCTGTAAGAAAATGATGTTATATATATTTTTTTGCAGGATCAGGAATTGTATAGTAATAATGCCCCTTAAATTAACTTCATGGTTCAGTGATTGTGAAAAAAGAACAACAGATAAGACATCATATCTTACATGTCTTGTGGACATATTCATTCTTTTTTTCTTAATGATTGTACTTAAAGTTTAAATATATCTTTTTAGGTTCATTTATCTTTTCTTATTGTTGGTCACACCCATGAGGACATTGATGCAGAGTTTGCAAAAGTTGCCGAGAAATTGAGGAAAAAGGATGCTGAGACCTTAGTACAGTTTATGAATTTGTTGCCAAACAGCAAACAGTCAACTGGATTGTATGACATCAAGACTTGGCGAGCACCTCATATTGCAAAATTCTCTGGTCAGTCAGGTCCATTACATTTTAAATTTTCGTTGGATGAATCGAATAACATTTTATGCGAGTACAAAGGACTTCATCACCGCCCATGGAAAAAAATGAGTAAACCTGTGTTGAAGACCATTCCAACGGGTATACCTAAAATATTGATGCCAAGTTTTCATAAATACAAATTTGATATGCTTCTGAAGAACATTGAGAAATGCAAATATTTATTTTCTGATGTTGTTTCGGACACACAATATCGATGGTGGAATAGATATATAAGCTACCTAAAAACAGTTGACACTAATCCTGCAAAGTCAAACAATTATGCACGGACAAATGCTAGATGGTATCTTCCCCTCTTACCTCGTGTTTCACAGAATACTCCTGCACTTCCATGCTTACCAAGGGAGATTCATGAAATGGTGGACAGAGAAATAGATGATCCAATGGTATGTAAAAGTTTATCATTGTTTTTAATTTAACTCTTGGCTTAATGGGCAACAAAAGTTTTTCTTGTTTATGGAAGAGCTGCTTGCTTATTACAGGCAATGTGGTTTTCTATGTGACTGAAGGCCTATTTGTCGATGGCACTTCATTGTGGGAACACTTTTGACACTTTGGTTTCTTTGTACTGTTATTGTTTGTGTTAACTGGTTTAGTCTTTGTTCTTTTGGACTATGATATTTGGATGCACCTTTGGTACCTCTTTGCTTCTTTTAATAAAAAAATCCCCCCATAGTTTTTTTATGATATATGCAGAACTTTTCTTTTGATACATGTACTGTTATGTAATGCTTTCTTAAATTTATCTTTCAGTCAATAGACATAAATATTCACAGATAGTTACCATGGTTACACATAATAAAAGAGAAAGTAAAAATTTAATTTGGTTATGCTGCATATGTATAAAGAGCAACATTTAAATCAATTTACTGGAAGGTTGAATACCATAAGACAAAGCATGCTTAGTATCCAAAAAGATTTTTTAATCCCTCTATATAAGGATTTTTTACTGAATGCATAGTTTTTTAATATTTGCAGATGATCACAGAATCTCCAAAAAAGAAAACGTTAAGCAAAAAGAGTAATGAAAAAATAAACAAACAACAAGGAAACCAGAAAAAAAGTAAGTTTATTTTTTCATTTTTATCTATGTCTCGATGAACAAAAGGATAAGAACTGAATGTTGCTTTATTTTGAACTGGTCATCTACAGCATGTGAATGATAAATAATCAATGATTAAAAAAATCAGAATGAAGAATGAGTTCTGTTCAGTATTTTTTTGCTGAAAATGGTGATTTTTTGTTGGATTTGCCAAGTAAAACAACTGGTTATTAAATGGTGACACCAAATTTCCCAATTCATATGCAATATACATGATATAAGGGGTTGCAAAATACTGCACAGTTTTTCTTGAAAACTTAATTTCAGTGCCTTGATCAATGTAAATATTTGGCATCTATTTTCAACCTATAGCATGTATAGCTGCATAGTACAACATGGTGTAAAATGATTTTATGTCCGTAATTTATCTACTTTCTGTTTATAAATATGGAAAATTTTATTTACGGATAATGACTTTAATGCACATTTTCATTGCAATTTCCTTGATAACTATTGATATGTTAGCTACATTTAATAGTTCTGTATTACATGTATGATATAAAGCGATTTTATGCTTGTAAATGCAGGCAATGATGTTGGTTGATAATTGTTTAGTTGTATGCTAAAATTGATATTTTTTTTCATTTTTAGAGGGGCCTCAGGGAAAGAAGAGAAGAAGGACAATAATGGTGTCATATGTTTACTGTATTTTGTACCAAAAGAAACAAATGTTTCATTGTATAACAACACTACTCCTTGAAATTCTTTTGTTTTTAAATACATCCATTTACTATGTTCACTATATGATGTGTAGTTTAGCTATTTTACAGTTGTTAGAGGCTTATAACCTTGCGTTGAATTCACACTTTAGTTGGATGGCTTTTGTGGATATACCTAGCTTTTTGCTCCTAGACTTAAACACAGTTTGTTATATATTTGAGATTATGAGCAAATGAAATTTTGAATGAAATATTTTGTTGTTTTTGCATGTAATTCTGTCAGTTGTAATAATTCACAAATATGTTGAATTTCTCTATTAAATTTGAAAGATCTCCATGACTTCAGAATTTATTTATTCTCAAGTTTTATTATAGGAGCACACACTTGTGGATTAAAATTATTCTGTAATATCTGGATGTCATTTTTGTTGTGTTCAAAATATAATTATTCTGTAAAATATTATTTTTCACAATAATCAAGTACAACATAAATTTTATCTGTAATATCTGTATTTTTGTTATATTTTTCATTTGTTTGAAGTTCAGAATAAATTTATTCTGTAATTTGTGGATGTCATTGTTTTCATATATTCCATTTACAATTCAGAATAAATTTATTCTGTACTTTTTTGTACATATTTTGGTAATATTTTCAATAAGTTAAAGGTTCAGAATAAATTTATTCTGTAATTTTTGTTACAGTTTCCATTTGTTTATGGCTCAGAATAAATTTATTCTGTAATATCTGTACATATTTTTGTTTATATTTTCAATAGGTTAAAGGTTCAGAATAAATTTATTCTGTAATTTTGATGTCGATTTTCATTTGTTTATGGCTCAGAATAAATTTATTTTTGCTTACAGAACCCTTACTCTTATTTTAAACCTTAATCTTGATCATTAATGTTTAGAATAAATGTATTTTTATAAGATGCAGAATGATCATAATGATACTTTCTTTCTTTGTGTTAATTCATGAAAATTATTGCTCAATACAATAATGTACAGTGCCATATATTCAGAATATATTTATTCTGAACTAAAATCATTTGTGTTGTGTATGCCTGTAAATAACATTACAAATGTAATCTGTAGTTTTAACCATGAACTGAGTAAGTATCAATGACTTGAAATAAAATGATTATGCACCTTGTTGTTTTAGCCTGTAGTCCCAACAGAACGGAAGTGCATTTTGTGTCAATAAGCAAAAATATGTCATCTTTTGGTTATCTATGAAGGTCATTTCTGGTCTTTATTGGTCTTTTTATCATATTCTGGACATTTTGTATCGAAAAAGGACAATTGGAATTTTCCTTTTTTATTTTGGAAGCTGTTTATAGCGGGTGTACTTCTCAATCGTTTTTACGCAGCGCACCTTCCATACATTGTTAATGTTATATATAAAAAGCCATAAATTTGTATCGTGTCAATCTGACACCTGATATCAGACACATTTAATGACCTGATTTTTAAATAAAAGTCCATAACAACCTTTGATAATAATAACATTGCTCGTGCCTCCTTTTGTACTGTTATGCTAAAATCACAATGGCGGGTTAGATATTCTCCCTTTCTTATAGATTGTCTTGTACATTTGGCACGTTTGTTTTCGGTCTGATAAATCATATACGAACTTAACCTCTTCATTCTGGGGACAGAAATTATCTTTGTATTGCTTTTAAATGAAAGAAAACTCTTTTAAATCAGCGTTATTTTTTAAAAAAATTATTTAACATTTATCATTACTTAAAATATTTTTCTTATAATATCGCCGACAAAATTTCACTTAAATTGCATTGAAGCAAATTAAAATTTTTAATTAAAGTCTTCTCTGCTGTGACTTTTTTCCATTTTCTATTTTACTAAGTATCGTTTATGTGCATTTTACAAATGCATCAGGTTTGGTTTATTGAAAATGGGTATTATGTATTTGCATAGATCAAAAAGTAAGACCAGCAAAATGTTTGAATTGTAGCCATAATAATTTTACCATTGATGCTATACCAGAGAATGGATAAGGAGAGAGGTGTAACGATAATAAAAAATCCCTTTGAAGAACCTTGGAATACAAACCCGACATTGTTTAGACTGTATAGAAGCTTCAAAATATTATTCATCATTATTGCTATATCATATGTGTAAATCAAAAGTATAGTTTGTATGATTTATAAAAGCTAGGGTACTTATTGGGTGTACACATGTCAAAAGCCGAAAGAGCAGAGACATAACCAGTAACACAAACATTGACAGGACGAAAATAGACAACATGAAAAACACGGAAACGCAATTACTACTGAATATCAATAAACAACACGAACTCTAGTCGTAATGAGAGTGAACTCGGGTGCTGCGGAAAAGGTTCCTACCTGCTATAGCACACCGGTTGCACTGTTAACTTCTTATTCAGTGTGTCGAATCCGGTAAATAAAGACAAAAAAAAAACCTAATGATAAACCAAAATCTGCATTCATCTGAGAAAAAGAAGAAATCCAATATTTGTGTATGAGTGCATGAAGTCTACCGTACAAATTTGAGTGACGACGGCAACCGAGGAGCAACATAACCCTGTCAAACGGGACGTTCTCCCAAGAATATAGAAGTAATTCTAGAAAGCTCTAGAGTAACGTAGGGATTGTGATACGTAAACTGCATAAGCTGGAGCAGACGGAATGTTGCTACACAAGAAAAGAAAGTTGACAATTTGAAAGTTGAAGAAAGAATGAATTTCTATAAACATAGAAAGTCTTTCAAGACCAAGTAACATGTCATATTAAAGAACATGAACATGCATTTTCTAAAACGGATTTTCTCTCAAATAGGACTTTCTTGTTTTCAGATAAAAATGCGTACAGATGAAGGGTATTTATAATGTTTTGTTTTATCATTCTTTGCCATATTGGAATTCACCATTAGCAGCAACAGGCAGCAACAACATACTACCACTGACCACCTGCGTTTATCGTTTTTACAACTTAAGTTCGAGCTAGTTTCTATTCGATATTTCTAATTGCTGTGTGTGGTATGTTCTTTTCAGCAGGGTTTTGTTTATTGATTTTTTGTCTTTCCCCTTTAAGACATTTGATTTTCGAGTACTCAATAGATTACTCTCTGTTTCTTATTTAAATCAAGTTTACTGGAAGGTCGATTTCGTAATTGACATCATATTTGTTACATTAAGGAAATATGCCAACCAGATGATTTACAATGATCATAAACATATCGATGAGTGTTTTAGGAATATTTCTGAACAAATTTCTAAGCGGAATGTTTATCGCACAGTATTTTCTTCTTTTGCAAGAAGGGTCAAATCTCATTATCATTCAAAATTAAAAGCACATAACAATGATATTAAGTTTGCCAAAAAATTCTTGAATTCATATCTGGTGATCATCTTAGTGCAAAAGGAGAACGATTCACGTGAAAACTCTATTTGTTTGTAATGATCAAATTCAAACAAACCTAATAAACAGCCACACAAAAGAACATGTATAAAGACAAAGATAGTGTTTTTGGCCTATATAATGAAATCTTGCAGATAGAGAAAAGATGTTGCTTGCTTATATGTTCAGCTCATTAAACTCTACAAAAGTCTTCATTGGGTCAAAGTTGTCAGATGACCCCTTATAGGGGTTACAGCCCCTTAAAGGTGAAAGAAGCAGAAGTACCAATGGATTATTCGAATATCAAAAGTCCGAAAGGGCAGAGACAAAACCAGTAAACACCAACAAGAACGGGACAAAAACAGACAACAGGTAAAAAATGGAAACACAAAATAACTGAACATCAATCAACAACGCGAACTCCAGTCGAAACAAGAGTGAACTCATGTGCTCCGGAAGAGTAAGCAGTTCCTGCTTGCTATAGCTTACCCGTCGCCTTGCCAAAAGAAGAAATAAATTTCAGTGTCAGATTGAGAAACTCATCTTAATAATGTCTGACTGTAGAAATCAGTGTCAGACTATAGAAGATATCTAAACATTGAACAGTAGAACTCTGTGCAAGATTACTGCACATATTTTTATTAAATTCAATCAAAAGAACTCCAACTCAGAAAACGGAAAATATGTAAAGTATGTAAATAGGTAGAACTTATTGTCAGACTACGTAACACATCTAAACGATGTTAATAGGTAGAACTAATTGTCAGACTACGGAACAAATATAAACAATGTTAATAGGTAAAACTAATTGTCAGACTACGGAACAAATCTAAACAATGTCAATAGGTAGAACTAATTGTCAGACTACGGAACAAATCTAAACATTGTTAATAGGTAGAACTAATTGTCAGACTACGGAACAAATCTAAACATTGTTAATAGGTAGAACTAATTGTCAGACTACGGAACAAATCTAAACGATGTTAATAGGTAGAACTAATAGTCAGACTACGGAACAAATCTAAACGATGTTAATGGTAGAACTAATTGTCAGACTACGGAACAAATCTAAACATGGTTAGTAGGTAGAACTAATTGTCAGACTACGAAACAAATCTAAACGATGTTAATAGGTAGAACTAATTGTCAGACTACGGAACAAATCTAAACGATGTTAATAGGTAGAACTAATTGTCAGACTACGGAACACAAATCTAAACGTGGTTAGTGGGTAGAACTAATTGTCAGACTACGGAACAAATATAAACAATGGTAATAGGTAGAACTAATTGTCAGACTACGGAACAAATCTAAACGATGTTAATAGGTAGAACTAATTGTCAGACTACGGAACAAATCTTAACAATTTTGATAAGTAGAACTAATTGTCAGACTACGGAACAAGTCTAAACAATGTTAATAGGTAGAACTAATTGTCAGACTACGGAACAAATCTAAACATGGTTAGTAGGTAGAACTAATTGTCAGACTACGGAACACAGTTAAACAATAATAATAGGTAGAACTAATTGTTAGACTACGGAACACATCTAATCATTGTTTTTAGGAAGAACTAATGGTCAGACTACGGAACAAATCTAAACGATGTTAATAGGTAGAACTAATAAGCAGAGGCACCAAAGGGGCATTCGAGTGTCAAAAGTCCGAAAAGGCAACGACAAAACCGGTAAACATGAACAAGAACAGCACAAGGAAACACAAAACATAAAAACAACCGAACAGAAATCAACAACGCGAACTCAAGTCGTAACAAGAGTGAACTCGGGTGCTCCGGAAGAGTAAGCGGTTCCTGCCTGCTATAGCACACCCGCCGCGCTGCCAATTTCCAATTCAGTGTGTCAAATAGTCAGACTACGGAACAAATCTAGACAATGTTAATAGGTAGAACTAATTGTTAGACTACGGAACAAATCTAAACGATGTTAATAGGTAGAACTAATTGTCAGACTACGGAACAAATCTAAACATGGTTAGTAGGTAGAACTAATTGTCAGACTACGGAACAAATCTAAACGATGTTAATAGGTAGAACTAATTGTCAGACTACGGAACAAATCTACATGATTCCTATCGGTAGAACTAGTTGTCAGACTACGGAACATATCTTAAAATTGTTAATAGGTAGAACTAATTGTCAGACTACGGAACACATCTAAAGATTGTTAATAGGTAGAACTAAATGTCAGACTACGGAACAAATCTAAACATGGTTAGTAGGTAGAACTAATTGTCAGACTACGGAACAAATCTAAACGATGTCAAGAGGTAGAACTAGTTGTCAGACTACGGAACAAATATAAACAATATTAATAGGTAGAACTAATTGTGAAATTATGGAATTCATCTAAACATTGTTAATAGGTAGAACTAATTGTCAGACTACGGAACAAATCTAAACAATGTTAATAGGTATAACTAATTGTCAGACTACGGAACTCATCTAAACTGTTAATAGGTAGAACTAATTGTCAGACTACGGAACAAATCTAAACATTGTTAATAGGTAGAACTAATTGTCAGACTACTGAACAAATTTAATCATTGTTAATAGGTAGAACTAATTGTCATACTACGATGCAAATCTAAACAATGTTAATAGGTAGAAATATTGTCAGACTATGGAACAAATCTAAACTGTTTATAGGTAGAACTAATTATCATACTACGGAATAAATCTAAACGTTGTTAATAGGTAGAACTAATTGTCAGACTACGGAACAAATCTAAACTGTTAATAGGTAGAACTAATTATCATACTACGGAATAAATCTAAACGTTGTTAATAGGTTATTGCCAGACAGAAAAAACATCAAAACAATGTCAATAATTTGAACTTTTCGTTATGCTTCAGATCAAGTCTAAACAATCTCAATAGGTAGAACTCATTATCAGACTAAAGAATACATTAAAATAATCTCAATAATTGAATTCATTGTCAGACAGAAAAAAACATCAAAACAATGTCAATAGATAAAATTCATTGTTATCTAGACAATATTAACATTTAGAACACTTCTTAAGATTACAGAATACATTAAAACAATCTAAATAGGTATAACGCATTGTTAGACTGTAAATCTCAAAACGACTGACGCGCACAAGTCAGACTTAAGAACAAATCTAACAATGTCAGAGAGTAGAACTTTAAAACAAAGTTTTTTAAAAGTCAGTATCATGCATGACACAATCCCTTTTGACCGTATTTAGGATAAGCAGTTGACAGAAAGGCATTGTTCAAATATAACTCATTAAAAAGCAAATACAATATTATAGTACTGTAAACATATCTCATCAGTGATAGTATGTACATAGATCAAAAATGCAGTTTTTAAAACTCAAGTTAAGAATTTCTATAAACAAAGAATGGCATGATAACAACAAGTAAAATTTGACACTTTTAAGAGAAGCAAAGGTGTACCAAAAGGGTAATCAGTATCATAAAACCGTAAAGACAAAGACAAAACCGGCAGACAAAAACTCATCACAACAAAACAAACCACATAACAACATAAAACACGCACACACATAACAACAAAACCGCATTCAGCAACGTGAACTCAAGTCGAAACGAGAGTGAACCCAGGTGCTCCGGAAGAGTAAGCAGCTCCTGCTTGCTATAGCACACCCGTCACGTTGCCAAAGATCGGTTAAGAGTTGGTCAAATCCGGAAAGGATGACATTTCAAAACTCTATGTCAAACCAACATCTGTGCTCATCTGAGAGATAGAAATCCCGTTTTTGTATACAAGCACATGCTGTCTTCCGTAAAATTTCTTGAGTGATGACAACAACCTGGGAGCAACGTACCTCTGTGTTAACAATTTGCTTGTCAGCCGTGTAGCTCTATCAAGGAAGTCGTTGTTCTCCCCACATGCTCTGGAATAACGAATCAATTGTGATACGTAAACTCCATATGCTGGAGCGGATGGTATGTTGCTACACAGAAAGGAAAAGTTAACTATTGGAAAGTTGAAGTCATCACGTTTGTCATAAAGCCTTGTATAACGCCTTCCTTGTATGTCAATTTCGAGAAATAGATCCAAATATGAAGCAGACAAAATTGGATTTGTGCTTTGTTCTTTTAACATAAAAATACATGTTCTAACACGTTTAATCTCTTAGATAAGTAAATATGTTGGTGTTATCTGATTGTTTTCTGCCTCCAAGTACACATGTACCAGATTTGACACATTGAATTGACCATTACCAAGAGTGACGGCTGTGTATCAACTATCAGGAACTGGATACCATTCATGCTTCTTTGTTTTCTATCTTTAAGACTTGAAATCGTGTGGACGATTGCTGTTCGTTTTTTTTGTTTATTATTCTTTGCATTCTTATTCTTCGTCTCGTTTACAATTTATTTTTACCGCATATTTGATTTTCGAATACACCGTTGGTATCTCTCTGCTTCTTTGTTATATTAAGGTTACTGTAGGATCTATTTCACGTCATGAATTTACATCAAGTTTGTCATTTTGGGAAAAAATGTCAATCCATTTTTCCACAATGACCAAACATATCGACAGGTTTTAGGCATGTTTCTGATGTGACCTACTCTCTGAAAAAGTAAGACTTTATAGCTTAATGTAAGAGACTAACGAACGCGTCTAAAAGCGTCTGACAGTAAAATTCAGTTTCAGACAAAAGACATTTTTTAAAAGTCATAGAACAGAACTCACTGTTAGACTATAGACAATATCTTTAAAACTCAAACGGTAGGGCTTACTGTCAGCCTATGGCATTGATTTGAAGTAATCAGATAGTATTAAAACTCAGTGTGTGACTATAGAACAAATATAAATCAAGTTGAACACCAGCACGTCGTTGTAGACATTTATCAAGGTATTGTCACGATGTTAAACTCCCCAGTCAGTCAGTCAGTCTTACATAGGAGCTCAGAGTCACATTATAGGACAAATCTGATAAAAGTATGACAGTTCAACGCAGTGTCAGACTATAGAACAAATCTAAATCTTAAAAAGTCAGATAGTAGAAATTAATGTCAGATTAACAAATCCAACAATGTAAGAAGGTAGAACTCATAATCAAACTAAAGGACAGATCTATACAAAATATCTGACATTTAAGCTCTGTATCAGGTCAGAAAACAGCTGCAGAATTTTCAAATCGTAGAAATCAGTCTGTGATGAATTGTTCATTTCTTTCCTTGTGTTAAATTTTTACATGTATATACACTCAAATTTCCCTTTTAACGATACTTGGAATCGGAATTACCAGCTGACAGATTGGCATTGTTTATACGAGAGCAATTAATACCATAAACAGTACAGTGCTGTCTAAATGTTTTCTAAAACGTTTTTTTTTAATTTTCAAGTGTGACCGTGTATATAAATATACAAAGGTATTTTTTTTTATTTCTTTTAAATATTTATGTATTGTCCACTATAATGTTTACGCTGTTTTATGATTATTTGGTACTGACTACCATTTCAGATAATCTGAAATGCAGCTAGATATTGTTCATTTTTATCACAGCTATGACGTACAAGTTGAAAAAAAAGTTACCTGGGTGTCCAGTTCATTTTCGCTTCGTCATGAGTTCATTTTGCTGATTGCGGTTTTGACGGTTGTATAATATGTTTTTGTTTGTTGTATTGTCTGAATTAGTGATTATTTTCGTCATTCGATCGTGGCTTTAGGAACATACAGATAAAACACTTTTGATTTTGATCTCTCCTGATATTTATTCGACTGCATACCAAATATTATTGGTGTACCATAACTTGTTAAACAAATTAGACCATAATCGCCCACAGGCACGGCAAAAAGTCTAGCAAGTTCAAAAATTGACTTGAGAATAGTTTTGCAATTACAGAAGACAGACGTCAAGAAAACTAGAAAATGTGTCTTTAAGCCACAGGCTGGCCCTCCCGTTCTTGAAATATCATTGACCCTCAATGTGAATTACCTGGGATATGTACCTTTACCAAAAGATTGATCAAAAGTGTTCATGTGTAAAATATAGGTCGCTGTGACCTTATTTCTGTTGGATGGTGCCATGTTACCAAGACTCATCTAGTGGTGAAATATTATTGACCCCTAACATGTAGTATTCAAGATATGAACCTTAACCAAGAACTTAAGCAAAGTCATTCATGCGTAAAATATAGTTCACAGTGACATCATTCCTAGTGGATGGTTTCACCTAACCCAAGACGCATCTAGTGATGAAATATCATTGACCCCCAACATCTAGTATCCAAGTTATGGACCTTAACCAAGAACTTAGTCGTTCATGCATAAAATATAGATCACAGTGACCTAATTTTTATTGGGTGGTGTCATGTTACCCAAGACACGTGTGTAGTATCTGAGAAATGGACCTGAACCAAGAACTTAACCAAAGTCATTCAGGCGTAAAATATAGGTTACAGTGACCTAATTTCTTGTGGGTGGTGTCACCTTCTAGTAGCAAAATATTATTGACCCCTAACATCTAGTATCCAAGTTATGGACCTTAACCAAGAACTAAACTGAAGTCGTGCATGCATAAAATATAGGTCACAGTGACCTAATTTCTAGTGGGTGGTGTAGCCCAACCCAAGACCCATCTGGTGGTGAAATGTCATTGACCCTCAACATCTAGTATCCGAGTAATGGACCTTAACCAAGAACTTAACCAAAGTGTTACGGACGGACGGACGGACGGACAAGGGTAAAACAATATATCCGATCCATATACGTGGTCGGGCCATAAAAATCCATAGAACAAGTAAATCTGTGAGCTAAAGCTTACTAGTGATACTCCCGCTCCCTAAAGGAAGTAGTTGACCTAGGAACATAAAATTGCTATACACCATATGGGACTATAAAATAAAGCTGTATACAAAATATCAGACCTGTATCTCATGTACTTGCTTGGGAAACTGTGATGGAAATTTTGCATTTATGTCCATTATGTGAAAAACCTTAGTTTTCGGTAAACAGGAAGTAGACTACCTAGGAGCATAGATTTGGTATACACCAAATGGTGCTAAAGGATAAAGCTGTATACAATATATCAGAACTTTATCTCATGTAGTTGCTTAGAAAACTGTGACGGAAGTTTTGTTACGGACGGACGAACGGACGAACGGACGGACAGAGTAACGAACGGACTGACAAGGGTAAAACAGTATACCCCCCTTTTCTTCGAAGCGGGGGTAAAATAATATTTAAAGAATAATGCAAAAACAAATAAAAGCTTCCACCTTATATAGTGTTTGTATTTATTCATATGACATTTATCTTTAATATACAAAAGTGTCGTGTCCTTCCTCTTTACTAAAGACATGAAAAATCTCACTTTTGTCTTGTTTTGCTTTCAATATTCCAGCACAAAAGCTGACAAAAGTAAAAGAATGCTATGGATCGAAGACTCATTGAAATATCTACGTTTGTTGATGATTAAAAGAGTCCATTCTCTTTAATGCGTGCATAGACAAGGTAGTGGTAAGCTTCCCCAATCAGATTTTAGTTTCCATATTTTCACACAGTCATATGTCTGTTTTTTTATTATATAATCGGTCTGACGGCCTAGTTGAGTAAAAAATATTCCTGCATGGTTTCCTAACATGGTCGAATTCCTCTCGTGTCAGTATGCGTGTTTCTTTTACTTCTACAAGACCCATTTTACACATATTTCCATCAACTGAACATAAAAATGTCTATTTTCTGTATCGCAAAACTTGACTGTTTGTCCTCAGTGCCTTAAGGTACATTTCTACAATAAATAGATAAAAATAATAATTAGACTCAATGTTTTAACTTTTACTAATTGAACCGCTACATAGAAGGATGCGGTTATTTGTATGATTAAAACTCGAGCTTTGTATAAATCTGCGACATCCCTTTGAAAAGAAAACATGTTTAAATATAAGGATAAAATGCTTCAGCCTATAGTCGAATGAGTTTACATAGAAATATTTCGGCAACATTTGATTTTCATATTTTAAAGCATACACTTAACACAATCCCGCAATTAAAAAAAACATATTTAAGCATTATTTCAACCGGTTAACTTCTTATAAATTGATCAAAAGACTTTATAAATGTTACAAAAAGTATTTACAAAGTCCATGAAACATTATGCATCTTGATTTAAATCACTTTTTATAAGAAACCTACGATTTGAAAAGAGGCGGGCTTGTTTGTTTTCCTCTACGTTTTTCATGATGCCAAATGTTTAAATAATGGATCAACGACAAAAATGATAAAATTTCCGGTTTAAAACAGGAAGTCGATGAGCAACACACCTAAAATCAAATCCCACGTTAATGTTAACCTCCCTCCTTTTTTCTATTGCGAAGGTTACCATTCCAGCCTGTTCACCTCAAAGGAGCAAAACAATTCTTTCAAACACACTTTCACTTATCTTTTTTGTATACTTTCATATATAACAATGTGATTGAGGATACTTCAATCTAAGATATGTTGATAAATTTCCAGATATACCCTTAAATGAGAATATTTTCGTTTTAACGCTGATCTTGAACTTTATAAAATTCAATATCATAACTTTAATAACGTTATTTATCTTGTACGTAGGACTTAGAAGGTTAATATGATAATTGATTATGGTTTAAAATAACAAATCCTTAACGAATTCTACAGATGCCAGCGCAGCACTCCTCAAGCGGCGCAAAATGGTTTTCTACATCCATCGTTGAAAGTGATTATGGATGGGAATTGTCACTTGAACAAGGCCTAAATTTTTGCCCTTAAGTATACCTAATTTTAACCGGTTTGAACGAAACATATTTCATCAATTTTGATATTCGAAACGTTTCCCGCAAATTGTGTGATCATTGTCAATTCTGCATATGCGCATTCAGAAGAAAAAGTGATGAAACTTTTTGAATCCACTTAATAACATTGAAATTAATAATTTATTTCCCTTTTTCTCGAAATGTTATAATTGTCAAAAGTATATTTGTACAAATGAAATGACAACATTTTTACAGTCAATAAATTTTGTTACACCTGACGTGCGTTGACTCATCAAGTATTTGTACAAACTATTTTACTAATAAAATAAAGTATAATAAATACATTTGGTAAATATATAAAAACTAGATCGACGTGTTTGAAAATTAAAATAATATTTATCAAATAAGATAACCTATAATTATGTTCTTTAAAATGACAAACACTTACCTTAAAAGCAGATAAGAAAATCCCGAAAACATCAATTCTGCATAAACGTGACCACGTGAAATATCAATTGCCTTTTTATACCAAGAGGTCAAATTGGGTGCTCTTGACCTCACACCGGGTCTATCTTTCGGAATATTCTCTAGATACTTCCTTTATAAGTATAATGAAGGAAAAGGTAAAATAAGAGCGTTTAACCAGGTGAATATCTATAAATAACATTGATGTAAACTTGCAAGGGGTAAACCAGGTGCTCATGACCTCGCACAGGGTGAAGCTTTCTGATTAATCTTTCTCAGTTATTATTGGTTAATTAAAACTGTGAAATCCCCAAGTATATTTCTGTCTTGCTGGTGAGGATAATGGCTTCCATGACCTAATTTAAACCTGTCCGCTTCAAAAGTTTACAGGCCGATTGCAACCTCATTACAACTTCTATCAAAATTATCTTACACTTGATTCTAGAAAAACATGTCTTAATGTAATAGTGTATTTATTTTTTGCTGCATCATATAATAAAGGCTAAACTATGAAAAGAAGTTTTTTACCACATTAATTTGTATACTTATATATAATTATATATAATTATTATTATTCCAATGATTTTGTCCGAACGATTTTGAGAAAACTACTGGATGAAAAGACTTGAAATTTGAAATGTACTTAGACTTGAATATAAAGTTATACCGATTTGTTTTTCAATCAAAGCAGCCATTTTTAAATTAAAGCGATTTTAAAATTTAAAAATACCCATAGGTTTAACATTAGCTGGCAGAAAGCCAAGTTAGTATTGATTTTCTCAGTTAACATGCGTCGTCTGCACAGGTAAATGAGTTTTGTCCAAACTTTTTGAGAAAACCACTTGATTTAATGTTTTGAAATTTTAAGTATGCTTAGACTATAATTTAAATTTCTATCATTTTTTTTTCTAGTGGATCGAAGCAGGCATTTTCAAAGTATCGCCAATTAGAGATTTTCTGTTTTCCCCATAGGTTTAACATTAACTGGCAACATGCCAAGTTAGTACTGATTTTCTTTCAAGATGCTAGAGTCATTTCTATTTATAAACATATCATTATGATGACTCATGGAAAATTTTGATAGGTCAAAGGTAAATGTCATGATGACATATTGTAATTTCTAAAGACAAGTTTGTATTGATTTTCTGTCAACATGTGTCATTTCTATTTATAAACATCATTAGGATGACTCATGGACAATTTTGTTAGGACAAAAGTAAAGGTCATGATGACATTATGTAATTCATTGAAGAGCTTATTAAACTATTAACATGGTAAGTTTGTATTGATTTTCTGTAAACATCTGTCATGCTGCTGCTGTAATTTCTATTTATAGACCTTTCATTGAGTAATTTATAATTATAAATCTTATGAAAAAATTTTACTTGAACAAAGGTTAATGTCATGGTGACATATAATAGTTCAATGAACATGTACTTGATAAACATTGCACACAAAGTGGAGTGACATATGCTATTTCTTGTTATTAAGTTGTTTTTGCACCGTTTCTTATTATTATTATTATTCTTCTTCTTCTTATTCTTCCACTTAGTCGTGAACTTGTCCGGAGATCCCAGAGAAAAGGACTCCACATATTAATATGAAACTTGGCAGGATAATAGATTGTGAGGATAGGAAGCTTCGTTGACCATCGGAATTTTCAAAATGGCCTCTGTTTCCATGGAAACAGGAAAATGGACTAAATATTAGACATTGCAATATGTCGGTAACGTAGGTGCGCAGGGTTCTGAAATTTTGTAGGTTGATAGAGCAAAACATTCTCTTTAATAATATGAAAAAAAAATTTGAAGCGATATTTACGGTTTTCGAGATATAAATAAAAATGTGATTTCTCAAGGGAGATAATCGGGTCGAAATTTTCAAAGTGCTCCGATTTACATGAAAATTGATATTTAGGGGTTTTATGACATGCTGAAGAGAAAAGTGGCAAATACGGATCGTTTGGGGGACTTTGTGACTTGCTTGCAATCACAGTTAATACTTGTTATTCTTCTTCTTCTTCTTCTTCTTATTCTTTCACTTAGTCGTGAACTTGTCCGAAGATCCCACAGTAAACGACTCCACATATCAATATGATACTTGGCAGGATAATAGATTGTAAAGAAAGGAAGCTTCGTTGACAATCAGACTTTTCA
Source organism: Arcuatula senhousia (assembly GCA_963971305.1). NCBI lineage: Eukaryota > Metazoa > Mollusca > Bivalvia > Mytilida > Mytilidae > Arcuatula > Arcuatula senhousia. The sequence goes on along the minus strand of OZ020317.1, from coordinate 6,679,456 downwards.
AAATGTCCGCCGTTTCCATGGAAACAGGAAAATGCACTTAATATTGGACATTGCAATATCTTGGTAACCTAGGTGCACAGGGTTTTGAAATTTTGTAGGTTGATAGAGCAAAACATTCTTTTTAATAATATGAAAAAAAAAATTGAAGCGATATTTACGGTTTTCGAGATATAAATAAAAATGTGATTTCTCAAGGGAGATAATCGGGTCGAAATTTTCAAAGTGCTCCGATTTACATGAAAATTGATATTTAGGGGTTTTATGACATGCTGAAGAGAATAGTGGCAAATACGGATCGTTTGGGGGACTTTGTGACTTGCTTGCAATCACAGTTAATACTTGTTATTCTTCTTCTTCTTCTTCTTCTTATTCTTTCACTTAGTCGTGAACTTGTCCGAAGATCCCACAGTAAACGACTCCACATATCAATATGATACTTGGCAGGATAATAGATTGTAAAGAAAGGAAGCTTCGTTGACAATCAGACTTTTCAAAATGTCCGCCGTTTCCATGGAAACAGGAAAATGCACTTAATATTGGACATTGCAATATCTTGGTAACCTAGGTGCACAGGGTTTTGAAATTTTGTAGGTTGATAGAGCAAAACATTCTTTTTAATAATATGAAAACAAAATTTGAAGCGATATTTACGGTTTTCGTGATATAAATAAAAATGTGATTTCTCAAGGGAAATAATCGGGTCGAAATTTTCAAAGTGCTCCGATTTACATGAAAATTGATATTTAGGTTTTTTTTTGACATGCCGAAGAGAATACTGGCAAATACGGGTCGTTTGGGTGACTTTGTGACTTGCTTGCAATCACAGTTAATACTTGTTTATATCTAAAACAATATTTTATTATCTCAACTTTCATTGGTGACCATTTAGAACCATTATGTACCAAAAACATGATAAACAAAAAAATATGAGCGATTCAGGCTCCTAGGAGTCTCTTGTTTATGTTTAAAAACAATATTTGTTATTGTAAGCTTAAGTGGTGACCATTTGAAACCATTATGTGCATATATACCTCTGCTTCTTTCAAAACATTTCGATTAAAACCTTATACACCACCTTACAACACGAGAAATTAAAATGCCGACTGAAATTATTAGAAAAGGCATTCTCTAATTCCAGTAACTTTGTTGTCTTGTCCAATAGATCTACATACTGTAAACGGAGTAATTTTCGCTATTTTCGCGATTGCCAAAAGACCACGAAAATAGGTTCCCGCTAATATATCCGTTGGTGTGCATAATATCAGGTTCAAGTATATCGTTGACATTTTGAATGTCGGATAAAATGAAATATTCATACACAATAAATGAAGAATAGTAAATTCATGTACTTGTTATCATAATTAATAGAGGGACAATCGGCTTGGTGCGTGTATAAATTGGTGAATAAACATTTTATAGATTAACAGACAAGTATCAAACAAACACTTTGCACATATTAGAGGGACAATCGGCTTGGTGTGTGTATAAATTGGTGAATAAACATATAATAGATTAACGGACAAGTATCAAACAAACACTTTGCACATATAAGAGGGACAATCGGCTTGGTGCGTGTATAAATTGGTGAATAAACATTTAATAGATTAACGGACAAGTATCAAACAAACACTTTGCACATATTAGAGGGACAATCGGCTTGGTGCGTGTATAAATTGGTGAATAAACATTTAATAGATTAACAGACAAGTATCAAACAAACACTTTGCACATATTAGAGGGACAATCGGCTTGGTGTGTGTATAAATTGGTGAATAAACATTTAATAGATTAACGGACAAGTATCAAACAAACACTTTGCACATATTAGAGGGACAATCGGCTTGGTGCGTGTATAAATTGGTGAATAAACATTTAATAGATTAACAGACAAGTATCAAACAAACACTTTGCACATATTAGAGGGACAATCGGCTTGGTGTGTGTATAAATTGGTGAATAAACATTTAATAGATTAACAGACAAGTATCAAACAAACACTTTGCACATATTAGAGGGACAATCGGCTTGGTGTGTGTATAAATTGGTGAATAAACATTTAATACATTAACGGACAAGTATAAAACAAACACTTTGCACGTACAGCCCATTAAACACTTCATCCGTTAATTTGTCATGGTATTTTATATGTGAACAAATGAGAAATTGACAGTTTGGAATGTCTTTTTCAACGATGTGGTCATTCTAGTCATGGACGACCTTCTAAATGAAAACGAAAAAAAATGATACTAATCAATATTATAGCTGAACATAAACACCGCAAAGATGATACCTGCGAATATGTCATAACCAAAGAAACAGCGAAAATTAGCAAACGCAAAAATAAATACATTTACAGTATAAAGATCAGACATTTTACACTATGGGTCACGTTTGCAGTATGCTTGGTTTCCTTATTGACAACATATTTGACACATTTGGAGGAGAGATTTTTTTTAAAGTTGGAATTCCAATTGGCACACGTTATGCTGCTCTCTTCTTTTTTTACGAGAATTGAGTTCTCCTTAAGATCAAGAAAAAAGAAGAAGTTATATCCTTTCATTCCACTTTCAGATCTATTGATTATGACCCCTTTGTAAAAACGCTTCGTTTACTTAATGAATTCAGTAATAGTTATACCATGAGGTAAAGGTGTTTCTGGATAAGAAACCCCGAGGACCGGAGGTCCGAGTGGGTTTCTTATCCAGAAGCACCGTATACCGAATAGTATAACTAACTAACACCCCAGTAAATTTAGAACAAAACTAGATTACAATTTTTTTTTATAGAAAGCAATAAAATGTCGCTTTAATTATAAAACTGAGTAAGTAAACATATTTCTGATATTTTTTTCCCCACACAGGGGCCTCTTTAATTCAAGATATTAAGCAACTGAGATGATTTTTAGGATTAAACGGATTAATCAACTTGTTAAACACATTAATTACTTTACAAATAACTGATGATTTTGTATCACGCTAATTAAAACAGTGAACACTTCTAAATTGAATATCGTAAAGATTCATTCAGTTTAGACATGACCATAAGGGAAGACGGATGTGCTTTGGCTGCTGTCCCTTTGAGTATCAATAATCTCTGAGAGCAGGTAATTTTAGTTGAGGAAATTGCGTTTTTGAAGAAAATTCATTTTAATTTGATATTTTGTATTTTGATACATATGCATTATGATGTCCCTTATCGAGGGGTTCGATTAAGAGTCTTTCTCTCATCTACTTCCTGTTTGCCAGCTTACTTAATTTTTTCATAAATGGTCAATTATGGACAATTTTCTTAACAGTTTTCTCAGCAACCTCTTATTAAATCCTTTTGATATATGGTAATCAGCACGAAAGGCGGATCTAAGACCGGCGTACCGCCCCCCCCCCCCTGTTTGACAAAAAAATTGGTTAGGAACTGTATGAAACAAGAGGTCCAAGAAGATTTTTTATAATTGCGCCCCCCCCTCCCGTTTTAAAATTTCTTGATCCGCCACAGATCATGGGTCCCATGACATTGAATTAATTTCAGGTCTATTGTCTACCTACTTCCTGTTTAATGAAACCCGGCCATATCTATCTTTGACCCATTTTGATGCCCCATCTACGAAATTTATTGGAGCATACAATCGTCGGATACGTGTGTCCGTCCGTCCGTCCGTCCGTCCGTCCGTGTGTTCGTCCGTCTCTTATGTTGCGAAATATCGGCATTATATTCTTTATATCTGACATATTCTTGCTTTGTTTTGTTTGTTTATTTTCATTTTTTTAATGTTTTGTTTTATTTGTCTGTTTTCTTTTATTTTGCTACTTTTAAATAAGAATTGATTTTAAACCTTATAAAGTGAACTGTTTTCATTTCCTTCTCATATGCCCTGGGCTGGCTATTACAGAAGTTTCTTTGAGTGAGAAACTCTTTTGTTCTATGAACATGAGGTGTGTTCACAAGCGCAAAAGCAGGGGTATCTGGAAACCCCTGTTTTCGCCATTGTGAATTTAGCCTATTGTTCTTAGAACAAAAGACTTATTCACACAAAGAAAGTTTCTGAAAATGAAAGTTCGACTTAAAACAATAGAACTGGGGTGTAATGTAAGTATACTTCAGTTAGAGATTAAGAAACCACCGAATTTACTTGCTAATTTAGATTTGCATCTTAAATTTGACTCGAATGGTCATCTCAGTCAAAATAGACGATTTTAATTTTCTAATTTTTACTTCACCTAATCTGGAAAGTAACATACCCATCTCACTAGCATATGGGACGTTTTTTCCACAACTTATTCGATACGACAGGGAATGTACTAATTATTTGTAATATTTGTATCCCCGAGACCGTTTCTTCCTTTGCTTTATTGACCAAGGTTATAAGAAAATACGTCTCAAACGGTCTCTTAAAAGTTTTTCTTTCAAAATCAGCCAATGGGAGCAATATTAAAAGTTACGTCATTTGAAATAGTACATGATTGTTTCAATTAGTTTGTGACAGTTTGTGAACTGAGATGATCACCTCATTATCCCTATTATGTCTCACAATCATTTTGTGGTTTGTGTTACCGGACCCTGAGATTGCAATGGAAGAGGGTTGTTTTGCGCAATAAAACCTTGTTCAATTTAATTTTGTTATTAAAATATTCGATTGTTAAATTCAATATGGTTAAAAACAACAGGTTTCTTTCCTTGTACTACACATGGTCGATATCTTAGTTTGCTGGGTTGCTGAATTGGCTTCCCTGTTCGAACCTTTTTGCTTTGATTACTTTTTATTCAATACTTTGGGGTTGGACCTTCCAATGATTTGATTCAAATTCTGCTGAAAAGAGGTTACTCGTTGGAATATCGAAATTACAACATAATCAAATGTACCGTTTCTAAACCCGTTTTGGTACTTATATTTTTCAACCCACCATCATATTTCTTTTGAAATGCGTGAACCAAGTCAGGACCATTGCGACCGTAAAATTCTCTGAAAAATATCTGGACTATCTTTGCCTTTTTGGTCTCTTGTTACTGTGCTCCTCTCCTCGCCGATTTGTTTTTATACTCTTATGAGACTGAGTCTCTTCAGGGATCCGTTTAGAACAAGAAGATGAAAGAGGCAATGTCATTTAATCTTACATTCAGATATATTGATGATGTCCTTTCTGTCAATAAAACTTCGTTTGGTAGATAGATTTCTTCAATATATCCTCCAAAATTGGAGTTTAAAGAGACCACCAAATCAAAGTGCTTCACGTCTTTCTTTTATTTGCACCTCGAATTTGACCAAGGTGGTTATCTCAATACAAAAAGTTACAATAAAAGAGGCGACTTTAATTTTCAAATTATTAATTTTCCTAATCTACAGAGCAATATACCTACTTCCCCTGCATACGGTGTTTATGTTTCACAATTTATTCGATCGCGATATGCCAGAGCTTGCCCATATTTCACAGATTTTTTTATCAGACACTGATTTCTTTGTGACTGACTTTTAAGGCAGGGCTATAAGAAAGTACTTCTCATAAGATCCATAGAAAAAATTCTTTCTTCGTTATCAGCCACTAGAAGAAAAGTTCAAAATTGAGTTAAAAGATATAGTGATTAATTGTTTTGATTAGTGTTTGACTGGTCTGCTGAACTGAGATGATCACCTCAATATCCCTATTGTGTCTCACAACTATGTTGTGTTCTATGGTCATTACCGGATCGTAAGATCGCAATGGAAGAGGGAGGTTTGGTGCCATAAAACCTGGTTTAAACCACCATTTTGTTTGATTTGCCTGTACCAAGTCAGGACCATTGTGATCCACCAAATTATCCGGTATGACTGATTCGTTTTTGTCGTTTTCTCTGGACAATGAGATTGATCATTCAAGTTCGGTAGTTTTGTCATTTTCTGAATTCTTAGATATTCCCGGTTCATTAGTGTTGTTGTTACCTTTTGTAAGCTTTTGTTCAGCATGTTACAAACGCAATATATGTTAAACTCTTGAACTACAAAATATTTATTAAACTGTTCGATCAGATAGAACATGATTTCGGTTTATGGTTTTTCTTTCAGCTCAACCGAAAATAACAATTTTACCAGCTTTCTACTCAGTGACCATAGGCCAGTCTGTGACTATAGAATGCAGCGTGTCTTCTCATCTTGCTGTGACAGCTGTATCATGGCAGAAAACCAATAGAAAATCCACTTCCATCATCGCAACAACTGACTCAAACAAATATAGAGGCAGCACGGTCACCACACCATCCCTTACAGTTGTGAATGCCGAACCCAATGATGCTGGGCAATATATTTGCTTTGCCACGAACATAGCTGGAACTGGCGCCAGTAACCCTGTTTTGGTATATGTATTAACAGGTATCTGATTGTTTTAATGACATAAGAAATAAAAAAAACGTGAATTTTCAAATTCTACTCATAAATTTGATATACAACAAATTTGGAATAAGTCGATAAAATGTTATGGCTTTATCTTGGAAGTGAACACAATTCATTACAAACTGTCTGTACTTATTAGAAGGGAAACGTACAAATAATTATTCTTACAATCGTCATTAATAATCATAATCCTAAGACATCGTAAACGAAGACTGTTCATAATCAGAAACGTAAATGCATTGTCATAAGAAGAAAAAAAACTATTTTGTACCCTATGCATAGTTTTGAATTTTATACCAATGTTCTTTTACGTTTAGATTTTACCCAAATGGACTTCAAATTCAAAAGGTCATCTCTTCACACGGAAGTATACATCAGTGAAGACAATACCATGATCAGTAATGTGAAAACCACTGAAACTGTTCCATCTTTGGGTTTAGGATTTCAGAGGTATAAAGGTGTAATATCTGATAAGTGTTGCGCGAATGACCAGGAAATGACATTTGGAATACTATACAAATATAATATCAAGTTAAAACTAACTGACTTTTATCTAATATTTGATGTAGGACTTGTCGAGCAAAACAATATTGACAACGACTTCTATGTTGGAGGTTACAAGGTTGGTGGCTGGTCATTGTATCTAACATACAACAAATATAACAACGACATGTCCTTGTATGCCCAACATCTTCCTCTTATTTACGACGAAATACCGAGTAATTTTAGTGCAACCAATCCAGAAACAACGGAGACGGGTGTCCTCAACTTTAACATAAACAGGAAAACTAATACTTTCAGTGTTGCATCAGACAAAACCAAATTATTCACGTTTACAAATGTTACGTCAGAGAAAGATATGTGTCCTGTCTTTGGTGTGTATAACCCGAGCGTAGTGAATGTAAGCCTTCGCCTAATTTTCTCCACAATTTTTACATAATTATTAGAAAAATAAAAGATACGCGTCTTTTTCTTCAACTCAAAACTCGATATGCGCAATTTTCCCTGATGCTTTTAATTAGAAAACAATAAATATTTGAAATTTGAAATGTTTGCTTTGACTTTTGCAAAATTTAATCTGTATTGCAAGTTTCGTAATTTGATTAAAAACCCATTGTGATATCACATACCCTTTTAATTACAGTTTTTCCACAAAAAAAATAGAAATGAGTGACATTATTAATAACATTTTTGAGTTATTTTGACTATTTTCAGGTCTTCAAGTCAATATGTTTGTAATTATTATCAATTCAATGTAGATATATGGGCTTCATGTATTATATAAATACGTATTGTAAAAACAGCTTAAAAGTATATTTTTGCATATTGAACATTGAGCATTGTATATTGTCTTTTGAACATTGTATATTGTCTTCCAAATATGTAAATAGCTTCTTCTTGTTTTACAATTGGTATTAAATATTGCCATTTCACAAATAAGATTTTCCTCCAAAAGTTAAAAATGGTTTTTATCAAATATATTTTCCGGATTTGATAAGTGTTTACACTTGAATCTAAAGTGCACAGAGGCATTTATTGTAGTCAGACAATTTCCCGTTTAAAACTACAAAATGGTCACGAAATAATATAGAATCTACTTGGTAATACGAATGTTTTGTATTTTTTAAGATTTATTAAGTTTATATTTTGTTTAGTTTAGTCAGGTATTTTTTCAGTTATGTTTCATGCTTTAAAGTAATAGATTTATTGTTAAAGTACTGTAACGTGGAAATTTTCGCGGGATTATATTTTCGAATTCTTGTTAAGTTATAAGTTCGGGTTTCTTCTGATTTTTTATGCTCTTTTTCTTAAAGTACGGTTCTAAATAGGCGAGCGGTGGATATCGAAAAAGTCGTTTAATTAAGAATTTTAAACTAGTGGAAGCAGCCACGCTGCATATCCCCGCGCTACTCTGGTGTTTGATAGTATAAGGGCAAATAATTGAAAGAAATAAACTATGACTATAATAAGCATTACTAGTGCTATCAAATGTATATGTATTAATATGAGTCGTTTCACTGGTAGTGGCAGTGATAATAATGTAAAGAAATATACATGACAAAGGAATAATGGGCCCTTCCGCTATCTATGCAGCCCAGCTTCTAAGGGTATTATCAAAATTCCGAAGCCTTAGACAGAATCTACATACATAGTGCAACTACTGAGCCAAGTTTCAGTTCCATATTCCAAATAACCTAAAAGGAGTTGCATGACAAAGGAATAATGGGCCCTGAGGCTACCTATGCAGCCCAGCCCCTAGGGGCATTATCAAAATTCCAAAACCTTCGGCAGAATCTACATCCATAGTGCAACTACTGAGCCAAGTTTCAGCACCATATTTCAAATAACCTAGGCGGAGTTGCGTGACGAAGGAAAAATGTGCCCTTAGGCTACCTATGCAGCTCAGCCCCTAGTGGCATTATCAAAATTCCAAAACCTTTGTCAGAATCTACATTCATAGTGCAACTAATGAGCCAAGTTTCAATTCTATATTCCAAATAACTTAAAAGGAGTTGCGTGACAAAGGAATAATGGGCCCTTAGGCTACCTATGCAGCCCAGCCCCTAGGGGCATTATCTAAATTCTGAAACCTTCGGCAGAATCTACATCCATAATGCAACTACTGAGCCAAGTTTCAGTTCTATATTCCAAATAACCTAGGAGGAGTTGCGTGACGAAGATATAATGTGCCCTAAGGCTACCTATGCAGCCCAGCCCCTAGGGGCATTATCAAACTTTTGAAACCTTCGGCACAATCTACATCTGTAGCATGTGTAGTGCAACTACTGAGCCAAGTTTCAATTCCATATTCCAAATAACTTAGGAGTTGCGTGACGAAGGTATAATTGCCCTAAGGCTACCTATGCAGCCCAGTCCCTAGGGGCATTATCAAAATAGTCCCCATCCACAATGCAATCAATACCCTAAGTTTCATCTTTCTACTCCCAGTGGTTACAAAGATTATCCTGGACATTAACGCCATACGTACGTACATACGTACATCGAACAGCAAAACATTATCCCCGCGCTTTCGCTAGCGCGGGGATAATTACCCGACAACCTCATAAGATTTTTTGAACCTAAATGAAAGTTTGATTTTTCTACTTTATGAATATTAATGATTGACAAATCAAATATGGTCAGAAGATATAGACAAAAATTACGTTTTGTACAGGTACCTATAATAATCTCAAACAGTTTCATTTTTTAAATTATTTTTTTACCTTCAAGATCACACACGAAAAAATATTTTTATATCACATGATATAATATTTGTCTTAATTTGATATTTGCGATAGAAAACAATCATTATTTTCTATATTTTTTTCAATTTTAAAACATGAATAAAAGTAGCTAATTTTTCTCTTATTTTAACTTGTTCAACATTAATTGCGCTCAAATTCAAACAAATGGAATAACGAGGTCTAGAAAATGCAGTCAAACAACTTTTTAGTTACAAACTGTTTAGTTCAGACGAATGATGAAAAAGTTATACTACTTAAATATGTCAGATGAAGAGAAAATTGAATGTTAAATTATCCGGAAAACTGTCAGATTGTTCCGTATTTAATTTTTTATAATAATTTGATTGATTACAGATTGGCTGAATTTTGAAAATTTGATGTAAATATGAACAGTTTGTGTATTTTGGGGTTTTTTGAGAGACAGGAAAATTCATAAATAGCCATTGTTGATTTTTTTAACCTTCGGTGTCCGATAAAGGTAAGGGTTTATTTTTAGTCAAAGGTTTGCTTGACTTTTGAGGTCTGTTGTTGTGTTATGTTTTATAAAAGTTCGACAAGACAATAATGTAAAAATGCCTATATTTTTTGCGAAAATGTTTGAAATTCTGTTACATAGACATCATACATAAGATCAACGTGATATCTTAACCTAATATTAGCCCGATGAAGCATTAAAAATTATGAAAATGTATTAAAAAAAAAAATTAACACATACAAAATGTATTCGCACTTTAGTAGCTTCATCTTAAATACAATCTACAAATATGAGTGCAGAGGCAGCAATGTTTTAGAAGGAGGGGGCTTCTACATACACCAAGTCTGGGGGCAAACGAATTTTGTCTGAAATCTTAACGAAATTATAACAAAATATGTGCCTGAAACCAGAGGTTCCCCCAAAAAGTCACAGTATATCCGTCACTGTCTCTTATATAATGTTTATAAACTATGTTTTTCGTCATTGTCAAAGCTGTTGACCGGAGTATCAATTTTTTTTCAGGCGAAAAGTTATAGAAAAGTGTAGAGAACACAATGTCTTTAAAGATGTTCGACAGTTCGCAATTTGAGGGATCAGAAATATGCCATCGACAGTTCATAGATCCTTTGAACCATTCGTCTTGGTTTTTTTTTTTTTTTGTCATAAACAAGTACAAATTTTATTCATTTTATGAACATTACAAATAACGCATTTTCATGTTTGATGATTTCTATGCCAAAACAACCCTTCCCATATCCACTATGAATAAAAGCCTTGTAGATTCATAAAATCCGCATATAATACATCGAAGTAAATTTAGTTTTCTGGCGATGATCTGCGACTTCAAATTGCACTATGTTCTGACCATATTAGAGGTCTGGTTGATGTGTAACACTTATCTTCTAAGAGCCCAAACTTGCATCTTTCGATTTAGTTCAAAATATCTTCTGATGTTTTGGGGGTTTGTTAAAGATTTTAAGAAGTTCTATTTGTCGATCTGCCATCATGGGAATAAGTTAAATTTTATATTATGATAGTCATTATTTTCTTCTTTGCAAAGTTGTCTTTTCGAACTAAACTTAATGTTTTAAGCTATTTTTTTGGTAGTTAGATACTTATTGCCTTTAACATATTTTATAATTAAGTGTATACCTATTTAAACGAAAATTTAACATTTTCGTGAACTTAAAAAATGTGATTTTTTAATCAATTCGCGCATTTGAACTATTCTTTTTTGTTGGCAACGAAAAAGTAGATTATGTTTTACAAATAAAGAGAAAATTTAGAACATGCTGTTTTTTTTTCTGTTTCACAATTTTCTACAAAAAATCGTTCGATTTTAGCTTATTTCTAAAAATAGAAAATATGACGTCATAGAACTTTTCAAAGAGTTCGGAAGTGACTGTTTTACACACCTAACAGTATGTTAGCAATATTTACTCTTTAATTAGAATTTTCAACCCACATTTGTTTACATTTTAGTTCTCTAGAATTTTCAACCCACTTTTGATTACATTTTAGTTCTCTTGAATTTTGAAATTTAAACAAAATCGGTTTAGGGCAGTGACCTTAGACCTTAAAATGTCCATGTTCTGATGAGTCTTGAATAGACGAAACGCGCGTCAGGCATAGCAAAATTTATTGTCTGGAACATTGTTGTCATTTGTATTTCTAACCAGATTTCAAATGTCAAACATGTATATTTTGAAAGCTTAAAAATAAATATTTCAATATAATTAAACAGATTCCATGAGGTTTTGGGGTAATTTTAGGTTTTTCGCCTAAAAAAATTATCCATTTTTATTTATCTTAATTAATTTGTAAAGATACAGACAAGTAGCTGTCTGGATTGCAAAAGTCAGGGATTTGTTTAGCTTTAAAAACAAGAAAAGACGATAAGCGTAAGGGTAATCTAAATATTTAGTGCATTTTAAGAAATTGAACCATCGTTGGCCAGTCTATCACGTCTTTCGAATCATATGGCCGTGGTAAAAAAAGTGCTATAAGAGAATCTGTAATCTTAATTTTGTGAATCGGTTATCGTTGCTCCAAAAATGTGAAAATCGTTATAAAAAATGTATATAGTATTAAATATGGGTGCAAATATTTCTCATTACAAATAAATTTAAGTTGTTTTGTTTGTGCCTATATTTAACCAAAATTAAAATTTAATAATCTGCTTGTTTTATTTTCGCTGAATTTATATAGAATTGTAATTGTTTTAAAATCAATTAGTTTTCTATTGTTTCAAATCGGTTGAGACATCTTTATTCCCAATGCCATATGAATGAATGAATGTATAAACAGTTTAAATGTATACTGTATAAACAGTTTAAATGTATACTATGACATTGTCAATGCGTGTTATGAACCTTTTATGTTTGTTTGTCTTTTAATTCTAGTTAACAATTAGATAAACGCCTTTTGATTTAAAATTGATATTAACTGTCATTTGTATTTAATCTACATTTTTCTTCTGTTCTACTGAAAGGATGACTTGTCAATAAATACATTTCCCGGCTTATTAAATGTTTACACTTTCCACTAAAGTGCAGGTCAATATTTTCACAGTTTGAATGTCGATCGACGAGTATTCACCTCTTAACATTGTAAATCAATCACAAAATAAAATAAATTCTACATTTATACTTTGCACACTCTTATCAAATTAAAAGTACCAAGCGGTTTTCCATAACAAAATAATGTTGGTTATACTGTAAGCCTGTTAAATGAGTTATTTGAATCAAAACGCCGCGAAGGTCAAATATCAAAGCATCAATATAAAAATACTCATACAAACAAAAAGGAAAAAAAAATCTAGCACCAATGCTATTGCAACAAAAATACTTCAGATCAATAAAACGAAAAGACAAATCCCAATTGGTAGATGAATTTTGAAATGGTAAATTTGTGCTGGTTATCATAACTACTATTAATTGAAACCATAAGACAAGGAAAGAACAGTGGTGATCTCAGTGATGCAAAACTAAACTAGATGATGTATAGCAGTCATATATCGCTTATTTTTACAGGTAAACGTCGGATGCTGAAATACATTTTTTTTCTTAAATGTGTGTGTGAAAACAATGTTGAAATACAAAATGATAATACAACGCAATACTTTTTAAACCATTGTGAATACATGGAATATGAGAGTAGAACTTTATTGTTATCTCTATTGTTATCTTTCCAAAGGACAGAACAATAGAGCCTTAAAATGAGTATAACCCGGAATATATTCATTTTTAGGGAAGATTCGAAAGATAGAAGCAATCGACAATTTTGAAGCTTTTTGAGGGGTATCTAGAAAGCAGAAAATTCATCGTGAAAGGTAATGAATTTTTGATAGAACAAACATATGGAAAATGGAGTTAAATGGTTTACCTTGAATGATTTATTATTTGTTAAAGTTTTGTAAAAGGAGCAAATGATTTTAGCAAATGAAGGTAATAACAAAACTACCGAACTTGAATGATCAAACTCTTTGTCCAGAGAACATGACAAAAACGAATCATTCATTCCGGAGAATTGGTGGATCGCAATGGTCCTGACTTAGTTCTGGCATTTCATACGAAATTGTGGGCTAAACCAGACATTATTGCGCTAAACCTCCCTCTTCCATTGCAATCTTAGGATCCGGTAATGACCTTAGAACACAACATAGTTGTGAGACACAATAGGGATATTGAGGTGATCATCTCAGTACTGCAGAAGATCCATTCACGCTTACTGACAGGTGCCACAACAATGATATTGGTATGGTAGGTGCACCTAGTGATGCTAAGCACAATGCTTGCTTCGGATGCTGACTGTGACCTTTATTTTTCGCGTGGATGATCACTTAGAGACGAATGGTTAAAGTCCATTCCCGCTCACTGGCAAGTGCCACATCAATGATATTGCTATGGTAGATGCACCTTGTACTGCTAAGCACAATGCACGCTTCGGATGCTGGCTGTGACCTATATTACCAGCATGGATGACCACTTACAGAAGAATAGTTAAAGTCCATTCCTGCTTCTGACAACTGCCACATCAATGATATTGGTATGGTAGGTGCACCTTGTAATGCTGAGCACAATGCATGCTTAGGATGCTGGATGTGACCTATATTTTCTGCACGGATGACCACTTACAAAACAATGGTTAGATTCCATTCCTGCTTACTGACAAGTGCCATATGAACCATATTGATGTGGAAGGTGCACCTAGTGATGGTAACTACAATGAATACTTCGGATGCTGACTGTGACCTTTATTTTCCGCGTGGATGACCGCTCACTGGCAACTGCCACATCAATTGTATTGGTATGGTAGGTGCACATAGTGATGCTGAGCACAATGCAAACTTCAGATACAGGCTGTGACCTATATATTCTGCACGGATGACCACTTACAGAAGAATGGTTAAATTCCATTCCTGCTAACTGACAAGTGCCACAATAATGCTATTGCTATATTGTAGGTGCACCTAGTGATGCTAAGCACAATGCATGCTGGCTATTACCTATATTTTCCGCATCGATGACCACTTACAAAAGCAAGGTAAAAGTCTATACCCACTTATGTACCACATCATCTAAAGTTGAATGGTAATAAGGTGCACCTAGAGGTGCTTAGCAAGATGTATGCTCCAGATGATGGCTGTGACTTAAAATATTGAAAAGTTAAAGTCAATTCCCACTTAGTGACAAAAATGTGCAACGAGGTGAGCTTCGTAATCGATAGATTACCTATGTTTGTGTAGCAACATTCAGTCCGCTGCTTATGGAGTGGAGTCTTCGTATCACAGTTAATTCGTTACTGCAGAGCTTGCGGGATTTACATCGATTTCCTTTGCAGACCATCACGTTTGACACAGAAAATGCTGACACAGGGTAATGTTGCGCCACGGTTGCTGTCTTCACTCAAGAAAATTTACGGTAGACACCGTGCACTCGTAGACAAATATAGGATTTATATCTCTCTAATGAGTGCAGATGTTGGTTTGTCGTAGAAATGTGTTTTGTCTTTCCTTTCGGATTTGACAACTGAATTGGAAATTAGCAACACGACAGGTGTGCTATAGCAGGCAGCAACCGCTTACTCTTTCAGAGCACCTTAGTTCACTCTTTTCACGACTTGAGTTCGCTGTGTTGATTTCCGTATGTACATGTAAATAGTACCTTAAAAATACATGACACTAAGGTGGGATGCACCCTTCTACAATGTCTGAATAAAAAATAGAGTGTTGGATTGGGAGACATGTAATTTTAAAGGGAAGATCTTTACATATTTCTGCTTCTATCAATATAATTTAAAACGCAATGCCTAATGATAGAGATTAATTAATTCAACTCAAACACGTCGCTAAAGCCAATTGGAACTGATACTCTGTTTTTTATGAAAAATGCCCAAGTGTTTATTTCCATTGGTGCCACCTACATATTCTGTTTAGAATTCGCGGATACAAAAAGACATCGAATCAGCTAATTGAAAAAAATCTTTGTCAACAGACAAAAAAGTGTTACACTCTTGAATAGCTCGAAGTAAAGTATTTTCAGGGGAATTAATGTTATATTTGACCAAATACAAGGGGTGTGTTTGATAGGTTTTTATAGAGATTTAACATTACACAATAAAAAATAACAAATATAAAAACATGGCTTTGACTGAATTTTGAAATGCATACTGACTACCTCCATCTAAATTCTAATTCATGCATAGTTTAACTTTTGACGTCAACATTTTAATAGGATTCCAGAAATGTTAAATGTTTTAAGGTAGGGGAGAGGGTTTAACACTAATAGTCCACTGAGGAAAGAAGGAGGGTTACGGGTCGATTTTGCTGAAAAATTGCAATTATCCAACGAAAGGCGGGGTTCAAAAACTCCGGAATATCCCTTCTGGATCCGCCACTTCCATGCTCATATATATTAAGATGCATGCGACTTGTTTTCAATATGCACTTTACCAACTTATTATGAATATGTTGAAAGTAGATCAAATGACCCTCGTATACCTTGAAAATGTAATTGTTAGATTTCATGAAAGTTTGTCTTTGAAAAAGGGAATGTGTGTAATATATGAAAGGTCAATCTTTGTAGTTTCCATTCACAAAAACAAACAACCTTATTTTTGAAATTATGCATGTTTTTTTTATCAAAGAACAATATTCTGTTCATCTTCATTTTATATAATCAGTTTGTGATGATACTCAAGCGATAAACTGTGTTTTTGTTTTCTTCAATTCAATTTGTTTATCAACCCTCTTTAAGACCGGTTCTCTATTATTTTGGATAAAGCGATCGAAGGTAAAAAAGAACACAAGATGGACTGTTATTCAATGCCCATGTATTTATATTTGTATTTAAGTAGGTCAAATCTTCGCGACTGAAACAAAAAATAATATCATTTCGATTCTTTTAATGAAAACATGTTTTACTTTTAGTTTTTATATACAGACTTAATTAAAGAAGCAAAGGTGTACCAAAAAGGGTAATCAGTATCACAAAACCGTAAAGACAAAGACAAAACCGGCAGACAAAAAATCATAAGAACAAAACAAACCACATAACAACATAAAACACACACACACACATAACAACAAAACCGCATTCAGCAACGCGAACACAAGTCGAAACGAGAGTGAACTCAGTTGCTCCGAAAGAGTAAGCAGTTCCTGCTTGCTATAGCACACCCGTCACGTTGCCAAAGATCGATTAAGTGTTGGTCAAATCCGGAAAGGATAACATTACAAAACTCTATGTCAAACCAACATCTGTGCTCATCTGAGAGATAGAAATCCCGTATTTGTATACAAGCACATGATGTCGTCTGTAAAATTTCTTGAGTGATGACAACAACCTCGGAGCAACGTACCCCTGTGTTAACAATTTGCTTGTCAGCCATGTAGCTCTATCAAGGAAGTCGTTGTACTCCCCACATGCTCTGGATGAACGAATCAATTGTCATACGTAAATTCCATATGCTTGAGCGGACGGAATGTTGCTACACAGAAAGGGAAAGTTAACTATTGGAAAGTTGAAGTCACCACGTTTGTCGTGAAGCCTTGTACAAAGTCTTCCTTGTGTGTCAATCGAAGAGGACCTCCTAGAATCTGTAGTATCCTTTAGCTAAAGTTCCTTCGGATATATGAGATGTAAATAGTCACCAAATCGAGGATTGTTTAGTGAAAGGACATCATCAATATAACGAAATGTATGTGAGATTGAAGGATAAAGCAAGTTTGCAGTCCTTTTTGTCTAGAAGTGATTGTAAGAAGTCTGCTTCACATGAATGAAGAAACAAATCGGCAAGCCATGGTGCATAATTTGTGCCCATTGGGATACCTATTGTTTGGTGAAAACTGTTTTTGTAAAATTTAATATTTTTTTTTAAATGATTAAATAGCATTTTCTTTTGATACTTTTCACAATGTCAAGGATGGGTGTGTTCGTTGGACAAATGGTTATAACACAGGCACCGAGAAATGAACTAACTTTAGAATAACTTATCTCTTAAACAGTTTGAGGTGCCACCTCGAATATAGCATTAATTTATTTAAAATATTTCATCTGTATTTGGAATTTTTTGTAGATTTGTACTAGTAAGGGCAAAAGATTGTAGCAGTAAATAACAACATAAAACTTTGAATATTTTTAAACGTAAACCATTTTTGGTCGTAATTTTTCGCATGTTAGTAAAGAAATTAGTGTTAAATTCGTATTAAACAACATTTCTGTCCAAAAGCGTCGTTTAATAACTTTTTAAAGCTCTAAACAACCCAAAAGCACTTTTCTACCTCATTTGATAGAAGAGTTTAATTCTTTTGTTCTCTTTTCGGTAGAAATTAGACTGAAGAGATTTGGAATAAGTGTACGCGACACAACCAACATTAAAGAAACGGCAATTTAAAAAATCAGCCGTCATAACCGTCAGCTGAATCTATAGCTGTTTTAAAGTTATGGTTCAATAGGTCGCTCCAGAATAATTATATTATAGTCCTATACCCAATATACCAAAAACGAACCCATATTTCATGATATTCCTTATTCTGCTACAGATACAGTATTATATAAAATAGCATATGAAATTATTCATCACGCATGCATGAAACAAACTAATTTAAACAACATCGAAAAATCATTTCGACTGAACTAGCAGCTGGTAAAGAACAAACTTGTTGGGGACCGAATGAAACTTGATGGCGGAATCAACGCTGTCGGGTTATAAAACTAAATTGAAGAAGACCTTATTTATCGAATAAAATGTAAAATATACACCACATGAACCTTGTACCGGTAAGGGGACTTTTTTTAGGTTTTTTTTGCGGCAATTATAAAACTGTTTCTGTGTTTTGTGTTTTAGTTTGCATTCAATCGATCAAATATTTGGTCATTGTGTCAACTGATATTGACATGTAATTGCCCTTTGTCACGTCATGCAGTGTTTGGCATTTTCAATATTTTTTGGTAGAGCGCCTCTGATGAGTCTTGAATAGACGACACGCGCGTCAGGCGTAGCAAAATTTATTGTCTGGAACTTTAATTTGTTGTCATTTGTATTTCGTTGCTTCTTTACACTAAAATTACAGGGAATGATTAATATTATGCAATTAGGCCCACACAAGCAATGTCAGTGTTGTTCTGAAAATCATATTTCAAATCCTATGAGGCAGAGCAGTTATTAAATAACTGTTAAAATGCATGATAGAAATATCTTATTTACATGTACTTTATGTATGTATATATAATATGGAGTAGGCTTTAGCCTAAAATTGGACGAAGTCAAATGTCCATTGATTTTTCTAAATTGAATTTAAATAATGTCATGATGATGAAAACCATGCCTTCCTACCCAAACTAAGCGATCTTCGAAAGTTTCAAAGAAATTTTGATAATGTACATACATATGTGCAAGCCAGCCCCATCCAAAAAAATCATGACATTTGCATTCTTGTTAAAAATACACTTGGTCCTTGATATACTTTTAATAAGAATAAGAATGAGTTTATTAACCAAATCAAGGGCCCCATAAGAGGCATACTTTGTGCAAATAAAAATATTTATGGAAAACATTCTGCGGGGTCGAAATAACTCACCTTTACAGGTTCCGTGACGATATTTGTCAGAGAATTTCGTGTTTCCTGCAGACGAACAAGAAATTCATGCTAATATTCTGCCAGGTTTTTAAAGTTTTCTGTGTAAGTATTTATCATTCTCTGTATCGGTATCAATTTAAAGATTGATTTAGAAACCTGGCGGAAAATAACGGCATGCAGGTTTGCAAAATATTTCCGCAGGATTGAATACTTGTTGATTATGATTAACAAACACTGACTGAGGTACATGAAAGACCCTTTATTCCTTTTTACATTTTTTATGATCATGCTAGGATGATTAAACATCAATCTTATTTATTATCATTAGAGAAATAATTATTTGTCATGTACACATTCCCTCATTATTTACGTTGTCATGGTGCCATGCCGTTATAGGTGACGTCATTTAGTAAGTTCGTTGACATGTAAACACGTCGCCATATTGGATCCGTTGTTGGGGTGGCCAACACATTTTCGAATAAAGTTCTAAAGGCGCACAAAAAGTCAGTGGAAAATAATATCTGTATAGAAATTATGCTATCGCCAAAACATAATTGTTTTTTTTAGGTTTAATTGGTTTAAATGTGAAACGCTGAGCTGAAGCTAGCATTTTGATCTGGGGATTATGGGATTATAGAATTGATTTGCAAAATGCCGCTTCCGGTTCGAAGCATAAATATACTATCTACACTTAGTCGGACTTCGTCAGATATAAATAGAATAACAATTGCAGAATGATAAATGTTTCCTGATTTTATTTTGAAAGACTTTGATTATATAATAAAAAAAATCGGAAATTCCGTTCTGTTTTATTTTAGTGGGAAATTATCATTTTATATTATAAACGAGTAAAACAAGTTTGCATTAGACTGTCATTGACCTTCACGAATAGTCTATGGCTTCATACGAAATGCAACTAATAGTTGCACCTGACGTTCCACAAAATCATTCATATGAAATTCCACAGAATCATTCGTACGAAACTCCATCAAATCGTTCATAGGGAATACCACAAGATGGATCGGCACTTCCTTTTTATAGTTCATAGTTTACGAGGAAATTGATGGGGGTTCTCATATCAGAGATAACCCAACAACGATCAATGTATCACAGGGTAGATTTATACCTCCTGTATACAATTCATTGAGAGTGTATGAGGACAGTGATCGATTTTCTCGAACCAGGAATAACCAACAACCAACTATTCAGAAAACGTGTTATTTCAAAAGACTGGCAAGGTGTGGTATCGTTTTTGTTTTTATGATACTGTTTTCTGGTGCAACCTTCGGACTGGAATACTTATTTCGTCACAGTGGTATATTTCAGGAGGAATTAGAAGGTATGATTATTTCTGTAGAAAAAAGAAATAAAATAAATAGGTTTCAAGAAAGAAAACTTTGATTTATCTTTTATGATGCAATATAGCAAAAAATGACGAAATTATCTTGGGATTCCCTCACTGGATCAAAATACAAATGATAACAAAATACCAGACAATAAATTTTGCTACACCTGACGCGCCTTTCGTCTATTCAAGACTCATCAGAGGCGCACTACCAAAATATTGAAAATGCCAAACACTGTATGAATATGAAGAGCATATAACAGTAAAACAAAAAATACCAAACTGGGGAACCAAATTATAGCTAAGATGATCAACCTATGTCTGGGGTAGACAAAATGAACATTTTGAAATCGACAAATTTTATAAACTTTTTTGGCAGATTTATTCATAAAAAACTTGATTATCCTACTCTTGTGAACACAAATACACAGGTGTATCAATATATCAACATTTAGCAAGGAATCCTGCCTGCATTGGTGCTAGGGTCCGTCTCAGTGAGGCCATTAAAAGCTTCTTAATATTCTCACTGGTCAATGATAACTTAGAATGTCCAAAAGAATGTGTTCAGTCCAGCACAAAATTTTTATTCATAGTTAACCCATTGTGCCTTGCAGTCGATTCAGACTCGATTAAATAATTATGTATAATCTAAAATGCTTTCACAAATCGTAAAAATATTGATAAGGCTAACCGATACCTTTTATTAAGATTTGTCTAATTCT
Source organism: Arcuatula senhousia (assembly GCA_963971305.1). Lineage (NCBI taxonomy): Eukaryota > Metazoa > Mollusca > Bivalvia > Mytilida > Mytilidae > Arcuatula > Arcuatula senhousia. Next base: position 6,658,229 of record OZ020317.1, on the reverse strand, counting down.
CATCTAATCGTAAACCTCGAATCAGATAACTTGAAGTGTATTCGTGGTTGCACACGTAAGACCTCACTAAGTCTTGCACTTTAGGAGAAATAGCGGCAAAAATATTATCTTTTGAGTTGTACACATGTCATATAAATATGTTTTCTGTTTCATGCATATTTGCTACATATCTTTGTTTTTGACATCAAAAGATTCAAATGGAAGAAAATCAGTCTTGTAATTTTTAATAACATAACGGGGCCTGGGTGGCCTTATTATGCACGGCGCTTGATAAAAAATCATAATATTGATTACATACTGAATAATACATGGCAAAATCTGTATCATATGCTGTATTTACCCGAGACACCTATATCATACCGAGGGCCAACGACCCGAGGTATGATATAGGTCGAGGGTTAATACAGCATGTGATGCAGATTTTGCCATGTAATGTTCATTATATCATATAGAATAAAATATTGATATTTTGTAGGGGTGCGATATAGGGTATGCGATATAAGGTAAGGGTGCGATATAGGGGGTGCGATATAGGGTAAGAGGTGCGATATAGGGGGTGCGATATAGGGTATGCGATATAGGTAAAGTGCTTTGTCCTATAATGCATATTAAAAAAGACTATATTTATACTTAAATATATGATATAAATCAATAACATATGCAGGAACAGAATCATATGCCGCTTTGTATTTTACTAACACGGGACTTCCCCGTCCCTGTACATATATATAAAATTATGTCTCCCAGTTACCTTAAAAGGTCCGTGGCTTTGTTAAGCTTTGTAACAACCGTTATTGTAATAAAAACCGTTATTGTTATAAATTTTGTTATATGAATTAAAAGTGGATTTTTTTATTTTACGTGAAGGAATTAATTGTAACTAAGACATTATCACCAAAAATAATTGAATATTTTAATTAATTATGAAAATAATTAACATTTAAAAACAGTTTATTACAATAACAGTTGTTATCACAATAACGGTTGGCATGCTCAACCGTTATTGTAATAAACTTTTTATATCGAAAATTTACATTTTTTGAATAAATTTTACTTCTTAGTTGAAGTCAAAATATATTTCATGATTGCTTAATACCGATATCAGTTGTTATTATTACTATTATAACCAAAGGAATGACTTTTGGCTAAGTGTCCCATATATTCTGAAAATATGAATATATTGTCTGAAATGGATATAAATGAACTAGTAGTACTTGAATATACTAATTGATTCATATTCAAGTCATTTTGAGTCACTTCTAAACAAAATATGTCTTTCAAGTTTTTATTACAATAACGGTTGACGACCGAAATCCTTATTGTAACAACAACCGTTATGGTAATAAACTTTTTAAATCAATCTTATTTCGTCTTCAAAACATCCTAAATGACTTTATAGTCGCGGAAATTTTGTATTTCAGTCTTTTTAAACAGTAATTTTTATATTTTCGAACTTATTTCATAAATTAAGATTTTTTCTTACAATTTGGGCTAAGTGTCTCATATATTCTGAAAATATGAATATATTGTCTGAAAAGGATATAGATGATCTACTGGTACTTGAATATACTATTTGATTCATATTTAAGTTATTTTGAGACACTTCTTAACAAAATTCATCTTTGAAGGTTTTATTACAATAACGGTTGACGACCGAAATCCTTATTGTTACAACAACCGTTATGGTAATAAACTTTTTCAATTAATCTTATTTTGTCTTTAAAACATCCTAAATGACTAATAGTCGCGGAAAATTTGTATTTAAGTCATTTAAAACAGTATTTTTTTATATTTTCGAACTAATTTCAGAAATTAAGATTTTTTCTTATAATTTTGGCTAAGTGTCCAATATATTCTGAAAATATGAATATATTGTCTGAAAAGGATATAGATGATCTACTAGAATTTGAATACACTAATTGATTCAAATTCAAGTAATTTTGAGACACTTCTTAACAAAATATGTCTTTGAAATTTTTAATACAATAATGGTTGACGGCCGAAATCCTTATTGTAGCAACAACCGTTATGGTAATAAACTTTTTTAATCAATCTTTTTTTGTCTTTAAAACATCCTAATTGACTTAGAGTCACGGAAAATCTGCATTTTAGTCTTTTTAAACAGTTTTCCTGTATTTTCGAACCAATTCAAGAAATTAAGATTTTTTTCTTACAATTTTGACTAAGTGTCCGATATATTTTGAAAATATGAATATATGGTCTGAAATGGATATAGATGATCTACTAGTACTTGCATATACTAATTCATTCATATTTAAGTCATTTTGAGTCACTTCTTAACAAAATATGTCTTTGAAGTTTTTATTACAATAACGGTTGACGGCCGAAATCCTTATTGTAACAACAACCGTTATGGTAATAAACTTTTTTAATCAATCTAATTTTGTCTTTAAAACATCCCAAATGACTTATGGTCACGGAAAATCTGCATTTTAGTCTTTCTAAACAGTTTTCCTGTATTTTCGAACCAATTTAAGAAATTAAGATTTTTTTCTTACAATTTTGACTAAGTGTCCGATATATTTTGAAAATACGAATATATTGTCTGAAATGGATATATATGATCTACTAGTACTTGAATATACTAATTCATTCATATTTTAGTCATTTTGAGTCACTTCTTAACAAAATATGTCTTTGAAGTTTTTATTACAATAACGGTTGACGACCGAAATCCTTATTGTAACAACAACCGTTATGGTAATAAACTTTTTTAATCAATCTTATTTTGTCTTTAAAACATCCTAAATGACTTATAGTCACGGAAAATCTGCATTTTAGTCTTTTTAAACAGTTTTCCTTCATTTTCGAACCAATTTTAGAAATTAAGATTTTTTTCTTACAATTTTGACTTAGTGTCCGATATATTTTGAAAATACGAATATATTGTCTGAAATGGATATAGATGATCTACTAGTACTTGAATTTACTAATTCATTCATATTTAAGTCATTTTGAGTCACTTCTTAACAAAATATGTCTTTGAAGTTTTTATTACAATAACGGTTGACGACCGAAATCCTTATTGTAACAACAACCGTTATGGTAATAAATTTTTTTAATCAATCTAATTTTGTCTTTCAAACATCCTAAATGACTTATAGGCACGGAAAATCTGCATTTTAGTCTTTTTAAACAGTTTTCCTTCATTTTCGAACCAATTTAAGAAATTAAGATTTTTTTCTTACAATTTTGGCAAAGTGTCCGATATATTCTGAAAAAATAAATATATTATCTGAGATGGATATAGATGATCTACTAGTACTTGATTATACTAATTGATTCATATTTAAGTCATTTTGAGTCATTTCTTAACAAAATATGTCTTTGAAGTTTTTATTACAATAACGGTTGACGACCGAATTCCTTATTGTAACAACAACCGTTATGGTAATAAACTTTTTTAATCAATCTTATTTTGTCTTTAAAACATCTAAAATGATTTATAGTCACGGAAAATTGGCATTATAGTCTTTTTAAACAGTTTTCCTTTATATTCGAACCAATTTAAGAAATTAAGATTTTTTTCTTACAATTTTGACTAAGTGTCCGATATATTTTGAAAATACGAATATATTGTCTGAAATGGATATAGATGATCTACTAGTACATGAATATACTAATTCATTCATATTTAAGTCATTTTGAGTCACTTCTTAAAAAAATATGTCATTGAAGTTTTTATTACAATAACGGTTGACGGCCAAAATCTTTATTGTAACAACAACCGTTATGGTAATCAACTTTTTCAATCAATCTTATTTCGTCTTAAATCATCGTAAATGACTCAAAGTCATGGAAAATTTAAATTTCCTTAACTTTCAACAATTTTCCTTTATTTTCTAACTAATTTGAAAAAAAAAACTAGAATTTGTGTTAAAATTTTGGCTAAGCGTCAGATATATTCTGAAAATGTAAAATTATGATCTTCAATGGATATAGATGTTCTACGAGAATTTAAATGTACTGATTAATTCATATTTAACTCATTTTGAGTCACTGCTAAACAAAATTTCACCTTTGAATTTTTTTTACAATAACGGTTGACGACCGAAATCCTTACTGTAACAACAACCGTTATGGTAATAAACTCTTTGAATCAAACGTATTTCGTCTTGAAATCATCCAAAATGACTTTTAGGCATGGACAATCGGTATTTCAGTCATTTTAAACAAGTCCTTGCATTTTTTGCAAAGTATGGAATACATCTTAGAAGGATGACGAAATGATGTAAAATGGATAAAGATTCACTTGTACTATACTTGTTTACTTCAAGTTCATTTGTAACTGGATATGCTACGGCTTGTACAGACGCAAGACTGGTTCCAAGTTAACTTCCAAGTAAAGCAGTCAAAATTACAGGTCTGCTTTTAAGAGCAGTCTCGTTCTTTTGACAGATCTGGTCAAGTTAACTTCGTGACAAGTCTGCTATTTAAACTGATGCTAAAGCTTAAACAGTACAAAGTTCATGTTCTATTACCCAAGCTGTCGTCGATATTGCTTTTTAAATGCAATTAAGTTTTTTTATTAAACCGATTTATCCGGTTTGAGCAGACCTGTTGAAATGTCTGGTCTGGTTAAAGCGGTCACGACTTTGCGTCTGGTTATTACAAGTAAAAAAAGCTGTCGCAAATCTTTGACCAGTCATGAGTAAACGCAAGTTAACGCGAATGTCTGCTTTAGTAGACATGAGTAGACATGGAGAGCATTCGAAAAGTTAACTTTATGTTAACTGTCGCATAGTTTATGTGCGAACCCATCTGTAGCTTATAGTCCAGTCGATTTGTGAAACAAATGAAAAAAATATAGTAAAAGCATGAAATAAGGCATATTGGTGGAAAAAAGCATACTAATCAATATTAGCTATGGACCCATTTGAAAAGTCAAAATGGCGACCATTTTGAAGATGGCCGCCAAATGGAATATAAAATTCAGAAAAAAATTAAATAGAAATTCACTAAAAACTATCATTTGAAGAGGTCTTATATTTGCATATTGCCTTTATTTATCTTATAGTACTAAATGATGTATAGCAATTTTGTGCATCTACATGTAGATCAACTTGCGCACATATCAATCTGTTTTATGCGTGAAACAGAACTTTTATTAAGTCACGTCCAATCAGAAAGGACCATCTTTTAAGCTAAGCTAAAAGTTTTTACTTTGAAATTGACCTTATGGTATTTCCCTAATATTTTTTTCATTCATAAGAACGGAGAAGGGGTATGAAATTAAATGCAACCCTACTTAATTCCGTATTCTTACTAAAATACTCAGACTCAATTTCACAAAAAATCATTCTTATGATTTACTTTTCTTTAGATGTTGTCTCATTAAGCAATCTTTAATTAACATGGTCTTTATTCTATGCATATTAAATTGACATAATGTGCACATAATGACTACGATCGGCACCAAAGTATTACCTTGAACTCCACTTTCCCATAATTAAATTAAGGTAATAACAAAATAACCGAACTTGGGGGATCAATCTCAAATGTCCATGAGAAAAGACAAAACAAGCAAGACATACCGGCCAAACCTCTCCCTTCCATTGCGATCTAAATGAATGTCATTCACGCATGACTGTGTCTAATTCTTAAGGTATAAGAATGCAGCATAAAGATATTTTAGATCATCTGTACCTAAAATTTAAGCTAGCTAGTTTTAAAAGTAAAACACTTTATGAAAATGATGAGCATAGATAATTGGCCAGAGGGCACCTACTGAGATTACGACTCTTTCAAAGTCAAAAATAGCGGTTTTGTCATGTTTATAACCAATTGAAAATATACCTATTGCAGATTAAGAGACTTTTCTGTTCCTTGTTTAAACTTTTAGCTTATTAAGCTCTACAAAAGTGTCCATTTGGTCGAAGTAGTCAGAAGAAACTTTAAAGAAGATGCCTTTTACAGCTTAATGAGGACGGGTGATTGATCCAGACTCCAGTTAGACGCTTGATTACTAGATGCAAAGCAAAAGTTAGTTAGATAGTAGGTTAGTTATTGCTTTACTCCCAATTTTGGCTATATCCGGGAGATAAACATGAAAGTGCTGATACAATGAACATGAAATGATGATGAAGTTGGGGAATTGGGGACACAAGGCCAATCGGGTATGAGAGTTTTGACTGCTACTAGGAAAAGGAGTGATGGGTAGGGACGAGAAATTTAGCCTCCTGCATGGGGATCCTACGGGTCCTACTCTTTCCGAGACCTGTAGCAGGGTTCTTTAACGTGCAAGGAACGTAACATTTTTCCAAACACGGTGCACCACTATGGTTTGCGGTCAGGTTTTCCGCATTATCGCCTGACGACCCCGCATCTTTTGATGTCAGGGCTGCCCCATTCAACCACCTGGGGCACACATCCCAGTCGCTTTGTGGGCAAAGCGGCCTGATCCGATGTCAGTATTCTGAGCGCTCTTTAGTGGACTTTTACCTACAAGCTTAGCGCTGCTGCGGGCCTTTTCGCCACCCGGAACCCGCACGGGTGCTAAGCAAAAGAGCAAAACCCCTGTAATGAACATATGTAGTCTTTAATTTTGTGGAACTTTTTTGCAGTGTTTTTATTTTACCTTGCACATTAGAACTTTCAAAGTGTTTTTTTTTTGCCGGTATCTAATTTTTCCTTTTTGCAGTGGTTTGCATCCCGCAAAAATATAAACCCTCGAAAATAAATTTCGAAATAAGCATGATAAGTATATGTACAATCATACTCGAATATAAGTAATCGCTAAACTTGAATTCCGCGAAAAAAACCACCATTTTTATCTCACCTGGACCGAAGGTCCATGTCAGCTATTGCCATCACCATCCGTTAACATTTTTCAAACGTTAACTCCTCTAACACCATTATTTCAATGGCTTTTAAATTTTGCACAGTTGTTTATTAGCATAGGTAGTATAAAACAAGTGAGGGGATTTTCGATTCGTCGAAAAAAATGGCCGCCAAGGCTAAAAATAGGACATAGGGGGAAATTGCAGTTTTTTGCAAATAACTTGAAAACGGTTACAGATATCAAAATTTTGGCTAGGGAAAAAGTGTTCAGCACCCATAGATCTACCTGCCCGGATATTTTCAGGAAGATCCAACAACCAATGTAGGAGTTATTTCACTTTTTGTTGATTTTTTACAAATTTTGAACCTGTTTAGCTCAATTTCTTGAAAACTATACAAGACATTTGAGAAATTTAAATTGCATATTGTTCATGTTAGGCATACCAAGATCTACAAAATATGTAATAGGGTCAACGTTGTAGGACCTTTCCTTCTAGGAGTTATTGCCCTTAGAACGTCAAAATTTAGCTGTGAAAAAGCCTTTCCTCATTACATTGAAAACGTTAACTCCTCTGACACTTTAAGTCCAATTGGAACCAAACTTGGTATTGTTGTTTATTAGCATTAGGTGTATAGAACAGATGTGAGGATTTACGATTGGTTGTAAAACATGGCCGCTGTGGCTAAAAATAGAAAATTTGGTTAAACTGCATTTTTTTGCTAATAACTCAAAAAGGGTGACATATTTTTGAATTTTGATTGAGAACAAAAGTGATCTATATCCATTTCAGACAATATATTCGTATGTTCAAAATATATCGGACACTTAGTCAAAATTGTAAGAAAAAAATCTTCATTTCTTAAATTGGTTCGAAAATAAAGGAAAACAGTTTAAAAAGACTAAACTGCAGATTTTCCGTGACTATAAGTCATTTAGGATGGTTTGAAAGACAAAATAAGATTGATTAAACAAGTTTATTACCATAACGGTTGTTGTTATAATAAGGATTTCGGTCGTCAACCGTTATTGTAATAAAAACTTTAAAGACATATTTTGTTAAGAAGTGACTAAAAATGACTTAAATATGAATGAATTAGTGTATTCAAGTACTAGTAGATTTTCTATATCCATTTCAGACAATATATTCGTATTTTCAAAATATATCGGACACTTAATCAAAATTGTAAGAAAAAAATCTTAATTTCTTAAATTGGTTCGAAAATAAAGGAAAACTGTTAAAAAAGTGCCGATTTTCCCTGACTACATGTATTAGTCATTAAGAATCTTTTAAAGACGAAATAAGATTGATTGGAAAAGTTTATTACCATAACGGTCGTTGTAACAATAAGGATTTCGGTCGTCAACCGTTATTGTAATAAAAACTTCAAAGATAAATTTTGTTTAGAGGTGTCTCAAAATAACTTAAATATGAATCAATTAGTATATTCAAGTACTAGTAGATCATATATATCCATTTCAGACAATATATTCGTATTTTCAAAATATATCGGACACTTAGCCAAAATTGTTAGAAAAATCTTAATTTCTTTAATTGGTTCGAAAATACAGGAAAACTGTTTAAAAAGACTAACATGCCGATTTTCCGTGACTATAAGTCATTAAGGATGTTTTAAAGACAAAATGAGATTGATTAAAAAAGTTTATTACCATAACGGTTGTTGTTACAATAAGGATTTCGGTCGTCAACCGTTATTGTAATAAAAACTTTAAAGACATATTTCGTTAAGAAGTGACTCAAAATGTCTTAAATATGAACCAGTTAGTATATTGAAGTACTAGTAGATCATCTTTATCCATCTCAGATAATATATTTATTCTTTTTAGAATATATCGGACACTAAGTCAAAATTGTAAGAAAAAAATCGTAATTTCTTAAATTGGTTCGAAAATAAGGGAAAACTGTTTAAAAAGACTATAATGCCGATTTTCCGTGACTATAAATCATTTAAGATGTTTTAAAGACAAAATATGATTGATTAAAAAAGTTTATTACCATAACGGTTGTTGTTACAATAAGGATTTCGGTCGTCAACCGTTATTGTAATAAAAACTTCTAAGACATATTTTGTTAAGAAAAGACTCAAAATGACTTAAATATGAATGAATTAGTATATTCATGTACTAGTAGATCATATATATCCATTTCAGACAATAAATTCGTATTTTCAAAATATATCGGACACTTAGTCAAAATTGTAAAAAAAAAATCTTAATTTCTTAAATTGGTTCGAAAATACAGGAAAACTGTTTAAAAATACTTAAATGCAGATTTTCCGTGACTATAAGTCATTTAAGATGTTTTAAAGACAAAATAACATTGAATAAAAATGTTTATTACCAGAACGGTTGTTGTTACAATAAGGATTTCGGTCGTCAACCGTTATTGTAATAAAACCTTCAAAGACATATTTTGTTAAGAAGTGACTCAATAAGACTTAAATATGAATGAATTAGTATATGCAAGTACTAGTAGATCATCTATATCCATTTCAGACAATATATTAGTATTTTCAAAATATATCGGACACTTAGTCAAAATTGTAAGAAAAAAATTTTAATTTCTTAAATTGGTTCGAAAATAAAGGAAAACTGCTTAAGAAGATTAAAATGCAGATTTTCCGTGACTATAAGTCATTTAGGATGTTTTTAAGACAAAATAAGATTGATTAAAAAAGTTTATTACCATAACGGTTGTTGTTACAATAAGGATTTCGGTCGTCAACCGTTATTGTAATAAAAACTTCAAAGACATATTTCGTTAAGAAGTGACTCAAAATTACTTAAATATGAATTGATTAGTATATTCAAGTACTAGTGGATCATCTATATCCATTTCAGACAATATATTCATATTTTCAGAACATATCGGACACTTAGCCAAAATTTTAAGTAAAAATCTTAATTTCTGAAATTTGTTCGAAAATATAGAAAATAACTGTTAAAAATTAAAATACCAATTTTCAGCGACAATAAGTCATTTAAGATGTTGTGAAGACGAAATAAGATTGATTGAAAAAGTTTGTTACCATAACGGTTGTTGTTACAATAGAGATTTCGGCCGTCAACCGTTATTGTAATAAAAACTTCAAAGACATTTCTTGGTTTTAATAGTAATAATTACAACTGACATCGGTATTTAGCAATCCAGAAATATATTTTGACTTCAACTAAGAAGTAAAATTAATACAAAAATTTAAATTTTACGATTTAAAAAAGTTTATTACAATAACGGTTGAGCATGCCAACCGTTATTGTGATAACAACTGTTATTGTAATAAACTGTTTTTAAATGTTAATTATTTTCATAATTAGTTAAAATATTCAATTAGTTTTTGTGATAATATCTTAGTTACAATTAATTCCTTCGCGTAAAATAAAAAAAATCACTTTTAATTCATATAAAAAAAATTATTACAATAACGGTTGTTATTACAATAACGGTTGTCACAAAGCTTCATTAGTTTTCTACACACGTTTTTCAATATATTCATACTGATTTTGAATAATCTATTGAATATTTTTGTTTTCAGTTGAACCAACAGCAACACTATTTCCAACCTTTTACAAAGTAGACAGGGGTCATTCTGTCACTATATATTGTAGTGCGTCATCTAACCTTGCAGTCACATCCGTATCATGGCAGAAAATGGATGGTCTAATTATGTCATCAACAACAAATCCCAACAAATACAGAGGCAGTACCGTCACCACAACTCTTACAATCGTTAATGCAGAGCCCGACGATGCAGGAAACTATACATGCCTTGCCACAAATAGTGTTGGTACTGGATCAAGTAACGTTGGAACTTTGGTTGTAAAAGAAAGTAAGACTACTTCATGGTACCGAAACTTGATGTTTTGTTGAAATAATTTATAACACAAAACAAAATGTGCATTATTTGCTAAGTGTCCGTTGGAAATTCTCTCTGATAGAACACCTCTGATGAGTTTTGCATAGAAAAGAAGCCTGCATCGTGGCTAGCAAACCTTTTGCTTTACTTTACATTTTTTATAACATCACCGAGATCTTTCCTATTTTCCGTGCTACTTTCTCCAAGATTCACAATTCGAACCTCTTCAGAGATTGAACCATTCACTAACCAATTTTACGGCTCTTTCTTGACACTTTTTAGTAGATGGTCTCAATAAACGATAGTAGACTTTTAAAGGTACAACAATAATTGCACCGTGAATGGGGAAAGCACTTACCCTTGCAAATAATAAATAAAGGAAGTAACATGATTACCGAACTTGCAGGACCTATCTCAAATGTCCGCGAGAAAAGAAAAAGACACATATGACATACTGGAGAAATTAAAGATCACAATGTTCCTGACTTTTTTATGGCATTTCAAAAGAAAAGGTCGCTTATACTAGGTTTGATGATGCGCCAAACCTTTCCTTCCATTGCAATCTTAGGGTCCGGGCTTAACACAAAACACATTTAGGTTTTGAAAACTTAATAGGGATATTGAGATGATCATCTCAGTACAGCAAACCGCCAAACACTAATCAAAGCAATCACTAACCATTTTGTCTAACATAATTTTGAATTTTTCTACTATTGGTTGATAACGAAGGAAGATCTTTTAGGGATCGTATGATATGCATTTTTATAACCTTTGTCTTTAAGTCGGTCACGGAGATAGCGGTGTCGGATTAAAAATCTGCAAAACGTGAACAAGCCCTAGCTTATCAAATAAGTATTGAAATATAGATATTGTATACAAGTGAAGTAGGTATGTTACTTTTAAGGTTAGAATGACGAGAAGCAAGTTGGTTTGGTGGTTTCATGAATCTCTTGCTCAAGAGAATATATTGAAGGAACACATCTACAAAACGAAGCGTTGTTGACAGAGAGGATGTCATCAATATACATTTGAATATGAGATTAAAAGACCCTGACCTTTTTATCATCCTGTCCTCTTCGAGTTCCTGAAGAAATTCAGTCTCGAAAAAGTCTAAAAACAAGTCGACGAGGAGAGAAGCACAACTTGTACTTATTTGAACGCCAATTTGTTGTTGAAATATCTCTCCTCAATATGTGACAGATATGTTGACAATCAGGAAACAAAGCATTCTGCAAACTTGTTTCAAAGTGTAGCAAATCATATATTCATAGGATTTATAGGGAAAAATCTAGATTTATAACCTAAATCAACAAAGCTTCTTGGATTCAAAAAAGCCTTTTGAAGATTTTTTTTTCAGACAGCACTTAAGATTTTCATGCTGAAATTCGTTGTACAGAGTTGAAAAAATGGAAAGTTTTCAAACAATGATTGGGATTTATCATTATCTAACAAATTTTTTGAATTCCTCAATTTCCACATATGAATCCACTGAAATCATAAATAGTCTCACAGAATGCTTGTTGTCCTTCTCATCCTCAAGGTATTTTTAGTGGATGTTGCTACAAAGAGCACAATGGCAAATTCCAAACTTGAGAGGGATTCACAAAAGCATCAAGCTTGTTTCCCGATGAAGGATGAAGAAATGAGTTCAAAACTGAACTATTTTGAAAAGGTGCATGCAGCTATAGGAGGAAATATGAAACATGAATTAAGTTACAATCGCTAAGTAACTTCTACATTTTTTTTTCAGTTGAACCAAGATTAACTATATCACCAACGTTTTATTTGGTCTTAAGAGGAAACACTGTTACTATAAAATGCAGCGTTTCATCTTATCTCCCTGTGACATCTGTATCGTGGCAGAAAATGAATGGTCAAACCTCTTCTATCATCTTGACAACCAACACTTACAAATACAGAGGCAATAGCATTGCTTCACCGTCTCTGACTTTCGTCAATGCTGATTGCAATGATATTGGACAATATACATGCTTTGCCACAAACAGTGTTGGTACTGGGTCAAGTAATGCCGGAACGTTGGTTGTAACCAAAGGTAAACTCATGAATAAAGGGAACGAGTAGCTTTATAACAATATGAAATGTCTAGGATACGATTGTACAAATTAAAATGATGAACACACGACCGACGATATATAAAAAAATAAATCAGGCTATCATCTGCAATATAATGATATATTCATTTTAAATACAAGCACAAATATTCACACAATAAAAAACATTAATTTAGGCAACTGCAATATACATATGTTTTAGTCTGTTTGTTCGTGTTGTTTTTACATGTATTTGTCTTTACTTGTTTTGTCTTTGCCCTATAGATTTTTTTTTAAATTAAAATGCGCACTTGGTACCTCTTTGCTTTTTTGGTAGAAATTCTAGAAAAATAAAAATCCACTTTAACAGTAGAATTTAAGAAAAAATATTTTCAAACCATTGTTGTTTGTTGTAACAGTTTCCGAGAATATAAATGACGTATATCACTTCAACATTTTACCTCTGAATTAGAATTAAGGGAGTACGAGCCTGATATGTTTTGTATTTAAAAGTTTTTTTAGAATAGAAAATTTGGAAAGAATAGCTCGAAATAGCTAGACTTTATGAAAAAAGTTTTTAAAAACATGGAGCCGTTTTCAAGATATAAGCACCTAAAAATATGGCAGGAAAAAACTTCTCTAGATTTTTCATAGGAAATACATTGAAAGTTCGTCTTCTGTTTTAACATAGAAATTGTAATTAGAATTGAATGAAATTGTTATAGGATGTTTATTATGACCTTCTCTAAATAGTTCTGAACAAATATTAAGAAAACATGTTGAATTTTTTTTAATGCATTTGGATGGATAAAAGCCGAAGATCTCGAAAATGTTCAATTTCTGAATCTCGTACTCCCTTAAAAAACAAATTCTTTACATTATTATTACACTGTCAAATCAAAAGTACATGTAATGATTTTAAATTAACAAGAATACTCTACTTTTTTAGCTACGCCGCCAACAATCCAACTATCACTAAATATTTTATCAATAGCCAAAGGTCAGTCTGTCTCTATGGAATGTAATGTGTCATCTGACTTTGTTCTTACTTCTGTATCATGGCACAGAAAAAATGTTGAGTAACGAATTCATGTTATGAACACTGCATTAAAAGTACATGTAAACATCGATTTTCTTCAATTTGAATGCATTGATTTAATGTTAGATCGGATTACATTTAAACTACTATGACCTTTGCTCAATGTGAACGCGGTCTTAGAATTGCATGATAGATGTCGTCCATTTCGATATATTTTTTGTTTTGTTTTTTAAACCTTATAATTCGAATAAAATATAAAAGATATTTTTAAAATGTCAGAAAACGTTCCCTTCATGATATTGTTTTTTAAATGTGTTCATTGAAATTCGAATTTCGCATTAAATATTTTCATAAAAAAAGAACAATACAAAACGAAACAAGAATGTGTCCAAAAGACATAATGCCCCATCTTGCAACATTTAGGACGGACGGACGAACGGACCGAAACACTCTATTTCCCCTTTTTTCGTAGATTGGACATAGACATATCCGCTAAAGCTGGTTTTGAATTTACTTCCAAGCAGCGCAAGCGTGTCTATATCAGGAAGATGAACATAGAAAGAATGGTAGAGTGATAATGAAATGATGCTGAAGAGAAGGAAATGTAAACACACGTTCTATTTGCGAACATAATTTTACTGTCATAGATAAAAGGATGGATGGACAGTCACCTAAATGGATATCCTACTGCAGCAGGATTATGTGAAGAACGTTATTTTTTCAACACGTTTTACCACTATGGTTTGCAGTTTCTGAATGCTCTTTAATGGACTTTTACCGACAAACTAAACGCTACTACGGGCCTATTCGCCACCCGGAACCCGAACGGGTATTTATGTATAACAATATTTCTTTATATTCACATTTTTTTAAACATTTAACAAATGGATGAACAGACTATAGCAGCAATTTTTTTTCCACATCCATTGCTATTGAAAACATTAAAAAGACTGTAAATCAAATCCATATGTATTTTATATGTTGATGCATATTCACCAAAACTACATAGTTATTAGAGTTACTTGTTTTCTGTACATTTGAATAATATATACACTTGCGTTAAAAATGTAATTAATTAATCTTTTTAGGGGACATCTGTGTATCTAAATAATCATTATCAAGCTAATTGGTCATGAACATAGACCGTTTTAAGAAAAAAAATGACAGTTTTTTCCTTAAAAGCTTGGCGAAAGCAAGTAACACTCAACCTTTGCATTGTATAAAGAAACCCGCCATCTTAGAAGAAATCCATACCATCGACAGTTCTTTTGTCGGTTTTTCTGCTTGAAATATTTGTGACTTTAAATCTCAAACAATGGGGAGGTACTCGTAAAAACATCACATTTTCAATAAAAGAAGAAAACCAACATTATTGTTTTTTCATTAGTCATTTCCTTTAAGCCAAAGAACAAAACAGACTTTAAATGATTTCCAATCGAAATCTTTAAAAGCTTTTTTATAGATTATCAAGAAAGCAGAAACTTCATCATTATTGATTTTAAATAAAACAAGAAAAATCAATTATAATGGCTTACATGGATTGGGTTTAATATTTAATCATATTTTGCTTTTTGTCTATTATGTTATCTCTAGAGAACAGAAATTCGCAACAATTTTTATTAAATCACTGCTGAGACATTTGCAATGTTTGCCATTTTCATTTTTGCAAAAAAGTAACTGAATTTACATAAAAAGGAATGTAGAAAGGATAAATGAAGCAAAAGCACTTTGATCCCTTATTCCTCCATGGAAAAAATAAGCTATTTTGTGGATGCCAAATTTAAATAATACGTTATTTGTATTCACCTTGTTTTTGTTTACTTCTGGGAGTGCATTTTGACGTCATATGACGTTAACATTGAAATTTGACATTTTTCATGCCCTTGTTTCACATATCTTATATAGATGTAAATATCTAAATTCTCAATAAATGTTATTAATATTAAACATAGTTGTTATAAGTTTAAGTTATTTTAAGTTATTTATATTAGTGCAAATAATGTAAATTATTAATGTTTAAATTGATTTATTGATGATGTTCTCAATCTTGTATATACTCAGGAACTTAAGATAAAGGGAACAACGGATTCTGTGAAGTCTGATTCGTCTTTGAATCCACATCTCGAAATAAAATATCTAGGTAGACTTTCAACAAAGCTATATGACAAAGGCGATGACTTCAACTTTCAAATTGTCAACTTTTCCTTCTTGTGAAGCAATATTCAGTCCGCTAAAGCTTATGGAGTTTACGTAAGGCAATTGATTCGTTATTCCAGATCTCATTCCATGGACGTACTTCAAATTCCCTGACATGAAAATTGTATAACAAAGTTATGTTGCTACTTGGTTGCTGTCTTCACGCAAGAAATTTTACGGACGATATCATGCGCTCACAGAAAAATATGGGAGTTCTATCCATCAGATGAGTACACACATTGGTTTGTCATAGGTTTTGTTTTTACTTCCTTTATCAGATTTGACATGGCCTACTGACAATCGGCAGCGCGACGGGTGTGCAATAGCGAGTAAGAACTGCATGCTATTTCGGAGCATCTGAGGTTACTCTTCTTGGGACTGGTTTGCGTTGATGATTTCTGTTCAGTTGATTTTGTGTAATTATGTTTTCGCTTTTGCTGTTGTCGTTCATGTTTACTGGTTTTGTCGTTGCCGTAAAGGACTTTTGACTTTGCCCAATTGGTGTCTCTTTGCTTCTGAGCTATTTACAAACAAAATATTGCTTCTCTTCTCAATGCTACCCTTTACAGCTAGTAGGGCGCAAAACCAGTTTATAGGAACTTTCTGTTAAAATATTGTGAAAAATCATTGATTTTATCTCGAATTTGACCTCGACGGTCATTTCAGTAAAATAATATACGATTAAAGAGACGTTTTTACTCTTCAAATCATTAATTAAAAAAAAAATGACTGACCTGGAAAGTCACATACATACATGTACCTCATCCTCAAATGATGTTTAAATATCACAACGTATTCTGTGTACCAGGGCTTGTACATTTGATTTAGATTTTTACCAAAACATAGTATATTTAGTTATGCTGTATATGCATATTTTAAGTAGTAATCTTTCATCAACAACATTTGAATCAAATATTGCATAGGGTGAAACAAAAATGAACCGTAAAGTACTCAAATCAAAAAAAAAGTTTATACAGGAAAGCCAAATCCAGCACCGAAGATATCGACCATGTACAAGAAAAAAAGGAAGCCTGGTGTTTTCAGCTCATTATTACGCTTATTTTAATGGAAATCATTGACTTGACTCAGACCTGATTGTGTTCAATCGATTACAACTTTCTTTAATCATTATGACATATTATATGATTTTAAGGGGAGGCAAATTTTCGTAACCTCAAGCAAGCCACCGGCAATTTAGATATTTGGTTGCGCCTTTGGTTAACCTTTGCATCCTACATAGAACAAGTTTATAATGGAAACCTATAGCTAGTACAAAGCCTAATTTTTCCCACAATGTTAAATGTTAGTCTAGTCTTTGTGTGGCATTTAAAGCGTAATTCTAAACAAATTGCAAAGGAAATGATTTCAACGATTTTGCTTTGTTATAACAAAAGTCTGGAAAAATCGTACGGTCGGTAAATTTTAATTTGGGGGCTTCAACATTATTATGAAAGAAATCACAGAATGTCTTTGATGTCACTAAAGGATTTACACTTGTATCATATGAAAATTAGACAAAATCGATCATTTTTCACCTGAAATGCTTCATTCCTGTCAGAAAAAATTACGATTTTTAATTTGATGAAAAAAAAACAGTGGAAATTGTTAATATGTTTATATTTTGAAAAAAAAGTATTTCCACAGTGATGTTAATGACGTTAGTCCCGCCAAACATTTCCAAATGTTGTTCCCCTTCTTGCGACGAATACTCGGAAAAATGAAATGCCTGTACCATATAGATTTGATAAAATATTTGGAGTTTTATTGTCTAATGTAGTCTGACATAATTATTTACAGTTATCCAAACCATTATATTATACTAATATTACTCAATACATGTAGTTCGAAAAACCCGAATAGAAGAATTTCCTATTGGAAATTAAGTCCCGCTCCTTTTACCTTATTTTGCAAATCAGACGAAATTTGGTACCCCATTTCTTAAATCGGATTTAGCACACCGAAGATTGACATCGATTGTTTTAGAATTTCACCACATGATAGATCATAAAATATTGAATTTGAGAATTGCTGCTCATTCATTTGTATTTTTGAAAATTATAACAAAAAATTGATATTAAGATGAAAAACGCAGTTTTTCTCATTCTGATTTACCCTTTTCGTCCAAAAATTAAAATCATTCTTAACATTATCAACAATGAGCACCTTCATCCAAATAAATTGATCAAATATGAACCCAAATAAATGATTTTTAATCAATTCGATGGTGCTTTTCGGGGTGCTAAACTTCAGTTTCCAAATCCGAGAAAAGTCATGTTGCAGACAAAATGGTTGCCATGGATACTTATTTATGGTACTATATGAGCAGTATTTTAACGCATTTACATATTTTCTAAATACATATCAAATTCCTGTTCATTTCGATATAAAATAACTTTATAATTGATTTCTAATTTTTTATGTTTGAAAGGGTCGGGAAACGGACGATTTTCCGGAAAAGTGCATTAACCAACCTGCGTCTGATCCCACTATATGAACAAACTGATATATAACATTATTTTACTTTACTGGTATGGTATGGTTTTTTTCCCTAAATAAATAAAATACTGAATGTAACAAAAAGCATACTAGGTGTTGTGCAGAAATTCACGTTAAAAATAAATTCTTACTTTACCTAAGCTTAATAGCTACATGTACATCCTGGTAGGTATCCAATTTGTACATATATGAGTTTTAATCTACCGTTTTAAGGGTCAAGATATTATTTGTTTTTTTGGAAGGGGTGTCAATCAAAATTTTGTTTCCGTCAAAAGTAATTGTGGTTTTTCTTAATAATGAATTCTTTATTAAACTAGATTATTGAAGTGAAATTTGTCACTACATTATCCGATGGCGACAAACACTGAAATAGCATTGCTTGTGACAGTAACACCACCTCTCTACATGCAGTTGCATTAATTCATTCGTCTTCTAAAGTATCAATAGAGGTGTCCTACCAATTTAAAGGCGGTATTTTATTGAAATCAATGTTACAAAAGAGGGATAGGAGGTAAAACATGTTTCTTAGATTTGCATCTAGATTTTGACTTGGGTGGTCATCTCAGTAAACAAATATGCGACAAAAGAAACAATATTAATTATAAATGATTAAATTTCCTTATCTGGAAAGTAGCATACCCACCTCACCAGCACATGGGGTGTATATTTCCCAACTTATTCGTTTTATAACCGTTTTGGTATGTGTATTTTGAAACCACTGGGTCGATAACCGCTGCTGGTGGACCAGAGGTACCCGAGGGAAATCACGACTTGTCTGACACGAATAACCGATAAATTTCATACTATTTTGTCGTTGAAATTTCCGTTTGTTAAATTCAAACATGTTTAAAAGACCAGGTTTTTTTCCTTGTACTGCACATGGTCGATATCCTCGGTGCTGGTTTTGGCTTCCCTGTTCGAACTTATTTTGAGTACTTTTCGTTGTTCAATACTTTTGGTTATGACCTTCCAATGTTTCGATTCAAAAGCTGCTGATGGGAGGTTACTCCTTGAAATATGCATATACAGCATACCCAAATTACACCGTTTTATAACCGTTTTGGTATGTGTATTTTAACAATAACACCTGCTGGTTGACCAGAGGTCCCCGAGGGTAATCACAAGTCTGGTCGTCAGACTTGTCTGACACCAATTTACCTATAAAGTTTAATACTATTACTATTTTGTCGTTGAAATTTCCGTTTTTTTTATTCAAGATTGTTAAAAATACCAGGTTTCTTTCCTTGTGCTGCACATGGTCGATATCCCCGGTGCTGGTTTTGGCTTCCCTGTGTTATAACCGTTTTGGTACGTGTATCATTCGATATGCCAGGGCTTGTACTATTTTTTCAGACTTTCCTACCCGACACCGTTTTCTCCGTGATCGGTTATTGGACCAAGGTTTTAAGAAAATACGTCTCATCCAGTCGGTTAATTTTTTTTCTTTCGATATCAGCCACTGGTATTAAAATTTAAAATTATGTCAGATGAAATGATTCGTGATTTGTTTCAATTAGTTTGTGACAGTTTTGTGTACTTAGATGCTCACCTGCTGATTTCTATTGTGTCTTTCAACTCATTGTGATAACTGTTATTAGATTTTTAAATCGCAATTGAAGAGGGAGGTTCGGCGCCATAAAATCTGGTTCAAACCATCATTTATTTATTTTGAAATGCCAGTACCAAGTCAAGACCATTGTGTTCTTCAATTTTTCTTGTATGTGTTACGTTGTTTTGTCTTTTGTTCTTGGATATATGAGAATGGTCATCCCATTTCGGTAATTTTGTTGTAACCTGTATTTGTAAACATGAAGTAAAAACATGTTATGAACATGACACAAAGAATTCTTTAAGTTTGGAACCAAAAAGTAAAGAACACTGCTGATTATACTGTCTCTGTTTGGTTCTTACTGTATGTGTTTAAATTAAACATGAAACATTAGATGCATTTACAATAAAGCAAATACTTCAAAACCCGTGTTTAGATGTTTATTTTTCTTATGTTTTACTGCAGCTAAGCGGAACTACATGTAAGTCTTATTGCTCTATTGTTTTGTCGTTTTTAGAGTAAACACATTAAGTCTTTGTTGTCTTTTTCTTCGCTCGGTATTTTATCAGGCAAACACGTGTATCATATTATAGAATGGCTTACATTAATACTTGCGATAATAGAGTTGACGAAGAGTTGTATGAATTCGAAGAAATTATTGAACGCGATCTCCAATCAAAGAATGAAATACAAACAGAAAAAGAGCTGAATAATATGGAACGCCAAATTAACATATATTCAAATAATTGTACCTACCTTCAAATAAATTGAAGATATCTTCAATTCAATTGTACCTATCTTCAAATAATTAAAGATATCTTCATATCCATTAAACCTATCTTCAAATGAATTATACCTAGGTGCAATTTAATTGCACCTAGGTATAATTCAATTGTACCTATATTCAATTGCATTGAAGATATCTTTAATTCACTTGAAGATAGGTCTAATTCCAACATCTCCATAATTCATTTGGAGATATCTCCAATTCATTTGAAGTTATCTTCAATTCATTTGAAGATATCTACAATTCAATTACACCTATCTTCAATTGAATTATACCTATCTTCGATTCAATTATAGATATAGAGACAATTGAATTGAAGATAGGTTTAATTCAATTGAAGATAGGTTCAATTTGATTGAAGATAGGTTCAATTCAATTGAAGATAAGGTTTAATTGAATTGAAGATAGGTACAATTGAATTGAAGATAGGTACAATTGAATTGAAGATATCTTTAATTGTGCTGAATTGTACCTAGGTACAATTGAATTGAAGATAGGTATAATTGAATTGAAGATATCTATAATTAAATTGAAGATAGGAATAATTCAATTGAAGATAGGTATAATTCAATTGAAGATAGGTATAATTCAATTGAACACATCTTCAATTATTTGAAGATAGGTACAATTAATTGAATATATGTTAATTTGGCGTTCCATGGATTAAACCAGGGATAAGCAGAAGTCAAGCAGACAAACGAACTTGTCATAAAAAGCGCATACTGGTAGTGGTCCTGATGATTATTGTCGGTATAGTGATTTCTGGAGTAACTTTTGGAATTGAACACTTGGTCGGCCATCATTTAACCAGTAAAGGTATATGTATTTTGGTGAACCTCAGATTTTATTTCACGAATTGCAAATGCTGATATCAAAGAAATCCAAAATTTATACTTATTTCTTGATTGCCTTAAACCAAAGAAAAGTAAGAAAATATGTACCTTATGCAATACAAATGACAACAAAGTTCCAGACAATAAATTTTGCTTCGCCTGACGCGCGTTTCGTCTATTCAAGACTCATCAGAGGCGCTCTACCAAAAATATTGAAAATGCCAAACACTAACAGATTATGAAGAGCATAGAACTTAAACCAAAAATACCAAACTAGGGAACCAAATTATTACTAAGATGATCAACCAATGTCTGGGGTAGGAAGAGCAAGTCGATATGAATTAAAAAGAAACCAGAATATTTTTGAATTTGTCATTTGCTATTTTTATTCCCTTAAAGAAGAAAAAGATATAGACAAATTAAAATTTGAAATATATCTAAATTAACACACTTTTGTTTTATGCTTTTCAGACGAATATACATGGACACCTTGGACTTATTCAACCAAATCAGATGGCATTGCCAGAAAAACCAGAGAGTTACAGTGCCCAATGTTATACTCAAGTTAGAGTGTAAAGCAAGTCCACGATTTTCAGCTTTGTAATAGAGAACATTGGGGTAAGTTGAAAAAAAAACACTTATTATAAATATTGGTTTTAGATATGGCAATTAAACAAAACTTTACCCGGTCTTTACCTATGGCTTTTTGCAAGTTTTAAAAGGAACATCATTTTCTAAAACAACGATAGTTTCTACAACATCAACTGCACATTTCATACTAATAAAACTTAATAGAATAATTAATCCAAGAAATAAACGAAAGAAATGTTTATCATAACCAGGATACTATCATAGCTGAAAACGTTCACCTGAAATGGTTCACCATAATAGTGTTATTTTTTTTTCGCGGGTATTTAATTTTCGCTTTAGTCGCGGCATACATCGGGATGCGAAAATTAAATCACACGAAATATGATTTTAAATGTCTAGAGTAACAGCTGTGATAGGAAAAGAAATAATATAATAATTCATCTAAGAAATAAAAGAAATAAATGTATATCATAACCAGGATACTATCATAGCTGACAACGTTCACCTGAAATGGTTCACCGTATTAGTCACTGTTTATTATTTTTTTTCGTGGGTATTTGATTTTCGCTTTATTCGCGGCACACATCGGGATGCGAAAATAAGAACACACAAAATTTCAATTTATATGTCTAGAGTAACAGCTTGGATAGGAAATAGCGAAAATAAATTTTGTCGCGAAAAAAAACCCCCACCCCTTTTATTAAGAAGAACGCGAAATTTGGCACCCGCGAAACGATATATTTTAAAAGAATACAAGTAAATATATTTCAAAGATCGAATAAGAAAATTAAGAAACAATACTGATTTGGGTGTAAGTTAGTATTATATAACAAATTGTGTCTTAATTTTAGATAGTTACATGTACACGATGGACTTCAAATTTAACAGATCATGTCTTTACAAGTATGGGTATATCAATGAAGACAACACGCTGATTAATAACGTTAAAACGCCCGACACCGTTCCTTCTCGCGGTGTAGGATTTCAAAATTATAGGGGTTCGATACCAGATATATGTTGTGGGAGGGACCAGGAAATGACTTTTTGAATACTATACAACTATAATTTTAAGTCAAATTTAAGTGAACATGACCTTTTAACTGAGGTAGGCCTTGCCGAGCGTATCAAAATTGACAATAGTCTCTACGTATGGGCTAAGAATTATGGTTTATTGTCATTCAATTTGGCAAAAAATAAGACAAACGAAGACGTGTCATTGTATGCTGATCATCGTCCTCTTATCTCAAAAAAAAACTTAATCATTTGAGTGCAAACACCCCAGGTACAAATAAAACGGGAGAACGGGAGTTTTTTACTTCAATATAAACAGAAAAACTAACACTTTCAGTCTGGTATCAAACCAAACCAAACTATACACATATACTAACGTTTTGTCAGAGAAAGACTTATGTCCTGTCTTCGGATTGTATAACCCGTATAGAGTGAATGTAAGTCTTCGCTTACTTTACTCCATAATTTGCACATAATCATATCGGATATTACATTTTGTTGTCTACAACTTAAAAATGAATGCCAGGATAATAAGAAAAAAGCACTGTCTTGGACTGATTTTCACTGCATCTTTGAAAACAATCATGTTCAAAATTTCAAATTTCGAAATATCAGTTGCAGAATCGCTTTAAAAGATAAAGTAAAACAGTAACTTTTTTAACCTTTCCCCGGAGTTTATTTTATATACCATTTAAAAAGGGAAATCGTTGATGACATTTTTCTTAATGTTTCATAATATTCATCAATTTTTTTCTCGACAATGGTTCACAATAAAGTGTTTTTTTTCTGAAGCTAAGAAAATGAATCGCTTTCATTGTTTTACATAAAAACATAAACCTATGGAGTATAAACTCCATAACAAAAGAATTTTTGGAAAAAAAAATTCTGCATAAAAACCAGCAAGCACCTACTTCAATATTTCATTTATCAAAGATGCTACGATATTTTTGAAATTATGTATGCCGAAAACAGTATTTAAGGCAAGAGCCTTAAAATCAAGGTGTAAAATTTCAAAATTCTCTTGTATTTATAAAGTATTCATTCATTTTCAAACATGACATGGATAGAAAAGATATGTCTATTTCACGGAAATTTCCGTTAATCCGATATGTTTTAGATACTAATCACCTTCTCAATAAAAAACATGTCGAGTGCACCCAAAACTCGATTACTTGCTTATGTTTTTTGTTGATTTATTTGAAAATTCAGCTTTTTATCAGGAAAATAATTGTACATTCATGATAAAATACATTTTTCTAAATGGTCTGTCATTGATTATTTCAAAATAGTATCTAATTAAAGTTTTTAAATATCACATAATTTTAAAACAAAACCAAAGACGGCGAATCTTTGATTTTGATTTGTGAGAAAGAAATTTCTCTGAGTTTTACAAAAACTTGTTCTGAATAACGCCTTTTGAATGTGAACAGTACTATAAGTTTTTGTCAACAATTGTTTAAAATATTTAGCTATGCGAACTGGTCTTTTATAGGCTTTAAAAGTTGTCACAAACAGAAAGTAATCAGTTTGTGTATATTGAAGAAGCTATTACTGCATAAACATACGTCCGATTGCAAGAGTTCAATTTAAGTATTTCTCTTTGTTGAGAAAGTCACGTAGTTTTCGTCTCTACTGTATTGTACTGTGTGTCTTCTTGATTTTGTTGCCTGGTTACTAGGATTTTTATATCCTTAAGTATTACTATGTGTGATGGACACAACCATTAAATCTCAACGAGGACCCGCGTTTTGTAAATTAGGAAACAGATTACTTTTCCCTATAAAAGTTATCTCATGTTATTTAAAGTCTTAGAAAAGTGTCTCGTTACCCATTGATACATGTAAACTTGTTCGTGTTGTCAGTGTTTTGTCAGTAACTGCGAGTGTTCTCAAGAGAGTTTCTTTACGTTTCGTTGTTCTCGTATAGTACTCTTATCTCAGCTTCTCTCTTGGTGAATTGAACTTTTATCGATTTGATTTTTAAAGTGTGTTATTTTTGTTGTCAAAGCTTTTTTTTTTGTTCTTGTCAACTGTCTGATTTTTTGTTTTATGTCCAGAAATGGGTCTTTCGTTGATAATCTAGGGATTTGTTTGAATCTTATGTATTGTATTTTCAGTCTTGGGCCAATGCAATACAGCGAGCAGTGACCTCTGGTCATGTTGAAGACTGCTAGCTGTTTTCCATTGTTTTTTTTTAAATTGCCGTTTCTTTAATGTTGGTTGTGTCGCGTACACTTATTCCAGATCTCTTAATCGTCTATTTCTTTTTCTTAAATGTCAGGCCGAAGGTACATTTTTGCAATTGTCTGCACCAATCTTAGATATTATTTAAGCCAAATTAACTGTCGCAGTAAATGTTTTAAATGCGTTTCTTTTCTTTAGTCATGGCACAGATATTCCAATTTTAAGCTAATATTTGCAAATATAGTAAGTCTGAAACGCCATAAATTTTAACTAGAATGATCAGTTCACAATTGTATTTACTTTGTACAGGCATTGCAGTAGGTAGGTTAAACCTGGTCATCACAGAAAACAAGTTTGAAAAGTTAATGGCAAAAAAATTTCGTGTAGTTGAGTATTCCAGTGCAAATACAGGATTCAAAACTTATCATCATAGGAACAATGTCTGCCTGGGCCGTCGAATATAAATGTACAAGGTACTTGCAACTTATTCAATTTAAAATTCAATCTCGGAAATTTGCATTAATATCCCTTAATGTCAAAGTAAAAAGACATACATACAAGCAGGCAAATGTTTTCATTGTCTACATATTCTTTCAGGGCCTTTGTATAGGTCAAAGTGTACTTTTGAACACCAAAAAGCAGTATATTTTTTATGACTGAAGTCAAGTTTTTTACATATAAAATTAGTTTCCATTTTCCTTCAAAAGTTTATTTTTCCTTTTTGTAAAATTTTGCAACTATAGTCAAATAATTAAAACCACTTTCAACACTAAATCATAAGTATAAGTAAAGTTTGTTGTCTCATTATATTACTAGTGTACATTTTATCAAAATTAACACTTAAAAGCTAATGGAATTTTCTAGATAAAAAACTTTTAGGTGTCAAAATGACACAAAAACCCTCCCCCTTTTCAAAGGTATATATAATCGAGAAAGTTTATCTTTTTCTTCGAATAGGCATGAAAATTGATACAAATAAAGTCAAATATCAAGTCTAATTGGTTTAATCGGTTTAGGTACCTCAAATATCTCTTCAATCGTAAGAAAATTATGTTGATGCAAAAAGTAAAAAAAAAAATGTTGACCTTTGACCTTGTCTTATGAAAATTTGCACCATTTTAGGTTTTGACGACCAATCTTATTTTGAAGAAGAGACAATAAGAAATCGAAAGAGGTATGATATAGCTGTATTTCGTTATTCATGACGATTAAACTTTTTGAAATGTGGTCTTGGTCACTGGCCTAATAATCTTATTTTGATTTTCTCGTTAATCGATTTTTTGTTTTACCATGTAAATATAAATAAAAACTGTAAACGGTAGAGTTTTGCTTAGTTTACTATGGCACGACAACTTCACGCTGGTGTTGAAAACTTGGGAAAGCTAAGCAGTTGCATGTTCATTACATAAGATAGTGTAAATTTGAAATTCATTAAAACTACGAGGTTATTTCTCTTCTATGCATATGCCTATCACAGTCACATTCAAAATTTGCGTTCGAGTCAATTTCGGCATATTTGGGTTAAAATGAGTTATAAGATCTTCAAATTCATGAAGTTTTGGGCAATTCTAAAGTATTAATGCACTAGTAGCACCTCTGACGAGTCTTTCATAGACGAAAAGCGCATCAAGCTTAGCTTGATTGTTTGTTTTGATCATTTATTTCTGGCGCCATGATATACAATATGCTTGTTTAATTTTTACCTTACTAATACTGAATTGTTATCTTGAGTATATCTGTTATTTTTTTTTTGAAAAGTAATTTATTATTTATTTAGTCACAGTTTCATATGTCAATTTTAATGACCATACAGCCTTAAATATTTCGTGGAATGCTATATAAAAATGTACGCTCACTCAATGAATGTTATGCACATTTTGTAGTATCTTGTAATCTTAGTTTAAGATAAAATGAACATCTTCTTGCTTAAAAAAATAGTATTGATAATTGCTTGTACATGCATAAAAATGTTTTCTTTCTGTTTTGAATCTGGATTCCATAAGTGTTCATAATTAAGCCCTAAAAGCATACAGACATAAATTTTATGCATAGTTTTTAATAAAGATATTTTTGTCACTTAAATGTCCAAAAGAGTCACAACATAATGATAATGATATGATACTTTGCAAGGTTTGTACAATTGTTTTTTTTTGTTTTTTTTTTTGGGGGGGGGGGTTCTAACAATGTATGTACTTGAACAGCCGTTTTGTGAGGTTAAATTATTTTGTACCTATATATCAATAGAACAAAGTTATCTTCATCAATGTATCGTTTCATTTTCGCCTATTTATATATCAAATATAATAATTCTTAATATAAAGTTGTTAATTCTTGACTTATAAATCTTTCTTTATTGTTTCATATCGTTTATAAAAATGTTTTATAATTATTCATAATTATTCAAAATGCATAGTGTACATGCAATAAAGAAACAGTTTAAATTTTGGCTTGATTTTAACAGGTCGAGGAATTTACCTTTTAAGGATAATGTTTACATAAAACTTTTGACCAATGGTTTTTGAGAGTTTATAAATAACTACGACCACAAACACGTGCTTTTTAAGAAATAATTTAACAAAAACTGACTTGCTGAACACATGTTAAAAATGAGCGGTGAAAAATTTCGTTAGTCTATTTGCATCAATATAGGATAAAAAGTTAAGGTATAAATGACACCAATTTTCCCCCGGAGGACATTGTCCAGTAGGGAGATTTTAGTGTTATGTTTACCTTTGTTATTGTCCATTGACCAATGCACCGAATGAAAAAGAAGTCAAAATGTGGAACATATCATTACTTTTTAAGGAGAATTTACCCATGCCAACTAAAACTACGTTAAAACCAAAACTATTTGGTATTGACGAAATGTGAGCGAGCAAGTTAAAGGAATAATGGTTATGTTCAAAACTTTTCTATGAAAACGTCGAAAAAGTTTAACTATTTTCTCCCAATTGAAAGGTCAATTTTATAAAATTTTGATTGATTGATAGGTCAAATGAAATCTAGAAGACTCGACCTGTTTCATGAAGTAGAGTACAAAATAATCTTCTTCGTGATTTAACATTGGTATGGACTAATATTTGTATACAAATTTTCATTCTGCTCTGAAATAAAGATGATTCGTTAATAAATGTATTTCCTGGCTTGTTGAGTGTTTGCACTTGAATCTTAAGTGGAGTCCTTGTGCCTATAGAGAGTCATTAATTGTATTAACAGTTTGAATGAGGATCACTTACTTCTTTAACGATCACTTAAATAAAATGAATTCTTCTATGATACTTGTCACCATTTTATTAAAATACGAAGTACCAAGGGTATTAATAAACGGTTAAATGTGGTTACGGTGCACATGACTAATTAAATGATTTGTCAAACTTAGATTGTCAAAATAAAAAAAAATGATTAAACGTACTTTTCATCCCGATTCAACTCAGGAAAAATATCAAATACAGTGTTATGGGTATGAAACATGATTAGAACGATTTCTTGTGATTACCCTCATCAGTCAGGGGACAAACTTGTACAAGTCAGAATAGATCTTACTTGTACCAGTAAGATTTTATTTAAGGTTTCTTACTCTGTAGAGTCAGATCCTATTCTGACTTCTAAATGTCAGAATGAATCTGACTTGTTAGAGTAAGAATTGTTTCTATGAAATTTGCTCAAATTTTCAATTTTTTGAAATAACATTTATCAAACCAATAAATCTTATTCAATTTGATCACATGGTCAACAACAACACACTGCATTTGACTGGAAGATTCATGTGCAAATAGAAAACAGATTGACTGTAAAGTTTCAATTATCATCAAAGAATTCCATAGCTAATTATATAAGTCTGTCATTTATGTCCACGGTTTTGAACACCATTGTGGTTTATACTAGATAGATAATTGGTATTTAATGATGTGAGCATAATTTAAGACCTTGGTTTATGACAGCCAAAGTAGAGTAATATACTTCCAAAGGAGGACAGTAAAATTTTGATTCTGACTTGTACAAGTAAGAATGATGTTAAAATACAAAATTTAAATTTCAAACCCACGACTTTTTTGTAAGATTTATAAAATTAATAGTATTTAGTATATAGAAAAAACCATACAGAATATCTCTATATAAGAGACTTTGATAAAAAGACTTTCTAGTCCAATGTACTTGTAGAAGTCAGATTGAAAATTCTAGAAATAAGGAGAAGATAACTCTAGTTTTTTTTTTTATCTAACTTGTACAAGTAAGATTGAATCTGACCATTCTGACTTGTACAAGTAAGATTGAATCTAAACATTCTGACTTGTACAAGTTGGTCCCCTGACTGCTCATGAAACATTGAATTGTTTATTTTTGCCGTACATGCATTTGTGAAGAATTAACGCCTAACACAAGTGATTTTCCTTTTCGTTTTTTGTTTTTCGTTTTTCAAAATTTATATAAATACAGATAACATATATGGATCTTGTGTTAGGTCCCTGGACTGTTTATGTTCTTGTGGCCATACGGACTTTAACTAAGCATTTACGTACATCCATAGACCTGTTTATATATACAGGTCAATGGTACATCCAAAATGGTTGGGCTGACAGTTTTTTGATATTATGTAGGTTGCCAGGTTGTAAATGACAAGTTGAAATATACTTCAGATATGATTTTTCTGCTGCATCAGCTTTAAAAGTAGAATTCCAGTAGTTGCCTGGTTGACCATTTTCGTCCATAGTACTTTCTTTGGTACATCATTCAGTAACTTGGCCTTTATTTCTTCATTGACTTCCATTCAGTTTTTGGTTTACAATTTAGAGCAACTAAACAAATGAACGCTAACTCCTTATCTTATCTGACATTCTTCAAAAGACAATCCAACCGAAATAATTTATGAAAATAGTATAAACTACATCCTTAGTAGCCAAACAAATATTTTATAAAGATTTTTACATATAAAAAAAGGCCACATGAACTTAGGGAGCGACCATTTGATTTTCATTGGGGGGGGGGGCTAATAAAAAGGCAGGATGGCAAAAATCTAGATTTTAGAAGGCAGGACAATGCTCTGTGTAAAAAAAGGCAGGACAATGCTCTGTGTAAAAAAAAAGGCAGGATGGTATTTTTTCGCTAATAAATTTATAGTTGCTTTAAAAATAAGAAATAGATTGCGCACAAATATTTTCAGGCTCGAATTTTTCCAAAGAAAAATAAGGCACTGGATGCAGTTACTTGGAAAAGTAACAATAACACAAAAAATATTGTTACCTGACACCGTAAAGACGGAATAACGGAAAACCGTGTAACGGACGTGGACCTGTTTTAATGTTTTAAGTATTTTTCTTATTGCTATATGAATTTGAATATTATTGTTGTATTTAAGAAAAATAACATTATGTTTATTTCTTTATAGAAATGTTTTTTTTTTGTAATTGAAAACCTGGAATGAAAAAAAATATTTATTTTACCTTTATTTAAACTAATAAAACCACTGTTGACTTGAATTGTGATCATGAAAATGCATATATTGAAACACCCTCAGTTAATACACTTGGTCCGTTCTGCCTTCGGTCCTAGAAAAAAAAACGTATCAAAATGGCTTCCGAGATGCCGGTGGTGAATAAAATTCAATTCACTTTTCGAATTTGAAGAAAAGTTAAATTCATATCAGGATACCAAATTTGTTAAACTTAATAAAGATTTATTAAAGGAAGAACGAGCAATGTTTGCGATGGTTGTCCGGAATGGTATCATCTTTCATGTGTGGGACTTAAAAATGCACCTAAAAGAACTTACTGGGTGTGTAGGAAATGTAACCAAAAAAAGAAATAACTTCCATCTAAATTCGTCCTAATTCAAATTTGTATTATAGTTTTCACATTTTTTTTTTGTTAGTTAACACATTTTAAGGTTACAATAACGAGCGGTAACAATAAGAAAAAAATCTCAATGTTACTTTCGTAAAAACTGAAGTTCACATACGTGAACCGGTTAATATTTTACTTTGACTTCCGGCGGCAGGTAACAATATTTATTTTCTTATTGTTACTTTTCCAGGTAAATCCATGTAATCGTAGCCAGTTTGAAAATAAAAAAGCAGGACAAGAAAATATCCATAGCCCCCCATAAAAATCAAATGGTTGCTCCCTTGTAATACATATACTATCAACTTTGGACATACAAATAATGAAAATAATGAACAGATGAAAAAAAAACGTCTGTCGTCTTTAAAAAACTTTTTTAAGTGCCCTGGACGGACAGAGAAAGTTTCTGACCAGAACAGAAAACCAAGTTCCTCCCTCCAATAACCATTCAAGTTAAATGGTCGGTTTCTTAAGGTACTGCCAATTATAATCGAATAAGTTATAACGTGATGGTACCCAAATAAATTGACCTTTAATAGCATGATTGTTTAGTAAGGCTAGATAAACAAGTTAAAGTTGATGCTTGCTTAAACGTGTTAAAACTTCAGCTTAAAGACCGACCATTTGATTTTTATGAGGCTATGGTGACGTTTGAAATGAAAAGGCAGGATGGCAAAATTCAAGAAATAAAAAGGCAGGACAATGCTTTGAATTAAAAAAAAAGCAGGATGATAGTTTTGCTGAATTTTTTATAGTAGTTTTAAAAATAGAAAATG
Organism: Arcuatula senhousia; assembly: GCA_963971305.1. Taxonomy (NCBI): domain Eukaryota; kingdom Metazoa; phylum Mollusca; class Bivalvia; order Mytilida; family Mytilidae; genus Arcuatula; species Arcuatula senhousia. Next base: position 6,626,206 of record OZ020317.1, on the reverse strand, counting down.
TACACACAAGCGCTTAAAAAAAATCCAGACTCAGCTTTTTTTCGAAAATGAAAATTCAGGATGAAGATAACAATAGCTCCCCATAAAAGTCACATGATTGCTCCTGGATTTTTACTTCCTGTTTACTGACGTAGTTAATGTATGGGGTTAGGGGGGTAAACTGAGTGAGCAGTAGCTCAAAGATTTTTTTGGTACATGTAGCATCAGCGTATCAGCATGGAGATGGGATCTTAGCTATAATGTGGGGTTCGATTCATGGTCTGTCGCTCAGCTTCCCGTTTAAGAAATCTATCCATTTTTTACTTTGAAAGATTTTAGGTTGATTGAAAGGACCGAATCAGTTTTTTTTCTTTTTGTATCTTGAATCTGAAAGGGGCAAGTCGAATCACAAACGAACAGACACGCATGTCAGAAAAAAATTCACATGATGTACATGTACTGGAAAAAGCTTATAAATGTTATATGCATGATGGGTGTTTTATTGAGACAAAGAGTCTACAGAAACACATGTCTGTACATACTGAAGACAAATTCCACCAGTTTGATGTTTGTGATAAATGATTGACTGAGGCGATAAACATGGAGAAGCTCATGCAGGTAACTAATGAAGTAAAACTTAAAAACTTTGATGTTTTTGATAATGAATTGACTAAGGCAAACAACATAGAAAATATCATGGAGTTACCTACTGAAGAAAAACCTCAACAGTTTGATGTTTGTAATACTGGGCTGTTCACTGAGCCACAGGTTTATGGACTGATTAAGCTTCAGAGCGAAGAGGAATGCGTGCAGGTGTCTACTGAAGATAAACACCATGTTGATGTTTGTGATAATGGAATAACTAAGCCTTATAGCGACGACTCGATGAAAACGTGCAGGTATCTACTGAAAAAAAACCCTCATCAGGTTGATGTTTGTGATAATGGACGTACTGAGACACATAGTGTAGAGGAACACAAGCCTGAACATACTAAAGAGAAAGTTTTAACAGAGGCATATAACACAATACAAGACATACAGATAAATCGAGGGGAGCAAACTCTTACGTTTGATGTCTGTAATAATGAGTTTACAGAGGCAATAGCACAAACAAAAGGGCAGCCTTACCAATGTGACGTTTGTGGCAAAGAGTATCTTCATAAACGAAATTTATTGTTTCACAGGAAAATACACACTGGCGACTTAGTTCACCACAGCAGTGAATGTGACAAAAGTTTTACCTTGCTGAACAGACAAAAGCAGCACTTTTAGTGCATAGAAAGGATAAACCCTTTAAATGTTATGAATATGGTAAAGCGCAAGCCTGGAGAACCATATCTTCACTCACTCGGAAGACAGACCTTTTATATGTAGCGAGTGTAATACTACATTTAGACATAACGTCTCCCTTCAGAATCATATGAAATCACACACCAGAACTCGTGTTGAACCTAATGAAGAGAATTTATACAAGTTTGTGTGCAGTGTAGGTAGCAAACGTTTTTATCGGAAACGAGGCCCAGAGAAACACATGCATATACGCACAGGGACAACGCCTTTCCAATGTGATGTCTGTGGTAAGGGCTTTTCTGTAAAGAATAAATGAATTCGTTTTTTAGGCGCGATTAAGAGAGAGAGACGTAGATACCCAATGTAAGCGAAAGCTTTTAACCTCTTCATAAGGGAAAATAGAATAAAGTTGAGGGTAGATGGGTACATGTGAGTTTGAACGTGTGTTGGGGTACAATGTGGAGAGAAGGAATATGTGCAAGACAAAAGGTGCAAATGAGGGTATAATTGTTGACATGTAATATATAGGGAACCATTGGGAGTAGATGTGCGATCAATCTTCAAAGATGTGCGATCAAAGAACAGCAGAAACAATTCATATAAATTTATAAAGGGTGGCGGGAGGGTTTTTTTGTGTGATTTTTTTGTCTACTTTGCTGTTGAAATTTTCCGGAAAAGAGAAAGCTCAATCGACTGCGCATGTGTGTTTTAATTAGCAAATGACACAAAAGTTTAAAAATAGAATTGAAAAACCATATACGATTTAAGTTCTAACGTTCTAAGTGATAAACATATATACAGAAAATTTCATACTATTATCATGAAAGTCAGCAACAAACAAAAACCTTAAGAGCAACAAAATCAGTTCAAAATCCTGGTGGAAAAACACTAGATCCTTCTGAATATGAAAGAAAATATTCAAGTCCACCTTGTATGTCTTGTATTGTGTTCAAAAAAACATTGTTACCAAGTTTAGTAGCGTGCACTCCATCTGGCATAAGAAACCACTTTGTGTGGTTTAATATCAGGGTATCTAATATAAAGGCACCCTAAATGTAGAACAAATGATGCAATGATATTATTCAATCTGTAGCGTGCGTTTTCCATAGCTTCCAAATCTTCAGAATAACGCCAATTGGAACGCGGCAAGATCTGAGACAAAATAATAACAATAAATAGAAATTTGTAATGGATCCACCTAATTATAATTTCAACTGATTACGTAAATAACCAAAATTTGTATTACCAATATCATTAGCTGCTACATGCAGAATGAGAAAATTGGGTGGGTCTTCGAAATTCAACAAAGTCATAATCCTTCTTTTGATATCCAAGCTAACCATACCACCTTTTGCTAGCCACCATATGCCAACATTTAGTCTCTGAAGACCTAAAGGATGGGTTGCGATAAGGCCCTATTTTGGCCCATCTATAGGCCAAAAATAAAAAAGTTTTCATAGCATGTTACTTTATATCTTATTTTGTAGCAAAATGAATGTACTGTTGTAAAGACTACTTTTAAATACCTTTCCACGAACACAGCTTCGAAAATCGGCTTTAAAATTGACCCATTTTGAATGAAAAGTTCATCTTGAATTAAACAAAATTTCAAGGTAGACCTTCAATAAATACAAATGACAACAAAGTTGAAATTTTGTGCTAAAATACTTGAAGCCAGTCTTTAAAACGCTATTAAAGGTTCAAAATATATGAACTTTTGAAAAATATGAAAAAGCATTGAAAATAAATTTATGTGCAAAATATTGGATTTTGCACTGGTCATATATACAACACTTTAAAAACAATTTTGAAATTGAAATGACCGCTTACCTCAAGAAAAACAAAAAAAAAAACGGAGAGATTTCGCACATTTTTTTAACTACTGGCAACAAGTTAAAAAATATAGTCTTTTTAAATTTTCAGTATGTCTTGCACGCGGAACCATCTTGAAACTTTCATAAAATATGCATTTTAGAAGTACAAGTTTTTGAATAAAATATGGAGCTGGTTCCGCGTGCAAGGCTATAATTCCGGGAAAGATATGTATCACTCATTTGTGCAACTTTCCCATAAGCACAATGTTAAAATCATTTGCTCGGTTCATTTCAAGCACAATTTACTAAAAAATAAAATATGCTTTTCAACTACAGACGTTACCTTAAAAATAGAAATATTAACCTTTCCAACAAGACATTTTGTGATACATGTAGAATTAATTTAATTCTTTTTACCTTCGCGGTGGGCTGAAAAGGGTCTTATCGCAACCCATCCTTTTGACCCCCTAGTCTATAATGAGTTTCACCAAAGGCATTCCTGACCAGGGATGAACCAACTATCCAAACTTTAGTAGAGGGGCCTAAAAATCTCTTAGCTATTACTTTACAGCTATGATTAATATAGGTTAAAGAAAAATAATAATAACAATTAAAATTTAATAAAGACCCTGCAGGATGCAAGTAATTAAAGTCTTAAATATCCCTTGTAAGCATCAGACTTCCAACGGCCTAGAAATTTAATTTGTTCATTTGGAACACCATTCATAGCCAAATTTGATGCAGCATCTTTACGGAATGAATGGGATGAATATCGCCTGGCATCATTCCCTACCATTAAAATAGATTTTTTAAGGACGGAAACAAATTGTAGTCTAGTCAAGAGGCTACCATCAAAATGACAAATCAATTGACAACATGATAATTGTCGAATAGCCAAGTATTCCTGAATTAAATTTAATGGGCAAACTTGGCAATTGGCTTGCTTGTGTCCCTTTACCAAATTGGTCAGTTTTAGCCTCAGCAGTTATTAGGAAATGTGGCTTAGCATTATCTACTTCAGATAAAATATCATGAAACCTTCTAATGAAAGCCCTAGAAGACGGAATGACCCTAGAGCAAAATGACAATAAACCAATGACAGATTCCAATTCTCTGACGGTTATTTTTTTAACTAGAAGTAAAGGCTTTAATAGGCTTTGCAATTTCAACAATTTCTCAGGAGGTATTAAAATCATCATTAATAAAATATCAATAATAAATCCTAAAAAAGTCAAGGTTGTTACAGGGCCAACAGTTTTATCATCTGCAATGGGTATATTTAATTCCCAGCACAAATTCTGAAAACATTCCATCAACTTCACACATTGGTCAGAACCACTAGGACCCATAAGCATAAAATCGTCCAGATAATGATCCAAAGTGTCATTACCAGACCTGAACTCGACAACCCATTGGACGCAACAACAACAATCTTTATTCTCATCACCAAATACATAGGTACAGAGAAGAAACACATATACAATATTTGCAAAACAAAAACAGAGAAAACATACACAAACTCAAGACATACAAAATGCACACTGTATGGTTTATCCAGGAGTTCCTATTCTTTTATTAATTATTTTTATAAATTTGCTCAGATTTCCTTAAAATTTAATATATTTGGCCTACTCAGTAATCTGTTTTTATAATTTTCATTTCCGCATTTAGTGAGGGACATGTCATGATATAATGCTATTCGTCTCCGATATCCGTATTACAGAGGGTACATTTTCTCTCACCGAGAAAAGTGGATTTGTTTTCAAATAAACAACACGAATTACGACAACCTTGGGGTAAACACTTGTCTATATAATATTTGCCATAAAAAATATACCAAGTAAATCGAAATCTGCTGGGTTAATAGGCAGAAGACGGAATGCTGATTTAATATCGACTTTTACCTAGATCATATATTTTATCCAGAATACTATCAAAAGACGTATAAATAACTGTACTAAATTCACCCCTTATATAAGAATTAATGCCATTACCAAGAGGGTAAGACAGATTTGTAATCAATCTGCAACTACCGTCTGACTTCGGTACTAGACCAATGGGTGAGATTTGTAATGTAGTAATGGGTAACTTTGAAAAAGGGCCTAACATTCTACCAAGATCAACCTCCTTCATTAATTTACATGAACTTTGTTGTCATTTGTATTTACAAAAAGTTTCAGCCTTGAAGTCGCGTACTGACTACATATTAGGCGACATTACATGCATCCTAGGTCCATTATACATAATTTTAAAACCTTGTGATAAGCCATCATACAATTCTTTAGCAACAACTCTATCAGGAGATATTGACAACATTTTTTTTCAGCAGGAGAATAACCTTTGTCCCATAATTGTTTAAGGAGCATGTGGTCGCTGGAATCTGTTAACAAAAGCAGGGTGATTATTTAATGGTTGTCTAAACATCTCATTTAAATTGTTATCTGATCTAAAAGTAGCATTAAATCGTGGCATTTGATTTTTGGAGTTCCTTTTTTGACACTTTACAATTGGGTGGTCAAAATTGCAATACAAACAATTATGCATGTAAATACAACTTGCATTTGAACAAAAACCCTTATATTTAAATATGTAACATTTTTGATTTGCAGTTTTTTGCTGTGAATATGCAGTCAATTGTTTGTTTGAAAATTGGTAATTCGAGGGTGTGTTTGACATGTATACAAGCCAAAGCTCAGTATCAACCATTGCCCATGAACTAATGGGCTTTTGAGCTTTTCTTAGTCTATACTGTTCATCATAATTGTTCCACCCTAAATTACTTAATCTTGAAGCACTTAGACGAATGGTGTGCATATACTTCAATAGTTCTTGCCCACGGTGAAAATGAAACTTGCAATGAATGCTAATAAATATAGTAAATGCATTTGTCCATTGCTCAATATTGTCATTTTTTACATTTTGAGGTTTTTGAATAACTTATTCACCATTCTGAATGGATATTTTTTGGATCGAATCTGAATGAATACTGTTGGTCAAAAGAGTACCCAAATCTCGATACTCCCCTTTAATATTTTTTTCCTTTATGTTTTGAGCCACCCCGACAGAGATTTTTCCAGAGATAGATGGTATTGGCGGTGGCATAATATCATTAGACTTTGGCATATAAATGCCAACATTACCTGATGAAAGAAATCATGCTTTGGGAGAAGCGGCTGGAGTATATGATGATGTTGAAGGAAACCTCGTGTCGTGCAAAGTGGCTGGAGTATAGAATGGCATAGTATTAGATGTCGTGCGAAATATCGGAATGGATATAGTTGATTCTGGTGTAGATGAAGTAGTTGCTGATTGGTGGTTGCTTAGATCTGGATGATTGGTCTCTTGTTATTGTGGGTTGATCCTGTGTCGTGGGTTGATCCACATAGCTACGTGCTTGAGGCACATGATATGTTGACTTTCTCTTGCGACTAGATCTGCGCAACATTCTGAAACTCAAACAAAGACATATTTCTTTTTCTTATGCAAAAAAGGAACAAATGCATTATTTACAAGTATACTGTTTTTTTCTCAAAGTCAAATACTAGAGTTGTAAATGTAGATGGTTAAATGCACACTATTTCAATAAACTTTTTGTTTTGCATGTCTCACTCACCCTACCAATACAATGCAACCATTTGGCATGTATGTTTAATTTGTTACCGTTGAAAAATCCAATCGACCTATTTACATGTAATTAAGTTGCATGTCAATGTGTTTTGTATATTTGACCCAGGTTCCTTGTTCATGTGTTACAGTAAATAAAATCATGAAATTCTGACAAAATTTTTTTAACTTTATTTTGATGTAGTGTAAAAATGTTGTCGACCTTGTTGAATATGTTAGCACGTAAATAAATGAACGGAAATGTAGGCTATGACCACTGAAAATCAAGACAGATATTACCAATGTAAACAAACATTACCTAAGTGTGTAAATACTACCTGAATACCAATATAAAAGTTGCTATCAATCCTCAGTTCTTATGGGAAAGTGGCAAAAATGGGTAATATAATATATTCTTCCCGAAAGTATAGCCTTGCACGCGCAACCAGCTCTATATTTTATTCCAAAACTTTTATTACTAATACACATCTTTTGTGAAAGTTTCAAGCTGGTTCCGCGTGCTAGACATAATAATGAAAATACAAAAAGACTATAATTTTTGAACTTGTTGTCAGTTGTTAAAAAATTGCGATTTTTTTCCGTTTTCTTCGTTTTTCTTGAGATTAGCGGTCATTTTATATTCAAAATTGTTGTTTAAAGTGATGTATATATATGATGAACCTTTTATAGAATTGTAAACACTGTCTTCAAGTATATTAGCACAAAATTTTAATTTATTGAAGCCCTACTTTGAAATTTTCTTTAAATCAGGATGAAATTTTAATCAAAATAGGTCAATTTTGAAGCCGATTTTCCAGGGTATGTTCGTGCAAAAGAATTAAAAAGTAGTATTTTACAACACTACAATCATTTTGCTACAAAATAAGGTATAAAGTAACATGCTATGAAATACTTTTTATTTTTCGCCTAAAGATGGGCCAAAATAGGGCCTTATCGCAACCCATCCTTTGAATGCCGAAGGCTAAAAAAATAAAAATTAACCATTTTTATGGCATATTATCATAATTCTTACAAAACAAATGCGTTTGCACCAAAATAATGTATTTTTTATCCAAAATAATTTCGGATGCTCAAGATATTGATTGGTTTTTGTGTGTGAATTTTTGTCTACCTTGCTGTTGAAATTTTCCGGAAAAGAGAAAGCTCAATCGACTGCGCATGTGTGTTTAAAATAGCAAATGACATAAAAGTGTAAATTTAAAATAGAATTGAAGGAAACCATATACGATAACTCGATTTAAGTTCTAACGACTTAAATCGTATTATTAATATTCACGCTGCATCTGTATTTAAGCTTGAGATGCATATCCGGACGAAAAAATATCAATACATGTATCAGCATTAGGCAAATTTTTCTCCGCTCTCGTGTGCATTTCGTGCCTTCTGCGAGCTGCTTGCTTATATAATAATCATTTTTATAAGATGTTTAATTCATCTCATTTTTCGATCAATGAACCTATGTAAACATACAATCAATAAAGCGTATTGTATGAAGAATAATATGTAAAAATATACAAAGTCCACTTCTCATTATGTTTTTTTTTCATTTCAAACTAAGTTAATTATTTTGATTGTTGTGTACTTGATATATCTATATATATATATCCAATTAGACGTTTAATCTTATTATATCATGCTCTGCATCTTGACATTTGACATATGCATGTATGGGAAAACACTACCACTCCTTTCCTGGCGTCCTACCAAACACTCATATTTGGAAAAAAATACGGTAATTAATGCTACGTGACTGAACTCTGACGGTACTTTTATACGTCAAAGAACACCCCCTTTTCATTGCAAAGATCACACCCTCTGAGTTTTCTCTCGCAGCGGCTTGAGTTGTTGATTTTTGTTCGGTTTATATTATGCTTTTATGTTTTTTTATTTGTTCATGCTGTTCTCGTTCATGTTTAATGGTTTTGTCGTTCCCTTCTCAGACTTTTGACACTCGAATGCCCCATCGTTGCCTCTTTGTTTCTCCCATATAAGGTAATGTTTTAAGTTAAAACCGTGTTGTTTCAACCTTTTCAACTATAAATAAGACGCTCGTGGGATACAGATTTCACATATAGCTTGGATTATTTGGTTGAGGTAAGTGTCCTAACTTATTGTGAATTGAAGCCTATTTCGAGGTCAGTGTAGGTGTTAGGGTTCCATTTTGGTAATTATTATATAAGACACCATTGAATCGTAATGAGGCACGAGTTTCTCTTTTAAAGGCATATATTTTGCCTTGAAACGCTAAAAAAAATTTTAAACAGTCGAAAAAATCCACAGCCTTTATTCGATGACATTTGTCATTATAATGTTTTTTTTGTGTGTGTTTTGTTTTAAATTTTTTTTTTCGCATGATTTATTTTTTTATTCAGTTTATAACAATCTTTTTGAGGGAAATTTGGCTGGTCAAATCATTGGATTTGGTACAGTAATGGATGTTCGCTGATATTTTTTAGTATGACCGATTTTTACATGATTGTACAATAAATAATTTATTATTTCTTGCCGGTTACTTCTATATTTTCAATATTTGTAAAAAAATGTATTGGATCATTAAACACTGGTTAAAAACGTTTTATTCATTTCTAAATATTTGTGAGATGTTTTACACTCATTCTTTACCTTCATGTAACAGTTAGGAAAATTGTTTCTTGCCAAATCTTAAAATTGAACTTATCTTAAAAATGGCTGCTTCGACTAACCCGTTAATCATATGGTTACAACTGCGCAAATGCAAACTTCTGCCACCGGTAAATTTTTAACCCTAAGATAAAGCGTGGAATAAAATACAGACAGCAACGTGATTGGTTAATATAAAATAATAGTTAAATAGATGAATGAAAAATCTTATGTAAAGTATTTACAAAGAAATGTTGGTGCCAATCATGTGTCTACAGGGCGCTCACATATTTGAAAATTTGGGTATTGAAAATAAAATCGAAAAAACTACCCCCCTTTTTTTCAACCAAAAGTTACGTTCATTAACGCCGCATAGACATAGGTATTTTATTGACTAAAAATAAACGTTTGGATGTTAACTGAAAGATTTTGACCCATAGAAAGTGAAAATCGGTCAATAACTATTTTTTTTAATTGAATACAAGGGTACCCCCTATGGAAAAATGCATTGTTAGCATTTGCGCGGTTGTAACCTATAGAAACTGCCTCTTTTTACGTTGCATTGGTTGTTATAAAGCTTTATTTGAATGAAACGCGAAAAGTCGACGTGTAGATATAAATTATGACATTTGGTCTATATTTAGATCGCAAAAACCGGTCTATAGTATGTTTCTTAATTCTGTAATAGGAAAAAGTAGAAAATAGACGTAGGGACTCATAAAGTATTTAATCTGTTGTTATTATTAACCAAAGATTGGTTGTTTGCATTTTTTTTATTTTGCTTATAATTAGATGTATAGGTAATTGTTGAACGCCAGTAAGTACACAAAATGATTCAAACCAAGACAAAAATTTTAAAAATCCACAAGCGAAAATTTTGTCAATTTGTCCACAATGGAGTTGCATTAAAATTAATAATTTCAAAAACCTTAAGAACTGATTCTCTGTTTAAAACTATTATAAAATTTATGTATAGATGCAGATGTAATACACTGCACACAAAAACACAAACTGTTTGTGCTACAAGAAGGTTATAGTCTGTTTCAAAATGCCGCAATTTTTCTATTTTCCAAAAATTAACAATATCTTTACATTTAGACCCATATTTTGGTCCAAATAGGCCAAAGGTATATCGAAAGTCAATCTTGTCTGTAGGTAATACATAAGTATTCTATAAAATATGGGGTAAATCTTAAGTTTTTAAAGAATTTTCTGGTAGAATACCGTATTTCCTCTAACAACCACTTAAAAATTTTAATTTTTCTGGCAGGAGGGGGGCTATTTATAATCAGCTCTCATGGGCTTAAACAAAAATATTATTTTTTCTCACTAGTTGTATAAAGTCTAGATATATTAAATATACTTTTGATAAAAGAAAAGTCTCCTTCTGATTTTTATGCAAAAAGTATAGGTTACAACTGCGCAAATGCAAACCTTTGCCACCGGTAAATTTTTTACCCTAAGAAAAAGCGTGGAATAAAATACAGACAGCAAGGTGATTGGTTGATATATAAAATATTTAAATAGATGAATGAATAAACTAATGTAAAATATTGACAAAGAAATTCTGGTGCCAATCATGTGTCTACAGGGCGCTCGCATCTTTGAAAATTTGGGTATTGAAAATAAAATAGAAAAATCACCCCCCCCCTTTTTTTCAACCTAAAATTACGTTCATTAACGCTGCATAGACATAGGTTTTCTTATTGGCTAAAAAAAAACGTTTGGATGTTAACTGAAATATTTTGAACCATAGAAAGTGAAAATCGGTCAATAACTTTTTTAATTGAATACAAGGGTACCCCCTATGGAAAAATGCATTGTTAGCATTTGCGCAGTTGTAACCATATGGTCCTTGCTAATTGTCAGTCACTTTCCTTATACTTAAAAAGTTTCCAAACAAGGCATTGATTGACATTATGACAACCCTACTTAGGTGAGTTTTTATAAATACGCAAAACTTTTTATGGGTTCAATTAACGTTTCTTTTTTATTCTCATGTAAAAATGATTAATATGACAATTAACAATGTCGATGTACTGCTAAATAAAAGTAACCAATCGAATTCTTTGGAAGCCAACAATTTTATGATAACGCTTTATCCATGGTATTGTGTCTTTGTAATTGAAATAGTTAATGGTCAAAATCAAAGATACCTGATACAAGTAACATCATGAAAATTACCGATATGTAATAAGATTGTCCTCCTTTTCGAACACCGCAGTTTTTGTGCAATTTTCTCTCGAAAATGATAACACCCGGTTAGATTTTTGGGAAATTTAAAAGTTTTGACTAAGTTATTATTTGATTTCCGGTACAACATTTGTTCAGTTTTTTGTCACGCCTGCGACTTATAGTCGCGGAAGCGAGATATAGGTATAACTTTCCGTTGGCTGCAGCGGCGACGGCGTAAGCTTTTTTGTTAGATTTTTGTGGAAAATGAATTACTTAAAAAGTATAATAGCTAGCCATCTGATATTTGGTATACAGACAGTTCAGGTTAAGTTCTATGCAACTGTCACCATGCCGTGTGACTCTGACCCCATTTTCATGCTCGAATAGACTCTCTGAACTTATATATTTTTTCAGGCCGAATACTTCTTTGTAAGACTTTTGTGGAAAATGATTCACTTAAAAAGTATAACAGCAAGACATTTGGTATACAGACATTTAAGATTATGGTATACGCAGCTGTTACCATGGTGTGGGACCTTGATCCCATTTTCACGCTCCAGTGACTCTGTGAACTTAGCTCTTTTTATAGGTCGAAAACTTCTTTGTAAGACTTTTGTGGAAGATGAATTTCTTGAAAAGTATAAAAGATATGCATCTGATATTTGGTAAAGAGACAGTACACAACTGTCCACATGATGTTGGACCTTGACCCCATTTTTACGCTTCATTTACTTTCTGAACTTTTGTCTTTTTCGGGCTGTAAACTTCTTTGTAATACTTTAATTTGTTGAAAATGAATTTTTGAAAAGTATAATAGCTAGACATCTGATATTTAGTATATTGATAAATTAAATTAGGGTTTTTGCTTCTGTCGCAATGTCATCTGACCTGGACATAATTTTACACTCAATGACTGTCAATATTGTTTTTTTTTGTTCAGTCTTTAATGTTCAGTCTGTTTCTCAATATCTATGATATCTAGAATTATTTTAGCTGGTCTACAGGAAAATGCCAAGAATTAGTGAATGAATATTTAAGTAACATACCTAAATGTTAACTCTTGCTTTTTTCTTTGCTTTTCATATTTATATAGTGTTTGGTATGTTTAATCTTATGGTTAGACTGCATGATATGATTTTAAACTTTTAACTGTTACTAAATGTGAAAAAAAATATTTTGTTGTTGTGTATCGCATATTCGACAAAAAGGGACATAACTTGTCACCTTTTGTCTTCGTCCGTGTGGTTTTCCTAATGCAGGTATTAACATTTTCCATACCATTCTCATCAGATCAGCAATACTGTATGTAGTGGGCTCTTTAAATATAAGTAGATGTCCTATGCTACTGCAATTTCATTTTCTTTCGTAGTACTAGAAATGAATATGAATAAGCGTATTTGCTGTAATATGACTGATTATGCATGTTTTTATAGGAATGTATTGATCATGAATAACCAACAATGTTTTGATTTCACTTATGATAAATTGTTGAGTCTCACATCGTAAATGATTCGTTTTAACTGTCTCTTTTTACTCTTATTGTTTTACGGATTTTTTAATATTAAAATTCAAAAGGGTAAATGAAATAAAAAAAACTGTGAACTCGTTTATTTTCGATGAGATTTTTTTTAAAATGTGTTTTATAAAAATGAAATTTTGTTAAAGAAGCAAAGTTGTACCAAAGGGGTAATCAGTATCATAAAACCGTAAAGATGAAGACAAAGCCGGTAGAATTTAAAATCGTCATAACAAAACCAACCACATAACAACATAAAACACACACACACATAACAACGAAACCGCATTCAGCAACGTAAACTCAAGTCGAAACGAGAGTGAAATCAGGTTCCCCGGAAGAGTAAGCAGTTCCTGCTTGCTATAGCGCACCCGTCACGTTGCCAAAGATCGATTTAGTGTTGGTCAAATCCGGAAAGGACGATATTACAAAACTCTATGTCAAACCAACATCTGTGATCATCTGAGAGATAAAAATATCGTATTTGTATACAAGACCATGATGTCTTCCGTAAAATTTCTTGAATGATGACAACAACCTGGGAGCAAAACAATTTGCTTGTTTGCTGCGTAGCTCTATCGAGGAAGTTGTTGTACTCCCCACATGCTCTGGAATAACGAGACGTAAAAAGTCACCAAATCGAGGATTGTTTAGTGAAAAGACAAAATCAATAATAACGAAATGTGAGATTGAAGGATAAAGCAAGTTTGCGGTCCTTTTTGTCTAGAAGTGATTATAGAAGTCCGCTTCATATGAATGAAGAAACAAATCGGCAAGCAATGGTGCACAATTTGTGCCCATTGGGATACCTATTGTCTGCTGAAAAACACGTCCACCAAGCTGTTCAAATATGTTGTCGATTAGAAAGTTGAGCATTTCTATTATTCGATCTTCTGTAAATTTGTTTTTCTGGCTAGACTCTTGGATGACAAAGTAAGTCTTTTTATAACCAACTACCAAACACTCGTACCTGCGTTTTCCGTTTTTCTTGATAAAGCTACGTTTAATCAGATGTTCCAAACAAGATTTCAATTGTGAATGTGGAATTGAAGTATATAATGTAGAGAAATCAAAAGTTTTAATGCTTTTACATGATGAAAATGACTTAGAATGGAGATTTTCCATCAGTTCTTTAGAATTTTTGAGAATCCACATTTGATTGACGCCATTTCTAGAGTAACAACAATCGAATTACTTTTGAAGGCTTGATTTTATTGCCGTCATTATTGATGTTAACAAAACTGAAAGAGGCTAAGCTGTACATTTTGATGACCCAGCAATAAATCGTAGCTTGTATGGAGTTTTATGTAACTTTGGAATCTAATACAAGGATGGAACGTCAGGAATTAAAAGTTTAATTTCTTGGATTGCATATGTTGCTACGATGAATTGAATTCTAGTTTTAGCGGTTGGATTTCACCAACAAAATCCACGAAAATTGGTACCACACAAAAATATTTCACTTTCAAACCACTCTTAATGGTACCATTTAATTTAAAATAAACGCCTGTTTTTTAAACAATGTTTAAATCGTTTACTCGTAACTAGTTTATGTATTTTGTTCCAGCAGAATGTCTACATTTTTTGGATTGAGACGAATTTTTCAGAAGGAATTAAGATGATTTGGATCTTCATTTTTGCCTCTTTTTCTGTCGTTGCTATAGCAAGAAATGAATGCAGTGGTGAAACATGCAGTCTACCACTCATAGACCACATGAAGGCCGCACTATATGCAGATTTAGATATGTCTAAAATAATTACTAGCCTTAAAAATTTGATAGAAACCGAGATAAGAAAAGAAATGGATACAGTTAAAAGGAACCTATCAGAGGAGATGAATGAAGTAAAGAATAGGACGATAGAAATGAAAGAAGATATGATTACCTTGGTACAACAGGAAATTGAAAGCAATGTGAACAAAGAAATAAAAAGACAGAACAATATGAACGTGGCAGAATTAAAAAAGGAATTGGGAACTAATATTGACGATATCAAGAACTTAACCAAAACTATGGTAACAGAACTGAAACGGAAATCGGAAACTAGAGTCGACGATATCAGGATCCAAACCAAGACTATGGTGACAAAATTGAAACAGGAATTGGGAACATATATAGACGATGTCAGAAACCAAACCCAAACTATGGTGACACAATTAAAACAGGAATTTGTAACTAATGCTGACTTAATCAAAAAGGAAACCCATACTATCGTGACAGACTTGGAACATGACATTGGTACAAAACTATATGTGATTTCCAGCTTACTTAACAGAACCGGTGAGTTAAGTTACTATACACTTGGACAAAAGTTAAGGACCACCAATTTTTAAAATTTTCAAAAGTTTTGTTTTCTTACTTTTGTACAGAAGCATATAAATTTGATCAAAAACCTGCATGTTGATAAAAGACTAATATGTCCGCTAATATTTAAACGTTTTTTTTTGTCATAAAACCATTTAATTTGTGACAAACAGTTGGCTTTTTGTGAGCATGGAGAAAATTACACAGAAAAAATCCAACACAAATTTGAAGCTAAAATTATCTGTAATCTTGAATTTGTTCTTGATTGTTTAAAAAACGGCCTAAACGGAAACAATTACCATTTTCCAACAATAGAATAAAGCTTCCAAGTTCGATATCGTTCAAATTTTTACATATTGTGAAAAAATTATGCCCCCTATTTTCGCCTAATTTTTTTTTCACCTAGTCAAATTTATTGCATATGGCCAGTCTTTTGTAAGAATAATTTCTGTTTTTATTGATTAAATCTTAATTTGGGTTGATGAAAATTCCATAAAGCACTTGGTATATTCTATCTTTTATGTTCAAGATATAAATTTATGACCTTGAAAACTTTTTGATTGTCAAGTGGTCCCTAACTTTTGTCCAAGTGTATATACTTTTATTTGAAAAGCGCCATAAAACCCACAGTTTCTTTTGTATTTCCTGTTCAAAGTCAGGAACAATGCAAACGAGCTTTAGTTTTTGTTGTATGTCGGCTGTGTTTTGTCTTTTTTCTGACCTTTGAGCTCGGTAGTTTTATTATTCGCTTTATCATTTCTAGAGTTGATAATTTTACAGGAAAGTTTTGATCAATTATTACTTGTTATTCCTTAATCTGATTCTGCAAATTGCGAAACATTGCAGTGAACGATCTTCTAGAATGTTATGTATTGTATTTGTAGTCTTTAGCCAATGAAAGACGCCAAGCACTTATTTCATATTTCTTTGTGATCTATTTTAGTGAAAACAAGGGTGTTACGAGCATGCTGTCACCACATGTGAGCTTTTGGTTTCACCCATATACGGCAAAGTACATTAAAAACCGTTTATTTCATTTTCTTTTCGGTAGAAGAGCTCAGAGGTTCGTACGGAATGGTTCAAAAATGAGTCTGAAGTTTAGAAGTAATGATTTTTTCTGGATGTTTTTTTGGATATTCATAGGAACAGAAATGTTAATTGCTACTTTGTTCCTAGAGGTGGCTAAATAGTACATTGGTAGCTTAAATGACGATCTAGCCGGTGTAACGATCCTAATTGTGTTACAACCGTAAATGACTCAACCAACAGTGTAATTTGTTTTGCTCAGCATTATTGATTGCCTTATGTGTGATATAAGGTAACCTTTTTGCTATGAAGGAACTGGAAGAAACATGACCAACGCATCTGGAAGGCAATACGTTTCTTATAAAATATCTGATCGTGCAAGCTAACACGTTGATGAAGCATTGTATATTACCCTTGCTATTTTTTCAGAAAGATTTAGTTCTTTAAGGGTTCAGCATTTGTCCTCTTTACTTTACATTTTGTTTCGAATAGACCTGACCCTTATGTGTAAGTATTCGAAAAAGCTGTTTTCCTTCTCTCAATTCCATTTTACATTGTTTCAGTATATACAAAGTTTTGGTTATTCTGACACCAGTTTGTGAAACTTAGTTATACACAAGCAGACTTATCAATGCCCCTGAAACATACGTCTATGACCCGATTTGGAAATTTTTTTCAAGCTAATATAACTGCATCTGTAGATTGTCGATATAACGATGTTTATTTTCTTTTAGATGTTTTAACAATGGACTTCACTTTCAACAGATCATCTCTTCACAAGGACAGATACATAAATGAAGATAACACGCTCATAATAAATGCAAAAACAACCGACACCGTTTCCTCTCAAGGTTTAGGATTTAAAAACTATAAAGGTGTAATGACAGATAAATGTTGTATAAAGGACCAGGAAATGAATTTCGGAATCCTTTTTCAGTATGATATAAAGTCAACCATTGAAGACAAGCATATTGTATTTGAAGTAGGACTGGCAGAGCAAAACGAAATTGACAAGCATTTCTACGTAGGCGTTGAAGAGGTGGGTGGCTGGTCATTTTTTATTGCAAACTATCAGAGTAGAAAATACCTGTCGTTATTCGCTGATCATCGTCCTCTGATCACTTGGAATAATATCTTGAATCATTTTAGTGCAAACACCCAAGGAACAAATAAAACGGGTGTACTTCACTTCAACATAAACAGAAATGCTAATACATTCAGTGTCGTATCAAACCAAAACAAACTGTACACGTTTACTAACGTTATGTCAGAGAAAGACTTGTGTCCTGTCTTTGGTTTATATAACTCACATTTAGCAAATGTTAGTCTTCGCTTACTTTACTCCACAATTTTACCCTAGTAAGTACTAATACAGGTAGTAGTACTTTTCTTTATCATCAGCTTAGAAAATATAAACATAATTAATAATCATGCAAATGCTGATTTTCAAATATAAAGAAAGATTAACAAGCAATTATTTTGGAATTTCAGAGGAATAAAAACATGTTTAATTCTTTATTGTCCTGTTTTGAAGATGAAGCTTAAAAATCCTTTATTTTTCATTAGAAAAGGGGAAATAATTGAAACATATATGTTCCTTAATATATCGTTGATGACATTTGGATCCAAAAAGGAATATTTTTATTTCAAGTCGTTTGGTTATCAGAAGTTATCAAAGTAAGGCATTATTTAATTAAGATGTTTCTTTCTCTTTAAAAACAAATTCAATATTTGACCAAAGTTCGAAATTTTTCTATACAATAAGCAGTAATTTGATAGCGAGAAAGGATTTCCTTCTACCATTACCACGTTCAATGTTTTTACACCATCGTTGAATTTAATGTCCATCTTTGCATAAAGTTCATATTAAACAAAACCCTAGAAACATAACTTATTATAATTCTAAAGAAATAATCTAATTGGGATGACCAATCAATAATGTACAAGAAGAAAAGACCTAACAGTACAGATAATACAATTTGAATAAGCATGCAGATTTATCAATATTATTGGTAATATTATAAACAACAAAAACAAGTAGTTGTTTTCAAAATTAATAAATCAAACCAAAAAAATCAACAAAAATAAGGATTAATTATAGGATAATTAATTGGGTAGAGTGAATAATCAAAATATAATCACGAGTCGGTGAATGCACACAGATTTAACGAGTGCGCGGAACTTGTTCTGTGCACGAGTTAAGTACTACCTTTTCTAAGAATCAGGCAGATATCATTCATAGGGTGGCATATCGATTATAAAAACACCCCAAAAAAATCAACAGAATTAGGTATAGCAACCACAGTAAACTTGGTTTTGACCACTAATTTTTTAGTATATCTTGGGTTTAGGAGATATTATCAGTCAAAATTTAATTACATTGTATAGTGAAAAGTACGGAAAAATTTCCCGACATATTGTTTTCCTATATAACCAGTCAGAAAATATCTAGGCACGAAATACATTTTAAGATGTAAAAACTGCATTTGGTTTGCTTTTATGGTAAGACGAATGCATCTATACCCCAAAATCTGAAATTGAAAATTATCGATGTGCCACCCACTGCCTGATCCTTATGTGGAATAGTATTTAAATCTCAGTGCGTTCCCGCACGGATGATCATATTTTAGTTATCCATGAGAACTTATTGATTATTACATTTATTACATAGATAAAATGCCGCTATTTTATCGTTTTTTTAATAAATTGATTGGAATGGCGTTTGAATTTAGACCACAGGAGTCATGCCGAGAACACAATACAATTCACGACGTCATAATTGAGTTTGGCCGGAAAGGACGTAAGAGTAAAAATATTTTTGTTATTTCACACTGTGAATTTACCAGATTTTATTTCACTGGGAAAAATCGGTATTCCATATGCATCAAGGTAATAATATTATAATATTAAGTGTTAATGCGCGAAAAAAATCGATTTGTGCCATACCAGTATTTTCACACCCGATTCTACATGCTGTTCTTGTTTATGTTGACTTGAAATGATTTAATTATAAGACCTTTATAAAAGACTTATTTTGGTAACATATTATATTTTTTAAATTCTATGCGGTTGCCCTACAGGGCACCCAGTATTACTTTGTTTCTTTTTTTTTATTAAGGTATTTCGGGTGGGGGGCTTTAAATTACAATTAACAACAAAAAGGGTCTTGGGACTGGGGCTTATTTCGCCCTTTATTAACATTTACATTTCACTATCTTTATTTGAACTGTTCTACTTTCAATCTGTATTTCCTGGCGATGGTCTCCACTTTCTGACTTCTTTCCTCGCTGTACACATAGTTTCCAGGTTTTCTCACGTCGTACCAATGTTCGTGACTTTTCTTTACAAGGTTGTACATTTCAACATGCTTATCTTCACTTATCTCGTTATATGCTTTTAGCGTATCTTCGAAGACTAGTAGGTAGCTCTTCCTATTACTCAGCTCGAAAATAAACGTACTCTGTGGTGCATCTAGCGTTACTTTCTTAACAATATATTCTTCTTTTCCTGCCTGGATCTTCTCAGTAGACGGCCTTTCCTTATCTTTGGGATGAGAAGTATCCCTCTTTACTCTTACTGCCTTCTTAGTGATTCGGACATCAGTTTCCAGGACATCGGTCGCTTCCTTAATATCTTGGTCACCAGTAGTTTGAGCTGGTTCTACTCCAAGCTCAGCCGGGGTTTCAGTTGATTCCATATTGTGATCTCCAGCCGGTTGAGCGGATATGTCCCTGGTCTCTTCCGGTATCTCTGGTTGATCTACAGCTGGTTCTCTCGAGTTGTCGTCGGTGTCCACTTTGGAGTCATTTTCTATGTTGCTGGTGACAACAGCAGATGGTTCACCTTCTTGTTGTCTTTTCCTTGCAATAAAATCCTGGAAACGTCGGTGATTCCTGTCTCTCCTGGACTTTGAAGACCTTTTCCTAAGTGTGGGTTGTCGCGATGTCATGTCCTGTTCCCGTTTCTGTTCGCTCCATCTAACAGTCAACTTGTATCTTCCATTCCTAGCTGACAAGTCCCAGCTGGCGGGTTGATGTTCAAGTATGTGAAGGATGGTGAAGACATCAACGGTAAGTGTCGAGTGGTTTCGATCCTCTGTGTCAGTCATGACATGTTGACGAATTATAGATAATACGACAAGAATCAATTATTACTTTGTTTCTTTAAAAAAAAATCAGACTGATTGATTACAAAACGTCAAGCATTACAAGGTATTTAAGGTAAGTGAAGAAACATGTCATGTGACCAAAAACAGCTAAAAATGCAAAAAACAAGAGCAAATGTCACAAATACCTTGAAACTTGTGTTAAGTAGTTTCATTTAATAAAACTTAATCAAAATAAATTAATTTTAATACAAATAAAACAACTATTCCTTCATTAATAAAATTTTCAAATAAAACAAGGGAGATAATCCATTTGAAAAATGGCCAAAAAATTACAAAGATTTGTATTGTAGAAAGAAAAGTAAGCTGGTGACCCCCAGTTTTTATTGTTTTATTTCAAAATATATTGTATTTCATTGATTTTTATCAAATGAAAATAAAATTTTAATTTGTGGATTTTTTCTGCGACAAGATTTTATGCTAATTATTTGGCCTTTCCTATATAATCTATAGTAATTTGGGAAAACTTTCAGTTTTAATTTTGGGAAAACAAGCCTGGAAAGGGGGTCCTATATTTTTACACAAGATAAAGTATATACCTAATATAAATATATAAAAAAATTGGACATTTTAAATTCGGCATTATTTTTGGGGTTAGGTGTCCTCACTAACCTTAAGTATGAAATGTAAAGATAAATTGTTCTCCATTTAGAAATTAACTTCCATTCTGCACAATGTTTTTTTTTTATTTCTTTGACACTCGGAAAATTTTAAACATCAATAAAATATAGATTACATAACAAATAAGTACTGAATGGACTTATAAGTGTTGATAAAGTTACATTATTCACATTTTATTTATACTTTATTCCAGACGTATTAATCCCAATTTTGTGTACAGAATATCATGAAAGAAAAAAAATGGTTGACAGGGTTATTTTCCAACTTTTTAAAATTTTCTAGTCTCAATGTTTGCTTATGTGATTGACTAAATGCAGTTTGTTTTTTCTTTAAAATTTATGTAAATACATGTAACTGACTGTGTTTTAAATCATTCATTATTCTGCTTGTATTTAAGGCGGTACATGCCCAATACACACATGTTTCTACTATTTTTTTTCTTTAGAATTTTTCAATAGATTCATTCAGTTTGAAAATATAACTTAAAACATGCTTCCTACTTGATTAAAAAATGACGCCAGTAATTCCTATTTTTGGACAAAAATGTACCCTGAAAATACAACTTAGAAAACAGACTCTTTTGTTACAAGAACATTCAACACATATAGGAATTATTAGAAAATGATCAGCTTTTTATACGACCGCAAATTTTTGCAATCGTATTATGTTATGACAATGTCGTTGTCGTCGTCGTTTTCGTTGTCGTTGTCGTCATCGTTTGCCTGGCCACATGACTACTGTCTAGCACCTTCTTATCTAAAATAATATATTGATTTTTTTTTCGTTTTAGTTTTAAAATAGTGTGTTTTACATTTTGAATGCTGATGTAAAAAAATTGTTATTTCGTTACTATCTAGGCTAGTAATAGAAAACAAGTTTAATATTGATTACAAAGTATTTGGATGTAACATAATATTTGAAAACATTTATATTCTCAAAACTAAGTACATGAATAATTTTATATATCCATAAATAACAAAGAACAAATCACATGAGTGCAATAATGTGTATCAAAGTGTTTGCCTTATTGTTGCATATTTAATTTATTTGTCTTTTTCGTTACGCCATTATTTACATAATGTCCAAATATCTCAAAACATTGATGTGTACAAATGCATTTTTGATATCATTTTTGTGTTATGATGTCTCATATTTTGTTAGTACATAAAATGCAAAATCATTTATTAATAAAGAAAAAATAACAATTGTGATTTCTTGTGATGCCTGGCTCCCATTGATTGATCTAGCGTTGCTAATTATGAATAGGGGGTAAACTATAATAAATAGTATCGGCTTTGTTTACATCCTTTTTTTTAATGTTAGGGGGGAGGCATGTTTCAAGTTGTGTCAATGAGAATTTACAAACATATATTCAATTTATTTTTTGTCATAAAACAAATGTCCTTGTACAACCAGAAATGATGATTTGGAAATTTTGTGGTACCTTTTTGTATATTCGTCTACTTTTACCAATGTCCTCATTTCATCCGCGCTAAGTATATAGAAATGTTTATTGGGATTATTGAAAAATTGTGTATTTTTTATTGTTTCATATCGTTTGAAAAAAGTACTTTATTCATTCATATTTCATAGCAACAGAGAAAAAACTGAAGATTGGTCTTGAATTTCACTTGTTTTCAAATGATTTTGGTCTGCCTACGCTTTAGAAGATTTGTAATTAAACACATCTTCCGGTTTATTTGAGTATTTGTACTTAAATTGTAAGTGGAGTTCATGTGCCCTTAGATAATCATTAATTGTATTAGCAGTTTAAATGAAGATCACTTAATTCTTTAACAAGTACAAAAGAAAAATGAGTTCTACTATCATACTTGCAACACTCTTATTAAAATACGATGACCAAAGCAGGTATCAATAAATGGTAATTTGCTATACATGTATATGCATAATTAAATGAAATCTCTGTTTTCAACTGCAGTTGAGTAAAAACAACTTGGATGGTCTTAATTCAAACAATATCGATTGAAAAGTACAAATCCCCCAAAAAATTCACATAAAAAGAATCTAAGTACAGTGCCGGGTATATCGAACAAACAGGAAAGGAAACCCACTGTTTTGACAAATTCAGATAATTGAAATGATTTTAAAATATTGATTTATTTCGTATCATACAAGTTAACGATTGCTTGTGATTACCCTTGCGTTCCTTTTGTCAAAAGGCTACGGTAATCGACCCAGTGGATTAAAAATACAAAACACTTATATGTAAGCGGGAATAAAATGACCATTACTTTTTGCTGTAGATGCATAGGTCAATGAATAACAGAAGCGTTGGGATCAAAACATGAGTTTAGGGTTTGTATTATAGCAAAAAGAAGAAAAAAAGCCATGATAATGTTTTTAATCCGAAAACAATAGTTAAGCTTACATAAAATTCGACAACTAAGAAAAAACACAATAAAACAAACCTCACAGACATAAAACAACTATACTACAGTTTAATAAATTAAAACGAAAGTGAGCTCATGGTCAAAGGAGAAGTAAACACCAAAGAGGAGTAAGAAAACAATGTTTGATGATGTAACAAAAGTTACATGAACGTAGCTTAAGGAAGTTAACAACTCATTACAACATTCATCTAGCCCTTTATATACTATATCAATCACCAGGGATATGCTCTTCTAAAATGTCTCGTTTGACAAAAGTTAGCATTGGCTGCTACAAAGATAATCAAAAACAAGAAATCATACATGTATAAAGAAATAGTTTAAACTCTGATTCGAATCAACGGAGTTGGTATGAAAAGGAAAATATGAGCTCAGAACAATATGCTACATTTAAGCTTGGTAAAATGAAATGCAAAAAATCATCCCATTTTCAATTTATATACATGTATGTACTGATATCCGACTTGAAGTGCATGTTGTCGGAAAAACTGATTGTGCCAGGTTTGTTTAATCATTAAATTGTTTAAGGAAAATGCGATTTAATCCGTGTTAAAAAAATAATAATTTACCAGAGGAAATTCCTCTTATTTCCGAGATTTTAACCAAAACCAATGTTTTGTTTTAGATGCTACTGATGAGAGGTTACTCGTTGAAATAGCGATATATAGCATATCCAGATTAGCCGTTTATACCCGCGTTTTGGTGTTTTTTATTTTAAGAATATTTTCCTTTATAGAACGCATAGAACAACAGCAAAGGAGTTTTGACTCATTGAAAACTCACTTGGTAATGCTACTCACAAATATTTTGCCCAAATGTGACATATTCGATGTCAATTTGAAATAAATAATATTATACAACAGAGAGGTTAGAAGATAAAAAAAAATCATCTGTGAGGGAACATGTAACAAAAATCCTCGTTTGACATTTGCGATTTAAACAGCAATGTTATAATACTACTCTTAAACACATCGCATATCACTAGTTACGAACTTATGCCGATCGTAAATGACTAGCATTTATTCGTAACTAACTGAACCGTCCTGATAAAGAATTGACCAGAGGAATTATTTATTGATAAACATAACATTTTGAAAAAAATGTTTTCCAGAAACTTTGACCCGTCAGAAATATGAATAAAAAAACTCGATATTGAAAACAAATTTGTTGACATTTATTTTCAAAATATGACGAACGTTATGTCAATCACGAAATTGATCATACAGTTTACTTAGTGAAACATATGGGACATTCGAAAATCAAACATGCTAAAGGTTAAAAACAAAATCTGTCAACAAGACGAGAAAAAAAAAAACAGATAACACGGTATATACAAAAATATTTTTATTGATCGAACACACTGGGTTCTACAACTTACCAATGCTAAATCTGTTTTGTAACAGCATGCTAAGCTCTTCTGTCATATTCTTTTAAAATCTGTTTTATCGTTTGACAATTAGTCCAACTCTATGATATTGTTCAGATTTGTACTGAAGTCAGACTTTTTAAGGTTAATGTGGACACCTATACTGAAAAAAATTCTGTCATTAAACATTTGATTTTATGGTCTAAAATGAAACATGTTATTAATATCCTTTATTTCAAATAAAAATAAGGATAGGTCACCATGCTCGTTTTCAATATAAGTTGTTAAAGTATGCCTGAATTACAATAGATTATATAGGAAAGGCCAAATTTAAGGCATAAAATCATGTCTCAGAAAAAATCCTTACAATAGGATCTTGTTTTTATTTTATCAAAAGTTATATTTTTACCTATATAATAAAATAAAACATAGAAAACAGGGGTCACCAGCTAAGATTTTTGTCTACTATTCAAATCCATTGTAAATTTAGGGTAATTTTGTAGTGAGTTATCTCCCTTGTTTTTGTCAAAAATTGCGTCATTCAAGAAACGATTGATGCAATTGTTAAACAATTGAATATTTAGTACTCATTTCAATAAAAAATCAAATATTCTATTTTTTATTATTGACTTTATAGACACTGGTCTTAAATTTTGCATTTTAAAAGGTACAAAAGTCATGTGACACCTGTCTGCATTAACCTTAAAGAGATTGCTTATACATTTATTTCATTAAAAAGCTTTGTTTTGAGTACAAAATATCGTGTGTTCCAATATTTTCTCGGGTGACTGAAAAAAGGAGAGACAACATGTAAA
Source organism: Arcuatula senhousia (assembly GCA_963971305.1). Lineage (NCBI taxonomy): Eukaryota > Metazoa > Mollusca > Bivalvia > Mytilida > Mytilidae > Arcuatula > Arcuatula senhousia. The sequence goes on along the minus strand of OZ020317.1, from coordinate 6,600,485 downwards.
TGCTACATATATATGCCTTCGTACGTTAAAGCGGGATATAATTTGTCGGGAAACGTTTAAATTCCCTCGATGTCATGCGTTTAGGCTAAATAAAATTTGCATTTTACTGGATGATATGCAGTGAAATTTGGTACATCTATTCAGGATACCAGTTGGTGATTTTTGTCTCTTTGGATTGGTTTGATATTGAATTAATCTATAAATTAAACAAGACAAAACGAAACAAGAATATGCCCAAAAGGCATAATGCCCTATCTCGAAAAAAAATTGGGACGGACGGACACGAACGGACCTGATGTTTTATGTCTCCTTTATTCATAGATGGGGCATAAAACTATCAATCAAAGTTAGATTTGAATTTATGAATAGCTTAATAAGTTTGTTATTGCTTTGTTTCCAAGCAGCATGAATGTGCTATATCACCCACTTGAAGATGGACATGAATATGGTAATAGATTGAACATAAAAAATGATGAAATGGTGGAAATGGGGACACAAGAAGTAATTGGGACAAAAGTTTGACTGTGCTAGGAAAAAAGGATGTGTAGGGTGGTCTCCTTTATAAAGATAATACGAGTTCTACCGCTGCAGGGTTCTTTAACATGCCAAGAACGTGATTTTTTACCAAAACGGTTTACTACTATGGTTTGCCACAGATTTTCCACTTTGTTCATTTTTAGCCTGACGACCCTGCATTCAATATTGAAGAGCTACCTTATTCAACCACATGGGGCACGCATCTCGGTCGCTTTGTGGACAAAGCTGCTATATCCAATGTCACGTTTCTGGACGCTCTTTTGTGGACTTTTACCGATAAGCTTAGAGCTGCTGCGGGCCTAACCACCACCGGAAACCCGAACGGGTATTAATATTAAGCAATATCTTTTTTGTCAATGACCTTTAAAATACTACAAACGGACGAACATACGTAAGAGCATGAGCAATTTGTGCAACTTCATTGCTATTGAAGACATTAAAAAACCAGTAAATCAAAATCCATGCCAATTTTATGATTTCATGCCCATTTGCCAAAACTACAGGATTATTTCCGTAACCTGTCTTCTGTACATTTAGATCACAAATACACTGGCGTCAAATAATGTGGACAATTCATATATCAAGTCAATTAATTTAGGTTTGTAATATAATTAGTAATAATAATGATTAACAAACAATATTGAATAATTTTTAAGTAGAACTTTATAATTTTTCATAAATTTATTTCATTATGAATTACAGGTTCCTGTAAACCAACTTATTTTCACGAGCGACTTATATTCGCGGTTTTCGCGTGGAACAGAAATTCTCGAAAATAAATCGTCGCGAATTACTTTATTTTCATAGCAGTTTAATTGATTTTATGACCAATCGCGAAAATGAATGGCTGCGAAATACCCCAATGACTATAAAATACAAAATATTGTAGCCGCGAAAATAAATTGGTTTACAGTATTATCAACTACTTCCGTTTTAATATCACAAACGCCGAATTCGGCTAAAAAACCCAACTTACATGGCAGACGACAAAGGTGCACTTTTTTTTAAATAATGCAATATTTGTGTGAATAGCATTTGTTTTGTTTGTTTACACTGAAAAAGAATTAATGGATGTGGAACGAATTAAATGTTTTTAGAAGTCTGCTTCATATTTGGATTTTCATCTAGAAATTGACTCTCAAGGAAGACTTTCAACAAAGCTCTACGACAAACGTGATAACTTCAACTTTCAAATCGTCAACTTCCCCTTTTTGTGTAGCAACATTTCGTCCGCTCCTGCCTATTGAGTCTTCGTATCACAGTTGATTCGTTATTCCAGAGCTTTCGGGAATAACATCGATTAAACAAAAAATGATTAATAACCAATCTGCCCAGACAATTTCTTACTTCTGCCAGCCAAGATACATCTAAAAACAAACTTCGCATTATATTTTTAGCCATGCTATTCTCGCTGCGAAGTTCATGTAGTCCTTTCTCCCTAAAACTAATTGCAAAGATAATTATCATTTTGTTTTCCGAAATATTGCATTGAAACACTTGCATATCGATTTTCATTACAAAAAAATATATACTAAAACAAAATTATCGATACCACACATTAGTCAAATCTTTCACAAAATTGTTCACAATCCCCTTGACATGGTTATTTGGCTTGAAATATATTTGTTGCTCTCGTGTAGTGCTCTTGAATCGGGTTCTCTTTTAGTGAATTGAACTTTTATCGCTTGATTTTTAGAGTGTGTTATTTTTGTGCTTTGTACAAGATAAGCAATAGTGGGAGGATTGGGCCATAAAAGCTAGTTTAACCCCGCCATATTTTATATGTGCCTGCCGAAGCCATGAATCCTTGTCAAGCTTTTGTTTGTCCATATGATCTATCTGTTTTTTTTGTTTTATGTCCTGAAATGGGTCTTTTGTTGATAGTTAAGGGATTGGTTTTGAATCTAATATATAGTATTTTAAGTCATGAGCTAATGCATGACCACGAGCAGCGATTTTTTGTCATGTTGAAGACTAATGGCATTTTTCTATTGTGACTTTTTAAATTGCTGGTTTATTTTTATTTTGGTTGTGTCACGTACACTTATTCCATATATTCCATATATCCGGCTTCCAGAAATATTACGATTGTTGTTATTCTAGAAATGGTGTCAATCAAATGTGGATCCTGAAGAATTCGAAAGAACTGATGGAGATTCTTAACTCTAAATCAGTTTCATCTTGTAACAGCATTAAAATATTCGATTTTTCCACACTTTACACTTCTATTCCACATAAACAACTGAAATCGCGAATGGCACAGTTGATTAAAGCTTTTTCAAAAAGAATGAAAAACGCAGGTACAAATATCAAGTAGTCGATTATACCAAGACTTATTTTGTCATCAATGAGTCTAAGAAAAACGACCAATTTACAGAAAACCAAATAATTGATATGCTCAACTTTCTTATTGACAACATATTTATACCGTTTGGTGGACGTGTTTTTCAGCATACAATAGGGATTCCAATGGGCACTAATTGTGCACCTTTGCTTGCTGATTTGTTTCTTCATTCATATGAAGCAGACTTCTTACAATCTCTTCTAGACAGAAAAGACCGTAGACCAGCTCTCTCTTTCAACCTCATGTTCCGTTATATTGATGATGTCCTTTCACTAAACAATTCTCGATTTGGTGACTTTCTTCATCTCATATATCCCTAGGAGCTTGCGATAAAGGACAGAACGGATTCTAGGAAGTCTGCTTCATATTTAGATCTACATTCCGAAATTGACTCTCAAGGAAGACTTTCAACAAGGCTCAATGACAAACGTGATTACTTCAACTTTCCAATCGTCAACTTTCCCTTCTTGTGTAGCAACATTCCGTCCGCTCCAGCTTATGGAGTTAACATATCTCATTTGATTCGTTACTCCAGAGCGTGCGGGACTTGCATCGATTTCCTTAGCAGAGCAACACGTCGGACGCAAAAATTGCTCACACAGGGTTATGTTGCTCCTCGGATGCTGTATTCATGCAAGAAATTTTACGGAAGACATCATGAACTTATAGACAAATATATGATTTCGATCTCTAGGATGAGTGCAGATTTTGGTTTGTCATAGGTGTTTGCTTTGTCTTCCATTACCGGATCTGACATGCTGAATGGACTATTGGAAACGCGACGGGTGTGTTATAGAAAGCAGGAACTGCTTACTCTTCCGGAGCACATGAGTTCACTCTTGTTTCTACTGGAATTCGCGTTATTGATTGATATTTAGTTATTTTGTGTTTCCATGTTTAATGTGTTTTATATGCTCAACTTTCCTATTGACAACATATCTATACCGTTTGGTGGACGTGTTTTTCAGCAAACAATAGGGATTCCAATGGGCACTAATTGTGCACCTTTGCTTGCTGATTTGTTTCTTCATTCATATGAAGCAGACTTCGTTCTTGTTGGTGTTTACTAGTTTTGCCTCTGCCCTTTCGGACTTTTGACATTCAGATACACCATTGGTAACTCTGCTTCTTTCTTTTTTCATCTATTCGAAACATATTCATAAGCATTTCTAATCTAGTATAAACTTGTTTTTCTATTTTACCTTATATGAAAACTTCTTAGAGACCGACCATTTAACTTGAAGGGGGGCCTTGGTGTTGGCCTAAAAAAATATTCTGAAAATCATTTTTGATGCAAAAAATATTTTGGCAGCTTAGGGTAACAAAAATATATTATGAAGAAGGATTACTGCTGTAGAAAATAATGCTGATAATGAAAAAAAACCTTCAAGTTAAATGATCTGTCCCTTATTCATTTAATAGGAAGATTTAAAAGAGAAAGCCAATTTTATCTATTTACTCGTTTGCACCAAAAGATTAACAGTCACAGGTCAGATAGTATATCTATTGATTTTAGAATCCTTACCGAAAAACTTTAAGAAGTTGCAGCTGGCAACTTCCAAGGTAACTAGAGTAGGTGGCATGTCACTGAGTGGTACTTTCGATTTTTTACAATTATGCTATTTATATTTAGGTGGATTGAAATACGTGTATTTTAAAAGATATAAGTTAAAGTTTGGGCGTTTTACATCTTACACAGAAGAAAAAAGGTAAGACAGAATGTAAATGCAAAATGACCAATTATGTTCAGTATGAACAACGTCTTTTTCAAAGTTAATAAGCAGAGGCACCAAAGGGGCATTCGAGTGTCCGAAAGGGCAACGACAAAACCGGTAAACATGAACAAGAACAGCACAAGGAAACACGAAAAATAAAAACAACCGAACAGAAATGAACAACGATATATGAACAAAACGAAATATAAGATGAACGTTATTAGACCGATATCGAAAAAAGGCCACTTTAAAAAAATCAAATTTTGGACACAACTTTCTAATGCCTTCTTATTTTTTTAACAACTTCCGAAACTGTGAAAAGATTCTTTATGTTTTGTTCGTACTTCAATCTTTTGCATAGTATCACGTTTATGGATGCATCTTATGGCTTCGTGTTGCATTCTTTATGTCGATGGTAACCTTTTTCGTACGATGGCGGCACGAATTCTACGAGAAGTTCTTGGATGCATTTACGTTGGTTAAACGGCATTGTATAGGGCTCGCTTTGTCTTCGTTCAGTCGTTCAGTCGTCGTAATTAGAGTAATGGCCCTGAGAAGGAAACACGACCCTGGTCAGAACAATAAGCTTTTAAAATTCATATTCTGCAATAGTCTGCGGTTTCGTTCTTTCTCTTTTAACGTTTCCTTAAAATTTAGATATTCTATATGTATTTTGGGTAATTTTCATAAAAGTTAAGTAAAAACGAAAAAAATGTAAAAAAAAAGAAATAGAGTTGACTTTAGCTTGATTTATGTTTCAAATTTTAATTATTTATATTAAGAATAATATTAAATGATATTTGGTAGGAAATGGATGGTAAAACTCCATATAAAGCCTTGTTATACTCGCCAAGAAATTTGTAGATACATGTAGATGTAAATGTTCATCATCATACGGCTTTTATTCAGACCTATATATTAGATTTTTTTGAAACTAGGAAGTCCGATATTTTTCATCGATAATCTGCTGCACAATGTCAGAGATAAAAAAAAACTGTAAAAGCCCTGACATGTCGAATTAGTTTATAAACGTATATATTTGCCGGTGAGGTTGGTATGTTGATTTCCGTGTTTGGACAACTACCCGAGTCATTTAATAATAAAAGATGCAAATTCAATTCAGGACACAAATCAAGTAGATTCGGTGATTTCTTTACAATTTACGTTAGTGGGTAAATGAAGGAATTAATTTAGCAAATTTATGCCTGTTTATAGTAAGGACATCATCAACGCATCTGAAAGGGAAATTTAAGGTTCTTGCTTCTATCATCTTCTCAATGTTAACGCCTTTCCGAAAAAATTCTGTTTTTTTAAGCATAAAAATATTAAATCGACATGAAAAAAGGCACAGCTTGTGCCAATTTGAATGCCATCTTGATGTTAAAAAACTCAAAATGTGACAAATATGCCGGCAATAGAGAAATCAAGCTGAAAACTTGGTCCATCACACAACGAAAAAACAAAAATATCCTTGGATTTAGAAAAGGTCTTTTAGTTAGTTCATTGGACCGGCATTTTAATTTCTTGTGTGGTAACTTAATTTATGATTCCATGATTCCACTATGAGAATAAACAGTGCCATGGCATGATTGTCGTCCTTTTAACTGCATACATGAGTTGAACGTACAATTTTGTAGCTTTATTTCCATGGATTTATTTGTCCTTTATGTATCCAATACAAATACAGTAATACTTTGTGTTCCGTTTCCAATTTGAAGAGGGCATTAAGCATGTTAAGGTGTTATGGTTGAATGATATTTAGCACTAGCAGAGGCATTACCATCATTGCACCGGCATTTTAATTTCTTGTGTGGATATCAAAATTGTACGTTCAACTCATGTATGCAGTGCTAAATACATCCGGATATTAAAAATATTGAAGTTTATCGGTTCGGCTTTAGTCCAATTCCCTCGTTATTAAGTTCTAGCATGGTTTTACACGTCGTCCATGTTGTTCTCAAATATATGATTTAAATTTAAAAGGTGTGGTTCTCTATAACTTTTGGTCCACATGGATATTCTTATTGCTGTGGAAGGTTTTTAAACAATGGAATTCGTTAATTCTTAAAATGGTTAACTAAATAAAAGTCTTAAATCATGTAAAATGGATAACTAAATTGTAATTCTTAAAACATTAGCCTTTTAAACGGCTTTCTTCGTTTTTTAAGTAAGTTTATTTATCGTAGTTCAATTTCAATTTCAACGTTGGTAATTTTTGCAATACTATCAGATTATGTGAAATGAATCATGTTTTACCTGAATAAACATGATAAAGAACGTCTGCTGATGTCTGTAAATCCATATGACTATTCCTGCAAATTTTCCCACTACACAAACCTAAATTACCATAAATAATATGTATGGTCACTCTACATCATTTAGAATTCCAGTTAAGTTATTCTCCAGACTAATCATTAAAGTACCGAAGACTTAGTTTGCAAACTAATCTACATAAAATTCTAATTATTATATCGGATTTTAAAAACCTTAAAACACGGCTGTTTTTAAAGTATCTATAATTTCTTGTAGTTTAAAGAGGACAAAAAAGTCACAATGTTAAAGTTTTATAAAATTTTAGAGTGGTCCGATATCACACAGAATTGTTGATGCTATAGATGTCTTACAAAGACCATAAAACGCCTTTTGTGAATAAGTGGACACTTTCCTATTATTCCAATCAAAAATCATAAAATCCTTGATTTAAAAAGCGTTTTCGAGTTAGATGAGATGAGAATCTATCGCTACCACTGAAAGTTATTTTGAATCATTATCTTAGCACAACATAAAGGTGCAGAAAAATGTTGATGATTTATTAGATATCAAAAGGGTTCAGTGTTATCATTTGTGTTTATGGAAGTGTTTGTCAAAAAATAACACAAACATCAGTTACGGAGATTTTCAAATGTTCATTATCAAGAGGTTTTTCAGCCAGGGCATCAATTACACAATAATAATATTAAGTCACATTATAGAACATTATAGAACATTTCCCAAATAACAAGATTGACAGGTAAGACATTTTTTTTTTCAAATCAACGAATTACTAAACTTAAGTAAAGGTTATTTAGGTAAACGTTTTGATTAGCTAAATATAGCCTTACGTTATTGACAATCAATCCAGTGGCTAGCTTTATGCATCATTTCAATTAAGTTGACCGTTTAATTGATACCGCTTGGATAAAAATGTAATATTTTTGTTTAACTTTAGCCAACTTCACAGATTATGTGGAATTCCTTTGGCCATTCTTTATTTTAAACTAAATGATGGAGTATTTCACATAGTATGTTTTATACTTATGAATTCGCTGTGATAACAAAAAGAAAAATCACCCATTAAAAACAAGCTAATAAATAATCCAGGAAACAAGTTTCTTTTAGTATATTTAAAGCAGCTTTCCATGATGAATAGATTTATTTTCAAATATACCATGATTCCAAATACCAAACGAACGACCGAACAAATAAACCCACTATTTCGAGAGTGTACGTAGTGCTAGAGAAAAAAATATTTTGTTTGTTGGGTCAAAAGTTGAAGGTTATCTTAAATCAAATATCCATTTCAACAACATTTTATTTAGTACAACCTTGGCTTTATTTTTGGTTGAGGTACGAAAGATATACCCTTTAAAAGAAGGCAGAATGGTGTGAGACGTCATTAAACAATTTACAGGTAACGACGAGTAATATTTACATAACGGGGTCTGGGTGGCCGAGTGGTCTAAGCCCTGGGGGGGAGGGGGAAACTATGTAAAGGTGTACGAGGATGTGCCGAGAATTTGGGAAGGTTTTTTGAAAATTTTATATTAATATGGGTGTAGTTTAAAGAAAATTTTAATATAAAAATGAATATGCTTTTTAATTTTTATTAAAAAAAATCTTGTCTCATATAATTATTGGTCACGTTTTGTCCATTTTTATATAGATATGCCCCAAAAAATTCTACATCAGCTATAAGTTGTGAGAGATAATCTTCATCTCTAACTATATTAATGAAATTTATATATATAAATATATATACTCTTCAAGTTAAGCATAGATAGAAAATTCCCCATACAAATCTTAATGCAAATCTTAACAATTTCAAAACAATATTGCCTAGCTGTTCTGGAACCGAAAATCATGAAACCAAATCCAGCTCTGGTTTAGATACCACACTACTGATCATTAGCTGATCACCTCTCAGCTGGTGTTCGAGTCCCGTTTATATTGAACAAAAAAGGGACTTTCCCATCTGTATGTGATTAAGTTTGTCAATTACTCAGGCCGCGTTCACACTGAGCAAAACTCATAGTAGTTTAAATGTCGTCCGCACTTACATTAAAGATCAATGCGTTCACACTGTAAAATTGCGATGTTTACATGTAGTTTAAATGTTGTGTTCATTACATGCATTCGATACTTAATGTAGTCCTCATGTGGGTCTAATGTACAATGAATTTCGCATATTTCTTTTAAATGAATAGCATGCATATGCATTACTTTCATTGGAAAGCTTTATTTTTAGTATATAATTACGTTTATTTCAACATTTTCTCGGGTGAGTGAAAATACAGGGGTATATGCAACTTCTTTATATTTAATGTATATGTATACGGCAAAGCGGAATAGAATTTCATAAAAGGTGTTTCTAATTCTAATCTAGTTTTGTGTGGGTAAAGCGGCCTATATCGGGAATATGAACTTGAACAGGTGATAAAATGAACATGAAATGATGACGAAGTTGAGGAAATGGGGGGATGCAAAGTCCAATTGTCAATTTGAAAATGAGGAACGAGCAGATTTTTACACAGGAATCCTATGGGTTCTTCTCTTAACAAGGCATGCAGCAGGGTTTTTTAACGCGTGAAGAACATGATTTTCTTCCTAACACGTTGCGCCACTATGGTTTGCGGTCAAGTTTTCTACATTTTACATTTGTAGCCTGACGACGCGGCATTACGAAGGACTGCCCATTCAACCACTGGGTACACATTCCAGTCGTTTTGTGGACAAAGCGGCAGACCCGATATCACTTTTCTGAGCGCTCTTTAGTGGATTTTTACCGACAACAATGCGCTGCCACGGGCCCGCGCCGTTTTTCATGTATAGCAATAGCTTTTTATAGCAATACATTTAAAAAATACAAACGGACGAATGGACTAAAGCGCCAGAAAATGTGTACACCTTTATTGTTTTTCTATATAAATAAAAATCATTAAAAAAAGACTGCAGTAAATCAAAATCCATACGTATTCTATGCGCCAAATTAACAGTCATGGTTATTTATCCGTTCATGTTTTCTGTACATTTAAATTACATGTACACTTGCATATAATAATTTGAACATTTCATATGTCAAGTCATTTAATTTAGGTTTATCAATGAGAACAAATTTAGTGTGAAACTAGTTTTAAGAACACTAAACTACTTCTACACATGTTTATTCAAAACAACTTCAGTGTGAACGCGGCCTCAGTCAGACAGGTGGTGACAAAATATTATCTTCCTTGTAAATATTTTGTATGTCTAAACTGATCCGAAAAACACATCATTTTGAATGACGCGATGAGCTGAAATCACCAACTTAATCTTTTGATTAATAAAAAGGAGGTCATGGTTATTTTCAAGTTCGGGTACAAGTAAATGGACAAACTATTGTTCTTTTTTCTTAGTTAGGGTGTTTTACGCATAGAATAATAATTTGTGACAAAAAAGGAATTTATTATCTCTAAGGAATAACCGGAACTCTATAAATGTGATAAACATGTTGAATTTAAAAAATAATGGTAAGTGCGACGGGTTACATACTTTGACAGATGACGACCAATCTTATGCTTTTTTTGTTTACAAAATTTTAAGGAAATCGGAGAAAAATGTTTTGTTTTTTTTTGTCACAAGCAAGTCTAAAACGTTGCTAGGCAAATTATGGGAGACGATTACAGTTTTACAAATCGAACAAACCTCACTTAATAGACCTCCCCCTTCTAAAACGTCATTTTACATTTGCTTATTATCATTTTATTATAAAAAAACATGCATTATATCAATAAAAAGTACAATTTAAACAGTTTTACCAGTTAAGGCCTTATATATTGCAAAATTAAAGAAAAAATATTTAAGGAAGTCGAGTGGACCATTGCTATTTTTAGCTGGGTATGAGATACCCTCAATGTTTATTTATTTTATGAATGAAATTTCTATATTTAGAAAAGGGGATTCACAAATAACGTATGAAATTAGCACAACTTTGACAATCATTTTTATCAATACCGCTATAGCGACGGATTCAAGATTTTTTTATCAGAAAGAATGGAGTCTTATCTGTTGTATATATTTTTTTCAGATTTTTAGGATCATGATGTTTTATTTGTCACAAAGGAAATCAGACCCCATTATATCACTTAACATGAGAAAGTTGCTCTTTTCACGCTGCAAATTTAATAAACCAAGGCAAATTCGGTGTTGTTTACTTTCATTTTAAATATTTTATATCGCAATTTATTTTAAAAGTTACTCCAATAAACTTTTTAATACCCATAGTTACTACGTAAACATGCCGAATCAATTTCTACCTTATTTACTGAAGAGCGCATATTCTTTTGTCTCGTTCTGACCACCTTTCTGACTGTACTTGCCCAAGGTCGGTGGTTTCGTCCGGGTACTCCGGTTTCCTCCACCATTATAACTGACCGCCCTACATGGCCCAGATGCGTCGATAAAGGGCGTTAAACATCCCCCACACATATTCATCTAACATTTTGGCGTTTTAGTAATTTAACTTATTGTAATAAAAGATTTGCGTCCTCTCGGGAATCGCGATTATTCCTATATAACATATTATTATAACAACTTTTATTATGCATTTTCATAAAAAAAATCGCTTCAGATCATGAAGAATGTTTTGCTGTCGTTACTTAAATGTCCATTGCTGTATTAATGCTGAGCAGAATTACATAAATATCATTGTTCGATTTTTATTTCCTTCAAGAATTCACTCTTTTCTTTAACTTCAGTTGATATTTTGTCCAACAAAGGAATCTTATAAATCAGTATGCCTTACGAGAATGTTGGCGATGATAAAGTTGGCGAGGCTTATATGACTTTTGGCGATAAAAAACCTGACGAGCAATTATATGATGAAATTATTGAATGTGATGTTATTCCGTCAAAAACACACACGGAAAACAAACTTGATCAACCCAGTGGAAATATTGGACGGGAGAAGCAACGAATCTGTCACACGAAAAGAATATTGATAGCAACCCTTATGCTTGTTCTCAGTATAGTAATTTCTGCAGCCACGTTTGGAGTTGAACAATTAGTTGGCCATCATCTCCCTAATAAAGGTATTGTTTTCGTCTATATGCAACCAAAAGGCGAATGTCCAAGACAAAATAAGGTTACACTTGAGAAAACATAACGAAAGTACACAACACAACAAAACTCAACCATAAAACATTTTAACTGATATTGTAATGATTATAGAATCGGAAATCTACATAAAAACAATAGAAAACATTAGTACTTTCAATTGATGAAGGTTAATCCAGAAAAGCGCTTCACACGCAGTGACATTTTGCTTTGTACATTTATCAAAATCAAACCAAAATGTGGATCGTGTCTTTCTGGTACATATTCCATATTCTTTCGTTTATAATAGTATTGGTTGTCTTATAGCATTTGTATTGTCATCCTAAATAGATCGATTGGGCTCGTTCTTGTTTCGGGTTGAGATTACTCTGCTATTTATAATTTGGTTTTGTTTAACTTATTAACTAGAAAATATTTTCAACTGAATTGGACAAAACCTACTAGACAAGTACTAGATCTACGGATTCTCAAAGTATCCAGTATGTTAGGAAATTCAGTATAAGTTCATTATATTCTTCTTGCAGTACATAAGTAAAATCTAGAGTTGATACCCCAGACACTACTAGATCGGTCTTGGAGATAAACTATTAAAATTGAACTTATGCTCTTCAGTCTAATATCTAGTGGTATTCAATTATCTCCCTTGAGGAAAACAGCAAATGTGTTTTAAATTTTTTATCGATGACAACAATCATGGCGACGACAAATGAACAATCTTCAATTTTCATTTATTGCGCATGGATCTGACTACTATCATATACGTGGGATATGTTATGTTATTAAAGAATCTTTTCTGTTGCGTAAACAAATTTTTATAAGGTCAACAAAAGTGAACATTTTAACAAATCGAATGAAATTTGCAGGACGTTGTAAAAATCAAAATGTCAACTCAACACAAGGCGTAATACCTGCAGTACATTCTGAAACTTGTGGGTATGTTAGGTTACTACCTTTTCTTACGACAGATATTAGTTTGAAAATATATAATACTGTTATCAATAAACGGTCCATTTGAATTGAATGATTGTGTAACTATGAAAAACTTTCAAGGGACACAACCAAGTCCTATCTTTAATTAACAATTAACATGATAAAAGGGAGGCATTCCTTTTTTTAAACTAATGACTGAAGATTGAAATGGACATTTAATCCAATACAATGCAAATTCACATGTTGTGGGTCCCAATTTACGGAGACCGGTCAAAAAGGTAAACAATATTGTAATTTTTTTCCAGAATTTCTATAACCGTTAGCATTTTGCGATCCATGTCAGTTGCACCGTATGCATTTTATAAATATCTACATATTACAATGCATTATAAATGTAATTTGTTACTTTTATAAACTCTTTTTAATTCAGAATAGTTTATTTAATTAACCTACCTTAAAATAGAATGAACTTTTTTGCTAAAAAGAACTTTTAATTCACTTGACAACCAGGATAAACATTCGAATGGACTTTTCTATCTTTTGCGATGCAGAGCTCTTATTCTATTGTTTGAATACCACGGGTTTTCGGACTGTCTTAGAACTACTAAACCATTTACTAGTTCAGTGTAAAAAAGATTTGTCAAGTAAATTATGCTCGTTCAAGGGAGTTTTGACGAATACTACTACATTTTTCATTTAAGATGAATGCATATTAGCATCTTGGTCAAGCTGTGCCAAAACAGATGGCATTGCGATGAGAAACAGAAAGTTGAACTGTCCAGTGTTACAATCCCATTATAACATTAATCAGGTTAAAGATGTACAGCTTTGTGATAAGAAGCAATGGGGTAAGCTACTTAACAGTTAAAAGAGTTGAGGATATAATAAGTATCATAGAACTCTCTATGTTTCTGAGTAGGCTGTAAAAATGAAACAAAAACACATAACATTTGAAAAAGAAAAAACATCTGAGAAAAAACTTAAAGTTTACATTTCGCAGAGAGCTTACACTATTTAGTAAATAATCTTATAATTCCATAAAATTGAAATATAAATAAAGACATTATTTGCGTAATATCCCCTTCACATATACGAGATTTCCTTAAGAGTTCTTACCAGTTTTCAACTCTTAATCGATCGAGAAGACTCGTAAATCACTCTTTGTTACCCGTAAACAGTTCTTTCTTGCTCGTGCGCAATCGTAAGAACTCGTGAAAGTTTTACGAGGATTTTTGATATGTCAAAAATCCTCGTAAGACTTTTACGAGCTGAAAAAAACAACAATGTCATAATTTAACTCGTAAACACATCGCAAATAACTCGTAAAGAACTCGTAGAGATCGTAAATGACTCGCCTTTACTCGTTACTAACTCGGAAAGACCTCGCAAAGGAATTCTTTCACGAGTGGTTTGCAAGTTAGTTACGATATCATTTCCAATATCGCATTTCACTCGTAAAGACGTCGTAAAGACACCGTAACAAACTCGTAAACACTTCGAAAATAAAATTCGTATCGTCTCTGGACGGGAGTACGAAAAATTTCCACACAACTGACAAAATCGTGACAACTCGGAAATAGATCGTTAAAGGTTGGTAGAAAATCTCGCAAGAACTCGTAAAACTATAAATTTTGATAATCGTAACAACTCGTAAGAGAAAATCGTATATGTGAAGGGGGTATAACGAAAAAGTTACCGGTACATGTTCTTATTTAGCATCTCTCTTGTTTTGTTTGTGTGAATTTACTTATTGTGGGATTTTAAAGTTTATCTTAACATTTCAATGTTTCGTTGTACTAATAATAAGGGGTTTTTATTCATGGATTTGTCAATTTATTGAAACTCAGTGATTTGATTGGTGTTTTAAATTTTGGGGCTTGGTTGACACAAATTGACATCGGAGTTAGATTTAAAAACTATTAGTGAAATTATTAAATATTGCCAGGTGATCAGAATTTTGCTTCTATGTTTATCAGATGAATGTACATGGATGCCCTGGTCGCACTGCACCAAAACAGATGGTATTGCTAAAAGAACCAGAGAGTTTCACTGTCAAGTATTACAATCCATTAATAATGTCAATCAGGTTAATGATGTAACACTCTGTGACAAGGAATTTTGGGGTATGTCAATAAAAAAAGAAGACAGATCGATCAGGCTTTCGAATGTCTTAGTTTCTAGACTATTAAATAGAGGGAAAGTAATATAATATTTATTTTCAGAATCATAATTTATGTTTTTAAAAAGACAAAGAATTCTGATAATGATTAACAAGAAATCTTTTTTAACAAAATCTCCGATTCATATCAATAAAACACCACTTATTATATAATCTAAGAATTCTACAAATTAATAACCAAACTAAAACATATATCAAGACTCAAACACGAGCAACAATAGTTTATCCAATGCAGTGTTCAATTAAATCGTATCACTTTATTTTTACTGTTTTAGTCAAACATTCACCGTGCAATGCGAAAAAAAAAACTTTCTTTTAAGTTACACATAAAATAAATTTTATTGCAAACTTAATTATCAACAATATCATATGAAAACAAAGCAAATAAAACATTTAGTTATTTTGCATGTTAAAATAATAACATTTTAGGTAAAACAAAAAGAAAGTACAATATTTAAAGGAAAAAGTCAAAATTCAAAATACAAAGATTGTATTAGTGTTTTGGTTTTACTTTTACCTGCATACCTATCATTCAAATATTTTATTTGCTTATTTTCAAACATCTGCGCAGCATCGATACATCGCTTTTTAAAATCAGCATATAAGTTAGATTAGAAGTCCCCCATTTTAATGAATTAAAAATAAAGAGAGAAAACACCAATTAATAGTGTATTGTCATGGTTTGAAAGGTTTTAAACTGTCCAGTGTTAAACTCCCGTTATCGTATTAACCATGTGCAGGATGTTGAGCTTTGCAGTGAAGATCAGTGGGGTAAGTAGCTGTCAATATGTTGGAGTTATGCATCTTTATTTGAAGAAAATAATGTAACACCAATCCAGTTTTTGTCTTAAACTTTTATACTTAATTTTTATAGGATAATTACGTAGTGGTCCATTATGTTCTTGTTCTAAGATATATCTGCAAATTCCGGCTCGGATTGATGTAGGTTTCCTCATTTGAAATAATATCAAACTGTGAAAGTAAATACGTCTGCACTAACAAAACTTTTTAAAACCACAATGGTCTAATAATTCTGATATATAAACCATCCCGTCATATTTGTTGTTAAACAATAGACTTTATATTATCTGATACGTATATATGGCTTTTCCTTTTTGTCACATGAAAATGCAATAACTTTGTAAAATGATATGTGATAATTAATATTAATATTAATTCCTGTCCTTTTGTGCCTAGCTAACTTATTCCCTCTTTCCCTGTTAGTGAAGAGAGAATCACAGCTAGTAGAAGCATAAAAATTAAATTGCAGGTAAAGCCATTTCACAATACGGTATTTGAGGCCTTTTAGCACAAGGAAACTAATACTGTGGTTTCATTATTATTCGTCGTGTATCAATTTTCGAGGTTTTTGTGGGTGGCCTTTATCCACGAATATTGATACTTCACGAAATGGAAATTTTTCATTTATCTGTATTTTATAGTCTTCAAAACAACGAATTTAAGAATCCCCGAACTGATCCTTTTTCACGAAACCACGAAATTGATACCAACGAAAATAAATGATTCCACAGTACCTGTCTGAATGACCAAACACAAAGAGTGGGTTGCAATAATCAGGAATGTTTACCGTCATTCTTCAAGAGCATCCGCGTTGACTCTTGTTACGATTGGATTGTGTGTTGTTGATTCTTTTTCCGTCGTTTTCATGTGTTTTGTATTCTGTGTCTTCGTACTCTTCTCGTTTATATTTACTTGCTTGGTATTTGCCGTTTCAGACTTTCGACGTTTGAACGCCCCATTGGTACCTCTCTGCCTCTTTTACAATTTCATACTTAATATAAGTTTAGTTGTGTTGTTTTACCAAAAAAACCCGGATGATGCATCCGATATTGAAATTCATTCCACAATTTCTGGGACTCAAACCTCGTTTAACTTGTGTTAGACTTTGCTGCTGATTCACATATAAACCAGACATTTCGTAACTTACTATACATGAGCTTTCCAGTTTATGCTCGTGACTGTAGAAAAAGTATATTAAAAATGTAAAATCCTCTTTTCTAACTTAACTGACAGGACATTCGTAAGCTGACACTTAATACGTTCAGTGATGAGACATTAAGTTGTTGGAATAAGGGAAACGTATATCAAAATGATTTTGCATGAGACAATTACAGCAACAAAACAGAACTACTCAAATTTCTCGATGAACAATCTAATCAATTCAACTCAATGTATATTTGTGTTTAAATACCAAAATGTAGCTTCTCAAGGTAAACCTAATGCAGCTAAATTATTTAAAACTCAAATTCACTACAATTGTTTTTAATCCCAATTGATGGCAAAATTTCAAACAGACCCCCAATAAACAACATATCATCTATGCTTTTAATAATGCATACAGATATTTAGACGACATTCTTTCACCTAGCAATCCATAATTTTCTTGACAATTATGGAAACGGTAACATGTGGAATGATCAGTGT
This sequence comes from Arcuatula senhousia, assembly GCA_963971305.1. Classification (NCBI taxonomy): domain Eukaryota; kingdom Metazoa; phylum Mollusca; class Bivalvia; order Mytilida; family Mytilidae; genus Arcuatula; species Arcuatula senhousia. The sequence continues at coordinate 6,582,985 of OZ020317.1, read as the reverse complement.
GCAATGATATAAACAAAATTTACATTCAACACCTTACAGAGGCAAAGTGCCAACAGTACTAATACCAACTAAATGCTTGCATTACGACTTAACTCGTGCCCCCCCACTGGTGTATAAAATACGATGAACACGATCTTCTTGATTCATTTGCACACATACTTAAACCTCTGCTCTAAAACTTAAAGTTGTTAAAAACATTGGAAGGCGCTAGCGCTTGCTTATATCCAAATTTGAAAATAAATATTGAACTTAAGGTACAAGTTAACATTCAGCAAATTCTGGGGACCAATGTTTAGAAACAGTAACTTGTTTGGTTATAAAACCATACATTAGTCATATTTTTATGATACCATGATTATCATAACGATAATTCCTCTTTTTGTGGTTAACGGCAGGCTCAACATGAGGTAAAAAATCCCCTTGTATACGACATATTGGTTGAGGGAATTTGAATTCTTTAAATTTTCTTCCATGGAAAATCGACCATCTAATTAAAAAATTGGATTTGTGCATATGCCAAACCTCGTTGAGCAATCAAACATCTGCTCAAGCAAACGCACAGTTGTGCATGATTGAAATATGATATTAAAATCATGTTCATATGAATCTGGTGATATCAGTTTGAGTACTGTTTTGCAAACAAACAGATTGAAATAATTTTTAAGGGCAGGCGCACTCAAAGTGCCAAATGTTTATTATTTTTTTATGCAATAACCAAGTAACAATTCGTATTGATACTGCCAGAAACTGCTGATAGAAAGCACGACATTTTTATGCAATTTAATTTCTTTTTTTTATGTTGCGTTTAGATTATATCCTGATCCAAGACAAATACATAATTTAAAAGTAAATTAGACATCACTTTATATGTGGAAAAGGACCATAAGTATTATAGGTAAAACAGTAAAAAATACGTTAAGTGCATTTTCCATGATGATAGGAGAACAACAAGTTGGGAAAATATTCTTTTATATATTAGTATTTGATTTTAAATCTTATTAGTATTTGATTTTAAATCTTATTAGTATGAATGATCATAAATTTTATCAAAAGGCGTTTTTGAACATTTTAGATAAATATAGAATAGTTTACTTAATTTATCAAATTTATAATGCAGATCCAACTTCTTATATACATTGTTTTTTCGTGTTCGACTTTCAATTTGTATATTTTAAAAATGTATTTCGTAAATAAAATTATTCGAATAGCTGCAAGCAGCATCTTTGTTTTTTAAAAGAAGTAATGTCAAAATGTTTTTATAGAAAATTGTTTCATCTGATTGGTTTTTCATATTTTTTCTGGATTTGTTGTGGCAAAAATTGCAAAATGAGCTGATCAAAATGTAGCCAAATCACATAGTGTTTATCTTTTTATTCATCAGATCGGTGTGCATGGACTCCTTGGTCTAGATGTACCAAGTCAAGAGGTGTTGCCCAGAGAACCAGAGAACTAAACTGTCCAGTGTTACACTACCGTTACTTTATCAATCAGGTTCATGATACACAGCTTTGTAATGAAGATCAGTGGGGTAAGATTCTAAGTTGAATGTATGCAATTGCTGAAGGAACATTTACTTGATGTAAAACAGCACAACAGTTGAAATGATAAATCTAAAATAAACTTATTGCGACCCAAAGAATGCAATAAAAGGGGGAGGTTTGGCGCGCCTTAAAACCTGGTTAAACCCACCAGTTTCCTTTAAATGCCTGGACCAAGTCAGGACCATTGCGATCTTCAATTTTTCTGGAATGTATTACTTGTTTTGTCTCGTCTTATGGGCACATGAGATTGATTCTCCAAATTCGGTAATTTTGTTATTACCTTTATTTACTTTTACCATTAAATAATTTTATATCTAAATATTTTATTCAAAATGATATTTTTAAAAAGATTTTCAGTTTAAACATTTTGATATAATATAAGATAAAATAAACTTATTGCGACCAAAAGAAAGCAATGGTAGAGGGAGGTTTGGCGCGCCTTAAAACCTGGTTTAACCCACCGTTTCTTTTGAAATGCCTGTACCAAGTCAGGACATATGAATGGTAAATTGGGGATGGGGATGGTATATGGTATCTCGAATTCGATTGGTCCATTGAATTGTAAATGGGAAATGGGAATGATATATCGCGTTTCGAATTTGATTAGTCCATTTTTTTGAAAAGTAGATTGTTGATGATAATATGAATTTCAATTTATGCTTTTAAAATTTCTAATAAAACATTTATTTCAAAATATAAAGAATGTGAATTTTAAACAGTATTATTTTCGAAATAATTAATAAAATCGTAAAAAGAAAATAATGAGATGTGGAATAAGTGTACGCGACACAGCCCAAAATTAAGCGGCAATTCAGAAAAACAACAATGGACAACCGCCAGCAGCTTTCAACGAGGCCATTTTGGCACTGCTCTCGGTTCTGCAATTGGCCCATGGTCTAAATAAAATGCATATAATTCAAATCTAGTCCTGAAATAGTCATAGATAGACCCCCTTCTTAAAGTAGGAAAAGAAAGCATCAAAAAGACAAGTACAAACGATTGCTTTGTCAAAGATTCCTGGCTTATGGCAGACACATATAAATATGTGGCGGGGTTAAACTAGTTTTTTGGGCCCAACCTTCCCCCTATCATTTTACCTAGACAAAGCACAAAAATAAACACACAATAAAAATCAAATCCACTAGAGAGAATCTTAGACAAAAAACAACAAGAACAAATAAAATGACGATAAAGAAACTCTCTATAGAACACTCGCTGTTACTGACAGGTAGCTTAGAATCATCAATCGACTGATGTACTTAAAACATACTTTTTGAAGACCAGCTTTATATCTGATAAAAATGATTTTCATTTTGATGCTATTGAAAAACATTTATATTTTAATTTTGTTATTTATTTAATAAATTTCATAAGTAGACACTTGCTGAAAAAAATATATTTTCATGTTTTATCTTTTATTCTGGAATAAATGAAATACAACTCTTTTAATTAAATATTAAATAGATAAACAAAAATAAACATTTAAATTTAAATAATAATAAAATATTTCTTTGTAAGTTGTTTTATAAATCAATATATAATTAAACGAATACATGTAATAAGTATAATAATTAAGATTGTCGATAATAAACACTTGCATTGTGGGTATGGGGATAATATACATCTATGATGTACGGGGTATTGAATAGTAAATCGGGATGGGGATGGTACAATGTTTGTAGTGTATGGGGGTTGGGATTGAGATCGTGAATGGTGTATGGGGATGGGGGAAGTATATGGAGTATGGGAGAAGCAAAGGTGTACCAAATGGGTAATCAGTATCATAAAACCGTAAAGACAAAGACAAAACCGGCTGACAAAAACATCACAACAAAACAAACCACATAACAACATAAAACACAAACACACATAACAACAAAACCGCATATGGAGTATGGGGATTGTATATGGTACAGTGGTTAATGGGGAGAGAGTGAAGCTTTTACCATACGAGTACTGTAAAAAATATCTTTATTTCAGCTCAGTATTATGATCTTAATTATATCATAATTTTCATTTAATCATACAATAACCCTATACTATAACCACTGTATCATTTTTTTCCATTTAGATGTTTTCACAATGGATTTCACATTCAAAAGATCGTCGCTCTACAAGTATTGGTATATCAATGCAGACAACACACTGATTACTAATGTAAAAACAAGCGACACAGTTTGGTCTCAAGGTGCAGGATTTCAAAATTATTTGGGTGTTATGGCTGATAAGTGTTGTGCAAAGAACGAGGAAATGAGTTTTGGAATACAGTACAAATATGATATAAGGAAAAAGCTTGCAGAAAATTATCTAATAATGGAGGTAGGACTTGCAGAGAATATCAAAATAGACAATTACTTTTACGTAGGCAATACAAATGTTAGTGGTTGGTCCTTCGTTATTCAGAACAATGAATTTGACGACGTCGTGTCAATGTATGCCGAGAAATATCCCTCCTTCATCAGAATACTGAATCATATCAGTGCAAACACCCCAGGAACAAATAAAACAGGCATATTTCACTTCAATATAAACAGAACAACTAATACTTTTAGTGTCTTATCAAATCAAATCAAACTGTACACATTTACTAACATTATGTCAGAGAAAGATTTGTGTCCTGTCTTCGGGTTGTATAACCCACCTTTCGTGAATGTTAGTCTTCGCTTACTTTACTCCACATTTTTTACATAACTATTTAGAGATTTGCATTTCTCTGTTTACAATGTGCAAAAAAAATGTCAGGATGGTAAAGTAAATATTTTCGTGGGTTGATTTTAACTGTATACATGTATTTTGAAACCGAATGTGTTAAAAATTAAAAAAAAATGTTTGTAAAATACAACTTTTTACCTAAATTCAAATTATTTCCATAAAAAGTGGAAATTCATTAAACTCGAAACATTTTTTACAGTTTATTTTTGTAAAAGATAAATAATTTATGATAATAAGGCCAATAAGTGTTTGATTTAGTTTAAACATATTTATTTGAAAAACTGAAGACATATATCAGTAACATACATACATATATAAGCAAAAGGATTCGGAAACAAGCTATAAATAGCTTATATCAAGTCCGTCTCCCGTAATTGAAAAGAATTAAAAACAACTATTATAATATATTCATGCTACATGAAGGAATATGTTGAAACAATAGTTCTAACAACAAAGAAAATGTTAAACTAATTTTAAAGGAATAGAGAAAAAAAATAATAAATGAAGAAATGAAGAAAATACATATATTTCTATTATATTTATATTTGCGTGAAATGCAGAAAAAAAATATCACAAGAAGCGTTTACTTTGAATGATGAATTTTTGAACTTTTAGGAATATTTCAGTGTTTTGTTCAAGCGTTAGACCCTCTGAACCGTATAAAAGCAAATTAAGATTAACAGGAATATTGAAGTTTATAGACAAAATAGTATGGTCTCTAATATGGTTGTATCTGTTACACATAAGTAAAAAATGAGCAGTTGACTCTATATGTCCACATATACAATTGGGAGAATCAATGAGGTTGCGCAGGAAAAGGTGTTCATTTAATGAAGAACAATTCATATGCAGTCTTGTGTGATATATTTGCCCAATTCTTGAGCCAGCGTAATAAAATTTTGGAGGTGCGCTGTTATCTTGACGATTTAAAAGATATTTAAAGGTGTGAAATGAGGAACTTTTACGAATGTTTAGCGGAAGACGATTCCAAAGCTTTGTCGTTGATGGTAGAAAATAATCCGAATAGAGGTTACTTCTAGTGCGTATTTCCGCTAAGTTATTTGAATGTCGAGTAAAATTATCATGTACAGACGAAACTAAGTTTGGAACTAGGTTCCGTAAGTACTCCGGCGTCTGAAAGTTAATAATCTTATAAAATATCAGTAATCTATGTTTTTCCCTCCTGTCCGAAAGTTTTTCCCACCCAGTTTCCTGATACAGTTTTTGGATAGATGTAAGCCTTGTCCCACCCGTAACAGTACGCATTGCCTCAATCTGGACTTTCTCTACCTTGTCAACTAAATATTGCGTATTACTGTGCCATATGACGTCACCGTATTCTAGTAATGGCCTAATAAATGAAAGATACATCTTTTCTAAAGTAAATCTATCCAAGACAAAACGCACCTTCCTAAGAAAGTTAAGTCTTTCATACGCTTTTTTAACAATATAATCAATATCAAAATTCCAAGTACCATTGTTAATGAGAATGACTTAAAAATGAGTTTTACCTCCTCCAATCAAGTGATTTGATTATCTAAAGTTGTTTGTGACTACTTAAGGTGGTTCGGGGGTAAAAGAAAAATCCATCAGATTTTTGTTAAATTTTGCAGAATTAAACTTTGATAAAAGAACATTGAAAAAATGCAAAAATAATTGGGGGTCACGGACCTTTTTACAGATTTATGACCTTGCGAAGTTGGTTGCCTAGAGATCGTTTTTCCAATAGATTATAAAGGGAAAAGAGTTATTTAGCATCACTGTGAGCTGGAAACCCATAAGATTTTAATAATATTTCACAAATGACAAGCCGCATATACTATCTACTAAAAAACATGATTAAAACTTGGGGTCACGGGCCTTCATTTTAAGATATTTAAGAAAAACTAATTTTTCCTACACATTTCTATATAAAAATTTGTCACACAGTTTCCCGCCAATTATCTCCCCTGAAAATAGAACTTTTTAGAAAAAGCTTAATTTCTGTTTAAACATATTTGTTATATTTATTTCATTTATAAAATAAAATAAAGAATTAAATTTAGTATCTCTTGTGTTATTTTTATTCACTTTAATTGAAATCCAGACTAAAAATTTGCAAGATGTCTGAAAAAGATGCTCAGTTTTATACTCCCGAACCACCTTAAGGAGTAGAGAGGTACCAGTGGATCAAGCATTCGAATGTCAAACATCCAAATCCAAATACAATTGTGTATGCAGACAAAAACAACAGAAAATACAAAAAAAACGCACGAAGAATTACATTTAACACGGGGGAAAATCTGGATAGCAATTAACACAGCAAACTAAATTCATGAAAGGATATGGAGTAAATAAACATGAGACCATGCATATGTTAACTCTAACTGGAATCGATTTTTTATGAGCTGTATGGCCATTTAAAAAAATTATTCCTCATCAGCAGCACTAGAACCTTAATCAAAGGAAATAAAAAATTCCATGGATGTTAGAAATGCAAAATTCAATAGATGTTAAAAGTGGAAAAAACCAAACGAGATCAGAATATATATAGCTAGGGACAAAAAACAATGGAGGGAGTCAAAAGCCTTAGGTTTTAGAATTTACATAAATTTAGATAGTGGTTAAATCAAAGTGTACACGTACACATGAGAAGTAATCTCATGTACAAGTAAACCATATCTAAAAAATAAAGAGCATACATCTTAAACAATTCTTCGGAAAATTATTCCTCATCAGCAGCACTAGAACCCAAAACAAAGGAAATCCAGAATTCAAAAGATCTTCAAAATGGATAAAACCAAAACTAAATCCAAATATAAATAGCTAAGGGCAAACCATGATGGAGGGTCTCAAGCCTTAAGTTTTAGAATTTAATATATAAATTTAGATAGTGGTTGAAACAAAATGTACACATGAGAGTAATCTCATGTACAAGTACACCATATCTAAAAACTTAAGAGCAGCATTCATCTTTAACACGGGAATTGTTTTACCAAGTCCACACGGCATGAAAGACAAATTCCTGTAATAAATAATTCACATAATGATATGGAGTAAATAAACATGAGACCACGCATATGTTAACTCAAACTGGAATGAATTTTTATGAGCGGTATGGCCATTTCGGAAAATTATTCCTCATCAGCAGCACTAGAACCCAAAACAAAGGAAATCCAGAACTCAAAAGATCTTCAAAATGGATAAAACCAAACGAAATCCAAATATATATAGCTAAGGGCAAAACGTCGATGGAGGGAGTCAAATCTTAGGTTTTAGAATCTACATAAATTTAGATAGTGGATAAAGCAAAGTGTACACATGAGAAGTAATCTCATGTACAAGTACACCATATCTAAAAAATAAAAAACCTACATCTTAAACACGGGGAATTGTTCTTCCAACTCCATACGGCATAAAAACAAACCCCTGTAATAAATAATTCATGAAGGATATGGAATTTATAAACATGAGACCACGCATATGTTAACTCAAACTGGAATTAATTTTTACCAGCACAATCAATCTTTTATTTCCATGTCAGAATCTAAGAACTTACCTTGAATAACTATTTAAAAAAAATGTGCCTTATTTACTGGTGAATTTCAATTAGAGAAAAAATAAACATTATATATATATATAATGAACAGTCAAGAGAGATGGAAGGGGAAGCCTTAATAGTTGACATTAACTGTATTAATTTTAGAAATGCATATATGTGTACTAAAGTGACATGATAACTCCTCACTAGCTCTTTTATGTCCTCTTTCAATATTCCAATGAAAGAGGAACATAAAGCGTTACCATATTTGTACTGGATAACTAAACTTCACAAAAATCCGTACAAAGAAAGGTATATAGCTGGATCTTCATCATGTTCAACTACAGAGCTGTCCGTTCATTTAACTAAAATCTTGTCTGCTGTCAAAGAAGGTCAACAAGCATACTGCGACACTATTTATAATCGTAGTGGAATTAAACATATGTGGATTTTGAAAAATTCAAAAGATGTGTTAGATCATTTTAAATCTAGATCATTTTCTGAGGTTCACTCTTTGAAAACGTTCGATTTTTCAACTTTATACACTACCATGCCACACGAAAAACTAAAATGTCGCCTGAAAAAACTTCTCGAAAAAGCCTTTTCAAACTCAAGGAAATTTGTTGTTTTGGGTTATAATTCTACATTCTTTTCCAAAACATCTTTCAAAGATAAAATTTGTTACACACTGGAACAAGTTTGCAGTATGCTTGATTTCCTCATTGACAACATATTTGTCACCTTCGGAGGAGAGATTTTTCAACAACAAATCGGCATTCCAATGGGCACAAACTGTGCTCCTCTCCTCGCCGATTTGTTTTTATACTCTTACGAGACTGAATTTCTTCAGGGACTCGTAAAGGACAAGAAGATGAAAGAGGCACGGTCATTTAATCTTACATTCAGATATATTGATGATGTCCTTTCTGTCAATAACACTTCATTTGGTAGTTGGATTCCTTCAATATATCCTCCGGAATTGGAGATTAAAGAGACCACCGAATCCAATTGTTTCACGTCTTTCTTGGATTTGCACCTCGAATATGACCCAGGTGGTCATCTCAGTACAAAAATTTACGATAAACGAGACGATTTTAATTTTCAAATTATTAATTCTCCTAATCTACAGAGCAATATACCTACTTCTCCTGCATACGGTGTTTATATTTCTCAACTTATTCGATATGCCAGAGCTTGCACACATTTCACAGATTTTTTTATCAGACACCGGTTTCTTCGTGACCGACTTTTGAAGCAGGGCTATAAGAAAATACGTCTCATACGATCACTAAAAAAATTCTTTCTTCGTTATCAGCCACAAGTAGAAAAGTTCAAAATTGAGCTAAAAGATATGATAGTTAATTGTTTTAATTAGTGTTTCACTGGTCTGCTGTACTGAGATGATCACCTCAATATCCCTATTGTGTCTCACAACTATGTTGTGTTCTATGGTCATTACTGGATCCTAAGATCGCAATGGAAGAGGGAGGTTTGGCGCCATAAAACCTGGTTTAACCCACCATTTCGTTTGAAATGCCTGTACCAAGTCAGGACCATTGCGATCCACCAGTTCTCCGGTATGACTGATTCGTTTTTGTCATTTTCTCTGGACTATGAGATTGATCATTCAAGTTCGGTAGTTTTGTTATTACCTTTATTTGACATACATGTACATTTTTAATGGAAAATTCACTGCTTACGTGTATATGTTTTATATGTGAAACATGTTTAAGTTTGCTAAGCATGAGTGTTTAAATGTGTCTGATTAACTAACGTACACATGACTTATTGGCATGAATTATAAGGTGATATATATGGTTTTCTCAAGTGACTTCTCATGCATGTTTGATGACAAAGTCCATGTACTTACTGTTTATGTTTTAGTGACCAGACAAGAATTAATTCTCATCAATGTTTGCTAAAGTTATCACTCAAGCGTTCACCTGCCTGAATGTGTTTGTTTTAGTGAATAAAATAACACACATGTAGTTGCATTCTTATCATGCCATTTCAATTTATAATGTAAGTGCTTTATGACATGAAAGTTTCTCTTGTATCGAAACATGTAGATATGTATCACTTATGTACATGTATTTTATGCTGTCAACATTTACACTGATATTACTTAAAATTTTTAATAAGAAAGTCATTCAATCAATGTGAGAAAAATAAAAAATAAATAAAAAACAGGATTTTTTAAATGGCCGAAACCTAGTTCCAACATTAACATGTAAAATAATGATCTTTTTTACACAAATTGCACCTCTGAATGTTTTCCAATATTTCAGAGGTTAAAATGTACAAATGTGGGTCATTTTTCCAACAACCCTGTGTTAATGTTTATGTTCCTTAGAATTTTAATAGAAGATAATGACATTTTCAAAAACTAACTTGCAACTCCTCTTTGTATGTAAAATGAGAAGGTATATTCAGGTGAACTGAAAAGATGTGAGCACAAGCAGAAACTGTACCTGAGCAATGTGTATGTGTTTAACTGTGTATTCATGTATGTACATGTATTGGTCATCATCACACATAATCCATATATACCTTGAATGCCCAATGTAAAAGGTCACTTGTGAGCATATGCAAGAAATTCATGTACATATGTGTGCATTTTGTGTGTGTATGTTTGTTTTTTGGTAATCTTGTCAATGATATATCTGCCATTATAAAGAAATAAACTGGTTGTGTATGTTTGTTTTTTGGTAAAATGTCCTGTCAATCATAAATCAGCCATTATAAGGAAATAAACTGGTTGTAATATATAATTATGAGTTCAATATATAACTTATTCAAAAACCATATGTAAACAAAATAAGGGCTTGATACATATTAACAACAGAGTATGTCTCATCATAATTCATTACTTGAGTGCCCAATGTGACAAGTTTCATGTGAGCATATATGTATGCAATAAATTGTAAAAGAACAATATATATGTGTACAATAATGTGTGTGTAACTGTGAATGTCTAATCGTAACCAATGCTTCAGAGCAAATTAGAGTGTAACCAGTTTCATGTGAGCATATGTAGGAAATTGGGCATGAATAGTTCATGCATTTGTGTGTATGTCTCATCATAATCCATTACTCCAAACTCAAGTGTCACAGTGTAACAAGTAAATTCATGTGACCATATGCAAGAAATTGTACATGAATAATCCATGCATATGTGAGTTGTTTGTGTATGTCACATCATAATCCATTACTTGAAAGCAAGTAACAAGTTTTATGTCAGCATATTCAAGAAATATTACATGAATAATTCATGCATGTGTGAAAGTGTGTGTGTGTATGTCTCATCATAATCCATTACTTGAGAGCCCAATTTACCAAGTTACATGTGACCATATGCAAGAATTTGTAAAAGGATACTTCATGCATGTGTGGGGATTGTGTGTGTGTGTGTTATCATAAACAATAACTTGGAAGCCAAGTGTACAAAGTTTCATGTGACAGTATGCAAGAAATTGTACATGAATGATTCATGCATGTGTGCGAGTTGTGTGTGTGTTTTATCATAATCAATAACTTGGGAGCCCAGTTTAACAAGTTCCATTTCATGTGAACATATGCAAGTGATTGTACAAGACACTTCATGTACGTGTGTGAATGTCTCATTATAATCCTTACTTGAGTGACAAGTGCAAAAAGTTTCAATCAAGCATATCCAAGAAATTGTACATGAGTAATGTGCATTTTATGTACCTATGCATGTTGCATCTATGAAAAAAGTTTAATGCGTACAGATATTTAGCTAAATGCCTTTATGACCAAGAAATATGTCCTATATCTAATTTGGTCACTGCCAATGCAAGAATATTTTATGTGCATGAAAGAAGCAAAGGTGTACCAAAGGGGTAATCAGTATCATAAAACCGTGAAGACAGACAAAACCGGTAGACAAAAACTCATCACAACAAAACAAACCACATAACAACATAAAACACACACACATAACAACAAAACCACATTCAGCAACGTGAACTCAATTATATATTTATAAATGTGCGTGTTTAATTTCATTGTTGTAATGCTTAATACATGTATTTGTATTCCTATGGTATAGATATTCCTGATAAAATGCCCCAAAAATAAAAAAAATAATAATGGGCTTATTGCTTTCTATAAAAGCTAGAAGTTATATCATTACAGTATGCAAATGTGATGTGATTGTATCTGTGACCCATCATTACATTGTTCAAGGATGACTGCTGTCAATTTGAAAAAATAAAATTAAAAAATAGATGGCATGCAGTGTGTGCAAAATATAATAACTTGAAATATGTTTTTGATAATGTAACATTTGCTACTCAAATTAAAAATAGCATGTGTACAGCCCCAATTTTTTCCCCTCTATCATATAAATTTCCTAATCTGTGTCCTAGATAATTAATTCCTAATCCGTGTCCTAGATAATGATAATTTTTAAGTAAATTTGAAGATAAATCGAAGTTTCATTTAAACTTCTACCTTTAAGCTTGTTTTGTTGTCTTATTTTCTATGTAAACTGGCATTTTTGAACCAATAACATTACCTTTTGTCCTTTTTAATGTTACTCAATGAGTTAGGATTACTGACTGGTGCAACTTCTTCCTGTTAGGTCTTTCAATTGAATGATGTTAAGGTCTTATTTATTTCACTACATTTTTTTTCTTGTTTTTTCTTTCATTAATTAAATCTAAGTTTTGGCTTCAACCAACTATGACTGTGCGTGTTTATAATTGAATTGTGGCAAGCTGTAGGAATAAACGATAATTAATTTTTACATGTAGGTTAACTTTGTTATTGATTTAATAGAATAATAATAAAGGTGTTTTTTTTTTCCACTTAAACCACAGATTGCAAAGCAAATCTGTTAACAACCCTTGTGAAAATCTTGGTATGTTTACGAACATAATATTTGATAGCTGAACCCTCAATATGCTTTAAACAAAAACTATCGGTTAACAGACAGCGTACTAAGTAACTTCTCTCTTAACGGACAAATGATTAATTATCCATACACCTTCACAAAGAGTTATCTAATAGACCCAACATGACCATTGCAAAGTAAAAATTATCATTAGATTTCTTTGATAACAACCTTTTAAGTGATTGTAAAGATCGTTTATCTACATGAACATTTCTATGCCTACATGCTTTTTTCTTTGTAAATTATGCATTTTGACATTTCATCTTAAAAGAAAATGTGATTATACCAGTTAATCTTTCATGCCTTTGAATGTCTATTAAACTGCATACTATTTAGTATTACTATATTTAAATTGCCATGTGTTAATTGAAATACATTTGAGTAAAATGCTTCTTACATGTATCAAATTTGCCTTGTCAAAATGTTACATCATATTTTGTTATGTTTTGTACATAAAATAAACAGGATTTGATTCAAAACATTACCTTAAAATCATTATTTTGTGTTCCCTGGTTAACAAGGAAACTGTCACTTATGTTGGACTTGTATAAGCCAAAGTACTCGTCTCAGTGAGATACATGTAAAACTAGATCCATAGGCATTCTCTGAATTTGGCAATGTTGAAATAAACTTGCGGTGGTCAGATTTGTGAAAATTTGTCGATCCTGCTCCATCCACCTGTTTCGAATTTTGGAAAAAATTTACCATCCTACAAATAATCCCACTTTAAGTACACCTTTCCGTAAAGAGAGAGAAGAATTCTGGATTCGACGACTGGGAACCGCACTACCTTATGGCTGCAACGACAACATTGGAAGTGTAGGAAATTTATCTAGCCCTAGATGCAGTGATGTTAATGTGATGAATCTCTTTGAAAAAACGGAGAGACGGAAACGCAGTCATGGACATCGAAAATACAACGCACCAAAGCTTTGCGATGTATCAATTGATGGATTGCTTCCGTTTGTCCAAAAACCACTAGGGATTCATCACATTCGAACTAAACTGTATTCTATTCCCCTTTCTAAACTCAATACTTTGTACAAGGAATGTCTAGAAAATCCGGTCACTGACCCTAAGCCTAACATTTATAGACTCACTGCTATCGTTCTTGATATCGGTTACAACCGCTTATTCAAACCTGTTGGAGTTCCACACGAAAACAGTAAAGACAATCGTTCCTTTCTTTCAGTTCCATTTTTAAACAAGGGATTAGATGCTATTAATTTAGGAAATAATTTACACCACAAATCTGTTACGGAACATATTCCTCCTTACTTCAAAGATAAAAGCATTCCCATTATCTCTTATTCCTACACTTCCACCATTGCACCTAAGGTTTTCAACTATAAACAAGTGTTGCGGGATTTCCAAATCAATGACCTCAAAGCAAAACCTCCAGACTGTACCTGTGAAAAGTCCCCATTCAAATATGGTCCCTCTGGCCACGTTATCACTGGTGACCTCAACATCGTGAAAAATGACTTACTTCGCGATGTTCTGGCTAAAGGACCTAAATATCGTGAGCCAAGACGAATCAACTGGAGCTATAATTTCAAAACAATTATGGATTCAGTTGAGGACTATGCCAGTAAATAGGCCAAAAAAGAACAGGAGAAAGAATGTGACGTTTTGTCAGAATGGGTAAAAGCTGTGAGGTCATTGGTTTTGAAAAGAATCAGTTCTTTGAAAGTCTCAATGAGCACTAAGGCAACATCCATTTTCAGCAACGCTGATGTTGCCAAAACATTGTCCACCTTACATGACAAATATGTTGTTGTACCTGCAGACAAAGCACTAAATAACATAATTTTTGTGTGCAAAAAACACTATATAGATTGTTTGACAGCTGAATTGGGGGTTGGTTGTACCAGCAACAGCACCACATACACGACTACAACACTGTCTAAGGAGGAAATCATTGACAATCACAAATCTGTCATTTCCTCCTTCGGCCTTTCTGTTGGTGGCAGTAATGATGACATTCCATCCCTGTATTGGATTCCCAAATTACATAAAAATCCATACAAACAGCGTTTCATTGCAGGTTCATCCAAATGTACAACTAAACCTCTTTCAGTTTTGTTGACTTCAATACTTACGGCAGTAAAATCCGGCCTCCAGAAATATTACGATTGTTGTTATTCTAGAAATGGTGTCAATCAAATGTGGATCCTGAAGAATTCGAAAGAACTGATGGAGATTCTTAACTCTAAATCAGTTTCATCTTGTAACAGCATCAAAACATTCGATTTCTCCACACTTTACACTTCTATTCCACATGAACAACTGAAATCGCGATTGGCACAGCTGATTAAACGCAGCTTTTTCAAAAAGAATGGAAAACGCAGGTACAAAGGAGTAGAGCCACGAAGGCCCCAAATCGTCCCAAAAATTCAACTTTGATATACTTCCTTGTAATTGCTCCCTAGATGTTCATTATACTCCATATTTTATATATTGCAATATTTTTTGGTTTAATTGTTTATCAACAAGGAGGACAGTGAGCTAAAAATCCGTCTATTTTGTACAAAATCTCGTTTTTTGACATTTTTCATTGATTTTCATGTATAAATCGGTGAAAATGAAAATGGCCACACCCTTCGACCAAAATAATTTTGTGATAGAAATGAGTATATTTATGTTATAAAATGATTATCAAAAAATTAGGATGGTCGACGAATGTGGCCAATACTATTTTTGACAAAATACGAGCAAAAAACAGTGAAAATAGGCGAAAAATTAAGAATTGTATCATTTATGGCAAGTTTGAAATGCCAAGGCTAGACCTGTGGTGTAGATATTTTGTTTAATCTTCCATATATGAAAAGTTCAGTTATGCCTTCACTCATTTTGGATAAATTAACAAAGAGTTGAAATAGTTCAAAAATTAGTAAAAATACCGGGCCGATTTGAGGCATTCGTGGCTCTACTCCTTTCTTGTTGTCGATTATACCAAGACTTACTTTGTCATCAACGAGTCCAAGAAAAAGAACAAATTTACAGAAGACCAAATAATCGACATGCTCAACTTTCTTATTGACAACATATTTGTTCAGTTTGGTGGACGTGTTTTTCAGCAAACAATAGGGATTCCAATGGGCACTAATTGTGCACCTTTGCATGCTGATTTGTTTCTTCATTCATATGTAGCAGACTTCTTGCAATCTCTTCTAGACAAAAAAGACCGTAGACTAGCTCTCTCTTTCAACCTCACGTTCCGTTATATTGATGATGTCCTTTCACTAAACAATTCTCGATTTGGTAACTTTCTCCATCCCATATATCCACAGGAGCTTGAGATAAAGGACACAACGGATTCTAGGAAGTCTGCTTCATATTTAGATCTACATCTCGAAATTGACTCTCAAGGAAGACTTTCAACAAGGCTCTATGACAAACGTGATGACTTCAACTTTCCAATCGTCAACTTCCCCTTCTTGTGTAGCAATATTCCGTCAGCTCCAGCTTATGGAGTTTACGTATCTCCATTGATTCGTTACTCCAGAGCGTGCGGGACTTACATCGATTTCCTTAGCAGAGCGACACGTCTGACGCAAAAATTGCTCACACAGGGTTATGTTGCTCATCGGTTGCTGTCTTCACTCAAGAAATTTTACGGAAGACATCATGCACTTGTTGGTTTGTCATAGGGTGTTGTTTTGTCTTCCTTTACTGGATTTGACACGCTGAATGGACTATTGGCAACGCGACGGGTGTGCTATAGCAAGCAGGAACTGCTTACTCTTCCAGAGCACCTGAGTTCACTCTTGTTTCGACTGGAGTTTGCGTTGTTGATTGATATTCGGTTGTTTTGTGTTTCCATGTTTTACGTGATGTCTGTTTTTTGTCCCGTTCTTGTTTGTGTTTACTGGTTAAGTCTCTGCCCTTTCGGACTTTTGACATTCGGATACCCCATTGGTACCTCTGCTTCTTTCGACCATATAAGATCTGGATTAAATTTAAACAATTTAAAAATTATGTGTGCCTGTCATTTTGCACCTGGTAATAAATGCATTTCATCGCCTAAATGTATGTAAATGAACCGTGTACAAGCATTCTTATTAAACATACATTTGTGTAAATTAAAAGACACAACTCAAACATCCCACTTATTGACCCCTTTTTTGTTGGTATGCTGTGACCGATATTTCCCACACTAGTCTAACCGAACATAGCATGATAATCTATAAAATCAAATCAGGCTTGATTTCGAGACAAAATTGTCTGTAAATTTATGTAATTGCTGATTATCGTTCAATGCTAGCATGTGCCACTGCTGATTGCACCCTGACAGGCGAAATGCCATGTTAGTGTTTTACTTTTGTTGTAACAAAATAGGGGAGACTTGTACATTAATAACTAAATGTGTATAAGCAAAAACAATCAAGTTGTAAATTATGCATTGCTTATGAAACGGCTCGGTGTTTTTAAACACGTGAATGTCATACATGTACTTGTAACCTGCGAGGGTGATTTTTCTTTTTTGATGTATTATTTCACAACGTTCAATTGTTGTTCGAGTAAAGTGGATTGTATTATGTGATTTCAACTCTAAATAAAGGTAATAACAAAACTACCGAACTTGAATGATCAATCTCATAGTCCAGAGAAAATGACAAAAACGAATCAGTCATACCGGAGAACTGGTGGATCGCAATGGTCCTGACTTGGTACAGGCATTTCAAACGAAATGGTGGGTTAAACCAGGTTTTATGGCGCCAAACCTCCCTCTTCCATTGCGATCTTAGGATCCGGTAATGACCATAGAACATTGACTCCCTGACAATGATATTATATGTTATTTCATCCACCAATTCCTCTCGTTGGTTTTATGTCTGTTCCATTCAGATTCTCGTCAAGAAAGACTCGATTTAAACAACTTGGTGGGAGCCAATCAAAACCCGTGAAACTACCTAATAAGGATTCATCCCATTACCAAACTCTTAACATAAAACAACAGGAAACCATAATGCACCATCACTTTGATAAATTATTTTAATGATAAGGCTTAAATTATATTATATTCTAAACTAATTAGTTTTTAGTCACTTAATTGCTATGTAAAATGTTTTCATTGATAACAAAGAACAATATTACTGTATACAATGTCTTGAAACTCTTGTTTCTCTTGTAGCTTTAAGAGTATCACGGTCCCAATTGCAACAACCAATCTATTCAATTTAGGCCAATAAAGTATCTAGCAATATCTGCATTGTACAACCCATTATCATAATCATGAATTAAAAGGAAACATAAATAAGGTCAGTGTACCTTAGTGCTCGTTCCCTATCTATGTTTTAATAGATTTGTTTCTTTTGACTTATAAATTATTTTTAGCTTCATATTGTTCATATTGTATGAATGCTACGACCATTTTGTTTTATATCTTAATTAATTTTATTTTTTTAAAATTGTATTGAAATTCATTTGTATGTTATCAATATGTTTTTCTTACACTAATTATAAAAGATGATTTGGTTTTTGTTGTTGCATATTTCATAGTGCACATGCATTGTAACAGCAGCTTAAAAGCATATTTGGCTTACTCAGTGAATGCTATGAACATTTTACAATTGTTTCCCGCAATACAGAGAACAAATCAGAAATCAAGGGCTTGACCCATCGTAACAACGACCTCTACAGATTCTGTCTCTGATATGTTTCCACAGAAAGGGACACAATTGCTCTTTTCTTTATTTTCGATTCATCGCATAAAAACAATGAGATCATTTACCAGGTGACTTTACGTTAGTGATTTATCGAGAGTGGTTCAATGGGGATGTTTCCTTCGAAATATGAACATACAGGGAAATATCCAAAATATGTTTAAAACAATGCATCACATGACTTAACATATAAAAGCAATACAAATTATTTAAGATTTGCCCAAAATATTATAATTTGTTTTGTCTTTTTATTGTGAAAGGCTTTAAAATAGTATTGTTAGTAAGTGCATAAAGACATATGTTGAAATCATAGCTTTAGGTTTAGAACATTTACTTTTTAAAACCGCATAACGATCACGAAATAATATAAATTATACTATGCAAAATTATTATACAAATTGATTTGGGTCATATAAACAGTTTCGAACAGTAAATATCGCTGTACAATCGGACATGTAAAGGTGGAATGAATTTGATATTGTAATCACAGAGACACTTGATTTATTTGAATAAATTTGACTGAATAAGATGTTCAATTTATATTTAAAGGTATTACCAAAGGCGCTTGATATATTCTCATATTTTGACTCAATGCTTTCATAAATATTTTGTACGAATTGTCGTTTGATTTAAGTAAAGAACAAAGCAACTTCTTGTTTTAAAATTGGTATTGACAATCACTTGTATACTTTATATTGTACAATGTACTCCTGTGCTACACTAAGAATGACTTGCTATTAAATTCATCTTCTGGCTTATTAAGTGTGTACACTAGAGCCTTAAGGGCAGTTCATATTTTGTTATTGAGTCAATTTTTTTGGAGTTTGCATGACGATCATATATACCTCTTGAAATTAATTACAAATTGAACAAAAAATAAAATCAGTTATACTTAGATGTGAAAAGAAGTATACAGGACATTACCTTTATAATAAGGACAAATATAGAAATCTACCATTGTGCTTTGATTACAGGCATGAAAGTGAAAAGAATACTCATATATAATTCAGATACGCAAAGGACAAAACAAAATATAGACATTAAAAGTAGAATAAGCATGAAAATGTTAAACAATATAAACCTAAAACAACCCAAACAAAACATCAAAACAAACATAATCACTGTGAAAACAACGGATTACAAATACTAAAACGCGGGTATAAACGGGTATAAACGGTAATTTGAATAAGCTATATATCGATATTTCAAGGAGTAACCTCTCATCAGTAGCATTTGAATCAAAACATTGGAAGGTCAAATTAAAAAAAAATGTTGAAAACGAAAAGTATTCAAAACCAAAACGTTCGAACAAGGAAGATGTTTGTAAATGTGTGTGTGTTGATGGTTTACGGTTTTTTTTACTTCCTGGGGCCATGTAATGATATCAGTTTTATAAATGATGGAAACTTGAGTATTCAGATGAAACAACAAAACTTGGCAGGTACCTAACAGTTCAAATAACAAACTGGTGTGAAAGTTCCGTTTCTTGTACTAATTAGCTAATCGAAGGTCTTAGTTGCGAAAGAACAAAAAAAAACATGCACTTTTAAAATTGAACTTTTTCCCGATCGTTGTTTTAAATATGCAAATACTGCATGATATTTCATAAGCACACGAAACATTCTTAGGTTTGTTTCTGAGAGAAAAATTACGAAAAATTCAGTTATAATTTGATTCAATAATTGAAGAGTTGAAGTTTTTAGATTTAGATATAATTTCGATAAATAAATGGATGGTGAAGCCACATTTAAAAGGTAAAAACTAAATAAGAAATACAAAGAAATAAAACCTTTAAAACAAATAAAACAAGAATGCCCAAATTTTCGGACATAAAGTCCTTCTTCAGGGGCTAAAAAGTAAAAGGATGTTCACACATCGACTGACGAGGACAGAAAAATTAGATATAATTTCGGCCGATTGAAGACCTTCGTCCTCTTCATCTTGTTCAACTACTGAGCTGTTTGGTCAACTAACTAAGATCCAATCTACTGTCAAAGAATGACAAAAAGCATGTTTTAAATTGTAGTGGAATCAATCATATGTGGATAAAAAAAACTTTCAAAAATATTTGTTAGATAACTATAAACTACCTAGGATCATTCTATGATTTGCGTATGAAATTTTACCAGGGTGGTCATCTCAGTTCAAAAACTGACGATTAAGGAGACGACTTTCATTCTCGATTTATTAATACTTCACCTGCATACGATGTTTATGTTTCACAATTTATTCGATATAACAGGGCTCAAAATGCGACCTCGGGCTGGAAGCTACAGTCAACGTTGTTTAACACTTAGTCGGACTTCGTCCGATATAATTTCTATCATGTTTATTTACCTATATTTTTTCAAACTTGGAAATAATGCCTGTCTCCGACGTATTTTGTAAGTTTTCATTGTTTGTATTGTCTTAGTTTTTGTATGCGTATCAAATATAAGTTTTATAATTCGCTTTAATATTTGTAAACTAAAATCTATTGATTGCTATGCTTCTCCCTTTAACTATGGTCCATCTGGTCATGTCATCACGGGTGATCTTAAGATAATTGATCTCTTGTACGAAACCGAATAGACAAATTTTGCAAATTGGTGAACCCCCGGCCTTCTTCTGTATTTAGAGATCGCGAAGCTCTCAATTGTCTCTCTTCTTTATTGTCTGGAACTTTGTTGTCATTTGTATTCCATGACAGGTATGTTGTCACGCCAGCAGACAAGGCTTCCAATAATATAGTTTTTGTATGTAAAGCACATTATTACAATTGTCTAATAAAAGAACTAGGCATTGATGGTAATACTTCTGCTAGTGCTTCATACAAACGGATTACATTTAACAAAGATTAAATCATAGCCAACCATAGCTCCTTTGAGTCCTCTTTCAATATTCAAATGAAAGAGGAACATAAAAAGTTACCATATGTGAACTGGATACCTAAACCGTACAATGAAAGGTATATAGCTGGATCTTCATCATGTTCAACTACAGACCTGTCCATCCATTTAACTCAAATCTTGTCTGCTGTCAAAGAAGGTTAAGAAGCATACTGCGACACTATTTATAATCGTAGTGGAATCAACCATATGTGGATTTTGAAAAACTCAAAATATTTGTTAGATCATTTTAAATCTAGATCATTTTCTGAGGTTCACTCTTTGAAAACGTTCGATTTTTTCAACTTTATTCACTACCATGCCATACGAACAACTAAAATGTCGCCTGAAAAAACTTCTCGAAAAAAGCCTTTTCAAACTCTAGGAATTTGTTGTTTTGGGTTATAACTCTACATTCTTTTCCAAAACATCTTTCAAAGATAAAATTTGTTACACACTGGAACGAGTCTGCAGTATGCTTGATTTCCTTATTGACAACATATTTGTCACCTTCGGAGGAGAGATTTTTCAACAACAAATCGGCATTCCAATGGGCACAAACTGTGCTCCTCTCCTCGCCGATTTGTTTTTATACTCTTATGAGACTGAATTTCTTCAGGGACTTGTAAAGAACAAGAAGATGAAAGAGGCAAGGTCATTTAATCTTACATTCAGATAGATTTATGATGTCCTTTCTGTCAATAACACTTCATTTGGTAGATTGATTCCTTCAATATATCCTCCAGAATTTGAGAGTAAAGAAACCACCGAATCAAATTGCTCCACGTCTTTCTTGGATTTGCACCTCGAATTTGACCCAGGTGGTCATCTCAGTACAAAAATTTACGATAAAAGAGACGATTTTAATTTTCAAATTATTGATTTTCCTAATCTACAGAGCAATATACCTACTTCCCCTGCATATGGTGTTTATATTTCACAACTTATTCGATATGCCAGAGCTTGCACACATTTCACAGATTTTTTTATCAGACACCGATTTCTTCGTGACAAAATTTTGGAGCAGGGCTATAAGAAAATCCCTAAAGTTTTTTTTCGGTATCAGCCATAAGTAGAAAAGTTAAAAATTGAGTTAAACGATATGGTAGTTAATTGTTTTAATTAGTGTTTGACTAGTTTGCTATACTGAGATGATCACCTCAATATCCATATTGTGTCTCACAACTATGTTTTGTTCTATGGTCATTACCGGATCCTAAGATCGCAATGGAAGAGGGAGGTTTGGCGCCATAAGACTTGCTTGAACCCACCATTTTGTTTGAAACGCTGTAACAAGTCAGGACCATTGCAATCCACCAATTCTACGGTATGACTGATTCGTTTTTGTCATTTTCTCTGGACTATGAGATTGATCATTCAAGTTCGGTGGTTTTGTTATTACCTTTATTTACTTCATCAATCAGCATCATGATAATAACATTGTTTCAAACATGAGATAAGAACATTAATTATCTACCACAAAAAGTGTGCACGCCAATACCTTTTTCCGGAAGACAGTATCCCTTTCTCAGTCTGTTTCATATTTAAATCTACATCTTACAATCGACTCTCAAGAAACACTTCTAACAAGGCCCTATAACAAACGCAATGATTTCAATTTCCAATTGTCAACTTTCCCTTATTTTGAAGCAGCATTCCGTCCCGCTCAAGCTTATGGAGTTTACAAATCTCAATTGATTTCTTATTCCAGCGCTGCTGGGTTTACATCGATTTTCTTAGCAGAGGGTCACGTTTGACACATTTATTGCTCGCAAAGGGTTTTGTTGCTCTTGAGTTGCTGTATTCACTCATTAAATTTTACGGGTGACATCATGCGCTTATAGACAAACAAAAAAGGATTTTGATCTCTCAGAGGAGTGCAGATGATGGTTTGTCATAATGTTTTGTTTGTCTTCCTATACCAGATTTGACACACTGAATTGACTGTTGGCGGCGCGACGGATATGCTTTGGCAAGCAGGGACTGCATACTATTCTGGAACACTTTCGTTACGCCGAGTGTTTGCGTTGTTAATTGATATTCAGTAGTTTTTTGTGTTCCCGTGTTTTTTATGTCGTTTATTGTTTGTCCCGTTCTCGTTTGTGTTTACTGGTTGTGTGTCTTCCCTTCCGGACTTTTGACATTCGAACCCCCTATTGGTACATCTTCTTCTTCCAGTTGTTGACCTAATATTTACAAGAATATATGTTCCATTTTAGTAATAATGGCCATGCATTTTATCATCTTGTCAACATCAAAATAAAATAAACAAATAAAAAAAATGATTTTGCTTGAAACTGGGCTAGCCATTCAAAGAAGTACTTTTTTTCAGTTAAACTTATTAATATTGAAACTTTAATTTCAAATTTTCTTTTCATGATGTATCAGATTATCTGGTTAGGCAATAAGAATAATTTTCATGGAAAAAAAATCAGACATTAGACCTAAATCCTAGGCATTAAGCTTAATGCCAAATTCTATTTAGGCATTAACACTAATGACTAGGTATTATCTTATTGCCTAGGATTTAAGCTTAATGCCTAATTATACCTATTGCCTCTAACATATATATAGAATAGCTGTTATCAACCCTTAGTGTAGAAGAAGGAGAGAAATTAGTTATACAAAATTTTGATAGAGAAACAGTCTATGCACCGACATTCTGT
The DNA here is from genome assembly GCA_963971305.1 of Arcuatula senhousia. Classification (NCBI taxonomy): domain Eukaryota; kingdom Metazoa; phylum Mollusca; class Bivalvia; order Mytilida; family Mytilidae; genus Arcuatula; species Arcuatula senhousia. Next base: position 6,559,092 of record OZ020317.1, on the reverse strand, counting down.
TCCTCAATTGAAAGTAATAGGAAATTAGTATTTATCAATGATGACAGATATCTTTGGTGAGTAACTAAAGCAGAAAGAAAAACAACAAAAAGACCTAGGCGGCTCACTTTTAAGCATGGCTGTAAAAAACAAAGCAAATACTTATTAAGTCGAAATGATATATATGTGTAACAATCAGTTGCACAATATTGTATCCCCGATGAAAAACTATAATGGAAGGGGGGGCATTTTGTAGTTGGATAATTTGTTTCTTTTTATTTCACTTCAGGGTACCGATTTCATATCAGCCAATACCACTTATCCTATTATAGAATTTAATGGAATTTTTACCCAATCCTAAAAAAAATGAAAATTTGTAAACCCATTTTTTAAAAATAATTTGATATGGTTAATTTTGGGGTGAGGAGTGGGGTGGAGATAATCATTTGTGAGCAACTGCTTATCGTTTTTTTAGTTGCTTTGGAGGGGGTATTCATTGTTGCAAATTCAATTACACTGTGTTGAAACACCAAAAGACAATATTTTGATAATATAAATATCGATTTATAGTTGTAATCTTTATCATCGAGTATTTTTATTTCATGAATTCACGAATTACACTAGCCTACATGTGCAATATTAAATTCATTATATTTTACTTAAAGGGTCAATTTATACATATTGTCATGGCGTTATCGAACTTGTTGTTTGATGATAGTATTCACAACTTATATTTGTTGTTATAATTCGTTATAACTGATGTTGTCTTTGCCCTTTCTTGCCTTCGACATATAGATAGCCGGTTGGTATCTCTCTGTCTTTAGCCGACAGGTACACGGTGTCATTCCTAATAGTATCTAATGACAACAAGAACGAGATCAACTTGTTTTTTATTCGCAATTTTCGTGTCAGATATACAGATTTGACAAAAATCATGACTCATGACACACCCAACAAGTGCTTATTTAAAGATTAAAGAAATTGGCTTCAAGCTCATAATGTCCTCAACATTCTCATGATCATGCCATAAAAACATGACCAAAGGGTATAGGTGTTATCAATGACCAGTTTAGGCTTATCTTTGTGTAAGTAGATCACCAGAGCCTCAACCAAGTCAAAATATAGGTCTGCCTAATATATTCTATCGGCTTCGTACAACTGTTAATATGGAAAGGAATATTTTGATACTTTTTCTCGGATTTGTTGGTAAGACATATAAACTTAGCGTAACTAAGAAAAAAAATTGTCACTTTGACAATAAGATTCTCACAATATTGGCAAAATAAACGACACTATGGGTATTACAATGTACATACCATATTTAAATGGCTCCAACTTAGGTTCTACACGCATATATACCATTGGTCCAATAAGACTATCGAAGGTCCTGAGTCGGAAAAGACAAAGAAAAAATCGATTGACATAAATTAATCACATTAAAAAACCATAGAAAAAAAAAACACATTTTACAACCAATCGGCAATCAGCAACAAGAACCCCAGTCGAAACAACTTATTCTCGCTTCGACTTTCGGATTGCATTTTAGTTGTAATGTGTGTTTTTGTTTGTTTGATGGTTTATATTTTAAAGTTGATTTGTCTTCCTTTTTATCATAGTTCTTTCGGATTACGACATTTGATTGCCATATTAGTACACCTTGGCTTCCTTTAGTGACCAAAAAGGGTTTTCCTATCATAACGTTTATAAACGAATGCTACGTGTAGAACTACAACATGCAGTTCAGAGAAGGAAACCATGTCAGGAAACCAATGTTGAATCTGTACTAAAACTGGAGCATAAGATCGGTTTGATGCCATAAATCCTGGTTAAACATGCATTTTTTTTAAAATGCCTATTCCAAATGAGGACCATTGCGATCTTCAATTTATCCTGTACATGTATATCTGCATGTGTTTCTTTTAACATTTGAGATTAATCGTGCAAGTTTGATTGATTTGTTTTTACCATTATTTGACAATTTTGTATCAGATTAATCTAAAAATAATGTTGATTTATCTTTATTCGTGGATACCAATTTCCGTGGTTTATAAAACAAAATATTTCGTTGGATAATTATTTTCGTGGTTTCTGAACGATGCCAAATGTATTCACTGTACAAATATCACTATGTTGAAAAATTATTTTTGTGGTTTATAGACACTCAAGATTCCACAAAAAATTATAAGCAACGAATAACAATAAAACGACAGTATATATTTATATTTTTTTTCAAAATTTTATCAGGATATAGTCAATCAAATTTGGGTTAGGTCTATAATTTAACTGTACATGACATAATGTTTCTCAAATATTCTATTCGTAGATTAATTTGTTCTCATTCTTTACTTTAATATGTTAGCTTCAGCGTGTGCAGTGTGTCCAACAGATTGGGTAGAGACAAGTGATTCTTGTTGGTTTGCAAGTAGTGTTGAAACAAATTGGCCGGATGCATCGGTGAGTACGTTAATATATTTCATGTACATTATCTTGCCAAACAATATGTGCTTAAGGCGGTTCGGGAGTATAAAACGGAGCATCGTTTTTGGATATTTTGCTAATCTTTAGTGTGGATTTCTATCAAAATAACTAAAAATAACACAAATGATGCAAAATTCATTTCTTAATTTTATTTTATGAATTTTATAAATATAACGAAAATATTAAAAAAGAATTTAAGCTTTTTCAGAATAGTTCTATTTTCAGGGGAGATAATTAGCGGGAAACTGTGTGACAAATTTTTATTTAGAAATGTGTGGAAAAAATAGTTTTTCTTAAATATCTAAAAAAGAAGGTCCGTGACCCCAAGTTTTTATCATGTTTTTTTAGAAGATAGTAAATGTGGCTTGTCATTTATGATATATAATTAAAATCGGACGGGTTTAAAGCTCACAGTGATGATAAATAACTCTTTTCCCTTTATAATCTATTAAAAAACAGAACTCTAGTCCACCAACTTTGCAAGGTCACACATCTGTAGAAAGGTCCGTGACCACCAATTATTTTTGCATTTTTTAATGTTCGTTTATCAAAGTTTATTTCTGCAAAATTTAACAAATATCTGATGGATTTTTCTTATACCCCCGAACCACCTTAAGATGCTACTATAATCGAAATCTAAGACGTATATATGTTAATTCACTCATGTACAAATTTTCTTAATTTACAGCATTTTAAAATAAAGATTTATTGTCATATATATTTCATTGGACATTTCGTTTAGAACAAGTGCTCTACAAAGTATTATTCACGTTTTAAAATCTTTGTTTTCATAATAATTTCGAGACAATATACAACGTATGTATGGTGTTTATGCAATGAATGCTAAAACGTCTAGAAGAAGTAGCCAACGTATCAACCTACAGGCTGTGGGATCGAAAACAAGAAACATTCCCTAATTTAACTAAGTTTAAAGACGTGAAAGTTTTTTTCTGTCAATGTGGTCATTAAGCTCAGTCAATAAAGAATGTATAACAAGGTGAAAGACTCAATGTAAATATTGAGTTGATAATCATCTACGAATAAGAAGAACAACTTATATTAACGACACACAAATTATAACATGTAAAAAAATGAATTTATTAAACCAGTAGTTTACATTGAAGAAAAAGATCAAGACCATACGATACTTTTTTGTTTTCAGTTTAAGCGAGATAACTGTGTCTGGTAAAAAAAAATCAATAAAATGGGGGAATGGAATATCGTATGGATATTTATCAAATAGTATACGTATTGCACAAAATATGTAAGTGATGTTGATATATCAATTTCGAAGTAAGGAAAATTATTATGTTTTGTCTTCCTTTACCGGATTTGACACGCTATTGGCAACGCGACGGGTGTGCTATAGCAAGCAGGAACTGCTTACTCTTCTAGAGCACCTGGGTTCACTCTTGTTTCGACTGGAGTTCGCATTGTTGATTGATATTCAGTTATTTTGTGTTTCCATTGTTTACATGTTGTCTGTTTTTGTCCCGTTCTTGTTGGTGTTTACTGATTTTGTCTCTGCCCTTTCGGACTTTTGACATTCGGATGCCTCATTGGTACCTCTGCTTCTTTCATGCTTTAAAAAAATCGTCTCATAAGTGTATATTTTGATATTGAGATGACCGTCTTGGTCAATATCGAAATGCAACTCTAACAAATACTTAGAGCATGTTTAGTCGGTTGTTTCTTTAACCTCTTACTCTGATTTATATTTTTTGTTAATGTGTTGATTCTATTTTAGTCTGTGTGCCAAGCGTTTCATGGAGAACTTGCTGTTATACAGACACCTGAAACATGGAACAATGTTAAATCTTTAATTGGTCAGTTTTTATTATTTACATTGAGTTATCTCTATTTTTTGCGATATAATGGTTCCATTAAATTTAAAGTGAAAAGGTTGAATATAACTAAATATAGGTTATCTCAGCATAACAGATAAGATCAACACGTCATAAACCTGGACAGACTTATAGAAAAAATGTCGAGAAATGTACAGAAAAAGAGAGTTAAACCTGGATAATTTTCCAACTAAAGAGTCTTAATTAAATGCAAAGTAATATTCTTAGGGAACAGGGGAGGATCCAGAAATTTTCGAAAGGGGGGTTCCACATACTGGGTTTTGTGGGCCAAAGGGGGGTTCCAGACCAGTTTTGCTAAGAAATCTACACAAAAATTAAATAATTTCGGAGGAAAGGGGGGCTGCCGACCCCCAAACCCCCCTTCTGGATCCGCCACTGGGGAACGTTAGAAGAGAAAAATGCAATATCATTTATTAATCAATATCAATTTCTCAGATGTGTATATGCTTTGAAATTGAGGTACAGACCTATGCCAATCGATCCGGTTTTTTTTAATTTTATTACTTTCTATTTCTAATCATAAAATTTCCAAAATAAATAACTGAAATTATCTCAGTCAAGTTTGAAGATTTTCACTATAAATTGGAAATAATATCTTTCTATTTCTTTACGCGTTTAAAATTTGAGATGACATACAAGTAGATGATGCTTGCATTTAAATATTACCTATTATCACGCAACATATCTTAAATTGTGTTTAATTGATAATTATGATTCAAGTTTTTCCAGAAAATTCTCAAAACTGAAAATTCATTCAAAAACAGTTTACATGTTTATTCTTGAAAACGTTTGACTTTTCATCGGTACTAATAGGAAAAAAATCCTTTTGATGAATGACCTTTAATGTACATTTCACTTTTATTTTCAGTATGTCAGTTTATCGTCACAACGATTGTTACATTACAATACGAATGACAACAATTTATTTAGTTTTCTAATTGTACAGGAGGTGGTAGGGGTGATAGATATTGGATAGATGGCACGGATTTCATCGTGGAGGGTGACTGGTTATGGGCCTCCGTAGATACTAATAACAAAATAGATACCAACGCTGTGGGGGTTAATATGATTGAAGGGAACGACCAGGACGCAGATTGCTTAATGATTGATAAAAATGGTGGCAATAAATGGATAGCAGAAACGTGCGATGAAGATGCATTTTTCATTTGTCAACACAAGTAAGTATACGGGTCTTTTTTCATGATATTTTTTGCATTCAATAAGTGATTTTTATATTTGTGGTTGTATGTCAGATCTTTTTTTTGTAGTTGGACCACAGGGGAATAACTCCAACACCCGAAACACTAGTTTACGTTTCCATTAACAAAAAGGAAAACATTTCATGATTTTCTTTAAATCTGTAGCAAATTTATCTTTGGTAAATGTAAATACATGAGCAGTGTTTAGTAAATTTTCCAGAACAAGATATGCATTTACCAAATTATTTTTGTTGTCCTATGAGCGGTTTGTATGTTCCTAATCTTCCTATGCTCCTATGACTCCTGAGTTTAAATTCCCCGAGGTTAGCCCGCTCCGGCACCAACACTTTTGAGTTGGAGAATACATCAAAGCTTTAAATTATCCGTCTAAATTTCAAAATTGTCTAAACCCTTAGGTTCTTCCTACCCCAGACATAGGTTGAATATCATAGTAATAATTTGGTTCCCCAGTTTGGTATTTTTGGTTTTACTGTACTATGCTCTTCATATTCATACAGTGTTTGGCATTTTCAATATTTTTGGTAGAGCGCCTCTGATGAGTCTTGAATAGACGAAACGCGCGTCAGGCGTAGAAAATTTATTGTCTGGAACTTTGTTGTCATTTGTATTCCTATGAGACAGGGAACTAAAATTTCTGGTCTTAAGTTTTTCACTAGGTTATTCCGCTTATGACTTATAACCAAAGATTTGATTCAAAACCTGTAATATGAAAATCCTGACCATCATTTTATTTCAAACCAGATTGAAAATCATTAAAAAACATGAGGGACCTACATCATTTAACTTGAAGGGATATCTGTTTTTGCTCCGGTCGGATTTTGTTCCATGGTAGATAATATCTATTTTTGTAGAAATTACGACACCACATTTGTTATTATAAGCACGATTTCATATAACAGAAATTCTTTACAAATTTATTTCTTCAAAAAAATGCTCCATGTTTTTATCTTCAAAAATCTTCATTGGCATATCTTTATAAGAATAAAACAATCCTCCTCTTCAAATTAAATGGTCGATTCCATGGCATTTTAAGTCTTTAGTTATTAAGACATGCTCATGATGCTAGTGTGCAAAACGTCCCTAAAAACTTAAAACTGATGAGGGGTTAACATAAGCTTTAATATTCTTTATAAAGCTTAAATTAAACCAATTTAAAAACTTGACTAAGAAACAAATACTGATAAGCAAAATCTATCTATTTTGAATGGACTTTTTTATACCTAATTTGGCATATCATAGAGGTTCGATTTGAGAAGACGACAAAAAGATGTGGAATAAGAGTACGCGATACAACCAACATTAAAGAAACGTAAATTTTAAAAATCACAATGGAAAACCGTCAGCAGTATTCAACATGATCAGAGGTCACTGCTCGTTGTCTTGCAGTGTCTAAAAATACAATACATAAGATTCAAACAAATGAATAATTGAATGGCTTAAGTAGAAAAAAAACAGACAAAATGCAGGATTAACATTTTTTATAAATAAAGACCGCTAAAATTAAAAGCTCATGATAAACTTTAAATCAAATTAGCAGCATAATCAAAACATATTTGAACGCCAATATTCCTGAAGAGTGATAAGTTTCTGCTTGAAAGAACACATCTGTCACGATGAATAAACAAGTCAATTGAAGTGCAAAAATAGTAACATTGACAATTTGTCAATAAAATATTTTTATACGTTTCCTTATTTCGACAATCAAGTTTCCGCCAGCCTGCTTATATAAACACTTGCATACAATTTAGATGTGTTAGTATAGTGTTTTTGTAGAACATTTACCAGAAGTTTTCTTAACTTTTGCAGGAAGGTGAATTCCCAGCAACCTGTCGTTGGATAAAATATGTACTGTGAATGTGAAAATATAGAATTGAAAAACTAGCTGTCGTCTTTTATTTGCTATTGGTCAACCACTGACTAGTAGTGCGTACTGCTTGTTACAAATGTGTCATGATTTTGTGATGACTCGGCATTTTATATTGCCTCACTCCCCTCTGTTTATATCCCCATTTACATAACATCTAGGTCAGATAGGAAAGACTAAAGTACGTATTGTTCTTAGGTTTTTAAGAGTTTTATTAAGTAATATTGTTGGAAATAAATTATTCTAGTCATGCTTTTATTAGGATATTGTTAGGGAAGATGTTTATTCCATATTTACAAAGATATAAATTGTACTTTCTTTTTCAAGAAATCCCCTTAGTTATTTTTAGAACCCAAATAGGTAGAGTCTATTTTTAAAGTTTGGTCATTTAGAAGCTTGGAAACTGTCACTTAAGTAAACGCATACAAGAAGTAGACTTTTGGAATCATCCAGGGTAAAACAGGTTGAAATAGTATAGTCCAGACTGGGGTATAAAAGCGGATGCATTGTGAGAAATTAGTTAGTTTGGAGTTTATAGTTCTGTGACTGATAGTCTAGAGTAAGTCTTGAAAAAGACAGTCATTAGCAAAAGACAAGCTCTGGTCAAAGCTAACAAAGCAAAGGTATAATATTCTGAATAAGAATTTGAGTAAGAGTTCCTGAAAGAGGAAACATTAGTAGGACAAGGCTGAAGCAGTGGCCTTAGTTAAAGTAAATAGAGACAAGGCTCAAGCAGTGGTCTTTATAAGATAATTAGTAGAGACAAGGCTCATATAGTACAGTAAACGCTTGGACCAGTGCTCCTGAAATAGGAGTACTTTTCTTGAGGGAGGCTTTGGCCCTGGAAAGAGCAAAGGCTTTCCCTTAAAGAGTATTGCGTTGTCCAAGTCAGGCTCATAGTTAAATACGCTACCCCCTACAACCGATACTTTGGTATATCCAGAGAATTGACTCTGGTACGAACCCAGAGTGTGCATCGCGACCTACCCCAGGTCCGTGACAATTTGATATTCGAGATCTCTGAATTTCATTTCTTTAAAGCTTCCCAATTGTGCAAGCTGTATGGCTACGTAATAATGAATCAAAGCTACAGCATTTTTTGCATTTAGATGAATCTACAGCAAGTGCATGTACTTTGAAATGTTTTAGGTCATTTAGTGAGAAACATTTGAGAAAACGAGAAAATACATATATACAAGCATTTTGTGCTGACAATTTCTGCTGCTGCACCGTTCTTCCTTACAACGGGACCGCAGAGACCGAGTGACACTGAATTTTTGCTTTGAGCCCCATACATGTAAATGAAAAGGTTTAAATCAACCTACCGTTAATCTTGGGTTTCAAAGATTTTCCAGCAGGAATATCTAATTGCCCTCTCATATAAGCTTGGCGACCATGCAAGGCCTATATAAGACAAACGGTCGATAATATTGCCGTATGTCAAAAGCTCATCAGAGACTTTGTTAGATGTATGATTGTGTACATATTCTTGGTATGCATTCACCGAAGTTTTTATGCACGTATATAGTTTCATCTTGTTCATTTTTTTGACTATATGGTATAAACCAATTTTAAGTTCAAAGTTCAAATTTTTATTAATAAAGAAAGCCCAAATTTGGACATCAAACATTATACAATAGACAATTAGAGAAAGGATAACATAAGTATGCTTATGAAGAAGTAGTAAACTTATAATATACACACCGACAGCCATTGGGATTATACAATTATAAAACAATGGTCAATTAGAGGTAACTCAGGTATAATTTTATTAAGAGTATAATAATTATTATTTATAGACAACATAATTATCTAGTAATACCAATACTGTGATCATTGTAGTAATACCAATCCTGTGATCATTGTACACACACTATTCTCCTACACTCAAACAATTTTCTATAAATTTAGATAACTTGTTATTTAACATTACATCTTCATTGGTCATTAACCATATAAATTTGTTAGAATCTTACAACTTGTCATAATTGGAATTATTTAGATTTTTATATAAGTTATTTCTTGATATGCTATATTTTGGACGATTAATTAGGAAATGCTCCTCATCTTCGATCAAAGAGTTATTACATTGTTTACATAATCTATTTTCTAATTGGGGTTTTTGGTATGGTGTAGCGACCCCTTTCTATTTCTAGGGAGTGGGCACTGATCCTGAAGCGTTTTAAGTGCGCGTATCATTTATCGTTCTTGCATTGATTAGTGTTTGTCTGGTTGATGTACTGAGATGATCACCTTAGCATCCCTAATATGTCATCACAAACCTGTTGTGTAATGTTTATTACCGGAACCAAAGATCGCAATGGAAAAAGGAGGTTTGTCGAGCCTTAAAACCTGGTTAAACCCACCATTTCTGTACTAAGTCATTTCTGCACTAAGTCAGGAACATTGCGATCTTCAATTTTTCCGGCATGTCTTCCTTGTTTTGTTTGAATTTGATATTTTTTTATATAATACAACCGCGTCGATAGCGCTGCTGTTAGTCCCGGAGGATGATCATCAACCTGTATTATCGGGAAAATGACATTTTAATCGCCCAGCAAGCCTTGTCATTAAAATTACTATATTTATATCCTTTGGTGTCAAATAATTATCGAGAAATAAGTTGTAGAAGGTTTTTCTCTAATTTCTACAATTATAAACGCAAAATTGAAGCTATAGGTGCATTGCATATTTCAGCAACATTCATTTGATGAGTTAAGGGGGGTTACAGTTAACGAGGTCTCATTGAGCATATTATGTTTTCTTTAAGTCAGGAGTGAGTAAAATAAATCCCCATTCCAAAGATGGTGTCTATTACCATGCGAGCATTGGTGGAGCTGGAGAAATTATTAAACGCTCGACTTTTTTTGGAAAAAGGGTGCTTTCTCCTATGAAATTTTACATGATGGAAATACGCACTTCGAAATTTAATTATTTGTTTGTCACACTTGAATTCCGTTGTTACAATTAGGACATAGTATTTGAAAAAAAAGTCTAAGAGCAATCCTTAAAATGACATTCCACAACTATGAACAGCATTTAAACACATTTTCATGTGATGTGTTTCTTTCATTTAAAGTTTTTAACAGAATTCACCAACATTGTATGAGAAGTATCGGAAGTGATGAACAGGCTTGGTAATTTTTATATTACTTCCCGAACTTTGTTGACGGAGTACAATTAAGGCCCTGACCACGAAGTGTCGAAGTACATATTGTTTTGCCCTATTTTTGTCCTGTGTCCTGTAACACTGATCCGGATGTACAGATGGGTGCACACATAACCTGTACGGTAAGTTAACTTGAGAAGCAGACATTAAGTTCACTTGAAGTTCACTTGCGACTGGGCATGCGACTGCTTTGAGCAGACGCGCGACTGGTTCCAAGTTAACTTGAAAAGCAGTCATAATTCCACGTCTGCTTTTAAAAGCAGTCACATAATTATGACAAGTCTGGTCAAGTTAACTTCGTGAAATGTCTGCTTTACAAACTGAATATAAAAGGACAAATTGTATGTTCTTTTGCCTAAACTGTATTTGAAACGATTTTTTTTATGTTCAAGACAGTTTTATTATATTAAATTAAAGCCTTTCATTATTAAACTTGTCTGGTAAGAGCAGACTTGTTCCCATGACTGGTCTCGTGAAAGCAGTCATGTCTTTGTGACTGGTTATGACCAGTCATAAAAAGGCTGTCACAAGTCTGCTTTGACCAGTCATAAGTTAACGCAAGTTAACTTTAATGTCCGCTATAGCAGACATGAGCAAACGTGGAAAGCAGTCACAAAGTTAACTTTATGTTAACTTCAGTACAGGTTATGTGTGCATCTATCTGTTCATATCGCTGATTGTCGTTAAGTCATATTGTGAATTCATTTGCAGCGTTGTTGTCTTCGGTGTCTACTCATTATTTCCCATCTATGAAGGAGAGTTAGAAATAGGTTTTTACCGGTGTAATTTTGAAAATGTTTGGCCCAAACTCCAGTTTAACCCCTGCCAAATTTTTATGGGCTTGTCTTAAGCTAGGAATTGTTTACAAAGCTATTGTTTGTACTTGTCTTTTTTATGTTTTCTGTTCCTTGTTAAAGAAAGGATATATCTGTGACTATTTCAGGACTGCATATATTTTGAATTATATGCATTTTATTAAAACCATGGGCCAAATGCAGAACCACGAGCAGCGCCTACTGTCGTTAAAGGTTGCTGGTGGTTGTCCACTGTGGTTTTTCTTATTCCACATCATATTATATTCTTTTTATTGCTAAGCTCACTCTCGTTTTGACCTACATCCACAATGCTGAAATTTTTGGTTACTAATAGTATCATGTGCTAGGTTTGGTGATGATTTCATGTGTTTAAATTTTCGCCTCACTGGTACAACTATGCTTCCTTCTGTCACTTTTTTGTAAACTCGTAGCTAAAATACTTAAGCTACCAGCTTTGTTGCCGATATTTTATAAACTGCATTTATGTACTCTTGATATATCATTTATACAATTTTACTTCTACCGATATCTACTTCCTGTTTGCCAATTAACTGATATGTTGCTATTTGCATTTCCGTCATTTATCGGATGATGGAGACTTTTATAGAGTTTTTGTTTCATCTGAACATCGGTTTAAAGGCCATAACAAGAGCACTAAACTGTTATGAAATGTCTGAAATGTCAAAAGGAGATGGCAATCAAAGCAATTAAGATAATAACTGAGATTTAAAAAATCGTAAATGTCTTTCCTTACTTTGTACAAGATTACGAAAGAAATGGTGTGATCAACCAGGTTTTAAACAAGCGTGCCTCATGAATCTTAGGTTTTGGAACTTTCTTAAAACAAAACAAACAATAAATAATGTTCTGATCTGCAATATCTATTTACTCTATAACGCAGTCATGAAAAAACAGGCATATTGTTTTTCCTGAAAGGGTTACAATATCACAAATATCACATGTCATATTGTGACCCTTTCAGGAAAAAAATGCCGTTTTTTTATATTTGCGTTATAGAGTAAAAACAGATTGCACATCATGGAATTATCTTGTTTTGAGAAAGTAGAAAAATCGAAGATGCATGACCAAAAGAGAGGCACGCTATTCTAAACCTGGTTATTTTTCGTCTCGTCATTCAAACTTCCGATTGTTAAATTCAAATTGTTTTAAACACCAGGTTTCTTTCCTTGTAATGCACACGGTCGATATTCTCGCTGCTGGATTTAGCTCTCCTGATCGAACTTTTTGGTTTTTAGAACTTTCCATTCAATATTTTTGCTGATGAGAGGTTACTCCTTGAAATATCGATATTCAGCATAACCAAATTAACCGTTTTTATATATCCGTTTTTAGTATTGTATTAACAAGTTAAATCAAGAGTCATAAATGAACCTCTGACAACATTGACTAAATGGTTTATTTTGAGTACAATCTCCTTCCGATTGTTTATTTCTATCATATTTAATACATTGAAAACAATGAGATGCCAAAAAGTATATTATGTGACACATACTGAATATAAACAAGTGAAAAATTTAAAAATCTTAATAAAGACCAGCCAGCAGCCTTCAACGAGGCCAATAGGTGAGAGGTTGAAGTTTTAAATGAAATGCATACAACTCAAACGAAGTCCTGAAAGGCAGATAAAGACTCCGTTTTTAACAAAGAACAAAAAGCAGAAAAAATGACAAATACGAATAAAAGAAAGAAAGACGAAAGACAAATATAAAAAAATTGGCTACAACAGCATAAAATCTAAGTCAACAGGGATTGCAGTGACATACAGATAAAACGCCTACGAAATTCACCTGTACTGATGCTTAAAAACTGTATACCAAATATCAAAACTCTTTCTCTTGCTTATTCAAAACATACTTCAGCATTTTTAGAAAATCGCTTTAACAAAAAGAGACCCCAGTCTTCGTCAAAAATACCATACCTGGTTTCAACTTTCATCGCACCCGACAGTATTTGAGGAAAAAAAAGACTTAAAAATTTTAACGACAGAAGAACGACGCCTAGTGATGGCAATAGCTCAACCAAAGAGGGAAATTTTGCGCACCTTAAAACCTGGTTTAACCCATCATTTCTTTTGAAATGCCTGTACCAAGTCAGGACCATTGCGATCTTCAATGTTTCCGGTATGTATTCCTTGTTTTGTCTCATCTTATGGACATTTGAGATTAATTTTCAAGGTTCGGTAATTTTGTTACTGCCTTTATTCACAGCTAAAAGTTTTAAAAATGATGATGATCAAATACGATAAAGCTTTAGGAAATAGATCTTGCTACACTTCAGGTGTGTTTCATCTACGCAATACTCCTCAGATGCGATCTACTGAAAGACTGAAACTACCAAGAACAATATGAAAATGAAAAAAAAGTGTTAATGCCGCAGCGGGCTTACTTGGGGACTTGTTTAACCCACCAACAGGGCTAATTTAAACAGATGTTAAAATTAAAAAATACGTAAAAATTACCAAGTCTCCTAACGTCAATATAGATACAATCATTAAAAGGTATTGGTAAGCTTTTACAATCTGATTGGAATCCAGTTTCCATGAATCATCCTTTAGTTTTTACAATTTTATTATTAGTTTGGCTGTTCACTTCATTAAAATATATTTTTGCGATGTTTTCTTTCCTCATAGTCCTCTTGTTTAAATGTTTGTTTCGTCAGGTTTCAGTGTGCAGAAAAAGGGGTTGTTTCACTTTACATTAGATTTTCCCATCTCTATATTAAATATGTATTTTGTTTTTACATAAACCGGGACGGGTACATATCGCCAAACTTCACTGTTTGTCCTCATTGTCTTTTGATACAATGCTATAATGAATCAAAAAGACAAAAGTAACACTGCAACTGAAACGGAACAAAAATTTGGTTTTATTTTAAAAATTGGAAAATCAAGTCTGTCAGTTCTGCATGAAAATAAGGGTTATGGGTAAAATGTGTATGTTGAACACAACTGTATCAACAAAAATTTGATATTATAAAAATTTTGGGACTGGGGAATATTCATGTGACTTGCTGGCAAACAAAATTATAGCTTGTTAAAATTTCGTCTTTGGTACAATCATTGTGATATTTAACTACCATAATATTGCTTATATTACATTTACAGTCGTTTTAATTGACCATGCAGCCCAAAGCTTAGCTAATTCAATGGGTAACATTGCTAGTAAGGTACATGTAAGTGATGCATGAGAGTGTATTGGAATGATCAATAAACATTGCCAGATACTCAAAGTAAAGTTGCTTTGGGCAAAATTAACCTGTAAAAAGTTAAAGTCTTGTTCAATTACCAACCTTGTTAAAAATTCAGAATTTGAATTGATTTAATGTTTTTTTTCCGTTTTTATGTTTGTTTGCTTTGCCTTTTTTTTCTTAACCTGTGCGAATATTTGTACATTATTGTTCTCAAGTATAATAAACATTAGAAAGCTTAACATAAGTATGTCGTATATAGTTAGGAACCGACCATTTAACTTGAAAGGGGCCTAAAAAGATATTCTGAAAATTATTAAAAAAATGTTCTGATGAAGGATTTCTGCTATAAAAGATAATGCTGATAAAGAAAAAAAATATTCTGTAGCGACGCCTTCGAAAAATAAATATTTTGTCCGTGCTCTGCACGGAAAAAAATTTCTGATCAAAACAAAAAACCAAGCCCCCCCCCTTCAAGTTTAATGGTCAGTCCCTTAGTTGCAGTATGTACCTTAGTCTGGTCACCTTATCTACTTAATATACTAAAATTGCAGTAAAATATTTGGTCAATATTTTTCTCTGTGATACATGCATGCGCAAGAAAATATTATATAGCTGTCATAAATCATAATGGAAGATGAAAAGTGACCCCGATGCATTTATTAACTTTAAAAAAAGTTAATTACATTAAATAGACTATAAAGTTTTTTTATTCCAAATAATACCACATCCTAATTTTTTTTGCTATGTTTAGTGATCATCCCAATTCACTACCTTACTAGATAAGTTACCCATTGAGTTTACAAAGTCAGGTCGATTGAAACAGCTGTAAACGGGAGAAAATATTCGTTGTTCATAAGCATTTTGATTATTTAATCCGATTTCATTTTAAAATCGAACCCGGATGAAAAGACAACACTTTAAATAGGATAATCTCATTATAATATTAATCTGTTGCAATTTCATCCGGAAAATATGCATAAAGTTTTATGTCATTATATTTATGAACTGTTTGATAAACGACATATATTTGGTATTTGACGACGTCTCCTTGACAATTATAACGATGAACAAATGTGAAAGGTGTGATAAAGCAGTTTATCCCATGGAGAAACTGTATTGTCTTGACAAGGTAAACAATAAGCTAATACAATTATTGTAAACAGGAAAAATTATTGCTGAAGGTTTTTTTCTCAAGTTTTGAGTACAGATGGTTCTGAACATAACCTGTATGCCAACCAGACTTGAAAGGCGGACCAAAAGTCTGATCTAGGACTGCTATTTTCTGGTCTGGTTTACTTTGGGCTAACTTAAGTCTACTCTCATGTTCACTCCAAAAGCAAACTTTGCTCTCGGTCTGGTTTACTCCAGGTTTGGTCTACTTAAAGTTTGGTTCACTCTGACCATAGGCAGACAAGACCTGTATAGAACCAACAATTTCAAGAGTGGACCATACTTCGAGCAGATCAGACTGGTCTGCACTAGGTTTTATCTGTTCTAGGTCTCGTCTGGTCCACTCTGGTCAGGGTCACTCTTGGTTTACTATTAAAAGCAGACCAGACCAGCACGTATGTCTGTTGATCTCCATGTCTGGTCCACTCTACGTTTACTATTGCGAGCAGACCAGACCAGCATTTTGACTCTGGACTAGACTTGCTGTGAGGCATGGTCTGCTTTCCAGAAGAAAAGTGGACCAGAGGTCCGCTCTAAGTTCATTTTTGTACATGTTATGTTTGGTTTCATCTGTATATATTGCTAGCGCAAAAAATAAATGGCGCGAATAGGTTTGTCTTCCATCAAAGTCATGGACTGTAGCATTTCTGCACAAACTAAACGTCAGTCGAAAATAAAACGGCATCATAATTTTACAGTTTAATTATTTGTAAAATGTTCAAGATAAAAAATCTTGTAAGAAAAGGTAAAAACAAAACCACCGAGCTAGGATGAACACTTCCTAATACCATAGACGTGTAAAAAATGAAAAGCAATGCAAAGATTGCAATACACAGGCAAACTGTTGACTGCGTTTAACGTGCTTTTGGCGTACGTTAAACGCATGTCATCTGACGCATATCAAATTGGCGTTTCTAACCGCGTACGTCTGAAGCACGTTAAAAATTTATCTTGGCAATATTTTTATTTCATAATAAAACACACGAAATAAGTAACTTACTAACTTCATACGTTTTAGGAAACTATATGTCTGACGTATGGTAAACGTACGTTTACCGCACGTTTAAAAAACGTACGTCTGACATATGTTTTTACAATAATTTGACGTACGAAATAAGTAACTTACTAACTTCATACGTTTTAGGAAACTATATGTCTGACGTATGGTAAACGTACGTTTACCGCACGTTTAAAAAACGTACGTCTGACATATGTTTTTACAATAATTTGACGTACGTTTACCGTACAGTGGTTAGAAACGTACGTTTATGCACTACATCGGACGCACCTTTTTATTACCGTACGTCAGACGTATGTCTAAATTTTGCCTGTGTAGTCCTGACTTAGTAAAATGGTTCAGAAAGACAAAATGAATCTAATCAGGTTTCATTACACCAAAACGGCCTCTTTCAAATCCATTTCATCATAAGGGAGAGTATAATCACAAAATATAACATGCTTTGTGACATAATATGGTAAAGTTTGTGATTTGAACAGAATAACATTCATTTATATTCGTTTAGGTTTGGCATAATAGCTGCTTTAGATGTCAAACGTGTAATGCCCAATTGACGATGAAAAACTATAAAGGATATAATAAAGAGCCATATTGTGGAGTGTAAGTATAAACAGTTACAATGCTTAATAAAGTTATGGATTCATTTATATTCGTGTGAATCAATTTTCGTGGTTTCATAAAAATTAATAAGTTCGTCGAACCTTAATTTTGTGCGTTTGTTTTCTTCAGCAAACTGGTCAATGCCAAACTTTCTTTTCGTAAGGTATTTATTTTCGACGGTCAAGGCCACCTAAGGAAACCACGAAAATTGATACTCAACGAATAATAATAAGACCACAGTGACCTTCTTGCCGCTTGTGTTAACTGTTTTCGGCTTGTTTATGAGTATGTCAAAATTTGGTTTCGTCGTTAACCCAGGTCAAGTTGTATTATATGTGGAAGATGGCAAACTCATTAATTTGATTCCTTTTGTCGAATGGTACTGACATCTGACTTTCTCTTTAAGTCGTGTAAATTTCAAATTTGTCTAACCACAAAGGTTCTTCCTCCCCAAGACAAAAGATGATCATCTTAGTTATAACTTTGTTCCCTATTTCGGTAGTTTGGGTTACATTATTCTATGCTCTTCTTTTTGGCTTTTTAAAAATATTTTGGGTAGAGCATCAGTGATGAGTCTTTAATGGACGAAATGCTCGTCAGGCGTTGCAAATAAAGGTAATCACAAAACTACCGAACTTGAAAGATCAATCTCATTGTCCAGAGAAAATGACAAAAACGAATCAGTCATACTGGAGAATCGGTAGATCGCAATGGTCCTGACTTAGTACAGGCATTTCAAACGAAATGGTGGACTAAACCAGGTTTCATGGCGCCATACCTCTCTATTTCATTGCGATCTTAGGACCCGGTAATGACCAAATTTTACGGTCTGTAATTTTGCTGTCTCTCTCATTTTAAACACGATATTTTAAACAGCATTATCAGAAAGTAGAAAAGGTAGACGTTCATTAATGCTTTGTCTTAAACCTGACGAATGTAACTCTAAAACCGTATATCTCTTGGTTTTTCATACGGTTTTGTGTCAGCTTTCATATTTGACACATCGAATCGACATAAACAAGAATGGGTTCGTAACATTTAGAACACAAACTCAAGTGATAACGAGAGGAAAATCGGTTGCTCCGGAAGGGTAAGTAGTTCCTACTAATTGCAACACATCCGTTACATTGCTACCGATCAATTCGACGTGTCATATTCGTTAAAAAAACAAATTCAACATCTGAACTCATTCGAGGGATCTAGATCTCATATATGAGCTCATGTTGTGTTCAATTGAAATGATATTAATTACTGTGTGTATGTGTGTTGGTGTTTAACGCCCTTCATGGACGCACCTGGGTCATGTAAGGTGGTCGATTATGGAGGGAACATGAGTACCTGGTGGAAACCACCGACCTTGGGCACGTAAATGACAAACCTAATCACATACAGTTGGGGAAGTCCCTTTTTTGTTTAACCTTCAGTTTTTGGAAGTCCCTTTTTTGTTAAATACAAACGGGACCCTGAGAGGTAATCGGCTAGTGATTAATAGTGTAGTTTTTAAAACCCTCACCTTTATTATCTTAATGAAAACAACGTGTGAATTCACTTTGCTTGTCAACAAGGACGCTTTATCAAGCACTAAAATAATACAGAATACGTTGTGATACGTTAATTCCATAACCTGGAGCGGATGTTATATCGCTACAAGAAGAACAGAAATTGAAAATGAAAACAAGAAAAGGGTGAAACAAAATTAACGAACTTGGAAGATCAATCTTCCAAGAAGGAAGAAATATCGACGAAATGAGTGCAATAGTCCTTACCAGTTACAGGCATTTCATAGAAATTGTTGGTAAGCTCAGGCTGAACCCAAAAATTAGTCCAGCAGATATATGAAAAAATTGTGGGATTGACGAAGAAAGCACCATATTTTCATAATATTAGTGTTTGGCGCAATTAACAATATTAGCTATGGACCCACCTTGAAAATTCAAAATGGCAGACTTTTTCCAGACGGCAGCCTTTATGTATAACCGTAACATCTGATATTTAAAATTAGTTAAAACTGTGGTATACAATAGTATTTTAGAGTAAATTGAAGTAGTAGATACCATCCCAATGACAAGTCTGTGAGCATTAAATTTTACTCATGTCTGTCCATCCGTAAGTTTGTCCGTCTATCAAAATTATCCTTCATGATTTTCTCATAATCTGTACGTTGGATTGATTTGGAATTAGGCAAGGTGGTTTAGTGTGACAGACTGTATGATAAAAGCAGTTTTTAGATCTATCAGGCTACTGCTTTCTGTTTGTTGCAGTGTCGATACTAAAATTTCCGTAAAAACTTTCTTCGGAATCATTACAAAGTCAGTATTGTTTAGTATGACAAACTGTATGGACTATGCATGATTTTTTTACCAGCATCCCAAAAACAACATCAATTTGTTTTTGTAAAGAAGTTGGATTTCTTTTTCCAAGTTAAAGTTTTTGTTCGTTTCACTTTATAACTGTATGATAACTGTACAGGTGTTGAAGAAAGCAGAACTCAAACATATTTAAAAACTCAGATCAAAGTTCATGAAAGAATAAAGAAAAAAAAAAGATTTTTAAGTCAAAGGAGTATGAGTGACAAACAAAAAGAAGATGGGCTGCTGAGATGAAGATATCAAAGGGGTTTATCGGTATGGCACACTCCTTGTAATGAAATCAAAAACATATATATTCAGTAAGAGACAAAAAAGAAAAGTTCCTTACCAATGACCAGAAAATAAAAACAAGGTGAAAATAACATTTTAGCACAGATTTGAAAGAGCCAGATTCATTACAACCCAGGATATTAACGATGACCACCCAAACCTAACAAAACAGGATATTGAGGTTACTTTATATGAAAGAAAAGTATCTGAACTAGACAACATAAATGTTATAAGCTGACATAAAAACAGAAGTGAAATATTTTTCAATCTTTTAAAAAAGATTTGGAACATTAGAAAAGCCGAAATAAACAGGCAGAAAGGGGTAGCACAAAGGGCAACATGACAATGCAGATCGTTTGATGAGCTTTGAGGGTCATGCTCATGCCATGCACAAGACAGCATACTAGATAATTAATAATCAAACTAGTAATCAAAATGAAAAACTTTAATCTCCAATTCTGGAGGATAGATCGAAGTAATCCATCTACCAAATGAAGTGTTATTGACAGAAAGGAAATCATCAATATATCTGAATGTAAGATTAAATGACCTTGCCTCTTTCATCAAAATAAGACTGGCAGAAAGGCCTGGTTATAAACTAGCACAAAGGGCAATCTGAAAACTGTGGCAATTAAAGAGACATCAAGCTTAGCCAATGCACACAACAGCAAAGATAATGGATAAAATAACATCTTGGATACGGATCTCAACATTTGTTTCCTCGATTTCTAAAAAAAAAAAACTTTCGACAGCTTTCACAGAGATACTAAAGGGATTATGATGTAAGTGTATGAACTACCAATTTAAAAAGCTGATAGAATGTTAACAAACATTTATACAGGATGCAGATGTGAAGTCAGTAAATGAACATGTGAATCATTTGTCGAACTGGTTAGGCGTTTTTTTTCCTGCTAGTGTTAGACTTAAATTGGCAGTAAGGAACAATTTCTTACACAAGACAAATAAACTGAGGTGGAAAATGACACCAAAATAAGATTGGATATCACAGAGGATGTCGCCTGTTATCTAGTGCCAGTCACCTGATGCGGAGAAAAATTGATTTTTTTTAACTTAATCAACGCAAATAAAAGTAGCAGCTCAGGAAAACAAACGAGAACATACGACATAGACTTTGCCATGGAAGTACTCCAAAAATACATTAGAAAGACCACTATAAGATTTTATAAATCAAATTGTTATATCGTTTCTGCTTTATGAATGTGAAACATAGAACATGACAAAAGGCGCTCCAACACAAATATTTAGGAAAGCAAGATAAATTGACCACAAAAGGTTTCCAACGAAAACTTAAGAAAAACTGAACATGTAGAGTAAATTATAACCGTAGATGGAAAAGGTTGGGTCAGGTGCAAGGAATGAAAGAGGAAGATCAAATGAAACTTGGGAGGCAACTGTTTAAAAAGAAAGACAAACGGGAATTCAAAGCATTGGAAAAAGTCACAAGATCAGCCCATGACAGAGACAGCACTAATGTTCTTGATGAGAAAAGAATAAGTCAACAGTTTGCTTTTTTATTTAATAAAACTATTGTTTGCAAATTGCTCACTGCTTAATTCATTTAATTGCTCAAGAACATCACCGTTCAAAGTATACTGTTTAATTTTATCTACATGTAATTGTTTGCTTCTGTTTTGCTGTTATTCCGATCTTTGTCCTGTTGGCGACTTGAATAAAACCGATAGGACAGAAAACATAACAAAAGAAGCACCAATGAATTCTATGTATTTATTACATAGATGCATATGAAATACCGATTTTTCCCAGTGAAATAAAATCTGGTAAATTCACAATGTGAAATAACAAAAATATTTTCACTCTTGCGTCCTTTCCGGTCAAACTCAATTATGACGTCGTGAATTGTATTGCGTTGTAGGCATGACTCCTGCGGTCTAAATTCATACGCTATTCAAATAAATTTATTAAAAACTATTTAATAGCGGCATTTTATCTATGTAATAAATACGATAATCAATTAGGTCTCATGAATAACCAAAATATGATCACTCGTGCGGGAACGCACTGAGATTTAACTCAAGTTCCGCGCACTCGTATAAATCTGTGTGCGTTCACCGACTCGTGATCATATTTTGGTTATTCACTCGACCCAATTAATTATCCTATAAATATAAAATACTAAACTGTTGTTTTTTTCTGTAAATTTTATATCATATCACACCATCTTAAATTTTGCAGCCATAGTAGATTTGGGAAATCAATTTACAATTAATATATTATGTTTTTGCTTCCTCATTATACTTTATTATACCCCGCAACACAAAAAGGCGAAGTATTATGTAATCCCTCAGTTTCGTTCGGTGCTAGCCCGTCCGTCCTTCTGTCAGTCCCCCGAGGGTTTCCAGATGATAATTTAAAAAAGTGTCAAGTACAGGTCAAGTTCAGTTTTCAGAATGATTCGAAAAAAATATTGAAATTTAGCTACTTTATAAATTTTTAACATTTGACATTGTTGAAATTTTATGGTCTATGACAGATAACTCATTTGTTTCTCTTTCTCTCTCTCTCTCTCTCTCTCTCTCTCTCTCTCTCTCTCTCTCTCTCTCTCTCTCTCTCTCTCTCTCTCTCTCTCTCTCTCTCTCTCTCTCTCTCTCTCTCTCTCTCTCTCTCTCTCTCTCTCTCTCTCTCTCTCTCTCTCTCTCTGCTTTGCCTAAAACATGTAATTTTAAACAAAGTTTAAAAGCTTATTAAACCCGTTGTCCGTCATCTTGAACATGGTGGTCATATTGGATTTTTGAAAGTGGATCCATAGGTTAAAATCATTTACAGATATATATTCACTTACTCCCAGAGTTTTATGCTTTCTCCATTGAACCCACAATTCCCTCGATTTACTGTACATATCAGCCGGACTTAAAGTTAAGTGAAGTCATTGCGCTTGTCATCGTGTTCTGAAAATTCTTTTTTGTGTCTGTACTTCGAGATTTACATAAAAAGGGCATTGCATTTGATACTGAAAATATTAACACAATGATTATTACACATTCTGTTCATCGTTTTATTACAAGCTTATTTGGAAGCTTATACTTTTAAAACAATATTTTCGTGAACACATTGTCATTTTATTTAAGGAATGACTGTCATATTTTTTTTTTCATTGGGGTATGACAAAAAATTTTGCACATTGTATTATGTGCAAAACTTTTTTTTTCATATCCCCAATGAAAAAAATATTATAGTCTTTCCTTATAAATAAATTTCCAAAACAATTAAAAAAACATGAAAATCGTAGTCATAAAAGAACTAAATTGGTGACTCTTCCTGTTTAAAGTGGGCGTTTCCCTATGTTTTTTTTTTATTGGGATATGATTTTTTTTTCGTCCAATCAAATTGCAGTATTTTAATCAAATTTACCCGACAATTCGTTTTACTGCGGTGTCGGATACCCCAGAATACAAAAGATTGGCGGCAATGAAATCTAACAAGGCCAAGGTAATACAAGTGTTTTCTTAGAATTTTGAAAATGACCATGTTAAGTCACCGAAACTGACTAAATAAAGGTAATAACAAAATAAACGAACTTGGAGGATCAATCTAAGTGTCCAGGAGAAAAGACAAAACATGGAAGACACACCGGAATAGTTATAGATCCTGACTTGGTACAGGCATTTCAAATGAAATGGTGGGTTAAACCAGGTTTTATAGCGCAACAAACCTCCCTCTTCCAATGCGATCTTATGGACCAGTAGTAACACACATTTTGTTTACATATTTCTAATTGTACAATGTCTGCATCTCTGAGTTTTCGGGGTTTAATTTGAGTGCCGTGAGGCACATAACCATTTGTAAGAGCTTAATCTTAATGTATAAAACTGTGATAGAATTTTGTTTAAAATTCATTCAATTGATTAACGGGCGATTAAATACTAATGCATATTTCACGTTATATTTTTTTTTCAATTTGTTCAGCTTGATAACGTTGATCTTACCCAAAAGTCGGAATCTACAGTGTTTGATCAAGTAAGCACAGTTTCTGAACCGAACATCTCGCTTGGACAACAGGAATCAATAACTTATCTGTTACCGGAGAATGGTACGAATTTTCGTTTCGAATTGAGTTCGATTTCTGGTTATTATTGAGTAGCCATCTGTATATATATGAGTGCTTCGTTAAGTTTTGAAAGGCAACCACAGGGCGCCCACTCAGGTCATATCCTCGCTATAAAAGAGGTACATGCCACATGCATCATATTTTTCCAGTCAATGAATTTTCTTTAAAATTTGTAAATGGGTGGGTCATGACATACTTTTTGAACATTCAATTTCAAAAGGACATGCTTCCGACTTTGTTTTTGATATAAATGACTCCAAAGTCGGGTTGATTTTCATTGGAATCTTAAACAAAGTTACCAATTTCAAAGGAATGTCGTGTCCAATTTTTTTAAACTTTTGGTATTATACAGGGCTTGTATAATGCATTAGAAAGATGAAAAGAAAAATGGGTGCCTCCTATTCGTTTTTTCTGATGCCAGAAAGTGGATCAACATGGCATATTTTGACACAACTTATCTCTCTTTGCAAAAATGCAGAAAACACGATTTTACTTGTATTTATGATAATTATTATGAAAATAAAACCAAAACTTACTAGAACAAATTTAAATTAGATAATTTTCAAATCAAACTAAAAGTATTAAGCATGTGGTTAAGAAAATTTTTGAAAATATTTTTAATTTAAGAAACCTTGTAAAACAAAGTAATACAGTAAATTGGATTTTAATTTTGGCTGGTCATGTGATCACTGTCATGCACCCCTTGAAAAACACTTGAGGATAGAAGGTGCCTCTTAAAAAGCCATCAAGTCCAAGGAAAGTTTGATCCTGCTACAAGTTTTTCTAAAGATGTCGTTTGCAGAGATTTAGTGTCGTAACTCTTTTCCTATTGGTTTAGGTAATTGACCTGTCTATAACATGATAGCTATTATATATTCTAAAATTTTATGCACATAAAAAGTACAAGCACTTTTCAATATTTTCCAAAAGGACTAAAGTGTCACTAGCAGAAATTGTGGGAAACCAAATTTTAAATATGCTTGCTGCTGAGTATTTTTGTACAGAATAATAGATTGACATCTGGATTCCATCTCTCAGATGAGCACAGATTTTGATTTGACATAGAATTTGGAAATGTCATCCTTTTCGGATTTGACCAACACTAAATTAATGTTTGGCAACGTAAAGGGTATGCTATAGCAAGACGTAAGAAGTGCTTACTCTTCCGGAGCACCTGAGTTCACTCTTATTTCGACTTTGCTAGATGCGATTTGGTTGTTATGTGTGTGTTTTAGTTTTCTTGTTTAAGATTATGACAATGTGTCTATTCTGAATAAAAGCAAGGCAAAGGCATATTCAAAGTGCATATTCTTTTGGGTCACTAGATCTAAGATGCACATTTCTAAAAAAAAATCGAAATACATTTTTTTAAACATTACATTTTGATTAAAGAATTATGTAATTAATAAGCAGTTTTTGTTTCTGAAAATTAAAAAAAAAATATATAACATATTTCTTATTTTTTCTAGAAACTTGTTTAAAAGCAATTACAATTCAGCATTTTGTTTAATGACTCGCGATTTTTTATGTACGTTTTTATTCATTTAAAGAATCAAGCGATCAGCCAACACATTCTGTTCCAATACAAGAACCAGAGTTTGCCAGTGAGGAAAAAGACAAAGGGGTAAAAAACAATGCTTTAACAAGTTTTTATCAAATCCTTTGTATAACTAATAATAATCTTCTGGGTTTTTTTTTTATTTTTAGACTTGAAAAAAGTAGAATTTAAAACATAAAACAATTAAACACTTACGACTAGAGTTCGTGTTGTTATTTTAAAATGTTGTCCGGTTTTTGTTTTCGTCCTAGTCTTGTTTCTATTTACTTGTTTCGTCTCTGCCCTTTTCGACTTTGACATTCAGATGCCCCATTTGCTTCTTTCACCATATTTTAAGTTTTTTCATTAGATACGCCGTTAAAGACCAACAACTTTAACTTAATCAAAGTTGATGATAGTTATAACTTAAAAATCATTAAAACAAAACAAATACAAAATTACTTAAGCATAATTGATCGGTCTTTTAAAGAAAAATCGTTTAAAGGAAATATACACTTGGACAAAAGTTAAAGACCACCAACTTTTAAAACTTTCAACAATTTTGTTTTCTTATTGTCGTATAGAAGCCTTTAAATTTGATTAAAAACCTTCAGGGTAATAAAATACTAATATGTCTTCTAATGTTTTAACGTTTTATTTTACATGAAACCATGATGTTTGTTATCAACAGTTGACCTTTTGTGAACAAAGGGAAAATTACAAAGGAAAAATAAAAAAAAAAGTGTTCAGCTAAAATTATCTGTAGTTATGAATTTGTTCTTGAATGTGTAAAACATGACCTTAACTAAAGAAAGACCATGTTTCAAAAAAAGAATAAAGTTTTTAAGTTCGATATCTTTCAAATTTTCACAAAGTGGGGAAAAATGATACCCCTATTTTTGCCTATTTTTTTTTCACATAGTCAAACTATTTGCATATTTCCAGTCTTTTGTAGGAAAATTTTCTGTTTTTCTTGATTAAATCTAAAAATTGATCAATGACAATCCTATTTAGCCCTTTGTTAATTTTATTTTTTTATATTTAAGATATATTTTTTCTACTTTGAAAAATTGGTAGATTTTCAGGTGGTCCCTAACTTTTGCAAATGTATATAACTGAGACTTTTTTCTATTGATATCAATCGCTACTGATGAGAGGTTACTCCTGTTTTAAAATGCAAAATTATGTTACTAAACAAAATGATTCGTGAATGTTTTGATAAGTGGTTGGTTAGTTGTTGTACTGAGATAATCATCTAAATAGTGTATTTTCCTCAAAACCGTGTTGCGTTTTGGGAGTATCTGACCTCAAGATCGCAATATAAGATGGAAGAGAGAGATTTGGTGCAATAAAACCTGGTTTCACCCACCATTTTAAAAAAAGCCTGTTACAAGTCAGGACCATTGCGATCTTTAATTCCTTCAGTAAGTACCCTTTGTTTTATCTTTCGAGAGCAATAATCCAAGTTCTTACTTTTGTTTTAACATTTTGTTCAGAGAAATCTTTCAAACACAAATATAATGATTAGGAAAATATATTGTACATGTACAATATGTGCAATTAGACGTTTTACCATTGTTCTTTTTTAAATTTAAACAGATGATTTGCAAAGCATTATATGATTACTCGGCCGCAGATGGCGACGAAGTAAGCTTTAATGAGGGAGATATGATAATACAGTGTGAGCATATAGACGACGGCTGGATGACGGGAACAGTCGAAAGGACCGGGATGAATGGAATGGTTCCGTCGGGTTATGTTGAAAGAGCATAAAACAATTTGAACGTGATCTATAGAAGTACATTTAAGCGTAAAAAAGTATACATTTGTAAAGGTTCTGTCAGGCTACGTGAAAAGAATAAAACATTTTGAACGTGATATATAGAAGATCTTTTTAGCCTAGATGAGTATCAGGGACCAATCATTAAACTTGAAGGAAGGGCCTGGGTTTTTTTAAAAAAAAAAATTTTGAAAATGATTTTTGATAAAAAAATATTTTGACAGCTGAGGTCAAGAAAACAATATTATGATAAAGGATCTCTGATATAATAAATTGTATACTTAAAACCTTACGATAATAATTCTATAGTAACTTGTTGATTTTTTTTAATAATAACAAAAGAAAAAGTCTTTAGAACAAAGTAATCGGCCAATAAGCTTTTACAGTCAATAAAATTAAAAAATAGCAATGTCACCAGTTAAATAGTTGAACAGGGAAATAAATTGCTACTTAATATCATAAGAAACATATATGTTTACCATTCATTATCTGTAATAAGTTACATGAAAGTGTAAGCATGAATAACACATACTAGTAAAACGTAGTCTTTATAAGTAGCGTTTATTATCTATTGTCAAAAAAGGAAGAAACTACTAATAAATGATTTATAGCTTTGATATATTTCATATGAAAAGTAATACAAATGAATAAGATGTGAAGAATAACACGACAAACTAGATGTAAACAGCGAGTTATGCTTTTTCATGTCAAAACGTATGAAGTTTTCGCTGCGTCTAAAAGATACTCGGTTCCGAGGGGTTTGTGTCTAAAACTTGCAGTGTTATTTACTGTTCCAACCCCCTATTGTCACTTGTAGAGACGAAACTGAATTCTTCTTAAATCATATATTTAATTGTGATTGTGTTTTTTTTCTCTTTCCTGGTATGTTTGTGTTGTTTGTATTCTTTTTCTATTTTGTTAAGTTTGTCGGAATTTTTAATTTGTTTTGGGTATTTTCTCGGGGTGGGAGTAATGGATTGTGGTATTCTTCTACTGTAAAATCTTAGTTACACTCTCGTTTTGATTCCAGTCGGATATACATGTAGTTTGGTTTATTGTTTTGTACTTTTATGTTTATAATTTGTTTAACATTTTAATATTTTTGTCTATAGCTCCTCTGGTAATTCTTTAATAGCCAAAACGCACACCAGCCGTAATATGATTTAGGCCCTGTCTTTTTAGCGAGCATCGAAAATTTATTTATTTTTTTTTAAATCATATCCATGTGCTCGACCATCTTAGTCTATCTAAGGATATAAGAAGGAACCTTCAAAAGGAATAAGATAGTAGTCTGACCCAACCTCACCCAAATCATATGCACTTGAGAAAATTGTTGTTAAAATATCTGGGATCAATAACTACTTTGTCTAATTAAAAAATGAATTATTTATGCAAATAATAAATCCCTGTAATATTGTGGGACGACATTTAGCGGGGACGAAATTATCCCTTTATGGATTCCGTGACGTCATTCCCTTGTCAGATTATTTCGCGCTTCTTCAGCAGACCAAAACAACATTCAGATTCTGTTCGGTTTTGTGAGATTTTCTGAGTATCAGTGTTTGATTTGTAGAATTGGTAACGGAAAGTACATTAGGAAGCCTGGCGGATAAAACGGTAAAGTAAGAATGAGGGGCAGGACAGGGGGGGGCGGGAACCCGGGATATAGGGGGGGCGGGAACCGGGAGCCAGGGGGACGGGAACCGGGAGCTAGGGGGACGGGAACCGGGAGCTAGGGGGCGGGAACCGGGAGTCAATCGGGCGGGATATTTTTTTTTGTGTTCCAGAAACTGCACGAAAAGCAAGCAAATCGATGTAAGATCATGTAAATAATTGACAAAATCGCTACTTAAATTGAATATCAATTCCCTTCAAGAACCACATGGCGTCCTAGCATCTAAAACTATGTATTCTGTACTGCTACTGGTACAACTTCTGAGACATCTTGATGATATAGTTAAAAGTACTCCCACGTTGAAAGGCTCCATAGATTTTAAATCACAACTAACATTAGTAAATGAGCAACTGCATAGTATTCTCCGTCTTAAAACAAAAACACCAACAGTAGTAGATTGCTCAAGAGACTTCATGAAGGGCGTAGTGGAGACAGTAAAAAAGCAGACTCTAAATTGTGGATTCCACTATTTCAACCCAAAAAAGAAAAGCTCTTCTGAACATCAAAAGTTTCTAAAGATTGACGAACTACCAGAGATCAAAGGGGACAATGTGGTCAAATTAGATCAAAACAAGGTACAAACCCTATTGAAATACAGAGAGACATTTGGACAGGGTGTTCGACAAAGGAGTGTCCGGCCGGACACTACAAAATACAATGCTGGAACTCTACCTCTAAACCTCTACCAGCATGACAAGACTGAAGGAACTCCTCAAAGCTTCGGGTCAAGCCAACAAGACTCTCAAAAGACACATGAAGAAAATGAAAACTCAGTGGACGTAGGAAGCCAGAGAACTGTCGTTGAAGAAGACTTGGTTTGCATATATAGCATTGGAACTACGCTCCTGGTCATTCAAGATGATAAAACCTTATATATAGCAGTGCCGATAGAGACCATAACAGATTTAACACAGTCGCTTGATATGAAACTTTATGAGGAAGATGCTGGGTCGGTATTTCGTTATCTTGAGACAAGAAACGTCTCTGCAAAATGCATTTGTGAAGAACTCTCTTCTGAGTCATACAGCCTGGTAGAAGAGAATGCTTATACTCTAGATGAGGACATATTAAATAGAATGAAGTCTAGCGAAGATCAAATGACAATGGCAGAGCAAATAGAAGAACTGGAAGATGAAATCAACATTGCAGCAATTGGGCTTGAACCAGAAACCAGAAGTGGCAGAAGGCGTTCAGTTCCAAACAGATTTCGGGATTTTTATTACTTTTAAAATGTTTGTATGTTGATCTTGATTGTTCTAATATTAGCCTGAAAAGTTCTGACAGTTTTCTCAGAATCGTAGCCTAAAACATTTGCACGCTGTCTCAGGTTGTAGTCCCATTCAGTGGGATTCGGTCATAGTCAGTAGGAAATCTACTTTGTTTTTTCATAACCATATGGAACCAAATCAATGGTAAAATTTTAGTAACACTTTTCTCAGAAATTATCATTTGGTAGGCTTATCTCCAGTAGGGGTTCCATAAGTTGTTAGCAATTTTCAGGTTTGTTGAACATCTACTGTCTGCTTAGTTCTGTTTAACGAGTTAGCTGTTTCCAACAGGTGGGACCCTAAAACTTGTTCTTGTTTTGTTTAGGTTTTTGCCTCGTTTGTGTTTAGCCCAGAATTGAAAATTCATATGATTCAAGCCAAATCCTAAAGTGTCAATGAAAGACCCCCCTCCTTGATAAAAAATCAGGTTCCAGAGACATGGTCACAAAAGGATCTATAAGGCAAATTCACATGTCCTTTGCCTTATAGATCCTTTTGTGACCATGTCTCTGGAACCTGATTTTTTATCAAGGAGGGGGTCTTTCATTGACACTTTAGGATTTGGCTTGAATCATATGAATTTTCAATCCAGGGCCAATTGAAAAACAGCGAGCAGCGACCGTTGGTCACATTGAAGGCGGCTGGCTGTTTTACGTTGCGGATTTTTTTAAATGTATGGTCGCGCATCTCATTATCTTGTAAAAAAGTTTTCCTAGACAGGACCAGACTGACGATGCAGTCGTTTAAATTGTCACGACTCAATGATCTTTTTTTCCGTATGATCGATGGTACATTCACTTTATGGGCGTCAGTGGGGTATTTTTGCGCGCTCACTAAGGCTCTTTATTGATGAATGATATAGGCATGGCCATTTGAAATGTTTCGATTTATGTCACTAATTCGTTAAGCTTTATTCTATTCACGAGTAACTTAGAATTTCTATAATTTGTATGCAGAAATATATATGTTTGTGAAGATTTACATGATTTAGGATCATTTAGAGCGGGAAGTTTTAATTTGGGGGCGGGAACCGGGAGCTAGGGGGACGGGAACCGGGAGCTGTGGGGCGGGAACCGGGAGTTGATGACCCCCCTGTCCCTCCCCTCAAGAATATCATGCAGGATTGAGGAAAGTGAGTGAAACCCCACAGAATGGGATTCTACTTTCATTTTCAGGTAAGACCTATTTTTATAATTATATTATGAATAAGTCGTCGTCAGTGCATAATCAGTGCATGCAGTGTTAGATATTTTTTTCATTTAATTTGTGTATTTCTTTATCTTACTTAGAAATTAACAAAGCTTGGTCAGTATCGTGGCATATTAAACGATTATGATGTATATTTTACATTCAGATATATTGATGATGTCCTTTCTGTCAATAACACTTCATTTGGTAGATAGATTCCTTCAATATATCCTCCAGAATTGGAGATTAAAGAGACCACCGAATCAAATTTCTTCACGTCTTTCTTGGATTTGCACCTCGAATTTGACCCAGGTGGTCATCTCAGTACAAAAATTTACGATAAACAAGACGATTTTAATTTTCAAATTATTAATTTTCCTAATCTACAACACAATATACCTACTTCCCCTGCATACGGTGTTTATATTTCACAATTTATTCGATACGCCAGAGCTTGCACACATTTCACAGATTTTTTGATCAGACACCGATTTCTTCGTGATCGTCTTTTGGAGCAGGGCTATAAGAAAATACGTCTCATACGATCCCTAAAAAAATTCTATCTTCGTTATCAGCCACTAGTAGAAAAGTTCAAAATTGAGTTAAAAGATATGATAGCTAATTGTTTTAATTAGTGTTTGACTGGTCTGCTGAACTGAGATGATCACCTCAAAATCCCTTTTGTGTCTCACAACTATGTTGTGTTCTATGGTCATTACCGGATCCTAAGATCGCAATGGAAGAAGGAGGTTTTGCGCCATAAAACCTGGTTTAACCCACCATTTCGTTTGAAATGCCTGTACCAAGTCAGGACCATTGCGATCCATCAATTCTCCGGTGTGACTGATTCGTTTTTGTCATTTTCTCTGGACTATGAGATTGATCATTCAAGTTCGGTAGTTTTGTTATTACCTTTATTTATAAGCCCAGAGGGTTGATTGTTCTACTAGCTCCGTGCCTATTATTTTTTTTGCTCCGTAAAAGTAAACCTGTTCCGGTTTTCTCGTCAGTATATTTCTGGCACATCTCAAAACATGCAAAATGCCGTAGGGCTCGCATCTGCGATGCTCGGTATTAAAATATATCGGCTGGCTCTTTGTTGTGTTTTTATTTGAAATGAGAACGGGTTTCTTATAGCGGTTTAGCTACTTATATGTGTACATTTTTTTGTTGTGCTCTTGTATCAGCTGTTTAAGTATTTTTTGGACTCCGACAAGGTTGATTCTTTATATCCATCAATCATTCCACCCCCTTACACAAATTTCAATGGCAACACCATGGTTTTAATATGTCATGAAGGATATCCAGCATTTCAAATCCATATCATATTCTAAATGTCGCTCAATAACAACTGGTGTACCATCGCCTAAGATAGCTCCTTTGTCGAGTTTTCTTTTTTTCTTTCAGTTTTTAAGGTTTTAGTTTTCAGTGGACATATTGCAGTTTCTTCACCTTGAAGTTAAATACACGATTGGTATCTGTTTGTGAGAACATTCTGTCGGTAGCAGGTTATGTTTACTTGCCAATTTCTCTTTTGTTTTGTTTTAGTAATGCTTTAAGCTGTGTTAAGCATTTTATTTCATATCATTTTATTTGTAGTCTATGCATTTCATATCATAGTTCATAAGAAATGCTCTATTGCTGTTAGATCAGCGACACCTTGACGGCCATTGGTTCTTGTTAGATGGAAAAATCTGGATTCTATTTTATTTGACCTGTTTTTAATGGGTAATTTTTGTCACAATATTTTTAGTATTGTATTTGCTTTCCGCGTTTGAACTTTTTGGTATATTGTATTTTTCCTACAGTCCGTTAAAGTTACGCCTTTTAACGTTTTCTTTCGAAAGCAAGTAAGGAAAGGTAACTTGAAATAAGCAGAGGTACCACAGGGGCATTCTAGTGTCAAAAGTCCGAAAAGGCAACGACAAAACCGGTAAACATGAACAAGAACAGCACAAGGAAACACAAAACATAAAAACAACCGAACAGAAATCAACAACGCGAACTCAAGTCGTAACAAGAGTGAACTCGGGTGCTCCGGAAGAGTAAGCGGTTCCTGCCTGCTATAGCACACCCGCCGCGCTGCCAATTTCCAATTCAGTGTGTCAAATCCGGTAAAGGAAGACAAAACAAAACCCTATGACAAACCTACATCTGCACTCATCTGAGAGATAGAAATCCCATATTTATCTATGAGTACATGGTGTCTACCGTAAAATTTCTTGAGTGAAGACAGCAAACGAGGAGCAACATAACCCTTTGTTAGCAATTTCTGTGTCAAACGTGACGCTCTGCCAAGGAAATCGATGTAACTCCCACAAGCTCTGGAGTAACGAATCAATTGTGATACGTAAACTCCATAAGCTGGAGCGGACGGAATGTTGCTACACACGAAGGGAAAGTTGACGATTGGGAAGTTGAAGTCATCACGTTTGTCATAGAGCTTTGTTGATAGTTTTCCTTGAGAGTCTATTTCGAGATGTAGATCTAATACATGAATGCATGTAAATATATCCACTTTTGGTACTTTGAATTTAGAAGAGCGAAATGCTAAACTTTCGATGCTGACAGTTAAATGAATATCATTTAAAACTGTGAATACAACGTTTGTTGAAAAATATAAACTCCACTTAAAGTTTAAGTGTGCACACTTAATATCGTAAAGTATCTATATAACATTTATTTCGTGATCGTTTTGCAGTTTTAAGAGGTATTTAACGTCCTTCAAAACTGTGACTACAATAAATACTTAGGATTATTCAAGTGTTAACGCTTAATAAATCCGGAAGATCTAGTAAAAGGAATCACAGGAAAAATATATAATTATTTATACATGTACAAGGAATATTCAGTAACTAATTTTAAAGCAAGAAAATGTTGGGTTTTTTTTACCACCATTTCAAAAAATACAAATTCTATATTAATCAATCGAACCAAAAAACAAATATTTGTACTTAATAAATTATTTTGTGAATACTATGCTCTAGAGGGTATTACAATTCCGAACTTTTGTATGAACATAAGAACAACTATACTGAGTTTTTGGCAACAACACAGATAAAAGGCATGTAAAGATAATAAAATGATAAATATACATATAATAGAATCATTTTCTGTCTTCGTTTTGCTCGTAAAGGTAATTTGTTCTTGTAAAATATACATTTTGTAAATGTTGAATCAGCATAAAAAAAAATGCAAACACATCTATGGGGTGTCTATCACTGAGCATTTTTTGTACATCTATCATTACTTTAAATTTTGTAATCCTAGCTATTTTAATTTATTTCTATTGGACCAGGTAAACTTCAAAATTGATAATAAAAACAAAAACGTTTAATGAAGTACATCTTCTTTGCAATTTTTAAAATTTTCCCGGACTTTCTAAGCGTTCGAACGTTTTGTTTGTTTGGGTTTCGGGGTTTTTTGTTTTGTTTTCTTTTAGGGGGGGTGGGGGTGTACGTTAGAGTAGTAATGGAATGTGACAGAATAATCGTAAGACCTTTGCTTTTCATTAGGTATGAAGAACAAAATTGGTTTCGTAAATGCAAGCCTGTCAACAATAGTATTCTATTGCTCTATTTTGACCTTGATATTGTCGGATTTTAAATAAGGAGATATTAATTCCCATCATTGCCTGGTTTTTGACACGTGACTTCTTTAAAATATTGCTTTTTATAAAATAAAAAATAAAGTTTGAAAAAAATGCAGTTGTGGTTCATCTTTTAAAACGATAATGTTAGGTCGAATATATTTGATATTTTGAACATGGAATGTTTCCAAAGATAAAGTAAAATTAGTCTAAGACAATATTTGCTTTTATCCTGACATTTCTGTTTAAATTATATTACAGAAATCTTAACGTATAAATGATTATGTAAAAATTGTTGAGTAAAGTAAGCGAAGACTACCATTCAACAGATGGGAGTTAAACACACCGAAGACAGGACACAAGTCTTTGCCCGACATAACGTTAGTAAAGGTGTATAGTTTGGTTTGGTTTGATACAATACTGAAAGTATTAGTTTTTCTGTTTATATTGAAGTGAAGTACGCCGGTTTTATATGTTCCTGGGGTGTTTGTACTAAAATGATTCAGTATTTCTTTTTTTATAAGAGACATATGCTGGACTATGAATGACACGTCGTCGTTTTTTTCATTGTTGTGTAGATAGAATGACCAGCCTCCAACCTTACTAGAGCCTACGTAGTAATAGTTGTCTATTTTGTTAAGCTCTGCAAGTCCTACTTCAAATATTAGCCAGTTTTTCTTTAACTTTTTTATGATGTCGTACTTGTATAGTATTCCGAAACTCATTTCCTGGTCCTTCGCGCAACATTTATCAGCCATCACACCTTGATAATATTGAAATCCTACACCTTGAGAAGGAACAGTGTCGGGCGTTTTAACATTACTAATCAGCGTGTTGTCTTCATTGATATACCGATACTTGTGGACAGATGATCTGTTGAATTTGAGGTCCATTGTGGTAACATCTGAAAGTAGAACAAGATTCGTTATCAATTCAGCATGCATACAACAACAATGAATTACTTCTTTATCATGACAATGCACTGAAATATCTCTTAAAATAAAAATATTTGCATGATATTATTGATATGATATGAAAGAAAACTAGCTTTTCAGGTTGTATCAGGATAAAACAGTACTAAGTATTTGATTTTTAGACAAATCATTAGTTACAAATGATTGGAGTGATAGCAACTGATAATCATCTTTTATTCAGGAATAACTAACAGAATGATAGCAAACTTTAAAAAATCAAATAAAAACAGGAATATTTTTCTACTTGTCAGAAAAAGCAATGCATTTCAACTTTTTATGAAGAGACATTGTAACAAATTCTTCGAAAATCTTTAAGTAGCTTAGATTTTAACTTTATTTCATTGGAATAAATTTATTTAACCGCCTGCAAAACAATTAATTTTATTATTTTTTTTATGTACTTATATGCTACATTTTATTTTGATTTATATGAAAGTACAGCAAAGTTCCAGACAATACTAGGGTTGCACATTATATCCGTTCCGGATTTGATTCGTCATTTAGACGAGGTCATCAGGGGTCACGGGGAGGAAAAACGACGTCATTCAACATAAGACAAAGG
Organism: Arcuatula senhousia; assembly: GCA_963971305.1. Lineage (NCBI taxonomy): Eukaryota > Metazoa > Mollusca > Bivalvia > Mytilida > Mytilidae > Arcuatula > Arcuatula senhousia. The sequence goes on along the minus strand of OZ020317.1, from coordinate 6,522,405 downwards.
GAACGGCATTTTCTATCAACGATTCTTCTATAATTATTCAACATATAGGGTAAAAATCATTTGGAACTGACAAATAAACCAATCATCAACATTTCCAACCGATAAAAAAATCAATCTTGAACAGAAATAAAGAAATTACTTTCTTCGTCCATTAGCATGATGGAACCAGTTTTTTTACCAGGGCCTCCTCTTTTGGCTAAATTAGTGAGCAATCCCGCAAATGCGCAACGCGTGTATTAATTCTGCTAAGCCTGACGCGCGTTCAGTCTATTCAAGACTTAACAGAGGTGTTCTGCAAAAAATATTGAAAAAGCAAAAAAAATATATATGATTATGAAGAGCACGGAACAATAAAACCAAATAATACCGAACTTGGCAACCAAATTAAACAAAGATGATTTATATTAGACCTACACGACATACCTATAACAATCAAAAGTGCGGTATTACTGGAACCGGTGCCACCACTGTTTGTGGCAAAGCAGGTATAATTCCCAGCATCCCCCTCCTCGGCATTAATGATGTGTAAAGAAGGTATGGTGACGGTACTACCTCTGTCTTCGTTTGGATTAGTTGTAGATGTGATGGCAGTAGTGGAGCCGTTAATATTTTTCTTCCAGGACCAGGATGTAACTTCTGCATAAGACGACACACTACATTGTAAGGTAATTGACTTTGAAATGGAAACTGCGTAAATTGACTGTGAAATAGTGACAACTGGTTTAGCTACAAAATAAAAACAAATGTAAATGGAAACTGAATTGTTTTCTGTGCAATAGTTGCAGTTGACTTAGCTACAAAATAAAACAAAACATACGACAAGCAAACATAAACGTTTTCCTTCTTTTACAAACAAATATCCAGGGCTACTAGCGTTAGGGCCAACACTGTTCGTGGCGATACAAGTATGATTGCCAGCATCATCGGGATCTGCATTTACGATTGCCAGAGATGGTGTAGTGACAGTACTGCCTTTTTTCTTTGAATTGGTTTTTAGAGTGGTGAAATTATCTAGGCCAATCATTCGCTGCCATAATACAGAAGTAACGACAATGTATGATGATACGCTGCATTCTATATTAACAGACGGACCTCTGATAACCGAGTAAAAATCAGGGGAGATACTAACATTTGGCTCAACTAAAAAAAACACGTTGTGTTTAAACTCTTTAAACTGTATTTAAGTTCTCCTAATGGGTTTCCGTTTTAATCTTTAAGATATAATTATCAGGTATCTAAAATAAATCTTAGGCACAAAGAAACAAGATTCAATGTTAAGCCATCAAGATTTACATTTCATTGTATTAGAATCGACAACACTGTCATTTTTAAAGAAAAGTGTCTAAAATACATAAAGAAGAAGCCAAACTAGCATTCTTTTGTTGATATATTTATTTTATTACTAAAAATACCATTTAAACAAATTTATCCAAGTACCTTCTTTAACAAACACATATCCAGGGTTACTAGCGCCAGTGCCAACAGTGTTTGTGGCGAGACAAGTATAATTGCCAGCATCATCGGGATCTGCATTTACGATTGTCAGAGATGGTGTAGTAACAGTACTGCCTGTGTATTTCTTTGAAATGGTTTTTAGAGTGGTGGAATTATATAGGCCATCCTTTCGCTGCCATAATACAGAGGTTACGACAAGGTATGATGTAACGCTGCATTTTATAGTAACAGACTGACCTCTGAATACCGAGTAAAAAGCAGGTGAGATACTAACATTTGGTTCAACTGAAAAAGCATGTTGTGTTAATGCATTGTTAAAATGTGTATTTTTATCCCTATTAAATATATAATCTCTCAAAAAAAGAAATGCAACATACAAAAAAATTGAAATTAAATCGCATACAAAAGTCAAGATTTGTATAATCAGTTGTTGCAATATCATTTTGAAATTTGACTTCATCATTGTAGAGGGGCAGCTTTTCTTTTATTGCTAAAATTTTAATAAATTGTTAGAAAATCGATTGCGCATGCCATTAAGAATTATGTCAGTCTTGCAAACAAAAACTGATTTTAGTTGCTATCCCCAGATTCAAAAGAACTATTGGTAAGGCTTCTCGTGTACCCATTTGACTCTTGATGCACTACACTCCCAATTTTTTCAAACTCTCAGAATCTTCCTTCTCATACTGTTTGTCATTTGTTTGAATGTTTTGCAGATGATTTCTTTGTAAAAATTAGTATTTTAGTTCACGACAATGTTTTGATGCTGATTTTTTCTCTTGAAGAAAAATCAAAGGAGAATTTCCTTGTTTGAAACTCTTTCAACCGATATGCAGTGTACGTGGGAAATGAACATCTCTTTTAGAGCCTGATTTAAAGCACTGAAAGAAGAATTATCGTAATGATAATGATGATATTACAAAAAGGAAGATTCATGCATGGTTTTTAAACCGTTTCAAGCATCGATCACCAGAATAACTGGATGTTTGCTTAGACCATTAATTTCAATGATTTTTCAAATGTGGATAAGCGCAAGCACTTGTGTTGCCCGATGTTTTAAAATGCCTGGGAAAGGAGAGCAGAGTTTTTAATATGTGTTAAAATTAAGATCGTATGCAGCGGTTTTTTAGAAAACAAGGGAGAGCACGAGTAAAGTCGTGATGTAAGCATTTGGTCGATATTACTACAGTTGGCGCCACTCCTCCGTTTGCTGGTGAATTTTAATTTGTTTATGTAATACGTAGGCTTGATCACTGCATGCGCAATGACCATGCAAATTTTCACATTCGTACGACAATTTTTATGATAAATATAATAATTTTTATTTCAATAGTATAATAAATATCTTTGTTTGTTGCTTTTCTTTTTTGAGAGAGTTTATTTACTTTAAAGTTCTTTTGGACATCTTGAAAAAAATGATCATTCATTTATGACTAGTCCGTTTTAGCATTGCTTGAACAATTACCACCACTGAAAACAAGGAAGAGCACGAGTAAAGTCGTGATGTAAGTATTTGGTCGATATTACTACAGTTGGCGCGCGCCACTCCTCCGTTTGCTGGTGAATTTCAATTTTGTTTATATAACTCGAATGACCATGCAAATTTTCACATTCGTACGACAATTTTAAGGACAAATATAATAATTTATATTTCAATGGTATTGTTAATATCTTTGTTTGTTGCTTTTCTTTTTTGAGAGAGTTTATTTACTTTTAAGTTCTTTTGGACATCTTGAAAAAAATGATCATTCATTTATGACTAGTCCGTTTTAGCATTGCTTGGCCAATTGCCACCACTGTTTGTTTCCCAGCAACTCTACGGTTTTACCTTTTTTTAAAATCTGCATTCACAGTCGTAAGCAATGGTGAATTGATAATACTAGCTCTGTATTTGTTTTCTCGAAAGATATTTAGTTTAACACCCTCGAGTTAGCCTAACTTTTGTGTATGTATATAGAGTTGATAGATGGAAATAAGCCACACTTAAGTGTTTAATTAATATTGTTTAAGATAACGAATTTGAACATCTTCAATTAAGGATCCAAAGCAATGTCAATTGAATTTTATTATTTCCTGGAGATCTGTTATTTGTATGAAAGCAGTTTATGACGCGGTAAAATTTGAAGAAGAAAAAAATAATCACTCGATTAAACTATTTGCAGTATCCAATCAATTATATTCTTAACGCACTGGTACCATAAAATAATTTACTTACTTTCTGTTATAACCAACGTTCCAGCATTACTTGTCCCAGAACCAACACTATTTGAAGCAAAGCAGATGTATTGTCCAACATCATCGGGCTCGGCATTCACGACTGTAAGGGATGGTGTGGTGACGTTACCACCTTTGTATTTGTTGGAGTCAGTTGTGGTGATGGTATTGGTTTTACTATTCGTTCTCTTCCATGATACAGATGTAACGGCAAGGTAAGATGACACACTACATTCAATAGAAATAGACTGGCCTCTGGTTACTGAGTAAAAAGCTGGTAAAATAGAAACATTCGGCTCCGCTGAAAAAAAATGAGACAACTCTGAAAATCTTGTTCTGTATTATCAAATAATTTATTTCATATTCAAAGCAATTTGTGTGTGCAAAAAATGAAAGAATAACAATGTACGTCAATCATTATTTTGTATTTGCTTGAAACAATAAACCACCCCCTTTTATATTACAAAAAAAAGGTTTTTTAAGCAAATTTGTTTCACAAAATTAGCGAGGTACAGGTTTTTGCAAAAATAAATCTTCATGAACAAATTCATTTCATTTGTAATAAAGATAACCAAATACAGTTATGTGCAAATAGCCGCGATCTATCTGAACAGGGAAAAAACGAAAAAAAAAGTAGTCAAACAAGGTCGATTTACGGTAGTTGTTGTATTGCAAGAGCTTCAATAACAGTCTACATTATGATCCTATTCACTGGTTATCACACTTTTAAAATTAGGTATATATAATACTGCATTAAACAATAAATGTTTTGTTCTTAATCAACTTACCTAGTAAATATTTCATTCCAATACCAACACCTAATATTACAACGAACACAACCAATAATACAATGGCGTGCATTTTTCGAATTTTACATTTTGTAATTCCATGTTGGCTCTGATTTGCATGGTCCGATGATTTGCTTACAGATATTGTCCTGGCATTTTCTTTTACTTGTTCCAATTATAGTAAATCATTTTTCGTGCATTCATTATTGGTGCTATCTGTTTCAACCTGTACAATTGTCTTTGCCTGACCCGATGGTGTTTTATCGATCGGTATATAATCATAATGAGATGTTCTATCGATCGGTATATAATCATAATGAGATGTTCTATCGATCGGTATATAATCATAATGAGATGTTCTATCGATCGGTATATAATCATAATGGTCACTTTCCTCTGATTCTTTTTCGGCATCTTGTCCCGGGAGTCCTGATTGTCTATCGTCGCTTGTAATGTATTCATAACTTATACGGTCGTTTTCGGCACTACTGTCGCTTCGACTTACACACAAAGTGTTATTAATTTCTTGACCACCATTTTCTGGATTAAAACTTCCCGAGTTCTGAACTAACAGCGTATCAGCGGTTGTTCTATATGCATATGCATAATCCAAACTGCCAGTCTTAGTCGTTAAAATCTGCTTTGATATCCCTGGTAATTCAGAGCCGATACCTGATTCCTCTTGCGTTAGTTCATCTGTTGGATTAGAAGGTTCCCCAATGAGCATCAGATATGCATGGTCGGTCACAGAAAAAGTACCACCGTTCGAATCCTTTGGTGCCTGGTTGGTCATTGGTATGTATCCATGTTCATCAAGTATAACTTCACCCTGCTCTGTCTGACCTGTTAAGGAATTTATGACATTTGATGAACAGTCTGTATAAGCACAATCGCCTGTGTGCATGTATGCTTCGATACCTACACTTTTATACGTAACAGTCAAATTCTTAATCTCGCTCTGCTCAGACGGATTTCGCTGTTTTGACGGTGGATCATTGTCAGTTCTAATAACAACATGTTGACTATTCTCCATTGTTGTACTACCAGTTTCCCGACTGGCATGACCTGATTGATCTTTATTTTTGCATGTAGTTGCATATGAACATTCTCGGTGTTTAAAATCATTTTCGGCATTTCCACATTTCCCAGGTTGGCTTAATGGTTTACCTCTAGGTGTGTTATATGCGTGTGCATTCTCTTCTCTTGTTCTTTCCGTCTTTGATTCCACTTTTATGTTTCCAGGAAATTCAAAGTCATTAGTTGCGCATACAACATTGATATCTGATTCCCTTCTCGCCTTTTCATCCATCTCGTCAAAAACGAAACATGAATGGCTACCTCCTAGATCACTATTCATATTAGGCTTGGTAGATGTTTGTTTAGACATCGGCATATATTCGTGGTCATCAGCGATGTTTTCAATCCCCTTTCCTTTGCTTAGTGACTCGTCAACCAATGATATGTAGGTATGATCATCATTGTCTGCTACGGAACTTAAAAGTTGATACGTTTTGGAAGAATCTTTTAATTCCATACTTCGTTAAGGTTCGGTTATTTATCCACTATCATTCGGCATCGTCTATTATTGAAGGTTTTGCAAATTTCAAATTGAAACCAGCGAGTTTATTATGATACGTTATGTATATTCGAATACCAAAAACAAGCTTTGGGAAAAATACTTATCATCAAGTAAAGTTTTACATGCTAAAGGAAATGTTTTTCAATGGTTACAAATGTTACTTTATATGGCAAAAGTCATTGCAGCAACTTAAATGTAAATTCACATTGATGTTTTAAACGCTTATTGTATTCAATGAATCATCTTGAAGATAATATTTCCAAAAAATCATACATGTTAGTAATTGTATATTACATGTATTACAGGGCTAATACTGGTATTATTTTTAACGTGGGCTTGATGGCCGAGTGGTCTAAGGTGCTTCTTTTAATACTACGCTATTGACCACTAGTCTATGTTGGATCAAATCTCAATGTGCAATTAAAAAAAAATGAATTCCAACATAATGCATGAAAACATAACAATACTAACCATAATGAATCAGAAAAACAAAGCATGCACTTTAAGATTCGGTGGAGACAAACTTCCTGACCAAGTTATCAATGTTAAAAGGGGGCTTAAATTATATTCTATGATCGGTAATAAGGTATATGTATTCAATGTAAAAGCTAGGTCTAATTGGTTGAAGTAAAAGTTGTCAACTGAATGTTTTTTTTTATGTATACGAAGTGTTTACCCCATAAAAATGATTGTTCTGTGTAATAATTTTTTGTAATTAATGTCTTTCCCTTTCGTAAGGGTAGATCCTACAGTATCTCTGATGATTATTTTTCATGCCACAGATAGCATTAAATCTTTTTAAAACTTGGTACCATTATTTTGTCATAGTTCGACTCGCTCTGACTGACCCTGTGGAACCGATCTATTTTTAGTTGCAGAGTTATTTTCCCCGCTACCGTAAACCTTGTCAAAGGTTTAATTTCAAAGTCAGAGGTCATGTAACACCTTGTGTTCAGTATATTTCATGAACTATAAAAGTAAGAAGCCGACATTAAATGGGGAAAATATTATTCTCATTTGTTTATAACTTTATTACCATAAAAGATTGTGAATTAAACTCAGGATTTATCTGAAAGAAAATTTAAGCCCAAATAGTACATGGTTCGGTTTGGTATTTTTTTTAAATAGAAGCCAAAAACATATTGTAAACTGCGTTATTGACCATTAACTTTTATACCGTTACAACTTATATAGTAAACGAGTCTATCATCCTATAATCATACACTATCATGATAAATACTTTGATTTCTGGATACCCTACAAAAACGTTTATAAAACTACGATTGTTTTATTTCTTTTAAATATCTTCCATACAAAATTGAAAAAAAAACATCCGTATTTAAGCCATTTTAAGTCTCACTATTGTTCTGTCGTTCGAAGGAAATAACTATTGAAATGACAATAATGTTGACTATTTTATTACGATTTTTATGATGATCTTTGGAACTATTATTTTTCATTTACAAACAATATGCTTTAAGGATCAATGTTTGAAATGATTTCGTTTGGAATTTTTGTGATTTACATTTTAATCACATAATCGATAATTTTATCTGCCGGCTAGTTACAGTCAACACCACAATGATTTCGTTTGAAATGCCTGTACCAAGTCAGGACCATTGCGATCCACCAATTCTCCGGTATGACTGATTCGTTTTTGTCATTTTCTCTGGACTATGAGATTGATCATTCAAGTTCGGTAGTTTTGTTATTACCTTTATTTGATAATAAAGCAAAACAATTTGGTCATTGAAAGTAATTCAAAGGTCAAATAACCGGCTATCGATAACACTGGCAAATCAAAGATAGTCCACAAAATACCAGTGCATGACTTTTAACAAAAAAAGAAATTCGTGAAAATAGTAGATATTCTAATCCTAGTCTAGTGTCTTCTTTTTTTGTCATGCCTATTGTCCTTCTGTCTAAAATCACATAATCGATAATTTTATCTGCCGGCTAGTTACAGTCAACACCACCTTAAATTTCTAATAAAGTTTTAGATTCGAACTAATTTGAAGATAACAAGCAATGTTTACGCAAAATTTGATACATACGCACGCTAATTTTGTTAACTTATACTTTACAGGGACTGTAAATATAAAAGAAGTGACTGGAAAATGTTAAATTAAATTAAAAAAAAACGAAATTAAAAAGTTATTTGACGCTAGTTTCCTCTTTACATGACTCGGTAAAGACGCTGTAATATATATATCGGATTCGTTAAAATGCATTGGACCACTCTCTAGAACGTATGGTATGATAACTTAAAATGACATCTTTTATAGATGGGCACAAAACGAAGGTTCTTAAGATATTTGAAATCAAGAGTTAGTCTTCAAAACTCCCCAATAGGTTGAAATGGTGTGGTATCGTCTTTTAAGGGAAATGGTCCTTTAAAGTGAAAATCGTAAACATAATGACGGGGAAAGATATTCTTTATTAAAACATCTTCATACGTTTAACATTATCACTATTAAGCAATTAATAACAAAACAGACAAAGTAGAATTTTTCATCAATACACAGTATTTCGAAAAAGGACATAAATCCCCAAAACTACGTCAGTAAGCATCTTTGAAGTAGAGATTAACAGAGTAAACACGTACAATGCAATGTTCTATTGAAATATTTGCAACAAGGTGTATTTGTCACGAGAATGCTGATTGCTGGAAGAAGCAGAGGTTCCAATGGGGTATCCGAATGTCAAAAGTCCGAAAGGACAGAGACAAAACCAGTAAACACCAACAAGAACGGGACAAAAACAGCCATCATGAAAAACATTGACATTTTAGTTTACAAATATCAAGGCGAACTATAAAACTTATATGTCATGCATAAAAAAAACTAGAGACGCTATAAACTATGAAGACTAAGGGACAAGCATTATCCCAAAACAATAAAGGAAAGTCTTTACCCCAAAAGTTTCTAAACCAAAAAAAATGAACAATAACACAATCAAGGTAAACCCTTGAATTTCATTTTGCTTAGGTGTGTTCTACCAAAAACTTCATTAGTTATTGATTATCACTATGAATTATATGCTTTCTTAATACCCTAAAAAGTTCAAAGCTTTTGCATATTTTTCTCTTTTGAATCCTGACTAAAAATGAAAATTTGTTATGTTGTAATTTGTAGTCTCTATTATTCTGTCGTTCGGCGGAAATAACTATTGAAAGAACAATGATGTTTGTTCTATTTTTATTTTGAAAATGGGAGGTTTTAACATGTTTGAGATCAAAAATGACAAACTACAAATGAACCGTAGACATGTAGATATTGTGAAAGAAATCGATTTCACTTTGGATGGCGGGTTTCTTCCTAGAAAGGTTCAACGCTTGCTCATTTCGACATCGTTTAATGGAAGTGCTGTTTGTTCCGAGTTAATTTTCGACTAAAAATGTCTAAATGTACCAACGGAGTTAAAAAGACTTATGAAATACAAATATCCAAAAAGAGTCAATGTAAAAGAAAACAAGTCTGCGACTCTTTTATCAAACGTTCGTCGTTAATCAAGTACGCGTATACGCATCTGGCCTGGGCGCCACAAAACTTTTAAAATACTTAATTCTGAGAATATTCTTATTTTCCATGGTGACTCCAATCAAAACTTTCTAATTTAATGACGTCACAAGGAGTTGAGAATATTCAGAGACTGAAGTATTTTTTAAGTTTTGTGGCGCCCAGGCCAGGTGAGCTTCATCTTGAGGAGTTCACAAGAGATGGACAAATTGACCAAATGCAAACTTCACTTAAAAAAAGTTTTGTAAGACATATGAATAGATCATATTTGTCCTCAAATGAAAACAGTTATCAATAGAAGATAATGGAATGTGGAATAAGCGCAACACAACCTAAAATTATAAACGTCAATTAAAAAGTATGTAAGCTATCACGTGCATTAAAATATATAAGAGCATACACCTCAAGCCCGGGTTACGTTCTACTGCATATACACAGTACAATAGACAAATAGAAAATGGGAGAAGCAAAGAGGCACAAAAGGGGCATTCGAGTGTCAAAAGTCCGACAGGGCAACGACGAAACCGGTAAACACGAACAAAAACAGCACAAGGAAACAAAAAAAAAATCCAACCGAACGGAAATCAACGACGCAAACTGAAGTCGTAACAAGAGTGAACACATGTGCTAACACAGAGCAAGCGGTTCCTGTCTGCTTAAGTACACCTGTCGTGTTGCTAATTTCCAATACAATGTGTCAAATCCGGTAAAGGAAGACAAAACAAATCTCTTCACTTATTTGAAAGATAGAAATCCCATTTTTGTCTACGAGTGCACGGTGTCTAATACCTGTGTCAGCAATTTCTGAGTTAAACGTGACGCTCTGCTAAGGAAATCGATGTAATTCCCACAAGCTCTGGAATACCGAATCAACTGTGATACGAAGACACCATAAGCAGAAACGGACGGAATGTTGCTACACAAAAAGGGAATGTTGACGATTGGGATGTGGAATTAGTGTACGCAACACAACCAACAATTATAAAAATCAATTTTAAGGTAAGTGAAGGTGGAGATGGGTGGGAAACTATGGAAGCTATCACGTGTACAGGTATACCTAAAATTATAAACGTCAATTCAAAAGTATGTAAGCTAACACGTGTACAGGGTATACCATCATTAAAATATATAAGAGCATACACTTCAAGCACGGGGGTGCGTTCTACTGCATCCACGCAGCATAATAGACAAAATCTGAGCAAAATATAAGGTAATGTGATGTGGAATAAGTTTAAGCAACACAACCTACAATTATAAACGTCAATTAAAAAGTAAGTGAAGGTGAAAGTGGGTGGGAAACTATCACGTGTACAGGCTTAACATCTATTAAAATATATAAGCGCATGAACCTCTCAAGCACGGGTATATGTTCTACTGCATCCACACAGTACAAGAGACAGACTCTTAAAAAAAATAGAAAATAATGGGAATTTAGATTATTTTTGTATCTGTTTTCCATTTTTTGTGATTTGAATTATAGTATTGAAACACAAATATTTACCAAAACTATCTAAACGCAAACTAAGATTTCTATAACTGGTCTATGTTTTTTCGCGGCCTTTGATTTTGTTATTGTTTACAATTTTCCCCATTTAACTATTAACTTAAGTGTCTATTGTTCAGTCCTTAAAGAAATTAAGTCATCGCAAACAATAAATTTTGTTGTATTTAAAAACAAATCAAATAGAATGTTAACGTATACACTTTGTACTTTCCGATATTAAAACAATATTGAAAGCCCAGTGATAAAAAAAATTATTTTATATAAATAAAATGGATGTGTAAGAATACCGAAAAAAATAACTAGAAACACTGACAACAAAACATTTAAAAAAATGTAAGAATATGATAGAAAGAAATATTCAATGTCTTTAAAAAAAAGTTCCCTGGACGACTTTTTATTTACTTTTCTTCAATTTTATTGATATCAGAAAGAAATTGCTTTTAAAGCTTACAGACATGTAAAGATGTCAAAAAATATTTGACGAGGATCTGGATGACGTAATATTTTTTTCTTTATATCAGAGGATCATTTACTTTTTTTCTAGATTGTAGAATCCATTTGAGAGATTCATGTTTGCTTTTTGGCCTTTTTGGACTTATGGCATTCGATTAAACCATTGGTAGACCTTTGATTTTTCAATGGTAAAAAAAGAACGAACTCTTGTTTAGAGTTATCTAATGCCAATTGTCAACTTGAGATATCGGTCGACATTTCGTGTTTTTAAATATGTATTTTAGATATGTACTAGCGGTGTTTTAAAAGATAGCTGAAAACTAAAAAAGGCACTTCCAACTTGATAAAAAACTTTATGTTTTTTTAACATATTTGAGATATATGTCATGTAGTAATCAGTATAGACTTTCAGGACTATGTTGTTTGCGTTCTATGAAATGTTGTTCGTCGGTATTTGTTTTTGTCTACCATTAGTTCTTCATTATTTTAAACGATGCATGTAAATTTGATAAATACAAGTGTTTTACATGTAACACTAATGTATGGAGAATTGGTCCTAATTATTTATTTTTTTGAAAATTTGTTAAAACTTTTCTTTTGATTAATGAAACGAAAACATGATGATGAAGGAAATTGCATGACACAAATTCACATGATAAATATTGAAGAAAAACAAAGCTTTTTTTATTGCTGTTCTTCATTAGAATTAACTCTTGCACTTTATTGCAAGTTGAGGACGTTCCTGGCTCAAGACAGTTGTGCTTAATGTCGATAATAGAAGATAATGACATGTGGAATAAATGTACTAGACACAGCCCACATAAACTACCGACAACTTAAAAAGACTAATGAAAAACAGTCAGTAGCCTTCGGCGAGACAAGTAGGTGCTGCTCTCTGTTTTGCAATTGGTCCAAGGTCAAAATAAAATGCATACAATTCAAATTCAGTCTTGAACTAGCCAAAGAAAGACCCCCCTTCTTAAACAATGAACAGAAAACACCAAAATGACAAGTACAAACATAAGCTTTATTAAAGATTCCTGGCTTAGGACAGGCACATATAAAATGTAAAAAAAACTAAAAAAAATACTCATAATGGTTCACAAACCTCACAACTTAATAGTATAACTCATAACATTTCAATAAAAGCCTTCTAATGCATTAAATTATGAAATATAAGATTGCAATGAATCATTATCGTTTGTGGTAAACTAATTGCCACAATCGAGTATTTTGTTTAAATAACATCGAATTACTTGGTTAGTGTTGAAAAAAATCGTTTCGTCGACAGAACAAAACGATAAACCAGAGAACATTTAGATTTGCGGTTATAATAATGACCCCTATTTGTAGTAAATGACCATATTGATCGAAAAGCATTCCCATATTTTCCAATTAAAGAAATAAAGTGTTAAATGTAGATTTTACAGAACGAGTATTTACGTTTTGAAGCGAGAAAAAATCGTATCACACCTCATAACAGGAAAAAATATAGGAATTCTCTGTTGCGATATTGGTGGCGTGTTACGAAAAATAACAAATATACAGAAGACCAAATAATCGACATGCTAAATTTTCTTTTCGACAACATATTTGTTTAGTCTTGTGGACGTGTTTTTTTTTTTTCAGAAAACAATAGGCATTCCTATGGGCACTAATTGTGCACCTTTGCATGATGATTTTTTCTTTGTCCATATAAAACGGATTTCTGACAATCTTCTCTAGACCAAAACAATCGCTGACTAGCTCCCTCTTTACCTCACTTTCCGTTATATTGATGATATAAATGCTGTATAATTTTTAGATCGCTACATGTATCACCACGAAGGCCACCAGTTCTTGTAATATTGAAAACTCTGGATTATGCACTTGCTGTTAAACTGTTTTAATGATTATATTTTATCACAATATTGTCAGTATCGGGTTTGCTTTCCACTTTTGAAATTTTTGGTTTATCGTTTGGTTTAAGCTTTCTCACGTTTTTATTCGAAAACAACCAAGTAGAGGTAACTTGAATAACAAGTATGCACGTTTATTCCCGATAAGGAAGAGCAATATTCATTTTATTTCGTGCTAATTTTTTCGATCCTAAAAGTTAAATGAATATCATTTGAAAATGTGAATACAACGTCTGTTTGAAAAAAATATAAACTCTACTTAAAATTCAAGTGTAAAGTCCTTTTATTTGGAGTGACACAGCATAATCTAAATAACATCTACATTTATTTCGTGATCGTTTGGCAGTTTTAAGAAGTGTATATATCCCAAACAAACAAAAAACCATCAAATAACTCACATGAATAAATCACACAGATCTTATAATTTCTGTACCATTTTCGTGTGGTCAATTTCGCATGCAAATGAGATAATAACTCATTTTATGCAAATGAGAATAATAAATTTTACAGAAATCATAAAAAAGGAATATTGAATGCTGATTCCACCTTTTAATAAATCATATTAAACATACAAAATAATAACTCGCACAGAAATTACAAACTATATAATAACTCATACAAAAATCATTTCTTATATAACTCTTACAAAAATTATTTCTAATAACTCTTACAAAAATCACTTCTAATAACTCTTACAAAAATCATTTGTTAATAGCTCTTACAAAAAGCACTATTTTTAATAACTCTTACAAAAACCATATAATATGTAACAAATTGTATACATTGTATTCCACACATATGTACATGTATAAACTTTTAAATTGTCCATTTGACTTTCAAGTTTTGATCTTTTCGAAAATTGATATTCTAGGCAATTATCTTCTCTGTACATTGATGCAGCTGGTCTGCACGAAGAGGCCAATGCTATATTTCTTCTCACATGTCTCATCTAAAAAAATATAAATTATATTTAAAACTAATTCAGTTAATTTGAATTGCTACTTCCAAGAATAGTCAACTTTTGTGTGTAAAATGTGTTAACAAAAACTATGAGTCTATCTACATGAAACCCCGATGTATACCTGTATACATGTACATGTAGGGTTCAATTTAGATAAAAAAAACATGAGAGTAATTACTGATTGAGTATACTCTCATGCCTTGATATATATTATACATGCACATAAGGAATCCACCATAAGCATCTGGTTTTTATTTTTCCAGGACAGATTGTTTTGATTCTACTTTTTATATACAAGTTTCCAGGAAATTAGATATTGAGGTTTATTTGCCATTTTAGTTTCAATGTAAGCTATATGGTGATCTACATGCAAATATAATAAGTATACGTAATAAAACAAAATGTTTCAATTGAAAATACAATTTTATGCTTGAAATTAAAAACAATTTTACTTACCATTTTAGTTGAGCAAGCAGCTAGGGCCTTGAAGTAATTTTCATTATCATTGCAATCCATGCAAAAGATGTTCTATTCTATTATAAAATGGCTATGCACATGTATGTTCTTCTCTTCCATAATAATCCTTATAAGAAATCTAAGAAATCAACATATTTTGACAACATTCTCAGTTCTTTCTAATGCACATCCATGATAAACACAGATTTGAATTGGACCAATGAAATCACCTGATAAGATTTTCAAATGCTCTGAGGTTCCATAAGGGAAAAAAGAAAATAAACATATACAATAATGCATAACGTCACAATAATTAATGTATGATGTATTAATTTAATTGAGTTCTTACATATATTGGATAAATCAAATCTTCATTATAACAAGTTTAAATAAAGTAAATATTACAATTTTAATATCAACCTGCCAAATATCCCCCTCTTTTAATAAATTATACAAAAGTGACATTACGTATTTATCTGTTGTTTGTCGCTAAACGTTGAAGGTAATAGATCATATTGAGATTATACATATTTTTTCAACAAGAAAATAACTCATTTCAAACTCATAAATATTCCTTTACTAAGCCAATAGATTATACGAAACTCCAACATAATTGCAAGAGGACACAATTGTGTTTTAATAACTTACATATAAACCACTCAAACATTAGAATAGATTATACTGAACTTACATTATGAAAAATAACTTCTACAGAACTCTCAAGCAAAAAATGATCACTTAAATAGATCATATGAGTTCTTTTGGAGTTATCTTTTAGATCATTACTAACTTATATCAATAACTCCAAGATTTGATAGTTCTGTGTGATTTTTGAATAATTTTTATATGATTTATTCGAAAATATTTTCATTTGGATAATCGTCATTCAAAACTGTTTCTACAAAGGATGTCTCTATTCACTTAGGCTTCAAGTGAAAACACTTATAAAATCCGGAAGATGTAGTTCTTAAATCAATTGTAGGTAGAACAGAAAGAAAACATTTTATACACATACAGGTGATTGTAAATACAAGTTTTAGGCAAAAAAGATGTTTATTGTATCTTATACTACCATTACACGACAATTCAAAATGTTCAGAACATACTTATGCATCGAGTGAGCATCTTATACAATACCTGTATGGGAAAACCTTCCCTCTCTCCCCATTTACCATCACACCATTTACCATCACCATACACCATGTACCATCTCCATCCCCATACACCATGTACCATTCGCATCCCCATCCCCATACACGATTTACCATCCCCATCCCCATTTACCATTCTATATTCCCCATACCTATAATGCAATTGTTTATTATTATCGATAAAACATGTATTAATTTGTTTTAAGGAAATTATTACGATATTTAATAGTTTAAATATCTATTAATGTTTTTTATTTAGTTTACATGACTTTGTATATAAAATAACATACGGGTGACATAGAAATAATAATTAACTATAACATGTATAACTTATTTTCATAACACAAAATTTACTATCGCATTTTAATATTTTCAATATTAAATATTAATCGAAAATGTTTCATTTTAGTAATACCTAAAGCTGTTATTATCATCTTTTATTGAAACCATGTTATTCAAAATCTAAGAAACATAATTATAATGTCTATAATAATAATTATAATATACTACGCAACTTTTAAGTAAAAATTGATCTTGAACTTTTCTAATTACTTCCAATGTATGACATATAGGTCTAGGCATAACCTGTATAAAAGTCAACATTTTTATATTTTTAGTTTATCTAAGCATATATGTTTCAAATCTAATGAAAAACCTTGTTTCGCAATCAATTTCTTGTCAATTTTATTAAGCCGGCATATAATTTGGAGCTCAAATATAAGTTTTTACTTGAGTAAGTAATATTTTACATATAACAATTGCAAGTATGATCTAAATACTCCTATATAAACCAATTTTCATTATAGTTTCTTAACGTTGAACCTTATTTTTGAAATAATTGATACATTTATGCATATGGCTATGTATATTTTCAACTTATTTTAGCATACATGTATATGTTTCAAATCTAATGAAAAAACTTGTTTCCTATCAATTTCTTGTCAATTTTATTAAGCCGGCATATAATTTGGAGCTAAAATATCAGTTTGTACTTGAGTAAATAATATTTTACATATAAAACTTGCCAGTGTGATCTAAATACTCCTATGCAAACCAATTTTCATTATATTTTCTTAACTCTGAACCTTATTTTTTGAAATAATTGGTACATGTATGCACATGGCTATGTATATTTTCAACTTATCTTAGCATGTATGTTTCAAATCTAATAAAAAACTTGTTTCGCAATCAATTTCTTGTCAATTTTATTAAGCCGGCATATAATTTGGAGCTAAAATATCAGTTTGTACTTGAGCAACTAGTATTTTACATATAACAATTGCAAGTGTAATCTGAATACTCCTATGCAAACCAATATTCATTATAGTTTCTTAACTATGAACCTTTTTTTTTAAATAATTGATACATTTATGCATATGGCTATGTATATTTTCAACTTATCTTAGCATATATGTTTCAAATCTAATGAAGAAAAACTTGTTTCGCAATCAATTTCTTGTCAATTGTATTAAGCCGGCATATAATTTGGAGCTCAAATATAAGTTTTTACTTGAGTAAGTAATATTTTACATATAACAATTGCAAGTATGATCTAAATACTCCTATACAAACCAATTTTCATTATAGTTTCTTAACGTTGAACCTTATTTTTGAAATAATTGATACATTTAATCATATGGCTATGTATATTAAGATTTTTCAACTTATCTTAGCATATATGTTTCAAATCTATAATGAAAAAAACTTGTTTCGCAATCAATTTCTTGTAAATTTTATTAAGCCGGCATATAATTTGGAGCTCAAATATCAGTTTTTACTTGAGTAAGTAATATTTTACATATAAAACTTGCAAGAAGCAGAGGTACCAATGGGGTATCCGAATGTCAAAAGTCCGAAAGGGCAGAGACTAAACCAGTAAACACAAACAAGAACGGGACAAAAACAGACAACACGTAAAACATGGAAACACAAAACAACTGAATATCAATCAACAACGCGAACTCCAGTCGAAACAAGAGTGAACTCAGGTGCTCCGGAAGAGTAAGCAGTTCCTGCTTGCTATAGCACACCCGTCGCGTTGCCAATAGTCCATTCAGCGTGTCAAATCCAGTAAAGGAAGACAAAACAACACACTATGACAAACCAACATCTGCACTCATCTGAGAGATCGAAATCCCATATTTGTCTATAAGTGCATGATGTCTTCCGTAAAATTTCTTGAGTGAAGACAGCAACCGAGGAGCAACATAACCCTGTGTGAGCAATTTTTGCGTCAGACGTGTCGCTCTGCTAAGGAAATCGATGTAAGTCCCGCACGCTCTGGAGTAACGAATCAATTGAGATACGTAAACTCCATAAGCTGGAGCTGACGGAATATTGCTACACAAGAAGGGGAAGTTGACGATTGGAAAGTTGAAGTCATCACGTTTGTCATAGAGCCTTGTTGAAAGTCTTCCTTGAGAGTCAATTTCGAGATGTAGATCTAAATATGAAGCAGACTTCCTAGAATCCGTTGTGTCCTTTATCTCAAGCTCCTGTGTGCAAGTGTGATCTAAAACTCCTATGCAAACCAATTTTCAATATAGTTTATTAACTTATTATGAACCTTTTTTGAAGTCATTAATAAATTTATGCATATGGCTATGTATATTTTCAATTTTTCTGGGCATAAAAGTTTTTAAATCTAATAGAAAAACGTAGCAGGTGTAATATCGTTGCTTTCTTAAATGCTATATATTATTATTCAATATTAACTAAAATACTCAGAATTAAAATCTTAATGTAAACAATTTTTCATTGTTTTCATTATACAAATATATACAGCGAAATGTACGTCACAATTTATTTGATCTTGAACATTTCGTATATATCTTATAAATAGTCGTATTCAAATAAAAGATACATGTACAAATTTATCGTAAAAATGCCGTTATTAAAATGTAATATGAAAAATGTCTGTAATCAAGGAATTACTTGCTATAACATGTATAATGTATAAAGTTATTTTCATACACTCAACAAACAAAACAACTATATACGTTAATCGTCCTCGTGTACACGTAGTACTATAAATATATTCGTTTTATATATTTAATGCAACAGACATCTACCGTATCATATACAGTAAAAATGACCAAATAAATTTACAATTATTCTATTATTATATCATTTACCATCCCCATTTCCCATTCGGTAAACCAATCAAATTCGATTTACCATTTACAATCCCCATTCCCCATTTACCATCCCCATTTACGATCCCCATCCCCATACATGATACTATTCCCCATACACCATCCCCATACACTATACTATTCCCCATATACCATTTACCATTCACCATCCCCATCCCCATCCCCATCCCCATCCCCATTTACCATCCCCCCATTCACTATAGATTGGGAAGCTTTAACCATTTAGGGACTGTATATACTTTTAAGCTTTTGAATCATTTGAATAATACAAAAATACTGTTCAAACAACGTTTAAAGTATACTGTATTTCATTTACTAAAACAGACAGAAGGATAACGAAAACATATTTAAAATACATGAAATAATATGCAATTGTTTCTTATTTTTTTCTTATTTTTTTTCACTCAATCGCTCCTTGAACTTTTACTTTATAAATTTGGTTGTGAATAAACATCCTCTAAAATATCAAATGATTCTGATCTATTGTATGCGTAATGTTTAAATTATATTGAACTTAAGGTTAGTGAGGACACACGACCCCAAAAATAATGTCGAATTTGAAATGTCTTTATATTTATATTTATATTAGGTATATACTTTATCTTGTTTTAAAAATATTGGACCTTATTTCCAGGCTTGTTTCCCCAAAATATAGGCTCAAAGTGTTCTCAAATTACTATAGATTATATAGGAAAGGCCAAATAATAAGCATAAAATCTTGTCGCAGAAAAAAATCCACGAATTCGAATTTTATTTTAATTTAATAAAAATCAATGAAATACAATATATTTTGAAATAAAACAATAAAAACTGGAGGTCACCAGCTTACTTTTCTGTCTACAATACAAATCTTTGTAATTGTTTGGTCATTTTACAAGTGGATTATCTCCCTTGTTTTATTTGAAAATGTTATTTATGAAGGAATGGTTGTTTTAATTTTGTTAAAATTAGTTTATTTTGATTAAGTTTTATTAAATGAAACTATTTTACACAAGTTTCAAGGTATTTGTGACATTTTCACTTTTTTTTTTTTGCATTTTCAGCTGATTTTGGTCACATGACATGTGTCCTCACTAACCTTAAGGTGTAACAGTCGGTAAACATTGAGCTTCTTTTGTGTTAATCTCACTTATTTTAAGCAAAATAAAAAAGATTACTTAATTATCATTTAAAGGTTGTTCATATGATAAACGTTGCTGAAAAAAAAAAGTTAATAGTATTCATTTTATAACATTTTACCGTACCTTTTTAAGACATATATTTTTTTGTAAATGTGTTAGGAAAATTCAGTAATTTCTGAAAATGAACGGTGATCCCATGATTTTATAATGTTATTTTATAGAACAAACCAAAAATTGAAGTTTTGACAAAATATTGCAAATATTTATCCTGTCTTAATTTAGACTTTTTGTTCTAAATCTATTAACTGCTTTAAAGAAATGTCAAAACAATACGCAATTTTGAGCACAAAAACAAGTCCATTATATTAATAGAAAGATCGATTATTTATTTTGTAGAAACTGCATATATAGTTCCTTTTTTCACCTAGTTTTTAATATAAAAACGCATTTTCTTTTACTAGTATTTTTTCTTTTAAAAACGAATTGGTGAATTTGAAAATTATGGTTATTTTTGAGGTTTTGTTTCTGTCAATCACTTAGTTTGAAACAGATTTGATATACAATATTAGAAGAAAAACCTTCATTCCAAACAAAAGTACTACAACTGTTTTGTGTAGAAAACAGAAACTAACTTCTTTAGTGAATGTATTTTGTTTATAAAATAAGTAGGTTGGTTAAACCACACATAAAAGGTAAAAATATCAAATATAAAACTAATATAAATTAATAAAGAATACATCTTCGATGGGAAGTTCTACAACCAATCGGGTGGCGTAGCCATGGGCACCAAAATGGGTCCAAGTTTTGCGTGTTTGTTTGTAGGGTATTTAGAGGAAAAAATGTTCTCCGAATACATCGGTCCAGTCCCGGAACTTTACAAACGGTTCATCGATGATGTATTTGGAGTCTCATCCGACAGTGAAGAGGAGTTGAAATCTTTTATCAACTTTGTCTCTTCCTACCACCCTGCAATCAAATACACTTTCAACATCACTCAGGATAGCCTCTCATTCCTTGACATTAACTGTACTATCACAGACGGTAAGATCTCTACATCGGTGTTCTTTAAACCTACCGATGCTCATTGTTATCTGAATTACGAATCCTGTCATCCTTCCTCCTGCAAAGACGCCATCCCGAAGTCGCAGTTTCTGAGGCTTCGTCGTATCTGCAATGACGATAAGGATTTTGGGATCCAGTGTAACAAGATGAGATCTTTCTTCACGAAGAGAGGTTATCCTGACAAAGTCTTGGACAGGGCCGTGTCCTCGGTTTCCCGTGTGAACAGACGCGAGGCAATGGAGCCCCGGGTGAAGAGCACCAATGATCGTGTTCCGTTAGTCCTTACTTATCACCCTCACAATGTTGCCATCCAGAACATCCTTATTCGCAACTTTAAATCCATTGTCCTCAAAGATGAGTATATGTCCACTGTTTTTGCTGACTCTACCCCTATTACGGCTTTTAGAAAGGGCAAGAGTCTTAAACAGCACCTGGTCAGCAGTTCGTATAGGTCGTCACGTCAACCCGCCAGCTACAAAGGTACACGTCCTTGCAAAAGAACTCGCTGCTCTACTTGTCCGTTCACATGGGAGACCGATGCTGTGGTTGGTCCCTCGAAAACTTTCCAACTGAAGGATGGGTTCACCTGCATTACCGAAAACGTCGTATACGCTATAAGATGTAAGCGATGTTCCATGATTTATGTTGGTGAAACTTGTCGGAGACTCGGGGACCGTTTTGTGGAACACAAAAACAGTGTCACCAGAGATACTGAATGTCCAGTTGGGGAGCATTTTCGAGGGTCCGGCCACAGTATAAAAGATATGCAAGTCACGGTTCTGCTTCAAACCCATCACGGCGAGAAACAAAGACAGTTCCTTGAGCAGAGAATAATAAAATTCCTGGGAACAGCACGTCCTTTCGGCATTAATGTCAAAAATCAAATCATTTCTTAGAAATTTACCTAATTTGATTCTTTGGGTATGATTTGGCCTATTTTTATATTGCTCAGTTCAGGATTTGGGTGATGATGACGTGGTTGTTTTTATCGAGTGAACACTTTTTACTATATTCACTTGTTGGTTGTCCTCAGACCGTGGCGGTCGTGATTTTTTTCTTTTCTTTGCTTGCCCCCGACGAAGGCTGAAAGCCGAAAATTTGGGCTTTTTAGATTTTAGATGTATTCTTTATTAATTTATATTAGTTTTATATTTGATATTTTTACCTTTTATGTGTGGTTTAACCAACCTACTTATTTTATTGTCTCCATTTTAACTTGCCACACCACAACATTTATTAATTTATTTTGTTTATATAAAGGATGCTTTGAACTTTGAAAGTTACAAACAACTTAAAGTGTTACCAAACAACTACTACTGTGACGATTCATTTTCCTCACTTCAGATCAAACGGAAATTGCCGTCGACAAAGAACATTGTTAATATATATGTATTTATTCTTTAAAGAAAACGATTTGAAAAAAATAGTCAACTTTTCCCTCACAAAAAGGGATAAATATAAAAAATCTAAAGCGAGGCTTAAAAAAAACAAATCGATAGGGTCAAAAACTTTACGCAACATTACCAATGATTTTAAATAAAAATATTATAATAAAATATAATAATAAATAATTTAACATCATTGGTAATGTTGTGTACATTTAAGAACATAATTTTTAAGAAGATTATTCATTTGAAAGATTGCTTTTTAAAGCACAATAAAAACTTGATTTTGAAGAAAGAAAGAAAGTTCAGCTTTTTCGTTTTTTTTTTTTTTTTTTTTGTTGTTGAAATTTTGAACATGAAAATCAGACTGAGACAAGATTTATTTTAAATTCGGATTTTTCACATTGTAATCAAAGACCTATTTGAATTAAATTATAAAAGCTTAATAATGTGTCAAAATTGTGGGATAAAGTAAACGAAGACTAACATTTCCAAATTGTGGGATATATACCCCCTAAATACAGGACACAAGTCTTGCTCTGATAAAAGGTTAGTAAATGTGTACAGTATAGTTTGATTTGATACGACACTGAAAGTATTAGTTTTTCTATTAATATTGAAGTGAAGTACACACGTATATATTCCCTGGGGAGTTTGCATTTAAATGATTCATTATTTTGCTGCCGTAGTTGTTGTTGACATACATTGATATGTCGTCCTTATTCCTCCCATTGCTCTGAATATAGAATGACCAGCCACCAGCATTCTCATTGCCTTCATAATAGTAGTTGTCTACCTTGTTTGGTTCTGAAAGTCCTACTTCAAATATTAAGTACCTGTCCACCAGACTTTTCTTTATATCTTGCTTGTATAATATTCCGAAACTCATTTCTTGATTCTTTGCACAACACTTATCAGCCATAACACCTCTATATCTTTGAAATCCTAAACCTTGCGAATGAACGGTGCTGGGCATTTTAACATTATTTATTAGCGTGTTGTCTTCATTGATATACAAGTCCTTGCATAGAGATAATCTGTTAAACTATAAGTCCATTGTGGTAACATCTGAAAGTAAAACAAGATATCAAGATTCGGTATCATTTCAGCATGCATACAGCGACAATGAACTATGTATTTTGACAAAACACTAAAAAAACTTCAGATTAATAAAATATTTATAATATATAGTAGAGTAAAAAGAGACATTCAAAATACATAATTTACAGTATGAGACTCAACTATTACATTGAATTTATTCAAATTCATAACCCGTCTACCCATAAGCTTGATAAGGTTGAACATGCCAAACACTATATAAATATGGAAAACCAAAGAACAATAAGATTGAACAATTGCCCTACCGGAAACCAAATATTGACTTTGTCGAAACTTTGTTGAAACTTTTTAATTTTCAAAAAACCTAACCGGATGTTTTATTTTCGAAAGAAAATTGCACAAAAAATGCAGTGATCGGAAAGGAGGACAATTGTATTCAGTCAGAAAGGTGGTGACAAAATATTATCTCCCTTTTAAATAATTTGTTTGTGTAAATAAAGGTAATAACAAAACTACCGAACTTGAATGATCAATCTCATAGTCCAGAGAAAATGACAAAAACGAATTAGTCATACCGGAGAATTGGTGGATCGCAATGGTCGATTCGATTCTGATAAACACATTATTTTCAATGACGCGATGAGCTGAAATCACCAACTTAATCTTTTGATTAATAAAAAGTAAGTCATGGTTATTTTCAAGTTCGGGTACAAGTGAATGGACAAAATATTGTTCTTTTTTCTTAGTTAGGATGTTTTACGCATAGAATAATAACTTGTGACAAAAAAGGAATTTAGTATCTCTAAGTAATAACCGGAACTCTATAAAGGTGATAAACATGTTGAATTTAAAAAATAATGGTAAGTGCGACGGGTTACATACTTTGACAGATGACAACCAATCTTATGCTTTTTTTGTTGACAAAATTTTAAGGAAATCTGAGAAAAATGGTTTTTTTTTGTCACAAGCAAGTCTAAAACGTTGCTAGGCATCTGAAGGGAGGCGATAAGAGTTTTACAAATCGAACAAACCTCACTTAACCCAGATAACATTCAGGTGTTGGCCCACCACATGTTTTACTGGTTGCAACATCATTGGCCCATTGATGGCAACCAGCACTGGGACACTATGTTTTTGCTCACCGCCCCCTCAATGGGCCAAACTGTTGGCCCATTGATGACCCAGATGTGGCTTGCCTCATCTGCCTCAAGTTTGCCATCAATATACCATCATTACCATCAGCACGCCATAAAAAGGCCAACAGAGGCCCATTACCTGCCCCTTTAAGGCAGGTTGTATATATGCGCGTCGTTTGCCCTCAATACGCCATTATTAATATTTTAAGCTGTAATAAAACGCCTTTTTGTTGTTTATTCCTTTTGATGTGTAGTTCTTTTTTTACTTTTGTTCTATTAACCTTTTGACTAAAAACTCTATTGCGAATCGTTAATAATCAAAACAGGCGTGGTATGATTCTTTTTAAGACTGATTGCCAAAATAAGCAATTTTTTCTAGAATTCAATACAATAAAATATACTAGATACAACTGTTGTTTAACTTGTTATTCCATAATAGTTAAAAAGAATCACACAAAAGGAAAAGGTCAGGTCCAAAAGCATACTATGTATTTCCTTCATCATGTTCATTTCTTGTAAATTCATCAGCCTAAGTTCATCAGTCTTCTGTCTTGTATATCGTGTTCCTTTTCCGTCTTCTGTAAACATGGTAAAACATAATGAACAAATCAACAATTGTCAATAATTAATTCTTTTCTCAATATAATTGTCATGCAATAGTTGCTATAGAGATTCTGATGAAAACAAGTTACATGTATAAAAGAATGCTTTCATTTTTTTTATCAAAAACAAATAATGTGTTCGGACTATATATTTCATTTATAAAAGATAATTAAAAAATATCTCTATAGTTTACATTTGATAACAGCACCATATAAAGCTCAGTCTTTGAAAAGTGTTTTCTTTATGTTCCTATATCTGCTTCAATCTTTTATTGTTTCACCTTCACAAATCCTACTGTAAAAAAAATGATAACCTCTGAAATGAACGTAGCCTTTACCAAAATAAATTTAAAACAACAAATTGAAAATGATGGTACTGTAAGACATTATCATGATCATTAAACATTTTCAAAATTGCAAAATTATAAATATATAACATGTATACCAAATACAGACTTTAATAATATATACATCAATTAAATAGTATTAATGTATTAAATACGCAAAGTTAAAATTAATAATACTTACATGTAAATTCTAAAAAAAAATCCAAATAAACTTCTTGTAAAATTATGGCCTGTGTGTAAATGCCTAAAGTTCAAGTATCTTGTTAGCATGGAACTCAGCTGGAAGTCTTGTGTGGTGGAACAACCATGACCATGGCATGAACTCTGGCATTGATTAGTCTTGCAGATGGTAATTTTCAAAGATCAAGTAATAAATAAAGATTATGATCATATCAAAACAAAATATTTTGTCATTTAGTCAAAATGGGGTTGAAGGTTTTATGTAATGTTTTGTTTGTGTATAAATGTTAATTATAATATTTAAAAGAATTCTTAATGGATCAAAATTAATAGTCATATTATATTTTTTTAACATTGAACCTTTGTAATGCTTCGATCTTCATATAACTTAAAATTATTATTGGATACAGAAAACAAGTTATAAACCTTTAATTTAAACCAATTAAGCAATTAATGCAAGCTAGTTTTTTTAGCATAATAATATGGGCCATTAATGGCCCATTTGCTTCAAAACCATGTATTGGTATCTAACATGTCTATCAAGTGGCCCAATGATGGCCCATTAGGAACAATCCAACTGATGGCAACCAATTACTGGGCCCCAAATTGCCCAGCACTAACTTGCCATTGCCATCAGTTTGCCAACAGTGCCATCAGTAAACCAGCAGAGGGCCATTAGTACCTTGCTGTCTGGGAATAGACCTCCCCCTTCTAAAACGTCATTGTACATTTGCTTATTATCATTTTATTATAAAGACATGCATTATATTAATAAAAAGTAAAATTTAAACTGTTTCACCAGTTAAGGCCTTATATATTACAGAATTAAAGAAAAATGTTTTTTTATGAATGAAATTTCTATATTTAGAAAGGGGGATTCACAACTTACTTATGAAATCATCACAA
The DNA here is from genome assembly GCA_963971305.1 of Arcuatula senhousia. Classification (NCBI taxonomy): domain Eukaryota; kingdom Metazoa; phylum Mollusca; class Bivalvia; order Mytilida; family Mytilidae; genus Arcuatula; species Arcuatula senhousia. The sequence continues at coordinate 6,495,475 of OZ020317.1, read as the reverse complement.
CTTTGACAATCATTTTTATCAATTCCGCTATAGCGACGGGTTCGGGATTTTTTTCTCAGAAAGAATTGAGTCTTATCTGTTGGATATATTTTTTGTCAAATTTTTAGGAGCATGATGTTTTATTTGTCACAAAGGAAATCAGACCCCCGTAATATCACTTAACATGAGAAATGTGCTCTTTTCACGCTGCATATTTAATAAACCAAGGCAAATCCGGTTTTGTTTACTTTCATTTTACATATTTTATATCACATTTTATTCTAATAGTTGCTCTAATAAACTTTTTTATCCCCATAGTTACTACGAAAACATCCCGAATCAAATTCTACCTTATTTACTGAAGAGCGCATATTCTTTTGTCTCGTTCTGACCACTTTTCTAACTGTATTACATATCAGTAGCTTTCGGGGAGATACTTGCATCAGGTGTCTTGTCCTTGACTATTTAATCTTTCAATAATAAAGAAAAATACCCTGGATAAAACTTTATCATAAAATTTCTGGCTGTCATAGAATTAGATTCATCAGTTTTATTTAGCAGTACATTATAGTTGTTAATTGTCATATTTATCATTTGTACATAAAATACATTTGTAGCTATATATAGGTAATAAGAAACGTTAATTGAACCTTCAAAGGGTTTTGCCTAATTTAAAAAAAATGAACCTTCCTAGGGTTGTCATAATATAAATCAATGCCCAATTTCCAAACTATTTAAGAATGAGGAAACTGACTGACAAGCACTTAGAAAAGATTACACGATTTACGGGCTAGTCGAATCGCCTGACAACACTATTGTTACGTCAAGTAGTTATTACGAAAGCTTTATATCAAACTACAAAATTTGGAGGTTTTATGTCGGTAAAATTAAGTTTTAGCTCTATTTTCATACATTTCTGCTAAAAAAATCAACATTGATATGTTTTGTGGTTTCTTATCAATATCTTTTAAAAAAGAGATGCATGTAATAACATAAAATTTAGCGAGAAATATTTTCCCTGACTCTAACATGTCTAAGATAAAGAATTAGTATAATATGTCGAAATACTTCTCAATTCACAATAAATTACGAAACTTACCTCAACAAAATAAGTCAAGCTGTAGAATTCAAACGTCTAAATCATACTTGATGGGGTAGGAACGACACGGTGATAATGTTAGATAATTCCTTATATGGATGAAGCAAAGAGGCACCGATGGGACATTCGAGTGACAAAGTCCGAGAAGGCAGCGACAAAGCCAGAAAAATGAAGAAACACAAAACATAAAGAAAACACAAAGACAATAGAACAGACATCAACAATTTTAGTCCTTACGAGAGTAAACTAAGAGATTGTGATCTTTGCAGTGAAAAGGTTTTTTCATACATATATACAAATGTCAAATGTCAAGTTACGGAATATTATATGACACGATTAAACTTTTAAGTAAGTGGTCGTATATCTTAATATGTCAATTACACAACCATCAAATTAAATACTTAAGTTTTAAATGAAATCAAATAATTGAATGGACTATGGATTTTTTTTACATATTATTTTTCATACGATACGTTGTTATAGTTATAATGTTTATAAACATTCGTTAAGAGAGAGATCTTGAGGAGACTTCTTGATTTGACGACTGGGAACCGCACTACCATATGGCTGCAACGACAACATTGGAAGTCTGGGAAATTTATCTAGCCCTAGATACAGTGATGTAAATGTGATGATTTTTTTTTTACTCTTTGAAAAAATGGAGAGACGGAATCACAGTCGTAAACATATCGTAAATACAATGCACCAAAGCTTTGCGATGTATCAGTTAATAGATTGCTTCCGTTTGTCCAAAAACTTCTAGGTATTCATCACATTTAGAACTTAACTTTATTCTATTTCACTGTCCTAACTCAATACTCTGTACAAAGAATTTCTAGAAAATCCAGTCACTGACCGAAACTCTTAACTGATATAGACACACTGTTATCGTTCTTGATTTAGGTTACAACCACTTTTTTCAAACTTGTTGGACTTCCACACGAAAACAGTAAAGACAATCGTTCTATTCTTTCTCATTCATTTATAAACAAAGGGTTACAGCACGGAGAAACACGAAATACAAAATCATCTGAACAGAAATCAACAACGCGATCTCAAGTCGAAGCAAGAGTAAAGATTTCTTTACTCTTCACTCTTGCTTCGACTTGAGTTCGCGTTGTGGATTTCTTTTCAGATGATTTTGTATTTCGTGTTTTTCCGTGATGTTCTTGTTCGTGCTTACCGGTTTCGTCTTTGCGCTTTCGGACATAGACACTCGAATGTCCCATTGATGCATCTTAACTTCTTTCAGTTATTCATGTGGAATAGATCGAACTGTAAAGTGTGGAGTCGAAAGTTTTGATGCTGTTACAAATGAAACTGATTTAGAGTCACGATTGGCACAATTGATTAAACGCAGTTAAAAAAAAAGAATGGAAAACGCATGTACACATATTTGGTAGTCGATTACACTTAGATGTACTTTGTCATCATTGATTCTGAAAAAAAAGACAAAAAAAAACAAAAGATCAAATAATTGACATGCTCAATTTTCTTATCGACAACATATTTGTTCAGTTTGATTGACGTGTTTTTCAGCAAACAATTGGTAATACAATGGGCACTTACTGTGCACCTTTGCTTGCTGATTTCTTTCTTCATTGAAATGAAGCGGATTTCTCACAATCTTTTCTAAACAAAAAAGATCGAAGACTGGCTCTCTCTTTAAATTTCACTTTCCGTTATATTGACTTTGTTCCTTCACTGTACAATTCTCGATTTTGTGACGTTCTACATCTTAATATATCCTCAAGAACTTAATATAAAAGACACAACTGACCTTACGTGTGCTTCATATTTATATCTTCATCTTGAAATAAAATCTCAAGGAAAATCAATCCCAATGTTCAACAGAAATGTCAAAACATTGAAGACGTTGAAGATAGCACCTGTCAAGACTTTAATTGGGCAAGCGTTTAAAAAAAATAGTGGATCAAACCAGATTTTATTGTGCGCCATACCGCCCCAATCCAGACAATCTTAGGTGCCGGTAGTGATTCATAACACATCATGGTTGTATAAAGATATAAGGGATATTAAGGTGATTATCTCAGTACAACAATCAGTCAAACATTAAGCAAAACAATCACTTACTTTAACATAAAAAGTTTGTCTTCCTTTACCAGATTTGACACACTGAATTTGAAATAAGCAACACGACGGGATTGCTATAGCAGGCAGAAACCGCTTATTCTTCCGGAGCAACTGAGCTCACTCATGTTACGACTTGAGTTCGCGTTGTTGCTTTCCGTTCGGTTGATTTTGTGTTTTGTGTTTCTTCGTGCTGTTCTTGTTCGTGTTTGCCGGTTTCGTCGTTGTCCTTTCAGACTTTTGACACTCGAATGCCCCATTGGTGCTTCTTTGCCTCTCTCATTTATTTTTTCAACTAACGGCTGATACAAAAGGAAGAATGTTTTAAAAGATCATTTGAGACGTATTCTCTTAAAACCCTGGTATAAAAACGGTCCCGGAAAAATTAAAGTATGACGTGCCGCAATAACATTTGATGGTTTCTTTAATCATTAACTCTTGATGATATAACGAAGGAATCGTTTTTCAAAACGAAGAGTTGTAGACATAAAGGGCATAATTAATATAAGTAAAGGACTCTGCTTTCATCAAGTCGGTGAGTAGAGAAGTACAATTTCGTATCCATTTGAATGCCAATTCGTTGTTGGCAAATCTCTCCTTCTAATGTGACAAATATGTTGTCAATAAGAAAATCAATCATACTGCAAACTTGGTCCAATATGGAACAAATTGTATTCAGATATTTAAAAGAAAATAGAATTAAAATCTTAAACAGTAAAGTTCCTTGAATTTGATAAGAAAATCTTTTTTTAAATTTCTTTTTCAAACGACTCTTAACTTTCTCGAGTGGCAATGCTTCATTGTGATCAAAATAAGAAAGCTTTAAACAATGATATTTATTTGATTATTGCACATGTTTAATTAAGCAAATTAAAGCAAATAAAAGCACACAATCGTATATTGGCTTAGATGTTTGGGAACACCTCTTAAACATATTTTATAATGCATGTGCAATATTAGATATTGCATTGTTAATCAAGAACTTTTTTAAACGATATGATATATTTAAAAACTTATTGAGTTTAAAGTCAGTGTAATTACAATATTTCTATATATGTTATGAGAAAATGAAAGCACATTCAAGTTGATAAATTGGGCTAAGTTAGGAGCACCTTAGTCCACTCTCTTGTTACGAGTTCACGTTGTTGGTTTACGTTCGGTTAATTTTGTGATTTGTGTTTCTTCGTGCTGATCTTGTTCGTGTTTACCGTTTGGTCGTTGCCGTTTCGGACTTTTGACCCTCGAATGTCCCATTTGTGCCTCTTTGCTTCTTAAATTAATAAATAGGCACCCTTATTCCACTTTTCCGTATCCGGTTCTATATTCTTAGAAACTGTTTTATGACCCCAACATAATTTGTATATAAACTTTTTCAAGGTATCATAGTAGATTCTATATTATTTCAAAAACAAAAACAAAACGATTGTGTCCCTTTCTATGGAAATATTTACGTGCCCCTCGAGGGAATAAACTAATACCCTCAGGATTAACATTCTAAATTGTTTCCTCTATTAATTGCAAAAAAGCATTGCATAATGTTCAAAGAATTCGTCGAGTAAGCCAAAATATACTATTAAGCTGCTCCTACAATGCATGTGCACTAGATATAATATCTTTGGTCTAAGACAAACATATAAATTATACACAAATTACATTCAATACCAATTATAAAGCATTTTACAATTAAAAGACAAAAACAGACAGCGTTAATTAGGTGAGCTAGAATATACTATTAAGTGGCTTCTATAAAGCATTTGTACAACAATAATAATTTTAATTAAAGATCTTTTTCAAACGATATGAAACTAAAAAATAATCAATTTATAGGTCAATAGCGACAAGTCTATTTAAGATATATAAAGGGAATGAGCACTCTGGTAAAATGGGCTTATTTAAATTTCTTTTCAATTTGGCATGATTATGATAATGGGTTGTACGATGGCATTTATTGATAGAAACGTTTTTTTAACAAGATGAAATAGATTTGTGTTAATTTATCGGTTGGTAAAACTTAAAATGTGTTACTCTTTGATATTATAATTATCTACAGCAAAACAAGCATTTAAAATTGGGTTTTTAAAGTACAGTTCTCTGTAAAGACCATGCAGATGGTGGCAAATGAGTTTTTTTCAAAGTGGATAAATATTATTATCAAACTTAAGAGTATGTTATAACATAACTTTCAGCAGAATGGCTCAACCTCATATTGTACGTTACCATGGCAACAGGCTATAACCAATATTGGTTGGCCCAGGGTTAAATTTATGTCTCAAAAAAATGCATTTTTCACAAATTTGATGCTTCCATAAAAAAAACATCAACAAGGGTCTGGCTAAAACAAATTTATTGCTAATAAGCATCATCAAAGATAATATGATTTAAAAACATTTTATAATATTTATGCATAAGCTAATATGTTTTCCTTAGCAACGAAACATCATCCTTAGCAACCAGTATCAAATGGCTAAAATATCATTTTTTTAAGCAAGGTGTGGAAAATTGTTGCAACCATGAAAACAAAATATAATGATGTTTTTGTACACTTCATTTGTTAGCTAAAAGTTGTAAAACATAAAAAGTTTAAGTAACAGCCTATATCACTAGTAATGGGTAGTCCGAAAATGGGTCGTTTGAGGAAAATAGACAAATTCAGAGTTTTGATGGGCTAATTAAGTGAAATATTTCTTTTGAAATGGAAATATTGGAAAAAATTACCAGAATGAAAGTGAGAAAAATAAAAAAAATAATAAAATAAGCATATATGGAACATACCCTATGTGACCAATATAGAAATATAAACCATAATTCCTCGGTCCCAGGCCGAGCAAAATAAGTTTGCTTGTTCAACAAGTAAATTAGCTGATCAGTTTTAAAATTATGAGGTATCTAAATTGAGATATTTGATGAATAGACAATAGGTTAAGGTACATAATAAGCTTAATAAATTCATAGGTTGCTGAACTTTTTTAGAGGTATTCAGAGTTCAAAAAGAGGGAAAAGACTTTCTCTGACTTTTTGGAAGATTTAGCATTAAACTTGTCGAGTGTAAATTCCTCCCGGGAAATTCCTATAAAAAAAACGTAATTGATAAGACTTTGTACACTAGCTCTGGATGACAAAATAAACCATATAATAAAAAGAAAAAAGGGGATTTAACAAAAAATTGAAAGATACATAAATTTGAATAAATAAAGTAAAAATCTGTATTTCTTTAATAACAAAAGTAAACATTATGACTAGAAGACTTTTAAAATGTTTTAAAATACTCCTTAAAAGTTATAAATGTCAACCATTTTCTGTTATATCATGGAAACAAAGTTATACTTAAAACATGTAGAATGTATGTGAAACAAATTACGAAAATTTCAATCGTTAGAATGCATCAGTCTACCCAGTTCTAAATTGTTACAATTTAAACGAAGTTATATTGATGCATAAAATTCTATAGACAAATATCAAAGCAACAAAAGCTTATACAGAAAATTGCTGATTTCTAAATAGATAACATGATATATATGTTAGCATCAATAAGCAAAATCAGGCATTAAGCCTATTTCCTAAGCAATAAGCTAATGCCTAGTCATTTACTAATTGCCTAATATTTTTAGACATTAGGCTTATTTCCTCAAATCATGATGGTCAAATTATATCTACATGTTTATCATAAGAAATAACAAAATAAAGGTATATTTAAACAAGCGTGGCCACTAAAAGTATGCCTCGACTGCCGGCACCATCACTAAAATCAACTACATAAGCTTTCATTTCTTGATATAAACACAAAAAAGTGTCTGTATACCTAATAACAGATGATTAGTTATTATACTATTCAAGCAATCCATTGTCCACACAAGTATTACAAAAAGTTTTGTGTCTAAAAAAAAGACCTAAGTTCACAGAGTAACTGGAGCGTAAAAATGGGGTCATGGTCACATTGCATGGTGACAGTTGCGTAAATCATAACCTAAACTGTCTGTATACCTAATATCAGATGCCTAGCTAATAAACTTTTCCAGCAATTCATCGTCCACAAAAGTCTTACAAAAAAGTTTACGGCCTGAAAAAAGACCTCAGTTCACAGAGTCACTGGAGCGTTAAAATGGGGCCAGGGTCACATGGCATGGTAACAGTTGAGTAGACCATTACCTGAATTGTCTGTTGACCAAATATCAGATGCCTAGCTAATATACTTTTCCAGCAATTCATCGTCCACAAAAGTCTTAAAAAAAGTTTACAGCCTGAAAAAAAGACCTAAGTTCACAGAGTCACTGGAGTGTGAAAATGGGGTCAGGGTCACATGGCATGGTGACAGTTGCGTAGACCATAACCTGAACTGTCTGTATTCCAAATATCAGATGCCTAGCTATTTTACTTTTCAAGCAATTTATTGTCCACAAAAGTTTTACAAAAAAGTTTACGACGCCGCCGCCGCCGCCGGAAAGTAATACCTTTGTCTTGCCTTCCGCGACTTTTCGTCGCAGGCGAGACAAAAACGAAAGAAATTACATCTTTTATGAATGTTTATACACCATTTTATTATTATTTAGAAAACTTGAAAATAAGAGAACTTCAAATCGTTCTCTTACCAATTTTACATAAAAAGGCATTTATCAAAGGGATGAACAAACATTACACTTTATTGGCTTAATAACGACATATAAAGACAATTCATGTTTGTTTTATTCATATTGAATTGCATACATTAAGATGCATGAACCACAATAAAGAACTTGGTACCTTTCCGACACACCTGAGTTCACTCTCGTAACGACTTTAGTTTGCTGTGTTAATTGCATTGCTATCCACTTGTTTTCCTTGTGTTTTATGTTTATTCCTCGTGCTTTTTTATTGTGTTTGCTGTTGTTTTTGTCTGCCTTTTTGGATGTTTTACATTTTCCATCGGCTTCGTGGTCTAGTGGATAAGAAGGTAACTTGGGACAGTGAGATCCGATGTTCAAACCCCGGTGGAAACTATGTTATTTTTCAATCTTCAGAAAACTTTGTTGTTGATTTTACAATTTTCCTATGTTCAAAATACAAATGACAACAAAGTTCCAGACAATAAATTTTGCTACGCCTGACGCGCGTTTCGTCTATTCAAGACTCATCAGAGTCAACTTAGTTCAACTTAGTGAACATTTCTCAAAAAAACGTGCTTTGAAAACAAGAGAAAAGAAACAATAGAGTTGAAAAAGTAGAACAGGGTATTCCGAGGGATGATCCGCCTCAGATCACCCCTGTTAAAACAAAGGAGCTGGGATGTAACACTTGAGATCAAACACCTGATTGACCTTATTATCATAAATGATATCCCTTTTATATAAAAAAGTAAAACATTTTCGAGGTTTTAATGGAAATAATTTGAAAGTTGTTTTAACATAAATGTTTTTTTAAATATTTTTTTTTTCAAATTTCTAATACGATAGGTTTTTTAGATACATGATTGTTTGGAATTAAAATCAGTCCATTAAAATAATGAAAACAATGGAATGTTCAATTACAAATATCTATGTAAAAATTGCGGAGTAAATTAAGCGAAGACTAACATTCACATCATCAGAGTTATATACCCCGAAGACAGGACACAAATCTTTGCCCGACATAACGTTAGTGAATGTGTACAGTTTGGCTTGGTTTGATACAATACTGAATGTATTAGTTTTTCTGTTTATATTAAAGTGAAGTAAACCTGTTTTGTTTGTTCCTGAAGTATTTGAACTGAAATTGTTAATTATGTTTTTGTACCTTAAAAGATGCTGGGCAAAGAATGACACTTCGTCGTTATTTTTGTTGATGGCTAGAAGGAATGACCAGCCGCCAACCTCCTTGCTGCCTGTGTAGTGGAAGTTGTCTATTTTGTTTCGCTCTGCAACTCCTACCTCAAATATAAGATTGATTTCTTTAAGCTTTGTTTTTATATTATACTTGTATAGTATTCCAAAACTCATTTCCTGGTCCTTCATACAACACTTATCAGCCATAACACCCTGATATTTTTTAAATCCTAAACCTTGAGAAGGAACAGTTTCGGGCGTTTTAACATTGCTAATCAGCGTGTTGTCTTCATTGATATACCAATTCTTGTAGAGAGATGATCTATTGAATTTGAAGTCCATTGTGAAAACATCTAAAGGAAAACAAATAAAACAATGTTTGTAGTATAGGGTTATTGTATCAATAAATGAAAATTATCATGTACTTAAGATCATAACAATTAGATGAAATCAAGATATCTTAACTGTCTTGACTGTCGAATAATGGTTCCACTTTGTATTAAAAAAATTGGAGTTTTAGAATTTTTATATAACTTGTCAGATAAAGCCTTCACCCCACCCGCCATCGGAATTGGTTTCACGATTTTTCCGAATAAGTTTAGCTATTTTCGGAACATTTGTTTCCCCATTGTTTACTCCGTTTCCATCTTCTGTCTTTTATTTACAAATCTGCAGACCATGCAGACGAAACTGCAAACCATCTAGCTACTGAAATTAATACTGATGCATACGTAGATTTGTTGAAGACAGGAATGCTTATAAAAAGATATAATGTAACAATAAAATTTCTCTTATTAAAAACGCATTTTTTCATCCTAATATACATGATATTGGAGAAGGGTTTTAAAAAATGTAAAATATGTTGTTTACCCCAAAATAGAATAATTCCTTATAATGTAAATTTGCTAAGCATTAGTTGTAGTATATGTTAAATAGATCATTAAATGGCATTGTATTTATATCTTACCCTTAATCAGTCTGTGATATAAATCCCTAGAGAGATTTAATATAAAAAAGCAAAGTAATAATCTTTACATTTTGTCCTTAGTATAATTTAAAATCGCACGATTTTACAATTGCAATATCTATTTTACGAGGCATTTTATTCCCCAATATTCATACAAAAAGCCTTTCACTATAAACATTGTATATAGCAGACACTAGCACATTGCTGAAAGGGGGTTTATCGTTTGTGTCGTCATTTTTTATTCCATATTGCATTATCATAAAAAGATAGCACGCTAGCATCCTGTCGTTTTCAATTAGAAAAAAGTAATGGTGAAGTAATGGTCAGTCGTTGGATGGAGACAAGAAGTCTTATCTCCTCAGTCAATGATTGCATACCAGTGTCATTTATAATTTTGAACTTTTGAGTAACACTCCTAAGATTAATTTGAAAACAAATGATTATTTTTTTTCAAGTTGATTTATGACTTAAATCTATTAACGAACAAAGTGTTAAACCCAGACAAAGAAAAGAAAATAAAATATAGCAATCATTCATTTAACAACTAGAATAAGTGAATGTTTTCCATACGGTTTAAAAATTATGCATTGACATAATGAATTGAACCATCCTACCATGGATGAAAAAAACGTATTAAGATCTATACCAATAAAACTTAAAACAGTGATGATCAGAAAGCATGATATGGAGTGATCAATGTATGTTATTAAGGTCTTTCCCTTCCACAGAAGGAAAGACCTTACTGTATTTCTTATGATTATTAAGGTCTTTCCCTTTCTGAAGGAAAGACCTTATTGTATTTCTTCTGATTATTATTAAGGTCTTTCACGACTACGGTCGTAAAGACCTTCTAGCAATTCTTCTGATTATTATTATTATTATTATTTTTCATCCGCCGCCCCAATATATTTTTTGTTTCGCGACATATCATTTTGATATTTAAGGTGGTATATCGGTCATAAAAAAACTCTTCGCAATTTACCCTGCGAAAGCGAACTATTTATTGTTACGGAGTTATCTCCCCTTTCACCGTAAAGTTTGTGTCTTCTTCTCCTCCTAAACTACAATAAAAACACAAAAACTAAAGCATGCAAAGTGTTAAGGAACTAATAAACAAGCTCTATGGACCAATTTAATAAATTTCAAATCACTTCCTGTTGACGCGTTTAAGATTCAAAAAGTGTCGCGACGCGTCAAAATTTTTATCTTTTAAACCGTTGGTCATAGAGACTTGGAACCTTCACCATTAAACTTAGGTGACATATGTTACATCCAAAAATGTCAAAATCCAAGGTCAAAGGTCAAGGTCAAATTAACCAAAATGGAATTTTAAGGGTTACTACATATACAGATCTATATTTTACATAATTATTCATATTTTAGTCATATTTTTAGTGTTAATCAGTTGTCCAATGTCTTTTCTACCTCTAAAAACCCCAAAATGAGAAAAAAATGCTAAAATATTGAACGCGAATGGATTTTAAGGAAATTTACACCGGTCTTTGGTACAGATTAACCGTATGACCTTGACTGACTTTTCAAGGTCAAATCAACTTTATGACACTATTTCAACACATTTAACCCATTTAAGGGTCTCAGATATTAGAAATAAAGAAATTAATAGTTCATCCCCCCTTTTTTCCAAAAATGTGAAAATTGACATTTTTGCACTAAAAGTGGTCAAAACATGTTAAATATACTACTTTTAATCATATTTAGTCAAAATCAGATGAAAAAATGTTGACCGGTCTTTATTAAGGTCTTTCACGACTACGGTCGTAAAGACCTTCTAGCAATTCTTCTGATTATTATTATTATTATTATTTTTCATCCGCCGCCCCAATATATTTTTTGTTTCGCGACATATCATTTTGATATTTAAGGTGGTATATCGGTCATAAAAAAACTCTTCGCAATTTACCCTGCGAAAGCGAACTATTTATTGTTACGGAGTTATCTCCCCTTTCACCGTAAAGTTTGTGTCTTCTTCTCCTCCTAAACTACAATAAAAACACAAAAACTAAAGCATGCAAAGTGTTAAGGAACTAATAAACAAGCTCTATGGACCAATTTAATAAATTTCAAATCACTTCCTGTTGACGCGTTTAAGATTCAAAAAGTGTCGCGACGCGTCAAAATTTTTATCTTTTAAACTGTTGGTCATAGAGACTTGGAACCTTCACCATTAAACTTAGGTGACATATGTTACATCCAAAAATGTCAAAATCCAAGGTCAAAGGTCAAGGTCAAATTAACCAAAATGGAATTTTAAGGGTTACTACATATACAGATCTATATTTTACATAATTATTCATATTTTAGTCATATTTTTAGTGTTAATCAGTTGTCCAATGTCTTTTCTACCTCTAAAAACCCCAAAATGAGAAAAAAATGCTAAAATATTGAACGCGAATGGATTTTAAGGAAATTTACACCGGTCTTTGGTACAGATTAACCGTATGACCTTGACTGACTTTTCAAGGTCAAATCAACTTTATGACACTATTTCAACACATTTAACCCATTTAAGGGTCTCAGATATTAGAAATAAAGAAATTAATAGTTCATCCCCCCTTTTTTCCAAAAATGTGAAAATTGACATTTTTGCACTAAAAGTGGTCAAAACATGTTAAATATACTACTTTTAATCATATTTAGTCAAAATCAGATGAAAAAATGTTGACCGGTCTTTATTAAGGTCTTTCACGACTACGGTCGTAAAGACCTTCTAGCAATTCTTCTGATTATTATTATTATTATTATTTTTCATCCGCCGCCCCAATATATTTTTTGTTTCGCGACATATCATTTTGATATTTAAGGTGGTATATCGGTCATAAAAAAACTCTTCGCAATTTACCCTGCGAAAGCGAACTATTTATTGTTACGGAGTTATCTCCCCTTTCACCGTAAAGTTTGTGTCTTCTTCTCCTCCTAAACTACAATAAAAACACAAAAACTAAAGCATGCAAAGTGTTAAGGAACTAATAAACAAGCTCTATGGACCAATTTAATAAATTTCAAATCACTTCCTGTTGACGCGTTTAAGATTCAAAAAGTGTCGCGACGCGTCAAAATTTTTATCTTTTAAACCGTTGGTCATAGAGACTTGGAACCTTCACCATTAAACTTAGGTGACATATGTTACATCCAAAAATGTCAAAATCCAAGGTCAAAGGTCAAGGTCAAATTAACCAAAATGGAATTTTAAGGGTTACTACATATACAGATCTATATTTTACATAATTATTCATATTTTAGTCATATTTTTAGTGTTAATCAGTTGTCCAATGTCTTTTCTACCTCTAAAAACCCCAAAATGAGAAAAAAATGCTAAAATATTGAACGCGAATGGATTTTAAGGAAATTTACACCGGTCTTTGGTACAGATTAACCGTATGACCTTGACTGACTTTTCAAGGTCAAATCAACTTTATGACACTATTTCAACACATTTAACCCATTTAAGGGTCTCAGATATTAGAAATAAAGAAATTAATAGTTCATCCCCCCTTTTTTCCAAAAATGTGAAAATTGACATTTTTGCACTAAAAGTGGTCAAAACATGTTAAATATACTACTTTTAATCATATTTAGTCAAAATCAGATGAAAAAATGTTGACCGGTCTTTATTAAGGTCTTTCACGACTACGGTCGTAAAGACCTTCTAGCAATTCTTCTGATTATTATTATTATTATTATTTTTCATCCGCCGCCCCAATATATTTTTTGTTTCGCGACATATCATTTTGATATTTAAGGTGGTATATCGGTCATAAAAAAACTCTTCGCAATTTACCCTGCGAAAGCGAACTATTTATTGTTACGGAGTTATCTCCCCTTTCACCGTAAAGTTTGTGTCTTCTTCTCCTCCTAAACTACAATAAAAACACAAAAACTAAAGCATGCAAAGTGTTAAGGAACTAATAAACAAGCTCTATGGACCAATTTAATAAATTTCAAATCACTTCCTGTTGACGCGTTTAAGATTCAAAAAGTGTCGCGACGCGTCAAAATTTTTATCTTTTAAACTGTTGGTCATAGAGACTTGGAACCTTCACCATTAAACTTAGGTGACATATGTTACATCCAAAAATGTCAAAATCCAAGGTCAAAGGTCAAGGTCAAATTAACCAAAATGGAATTTTAAGGGTTACTACATATACAGATCTATATTTTACATAATTATTCATATTTTAGTCATATTTTTAGTGTTAATCAGTTGTCCAATGTCTTTTCTACCTCTAAAAACCCCAAAATGAGAAAAAAATGCTAAAATATTGAACGCGAATGGATTTTAAGGAAATTTACACCGGTCTTTGGTACAGATTAACCGTATGACCTTGACTGACTTTTCAAGGTCAAATCAACTTTATGACACTATTTCAACACATTTAACCCATTTAAGGGTCTCAGATATTAGAAATAAAGAAATTAATAGTTCATCCCCCCTTTTTTCCAAAAATGTGAAAATTGACATTTTTGCACTAAAAGTGGTCAAAACATGTTAAATATACTACTTTTAATCATATTTAGTCAAAATCAGATGAAAAAATGTTGACCGGTCTTTATTAAGGTCTTTCACGACTACGGTCGTAAAGACCTTCTAGCAATTCTTCTGATTATTATTATTATTATTATTATTTTTCATCCGCCGCCCCAATATATTTTTTGTTTCGCGACATATCATTTTGATATTTAAGGTGGTATATCGGTCATAAAAAAACTCTTCGCAATTTACCCTGCGAAAGCGAACTATTTATTGTTACGGAGTTATCTCCCCTTTCACCGTAAAGTTTGTGTCTTCTTCTCCTCCTAAACTACAATAAAAACACAAAAACTAAAGCATGCAAAGTGTTAAGGAACTAATAAACAAGCTCTATGGACCAATTTAATAAATTTCAAATCACTTCCTGTTGACGCGTTTAAGATTCAAAAAGTGTCGCGACGCGTCAAAATTTTTATCTTTTAAACCGTTGGTCATAGAGACTTGGAACCTTCACCATTAAACTTAGGTGACATATGTTACATCCAAAAATGTCAAAATCCAAGGTCAAAGGTCAAGGTCAAATTAACCAAAATGGAATTTTAAGGGTTACTACATATACAGATCTATATTTTACATAATTATTCATATTTTAGTCATATTTTTAGTGTTAATCAGTTGTCCAATGTCTTTTCTACCTCTAAAAACCCCAAAATGAGAAAAAAATGCTAAAATATTGAACGCGAATGGATTTTAAGGAAATTTACACCGGTCTTTGGTACAGATTAACCGTATGACCTTGACTGACTTTTCAAGGTCAAATCAACTTTATGTCACTATTTCAACACATTTAACCCATTTAAGGGTCTCAGATATTAGAAATAAAGAAATTAATAGTTCATCCCCCCTTTTTTCCAAAAATGTGAAAATTGACATTTTTGCACTAAAAGTGGTCAAAACATGTTAAATATACTACTTTTAATCATATTTAGTCAAAATCAGATGAAAAAATGTTGACCGGTCTTTATTAAGGTCTTTCACGACTACGGTCGTAAAGACCTTCTAGCAATTCTTCTGATTATTATTATTATTATTATTTTTCATCCGCCGCCCCAATATATTTTTTGTTTCGCGACATATCATTTTGATATTTAAGGTGGTATATCGGTCATAAAAAAACTCTTCGCAATTTACCCTGCGAAAGCGAACTATTTATTGTTACGGAGTTATCTCCCCTTTCACCGTAAAGTTTGTGTCTTCTTCTCCTCCTAAACTACAATAAAAACACAAAAACTAAAGCATGCAAAGTGTTAAGGAACTAATAAACAAGCTCTATGGACCAATTTAATAAATTTCAAATCACTTCCTGTTGACGCGTTTAAGATTCAAAAAGTGTCGCGACGCGTCAAAATTTTTATCTTTTAAACCGTTGGTCATAGAGACTTGGAACCTTCACCATTAAACTTAGGTGACATATGTTACATCCAAAAATGTCAAAATCCAAGGTCAAAGGTCAAGGTCAAATTAACCAAAATGGAATTTTAAGGGTTACTACATATACAGATCTATATTTTACATAATTATTCA
Source organism: Arcuatula senhousia (assembly GCA_963971305.1). Lineage (NCBI taxonomy): Eukaryota > Metazoa > Mollusca > Bivalvia > Mytilida > Mytilidae > Arcuatula > Arcuatula senhousia. Next base: position 6,479,492 of record OZ020317.1, on the reverse strand, counting down.
TATTTTAGTCATATTTTTAGTGTTAATCAGTTGTCCAATGTCTTTTCTACCTCTAAAAACCCCAAAATGAGAAAAAAATGCTAAAATATTGAACGCGAATGGATTTTAAGGAAATTTACACCGGTCTTTGGTACAGATTAACCGTATGACCTTGACTGACTTTTCAAGGTCAAATCAACTTTATGACACTATTTCAACACATTTAACCCATTTAAGGGTCTCAGATATTAGAAATAAAGAAATTAATAGTTCATCCCCCCTTTTTTCCAAAAATGTGAAAATTGACATTTTTGCACTAAAAGTGGTCAAAACATGTTAAATATACTACTTTTAATCATATTTAGTCAAAATCAGATGAAAAAATGTTGACCGGTCTTTATTAAGGTCTTTCACGACTACGGTCGTAAAGACCTTCTAGCAATTCTTCTGATTATTATTATTATTATTATTTTTCATCCGCCGCCCCAATATATTTTTTGTTTCGCGACATATCATTTTGATATTTAAGGTGGTATATCGGTCATAAAAAAACTCTTCGCAATTTACCCTGCGAAAGCGAACTATTTATTGTTACGGAGTTATCTCCCCTTTCACCGTAAAGTTTGTGTCTTCTTCTCCTCCTAAACTACAATAAAAACACAAAAACTAAAGCATGCAAAGTGTTAAGGAACTAATAAACAAGCTCTATGGACCAATTTAATAAATTTCAAATCACTTCCTGTTGACGCGTTTAAGATTCAAAAAGTGTCGCGACGCGTCAAAATTTTTATCTTTTAAACCGTTGGTCATAGAGACTTGGAACCTTCACCATTAAACTTAGGTGACATATGTTACATCCAAAAATGTCAAAATCCAAGGTCAAAGGTCAAGGTCAAATTAACCAAAATGGAATTTTAAGGGTTACTACATATACAGATCTATATTTTACATAATTATTCATATTTTAGTCATATTTTTAGTGTTAATCAGTTGTCCAATGTCTTTTCTACCTCTAAAAACCCCAAAATGAGAAAAAAATGCTAAAATATTGAACGCGAATGGATTTTAAGGAAATTTACACCGGTCTTTGGTACAGATTAACCGTATGACCTTGACTGACTTTTCAAGGTCAAATCAACTTTATGACACTATTTCAACACATTTAACCCATTTAAGGGTCTCAGATATTAGAAATAAAGAAATTAATAGTTCATCCCCCCTTTTTTCCAAAAATGTGAAAATTGACATTTTTGCACTAAAAGTGGTCAAAACATGTTAAATATACTACTTTTAATCATATTTAGTCAAAATCAGATGAAAAAATGTTGACCGGTCTTTATTAAGGTCTTTCACGACTACGGTCGTAAAGACCTTCTAGCAATTCTTCTGATTATTATTATTATTATTATTTTTCATCCGCCGCCCCAATATATTTTTTGTTTCGCGACATATCATTTTGATATTTAAGGTGGTATATCGGTCATAAAAAAACTCTTCGCAATTTACCCTGCGAAAGCGAACTATTTATTGTTACGGAGTTATCTCCCCTTTCACCGTAAAGTTTGTGTCTTCTTCTCCTCCTAAACTACAATAAAAACACAAAAACTAAAGCATGCAAAGTGTTAAGGAACTAATAAACAAGCTCTATGGACCAATTTAATAAATTTCAAATCACTTCCTGTTGACGCGTTTAAGATTCAAAAAGTGTCGCGACGCGTCAAAATTTTTATCTTTTAAACTGTTGGTCATAGAGACTTGGAACCTTCACCATTAAACTTAGGTGACATATGTTACATCCAAAAATGTCAAAATCCAAGGTCAAAGGTCAAGGTCAAATTAACCAAAATGGAATTTTAAGGGTTACTACATATACAGATCTATATTTTACATAATTATTCATATTTTAGTCATATTTTTAGTGTTAATCAGTTGTCCAATGTCTTTTCTACCTCTAAAAACCCCAAAATGAGAAAAAAATGCTAAAATATTGAACGCGAATGGATTTTAAGGAAATTTACACCGGTCTTTGGTACAGATTAACCGTATGACCTTGACTGACTTTTCAAGGTCAAATCAACTTTATGACACTATTTCAACACATTTAACCCATTTAAGGGTCTCAGATATTAGAAATAAAGAAATTAATAGTTCATCCCCCCTTTTTTCCAAAAATGTGAAAATTGACATTTTTGCACTAAAAGTGGTCAAAACATGTTAAATATACTACTTTTAATCATATTTAGTCAAAATCAGATGAAAAAATGTTGACCGGTCTTTATTAAGGTCTTTCACGACTACGGTCGTAAAGACCTTCTAGCAATTCTTCTGATTATTATTATTATTATTATTTTTCATCCGCCGCCCCAATATATTTTTTGTTTCGCGACATATCATTTTGATATTTAAGGTGGTATATCGGTCATAAAAAAACTCTTCGCAATTTACCCTGCGAAAGCGAACTATTTATTGTTACGGAGTTATCTCCCCTTTCACCGTAAAGTTTGTGTCTTCTTCTCCTCCTAAACTACAATAAAAACACAAAAACTAAAGCATGCAAAGTGTTAAGGAACTAATAAACAAGCTCTATGGACCAATTTAATAAATTTCAAATCACTTCCTGTTGACGCGTTTAAGATTCAAAAAGTGTCGCGACGCGTCAAAATTTTTATCTTTTAAACCGTTGGTCATAGAGACTTGGAACCTTCACCATTAAACTTAGGTGACATATGTTACATCCAAAAATGTCAAAATCCAAGGTCAAAGGTCAAGGTCAAATTAACCAAAATGGAATTTTAAGGGTTACTACATATACAGATCTATATTTTACATAATTATTCATATTTTAGTCATATTTTTAGTGTTAATCAGTTGTCCAATGTCTTTTCTACCTCTAAAAACCCCAAAATGAGAAAAAAATGCTAAAATATTGAACGCGAATGGATTTTAAGGAAATTTACACCGGTCTTTGGTACAGATTAACCGTATGACCTTGACTGACTTTTCAAGGTCAAATCAACTTTATGACACTATTTCAACACATTTAACCCATTTAAGGGTCTCAGATATTAGAAATAAAGAAATTAATAGTTCATCCCCCCTTTTTTCCAAAAATGTGAAAATTGACATTTTTGCACTAAAAGTGGTCAAAACATGTTAAATATACTACTTTTAATCATATTTAGTCAAAATCAGATGAAAAAATGTTGACCGGTCTTTATTAAGGTCTTTCACGACTACGGTCGTAAAGACCTTCTAGCAATTCTTCTGATTATTATTATTATTATTATTTTTCATCCGCCGCCCCAATATATTTTTTGTTTCGCGACATATCATTTTGATATTTAAGGTGGTATATCGGTCATAAAAAAACTCTTCGCAATTTACCCTGCGAAAGCGAACTATTTATTGTTACGGAGTTATCTCCCCTTTCACCGTAAAGTTTGTGTCTTCTTCTCCTCCTAAACTACAATAAAAACACAAAAACTAAAGCATGCAAAGTGTTAAGGAACTAATAAACAAGCTCTATGGACCAATTTAATAAATTTCAAATCACTTCCTGTTGACGCGTTTAAGATTCAAAAAGTGTCGCGACGCGTCAAAATTTTTATCTTTTAAACTGTTGGTCATAGAGACTTGGAACCTTCACCATTAAACTTAGGTGACATATGTTACATCCAAAAATGTCAAAATCCAAGGTCAAAGGTCAAGGTCAAATTAACCAAAATGGAATTTTAAGGGTTACTACATATACAGATCTATATTTTACATAATTATTCATATTTTAGTCATATTTTTAGTGTTAATCAGTTGTCCAATGTCTTTTCTACCTCTAAAAACCCCAAAATGAGAAAAAAATGCTAAAATATTGAACGCGAATGGATTTTAAGGAAATTTACACCGGTCTTTGGTACAGATTAACCGTATGACCTTGACTGACTTTTCAAGGTCAAATCAACTTTATGACACTATTTCAACACATTTAACCCATTTAAGGGTCTCAGATATTAGAAATAAAGAAATTAATAGTTCATCCCCCCTTTTTTCCAAAAATGTGAAAATTGACATTTTTGCACTAAAAGTGGTCAAAACATGTTAAATATACTACTTTTAATCATATTTAGTCAAAATCAGATGAAAAAATGTTGACCGGTCTTTATTAAGGTCTTTCACGACTACGGTCGTAAAGACCTTCTAGCAATTCTTCTGATTATTATTATTATTATTATTTTTCATCCGCCGCCCCAATATATTTTTTGTTTCGCGACATATCATTTTGATATTTAAGGTGGTATATCGGTCATAAAAAAACTCTTCGCAATTTACCCTGCGAAAGCGAACTATTTATTGTTACGGAGTTATCTCCCCTTTCACCGTAAAGTTTGTGTCTTCTTCTCCTCCTAAACTACAATAAAAACACAAAAACTAAAGCATGCAAAGTGTTAAGGAACTAATAAACAAGCTCTATGGACCAATTTAATAAATTTCAAATCACTTCCTGTTGACGCGTTTAAGATTCAAAAAGTGTCGCGACGCGTCAAAATTTTTATCTTTTAAACCGTTGGTCATAGAGACTTGGAACCTTCACCATTAAACTTAGGTGACATATGTTACATCCAAAAATGTCAAAATCCAAGGTCAAAGGTCAAGGTCAAATTAACCAAAATGGAATTTTAAGGGTTACTACATATACAGATCTATATTTTACATAATTATTCATATTTTAGTCATATTTTTAGTGTTAATCAGTTGTCCAATGTCTTTTCTACCTCTAAAAACCCCAAAATGAGAAAAAAATGCTAAAATATTGAACGCGAATGGATTTTAAGGAAATTTACACCGGTCTTTGGTACAGATTAACCGTATGACCTTGACTGACTTTTCAAGGTCAAATCAACTTTATGACACTATTTCAACACATTTAACCCATTTAAGGGTCTCAGATATTAGAAATAAAGAAATTAATAGTTCATCCCCCCTTTTTTCCAAAAATGTGAAAATTGACATTTTTGCACTAAAAGTGGTCAAAACATGTTAAATATACTACTTTTAATCATATTTAGTCAAAATCAGATGAAAAAATGTTGACCGGTCTTTATTAAGGTCTTTCACGACTACGGTCGTAAAGACCTTCTAGCAATTCTTCTGATTATTATTATTATTATTATTTTTCATCCGCCGCCCCAATATATTTTTTGTTTCGCGACATATCATTTTGATATTTAAGGTGGTATATCGGTCATAAAAAAACTCTTCGCAATTTACCCTGCGAAAGCGAACTATTTATTGTTACGGAGTTATCTCCCCTTTCACCGTAAAGTTTGTGTCTTCTTCTCCTCCTAAACTACAATAAAAACACAAAAACTAAAGCATGCAAAGTGTTAAGGAACTAATAAACAAGCTCTATGGACCAATTTAATAAATTTCAAATCACTTCCTGTTGACGCGTTTAAGATTCAAAAAGTGTCGCGACGCGTCAAAATTTTTATCTTTTAAACCGTTGGTCATAGAGACTTGGAACCTTCACCATTAAACTTAGGTGACATATGTTACATCCAAAAATGTCAAAATCCAAGGTCAAAGGTCAAGGTCAAATTAACCAAAATGGAATTTTAAGGGTTACTACATATACAGATCTATATTTTACATAATTATTCATATTTTAGTCATATTTTTAGTGTTAATCAGTTGTCCAATGTCTTTTCTACCTCTAAAAACCCCAAAATGAGAAAAAAATGCTAAAATATTGAACGCGAATGGATTTTAAGGAAATTTACACCGGTCTTTGGTACAGATTAACCGTATGACCTTGACTGACTTTTCAAGGTCAAATCAACTTTATGACACTATTTCAACACATTTAACCCATTTAAGGGTCTCAGATATTAGAAATAAAGAAATTAATAGTTCATCCCCCCTTTTTTCCAAAAATGTGAAAATTGACATTTTTGCACTAAAAGTGGTCAAAACATGTTAAATATACTACTTTTAATCATATTTAGTCAAAATCAGATGAAAAAATGTTGACCGGTCTTTATTAAGGTCTTTCACGACTACGGTCGTAAAGACCTTCTAGCAATTCTTCTGATTATTATTATTATTATTATTTTTCATCCGCCGCCCCAATATATTTTTTGTTTCGCGACATATCATTTTGATATTTAAGGTGGTATATCGGTCATAAAAAAACTCTTCGCAATTTACCCTGCGAAAGCGAACTATTTATTGTTACGGAGTTATCTCCCCTTTCACCGTAAAGTTTGTGTCTTCTTCTCCTCCTAAACTACAATAAAAACACAAAAACTAAAGCATGCAAAGTGTTAAGGAACTAATAAACAAGCTCTATGGACCAATTTAATAAATTTCAAATCACTTCCTGTTGACGCGTTTAAGATTCAAAAAGTGTCGCGACGCGTCAAAATTTTTATCTTTTAAACCGTTGGTCATAGAGACTTGGAACCTTCACCATTAAACTTAGGTGACATATGTTACATCCAAAAATGTCAAAATCCAAGGTCAAAGGTCAAGGTCAAATTAACCAAAATGGAATTTTAAGGGTTACTACATATACAGATCTATATTTTACATAATTATTCATATTTTAGTCATATTTTTAGTGTTAATCAGTTGTCCAATGTCTTTTCTACCTCTAAAAACCCCAAAATGAGAAAAAAATGCTAAAATATTGAACGCGAATGGATTTTAAGGAAATTTACACCGGTCTTTGGTACAGATTAACCGTATGACCTTGACTGACTTTTCAAGGTCAAATCAACTTTATGACACTATTTCAACACATTTAACCCATTTAAGGGTCTCAGATATTAGAAATAAAGAAATTAATAGTTCATCCCCCCTTTTTTCCAAAAATGTGAAAATTGACATTTTTGCACTAAAAGTGGTCAAAACATGTTAAATATACTACTTTTAATCATATTTAGTCAAAATCAGATGAAAAAATGTTGACCGGTCTTTATTAAGGTCTTTCACGACTACGGTCGTAAAGACCTTCTAGCAATTCTTCTGATTATTATTATTATTATTATTTTTCATCCGCCGCCCCAATATATTTTTTGTTTCGCGACATATCATTTTGATATTTAAGGTGGTATATCGGTCATAAAAAAACTCTTCGCAATTTACCCTGCGAAAGCGAACTATTTATTGTTACGGAGTTATCTCCCCTTTCACCGTAAAGTTTGTGTCTTCTTCTCCTCCTAAACTACAATAAAAACACAAAAACTAAAGCATGCAAAGTGTTAAGGAACTAATAAACAAGCTCTATGGACCAATTTAATAAATTTCAAATCACTTCCTGTTGACGCGTTTAAGATTCAAAAAGTGTCGCGACGCGTCAAAATTTTTATCTTTTAAACCGTTGGTCATAGAGACTTGGAACCTTCACCATTAAACTTAGGTGACATATGTTACATCCAAAAATGTCAAAATCCAAGGTCAAAGGTCAAGGTCAAATTAACCAAAATGGAATTTTAAGGGTTACTACATATACAGATCTATATTTTACATAATTATTCATATTTTAGTCATATTTTTAGTGTTAATCAGTTGTCCAATGTCTTTTCTACCTCTAAAAACCCCAAAATGAGAAAAAAATGCTAAAATATTGAACGCGAATGGATTTTAAGGAAATTTACACCGGTCTTTGGTACAGATTAACCGTATGACCTTGACTGACTTTTCAAGGTCAAATCAACTTTATGACACTATTTCAACACATTTAACCCATTTAAGGGTCTCAGATATTAGAAATAAAGAAATTAATAGTTCATCCCCCTTTTTTCCAAAAATGTGAAAATTGACATTTTTGCACTAAAAGTGGTCAAAACATGTTAAATATACTACTTTTAATCATATTTAGTCAAAATCAGATGAAAAAATGTTGACCGGTCTTTATTAAGGTCTTTCACGACTACGGTCGTAAAGACCTTCTAGCAATTCTTCTGATTATTATTATTATTATTATTTTTCATCCGCCGCCCCAATATATTTTTTGTTTCGCGACATATCATTTTGATATTTAAGGTGGTATATCGGTCATAAAAAAACTCTTCGCAATTTACCCTGCGAAAGCGAACTATTTATTGTTACGGAGTTATCTCCCCTTTCACCGTAAAGTTTGTGTCTTCTTCTCCTCCTAAACTACAATAAAAACACAAAAACTAAAGCATGCAAAGTGTTAAGGAACTAATAAACAAGCTCTATGGACCAATTTAATAAATTTCAAATCACTTCCTGTTGACGCGTTTAAGATTCAAAAAGTGTCGCGACGCGTCAAAATTTTTATCTTTTAAACCGTTGGTCATAGAGACTTGGAACCTTCACCATTAAACTTAGGTGACATATGTTACATCCAAAAATGTCAAAATCCAAGGTCAAAGGTCAAGGTCAAATTAACCAAAATGGAATTTTAAGGGTTACTACATATACAGATCTATATTTTACATAATTATTCATATTTTAGTCATATTTTTAGTGTTAATCAGTTGTCCAATGTCTTTTCTACCTCTAAAAACCCCAAAATGAGAAAAAAATGCTAAAATATTGAACGCGAATGGATTTTAAGGAAATTTACACCGGTCTTTGGTACAGATTAACCGTATGACCTTGACTGACTTTTCAAGGTCAAATCAACTTTATGACACTATTTCAACACATTTAACCCATTTAAGGGTCTCAGATATTAGAAATAAAGAAATTAATAGTTCATCCCCCCTTTTTTCCAAAAATGTGAAAATTGACATTTTTGCACTAAAAGTGGTCAAAACATGTTAAATATACTACTTTTAATCATATTTAGTCAAAATCAGATGAAAAAATGTTGACCGGTCTTTATTAAGGTCTTTCACGACTACGGTCGTAAAGACCTTCTAGCAATTCTTCTGATTATTATTATTATTATTATTTTTCATCCGCCGCCCCAATATATTTTTTGTTTCGCGACATATCATTTTGATATTTAAGGTGGTATATCGGTCATAAAAAAACTCTTCGCAATTTACCCTGCGAAAGCGAACTATTTATTGTTACGGAGTTATCTCCCCTTTCACCGTAAAGTTTGTGTCTTCTTCTCCTCCTAAACTACAATAAAAACACAAAAACTAAAGCATGCAAAGTGTTAAGGAACTAATAAACAAGCTCTATGGACCAATTTAATAAATTTCAAATCACTTCCTGTTGACGCGTTTAAGATTCAAAAAGTGTCGCGACGCGTCAAAATTTTTATCTTTTAAACCGTTGGTCATAGAGACTTGGAACCTTCACCATTAAACTTAGGTGACATATGTTACATCCAAAAATGTCAAAATCCAAGGTCAAAGGTCAAGGTCAAATTAACCAAAATGGAATTTTAAGGGTTACTACATATACAGATCTATATTTTACATAATTATTCATATTTTAGTCATATTTTTAGTGTTAATCAGTTGTCCAATGTCTTTTCTACCTCTAAAAACCCCAAAATGAGAAAAAAATGCTAAAATATTGAACACGAATGGATTTTAAGGAAATTTACACCGGTCTTTGGTACAGATTAACCGTATGACCTTGACTGACTTTTCAAGGTCAAATCAACTTTATGACACTATTTCAACACATTTAACCCATTTAAGGGTCTCAGATATTAGAAATAAAGAAATTAATAGTTCATCCCCCCTTTTTTCCAAAAATGTGAAAATTGACATTTTTGCACTAAAAGTGGTCAAAACATGTTAAATATACTACTTTTAATCATATTTAGTCAAAATCAGATGAAAAAATGTTGACCGGTCTTTATTAAGGTCTTTCACGACTACGGTCGTAAAGACCTTCTAGCAATTCTTCTGATTATTATTATTATTATTATTTTTCATCCGCCGCCCCAATATATTTTTTGTTTCGCGACATATCATTTTGATATTTAAGGTGGTATATCGGTCATAAAAAAACTCTTCGCAATTTACCCTGCGAAAGCGAACTATTTATTGTTACGGAGTTATCTCCCCTTTCACCGTAAAGTTTGTGTCTTCTTCTCCTCCTAAACTACAATAAAAACACAAAAACTAAAGCATGCAAAGTGTTAAGGAACTAATAAACAAGCTCTATGGACCAATTTAATAAATTTCAAATCACTTCCTGTTGACGCGTTTAAGATTCAAAAAGTGTCGCGACGCGTCAAAATTTTTATCTTTTAAACCGTTGGTCATAGAGACTTGGAACCTTCACCATTAAACTTAGGTGACATATGTTACATCCAAAAATGTCAAAATCCAAGGTCAAAGGTCAAGGTCAAATTAACCAAAATGGAATTTTAAGGGTTACTACATATACAGATCTATATTTTACATAATTATTCATATTTTAGTCATATTTTTAGTGTTAATCAGTTGTCCAATGTCTTTTCTACCTCTAAAAACCCCAAAATGAGAAAAAAATGCTAAAATATTGAACGCGAATGGATTTTAAGGAAATTTACACCGGTCTTTGGTACAGATTAACCGTATGACCTTGACTGACTTTTCAAGGTCAAATCAACTTTATGACACTATTTCAACACATTTAACCCATTTAAGGGTCTCAGATATTAGAAATAAAGAAATTAATAGTTCATCCCCCCTTTTTTCCAAAAATGTGAAAATTGACATTTTTGCACTAAAAGTGGTCAAAACATGTTAAATATACTACTTTTAATCATATTTAGTCAAAATCAGATGAAAAAATGTTGACCGGTCTTTATTAAGGTCTTTCACGACTACGGTCGTAAAGACCTTCTAGCAATTCTTCTGATTATTATTATTATTATTATTTTTCATCCGCCGCCCCAATATATTTTTTGTTTCGCGACATATCATTTTGATATTTAAGGTGGTATATCGGTCATAAAAAAACTCTTCGCAATTTACCCTGCGAAAGCGAACTATTTATTGTTACGGAGTTATCTCCCCTTTCACCGTAAAGTTTGTGTCTTCTTCTCCTCCTAAACTACAATAAAAACACAAAAACTAAAGCATGCAAAGTGTTAAGGAACTAATAAACAAGCTCTATGGACCAATTTAATAAATTTCAAATCACTTCCTGTTGACGCGTTTAAGATTCAAAAAGTGTCGCGACGCGTCAAAATTTTTATCTTTTAAACCGTTGGTCATAGAGACTTGGAACCTTCACCATTAAACTTAGGTGACATATGTTACATCCAAAAATGTCAAAATCCAAGGTCAAAGGTCAAGGTCAAATTAACCAAAATGGAATTTTAAGGGTTACTACATATACAGATCTATATTTTACATAATTATTCATATTTTAGTCATATTTTTAGTGTTAATCAGTTGTCCAATGTCTTTTCTACCTCTAAAAACCCCAAAATGAGAAAAAAATGCTAAAATATTGAACGCGAATGGATTTTAAGGAAATTTACACCGGTCTTTGGTACAGATTAACCGTATGACCTTGACTGACTTTTCAAGGTCAAATCAACTTTATGACACTATTTCAACACATTTAACCCATTTAAGGGTCTCAGATATTAGAAATAAAGAAATTAATAGTTCATCCCCCCTTTTTTCCAAAAATGTGAAAATTGACATTTTTGCACTAAAAGTGGTCAAAACATGTTAAATATACTACTTTTAATCATATTTAGTCAAAATCAGATGAAAAAATGTTGACCGGTCTTTATTAAGGTCTTTCACGACTACGGTCGTAAAGACCTTCTAGCAATTCTTCTGATTATTATTATTATTATTATTTTTCATCCGCCGCCCCAATATATTTTTTGTTTCGCGACATATCATTTTGATATTTAAGGTGGTATATCGGTCATAAAAAAACTCTTCGCAATTTACCCTGCGAAAGCGAACTATTTATTGTTACGGAGTTATCTCCCCTTTCACCGTAAAGTTTGTGTCTTCTTCTCCTCCTAAACTACAATAAAAACACAAAAACTAAAGCATGCAAAGTGTTAAGGAACTAATAAACAAGCTCTATGGACCAATTTAATAAATTTCAAATCACTTCCTGTTGACGCGTTTAAGATTCAAAAAGTGTCGAGACGCGTCAAAATTTTTATCTTTTAAACCGTTGGTCATAGAGACTTGGAACCTTCACCATTAAACTTAGGTGACATATGTTACATCCAAAAATGTCAAAATCCAAGGTCAAAGGTCAAGGTCAAATTAACCAAAATGGAATTTTAAGGGTTACTACATATACAGATCTATATTTTACATAATTATTCATATTTTAGTCATATTTTTAGTGTTAATCAGTTGTCCAATGTCTTTTCTACCTCTAAAAACCCCAAAATGAGAAAAAAATGCTAAAATATTGAACGCGAATGGATTTTAAGGAAATTTACACCGGTCTTTGGTACAGATTAACCGTATGACCTTGACTGACTTTTCAAGGTCAAATCAACTTTATGACACTATTTCAACACATTTAACCCATTTAAGGGTCTCAGATATTAGAAATAAAGAAATTAATAGTTCATCCCCCCTTTTTTCCAAAAATGTGAAAATTGACATTTTTGCACTAAAAGTGGTCAAAACATGTTAAATATACTACTTTTAATCATATTTAGTCAAAATCAGATGAAAAAATGTTGACCGGTCTTTATTAAGGTCTTTCACGACTACGGTCGTAAAGACCTTCTAGCAATTCTTCTGATTATTATTATTATTATTATTTTTCATCCGCCGCCCCAATATATTTTTTGTTTCGCGACATATCATTTTGATATTTAAGGTGGTATATCGGTCATAAAAAAACTCTTCGCAATTTACCCTGCGAAAGCGAACTATTTATTGTTACGGAGTTATCTCCCCTTTCACCGTAAAGTTTGTGTCTTCTTCTCCTCCTAAACTACAATAAAAACACAAAAACTAAAGCATGCAAAGTGTTAAGGAACTAATAAACAAGCTCTATGGACCAATTTAATAAATTTCAAATCACTTCCTGTTGACGCGTTTAAGATTCAAAAAGTGTCGCGACGCGTCAAAATTTTTATCTTTTAAACCGTTGGTCATAGAGACTTGGAACCTTCACCATTAAACTTAGGTGACATATGTTACATCCAAAAATGTCAAAATCCAAGGTCAAAGGTCAAGGTCAAATTAACCAAAATGGAATTTTAAGGGTTACTACATATACAGATCTATATTTTACATAATTATTCATATTTTAGTCATATTTTTAGTGTTAATCAGTTGTCCAATGTCTTTTCTACCTCTAAAAACCCCAAAATGAGAAAAAAATGCTAAAATATTGAACGCGAATGGATTTTAAGGAAATTTACACCGGTCTTTGGTACAGATTAACCGTATGACCTTGACTGACTTTTCAAGGTCAAATCAACTTTATGACACTATTTCAACACATTTAACCCATTTAAGGGTCTCAGATATTAGAAATAAAGAAATTAATAGTTCATCCCCCCTTTTTTCCAAAAATGTGAAAATTGACATTTTTGCACTAAAAGTGGTCAAAACATGTTAAATATACTACTTTTAATCATATTTAGTCAAAATCAGATGAAAAAATGTTGACCGGTCTTTATTAAGGTCTTTCACGACTACGGTCGTAAAGACCTTCTAGCAATTCTTCTGATTATTATTATTATTATTATTTTTCATCCGCCGCCCCAATATATTTTTTGTTTCGCGACATATCATTTTGATATTTAAGGTGGTATATCGGTCATAAAAAAACTCTTCGCAATTTACCCTGCGAAAGCGAACTATTTATTGTTACGGAGTTATCTCCCCTTTCACCGTAAAGTTTGTGTCTTCTTCTCCTCCTAAACTACAATAAAAACACAAAAACTAAAGCATGCAAAGTGTTAAGGAACTAATAAACAAGCTCTATGGACCAATTTAATAAATTTCAAATCACTTCCTGTTGACGCGTTTAAGATTCAAAAAGTGTCGCGACGCGTCAAAATTTTTATCTTTTAAACCGTTGGTCATAGAGACTTGGAACCTTCACCATTAAACTTAGGTGACATATGTTACATCCAAAAATGTCAAAATCCAAGGTCAAAGGTCAAGGTCAAATTAACCAAAATGGAATTTTAAGGGTTACTACATATACAGATCTATATTTTACATAATTATTCATATTTTAGTCATATTTTTAGTGTTAATCAGTTGTCCAATGTCTTTTCTACCTCTAAAAACCCCAAAATGAGAAAAAAATGCTAAAATATTGAACGCGAATGGATTTTAAGGAAATTTACACCGGTCTTTGGTACAGATTAACCGTATGACCTTGACTGACTTTTCAAGGTCAAATCAACTTTATGACACTATTTCAACACATTTAACCCATTTAAGGGTCTCAGATATTAGAAATAAAGAAATTAATAGTTCATCCCCCCTTTTTTCCAAAAATGTGAAAATTGACATTTTTGCACTAAAAGTGGTCAAAACATGTTAAATATACTACTTTTAATCATATTTAGTCAAAATCAGATGAAAAAATGTTGACCGGTCTTTATTAAGGTCTTTCACGACTACGGTCGTAAAGACCTTCTAGCAATTCTTCTGATTATTATTATTATTATTATTTTTCATCCGCCGCCCCAATATATTTTTTGTTTCGCGACATATCATTTTGATATTTAAGGTGGTATATCGGTCATAAAAAAACTCTTCGCAATTTACCCTGCGAAAGCGAACTATTTATTGTTACGGAGTTATCTCCCCTTTCACCGTAAAGTTTGTGTCTTCTTCTCCTCCTAAACTACAATAAAAACACAAAAACTAAAGCATGCAAAGTGTTAAGGAACTAATAAACAAGCTCTATGGACCAATTTAATAAATTTCAAATCACTTCCTGTTGACGCGTTTAAGATTCAAAAAGTGTCGCGACGCGTCAAAATTTTTATCTTTTAAACCGTTGGTCATAGAGACTTGGAACCTTCACCATTAAACTTAGGTGACATATGTTACATCCAAAAATGTCAAAATCCAAGGTCAAAGGTCAAGGTCAAATTAACCAAAATGGAATTTTAAGGGTTACTACATATACAGATCTATATTTTACATAATTATTCATATTTTAGTCATATTTTTAGTGTTAATCAGTTGTCCAATGTCTTTTCTACCTCTAAAAACCCCAAAATGAGAAAAAAATGCTAAAATATTGAACGCGAATGGATTTTAAGGAAATTTACACCGGTCTTTGGTACAGATTAACCGTATGACCTTGACTGACTTTTCAAGGTCAAATCAACTTTATGACACTATTTCAACACATTTAACCCATTTAAGGGTCTCAGATATTAGAAATAAAGAAATTAATAGTTCATCCCCCCTTTTTTCCAAAAATGTGAAAATTGACATTTTTGCACTAAAAGTGGTCAAAACATGTTAAATATACTACTTTTAATCATATTTAGTCAAAATCAGATGAAAAAATGTTGACCGGTCTTTATTAAGGTCTTTCACGACTACGGTCGTAAAGACCTTCTAGCAATTCTTCTGATTATTATTATTATTATTATTTTTCATCCGCCGCCCCAATATATTTTTTGTTTCGCGACATATCATTTTGATATTTAAGGTGGTATATCGGTCATAAAAAAACTCTTCGCAATTTACCCTGCGAAAGCGA
Source organism: Arcuatula senhousia (assembly GCA_963971305.1). Taxonomy (NCBI): domain Eukaryota; kingdom Metazoa; phylum Mollusca; class Bivalvia; order Mytilida; family Mytilidae; genus Arcuatula; species Arcuatula senhousia. Next base: position 6,463,910 of record OZ020317.1, on the reverse strand, counting down.
ACTATTTATTGTTACGGAGTTATCTCCCCTTTCACCGTAAAGTTTGTGTCTTCTTCTCCTCCTAAACTACAATAAAAACACAAAAACTAAAGCATGCAAAGTGTTAAGGAACTAATAAACAAGCTCTATGGACCAATTTAATAAATTTCAAATCACTTCCTGTTGACGCGTTTAAGATTCAAAAAGTGTCGCGACGCGTCAAAATTTTTATCTTTTAAACCGTTGGTCATAGAGACTTGGAACCTTCACCATTAAACTTAGGTGACATATGTTACATCCAAAAATGTCAAAATCCAAGGTCAAAGGTCAAGGTCAAATTAACCAAAATGGAATTTTAAGGGTTACTACATATACAGATCTATATTTTACATAATTATTCATATTTTAGTCATATTTTTAGTGTTAATCAGTTGTCCAATGTCTTTTCTACCTCTAAAAACCCCAAAATGAGAAAAAAATGCTAAAATATTGAACGCGAATGGATTTTAAGGAAATTTACACCGGTCTTTGGTACAGATTAACCGTATGACCTTGACTGACTTTTCAAGGTCAAATCAACTTTATGACACTATTTCAACACATTTAACCCATTTAAGGGTCTCAGATATTAGAAATAAAGAAATTAATAGTTCATCCCCCCTTTTTTCCAAAAATGTGAAAATTGACATTTTTGCACTAAAAGTGGTCAAAACATGTTAAATATACTACTTTTAATCATATTTAGTCAAAATCAGATGAAAAAATGTTGACCGGTCTTTATTAAGGTCTTTCACGACTACGGTCGTAAAGACCTTCTAGCAATTCTTCTGATTATTATTATTATTATTATTTTTCATCCGCCGCCCCAATATATTTTTTGTTTCGCGACATATCATTTTGATATTTAAGGTGGTATATCGGTCATAAAAAAACTCTTCGCAATTTACCCTGCGAAAGCGAACTATTTATTGTTACGGAGTTATCTCCCCTTTCACCGTAAAGTTTGTGTCTTCTTCTCCTCCTAAACTACAATAAAAACACAAAAACTAAAGCATGCAAAGTGTTAAGGAACTAATAAACAAGCTCTATGGACCAATTTAATAAATTTCAAATCACTTCCTGTTGACGCGTTTAAGATTCAAAAAGTGTCGCGACGCGTCAAAATTTTTATCTTTTAAACCGTTGGTCATAGAGACTTGGAACCTTCACCATTAAACTTAGGTGACATATGTTACATCCAAAAATGTCAAAATCCAAGGTCAAAGGTCAAGGTCAAATTAACCAAAATGGAATTTTAAGGGTTACTACATATACAGATCTATATTTTACATAATTATTCATATTTTAGTCATATTTTTAGTGTTAATCAGTTGTCCAATGTCTTTTCTACCTCTAAAAACCCCAAAATGAGAAAAAAATGCTAAAATATTGAACGCGAATGGATTTTAAGGAAATTTACACCGGTCTTTGGTACAGATTAACCGTATGACCTTGACTGACTTTTCAAGGTCAAATCAACTTTATGACACTATTTCAACACATTTAACCCATTTAAGGGTCTCAGATATTAGAAATAAAGAAATTAATAGTTCATCCCCCCTTTTTTCCAAAAATGTGAAAATTGACATTTTTGCACTAAAAGTGGTCAAAACATGTTAAATATACTACTTTTAATCATATTTAGTCAAAATCAGATGAAAAAATGTTGACCGGTCTTTATTAAGGTCTTTCACGACTACGGTCGTAAAGACCTTCTAGCAATTCTTCTGATTATTATTATTATTATTATTTTTCATCCGCCGCCCCAATATATTTTTTGTTTCGCGACATATCATTTTGATATTTAAGGTGGTATATCGGTCATAAAAAAACTCTTCGCAATTTACCCTGCGAAAGCGAACTATTTATTGTTACGGAGTTATCTCCCCTTTCACCGTAAAGTTTGTGTCTTCTTCTCCTCCTAAACTACAATAAAAACACAAAAACTAAAGCATGCAAAGTGTTAAGGAACTAATAAACAAGCTCTATGGACCAATTTAATAAATTTCAAATCACTTCCTGTTGACGCGTTTAAGATTCAAAAAGTGTCGCGACGCGTCAAAATTTTTATCTTTTAAACCGTTGGTCATAGAGACTTGGAACCTTCACCATTAAACTTAGGTGACATATGTTACATCCAAAAATGTCAAAATCCAAGGTCAAAGGTCAAGGTCAAATTAACCAAAATGGAATTTTAAGGGTTACTACATATACAGATCTATATTTTACATAATTATTCATATTTTAGTCATATTTTTAGTGTTAATCAGTTGTCCAATGTCTTTTCTACCTCTAAAAACCCCAAAATGAGAAAAAAATGCTAAAATATTGAACGCGAATGGATTTTAAGGAAATTTACACCGGTCTTTGGTACAGATTAACCGTATGACCTTGACTGACTTTTCAAGGTCAAATCAACTTTATGACACTATTTCAACACATTTAACCCATTTAAGGGTCTCAGATATTAGAAATAAAGAAATTAATAGTTCATCCCCCCTTTTTTCCAAAAATGTGAAAATTGACATTTTTGCACTAAAAGTGGTCAAAACATGTTAAATATACTACTTTTAATCATATTTAGTCAAAATCAGATGAAAAAATGTTGACCGGTCTTTATTAAGGTCTTTCACGACTACGGTCGTAAAGACCTTCTAGCAATTCTTCTGATTATTATTATTATTATTATTTTTCATCCGCCGCCCCAATATATTTTTTGTTTCGCGACATATCATTTTGATATTTAAGGTGGTATATCGGTCATAAAAAAACTCTTCGCAATTTACCCTGCGAAAGCGAACTATTTATTGTTACGGAGTTATCTCCCCTTTCACCGTAAAGTTTGTGTCTTCTTCTCCTCCTAAACTACAATAAAAACACAAAAACTAAAGCATGCAAAGTGTTAAGGAACTAATAAACAAGCTCTATGGACCAATTTAATAAATTTCAAATCACTTCCTGTTGACGCGTTTAAGATTCAAAAAGTGTCGCGACGCGTCAAAATTTTTATCTTTTAAACCGTTGGTCATAGAGACTTGGAACCTTCACCATTAAACTTAGGTGACATATGTTACATCCAAAAATGTCAAAATCCAAGGTCAAAGGTCAAGGTCAAATTAACCAAAATGGAATTTTAAGGGTTACTACATATACAGATCTATATTTTACATAATTATTCATATTTTAGTCATATTTTTAGTGTTAATCAGTTGTCCAATGTCTTTTCTACCTCTAAAAACCCCAAAATGAGAAAAAAATGCTAAAATATTGAACGCGAATGGATTTTAAGGAAATTTACACCGGTCTTTGGTACAGATTAACCGTATGACCTTGACTGACTTTTCAAGGTCAAATCAACTTTATGACACTATTTCAACACATTTAACCCATTTAAGGGTCTCAGATATTAGAAATAAAGAAATTAATAGTTCATCCCCCCTTTTTTCCAAAAATGTGAAAATTGACATTTTTGCACTAAAAGTGGTCAAAACATGTTAAATATACTACTTTTAATCATATTTAGTCAAAATCAGATGAAAAAATGTTGACCGGTCTTTATTAAGGTCTTTCACGACTACGGTCGTAAAGACCTTCTAGCAATTCTTCTGATTATTATTATTATTATTATTTTTCATCCGCCGCCCCAATATATTTTTTGTTTCGCGACATATCATTTTGATATTTAAGGTGGTATATCGGTCATAAAAAAACTCTTCGCAATTTACCCTGCGAAAGCGAACTATTTATTGTTACGGAGTTATCTCCCCTTTCACCGTAAAGTTTGTGTCTTCTTCTCCTCCTAAACTACAATAAAAACACAAAAACTAAAGCATGCAAAGTGTTAAGGAACTAATAAACAAGCTCTATGGACCAATTTAATAAATTTCAAATCACTTCCTGTTGACGCGTTTAAGATTCAAAAAGTGTCGCGACGCGTCAAAATTTTTATCTTTTAAACCGTTGGTCATAGAGACTTGGAACCTTCACCATTAAACTTAGGTGACATATGTTACATCCAAAAATGTCAAAATCCAAGGTCAAAGGTCAAGGTCAAATTAACCAAAATGGAATTTTAAGGGTTACTACATATACAGATCTATATTTTACATAATTATTCATATTTTAGTCATATTTTTAGTGTTAATCAGTTGTCCAATGTCTTTTCTACCTCTAAAAACCCCAAAATGAGAAAAAAATGCTAAAATATTGAACGCGAATGGATTTTAAGGAAATTTACACCGGTCTTTGGTACAGATTAACCGTATGACCTTGACTGACTTTTCAAGGTCAAATCAACTTTATGACACTATTTCAACACATTTAACCCATTTAAGGGTCTCAGATATTAGAAATAAAGAAATTAATAGTTCATCCCCCCTTTTTTCCAAAAATGTGAAAATTGACATTTTTGCACTAAAAGTGGTCAAAACATGTTAAATATACTACTTTTAATCATATTTAGTCAAAATCAGATGAAAAAATGTTGACCGGTCTTTATTAAGGTCTTTCACGACTACGGTCGTAAAGACCTTCTAGCAATTCTTCTGATTATTATTATTATTATTATTTTTCATCCGCCGCCCCAATATATTTTTTGTTTCGCGACATATCATTTTGATATTTAAGGTGGTATATCGGTCATAAAAAAACTCTTCGCAATTTACCCTGCGAAAGCGAACTATTTATTGTTACGGAGTTATCTCCCCTTTCACCGTAAAGTTTGTGTCTTCTTCTCCTCCTAAACTACAATAAAAACACAAAAACTAAAGCATGCAAAGTGTTAAGGAACTAATAAACAAGCTCTATGGACCAATTTAATAAATTTCAAATCACTTCCTGTTGACGCGTTTAAGATTCAAAAAGTGTCGCGACGCGTCAAAATTTTTATCTTTTAAACCGTTGGTCATAGAGACTTGGAACCTTCACCATTAAACTTAGGTGACATATGTTACATCCAAAAATGTCAAAATCCAAGGTCAAAGGTCAAGGTCAAATTAACCAAAATGGAATTTTAAGGGTTACTACATATACAGATCTATATTTTACATAATTATTCATATTTTAGTCATATTTTTAGTGTTAATCAGTTGTCCAATGTCTTTTCTACCTCTAAAAACCCCAAAATGAGAAAAAAATGCTAAAATATTGAACGCGAATGGATTTTAAGGAAATTTACACCGGTCTTTGGTACAGATTAACCGTATGACCTTGACTGACTTTTCAAGGTCAAATCAACTTTATGACACTATTTCAACACATTTAACCCATTTAAGGGTCTCAGATATTAGAAATAAAGAAATTAATAGTTCATCCCCCCTTTTTTCCAAAAATGTGAAAATTGACATTTTTGCACTAAAAGTGGTCAAAACATGTTAAATATACTACTTTTAATCATATTTAGTCAAAATCAGATGAAAAAATGTTGACCGGTCTTTATTAAGGTCTTTCACGACTACGGTCGTAAAGACCTTCTAGCAATTCTTCTGATTATTATTATTATTATTATTTTTCATCCGCCGCCCCAATATATTTTTTGTTTCGCGACATATCATTTTGATATTTAAGGTGGTATATCGGTCATAAAAAAACTCTTCGCAATTTACCCTGCGAAAGCGAACTATTTATTGTTACGGAGTTATCTCCCCTTTCACCGTAAAGTTTGTGTCTTCTTCTCCTCCTAAACTACAATAAAAACACAAAAACTAAAGCATGCAAAGTGTTAAGGAACTAATAAACAAGCTCTATGGACCAATTTAATAAATTTCAAATCACTTCCTGTTGACGCGTTTAAGATTCAAAAAGTGTCGCGACGCGTCAAAATTTTTATCTTTTAAACCGTTGGTCATAGAGACTTGGAACCTTCACCATTAAACTTAGGTGACATATGTTACATCCAAAAATGTCAAAATCCAAGGTCAAAGGTCAAGGTCAAATTAACCAAAATGGAATTTTAAGGGTTACTACATATACAGATCTATATTTTACATAATTATTCATATTTTAGTCATATTTTTAGTGTTAATCAGTTGTCCAATGTCTTTTCTACCTCTAAAAACCCCAAAATGAGAAAAAAATGCTAAAATATTGAACGCGAATGGATTTTAAGGAAATTTACACCGGTCTTTGGTACAGATTAACCGTATGACCTTGACTGACTTTTCAAGGTCAAATCAACTTTATGACACTATTTCAACACATTTAACCCATTTAAGGGTCTCAGATATTAGAAATAAAGAAATTAATAGTTCATCCCCCCTTTTTTCCAAAAATGTGAAAATTGACATTTTTGCACTAAAAGTGGTCAAAACATGTTAAATATACTACTTTTAATCATATTTAGTCAAAATCAGATGAAAAAATGTTGACCGGTCTTTATTAAGGTCTTTCACGACTACGGTCGTAAAGACCTTCTAGCAATTCTTCTGATTATTATTATTATTATTATTTTTCATCCGCCGCCCCAATATATTTTTTGTTTCGCGACATATCATTTTGATATTTAAGGTGGTATATCGGTCATAAAAAAACTCTTCGCAATTTACCCTGCGAAAGCGAACTATTTATTGTTACGGAGTTATCTCCCCTTTCACCGTAAAGTTTGTGTCTTCTTCTCCTCCTAAACTACAATAAAAACACAAAAACTAAAGCATGCAAAGTGTTAAGGAACTAATAAACAAGCTCTATGGACCAATTTAATAAATTTCAAATCACTTCCTGTTGACGCGTTTAAGATTCAAAAAGTGTCGCGACGCGTCAAAATTTTTATCTTTTAAACCGTTGGTCATAGAGACTTGGAACCTTCACCATTAAACTTAGGTGACATATGTTACATCCAAAAATGTCAAAATCCAAGGTCAAAGGTCAAGGTCAAATTAACCAAAATGGAATTTTAAGGGTTACTACATATACAGATCTATATTTTACATAATTATTCATATTTTAGTCATATTTTTAGTGTTAATCAGTTGTCCAATGTCTTTTCTACCTCTAAAAACCCCAAAATGAGAAAAAAATGCTAAAATATTGAACGCGAATGGATTTTAAGGAAATTTACACCGGTCTTTGGTACAGATTAACCGTATGACCTTGACTGACTTTTCAAGGTCAAATCAACTTTATGACACTATTTCAACACATTTAACCCATTTAAGGGTCTCAGATATTAGAAATAAAGAAATTAATAGTTCATCCCCCCTTTTTTCCAAAAATGTGAAAATTGACATTTTTGCACTAAAAGTGGTCAAAACATGTTAAATATACTACTTTTAATCATATTTAGTCAAAATCAGATGAAAAAATGTTGACCGGTCTTTATTAAGGTCTTTCACGACTACGGTCGTAAAGACCTTCTAGCAATTCTTCTGATTATTATTATTATTATTATTTTTCATCCGCCGCCCCAATATATTTTTTGTTTCGCGACATATCATTTTGATATTTAAGGTGGTATATCGGTCATAAAAAAACTCTTCGCAATTTACCCTGCGAAAGCGAACTATTTATTGTTACGGAGTTATCTCCCCTTTCACCGTAAAGTTTGTGTCTTCTTCTCCTCCTAAACTACAATAAAAACACAAAAACTAAAGCATGCAAAGTGTTAAGGAACTAATAAACAAGCTCTATGGACCAATTTAATAAATTTCAAATCACTTCCTGTTGACGCGTTTAAGATTCAAAAAGTGTCGCGACGCGTCAAAATTTTTATCTTTTAAACCGTTGGTCATAGAGACTTGGAACCTTCACCATTAAACTTAGGTGACATATGTTACATCCAAAAATGTCAAAATCCAAGGTCAAAGGTCAAGGTCAAATTAACCAAAATGGAATTTTAAGGGTTACTACATATACAGATCTATATTTTACATAATTATTCATATTTTAGTCATATTTTTAGTGTTAATCAGTTGTCCAATGTCTTTTCTACCTCTAAAAACCCCAAAATGAGAAAAAAATGCTAAAATATTGAACGCGAATGGATTTTAAGGAAATTTACACCGGTCTTTGGTACAGATTAACCGTATGACCTTGACTGACTTTTCAAGGTCAAATCAACTTTATGACACTATTTCAACACATTTAACCCATTTAAGGGTCTCAGATATTAGAAATAAAGAAATTAATAGTTCATCCCCCCTTTTTTCCAAAAATGTGAAAATTGACATTTTTGCACTAAAAGTGGTCAAAACATGTTAAATATACTACTTTTAATCATATTTAGTCAAAATCAGATGAAAAAATGTTGACCGGTCTTTATTAAGGTCTTTCACGACTACGGTCGTAAAGACCTTCTAGCAATTCTTCTGATTATTATTATTATTATTATTTTTCATCCGCCGCCCCAATATATTTTTTGTTTCGCGACATATCATTTTGATATTTAAGGTGGTATATCGGTCATAAAAAAACTCTTCGCAATTTACCCTGCGAAAGCGAACTATTTATTGTTACGGAGTTATCTCCCCTTTCACCGTAAAGTTTGTGTCTTCTTCTCCTCCTAAACTACAATAAAAACACAAAAACTAAAGCATGCAAAGTGTTAAGGAACTAATAAACAAGCTCTATGGACCAATTTAATAAATTTCAAATCACTTCCTGTTGACGCGTTTAAGATTCAAAAAGTGTCGCGACGCGTCAAAATTTTTATCTTTTAAACCGTTGGTCATAGAGACTTGGAACCTTCACCATTAAACTTAGGTGACATATGTTACATCCAAAAATGTCAAAATCCAAGGTCAAAGGTCAAGGTCAAATTAACCAAAATGGAATTTTAAGGGTTACTACATATACAGATCTATATTTTACATAATTATTCATATTTTAGTCATATTTTTAGTGTTAATCAGTTGTCCAATGTCTTTTCTACCTCTAAAAACCCCAAAATGAGAAAAAAATGCTAAAATATTGAACGCGAATGGATTTTAAGGAAATTTACACCGGTCTTTGGTACAGATTAACCGTATGACCTTGACTGACTTTTCAAGGTCAAATCAACTTTATGACACTATTTCAACACATTTAACCCATTTAAGGGTCTCAGATATTAGAAATAAAGAAATTAATAGTTCATCCCCCCTTTTTTCCAAAAATGTGAAAATTGACATTTTTGCACTAAAAGTGGTCAAAACATGTTAAATATACTACTTTTAATCATATTTAGTCAAAATCAGATGAAAAAATGTTGACCGGTCTTTATTAAGGTCTTTCACGACTACGGTCGTAAAGACCTTCTAGCAATTCTTCTGATTATTATTATTATTATTATTTTTCATCCGCCGCCCCAATATATTTTTTGTTTCGCGACATATCATTTTGATATTTAAGGTGGTATATCGGTCATAAAAAAACTCTTCGCAATTTACCCTGCGAAAGCGAACTATTTATTGTTACGGAGTTATCTCCCCTTTCACCGTAAAGTTTGTGTCTTCTTCTCCTCCTAAACTACAATAAAAACACAAAAACTAAAGCATGCAAAGTGTTAAGGAACTAATAAACAAGCTCTATGGACCAATTTAATAAATTTCAAATCACTTCCTGTTGACGCGTTTAAGATTCAAAAAGTGTCGCGACGCGTCAAAATTTTTATCTTTTAAACCGTTGGTCATAGAGACTTGGAACCTTCACCATTAAACTTAGGTGACATATGTTACATCCAAAAATGTCAAAATCCAAGGTCAAAGGTCAAGGTCAAATTAACCAAAATGGAATTTTAAGGGTTACTACATATACAGATCTATATTTTACATAATTATTCATATTTTAGTCATATTTTTAGTGTTAATCAGTTGTCCAATGTCTTTTCTACCTCTAAAAACCCCAAAATGAGAAAAAAATGCTAAAATATTGAACGCGAATGGATTTTAAGGAAATTTACACCGGTCTTTGGTACAGATTAACCGTATGACCTTGACTGACTTTTCAAGGTCAAATCAACTTTATGACACTATTTCAACACATTTAACCCATTTAAGGGTCTCAGATATTAGAAATAAAGAAATTAATAGTTCATCCCCCCTTTTTTCCAAAAATGTGAAAATTGACATTTTTGCACTAAAAGTGGTCAAAACATGTTAAATATACTACTTTTAATCATATTTAGTCAAAATCAGATGAAAAAATGTTGACCGGTCTTTATTAAGGTCTTTCACGACTACGGTCGTAAAGACCTTCTAGCAATTCTTCTGATTATTATTATTATTATTATTTTTCATCCGCCGCCCCAATATATTTTTTGTTTCGCGACATATCATTTTGATATTTAAGGTGGTATATCGGTCATAAAAAAACTCTTCGCAATTTACCCTGCGAAAGCGAACTATTTATTGTTACGGAGTTATCTCCCCTTTCACCGTAAAGTTTGTGTCTTCTTCTCCTCCTAAACTACAATAAAAACACAAAAACTAAAGCATGCAAAGTGTTAAGGAACTAATAAACAAGCTCTATGGACCAATTTAATAAATTTCAAATCACTTCCTGTTGACGCGTTTAAGATTCAAAAAGTGTCGCGACGCGTCAAAATTTTTATCTTTTAAACCGTTGGTCATAGAGACTTGGAACCTTCACCATTAAACTTAGGTGACATATGTTACATCCAAAAATGTCAAAATCCAAGGTCAAAGGTCAAGGTCAAATTAACCAAAATGGAATTTTAAGGGTTACTACATATACAGATCTATATTTTACATAATTATTCATATTTTAGTCATATTTTTAGTGTTAATCAGTTGTCCAATGTCTTTTCTACCTCTAAAAACCCCAAAATGAGAAAAAAATGCTAAAATATTGAACGCGAATGGATTTTAAGGAAATTTACACCGGTCTTTGGTACAGATTAACCGTATGACCTTGACTGACTTTTCAAGGTCAAATCAACTTTATGACACTATTTCAACACATTTAACCCATTTAAGGGTCTCAGATATTAGAAATAAAGAAATTAATAGTTCATCCCCCCTTTTTTCCAAAAATGTGAAAATTGACATTTTTGCACTAAAAGTGGTCAAAACATGTTAAATATACTACTTTTAATCATATTTAGTCAAAATCAGATGAAAAAATGTTGACCGGTCTTTATTAAGGTCTTTCACGACTACGGTCGTAAAGACCTTCTAGCAATTCTTCTGATTATTATTATTATTATTATTTTTCATCCGCCGCCCCAATATATTTTTTGTTTCGCGACATATCATTTTGATATTTAAGGTGGTATATCGGTCATAAAAAAACTCTTCGCAATTTACCCTGCGAAAGCGAACTATTTATTGTTACGGAGTTATCTCCCCTTTCACCGTAAAGTTTGTGTCTTCTTCTCCTCCTAAACTACAATAAAAACACAAAAACTAAAGCATGCAAAGTGTTAAGGAACTAATAAACAAGCTCTATGGACCAATTTAATAAATTTCAAATCACTTCCTGTTGACGCGTTTAAGATTCAAAAAGTGTCGCGACGCGTCAAAATTTTTATCTTTTAAACCGTTGGTCATAGAGACTTGGAACCTTCACCATTAAACTTAGGTGACATATGTTACATCCAAAAATGTCAAAATCCAAGGTCAAAGGTCAAGGTCAAATTAACCAAAATGGAATTTTAAGGGTTACTACATATACAGATCTATATTTTACATAATTATTCATATTTTAGTCATATTTTTAGTGTTAATCAGTTGTCCAATGTCTTTTCTACCTCTAAAAACCCCAAAATGAGAAAAAAATGCTAAAATATTGAACGCGAATGGATTTTAAGGAAATTTACACCGGTCTTTGGTACAGATTAACCGTATGACCTTGACTGACTTTTCAAGGTCAAATCAACTTTATGACACTATTTCAACACATTTAACCCATTTAAGGGTCTCAGATATTAGAAATAAAGAAATTAATAGTTCATCCCCCCTTTTTTCCAAAAATGTGAAAATTGACATTTTTGCACTAAAAGTGGTCAAAACATGTTAAATATACTACTTTTAATCATATTTAGTCAAAATCAGATGAAAAAATGTTGACCGGTCTTTATTAAGGTCTTTCACGACTACGGTCGTAAAGACCTTCTAGCAATTCTTCTGATTATTATTATTATTATTATTTTTCATCCGCCGCCCCAATATATTTTTTGTTTCGCGACATATCATTTTGATATTTAAGGTGGTATATCGGTCATAAAAAAACTCTTCGCAATTTACCCTGCGAAAGCGAACTATTTATTGTTACGGAGTTATCTCCCCTTTCACCGTAAAGTTTGTGTCTTCTTCTCCTCCTAAACTACAATAAAAACACAAAAACTAAAGCATGCAAAGTGTTAAGGAACTAATAAACAAGCTCTATGGACCAATTTAATAAATTTCAAATCACTTCCTGTTGACGCGTTTAAGATTCAAAAAGTGTCGCGACGCGTCAAAATTTTTATCTTTTAAACCGTTGGTCATAGAGACTTGGAACCTTCACCATTAAACTTAGGTGACATATGTTACATCCAAAAATGTCAAAATCCAAGGTCAAAGGTCAAGGTCAAATTAACCAAAATGGAATTTTAAGGGTTACTACATATACAGATCTATATTTTACATAATTATTCATATTTTAGTCATATTTTTAGTGTTAATCAGTTGTCCAATGTCTTTTCTACCTCTAAAAACCCCAAAATGAGAAAAAAATGCTAAAATATTGAACGCGAATGGATTTTAAGGAAATTTACACCGGTCTTTGGTACAGATTAACCGTATGACCTTGACTGACTTTTCAAGGTCAAATCAACTTTATGACACTATTTCAACACATTTAACCCATTTAAGGGTCTCAGATATTAGAAATAAAGAAATTAATAGTTCATCCCCCCTTTTTTCCAAAAATGTGAAAATTGACATTTTTGCACTAAAAGTGGTCAAAACATGTTAAATATACTACTTTTAATCATATTTAGTCAAAATCAGATGAAAAAATGTTGACCGGTCTTTATTAAGGTCTTTCACGACTACGGTCGTAAAGACCTTCTAGCAATTCTTCTGATTATTATTATTATTATTATTTTTCATCCGCCGCCCCAATATATTTTTTGTTTCGCGACATATCATTTTGATATTTAAGGTGGTATATCGGTCATAAAAAAACTCTTCGCAATTTACCCTGCGAAAGCGAACTATTTATTGTTACGGAGTTATCTCCCCTTTCACCGTAAAGTTTGTGTCTTCTTCTCCTCCTAAACTACAATAAAAACACAAAAACTAAAGCATGCAAAGTGTTAAGGAACTAATAAACAAGCTCTATGGACCAATTTAATAAATTTCAAATCACTTCCTGTTGACGCGTTTAAGATTCAAAAAGTGTCGCGACGCGTCAAAATTTTTATCTTTTAAACCGTTGGTCATAGAGACTTGGAACCTTCACCATTAAACTTAGGTGACATATGTTACATCCAAAAATGTCAAAATCCAAGGTCAAAGGTCAAGGTCAAATTAACCAAAATGGAATTTTAAGGGTTACTACATATACAGATCTATATTTTACATAATTATTCATATTTTAGTCATATTTTTAGTGTTAATCAGTTGTCCAATGTCTTTTCTACCTCTAAAAACCCCAAAATGAGAAAAAAATGCTAAAATATTGAACGCGAATGGATTTTAAGGAAATTTACACCGGTCTTTGGTACAGATTAACCGTATGACCTTGACTGACTTTTCAAGGTCAAATCAACTTTATGACACTATTTCAACACATTTAACCCATTTAAGGGTCTCAGATATTAGAAATAAAGAAATTAATAGTTCATCCCCCCTTTTTTCCAAAAATGTGAAAATTGACATTTTTGCACTAAAAGTGGTCAAAACATGTTAAATATACTACTTTTAATCATATTTAGTCAAAATCAGATGAAAAAATGTTGACCGGTCTTTATTAAGGTCTTTCACGACTACGGTCGTAAAGACCTTCTAGCAATTCTTCTGATTATTATTATTATTATTATTTTTCATCCGCCGCCCCAATATATTTTTTGTTTCGCGACATATCATTTTGATATTTAAGGTGGTATATCGGTCATAAAAAAACTCTTCGCAATTTACCCTGCGAAAGCGAACTATTTATTGTTACGGAGTTATCTCCCCTTTCACCGTAAAGTTTGTGTCTTCTTCTCCTCCTAAACTACAATAAAAACACAAAAACTAAAGCATGCAAAGTGCTAAGGAACAAATGCAATAGTTTTATTTTTTGTTTTTAATTGGAAATCTTTGGTCTCTTTTTATGAGGACATGCGTAAGTAAAATTAGTCCTGTTTGTAAATCTAGTGTCCTTGACTTTCCATGCTCTATTTATGGTTTAGTTTAAAACAGTAAATCACAGAATCAAGAAACAAACAAAAACAAAATACAAACGGACAATTAGGAACAATAAAGTGTATTTTTAATAGGAACTATATTATTGGACAACGAAAAACAAAGGGGCGATAATTCAATCTGGTAACCAGATACTATGCCAAAAACTATCCAAAAAATATCGAATTTTTGTTTATGCAAAGACATGATAGTTTTCTGTTTGTTTTCTGCCTGTTGTCTGGTTAAAAGTAATATTGAGTTATTGCATCAATTATATAATTTTTAAAAACAATATTGAAATAGAATTCATCTGAATCATGTGATAACAAGTAGCTATGGGTAAAGGTAAACGACCCCATTAGTACACCCAAACAACTGTTTGTTATGTATCTAATTACTCTGTTATCAATTTATTAATGCTTTCATTTCGTGCGAATATTCTGTTTGCAAATAGTTGATTTAAACATGTGATTAGAAATTGTTTCCCTTTATTATCATTTTTAGATTTGAAAATCTGTACTGTTTAAATTTTAAATGTATTTTTATACATATTACAAGGGAAAATGATGCCGATTAATGTTACAATATTCCTTGTCAAAACAATCTGATTCTGTTAGTAGGTTTGCAGTATTTGTAGTATAATAATACCACTAATATTCTCACGCGTTTTTTTTAAGTATTGAACTAGACTAATTTCACCCATGTCGCCGATCTTCTATGCTTAGAATCGTTTAAAATCCTGATATTATGAGTAGGTTCCTTAGGGATTGAATAGAACGGTTATGTTCTTAGAAAAATGATTAACTCTGATCATGAAAGGAAAATTAATCCATATTGATAGTGTCATTTCGCCGTTTCAAGTAACTGCAATAAAGCTTTATTAAAATTTTATCGCCTAGCAATGAAGTACAAATCAGGAATCAAATGACGTATGTCTGCAGAATACGAAAAAGAACATCATAACGAAAGAAATTAACAAAAATGATTGAGATGGTGTTTTACTCCCTTGCAGCGCTACATAGTTAATCTAAAGGTCATGAACATGAAAAGGATGATAAAATGAATATGAAATGATGATGATTTATGAAAGATGGGGATGGGGTGGAAAACAAAGAAACAGTAAATTTCAAAGAACCACAGGAAAAAGGGAGAGGTGGGTAGGGGCGGAAATTTAGCCTATATGGTGCGCTACTTGGCGTGTAAAGGAGCCCTTTTACGTATATGAGGCGTGGCACTCCTAACACGTTGGCGCACTATGGTTAGCGGTCATGTTTTGCGTTTTGAGATGGTGTTTTACTCCCTTGCAGCGCTACATAGTTAATCTTAAGGTCATGAACATGAAAAGGATGATAAAATGAATATGAAATGATGATGATTTATGAAAGATGGGGATGGGGTGGAAAACAAAGAAACAGTAAATTTCAAAGAACCACAGGAAAAAGGGAGAGGTGGGTAGGGGCGGAAATTTAGCCTATATGGTGCGCTACTTGGCGTGTAAAGGAGCCCTTTTACGTATATGAGGCGTGGCACTCCTAACACGTTGGCGCACTATGGTTAGCGGTCATGTTTTGCGTACTAACCAGAAACGCCAAATATGAATTTTCTGTTTAAATGGTAATGCCAAGGCAAATGATTGCTTCTGTTTGTTGTCTGGTTAAACATGTTAAAAGTCATATCAATTTAGTTATGACATTAAATATATGATTTTTAAATATAATACTGAAATTAAATAAAATACATCTGAATCTTGCAATAGCCAATAGCTAAGGGTAAAATAAATGACCCCATTTGTATATATATACAACTTATTTGTATTTTATCACTCTTTTATCATTATATGTGTAGTGTCATTTCGTACGACAATTCTGTTTGCAAATATTTGATTTTAACACATGGTAACAATTATCTCCCTTTATTATCATTTTTACAATTAAAAATAATCTGTACGTTTGATTTTTTAATTGTAAATAAGTACAGACGCCATGGACAAATGATTCAAAAAATGTAAGATATTTTGTATTCTGATAGTAACCTGATATTGTTAGAATGTTTGCATAATTTGTAGTAGCCTTATACCATTTATATTCTAATGACAATTTTTTTCTAATATTGAAATAAACTATTTAGATTCATTGTAGCTCCTTTGACATCTTTACAACGGCGACCCTACAATGCAGTCCCATTGCTCGTAACGAAGCAACGCCGAAAGCGAAATCCCAACGGGCGCATCTCAATCAATTAGATGCATAACGTGGACTAAAATATTGCTTATAGTATTTTTATGACGAAAGTTGTCCGTGAAAATATCAACTTTTGAAGTATCTTGATCCTGAACTTTATAATAAAGTTCAGGATCAGAATATTGAAAATATGGGGTTTCTTACAATACTAAAGTCACCTTTGGCTTTAACCAAATTTATTATTGAAGACATATTATTCAGAGATACATTTGTAATTTCGAACAATCTCAAAGCTTTATTAGAGTTTGAGAAAAAAATTGTATTTGCTCCATTACAAGTAATGGGGCTGCATTGTAGCTCCGCCAAATCAAAGATGTCAAAGGAGCTACATTATTGTAGCTATTGTCTTCTATGCTCAGCAGGATTTTTAATCCGAAGTTTTGTTACAAAAACGATAACGAGTGTATCCAAAATGGAACTGCAGAGAAGAATTATGTTCTTCCAACAATAATTAAAAATAAACATTTACTCTTGGCTTGAGTTCTTCTTATAAAATGATTTGAAAAAAATATCCACAAAAATCCCGTGCGGGACCCGGGTGGCGAATACCCCCCCCCCCCCCGCCCCACCAGCAGAGCCTAGCTTGTCGTAAGAGGATACTAAGGGTCTTGGGATTCTGACGTCGGGTCAGTGCTCAGCATAAAGAGCAACCAGGTGTGAACCCTAGGAGGCTGCATAGGTTAGCCCTCGTCAGCGGGTTTTGTCAGGTACATAATATGGAAACCCTAACCGCTGACCATAGTGGGCCATCATGTGTGGAGAGTGCCACACTTCATACATGTGTAAAACCCCTTAGTGGACCGCCAAGTTGTGCACTGCATAGATTACATTTTCTGCCCCTACCCATCTCTCCCTTTTTCCTGAGGTTCTTCAAAATTTACTATCTTTTGTTTCCGACCCCATCCCCATATTTCATTTAACACCATCATTTCATGTTCATTTTATCATCCTTTTCATGTTCATCGCGTTTAAATAACCTATATAGCGTTGGAAGGGCGTAAAACACCAACTCGTTCAGTCATATATACCCACTAAAAATGTTACTTAACCTTTTTATTTTAATAGCAATTAAGCTTGAATAAACAAGTAAATGTAAATCACGAATCAAGCATGAAATGGCGTAAGTCTGAAACAACATAACGAAAGACATTAACAAATAAAATTTCAAGTATAAAAACGAACTCACAAAGAGAAATAAAACCTAAAGATCCTATAAAGATGTTTATTAGTTTTCCATGTGATGTGAGCAATGATGGCATTAAACACCTACCTTGACTGATTTAGTTTTTTTATAATTCTACAAAGTTCCTGCATTTATCAAGTAAGCTGTTTAGTTTTGTTAGCCAGATCTTTCTAGAGCTATAGTAGTATATGAAAATCCCCATGTGAACTTAAAAATGTGATTCATATCTTGTAGAGTTCAGAAATCTCTTCAAACTGTTTTGAAACTGTACTAATGTTGCTCTTATAAAATTGAAGAAAATTATAATTTAAACAGAATGTCTCTAAAACAATAAAAAAAGTACGAAAATTTCATAATTACGCTCAACATACACAAATTACTGAGCATTGTAAAACCATTTAAACATAACAGGTGAATAAAAAAATTGTAAACGTGTCTCCGTGAAAGACCTTAGCAATTGTTTACGAAACAATTGTCCTCCTAGTTATTATTATTATTCTTTTCAGTTTCCGACGCCAAAAGAAAAAAAGTCCCTTGACCGATCTTAACCAAATTTGGCACACTTATTCAGTTATGCCTGGAATAGATAAGGTTCACCCTGTGAGCGCCAGCTCTTTATAGTTTTGGCGCAATAGCGCAAAACGCTGTTTACCCTTGTGCACAGATCTCCTCCTAGATAGTAAGAGATATAAAAAATCTAAAATGTGGAAACTGTTCTCTAATTCCTGCCGATGTGTCATCACGAAAAAAAAATTCTTTATTTTACTTCCTGGTTGCGCGCGTATGGCGCAAAAATGGCGCAAAATGTCAAAGTTGTCCGATTTTGATGAAATTTGGTTTCCAGGTAGATTTGAGGGTCCTGATAACGAATCTGTGGTCAAATTTTTTTTTGCGTTTACCATTGCCAAAATAGCGGTCGTCAAATGTTTTTTTACTTATAACTCGAAAACGGTAAGAGATAGTATGACAATATATGAACAAAAAATGATCGTCTTGAAAAGACCTACAATTTGAGTCCAAAAAGTGCATGATTTGGTTGAGCGGTTTCGAAATGGCGGCCGAAACAGGTTTTCGCGAAATACGTTTTTTGCCAATAACTTGAAAACCGTAAAAGATTGTATAATAGACATCTGTATAAAAAATGACCGTCTTCACAAGACCTATCATTTAAGCCCAAGAAATACACGTAACGGTTGACTGGTTTCAAAATGGCGGCCAAAAACCTCATCCTATGCATTATTTACTTGTATATAACATTTAAACGGTTGCAGATAATATAGTAAATTTATATATTTTGATTATCAATAATTAAAGAGCTTGACTTTAAGACAAAGGTCAAAGGTCATAGGTCAACTTTACGGGAAAGACCTCTCATTTGTTCTCTGAACAAATGGCATTTTAATTAAGGTCTTTCCCACTACAGTGGAAAGACCTTATTGTATTTCTTATGATTATTATTATTATTATTATTCTTCTTTTTCTTCCGCGGGCCAAATACAAAAAGTGTCGCGACATATCATTTCGATACTTAATACCATTAACCGACACTGCCTGAGCTTGACCTGACTAACCCTGCGAAACCGATCTATTTTTATTAACAGAGTTATCTCCCCAAACACTGTTTACCCTTGTGTTCATATCTCCTCCTAAACCGTAACCGGTTTAACAAATCTGAAGTGTGGAAATGGTTGTGCAACTCTTGGCGACAAATCTCCACCAAAAAAAATTGATTTCGATCAACTTCCTGTTTACGCGTTTTTGACGCGAAGTTTGTCGAAAACGTAAAAGTTGGACGATTTCGATGAAACTTGGTTTCCTAGTAGATTAGAGAGTCCTGATTACATATCCGGACTTTAAATTTTTTTTCGGTCCACCATTTTTAAAATGGCCGCCATTGAAATTTTGTGTTCGCTATAACTTAAAAACCATAATAAATAGAAGCGCACAATAAATTTAAAAAATGTTCCTCTCATTGAGATCTTCATTTGATATAACAGGTCGAACACTGTACGACAAACCATTTTTGAGTTACAGCCCTTGACGCGTTTCGGTTAAACGGTTTTTGGGTAATAACTTTAAAACGGTTCGAGATAATATAGTAAACATAGGGGTTTTTTGTGACTGTCATTATGAGTCCTTCAATTTAAGACCAAAGTTGAATGGTAACGGGCAGCCATTTTCAAAATGGCCGCCATCAGAAACTGTTTTTTGAGTATAACACAAAAACTGTAAAAAATTTAAGCGGACAATAAATGGAAAAAATGTTCGCCACGTCGAAAGCTACAAAAAATGTATCAGGTGCGAAAGCGTAAAACTTGTTGTTTTTGAGTTACGGCCCTTGATTCGTAACTAAAAAATGGTTTTTTAATTATAACTTCTAAACGGTTACAGATGGTGAATGAAATGTAGGGTTCATTTGATAGAGAATTAAAAGACCTACAATTTGAGTCCAAACAGTGTATGATTTGGTTGACTGGTTCCAAAATGGCGACCAAAACAAGTTTCACGAAACACGTTTTCTGCCCATAACTTGAAAACCATAACAGATAGTATAGTAAACATGTATACTTAAATGAATCAGAATGCCAAGACCTACAATTTGAGTCCAAGGTCAAAGGTCATGGGTCAAGGTCATTCCCTAGCAACAAGGTAACATTTATGAAAAGTCCATAGCAACCATATATATTCTTAACCAAGACTACTTTCCGAGTTTGGAGTTAAAATTTGTCAACCTGAAGTAACCCTTAGTCCATAGCAACCAACAAAATGTCCTTAGCAACCATCCTTTTTCTGACACTAGGCCCCTTGATCTTTATTCTGGAACCTATTTGATAACTATTGGTAACCTCATATCGAAAACGAAATGACTCATTTGTCTATAGTACTTGTATTGGACACCATAATGCTAACATGCTAAAGCGACAGAGAGACAAGAGACAGGGAAAGACCTCTCATTTGTTCTCTGAACAAATGGCATTTTAATTATTATTATTTTTTTTTTCCGCCACCAAAAAAAAAGAAGAAATACTTAACGTAACATTACGAAACTTCATACCATTAACCGACACTATAAGGGCATGACTTGGGTAACCCTGCGAAACCGATCTATTTTTAGTAACGGAGTTATCTGCCCGAGACCGAAAACCCTTGTGCACAGATCTCCTCCTAAACCGTAACCGGTATCAAAAATCTAAAGTGTGGGAAATGTTGCTGGACTCATGGGAACATGTCATCACGAAAAAAAAAATTTTTTGATCAACTTCCTGGTTACGCGTTTTTGAGTCGAAACCTGTCGCGACACGTCAAAATTTTTTTCTTCAAAACGGTTAGTCCTAGAGACTTGGGACCTTCACCAATCATCCTAGGTGACCTATGTTACATTTAAAAATGTCAAGGTCAAAGGTCAAATCTCAAGGTCAGAGGTCATGGCACGCCTTGTTTGCAGTATAGCTCAAAAACCATACAAAATTGAAGCAGACATGTAATGGGAAAAATACTCGCCTCATTTAGATCTTTATTTGATATAAAGGGTCGAACACTGTACGACAATAGGTTTTCAAGTTATGGCCCTTAACGCGTTTCGGCTTATCCGTTTTTGGCTTATAACTTTTAAACCGTCAGAAATAATATAGTAAACATATGGGTTTTTTGTGACCGTCATTATATGTCCTTCAATTTAAGACAAAAGTCGAATGGTTACGGGCAGCCATTTTCAAGATGGCTGACACCGTAAACAGTTTTTATGAAATAGCACTTAAACCGTACAAAATTGAAGCGGACAATCCATGGAAAAAATGTTCGCCATGTCGAAATCTACAAAAAGTGTTTCAGGTGCGAAAGCGTAAAACTTGTCGTTTTTGAGTTATCGCCCTTGATTCTTATTTTTAAAATGATTTTTTGTTTATAACTTTTAAACTATAAAAGATGATGAATGAAACATAGGGTTCATTTGAAACAGGATTAAATTACCTACAATTTGAACCCAAACAGTACATGATTCGGTTGAACGGTTTCAAAATGGCGGCCAAAACAAGTTTCGCGAAACACGTTTTTTGCCAATAACTTGAAAACCATAACAGATAGTATAGTAAACATGTATACTTAAATGAATCAGTTTATAAAGAGCTACAATTTGAGTCCAAGGTCAACGGTCAGAGGTCAAGGTCATTCCCTAGCAACAAGGTAACATTAATGAAAAGTCCTTAGCAACCATATATATTTTAAACCAAGACTACTTTTTGAGTTAAGAGTTAAGTTTTTTCAACCGGAAGTAACCCCTAGTCCATAGCAACCGTCATAAAAGTCCTTAGCAACCATACTTTTTCTGACTCTACGTCCCCTGCTCTTCATTCTGGAGCCTATATCACAATAATTGGCAACATCTTGTCATAAACAAAGTGACTCAAATGTATTTAGTACTTGTATAAAATACCATAACAAAAACATAAGACAGGGAAAGACCTCACATTTGTTCTCTGAACAAATGACTTTTTAATTATCATATGGGTACTTTGTGGTTGAACATGCCTACTAGCCGTGCAAATCGCAACGCTCAACGTTAAAATATGTAGAGAACTAATGTTTTGTTTGCGCTTATTTGGAAAATCTGAATAATTTTACCAGTATATGATTGATGAGAACGATTTGATTAATAAAATGTAACACATATTTTTTTGCGAATTTTCGCTTTTAAGCCTTTGTGTTATGGTTTTCAAAATTATTTAACTGAAATTCTTTTTTAAAAACATCATTTTGGGTACAACATTTAATTATCAATTTATTTAATGGTTATAGTATATAATACGTTTATTTGAGATTGATCATTTCATCTATAGTGCTCTTTTATATTCCTTCAGTAATTCCATACATTCAATTTAGAATCTTCCCCCACTGCTCTTCATTACAAAGCTGTGTATCATGAACCCGATTGATAAAGTAACGGGAGTGTAACACTGGACAGTTTAATTCTCTTGTTCTCTGAGCAACACCTCTTGACTTGGTACATCTCGACCAAGGAGTCCATGCACACCGATCTTATGAATATAAAGATAAAAACCATGTGACTTGGCTACAATTTGATCAGCCCATTTTTCAAATTTTGCAACAACAAATTCAGACAAAATTTGAAAAAAAAAACAATCAGATAAGACAATTTTATTTAAAATACATCATTTAAAAAGATACTGTTTTCAACTATTCGAATAATTATGTTTCGAAATACATTTTTAAAATATACAAAAAGAAAGTCGAACACGAAAAAGGCAATGTATATAAAAAGTTGAATCTGCATTATAAATTTGAAAAAAATAAGCTAATTTCATATATTTGTCTGAAAAGTTTAAAAACGCCTTTTGATAAAATATATGATATATCATTACTAATAAGATTTAAAAGCAGCTACTAATATATAATAGAATATTTTTCCCAACCGGTTTCTCTATTATCATCAGGGAAATAAAGGTAATAACAAAACTACCGAACTTGAATGATCAATCTCATAGTCCAGAGAAAATGACAAAAACGAATCAGTCATACCGGAGAACTGGTGGATCGCAATGGTCCTGACTTGGTACAGGCATTTCAAACGAAATGGTGGGTTAAACCAGGTTTTATGGCGCCAAACCTCCCTCTTCCATTGCGATCTTAGGATCCGGTAATGACCATATAACACAACATAGTTGTGAGACACAATAGGGATATTGAGGTGATCATCTCAGTACAGCACACCAGTCAAACACTAATTAAAACAATTAACTATCATATCTTTTAACTCAATTTTGAACTTTTCTACTAGTGGCTGATAACGAAGAAAGAATTTTTTTAGTGATCGTATGAGACGTATTTTCTTATAGCCCTGCTTCAAAAGTCGGTCACGAAGAAACCGGTGTCTGATTAAAAAATCTGTGAAATGTGTGCAAGCTCTGGCATATCGAATAAGTTGAGAAATATAAACACCGTAAGCAGGAGAAGTAGGTATATTGCTCTGTAGATTAGGAAAATTAATAATTTGAAAATTAAAATAGTCTCGTTTATCGTAAATTTTTGTACTGAGATGACCACCTGGGTCAAATTCGAGGTGCGAATCCAAAAAAGACGTGAAGCAATTAGATTCGGTGGTCTCTTTAATCTCCAATTCTGGAGGATATATTGAAGAAATCCAACTACCAAATGAAGTGTTATTGACAGAAAGGACATCGTCAATATATCTGAATGTAAGATTAAATGACCTTGCCTCTTTCATCTTCTTGTTCTTTACGAGTCCCTGAAGAAATTCAGTCTCGTAAGAGTATAAAAACAAATCGGCGAGAAGAGGAGCACAGTTTGTGCCCATTGGAATGCCGATTTATTGTTGAAAAATCTCTCCTCCGAAGGTGAAAAATATGTTGTCAATGAGGAAATCAAGCATACTGCAAACTTGTTCCAGTGTGTAACAAATTTTATCTTTGAAAGATGTTTTGGAAAAGAATGTAGAATTATAACCCAAAACAACAAAATTCCTTGAGTTTGAAAAGGCTTTTTCGAGAAGTTTTTTCAGGCGACATTTTAGTTTTTCGTGTGGCAAGGTAGTGTATAAAGTTGAAAAATCGAACGTTTTCAAAGAGTGAACCTCAGAAAATGATCTAGATTTAAAATGATCTAACAAATCTTTAGAGTTTTTCAAAATCCACATATGGTTAATTCCACTACGATTATAAATAGTGTCGCAGTATGCTTGTTGACCTTCTTTGACAGCAGACAAGATTTTAGTTAAATGAACGGACAGCTCTGTAGTTGAACATGATGAAGATCCAGCTATATACCTTTCTTTGTACGGATTTTTGTGAAGTTTAGGTATCCAGTACAAATATGGTAACTCTTTATGTTCCTCTTTCATTGGAATATTGAAAGAAGACATAAAAGAGCTATGGTTGGCTATGATTTCATCTTTGTTAAATGTAGTCCGTGTGTATGTAGCACTAGCGGAAGTATTACCATCAATGCCTAGTTCTTTTATTAGACAATTGTAATAATGTGCTTTACATACAAAAACTATATTATTGGAAGCCTTGTCTGCTGGCGTGACAACATACCTGTCATGTAAGGAAGAGAGACAATTGAGAGCTTCACGATCTCTAAATACAGAAGAAGGCCGGGGGTTCACACAATTGCGAAGTTTGTCTATTCGGCTTCG
The DNA here is from genome assembly GCA_963971305.1 of Arcuatula senhousia. Classification (NCBI taxonomy): domain Eukaryota; kingdom Metazoa; phylum Mollusca; class Bivalvia; order Mytilida; family Mytilidae; genus Arcuatula; species Arcuatula senhousia. Next base: position 6,438,995 of record OZ020317.1, on the reverse strand, counting down.
TACAAGAGATCGGATAGTCCTTACCCAGTCCGACAGCGATTCAAGTTCTGGTTATTGGTCCTTTTCCCTCTTTATCCAGGCTCTAGCATAGTCCTCCACAGCGTCCATGATGATCTTAAAGTTATGATTCCAATTTATACGTTGTGGTTCCCTGAATTTAGGTCCATGGGAAACCACATTACGTAATAAATCATTTTCAATTATCTTAAGATCACCCGTGATGACATGACCAGATGGACCATAGACAAAGGGAGAAGCATAGCAATCACATGTCAGAGGGGACTTTAGATATTCTTCAATGTTTAGGTCCTGCAATGCCTTTTTGTGGTTGAAAATTTTACTACTTATGGTTTTAGTGTAGCGGTAGGAAACAATTGGTGTTGACTGATTTTTGAAATATTGAGGAATTTGAGATGTAACTTCCTTACGATTTAAAATATTGCTAATGTTTATAGCATCTATCCCTTTGTTCTTAAATGGAATATGGAGAAATTTCCTATCCTCAGTAGTAAGAGGCTCACTTCTTACAGGCTTAAAAAGACGAAAAAGAGCAACGTCGCAAATAATGCTAGTAAGCCTGTAAGAAGGAGTAAATGGATCAGTACCTGCTTTATACGTTACGTTATTTTTATACCTATAATACTAATGGTACTTTTCTATGGATAAAGTGATGTCTAGTTTACCTCTAACTTATGTATTTGTCCTGGATTAGGAAATAATCTAATCACTTGATATACTCTCAAAGAAAAAAATCGCAACATAAAAAATTGAAATTACATCGCATAAAAATGTAGTGTTTTCTATCATCAGTTCTGGCAGTATCAATAAGAAATTGTACTTGGTTATTGCAAAAAAATAATAATAAAATTTTAGCAATTTGACTGTGCCTGCCCTTAAAAAGTATGCCAATCAATTTGTTTGCAAGACAATACTCAAACTGTTATCCCCAGATTCATATGAACATTGCACACAGAATTTTAATGTCAGATTTCAAACACGCACAGGTGTGCGTTTTCTTTAGAAGATGTTTGATCGTGCAATGAGGTGTGGCGCATGCGCATATCCAATTGATACATGTATTGTATATGCTCGATTTTCTTATAGATAAAGATTTTCAGAAGGACTTTAAAAAGTATCAATGCCATGTCTTATTCGTTAGTTATGCTATCTGTAAGGCTTCTCACACATCCATTTGACTCTTTATGCACTACACTTCTCTATTTTTCAAAATCCCTGAATCTTCCTTTTCACACTGTCTGTCATTTGTTGGAATGTTTTGCAAGAATTTTCTTAGGAAAACTATTGGTATTTTAGACCACGACAATGTTTTCACTGGAAGCAAAATTAAAAGAGAGTTCAAATGTGTTTCAACCGATGTGTCGTATACGAAGGGATTTCACACCTCGTGTTAAGCCTGGTGATAACCACCAAAAGAAGAATTATCGTTATTATAATGATGGTATCGCAAAAAAAAAATACGACTAACGCATTATATCAAGACCAAACAAGTAACTGTTTTAAACATTGGTCCCCAGAATCGCTGGATGTTTACTTAGACCTTCAATTCAATGATTGTTTTCAAATTTGGATATACGCAAGCGGTATCGCCCAGAATCGCTGGATGTTAACTTAGACCTTCGATTCAATGATTGTTTTCAAATTTGGATATACGCAAGCGGTAAAGTTTTAGAGCAAATGTTTTATCATGTGTGAAAATGAATCATGAGATTGTGTTCATCGTATTTTAGAAACCAGGGAAAGCATTAGTTAAGTCGTCATGCAATCATTTAATCGGTATTATTACTCATGTTACTGTTGGCACTTTGCATCCGTTAGTTGTTGAATGTCAATTCTGTTCATGTCATAGCACACTGTTCATACCAAATGTTATTTTTGTAGAAATTCAATAGTTTTTATTTCAATTAGATCTTCTAAATATTTTTGTATGTTGCATTTTTTTTAGTAAATGTGGATCCCACTCAAGTTTTCAGTTTGCCACTTAAGCCTTTGAAGCCACTCAATTTAGCATACTCTTTCCAAACTCTACAAAGAGATCTCTAACGTACGTTGGATATTGCTCTCCTTTACAAGGGCAAAATTTTTCGTCGCGACGTAGGACTAGAATTGTTGATTGAAACCATCCTCGCAAATAGTGTCAGACAGATAAAGAGAGAGAGAGAGAGAGAGAGAGAGAGAGAGAGAGAGAGAGAGAGAGAGAGAGAGAGAAGAGAGAGAGAGAGAGAGAGAGAGAGAGAGAGAGAGAGAGAGAGAGAGAGAGAGAGAGAGAGAGAGAGAGAGAGAGAGAGAGAGAGAGAGAGAGAGAGAGAGAGAGAGAGAGAGAGACATAAAAATGATTCATGGATTTTCCAACCCTGAAGTTGATCGATCTACGAACGTGGCATTAGTTAAATGCGTTTTGATAAAATCAAAAAAAATGCATATCTTGATTCAAGGATTAAAATTTGTGTAAATATATTAACAAATACCAAAACGGTTATAAAATTTGTTAATTTGATTTTGCTATATGTCGATATATAACCTCCAATCAGGAGCATTTGAACCAAAACAATAGAAGGTCAAAAACCAAAAGTAAAAAATCAAAAGTACTCAAACCCAGTTTCGAAACGGAAGCCTAATCCAGATCATGTGCAGCACAAGGAATGAAACCAGTTTGGTGGACGTGTTTTCCAGCAAACGATAGGGATTCTAATGTGCACTAAGTGTGCACCTTTGCTTGCTGATTTTTTTTCTTTTCTCTTGGACATTTGAGATTGATCCTCTAACTTCGGTAATCATGTTATTACCTTTATATTTCTATTTGCCAAGGTAATTGCTCTCACGGTGCGATCATTTTTTGTACCTTCAAAAGTTTGCTATCGTTTATTGACACCATTCAAGAAAGAGTCGTAAAATTGGTTAATGAAAATTTCCTCCCTAAAGAGGTTGGAATCGCTAATCTTGGGGTAAGAAGCCCGAGAAATGAGAGATATCGGTGATGTTATAAAAAAAAGGTAAAGTAAAGTAAATAAAAAAAGCCCTGATGCAAGTTTTTTTCTATACAAAACTAATCAGAGGTGTTTTATCAGAAAGGAATTCCAAAGGACACTTAGCTAATACTGTACTTTTTTTAAGTTATGAAGAACTATATCAACTATATCAAAATATCAAGTAACGGCACTATGAAGTAGTCTTACTTTCTTTTACAACCAAAGTTCCAGCGTTACTTGATCCAGTACCAACACTATTTGTGGCAAGACATGTATAGTTTCCTGCATCGTCGGGCTCTGCATTAACGATTGTAAGAGAAGGTGTGGTGACGGTACTGCCTGTGTATTTGTTTTGATTTGTTGTTGATGACATATTTAGACCATCCATTTTCTGCCATGATACAGATGTGACGGCAATGTCAGATGACACACTGCAATATATAGTGACTGAATGACCCCTGTCTACTTTGTAAGAAGTTGGAAATATTGTTGCTGTTGGTTCAACTGAAAAAAAAATCAATAGATTATTCAAAATAAGAATAAAGATATCGAAATACTCTTATCAGAATAGAAATAACTAAGCTTGATTTGTACATCTTGAAGGAGAATTGAAACTATCAGAATTGCACATGTTCATTTTAGTAACCACCTTACTTTCTGATATGGGGTTTTCAGCTTCATAGTATATAACTACAAAGATCAAATATTACAATAAAACAAGTGGTTTCATGTATCAATGTTAAAAAAGTATCTAAAATCATTTGCTTTTAATTTGTGCATGCGTGTGTGATATTTTTAAGCCCTTTAATACAGGTCAGACGGTTTAAACGGTGTGGAAAAAACTAAAGAATCTGAACAAAAACCACGGACCTTTTGAAGGCAGACAAATTTATAGCGAGCACAGCTCCTAGCGGGGAGCTCTATTGCTATTTCCCGCGAAAAACGTGCCCGATGACGATGAGTTGCTACATTTTTTACATTTTCTTTTTTACGCACATTCGCCCCAAGCACCTTGTCCCAAACTGGACGTTGTAGTAACGAACTGATAAAAAAAAATAACTACGATGACTTCAGATCTAAAATCAAACTTATTATTCGTTCATGAAAAATATGCTAACAAAGATGCTTAATATTTGAGACATTGTGACTTCAGTTCAAAATAATGATCGAAAATTAATCAAATCAATTCATTCGGGTGACTCGTATGTGCGATTCCGAAGTCTAGTTCTTAATGGTCCTTTTGAAATTTTCTGACAGGCTATGCTCGCATTGTTATATATATAATATTATTATATAAGTACAGTTAGGAAGCCCGTGTCTGTAAAGTTAAAATAGAAATACATGTACAAAGCGGAATACGATTCTGTTCCTGTATATGTTATTGAATTGTTATCAATATTATGATAATTAAACAAGCGCTTCATGTCATTCGGCCACCCAGGCCCCTTTATTCTATTTACGATAAGACTGATTATCTTAAATTTGAATTCTCTGATGTCAAAAAGAAGCACAACTGTATGACACAGTATACATATTTAGATGACATTTATACAACGCAAAAGATCATTTTTCATTGCCACTATTCTCCTAAAGTGTGCACCTTTGCTTGCTGATTTGTTTTTTTTTCTTTTCTCGTGGACATTTGAGATTGATCCTCTAACTTCGGTAATCATATTATAACCATTATTTTTCTATTTGCCAAGGTTATTGCTCTCACGGTGCGATCATTTTTTGTACCTTCAAAAGTCTACTATCGTTTATTGACACCATCCAAGAAAGAGTCGTAAAATTGGTTAATGAAAATTTCCTCCCTAAAGAGGTTGGAATCGCTAATCTTGGGGTAAGAAGCCCGAGAAATGAGAGATATCGGTGATGTTATAAAAGAAGGTAAAGTAAAGTAAATAAAAAAAGCCCTGATGCAAGTTTTTTTCTATACAAAACTCATCAGAGGTGTTTTATCAGAAAGGAATTCCAAAGGACACTTAGCTAATACTGTACTTTTTTTTAAGTTATGAAGAACTATATTAACTATACCAAAATATCAAGTATGAAGTAGTCTTACTTTCTTTTACAACCAAAGTTCCAGCGTTACTTGATCCAGTACCAACACTATTTGTGGCAAGACATGTGTAGTTTCCTGCATCGTCGGGCTCTGCATTAACGATTGTAAGAGAAGGTGTGGTGACGGTACAGCCTCTGTATTTGTTTTGATTTGTTGTTGATGACATATTTAGACCATCCATTTTCTGCCATGATACAGATGTGACGGCAATGTCAGATGACACACTGCAATATATAGTGACTGAATGACCCCTGTCTACTTTGTAAAAAGTTGGAAATATTGTTGCTGTTGGTTCAACTGAAAAAAAAAGAATCAATAGATTATTCAAAATAAGAATAAAGATATCGAAATACTCTTATCAGAATAGAAATAAGTAAGCTTGATTTGTACATCTTGAAGGAGAATTGAAACTATCAGAATTGCACATATTCATTTTAGTAACCACCTTACTTTCTGATAATGGGTTTTCAGCTTCATAGTATATAACAAAGATCAAATATTACAATAAAACAAGTGGTTACATGTATCAATGTTAAAAAAGCATCTAAAATCATTTGCTTTTAATTTGCGCATGCGTGTGTGATATTTTTAAGCCCTTTAATACAGGTCAGACGGTTTAAACGGTGTGGAAAAAACTAAAGAATCTGAACAAAACCACGGACTTTAAAGGCAGACAAATTTATAGCGAGCACAGCTCCTAGCGGAGAGCTCTATTGCAATTTCCCGCGAAAAACTTGCCCGATGACGATGAGTTGCTACATCTTTTACATTTTCTTTTTTACGCACATTCGCCCCAAGCACCTTGTCCCAAACTGGACGTTGTAGAAACGAACTGATAAAAAAAAACTACGATGACTTCAGATCTTTAAAATCAAACTTATTATTCGTTCATGAAAAATATGCTAACAAAGATGCTTAATATTTAAGACTTTGTGACTTCAGTTCAAAATAATGATAGAAAATTAATCAAATCAATTCATTCGGGTGACTCGTATGTGCGATTCCGAAGTCTAGTTCTTAATGGTCCTTTTGAAATTTTCTGACGGGCTGTGCTCGCATTGTTATATATATAATATTATTATATAAGTACAGTTAAGAAGCCCGTGTCTGTAAAATTAAAATAGAAATACATGTACAAAGCGGAATATGATTCTCTTCCTGTATATGTTATTGAATTGTTATCAATATTATGATAATTAAACAAGCGCTTCAGGTCATTCGCCCACCCAGGCCCCGTTATTCTATTTAAGATTATAAGACTGATTATCTTAAATTTGAATTCTCTGATGTCAAAAAGAAACACAACTGCATGACACAGTATACATACTTAGATGACATTTATACAAAAAAAAGATCATTTTTCATTGCCACTATTCTCCTAAAGTACAAGTTATGTCTTACATGTGAAAGATTCGCAAGCGACACATGAGTACATCTCAAGTTATTTGATTAGTGTTTTACAATTAAATAAAAATCAGACAAATCGTAGTAAAAGGTCTCCTTTAGACTTGTCAGGATGTAAGTATCTAAAAGCATGGTAGATCAGACATTATTATCTTATCGAGTCTGAATTGACTGCAAGGCACTTTTGGCTAACTACGAATTAAAATCTTAACAAGGCTGAAAATATTTCATCGGGAAATATTTCATTTTAATTGACGTACGTGTAAGAACATTAAGAAGCTACTAATGCCCATACTGAGACGGCCCCTAGCACCGGTGTTGGCAGAATTATTTGCTTAATGTCGATAAATTGATACACCTGTGTATTTGACTAAACTTGAGTTGGACAATCAAATAATCATAAATAAATCTGCAAAAAAATAAATTATTTAGCATACGGTGCCGACTTTAAAAGATTCTTTTGATTCAGCGAGGAAATTCAAAGATGTTTTCATCATTTTTGGCCAAATTTTTGCATCATATGATAATTGAAACCTTTTTTCCTTGTAACTCATTTTATTCTAGGTATACCTTCTAATTTATCCTGCAGAACACCACTGTGACGAAATAAGTATTCCAGTCCAAAGGTTGCACCAGAAAACAATATCATAATAACAAAAACGATAACACACCATGACAATCTTTTGAAATCACGCGTTTTCTGACTAGTTGGTTGTTGGTTATTCCTGGTTCGAGAAAATCGATCACTGTCCGCATACACTCTCTGTACCAATCTACCCTGTGAGACATTGATCATTGGTGGGTTATTTCTGATATGAGAACCCCCATCAATTTCCTCGTAAACTCTCAATGAACTATATAAAGGCAGTGCAAATCCATCTTGTGGTATTTCATAAGTATGATTTGATGGAGTTTCGTAAGGATGATTCTGTGGAATTTCATATGAATGATTTTGTGAAGCGTCGGATGCAATTATTTGTTGCATTTCGTACGAAGCCATAGCTTATTCGTGAAGGTCCATGACAGTCTAACACAAACTTGTTTTACTCGTTTAATGTAAAAATAATAATTTCCAACAAAAATAAAACAGAACGGAATTTCCGATCTTTGTGTTAATATAATCAAAGTCTTTCAAACAATAAAATACAGGAAACATTTCAAATTTTGCTATTATACTATTCATATATATACTTTACAAAAAAGTACGCATATATTTTTTATTTGTATACCACGATATAGAAAATATTTTACCATTTACTAAATAATTATTGCAACAAAATTAACGATATCATTTCAAGAAAAAAACATTAAACATTTGTAAAAAAAATTAAGTTTTTTTTAACATGTTTAATGCTCAGCATCGCAAAATTGCAAATTCTTTGTTTCGAGGGTAACGAAAATAACTGACGCCTGATTTCGGATATGAATAAGGGCTCATTACACTGTTAATGGTTCGATTAAGCCTATTTTACAATCTCCCCAAAAACTCATGCTTACGCTCATGCGCGTTACACATTGCAAGGGGGACTTTTTCCGATTGTCGTTACAAATGTACAGACACCATTTCGTGGCAGCAAATAGATTTTCAAAAATTATCGGAATTGTAACTTAAGATATTGCGTTGTTGTGCGAAGTACCACTGATGATGTTTCAACTTCCAGTTGCTTTGTTTTTAAAGCAAAATGTTTACAGTACAATTGTGCCAATGATAATGCCGTGGTTGCATTTTGCGAACTCGCTTTCTAATAAAACTAACAAACGGGTTTGTTACCTGACTTCATATTTTTTTTAGTCCAAAATTATACCTGGATTTGATAACCAAAACACTGACTGACATTACCATTTACAGTTCATATTTGATTTTTAGAATCTGATGATGACTGTAAATTTACTGTTAAAGATCTATCTTTTTCTGTTCCGGACTGATACAGGTCTTTCCAGTAAATTACAATATTGGTCTTTCTACTGTTTTTCTCACTTTTGAACTTAATCAGTAAATATCAGTCAAATGCAGTAACTTCGTGTCACTGTCTTGGTCTTTTATTCACTGTATCAGATCATTTCAGAACTTTTAAATAATTATCTTGATTTAAAATGACTGATGCCATCTGCATCCGTTCACATCAGTGAACATTAGATTTTACCTTGATTTAGAATGACTGATACAGACTGCATCTGTTCATATCTGTCAAAATCCGACGGTGTCATTCCCTTTCAGTGAGTACTGGAATTACCTTGATTTAAAATGACTAATGCTGACTGTGTCATTCCTTTTCAGTAAATACTGGATTTACTTTGATTTACAAAGACTGATATTGATTGCATCTGTTTATGTAATCAATCTTAATTGGGTCAAAAAAGACTGATGAAAAGGTTCATTATTTCAAGTTTTTATTAAAAGAAGTTACACCATTTTATTGTTTCAGGTACATAAAGGTAAAAAATTTAACCTAAATAGTCTCGCTCCAAGATGTGTACATGTACATTTTATCTGTGTTTCAAATTGCTAATGAAATATTCAAGCCATGCATTTTCATTTGACCAGAGCTAATATGAGTCATGTAAAATGATTTGAATTTGACTTTGTATAATTACAAATTTTTTCTCAAATTTCACATGTGTGTTAACCAAAATTCTAACATGGTACAGTTTATTCGACGAAATGCACCCGTAAAATCAAAGCTCATGTGCGCCTTTTGCAACTTGTAACTTCAAAACAACTGTAGTTTCAGTTGAGGGTTATGACTAAACATGAACCAAGAATCAACACACTATATCCTTCCCGAAAAGTAAAGTCTTTGAGGTTTAAAAGTAATTGGTTCTTTTAAGGGTTCGATATGAACATAGACAACATCCTTCATCAACAAACCTGATGTTCTCAAGACATTGTTCCACATTACATGATGAACATGTTTTCATACCTCATGTACCTGCAGATTAACCAACATTATTTATTTTGTTTGCAAAATTACATCATATTCAGTTCAGACTTTGTTACAGCTGATTTAAGTGTCGGTACCAGCAAAGAATTAACTTATACAGCAACAGAACTGTTTAAGGAAGAACTACAATTAAAGGATGGGTTGCGATACGGCCCTATTTTGGCCCATCTATGGACGAAAAATATAAAGTATTTCAAAGCTTATTTTATATCTTATTTTGTAGCAAAATGATTGTACTGTTGCAAAAGACTACTTTTAAATACTTTGACACGAACACAGCTTCGAAAATCGGGTTCAAAATTGACCTATTTTGAATGAAAATTTCGTCTCGATTTAAAGAAAATTTCAAGGTATGGCTTCGATAAATTAAAATTTTGTGCTAATATACTTGAATACAGTGTTGACAATTCTACAAAAGGTTCATCATACATATACATCACTTAAAACAAAAATTTTGAAATCGAAATGATCGCTGATTTCAAGAGGAAAACGCAGAAATTTCGCACATTTTTTCACTACTGATTACAACTTCAAAAATTATAGTCTTTTTAAATTTTCAGTATGCCTTGCACGCGGAACCACCTTGAAACTTTCACAAAAGATGTGTTTTAATAATACAAGTTTTTGATAAAATATGGAGCTGGTTCCGCGTGCAAGGCTATACTTCCGGGACGGATATATATCTCGCATTTGCGCCACTTTCCCATAGTCACAATGTTAAAATCATTTCCGGTGGTTCATTTCAAGCACCATTTATTAAAACATAAAATAAACTTTTCAACTACAGACGTTCGTTTAAAAAATAGAAATATTAACCTTTCCAACAAGACATTTTGTGAAAGAATTTACTTATTTTAATTTTGACTTATCGCAACCCATCCTTTGTCATTTCTGCATTCGGCTGTCAGGAGGAGGAATGATATTTCATCCCTCAATGGATATGATTTATAAATAATAATAGGTCTATGCAAGCAACGTTTTATTGCTGTCATTTAAAAGTAAGCTTTTTAACTGCCTAGAGTTTACTTCTAGACTGTTTAGGCAGTCCTTGAATTGATCTAAAGTTAACTAACACATATTTATTTGCTAAGTAATACAATCTGGCACTCAAAAATATTTCAATTATTGTCACTTTTTTGTATTTATTAATCTGTTTTTCAGAGGAAATAACTTATGAAAGATCAATTATGTTTATCATATTAAAGTGGAATACTTTAACATGTACATCCTTGCCGTTTTAATAGAAATTCTCTGTTCTGTCTCCTATTTCTTTTAAAGATGTCTATTTGTATTATTAAATGGATTTAAACTATTAACGAAAACACATTTGGACCCTAAAATAGACATTTTTTTTTTCATTTTATTTTGAAGTGAATGGGTAACAACGGTTGCATAGTTTTTTGCAATGTGACGGCTGACCCTAAAACATACATTTTGTTTTCATTTTATTTTTAGGTGAATGGGTTACAACGGTTGCATAATCTTTGGCAACGTGACGTGTGTGCTATAGCAAGCAGGAACTGCTTACTCTTCCAGAGCACCTGAGTTCACTATCATTTCGACTTGAGTTCACGTTGCTGCATGCGGTTTGCTGTTATGTGTGTGTGTGTTTTACGTTGTTGTGTGTTTTTTTGTTATGATGGTTTTTTGTCCATCGGTTTTGGCTTTGTATTTACGATTTTATGATATTGATTACCCCTTTGGTACACCTTTGTTTTGTTCTGTTATCTTAATATAGTATTCTGTTACGTTGAAATGGCATTTATATAATCTATCCACAATAACAAGGACAATCCTAAAACCATGCATTTTTGCTATCACACGTATATTAAACTGTTAATTATTCATTTTTTTGTGGCGTTTCGTTATTGTTGGAGATCTCTCTTTTTGCAGCTATCATCATGGTTACCTAAGCGTATTTTATTATGTATTTCAAAAGAAACAACTCATTACGAAGAGTTAAATGTGTTTCAAATACATATCGTTTTGTAATCACTGGTGACCTCAACATCGTGGAAAATGACTTACTTCGCGATGTTTTGGCTAAAGGACCTAAATATCGTGAGCCAAGACGAATCAACTGGAGCTATAATTTCAAAACAATTATGGATTCAGTTGAGGACTATGCCAGAAAATGGGCCAAAAAAGAACAGGAGAAAGAATGTGACGTTTTGTCAGAATGGGTAAAAGCTGTGAGGTCATTGGTTTTGAAAAGAATCAATTCTTTGAAAGGCTCAATGAGCACTAAGGCAACATCCATTTTCAGCAACGCTGATGTTGCCAAAACATTGTCCACCTTACATGACAAATATGTTGTCGTACCTGCAGACAAAGCACCAAATAACATCATTTTTGTGTGCAAGAAACACTATATTGACTGTTTGACAGCTGAATTGGGGGTTGGTTGTACCAGCAACAGCACCACATACAAGGCTACAACACTGTCTAAGGAGGAAATCATTGACAATCACAAATCTGTCATTTCCTCCTTCGGCCTTTCTGTTGGTGGCAGTAATGATGACATTCCATCCCTGTATTGGATTCCCAAATTACATAAAAATCCATACAAACAGCGCTTCATTGCAGGGTCATCCAAATGTACAACTAAACCTCTTTCAGTTTTGTTGACTTCTATACTTACGGCAGTAAAATCCGGCCTCCAGAAATATTACGATTGTTGTTATTCTAGAAATGGTGTCAATCAAATGTGGATCCTGAAGAATTCGAAAGATCTGATGGAGATTCTTAACTCTAAATCAGTTTCATCTTGTAACAGCATCAAAACATTCGATTTCTCCACACTTTACACTTCTATTCCACATGAACAACTGAAATCGCGATTGGCACAGCTGATTAAACGCAGCTTTTTCAAAAAGAATGGAAAACGCAGGTACAAATTTTTTGTAGTCGATTATACCAAGACTTACTTTGTCATCAATGAGTCTAAGAAAAAGAACAAATTTACAGAAGACCAAATAATCGACATGCTCAACTTTCTTATTGACAACATATTTGTTCAGTTTGGTGGACGTGTTTTTCAGCAAACAAAGGGGATTCCAATGGGCACTAATTGTGCACCTTTGCTTGCTGATTTGTTTCTTCATTCATATGAAGCAGACTTCTTGCAATCTCTTCTAGACAAAAAAGACCGTAGACTAACTCTCTCTTTCAACCTCACGTTCCGTTATATTGATGATGTCCTTTCACTAAACAATTCTCGATTTGGTGACTTTCTCCATCTCATATATCCACAGGAGCTTGAGATAAAGGACACAACGGATTCTAGGAGGTCTGCTTCATATTTAGATCTACATCTCGAAATTGACTCTCAAGGAAGACTTTCAACAAGGCTCTATGACAAACGTGATGACTTCAACTTTCCAATCGTCAACTTCCCCTTCTTGTGTAGCAACATTCCGTCCGCTCCAGCTTATGGAGTTTACGTATCTTAATTGATTCGTTACTCCAGAGCGTGCGGGACTTACATCGATTTCCTTAACAGAGCGACACGTCTGACGCAAAAATTGCTCACACAGGGTTATGTTGCTCCTCGGTTGCTGTCTTCACTCAAGAAATTTTACGGAAGACATCATGCACTTATAGACAAATATGGGATTCCGATCTCTCAGATGAGTGCAGATGTTGGTTTGTCATAGGGTGTTGTTTTGTCTTCCTTTACCGGATTTGACACGCTGAATGGACTATTGGCAACGCGACGGGTGTGCTATAGCAAGCAGGAACTGCTTACTCTTCCGGAGCACCTGAGTTCACTCTGGTTTCGACTAGAGTTCGCGTTGTTGATTGATATTCAGTTGTTTTGTGTTTCCATGTTTTACATGTTGTCTGTTTTTGTCCCGTTCTTGTTGGTGTTTGCTGGTTTTGTCTCTGCCCTTTCGGACTTTTGATATTTGGATACCCCATTGGTACCTCTGCTTCTTCCAACATTCATGACATTGTCCAATGATAAAACAGTTAATATTTTTATCAAGCGGATACCAGATATGGATACAATTATTTATAGTAATTCATAAAATTGATAAGTGTATGATTTAGTTGAAATTTTGATAAAAGCAATTTTGACAGTTATTTTTTAGATAACTGATTACTTTGAATTGTAATCTAGATAACATCTGATTACAATACAATTAGGTTAAGAAAGTATGTACTTTATTACTATGACTCTTGGGGTATGGAGAGCCCTGTTAAAAAATTTAAGTTTCTCCAGTTATATTTGACAAACTTGACAGATTTGCATAAAAGTTTGATATGCAATTATCAAATAGTACCGTATCATCATATCAAACTACCAATCTCTACTCCACAAAGGTTTTCAGTTGATAAAAAAGATTTGACTAACACAGTGGAAACTATATGGCTTCTTATGAATTATATTAGAGAAAATCCTTGGTAAAAATAAAATGTTATTGAATACAGCTATAAAAACACTCCCTAACTGGCTTCTATCTATCAGTGTTACAGATGATAATAAACAAAGGATACATTATTTGACTTTACACTGCAAAACTTAAGTGAAAAAGAAATTTATTGAACTTTTTTTAAGAACAAAGTTAATTGACTAAATTCTGACTAAAAATCAAGGATATACCTAAGTGGTAATCAAAAATATCATTATATCGAAAAGGCAAAGACAAAAGCTAATCACAACGAAACAAGCCACACAACAACAACAACAAAAACACACACAAACCAACAAAATCAATCCAGTAACGTGAATAATGATAAAATAAATGTTGTCACGCCACAATTTCGGATCAATTAAAATATACTTTTAAGCTGCTGCTACAATCCATGCGCACTATGAAATTAGCAAAAACATATCTTTAGTGTAAAAAAAAACATATTGATAAAATACACAGGAATTTCAAATCAATTTGAAAGAGTTTACAATAAAAAGATTAAACAAAATATTCGAAGCATTCATTAAGTGAGCAAAATATACTTTCTATTTACAAATATATATGGAACGAGCACTAAGGTAAAATGAGTTTATTTATGTTTCCTGTCAATGTAGCCTGATTATGATAATGGATTGTACAATGCAATTATTGCTAGAAAATTTTCTGACCAAAATTTAATAGATTGGTTTAGTTTTCGGTTGGTTCATTTGGAAACGTATTACTCTTTATGCTACAGGAAAAACAAGAGTTTCAAGACTTTGTATACAGTTATATTGGTGCTTTTTTTATCAATGAAAACATTTTACCTAGCAATCAAGTGAGTCAAACACTAATTAGTTTTGAATTCAAATAATTTTAGATGTTAAATATTTTTTTTAAATTCTTTATAAAAAATTTTAATCTGCACACGTATAATAGTCAAAACATCAATATTATCAAAATATTAAATTTTGCATCAACACTTAAAGCGCAGTATTCTTAAATTTATGCAAGGTTGTCAATATTCTTATCATATTTTTGGATTTAAAAAAAAATGAAAGATACGTAAATTTTAATAAAATAAAGTAACAAGAGGCTCCCAGGAGCCTGAATCGCTCACCTGAACTACACAGACACATATATATTTTGTAGATATTTTTGTGCATAACCATATGCGATTTAAATTTCTGAAATATCTTGGTTAGTTTTCAAGATATTAGGCTTAATAAGTGCAAAATTTGGCAAAAATTAGGAAAAATGGCAATAACTCCCACATCAGCCGTCAGATCTTTTCCAAAATTTCAGCACAGGTAGATCTTTATATTCTAATCTTTTTTTATTCTTATACAATTTTGATATCTGAAACCATTTTTGAGTTATTAGCAAAAAAATGCAATTTACCCCTATGTTCTATTTTTAGCCATGGTGGCCATGTTTTTTGACAAATCAAAAATATGAACAATAGAGTTGTAGCATATAAGCTGTTAAACAAGTGTGCCAAGTTAAAATGCAGTTGGTCCTACGGTTCCAGACAAGTTAATCTTTGAAATTCAGGAAAAAAGTAATGAAAAATGGTAAATTTTGTTGTTTTAAGGACAATAACTCCTAAAAGAAATGATCCTACAGCTTTGATCTAAATACATGAAATGTAGATCTTGATGTACTAAATAATATGCAATTTAAATTCTTGAAATACCTTGTATAAGTTTCAAGATATATGGATAAACAAGTTAAAAAAATTGAAAAAATCCAGAAAAAGGGCAATAACTCCTACATCGGTTGTTGGATCTTCTTGAAAATTTCTGGGCAGGTAGATCTTGAGGTGCTGATCACTTTTACTCTAGCCAGAATTTTGATATCTGTGACCGTTTTTGAGTTATTTGCAAAAAACTGTATATGACCCCCCTGTTCTATTTTTAGCCATGGCGGCCATGTTTTTTTACGAATCAAAAATCCGAGCAACAATTTTGTACACATAATGCCACTAAACAACTATACCGAGTTTGGTTGCAATTGGACTTATGGTGTCAGACAAGATAAAGTTTGAAAAATTGTGTATAGACGACGACAGACGACGACGACGACGGACGCCAAGTGATGGTAATAGCTCACATGTACCTTCGGTCCAGGTGAGCTAAAAATATGCCTTTCTTTAATAACAAAAGTAAACATTTTGACTAGAAGACTTTATAATGTCTAAAAATACGCATTAAGAATTATAAATGTCAATCATTTTCTGAGAATGTTTTATCATGGAAACAAATTCTACTTAAAAGGTAAGTGAAACAAATTAGGAATATTTTAATCGTAAGTAAAGATAAGTGTGCCCAGTTTTTAACTCTTATTATTTAAATGAAATTATATTGATGAGTAAAATTGTATAAACAAACATCAAAGCAACAAAAAGATTATACAAAAAATTGCCAATTTTTAAATAGATTACATGATATATACATTAAACAAAATTTTAGGTTTTTATCAAAGAGATGAACAAACATTGTCTTTTATTGGCTTAATAATGGACATATAAAGACAATATATATTTGTTCTATTCATATGGAATCACATATATTAAGATGCTTGAACCACAAAAAGGAACTAATTACCTTTCAGAAGCACCTCAGTTCACTCTCGTAACGGCTTTAGTTTGCTGTGTTAATTAATTGCTATCCAGTTGTTTTTCTTGTGTTTTATGTTTATTCCTCGTGCGTTTTTATTGTGTTTGCTGTTGATTTTCTCTGCTTTTTTGGATGTTTGACATTCGAATGCTAGGCCAATTGGTACCTCTCTACTCCTTAAGTATTCACAAACAACTTTAGATAACAAAATCACTTGAAGTAAGTACAGCTCATTTTTCATGTGTTTAAATCATTCTCACTTGAGATCAAACACCTGATTGACCTTATTATCATAAATGATATTCCTTTTATATAACAAAAAAGTAAAACATTTTTGAGGTAAAAATGGTTCCATAATTTGAAAGTTGTTTTAACATAAATGTTTTTTAAATATTTTTTTTTTCAAATTTCTAACACGATAGGTTTTTTAAATACATAATGGTTTGCAATTAAAATCAGCCCATTAAAATAATGAAAACAATGGAATGTTCAATTACATATATCTATGTAAAAATTGCGGAGTAAATTAAACGAAGACTAACATTCACATCATCAGAGTTATATACCCCGAAGACAGGACACAAATCTTTGCCCGACATAACGTTAGTGAATGTGTACAGTTTGGTTTGGTTTCATACGACACTGAAAATATTCGTTTCCCGTTTCATTTGTTCCTGGGGTGTTTGTACTAAAATGGTTCAGTATTTCTTCAGTAAGAGAACTATGCTGGACTTTGAATGACACGTCATCGTTTTTTTCATTGTTGTTTAGATAGAATGACCAGCCTCCAACCTTAATATCGCCTACGTGGAATGTTCAATTACAAATATCTATGTAAAAATTGTGGAGTAAATTAAGCGAAGACTAACATTCACACCATCAGAGTTATATACCCCGAAGACAGGACACAAATCTTTGCCCGACATAACGTTAGTGAGTGTGTACAGTTGGTTTGGTTTGATACGACACTGAAAGTATTAGTTTTTCTGTTTATATTAAAGTGCAGTTTTCCCGTTTCATTTGTTCCTGGGGTGTTTGTACTAAAATGGTTTAGTATTTCTTGGTATATAAGAGGCATATGCTGGACTCTGAATAACATGTCATCGTTATTTATGTTGTTGACTAGATAGAATGACCAGCCTCCAACCTCGTCATCACCTACGTAGAAGTAGTTGTCTATTTTGTTTCGCTCTGCAAGTCCTACCTCAAATATAAGATTGGTTCCTTTTAGCTTTGTCTTTATATTATACTTGTAGACTATTCCGAAACTAATTTCCTGGTCCTTCGCGCAACATTTATCAGCCATAACACCATGATAATTTTGAAATCCTACACCTTGAGAAAGAACAGTGTCGGGCGTCTTATAGTTACTAATCAGCGTGTTGTCTTCATTGATATACCGATACTTGTAGAGAGATGATCTGTTGAATTTGAAGTCCATTGTGGTAACATCTGAAAGTAGAACAAGATTCGTCATCAATTCAACATGCATACAGCGACAATGAATTACATCTTTATTATGACAATACACTGAAAAATTTCTTCAAATAAATAAAATATTTGTATGAAATTATTGATATGATATGAAAGAAAACTGCCTTTTCATGTTGTATCAGGATAAAAAAGTAAAAAACATATTTGATTTCTAGACAAATCATAAGTAACAAATAATTGGAGTGATAACATCTGATTATCATTTTTTTATTCAGGAATAACTAGCAGAATGAAAGCAAACTTTAAAAAAAAGAAACAAATAAAAACAGGTGTAGTTTTCTACTTATCAGCAAAAGCAACTCATTGCAATTTCTTATGAGGAGATATTACAAAAAAATTCTTCGAAAATCTTTAAGTAGCTTAGATTTTAACTTTATTTCATTAGAATAAATTTATTTAACCACATGCAAAACAATTAATTTTATTTATTTTTTTGCCATGTACTTATATGCCACATTTTATTTTGTTTTATATGAAAGTACAACAAAGTTCCAGACAATTAATTTTGTTACACCTGACGCGCGTTTCGTCTATTCAAGACTCAACAGAAGTGCTCTGCAAAAAATATTGAAAGAGCAAAAAAAAACTATATATGATTATGAAGAACACGGAACAATAAAACCAAATAATACCGAACTTGGCAACCAAATTAAACAAAGATGATTTTTATTAGACCTACACGACATACCTATAACAATCAAAAGTGCGGTATTACTGGAACCGGTGCCACCACTGTTTGTGGCAAAGCAGGTATAATTCCCAGGTGATTGTTAGTGAAGGAATGCTGACGGTAACACCTCTATATTTGTTTGGGTTAGTTGTAGATGTGATGACAGTAGTGGAGCCGTTAATATTTTTCTGCCATGACAAAGACGTTACTTTCACGGAAGAAGACACGGTACATTGTAGGGTGATTGACTGTGAAATGGACACTGCGTAATTTGTCGGTGAAATAGTGACAACTGGTTTAACTACAAAATAAAAAAAAATGGAAATGGACATTGTGTGATTTTTTTGTGCAATAGTTACAGTTGATTTAGCTAAATAATAAAAACAAATGTAAATGGACACTCTGTAATTTTTCTGTGCAATAGTTACATATGATTTAGCTACAAAATAAAAGAAAACATACCACAAACAAACATAAACGTTTTGTTTACTTTGACATATCTTTATTCTTTGTTGGTTGATATGAAATGACTTTATAAAAACCGGTTTTTTCTACTGTTCCAAACTTTCGAGTTTCTATCACCCTTGTTTACAGCTATTTGTTTGACCTGAATATTAATGATTGTATAATAGATACATACAAACTATTTTGGTAACGTTTAATTCCTTTAGGAGAATACAGTAATTATTTACATTTCATTGATGCATTCTGAAATCATCAAGTGAACTTCTGTTCAATTTGTTCGCCAATAGAATATAACACAAATAGTAACAATTTGCGAGACACATACGTATAGAAAGGCAAATCTTAAAGAGAATTGTTTAATCAGAAACAGTAAATTAAACCTCTTAACTTCGTTTAAGTTCACTTAATGGGTTTCCGTTTTAATCTTTAGGATATGATTATCAGGTATTTTAAGTAAATCTTAAGCACAAAGAACAAAAAATCAATGTTAAGCCATCAAGATATACATCTCATTTAATTAGAATCGACAACACTGTCATCTTTTAAGAACATTGTCTAAAATATATATAAAAGAAGCCAAACTAGCATTCATTTGTGGATGTATTTATTTAAATACAATTTCTCTTGAAGAAAAATCAAAGGAGAATTCCCTTGTTCAAAACTCTTTCAACCGATATGCGGTGTACGGGGAAAATGCACATCTCGTTTTGAGCCTGATGTTAACCACTTAAAGAGGAATAATCGTTATGATAATGATGATATCACAAAAAGGAAGATTCATGCATGGTTTGTAAAAAAAAAGTTTCTATTTCAAGCATCGATCACCAGAATTACTGGATGATAGCTTAGACCATTAATTTCAACGATTTTTCAAATGTGGGTAAACGCAAGCACTAGTTTTGCCCGATGTTTTAAAAAACCTGGGGAATGAGAACAGAGGTTTCAATGTGTGTGAAAATGAGAGTCAGAAGATCATATGCAGCGGTTTTTTAGAAACAAGGAAGAGCACGAGTTAAGTCGTGATGTAAGCATTTGGTCGATATTACTACAGCTGGCGCCACTCCTCCGTTTGCTGGTGAATTTCAATTTTGTTTATATAACACGAATGACTATGCAAATTTTCACATTCGTACGACAATTTTTAGGACAAATATAATAATTTATATTTCAATGGTATTATAAATATCTTTGTTTGTTGTGTTTCTTTTTTGAGAGAGTATATTTACTTTTAAGTTCTTTTGGACATCTCAAAAAACTGATCATTCATTTATGACCCGTCCGTTTTAGCATTGCTTGAACAATTACCACCACTGTTTGTTTCCCAGCAAATCTAAGTTTTAACTTTTTTTTAATCTGCATTCACAGTCGGAAGAAATGTTGTATTGATAATACTAGCTCTGTATTTGTTTTCTCGAAAGATATTTAGTTTAACACCCTCGAGTTAGCCTAACTTTTGTGTGGTGTAGTATGTTTGTAGATTTGATAGATGAAAGTAAGGCACACTTGAGTATATGATAAACATTGTTTATGATAACAAATATAAACATCTTCAAAATAACAAATACCAAAACGCGGGTATCAACGGTTAATTTTGATATGCTATATATCGATATTTCAAGGAGTAACCTCTCATCAGTAGCATTTAAATCAAATCATTGGAAGGTCATATTCCGAAACTCTTGAAAACGAAAAGTACTCAAAACCAAAACGTTCAAACGAGGAAGCCAAATCCAGCACCGAGGATATCGACCATGTGCATTACAAGGAAAGAAACCTGGTGTTTTAAACAATTTTGAATTTAAAAACGGAAATTTCAGCGACAAAAATATTTGAAATTTTATGGTAAATCGTGTCAGACAAGTCTGACTACCAGGCTTGTGATTACCCTCGGGGACCTCTTAAGGTGTTCCAGAGAAATGTCAATTGAATATTATTATTTCTTGGAGATCAGTTATTTGTATGAAAGCAGTTAATGACGTGGTAAAATTTGAAAAAAATAACTCGATAACACTATTTGTAGCATCCAATCAATTATATTCTTAACGCACAGGTACCATAACATAATTTACTCACTTTCTGTTATAACCAACGTTCCAGCATTACTTGTCCCAGAACCAACACTATTCGAAGCAAAGCAGATGTATTACCCAACATCATCGGACTCGGCATTCACGACTGTAAGGGATGGTGTGGTGACGTTACCGCCTATGTATTTGTTGGAGTCAGTTGTGGTGATGGTTGTGATTTTACTATTCGTTCTCTTCCATGATACAGATGTAACGGCAAGGTAAGATGACACACTACATTCAATAGTAATAGACTGGCCTCTGGTTACTGAGTAAAAAGCTGGTAAAATAGAAACATTCGGCTCCGCTGAAAAAAAATGAGACAACTCTGAAAATCTTGTTCTGTATTATCAAATAATTTACTTCATATTCAAAGCAATTTGTGTGTGCAAAAAATGAAATAATAACAATGTACGTCAATCATTATTTTGTATTTGCTTGAAACAATAAACCACCCCCTTTTACATTACAAAAAAAATGTTTTTTTAAGCCAATTTGTTTCACAAAATTAGCGAGGTACAGGTTTTTGCAAAAATAAATCTTCATGAA
This sequence comes from Arcuatula senhousia, assembly GCA_963971305.1. NCBI lineage: Eukaryota > Metazoa > Mollusca > Bivalvia > Mytilida > Mytilidae > Arcuatula > Arcuatula senhousia. The sequence goes on along the minus strand of OZ020317.1, from coordinate 6,417,341 downwards.
CAAATTCATTTCATTTGTAATAAAGATAATCAAAAACAGTTATGTGCAAATAGCCGCGATCTATCTGGGTGTAGGTAATCATCGCGTTCGAGTTCGAGTTCGAGTCAGAGTTAGAGTTCGAGTTAAAGTTCGAGTTACGATTCGAGTTCGAGTTAAAGTTCGAGTTAGAGTTCGAGTTATAATTCGAGTTCGAGTTGAAATTTTAGCTAACTCGAAACATTGATTTTCATGGCAATAATCGAGTGACTACTCGAGTTCGAGTTAGAGTTCGAGTTACAGATCGAGTTAGAGTTCGAGTTGGATATTTACTTAAGCGCAATTAAATGAATGTTGTCAAACATAACACTTGTTGGTGTTTACTGGTTTTGTCTCTGCCCTTTCGGACTTTTGACATTCGGATACCCCATTGGTGACTCTGCTTCTTTTAAACTGCTTAAGGCTGTCGCTTTGCAATATACTCATTTATAAATATATGTGTAGATATGATTAAAAACCAATAAAAGTACATATTTACGTAATGTCACAAAGTCTGGAAAAGAAGCAAATATGTACCAATGTGGCAATCTCCTGCCCAATTTACAAGCGGGGGTATAATAAAAACTTGGTATACATATTTTCCGGTACTGGACCAACACGGCGGAATCCCCGTCTTTTGTCTTTGAATGTATAAAAATATTATACACCCACTCGTAAGAGAGGGGGCTATATTGCAATAACCTTGTCCATAACTTGTCCAGACATATGTCTGTCCGTTTGTCCGTCCGTGAGTTGTACCGTGTCCCAAACTTTTCAGGACAGTCACGCATCTGCTCTCTGTTTTCTTAGCGAACTTAGACATTTTAAGGGTCAAAATGAGACAATTTGTCGTAACAGATTTCACGGTATCTGCTGAAGGAATTGATTTCAAATTTGGCACACAGCTTTACTATGGTTGTAACGTGCCTCCCCTTTCAATGTCAGTCAAGCATCGCTTCGAAGAAAAGGGGGTTTCCTGTTTTACCATTGTCCACCCGTCCGATATTTCATTCGTCCTCCCGTAATTTTCTAAGCAACTGTATGACGTAAATGTCTGTTTTTTTTTGTATAACTTCATCCTATGTATACCTCCTGTTATACTGTACCGAATACTTTTAACGCAAGGCTGAAGGCCTGTTTTAAATTTTTATTTATTTTTTTTTGGAGCGGGCGTATCACTTGTGAGCAATAGCTCACAGATTTACTTGTTTTCTATCAAGCTTCTTGAATGAAGATGACAACAATCGAACATTAAGGGAACGACCATTATATTAATTTTTTTTGGGGGGGGGGCTATGGATATTTTCTTCGTCCCGCCTTTTTATTTTTGAAATATCGAAGCCTGGAATTTTTGTTTTGCGCGCATATTTTATTTGTATTTTTTAATTTAACCTTTTTTTTCTTTTACTTCAAATCCATCATTGTAGTCGGGTTTTTATCTGTAACCGCATTATTAATATGATTCCTTTTCACATGCAGCAGAGTTGAAATATAAATGATAAATTTAAGAAAGTGTGCAAAAAAAAATATACAACTCGTTTTGTACATGTAACTCGAACTCTAACTCGATCTGTAACTCGAACTCTAACTCCAACTCGAGTCGTAACTCGATTATTGTCATGAAAATCACTGTTTCGAGTTAGCTGAAAATCTTAACTCGAACTCGATTAATAACTCGAACTCTAACTCGAACTTTAACTCGAACTCGAGTCATAACTCGAACTTTAACTCGAACTCTAACTCTGACTCGAACTCGAACTCGATGATTACCCAAACCCTTACGATCTATCTGAACAAGAAAAAAAACGAAAAAAAAGGTAGTCAAACAAGGTCGGTTTACGGTAGTTGTTGTATTGCAAGGGCTTCAATAACAGTCTACATTATGATCCAATTCACTGGTTATCACACTTTAAAAATTAGGTATATATAATACTGCCTTAAACAATAAATGTTTTGTTCTTAATCAACTTACCTAGTAAATATTTCATTCCAATACCAACACCTAATATTACAACGAACACAACCAATAATATAATGGCGTGCATTTTTCGAATTTTACATTTTGTAATTCCATGTTGGCTTTGATTTGCATGGTCCGATGATTTGCTTACAGATATTGTCCTGGCATTTTCTTTTACTTGTTCCAATGATAGTAAATCATTGTTTGTGCATTCATTCTTGGTGCTATCTGTTTCAACCTGTACAATTTTCTTTGCCTGACCCGATGGTGTTTTATCGATCGGTATATAATCATAATGAGATGTTCTATCGATCGGTATATAATCATAATGGTCACTCTCCTCTGATTCTTTTTCGGCATCTTGTCCCGGGAGTCCTGATTGTCCATCGTCGCTTGTAATGTATTCATAACTTATACAGTCGTTTTCGGCACTACTGTCGCTTCGACTTACACACAAAGTGTTATTGATTTCTTGACCGCCATTTGGATTAAATCTTCCTGCTTTCTGAACTAACAACGCATCAGCAGTTGTTCCATATGCATAATCCAAACTGCCAGTCTTAGTCGTTAAAATCTGCTTTGATATCCCTGGTAATTCAGAGCCGATACCTGATTCCTCTTGCGTTCGTTCATCTGTTGGATTAGAAGGTTCCCCAATGAGTATCAGATATGCATGGTCGCTCACAGAAAAAGTACCACCGTTCGAATCCTTTGGTGCCTGGTTGGTCATTGGTATGTATCCATGTTCATCAAGTATAACTTCACTCTGTTTTGTCTGACCTTTTAAGGAATTTATGACATTTGATGAACAGTCTGTATAAGCACAATCGCCTGTGTGCATGTATGCTTCGATACCTACACTTTTATACGTATCAGTCAAATTCTTAATCTCGCTCTGCTCAGACGGATTTTGCTGTTTTGACGGTGGATCATTGTCAGTTCTAATAACAACATGTTGACTATTCTCCATTGTTGTACTACCAGTTTCCCGCCTGGCATGACCTGATTGGTCTTTATTTTTGCATGTAGTTGCATATATATTTTCGAGTACTGGAATATGTGTTGGAAAGACACAGTTTACATATTTCCAAAATTTAACAACGTTTGGCTGTTTCTTTAGAAATTGATAAATTTATCTGTTTGGTCATTGTTGTAATATTTTTTGGCATTTTTGTTTAAAATCAAATCGAAAATTCTCCCGGTTTTCCAAGTTTTCTATTCCTAGCGTGTCTGATGAAGGTTAATCCAGAAAAGCGTTTCACACGCAGTGAAATTTTGCTTTTGTACATTTATTAAAATCATTTCAATATGTGGATCGTGTCTTTTTGGCACATATTCCATATTCTTTCGTTTTTAATATTATTTCAGAGTTTGACTTTAGTGCCGTGTGGAGGTCGTAGAAAGCTTCCCCGTGCTTCAGTTGTATGCTCTTATATATTTTCGAGTACTGGAATATGTGTTGGAAAGACACAGTTTACATATTTCCAAAATTTAACAACGTTTGGCTGTTTCTTTAGAAATTGATAAATTTATCTGTTTGGTCATTGTTGTAATATTTTTTGGCATTTTTTTTTAAATCAAATCGAAAATTCTCCCGGTTTTCAAAGTTTTCTATTCTTAGCGTGTCTGATGAAGGTTAATCCAGAAAAGCGCTTCACACGCAGTGAAATTTTGCTTTTGTACATTTATTAAAATCATTTCAATATGTGGATCGTGTCTTTTTGGCACATATTCCATATTCTTTCGTTTTTAATATGAACATTCTTGGTGTTTAAAATCATTTTCGGCATTTCCACATTTCCCAGGTTGTCTTAATGGTTTACCTCTAGGTGTGTTATATGCGTGTGCATTCTCTTCTCTTGTTCTTTCCGTCTTTGATTCCACTTTTATGTTTCCAGGAAATTCAAAGTCATTAGTTGCGCATACAACAGTGATATCTGATTCCCTTCTCGCCGTTTCATCCATCTCGTCAAAAACGAAACATGAATGGCTACCTCCTAGATCACTATTCCTATAAGGCTTGATTGATGTTTGTTTAGACATCGGCATATTCTCGTGTTCATCAGCGATGTTTTCAATCCCCTTTCCTTTGCTTAGTGACTCGTCAACCAATGATATGTAGGTATGATCATCATTGTCTGCTACGGAACTTAAAAGTTGATACGTTTTGGAAGAATCTTTTAATTCCATACTTCGTTAAGGTTCGGTTATTTATCCACTATCATTCGGCATCGTCTATTATTGAAGGTTTTGCAAATTTCAAATTGAAACCAGCGAGTTTATTATGATACGTTATGTATATTCGAATACCAAAAACAAGCTTCGGGAAAAATACTTATCATCAAGTAGAGTTTTACATGCTAAAGGAAATGTTTTTTCAATGGTTACAAATGTTACCTTATATGGCAAAAGTCATTGCAGCAACTTAAATGTAATTCACATTGATGTTTTAAACGCTTATTGTATTCAATGAATCATCTTTAAGATAATATTTCCAAAAACTCATACATGTTAGTAATTGTATATTACGTGTATTACAGGGCTAATACTGGTATTATTTTTAACGTGGGCTTGATGGCCGAGTGGTCTAAGGTGCTTCTTTTAATACTACGCTATTGACCACTAGTCTATGTTGGATCAAATCTGAAAGTGCAATAAAAAAAATTGAATTCTAACATAATGCATAAAAACATAACAATGCTAACCATAATGAATCAGAAAAACAAAGCATGCACTTTAAGAGTCGGTTGAGACAAACTTCCTGACCGATACAAAGTTCGAGTAATCAATGTTAAAAGGGGGCTTAAATTATATTCTATGATCGGTAATAAGGTATATGTATTACATTGTAAAAGCTAGGTCTAATTGGTTGAAGTAAAAGTTGTCAACTGAATGTTTTTTTTTATTTGTATACGTAGTGTTTAACCCATAAAAATGATTATTCTATGTACTAATTTTTATAATTAATGTCTTTGAAAAAGAGGGAAAAGGACCAGGAACCAGAGCTTGAATCACTGTCGGACTGGGTAAGGACTATCCGATCCCTTGTACGAAGCCGAATAGACAAACTTCGCAAATGTGTGAACCTCCGGTCTTCTTCTATATTTAGAGACCGTGAAGCTCTCAATTGTCTCTCTTCCTTGCATGACAGGTAAGTTGTCACGCCAGCAGACAAGGCTTCCAATAATATAGTTTTTGTGTGTAAGGCACATTATTACAATTGTCTAATAAAAGAACTAGGCATTGATTGTAATACTTCCGCTAGTGCTACATACACACGGACTACATTTAACAAAGATGAAATCATAGCCAACCATAGCTCTTTTATGTCCTCTTTCAATATTCAAATGAAAGAGGAACATACAGAGTTACCATATTTGTACTGGATACCTAAACTTCACAAAAATCCTTACAAAGAAAGATATATAGCTAGATCTTCATCATGTTCAACTACAGAGCTGTCCGTTCATTTAACTAAAATCTTGTCTGCTATTAAAGAAGGTCAACAAGCATACTGCGACACTATTTATACTCGTAGTGGAATTAACCATATGTGGATTTTGAAGAACTCAAAAGATTTGTTAGATCATTTTAAATCTAGATCATTTTCTGAGGTTCACTCTTTGAAAAGTTCGATTTTTCAACTTTATACACTACCTTGCCACACGAAAAACTAAAATGTCGCCTGAAAAAAACTTCTCGAAAAAGCCTTTTCAAATTCTAGGAATTTTGTTGTTTTGGGTTATAATTCTACATTCTTTTCCAAAGATAAAATTTGTTACACACTGGAACAAGTTTGCAGTATGCTTGATTTCCTCATTGACAACATATTTGTCACCTTCGGAGGAGAGATTTTTCAACAACATATCGGCATTCCAATGGGCACAAACTGTGCTCCTCTCCTCGCCGATTTGTTTTTATACTCTTACGAGACTGAATTTCTTCAGGGACTCGTAAAGAACAAGAAGATGAAAGAGGCAAGGTCATTTAATCTTACATTCAGATATATTGATGATGTCCTTTCTGTCAATAACACTTCATTTGGTAGTTGGATTCCTTCAATATATCCTCCGGAATTGGAGATTAAAGAGACCACCGAATCTAATTGCTTCACGTCTTTCTTGGATTTGCACCTCGAATTTGACCCAGGTGGTCATCTCAGTACAATAATTTACGATAAACGAGACGATTTTAATTTTCAAATTAATAATTTTCCTAATCTACAGAGCAATATACCTACTTCTCCTGCATACGGTGTTTATATTTCACAACTTATTCGATATGCCAGAGCTTGCACACATTTCACGGATTTTTTTATCAGACACCGATTTCTTCGTGACCGACTTTTGGAGCAGGGCTATAAGAAAATACGTCTCATACGATCACTAAAAAAATTCTTTCTTTGTTATCAGCCACTAGAAGAAAAGTTCAAAATTGAGTTAAAAGATATGATAGTTAATTGTTTTAATTAGTGTTTGACTGGTCTTCTGTACTGAGATGATCACCTCAATATCCCTATTGTGTCTCACAACTATGTTGTGTTCTATGGTCATTACCGGATCCTAAGATCGCAATGGAAGAGGGAGGTTTAAACCTGGTTTAACCCACCATTTCGTTTGAAATGCCTGTAACAAGTCAGGACCATTGCGATCCACCATTTCTCCGGTATGACTGATTCGTTTTTGTCATTTTCTCTGGACTATGAGATTGATCATTCAAGTTCGGTCGTTTTGTTATTACCTTTAATTCGAAAGGGTAGACCCTACAGTATCTCTGATGATTATTTTTCATGCCACAGATAGCATTAAATATTTTTAAAACTTGGTACCATTATTTTGTCATAGTCCGACTCGCTCTGACTGACCCTGTGGAACCGATCTATTTTTAGTTGCAGAGTTATTTTCCCCGCTACCGTAAACCTTGTCAAAGGTTTAATTTCAAAGTCAGAGGTCATGGAACACCTTGTGTTCAGTATATTTCATGAACTATAAAAGTAAGAAGCCGATATTAAATGGGGAAAATATTATTCTCATTTGGTTATAACTTTATTACCATAAAAGATGGTGTATCAAACTCAGGGTTTATCTGAAAGAAAATTTTAAGCCCAAATAGTACATGGTTCGGTTGGGTATTTTTTTTAAATGGGAGCCAAAAACATATTGTAAACTGCGTTATTGACCAATAACTTTTATACCGTTACAACTTATATAGTAAACGAGTCTATCAACCTATAATCATACACTATCATGATAAATACTTTGATTTCTGGATACCCTACAAAAACGTTTATAAAACTACGATTGTTTTTTTTCTTTTAAATATCTTCCATACAAAATTGAAAACAAACATCCGTATTTAAGCCATTTTAAGTCTCACTATTGTTCTGTCGTTCGAAGGAAATAACTATTGAAATGACAATAATGTTGACTATTTTATTACGATTTTTATGATGATCTTTGGAACTATTATTTTTCATTTACAAACAATATGCATTAAAGATCAATGTTTAATAATAAAGCAAAACAATTTGGTCATTGAAAGTAATTCAAAGGTCAAATAACCGGCTATCGATAACACTGGCAAATCAAAGATAGTCCACAAAATACCAGTGCATGACTTTTAACAAAAAAAGAAATTCGTGAAAATAGTAGATATTCTAATCCTAGTCTAGTGTCTTCTTTTTTTGTCATGCCTAGTGTCCTTCTGTCTAAAATCACATAATCGATAATTTAGAGATAATTTACAGGGACTGTAAATATAAAAGAAGTGACTGGAAAATGTTAAATTAAATTTTTAAAAAACGAAATTAAAAAGTTATTTGACGCTAGTTTCCTCTTTACATGACTCGGCAAAGACGCTGTAATATATATATCGGATGCGTTAAAATGCATTGGACCACTCTCTAGAACGTATGGTATGATAACTTAAAATGACATCTTTTATAGATGGGCACAAAACGAAGGTTCTTAAGATATTTGAAATCAAGAGTTAGTCTTCAAAACTCCCCAATAGGTTGAAGTGGTGTGGTATCGTCTTTTAAGGGAAATGGTCCTTTAAAGTAAAAATCGTAAACATAATGACGGGGAAAGATATTCTTTATTAAAACATCTTCATACGTTTAACATTATCACTAATAAGCAATTAATACCAAAACAGAAAAAGTTGAATTTTTCATCAATTTTTTTGAAAACTATATTGATGGTACAACACAGTATTTCGAAAAAGGACATAAATCCCAAAAACTACGTCAGTAAGCATCTTCAAAGTAGAGATTAACAGAGTAAACACGTACAATGCAATGTTCTATTGAAATATTTGCAACAAGGTGTATTGCTGGAAGAAGCAGAGGTACCAATGGGGTATCCGAATGTCAAAAGTCCGAAAGGGCAGAGACAAAACCAGTAAACACCAACAAGAACGGGACAAAAACAGACATCATGAAAAACATGGACATTTTTGTTCACTGATATCAAGGCGAACTATAAAACTTATATGTCATGCATAAAAAAACTAGAGACGCTATAAACTATGAAGACTAAGGAACAAGCATTATCCCAAAACAATTAAGGAAAGTCTTTACCCCAAAAGTTTCTAAACCAAAAAAAATGAACAATAACACAATCAAGGTAAACCCTTGAATTTCATTTTGCTTAGGTGTGTTCTACCAAAAACTTCATTAGTTATTGATTATCACTATGAATTATATGCTTTCTTAATACCCTAAAAAGTTCAAAGCTTTTGCATATTTTTTTCTTTTGAATCCTCACTAAAAATGAAAATTTGTTATGTTGTAATTTGTAGTCTCTTTTGTTCTGTCGTTCGGCGGAAATAACTATCGAAAGAACAACGATGTTTGTTCTATTTTTATTTTGAAAATGGGAGGTTTTAACATGTTTGAGATCAAAAATGACCAACTTTTTCAAGGATGACAGAACACAAATGAACCGTAGACATGTAGACATGGTGAAAGAAATCGATTTCACGTTGGATAACGGGTTTGTTCCTAGAAAGGTTCAACGCCTGCTCATTTTGACATCGTTTAATGGGAGTGCTGTTTGTTCTGAGTTAATTTTCTAAAAATGTCTAAATGTACCAACGGAGTTAAAAAGATTTATGAAATACAAATATCCAAAAAGAGTCATTTTTTCATTATGTAAAAGAAAACAAGTCTGCGACTCTTTTATCAAACGTTCGTCGTTAATCAAGTACGCGTATACGCATCTGGCCTGGGCGCCACAAAACTTTTAAAATACTTAATTCTGAGAATATTCTTATTTTCCATGGTGACTCCAATCAAAACTTTCTAATTTAATGACGTCACAAGGAATTGAGAATATTCTCAGACTGAAGTTTTTTTTTAAGTTTTGTGGCGCCCAGGCCAGGTGAGCTTCATCTTGAGGAGTTCACAAGAGATGGACAAAACTGACCAAATGCAAACTTCACTTAAAAAAGTTTTGTAAGACATATGAATAGATCATATTTGTCCTCAAATGAAAACAGTTATCAATAGAAGATAATGGAATGTGGAATAAGCGCAACACAACCTACAATTATAAACGTCAATTAAAAAGTATGTAAGCTATCACGTGCATTAAAAAATATAAGAGCATACACCTCAAGCCCGGGATCAGTTCTACTGCATACACACAGTACAATAGACAAATAGAAAATGGGAGAAGCAAAGAGGCACAAAAGGGACATTCGAGTGTCAAAAATCTGAAAGGGCAACGACGAAACCGGTAAACACGAACAAAAACGGCACGAGGAAACAAAAAAACAAAAAACCAACCGAACGAAAATCAACGACGCAAACTGAAGTCGTAACAAGAGTGAACACATGTGCTCTGGAAGAGTAAGCGGTTCCTGTCTGCTAAAGTACACCTGTCGCGTTGCCAATTTCCAATACAATGTGTCAAATTCGGTAAAGGAAGACAAAATAAATCTCTGCGGAAAACTAACATCTTCACTTATTTGAGAGATAGAAATCCCATATTTGTCTACGAGTGCACGGTGTCTAATACCGTAGAGCAACATAACCCTGTGTCAGCAATTTCTGGGTTAAACGTGACGCTCTGCTAAGGAAATCGATGTAATTCCCACAAGCTCTGGAATACCGAATCAACTGTGATACGATGACACCATAAGCAGAAACGGACGGAATGTTGCTACACAAAAAGGGAATGTTGACGATTGGGATGTGGAATTAGTGTACGCAACACAACCAACAATTATAAAAATCAATTTAAAGGAAAGTGAAGGTGGAGATGAGTGGGAAACTATGGAAGCTATCACGTGTACAGGTATACCTAAAATTATTAACGTCAATTCAAAAGTATGTAAGCTAACACGTGTACAGGATATACCATCATTAAGATATATACAAACCCTCTAAAATTCAAACTAACCACACGCACGATGAACGCACGCACGATGAGCGCACGATGAATGCACGATGAGCGCACGATGAACGCACGATGAGTGCACGATGAACGCACGATGAGTGCACGATGAGCGCACGAAACACGTTCCACGCACGATGAGCGATGAGCGTTTAAACACTCACACGCACGATTGAATCGGTCAAATACACGATTAGGGATTTCACACGATTAACCACTCAAATGAACGTTACACGATGAGCGATGAACGTTGAAAGGCTGACACGCACGATGAGCGATGAACGTTGAATATTCATGCAGAGAAAATAAAAACACGTTTTAGTTATAGTTTTCAGATACAATACTAGCCTACAAGTAATTGTCGAATTTTAAATGTAAAAAGATTTTTTTTCGTTTTTATTTTCATATATTTTTATCATAAATACTATTCATGATATCATAATTACTATTCATGATATAAAATACCTTTTATTATTTTTTTTTTATATTTCATTTATTTGTTTAGATTTTTAATTATTATATTTTTTTCTATTTTTTTTATTGCTGGTGTAAACTGATTGTTAGCTATTTACTGTTCCTATATACCATCAGTGAAGTCAAAGCCAAATACGGATCCATTAGTGTTATAATCATAAATAAATTCATTTCAATTAACCTTTTGGTAAATTGTGTAACATCTTATAAGACATGTATTTCTTCCAACTTGAAAATAATTAACAAAATTCAATATTTAACCCCAAATTTATTTCTTTTTATTGAATAAATTTAATGACCTATACAGGTTACAACAAATTATTCATTTCTAGTTATTAATAAATCAAATCTAAATATTATATGAAATTTAATTTTGAGCATACGAAGATAATATTTGAGTAAAATGCCGCGACCACTTTATAGAAATAAAGATACATTGTAACATGGATTTATTACAAGTTTTCTTATTTCCAGATTGTAAAAACAAAATTGCAGTAATTGAGAAAAGAAACCTTAGGTATTTAAATCAATAAAACGAGAGAACAAAACTTGCCAAAATTGCGATTCCCGTTAAATGTTCCAGCCAAAATTAAGATTTATCAAATCGAACTTCATAAGAGAAGGTCTGGATTTTAAAATTTTAAAACAGAAAATTATTCAAATGTAAATAACTCCTTGAAATATAGTCTTTATCGGATCATTTGCAAAAGATTGTCCCATTTATCAATACAGGCAATAATTTGGACAATAGGGACCGATCATTTAACTTGAAGGGGGGCCATGTTTTTTCCCTAAAAAAATATTCTGAAAATTATTTTTGATGAAAAAAATATTTTGGCAGCTGAGGGTAAGAAAAAAAATATTCTGAAGAAGGATTTCAGCTATAAAAAATAATTCTGATAATGAAAAAAAAAATATTCTGTCGTGACGCCTTCGAAAATTAAATATTTTATCCGCGCGTTTCTGATCAAAACAAAAAAACCAAGCCCCCCTTTCAAGTTAAATGGTCCGCCCCTTAACATTATTATTTCGTAACTATAAACGTCTATATGTTCTGTTTAAATTTGTTTTTACGTGTAATATGCTTTCAACTCTTAGTGGACTAATTTGCATTTGATAACGATTATTAATTAACAAGGTCCTGATCATCACCTGTGGTTTTCTTCCCCTTAGATACCCGCTGTGTTCTTCCGCATTAAACATCCGTTATATATGCATGCGGCCTGTATTTTGTTTATTATACATGTTATTGTTTGTACACGACATGTAAATAATGAGTTCGGTTAGTCTTTGTTTTCGCATTCATCATAAGGGGAAACGTTTATCTTCATTAAAAAAATGTGATTTGATAAAGAAAGACATTTGAAACTTAACATTTTAGATAAAGTACATGGACTTAGTCTTCTTTAGAAACCTATAAAGTTATACGTTTTTACACCAGGGACATTGACAGACAGACACCAAAAAATTGGCGATACATGTAACATAGTAAACTAAGGACAGACAGACGGACACCAAGTGATTGAATATCATTATGTTTTTTGTTTGTTTGTTTATTATTTTAAGTTTTCTCGCGTTTTTTTTACAATCGGGACATTTACAGACGGACACAAAGTGATGGACGGTACATGTAACATAGTAAACCAAGTACAGACCGACGGACACCAAGTGATGGGCGAGATTTGACAGCGGCAAATCAAAGGGTTTTCTAAAACTGTCTATAAAAAAATTAAATATATTTACAAAACTTTCGACTTTTTGATATTAATAATAATTAGAATGGTATTTCTAAATTTGGTATACACTGTGGAACATTATCTTTTACGGCTTAGTGCATGTTTGAGGTAGCCCGGCTATAAGGTATTTAGACGCACCGACATATAAATGAATGGTGCTTAGGGTTAGGGTTATGCTTTTCCTTTAAAGTGTAATTTATGATTATCCAATGTCTTGCTTATGTAAAACGTGGGTACGTCTTTTTACCCGAAAACATGTAATAATTTAAATGTAATAATATAGTTTGAAGCAAAAACTTAAACGAAGTAAATGTCGTATTGGTCAAGAAAACGCATCCTATACTCAAATAACGACTATTTCAACTTTGAGCATTATAAGATCGAAAGAAACCGAGTTACGTGAGTTGTAGTATATGACAAACGAAGGAACAAAATTGAATGTAAAATACTCAACAAACAAGAATTATATATAGAGGATGGATAAAAATTGCATACCGCGACATGTGGTCGTTCGTTAATTTGCCATATGGCGTACATACGGACACAATTTAATAAATATAATATAAAAGGAAAAAGTAGTTAATTTAGATCCCGCGATGATATGTACATGTAAGGGCATTAAGTTCTACTCCTGCCCGTTTGTCCGTCTATCGATACGTTGGTATTTCTAGTATCGTCATGGATTCCTCCCAAGTCAGGTTTTTTAGTCCACGTCCACGACTAAAACATCATTATGTAGGATGGAGCGGGACGTTGACTCAAATAACCTGATTTGGGAGGATGCCGTTATGCTTTTCTCAACAATGTAAATGTACATGTGAAAGAATGGTGATTCAGTATCATAAGTTGTAAAAAACTATGTTCTAAGTGACTTGCAGACCTGTGCCACCACTATTTTTGTCTCGGGAATGGGTCAATATGAACATTTTTATAAATAAAGAAAGAATGTGTCCATGGGACACGGTGCCACCGCTGACCTCAAAGAGGAAGCAGATTGCTGACAGGTCTGAAAATCGCTTAGGACATACAGTTTGTCATACTGATCCATCCTTCCAAGTTTCAAAACATTCTTGTATACAGTTCCTCAGAAAAGCTGACAGAAATTTTCATAGTCATGTTCACATAATATTGGCCTAAGTCCCAAACAGGAAGTAGATGTCTGACAGGTGTCAAAATCGCTTAGGACGTATAGTTTGTCATACTCAACAATCCTACCAAGTTTGAAATCATTCTCACGTATGGTTCTTGAGAAAAGCTTGACGGAAATTTTCATAGTCATGTTCACATATTTTAAAATTGGCCTAAGTCCCAAACAGGAAGTAGATGTCCGACAGGTCTCAAAATCGCTAAGGACGTATGGTTTGTCATACTCAACCATCCTACCGGCATATATTCGTGTTCATCAGCGATGTTTTCAATCCTCTTTCCTTTGCTTAGTGACTCGTCAACCAATGATATGTATGTATGATCATCATTGTCTGCTACGGAACTTAAAAGTTGATACGTTTTGGAAGAATCTTTTAATTCCATACTTCGTTAAGGTTCGGTTATTTATCCACTATCATTCGGCATCGTCTATTATTGAAGGTTTTGCAAATTTCAAATTGAAACCAGCGAGTTTATTATGATACGTTATGTATATTCGAATACCAAAAACAAGCTTTGGGAAAAAATACTTATCATCAAGTAGAGTTTTACATGCTAAAGGAAATGTTTTTTCAATGGTTACAAATGTTACCTTATATGGCAAAAGTCATTGATGTTTTAAACGCTTATTGTATTCAATGAATCATCTTGAAGATAATATTTCCAAAAAATTCATACATGTTAGTAATTGTATATTACATGTATTACAGGGCTAATACTGGTATTATTTTTAACGTGGGCTTGATGGCCGAGTGGTCTAAGGTGCTTCTTTTAATACTACGCTATTGACCACTAGTCTATGTTGGATCAAATCTCAATGTGCAATTAAAAAAAATTGAATTCCAACATAATGCATGAAAACATAACAATGCTAACCATAATGAATCAGAAAAACAAAGCATGCACTTTAAGAGTCGGTGGAGACAAACTTCCTGACCGATACAAAGTTCAATGTTAAAAGGGGGCTTAAATTACATTCTATAATCGGTAATAAGGTATCTGTATTACATTGTAAAAGCTAGGTCTAATTGGTTGAAGTAAAAGTTGTCAACTGAATGTTTTTTTTTTATTTGTAATAATTTTTTGTAATTAATGTCTTTCCCTTTCGAAAGGGTAGACCCTACAGTATCTCTGATGATTATTTTTCATGCCACAGATAGCATTAAATCTTTTTGAAACTTGGTACCATTATTTTGTCATAGTCCGACTCGCTCTGACTGACCCTGTGGAACCGATCTATTTTAGTTGCAAAGTTATTTTCCCCGCTACCGTAAACCTTGTCAAAGGCAGAGGTCATGTAACACCTTGTGTTCAGTATATTTCATGAACTATAAAAGATAGAAGCCGATATTAAATGGGGAAAATATCATTCTCATTTGTTTATAACTTTATTACCATAAAAGATGGTGAATTAAACTCAGGGTTTATCTGAAAGAAAATTTCTGGATACCCTACAAAAACGTTTATAAAACTACGATTGTTTCTTTCTTTTGAATATCTTCCATACAAAATTGAAAAAAAACATCCGTATTTAAGCCATTTTAAGTCTCATTATTGTTCTGTCGTTCGAAGGAAAAAAAACTATTGAAATGACAATAATGTTGACTATTTTATAACGAAATATATTTTTAGATGGAAGTCCTTATTTTTTTAGATTAAAAGTTACAAATATGTCAAGTATGGCAACCTGCAAATGGATTGTCGGAAGTCTCGATTTCTTCTTGGCTGACAGGATTCTTTCTAAATAAATAAATGTAATAACAAAACTACCGAACTTGAATGATCAATCTCATAGTCCAGAGAAAATGACAACCACGAATCAGTCATACCGGAGAATTGGTGGATCGCAATGGTCCTGACTTGGTACAGGCATTTCAAACGAAATGGTGGGTTAAACCAGGTTTTATGGCGCCAAACCTCCCTCTTCCATTGCGATTTTAGGATCCGGTAATGACCATAGAACACAACATAGTTGTGAGACACAATAGGGATATTGAGGTGATCATCTCAGTACAGCAGACCAGTCAAACACTAATTAAAACAATTAACTATCATATCTTTTAACTCAATTTTGAACTTTTCTACCAGTGGCTGATAACGAAGAAAGAATTTTTTTAGTGATCGTATGAGAGGTATTTTCTTATAGCCCTGCTCCAAAAGTTGGTCAAGAAGAAATCGGTGTCTGATCAAAAAATCTGTGAAATGTGTGCAAGCTCTGGCATATCGAATAAGTTGTGAAATATAAACACCGTATGCAGGAGAAGTAGGTACAGCTGGGTGCAGACCAAGCATAACCCTGACTAGACGCGTAGTGCACATTACGTGCACTGACTATCGCGTCTGCACGTCTACTAAGTTAACACAGCAGACGCGCGTCCATTGAATTTTCGTTTACTTGAAAAATAGGAGTAGCTCTTTTGACTACTAAGTGCACTTTTCATGTGTCTACAAAGTGCACATTAAAGTAGACGCGAAAACTTGCGTCTATTTTTACGTCTTCTTAGCGGTCAAGTGCACATTGTAGACACAGTAAACGCAAGTTTACTTTGGGGTTTACTTTGGGGTTAACTACAGCTGTACGTCTGCCTTGTTTAAGAATATATTCACCCTATATTTAACAGGTATTAAATATGTTAAAAATACTTTTTTCATCAACAAAACTTATAAAAGTCAGACTGAACATACGTGAGTATCCAAATATATCATATATTTAAGTATTAATATAGTCTTTTTAAATATGCATTATAGGACAAAGCACACTACCTATATCGCATACCCTATATCGCACCCCCTATATCGCACCCCCTATATCACACCCCTTACCCTATATCGCATACCCTATATCGCACCCCTATACAAAATATCAATATTTTATTCTATATGATATAATGAACATTACATGGCAAAATCTGCATCACATGCTGTATTAACCCTCGACCTATATCATACCTCGGGCCATTGGCCCTCGGTATGATATAGGTGTCTCGGGTAAATACAGCATATGATACAGATTTTGCCATGTATTATTCAGTATATATTCAGAGAAAGATTTTATAGAGTTTCTACACTAAACTTACATGTATCTTCATGCAAAATGGTGATCGTTCTGTTATGAAAATTCGTTGGCTATAATAATTTACATGTAGTTAGTTGTTGCTTTGCTACCAAAGCTATACTAGGAAGATGAACATTGAAGGAGCAATTAAATGAACATGAAAAGATAATAAAATGAAGGAAATGGGGACACAAGGTCAATTTGAATGCAACTGAAGAATGAGTGATGGGTATGGTCGGACAATTTAGCCTCGGGACCACACGGGTCTTCCCTTATCGACCCCTACAGCAGGTTTCAAACTACCGAGGAACGTGTATTTCTCAACACGGTGCACTACTATGCAGTCATGTTTTCCGCATTTTTAGCTTGACGACCCCGCCATTCTTTATGACATGCAGGACTGTTCTATTCAATCACCTGATGCACACATCAAAATCAGTATATAGGTAAATTGGTCTGACCCGATGTATGTCATGTTATTTGAGCACCCTGTGGCGATCTTTTGCCGAAAAGCTTAGCCATCCTGCGGACCTAATCGCCAACCGGAACCCCCACGGGTTACTAACAATTCAAATTAAAGTCTTTACACTGTCATTGTATTTATAGAGATATTAAATACCAGGGACTTATTTTTATTTCCTCGCGCCGGCATGTCGGGGGGATTAAATTTTACCCATGTCCGACCGTACGGTCGTCCGTAAGAATTTCTTTTAAGATTTTTCAGAAACCGTACATGAAAACGATTTGAAACTTTGCAGGAAGGTTCAGTATGACAAACTGTAAGTCCTTGGCGACTTTCAGACCCGTCGGGAGTCTTCTTTCTGTTTAGGACTGGCCTCATATGGAGGAAGATGTACGGGACATGAATGCCCCCGCACCCCAAGACAAAAAGTAGATGTCCAACATGCCCTGAAGATCACTTCGCTTTATTGTCATTCTGAACCATCTTACAAGATTTGAAATCATTCACATGTATGGTTTATGGGCAAACTTGACTTACTTTTTCATACAAATTTTAATATTGGCCCAGTCCAAAAAATGAACTAGAAAGAGGCCTTAACATCGCTTTATACGTAAAATGTATTATCCTAAACCACCCTTGCAACTTTCAAACTATTCTCATATATGAACTCTGATGAAAGCCCACGACAGAAATTCGTACAGACGGACGGACGGACGAATGGGCATTAGTAAATATTGATGCCCCTTACATGTCGTTGCAGAAACGCATAAAACTATTCCGTCTATTTTTGGGGTGCCGATTCATTAAACACTCAGTATTTTTAAATACATATTTTGTTTAGTATATATCATAAGCTATCTTAGTTTCTAAAAACATCTATTCTATAAGCAAATAAGGGCTTGCATCAAGTCGCAACTCAAGAAATTTTAAAGAAGACATATTTTGCTTGTATAGACAAATATACGGGATTTTAAATTCTCAGATGAGAACAGATTTTGGTTTGATTTATAGAGGTATAGATCTATCGTCCTTTGCCGGATCACCTGAATTAATTTACTCTAGTTTCCACTCGAGTTCACGCTGCTGATTGCGTTTGGGTTGTCATACGAAATTTTGTACGATGTGTCTTGTTTCTTGTGGCAATTTTATGTTCAACTGTTTTGTCTTTGCCTGCTAGGACTAGTGGTATTCTTAGTGATAATTTAGTTGATAAGTTATTGCTTTACTCCAAAGCAGCACGATTTCAGCTATATATGGGAGACGAACATGAAAGTGGTGATACAATGAATATGAAATGATAATGAAGTGGAGGAAAAGGGGCCACAAGGCCAATTGGGTAGGAGAGTTTTGACTGCCACTGGAAAAAGGAGTGTTGGGTAGGGACGGAAAATATAGACTCCTGCACGTGGATCCTCCGGGTCCTACTCTTACCAAGACAGCAGCAGGATTCTTTAACGTGCAAAGAACGTGACATTTTTCCCCAACACGGTGCACCACTATGGTTTGCGGTCAACTTTTCCGCATTAAAGCCTGACGACCCCGCCATTCATTATGACAGGGCTGCCACATTTAACCACCTTGAGAACACATTCCAGTCGCTTTGTGGGCAAAGCAGCCTGACCCAATGTCAAGTTTCTGAGTTTTCTTTAGTGGACTTTTACCCACAAGCTTGGCGCTGTTGCGGGCCTATTCGCCACCCGGAACCCGCACGGGTTCTTTAGTGATAAGCATACCCACTCTGTTACATTTATAAAACAAAGATGACCGTAGGATTATTATGTTAAAGCGAGGTACGATTCATCATACTACACCTTGGGTACTTCATGTATCTAGTTTAGAGTTCATCAATACAGCAGTATACTACGAGAAATCTGTTTCGAACATGAATGTTTCCTTTTTGCAATTGACTGCCATTAAAATAGCTTCAGTTTTCAAGTTTCTATTCTTATCTATATATACTCTCTCAAAAAATTACGCAACAGTTGAAGTTTTATATAAACCTACCTTATTCAAAACTGATATTGCTAGGCCGTTTTTCAATCGATTTTTATGATATATATAATCAAGGAAAAAAAATGAATAAGCCTATTTTTTTTCTTTGCGCAAAATCCTAGCGTCAGTGGATTTTGCTACAATGTGAGTAGAACACAACCATTGTTTTTCCGTCGAAATTTTGGTTGATTTAAACGGGATTTTCAAGCATAAAATTTACAATTGACTTTTGCTTGTAATATCGTAAAAACCAGTAATGACACAATTTGTTGTCAAAATAAGAAATAAAGATTAACCATTTTTCGTTCTTGTAATCTTTATTTCATAAAAATCTGTTGAGAAATGGATTCACAATTACAATTTGAAATAAGGTAGGTTTAGTTATATATGGGGAAATTTTTATTGTTGCGTAACTTTTTTGAGAGAGTATAGAACTGCAGCTGGGTTCTTTAACGTGCGCAATACGTGAAGTCTTTTTACTAATACAGTGCACCACTATGGTTTGTGGTCAGGCTTCCAGCATTATAGCCTAACGACCTCGTACAATGTATCCCTTAATGTTATATATGTTCCATTCAACTGATCCTTGATGTATACCTTACGCTACTAGTATACAGTTTGATGGTTCCCCTTCAGGCTTCTACAACAACTTCTTGACTTCTGAACAATAATTATGGATGAAAGAAGCAAAGGTGTACCAAAGGGGTAATCAGTATCATAAAACCGTAAAGACAAAGACAAAACCGGCAGACAAAAAATCATCACAACAAAACAAACCACATAACAACATAAAACACACACACACATAACAACAAAACCGCATTGAGCAACGCGAACCCAAGTCGAAACGAGAGTGAAATCAGGTGCTCCGGAAGAGTAAGCAGTTCCTGCTTGCTATAGCACACCCGTCACGTTGCCAAAGATCGATTAAGTGTTGGTCAAATCCGGAAAGGATGACATTACAAAACTCTATGTCAAACCAACATCTGTGCTCATCTGAGAGATAGAAATCCTGTATTTGTATACAAGCACATGATGTCGTCCGTAAAATTTCTTGAGTGATGACAACAACCTGGGAGCAACGTACCCCTGTGTTAACAATTTGCTGGTCAGCCGTGTAGCTCTATCAAGGAAGTCGTTGTACTCCCCACATGCTCTGGAATAACGAATCAATTGTGATACGTAAACTCCATATGCTGGAGCGGACGGAATGTTGCTACACAGAAAGGGAAAGTTAACTATTGGAAAGTTGAAGTCATCACGTTTGTCATAGAGCTTTGTACAAAGCCTTCCTTGTGTGTCAATTTCGAGAAATAGATCCAAATATGAAGCGGACCTCCTAGAATCTGTAGTGTCCTTTATCTCAAGTTCCGTCGGATATATGAGATGTAAATAGTCACCAAATCGAGGATTGTTTAGTGAAAGGACATCGTCAATATAACGAAATGTGAGATTGAAGGATAAAGCAAGTTTGCGGTCCTTTTTGTCTAGAAGTGATTGTAAGAAGTCTGCTTCATATGAATGAAGAAACAAATCGGCAAGCAATGGTGCACAATTTGTGCCCATTGGGATACCTATTGTTTGTTGAAAAACACGTCCACCAAACTGTACAATTATGTTGTCGATTAGAAAATTGAGCATTTCTATTATTTGATCTTCTGTAAATTTGTTTTTCTTCCTAGACTCTTGGATGACAAAGTAAGTCTTTTTTATAACCGACTACCAAATACTTGTACCTGCGTTTTCCGTTCTTTTTGATAAGGTTTGAGGAGTAGTAGGCTCTGTCAGACTTAATCAAAATCTTTTTCCAAAATTCATTATCAGGCAGTCAACTTGTTGTCACCTGCCAAGGGTCTTAGTAATGTCATCTATTAACTCAACCAGTTGGATGTCACAGGATAATCATTTACATGCAGAGACCGTGTTGAAAAGGGTATAATATACTGTGTTGGTCTGCATGATACATGCATGGCACTAGGCGGTAGTTTAAAGCTTCACGTTTTGTTTGCTTTTTAATAGATGGGACAGACAAAAGGGGCTAATTTTAAAAACATTATTTTAAAAACATTTTTTTTTTTGTATACATGTAACAAGTGGTTTTTGATAAGACAAAATAAATGACAACATTTCACTTCATCATTTCATTGCACCTTTTTTGACTTTTTTTAAAATCTTAATTGCTTATGCAAAATAAGAACATTCTGATCAACCGATTTCATGGATTTCAATACAGTGTAAGAACAAGCGATTGTAGCACACCATGCTTAGGACGCCCCCACTCAGCCATTCGCAAAACGGGAACTATTCCACTACGTTCCCGTGGATCGTGGAGTACTGTGGGTTTATTAATTTTTATGGGTACCAATTTTCATCGATGGCTGAAACAATACCAGTTCATGGGTTCTTTAAATCGTGGTTCTGGAGGCTGCAGTATATAACAACAACAACAACAACGTAAAATGTTTTTTTTTGTTTTTTTTTTTACGGGGAACCTAATTTTTTGGATGAATACCACCAAAGAAAACCGCCAATATTGATCTTACCTTATAAAATATAATGAAACCACAGTAGGTTTTAGAGAAATACAAAATGGATTGTTTTAGAATTTAGAAGTCTGTTTATGAACAATTTTTAAATATTTTTGATCCTGAACTTCATCAAGTTAAAAATGCCCATAAGTGTCTAATGTTTTGTAGTGTTTTTTTATTGTTTGTTTAATAATATACAATTTTCAAAATGAAGAAATAGTCCTTAAACATTAAATACTATGGTCCACACAAGCTTCCCAAACCATTGTCACGATCATTCAAGATCATAAAATAAAGAGAATTAAAACATAGTTTTAATCATAAATGTCAACCATGTACACTGTTAAAGGTTTATGCATAAATAGAGAAATTGTGGTCGTTCCGTTTATGAATAAAGCGATAACTGATCACGGTCGTGGTTACAGTAATTCAAAAGTATCGGTAAAAAAAATAGCATGGATGGTGAAAAAAAGTAGCGTCTACGGTAAAAAGAAGTAACAACCAGTAATAGTTTACGGTAAAACAAAGTAACCGCTAAAATTAGTTTTCAAACATTTAAAGATTCCCGAGTAAAAAGAAGGAGGTGTTTTATATTAAAAACGGTAGTTACCTTCAATACCACTTACTTTTTATAAAAACTTGTCTGTTTTTAACGTATTTATATTCTGACAAAAGAAAAGATTGCTATAACCTTAATTTTTGTTAAACGCCCAATTGACAAGCTTTGATTGAGTAAAAACTCTATTGCTAAAGAAACAAAAATACAGTACATCAAATGGACCACTTACTTATCAAATAAAATGCTTTTTTCCTGTAAAACGACGATTTTTATGTTTTATCGTCTGCGTAATCAAAATTTATCGGTAAAAAAAGTATCAGTACCGGTAAAAAATAATATTCTCGTATAGCGGGTTATATAGATTGATAAACAATCGTTCGATGTTTTGGATACATTTTAGCATTTGAAAATACAACTCGTTGTTAGTTTTGAAATTTTTAGTTTTTAGACGCTAATGTGTTTCCTTTTCTGTGCTTTTTTGAAACAATGTCGATCGGATAAGACAAATTTAGATTGAAGCAGATCACAATGCAAGAGAGATGTTTGGCGCACCATAGAACCTAGTTTTACCATCTATTTTTTTTTTAGATGACAATATAAAGTCAGGACCATTGCGATCTTTATTTTTTCCGGTATGTCTTTCTCGTTCTGGATTATTTTATCACTGTAGGAAATAGTGATAAAAACAGTAATACCACTCTTAATTAGGAATACAATGATTGAAATTGTAGTACCGAAACAGACCAGCACTGTGAAATAGGGGAGGGTTAAAATTGGAAACCATCCTGTTGAACAATCGGAGTAAGACAAAAATGTTTTTTCTTTTTATTTTAGTGTTGTTGTGGTTAAGTCATAATAAAATTAACCGTAGAAAAAAATGTGCACATCTTCACTATCTCACAAAGATTATGTTCAAGTTTCATGAAAATTTATTAAGTGGCATCCCACTGATTCCCTTTGACATATCAAACTAGCTAGTAGTGGGTACATGCTAATAAATCTTAGATTATCGATGATTGACCTTATCAGTGATGTTATAATTAAGCAATTACCTGTAACCTGTTAATGATAAAAGTATACCGATGCCACGAACTTGACACAGCGTAAGAGTTGGTTTAATTGATGGAAATCAGCTGAGTGCAACTAAACTTATTTCATGTACATGTATTATAAAGATTTTATTTTTCTAAGATAAATCAGTCAATGCTCAAAATCTGTTGACAAGTAACGGAGATACAAGGGACAGGCCATTTATAACTTGAAAGGGGGAGGGCTTGTTTTTTTGCTTAGGAGAGAAATTTTTTTTCCGCGCATTTATTCAAAGCGTCGCGACAGAATATTTTTATTTATTAGAATTTTGTTAATATATAGCATACATCCTTAGATTCAAAATATATTTTTTTTTCGCACCTTTAAATCTATATCAACGATCCCTCCGGAAAAAGATTACACGCTAGCTTACCGGGAGTAGCACACTAGGGGGAATGGAAGTCGTTAGCTAGTTTAAAAGTGGATATTAAAGATATTAGCAATAAAATGTAAAACATTTCAGTGGCAATTTTGCATAATCATATTGCAAAAGCATCACCAAAAACAAGCACATACATTTTACCATTTTCAGCAATTTATTTTAAATATCTAAAAAGATAGACCATAACTGTATTCAGGAATGACTGGAACGTCGTGTAGGTTTATTCGGGAGTGAATTTTAGAACTCGATCTTATAATTAGCTAAAATTTAAAATATAATGGTGATAAATTTGCATAAATTTGATGAATTATTACTGCATCAATCAGTATAGAAATACGCATTGTCAAAAACCTAAGAAATTTGGGTTGAAAATTTAGAGGTCCAAATCCATTAATTTCTAAAGTTTTATATAAAATAAATGAACTATGTTACAAAGTTTGCAAAAATTCTCAAAGGTGTACAGACCGAACAGAGGCTAACAGGCCTGTTGGACTTGTGACTGTACTGTTACGCATAATGAAATTGAATTAATCCGATATAATTTTAAGAGCTGCGTTATATTTCATGTCTTTATTGTTCAAAGTCATACATGTACATGTCAATATAGGTCTATGTATACGTGTCGGCAATGGGCGTAATAAAGGTCCCAGTACGTCATCGTGATAATTACTCGATTATTAACCCATGCTGAGTGAGGTTTACCATCTGCGATTAATAAACCAACGCAGGTGTGAAGTTTGGTTTTCCGAGATTAGACGACGAATACCACATACCGCGCATTTAACAATTTGGGGACATTCAACTTCGATCAAACTCGAGCATCATCGCAAATTGTTTTATCATCGTATTCGAATGGAAAAATAGTACATAAAAACATGCTGATCTTTTTTCTTAAATAAATATAAAAATTAAATTCGTTTATAGTTAATTATAAATAAATTAAATGTAATAAAATAAAAACAATAGTACATGATTTTGGAAATCGAGTGTGTTGCATCCTGGCGTCAAAAGTATTTGCAATAGATCCTGCATTCTACCGACCGAAACTGCATGAAACGATCTGCATGCCATTATTATTGACTAACAGACGAACTGTTGATCGGCATACGACGTTCATATCAGAATGTCATCTAGGGCAAATTAATCATATCAGTACATTGTATCTTAGTTTCAAATTTGATTTCTTAATATATAATATCTCATAACAGATTGTCTAAAAGTCTTTCAGCTATCTGTCAAACTTTAGTAGAATTCCACCGTGAAAAATGAGAAACTATATTCCGAATAACGCACAGACGAACGGGTGCTCGTGTCATAAATCTGCATATGATAAGTAAAGAAAACTTCATTCATGCTAGTTAATATGGAATAATGGTGAATGTCAGAAAGCTAATTTAAATTATATATTGTCTTAGCTACATGCATCCTCTGGAAATCATTGATGAATGAGAATGCGAGAAAAGATTCCCTGTGTTCCCGAGGATCAGCTTCATGCAAATTACATGTAAAACAGTGCTACCGATTATACCGAAAACAAGCCGAAAGTTAATAACTTGAACATCCTTCGATCATAATTGAAGTAGATCTGGCACCATAAAACCCGGTTTAACCCAGGCACAATTTCTTTTGAAATGCCTGTAACAAGCAGGACCATTGCGAACTTCAATTTCTTTGGCATTTCTGCCTTGTTTTGTCTTTTCTTTCGGATATAAGAGATTGGTCATCTAAGTTCTTATTGTTCATCTATCGGGGAAAGCCGAAGGGGACTTTAGCTATGCGCTCTGTCCGTCATGCCTCAGTTTTTCAAACATTTTTCTTAACGCTTGTAGATATGAATGAACTGTAAAAGTTTATGTTTTGTTTTGTTTCAATAATTTTTACCAGAAATATAGATAACCATTTGAACACAGAAATATGGAACCAGTAGCTATGCATTGTTTTGCAATACTACCAGAATTTTTTTCACTTTTTTTTTATTATTCGTCTCTCACGGCAACGCGGAGCGGGGACATAGAAATGCCGGGTGTCCGTCCGTGCGAATATGTGTCCTTGCATGCGTCCGTCAACCTTTTTTGTAATCCTTGGCTCTCAATATTCGGTATGAAGCTTCAGGTAGGAGTTTCATATTGTGGGATGCGTTTTCAGGTTTATCGTTGACATGTACCTTCTTCCTGTTTAACGAACTGATTTCGAATTTTTAAGGGGAACAAGAGGCTCCAAGGAGCCTGAATCGCTCACCTGGACTTAATGTCAACCCTATGAAGACTTTCGAATAGCTAAATGAGCTGAATGTTTAAGCAAGAAAACGCTTTTCTCTATCTGCAATAGTTTTCATTCTAAATAAGCAAAAAACACTATTATTCACCTTTTAAGGGCTGTAACCACTATAAGAGGTCATCTGACAACTACGACCCTATGGAGACTTTTGTAGAGCCTAATGAGCTGAACATTTAAGCAAGCAACCGCTTTTCTTTATCTGCAATAGTTTTTATTTCATAAGGCTTAAACATGAAAAAACGCTATTTTTGACCTTAAAAGGGCCATAACCCCTATTAAGGGTCATCTGACAACTTCGACCAAATGGCGACTTTGCTTAGGGTCCTTTTGGATTTTTTCTATCTGTTATGTTTGCTGAGTTATAAGCCATTTTAAGTGATTTTACCCTTTGTTTTATTTTAGTAACAGCGGCCATGTTTTTGTCGAATCATTTTAAAACGAGGATCGTTTGTTGCCAATATGTCATATATTATTCCTTTAAAGTTTCAGTTAAATTGGTTCAGTGGTATCAGAGAAGAAGATTTTTGAAATTGTTAACGAACGACAGACGACGACGGATGACAGGCGACGATGGACGCACAGTGATGGCATGAGCTCACATGGCCTTTGGCCAGGTGAGCTAAAAAATGGAAAAAATTCGTAACAGATTTCTGAGCTACTACTATTCGTAGGCCTTTTGATATTTGGTATGCAGCTTCAATTAGGGGTCTCATACATTGTATGGTGGGAAGCGTTTTCAGGTCTGCCGCCTTTGTACTTCCTGCTAGGCGAGTGGACATATTTTTTTTTACAGCTCGGCGGGGAAGCCAAGAAGTGTGTTCTTGTTAAATCCGAATATTGTAGAATTAGTCTTTCCTACTAATATGTAATGAATGGCAATATAATGCATGTATACACGGGGCAATTAAATATGATTTGCCATTATACATGTAGCGATAGTGTTGAGTATTAAAAGTATGCTGCTCAAGACTGGAAAACGTAAATAATTATGCTGCATCACAAAAGTTATTATCCGTGCGTTTTTCTTATTATCACACCTAGTGGAGATCACGAGAGATGAACAAAACTTACATAGATTTACATAAAGTTGCTTTTGGTAAGCCATTTAAGTAGAATACGTTTTGTCTGGTAAAGAAAAAGTACAAAAGTTTGGATTATGTTAATTTGTGTCTTGTGTCGGTTTTCTATAGTTTATTTTAATTATCGTATCACTTTATTAGGGATGATCATGTACGTTTGAAAAGTAAGCCTCGGAATAGAAAGCATTAGCCCGAAATAGAAATAAATATGGAAGGGCTAACAAACCATTTTTTTTCAAAGTCTCTTACGATGTTTCGGCATCCTTCGACAATACCTTTGACAGGCATTGTTTTTGTTGTCTTTTTTCGGTTGTTCACTTGACATAGAGTTTTGTAATGTCATCCTTTCCGGATTTAACCAACACATAATCGATCTTTGGCAACGTAACTGGTGTGCTATAGCAAGCAGGAACTGCTTACTCTTCCGGAGCACCTGAGTTCACTCTCGTTTCGACTTGAGTTCACGTTGCTGAACGCGGTTTTGTTGTTATGTGTGTTTGTGTTTTATGTTGTTATGTGGTTTGTTTTGTTGTGATGATTCTTGTCTGCCGGTTTTGTCTTTGTCTTTACGGTTTTATGGTACTGATTACCCCTTTGGTACACCTTTGCTTCTTTTACACGAGCTTGGTTTGTTTGCACTCAGGAAGTTGAGGTGTCGCCCTTAAATATTTTAATAACATAAAACTGGATTTGTTTGGCAACTTTTAAATCTTTAGCAATGTATGTTTAGGGGAATGAAAATAGACAGTATTTTAGCGTTTATAGGATTTGAATCACTGAGTATATAACAAACTCGTGTACAACGGACAACATAAACTTTATGCAAGCTTTAAATACCGACGGAAAACCGTCATATATTAGACGTCTTTTCTTACTTTCGAAATACGAATTCGAATTGCAAAAATAAAAATACACATTATCCGATACAATGTTTATAAACCTGACCCGGAGTGAACGTGCGTCTAGAGTGTGCCTACAGTAGACACAGTAGACTAAAGTTCACTTCTGCGTCTACTAGGGCTGTGGTGTCTACTTTTGGAACAATTTCCATAAATGCGTCTACTTTTGCGTTTACTAAGTGCACATTTGTGTGGTCGTGAAAGTAAACAAAATGTCAGCTTTCATGTCTACCGAAAATTTCAAGTAAACGCAAAGTGCACTTAAGCGTTAACTTATTAAACACAGAGTGCACATTGCGTGCACTTGTACATCCGTCTACATGTTATGCTTGGTCTGCACCCAGCTGTATATTGCTCTGTAGATTAGGAAAATTAATAATTTGAAAATTAAAATCGTCTCGTTTATCGTAAATTTTTGTACTGAGATGACCACCTGGGTCAAATTCGAGGTGCAAATCCAAGAAAGACGTGAAGCAATTTGATTCGGTGGTCTCTTTAATCTCCAATTCCGGAAGATATATTGAAGGAATCCAACTACCAAATGAAGTGTTATTGACAGAAAGGACATCATCAATATACATGTATCTGAATGTAAGATTAAATGACCTTGCCAAATGTAATTCTTGACCAAGTGTAATTCTTCAAAAGTCTCCAATAGGTCAAAGTGGTCAGATATCGCTTTTTAAGGGTTATGGTCCTTTAAAGACAAATTCGTAATCATTTTGACGGGGAAACGATATTCTCTTACATCTTCATACGTTTAGCATTATCACCATTTGGCAATTAAAACTATAACAGAAAAGGTAGAATTTTTCATTTAAGTTTTTATAACCTATATAGATGGTAAAAAACACAGTATTTCGAAAAAAGACATAAATCCAAAAACTACGTCAGTAAGCATATTCAAAGAAGAGATTAACAGGCTAAACACGTACAATGCAATGTTCTAATGAAATATTTGCAACAAGGTGTATTTGTCACGAGAATGCTGGACATTTTTGTTCACGAATATCAAGGCGAACTATAAAACTTATATGTCATGCATAAAAAAATCTAGAGACGCTATAAACTATGAAGACTAAGGGACAAGCATTATCCCAAAACAATAAAGAAAGTCTTTACCCCAAAAGATTCTAAACAAAAAAATAAACAAATAATAACACAATCAAGGTAAACCCTTGAATTTCATTTTGCTTAGGTGTGTTCTATCAAAAAGTTCATTAACTATTAATTTTCACTATGAAATAATCTGCCTTCTTGATACCCTTAAAAAAGTTCAAAGCCTTTGCATATTTTTTTTCTTTTGAATCCTCACTAAAAATGAAAATTTGTTATGTTGTAATTTGTAGTTTCTATTGTTCTGTCGTTCGGCGGAAATAACTATTGAACGAACAATGATGTTGGTTTTATTTAAATTTTGAAAATGTGAGGTTTTAACATGTACATCATTAATGTTTGAGATTAAAACTGACAAACTATTTCAAGGACGACAGAACACAAATGAACTGTAGACATGGTGAAAGGAATCGATTTCACTTTGGATAGCGGGTTTGTTCCTAGAAAGGTTGAACGTTTGCTCATTTTGACATCATTTAAAGAAAATGTTGTTGTTTCTGACTTCAATTTCGAATAAAAATGTCTGAATGTACCAACGAACGGAGTTAAAAAAGACTTATGTAATACAAATATATCTCCAAAAAGAGTCAATATTTCATTATGTAAAAGAAAATCACTGGTAAAATCAAAAGCTAAGTTTTTTCCGCTATATTCAATAATAAAGCTGGTATCATTTTAGTACAGCAAATCATAGTAACTTCGAAATTTTAACAATAATGCGAGCTTATCCCCAACGTTTATCTTTAATTGTGCGAATATGCATCAATGAGCTTCACCTTAAGGGGTTCACGAGACGGACAAAACTTACCAAGATTCACGTGAAGTAGAATTTTATAAGAAATATGAATATATTATATTATCCTGACAAGAAAAAATTAGATAAATACAGATTGTTTTGGTATCAGTTTTCTATTTTTGTGATTTAATATATAGTATTTTGTTTACCGGTTTCTTCGTTGCCCTTTCTGACTTTTGACGCTCGAATGCCCCATTGGTGCCTCTTTGCCTCTTTCTTTTCACTAGGTCGATGTCTCTGCTGGTAGACAATTTGTCCCCGAGGACATAACCAGCCCAGTAGCTTTATATAAGCATAATCACGAGAAACCAAAAAATTATAATGGCTTAAACGTCGCCCAGAATAAAAAGGCTTGGACTTAACAACACTACGGACACGGCGCCGTTTCGTAATACAGGTTTCCAATATCTTGGGAGACGTTTTAGATTTTGAAAATGTTAAATCCCATTGCACGATTAGTAACTGTGGAATTAAAAATTGTAAAACTTGTTAGATCTTAATCACTGAAGCCGAAATAAAAAGCAATTTAACCAATCGATCATATAATATTAACAGTTGGGATGATTTAAATTGCACATTTTCAATTCTTATTTACGGACTGGAATGCACTCTTTGTGGATTGATCTATGTGGGTGAGACAAAAGGAAGACTAAATGCTCGTATGTGTGGCCACAGATCAGGTGACAACAACGACAATTTTCCTTTTGTCTACCGACATTTCAACCAACCTGACCATTTCATTTTGTCCTTGAGAGTTCGCATTCTAGAGAAAATTTACTATACAACGAACAATCCCACTTTCAGTACACCTTTCCGTAGAGAAAGAGAAGATTTCTGGAGCACCTTATGGGTGCAACGACAACATCGGATGTATAGGACATTTGTCTATCCCTAGATGCAATGATGTGAATGTGATGAATCTCTTTGAAATAACAGAAAGACGGAAACGCAGTCATGGTCATCGCAAATACAATGCACCAAAGCTCTGCGATGTTACAATTAATAATTTGCTACAGTTTGTCCAAAAAACAATGGGAATTTATCACATTCGCACTAAATTGTATTCTATACCTCGTTCGAAACTAAATACCTGGTATAAACAATGTCTTGAAAATCCAGTCAATTACCCGAATTCCAACCTTTACCGATTGACCGCTATTGTTCTTGATATCGGTTACAACCGCCTATTGTCGGGGTTCCATATAAAAATAGTAAAGAAAACCATTTTTTTCTCTCACTTCCCTTTTTAAACAAAGGTTTGGACGCCATTAATTTAGGAAATATTCTACATCAGAAATCTGTTACGGCACATATTCCTCCTCATTTCAAAGACAAAGGTATTCCAATCATATCTTACACCTATAAATGGCCTCGTTGAAGGCTGCTGGCGGTTGTTCATTGTGGTTTTTCTAAATTGCCGTTTAATTATGGGCTGTGTCGCGTACACTTATTCCACATCTCATTATTTTCTATTCCATCCCTGTATAGGATTCCAAAATTACATAAAAATCCATACAAACAGCTTTTCATTGCAGGGTCATCAATATGTACCACTAAACCTCTTTCAGTTCTGTTGACTTCAATACTAACGGCAATAAAATTCGGCCTCTAGAAATATTACGATTGTTGTTATTCTAGAAATGTTGTCGATCAAATTGTGGATCCTAAAGAATTCGAAAAAACTATTGGAGATTCTTAACCCGAAATCGGTTTCATCTTGCAACAGCATCAAAACTTTTGATTTTTCCACTCTTTACACTTCCATTTCTCGTGAACAACTCAAATCACGAATGGCACAGCTAATTAAACGTAACTTTTTCAAAAAAAAATGGAAAAAACAGGTACAAATATATGGTAACCGATTACAGTAAGACTTACTTCGTCATCAATAATTCTAAGGAAAAGAACAGATATACAGAAGACCAAATAGTCGACATGCCCAATTTGTTTATCAACAACATATTTGTTCAGTTTGGTGGACGTGTTTTTCAGCAAACAATAGGGATTCCAATGGACACCAATTGTGTACCTTTGCTTGCTGATTTGTTTCTACATTCATATGAAACAGACCTCTTACAATCTTTTCTAGACAAAAAAGATCGAAGACTAGCTCTCTCTTTTAACCCAACGTTCCGTTATATTGATGATGTCCTTTCACTAAACAATTCCCGATTTGGTGACTTTCTCCATCTCATATATCAACAGGAACTTGAGATAAAGGACACAACAGATTCTAAGAAGTCTGCTCCATATTTAGGTCTACATCTTGAAATTGACTCTCAAGGAAGACTTTCAACAAACTCTAGGACAAACGTGATGACTTCAACTTCCCAATCGTCAACTTTCCTTTTTTGTGTAGCAACATTTCGTCCGCTCCTGCTTATGAAGTCTTCGTATCACAGTTGATTCGTTACTCCAGAGCTTGCAGAAATTACATCGATTATCTAGGCAGAGTGTCACACTTAATACAGAATTGCTGACACAGGAATATGTTGCTCCACGGTTGCTGTCTTCACTTAAGAAATTTTACGGTAGAAACCGTGCACTCGTAGACAAATATGGGATTTCTATCTCTCAAATGATTGCAGATGTTGGTTTGTCGTAGAGATTTGTTTGTCTTTCTTTACAGGATTTGACACACTGAATTGGAAATTAGCAACACGACAGGTATGCTATAGTAGGCAGGAACCGCTTACTCTTCCGTAGCACATGTGTTCACTCTTGTTACTACTTGAGTTCGCGTGGTTGATTCCCGTTCGCTTAATTTTGTGTTTTGAGTTTCTTCGTGCTGTTTTTTGTTCGTATTTACCGGTTTCGTCGTTGCCCTTTCGGACTTTTGACATTCGAATGCCCAATTGGTGCCTCATTAAAACGTATTTTTTTTCAAAACTATTTCAAGACCCTGTTTGATGTTAAGTTTAAAAATAAACCATATGTTGTCGAGAACACCACTTTATGATTAAAAGTTTAATTTTTTCTTCAATAAAAGTTGATTTTTTCTTATTATTGGAATTATAAATATAAAACTCAAATCACTCATTCGGTAACGAAAACTATGCATAAAAGTATTGCCATAAATGCTCGAAGTTTAAATTGGATATAAACAAGTTTTACTTTTTTAACCATTTCATGCACAGGTACACCGGATGTTGACTAGGTCTAAAACTTTCAGAACACTTCGAATCTTGATAAATGTTGCCCTGCTATAATAAATATTATAATCAGAATGACAATACATAATTTTCACAGGGTATAACATGGCAAAAAAGTAATGTTCTAGCGGTACACTCTAAATTGATCGAGTGTTGTCTGTAACACGTTATATAAATAGAGAGGTTAGTTAAGGTTAACAAACATAGAGAACGACATAGCAGAGCGTTTATTCAAAGAAAAAGAATGGTATATTACAGGTATATTTCAAGTCTACGAGAAGCTGGGTATACTCGCTATTGCTAAACTACGAATTTTAGACATCAAGTTTATTTTTTGAGCCTATTGTAAGCTTGAACTTCACATAGAGCTGTAGTTAAATGAATTTTTCCTTGTAGTTAAACATTGATGCAGATGTAATGAAGAAAGTTGTCCGACTTAAACTATTCTCCACGTTCAAGTGTCCAAATCATACTTGCTTATCATTTCATGTTATTTTAAATCAACACCCTTGATTTAGCCCGCCCGGACATATAGGCTATGCAATCACTATTCATCCGCCGTCGTTTGTACAGAATTTTAAAACACTTCTCCTTCTAAACCTCTGAACCAATTGGGAAACGTATGATGTTACAAACGGTCCCTTTTAAGGGAATCGATAAATCACATGTACTAAAATAGAACATAGGGAGGGAAAAGTCACTTTAACTGGCTTGTAACTCAGCGATTATGACAGAAGGCTCGTCAGAATCTAAAGCTCTGCAAAAGATTCTGTTGGGTCTTAGTCTGCAAATGATCCCTTATAGGGGTTAAAGGTAAGAATATCGTTTTTCATGTTCTTGCAAGAGGCAGAGGTACCAATGGGGTATCTGAATGTCAAAAGTCCGAAAGGGCAGAGACAAAACCAGTAAACACCAACAAGAACGGGACAAAAACAGACAACATGTAAAACATGGAAACACAAAATAACTGCTGAATATCAATCAACAACGCAAACTCCAGTCGAAACACTTTTGAATGAAAACTATTCCAGAATAAGAAAAGCTGTTGGAGGTATAAAATTTCAGCGCATTAAGCTCTTATAATGTCTTTATTAGGTCGTTGTCATATAACACCTTATAAAAGATACCGTTATTGTTTAAGTACAAAAAAGAGATTCATACAGGCTCCTGAGATCCTCTTGTAATCTTCATCTAACTTATATAGACTAGAGGTCTTCATTGATACTTTAGATCTTTAAATGAAAAGATTTTTGTCGAATTCAAAGCTTTAGTATGCAGTATGCAATATTTTCAAAATATACAATTATACAACATGAAAAACCTTTTTATTACCCTTTAAGGGCACTAAATCCTAAAAGGAGTCACTTGGCAAATTCATTTACAAATGGTTCATTTACAATACCATTTTCTGCATCCAAAGTTACATATTTTCATCTTGCTACCTTTGTTTGACAGAAACGGTTAAATTGTGGGTCAAAATTCAGATGAATTTCGTCCCCAAGTCTATGTCTGTTTTGAAGTTTTGAAAGTTGTGGTTTATGTTGTAAATTATTTCCATACGTGTTATTCTATTTTGGGTCATTTTTGCACATTTGAAGATTACATTTTTTTTCTATTCCTAGCCATAACCAAATGTACTATGGAAAATCGCACAGAAACCAAATGTCCCCAGACGACGCAGACGCAAACACAGACACAGATGCAGACGACATCGCCATAACATTATACGACCACAATTTTTTTGCGGTCGTATAAAAAGGGCATGAACTCCTACATGGGATATTAGATTAGATGGTTTATTTTTATATTTCTCCTAATTATGGCATATCCAAATAAACCGTTTATACCCGCGTTTTGGAATTTGTAGTTAAGAAGGTAATGTAATGTACATTTATTCACAGCTTGTTACAATTTCAAATTGCATCACGCTGGTGTAAGTATATGAAAAAACGGCATACATGTTCTAAGTCTGTAACGCATCTTGTAATAACCTTTGACCGCTAGCTCTCGTCAACTTAAAATCATGGGAAAATGTAGTAGGTGCTGAAGTTTTTAAATAATTGGCAATATTTTTCTCCCAATATCATTCATTGTTGGTGGATTTGGATTCTTTTTGGTATTTGGGTAATGTTATCTTTTCAAATGATACAGATGGGTCCAGACAAAGAAGAAAATGAGATGTGGAATAAGTGTACACGACACAACCTACATTATAAACGTATATTTTAAAAAAAGCCAGCAGCCTTTAATGTGACCAGCGGTCGCTGCTTGCTGTTTTTCAATTGGCCCATTTATTGAAAGAAAAAATACATATGATTCAAGCCCAATCCCAAAGTGCAATGAAAGACCCTCTTCTTGACAAAAACAATTAACATAAATTCGACTAATACAAACATAAGCTTTGATAAAGATTCCTTGCTGTGAACATGCACATTAAAATCTTGCGGGGTTAAACTAGTTTTTTGGCGCCAACCTTCCCCCTATGATAATTAACAACAAAGCACAAACTAACGCACAACTAGTAAAAATCAAATCGATAGAAGTTCAATTCAACAAGAGAGTATCTGAGACAAAAGGACAACAAGTAATTAACGGGACGTAGCGATACTCTTTTGAGAACACTCGAAGTTACTGACAGCTACCTAAGAAGCACCCATCGACTGATGTAAAAAATCAAGTCTGTCGATTTTAAATCCAACACAACACGTCAATCAATTATGATTTGTTGATGCGTCATCACACAAATTCGACACACTTGTTAACATTTTAAAGTAAGTATCAAATTATCAATTTTTTTACCAAAGAAGACTAAATTCAAAGATTTTACTAAAATATCCATTTTCATAACCTTTATTAAATAAAGTTTTAAGCCAATTTTGCATTCCCAAAGGATTGTTTTTGCATTTATTTGCTTTATAAACAACATTACCGTAGAAATCTGGATGGGATATTCCCTTTACAATCAAAATTCGTCGTGTACAGTTAAATTTTCCAATAAGGTATAGATATTTATGATAAAACTTAGTAAACGGCTTCACTTATTTGTGGTAACGATATCCTTGTTTTAGTAATTGTTTTGTAATAAACCGGTTTTTATCATTAAAATCAGACACCACTGCAGATCTGAGCATACAGTACACTAAGAGAGGATGGATTCTCATACTCCAGGAAACTCCAAGAAAAGCCATAAAAATCTAGGAGGATTTCAGGAGTACTCCCTCCAAAGGGTCATAACTTACTCCGAGCTTGGAGTTTTTTATTGCCTTGAAACCTTTCGAAGTAGCACCTATTTCCTGTCTTTCTTGTCAGGTGAAAATGATTATAATACACAAGGTAATAAACAACTCCAAAATACTCCGAAAAAGGTAATAAATTTCTCCCAGGTGGGAGAAATTACTTGGAGAATTTTAAGAGTTGACTCTGTGAAACTCTGTGAATCACTGGACACTGAAATCAGAGTATGAGAATCAATCCTCTCTGAGTGTACTGTATCTTACCAACTGTGAAATATATACTCCGTAAGACGGGGCAAGTGGTACATCTCCCTCTAAAAAAGGAAAATTCACAATAGGAAATGAAAAGTCATCCCGTTTATCATATATTTTAGTGTGTAATTTTCCATTGATTATACTTAAATCTAGATCTAAATATGGGCATCTATCACTGGAAAGGTTAGATTTATTCAAAGTTAATTCCTTGGGGTAAATTTCCGGTATAAAATTAGAAAATTTGGGAATGTTTAGTGAAAGAATGTCGTCTAAATATTTGTATGTATAATTAAAAGTTTCAACGAGATGTTGTCTGTTGGGGTCTTTTTGAAGTTTTGCCATAAATTGGGATTCATAACAATACAAGAAAAGGTCAGCAATAAGTGGGGCACAATTAGTTCTCATAGGGATACCAATGACTTGGAAATAAATTGTTCTCCCAAAACGAATATAAGTGTTGTCCAAAAGATAATTAAGAGCAGTTATCATTTCTGCATCTGTCCAATTGGCGTAACCTTTATGAGTCTCGTTGCTGAAAAACGATTTGTTTAATAATTTAGAAACTTTAGAGCAGATATAGTCACTTTTAGGTTTATCGAAACACCATTTAACCAGATATTCAAATTGTTTTTTAATAAGATAGTGAGGAAGGTAGGGGAAAAAGTAGAAAAATCGTAGCTATCAACTGTATGGTAAGTACCTTCAAAAGCGCGAAGTTTATAACCTGTATAAAAGTTAACTTTAGGCAGTCATTTAGGTTGCTTTTCTTGTTCACTCGAGTTAACCATGGTCCACTATCTAGTTAACTAAAGTTAACTTTATCCTAGGCAGAGCAGTCCACAGCCCTGACAGTTCTGGACTGCTCTTGTCCGTAAAATGGACGGCTTAAGGTAGTCCAAAGTTAATGTCAGGTCAGAGCAGTCCAAAGTAAACTTAAGGGAACTTTACGTCGCTAGCGGACCAAAGTTAACTTTAGGTCGGAGCAGTCCAATGTTAACTTTAGGAAACTTTAGGTCGCTAGCAAACTAAAAATAATTCTAAGTCACTAAGAATATATTTCAAATTAAAATATAAGAAAATTAAAATATTATTCCTTAAATAAATAAAAAATATTAATAGACAAATATTTAGAAATAAAATTTTATTTTTAAATATATATACTTTAATTCCTCTTAGATAGAGATACATTAGATATGTCTATACAGGTTATAATAAGGAAACAATGATTAATTGAGCATAATGGAACGAGAAAAAAAGGAAGATATATTTAAATACACTGCATAGTTAGTTTTAACTGTTCACTGTAATAGAAAATAGAAAAGGCACAGTAATTTTACACAATAAGAATATTACTCCGCAAAATATGATCTAGCGGCGTTTCTCAAGTAACTGGCACAAAAGTTAATGAAGTTAGAAAGTTCATGTGGATCCAGATCCGGGCAATTTTCCTCTGCTTTAAAAAAATAATAATGTAATAAGATAATTCAAATAAACAAACATTTAGAAAATAATCATTATTTTCAACAAATAAATATTCTTTGAAATGATTTTGAAGCCTGAGTTATGAAAAAATATAGTATTTTCATTTGAAATGAACAATAAATTGCAGTTTGCTTAAGACCCTTTAGATATATGTTAATAAAATAAAACTTTCATGAATTAAAACAAAATCCCTTAATCATATTAAATTAAAAAAAAAATTATTGAAATAGATAATTACATATCTATATTTTTTTAAATAATTGGGTTTCAAATTAGTTTTTTTTTTAATCCAATGACTAAATAATGGTAATAATTTTAAAAATTAAAAAAAAAAATATATAGTTGTATAATTATCAAATCAACTATCAATATAATCTGAGCCGAGTTAACCTTAGGTCGCTCTTGGTTTCCACGCGGTTAACTTTAGATCGCTCTTACACTAAAGTTAACTTCAGGTTGGTTCTAGGCTAAAGTTAACTAGCAGAGCAGTCAAGAAGAGCAGACCATGGACCAAGTTTGCTATTACAGGTAACTTGAGACCGGTCTACGGTTTGCCTGATGCAAACTAAAAAGCAGACCTCAGTTAACTTTAGGCAGTCAAAAATATTAATTTTGTGGTTAACTTGGCATACATGTTACGTCTGGTTGTATCTGTACCTCAGATATTGGGCTTGCTGTTTCATTCAAATACAGACTCCTTGAAATTTACACGAACAACAAAAACAAAGATTTATTGTAATATTGATCTCCGCTTTGCATTCTGAAAAGATGGTGTCAAGTATAAAAGTATATTTCGTGTTCAATATGCAAATTTGTAAGATAAATGATGGTCATGCAAACAGTGAAAACAATGAGTGCCTCAATAACAAAATATAAACTGTACTTGAGGTTCAAGTGTAAACACTTTACAAGCCGGAAAAGGTTCTTATCATCAAATCAAATCATCTTTAGTGCAGAATTTATTACAAGTGATAGATAATACCAGTTTGAAAACAAGAGGACGTTTATTACTGTAAAAGGGGAAATTTTCGCGAGGGGTTTATTTTCGCTAATTTCGCAATCATAACAAATTCGCAAAAATATCCCCTCGCGTTTATTACAATTACAAGCCCACAATATTCCGTGGTCTAATAAAACGCGAAAATAAAACCTCGCGAATGCATTTTGGTACTGAAAACGCGAATTTTAAACCACGCGAAATTATCCCCTTTTACAGTATATAGCCAAGCCCTTGAACGATAGGTATGTCCAGATTGAGACACTCTGTCTTGTCTGAATAGAAGAAAGATAATGCCATGTTTGAGTGCATGATCTTTGGGGTCATCCAATTAAAGATGGTAAATTTATAAAAAAATCGAAGGACTTTTGTACAAAGAATTATATAAATGTATATGTTTGAAAACATTAAAAATTCCTCGCCTAGCTTTATTGTTGTAGAAACCTGTTCAAAAGTAGTAACAATTCAGCCATATTAATTTAGATTATTAAAGGGAAACTGTTGTATCAACTTTTCTTTAAATTCACAGAATTGATTCTGTGTAATATTTCCTCAAAAATTCCATTTTTATTATTTTCAAAATCAAATTAACATATTTTTTTTGCAATTCCGTTCATGTTTTAAAAATAATTCAGAATTTACCTTACACTTTTTATACAAATTATCTCCCCTGAGAAAAAAACGAAAAATGTATGCTATGGATAATCTATTTACTTATTTTCCTGATGCTTTATCTTGTAACGACATTCATACCGCGAAATAGTTTATATTTTCCCTCTGCTTAAAATCAAAAGCATGATAAGAAAAGGTATGCAGTACTAGACCACACTACTACATTTTTAATGTCTTATGGTTTTACACAGACACTGTTTTTTTAAATGAATCTGGATGTTATGTATATCCTTTTTATTTTTAGAATCATGCGATCAGCCAAATCATCCAGTTCCAATACCAGGATCAAACGGGTCAATGAGGAAAAAAAGAAAAGAAAAGGGTATAAATCACACTTTAAACAAGTCTTTATCAAATCTTGTGAATATATAACAAAAAATTCATTGTGGAATTTTCTATACATGAAAAGAGTAAAATTGAAAACATAAAACAATTCTACATCATAATTAAATTTGCATATGCCGTCATTGACCAAGAACTTTAGTTTACGTAAAGTTGAGGTTAGTTATAACTTGCAAATCATTAAAACAAAACAAAGCAAAAGCTACTGAAACAAAATTAATCGGACTTTTTTAAGAAATATCGTCTACAGGAAATATACCTGAGAATTTTTTCTATGGATATCAATCGGTAATGAGGTTCCTCTTGGTGGGAAATTCAAAATTATGTTACTGAATAAAATGATTCGGGATAATATGTATTAGTGGTTGGTAGACTGTTGTACTGAGATGA
This sequence comes from Arcuatula senhousia, assembly GCA_963971305.1. Taxonomy (NCBI): domain Eukaryota; kingdom Metazoa; phylum Mollusca; class Bivalvia; order Mytilida; family Mytilidae; genus Arcuatula; species Arcuatula senhousia. The sequence goes on along the minus strand of OZ020317.1, from coordinate 6,376,853 downwards.
TCTTCTTAATTGTGTATGTTTCTCACAACCATGTTGTGTTTTGTTATTATCTGACCCAAAGATCGGGTGGTGAGTCCTGGATCAGCACGGACGTGTTTTTCGTTTTCTGCACTATTACAATTACTAATATTATTCTTAGTCAAGGCTATTTACGGGTTCCTAAGTCACCCAATCAATAGCTTTCTTGTTTATTAACATCTTATATTGCAAATTATAAGATAAATTTGTGATATTTATTGAATTATTTATTAGAAATTGTATAGTGGAGCGGATATAGGGTAAAATATTTCACTTTGTGATAAAAGCATGAAATTTAATATGATGGTTCCTTAAGTACTTAACATTAAGATAAGATCGTTGGCCATTTCAATTTCGGCCGTTTTCAAGATGGCCGCCATGAAATTCAAAATGGCGTCATTTCATATTATTCTTTTGTATACAATTCATGGCTATAACTGTATTTTTTCTATTTAAATTATTTATTCATGTTTTAAAGTTAATATAAGGTTAACAAATATATATATTAAGTAGTTTTGAATATTTACAGCTGCGCATGCGCTAAATTTTGTCATAATTGCGGTATAATAATACAAATATTACATTTTGAGTTACAAATTGCTTATTAGTTTTATGTTTACAGTTTTCAAATGACAAAAAAATGGAAAGAAGTTGTAAAGTAATTTATTTTCAGCAGTCGTATTAATTTTGCTAAAATAAGACAGTTATAGATATCAATAACAGCCATTTTCAAGATGGCTGTCGTTAAATTTTAAATTATGGTTTTTATATTCCTTTTGTACAATATGCCAGATTATATGACATATGAACTTTTCATTAGTGCTACAGGAGCTTGAATAAGACTCAAAAATGAATGTTAAGTAATTTATCAACACCCGTAAGACAGTGGGCTATATTGCATACACCTTGTCCGTCTGTCCGTCCATCTGGCTGTTCATTAAAATCTTTCAAAACATATCTTTGAGACTTTTTCCGAAGGGATTGATGTTATATATTGTATACAGTTTAAGCATGATGAGTTGAATCAGTCCACACCTTTTCAGGCCAGTATCACATCTGCTTCCTGTTTTCTGACTGTCTTTGACTTTTAAGGAAAATAAATGACAATTTTTCGTTAGATTTCGTCGTTTCTACTAAGGCATTGGTTCCAAATTTGGTAGAGAGCTTTAGTATGATGAGTTGCAACGTGCCTCCTCTTTCCTGTGGGTCAGTCAGGCGTCCACTTTGTGTTTTCCGAATGGTCTGGTGGGGTATCCCAAGCCTGACTAAGTGCAACCCCTTCAAGTTTTAATCATGCGCATGATATAGATATTTAATCGTAAGCCAATGTATAAATATTAATTTTCATCTATGTTTTATTATTGTGAAAAATGCAAAATATTGTAAAAGGTAATTATGACATTACCGACATAAAAGTGATTTTAGTTACAATAAGTCTAAAGACAGACCTTTTGGGCTTTGAGAGGTTTGATGTAGGACTGATGCATCGTATTATAAGTAAAATGTCACCTGTAAGCTCACTACTTGAATATCTGCATTTACTCAGAGTAACTAGTACATTACAAGTCATACATTTTACTCAGAGTAACTAGTTTATTACAAGTCATACATTTTACTCAGAGTAACTAGTACATAACTAGTCATACATGTCCGCTGTAGGTTTTGTTAAAGAGTCATTATCAATAATACAGATACAAAATTCTCAGCTTCCCATTTGCCAAGCCAAACCAGAACAATCCTTAGTTCTTAAAACAATATGTTGGTATGAACGCAATTTTATGAACACAAGATACATTCGTCAATTAACATATCGAGTTTGTTTTATAGTAACACTAAACTTTAGTGGGACAACTGGTATAGTTCACTTTCGTATTTTTTTGTGTTTTGCATGGCAACACAACACAACTATTGATATTTTTGTAAATGATTGTATTTACAAAATACCCCAATTTTTTAAGAGCTGTTATTGTATTGCAAGTTTAAATGATTTTGTTGTGAACTGGTGCCATAGCAGTCAGTCACTACCAGCATATAAACCTTATAATGTAAAAAGGACATCATTCTTTATTTGGTCTTGCATGTTTATTACAGTCCCTAAATGGTAAAAGCTTCCCAATCTATAGTAAATGGGGGGATGGTAAATGGGGATGGGGATGGGGATGGTGAATGGTAAATGGTATATGGGGAATAGTATAGTGTATGGGGATGGTGTATGGGGAATAGTATCGTGTATGGGGATGGGGATCGTAAATGGGGATGGTAAATGGGGAATGGGGATGGTAAATGGTAAATCGAATTTGATTGGTCTACCGAATGGTAAATGGGGATGGTGAATGATATAATAATAGAATAATTGTAAATCTATTTGGTCTGTTGCATTTAATATATCAAACGAGTATATTTATATTACTACGTGTACACGAGGACGATTAACGTATATAGTTGTTTTGTTTGTTGAGTGTATGAAAATAACTTTATACATTAAAGCAAGGAATTTCTTGATTAAAGACATTTTTCATATTACATTTTTAATAACGGGATTTTTACGATAAATTTGTACATGTATCTTTTATTTGAATACAACTAATTATAAACATAAGATATACAACTGAAATAAATGGAGGAATTTTATAAACGTAATGTTCAAGATCAAATAAATTGTGACGTACATTTCGCCGTATATATATTTGTATAATGAAAACAACGAAAAATTGTTTACTTTAAGATTTTAATTCTGAGTATTTTAGTTAATATTGAATGATAATATATAGCATTTAAGGAAAAAAGCAACGATATTACACCTGATAAGTTTTTCTATTAGATTTAAAACTTTTATGCCCAGAAAAATTGAAAATATACATAGCCATATGCATAAATGTATCAATTACTTCAAAAATAAGGTCAATAGTTAAGAAACTATAATGAAAATGTGTTTGCATAAGAGTATTAAGATCACACTTGCAAGTTTTATATTTAGAATATTAGTTACTCAAGTAAAAACTGATATTTGAGTTCCAAATTATATGCCGGTTTAATAAAATTGACAAGAAATTGATTGCGAAACAAGTTTTTTTCATTAGATTTGAAATATATATGCTAAGATAAGTTGAACAATACATAGCCATATGCATAAATGTATCAATTATTTCAAATAAGGTTCATAGTTAAGAAACTATAATGAAAATTGGTTTGCATAGGAGTGTTAACATCACACTTGCAAGTTTTATATGTACAATATTAGTTACTCAACTAAAAACTGATATTTGAGCTCCAAATTATATGCCGGCTTAATAAAATTGACAAGCAATTGATTGCGAAACAAGTTTTTTCATTAGATTTGAAACATATATGCTAAGATAAGTTGAAAATATACATAGCCATGTGCATACATGTATCAATTATTTCATAAATAAGGTTCATAGTTAAGAAACTATAATGAAAATTGGTTTGCATAAGAATATTAAGAAAACACTTGCAAGTTTTATATTAAGAATATTAGTTACTCAAGTAAAAACTGATATTTGAGTTCCATATTATATGCCGGTTTAATAAAATTGACAAGAAATTGATTGCAAAACAAGTTTTTTCATTAGATTTGAACCATATATGCTAAGATAAGTTGAAAATATACATAGCCATGTGCATACATGTATCAATTATTTCAAAAATAAGGTTCATAGTTAAGAAACTATAATGAAAATTGGTTTGCATAGGAGTACATGTATTAAGATCACACTTGAAATTGTTATATGTAAAATATTAATGACTCAAGTAGAAACTGATATTTGAGTTCCAAATTATATGCCGGTTTAATAAAATTGACAAAAAATTGATTGCAAAACAAGTTTTTTCATTAGATTTAAAACATATATGCTAAGATAAGTTGAAAATATACATAGCCATGTGCATACATATATCAATTATTTCAAAAATAAGGTTCATAGTTAAGAAACTATAATGAAAACTGGTTTGCATAGGAGTATTAAGATCACACTTGAAATTGTAATATGTAAAATATTAGTGACTCAAGTAAAAACTGATATTTGAGTTCCAAATTATATGCCCGTTTAATAAAATTGACAAAAAATTGATTGCGAAACAAGTTTTTTCATTAGATTTAAAACATATATGCTAAGATAAGTTGAAAATATACATAGCCATATGCATAAATGTATCAATTATTTCAAAAATAAGGTTCATAGTTAAGAAACTATAATGAAAATTGGTTTGCATAGGAGTGTTAAGATCACACTTGCAAGTTTTATATGTAAAATATTAGTGACTCAACTAAAAACTGATATTTGAGCTCCAAATTATATGCCGGCTTAATAAAATTGACAAGAAATTGATTGCGAAACAAGTTTTTCCATTAGATTTGAAACATATATGCTAAGATAAGTTGAAAATATACATAGCCATGTGCATACATGTATCAATTATTTCATAAATAAGGTTCATAGTTAAGAAACTATAATGAAAATTGGTTTGCATAAGAATATTAAGAAAACACTTGCAAGTTTTATATTTAGAATATTAGTTACTCAAGTAAAAACTGATATTTGAGTTCCATATTATATGCCGGTTTAATAAAATTGACAAGAAATTGATTGTGAAACAAGTTTTTTCATTAGATTTGAACCATATATGCTAAGATAAGTTGAAAATATACATAGCCATGTGCATACATGTATCAATTATTTCAAAAATAAGGTTCATAGTTAAGAAACTATAATGAAAATTGGTTTGCATAGGAGTGTTAAGATCACACTTGCAAGTTTTATATGTACAATATTAGTTACTCAACTAAAAACTGATATTTGAGCTCCAAATTATATGCCGGCTTAATAAAATTGACAATAAATTGATTGCGAAACAAGTTTTTTCATAAGATTTGAAACATATATGCTAAGATAAGTTGAAAATATACATAGCCATGTGCATACTTGTATCAATCATTTCAAAAATAAGGTTCATAGTTAAGAAACTATAATGAAAATTGGTTTGCATAAGAATATTAAGAAAACACTTGCAAGTTTTATATTTAGAATATTAGTTACTCAAGTAAAAACTGATATTTGAGTTCCAAATGATATGCCGGTTTAATAAAATTGACAAGAAATTGATTGCGAAACAAGTTTTTTCATTAGATTTGAAACATATTTGCTTAGATAAACTAAAAATTTAAATATGTTGACTTTTATACAGGTTATGCCTAGACCTATATGTCATACATTGGATGCAATTAGAAAAGTTCAAGATCATTTTTTTACTAAAAAGTTGGGTAATATATTAAAATTATTATTATAGACATTATAATTATGTTTCTTAGATTTTGATTAACATGGTTTCATTAAAAGATGATAATAACGACTTTAGTTATTACTAAAATGAAACATTATTTAATATTGAAAATATTAAAATGCGATAGTAAATTTTTTGTTATGAAAATAAGTTATAGTTATTATTTCTATGTCACCCGTATGTTATTTATACATGTAAACTAAATAAAAAACATTAATAGATATTTAAACTATTAAATATCGTAATAATTTCCTTAAACAAAGTAATACATATATTTTCGATAAAAATAACCAATTGCATTATGGGTATGGGGAATATAGAATGGTAAATGGGGATGGGGATGGTAAATCGTGTATGGGGATGGGGATGCGAATGGTACATGGTGTATGGGGATGGGGATGGGGATGGTACATGGTGTATGGGGATGGAAATAGTATATGGTGTATGGGGATGGTAAATGGTGTGATGGTAAATGGGGAGAGAGGGAAGCTTTTACCATACAGGTACTGTAGCATTGTACATCATTATATTGTCTCTGATAGTAGCATTATAACAAGGAAGCCTTATATAGGATGTAATAGGACATTTTTAGTTTTTCAAATAATTCCACATATTTTAGTATTAAAAGCAACTCACAGCTTGGAAAAAGGGATTTTCATACTTTTGGCATTTTATTGCCCATGCACACTAACAAATACATTGATAAACCTTACATTTAAATTGTTTCCTAATATAGGTGTCAAATGTCCAATAAAACAAGAAATTTAAACAGAAAGAGTAGTCTTTCACAAAAAATTAAAAAAGAATTGGCGCCATTTTAATTTCTCGGCAGTCATTTTGAAAATGGCCGAAATCAAGATGGTCAACTATGAATTCTGAACCATTATATATTGAGGAATGTTTGTTCAATATTTCATGCCTACACGTCCTGTTCTTGTTTGTGTTTACTGGTTTTGATTCTGCCCTTTCGGACTTTGACATTCGAATGTCCCGTTGATACCTCTGCTTCTTTTATGGTCTTTTATCACGATGTGAAATATTTTTTTGGTAAAAATCAAGTTTAATGGCAACTCACAGCTTGGAAAACAGGGATATTCATACTCTTGGCATGCGCACTAACAAATGATTTAATAAACCTTACATTTATCATTTCATGTCCAATAAAAACAAGAAATTAAAAATCAAAAAAGTAATTATGCATACAAGATTAAATAGAAATGCGATATGTTAATTTCGCGATAGCCATCTTGAAAATGGCCAAAAACAAGATGCTAACATCGAATTCTTAACCATTATATATTAAGGAATGTTTGTACAAAATTTCATGCTTTTATCACGATGTGAAATATTTTGGTGAAAAGTCAAGTTAAAAGGCAACTCACTGCTTGAAAAACTTGGATATTTATACTTTTTGACAGTTTATTGCGCATGCTCACTAACAAATACTTTTATTAACCTTACAATTATCTTTTGTTTCCTAATATAAGTGTCACTTGGCCAATAAAAACAAGAAATTTAAAAACAAAAAGTAGTTTTGTTAAAACGATTATAGAGAAATGGCGCAATTTTAATTTCGCGGCAGCCATCTTGAAAATGGTGGAAATCAAGACGGCCAACTATAAATTCTGAACCACAACATATTGAGGAATGTTTGTTCAAATTTTCATGTTTTTACCTCGATGTGAAATATTTTGGTGAAAAATCAAGTTTAAAGGCAACTCACAGCTTGGAAAACTTGGATATTTATACTTATGATAGTTTATTGCGCATGCGCACTAACAAATTAATTAATTAACCTTACATTTATGATTTGTTTCCTAATATACGTGTGAATTGTCGCACAAAAACAAGAGATTAATAAACAAAAAGTAGTTTTGTAAAAAAAATTATTGAGAAATGGCACCATTTTAATTTTGCGGCGGCCATCTTGAAAATGGCGGAAATCAAGATGGCCAACTATGAATTCTGAACCACTATATATTGAAGAATGTTTGTACAAAATTTCATGCTTGTATCACGATGTGAAATATTTTGGTGAAAAATCAAGTTTAGTACTGGAGTCTTGCTTGCTATTGAGTCCAACATGGCGGACGATCAAAACAATGACCCGCAAACTAAAACCCTAAGTAAAACGGGCTCTGATATTGACTCAGGTGAAGTATTTGGATACATAGGTGCCAAATACAGCTTATATCACCAAGATATGGGACAAAATCAAAATGATGGTTACAATTCGGATCCAGGTTGGGTCGAAGTTACAAAAACGCAAGGCAAGTAAAACGCCCCCGAAATTTGCGTTTAATAAAAGCTCACGCGACCTTTTGGCGTCGGTGTCTTTTCAAAATACAGGCTACAAAAGGCCAATAAAAGAACAGAAGCACAATGGGCTAGACAGAAAACTGGTAGCCATTTTGAACTGTCAAGAAGTCATGTTAGGAAATATGAATCCCTTGATGATTCAGAAGGTAATTAAAAAACATATTGGCATTGTTAAATATGTCAAGTCAACCAAGAATGGTGACCTAGTAATTACATGTACATGTAATGACCAAAACCAATATAAAAAACTATTAAAACTGAATGAGCTTGGTGAATGGCAGGTTAAAGTCAGTACACCTAAATTACTGAACACATCAATAGGATGTATATATGGTGTCCCATTAGATATAAGTGATCAACAAGTCACTGATGTACTTTCTTTCTATAATGTACAGAATGTTCATAGAATTACAAGGTATGACAAAGATAGAATAGAAAGGGTCCAGATTAGAACAGTTAAGTTATTTTTTAAACAAGCTACTCTCCCTAAACAAGTACAGACAGGGTTTAAGTCATATAGTGTTAAACCTTTTATTCCTAAGCCCATACAGTGCTACAAGTGTCAAAAATTTGGCCATATAGCTAAAACATGTACCAACAATATGGTTTGCTCTAAGTGTAGTGGTGAACATGACTATCATGAATGTTATGGATTTAAACCTAAATGTGTAAATTGTAAAGGTGACCATCCAAGTTATGATTCAAAATGTCCTAAAAGAATTCACACTAAGCAAGTCATCAAAACTATAGTAACAGAAAAATGCAGTGGCCAAGAAGCCAGGGAAATATTAAAAAATAAACAGAAGTTTCACAAACAAACACCAAAGGTATATTCTCATGTTCACTATAATGCTGACAAACAACAAATTCCTGAGAAACTACCTCACAAATATACAGACAACATTATATGCAAGTTTCTTAGAATATTAACAAAGTTGTTATTTTTTAAAGATAAATCTGATGTAGAAATATCTGATACACTTGAAGATTGGACAAAAGAATTCTTCAAAATAGAAGTTGACTCTGATGAGATACTTGCTAGAGATTGCCCTAGGGGGTAATGTCTATATGATTATTAAAGTAACCTATAATTGTCATAATGGCTTTCACAATAGTACAATGGAACTGCCAGGGCATAAGAGCACATGGTAATGAGTTTATGTGGCACTTAAGCCAACTAGAAACTATCCCATCAATTCTATGTTTTCAAGAAACATTATGTACAAAGTCTGATGATCTTATAAACATTCAAGGATATTCATTGGCAGATTATTCTATAAGAGACAGAAAGGGGGGAGGTACTGCTATATACTGCAAAAGGGAGTAAATTTTTCTTGTGTTGAGGTTCATATTCGTAGCAAAATTTATTGTCTGGAACTTTGTTGTCATTTGTATTGATAAAATAAAAAATAAAATTGTAAATTTATATGATGCAAATCATAATACAAAAGAATGTGACTATGAAAACTTGGTCACTAAATTAGACAATAACTTTATTATTCTAGGTGATTTTAATGCCCATCACAACCTATGGGGCAGCAATAATAATAGTACAAAGGGAAAAGAGTTATACAATTTCATTGTAAATAAAAATCTGTATTTGTTTAATGATGGGTCAGGTACTAGACTAAATCCCATAGATCTAACTAAGTCATGCATTGATATATCATTATGTAGTATGTCCATTGGACATAAATTTAATTGGAATTTAGATAACTCTACGTATGGTAGTGACCACTATCCTATTTTATTAGAAACACTAACTAGCGCAGATAATGCTAACGAAGACGCTATACATAAATGGAACTATAAAAAAGCTGACTGGGATACGTTCACTAAAGAAAGTGATATAAGAATAACCCCTGATATGGTAACAGGGAATATTCAAGAGTCAAATAAAAATGTATGTGAAACAATATTACAAATTGCTGGTGAGTGTATCCCGGTAAAACATGGAAACTCTAAAAAAGACAAACCATATGTCCCATGGTGGACACCCGAATGCACAAAAGCTGTGCAAGAAAGAAATAAAGCTAGAAATAAAGCACAACACACTGGTAGCGGTTTAGATTTTAAAAACTATAAAGAAAAACAATTCAATTGTAGAAATATTATAAAAAATACCCAAAAAGAATATTGGGAAAGTTATTGTACTTCTCTTAATAGTGATACAAAAATTTCCAAGCTATGGACAAATGTTAAAAAAATGACAGGGAAAAAATCCCACCAGTCAACCATCCCAACTTTAAAGGCAAACAATAACTGCTTCACTGAAAATATAGACAAAGCAAATATATTGGCTGAAAACTACAGCAAGGTTAGCAGTTCATCGAACTATAGTAATGACTTTAGAGCTAGAAAAGAACAAATAGAAATAGAGGAAAAAGATATTTTTGAAAATGAGTTTGTAAATAACTCTGATAGCTTCAATGAAAACTTTGAATTACATGAATTAAAAGAGGCAACTAATGACACAAATGACAGTGCCCCGGGAGAAGATAGACTCTCATATAAAATGTTTAAATACTTTTCTGATAGAACACTCAGTGTAATTTTGCTCCTAATCAATCAAATTTTGACCCTTCAAGTGCTACCCCTTGAATGGAAACATTCCATTGTAATACCCACCCCAAAACATGGCAAAGACCCTAGTGATCCATCATCCTACAGACCCATATCCCTCACCTCAAATCTAAATAAAATCATGGGAAAAATGGTTGATAATAGACTTAGATGGTTTTTAGAAAAAATTGATATTTACACACCTAATCAGAGTGGTTTTAGAAAAAATAGAAACACTGTCGAACAATGTCTTAGATTAGAGAATGAAATTCAAAAGTCATTTGCAAAAAATCATATTACAGTAGGGGTATTCATAGATTTTCAAAAGGCTTTTGATATGTTATGGAAGCATGGGTTACTCAAGAAAATGAACAAATAGGTATTAAAGGAAACATGTTAGCATATGTAAATAACTTCTTAAGTAATGGAACATTACAAGTGAGAGCAAATGGTGCTCTATCAAATATCTATAATGTTGAAAATGGAACACCACAGGGTAGTTGTATCAGCCCAACCCTTTTCAATATAATGGTTAACGATCTACCAGATTCCGTAAAGCACTCAAAAATCTCACAATTTGCTGATGACAGTGCGATATGGAAATCGGGTCCAAGTCTTGCATTTTTGCAGAACAAAATCCAACAGGATTTGAACGCTATTTATTGCTGGTGTACTTCTTGGGGATTTAATATTTCCCCTACAAAAACGGTCTGTTTGGTATTTTCTAGAAGAAAGTCCTTACAAAAGATTAGCTTAAAACTAGGTAAAGATGTCCTTCAGGTGGTAACAGAAACTAAATTTCTTGGTATCATATTTGATAGCAAACTTATATGGAAAAAAACATATAGACTATATTCACCATAGATGTATGAAAGTTATAAACTGCATGAGGTTACTTACAGGTACTTCTTGGGGTGCAACTTGCAAAACACTCCGTAATATGTATATTGCAATGATAAGATCCAAAATAGACTATGGAAGTGAGGTCTATAATACTGCCTCTCATTCAATACCAAAAAGTTAGATCAAATTCAATATCAAGCCCTAAAACTATGCACTGGGTCAATGAAGGGTGCATCACTTGCATCATTACAGGTAGAAATGGGAGACCCCCCGCTTAACATTATAAGACAAGGTCTAATATCAAAAATGTACTTGAATTTACTAAGTCATAATGACAATCATCCGTTAAAACGAGAAGTTCGTGATACAAATACATTTACTCTATTCAACAAAAGAGTAAAAAGAAAACCTTTCCATTCTGCTGCAATAAATACAATTAACAATTATAGTGATGTACATTTTGAAGATATATATAAATATCAAGAATCTGACATACCACCCTGGAAACTAAAAAACCAGTAGTTAGTACGCACTTACACAAGCTTGTAAATAAAAAAAGATATCGATCATATCATCAAAAGTGAAACCGATATCCTTATTGACACTAAATACAATAACTTTATAAAAGTCTTCACGGACGGATCTAAAGACACAAACAATGAAGTAAGCGGCTGTGCTTTTGTATGCCCACAGTTGAATTATTCAGAACAGACTCGTCTTCCTAAATTCACATCGGTGTTCATATGTGAGCTATATGCTATAGTATTGTGTTTAACCTGGCTTAAAAACATTGAGCCAACTGACGTGGCTATATTTGTAGATTCATTGTCAGCACTTCAAGCTATTGAAGGGTCTGTTTTCAAAATCAAAAATGATATTACTCTTAGTATATACAAGCTTTATTCAGATCTACATGTACAACAATTAGGCTTTAATATTATATTAGAATGGGTACCTAGCCATGTAGGGGTAAGTGATAATGAAAAAGCGGACAAAGCTGCAAAATCGGCTGTCTCTCGCTACTACTACACAAGTTCCCATTTATAAAAACGACATCAAGACGTTTTCTAAACAAATTATTTTAAATGCATGGCAAAAACAGTGGAACGATAATGATAGAAAAGACTTATATTCTTTAAAACCAAAAGTAGACTTTAAAATGCCTATACATAATCTGAAAAAAAAAAACAGGAAAAGGTGCTATATATGCTACGAAATGGCTATATAGGCCTTAATAAACATCTTAATAAAATTAACGTAGTAAGAAACCCATTGTGTATTTATTGCAAACAGTCAGAAACAGTATATCATTTTCTTTTCGAATGTAAACAGTTCACTGATGTCAGAAAATCCATGATCACAGAAATGAAAGAGAGAAACGTAGAATTTTTTCTATATAGTATACTGCAAGGCCCAAACTTTATGCCTGTATATAAATATGTCATTTCCACTGGAAGACTTCAATATTTTAGCTAAATACTAACAGAAGTTAATCTAAAGCCTTTGTACAGTTTACTTATACTTTTAATTAATACTTGCCATATTTGGTCTTCTTTTCTATCAAATTAGTTTTGCTGGTATTTATTTTGCTCTGTTTTTAGTTTAAATCCATTGATTTTTTTTCTCACAGCTTGAAGAATAGGACATATATATAGCACATGTATACAATCCATGAATATATTATTCACTTGTTACCTCATGACATCATGACCTATTTCTATCCTGTAAACAATCATGTGCTTTAATCACGAATAATTCGTGTTCACGGCTCATTGAGCAACCACAATACTAGTCCAATACTTCTGTGCTACGACCTGTGTACTTTTATACTGATGAACTTAGCCACTATGCGTGTAATTCTTACAGATTTGTAACTTTTAGGGAAATAATGCTTACCAACTACCTATACATTTGAAGTACCGAAAAGAAATATTTATAATACACCATTATTTTCATCTATGCATTACTGCACCATTTGATTTAAAATTAAGAATTCACTATTCTATCCCTAATGTATGGCTGATAGATGTTGTGTATTTCTTTGGATCGAATCCTCTTACGAAGGAAAGAAAATACTGATATTATTATTTTTTTTAGTTTTATGTAGGTAGGGGTGACCTTTCCAATATCACCTACAATGGAAAGGTCACAAATATCAGTACATAAAAATTTTAACTCTGATTTGGAGGGGGAGGCGGTACTTCAAGTATAGGACTTGTACACAAAATATGATATATTGTTTTTAATATTACTTAACAATATATAATAACAGTCTGCCGAACCAATTCATCTTTACAGGAAAAATAACAAACAAACAAACAAACAAACAAAAACAATAACATATTATATTCCATGTATATACTACACAAATACTTCCTGAGATAACTATACTTATCAAACTCTTTACACTAAATAACTTAGCTACTCAAAATTCTCTTTTATATACAGAACATAGCAATAAATATACCAGAAAATAAATTATTTTCTACATATTTTTTTAATTTTTTATATATTGTCTTTATGACATATATGACCTTTCGATGGGACGGGAATTTCAGGTTCCTATGGGTAATTATTTATAAACAAATATATTCCTACCATATGTCCAAACTCTCAGAACAAATTTACAAGAATGATAATGTTAGTCTTCAAGTAAGATACAAAATCAAATAAACTGGTGGGAATATTTCAAAATAAGGGATGCAAATCGAGGGTCAAATGGGAAACGTATCAAAATTTTAAGACATAGTTGTCGAATGCATAAACTGGTCTTAGCACAGAAGCCAATTTTCAAACCATCTTTTCTCTATCGTACATATTTGACCTTTAATTGATACTTGGTATTTTCCTAGATCTAATTTTCCCATTACCCAATAAAATTTCTAAACATTTATCATTTGCAAATATAGGCATTAGGACTCTTGTCACACTCTTATATTTTTTTTGGGGGGAGGGGTATTTATCATTATGTTTTTTTTATGTTATTTTTTTAATATTAATATTATTATTACTATTTACTTTTCTTTTTTGTTTCTTTATTTTTCTAAACTTTTATTTTTTTTTTCACACACTACTACTCACCATGAGTTAATTTATATAATCTAGTCGTTAATTTGCAGACATAAAATGCAATAAGTAAAATGGCGCAATTACTCTTGTAGTAAGCCGCCTTCCAAAACAAAAAGAAGAAGAAGAAGAAGAAGACCCAAAGATCGCGATGTAAGATGGAAGAGAAAGGTATGGTGCCATAAAACCTGGTTTTAACCACATTTTTTAGGAAACTTTAGGTCGCTAGCAAACTAAAAATAATTCTAAGTCACTAAGAATATATTTCAAATTAAAATATAAGAAAATTAAAATATTATTCCTTAAATAAATAAAAAATGTTAATAGACAAATATTTAGAAATAAAATTTTATTTTTAAATATATATACTTTAATTCCTCTTAGATAGAGATACATTAGATATGTCTATACAGGTTATAATAAGGAAACAATGATAAATTGAGCATAATGGAACGAGAGAAAAAAGGAAGATATATTTAAATACACTGCATAGTTAGTTTTAACTGTTCACTGTAATAGAAAATAGAAAAGGCACAGTAATTTTACACAATAAGAATATTACTCCGCAAAATATGATCTAGCGGCGTTTCTCAAGTAACTGGCACAAAAGTTAATGAAGTTAGAAAGTTCATGTGGATCCAGATCCGGGCAATTTTCCTCTGCTTTAAAAAAATAATAATGTAATAAGATAATTCAAATAAACAAACATTTAGAAAATAATCATTATTTTCAACAAATAAATATTCTTTGAAATGATTTTGAAGCCTGAGTTATGAAAAAATATAGTATTTTCATTTGAAATGAACAATAAATTGCAGTTTGCTTAAGACCCTTTAGATATATGTTAATAAAATAAAACTTTCATGAATTAAAACAAAATCCCTTAATCATATTAAATTAAAAAAAAATTATTGAAATAGATAATTACATATCTATATTTTTTTAAATAATTGGGTTTCAAATTAGTTTTTTTTTTTAATCCAATGACTAAATAATGGTAATAATTTTAAAAATTAAAAAAAAAAAAATATATAGTTGTATAATTATCAAATCAACTATCAATATAATCTGAGCCGAGTTAACCTTAGGTCGCTCTTGGTTTCCACGCGGTTAACTTTAGGTCGCTCTTACACTAAAGTTAACTTCAGGTTGGTTCTAGGCTAAAGTTAACTAGCAGAGCAGTCAAGAAGAGCAGACCATGGACCAAGTTTGCTATTACAGGTAACTTGAGACCGGTCTACGGTTTGCCTGATGCAAACTAAAAAGCAGACCTCAGTTAACTTTAGGCAGTCAAAAATATTAATTTTGTGGTTAACTTGGCATACATGTTACGTCTGGTTGTATCTGTACCTCAGATATTGGGCTTGCTGTTTCATTCAAATACAGACTCCTTGAAATTTACACGAACAACAAAAACAAAGATTTATTGTAATATTGATCTCCGCTTTGCATTCTGAAAAGATGGTGTCAAGTATAAAAGTATATTTCGTGTTCAATATGCAAATTTGTAAGATAAATGATGGTCATGCAAACAGTGAAAACAATGAGTGCCTCAATAACAAAATATAAACTGTACTTGAGGTTCAAGTGTAAACACTTTACAAGCCGGAAAAGGTTCTTATCATCAAATCAAATCATCTTTAGTGCAGAATTTATTACAAGTGATAGATAATACCAGTTTGAAAACAAGAGGACGTTTATTACTGTAAAAGGGGAAATTTTCGCGAGGGGTTTATTTTCGCTAATTTCGCAATCATAACAAATTCGCAAAAATATCCCCTCGCGTTTATTACAATTACAAGCCCACAATATTCCGTGGTCTAATAAAACGCGAAAATAAAACCTCGCGAATGCATTTTGGTACTGAAAACGCGAATTTTAAACCACGCGAAATTATCCCCTTTTACAGTATATAGCCAAGCCCTTGAACGATAGGTATGTCCAGATTGAGACACTCTGTCTTGTCTAAATAGAAGAAAGATAATGCCATGTTTGAGTGCATGATCTTTGGGGTCATCCAATTAAAGATGGTAAATTTATAAAAAAATCGAAGGACTTTTGTACAAAGAATTATATAAATGTATATGTTTGAAAACATTAAAAATTCCTCGCCTAGCTTTATTGTTGTAGAAACCTGTTCAAAAGTAGTAACAATTCAGCCATATTAATTTAGATTATTAAAGGGAAACTGTTGTATCAACTTTTCTTTAAATTCACAGAATTGATTCTGTGTAATATTTCCTCAAAAATTCCATTTTTATTATTTTCAAAATCAAATTAACATATTTTTTTTGCAATTCCGTTCATGTTTTAAAAATAATTCAGAATTTACCTTACACTTTTTATACAAATTATCTCCCCTGAGAAAAAACGAAAAATGTATGCTATGGATAATCTATTTACTTATTTTCCTGATGCTTTATCTTGTAACGACATTCATACCGCGAAATAGTTTATATTTTCCCTCTGCTTAAAATCAAAAGCATGATAAGAAAAGGTATGCAGTACTAGACCACACTACTACATTTTTAATGTCTTATGGTTTTACACAGACACTGTTTTTTTAAATGAATCTGGATGTTATGTATATCCTTTTTATTTTTAGAATCATGCGATCAGCCAAATCATCCAGTTCCAATACCAGGATCAAATGGGTCAATGAGGAAAAAAAGAAAAGAAAAGGGTATAAATCACACTTTAAACAAGTCTTTATCAAATCTTGTGAATATATAACAAAAAATTCATTGTGGAATTTTCTATACATGAAAAGAGTAAAATTGAAAACATAAAACAATTCTACATCATAATTAAATTTGCATATGCCGTCATTGACCAAGAACTTTAGTTTACGTAAAGTTGAGGTTAGTTATAACTTGCAAATCATTAAAACAAAACAAAGCAAAAGCTACTGAAACAAAATTAATCGGACTTTTTTAAGAAATATCGTCTACAGGAAATATACCTGAGAATTTTTTCTATGGATATCAATCGGTAATGAGGTTCCTCTTGGTGGGAAATTCAAAATTATGTTACTGAATAAAATGATTCGGGATAATATGTATTAGTGGTTGGTAGACTGTTGTACTGAGATGATCTTCTTAATTGTGTATGTTTCTCACAACCATGTTGTGTTTTGTTATTATCTGACCCAAAGATCGGGTGGTGAGTCCTGGATCAGCACGGACGTGTTTTTCGTTTTCTGCACTATTACAATTACTAATATTATTCTTAGTCAAGGCTATTTACGGGTTCCTAAGTCACCCAATCAATAGCTTTCTTGTTTATTAACATCTTATATTGCAAATTATAAGATAAATTTGTGATATTTATTGAATTATTTATTAGAAATTGTATAGTGGAGCGGATATAGGGTAAAATATTTCACTTTGTGATAAAAGCATGAAATTTAATATGATGGTTCCTTAAGTACTTAACATTAAGATAAGAGCGTTGGCCATTTCAATTTCGGCCGTTTTCAAGATGGCCGCCATGAAATTCAAAATGGCGTCATTTCATATTATTCTTTTGTATACAATTCATGGCTATAACTGTATTTTTTCTATTTAAATTATTTATTCATGTTTTAAAGGTAATATAAGGTTAACAAATATATATATTAAGTAGTTTTGAATATTTACAGCTGCGCATGCGCTAAATTTTGTCATAATTGCGGTATAATAATACAAATATTACATTTTGAGTTACAAATTGCTTATTAGTTTTATGTTTACAGTTTTCAAATGACAAAAAAATGAAAAGAAGTTGTAAAGTAATTTATTTTCAGCAGTCGTATTAATTTTGCTAAAATAAGACAGTTATAGATATCAATAACAGCCATTTTCAAGATGGCTGTCGTTAAATTTTAAATTATGGTTTTTATATTCCTTTTGTACAATATGCCAGATTATATGACATATGAACTTTTCATTAGTGCTACAGGAGCTTGAATAAGACTCAAAAATGAATGTTAAGTAATTTATCAACACCCGTAAGACAGTGGGCTATATTGCATACACCTTGTCCGTCTGTCCGTCCATCTGGCTGTTCATTAAAATCTTTCAAAACATATCTTTGAGACTTTTTCCGAAGGGATTGATGTTATATATTGTATACAGTTTTAGCATGATGAGTTGAATCAGTCCACACCTTTTCAGGCCAGTATCACATCTGCTTCCTGTTTTCTGACTGTCTTTGACTTTTAAGGAAAATAAATGACAATTTTTCGTTAGATTTCGTCGTTTCTACTAAGGCATTGGTTCCAAATTTGGTAGAGAGCTTTAGTATGATGAGTTGCAACGTGCCTCCTCTTTCCTGTGGGTCAGTCAGGCGTCCACTTTGTGTTTTCCGAATGGTCTGGTGGGGTATCCCAAGCCTGACTAAGTGCAACCCCTTCAAGTTTTAATCATGCGCATGATATAGATATTTAATCGTAAGCCAATGTATAAATATTAATTTTCATCTATGTTTTATTATTGTGAAAAATGCAAAATATTGTAAAAGGTAATTATGACATTACCGACATAAAAGTGATTTTAGTTACAATAAGTCTAAAGACAGACCTTTTGGGCTTTGAGAGGTTTAATGTAGGACTGATGCATCGTATTATAAGAAAAATGTCACCTGTAAGCTCACTACTTGAATATCTGCATTTACTCAGAGTAACTAGTACATTACAAGTCATACATTTTACTCAGAGTAACTAGTTTATTACAAGTCATACATTTTACTCAGAGTAACTAGTACATAACTAGTCATACATGTCCGCTGTAGGTTTTGTTAAAGAGTCATTATCAATAATACAGATACAAAATTCTCAGCTTCCCATTTGCCAAGCCAAACCAGAACAATCCTTAGTTCTTAAAACAATATGTTGGTATGAACGCAATTTTATGAACACAAGATACATTCGTCAATTAACATATCGAGTTTGTTTTATAGTAACACTAAACTTTAGTGGGACAACTGGTATAGTTCACTTTCGTATTTTTTTGTGTTTTGCATGGCAACACAACACAACTATTGATATTTTTGTAAATGATTGTATTTACAAAATACCCCAATTTTTTAAGAGCTGTTATTGTATTGCAAGTTTAAATGGTTTTGTTGTGAACTGGTGCCATAGCAGTCAGTCACTACCAGCATATAAACCTTATAATGTAAAAAGGACATCATTCTTTATTTGGTCTTGCATGTTTATTAGCATTGTACATCATTATATTGTCTCTGATAGTAGCATTATAACAAGGAAGCCTTATATAGGATGTAATAGGACATTTTTAGTTTTTCAAATAATTCCACATATTTTAGTATTAAAAGCAACTCACAGCTTGGAAAAAGGGATTTTCATACTTTTGGCATTTTATTGCCCATGCACACTAACAAATACATTGATAAACCTTACATTTAAATTGTTTCCTAATATAGGTGTCAAATGTCCAATAAAACAAGAAATTTAAACAGAAAGAGTAGTCTTTCACAAAAAATTAAAAAAGAATTGGCGCCATTTTAATTTCTCGGCAGTCATTTTGAAAATGGCCGAAATCAAGATGGTCAACTATGAATTCTGAACCATTATATATTGAGGAATGTTTGTTCAATATTTCATGCCTACACGTCCTGTTCTTGTTTGTGTTTACTGGTTTTGATTCTGCCCTTTCGGACTTTGACATTCGAATGTCCCGTTGATACCTCTGCTTCTTTTATGGTCTTTTATCACGATGTGAAATATTTTTTTGGTAAAAATCAAGTTTAATGGCAACTCACAGCTTGGAAAACAGGGATATTCATACTCTTGGCATGCGCACTAACAAATGATTTAATAAACCTTACATTTATCATTTCATGTCCAATAAAAACAAGAAATTAAAAATCAAAAAAGTAATTATGCATACAAGATTAAATAGAAATGCGATATGTTAATTTCGCGATAGCCATCTTGAAAATGGCCAAAAACAAGATGCTAACATCGAATTCTTAACCATTATATATTAAGGAATGTTTGTACAAAATTTCATGCTTTTATCACGATGTGAAATATTTTGGTGAAAAGTCAAGTTAAAAGGCAACTCACTGCTTGAAAAAACTTGGATATTTATACTTTTTGACAGTTTATTGCGCATGCTCACTAACAAATACTTTTATTAACCTTACAATTATCTTTTGTTTCCTAATATAAGTGTCACTTGGCCAATAAAAACAAGAAATTTAAAAACAAAAAGTAGTTTTGTTAAAACGATTATAGAGAAATGGCGCAATTTTAATTTCGCGGCAGCCATCTTGAAAATGGTGGAAATCAAGACGGCCAACTATAAATTCTGAACCACAACATATTGAGGAATGTTTGTTCAAATTTTCATGTTTTTACCTCGATGTGAAATATTTTGGTGAAAAATCAAGTTTAAAGGCAACTCACAGCTTGGAAAACTTGGATATTTATACTTATGATAGTTTATTGCGCATGCGCACTAACAAATTAATTAATTAACCTTACATTTATGATTTGTTTCCTAATATACGTGTGAATTGTCGCACAAAAACAAGAGATTAATAAACAAAAAGTAGTTTTGTAAAAAAAAATATTGAGAAATGGCACCATTTTAATTTTGCGGCGGCCATCTTGAAAATGGCGGAAATCAAGATGGCCAACTATGAATTCTGAACCACTATATATTGAAGAATGTTTGTACAAAATTTCATGCTTTTATCACGATGTGAAATATTTTGGTGAAAAATCAAGTTTAGTACTGGAGTCTTGCTTGCTATTGAGTCCAACATGGCGGACGATCAAAACAATGACCCGCAAACTAAAACCCTAAGTAAAACGGGCTCTGATATTGACTCAGGTGAAGTATTTGGATACATAGGTGCCAAGTCAACCAAGAATGGTGACCTAGTAATTACATGTACATGTAATGACCAAAACCAATATAAAAAACTATTAAAACTGAATGAGCTTGGTGAATGGCAGGTTAAAGTCAGTACACCTAAATTACTGAACACATCAATAGGATGTATATATGGTGTCCCATTAGATATAAGTGATCAACAAGTCACTGATGTACTTTCTTTCTATAATGTACAGAATGTTCATAGAATTACAAGGTATGACAAAGATAGAATAGAAAGGGTCCAGATTAGAACAGTTAAGTTATTTTTTAAACAAGCTACTCTCCCTAAACAAGTACAGACAGGGTTTAAGTCATATAGTGTTAAACCTTTTATTCCTAAGCCCATACAGTGCTACAAGTGTCAAAAATTTGGCCATATAGCTAAAACATGTACCAACAATATGGTTTGCTCTAAGTGTAGTGGTGAACATGACTATCATGAATGTTATGGATTTAAACCTAAATGTGTAAATTGTAAAGGTGACCATCCAAGTTATGATTCAAAATGTCCTAAAAGAATTCACACTAAGCAAGTCATCAAAACTATAGTAACAGAAAAATGCAGTGGCCAAGAAGCCAGGGAAATATTAAAAAATAAACAGAAGTTTCACAAACAAACACCAAAGGTATATTCTCATGTTCACTATAATGCTGACAAACAACAAATTCCTGAGAAACTACCTCACAAATATACAGACAACATTATATGCAAGTTTCTTAGAATATTAACAAAGTTGTTATTTTTTAAAGATAAATCTGATGTAGAAATATCTGATACACTTGAAGATTGGACAAAAGAATTCTTCAAAATAGAAGTTGACTCTGATGAGATACTTGCTAGAGATTGCCCTAGGGGGTAATGTCTATATGATTATTAAAGTAACCTATAATTGTCATAATGGCTTTCACAATAGTACAATGGAACTGCCAGGGCATAAGAGCACATGGTAATGAGTTTATGTGGCACTTAAGCCAACTAGAAACTATCCCATCAATTCTATGTTTTCAAGAAACATTATGTACAAAGTCTGATGATCTTATAAACATTCAAGGATATTCATTGGCAGATTATTCTATAAGAGACAGAAAGGGGGGAGGTACTGCTATATACTGCAAAAGGGAGTAAATTTTTCTTGTGTTGAGGTTCATATTCGTAGCAAAATTTATTGTCTGGAACTTTGTTGTCATTTGTATTGATAAAATAAAAAATAAAATTGTAAATTTATATGATGCAAATCATAATACAAAAGAATGTGACTATGAAAACTTGGTCACTAAATTAGACAATAACTTTATTATTCTAGGTGATTTTAATGCCCATCACAACCTATGGGGCAGCAATAATAATAGTACAAAGGGAAAAGAGTTATACAATTTCATTGTAAATAAAAATCTGTATTTGTTTAATGATGGGTCAGGTACTAGACTAAATCCCATAGATCTAACTAAGTCATGCATTGATATATCATTATGTAGTATGTCCATTGGACATAAATTTAATTGGAATTTAGATAACTCTACGTATGGTAGTGACCACTATCCTATTTTATTAGAAACACTAACTAGCGCAGATAATGCTAACGAAGACGCTATACATAAATGGAACTATAAAAAAGCTGACTGGGATACGTTCACTAAAGAAAGTGATATAAGAATAACCCCTGATATGGTAACAGGGAATATTCAAGAGTCAAATAAAAATGTATGTGAAACAATATTACAAATTGCTGGTGAGTGTATCCCGGTAAAACATGGAAACTCTAAAAAAGACAAACCATATGTCCCATGGTGGACACCCGAATGCACAAAAGCTGTGCAAGAAAGAAATAAAGCTAGAAATAAAGCACAACACACTGGTAGCGGTTTAGATTTTAAAAACTATAAAGAAAAACAATTCAATTGTAGAAATATTATAAAAAATACCCAAAAAGAATATTGGGAAAGTTATTGTACTTCTCTTAATAGTGATACAAAAATTTCCAAGCTATGGACAAATGTTAAAAAAATGACAGGGAAAAAATCCCACCAGTCAACCATCCCAACTTTAAAGGCAAACAATAACTGCTTCACTGAAAATATAGACAAAGCAAATATATTGGCTGAAAACTACAGCAAGGTTAGCAGTTCATCGAACTATAGTAATGACTTTAGAGCTAGAAAAGAACAAATAGAAATAGAGGAAAAAGATATTTTTGAAAATGAGTTTGTAAATAACTCTGATAGCTTCAATGAAAACTTTGAATTACATGAATTAAAAGAGGCAACTAATGACACAAATGACAGTGCCCCGGGAGAAGATAGACTCTCATATAAAATGTTTAAATACTTTTCTGATAGAAAACTCAGTGTAATTTTGCTCCTAATCAATCAAATTTTGACCCTTCAAGTGCTACCCCTTGAATGGAAACATTCCATTGTAATACCCACCCCAAAACCTGGCAAAGACCCTAGTGATCCATCATCCTACAGACCCATATCCCTCACCTCAAATCTAAATAAAATCATGGGAAAAATGGTTGATAATAGACTTAGATGGTTTTTAGAAAAAATTGATATTTACACACCTAATCAGAGTGGTTTTAGAAAAAATAGAAACACTGTCGAACAATGTCTTAGATTAGAGAATGAAATTCAAAAGTCATTTGCAAAAAATCATATTACAGTAGGGGTATTCATAGATTTTCAAAAGGCTTTTGATATGTTATGGAAGCATGGGTTACTCAAGAAAATGAACAAATAGGTATTAAAGGAAACATGTTAGCATATGTAAATAACTTCTTAAGTAATGGAACATTACAAGTGAGAGCAAATGGTGCTCTATCAAATATCTATAATGTTGAAAATGGAACACCACAGGGTAGTTGTATCAGCCCAACCCTTTTCAATATAATGGTTAACGATCTACCAGATTCCGTAAAGCACTCAAAAATCTCACAATTTGCTGATGACAGTGCGATATGGAAATCGGGTCCAAGTCTTGCATTTTTGCAGAACAAAATCCAACAGGATTTGAACGCTATTTATTGCTGGTGTACTTCTTGGGGATTTAATATTTCCCCTACAAAAACGGTCTGTTTGGTATTTTCTAGAAGAAAGTCCTTACAAAAGATTAGCTTAAAACTAGGTAAAGATGTCCTTCAGGTGGTAACAGAAACTAAATTTCTTGGTATCATATTTGATAGCAAACTTATATGGAAAAAACATATAGACTATATTCACCATAGATGTATGAAAGTTATAAACTGCATGAGGTTACTTACAGGTACTTCTTGGGGTGCAACTTGCAAAACACTCCGTAATATGTATATTGCAATGATAAGATCCAAAATAGACTATGGAAGTGAGGTCTATAATACTGCCTCTCATTCAATACCAAAAAGTTAGATCAAATTCAATATCAAGCCCTAAAACTATGCACTGGGTCAATGAAGGGTGCATCACTTGCATCATTACAGGTAGAAATGGGAGACCCCCCGCTTAACATTATAAGACAAGGTCTAATATCAAAAATGTACTTGAATTTACTAAGTCATAATGACAATCATCCGTTAAAACGAGAAGTTCGTGATACAAATACATTTACTCTATTCAACAAAAGAGTAAAAAGAAAACCTTTCCATTCTGCTGCAATAAATACAATTAACAATTATAGTGATGTACATTTTGAAGATATATATAAATATCAAGAATCTGACATACCACCCTGGAAACTAAAAAACCAGTAGTTAGTACGCACTTACACAAGCTTGTAAATAAAAAAAGATATCGATCATATCATCAAAAGTGAAACCGATATCCTTATTGACACTAAATACAATAACTTTATAAAAGTCTTCACGGACGGATCTAAAGACACAAACAATGAAGTAAGCGGCTGTGCTTTTGTATGCCCACAGTTGAATTATTCAGAACAGACTCGTCTTCCTAAATTCACATCGGTGTTCATATGTGAGCTATATGCTATAGTATTGTGTTTAACCTGGCTTAAAAACATTGAGCCAACTGACGTGGCTATATTTGTAGATTCATTGTCAGCACTTCAAGCTATTGAAGGGTCTGTTTTCAAAATCAAAAATGATATTACTCTTAGTATATACAAGCTTTATTCAGATCTACATGTACAACAATTAGGCTTTAATATTATATTAGAATGGGTACCTAGCCATGTAGGGGTAAGTGATAATGAAAAAGCGGACAAAGCTGCAAAATCGGCTGTCTCTCGCTACTACTACACAAGTTCCCATTTATAAAAACGACATCAAGACGTTTTCTAAACAAATTATTTTAAATGCATGGCAAAAACAGTGGAACGATAATGATAGAAAAGACTTATATTCTTTAAAACCAAAAGTAGACTTTAAAATGCCTATACATAATCTGAAAAAAAAACAGGAAAAGGTGCTATATATGCTACGAAATGGCTATATAGGCCTTAATAAACATCTTAATAAAATTAACGTAGTAAGAAACCCATTGTGTATTTATTGCAAACAGTCAGAAACAGTATATCATTTTCTTTTCGAATGTAAACAGTTCACTGATGTCAGAAAATCCATGATCACAGAAATGAAAGAGAGAAACGTAGAATTTTTTCTATATAGTATACTGCAAGGCCCAAACTTTATGCCTGTATATAAATATGTCATTTCCACTGGAAGACTTCAATATTTTAGCTAAATACTAACAGAAGTTAATCTAAAGCCTTTGTACAGTTTACTTATACTTTTAATTAATACTTGCCATATTTGGTCTTCTTTTCTATCAAATTAGTTTTGCTGGTATTTATTTTGCTCTGTTTTTAGTTTAAATCCATTGATTTTTTTTCTCACAGCTTGAAGAATAGGACATATATATAGCACATGTATACAATCCATGAATATATTATTCACTTGTTACCTCATGACATCATGACCTATTTCTATCCTGTAAACAATCATGTGCTTTAATCACGAATAATTCGTGTTCACGGCTCATTGAGCAACCACAATACTAGTCCAATACTTCTGTGCTACGACCTGTGTACTTTTATACTGATGAACTTAGCCACTATGCGTGTAATTCTTACAGATTTGTAACTTTTAGGGAAATAATGCTTACCAACTACCTATACATTTGAAGTACCGAAAAGAAATATTTATAATACACCATTATTTTCAGCTATGCATTACTGCACCATTTGATTTAAAATTAAGAATTCACTATTCTATCCCTAATGTATGGCTGATAGATGTTGTGTATTTCTTTGGATCGAATCCTCTTACGAAGGAAAGAAAATACTGATATTATTATTTTTTTTAGTTTTATGTAGGTAGGGGTGACCTTTCCAATATCACCTACAATGGAAAGGTCACAAATATCAGTACATAAAAATTTTAACTCTGATTTGGAGGGGGAGGCGGTACTTCAAGTATAGGACTTGTACACAAAATATGATATATTGTTTTTAATATTACTTAACAATATATAATAACAGTCTGCCGAACCAATTCATCTTTACAGGAAAAATAACAAACAAACAAACAAACAAACAAAAACAATAACATATTATATTCCATGTATATACTACACAAATACTTCCTGAGATAACTATACTTATCAAACTCTTTACACTAAATAACTTAGCTACTCAAAATTCACTTTTATATACAGAACATAGCAATAAATATACCAGAAAATAAATTATTTTCTACATATTTTTTTAATTTTGTATATATTGTCTTTATGACATATATGACCTTTCGATGGGACGGGAATTTCAGGTTCCTATGGGTAATTATTTATAAACAAATATATTCCTACCATATGTCCAAACTCTCAGAACAAATTTACAAGAATGATAATGTTAGTCTTCAAGTAAGATACAAAATCAAATAAACTGGTGGGAATATTTCAAAATAAGGGATGCAAATCGAGGGTCAAATGGGAAACGTATCAAAATTTTAAGACATAGTTGTCGAATGCATAAACTGGTCTTAGCACAGAAGCCAATTTTCAAACCATCTTTTCTCTATCGTACATATTTGACCTTTAATTGATACTTGGTATTTTCCTAGATCTAATTTTCCCATTACCCAATAAAATTTCTAAACATTTATCATTTGCAAATATAGGCATTAGGACTCTTGTCACACTCTTATATTTTTTTTTGGGGGGAGGGGTATTTATCATTATGTTTTTTTTTATGTTATTTTTTTAATATTAATATTATTATTACTATTTACTTTTCTTTTTTGTTTCTTTATTTTTCTAAACTTTTATTTTTTTTTTTCACACACTACTACTCACCATGAGTTAATTTATATAATCTAGTCGTTAATTTGCAGACATAAAATGCAATAAGTAAAATGGCGCAATTACTCTTGTAGTAAGCCGCCTTCCAAAACAAAAAGAAGAAGAAGAAGAAGAAGATCCAAAGATCGCGATGTAAGATGGAAGAGAAAGGTATGGTGCCATAAAACCTGGTTTTAACCACATTTTTTAGCTCATCTGGCAAAAGGCAATTTGACCTTATGCCATCACTATGAGTCCGTCGTTTGTCGTCCGTCGTCCGTTGTCGTCGTCTGTCGTCCGTTAAGAATTTCAAAAATCTTCTCTAAAACCTTTGAACCAATTTAACTGAAACTTCGCAGAAATGATGTATGGCATGTTGGCAACAAACGATACTCATTTTAAAATGATTCCATAGAAAACATGGCCGCTGCTACTAAAAAAAGAACATACTGTTAAATCACTTAAAATGGCCTTAAATCAGCAACCTTAACAGATAGAAAAAGTCCGAAGGATCTTAGTCTCTTCAGAATTAAAAGCTCTACAAAGGTCTTCATTGGGTCGAAGTTGTCAGATGACCCTTGATTAGGGGTTATGGCCCTTTACAGGTAAAAAATAGCGTTATTTCATGTTTTTGCCCAATAGAATAAAAACAATTACAGATCGAGAAAAGTTGTTGCTTGCTTAAATGTTCAGCTCATTTAGCTCTACAAAAGTCTCTATAGGGTTGAGGTTGTCAGATGACCCATTATATGGGATACAATTCCTTAAAAGTTGTATAAAAGTGTTTTTTGTTTACTTAGAATGAAAACTAGCTTTTACTTGCTTGAATATTCAGCTAATTTAGCTATACAAAAGTCTTCATAGGGTTGACATCAAGACCAGGTGAGCGATTCAGGCTCCTATGAGTCTCTTGTTTTAAATGCCTGAACCAAGTCATGACCATTGTATTTTTTTCCAGTAAGTCCCACTTTGTTTTTGTCTCTAACAGTTGAGGGCGGAACTCCAAGATCAGTACTTTTGGTTTTTTTTACCTTTTATTTAGAGAAATCTCAAAGACACAAACAAAAGGATTAAGATATATGATTATTTTTGTATGTAAAAAATGTTTATTCAGAAGCTTACCAATGCTTCTTGGTTTTTCAACAGATGATTTGCAAGCATTGTTTGATTACTCAGCTGCAGATAAGGACGAATTAAGCTTTAATGAGGGAGGTGTGATAATACAGTGTGAGCATATAGATGACGGCTGGATGACAAGAACAGTCGAAAGGATTGAAATGCATGCAATGCTTCCGTCAGGTTCTGTTGAAAATGGCATTAAACATTTTGAACATGATATATAAAAGTACTTTTAAGCGTAAATAAGTATAAAGGTTCTGTCAGGTTATGTTGAAAAGAATGAAACATTTTGAATGTGATATATAGAAGTTCTTTTAAGACTAAATTAGTATCAGGGACAAATCATTAAACTTGAAGGAAAGGCCTGGGTTTTTCTTTAAAAAGTATTTTGAAAATGATTTTTGATGATAAATATTTTGACAGTAGAGGTTAATAAACAAATATTATAATAAAGGATCTCTGCTATATAAAATAATGCTAATACTACAAAAATATTCTGTAAAAATTAAGATTTTTCCGACTAAAACAAAAACACCAAGGCCCCTCTTTCGAACTAAATGGCCTTATATTTTATAATTTTGTTTATAATACCCTGTAATGTTTTTAATGGAATTATCTTGTATACTTAAAATCTTAAGATAATAAAGCTTATAGTAACTTGTTGATTTTTTTTAATTATTATAAAAGAAAAACTCTTTGGCACAAAGTAATCGGTCAATAAGCTCTTTCAGACAATTAAAAAAAATAGCAATGTCACCAGTTAAATAGTTGAACAGAAAAAAGAAAATTGAGGGAAATAAATTGCTATTTAAGACAAAAGAAACATATATGCTTACCATTCCTTATCTGTAATAAGTTACATGAACGTGTAAGCATGAATAACACATACTAGTAAAACGTAGTTTTTATAAGTAGCGATTATTATCTATTGTCAAAAAAGAAGAAACTACTATCAGATGATTTATGGCTTTGATATATTTCATATGAAAAGTAATACAATTGAATGAGATGTGAAGAATAACACGACAAACTAGATGAAAACAGCGAGTTATGCTTTTTCATGTCAAAATGTATGAAGTATTCGCTGCGTCTCGGTTACTCGGTTCCGAGGGGTTTGTGTCTAAAACTTGCAGCGTTATTTACTGTTCCAACGCTATTGTTACTTGTACAGACGAAACTGAATTCTTCTTAAATCATATATTTAATTGTGATTGTGTTTTTTTCTCTTTCCTGATATGTTTGTGTTGTTTGTATTCTTTTTCTATTTTGTTCAGTTTGTCGGGATTTTTAATTTGTTTTGGGTTTTATCTCGGGGTGGGAGTAATGGATTGTGGTATTCTACTACTGTAAAATCTTAGTTACACTCTCGTTTTGATTCCAGTCGGATATACATGTAGTTTGGTTTATTGTTCTGTACTTTTATGTTTATAATTTGTTTAACATTATAATATTTTTTCTATAGCAACTCTGGTAATTCTTTAATAGCCAAAACGCACGCCAGTTGTAATATGATTTAGGCCCTGCCTTTTTAGCGAGCATCGAAAATTTATTTATTTATTTAAATCATATATATGTGCTCGACCATTTAAGTCTATCTAAGGATATAAGAATGAACATTCAAAAGGAATAAGATAGTAGTCTGACCCAACCTCATCCAAATCATATGCACTTGAGAAAATTGCTGTTGAATATCTTGGATCAATAACTACTTTGTCTAATTAAAAAAATAATTATTTATGCAAATAATAAATCCCTATTATATTTTGGGACGACACTTAGCGGGGACGGGTTTATCCCTTTATGGATTCCGTGACGTCATGTTCTTGTCAGATTATTTCGCACTTATTCAGCAGACCAAAACAACATTCAGATTCTGTTCGGTTTGTGAGATTTTCTGAGTATCAGAGTTTGATTTGTAGAATTGGTAACGGAAAGTAAATTAAGAAACCTGGCGGATAAAACGATAAAGAAAGAACAAGGGGTTGCACTAAGTCGTTTAAAGCATACCCCCACTCGACCATTCAGAAAACAGGAAGTAAATGACCGACTGACCTGGAAAGGGGAGGCTCGATACTCATCATGCTAAAGCTGTATACGAAATTTGAAATAAGTTTCTTCTGTAGAAGCCGATAAATCTGTTACGAAAAATCGTCTATTTTTACCCATTTAAAGTTGGCTCGGAAAACAGGAAGTAGATGATGGACTGACCTAGAAAGGAGAGGCACAGTATAACTCATCATGCAAAGCTGTGTACCGAATTTGAAACCAATCCATCCAGTAGAAGCCGAGAAATCTGTCACAAAAAAATTCACATTTCAATTTTTTTACCATAAAAAGCCTAATTCGGCTCGAAAAACAGGAAGTATATGAGGGACGGACCTGGAAAGGGAAGGCAAAGTGTAACTCATCATTCTGAAGCTGTGTACCTAATTTGAAACCAATCCATCCAGAAGAAGCCAAGAAATCTGTTACGAAAAATTTCACATTTCAAATTTTTTACCCTAAAAATGTCTAAGTCGGCTCGGAAAACAGGAAGTAGATGATGGACTGACCTGGAAAGGGAAGGCAAAGTGTAACTCATCATGCTGAAGCTGTGTACCAAATTTAAAACCAATCCATCCAGTAAAAGCCGAGAGATCTGTTACAAAAAATGCACATTTCAATTTTTTTCCCTAAAAAAGTTTAAGACGGTTCAGAAAACAGGAATTAGATGATGGACTGACCTGGAAAGGGAAGGCAAAGTGTAATTCACCATGCTGAAGCTGTGTACCAAGTTTGAAACCAATCCATCCAGTAGAAAACGAGAAATCTGTTACAAAAAAATTCACATTTCAAATTTTTTAGCCTAAAAAGTCTTAGTCGGCTCGGAAAACAGGAAGTAGATGATGGACTGACCTGGAAAGGGAAGGCACGGTTAAACTTATCATACTGAAGCTGTGTACCAAATTTGAAATCAATCCATCCAGAAGAAGCCGAGAAATCTGTTACAAAAAAATTCACATTTCAATTTTTTTACCCTAAAAAATTTAGTCGTCTCGGAAAACAGGAAGTAGAAGATGGACAGACCTGGAAAGAAAAGTCAAAGTGTAACTCATCATGCTGAATCTATATATATGTACCAAATTTGAAAATAATCCATCCAGTAGAAGCAGAGAAATTGGACCGGACGGACAGACAGACGGACGGACAAGGTGATTGCAATATAGCTCCCTCTCTTACGAGTGGGGTATAATATCATCCAGGATTGAGGAAATAGAGTGAAACCCCACAGAATGGGACTCTACTTTCATTTTCAGGTAAGAACTATTTTTATTATTATATTATGAATTAGTCGTCGTCAGTGCATGATCAGTGCATGCAGTGTAAGATATTTTTTCATTTAATATATATATATTTCTTTATCTTACTTAAAAATTAACAAAGCTTGTTCAGTATCGTGCATTAGGTGTGACTAGTCGAATCATTCAACGGGGCGATTTTCAACAGTTGCCCAAAGCTAGCTCGGTAATTTCCGAAAATCGTTTTTCAGCGCAAAAGACCGAGTGATGTTTAAATAAAAATCTTTGTGTAAAAATAAACAAGTTAATGAATGAGGGTTTTCACAATTGTTTTGCATTTTTATTTTTGTAGTTTTCCATGTTAAACGATTATGATGTATATGTTATAATCCCAGAGGGTTGACTGTTTTACTTGCTCCGTGCCTATTTATTTTTTTTTTGCTCTGTAAAAGTAAACCTGTTCCGGTTTTCTCGTCAGTATATTTCTGGCACGTCTCAAAATATGCAAAATGTCGAAGGGCTCGCATCTGCGATGCTTGCTATTAAAATATTTCGGCTGGCTCTTTGTTGTGTTTTTATTTGAAATGGGTACGGGTTTCTTATTGCGGTTTAGCTACTTATATGTGCACAATTTTTTTGTTGTGTACATTTCTCTCCTATATCAGCTGTTTAAGTATTTATGGACTCCGACAATGTTGATTCTTTATATCCATCAATCTTTCCATCACCTAACACAAATTTCAATGGCAACACCATGATTTTAATATGTCATGCAGGGTATCCAGCATTTCAAATCCATATCATATTTTAGATTAAATGTCGCGCAATAACAACTGTGTGCTATTGGCCTAAGATAGCTCCTTTGTCGAGTTTTCTTTTTTTTTTCTTTCCGTCTTTAAGGTTTTAGTTTTCAGTGGACACATTGCAGTTTCTTCACTTTGATGTAGTTAAATACATGATTGGTATCTGTTTGTGAGAACATTCTGTCGGTAGCAGGTAATGTTTACTTGCCAATTTCTCTTTTGTTTTGTTTTAGTAATGCTTTAAGCTGTGTTAAGCATTTTATTTCATATCATTTTATTTGTAGTCTATGCATTTCATATCAAAGTTCATAAGAAATGCTCTATTGTTGTTAGATCAGCGACACCTTGACGGCCATTGGTTCTTGTTAGATGGAAAAATCTGGATTATATTTTATTTGACCTGTTTTTAATGGGTAATTTTTGTCACAATATTTTTAGTATTGTATTTGCTTTCCGCGTTTGAACTTTTTGGTATATTGTATTTTTCCTACAGTCCGTTTAAGTTACGCCTTTAAACGTTTTCTTTCGAAAGCAAGTAAGGAAAGGTAACTTAAAATACATGAATGCATGTAAATATATCCACTTTTGGTACTTTGAATTTAGAAGAGCGAAACGCTAAACTTTCGATGCTAACAGTTAAATGAACATCATTTATAACTGTGAATACAACGTTTGTTGAAAATATAAACTCAACTTAAAGTTTAAGTGTACACACTTAATATCATAAAGTATCTATATAACATTTATTTCGTGATCGTTTTGCAGTTTTAAGAGGTATTTAACGTCCTTCAAAACTGTGACTACAATAAATACTTAGGATTATTCAAGTGTTAACGCTTAATAAATCCGGAAGATCTAGTAAAAGGAATCATTTGGGGTAAAACAGGAAAAATATATAATTATTTATACATGTACAAGGAATATTCAGTTACTAATTTTAAAGCAAGAAAATGTTTTTTTTATTTTTTTTTACCACCATTACAAGAAATACAAATTCTATATTAATCAATCGAACCAAAAAACAAATATTTGTACTTAATAAATTATGTTGTGAATACTATGCTCTAGTAGGTATTACAATTCTGAACTTTTGTATAAACATAAGAACAACTATACTGAGTTTTTGGCAACAGCACAGATAAAAGGCATGTAAAGATAACAAAATGATAAATATACATATAATAGAATCATTTTCTGTCTTCGTTTTGCTCGTAAAGGTAATTTGTTCTTGTAAAATATACATTTTGTAAATGTTGAATCAGCATAAAAAAATGCAAACACATCTATGGGGTGTCTATCACTGAGCATTTTTTTGTACATCTATCATTACTTTAAATTTTGTAATCCTAGCTATTTTTATTTATTTCTATTGGACAAGGTAAACTTCAAAATTGATAATAAAAACAAAAACGTTTAATGAAGTACAGCTTCTTTGTAATTTTTAAAATTTTCCCGTACTTTTTAAGCGTTAACGTTTTGTTTGTTTGGGTTTTGGGTTTTTTTTTTTTTTTTTTTTTTTTTTTTTGGGGGGGGGGGGGTGGGGTGTACGTTAGAGTAGTAATGGAATGTGACAGAATAATCTTAAGACCTTTGCTTTTCATTAGGTATGAAGACCAAAATTGGTTTCGTAAATGCAAACCTGGCAACAAAAGTATTCCATTGCTCTATTTTGACGGTAAAGTTTACCAAACCCTTTCTCACGACCCTCTGGACTGTTCTACCGGAAATGTCATTTACGGAATTGAGTGTACTTTATTTGGACTGTTGTATGTCGGCGAAACAAAAAATTCATTGCGTTCTCGCATGAATGGTCATAGGTATGACACCAAAAATTCTGATTATCGGGTTTTGTATAACCACTTTAATCAACCTAACCATGACCAATGATTGAACATGAAAGTCCGGTTTATCGAAAAGATTTACCACGACACCAACAGTCCAAATCTTAGTACACCTCACCGTAAAAAACGAGAGCTTCACTGGATAAAAACTGTAGGTACTGCAATGCCTTATGGATGTAATGATAACATCAAAGGAGTAGGAAATCTTTCTAGCCCTCAATGTAGTGAGGTGAATGTTATGAAACTGTTTGACCCCAATGGTAGACACAAACGTAGTCATGGTCACAAACGATACAAACCAAGATCTGGTGCCAGTCAAACTGACAACATATCTCTTTCAGACACGTTTGATGATCTGGTTACAAGTCTACAACAACCATTGGGAGTCCATCATGTTCGTACCATTCTCTATTCACTACGAGTCACGAAACTTAAAGACCTACGTGATCTTGGGTTAGAAAAAGCAGGTACTGATCCATTTACTCCTTCTTACAGGCTTGCTAGCATTATTTGCGACGTTGCTCTTTTCCGTCTTTTTAAGCCTGTAAGAAGTGAGCCTCTTACTACTGAGGATAGGAAATTTCTCCATATTCCATTTAAGAACAAAGGGATAGATGCTATAAACATTAGCAATATTTTAAATCGTAAGGAAGTTACATCTCAAATTCCTCAATATTTCAAAAATCAGTCAACACCAATTGTTTCCTACCGCTACACTAAAACCATAAGTAGTAAAATTTTCAACCACAAAAAGGCATTGCAGGACCTAAACATTGAAGAATATCTAAAGTCCCCTCTGACATGTGATTGCTATGCTTCTCCCTTTGTCTATGGTCCATCTGGTCATGTCATCACGGGTGATCTTAAGATAATTGAAAATGATTTATTACGTAATGTGGTTTCCCATGGACCTAAATTCAGGGAACTGCAACGTATAAATTGGAATCATAACTTTAAGATCATCATGGACGCTGTGGAGGACTATGCTAGAGCCTGGATAAAGAGGGAGAAGGACCAAGAACCAGAGCTTGAATCACTGTCGGACTGGGTATGGACTATCCGATCTCTTGTACGAAGCCGAATAGACAAACTACGCAAATGTGTGAACCCCCGGCCTTCTTCTGTATTTAGAGATCGTGAAGCTCTCAATTGTCTCTCTTCCTTACATGACAGGTATGTTGTCACGCCAGCAGACAAGGCTTCCAATAATATAGTTTTTGTATGTAAAGCACATTATTACAATTGTCTAATAAAAGAATTAGGCATTGATGGTAATACTTCCGCTAGTGCTACATACACACGGACTACATTTAACAAAGATGAAATCATAGCCAACCATAGCTCCTTTATGTCCTCTTTCAATATTCCAATGAAAGGGGAACATAAAGAGTTACCATATTTGTACTGGATACCTAAACTTCACAAAAATCTGTACAAAGAAAGGTATACAGCTGGATCTTCATCATGTTCAACTACAGAGCTGTCCGTTCATTTAACTAAAATCTTGTCTGCTGTCAAAGAAGGTCAACAAGCATACTGCGACACTATTTATAATCGTAGTGGAATTAACCATATGTGGATTTTGAAAAACTCAAAAGATCTGTTAGATCATTTTAAATCTAGATCATTTTCTGAGGTTCACTCTTTGAAAACGTTCGATTTTTCAACTTTATACACTACCTTGCCACACGAAAAACTAAAATGTCGCCTGAAAAAACTTCTCGAAAAAGCCTTTTCAAACTCAAGAAATTTTGTTGTTTTGGGTTATAATTCTACATTCTTTTCCAAAACATCTTTCAAAGATAAAATTTGTTACACACTGGAACAAGTTTGCAGTATGCTTGATTTCCTCATTGACAACATATTTGTCACCTTCGGGGGAGAGATTTTTCAACAACAAATCGGCATTCCAATGGGCACAAACTGTGCTCCTCTCCTTGCCGATTTGTTTTTATACTCTTACGAGACTGAATTTCTTCAGGGACTCGTAAAGGACAAGAAGATGAAAGAGGCACGGTCATTTAATCTTACATTCAGATATATATTGATGATGTCCTTTCTGTCAATAACACTTCATTTGGTAGTTGGATTCCTTCAATATATCCTCCGGAATTGGAGATTAAAGAGACCACCGAATCTAATTGCTTCACGTCTTTCTTGGATTTGCACCTTGAATTTGACCCAGGTGGTCATCTCAGTACAACAATTTACGATAAACGAGACGATTTTAATTTTCAAATTATTAATTTTCCTAATCTACAGAGCAATATACCTACTTCTCCTGCATACGGTGTTTATATTTCTCAACTTATTCGATATGCCAGAGCTTGCACACATTTCACAGATTTTTTGATCAGACACAGATTTCTTCGTGACCGACTTTTGAAGCAGGGCTATAAGAAAATACGTCTCATACGATCACTAAAAAAATTCTTTCTTCGTTATCAGCCACTAGTAGAAAAGTTCAAAATTGAGTTAAAAGATATGATAGTTAATTGTTTTAATTAGTGTTTGACTGGTCTGCTGTACTGAGATGATCACCTCAATATCCCTATTGTGTCTCACAACTATGTTGTGTTCTATGGTCA
Organism: Arcuatula senhousia; assembly: GCA_963971305.1. Taxonomy (NCBI): domain Eukaryota; kingdom Metazoa; phylum Mollusca; class Bivalvia; order Mytilida; family Mytilidae; genus Arcuatula; species Arcuatula senhousia. The sequence goes on along the minus strand of OZ020317.1, from coordinate 6,339,958 downwards.
TTACCGGATCCTAAGATCGCAATGGAAGAGGGAGGTTTGGCGCCATAAAACCTGGTTTAACCCACCATTTCTTTGGAAGTGCCTGTACCAAGTCAGGACCATTGCGATCTTTAATTCTTCTGGTTTTGTGTTTCTCTCTAATAAAAAATTACAACAATATTCCTGGCGAAAGCTTCCGTATTTTGTTCATAATAATTTTCATATCCTACCTGTCCTATTATGTTCGACTTATAAACCTAATTCCAAAAAAATTCACAGTGTCACACTATTTTACATTACTATTTATTATGGGTTAAGCAAATTTTACAGTGTCACACTATTCTATGTTACTATATATATTAAGGACTTGAAGGTCGCAATGGAAGAGGGAGGTTTGGCGCCATAAAACCTGGTTAAACCCACCATTTCGTTTGAAATGCCTGTACCAAGTCAGGACCATTGCGATCCACCAGTTCTCCGGTGTGACTGATTCGTTTTTGTCATTTTCTCTGACTGTGGGATTGATCATTCAAGTTCGGTAGTTTTGTTATTACCTTTATTGACCTTGATATTGTCGGATTTTAAATAAGGAGATATTAATTCCCATAATTGCCTGGCGTTTGACACGTGACTTCTTTTAAAATATTGCTTTAAAAAAATAAAAAATAAAGTTTGAAAACAAGCAGTTGTGGTTTATCTTTTAAAACAATAATGTTAGGTCGAATATATTTGATATTTTGAACATGAAATGTTTCCAAAGATAAAGTAAAATTAGTGTAAGACAAGATCTGTTTTTATCCTGACATTTCTGTTTAAATTATATTACAGAAATCTTAACGTATAAATGATTATGTAAAAATTGTTGAGTAAAGTAAGCGAAGACTAACATTCAACAGATGGGAGTTATACACACCGAAGACAGGACACAAGTCTTTCGCTGACATAACGTTAGTAAACGTGTACAGTATGGTTTGGTTTGATACAATACTGAAAGTATTAGTTTTTCTGTTTATATTAAAGTGAAATACGCCTGTTTTATTTGTTCCTGGGGTGTTTGCACTGAAATGATTCAGTATTTCTTCGCCAATAAGAGGAAGATGCTGGGCATGGAATGAAACGTCGTCGTTTTTCTTATTATTGTACAGATGGAATGACCAGCCGCCTACCTTCACATCGCCTACGTAGTACTCGTTTTTTATTTTGTTTTGCTCTGCAAGTCCAACCTCCATTATTAGAAGGTTATCTTCAAGCTTTTTTACTATAGTAAAATTGAATAGAATTCCAAAAGTCATTTCCTGGTCATTTTGACAACACTTATCAGCCATAACACCATGATATTTCTTAAATCCTGCACCTTGAGAAGGAACAGTGTCGGGCGTCTTAACGTTACTAATCAGCGTGTTGTCTTCATTGATATACCGATACTTGTAGACAGATGATCTGTTGAATTTAAAGTCCATTGTGGTAACATCTGAAAGTAAAACAAGATTCGTTATCAATTCAGCATGCATACAACAACAATGAATTACTTCTTTATCAAGACAATACACTGAAATATCTCTTAAAATAAAAACAAAATTATTTGTATGAAATTATTGATATGATATGAAAGAAAGCTACATTTTCAGGTTGTTTCAGGATAAAAAAGTAAAAAACATATTTGATTTCTAGACAAATCATAAGTAACAAATAATTGGAGTGATAACATCTGATTATCATTTTTTATTCAGGAATAACTAGCAGAATGAAAGCAAACTTAAAAAAAAAAGAAACAAATAAAAACAGGTGTAGTTTTCTACTTATCAGCAAAAGCAACTCATTTCAATTTCTTATGAGGAGATATTACAAAAAAAATCTTCAAAAATCTTTAAGTAGCTTAGATTTTAACTTTATTTCATTAGAATAAATTCATCTAACCATTTCAAAACAATGAATTTTAATTTTTTGCCATGTTCTTATATTCCACATTTTATTTTGTTTTAAATATTAAACATATACGACATACTTATAACAAACAACAGTGCGGTATTACTGGAACCGGTGCCACCACTGTTTGTGGCAAAGCAGGTATAATTCCCAGCATCCCCCTCATCGGCATTGGTGATTGTTAATGAAGGATTGCTGACGGTAACACCTCTATATTTGTTTGGGTTAGTTGTAGATGTTATGACAGTAGTGAAGCCGTTAATATTTCTCTTCCATGACAAATATGTTACTTCCACTGAGGAGGCCACACTACATTGTAGGTTGATAGACTGTGAATTGGAAACTGCGTAAATTGTCGGTGAAATAGATACAGTTGGTTTAGCTACAAAACCAAAAACATGTTCAATGTAAACATTTTTTTTACATTTCCGTGATGGTAAGTGCTGCTGCTAATGTATAAATACGCGTGAAACGGTCTTCAAAGTCAAGTAATGTTTGGCATTTTTGCAGTTATTCATTATATATATTTATAAGCAACAGTTATAAACATTTCAGATTATATTTTTATTTAATCATAGCTGATGGGTTCCATCTATAAATATAATGAAAACTGAAATGATGTTTTTACATGAATGATAAAGATATGTAGTTTATTGTGTGAGTATTTCAGAAGAAACAAGGAATACTGTGAGCAAGCTCACGGAGGATACCCCCCGCTTTAACCTTAAACAATTCTAAGTCCAATTATCTCCCTTGAATGATATCTTACAGCAACCAAAATTTTTTATGCACATCTCCATATATTGTACATCCTTCATGTAGAATGCCATCAAAATCCATCAAGCGGTTTAGGAGGAGTTGCGCTTACGAGGTCTCCCATTGAACACCAAGTTTAAAAAGTCTAAGTCCAATTATCTCCCTTGAATGATATCCGACAGCAACCAAAATTCTTCATGCTCATCTCCATATGGTGTACATCATTTGTGTAAAGTTTCATCAAAATCCATCAAGCGGTTTAGGAGGAGTTGCGCTTACAAGGTCTCCCATTGAACACCTAGTTTAAAAAGTCTAAGTCCAATTATCTCCCTTGAATGATATCCAACAGCAACCAAAATTCTTCATGCACATCTCCATATAGTGTACATCCTTCATGTAAAGTGTCATCAAAATCCATCAAGCGGTTTAGAAGGAGTTGCGCTTACGAGATCTCCCATTGAACAACATGTTTCAAAAAGTCTAAGTCCAATTATCTCCCTTGAATGATATCTGATAGCAACCAAAATTCTTCATGCACCTCTCCATATGGTGTACATCCTTTGTGTAAAGTTTCATCAAAATCCATCAAGGGGTTTAGGAGGAGTTGAGCTTACGAGGTATGTGGACAGACGGACAGACGGACAGACGGACAGACAGACAGGGTGATTCCTATATACCCCCCAAACTTTGTTTGCGGGGGGTATAATTACATGATAAAGTCTTTTTAGTAAAAATGCTAAAACAAAAGAATGAATTTATCAACATTAAGTTTTCTTTGCATGTGTGTATTATATGAAATATTATATAATTGAAATAACCAGTTACCTATTGTTACCAACACATTTCCATGGTTACTTGCACCTATACCAACACTGTTTGTTGCAAAGCAAGTATAATTTCCGGCATCATCAGAATCGGCATTATCGATTGTCAGAGATGGTTTTGTAATTGTACCCCCTCTGTATTTGTTTGAATTGGTTGTGAGTGTGGTTGAAGCTGTTGGACCATCTATTTTCTGCAAAAAAAACAGATGTAACGGCAAGGTTTGAAAATACTTTGCAATCAATAGTAACAGACTGACCACTGGTCACTGAGTAAAACGTTGGTGAAATAGTAACCGTTGGCTCAGCTTAAAAAAATATGATGTGATCTTGAAAAATGTCAAGGATCATCCATTACCAAACCATATTACCCTAACCCATAGTAAAATGCGTTCACGTTAAGATAAGATTCTAGGTTAAGGGTCATCAGAACAGTTTGAACTTTTTTTTGAATTTAAAGAAAACATAAGAATGTGTCAGCTCAAACGGCAAATAATCAGGACAAATAAAGTATAGTAGGACCTAGATCTGGACACACCTTATTACATTAACATATTAATTTGGTGGAGATAGCAGAGATTTTACCATATGAATTGTTTTGTTCAAATGTATTTTGAACAAGGACAGACTTTTTCTATTGTACCCTTTAACTGACATGTTGATACATGTAAACACTTTCCGTTAAATTGGAATTTAATGTCGCATGAAAAAAGCAACCCCCTCCCCCAAAAAAGTTCATGAAAATATTGTCAAACGTTTATAAAATATTATCGTATCTAAGTTCTGCTACAGTTTAATTTTGAATTTCATATACAGTTTTTATTGTACACAAATTATTTAGAATTGATTCATTTTAAGGTAAACACATCAATGAATTTTAAATAAGACAATTTCAGCAACAAAATATAAAACCTTAAATTTAGATTGCCATAACCCCAAATCATCTAAAAATTATAATCATTTTTACACTAAGCCTTGACCATGAAAAAATCAACTTTATGTGATTTCTTTTCCTCAGATGAGTACACTAGTAAGCCATAAATAGTCTGAAATGGCCAAACAAGATACTTTTTAACTGAACAAATCTTTTCCGATTCTCGTTCAGATAATTTAAGATAGTCAGTTTATATTCAGATCAATCATCATTACAGTCGGTTCAGATCCGTTCAGACAAATTCAGTTAGTTCAGACTATGATACGTTAATTAGTGTTAAGATCTGTCAAGACTACTTCAGTAATTATCGGATCGATAACATTTAATTGAATTTAGATTCGTTTGGACCGTGTTAAGATGTGTTAAGATAGTAAGAGTTACATCCCTTTGTACTATCAAGACACCTCGAATAATTCAAGCCATATCCGTGCTTGCATACTTCTGTAAAACAAGTAGCGACTACAGGGAGGGAAATAAAACGACTGAATTATTGAGGTTCGGGTCTACAGATTTCGAGCATTTATATTGATAAGATTCTTCGATTACTTTCATTTTAAATTTGGTCATTACTTGTTACTTTAGTGGGTGGAGCCGTGCAAGATGTCAGCTTAAATTTAATTTAATGAAATCCTCGCGATCTTACGCGAGTTAAATAACATTTCTATTTTTATTGCGAATGTAAATTATAATTTTATTAAATGCATGCATGCGTCTTTGAACAACTAGAACGTACACGATTCCAATCATTAGTAATTCAAATCATATTGCTTGATTTTTGAACTCGGTTCTTGTTTCGTGTCAATGGGTGTGCGATAATGAAATTGTTTGACTTAAAACAAAGTTGTAGAACGTCAACTTTATGTTTTATTTCGTGACCTTCTTCTGTGAAAGACCGGCTTGTATTTTAATATAAATGCTATAGATGTTGTTTATAGACCATAACTACACTAAGTCTTTATCTTTTGTGAATATACAAACAGGAGTATCCAACATAAACGCGACAGGCAGTGGTGGTCGTGTGTTACTCTATAATTACCGGTACACTAATTAACTAACTGTAAACAGTTAAACCAAAGAACATGTCGGGATGCAAAAACATTAAAAAATGATGATTTTAAATCTTTTATATACAGTTTAATATCAAATATAAATTGTTGTGGGTAAAACAGTTGCGGGACAGTCACTGCTTCGGACCCGGCACCTTTAAATCTAAGTTTCGTCTATAAAATGTTTACCACAGAAAAGCGACAGAATACACAACTACCGCAGCTAACTGCAGCATGCTATATAATAACTCCTAAAACATGGGGACGTTAATAGTTAATAGTAAGCCAGATACACATCCGAACATTTAGACTCGGCATATTCATTAAATGGATTATTGCACAATATATCCGCGGCTGCATTGCATTGTGTAAACTTTTATCAAGATAAATGTTTTGATTTAATTGCGACGGAATATCCCAGAACCCCCTCCCCTTTCCCCCCCCCAAAAATTTGTAATTCTTATGCAGATTTTTTTCAAAACTGGCCTGGAAACCCCCGCCCTTTATGTTGACCCGTCCCATCTACTATTTAAAGTCAAAATGTGATGATAAATGATTTATTAATTATTCATTTTATACATGTACATCAACATAAAAAGATAACCCCCATTCGTTCCTGTTCTTCAAATTGAAGGAAACGCATAAGACATTTTTTGGCGGTTCCACTACCTGCAACCCCTTTTTAGGATCCGCCACTGCAGGTTTAACCAGTTTAATTAAATTGATAGCCTCAAAATAAAATATTTGTAATAAAACGCTACACGTGTACGTTGTTATCAATTTATTGAGTAATAGCAGGCTTGTCATCCAAGGAAAATATTATAGGCTATATATAATCTACCGCTGGCAAACTGAAGACAGTCCAAAAAAATAACGGTGTATGATTTTGAAAAGGAGAACAATATGAGAAAAACGTAGACAACAGACTAGGTTTAGACTGATGCTTACCATTTCTACCTTTTGTCCTATATTCTATTGTGAATAGTCACGCACGGGTAATTTTTTTAACTGTCTCCAGTTTCCAAGTGTTAACGATAGCCTGTAACACCCTGTGACCAAGGTTTTAATGAAAGCTACTTATGGTAGTTTTAAAATCTTGGTTGGAGACATACAGCTAGTTATAGATGTTGGCAGAGTATGTGTATTCGGCCGCTGGTCACAGATATATTATTGCCCAATTGTTGAGACAGATGATAAACGTCACAGATCCGTGCGGGACCCAGAAGGCAAATAGGCCCACAGCAGCGCTAAACTTGTAGGTAACAGTCCACTTAAAACGACTCTGAAACCTGACATTGGGTCAGGCCGCTTAGCTCATAAAGCGACTGGGGTGTGCGCCCCAGTTGGTTGAATGGGGCAGCCCTGTCATAATGAATACCGGGGTCGTCAGGCCATAATGTGGAAAACCTGAACGCAAACCATGGGGGGCCAATGTGAGGAGAGAGCCACGCTTCATGCTCCACATAGGCTTAATTTTTTGCCCCTACCAACCTCTCCCCTTATCCAGTTGTCTTTTACAGTTACTTTGTTTCTCACCCCATCTCCGTTTTTCTCTCTCAGTGTGTGTGGGTTCAACTAAGATTCAGCATTGTATTTTCCAAAGATAAGGGTTGCTTATGTGAAACTGGGTAAAGAATTGGCTATATCACACACAGGTAATTGTTCCAACTAGTATGAACTCATTTCAGGTAAGGGTTCTTAATTGTCAGTCCCCATAGGTAAGGGTTCCAGATAATGTGAATTTTTTGGGGAAGGATTTCGTCACTTTCTTGGTACATTGGTCTATATATGTTGCGTTGAGGGTACATTGGCCCGTCTTGTGAGTTGGTTCGTTTTCCTTCTGGTTTGTGATCGTATATAGGCCCGTTTTGCAGGACATACATGGGTCTGTGATTTGGGTGCTGTGTCCTGAATGGGTCTACACAATTCATAAAACAAGCAACAAACAAACAAACAATCAAATGAATGCCAAATGCCAAAAAGCATCCCCCCCAAAATGTGAAAACATTTAATAATAATAATAATGATAATAATAATAATAATTTGAGGTTCTTATATACCGTTTTTCACAACAGTTTAGTCGTCTCAAAGCGGTTCACAAATTAACTTATTATCCGTGTTTTTTTAGGCCGTACGAACTATAATCATTTTAACCTCCTAGTGGAGTATATGCAGTCAAATCAAATTTATTCAATATACTAGTATATGGAGTTTACGGCTGAGCCTATACTGAACCCCCACCCCCCTTTCCATTAATTAATACATGTATTAATGAATTACAGCTATGCTGCTTTTACATTCCTTATAATTTTCTTTTTAATTACATGCACATTTCTATGTTGTGTCTTCCTTGTTAGGTCTTTTCTCTTAGTCATATGAAATGATCCTCCAATGATTCTTTATCCAATACTTACGCTAAATTATACATTAATGGGAGTGAGTGGTTTGATCCATAGATATGATATACACTAGGCGGGGAAAGTTGCCTGAACATTTCCATCGATATAGACCTGGGAAATCAAAGTCTATAACTGAAAAACCTGAATGCTGACAATAATGGGCTTACATAAATACAGACGCACAGAAATTCAATATTTTTCTTTTGGTTGGTCACCAAGTAGTGTTTCCGTCCATTTCCATATTTCAAGTGGTCTTCAACATTCATTGTTCCTTTGTTTACCACAACACCTCCTGATCAATTTATGTTCTTACATTATCTCCTTATTGTCTATCGTCCACATATAACCCATATTGTGTCCTTAATGTCTATTGCCCATATATAACCCATATTGTGCAACTAACTGACTCAATCAAACATCATAATGTACTCACTGATTGCTCATTTACCCGTATCATATTTCTAATGTCCCCTTTGCCACTATCATTAAACATATAAAAAGAGGAGGAGGTAAACACCAACTTACTCAGTTACTCAATAAAACATTATTGTACCACTGTTTTGCTAATTTACCCGTACTGGTACTGTTTTTTATTTTCATTTTGCCTAACATAAAAATGAACCATAAACAGTGAATCATTTCAATTCAAATCATGTTCATTTTATCATCTCCTAAATGTTCATCGATCCTATGTGGCTACGTGTAGCATTCTTGTATTTAGAGCCTGTATCTTTACCAAAGTTTTAAGTGTAGTTTTAAGTGTCAGTTGCAGTCTACAAATTAGCACCAGTCCGACAGGTTTTGGCCTGTTAAAATCGTTTCGGTCCTGTGAATTTTGTAACATAATCTATATAAAATATTTGAAAATAATGGACTAGGACCTGTAATTTTTAAATTCCCAAAACGCTATTTCTTTGACTGCAGTTGGACATTTTGCAAACTTCTTTTCATTTCTTTATTGTTACGTTTACTGCTTTATTATTTTCATCTATCTACCCGAAGGGTGCTTAAAATATATACTATGTAACACATACCATATACCTGTATCGAAGTTGATCAGTTCAGGTTACTTTTAGTGATCATCAGATAGGGACGGTTTTAAAAATATTGGGATAGAATTCGGACCTGAATACGCTATTTCATAGACTGCAGTTAAAAACATTTTGCTTACTCCTTTTTATTTTTATTGTTTTGCATCATGTTACGTTTCTTGTTTTTTATTATCTTTATCTATTCTATCTACCTGAAGGTTGTTTAAATATTGGGGATAGAAACGAAAGTATTGTTAATTTGTAATTTTAAATCAAACTCGGCAATATTCCGTAATTTTTTTTACGTTTTGTCACCCCCCCCCCATTCCCCATAGCATCACAGAAAAATGAAATATTCAATAGTGATATAGTACACTGTTTATTGTTTTTAAAAGTTTATAATAAAAACTTATCATGTAGTAGATTGTGAAAGGAATAAAATCCGATAATAGTAAAAAGTCTATTAATATAGATAATAAAGATAGATAAAGGTCGAAGTTTGCGCCACGCCGCGCACCCCACAGTTTCCTTTGATATATCAAACGCGCGGTACTGCGTTGCGATGTCTTTAATGCAGATGATATTCGCCGACAAACTAATGAAAATCGAGGGTACATGGTAATTAATCTTAGATTATCGATTACTGGCCTTATAAATTAATTAATTACCTGTAACCTCTTGATGATAAGGTATACGGATGCAAGTAACCAAACACAGCATGAGAAGACATATTTGCTCAAGTTTATTTGATAAAAATCGGTGGAGGAAAACTGACACAATTATATCAACACGCCATAAGAAAATATAATTTGCTGGGAAAGAAACATGGATAAATGTTCCTTTAAACTGAGATTACCTTTTTTTTCTGTAATTTCCTATAAATGAGACCAAGTTGACTTATTAGAAGTAACATATGGCAATCTAGTGACACCAGTCATATAAGAGTGGAAGCGCGTCGAATCTTCAAATATTCATTTGAATGTTACCCTTTTTATCGAGAGAATATAAAAAATATCACAATCTGCAATTATTACTATCAATATCATATTATATGACATGTATGGTTTTGTATCTTCATAAATGAAATCAAAAACTTTTACAATGAACCTTTCTTTCTTTTATGTATACATGTACACCGGACAATTCATTTATAAAAGAACATTTCATTTTATAAATATACTTTATTAAATGAAGCGATCGTGTAGAACACAATGAATTCCTTACTCCAAAAGGCAAATATTTATTATGTCCGACGTAATAATTTTTTACTTAAATGCAATGTTATTTTCATATTAAGATTGTAGAGAAAACCTCACAAGCTTTAATTAGTGTGGAATTGATTTTACGGACTGTCATTGTTAGCTGTAGCCGGTTATTCTCCGCTATACCCTCATATACAGGTCTACGTTTAAGTGTTGGTCATTTTTACATGAGCTTGGTTGTTGGGTTCAAGTCGCAGAGATTTCGTCTTTGAAATGATATTTATATTTTTTGCAATTTTTAAATCCTAAACAGTATATTCTTTACAGGTATGCGGAAAAAAGACCATGTATTTTTACTGCTGTATTTTTAGCATGGGGTTTGGGATTTTTAGCACCTAGCGAAAAAAAAACATAATTTTAGAGAAACACATACATTTCAACATGCAGACAACATAATCTACACGGCAGCTTCTTAAATTTACTGAGAGATAGGTGAGCAACTGTCATGGTGGACTTCTTTTCTTACTTTCGGATGCGAATTCGTGCAGAATTGGAAAATGTTTAGAAATAAAACTTTGCATTATTTTGAAAAAAAAACTGGGGACGAAAAAACCCTAAGTATTCTCCATGGATAAATTCCTGTTGTAAAATGTATTGCAACTAGTTTTTCTTTTTTATATATCATTGAAAATTCTTTTATTTTCCAAATATTTTCTACGTTATCCGAAAATTAACGCCATAAAGAACGCCCGAATATCAAGTGGGTGATAAAAAGTCGGCGCGAATATCATCTGCCTCAGATGTGTGTCCGGAGCTTTATCTATGTATATTATATGGTTGATCGAACTGCTTTATGTTTTATTGTTGTTTTTGATGGGATTAAAGATGGCTTATCATAAAAATGTATATTGATATTTTGAAAGCTGCACCTTTTGTTTTTTATCATAGACGAAAAACCTGGTAATTAGAAGTATAATAATTGCGTCACAAAAACTCCGAATTTAAAGTTTTGATAGTATTTTTCTCCGCCGGGCCACATAGGCTGGAAACCCGCTGTTATCTGAAGATAAAGGCCGGTATAGACTGGTTCCCTGCTGATATGCAGTAGGAAGTCGGTTGTCAAATTATAAATTTTTACATGTATTGATTTATTGAAAATTTTTATCAGGAAATTAATTAGCATCCTTGAATGTTTTGTGAACTGGACAGCGAATAGCGGAAAATTATCGGCATTGGACGATTTAAAGCCTTACTCCGCCGAAGTCTTATACAAGGACGAAAAGGGCATGAGTTAGACACCCTTCGGCAATAATTGTTTGATGTTTTACGCCCGATCAAAACAAGCCATACACTCAAAACAAACAAACAAACCATAACACATAAAAAAATAAGGTTAAAGCTGAGATAATTAAACTAAAGAGATTTGTCTCTGCCGATAAGTTCAAAATAACAGTGTTTCCGCGCTAATTTGTAAATTCAGATTCGGCCTGTTGAAAAAGGCACTTGCATTACAAGCGAGTAAACTTTTTTATAATGAATCGTACATATGAAATATATACATCGTTGGAAAGAGTATATTTTTCTGCTTTGTTTAGACTATTTTTCTTTTCATTTTTATCACACATTTTTCCAAAGGAACAGTTTAAAGTCAATCGTACATTGTTTCCAAATTCAAACTTAAAAATGGACCTCTTGGAAATCTAAATCATTTCATATCAAATCTTACCTTATAGTATCTTACACTACAAAATCCAAAAAGTCTGAAATGGCAGTTTTTTTGGCTGAAAAGTCTGAATTATGTCTTAACATTCTTAACATTCTGTAAACAGTCTGAATATTGTCTTAACATTCTTAACATTCTTAACAAATTCTTAACATTCTGAAAACAGTCTGAATAGATTCTTAACAATCTTTACATTCTTAACATATTCTTAACATTCTGAAATTGTCTGAACGGATTCTTAACATTCTTAACATTCTGACATTGTCTGAACAGATTCTTAACATTCTGAATATTCTTAACACATTCTTAACATCCTGAAATTGCCTGAATATATTCAATACATTCTAAATAATAAACATCCTCTCGGAACATTGATCTTTTCCTGAGCAGATTATTTTGATATTATACTTATATATTTTTTTTTAAATTTATTCTGAACCTTAATTTTATTAAAAGTTTAGGCTAAGAAAACTTCAAAGAAAATAGATTGAACTATTAATCTATTTGTTTATAAAACAGTTTTAACATTATTTTCAAAAATCGTTTTAAATTAATGATTTTAATATTCTTCAACGAAACAGTTTTTAAAAAATCAAGTTGAATAATCAAGTTTACATTTAATATATCAATTAAAATATTTATTTTTATCTATTTATCTAATTATTTATCCTAATGAATCTACATTAAGATTTACTATGATATGAATGCCCATTTATTTTTAAAATATCTAGTTCTGAATATTCATTACAGGTTTTACATGCTATAGTTAATAACACAAGAAGAACGTGACTGTATAAACTACAAGCAATCAACTGGTACAATAATTTAAGTTGATATCAACATATACAATGTATGCATAAATTTTCACTTATCATCAAAAGTTCGGAATAATGTTTATAAAGTTACATGTACACCATAGAAGTATCAAATTATCAGCAATTAAAAAAAGATTAACACAATTAATTCCCCGCTGGGTTTCAATTGATAATAAAAGCACCGACTCAGTTTGGCAAGTAGGTGATAACACGCTTGAAGATGGCCTGTGTTTTATTTCCACCAGATTTTTTAGATAAAGTGTGAACTATCGGTTGCCTTATCATTTACCTTATTAATAAGGATACGGGCCCACCTGAGACTTTACATACATTTACATGTAGGCCAAAGCTTTACTATTTACTTTCTACTAAAAATTGAAGAAATTGGTAAAAAAAAGTATTTTCAAAACTGTGAATACTTCAACATTGGTCATTTCCATGTCATAAAAACATATGTTCTTAAATAAAAAACAATAAACAAATAAACATCTTCCCTGTTGCATGTTTCGAAACCGTGTAGGTTGTTGCAGGAAATCCCAAAACCAAGGTAAATCCAATGAAATCCCTCGTGTTTAACAGATAGTCTTAGAGTTATTACCACAACCATTTTAATAGTGTCAAAAAGTAAGAGAAAAAACTCAATTGACTTTACCGGCTATATATAGAGTTTATCCCCAACAGACTGGAAACGGTAAAAAAAACCAACAGTGTGTAATTTTTGAGAAATAAGCTAGAGGACGATTGGGGAAAGAGGTATGAACGGACTGCTTTCCATCATTTCTTTGTTTGAAGTCCCACAAGTGTAATTATATGGACTGTCTTTAGTTTGTCAGCGGTAACGATAACTGGTAAAACCCCATAATTTATTCAAGTTATTGATATCCAACAACCTTTAACTGCATTAAACCTTGTAGTTTTGCGAGAGGACGTTAAGATTCTTACGTGTACTTCTAATTTCTTTTAAGATATTTGTACCAGGAAACTTTTTGAGCCAAAATAATACTCCACAAAAATATGCAGAACTTCCACAAAATGTATAGACAAAATTAAAATGCATAAAATGAACCCGTGAAGGTTTGATAAAGAATTTACGAACAGCAAATTTCTTTAAAATATTTTTGATTGCAAAATTAATGCATTCCACTGCAAACAAATAAAGTATAATTTAAAAATAAATTAAAAAATTTTCTTACAAAATTAAGTCCCTATGATTTGATTAAACTGCGTCACAAAAAGGAGCGAAACTATTAACAATTTTATTTTATCAAGTGTAAATTAATGTTAAGAATATTAAAAAACAATTCAGATTAATTCAGACAACATTTAGAAAATCTTGACTAGTCAGAATGTTAAGAATCTGTTAAGACAAATCCAGACACCATTCAGACAATTCGGATAGCGTTAAGAATGTTAAGAATCTGTTAAGACAAACTCAGACACCATTCAGGCAATTCAGACAGCGTTAAGAATGTTAAGAATCTAGTTAAGACAGATGCAGACACCATTCAGACAACCCAGACAGCGTTAAGAATTATTCAGACTTGATTAAGACTGTTTCATAAAATGTTATGAATTTTTCAGAAGATTTCATACATTTTAGAACGTTAAGACAGAATTCAGACTTTTCAGCCAAAAAAACTGCCATTTCAGACTTTTTGGATTTTGTAGTGTTATTTAGTACTGTTAAATAGCAAAATGATTCGAGAATAATCAGGTGAAATTTGAAGGTAATTTGATAAATTCAAGTCAACTAATTAACAGTTTGAAGTTGGCCGATTTCCTGTTTTAACAGGACGCCCGCTGGCCGATAACTCTCGACAAGGAAATTTGTTTATTGTGACAAATATCAGTCTGTTCGCGTGGTTTTTGAATTTTTATTTTTTACCATCCTTCAGATTTTATTGAATTACAAACAAAATAATAAATAAAACGCTTCGAAAATGATATCAAACAATAAACGAGAAATTCAGCTATCTAAAGATACTTTTATATTTGAATATACTGTAGAAACACCAAAGTTTAATCGAGAGGATCCTAGATCTTCACAAGAACGACACTGTTATTTTCAGCAATTTCGTATGTTGAATAGGATGATTCGATTCTCTTCGATATAATTTTCTCAGGTTAAAGAAAAGATAAGATAGTTCACTAGAACTAGAATAATGTTATCTATATAGTACAGAGTATACACATACATGTAAATTAGCGGTCCGGGATTCGGATAGAAAGTCACAGGAAAAAAGGTCACAGTTTTGATAGGACGATAAAAATGTCACAGGAAAAAAAAAGACACAAGAAAAAAGTCACAGGAATTAAAGTCAAAATCCCATATTGAACTAAGTGTTGGTATTTTGTGCTTATAATGCTATTCTTCTTGATTTTTGTTATTTCATTTTTTTAAAACTAGCAGTCTTGGGGGAAAGTTTAAGATATGAATAAATACTCTTTTGATCTAGCTAGACTTGATGACAATAATAAAAAATATTATTTACTTACAAATGACTTATTTTTATAAATATGATTAAATACATTTTACACAGTGAATTTATATGCTTTACACATCTCAGATTTTTTCCCCTTTTTTCACCACGAGCTTTCAATTAACTAAATTCCATTAGGAAAAGGAAGCATGACCGTCATAGGATGTAAATAATTTGAGGCAAGAGTGAAGCGCTGATTGCAGCGATTTTTTATGCAAAGCAACAATTGAGGGTTGATAGCCGCTTAAGGCCTCTTGAAAATCTGGATAAAATGTTGCAAAATCCTGGTTTCTAGTATATGCTTTACACATCTCAGATTTTTTCCCCTTTTTCCACCACGAGCTTTCAATTAATTAAATTCCATTAGGAAAAGGAAGCATGGCGGTCATAGGATATAAATAATTTGAGGCAAGAGTGAAGCGCTGTTTGCAGCGATTTTTTTTATGCAAAGCAACAATTGAGAGTTGATAGCCGCTTAACGCCTCTTGAAAATCTGGATAAAATGGTGCAAAATCCTGGTTTCTAGTAGGGATTATCAGCCAGTATTCACGAGTCTATTGAATTGATTACTTTTCCGTCAAGAAAATTGATTTATTGGGATACATAAGTCCCGTGTTGGGCCCGGGTGGCGAATAGGCCCGCAGCAGAGCCTATCTAAGGGTCTTGGGATTCTAACGTCGGGTCAGTGCTCATCCCACAGAGCGACCAAGTGTGTACCCTAGGTGGCGGAATAGGGCGGCCGTCGTCCGCGGGGGTTGTCAGGTCTATAATACGGAAACCCTGACCGCTGACCATAGTGGGCCAACGTGTGTGAAGAGTGCCACGCTTCATGCACGTAAAAGACCCTTTGTGAACCGCCAAGTAGTGCACCACATAGGCTAAATTTCCCGCCCCTATCCACCTTTCCCCTTTTTCTGTGGTTCTTCAAAATTTGCCGTTCCTTTGTTTCCCACCCCACCCCCATATTTTATTTATCATTATCATTTCATGTTCATTTTATCACCTTTTTCATGTTCACCTATATAGCGTTGCACGGGCGTAAAACACCAACTCACTCACTCATGGGATACATGAAGTAATACCCGTTGGGGGTAAATTAGAGTTAGGTTTGACTTGTGTCGATTTAAAAAGTGAAAAGCAAGAATAATCTGCTTTACCTTAAATAAACATCACCGAGGTTACTCTTGAATTGGTAGTAACTAGTTTGTGGTGCTAGATTCGATAGCTAGGTGGTGCCATTGTATAACAAACATAGCTAGAGAGGAGACAAATTTTGGGCTAATTATGTTTCATTGTTTAGCAATGTTCAGTATACGTCAAATGGATTAATTATTTGCGACTTGCACCCGAGACCTCCCGACAATGAAAACGTGATCTTGATTGAAGATATAGGACCATATTTTTTTCATTTTCCGTCCGTACGACCGAGTCGTAACAAAAACACAGAGTTGGCCAGTCTTCTCAGCAGCAACATGATGCTTTATCCAGGTTGCAAAACATTTTTTCTACCGTTAGGATTTTAAACAAAATTGACAAACATACAAGAATACTGGTGCACTTTATTTCTATTATTTTCATAAATACAAAATAAACCATATTTGGTATCGTATATTATAGGACTTGTACACGAAATTGAGACTGGCACATGTGTACGGATTATATTTGAAATGTATCAATCTACAAATAAATACACTTTCTTTAATACATATAGAAAAGATGCATGATCTAATTTCATGAATTAAGTTTATTTTAATTCATAATTAATTTGGTTAAAATAAAATGCTATTGTCGTATTTTGTTTTTGTTCTTTAATTTTCAGTTGTAAACGCTATATATTTTATGCCTACGGACAAATACTTCAAATCAGTTGACACTCTCGTATTTAAACAGAAAAGAATGTTCATGCACATAATATATTCCCATTTTCGTGTTTTTACTGCACCTTGTCATTCTTTGGTGCACCAGGCGCACTGGAGTTCTGACAAAAACTAATTATCTGTTACCATAAACAAAAATTGTCTTTTTATTTTTACCCGCTAGAGTTTTTTTTTTTTAAACTTGGCTTAAAATTACCAATGATTGTATTTGTTACTCCTTTCTTCGTTTTTACATAATTTTAATGAAACAGAGACCAAGTATTTATTTATTTATTTTTTTATTTATTTATTATTATTTTTTATTTATTTCCTTAATGTATGTACATGTATCAATGTTCATATATGTTCGTTAATCCAATTTGTTTATGTTTATATAATTTCAATCAATTTATATTGCCTGTTTTCCAAAAAATTCAGAACCTGTAATTATGAAAATTTTACATATATTTTAAGTTTTTACATTTCTCGCTTGTCTTTTTTTAGTCTATTATCTAAGGGAAACCATCCCTGTTAAAAACACTTACTATTTTTTACTTCAATTATTGACATTTTACCTAGACTTAACGAACTTGACAACATCTGAACACATCTTAACAGTAAAATCTACTAATCATCTTAACATGCCCAACATGATCTTAACGCATCTGAACAACCCGCGACAGGGTACAATCTTAAATTCCTTAATCCATCTTAACGAGTCTGAAACGACGTTGAACGGAGAAAATCTAATTATTCTACTGAAAGTCTTGATAAGTCTGAATAGATTTCTGTTCAGTATTTTTCAATAAAAATAGGTCTTAAATGGCCGATTTAGATGATTTTTTGGTTACTAGTGGTACAGATGTTAGTTTGTCATGATTATTTTGGAGATTTGCTCTTCCATTACCTGAATTTATACGCTGATTGTCCGTCAGCAGAGTTACGAGCGAGAGACCTGCAACAAGCAGGATATGCTTACCCTTTCGGATTACCTGGGTTAAATTAAATTGCTTTTCGGTTGAGATTCCGGTAGAAAAAAGGACATTAAGAACGTAGAGCTTGCTTGCTTACCAAGAACGCAAAATGGTTGAAGTAAAACATTCGAATGTCTCAAGTTTAAGTAAAAATCAACCTACAACACAAACTGAAGTTGTAACGAGAGTACACTGAGATGCTCCGGAAGATGAAGCAGCTTCTTTTTGTTGAAACACATCCCATCGCGTTGTTAGAGTTCAATTAAGGATCAAAGCAAGTACAAAATGACAAAATTAGCCCTTGAGACAAACCAACATTCGTACTCACCTAAATATCGCCATCCCTGGTTGATTATGATTATATATAATGTGTTTAATAAATCATTTCTCAAGTGAAGATAACAACCGAGGTGCAACAAAACTTGCTTATCTAGTTAATTCCGTTAAACTGTTGAATTACAAATGTTTTGTTTTAATGTAAACTATATATATGCTGGAACGAACGGAATGTTGCTACTCAAGAATTAGTTGAAAAGTGAAAAAAAGAATCATTACGTTTGTGGGTTTTTTCAAGCTTATATGTTGTTTCTCGAAATTTTAGGCTTATCATGAAACAGAGTTACTGGATACTTATTGTGCCTTATTTCAAGCATTTTATAGGTTATATGAGATAGAAAATATTGCTAAATCTGTAAGTTGGATAAAAATAATCCGTGATTATTATTCTAAAAAATGCTTGATATGCACGTTAGAAAGGAAATAACCAGTCTGACAACAAGATTTGAATTCTTTTTTTTTCAGTTAAATACCTCCTCATTAAGGACCATGAAGTCTTCTATTTACCTTCCTTTACAACCAATGTTCCACCATTACTTGCCCCAGTTCCTGCACTGTTTGTGGCAAAGCAAGTATAGTGTCCAGCATCATCGAGATTGGCATTAATGATCGTAAGAGATGGTGTGGTGATGTTACTGCCTCTGTATTTTTGGGGATTTGTTATTGGTGTAAGAGACATGGTTGGGTCGTCCATTTTTTGCCAGAATACAGATGTAATGCCAAGGAAAGATGACATGCTGCATTCTATAGTAACAGACTGACCTCTGGTTACTGAGTAGAAAGCAGGTAAAATAGTCACATTCGGCTCAGCTGAAAATAAAAATAAAAACAACCCTAAGAATTTGTTAATTCATGTTCTGGTTTTCGAAGGATTAACTTAATTTTCATAGTAACTCATATGTTGCTTTGTATGCAATATGTTATGCAATATATTAAAAGAAAGCAATTTACGCCGACATTTGTTTTTCATATATTAAACCAACATACTTATCGTTTCCTGAATTTGGCAAGGTGAAGACTTTCACGAAGATCATTGTCGCGAATGAATATGTTATATGCCAAAGATTCCCAAATATAAAAAGTCAAGAAATCGCCCAACGGCACAAAAATGCGAAATAAAGTAGTCATGATCAAAGCTGGTTTACAGTAGCTTTTGTATTCCAAGGGGTTCCATAGCAAGCTATATTATTAGTTATCAACTGGTAATCACATTTTCAACTGAGGCGTGAATATTACAGCTTATACAAAAAGGGTTGTTGTCAATTAACTTACCCAGTAAATATTTGAGTCCTATAGCAACACCTGATAACACAATGAGTACGACAACTATTACAACGGCGTGCATTTTTCGAATTTTATATTTTGTAATTCCATGTTGGCTCTGATTTGCATGGTCCGATGCTTTGCTTACTGTTCTGATGCTTTCTTTTATTTGTTCCAACGATAGAAAATCATTGTTTGTGCATTCATTATTGGTGCTATCTGTTTCAACCTGTACAATTGTCTTTGCCTGACCCGATGGTGTTTTATCGATCGGTATATAATCATAATGAGATGTTCTATCGATCGGTATATAATCATAATGGTCACTCTCCTCTAATTCTTTTTCGGCATCTTGTCCCGGGAGTCCTAATTGTCCATCGTCGCTTGTAATGTATTCATAACTTATACGGTCATTTTCGGCACTACTGTCGCTTCGACTTACACACAAAGTGTTATTAATTTCTTGACCACCATTTTCTGGATTAAAACTTCCCGAGTTCTGAACTAACAGCGTATCAGCGGTTGTTCTATATGCATATGCATAATCCAAACTGCCAGTCTTAGTCGTTAAAATCTGCTTTGATATCCCTGGTAATTCAGAGCCGATACCTGATTACTGTTGCGTTCGTTCATCTGTTGGATTAGAAGGTTCCCCAATGAGTATCAGATATGCATGGTCGCTCACAGAAAAAGTACCACCGTTCGAATACTTTGGTGCCTGGTTGGTCATTGGTATGTATCCATGTTCATCAAGTATAAACTCACCCTGCTCTGTCTGACCTGTTAAGGAATTTATGAAATTTTGATGAACAGTCTGTATAAGCACAACCGCCTGTGTGCATGTATGCTTCGATACCTACACTTTTATACGTAACAGTCAAATTCTTAATCTCGCTCTGCTCAGACGGATTTCGCTGTTTTGACGGTGGATCATTGTAAGTTTTAATAACAACATGTTGACTATTCTCCATTGTTGTACTACCAGTTTCCCGACTGGCATGACCTGATTGATCTTTATTTTTGCATGTTGTTGCATATGAACATTCTTGGTGTTTAAAATAATTTTCGGCATTTCCACATTTCCCAGGTTGGCTTAATGGTTTACCTCTAGGTGTGTTATATGCGTGTGCATTCTCTTCTGTTGTTCTTTCCGTCTTTGATTCCACTTTTATGTTTCCAGGAAATTCAAAGTCATTAGTTGCGCATACAACATTGTTATCTGATTCCCTTCTCGCCTTTCCATCCATCTCGTCAAAAACGAAACATGAATGGCTACCGCCTAGATCACTTTTCATATTAGGCTTGATAGATGTTTGTTTAGACATCGGCATATATTCGTGTTCATCAGCGATGTTTTCAATCCCCTTTCCTTTGCTTAGTGACTCGTCAACCAATGATATGTAGGTATGATCATCATTGTCTGCTACGGAACTTAAAAGTTGATACGTTTTGGAAGAATCTTTTAATTCCATACTTCGTTATGGTTCGGTTATTTATCCACTATCATTCGGCATCGTCTATTATCGAAGGTTTTGCAAATTTCAAATTGAAACCAGCGAGTTTGTTATGATACGTTATGTATATTCGAATACCAAAAACAAGCTTTGGGAAAAATACTTATCATCAAGTAGAGTTTTACATGCTAAAGGAAATGTTTTTTCGATTAATAAATGTTGTGGTGTGGCAAGTTAAAATGGAGACAATAAAATAAGTAGGTTGGTTAAACCACACATAAAAGGTAAAAATATCAAATATAAAACTAATATAAATTAATAAAGAATACATCTAAAATCTAAAAAGCCCAAATTTTCGGCTTTCAGCCATCGTCGGGGGCAGAGCAAAGAAAAAAATCACGACCGCCACGGTCTGAGGACAAACAACAAGTGAATATAGTAAAAAGTGTTCACTCGATAAAAACAACCACGTCATCATCACCCAAATCCTGAACTGAGCAATATAACAATAGGCCAAATCATACCAAAAGAATCAAATTAAGTAAATTACTAAGAAATGATTTGATTTTTGACATTGATGCCGAAAGGACGTGCTCATCCCAGGAATTTTATTATTCTCTGCTCAAGGAACTGTCTTTGTTTCTTGCCGTGATGGGTTTGAAGCAGAACCGTGACTTGCATATCTTTTATACTGTGGCCGGACCCTCGAAAATGCTCCCCAACTGGACATTCAGTATCTCTGGTGACACTGTTTTTGTGTTCCACAAAACGGTCCCCGAGTCTCCGACAAGTTTCACTAGTATTTTCAATGGTTACAAATGTTACCTTATATGGCAAAAGTCATTGCAGCAACTTAAATGTAAATTCACATTGATGTTTTAAACACTTATTGTATTCAATTAATCATCTTTAAGATAATATTTCAAAAAATTCATACATGTTAGTAAATGTATATTACATGTATTACAAGGCTAATACTGGTATTATTTATAACGTGGGCTTGATGGCCGAGTGCTCTAAGGTGCTTCTTTTAATACTACGCTATTGACCACTAGTCTATGTTGGATCAAATCTCAAAGTGCAATAAAAAAATTGAATTCTAACATAATGCATAAAAACATAACAATGCTGACCATAATGAATCAGAAAAACAAAGCACGCACTTTAAGAGTCGGTGGAGACAAACTTCCTGACCGATACAAAGTTCGAGTAATCAATGTTAAAAGGGGGCTTGAATTATATTCTTTGATCGGTAATAAGGTATATGTATTACATTAATTTGGTTCCCCAGTTTGGAATTTTTGGTTATACTGTTCTATGCTCTTCATATTCATACAGTGTTTGGCATTTTCAATATTTTTGGTAGAGCGCCTCTGATGAGTCTTGAATAGACAAAACGCGCGTCAGGCGTAGCAAAATTTATTGTCTGGAACTTTGTTGTCATTTGTATTGTAAAAGCTAGGTCTAATTGGTTGAAGTTAAAGTTGTCAACTGAATGGTTTTTTTTTATTTGTATACGTAGTGTTTAACCCATAAAAATGATTGTTCCGTGTACTAATTTTTATAATTAATGTCTTTCCCTTTCGAAAGGGTAGACCCTACAGTATATCTGATGATCATTTTTCATGCCACAGATAGCATTTAATCTTTTTAAAACTTGGTACCATAATTTTGTCATAGTCCGACTCGCTCTGACTGACCCTGTGCAACCGATCTATTTTTAGTTCCAGAGTTATTTTCCCCGCTACTGTAAACCTTGTCAAAGGTTTAATTTCAAAGTCAGAGGTCATGTAACACCTTGTGTTCAGTATATTTCATGAACTATAAAAGTAAGAAGCCGATATTAAATGGGGAAAATATTATTCTCATTTGTTTATAACTTTATTACCATAAAAGATGGTGAATTAAACTCAGGGTTTATCTGAAAGAAAATTTTAAGCCCAAATAGTACATGGTTCGGTTGGGTATTTTTTTAAATGGGAGCCAAAAACATATTGTAAACTGCGTTATTGACCATTAACTTTTACACCGTTACAACTTATATAGTAAACGAGTCTATCATCCTATAATCATACACTATCATGATAAATACTTTGATTTCTGGATACCCTACAAAAACGTTTATAAAACTACGATTTTTTTATTTCTCTTAAATATCTTCCATACAAAATTGAAAAAAAACATCCGTATTTAAGCCATTTAAAGTCTCACTATTGTTCTGTGGTTCGAAGGAAATAACTATTGAAATGACAATAATGTTGACTATTTTATTACGATTTTTATGATGATCTTTGGAACTATTATTTTTCATTTACAAACAATATGCATTAAAGATCAATGTTTAATAATAAAGCAAAACAATTTGGTCATTGAAAGTAATTCAAAGGTCAAATAACCGGCTATTGATAACACTGGCAAATCAAAGATAGTCCACAAAATACTAGTGCATGACTTTTAACAAAAAAAGAAATTCGTGAAAATAGTAGATATTCTAATCCTAGTCTAGTGTCTTCTTTTTTTGTCATGCCTATTGTCCTTCTGTCTAAAATCACATAATCGATAATTTGGTCTGCCGACTAGTTACAGTCAACACCATCTGAAATTTCTAATAAAGTTTTAGATTCGAACTAATTTGAAGATAACAAGCAATATTTACGCAAAATTTGCAAGATTAAATACATACGCACGCTAATTTTGTTAACTTATACTTTACAGGGACTGCAAGTATAAAAGAAGGGACTGGAAAAAGTTAAATTAAATTTAAAAAAAACGAAATTAAAAAGTTATTTGACGCTAGTTTCTTCTTTACATGACTCGGTAAAGACGCTGAAATATATATATCGGATTCGTTAAAATGCATTGGACCACTCTCTAGAACGTATGGTATGATAACTTAAAATGACATCTTTTATAGATGGGCACAAAACGAAGATTCTTAAGATATTTGAAATCAACAGTTAGTCTTCAAAACTCCCCAATAGGTTGAAGTGGTGTGGTATTGTCTTTTAAGGGAAAGGGTCCTTTAAAGTAAAAATCGTAAACATAATGACGGGGAAAGATATTCTTTATTAAAACATCTTCATACGTTTAACATTATCACTATTAAGCAATTAATAACAAAACAGAAAAAGAAGAATTTTTCATCAAATTTTTGAAAACTATATTGATGGTACAACACAGTATTTCGAAAAAGGACATAAATCCCAAAAACTACGTCAGTAAGCATATTCAAAGTAAAGATTAACAGAGTAAACATGTACAATGCAATGTTCTATTGAAATATTTGCAACAAGGTGTATTTGTCACGAGAATGCTGATTGCTGGAAGAAGCAGAGGTACCAATGGGGTATCCGAATGTCAAAAGTCCGAAAGGGCAGAGACAAAACCAGTAAACACCAAGAAGAACGGGACAAAAACAGACATCATGAAAAACATGGACATTTTTGTTCACGAATATCAAGGCGAACTATATGTCACGCATACAAAAACTAGAGACGCTATAAACTATGAAGACTAAGGGACAAGCATTATCCCAAACCAATAAAGGAAAGTCTTTACCCCAAAAGTTTCTAAACCAAAAAAAATTAACAATAACACAATCAAGGTAAACCCTTGAATTTCATTTTGCTTAGGTGTGTTCTATTAAAAACTTTTTTTTAAGACTATATATACTTTATTCTGATCACCTTTGTTGTACAATGGTATACAGAAGTTAACTCAATTGAAGTCCTCGTTCACATGAGGGGGAATAATATGAAAAAAATATATATAAATGTTCCGGATAATAACAATTAGATAAACACAGTGAACATGTTTGAAAAAGAAAATTTAAAAGTTGTATGTAACGGTCACTTAAAATGTTGTCTCATATATAAACAATTGTTGATCATGCAGTATTCAAAGGGGTTCTATGTATTTTGTGTAATCATTACGATGTTGTAAGAAGTATTGAAGTTCCTTTTCAAACTCTTGTTTGATTCTTTCATGACTAGGTGTTACTGGGATTTCTGTGGTTTGTTCATTAACTTTGTAACTACTTGATTCTGAAGTTCCATGGGTATTCTCGTCAGGATTTTTACCAATACTAGTATGGAGTTTTCCATCGATATAAAGCTTGTCTCTTATAAGTACGGTCTTCTTGTTTTGTCTTCTCGCTTCTTTCTGAAGTGGGTAAAGTTCTTTTCTTCTATGCTCTATTTCTTTCGGAAATTGTTCTCTTACAAATATATTTGTTCCTTTCAATTTATAACAGTTTTTAAGGACAAGAACTTTATCTTTATGCTTGACGAATTTAACCAGTATTGGTCTGAAGCCTCTTTTCCCCCTCTTCCCAAATCGATGAACGGACACAAAATCTACAAATTTATTTATGCCGAGTTTTTCTCTTAAGAATGTTCTGATCATTAACTCAGTGTCTTCTTCTTTTTGGTCTTTAAACCCGTTGAATATTAAATTGTTCTTCATTGTCCTCCATTTTAATTCTTCAACACTGTTGTCTAGATTGCGAAGCCTAGAATTTACTTGGTCATCAGTTACACTTTTCTGTGAGCTTTTGTGTTCCGTGACTTCTTCGGAGGCTTTATCAAAATTACAACGATCCACTACTTTGTGCAAAACGATACCCATTTCTGTTACATTTTCTTCCATCACATTGTTGCGACAGATTGTTGAATCAACTTTACTCTCGACGTCTTGTATTTTAGATATCAGGGAGTTTAACTTTGTTTCGACTGATTTTAATTGGTACACTTCTTTTTCCAAAGCATCATATCGGGATTGAGAGTTGGAGACAATTTCTAAAATAGACTGTAGCATCTTATGAACATCTTTACAATTCTCACATTCCATTTTTCGGTTGTGTTCCTAGGCTAGCGTCTTAGAACGATCGGCGAACAATTGACGTTGTTAGGCAAAGATAATAACGTTCGACAGTTCAAAAACGAATACAAATAACTTCAGATAAATAATTTGATTCCAGACGATATTGGAATAAAAAGGCATTCGACTTACGGAATGACTCGATATTTAAAACATCTCCAAATTTTTGGCGAAAGTGTTGCAGTTAAAAAGTCTTAAATTAAACGTTTTTTGCCGGAGCAATTTTACTCCTGACCGTTTCCAATGAGCTACATCCGGGAACTTCATTAGTTATTAATTATCACTATGTACTATCTGCTTTCTTGATACCCTACAAAATTTCAAAGCTTTTTGCTTATTTTTTGTTCCTTTTGAAACCTCACTAAAAATGAAAATTTGTTATGTTGTAATTTGTAGTCTCTATTGTTCTGTCGTTCGGAGGAAATAACTATTGAAAGAACAACGATGTTTGTTCTATTTTTATTTTGAAAATGGGAGGTTTTAACATGTTTGAGATCAAAAATGACAAACTATTTCAAGGACAACAGAACACAAATGAACCGTAGACATGTAGACATGGTGAAAGAAATCGATTTCACTTTGGATGGCGGGTTTCTTCCTAGAAAGGTTCAACGCTTGCTCATTTCGACATCGTTTAATGGAAGTGCTGTTTGTTCTGAGTTAATTTTCTAAAAATGTCTAAATGTACCAACGGAGTTAAAAAGACTTATGAAATACAAATATCCAAAAAGAGTCAATTTTTCATTATGTAAAAGAAAGCAAGTCTGCGACTCTTTTATCAAACGTTCGTCGTTAATCAAGTACGCGTATCTGGCCTGGGCGCCACAAAACTTTTAAAATACTTAATTCTGAGAATATTCTTATTTTCCATGGTGACTCCAATCAAAACTTTTTAATTTAATGACGTCACAAGGAGTTGAGAATATTCTCAGACTGAAGTATTTTTTTAGGTTTTGTGGCGCCCAGGCCAGGTGAGCTTCATCTTGAGGAGTTCCCAAGAGATGGACAAAACTGACCAAATGCAAACTTCACTTAAAAAAAGTTTTATAAGACACATGAATAGATCATATTTGTCCTCAAATGAAAACAGTTATCAATAGAAGATAATGGAATGTGGAATAAGCGCAACACAACCTACAATTATAAACGTCAACTAAAAAGTATGTAAGCGTTCACGTGCATTAAAATATATAAGAGCATACACCTCAAGCCCGGGATACGTTGTATTGCATACACACAGTACAATAGACAAATAGAAAATGGGAGAAGCAAAGAGGCACATAAGAGGCATTCGAGTGTCAAAAGTCCGAAAGGGCAACGACGAAACCGATAAACACGAACAAAAACAGCACGAGGAAACAAAAAACAAAAAAACCAACCGAACGAAAATCAACGACGCAAACTGAAGTCGTAACAAGAGTGAACACATGTGCTCCGGAAGAGTAAGCGGTTCCTGTCTGCTAAAGTACACCTGTCGTGTTGCTAATTTCCAATACAATGTGTCAAATCCGGAAAAGGAAGACAAAACAAATCTCTGCGGAAAACTAACATCTTCACTTATTTGAGAGATAGAAATCCCATATTTGTCTACGAGTGCACGGTGTTTAATACCGTAGAGCAACATAATCCTGTGTCAGCAATTTCTGGGTTAAACGTGACGCTCTGCTAAGGAAATCGATGTAATTCCCACAAGCTCTGGAATACCGAATCAACTGTGATACGATGACACCATAAGCAGAAACAGACGGAATGTTACTACACAAAAAGGGAATGTTGACGATTGGGATGTGGAATTAGTGTACGCAACACAACCAACAATTATAAAAATCAATTTAAAGGTAAGTGAAGGTGGAGATGGGTGGGAAACTATGGAAGCGGGTACAGGTATACCTAAAACTATAAACGTCAATTCAAAAGAAGGTAAGCTAACACGTGTACAGGGTATACCATCATTAAAATATATAAGAGCATACACTTCAAGCACGGGGGTGCGTTCTACTGCATCCACGCAGCATAATAGACACAATCTGCGCAAAATATAAGGTAATGGGATGTGGAATGAGTTTACGTCAATTAAAAAGTAAGTGAAGGTGAAAGTGGGTGGGAAACTATCACGTGTACAGGCTTATCAAAATATATAAGAGCATGAACCTCTCAAGCACGGGTATATGTTCTACTGCATCCACACAGTACAAGAGACAGACTCTTAAAAAATAGAAAATAATGGGAGTTTAGATTATTTTTAGCTCACCTGGACCGAAGGTCCAGGTGAGCTATAACCATCACTTGGCGTCCGTCGTCGTCGTCTGTCGTCGTCGTCGTCGTCGTCTGTCGTCGTCGTCGTCGTCTGTTAACAATTTTTCAAAAATCTTCTCCTCTGAAACTACCAAACAGAATTTAATGAAACTTGGTATGAATGATCGTTAGGGTGTCCTGCACCAAAATTGTGTTTTGATTTTTGATCCGTTAAAAAACACGGCCGCCGTTACTAAAAATAGACTAGGGGGGGTCAGACTACTGTTTTTAGCTTATAAATCAAAAAGTATAAGAGATAGAGAAAATCTGAGGCCACGCTACTGATTCAGCATCAAAAGCTCTACAAAAGTCTCCATTTGGTCAAAGCTGTCAGATTACCCCTTATAGGGGTTACGGCCCCTTAAAGGTGAAAAATAGCATTTTTTTTATGTTTTTGGCCTACAGAATGAAAACTATTGCAGAAAGAGATTAGCTGTTGCTTGCTTAAATATTCAGCTCATTTAACTCTACAAAAGTCTCCATAGGGTCAAAGTTGTCAGATGACCCCTTATAGGGGTTACGGCCCCTTAAAGGTGAAAAATAGCCATTTTTCATGTTTTTGGCCTACAGAATGAAAACTATTGCACATAGAGATTAGCTGTTGCTTGCTTAAATGTTCAGCTAATTTAGCTCTACAATTCTCCATAGGGTCGAAGTTGTCAGATGACTCCTTATAGGGGTTACGGCCCATGAAAAATAGCCATTTTTCATGTTTTTGTCCTACAGAATGAAAACTTTTGCAGATAGAGATTAGCTGTTGCTTGCTTAAATATTCAGCTTATTTAGCTCTACAAAATTCTCCATAGGGTCGAAGTTGTCAGATGACCCCTTATAGGGGTTACGGCCCCTGAAAAAATAGCCACTTTTCATGTTTTTGGCCTACAGAATGAAAACTATTGCAGATAGAGATTAGCTGTTGCTTGCTTAAATGTTCAGCTCATTAAGCTCTACAAAAGTCTCCATAGGGAAGAAGTTGTCAGATGACTCCTTATAGGGGTTATGGCCCTTTATAGGTAAAAAATGGTGTTTTTGGCCTATAGAATGAAAACTATTGCAGGTAGAGAAAAGCTGTTGCTTGCTTAAATGTTTAGCTCATTTAGCTCTACAAAAGTACAGGGTCAACATCAAGACCAGGTGAGCGATTCAGGCTCCTGGGAGCCTCTTGTTGTATCTGTTTTCTATTTTTTTGTGATTTGAATTATAGTATTGAAACACAAATATTTACCAAAACTATCTAAACGCAAACTAAGATTTCTATAACTGGTCTATCTTTTTTCGCGGCTTTTGATTTTGTTATTGTTTACAATTTTCCCCATTTAACTATTAACTTAAGTGTCTATTGTTCAGTCCTTGAAGAAATTAAGTCATCGCAAACAATAAATTCTGTTGCATTTAAAAACATATCAAATAGAATGTTAACGTATACACTTTGTACTTTCCGATATTAAAACAATATTGAAAGCCCAGTGATAAAAATTTTTATTTTATATAAATAAAATGGATGTGTCAGAATACTGAAAAAAATAACTAGAAATACTGACACCAAAACATTGAAAAAAATAACTAGAAACACTGACACCAAAACATTGAAAAAAATAACTAGAAACACTGACACCAAAACATTGAAAAAAAATAAAAGAATATGATAGAAAAAAATATTCAATGTCTTTAATAAAGTTCCCTAGACGACTTTTTATTTACTTTTCTTCAATGTTATTGATATCAGAAAGAAATTGCTTTTAAAGCTAACAGACATGTAAAGATGTCAAAAAATATTTGACGAGGATCTGGATGACGTAATATCATTTTCTTTATATCAGAGGAGGATCATTTACTTTTTTCTAGATTGTAGAATCCATTTGAGAGATTCATGTTTGCTTTTTGGTCTTTTTGGAATTATGGCATTCGATTAAACCATTGGTAGACCTTTGATTTTTCAATGGTAAAAAAAGAACGAACTCTTGTTTAGAGTTATCTAATGCCAATTGTCAACTTGTGATATCGGTCGAAATTTCGTGTTTTTAAATATGTATTTTAGATATGTAATAGCGGTGTTTTAAAAGATAGCTGAAAACTAAAAACGGGACTTCCAACTTGATAAAAAACTATGTTTTTTAACATATCTGAGATATGTCATGTAGTAATCAGTATAGACTTTCAGGACTATGTTGTTTAAGTTCTATGAAATGTTGTTCGTCGGTATTTGTTTTTGTCTACCATTAATTCTTCATTATTTTAAACGATGCATGTAAATTTGATAAATACAAGTGTTTTACATGTAACACTAATGTATGGAGAATTGGTCCTAATTATTTATTTTTTTGAAAATTTGTTAAAACTTTTCTTTTGATTAATGAAACGAAAACATGATGATGAAGGAAATTGCATGACACAAATTCACATGATAAATATTGAAGAAAAACAAAGCTTTTTTTTATTGCTGTTCTTCATTAAAATTAACTCTTGCACTTTATTGCAAGTTGAGGACGGCCCTGGCTCAAGACCGTTGTGCTGAATGTCGATAATAGAAGATAATGACATGTGGAATAAATGTACTAGACACAGCCCACATAAACTACCGACAACTTAAAAAGACTAATGAAAAACAGTCAGTAGCCTTCGGCGAGACAAGTAGGTGCTGCTCTCTGTTTCGCGATTGGTCCAAGGTCAAAATAAAATGCATACAATTTAAATTCAGTCTTGAACTAGCCAAAGAAAGACCCCCCTTCTTAAACAATGAACAGAAAGCACCAAAAATGACAAGTACAAACAAAAGCTTTGTTTAAGATTCCTGGCTTAGGACAGGCACATATAAAATGTTAAAAAAAAACTCGAAAATTACTCAAAACTGTTCCCAAACCTCACAACTTAATCATATAACTCATAACATTTCAATAAAAGCCTTCTAATGCATTAAATTATGAAATATAAGATTGCAATGAATCATTATCGTTTGTGGTAAACTTATTGCCACAATCTATGTCCAAAATATTTAATTTGGATGAGCATTTGGTTTAAATAACATCGAATTACTTGGTAAGTGTTGAAAAAAATCGTTTCGTCGACAAAACAAAACGATAAACCAGAGAACATTTAGATTTGCGATTAAATAATGACCTCTATTTGTAGTAAATGACCATATTGATCGAAAAGCATTCTCATATTTTCCAATTAAAGTGTTAAATGTAGATTTAACAAAACGAGTGTTAACGTATTGAAGCGAGAAAAAATCGTATTACACCTCATAACAGGAAAAAAAATCAGGAATTCTCTGTTGCGAGATTAGTGGAGTGCTCCGAAAACTAACAAATATACAGAAGACCAAATAATCGACATGCTAAATTTTCTAATCGACAACATATTTGTCCAGTCTTGTGGCATTCCTGTGGGCACTAATTGTGCACCTTTGTATAACGATTTGTTTCTTCGTCCATATGAAACGGACTTCTGAAAATTTTTTCTACATCAAAACAAAGGCTTACTAGCTCCCTCTTTACCTCACGTTCCGTTATATTGATGAAGTCCTTTTTCAAAAAGTATACCGAATGCTGTATCATTTTTAGATCGCTACATGTATCACCACGAAGGCCACCAGTTCTTGTTATACTGAAAACTCTGGATTATGCACTTGCTGTTAAACTGTTTTAATGGGTATATTTTGTCACAATATTGTCAGTATCGGGTTTGCTTTCCACTTTTAAAATTTTTGGTATATCGTTTGGTTTAAGCTTTCTTACGTTTTTATTCGAAAGCAATCAAGCAGAGGTAACTTGAAAAACAAGTATGCACGTTAATTGGAAGAGCAATCATTTTATTTCGTGCTAATTTTTTCGATGCTAAAGTTTAAATGAATATCATTTGAAACTTTGAGTACAACGTCTGTTTGGAGTGTCATAGCATAATCTATATAACATCTATTTCGTGATCGTTTGGCAGTTTTAAGAAGTATATTATCAAAACTGTTTCTACTAAAGATGTCTCTATTCACTTAGGGTTCAAGTGAAAACGCTTAATAAATCCGGAAGAATTAGTTATTAAATCATTTGTAGGTAAAACAGAAAGAAAACAGTTTGTACATGTACAAGTGATTGTCAATACAAGTTTTAGGCAAAGAACATGTTTATTGTATCTTATACTACGATTACAGTACTTGAACCGATCAATGCAACAGTTTTTGCGATCCGTCACGCGTCATCAATCAGTCACCAATCAGTCATCGATCCGGTCTCAATCATTCACCGATCCGTCATCAATCAGTCACCAATCCGTCATCAATCAGTCACCAATCCGCCCGATCCTATCCGTCAAATGCATCCCATGATGCAATTTACCAATCCCTCACGCGTCAATTCAATCTAAAATACGGAATTTTTAAGTTCGTTTCGCTTATTGTATCACGTGACTCCTTGATCGAATGCATAAAATCTTTGAATAAAATAGAAATTTATATAAATAAATATAAAAGCGGGACAATTAGACGTGTTTTATATCAATAATTAAACATAGAATATTACAAAGTACAGCCGAATTGTGCTTAAATAAATATTAGAGTCTAACTTTAATGTAAAGACATAACACATTTCTGTTTTAAAATGCGAAAATTCATACGATTTTTTATGTCAAATATATTATATTTTAAAATACCTCCTTTAAAATCTTGTCATAAAGTTATTTTGAAAACATTTTTTTTTTTTGTGATTGTTATAAAACCATCATATAATATTAGGCTCAAACATCAGATTTTTAATTTCTTATACATTTGTAGCTTGCATAAAAAATGGTTGGTCTTAACATAGACCTGTATATTAATATACAGGTCTATGGTCTTAACAATTCTATAATGGAAATAAATTTTCCTTATAATCTCTTAAAAATGGTTAAATATGAACCTTAGTTTTAAAGTCAACAATATGTAGTTATGCAACTTTTCAACTTATTTTAGCATTAATGTGTCAAACCTGATGAAAAAAGTTGTTTCGCAAACATTTTCTTGGCAATTTTATCAACCCGTCATATAATGTTATGCTAAAATAGAAGATTTTACTATAGTTTCATATATTTTACATAAGAAATTTGTAAATGTGATCTATATTCCTTTGCAAACAAATTTTCTTTATTGTCTCTTTACTATATGAGCCTTATTTTTTAAGTCAGCAATATGTAGTTATGCAACTTTTCAACTTATCTTAGCATTAATGTGTCAAACCTGATGAAAAAATTTGTTTCGCAAACATTTTCTTGTCAATTTTATTAAACTGTCATATAATTTTATGCTCATATAGAAGATTTTACTAAAGTTTCATACATTTTACATAAGAAATTTGTAAATGTGATCTATATTCCTTTGCAAACAAATTTTCTTTATTGTCTCTTTACTATATGAGCCTTATTTTTTAAGTCAGCAATATGTAGTTATGCAATTTTTCAACTTATCTTAGCATTAATGTGTCAAACCTATGAGAAAAGTTGTTTCGCAAACATTTTCTTGGCAATTTTATTAAACCGTCATATAATTTTATGCTCATATAGAAGATTTTACTATAGTTTCATATATTTTACATAAGAAATTTGTAAATGTGATCTATATTCCTTTGTGAACAAATTTTCTTCATAATCTCTTTACTTTACGAACCTTATTTTTTAAGTCAGCAATATGTAGTTATGCAATTTTTCAACTTATCTTAGCAATAATGTGTCAAACCTGATGAAAAAATTTGTTTCGCAAACATTTTCTTGTCAATTTTATTAAACCGTCATATAATTTTATGCTCATATAGAAGATTTTACTAAAGTTTCATATATTTTACATAAGAAATTTGCAAATGTGATCTATATTCCTTTGCGAACAAATTTTCTTCATAATCTCTTAACTTTATGAACCTTATTTTTTTAGTCAGCAATATGTAGTTATTCAACTTTTCAACTTATCTTAGCATTAATGTGTCAAACCTGATGAAAAAATTTGTTTCGCAAACATTTTCTTGTCAATTTTATTAAACCGTCATATAATTTTATGCTCATATAGAAGATTTTACTAAAGTTTCATATATTTTACATAAGAAATTTGCAAATGTGATCTATATTCCTTTGCGAACAAATTTTCTTCATAATCTCTTAACTTTATGAACCTTATTTTTTAAGTCAGCAATATGTAGTTATGCTATTTTTCAACTTAATATACCATGTATGTGTCAAATCTGATGAAAAAAGTTGTTTCGCAAACAATTTCTTGTCAATTTTATCAAACCGTCATATAATTTTATGCTCAAATATAAGATTTTACTAAAGTTTCATATATTATACATAAGAAATTTGCAAATGTGATCTATATTCCTATGCGAACAAATTAAACACAGTGAATTAAAAAAAAAATTAAAATAAAATTTACTAGATTATTGATATCTCCTGAATTATTTGTTCTTAATTATATGTTACAAATTGTTGAAATAATTGTTCTAAGCAGAATCCTTTTACATTTTAAAGATTTTTTCAGCACAGTTTCTGTTTTTGTATTTAAAAATCAGAACAAATAAAATAAAATTATATTAGTATTATTTTCATAGAAGAAAAGAACACGAACTTTGCCTATTTAGTTTAAAGGAAGTACTATGTAAATAATTATTAAATTCATTAAATTAATAATATTAACATATTTAAATAGAAAATGTATATCTTATTTAACACTATAGCATAATTTATTTTAAACAAATTAAATTAACGCCATAACTGGTTTGTGTGCGATATATGTTATAAACGTATAGGTATAAACGATAACTTCGTTTCACAGAAGAGTTTTCTAATTATACCGATCGATCGTATCAGTCAAAATAACGGATCGATAGCCCGGTTACCTATGGTATCCGTCATCCGTCCAATCCGTACGATCCGTCATCAATCAGTCAACAACGCGTCACCAATCATTCACCAATCCGTCATCAATCAGTCATCAATCCGGTCCAAACGCGTCATCAATCCGTCACCGATCAGTCATCGATCCGTCAAAGTGTTGCATTGATCGGTTCAAGTACTGTACAAGACAATTCAAAATGTTCAGAACATACTTATGCATCGAGTGAGCATATAATATATACTTTTAAGCTTTTGAATCATTGAATAAATCAAAAATACTGTTCAAACAACGTTGAAATTATATTGTATTTCATTTACTTAAACAGACAGAAGGATAACGAAAACATATTAAAAATACGTGAAATAATATGCAATTGTTTCTTAATTTTTTTTACTCAATCGCTCCTTGTACTTGGACTTTATAAATTTGATTGTGAATAAACACGCTCTAAAATATTAAATGTTTCTGATCTATTGTATATGTAAAGTTAAGATTATATTTACTGAAGGTTAGTGAGGACATCCGAACCCAAAAATGATGCCGAATTTGAAATGTCCATTTTTTTTTTATATTTATATTAGGTATATACTTTATCTTATGTAAAATATTGGACCCCCTTTCCAGGCTTGTTTCCCCAAAATCTGGGCTCAAAGTTTTCTCAAATTACTATCGATTATATAGGAAAGGCCAAATAATTAGCATAAAATCTTCTCGCAGAAAGAATCTACGAATTTAAATTTTATTTTTAATTGATAAAAATCAATAAAATACAATATAATTTGAAATAAAACAATAAAAACTTAGGGTCACCTGATTATTTTTCTGTCTACAATACAAATCTGTAATTGTTTGGTCATTTTTCAAGTATATTATCTTCCTTGTTTTATTTGAAAATTTAATTTATGAAGGAATGGTTGTTTTAATTCTGTTAAAATTAATTTATTTCGATTAAGTTTATTATATGAAACTAATTAACACAAGTTTCAAGGTATTTGTGACATTTGCACTTGTTTTTTTTTGCATTTTAGCTGCTTTTGGTCACATGACAGGTGTACTCACTAATCTTAAGGTTATTGTCGGTTAACACTGAGCTTCCTTTCTTATCATGTCACTTATTTTAAGCAAAATAAAAAAGATTACTAAATAATTATTCAAAGGTTGGTCATATGATAAACGTTGCTGAAAACAATAAGTTTGTAGTATTCATTTTATAACATTTTACCGTACTTTTTTATGACAGATATGTTTTTATAAATGTGTTTGGAAAATTCAGTTTTTTCAATATAATTTCTAAAAATGAACGGTGATCCCATGATTTCAAAATGTTTTTTTTTAACCAAAAATTGACGTTTTGACAAAATATTGCAAATATTTATCCTGTTATATAAAGAAAAAAGTAAAACAATATTCCCCTATAAAATTTATATAAAATACCTAAAATTGAACCACAAACTAATACAAAACATATTCTTTTGATTTTAGGTTTTAATTAAACATATGTACTTAGGTACTTCTTTTGACAAAATTAGAGAAAATGCTATAGCACCATTTTCTATTACTATGCTAGCTCGATGGAACAACACAGGTACAAGTTATGCAAGGATTACAAAATATTATTATATAAAAAAATACATATAATTAAATGATTTCTTCTCTTTGTTTTGCTTTAAATTCTATTTTTTTCTCACATTTGTAAAATGTAAATGTTTAAAATGTCAAATTATCGGTAGAATCTCCAAAAACTCAGCAATGACAAATTCATTTACAAGAACAAGTGAACAAACATTCTCATAATTTTATTGATTTGTTTTAGTTACTTTTCGTGACAAATAAAGATTAAAACACTAATTTGTGCTAAATAAAAGTGGTACTAAATGTAATATAATTTTGAAATATTGTATAAACAATGTAAGAAATAAAATGTTCTAACACAGATAAAAAAAATAATGGTATTGAAATAAGTGTTTGGTTGGCCCAATGATATCCTTTTTTATTTTATATTGTTGAATTTTGTACTTGTTAGATATACACTCTTTGTCAATGCTGAATTATCAAAAAGAAACAAAGAGATTTCAAGATATCAAAAAGGTTTTATTTGTTTTTTATAAAAAAAAAAAGTTTTATTTGTCAATAGAAGATAATGCAATGTGGATTAAGTGTAATCGACGCAGGCATCAGTATAAATTATATTAATGTTAAAAATTATACAGAAAAAAATTAACAAGTGACAAAAAGATAACGAAATATTTATAATCATATGCAGGAAAAAAGTTAATTAAGAAATAAAGCACTCACAAAATATATACATATATCAATGAACAAACGTCAACGTTCAGAAACAAAAGAAATATAGGCTACTTTAAAGTTATGGTGAAGCACATACAATATACCTTAAACACATCAGATGCGTTTTAAATGCATTCAAAACTTTAAAATTGTCCAAAACTGTATGAATATGAAGAGCCTTTAATATATTTTAACCCGCATATGCCGAATTTGTCCCGTACAGAAATTGTGACAGTGGTCAACATGTACACAGGAAAGGAAAAGCATTGTATGAAGCCACAAGGCAATCCATTAAATGAGGATGTAAATTATGGATTTATTTTTTTTTTCCGTCGAGTATGATTCTCTACAAACAGATGCAAATTCACATAAATACATTACAATAAAAAAAGTACAAATAAATGCATTATATAACAAGTATTGGTTGCAATTTCATATTAACACACTTTCACTGAATAACAATAAAAATGACAAGTATCGGCACACATAAGTAAAAATTATAACTTATCTTTCTTCTAACAAATAATAACAGTTTTCAAAAAATAAAAGATGATATGTACCAACTATCAACATGTCCTGGTGATTCCTAAAAGCATTCAAAACAAGTTTTACACAACGTAACGTTAACGTCATAATAAAATGCTGAAAGACGGCAAATATGGTAAATAAAGGTAATAACAAAACTACCGAACTTGAATGATCAATCTCATAGTCCAGAGAAAATGACAAAAACGAATCAGTCATACCGGAGAACTGGTGGATCGCAATGGTCCTGACTTGGTACAGGCATTTCAAACGAAATGGTGGGTTAAACCAGGTTATATGGCGCCAAACCTCCCTCTTCCATTGCAATCTTAGGATCCGGTAATGACCATAGAACACAACATAGTTGTGAGACACAATAGGGATATTGAGGTGATCATCTCAGTACAGCACACCAGTCAAACACTAATTAAAACAATTAACTATCATATCTTTTAACTCAATTTTGAACTTTTCTACTAGTGGCTGATAACGAAGAAAGAATTTTTTTAGTGATCGTATGAGACGTATTTTCTTATAGCTCTGCTTCAAAAGTCGGTCACGAAGAAACCGGTGTCTGATCAAAAAATCTGTGAAATGTGTGCAAGCTCTGGCATATCGAATAAGTTGAGAAATATAAACACCGTATGCAGGAGAAGTAGGTATATTGCTCTGTAGATTAGGAAAATTAATAATTTGAAAATTAAAATCGTCTCGTTTATCGTTTAAATAACAATAGCGCCGTAATTACCAATAAACTAAGTAAACATAAAGTACATTGTGTATTGACGATAAAAATACAATTTATGAAAACCGTGTTTATGAGATGACTTTTTAAATAAATAAAACTACAATATACATGATATATTTCAATGTTTAAAAATTATCTACATTGTCAATTAAAAGGACACTATGTGTTCTTTACAAGCATCATAATGTTTATTCATTTTCAAATTTACACTAAAGGGACTGACCATTTAACTTGAAGGGTGGGGGGCTTGGTTTTTTCCAAAAAAAATATTCTGAAAATTGTTTTTGATGAAAAAAATATTTTGGCAGCTGAGGGTAAGAAAAAAAATATTCTGATGAAGGATTTCTGCTATAAAAAATAATGCTGATAATGAAAAAAAAGTTCTGATCAAAACAAAAAACCAAGGCCCCCCTTTCATGTTAAATGGTCCATCTCTTATGTTCATGCAATTGTAATGCTTTGGTATGATTTTCAACACGAACGTGGTGTTGTCATAGCAGACTAATCGAAACGAAACTTTGTCGTTTAAATTCTTTATTTCTACATGCATATACGTAATGAAAAAGATATAATAAATCGATTACCCCAAAAAGGCAAGTAAAAAGCATTATATGATTAACACTATACTTTACAGTCAAAATACTTGTAATTCTATGTAAATAAAGGTAATAACAAAACTACCGAACTTGAATGATCAATCTCATAGTCCAGAGAAAATGACAAAAACGAATCAGTCATACCGGAGAACTGGTGGATCGCAATGGTCCTGACTTGGTACAGGCATTTCAAACGAAATGGTGGGTTAAACCAGGTTTTATGGCGCCAAACCTCCCTCTTCTATTGCGATCTTAGGATCCGGTAATGACCATAGAACACAACATAGTTGTGAGACACATTAGGGATATTGAGGTGATCATCTCAGTACAGCACACCAGTCAAACACTAATTAAAACAATTAACTATCATATCTTTTAACTCAATTTTGAACTTTTCTACTAGTGGCTGATAACGAAGAAAGAATTTTTTTAGTGATCGTATGAGACGTATTTTCTTATAGCCCTGTTTCAAAAGTCGGTCACGAAGAAACCGGTGTCTGATAAAAAAATCTGCGAAATGTGTGCAAGCTCTGGCATATCGAATAAGTTGAGAAATATAAACACCGTATGCAGGAGAAGTAGGTATATTGCTCTGTAGATTAGGAAAATTAATAATTTGAAAATTAAAATCGTCTCGTTTATCGTAAATTTTTGTACTGAGATGACCACCTGGGTCAAATTCGAGGTGCAAATCCAAGAAAGACGTGAAGCAATCAGACTCGGTGGTCTCTTTAATCTCCAATTCCGGAGGATATATTGAAGGAATCCAACTACCAAATGAAGTGTTATTGATAGAAAGGACATCGTCAATATATCTGAATGTAAGATTAAATGACCTTGCCTCTTTCATCTTCTTGTTCTTTACGAGTCCCTGAAGAAATTCAGTCTCGTAAGAGTATAAAAACAAATCGGCGAGGAGAGGAGCACAGTTTGTGCCCATTGGAATGCCGATTTGTTGTTGAAAAATCTCTCCTCCGAAGGTGACAAATATGTTGTCAATGAGGAAATCAAGCATACTGCAAACTTGTTCCAGTGTGTAACAAATTTTATCTTTGAAAGATGTTTTGGAAAAAAATGTAGAATTATAACCCAAAACAACAAAATTCCTTGAGTTTGAAAAGGCTTTTTCGAGAAGTTTTTTCAGGCGACATTTTAGTTTTTCGTGTGGCAAGGTAGTGTATAAAGTTGAAAAATCGAACGTTTTTAAAGAGTGAACCTCAGAAAATGATCTAGATTTAAAATGATCTAACAAATCTTTTGAGTTTTTCAAAATCCACATATGGTTAATTCCACTACGATTATAAATAGTGTCGCAGTATGCTTGTTGACCTTCTTTGACAGCAGACAAGATTTTAGTTAAATGAACGGACAGTTCTGTAGTTGAACATGATGAAGATCCAGCTATATACCTTTCTTTGTACGGATTTTTGTGAAGTTTAGGTATCCAGTACAAATATGGTAACTCTTTATGTTCCTCTTTCATTGGAATATTGAAAGAGGACATAAAAGAGCTATGGTTGGCTATGATTTCATCTTTGTTAAATGTAGTCCGTGTGTATGTAGCACTAGCGGAAGTATTACCATCAATGCCTAGTTCTTTTATTAGACAATTGTAATAATGTGCTTTACACATAAAATAAAGGTAACAACAAAACTTCATTTGAATGATCAATCTCATAGTCCAGAGAAAATGACAAAAACGAATCAGTCATACCGGAGAATTGGTGGATCGCAATGATCCTGACTTGGAACAGGCATTTAAAACAAAATGGTGGGTTAAACGAGGTTTTATGGCCCCAAACCTCCCTCTTCCATTGCGATCTTAGGATCCGGTAATGACTATAGAACACAACATAGTTGTGAGACACAAAAGGGTTAAACAAATGAAAGCGTTTTGGATACAAATTGCCTATGTACATCACTGTCGTACATGTAATTAAAATTTTGCTTGTTATAAGTAGCTAGATGCTTTAAATGTTCTAATCTTTCCTCAAGAGGTGATTTAATGTTTAAAGAGGCTGCATTGGAAAAACGGGGTTTGCCGCGTTACTGAACCTTATTTAACCCACAATTACTGTTAAAATGCCTGAAAAAGCTAGGAATTTTGCAACCTGTCATTTCTCCAGAATGTTTTCTTTGTTTTGTCTTTTCCTGGGATTTGAGATTGATCCTCCATGCTCGATAATTTTATCATTACCGTTATTCAATTAATGTTGCTAAATTTGTATGACTGTAATAGACCAAGTAACTTAGATAAAAAACGGAAAAAAACTTCAATCGCTGCTGGTGGACCAGAGATTCCCGAGTGCAATCTCAAGCCTCGTCGTCAGACTTGTCTGACACGAATTGACCTATAAATTTCTTATTTTTTGTCACTGAAATTTCCGAGTGTTAAATTCAAAGTTGATTAGAACACTAGGTTTCTTTCCTTGTTTTGCACATGGTCGTTATCCTCGGTGCTGGATTTTGCCTTCCTGTTCGAACTTACTGGTTTTGAGTACTTTTCGTTCAATACTGTTGGATTTTG
This sequence comes from Arcuatula senhousia, assembly GCA_963971305.1. Lineage (NCBI taxonomy): Eukaryota > Metazoa > Mollusca > Bivalvia > Mytilida > Mytilidae > Arcuatula > Arcuatula senhousia. The sequence goes on along the minus strand of OZ020317.1, from coordinate 6,298,258 downwards.
ATCTTCCAATGTTTTGATTCAAATGCTACTCCTTGAAATATCGACATACAGCATAACCAAATTAGCAGTTTTATGCCCGTTTTGTTATTTGTATTTTGAAACCAATGGGTTGTTAACCGCTGCTGGTGGACCAGAGGTTCCCGAGTCCCGAGGGAGACACAAACCTGGTCGTCAGACTTGTCCGACTCGAATAAACCAATAATTTTTTTATTATTTTGACTGAAATTTGCAAGTGTTAAATTCAAAATTGATTAAAACACTAGACTAAGGTTTCTTTCCTTCTTTCCTTGTATTGCACATGGTCGGTATCATCGGTGCTGGATTTGCCTTTTGTGTTCGAATTTTAGTTTCGAACATTTTTCGTCCAATACTTTTTGTTTTTGATCATCCAATATTTTGATTCATATGCTGCTGATGAGAGATTACTCCTAAAAACAATATACAGCATAAGCAAATTAACCGTTTTATACCCGTTTTGGTATTTGTATTCAGACTTAATGCATAAATCACATTTGAATGGCTCGTAAAATGGTGACACTGTTGCTAGGTGTTGTAGCATGCACGGTGTTTTCAAAAGTATTTTATACTAGCCTTTAAGACTTGTTCTGAAAACGTTGTTCATCTGGAAGTATTCGTTTTAACAATAAACCAGTTCTGAATGTAGCCATAAGGAAAACGACGGTTTCACCGTTCCAGTGTTATTTTCTTTACTTCAAGAAGAACGATTTTCAGAAGTTATGTGGTGTGACAGAAAAATCTTTAGACCATTTTGTATGAGATATAAAGAACAAAATTTGTTTTGTAATGCAAACCTAGCAACACAAGATTATATAGCTATATTTTGACTTTGACATTGACAGATTTCAAATCAAGAGATATAATTTTCCATCATTTTCCGGGTTGTGTTATGACACATGACTTCTTTAATCACTTATGTCTGAATTTAGACTTTTCGTTCTAAACCTATTTACTGTTTTAAAGAAATGTCAAAACAATACGCAATTTTGAGCACAAAAACAAGTCCATTATATTAATCGAAAGATCGATTATTTATTTTGTACAAACTGCATAATAGTTCCTTTTTTGTCTAGTATTTAATATAAAAGTGTATTTTCTTTTACAAGTATTTTTTTTCTTTTAAAAACGAATTGGTGAATTTGAAAATTATGATCATTTTTGAATTTATACTTCAATTGTAATTTAGATGAAATAGGAAAAAATGAACGTTCGTTAACGGTTTTGGTTCTGTCAATCACTTGGTTTGAAACATATTTTTTGTTATATATTAGAAGAAAAACCTTCAATCCAAACAAACGTACTACAACTGTTTTGTGTAGAAAACAGAAACTAACTTCTTTAGTGAATGTATTTTGTTTATATAAAGGATGCTTTGAACTTTGAAAGTTACAAACAACTTTAAGTGTTACCAAACAACTACTACTGTGACGATTCATTTTCCTCATTTCAGATCAAACGGAAATTGTCGTCGACAAAGAACATTGTTAATATATTTGTATTTATTCTTTAAAGAAAACAATTTGAAAAAAAATAGTCAACTTTTCCCTCACAAAAAGGGATAAATATAAAAACTCTAAAGGAAGGCCTTAAAGAAAACGAATCGATAGGGTATAAGCAGAGGCACCAAAGGGGCATTCGAGTGTCAAAAGTCCGAAAAGGCAACGACAAAAACCGGTAAACATGAACAAGAACAGCACAAGGAAACACAAAACATAAAAACAAACGAACAGAAATCAACAACGCGCACTCAAGTCGTAACAAGAGTGAACTCGGGTGCTCCGGAAGAGTAAGCGGTTCCTGCCTGCTATAGGTCTACAACTTTACGAAACATTACCAATGATTTTAAATGAATAAAAATATTATAATAAAATATAATAATAAATAATTAAACATCATTGGTAATGTTTTGTACATTTAAGAACCTAATTTTTTAGAAGATTTTTCATTTGATATATTGCTTTTTAAATCATAATAGAAACTTAATTTTGGAGAAATAAAAAAAGTTCAGGTTTTTCGTTTTTTATTTTTTTTTTGAAATTATGAACATGAAATGTTTCCAAAGATGAAGTGAAAATCAGTCTGAGACACGATTTGATTTAAATTCGGATTTTTTCACATTGCAATCAACGACCTATTTAAATTAAATCATAAAAGCTTAATAATATTTCAAAATTGTGGGATAAAGTAAACGAAGACTAACACTTCCAAATTGTGGGATATATACCCCAAATGCAGGACACAAGTCTTGCTCTGATAAAACGTTAGTTAATGTGTACAGTATAGTTTGATTTGATACGACACTGAAAGTATTAGTTTTTCTGTTTATATTGAAGTGAAGTACATCCGTATATATTTCTGGAGAGTTTGCACTGAAATGATCCATTATTTTGCTGCCGTAGTTGTTGTTGACATACATTGATATGTCGTCCTTATTCCTCCCATCGCTCTGAATAAAGAATGACCAGCCACCAGCATTCTCATTGCCTTCATAATAGTAGTTTTCTACTTTGTTTGGTTCTGAAAGTCCTACTTCAAATATTAAGTACCTGTCCACTAGACTTTTCTTTATATCTTGCTTGTATAATATTCCGAAACTCATTTCTTGATTCTTTGCACAACACTTATCAGCCATAACACCTCTATATCTTTGAAATCCTAAACCTTGCGAATGAACGGTGCTGGGCATTTTAACATTATTTATTAGCGTGTTGTCTTCATTGATATACAAGTCCTTGCATAGAGATAATCTGTTAAACTATAAGTCCATTGTGGTAACATCTGAAAGTAAAACAAGATATCAAGATTCGGTATCATTTCAGCATGCATACAGCGACAATGAACTATGTATTTTGACAAAACACTAAAAAAACTTCAGATTAATAAAATATTTATAATATATAGTAGAGTAAAAAGAGACATTCAAAATACATAATTTACAGTATGAGACTTAACTATTACATTGAATTTATTCAAATTCATAACCCGTCTACCCATAAGCTTGATAAGGTTGAACATGCCAAACACTATATAAATATGGAAAAGCAAAGAACAATAAGATTGAACAATTTCCCTACCGGAAACCAAATATTGACTTTGTCGAAACTTTGTCGAAACTTTATAATTTTCAAAAAACCTAACCGGATGTTTTATTTTCGAAAGAAAATTGCACAAAAAATGCAGTGATCGGAAAGGAGGACAATTGTATTCAGTCAGAAAGGTGGTGACAAAATATTATCTCCCTTTTAAATAATTTGTTTGTGTAAATAAAGGTAATAACAAAACTACCGAACTTGAATGATCAATCTCATAGTCCAGAGAAAATGACAAAAACGAATCAGTCATACCGGAGAATTGGTGGATCGCAATGGTCGATTCGATTCTGATAAACACATTATTTTCAATGACGCGATGAGCTGAAATCACCAACTTAATCTTTTGATTAATAAAAAGTAAGTCATGGTTATTTTCAAGTTCGAGTACAAGTGAATGGACAAAATATTGTTCTTTTTTCTTAGTTAGGATGTTTTACGCATAGAATAATAACTTGTGAAAAAAAAGGAATTTAGTATCTCTAAGTAATAACCGGAACTCTATAAAGGTGATAAACATGTTGAATTTAAAAAATAATGGTAAATGCGACGGGTTACATACTTTGACAGATGACAACCAATCTTATGCTTTTTTGTTGACAAAATTTTAAGGAAATCTGAGAAAAATGGTTTTTTTTTGTCACAAGCAAATCTAAAACGTTGCTAGGCAACTGAAGGGAGGCGATAAGAGTTTTACAAATCGAACAAACCTCACTTAACCCAGATAACATTCAGGTGTTGGCCCACCACAATGTTTTACTGGTTGCAACATCATTGGCCCATTGATGGCAACCAGCACTGGGACACTATGTTTTTGCTCACCGCCCCCTCAATGTGCCAAACTGTTGGCCCATTGATGGCCCAGATGTGGCTTGCCTCATCTGCCTCAAGTTTGCCATCAATATACAATCATTACCATCAGCACGCCATAAAAAGGCCAACAGAGGCCCATTACCTGCCCCTTTAAGGCAGGTTGTATATATGCGCGTCGTTTGCCCTCAATACGCCATTATTAATATTTTAAGCTGTAATAAAAACGCCTTTTTGTTGTTTATTCCTTTTGATGTGTAGTTCTTTTTTTACTTTTGTTCTATTAACCTTTTGACTAAAAACTCTATTGCGAATCGTTAATAATCAAAACAGGCGTGGTATGATTCTTTTTAAGACTGATTGCCAAAATAAGCAATTTTTTCTAGAATTCAATACAATAAAATATACTAGACACAACTGTTGTTTAACTTGTTATTCCATAATAGTTAAAAAGAATCACACAAAAGGAAAAGGTCAGGTCCAAAAGCATACTATGTATTTCCTTCATCATGTTCATTTCTTGTAAATTCATCAGCCTAAGTTCATCAGTCTTCTGTCTTGTATATCTTGATCCTTTTCCGTCTTCTGTAAACATGGTAAAACATAATGAACAAATCAACAATTGTCAATAATTAATTCTTTTCTCAATATAATTGTCATGCAATATTTGCTATAGAGATTCTGATGAAAACAAGTTACATGTATAAAAGAATGCTTTCAATTTTTTTTTATCAAAAACAAATAATGTGTTCGGACTATATTTCATTTATAAAAGATAATTCAAAAATATCTCTATAGTTTACATTTGATAACAGCACCATATAAAGCTCAGTCTTTGAAAAGTGTTTTCTTTATGATCCTTCATCTGCTTCAATCTTTGATTGTTTCACCTTTTTACAAATCCTACTGTAAAAAAAATGCTACCTCTGAAATGAACGTAGCCTTTACCAAAATAAATTTCAAACAACAAATTGAAAATGATGGTACTGTAAGACATTATCATGATCATTAAACATTTTCAAATTGCAAAATTATAAATATATAACATGTATACCAAATACAGACTTTAATAATATATACATCAACGTTCAATTAAATAGTATTAATGTATTAAATACGCAAAGTTAAAATTAATAATACTTACATGTAAATTCTAAAAAAAAATCCAAATAAACTTCTTGTAAAATTATGGCCTGTGTGTAAATGCCTAAAGTTCAAGTATCTTGTTAGCATGGAACTCAGCTGGAAGTCTTGTGTGGTGGAACAACCATGACCATGGCATGAACTCTGGCATTGATTAGTCTTGCAGATGGTAATTTTCAAAGATCAAGTAATAAATAAAGATTATGATCATATCAAAACAAAATATTTTGTCAAAATGGGGTTGAAGGTTTTATGTAATGTTTTGTTTGTGTATAATAGTTAATTATAATATTTAAAAGAATTCTTAATGGATCAAAATTAATAGTCATATTATATTTTTTAACATTAAACCTTTGTAATGCTTCGATCTTCATATAACTTAAAATTATTATTGGATACAGAAAACAAGTTATAAACCTTTAATTTAAACCAATTAAGCAATTAATGCAAGCTAGTTTTTTTAGCATAATAAATGGGCCATTAATGGCCCATTTGCTTCAAAAACATGTATTGGTATCTAACATGTCTATCAAGTGGCCCAATGATGGCCCATTAGGAACAATCCAACTGATGGCAACCAATTACTGGGCCCCAAATTGCCCAGCACTAACTTGCCATTGCCATCAGTTTGCCAACAGTGCCATCAGTAAACCAGCAGAGGGCCATTAGTACCTTGCTATCTGGGAATAGACCTCCCCCTTCTAAAACGTCATTTTACATTTGCTTATTATCATTTTATTATAAAGACATGCATTATATTAATAAAAAGTAAAATTTAAACAGTTTTACCAGTTAAGGCCTTATATATTACAGAATTAAAGAAAAATGTTTTTTTAATGAATGAAATTTCTATATTTAGAAAGGGGGATTCACAAATTACTTATGAAATCATCACAACTTTGACAATCATTTTTATCAATACCGCTATAGCGACGGGTTCCGGATTTTTTTATCAGAAAGAATTGAGTCTTATCTGTTGGATCTATTTTTTGTCAGATTTTTAGAAGCATGATGTTTTATTTGTCACAAAGGAAATCAGACCCCCGTAATATCACTTAACATGAGAAATGTGCTCTTTTCACGCTGCATATTTAATAAACCAAGGCAAATTCGGTTTTGTTTACTTTCGTTTTACATATTTTATATCACATTTTATTCTAATTGTTGCTCTAATAAACTTTTTAATCCCCATAGTTACTACGAAAACATCCCGAATCAAATTCTACCTTATTTACTGAAGAGCGCATATTCTTTTGTCTCGTTCTGACCACTTTTCTAACTGTATTACATATCAGTAGCTTTCGGGGAGATACTTGCATCAGGTGTCTTGTCCTTGACTATTTAATCTTTCAATAATAAAGAAAAATACCCTGGATAAAACTTTATCATAAAATTTCTGGCTGTCATAGAATTAGATTCATCAGTTTTATTTAGCAGTACATTATAGTTAATTGTCATATTTATCATTTGTACATAAAATACATTTGTAGCTATATATAGGTAATAAGAAACATTAATTGAACCTTCAAAGGGTTTTGTCTAATTTAAAAAAATGAACCTTCCTAGGGTTGTCATAATATAAATCAATGCCCAATTTCCAAACTATTTAAAAATGAGGAAACTGACTGACAAGCACTTAGAAAAGATTACACGATTTACGGGCTAGTCGAATCGCCTGACAACACTATTGTTACGTCAAGTAGTTATTACGAAAGCTTTATATCAAACTACAAAATTTGGAGGTTTTATGTCGGTAAAATTAAGTTTTAGCTCTATTTTCATACATTTCTGCTAAAAAAAATCAACATTGATATGTTTTGTGGTTTCTTATCAATATCTTTAAAAAAAAAGATGCATGTAATAACATAAAATTTAGCGAGAAATATTTTCCCTGACTCTAACATGTCTAATATAAAGAATTAGTATAATATGCCGAAATACTTCTCAATTCACAATAAATTAGGAAACTTACCTCAACAAAATAAGTCAAGCTGTAGAATTCAAACGTCTAAATTATACTTGATGGGGTAGGAACGACACGGTGATAATGTTAGATAATTCCTTATATGGATGAAGCAAAGAGGCTCCGATGGGACATTCGAGTGACAAAGTCCGAGAAGGCAGCGACAAAGCCAGAGAAATGAAGAAACACAAAACATAAAGAAAACACAAAGACAATAGAACAGACATCAACAATTTTAGTCGTTACGAGAGTAAACTAAGAGATTGTGATCTTTGCAGTGAAAAGGTTTTTTCATACATATATACAAATGTCAAATGTCAAGTTACGGAACATTATATGACACGATTAAACTTTTAAGTAAGTGGTCGTATATCTTAATATGTCAATTACACAACCATCAAATTAAATACTTAAGTTTTAAATGAAATCAAATAATTGAATGGACTATGGATTTTTTTTACATATTATTTTTCATACGATACGTTGTTATAGTTATAATGTTTATAAACATTCGTTAAGAGAGAGATCTTGAGGAGACTTCTTGAATTGACGACTGGGAACCGCACTACCATATGGCTGCAACGACAACATTGGAAGTCTGGGAAATTTATCTAGCCCTAGATACAGTGATGTAAATGTGATGATTTTTATTTTACTCTTTGAAAAAATGGAGAGACGGAATCACAGTCGTAAACATATCGTAAATACAATGCACCAAAGCTTTGCGATGTATCAGTTAATAGATTGCTTCCGTTTGTCCAAAAACTTCTAGGTATTCATCACATTTAGAACTTAACTTTATTCTATTTCACTGTCCTAACTCAATACTCTGTACAAAGAATTTCTAGAAAATCCAGTCACTGACCGAAACTCTTAACTGATATAGACACACTGTTATCGTTCTTGATATAGGTTACAACCACTTTTTTCAAACTTGTTGGACTTCCACACGAAAACAGTAAAGACAATCGTTCTATTCTTTCACATTCAATTATAAACAAAGGGTTACAGCACGGAGAAACACGAAATACAAAATCATCTGAACAGAAATCAACAACGCGATCTCAAGTCGAAGCAAGAGTAAAGATTTCTTTACTCTTCACTCTTGCTTCGACTTGAGTTCGCGTTGTGGATTTCTTTTCAGATGATTTTGTATTTCGTGTTTTTCCGTGATGTTCTTGTTCGTGCTTACCGGTTTCGTCTTTGCGCTTTCGGACATAGACACTAGAATGTCCCATTGATGCATCTTAACTTCTTTCAGTTATTCATGTGGAATAGATCGAACTGTAAAGTGTGGAGTCGAAAGTTTTGATGCTGTTACAAATGAAACTGATTTAGAGTCACGATTGGCACAATTGATTAAACGCAGTTAAAAAAAAAAGAATGGAAAACGCATGTACAAATATTTGGTAGTCGATTACACTTAGATGTACTTTGTCATCATTGAGTCTGAAAAAAAGACAAAAAAAACAAAAGATCAAATAATTGACATGCTCAATTTTCTTATCGACAACATATTTGTTCAGTTTGATTGACGTGTTTTTCAGCAAACAATTGGTAATACAATGGGCACTTACTGTGCACCTTTGCTTGCTGATTTCTTTCTTCATTGAAATGAAGCGGATTTCTCACAATCTTTCCTAAACAAAAAAGATCGAACACTGGCTTTCTCTTTAAATTTCACTTTCCGTTATATTGACTTTGTTCCTTCACTGTACGATTCTCGATTTTGTGACGTTCTACATCTCAATATATCCTCAAGAACTTAATATAAAAGACACAACTGACCTAACGTGTGCTTCATATTTATATCTTCATCTTGAAATAAACTCTCAAGGAAAATCAATCCCAATGTTCAACAGAAATGTCAAAACATTGAAGACGTTGAAGATAGCACCTGTCAAGACTTTAATTGGGCAAGCGTTTAAAAAAATAGTGGATCACACCAGATTTTATTGTGCGCCATACCGCCCCAATCCAGACAATCTTAGGTGCCGGTAGTGATTTATAACACATCATGGTTGTATAAACATATAAGGGATATTAAGGTGATTATCTCAGTACAACAATCAGTCAAACATTAAGCAAAACAATCACTTACTTTAACATAAAAGGTTTGTCTTCCTTTACCAGATTTGACACACTGAATTTGAAATAAGCAACACGAGGGGATTGCTATAGCAGGCAGAAACCGCTTATTCTTCCGGAGCAACTGAGCTCACTCATGTTACGACTTGAGTTCGCGTTGTTGCTTTCCGTTCGGTTTATTTTGTGTTTTGTGTTTCTTCGTGTTGTTCTTGTTCGTGTTTGCCGGTTTCGTCGTTGTCCTTTCAGACTTTTGACACTCGAATGCCCCATTGGTGCTTCTTTGTCTCTCTCATTTATTTTTCCAACTAACGGCTGATACAAAAGGAAGAATGTTTTAAAAGATCATTTGAGACGTATTCTCTTAAAACCCTGGTATAAAAACGGTCCCGGAAAAATCAAAGTATGACGTGCCGCAATAACATTTGATGGTTTCTTTAATCATTAACTCTTGATGATATAACGAAGGAATCGTTTTTCAAAACGAAGAGTTGTAGACAAAAAGGGCATAATTAATATAAGTAAAGGACTCTGCTTTCATCAAGTCGGTGAGTAGAGAAGTACAATTTCGTATCCATTCGAATGCCAATTCTTTGTTGGCAAATCTCTCCTTCTAATGTGACAAATATGTTGTCAATAAAAAAATCAATCATACTGCAAACTTGGTCCAATATGGAACAAATTGTATTCAGATATTTAAAAGAAAATAGAATTAAAATCTTAAACAGTAAAGTTCCTTGAATTTGATAAGAAAATCTTTTTTAAGATTTCTTTTTCAAACGACTCTTAACTTTCTCGAGTGGCAATGCTTCATTGTGATCAAAATAAGAAAGCTTTAAACAATGATATTTATTTGATTATTGCACATGTTTAATTAAGCAAATTAAAGCAAATAAAAGCACACAATCGTATATTGGCTTAGATGTTTGGGAACACCTCTTAAACATATTTTATAATGCATGTGCAATATTAGATATTGCATTGTTAATCAAGAACTTTTTTTAAACGATATGATATATTTAAAAACTTATTGAGTTTAAAGTCAGTGTAATTACAATATTTCTATATATGTTATGAGAAAATGAAAGCACATTCAAGTTGATAAATTGGGCTAAGTTAGGAGCACCTTAATCCACTCTCTTGTTACGAGTTCACGTTGTTGGTTTACGTTCGGTTAATTTTGTGATTTGTGTTTCTTGGTGCTGATCTTGTTCGTGTTTACCGTTTGGTCGTTGCCGTTTCGGACTTTTGACCCTCGAATGTCCCATTTGTGCCTCTTTGCTTCTTAAATTAATAAATAGGCACCCTTATTCCACTTTTCCGTATCCGGTTCTATATTCTTAGAAACTGTTTTATGACCCCAACATAATTTGTATATAAACTTTTTCAAGGTATCATAGTAGAATCTATATTTTTTCAAAAACAAAAACAAAACGATTGTGTCCCTTTCTATGGAAATATTTACGTGCCCCTCGAGGGAATAAACTAATACCCTCAGGATTAACATTCTAAATTGTTTCCTCTATTTATTGCAAAAAAGCATTGCATAAAGTTCAAAGAATTCGTCGAGTAAGCCAAAATATACTATTAAGCTGCTCCTACAATGCATGTGCACTAGATATAATATCTTTGGTCTAAGACAAACATATAAATTATACACAAATTACATTCAATACCAATTATAAAGCATTTTACAATTAAAAGACAAAAACAGACAGCGTTAATTAGGTGAGCTAGAATATACTTTTAAGTGGCTTCTATAAAGCATTTGTACAACAATAACAATTTTAATTAAAGATCTTTTTCAAACGATATGAAACTAAAAAATAATCAATTTATAGGTCAATAGCGACAAGTCTATTTAAGATATATAAAGGGAATGAGCACTCTGGTAAAATGGGCTTATTTGAATTTCTTTTCAATTTGGCATGATTATGATAATGGGTTGTACGATGGCATTTATTGATAGAAACGTTTTTTTAACAAAATTAAATAGATTTGTGTTAATTTATCGGTTGGTACAACTTGAAATGTGTTACTCTTTGATATTATAATTATCTACAGCAAAACAAGCATTTAAAATTGGGTTTTTAAAGTACAGTTCTCTGTAAAGACCATGCAGATGGTGGCAAATGAGTTTTTTTCAAAGTGGATAAATACTATTATCAAACTTAAGAGTATGTTATAACATAACTTTCAGCAGAATGGCTCAACCTCATATTGTACGTTACCATGGCAACAGGCTATAACCAATATTGGTTGGCCCAGGGTTAAATTTATGTCTCAAAAAAATGCATTTTTCACAAATTTGATGCTTCCATAAAAAAAACATCAACAAGGGTCTGGCTAAAACAAATTTATTGCTAATAAGCATCATCAAAGATAATATGATTTAAAAACATTTTATAATATTTATGCATAAGCTAATATGTTTTCCTTAGCAACGAAACATCATCCTTAGCAACCAGTATCAAATGGCTAAAATATCATTTTTTTAAGCAAGGTGTGGAAAATTGTTGCAACCATGAAAACAAAATATAATGATGTTTTTGTACACTTCATTTGTTAGCTAAACGTTGTAAAACATAAAAAGTTTAAGTAACAGCCTATATCACTAGTAATGAGTAGTCCGAAAATGGGTCGTTTGAGGAAAATAGAGAAATTCAGAGTTTTGATGGGCTGGTTTATTCTTTGTAATTAAGTGAAATATTTCTTTTGAAATGGAAATATTGGAAAAAATTACCAGGATGAAAGTGAGAAAAATAAAAAAAATAATAAAATAAGCATATATGGAACATACCCTATGTGACCAATATAGAAAAATAAACCATAATTCCTCGGTCCCAGGCCGAGCAAAATAAGTTTGCTTGTTCAACAAGTAAATTAGCTGATCAGTTTTAAAATTATGAGGTATCTAAATTGAGATATTTGATGAATAGACAATAGGTTAAGGTACATAATAAGCTTAATAAATTCATAGGTTGCTGAACTTTTTAGAGGTATTCAGAGTTCAAAAAGAGGGAAAAGACTTTCTCTGACTTTTTGGAAGATTTAGCATTAAACTTGTCGAGTGTAAATTCCTCCCGGGAAATTCCTATAAAAAAAAACGTAATTGATAAGACTTTGTACACTAGCTCTGGATGACAAAATAAACCATATAATAAAAAGAAAAAAGGGGATTTAACAAAAAATTGAAAGATACATAAATTTGAATAAATAAAGTAAAAATCTGTATTTCTTTAATAACAAAAGTAAACATTATGACTAGAAGACTTTTAAAATGTTTAAAAATACTCCTTAAAAGTTATAAATGTCAACCATTTTCTGTTATATCATGGAAACAAAGTTATACTTAAAACATGCAGAATGTATGTGAAACAAATTACGAAAATTTCAATCGCTAGAATGCATAAGTCTACCCAGTTCTAAATTGTTACAATTTAAACGAAGTTATATTGATGCATAAAATTCTATAGACAAATATCAAAGCAACAAAAGCTTATACAGAAAATTGCTGATTTCTAAATAGATAACATGATATATATGTTAGCATCAATAAGCAAAATCAGGCATTAAGCCTATTTCCTAGGCAATAAGCTAATGCCTAGTCATTTACTAATTGCCTAATATTTTTAGACATCAGGCTTATTTCCTCAAATCATGATGGTCAAATTATATCTACATGTTTATCATAAGAAATAACAAAATAAAGGTATATTTAAACAACGTGGCCACTAAAAGTATGCCTCGCCTGCCGGCACCATCACTAAAATCAACTACATAAGCTTTCATTTCTTGATATAAACACAAAAAAGTGTCTGTATACCTAATAACAGATGATTAGTTATTATACTATTCAAGCAATCCATTGTCCACACAAGTATTACAAAAAGTTTTGTGTCTAAAAAAAAGACCTAAGTTCACAGAGTAACTGGAGCGTAAAAATGGGTTCATGGTCACATTGCATGGTGACAGTTGCGTAAATCATAACCTAAACTGTCTGTATACCTAATATCAGATGCCTAGCTAATAAACTCTTCCAGCAATTCATCGTCCACAAAAGTCTTACAAAAAAGTTTACGGCCTGAAAAAAGACCTCAGTTCACAGAGTCACTGGAGCGTTAAAATGGGGCCAGGGTCACATGGCATGGTAACAGTTGAGTAGACCATTACCTGAATTGTCTGTTGACCAAATATCAGATGCCTAGCTAATATGCTTTTCCAGCAATTCATCGTCCACAAAAGTCTTAAAAAAAGTTTACAGCCTGAAAAAAAGACCTAAGTTCACAGAGTCACTGGAGTGTGAAAATGGGGTCAGGGTCACATGGCATGGTGACAGTTGCGTAGACCATAACCTGAACTGTCTCTATTCCAAATATCAGATGCCTAGCTATTTTACTTTTCAAGCAATTTATTGTCCACAAAAGTTTTACAAAAAAGTTTACGACGCCGCCGCCACCGCCGGAAAGTAATACCTTTGTCTTGCCTTCCGCGACTTTTCGTCGCAGGCGAGACAAAAACGAAACAATTACATCTTTTATGAATGTTTATACACCATTTTATTATTATTTAGAAAACTTGAAAATAAGAGAACTTCAAATCGTTCTCTTACCAATTTTACATAAAACAAAATCATAGGCATTTATCAAAGGGATGAACAAACATTACACTTTATTGGCTTAATAACGACATATAAAGACAATTCATGTTTGTTTTATTCATATTGAATTGCATACATTAAGATGCATGAACCACAATAAAGAACTTGGTACCTTTCCGACACACCTAAGTTCACTCTCGTAACGACTTTAGTTTGCTGTGTTAATTGCATTGCTATCCACTTGTTTTCCTTGTGTTTTATGTTTATTCCTCGTGCTTTTTTATTGTGTTTGCTGTTGTTTTTGTCTGCCTTTTTGGATGTTTTACATTTTCCATCGGCTTCGTGGTCTAGTGGATAAGAAGGTAACTTGGGACAGTGTGATCCGATGTTCAAACCCCGGTGGAAACTATGTTATTTTTCAATCTTCAAAAAAACTTTGTTGTTGATTTTACAATTTTCCTATGTTCAAAATACAAATGACAACAAAGTTACAGACAATAAATTTTGCTACGCCTGACGCGCGTTTCGTCTATTCAAGACTCATCAGAGTCAACTTAGTTCAACTTAGTGAACATTTCTCAAAAAACGTGCTTTGAAAAACAAGAGAAAAGAAACAATAGAGTTGAAAAAGTAGAACAGGGTATTCCGAGGGATGATCCGGCTCAGATCACCCCTGTTAAAACAAAGGAGCTGGGATGTAACACTTGAGATCAAACACCTGATTGACCTTATTATCATAAATGATATCCCTTTTATATAAAAAAGTAAAACATTTTCGAGGTTTTAATGGAAATAATTTGAAAGTTGTTTTAACATAAATGTTTTTTTAAACATTTTTTTTTTCAAATTTCTAATACGATAGGTTTTTTAGATACATGATTGTTTGGAATTAAAATCAGTCCATTAAAATAATGAAAACAATGGAATGTTCAATTACAAATATCTATGTAAAAATTGTGGAGTAAAGTAAGCGAAGACTAACAATTCCAGAGTATGGGATACCAACCCCGAAGACAGGACATAAGTCTTTCTCTGACAAAACATTGGTAAACGTGTAGAGTTTGGTTTGGTTTGATACGACACTGAATGTATTAGTTTTTCTGTTTATATTAAAGTGAAGTAAACCTGTTTTGTTTGTTCCTGGAGTATTTGAACTGAAATTGTTAATTATGTTTTTGTACCTTAAAAGATGCTGGGCAAAGAATGAGACCTTGTCGTTATTTTTGTTGTTGGCTAGAAGAAATGACCAGCCGCCAACCTCCTCGCTGCCTGTGTAGTGGAAGTTGTCTATTTTGTTTCGCTCTGCAACTCCTACCTCAAATATAAGATTGATTTCTTTAAGCTTTGTTTTTATATTATACTTGTATAGTATTCCAAAACTCATTTCCTGGTCCTTCATACAGCACTTATCAGCCATAACACCCGGATATTTTTTAAATCCTAAACCTTGAGAAGGAACAGTGTCGGGCGTTTTAACATTGCTAATCAGCGTGTTGTCTTCATTGATATACCAATCCTTGTAGAGAGATGATCTATTGAATTTGAAGTCCATTGTGAAAACATCTAAAGGAAAACAAATAAAACAATGTTTTTAGTATAGGGTTATTGTATCAATAAATGAAAATTATCATGTACTTAAGATCATAACAATTAGATGAAATCAAGATATCTTAACTGTCTTGACTGTCGAATAATGGTTCTACTTTGTATTAAAAATGAATTGGAGTTTTAGAATTTTTATATAACTTGTCAGATAAAGCCTTCACCCCACCCGCCATCGGAATTGGTTTCACGATTTTCCTAATAAGTTTAGCTATTTTCGGAACATTTGTTTCCCCATTGTTTGCTCCGTTTCCATCTTCTGTCTTTTATTTACAAATCTGCAGACCATGCAGACGAAACTGCAAACCATCTAGCTACTGAAATTAATACTGATGCATACGTAGATTTGTTGAAGACAGGAAGGCTTATAAAAAGATATAATGTAACAATAAAATTTCTCTTATTAAAAACGCATTTTTTCATCCTAATATACATGATATTGGAGAAGGGTTTTAAAAAATGTAAAATATGTTGTTTACCCCAAAATAGAATAATTCCTTATAATGTAAATTTGCTAAGCATTAGTTGTAGTATATGTTAAATAGATCATTAAATGGCATTGTATTTATATCTTACCCTTAATCAGTCTGTGATATAAATCCCTAGAGAGATTTAATATAAAAAAGCAAAGTAATAATCTTTACATTTTGTCCTTAGTATAATTTAAAATCGCACGATTTTACAATTGCAATATCTATTATACGAGGCATTTTATTCCCCAATATTCATACAAAAAGCCTTTCACTATAAACATTGTATATAGCAGACACTAGCACATTGCTGAAAGGGGGTTTATCGTTTGTGTCGTCATTTTATATTCCATATTGCATTATCATAAAAAGATAGCACGCTAGCATCCTGTCGTTTTCAATTAGAAAAAAGTAATGGTGAAGTAATGGTCAGTCGTTGGATGGAGACAAGAAGTCTTATCTCCTCAGTCAATGATTGCATACCAGTGTCATTTATAATTTTGAACTTTTGAGTAACACTCCTAAGATTAATTTGAAAACAAATGATTTCAAGTTGATTTATGACTTAAATCTATTAACGAACAAAGTGTTAAACCCAGACAAAGAAAAGAAAATAAAATATAGCAATCATTCATTTAACAAATAGAATAAGTGAATGTTTTCCATACGGTTTAAAAATTATGCATTGGCATAATGAATTGAACCATCCTACCATGGATGAAAAAAACGTATTAAGATCTATACCAATAAAACTTAAAACAGTGATGATCAGAAAGCATGATATGGAGTGATCAATGTATGTTATTATCATATGGGTACTTTGTGGTTGAACATGCCTACTAGCCGTGCAAATCGCAACGCTCAACGTTAAAATATGTAGAGAACTAATGTTTTGTATGCGCTTATTTGGAAAATCTGAATAATTTTACCAGTATATGATTGATAAGAACGATTCGATTAATAAAATGTAACACATATTTTTTGCGAATTTTCGCTTTTAAGCCTTTGTGTTATGGTTTTCAAAATTATTTAACTGAAATTCTTTTTTAAAAACATCATTTTCGGTACAACATTTAATTATCAATTTATTTAATGGTTATAGTATATAATACGTTGATTTGAGATTGATCATTTCATCTATTGTGCTCTTTTATATTCCTTCAGTAATTGCATACATTCAACTTAGAATCTTACCCCACTGATCTTCATTACAAAGCTGTGTATCATGAACCCGATTGATAAAGTAACGGGGGTGAAACACTGGACAGTTGAATTCTCTTGTTCTCTGAGCAACACCTCTTGACTTGGTACATCTCGACCAAGGAGTCCATGCACACCAATCTTATGAATATAAAGATAAAAACCATGTGACTTGGCTACAATTTGATCAGCTCGTTTTTCAAATTTTGCAACAACAAATTCAGACAAAATTTGAAAAAAACAAACAATCAGATAAGACAATTTTATTTGAAAACATTTTGTCATTACATCATTTAAAAAGATACTGTTTTCACCTATTCGAATAATTATGTTTCGAAATACATTTTTAAAATATACAAATAGAAAGTCGAACACAAAAAAGGCAATGTATATAAAAAGTTGGATCTGCATTATAAATTTGAAAAAAAATAAGCTAATTTCATATATTTGTCTGAAAAGTTCAAAAACGCCTTTTGATAAAATATATGATATATCATTCATACTAATAAGATTTAAAAGCAGCTACTAATATATAATAGAATATTTTTCCCAACCGGTTTCTCTATTATCATCAGGGAAAATATACTTTACGTTATTTTTATACCTATAATACTAATGGTACTTTTCTATGGATAAAGTGATGTCTAGTTTACCTCTAACTTATGTATTTGTCCTGGATTAGGAAATAATCTAATCACTTGATATACTCTCAAAGAAAAAAAAAGTATCAATAAGAAATTGTACTTGGTTATTGCAAAAAAAATAATAATAAAATTTTAGCTATTTGACTGTGCCTGCCCTTAAAAATATGTCAATCTATTTGTTTGCAAGACAATACTCAAACTGCTATCCCCAGATTCATATGAACATTGCACACAGAATTTTTATGTCAGATTTCAAACACGCACAGGTGTGCGTTTTCTTTAGAAGATGTTTGATCGTGCAATGAGGTGTGGCGCATGCGCATATCCAATTGATACATGTATTGAATATGCTCGATTTTCTTTTAGATAAAGATTTTCAGAAGGACTTTAAAAAGCATCAATGCCATGTCTTATTCGTTAGTTATGCTATCTGTTAGGCTTCTCACACATACATTTGACTCTTTATGCACTACACTTCAAAATCCCTGAATCTTCCTTTTCACACTGTCTGTCATTTGTTGGAATGTTTTGCAAGAATTTTCTTAGGAAAACTATTGGTATTTTAGACCACGACAATGTTTTTCACTGGAAGCAAAATTAAAAGAGAGTTCAAATGTGTTTCAACCGATGTGTCGTATACGAAGGGATTTCACACCTCGTGTTAAGCCTGGTGATAACCACCAAAAGAGGAATTATCGTTATTATAATGATGGTATCGCAAAAAAAATACAACTAACGCATTATATTAAGACCAAAACAAGTAACTGTTTTAAACATTGGTCCCCAGAATCGCTGGATGTTAACTTAGACCTTCAATTCAATGATTAATTTCAAATTTGGATATACGCAAGCGGTATCGCCACCCAATGTTATCAAAAACCTAAAGTTTTAGAGCAAATGTTTTATCATGTGTGAAAATGAATCATGAGATTGTGTTCATCGTATTTTAGAAACCAGGGAAAGCATTAGTTAAGTCGTCATGCAATCATTTAATCGGTATTATTACTCATGTTACTGTTGGCACTTTGCATCCGTTAGTTGTTGAATTTCAATTCTGTTCATGTCATAGCACACTGTTCATACCAAATGTTATTTTTGTAGAAATTCAATAGTTTTTATTTCAATTAGATCTTCTAAATATTTTTGTATGTTGCATTTTTTTTTAGTAAATGTGGAGATCCCACTCAAGTTTTCAGTTTGCCACTTAAGCCTTTGAAGCCACTCAATTTAGCATACTCTTTCCAAACTCTACAAAGAGATCTCTAACGTACGTTGGGTATTGCTCTCCTTTACAAGGGCAAACTTTTTCGTCGCGACGTAGGACAAGAATTGTTGATTGAAACCATCCTCGCAAATAGTGCAAGACAGATAGAGAGAGAGAGAGAGAGAGAGAGAGAGAGAGAGAGAGAGAGAGAGAGAGAGAGAGAGAGAGAGAGATAAAAATGATTCATGAATTTTCCAACCCTGAAGTTGATCGATCTACGAACGTGGTATTAGTTAAATGCATTTGTGTAAATGTATTACAAATACCAAAACGGTTATAAAATTTGATAATTTGATTTTGCTATATGTCGATATTTTTAGGAGTACATATAACCTCCCATCAGGAGCATTTGAACCAAAACAATAGAAGGTCAAAAACCAAAAGTAAAAAAACCAAATGTCCTCAAACCCAATTTCGAAATGGAAGCCTAATCAAATCATGTGCAGCACAAGGAATGATCCCAGTTTGGTGGACGTGTGTTTTCCAGCAAACAATAGGGATTCTAATGGGCAGTAAGTGTGCACCTTTTCTTGCTGATTTGTTTTTTTTTCTTTTCTCGTGGACATTTGAGATTGATCCTCTAACTTCGGTAATCATGTTATTACCTTTATTTTTGTATTTGCCAAGGTAATTGCTCTCACGGTGTGATCATTTTTTGTACCTTCAAAAGTCTACTATCGTTTATTGATACCATCCAAGAAAGAGTCGTAAAATTGGTTAATGAAAATTTCCTCCCTAAAGAGGTTGGAATCGCTAATCTTGGGGTAAGAAGCCCGAGAAATGAGAGATATCGGTGATGTTATAAAAAAAGGTAAAGTAAAGTAAATAAAAAAAAGCCCTAATGCAAGTTTTTTTCTATACAAAACTAATCAGAGGTGTTTTATCAGAAAGGAATTCCAAAGGACACTTAGCTAATACTGTACTTTTTTTAAGTTATGAAGAACTATATCAACTATATCAAAATATCAAGTAACGGCACTATGAAGTAGTCTTACTTTCTTTTACAACCAAAGTTCCAGCGTTACTTGATCCAGTACCAACACTATTTGTGGCAAGACATGTATAGTTTCCTGCATCATCGGGCTCTGCATTAACGATTGTAAGAGAGGGTGTGGTGACGGTACTGCCTGTGTATTTGTTTTGATTTGTTGTTGATGACATATTTAGACCATCCATTTTCTGCCATGATACAGATGTGACGGCAATGTCAGATGACACACTGCAATATATAGTGACTGAATGACCTCTGTCTACTTTGTAAGAAGTTGGAAATATTGTTGCTGTTGGTTCAACTGAAAAAAAAATCAATAGATTATTCAAAATAAGAATAAAGATATCGAAATACTCTTATCAGAATAGAAATAACTAAGCTTGATTTGTACATCTTGAAGGAGAATTGAAACTATCAGAATTGCACATGTTCATTTTAGTAACCACCTTACTTTCTGATATGGGGTTTTCAGCTTCATAGTATATAACTACAAAGATCAAATATTACAATAAAACAAGTGGTTACATGTGTCAATGTTAAAAAAGTATCTTAAATCATTTGCTTTCAATTTGCGCATGCGTGTGTGATATTTTTAAGCCCTTTAATACAGGTCAGACGGTTTAAACGGTGTGGAAAAAACTAAAGAATCTGAACCAAACCACGGACCTTTTGAAGGCAGACAAATTTATAGCGAGCACAGCTCCTAGCGGGGAGCTCTATTGCTATTTCCCGCGAAAAACGTGCCCGATGACGATGAGTTGCTACATTTTTTACATTTTTCTTTTTTACGCACATTCGCCCCAAGCACCTTGTCCCAAACTGGACGTTGTAGTAACGAACTGATAAAAAAAATAACTACGATGACTTCAGATCTAAAATCAAACTTATTATTCGTTCATGAAAAATATGCTTACAAAGATGCTTAATATTTGAGACATTGTGACTTCAGTTCAAAATAATGATATAAAATTAATCAAATCAATTCATTCGGGGGACTCGTATGTGCGATTCCGAAGTCTAGTTCTTAATGGTCCTTTTGAAATTTTCTGACGGGCTATGCTCGCATTGTTATATATATAATATTATTATACAAGTACAGTTAGGAAGCCCGTGTCTGTAAAATTAAAATAGAAATACATGTACAAAGCGGAATACGATTCTGTTCCTGTATATATTATTGAATTGTTATCAATATTATGATAATTAAACAAGCGCTTCAGGTCATTTGGCCACCCACGCCCCGTTATTTTATTTAAGATTATAAGACTGATTATCTTAAATTTTAATTCTCTGATGTCAAAAAGAAGCACAACTGCATGACACAGTATACATATTTAGATGACATTTATACAACGCAAAAGATCATTTTTCATTGCCACTATTCTCCTAAAGTGTGCACCTTTTCTTGCTGATTTGTTTTTTTTTTCTTTTCTCGTGGACATTTGAGATTGATCCTCTAACTTCGGTAATCATGTTATTACCTTTATTTTTTTATTTGCCAAGGTTATTGCTCTCACGGTGCGATCATTTTTTGTACCTTCAAAAGTCTACTATCGTTTATTGACACCATCCAAGAAAGAGTCGTAAAATTGGTTAATGAAAATTTCCTCCCTAAAGAGGTTGGAATCGCTAATCTAAGGGTAAGAAGCCCGAGAAATGAGAGATATCGGTGATGTTATAAAAAAAGGTAAAGTAAAGTAAATAAAAAAAGCCCTGATGCAAGTTTTTTTCTATACAAAACTCATCAGATGTGTTTTATCAGAAAGGAATTCCAAAGGACACTTATCTAATACTGTACTTTTTTTAAGTTATGAAGAACTATATCAACTATATCAAAATATCAAGTAACGGCACTATGAAGTAGTCTTACTTTCTTTTACAACCAAAGTTCCAGCGTTACTTGATCCAGTACCAACACGATTTGTGGCAAGACATGTATAGTTTCCTGTATCGTTGGGCTCTGCATTAACGATTGTAAGAGAAGGTGTGGTGACGGTACTGCCTCTGTATTTGTTTTGATTTGTTGTTGATGACATAATTAGACCATCCATTTTCTGCCATGATACAGATGTGACGGCAATGTCAGATGACACACTGCAATATATAGTGACTGAATGACCCCTGTCTACTTTGTAAGAAGTTGGAAATATTGTTGCTGTTGGTTCAACTGAAAAAAAAAAGAATCAATAGATTATTCAAAATAAGAATAAAGATATCGAAATACTCTTATCAGAATAGAAATAACTAAGCTTGATTTGTACATCTTGAAGGAGAATTGAAACTATCAGAATTGCACATGTTCATTTTAGTAACCACCTTACTTTCTGATATGGGGTTTTCAGCTTCATAGTATATAACTACAAAGATCAAATATTACAATAAAACAAGTGGTTTCATGTATCAATGTTAAAAAAGTATCTAAAATCATTTGCTTTTAATTTGCGCATGCGTGTGTGATATTTTTAATCCCTTTAATACAGGTCAGACGGTTTAAACGGTTTGGAAAAAACTAAAGAATCTGAACAAAACCACGGACCTTTTGAAGGCCGATAAATTTATAGCGAGCACAGCTCCTAGCGGAGAGCTCTATTGCAATTTCCCGCGAAAAACTTGCCCGATGACGATGAGTTGCTACATTTGTTACATTTTCTTTTTTACGCACATTCGCCCCAAGCACCTTGTCCCAAACTGGACGCTGTAGAAACGAACTGATAAAAAAAAATAACTACGATGACTTCAGATCTTTAAAATCAAACTTATTATTCGTTCATGAAAAATATGCTAACAAAGATGCTTAATATTTAAGACATTGTGACTTCAGTTCAAAATAATGATCGAAAATTAATCAAATCCATTCATTCTGGTGACTCGTATGTGCGATTCCGAAGTCTAGTTGTTAATGGTCCTTTTGAAATTTTCTGACGGGCTGTGCTCGCATTGTAATATATATAATATTATTATATAAGTACAGTTAGGAAGCCCGTGTCTGTAAAATTAAAATAGAAATACATGTACAAAGCGGAATACGATTCTGTTCCTGTATATATTATTGAATTGTTATCAATATTATGATAATTAAACAAGCGCTTCAGGTCATTCGGCCACCCAGGCCCCGTTATTCTATTTAAGATTATAAGACTGATTATCTTAAATTTGAATTCTCTGATGTCAAAAAGAAGCACAACTGCATGACACAGTATACATATTTAGATGACATTTATACAACGCAAAAGATCATTTTCATTGCCACTATTCTCCTAAAGTACAAGTTATGTCTTACATGTGAAAGATGCGCAAGCGACACATGAGTACATCTCAAGTTATTTGATTAGTGTTTTACAATTAAATAAAAATGAGACAAATCGTAGTAAAAGGTCTCCTTTAGACTTGTCAGGATGTAAGTAATTACAAGCATGATAGATCAGACATTATTATCTTATCGAGTCTGAATTGACTGCAAGGTACTTTTGGCTAACTATGAATTAAAATCTTAACAAGGCTGAAAATATTTCATCGGGAAATACTTCATTTTAATTGACGTACGACTGTAAGAACATTAAGAAGCTACTAATGCCCATACTGAGACGGCCCCTAGCACCGGTGTTGGCAGAATTATTTGCTTAATGTCGATAAATTGATACACCTGTGTATTTGACTAAACATGAGTTGGACAATCAAATTATTATAAATAAATCTGCAAAAAAATAAATTGTTTAGCATACGGTGCCGACTTTAAACGATTCTTTTGATTCAGCGAGGAAATTTAAAGATGTTTTCATCATTTTTGGCCATATTTTTGCATCATATTATAATTGAAACCTTTTTTCCTTGTAACTCATTTTATTCTAGGTATACCTTCTAATTTATCCTGCAGAACACCACTGTGACGAAATAAGTATTCCAGTCCAAAGGTCGCACCAGAAAACAATATCATAATAACAAAAAGGATAACACACCATGACAATCTTTTGAAATCACGCGTTTTCTGACTAGTTGGTTGTTGGTTATTCCTGGTTCGAGAAAATCGATCACTGTCCTCATACACTCTCTGTTCCAATCTACCCTGTGAGACATTGATCATTGGTGGGTTATCTCTGATATGAGAACCCCCATCAATTTCCTCGTAAACTCTCAATGAACTATATAAAGGCAGTGCAAATCCATCTTGTGGTATTTCATATGTATGATTTGATGGAGTTTCGTACGGATGATTCTGTGGAATTTCATATGAATGATTTTGTGAAGCGTCGGATGCAATTATTTGTTGCATTTCGTACGAAGCCATAACTTATTCGTGAAGGTCCATGACAGTCTAACACAAACTTGTTTTACTCGTTTAATGTAAAATTAATAATTTCCAACAAAAATAAAACAGAACGGAATTTCCGATTTTTGTGTTAATATAATCAAAGTCTTTCAAACAATAAAATACAGGAAACATTTCAAATTTTGCTATTATACTATTCATATATATACTTTACAAAAAAGTACGCATATATTTTTTATTTGTATACCACGATATAGAAAATATTTTACCATTTACTAAATAATTATTGCAACAAAATTAACGATATCATTTCAAGAAAAAAAACATTAAACATTTGTAAAAAAAATTAAGTTTTTTTTTAACATGTTTAATGCTCAGCATCGCAAAATTGCAAATTTTTTGTATCGAGGGTAACGAAAATAACTGACGCCTGATTTCGGATATGAATAAGGGCTCATTACACTGTTAATGGTTCGATTAAGCCTACTTTACAATATCCCCAAAAACTCATGCTTACGCTCATGCGCGTTACATATTGCAGGGGGGGGGGGCTTTTTCCGATTGTCGTTACAAATGTACAGACACAAACCATTTCGTGGCAGCAAATAAATTTTCGAAAATTATCGGAATTGTAACTTAAGATATTGCGTTGTTGTGCGAAGTACCACTGATGATGTTTCAACTTCCGGTTGCTTTGTGTTTAAAGCAAATCGTTTACAGTACAATTGTGCCAATGATAATGCCGTGGTTGCATTTTGCGAACTCGCTTTCTAACAAAACTAACAAACGGGTTTGTCACCTGACTTCATAATTTTTTTAGTCCAAAATTATACCTGGATTTGAAAACAAACACTATGAACCAAAACACTGACTGACATTACCATTTACAGTTCATATTTGATTTTTAGAATCTGATGATGACTGTAAATTTACTGTTAATGATCTATCTTTTTCTGTTCCGGACTGGTACAGGTCTTTCCAGTACATTACAATATTGGTCTTTCTACTGTTTTTCTCACTTTTGAACTTAATCAGTAAATATCAGTCAAATACAGTAACTTCGTGTCACTGTCTTGGCCTTTTATTCACTGTATCAGATCATTTCAGAACTTTTAAATAATTATCTTGATTTAAAATGACTGATGCCAACTGCATCCGTTCACATCAGTGAACATTAGATTTTACTTGATTTAGAATGACTGATACAGACTGCATCTGTTCATATCTGTCAAAATCCGACGGTGTCATTCCCTTTCAGTGAGTACTGGAATTACCTTGATTTAAAATGACTGATGCTGACTGTGTCATTCCTTTTCAGTAAATACTGGATTTACTTTGATTTACAAAGACTGACATTGATTGCATCTGTTCATGTAATCAATCCTAATTTGGTCAAAAAAGACTGATGAAAAGGTTCATTATTTCAAGTTTTTATTAAAAGAAGTTACACCATTTTATTGTTTCAGGTACATAAAGGTAAAAAATTTAACTGTTTCCTAAATAGTCTCGCCCCAAGATGTGTACATGTACATTTTATCTGTGTTTCCACTTGCTAATGAAATATTTAAGCCATGCATTTTCATTTGACCAGAGCTAATATGAGTCATGTAAAATGAATTTGAATTTGACTTTGTATAATTACAAGTTTTGTTTTCAAATTTCATTATGTTAGCCAAAATTCTAACATGGTACAGTTTATTCGACGAAATGCACATGTAAAATCAAAGCTCATTTGAGCATTTGCAACTTGTAACTTCAAAACAACTGTAGTTTCAGTTGAGGGTTATGGCTAAACATGAACCAAGAATCAACACACTATATCCTTCCCGAAAAAGTAAAGTCTTTGGGGTTGTCTGGTTTAAAAGTAATTGATTCTTTTAAGGGTTCGATATGAACATAGACAACATCCATCAGCAACAAACCTGATGTTGTCAAGACATTGTTCCACATTACATGATGAACATGTTTTCAAACCTCATGTACCTGCAGATTAACCAACATGATTTATTTTGTTTGCAAAATTACATTATATTCAGTTCAGACTTTGTAACAGCTGATTTAAGTGTCGGTTATATCAGCAAAGGAATTAACTTATACAGCAACAGAACTGTTAAAGGAAGAACTACAATTAAAGGATGGGTTGCCATAAGGCCCTATTTTGGCCCATCTATGGACGAAAAATATAAAGTATTTCAAAGCCTGTTACTTTATATCTTATTTTGTAGCAAAATGATTGTACTGTTGCACAAGACTACTTTTAAATACTTTGGCACGAACACAGCTTCGAAAATCGGGTTCAAAATTGACCTATTTTGAATGAAAATTTCGTCTCGATTTAAAGAAAATTTCAAGGTAGGGCTTCAATAAATCAAAATTTTGTGCTAATATACTTGAATACAGTGTTGACAATTCTACAAAAGGTTCATCATGCATATACATCACTTTAAACAAAAATTTTGAAATCGAAATGATCGCTGATTTCAAGAAGAAAACGCAGACATTTCGCACATTTTTTTAACTACTGATTACAACTTCAAAAATTATAGTCTTTTTTAAATATTCAGTATGCCTTGCACACGGAATCACCTTGAAACTTTCACAAAAGATGTGTTTTAATAATACAAGTTTTTGAATAAAAAATGTAGCTGGTTCCGCGTGCAAGGCTATACTTCCGGGACGGATATATATCTCTCATTTGCGCCACTTTCCCATAGTCAAAATGTTAAAATCATTTCCGGTGGTTCATTTCAAGCACCATTTATTAAAACATAAAATAAGCTTTTCAACTACAGACGTTCGTTTAAAAAATAGAAATATTAACCTTTCCAACAATACATTTTGTGAAAGAATTTACTTATCTTAATTTTGACTTATCGCAACCCATCCTTTGTCATTTCTGCATTCGGCTGTCAGGAAGAGGAATGATATTTCATCCCTCAATGTATATGATTTATGAATAATAATAGGTCTATGCAGCAATGTTCTATTGCTGTCATTTAAAAGTAAGCTTTTGAACTGCTTAGAGTTTACTTCTAGACTGTTTAGGCAGTCCTTGAATTGATCTAAAGTTAACTAACACAATTTTTTCCCAAAGTAATACAATCTGGCACTGCAAAATATTTCAATTATTGTCACTTTTTTGTATTTATTAATCTGTTTTTCAAAGGAAATAACTTATGAAAGATCAATTATGTTTATCATATTAAAGTGGAATATGTACATCCGTTCCGTTATAATAAATTTTTTTTGTTTCTCCTATTTCTCTTAAAGATGTCTATTTGTATTATTAAATGGATTTAAACTATTAACGAAAACACATATGGACCCTAAAATAGACATTTTTTTTCATTTTATTTTGAGGTGAATGGGTTAAAACGGTTGCATAGTTTTTTGCAACGTGACGGCTGACCCTAAAATATACATTTTTTTAAATTTTATTTTTAGGTGAATGGGTTACAACGGTTGCATAATCTTTGGCAACGTGACGTGTGTGCTATAGCAAGCGGGAACTGCTTAGTCTTCCAGAGCACCTGAGTTCACTATCATTTCGACTTGAGTTCACGTTGCTGCATGCGGTTTTGTTGTTATATGTGTGTGTGTGTGTTTTTTATGTTGTTGTGTGTTTTTTTGTTATTATGGTTTTTTGTCCATCGGTTTTGGCTTTGTATTTACGATTTTATGATATTGATTACCCCTTTGGTACACCTTTGTTTTGTTCTGTTATCTTAATATAGTATTCTGTTACGTTGAAATGGCATTTATATAAACTATCCACAATAACAAGGACAATCCTAAAACCATGCCTTTTAGCTATCACACGTAAATTAAACTGTTAATTATTCATTTTTTGTGGTGTTTCGTTATTGTTGGAGAGATCTCTTTTTGCAGCTATCACCATGGTTACCTAAGCGCATTTTATTATGTATTTCAAAAGAAACAACTCATTACGAAGAGTTATATGTGTTTCAAATACATATCGTTTTGTAATAAAACATTTTAATAGTCCAACATTCATGACATTGTCCAATGATAAAACAATTAATATTTTGATCAAGCGGATACCAGATATGGATACAAATATTTATAGTAATTCATAAAATTGATAAGTATTAAAAACGAAAGAATATTGAATATGTGCCAAAAAGACACGATCCACATATTGAAATGATTTTATAAAATGTACAATAGCAAAATTTCACTGCGTGTGAAGCGCTTTTCTGGATTAACCTTCCTCAGACACGCTAGGAATAGAAAACTTGGAAAACCGGTAGAATATTAGATTTGATAAAAAAATGCCCAAAAATATTACAGCAATGACCAACAGATAAATTTATCATTTTTTAAAAGGAAACAGCCGAACGTTGTCAAATTTTGGAAAGATGTAAATTGTGTCTTTCCAACACATATTCCAGTACTCGAAAATATATAAGAGCATACAGCTGAAGCGTATGATTTAGTTGTAATTTTGATAAAAGCAATTTTGACAGTTATTTTTTAGATAACTGATTACTTTGAATTGTAATCTAGATAACATCTGATTACAATACAATTAGGCTAAGAAAGTATGTACTTTATTACTATGACTCTTGGGGTATGGAGAGCCCTGTTAAAAAATTATGTTTCTCCAGTAATATTTGACATACTTGACAGATTTGCATAAAAATTTGATATGCAATCATCAAAAAATACCGTATCATCATATCGAACTACCAATCTCTACTCCATAAAGGTTTTCAGTTGATAAAAAAAGATTTGACTAACACAGTGGAAACTATAGGGCTTCTTATGAATTATATTAGAGAAAATCCTTGGTAAAAATAAAATGTTATTGAATACAGCTATGAAAACACTCCCTAACTGGCTTCTATCTATCAGTGTAACAGATGATAATAAACGAAGGATACATTATTTGACTTTACACAGCAAAACTTAAGTGAAAAAGAAATTTATTGAACTTTTTTTAAGAACTTTAATTGACTAAATTCTGACTAAAAATCAAAGATATACCTAAGTGGTAATCAAAAACATCATTATATCAAAAAGGCAAAGACAAAAGCTAATCACAACGAAACAAGCCACACAACAACAACAGCAACAACAAAAACACACACAAACCAACAAAATCAATCCAGTAACGTGAATAATAATAAAATAAATGTTGTCACGCCACAATTTCGGATCAATTAAAATACATGTATACTTTTAAGCTGCTGCTACAATCCATGCGCACTATGAAATTAGCAAACAACATATCTTTAGGATACATAGGAATTTCAAATCAATTTGAAAGATTTTACAATAAAAAGATTAAACAAAATATTCGAAGCATTCATTAAGTGAGCAAAATATACTTTCTATTTACAAATATATATGGAACGAGCACTAAGGTAAAATGAGTTTATTTATGTTTCCTGTCAATGTAGCCTGATTATGATATTGGATTGTACAATGCAATTATTGCTAGAAAATTTTCTGACCAAAATTTAATAGATTGGTTTAGTTTTCGGTTGGTTCATTTGGAAACATATTACTCTTTATGCTACAGGAAAAACAAGAGTTTCAAGACATTGTATACAGTTATATTGGTGCTTTTTTATCAATGAAAACATTTTACCTAGCAATCAAGTGAGTCAAACACTAATTAGTTTTGAATTTAAATAATTTTAAATGTTAAATATTTTTTTTTAATTCTTTATGAACAATCTTAAACCTGTACACATATAATAGTCAAAACATCAATATTATCAAAATATTAAATTTTGCATCAACACTTAAAGTTCAGTATTCTAAAATTTATGCAAGGTTGTCAATATTCTTATCATATTTTTGGATTTTAAAAAAAATGAAAGATACGTAAATTTTGATAAAATAAAGTAACAAGAGGCTCCCAGGTGCCTGAATCGCTCACCTGAACTACACAGACACATATATATTTTGTAGATATTTTTGTGCATAACCATGTGCGATCTAAATTTCTGAAATATCTTGGTTAGTTTTCAAGATATTAGGCTTAATAAGTGCAAAATTTGGCAAAAATTAGGAAAAATGGCAATAACTCCCACATCAGCAGTCAGATCTTTTCCAAAATTTCAGCACAGGTAGATCTTTATATTCTAATCTTTTTTATTCTTGCACAATTTTGATATCTGAAACCATTTTTGAGTTATTAGCAAAAAAATGCAATTTACCCCTATGTTCTATTTTTAGCCATGGTGGCCATGTTTTTTGACGAATCAAAAATATGAACAATAGAGTTGTAGCATATAAGCTGTCCAACAAGTGTGCCAAGTTAAAATGCAGTTGGTCTTACGGTTCCAGACAAGTTAATCTTTGAAATTCAGGAAAAAAGTAATGAAAAATGGTAAATTTTGTTGTTTTAATGACAATAACTCCTAAAAGAAATGATCCTACAGCTTTGATCTAAATACATGTAGATCTTGATGTGCTAAATCATATGCAATTTAAATTCTTGAAATACCTTGTATAAGTTTCAAGATATATGGATAAACAAGTGAAAAATTTGAAAAAATCCAGAAAAAGGGCAATAACTCCTACATCGGTTGTTGGATCTTCTTGAAAATTTCTGGGCAGGTACATCTTGTAGATCTTGAGGTGCTGATCACTTTTACTGTAGCCAAAATTTTGATATCTGTGACCGTTTTTGAGTTATTTGCAAAAAACTGTATATCACCCCCCTGTTCTATTTTTAGCCATGGCGGCCATGTTTTTTTACGAATCAAAAATCCGAGCAACAATTTTGTACACATAATGCCACTAAACAACTAAAACAACACGCAGTGAAATTTTTCTTTCGCACATTTATCAAAATCATTTCAATATGTGGATCGTGTCTTTCTGGCACATATTCCATATTCTTTCGTTTTTAATATTATTTCAGAGTTTGGCTTTAGTGCCGTGTGGAGGTCGTAGAAAGCTTCCCCGTGCTTCAGTTATATGCTCTTATATATTTTCGAGTACTGGAATATGTGTTGGAAAGACACAGTTTACATATTTCCAAAATTTGACAACGTTTGGCTATTTCTTTAAAATTTGATACGTTTATCTGTTTGGTCATTGTTGTAATATTTTTTGGCTTCTGTTTTTGTTTTATGAAATATAATATTCTACCGGTTTTCCAAGTTTTTTTTTTTCTTTTCTTTTTTTACTCCTAGCGTGTCTGATGAAGGTTAATCCAGAAAAGCGCTTCACACGCAGTGAAATTTTTTTTCGCACATTTATCAAAATCATTTTAATATGTGGATCGTGTCTTTCTGGCACATATTCCATATTCTTTCGTTTTTAATATACCAAGTTTGGTTGCAATTGGACTTATGGTGTCAGACAAGATAACGTTTGAAAAATTGTGAATAGACGACGACAGACGACTACGACGACGGACGCCAAGTGATGGTAATAGCTCACATGTACCTTCAGTCCAGGTGAGCTAAAAATATGTCTTTCTTTAATAACAAAAGTAAACATTTTGACTAGAAGACTTTATAATGTCTAAAAATACGCATTAAGAGTTATAAATGTCAATCATTTTCTGAGAATGTTTTATCATGGAAACAAATTCTACTTAAAAGGTAAGTGAAACAAATTAGGAATATTTAAATCGTAAGTAAAGATAAGTGTGCCCAGTTTTAAACTCTTATTATTTAAATGAAATTATATTGATGAGTAAAATTGTATAAACAAACATCAAAGCAACAAAAAGATTATACAAAAAATTGCCAATTTTTAAATAGATTACATGATATATACATTAAACAAAATTTTAGGTTTTTATCAAAGAGATGAACAAACATTGCCTTTTATTGGCTTAATAATGGACATATAAAGACAATATATATTTGTTCTATTCATATGGAATCACATATATTAAGATGCTTGAACCACAAAAAGGAACTAATTACCTTTCAGGAGCACCTCAGTTCACTCTCGTAACGGCTTTAGTTTGCTGTGTTAATTTATTGCTATCCAGTTGTTTTTCTTGTGTTTTATGTTTATTCCTCGTGCGTTTTTATTGTGTTTGCTGTTGTTTTTCTCTGCTTTTTTTGGATGTTTGACATTCGAATGCTAGGCCAATTGGTACCTCTCTACTCCTTAAGTATTCACAAACAACTTTAGAAAACAAAATCACTTGAAGTAAGTACAGCTCATTTTTCATGTGTTTAAATCATTCTCACTTGAGATCAAACACCTGATTGACCTTATTATCATAAATGATATCCCTTTTATATAACAAAAAAGTAAAACATTTTCGAGGTTAAAATGGTTCCATAATTTGAAAGTTTTTTTTACATTAATGTTTTTTAAATATTTTTTTTCAAATTTCTAACACGATAGGTTTTTTAAATACATAATGGTTTGCAATTAAAATCAGCCCATTAAAATAATGAAAACAATGGAATGTTCAATTACAAATATCTATGTAAAAATTGCGGAGTAAATTAAACGAAGACTAACATTCACATCATCAGAGTTATATACCCCGAAGACAGGACACAAATCTTTGCCCGACATAACGTTAGTGAATGTGTACAGTTTGGTTTGGTTTCATACGACACTGAAAATATTCGTTTCCCGTTTCATTTGTTCCTGGGGTGTTTGTACTAAAATGGTTCAGTATTTCTTCAGTAAGAGAACTATGCTGGACTTTGAATGACACGTCATCGTTTTTTTTCATTGTTGTTTAGATAGAATGACCAGCCTCCAACCTTAATATCGCCTACGTGGAATGTTCAATTACAAATATCTATGTAAAAAATTGTGGAGTAAATTAAGCGACGAATAACATTCACACCATCAGAGTTATATACCCCGAAGACAGGACACAAATCTTTGCCCGACATAACGTTAGTGAATGTGTACAGTTTGGTTTGGTTTGATACGACACTGAAAGTATTAGTTTTTCTGTTTATATTAAAGTGCAGTTTTCCCGTTTCATTTGTTCCTGGGGTGTTTGTACTAAAATGGTTTAGTATTTCTTGGTATATAAGAGGAATATGCTGGACTCTGAATAACATGTCATCGTTATTTATGTTGTTGACTAGATAGAATGACCAGCCTCCAACCTCGTCATCACCTACGTAAAAGTAGTTGTCTATTTTGTTTCGCTCTGCAAGTCCTACCTCAAATATAAGATTGGCTCCTTTTAGCTTTGTCTTTATATTATACTTGTAGAGTATTCCGAAACTAATTTCCTGGTCCTTCGCGCAACATTTATCAGCCATAACACCATGATAATTTTGAAATCCTACACCTTGAGAAAGAACAGTGTCGGGCGTCTTAACGTTACTAATCAGCGTGTTGTCTTCATTGATATACCAGTCCTTGTAGAGAGATGATCTGTTGAATTTGAACATTGTTGAAGTCCATTGTGGTAACATCTGAAAGTAGAACAAGATTCGTCATCAATTCAACATGCATACAGCGACAATGAATTACATCTTTATTATGACAATACACTGAAAAATTTCTTCAAATAAATAAAATATTTGTATGAAATTATTGATATGATATGAAAGAAAACTGCCTTTTCATGTTGTATCAGGATAAAAAAGTAAAAAACATATTTGATTTCTAAACAAATCATAAGTAACAAATAATTGGAGTGATAACATCTGATTTTCATTTTTTATTCAGGAATAACTAGCAGAATGAAAGCAAACTTTAAAAAAAAGAAACAAATAAAAACAGGTGTAGTTTTCTACTTATCAGCAAAAGCAACTCATTGCAATTTCTTATGAGGAGATATTACAAAAAATTCTTCGAAAATCTTTAAGTAGCTTAGATTTTAACTTTATTGCATTAGAACAAATTCATCTAACCATTTCAAAACAATGAATTTTAATTTTTTGCCATGTTCTTATATTCCACATTTTATTTTGTTTTAAATATTAAACATATACGACTTACTTATAACAAACAAAAGTGCGGTATTACTGGAACCGGTGCCACCACTGTTTGTGGCAAAGCAGGTATAATTCCCAGCATCCCACTCATCGGCATTGGTGATTGTTAATGAAGGATTGCTGACGGTAACACCTCTATATTTGTTTGGGTTAGTTGTAGATGTTATGACAGTAGTGAATCCGTTAATATTTCTCTCCCATGACAAAGATGTTACTTCCACTGAGGAGGCCACACTACATTGTAGGTTGATAGACTGTGAAATGGAAACTGCGTAAATTGTCGGTGAAATAGATACAGTTGGTTTAGCTACAAAACCAAAAACATGTTCAATGTAAACATTTTTTTACATTTCCGTAATGGTTAGTGCTGCTGCTAATGTGTAAATACGCGTGGAACGGTCTTCAAAGTAAACATTTCAAATTATATTTTTATTTAATCATATCTGATGAGTTCCATCTATAAATATAATGAAAACTGAAATGACGTTTTTACTAGGTTGATAAAGACTTGTATTTTATTGTCTGAGCATCTTAGAAGCAATTGCATGATAAAGTGTTTTTAGTAAAAATGCTAAAACAAAAGAATGAATTCATCAACAATAAATTTCTTTGCATGCGTGTATTATATGAAATATTATTTAATTGAAATTACCAGTTACCTATTGTTACTAATACACTTCCGGGGTTACTTGCCCCTATACCAACACTGTTTGTTGCAAAGCAAGTATAGTTTCCGGAATCATCGGAATCGGCATTATCGATTGTCAGAGATGGTTTTGTAATTGTACCCCCTCTGTATTTGTTTGAATTTGTTGTGAGTGTGGTTGAAGCTGTTGGACCATCTTTTTTCTGCCAAAATACAGATGTTACGGCAAGGTTTGAAGATACACTGCAATCAATAGTAACAGACTGACCACTGGTCACTGAGTAAAACGTTGGTGAAATAGTAACCGTTGGCTGAGCTGAAAAAAAAAGTTATGATATGATCTTGAAAAAAGTCAAAGATCATCTATTACCAAACCCTATTACCCTTTCCCATAGTAAAATGGGGTCACGTTAAGATAAGATTCTAGGGTCATTTTTTTTTATTTAAAGAAAGCATAAGAATGTGTCAGCTCAAACGACATATAATCAGGACAAATAAAGTATAGAAGGATCTAGATCTGGATACACCTTATTACATTAACATATTAATTGGGTTAAAGATAGCAGAGTTTTTACCATATGAATTGTTTTGTTCAAAATGTATTTTGAACAAGGACAGACGTGTCCTATTGTACCCTTTAACTGACATGTTGATAAACACTTTCCGTTAAATTAAAATAAAATGTCGCATGAAAAAAATCAACCCCCCCCCAAAAAAAAAATCATGAAAATATCATCAAACGTTAATAAAATATTATTATATCTATATTCTGCTACAGTTTAATTTTGAATTTCATAAACAGTTTCCACTGTACACAAATGATTAAGAATTGATTCATTTGAAGGTAAACACATCGATGAACTTTAAATAAGACAATTTCAGCAACAAATTATAAAACCTTAAATTTAGATTGCCATAACCCAAATCATCTAAAAAGTTATAATAATTTTTACACTAAGCCTTGACCATGAAAATTTAACTTTATGGGAGATCTATTCCTCAGATAAGTACAGATGTTGGTTTGTCATGTTTAATCTAGGGATTTGCTTTTCTGTTACCTGATTTTGTGCGCTGAATTGTCCGTGAGCAGTGTGACGAGCGAGAAACCTGCAACAAGCAGGACATGCTTACCCTTTCGGATTACCTGGGTTAAATTTCATTAAGACTTAAATTCGAGCTGTTAATTGCTTTTCGGTTGAGATTCCGGTAGAAAATAGGACATTAAGAGCGTAGAGCTTGCTTACTTGCCAAGAACGCAAAGTGGTTGAAGTAAAACATTCGAATGTCTCAAGTTTAAGTAAAAATCTACCTACAACACAAACTGAATTTGTAACGAGAGTAAACTTAGATGCTCCGGAAGTTGAAGCAGCTTCTTCTTGTTGCAACACATCCCATTGCGTAGTTAGAGTTCAATTCAGCATCAAATCAAGTACAAAATGACAAAATTAGCTTTTGAGACAAACCAACATCCGTACTCATCTGAGATATAGCCAGCCCATAATTGATGATGAAATGTGTTCAATAAAATATTTCTCAAGTGAAGATAACCGAAGTGCAACAAAACTTTAATCTAATTAAGTCCATTAAACTGTTGAATTACAAATGTTTTGTAATCCATATATGATGGAACGGACGGAATGTTGCTACTCAAGAATTAGTTGAAAAGTGAAAAAAGAATCATTACGTTTGTGGGTTTTTTTCCAGCTTATATGTTGTTTTTCGAAATTTTAGGCTTATTATGAAACTGAGTCCCTGGATACTTATTGTGCCTTATTTCAAGCATTTTATAGGTTATATGAGATGGAAAATATTGCTAAATCTGTAAGTTGGATAAAAGTAATCCGTGATTATTATTCTAAAAAATGCTTGATATGCACGTTAGAAAGGAAATAAACAGTCTGACAACAAGATTTGAATACTTTTTTTCAGTTTAATACCTCATCATTAAGGACCATGAAGTCTTCTATTTACCTTCCTTTACAACCAATGTTCCACCATTACTTGCCCCAGTTCCTGCACTGTTTGTGGCAAAGCAAGTATAAAGTCCAGCATCATCGACCTTGTCATTCATGATCGTAAGAGATGGTGTGGTGATGTTACCGCCTCTGTATTTTTGGGGATTTGTTGTTGGTGTAAGAGACATGGTTGGGTCGTCCATTTTTTGCCAGAATACAGATGTAATGCCAAGGAAAGATGACATGCTGCATTCTATAGTAACAGACTGACCTCTGGTTACTGAGTAGAAAGCAGGTAAAATAGTCACATTCGGCTCAGCTGAAAACAAAAATAAAAACAACCCTAAGAATTTGTTAATTCATGTTCTGGTTTTCGAAGGATTAACTTAATTTTTATAGTAACTCATATGTTTCTTTGCATGCAATATGTTATGCAATATGTTAAAAGAAAGCAATTTACGTCGACATTTGTTTTTCATATATTAAACCAACATACTTATCATTTCCTGAATTTGGCAAGGTGAAGACTTTCACGAAGATCATTTTCGCGAATGAATATGTTATATGCCAAAGATTCCTAAATATAAATAGTCAAGAAATCGCCCGACGGCACAAAAATGCGAAATAAAGTAGTCATGATCAAAGCTGGTTTACAGTAGCTTTTGTATTCCAAGGGGTTCCATAGCAAGCTATATTGTTAGTGATCAACTGGTAATCACATTTTCAACTGAGGCGTAAATATTACGGCTTTTTCAAAAGGGTTAATGTCAATTAACTTACCCAGTAAATATTTGAGTCCTATGGCAACACCCGATAACACAATGAGTAAGACAACTATTACAATGGCGTGCATTTTTCGAATTTTACATTTTGTAATTCCATGTTGGCTCTGGTTTGCATGGTCCGATGCTTTGCTTACAGATATTGTTCTGGTGTTTTCTTTTATTTGTTCCAATAATAGAGAATCATTTTTCGTGCAATCATTATTGGTGCAATCTGTTTCAACCTGTATAATTTTCTTTGCATGACCCAATGACGTTTTATCGATCGGTATATAATCATAATGAGATGTTCTATCGATCGGTATATAATCATAATGGTCACTCTCCTCTGATTCTTTTTCTGCCTTTTGTCCAGTGCGTCCTGATTGTTCATCGTCGTTAGTAATGTATTCATAACTTATACGGTCGTTTTCAGCACTACTTCCTCTACGGGTTGCACACAAAACTATACTATTGTCTTCACCACCATCTTCTACATTCTTACTTTTCGCGTTTAGAACTAACAATGCATCAGCGGTTGTTCCATATGCATATGCATACTCCATACTGCCGGTCTCAGTCGTTGAAATCGGCTTGGATATTCCTGGTAATCCACGGCCGATATCTGATTCATCTTTCGTTTTTTCATCTGTTTGATGCAAAGGTTCCCCAACAAGTATCAGATATG
Organism: Arcuatula senhousia; assembly: GCA_963971305.1. Taxonomy (NCBI): domain Eukaryota; kingdom Metazoa; phylum Mollusca; class Bivalvia; order Mytilida; family Mytilidae; genus Arcuatula; species Arcuatula senhousia. The sequence continues at coordinate 6,260,145 of OZ020317.1, read as the reverse complement.
CATGGTCATCAACAGAAAAATTACCATCTTTCGACTCCTTTGACGCCTGTTCAGTCATTGGTATGTATCCGTGTTCATCAAGTATAATTTCGCTCTGCTCTGTTTGACCTATTAGTGCTGTCACGGCATTTGATGAACAGTCTGTATATGCATAATCGCCTTTGTCCATTTCGATACTTACACTTTTATATGTTTCCGTCAAACTATAAACCTCGTTGTGGCCATTCGTATTTTGCACTTTTGGCGAATCACTTTCAGTTATAATGATACCATGTTGACTATTCTCTATTGTTTTAGTACATGTAACCTTACTGGCATGATCGTCGGGAGTTTTATCTTCATTCTCGGGGTTTGCTGCATATGGGCATTCTTTTTCGGCATTTATGCATGCTTCATGTTGTTGTAACAGTTTACCCCCAGGCGTATTATATGCGTATGTATTCTCTCTTTTTGGTTCGGTCTTAGAATGATCGGATATTGGTATATAATCGTGTTCATCAGGCATTATGCTAATCTTCTGTGCATTGCTGGGTGACTTGTTGACTATTGACATGTAGGCATGCTCATCACTGTTTGATAATGAACATAAAGGTTGGTACGCGTCAGCAGAACCGGTTAACTCGGCTTTGTACGGACAATTGTCCGTAAAGGTAATATCCTTTTCGTTTGACATTGCTTTGTATATAATCCTTTAGCAAATATAGAAAATAAAACAATTCACGGGTGTTTTTATTGAAAATAATATTATTTCAAAATTTTGACCCTCACAGTCAAAACAAATTATGTCTAAAGAAAATAGCAACTGATGCAAACAGTTACTAGTACCACATAATCCAAAATCACAAATTAAATCGACATCAAGCAACAGTGAACGAAAAATGAATTGCTGTTAAGGGACTGACAATTTTCCTCTACAAATCTTGTTTTTGAAAACAAAGCCATTTTGTTAACTACTAAAAGTATGGTATTGATTACAAAAAGTTAAAAAGGCATGCTTACACCAAAACGTCTCTCTGAGTAGATATACAATGAAGCACTGTTTATCTTACTAACTTATCTTCTTTGTACAAAAATGTACTACTTAAGACACAAGTGTGGATATTTTATTAACACAGGAAAGTCCTATATAGATTAACATTTCTGCATATCAACAATCTTGTTGCATAATATTATTCTTTTAAAACAATGCCATGTTGTCAACTGCCATAAGTATGGTATTTAGCATAAAAAGCTGACAAGAGTCATGGTTAAGGCGAAAACTCTCTGATTTAGTAAATATACAATAAAGCACTGTTTATCTTACTTTGTCAAATGTCAGTTATCAATAGTAATTCTATGTGCAAAGGTCAAATGTTCACTACTTTCACTACTTAAGACACAAGTGAAGAATTTCTATAAACACAGGAAAGTCCTTTTGCATCAAGGAACATTTTATAAACACGTCTTGTGTTGAAAGAAGCAGAGGTACCAATGGGGTATCCGAATGTCAAAAGTCCGAAAGGGCAGAGACCAAACCAGTAAACACAAACAAGAACGGGACAAAAACAGACAACACGTAAAACATGGAAACACAAAACAACTGAATATCAATCAACAACGCGAACTCCAGTCGAAACAAGAGTGAACTCAGGTGCTCCGGAAGAGTAAGCAGTTCCTGCTTGCTATAGCACACCCGTCGCGTTGCCAATAGTCCATTCAGCGTGTCAAATCCAGTAAAGGAAGACAAAACAACACACTATGACAAACCAACATCTGCACTCATCTGAGAGATCGAAATCCCATATTTGTCTATAAGTGCATGATGTCTTCCGTAAAATTTCTTGAGTGAAGACAGCAACCGAGGAGCAACATAACCCTGTGTGAGCAATTTTTGCGTCAGACGTGTCGCTCTGCTAAGGAAATTGATGTAAGTCCCGCACGCTCTGGAGTAACGAATCAATTGAGATACGTAAACTCCATAAGCTGGAGCTGACGGAATATTGCTACACAAGAAGGGGCATGCATATGGTTTATTGTATTTTGGTACAGAGCGGTCTGTTTATCACAACAATTGTTAAGGACAACACCGACACTGGGTCATTGTTAGTTTTTTCAATATATAAAATAATTATGATCATAATTTAATATGTAAAAGATTGTTGAAGACATGGATTACGCATTAGTATGAATTTGAAATTCGTTGTGGACTCAATATCAATATAAGTTTGCCATTTTGGTTTATTCAAATCATTTTCAAAAAATTGAATGATGTCCATAACCTTCAAACATTTTTTTATGTTCTTTTATACTTACATTACCTTTACCATTAAAAATGGAATACTATGTAAAAAAAACCTAAGCAACATTTTGATTGAAAAATAAAAGCACCTTGTTGCTTTGTGCTCAATCTAAGTATAATATTATAAAATGTTTTACACAAAATTTGCTGTGTGTGATTGTCTCGGTAATATATATTTGTTTTCTTTTGAAATGCCTGTACCAACTCAGCACCATTGTTGTCTTCAGTTTCTCTTTACCTTGTTTTGTCTTTTGTTTTTGGATACATGAGATTCCTAGTTCGGTAATTTTGTATTTACCTTAACCCTTACTATGCCGAAAGCCGATATATCGGCTTTTTCAAAGGTCTTGATCAGTGCCAAAAGCCGATATATCGGCTTTCATTGTTTTTGTTTATTCTGTAACGTAACAATGCTCTATGTTACTATGACGTCAAGTCACGAAAGTCTGAGAGGTACACAAACGGGGAGATTAGCGGGGATAAAATGAACGAACTTTTCCCGGGGCGGATCGATTTGAAAATTTTTACTGCCGACACTTTTTTGGGTCATTGAATATCGTTTAAAAACAACCGGTGACCTGAAGGCTTTTTAGGGATGATTTCCGACCACCATTTGGTTAAAAACAACTTTCCTTGAAACTTCCTGCATTCAAACCGACCTGTGATCACATTGAATTATACCTAAAATCGCCTTTAAGCGTTTTTAAAGCGACCTTTTCATGTGCGTTTAGTTTTCTATAAATTTTTATTCATCTGTGAAAAAGAATAATCATACACGGTAATTTCTAGCGAAAGAAAACGCATATCTTTTGTGTTGACATTTATCGTTTTTAATGAATTTTGGAGTTATAACTCTAAAACGGGTATCGAACTTACAGTATTTACTTTACATGTTTCATTCGTTTTAATGCGATTCGGAACCAATCAGTCACATTCAAGCAAAGACAAAAAGGGGAAAATCATCGAAAAGAACAAGGTTGCATTCGATTTTCAGAACCCAAAAAGTTTTGGCTATTTTGCTAAAAATAGTATAAGTTCTTTTTTCGTAGCATTTTAAATGTATTTTTAATACTACCTATCTTCGCTAGCCAAGGCTTACGATCAACGATACATGTAAGTGCTAGCGGATCGTAACCCTTGGCCTTGGCCTGCGAAGAATAGTAACAGGCCTCACTATAAATAAAAAAATAAAAACGACTGAAACTAATTTATTTTCATAATTAAGGAGGAAATACAGTATATTATGCTCAATAAAGTTATTTTACAAAAGGCAAAAACATTTTTACTCCCCGTTTAACTTGAAAAGGGGGCATGTTTTTTTTTCTAAAGATCTTCTGAATAAGAAATTCTAATCAGAACCAAAAAAAATCCAAGCCCCCCTTTCAAGTTAAATGGTTAGTACATATAAGCCGATTTGAATATACGCTTGGTATTCGTATTTTGTTGTGAAGTTATATCCTAACTTAGTAATAGCAAATTATTGGTAACACTTAAGAGGATGTGACAGTCGAGGACATTAGGATTTTTTGGGGCTAGGACATTCGGTGCCATCATTGGTCAAGATTTTCAGGACCAAAAGAAAATAAAAAGGTCCAATACAACATTATTTTCGAAATACTGCTAACTTCTATCGGAAATTCGGACCTGTGAAAGGCACAAAAACACCAGACCGAATGTGTTTTTACAGGCTTTGAGCTGTCAGTCCTGTGTTATGACTGATGTGAAGCAACATGTTTTCTTAATTTCAAATTAGTTCCGAACAGTCTTCTGTTGTTAACAACTATAATAAGGGACGGACCATTTAACTTGAAGGGGGCCTTGGAATTTTGTTTCGGCCAGAAAATTGCGCGGAACATTTTTCTTTTTTTTTTAATGCGTCATGACATAAAATATATTTTTGATGGCGTTGCGACAGAATATTCTTTTCATTATTAGGATTATTTCATACAGCAGAAATTATTTTTCTGAATATTTTTTTTCTAACCCTGATGCCAAAATATTTTTTTCATCAAAAATTATTTTCATTTTTTTTAATCATTTTCTAAGTATTGTTTTGGTAAAAACCAAGGCCCCCCCTTTCAAGTTAAAAGGTCGGTCCTTAAGACCTTTGAAAATATGTTGCTTTTAAGTGCCGGTTACGGTTACGGCAAAAAAAAAATTACACATGAGACCCTGAACGAGGACTAAACAACAATGACACACGACACAACAACATAGCAACGAACAACGCGAACTTCAGTCAAAATAAGTAAATCTGAGAGCTAATTTCAACTAGCGATGTCCCCGCTTATCACAGATATCTCTTACGTAAAGTTCAAAGTGTCTTGCAAAACAGATGGTATAGCTGTAAAACGAAAAAAAATGCCACACAATAAAACATACTAATATATTAATTTATGCTAAATATAAGCAACATAAGAATTATATTTGTAAAACTAATTTACAGTAGATACGCGAAAGCGGAAATTAGTTAAAAAAACAACTTTTGACATGACCAGAATGTTGGGAAAATCCCTAAAAATACATTTTAACCAAATAATACTAAAATTTTTGTACGTCCATGACGTGTTGCAACAACGTACCATACTGAGCCTCACAAATTAGAGCCTTTTGTTACGTCGAACAATTGTCACTAGGCACGACGTCACTGTACCGACGTCTGTAAACAAAACCAAAATTAGCTTGGCACTTGCCAGGTAAATGGTCTGGCGCTCAAAGGGTTAATTTGTCAATGTAAAGATCGAGAGCTGTACTGTCCAAAATATCTAAGAACTGCAATGACTTAATGTAACGCAGTACATCTAGCCTATAAGAAGTGAAGTGACCCTCATGAACCTCTTTAAATTAATGTTATACATAAAAAGGCATAATTTTTTATTTTGTCAATCTGACACCTGATATCAGACACATTTAATGACCTGATTTTTATGTAAAAGTCCATAGCCACCTTTGATGAAAATAACAATGCTCGTGCCTCCTTTTTCACTGTTATGCAACAATCTTAGAGACATATCTGACCCGTGGGTTCGAAAAGGCGGGTTAGATATTTTCCCGTTCTTATAGGTTTCTTGTAAATTTGTCAGGCAGTTGTTCTCGGTCTGATAAATCATGTAAGAACTTTTCTTTTTCGTTTTGAGAACAGGAAATATCTTTATAATGCATTTAAATGAATGGAAACATAATAATCTTTTAAATCAGCGTAATTTCAAATTGTGAAAAAGTTTTATTTAACATTTTATCTTTACTTGAAATATTTTTTACAAAGACGATAAGTCGTCAAAATTTCGCTTAAACTGAATTATAGCATATTAACATTTTTACTGAAAGTCTTCTGTGATGTGACTTTTTTTTCATTTTCTTTTTGACTTAGTATCATCTATCTGCATTTCATGAATGTATCAGATTTGGTTAATTGAAAATAGGTTATTACGGATTTGTATAGTTCAAAAAGTAAAACAAGCAACATTTTTGACTTGTAACAAGCATTCTGAGAGTATAGCAAAACAATTCATAGTCCTCTACCGGCCTCATTGTTCAGTCACTAGTAACATTTTGTCAAACAAATGAATGCCTTAACTTGATCAGTTTATTATCTACAAAGAACAATATAGTGTAAAAAATAAAATTACAATGGATATTCAAAACTTTGAAGGGCCATAACTCCAACAAAAAAACTTGTGGATTGGCACAAAACTCAAAGTTTAACTGTAACTCATCAAGGTAAACTCACATACCAAAAATCAATTCATTATCTTTAAACATTTTGGAAAGAAGTGTGGAAAACTGAAATTGTAGTGAATTTTCAAAGTTCAAAGGGCCATTACTCTCATAAAAATTTGTGGACCGGCACAAAACGCAAACTAGATCTGAAACTCATCATGGTAAACTCACATACCAAAAATTAGTTCATTATCTATAAGCGTTAAGAAAAAAGTGCAGAAACCTGATATTTTTATGAATTTACAAAGTTCAAACGGCCAAAACTCCCATAAAAAATTGTGGACAGGCACAAAACTCTAACTTGATCTGTAACTTATCATGGTTAACTCACAAACGTAAAATCTATTCATTATCTATAAACATTTTGGAAAAAAGTGCGGAAAACTGAAATTGTAGTGATTTTCAAAGTTCAAAGGGCCATTACTCCCATAAAAATTTGTGGACCGGCACAAAACGCAAACTTGATCTGTAACTCAGCATGGTAAACTCACATACTAAAAATTAGTTCATTATCTATAAGCGTTAAGAAAAAAGTGCGGAAAATTGAAATTTTAATGAATTATCAAAGTTCAAAGGGCCATAACTCCCATAAAAAGTTGTGGACCGGCACGAAACTCAAACTTGATCTGTAACTTATCATGGTAAACTCACATACCAAAAATTAGTTCATTATCTGTAAACGTTTAGAAAAAAGTGTGGAAAACTGAAACTTTAATGAATTTTCAAAGTTGAAAGCGCCACAATTCCCATAAAAAATTGTGGACCGGCAAGAAACTCAAACTTGATCTGAAACTCTTCATGGTCAATTCACAAACCGAAAATCAGTTCATTATCTATCAGCGTTTAGAAAAAATGCGGAAAACTAAGGCGTGACAGACGGACAGACGGACGAACGGACAGGCGGACGGACGGACACACGGACAGAGTGCAAACTTATAGTCCCCTTCGGCTTTCACCGGTAGGGGACTAATAGTTTTTACATTGACGCTATGGTGGACTATAATAGAGAATGGATAAGAAGAGAGGTGTAACGATAATAAAAAAAATAAATCTTCAGATACTTGGAATACAAACCCGGTACTGTTAAGACTGTAAAGATGTTTCAAAATATAATTCATCATTATTGATATATCTTTGGCACACATCAAATGTATAGTTCGTGTAATTGATAAAAGCAGAGGTACCAATGGGGTGTCCGGATGTCAAAAGCCGAAAGGGCAGAGACAAAACCAGTAAACGCAAACAAGGTCATGACGAAAATAGACTACATAAAAAAGCACGGAAACACAAAAACTTTTGAATATCAATAAACAACACCATCTCTAGTCGTAATGAGAGTGAACTCAGGTGCTCCGGAAGAGTGAGCGGTTTCTGTCTGCTATAGCACATCCGTCTTACTTCTAATTTCCAATTCAGTGTGTCAAAATTACAAATACCAAAACGCGGGTATAAACGATTAATTTGGATATGCTATATATCGATATGTCAAGGAGTAACCTCTCATCAGTAGCATTTAAACCAAAACATTGGAAGATCAAATTCCAAAACAGTTGAAAACGAAAAGTACTCAAAACCAAAACGTTCGAACAAGGAAGCCAAATCCAGCACCGAGGATATCGACCATGTGCATTACAAAGAAAGAAACCTGGTGTTTTCATCAATTTTGAATTTAACAATCGGAAATTTCAGCGACAATATATTAGAAATTTTATGGTAATTCGTGTCAGACAAGTCTGACTACCAGGCTTGTGATTACCCTCGGGGACGTCTGGTCCACCAGCAGCGGTTATCGCCCAGTGGTTTCAAAATTACAAATACCAAAACGCGGGTATAAACGGTTAATTTGGATATGCTATATATCGATATTTCAAGGAGTAACCTCTCATCAGTAGCATTTAAACCAAAACATTGGAAGATCAAATTCCAAAACAGTTGAAAACGAAAAGTACTCAAAACCAAAACGTTCGAACAAGGAAGCCAAATCCAGCACCGAGGATATCGACCATGTGCATTACAGAGAAAGAAACCTGGTGTTTTCATCATAATAGTCAAATCCGGTTAAGGAAGACAAAACAAAACTCTTTGACATACTGACTTCTGCACTCATCTGAGAGAAAGAGTGTGACGACAGCAACCGAGAGGCAACATAGCCCTGCGTTAAAAATTTCTGTGTCAAACGTGACGCTCTTCCAAGGAAATCGATATGATTCCCGCAAGCCCTAGTGTAATAATTAAAGTTCATAAGCTGGAGCGGACGGAATGTTGCTACCTACAAAGAGACAATTGGAAAGTAGAAGAAAAATGAATTTCTATAAACAGAGAAAGTCGTTTAACACCAATAAACATTTTATATAAAAGAACATGAAAACGTTTTTTTTTTCAAATAGGGCTTTCTTTTCAGATAAGGATGAGTACAGATGAAGGTTATTTGTATAGTTTTGTTTTATCATTATTTGCAATATTTGAATTAACCATTATCAGCGTAATGGGTGTGTTTGAACAAGCAGCAACAGCATAGTATTACTGATGTGCGGTATGTTTTTTCATCTCGTTTGTAGATTGCTTTTTGTCTTTCCCAATAGGAGAAGCAGAGGTACCAATGGGATATCCGAATGTCAAAAGTCCGATAGGGCAGAGACAAAACCAGTAAACACCATCAAGAACGGGACAAAAACAGACAACATGTAAAACATGGAAACACAAAACAACTGAATATCAATCAACAACGCGAACTCCAGTCAAAACAAGAGTGAACTCAGGTGCTTCGGAAGGGTAAGCAGTTCCTGCTTGCTACAACACACCCGTCGCGTTGCCAATAGTCCATTCAGCGTGTCATAGCCGGTAAAAGAAGACAAAACAACACCCTATGACAAACCAACATCTGCATTCATCTGAGAGATCGAAATCCCATATTTGTCTATAAATGCATGATGTCTTCCGTAAAATTTCTTGAGTGAAGACAGCAACCGAGGAGCAACATAACCCTGTGTGAGTAATTTTTGCATCAGACGTGTCGCTCTGCTAAGGAAATCGATGCAAGTCCCGCCCGCTCTGGAGTAACGAATCAATTGAGATGCGTTAACTCCATAAGCTGGAGCGGACGGAATCTTGCTACACAAGAAGGGGAAGTTGACGATTGGAAAGTTGAAGTCATCACGTTTGTCATAGAGCCTTGTTGAAAGTCTTCCTTGAGAGTCAATTTCGAGATGTAGATCAAAATATGAAGCAGACTTCCTAGAATCCGTTGTGTCTTTTATCTCAAGTTCCTGTGGATATATGGGATGGAGAAAGTCACCAAATCGAAAATTGTTTAGTGAAAGGACATCATCAATATAACGGAACGTGGGGTTGAAAGAGAGAGCTAGTCTACGGTCTTTTTTGTCTAGAAGAGATTGTAATAAGTCTGCTTCATGAATGAAGAAACAAATCACCAAGCAAAGGTGCACAATTAGTGCCCATTGGAATCCCTATTGTTTGCTGAAAAACACGTCCACCAAACTGAACAAATATGTTGTCAATAAGAAAGTTGAGCGTTTCGATTATTTGGTCTTCTGTAAATTTGTTCTTTTTCTTAGACTCATTGAAGACAAATTAAGTCTTGGTATTATCGACTACAAGAAATTTGTAACTGCGTTTTCCATTCTTTTTGAAAAAGCTGCGTTTAATCAGCTGTGCCAATCGAGATTTCAGTTGTTCATGTGGAATAGAAGTGTAAAGTGTGGAGAAATCGAATGTTTTGATGCTGTTACAAGATGAAACTGATTTAGAGTTTAGAATCTCCATCAGTTCTTTCGAATTCTTCAGGATCCAAATTTGATTGACACAATTTCTAGAATAACAACAATCGTAATATTTCTGGAGGCCGGATTTTACTGCCCTAAGTATTGAAGTCAACAAAACTGAAAGAGGTTTAGTTGTACATTTGGATGACCCTGCAATGAAGTGCTGTTTGTATGGATTTTTATGTAATTTGGGAATCCAATACAGGGATGGAATGTCATCATTACTGCCAACAACAGAAAGGCCGAAGGAGAAAATGACAGATTTTTGATTGTCAATGATTTATTCCTTAGAAAGTGATGTAGCCTTGTATGTGGTGCTCTTGCTGGTACAACCAACCCCCAATTCAGCTGTCAAACAGTCAATATAGTGTTTCTTGCACACAAAAATGATGTTATTTGTTGCCTTGTCTGCAGGTACAACAACATATTTGTCATGTAAGGTGGACAATGTTTTGGCAACATCAGCGTTGCTGAAAATGGATGTTGCCTTAGTGCTCATTGAGCCTTTCAAAGAATTGATTCTTTTCAAAACCAATGACCTCACAGCTTTTACCCATTCTGACAAAACGTCACATTCTTTCTCCTGTTCTTTTTTTGGCCCATTTTCTGGCATAGTCCTCAACTGAATCCATAATTGTTTTGAAATTATAGGTCCAGTTGATTCGTCTTGGCTCACGATATTTAGGCACTTTAGCCAAAACATCGCGAAGTAAGTCATTTTCCACGATGTTACATCACCAGTGATAACGTGGGCAGAGGGACCTTATTTGATTGGGGACTTTTCACAGGTACAGTCTGGAGGTTTTGCTTTGAGGACATTGATTTGGAAATCCCGCAACACTTGTTTATAGTTGAAAACATTAAGTGCAAAGGTGGAAGTGTAGGAATAAGAGATAATGGGAATGCTTTTATCTATGAAGTAAGGAGGAATATGTTCCGTAACAGATTTGTGGTGTAAAATATTTCCTAAAATAATAGCATTTAACCACTTGTTTAAAAATGGAAGTAAAAGAAAGGAACAATTGTCTTTTTCGTGTGGAACTCCGACAGGTTTGAATAAGCGGTTGTAACCGATATCACGAACGATAGCAGTGAGTCTATAGATGTTAGACTTAGGGTCAGTGACCGGATTTTCTAGACATTCCTTGTAAAAATATTGAGTTTAGAAAGGGGAATAGAATACAGTTTAGTTCAAATGTGATGAATCCCTAGTGGTTTATGGACAAACGAAAGCAATCCACTAACTGATATATCGCAAAGCTTTGGTGCGTTGTATTTTCGATGTCCATGACTGCGTTTCCGTCTCTCCGTTTTTTCAAAGAGATTCATCACATTACATCACTTCATCTAGGGCTAGATAAATTTCGTACACTTCCAATGTTGTCGTTGCAGCCATAAGGTAGTGCGGTTCCCAGTCGTCGGATCAAGAATTATTCTCTCTCTTTACGGAAAGGTGTACTTAAAGTGGGATTATTTGTAGGATGGTAAATTTTTTTCCAAAATTCGGACTTTTAAAGACAAAATGGAATGATCAGGTTGGTTAAAATGCTGGTAAACGAAAGGAAAACTGTCGTTGTTGATTCCGGATCTTTGGCCACACATGTGAGCATTAAGTCTTCCTTTCGTCTCACCAACATAGATCAGTCCACAAAGGCCACATAGTAGTCCGTAAATAAGATTTGCTGATGTACAATTTAAATCATCCCAACTGTAGATGTTATATGACCGATTCGTTAAGTTGCTCTTAATTTCTGTGTCAGTAATCAAGATCTTACAAGTTTTACAATTCTTTATTCCGCATTTACTGACAGAGCAATGAGATTGCACATTTTCAAAATCCAAAACGTCTTCCAAAAGTACAGAGCACGGTCAAATAGAATCAAAGTTTTTATATTGGAATTCTGGATTCGCAGACTGGGTATATGATGTCTTTGACAAAATTGGTGTATTTTGGACCCGTGTATTACGAAACGACGCCGTGTCCGTAGTGTCGTTAAGTTCAGGCCTTTTATACTGGACGACGCCTGAGCCAGTATCCTTTTGGTGTCTCGTTAACATTGCATTGAAGCTACTGGGCTGGTGAAATCCTCGGGGACAATTTGTCAACCAGCAGAGACATCGACCCAGTGGAATGAAAGAAGCAGAGGTACCAATGGGGTATCCGAATGTCAAAAGTCCGATAGGGCAGAGATAAAACCAGTAAACACCAACAAGAACGGGACAAAAACATACAACATGTAAAACATGGAAACACAAAACAACTGAATATCAATCAACAACGCGAACTCCAGTCGAAACAAGAGTGAACTCAGGTGCTCCAGAAGAGTAAGCAGTTCCTGCTTGCTATAGCACACCCGTGACATTTGATTTTCGAAAACTCAATTGGTTACTTTTTGCTGTTGCTGTATGATCGATTTCATAATTGACATCATATTCGTTACATTTGGGAAAAAATGTCAACAAGATTGTTTACAAAGGACATAAACATATCGACGAGTGTTTTAGTTTGAGAAATGTTCCTGGTGGGACTCAGTTTTTGAACAGTTTTTTTTTAATCGGAAAGTTTATCACATTTTATTTTCTTCTTGCCAGAAGGGTCAAATATCATTATCATTCAAAATTAAAAGAACAAAACAATGATATTAAATTTGCCCAAAATGTTTCCTGTACATAAATGTTGAATTCATTTCTGGTGATCATCTAAGTGCAAAAGGAGAACAATTCACGTGAAAATTCTATTTGTTTTTAATGATCAAATCCAAACAAACCTAATAAACAGCCACACAAAAAAACTCGGTGTTGAAGTATAGAACAAATCATCAAAAAATCAGACAGTATAGGCCAGTATTATCTTTAAAGAAGCAGAGGTACCAATGGAGTATCCGAATGTGAAAAGTCCGAAAGGGCAGAGACAAAACCAGTAAACAGCAACAAGAACGGGACATAAACAGACAACAGGTAAAACATGGAAACACAAAATAACTGAATATCAATCAACAACACAAACTCCAGTCGAAACAAGAGTGAACTCAGGTGCTCCGGAAGAGTAAGCAGTTCCTGCTTGCTATAGCTTACCCGTCGCGTTGCCAAAAAAAGAAATAAATTTCAATGTCAGATTAAGAAACAAATTTTAATAATGCCCGACTGTAGAACTCAGTGGCAGACTATAGAAGATATCTAAAACATCTTACAGTAGAACTATGTGCATGGTTACTGCACAGATTGTTATTAAATTCAATCAATAGAACTCAGACTCAGAAAACTGAAAATATGTAAAGTATGTAAATAGGTAAAACAGATTGTCAGTCTACGGAACAAATCTAAACATTGTTAATAGGTAGAACTAATTATCATACTACGGAACAAATTTAAACATTGTTGATAGGTAGAACTAATTGTCAGAATACGGAACAAATCTAAACATTGTTAATAGGTAGAACTAATTGTCAGACTACGGAACAAATCTAAACATTGTTAATGGGTAGAACTAATTGTCAGACTACCGAACAAATATAAACATTGTTAATGAGTAAAATTATTTGTCAGACTACGGAACAAATCTAAACATGGTTTATAGGTAGAACTAATTGTCAGACTCAGGAATACATCTAAACATTGTTAATAGGTATAACTAATTGTCAGACTACGGAACAAATCTAAATGATTCTAATAGGTAGAACTAATTGTCAGACTACGGAACAAATCTAAAGATTATTAATAGGTAGAACTAATTGTCAGACTACGGAACAAATATAAACATTGTTAATAGGTAGAAATAATTGTCAGACTACGGAACAAATATTAACATTGTTAATAGGTAGAACTAATTGTCAGACTACGGAACAAATCTAAATGATTTTAATAGGTAGAACTAATTGTCAGACTACGGAACAAATCTAAACATGGTTTATAGGTAGAACTAATTGTCAGACTCAGGAACACATCTAAACATTGTTAATAGGTATAACTAATTGTCAGACTACGGAACAAATCTAAATGATTCTAATAGGTAGAACTAATTGTCAGACTACGGAACAAATCTAAAGATTATTAATAGGTAGAACTAATTGTCAGACTACGGAACAAATATAAACATTGTTAATAGGTAGAAATAATTGTCAGACTACGGAACAAATATTAACATTGTTAATAGGTAGAACTAATTGTCAGACTCCGGAACAAATCTAAATGATTTTAATGGGTAGAACTAATTGTCAGACTACGGAACAAATCTAAACATTGTTAATGGGTAGAACTAATTGTCAGACTACCGAACAAATATAAACATTGTTAATAGGTAGAATTATTTGTCAGACTACGGAACAAATCTAAACATGGTTTATAGGTAGAACTAATTGTCAGACTCAGGAACACATCTAAACATTGTTAATAGGTATAACTAATTGTCAGACTACGGAACAAATCTACATGATTCTAATAGGTAGAACTAATTGTCAGACTACGGAACAAATCTAAAGATTATTAATAGGTAGAACTAATTGTCAGACTACGGAACAAATATAAACATTGTTAATAGGTAGAAATAATTGTCAGACTACGGAACAAATATTAACATTGTTAATAGGTAGAACTAATTGTCAGACTACGGAACAAATCTAAATGATTTTAATAGGTAGAACTAATTGTCAGACTACGGAATAAATCTAAAGATTGTTAATGGTAGAACTAAATGTCAGACTACGGAACAAATCTAAATAATTTTAATAGGTTAAACTAATTGTCAGACTTCGGAACAAATTTAAACATTGTTAATAGGTAGAGCTAATTGTCAGACTACGGAACAAATTTAAACATTGTTAATAGGTAGAACTAATTGTCAGACTACGGAACACATCTAAAGATTGTTAATGGTAGAAATAAATGTCAGACTACGGAACAAATCTAAATAATTTCAATAGGTAGAACTAATTGTCAGACTAGGGAACAACTTTAAACATTGTTAATAGGTAGAACTAATTGTCAGACAGAAAAAACATCAAAACAATGTCAATAGTTTGAACTCATCGTTATGCCTTAGAACAAGTCTAAACAATATCAATAGGTATAATTCATCGAAAGACTACACAATACATGTACATTAAAACAGTCTCAATGGGTAGAACTCATTGTCAGACTACTGAATACATTAAAACAATCTTAATAGGTAGAACTCATTTTCAGACTGTAAATCTCAAAACGACTGACATCACAACTGTCAGAATTAAGAACAAATCTAACAAAGTCAGACAGTGGAACTATAAAAAGTCAGTATCATGACACACTGCCTTTTGACCATACTTGGGATGAGCAGTTAACAGAAAGGCATTGTTCATATAAAACGCATTAAAAAGCAAATACAATATAGTACACGTTTAATCTCTTAGATAATTAAATAAGTTGGTATGTCGTCTGGTTTTATTCTGAGTCCAAATACACATGTACCAGATATGACAAATTGAATTGACCATTACCAAGCGTGACGGCTGTGTATCAACTATCAGGAACTGGATACTATTCATGCTTGTTTGTTTTCTATCTTAAAGACTAGAAATCGTGTGGACGATTGCTGTTCGTTTTTTTGTTTTTTTTATTCTTTGCTGTCTTATTTTCGTCTCGTTGACCAATTATTTTTACCGCATATTTGATTTCGTATACACCGTTGGTATCTCTCTGCTTCTTTGTTATATTAAGATTACTGTAGGATCTATTTCACGTCATCAATTTACATCAAATTTGTCATTTTGGGAAAAAAATGTCAATCCATTTTTTCACAATGGCCAAACATATCGACAGGTTTTTGGCATGTTTCTGATGGGACTTACTTTCTGAAAAAGTAAGACTTTATAGCTTAATGTTAGAGACTTACGAACGCGTCTAAAAGCGTCTGACAGTAAAAATCAGTTTCACACAAAAGACATTTTTTTTAAGTCATAGAGCAGAACTCAGTGTTAGAAGATAGACCATATGTTTAAAACTCAAACCGTAGGGCTTACTGTCAGATTATGGAATTGATTTGAAGAAATCAGGTTTAAAAGTTTTTAGAGTATTTAAACTCAGTGTGAGACTATAGAACAAATATAAATCAAGTTGAACACCAGAACGTCGTTGTAGACATCTATCAAGGTATTGTCACGATGTTAAACTCCTCAGCAGGTCAGTCAGTCTTACATAGGAGCTCAGAGTCACATTATAGGACAAATCTAAAAAAAAGTATGACAGTTCAACTCAGTGTCAGACTATAGAACAAATATAAATCAAGTTGAACACCAGAACGTCTTTGTAGACATCTATCAAGGTATTGTCACGATGTTAAACTCCTCAGCAGGTCAGTCAGTCTTACATAGGAGCTCAGAGTCACATTATAGGACAAATCTAAAAAAAAGTATGACAGTTCAACTCAGTGTCAGACTATAGAACAAATATAAATCAAGTTGAACACCAGTACGTCGTTGTAGACATCTATCAAGGTATTGTCACGATGTTAAACTCCTCAGCAGGTCAGTCAGTTTACATAGGAGCTCAGAGTCACATTAAAGGACAAATCTAAAAAAAAGTATGACAGTTCAACTCAGTGTCAGACTATAGAACAAATATAAATCAAGTTGAACACCAGTACGTCGTTGTAGACATCTATCAAGGTATTGTCACGATGTTAAACTCCTCAGCAGGTCAGTCAGTTTACATAGGAGCTCAGAGTCACATAAAAGGACAAATCTAAAAAAAAGTATGACAGTTCAACTCAGTGTCAGACTATAGAACAAATATAAATCTTAAAAAGTCAGATAGTAGAAATCAATATCAGATTATAGAACAAATCCAACAATGTTAGAAGGTAGAACTCATAATCAAACTATAGGACAAACCTATAAAAAATCATTTAAGCTCGGTATCAGGTCAGAAAACAGCTGCAGAATTTTCAAATCGTAGAAATCAGTCTGTGATGAATTGTACATTTTTTTCCTTGTGTTAAATTTTTACATGTATATAAACTCAAATTTCCCTTTTAACGATATTTGGGATCGGAATTATCAGCTGACAGATTGGTATTGTTTATACGAGAGCAATTAATACCATATACAACAAAGTGCTGTCTAAATGTTACTAAATATATCTCAACAAAGGTGAGACTATGTGCATAGATCAAAAGTACAGTACTTAAGAAGTTAAGAATAGCTTTTAACAATGAAGTCTTTAAAAAAGTTACATTTTATTTATTAATATTTTTTTTGGTTTTTATTTCGTTCTGAAAATTAGCATCAAAATACGTTTTCTTTAACATTTTTTTTAATTTATTCTGACTATTTATGTCTATGATGAGTTCAGGTGTTGTTCTGTCATCTGGTTTTCATTTGCCTTCCTGTTACAGCAGCGTGACGGGTGTGTTGTAACAAACAGGCCCTGAATACCATGGACCATCGTTGAAATCTTTAAAACTTGAGTTGGTGTTGCTTGTCTTTTGTTCGGTATTTCCTTTTTATTATCATTCTGAATAATCTGTATCCTTGTCCCTTTGTCCGATTTTTTTCCTTAAGCACATTTGATTTCCGAATATCCCGTTGGTAACTCCATATTTCTTTGTCGCAATCATGAGTTTATGTGATCAATTTCGTATTTGAAACAAAGTTTGTCATATTTGGGAATTATTTGTCAATAAGTTGGGTTTTCACTTGACCATTAACCGAGTGTTAAACGCATGTTTCTGACTAGACTTAGTTTCTTTTTAAAAAATCTTTAAAATGTTGAATACTTATCACCAAATATTTCTTCAGGCTAATAATACATTTATGTCAAAATAAACACAAAGCACTGATTAAGTTTTCCGTTTTCATTTACATGTTTCTCGTATTAATTTCTGATGTTCAAGAGATGAACGACACATGTGAAAATCTTATTTTATTTTAATCATAAATTTTAGGCACATTTTGAAAATGTTAGACGGAAGACCTCAGTGTTAAAAAGATATCTATAAGGTTGAACAATATAACTCGGTATCAATCCTTATCAATGTTAATCAATAGAGCTCAACGTCAGACTACAATACAATTCTTAATATGTCAAGACAGGTGACCTCAGTATCAGGACACAAAACAGTTAAAGAGTTTTGCGGATCGTGGAGCTCAGTGACTGATAAATTATAAATTTATTTTTGTCTTCAATGTTGGTACATTTTGCTAGTAACACCAAAATCAAACTAAATTCAAAATTTCCCGTTTTACAGTACTTTATATTAAAAGTTGATAAAATAATCATATTTCATGCATATTGCATAATACAGTACTGTAAACATGTTTCTAAACAAACCCATCAATAGTTATGTTATGTGCACAGATCAAAGGTACAGTACTTAAGACTCAAAGAAAGAACTTCTATAAAATTTTAAAACAACAAGGCATAATTTGTATAAAAGTTTTTTTGTGGTTTGATCTATATGCATGGAGATATATTTTAGAATAGTTTAAAACGACATCTTACCTCACAGACAATGACAAATGTTGGTTTGGATTTGAATTATGTGCATTTTATTTAGACCTTGGGCCGATTGCAAAACTATGTGCAGCGCCAACTGGCCTTGTTGAAAGCTGTTGGCAGTTTTTCATTGTGGTTTTTATAAATTACCGCTTGTCATGTGAAATGTGTCGCGTACACTTATTCGACACATCATTATTTTCTATGGTTATATAGTTTTGTTTTGTTCTGATCTTTACCAGATTTGATTCCTTGAATTGACTGTTAGCAACGCGAAGGGTGTGTTGTAACGAGCAGGAACTGCTTACCTCCCAGCACCACACGAGTTCTGACCTTCTTGAGATTTTGTTGCTAATTGCTGTTGGGTTGTTATTGTGTGATTCTGTTTTATATGAGTTGATCAACTTTGTCTTTATCTTTAATTGTTTTGTTTTTTTATTTTCGAATACAAAATCATTACCTCTGTGCACTATGATTGACGTGTCTTTATTTTCGAATACAATATTATTACTTTTGAAATTGACAACACATTTGTTACATTTGGAGCATAATTTTATAAGTAGCACTATCAACTTGTTTTTAATGAACCAAAACTCCTCACCTATTGTTTTATGAGTGTTTTTAAAAGACTGTCCTGCAATCTCGTAAATAAGAGCTATGTGAATCGCTTTTCCTCCTTTAAATATTGCTTTCTGTTCCCCGAGATCAATTCAATTATCCTAAACAGATAACGAGATAAACACAAACATTTCAGATTCAGATTTTCCTACAAACATGCATTTTATGTCAGATATTTATCAATTTCTTATTTTATTTAATTTTACGAAATCTAAATGTTGCATATTATCCCGAGCTCTTATTTTCCTTTTCATACCAAAACTAGTACTGTTTTTTCGAATCAGGGTTGAAATTGTTTGTTTAAGGATGTTGGAGGGTCAGCTTTTGAGATTTTTGAGATTTTTTCGGAATTTCGGGTTTTTTTCCATCAAGATAAGGCAAACATTTAGCACCTATTTTTCTTTTGTATAAGGTCTACATTACATCATAAATATCTGTATTACAAATTTATTTCACTTCTTCACAGGTTTAAACAGCTAAACTATGCTAATGATAACGCAATCAAAAAAAAAACAGAGAAAACCTTTTCCTGCCAAATTTTGAACTCTTATTATCTTTAAAACGAGCACGGTAACCTATCAATTTTTTTAGCCTATTCTGTATTTTTAATTATTCCCTTATGATTTAAGGCCTTAATTTTAAAACCTCATCACTTTCAAAGTTACCCTCGAATATCCTTAATCTCTATTTTTTTTAATTTTTGGTCGCAACCGACTTTTACTTTTCTCAAAAAGGAGTATCTTAGTAAAAATTATCTCTGATGAGTGTTATAATAAATTATGAACTTGATGACTGTTCTAATGATTTGTTTACTTCCTTATGCTACATGTAATATTACTTCCATTATCAAAGACTTTTTTCTTCGTTTTTTTGCTCTATACCTACCTTTTGATAACACCAGATCATTGTCGTTTTGAAATCGATTTGATGAATGTACAGTACTTGAACCGATCAATGCAACACTTTGACGGATCGATGACTGATCGGTGACGGATTGATGACGCGTTTGGACCGGATTGATGACTGATTGATGACGGATTGGTGAATGATTGGTGACGCGTTGTTGACTGATTGATGACGGATCGGACGGATTGGACGGATGACGGATACCATAGGTAACCGGGCTATCGATCCGTTATTTTGACTGATACGATCGATCGGTATAATTAGAAAACTCTTCTGTGAAACGAAGTTATCGTTTATAACATATATAACGCAACACAAACCAGGCATGGCGTTAATTTAATTTGTTTAAATAAATTATGCTATAGTGTTAAAAAAGACATACATTTTCTATTAAAATATGTTAATTTTAATAATCTAATAAATTTAATAATTGTTTACATAGTACTTGCTTTAAACTAAATAGGCAACGTTCGTGTTCTTTTCTTCTATGAAAATAATACTAATATAATTTTATTTTATTTGTTCAGATTTTTAAATACAAAAACAGAAACTGTGCTGAAAAATCTTTGAAATGTAAAAGGGTTCTGCTTAGAACTATTATTTCAACAATTTGTAACGTATAATTAAGAACAAATAATTCAGGAGATATCACTAATCTAGTAAATTTTATTTTAATTTTCTTTTAATTCACTGTGTTAAATTTGTTTGCATAGGAATATAGATCACATTTGCAAATTTCTTATGTAAAATATATGAAAATTTAGTAAAATCTTATATTTGAGCATAAAATATATGACGGTTTGATAAAATTGACAAGAAATTGTTTGGGAAACAACTTTTTTCATCAGGTTTGACACATTAATGCTAAGACAACTTGAAAAGTTGCATAACTACATATTGCTGACTTAAAAAATAAGGTTCATAAAGTTAAGAGATTATGAAGAAAATTTGTTCGCAAAGGAATATAGATCACATTTTGCAAATTTCTTATGTAAAATATATGAAACTATAGTAAAATCTTCTATTTGAGCATAAAATTATATGACGGTTTATTAAAATTGCCAAGAAAATGTTTGCGAAACAACTTTTTACATCAGGTTTGACATATAAATGCTAAGACAACTTGAAAAGTTGCATAACTACATATTGCTGACTTAAAAAATAAGGTTCATAAAGTTAAGAGATTATGAAAAAAATTTGTTCGCAAAGGAATAAAGATCACATTTACAAATTTCTTATGTAAAATATATGAAACTATAGTAAAAGCTTCTATTTGAGCATAAAATTATATGACGGTTTAATAAAATTGACAAGAAAATGTTTGCGAAACAACTTTTTTCATCAGGTTTGGCACATTAATGCTAAGATAACTTGAAAAGTTGCATAACTACATATTGCTGACTTAAAAAATAAGGTTCATAAAGTTAAGAGATTATGAAAAAAATTTGTTCGCAAAGGAATAAAGATCACATTTACAAATTTCTTATGTAAAATATATGAAACTATAGTAAAAGCTTCTATTTGAGCATAAAATTATATGACGGTTTGATAAAATTGACAAGAAATTGTTTGGGAAACAATTTTTTTCATCAGATTTGACACATAAATGGTATGTTAAGTTGAAAAATTGCATAAATACATATTGCTGCCTTAAAAATTAAGGTCCATAGAGTGAAGAGATTATGTAGAAAATTTGTTCGGATATAAATAAAGATCACATTTGCAAATTTCTTATGTAAAATATATGAAACTTTAGTAAAATCTTATATTAGAGCATAAAATTTATATGACGGTTTAATAAAATTGACAAGAAAATGTTTGCGAAACAACTTTTAACATCAGGTTTGACACATTAATGCTAAGATAACTTGAAAATGCTTAACTACATATTGCTGACTTAAAAAATAAGGTTCATATAGTAAAGAGACAATAAAGAAAATTTGTTCACAAAGGAATATAGATCACATTTACAAATTTCTTATGTAAAATATATGAAACTTTAGTAAAATCTTCTATTTGAGCATAAAATTATATGACGGTTTAATAAAATTGACAAGAAAATGTTTGCGAAACAACTTTTTTCATCAGGTTTGACACATTAATGCTAAGACAACTTGAAAAGTTGCATAACTACATATTGCTGACTTAAAAAATAAGGTTCATAAAGTTAAGAGATTATGAAGAAAATTTGTTCGAAAAGAAATATAGATCACATTTGCAAATTTCTTATGTAAAATATATGAAACTATAGTAAAATCTTCTATTTGAGCATAAAATTATATGACGGTTTATTAAAATTGCCAAGAAAATGTTTGCGAAACAACTTTTTACATCAGGTTTGACATATAAATGCTAAGACAACTTGAAAAGTTGCATAACTACATATTGCTGACTTAAAAAATAAGGTTCATAAAGTTAAGAGATTATGAAGAAAATTTGTTCGCAAAGAAATATAGATCACATTTGCAAATTTCTTATGTAAAATATATGAAACTATAGTAAAATCTTCTATTTGAGCATAAAATTATATGACGGTTTAATAAAATTGACAAGAAAATGTTTGCGAATCAACTTTTTTCATCAGGTTTGGCACATTAATGCTAAGATAACTTGAAAAGTTGCATAACTACATATTGCTGATTTAAAAAATAAGGTTCATATAGTAAGGACACAATAAAGAAAATTTGTTCGCAAAGGATTAAAGATCACATTTACAAATTTCTTATGTAAAATATATGAAACTATAGTAAAATCTTCTATTTGAGCATAAAATTATATGACAGTTTAATAAAATTGACAAGAAAATGTTTGCGAAACAACTTTTTTCATCAGGTTTGGCACATTAATTCTAAGATAACTTGACAAGTTGCATAACTACATATTGCTGACTTAAAAAATAAGGTTCATAAAGTTAAGAGATTATGAAAAAAATTTGTTTGCAAAGGAATAAAGATCACAATTACAAATTTCTTATGTAAAATATATGAAACTATAGTAAAAGCTTCTATTTGAGCATAAAATTATATGACGGTTTAATAAAATTGACAAGAAAATGTTTGCGAAACAACTTTTTTCATCAGGTTTGGCACATTAATGCTAAGATAACTTGAAAAGTTGCATAACTACGTATTGCTGATCTAAAAAATAAGGTTCATATAGTAAGGACACAATAAAGAAAATTTGTTCGCAAAGGAATATAGATCACATTTACAAATTTCTTATGTAAAATATATGAAACTATAGTAAAATCTTCTATTTCAGCATAAAATTATATGGCAGTTTGATAAAATTGCCAAGAAAATGTTTGCCAAACAACTTTTTACATCAGGTTTGACACATTAATGCTAAGACAACTTGAAAAGTTGCATAACTACATATTGCTGACTTAAAAAATAAGATTCATAAAGTTAAGAGATTATGTAGAAAATTTGTTCGCAAAAGAATATAGATCACATTTGCAAATTTCTTATGTAAAATATATGAAACTATAGTAAAATCTTCTATTTGAGCATAAAATTATATGACAGTTTAATAAAATTGCCAAGAAAATGTTTGCGAAAAAACTTTTAACATCAGGTTTGACACATTAATGCTAAGATAAGTTGAAAAGTTGCATAACTACATATTGCTGACTTAAAAAATAAGGTTCATATAGTAAAGAGACAATAAAGAAAATTTGTTCACAAAGGAATATAGATCACATTTACAAATTTCTTATGTAAAATATATGAAACTTTAGTAAAATCTTCTATTTGAGCATAAAATTATATGACGGTTGAATAAAATTGCCAAGAAAATGTTTGCGAAACAACTTTTAACATCAGGTTTGACACATTAATGCTAAGATAAGTTGAAAAGTTGCATAACTACATATTGCTGACTTAAAAAATAAGGTTCATATAGTAAGGACACAATAAAGAAAATTTGATCGCAAAGGAATATAAATCACATTTGCAAATTTCTTATGTAAAATATATGAAACATAGTAAAATCTTCTATTTGAGCATAGAATTATATGATGGTTTAATAAAATTGACAAGAAAATGTTTGCGAAACAACTTTCTTCATCATGTTTGACACATTAATGCTAAGATAAGTTGAAAAGTTGCATAACTACATATTGCTGACTTAAAAAATAAGGTTTATAAAGCAAAGAGATTATGAAGAAAATTTGTTCGCAAAGGAATATAGATCACATTTACAAATTTCCTATGAAAAATATATGAAACTATAGTAAAATCTTATATTTGAGCATAAAATTATATGACGGTTGAATAAAATTGCAAAGAAAATGTTTGCGAAACAACTTTTTTCATCAGGTTTGACACATTAATGCTAAGATAAGTTGAAAAGTTGCATAACTACATATTGCTGACTTAAAAAATAAGGTTCATAAAGTTAAGAGATTATGAAAAAAATTTGTTCGCAAAGGAATAAAGATCACATTTACAAATTTCTTATGTAAAATATATGAAACTATAGTAAAAGCTTCTATTTGAGCATAAAATTATATGACGGTTTGATAAAATTGACAAGAAATTGTTTGGGAAACAATTTTTTTCATCAGATTTGACACATAAATGGTATGTTAAGTTGAAAAATTGCATAAATACATATTGCTGCCTTAAAAATTAAGGTCCATAGAGTGAAGAGATTATGTAGAAAATTTGTTCGGATATAAATAAAGATCACATTTGCAAATTTCTTATGTAAAATATATGAAACTTTAGTAAAATCTTATATTAGAGCATAAAATTTATATGACGGTTTAATAAAATTGACAAGAAAATGTTTGCGAAACAACTTTTAACATCAGGTTTGACACATTAATGCTAAGATAACTTGAAAATGCTTAACTACATATTGCTGACTTAAAAAATAAGGTTCATATAGTAAAGAGACAATAAAGAAAATTTGTTCACAAAGGAATATAGATCACATTTACAAATTTCTTATGTAAAATATATGAAACTTTAGTAAAATCTTCTATTTGAGCATAAAATTATATGACGGTTTAATAAAATTGACAAGAAAATGTTTGCGAAACAACTTTTTTCATCAGGTTTGACACATTAATGCTAAGACAACTTGAAAAGTTGCATAACTACATATTGCTGACTTAAAAAATAAGGTTCATAAAGTTAAGAGATTATGAAGAAAATTTGTTCGAAAAGAAATATAGATCACATTTGCAAATTTCTTATGTAAAATATATGAAACTATAGTAAAATCTTCTATTTGAGCATAAAATTATATGACGGTTTATTAAAATTGCCAAGAAAATGTTTGCGAAACAACTTTTTACATCAGGTTTGACATATAAATGCTAAGACAACTTGAAAAGTTGCATAACTACATATTGCTGACTTAAAAAATAAGGTTCATAAAGTTAAGAGATTATGAAGAAAATTTGTTCGCAAAGAAATATAGATCACATTTGCAAATTTCTTATGTAAAATATATGAAACTATAGTAAAATCTTCTATTTGAGCATAAAATTATATGACGGTTTAATAAAATTGACAAGAAAATGTTTGCGAATCAACTTTTTTCATCAGGTTTGGCACATTAATGCTAAGATAACTTGAAAAGTTGCATAACTACATATTGCTGATTTAAAAAATAAGGTTCATATAGTAAGGACACAATAAAGAAAATTTGTTCGCAAAGGATTAAAGATCACATTTACAAATTTCTTATGTAAAATATATGAAACTATAGTAAAATCTTCTATTTGAGCATAAAATTATATGACGGTTTAATAAAATTGACAAGAAAATGTTTGCGAAACAACTTTTTTCATCAGGTTTGGCACATTAATTCTAAGATAACTTGAAAAGTTGCATAACTACATATTGCTGACTTAAAAAATAAGGTTCATAAAGTTAAGAGATTATGAAAAAAATTTGTTTGCAAAGGAATAAAGATCACAATTACAAATTTCTTATGTAAAATATATGAAACTATAGTAAAAGCTTCTATTTGAGCATAAAATTATATGACGGTTTAATAAAATTGACAAGAAAATGTTTGCGAAACAACTTTTTTCATCAGGTTTGGCACATTAATGCTAAGATAACTTGAAAAGTTGCATAACTACGTATTGCTGATCTAAAAAATAAGGTTCATATAGTAAGGACACAATAAAGAAAATTTGTTCGCAAAGGAATATAGATCACATTTACAAATTTCTTATGTAAAATATATGAAACTATAGTAAAATCTTCTATTTGAGCATAAAATTATATGGCAGTTTGATAAAATTGCCAAGAAAATGTTTGCCAAACAACTTTTTACATCAGGTTTGACACATTAATGCTAAGACAACTTGAAAAGTTGCATAACTACATATTGCTGACTTAAAAAATAAGATTCATAAAGTTAAGAGATTATGTAGAAAATTTGTTCGCAAAAGAATATAGATCACATTTGCAAATTTCTTATGTAAAATATATGAAACTATAGTAAAATCTTCTATTTGAGCATAAAATTATATGACAGTTTAATAAAATTGCCAAGAAAATGTTTGCGAAAAAACTTTTAACATCAGGTTTGACACATTAATGCTAAGATAAGTTGAAAAGTTGCATAACTACATATTGCTGACTTAAAAAATAAGGTTCATATAGTAAAGAGACAATAAAGAAAATTTGTTCACAAAGGAATATAGATCACATTTACAAATTTCTTATGTAAAATATATGAAACTTTAGTAAAATCTTCTATTTGAGCATAAAATTATATGACGGTTGAATAAAATTGCCAAGAAAATGTTTGCGAAACAACTTTTAACATCAGGTTTGACACATTAATGCTAAGATAAGTTGAAAAGTTGCATAACTACATATTGCTGACTTAAAAAATAAGGTTCATATAGTAAGGACACAATAAAGAAAATTTGATCGCAAAGGAATATAAATCACATTTGCAAATTTCTTATGTAAAATATATGAAACATAGTAAAATCTTCTATTTGAGCATAGAATTATATGATGGTTTAATAAAATTGACAAGAAAATGTTTGCGAAACAACTTTCTTCATCATGTTTGACACATTAATGCTAAGATAAGTTGAAAAGTTGCATAACTACATATTGCTGACTTAAAAAATAAGGTTTATAAAGCAAAGAGATTATGAAGAAAATTTGTTCGCAAAGGAATATAGATCACATTTACAAATTTCCTATGAAAAATATATGAAACTATAGTAAAATCTTATATTTGAGCATAAAATTATATGACGGTTGAATAAAATTGCAAAGAAAATGTTTGCGAAACAACTTTTTTCATCAGGTTTGACACATTAATGCTAAGATAAGTTGAAAAGTTGCATAACTACATATTGCTGACTTAAAAAATAAGGTTCATATAGTAAAGAGACAATAAAGAATATTTGTTCGCAAAGGAATATAGATCACATTTACAAATTTCTTATGGAAAATATATGAAACTTTAGTAAAATCTTATATTTGAGCATAAAATTATATGACGGTTGAATAAAGTTGACATGAAATTGTTTGCGAAACAACTATTTTCATCAGATTTGACACATAAATGCTATAAAATTTTGAAAACTTGAATAACTTTATATCTTTAACTTTAAAAATTAGGTTCATATTGAACCATTTTTAAGAGATTATAAGGAAAATTTAGTTCCATCATAGAATTGTTAAGACCAAACATTTCTTATGCAAGCTACAAATGTATAAGAAATTAAAAATCTGATGTTTGAGCCTAATATTATCATTGACCTGTATATTATATACAGGTCTATGATATTATTAGACGGTTTTATAACAAGCACAGAAAAATTGTTTCAAAATAACTTTATGACAAGATTTTAAATGTGATATTATAAAATATAATAAATTGACATAAAAAATCGTATGAATTTTTGCATTTTAAATGTGTTATGTCTTTACATTAAAGTTAGATTTTATTATTTATTTTAAGCACAATTCGGCTGTTTAATTATTGATATAAAACACGTCTAATGTCCCGCTTTTACATTTATTTATATACATTTCTATTTTATTCAAAGATTTTATGCATTCGATCAAGGAGTCACGTGATACAATAAGCGAAACGAACTTAAAAATTCCGTATTTTAGATTGAATTGACGCGTGACGGATTGGTAAATTGCATCATGGGATGCATTTGACGGATAGGATCGGACGGATTGGTGACTGATCGATGACGGATTGGTGACTGATTGATGACGGATCGGTGAATGATTGAGACCGGATCGATGACTGATTGGTGACTGATTGATGACGCGTGACGGATCGCAAAAACTGTTGCATTGATCGGTTCAAGTACTGTAGTTAGTAGTATACCGGGGCACTATATAACACTTTGACCCCGATGACCCTGAGTTCTTTCCCATAGGCTCCATGTTAATTCATTGCTATTTTTTGCACCGAGATACACCACAGTCATGCGGAACGACGATTCGTCCATTTCTTTCGTCCCATATTAGTTCGTCACCAGATTCTGTTATGTATTTCTAACCATAACCATAATCCTTACTATAACCCTAACCCAAATAATAACCCTAATCCCTACCCTTACCCTAATACTAACCCTAACCCTAAACATCTTTCTGTTTTGTTAGTTTCACCCTTTATGGGCTCCTGTGTTGTAATACTCCTGTGTGGCTTATTCCGTATTGACCTCTTCTCCTTTTATTTCGTTCTTGATGAACGTTTGCCTTTTACGGGCTATTGTGTTGTAGTTCGTATCTTTATGTTCTATAAATGGCTTGACTCCTCCCCCCTCCGCCTCCTCCTCCTCCCCCTCCTACTTCTCTCCACCTCCTCCTTCTCCTCCTCCTCTTTTTTTTCGCCCTTATGGGCTCGTTTTTTGTTTTTTTTTGTTCGTTTAATTGGCTCTTTTTTGTCTTTGTTATTGAATTGATTGCTTTTTTTCTTTAAATCTTTGTTGACTACCAATAAAAGCTCGAAATAGGGTACAACTTTTATTAACATTCTATATTACAATACAAATCTATTCACAAATCCATAGGGTCTAGAGGTTAAATCGTTCATGATCACTCTTTTATCAGACACAATTTTATAGTCCTTTTTCTGTGTGACGGTTAACAGTTTCTGGTGGCTTCTTTGGATCTTGTAATCGTCTCTCACTGTCCTGATATCGATTCTGTTAACGGTTACCATCTCCTTGATGGTATCAAAGTTGATGTCAAAAGCATTCTAATAGTTTAATGTTATTCCACGAACTTTACACAGGGTTCTCTGGAACGGCTAGTTTATATGCATAATTTTTCGGTCCTCCCGTGACAAACTGCGTGATGGTGTTTACTGGAACTTCGTCCGTCAAATCTCTCAAGTAGTCCCCTAGTTTTGGTCTCCTTGTCCAGGTTTCGAGGCAAATAGAGTCGGTATCACAGTATAACGCTCTTTCTCCCAACTTCTCCAGATAAGTATATAGTTGAAGTCTGGCCTTGGTGGTAGTGTAGGCTGCTATGACGACGTTTGTAATTCCACCAATTCATCGTTAACAAACTGTATTCCGGTGACTTCAATTTTATCGCTGGTTAACTTGTCAAAGTACTTCAAAGGTTCCGTGATGTAAGAGGTTTGTTGCATGTTGTTTCTTTGTCCGAACCTGCCCCAAAAGCAGTTCAGCATCAGTTTGACTAAAGACTTGATGCCGGGGTTCTTTTCTATCTTGTTATAGTCTAAATGTATCCCTTCCTTTTCCTCGTAGTCCTTGATATATTGTTGTTTTTCTTCCTCTTATTTACATCACTCCCGCCAACCACTAGCTTCTTGTTTCATTTTTAAGAAGGTACTGATGAAGTCAGTGAAGATTCCCCCAGAATTTCTTTCAGGATCGTATTTTTCAACTTCTGTGAAATGCCATACTTCGTAAGATGTTTAAGATGGAATATCCTTTTTCCAAGGCTTTCTTCAGTTCATCGGTTACCCAGGTTCCCGTAATGGCTCTATCTTTTTCATTATGGTTACAAGGTTGTTGCTGGTAGGTTTCCGTACAGGTACGACACAGTGAGAACATCCGTTTTTTGTTGATCTTGGTTGGTAAGGCGGGGATGTATAGGTTTCTGGGTGGTAGTACTTTACATTTCACCAACCCTTCGTACTCGTGGATGTCCCCAAAGTTGTCAATGATTATCAATCGACGACCTTTGGGTACTTTTCCGGTTTTGATGACAAACGGATAGAGCGATGTGACGTCATAGTAGTTTATATTGTCTTCTCCTGTCTGTTTGTACAAGGTGAAAGCTTCTGTTCTTCCTCCATAAAACGCATCACATGGTTCTTAGGCTGAGATCATCTCTAGGGAATTTACATAGTCAGGAAGTGTTGGATCTTGTTCTATCTCTTTATCGAAATCACATTCTCATTTCTCTACGTAGGAGTATCCTTCTGTTTCCAAATAAGTCGTCTTCTGTAGTGTCCGTTTATGAAGATCGTTCATAAACATGTTGTTGACCGTATTGATGGTCCTTTGGAATAGCATCTGGGACAGCTGTGCCTGTAACAACCGTGAAATTCATACACAGTTCCATCGGCGTATCCGTCTACTCTGTAGGGTCCAATCTGCTTCTCTCCTCCCATTTGGGCGTGTTGAATTCTTAAATCTTTCTTTGCTGTTATATATTTTATCCAATTCATAGCTTTGATGGAGTGCTTATGTTCTGGTTGATAGCCTTGGGCTGGGATGAGCCCAATGGTGATCCCTTCCGGAAAGTTAGATCGAAAGACAAGTTAACAGGCGGATGCTATAGTGATACTCCCTCGGAAGGGGTCGATTGGAGTTCCGTCTTAGGTGTCTATGAATAGTTGTCGGAAGGTTTAACAGGCTTTTCTCAGTATGTCTACGTCTGTGATGCAGTACTTCAAGAGTTCTTCTTTGACACCAAATGAGTACTCAGGATGTCTACGTCTGTGATGCAGTATTTCAAGAGTTTTCTTTGACATCAAATGACTCGTTCCTGTGTTCTTCGTACCATTTCACATATGTTTCGCGGTCTTCTGCTTTCATACCATTCGGATTGTAGTAATTGATGTCTGGAAGAGTTTCTAATCGGGTGTTCTGGTTTTCCTTTATGTTAAACAGATGTGGAAAGTATCCTTTGTGGAGTACCTTGAATCTGAACATTTTCGGGAGTTTCGCTAAGGCAGTGGCTAGAAAGTTGAGGGAATCTATCATTCGTATGTTGCAGTTTGAAATCGTCACTTCCATGTTCTTGGCGCCGTTGGGGATTATCTTTGGTTGAATTCCATGATAGGTATTGCAGAACGGAGATAGAGTCGTATCCTTTAAAGTTGTGTCAAATAACGGCGGAGTACTCGTTCTTGGTAGAAAATAGCAAGTTGCAAAAGTCGTTGTTGGCGTTGTGTCCACTAAAAATAAGTTGATTCTGTCCACATATATCGCAGGTACTCTCTTCAGTTACTTGCACACGGTACAGACTTTTTGAACCACGCATAAGTTGGGTCGATGTTCCTTTGCTCCGCAGGTACTAGCTGTACAGTGTGCACATCTTCCGTCGGTGTCAGGTTGGTATCCCATTTTGCATTCGACGAGGTCGTCTTGTGTACATTCAAAATCAAAGAATATATAGGTTTGTATTATTGGAGGGTCTTCGATAACTATAGGTGCCATGTAACACTGGTGGTCTGGATCGCAGTGTCGTTTACAGGATGGACAGTACATCTCACCACATACATGGTTGTTTTTTTCTTTTTTCCATGTAGACGGAATGGCCACAGTCTGTACACTTGTAGTACGTGTTACATGTAGATTTGCCTTTCTTTGTCTGGTCCAAATGGAGTTGGAAGCACTCTCGTCCCCTAAAGTTTCTATCACATACATTTGTAGGCTACAGTTGATCCAGTCGTCTTCACAGGGCTCTTGTATTTTCTTGCAAATTATGCATGGGTTGTTTCACCCGGGTTTTTTTCTAAATGGTTATATCCCTTTTTACACGTCTGGCAATAATAAACCTTGGTTTGAAAACCGGCTACGCTAGTAATGTCATCATAATTGTCGTCAAATTGGTATAGATAAATCTTCTTATCAACTTCCGGTCCTTCAAAGATGATTCCATTGAAATAGTTTTTAAAAACTAGAGGCTCCCAGGAGCCTAAATTGCTCACCTTGTATTCGATGATACTTATATGCTGGATATTTTAACAAAAGGCTGCTACTCTGTGGAATTATCAATTTTAATGTTCTAAGGGAAATAACTCCTATCAAGAAAGGTCTTACATCTTTGACCCCATTACATAATTTTTAGATCTTTATGCGCTTAACCATATGCAATTTAAATTTTTCAAATATATTGTATTGTTTTCAAGATATAAGTCTTAAAAGAGCAAAATTTGAAGAAAAAAAAGCAGAAAAGGGCAATAACTCCTACAACCATTGTCAGATCTTCTTTAAAACTTCAGGGCAGGTAGATCTTTATGTGCAGATCATTATTACCCAAATAGAATTTTAATATCTGTTAATTTGCAAAAAACTGCAATTTACCCTTATGTTCTATTTTTAGCCATGGCGGCCATTTTTTTTGTCGAATCGAAATTTTGAACGAAAATTCTGTACACCACATACTACTGAACAACCCTACCAAGTTTCATTTCATTTGACAAAGCAGTTTCAGAGAAGAAGATTTTTGAAAAGTTGAACAAAAAACTGTGAAAATGATCAATTTTTACAATCCAAGGGGTATAACTTCTAAAGGAACGATCCTACAACTTTGACTCTGTTACGACTTTTGTAGATCTTGATGTGCTTAGTCATATGCAATTTAAATTTTTGAAATATCTTGTATAGTTTTCAAGATATAGGGCTAAATAAGTAATTTTTTTGAAAAAATCCAGAAAAAGGGCAATAACTCCTACATCGGTTGTTGGATCTTCTTGAAAATTTTTGGGCAGGTAGATCTTGAGGTGCTGATCACTCTTATACTATGCCAGAATTTTGATATCTGTTACGGTTTTTGAGTAATTTGCAAAAAATCTGCAATTTACCCCTATGTTTTATTTTTAGCCATGGCGGCCATGTTTTTTGTCAAAATTTCGAGGACATACTACAAAACAACACTACTAAGTTTCATTACATTTGGCCAAGCGGTTTCAGAGAAGAAGATTTTTGAAAAGTTAAACGACGGATGACAGACGACGGACGACGGACGACGGACGAACGGACGAACGGACGACGGACGCCAAGTGATGGCAAAAGCTCACATTGCCTTCGGCAAGGTGAGCTAAACAACGGTGATTTGGTATTCCGGAAGTATAGCTTGGAATTGTTTGAGTTCTTCGATGCCGCATGGTCCTTTGGCTACTTTTGCTTTCTCGTGGAGCTGTACACCTAATTATTCTTGCATGTATTTTCCTAGTCGGATGGAATTCCATTTTGAGTGTTTATCAAACCTGGCTTTAGCGGCAAAAATTGCTCTTGCGCAGCAAGAAGCTAGTGGTTGGCCGGAGTGTTGTAAAACAGAGGAAATAAAACAGCAATATATCAAGGACTACGAGGAAAAGAAGGCATACAGTTAGACTAAAATTTGTATACAAATGATATTCCATACCAATTTAAAATTAATACACAATGTTCCTAAAAATCAATGGGTAAGCCAAAATATACCTTTTAACTGTGTCTACAATGTAGGTACACTATGATAATGGCGTTTTGAAAAATTATAAAAACTTTTTTTCCAAACGATATGTAACAATTGAAAAACGATTTTAAAGTCAAGAATTTACAATTCTATATCAATTATGTAAAAATGAAACAACCCATTGATGAAACTAGCCTAGTTCTGTTGATATTTATATTTACAAAATAATTTCACCTCAAATCATCCATTAATTGTAAGAACCCCCTCAAAAATTGCACATACTTTGCAAAGTATCATAGTATAATTTATATTATTTGCTGTATTAATCTAAAAAAAATTAAACAAGAGGCTCCCAAGAGCCTGAATCGCTCACCTGAACTACACAGATACATATATTTTGTAGATATTATTGTGCTTAACCATATGCGATTAAAATTTCTGAAATATCTTGGTTAGTTTTCAGGATATTGGGCTTAATAAGTGCAAAATTTGTCAAAAATTACGAAAAAGGGCAATAACTCCCACATCAGCAGTCAGATGTTTTCTGAAATTTCAGGACAGGTAGATCTTAATATGCTGATTACTTTTTATTCTTGCACAATTTTTATATCTGAAACCGTTCAAACCAGTTTTGAGTTACAAGCAAAAAAATGAAATTTACCCCTAGGTTCTATTTTTAGCCATGGAACGATAGCGTTGTAGCATATAAGCTATTAAACAAGTGTGCCAAGTAAAGGTTCAGTTGGTCTTAGGGTGTCAGACAATTTAGTCTTTGAAATTCAGGGGAAAAGTAGTAATGAAAAAATGGTAAATTTTGTTGCTTTAAAGACAATAAATCCTAAAAGAAATGGTCCTACAGCTTGGACCTAAAAACTGTAGATCTTGATGTGCTTAGTCATATGCAATTTAATTTTTTGAAATATCTTGTATTGTTTTCAAGATATATGGCTAAAAAATTTAAATCCAGAAAAAGGGCAATAACTCCTACATCAATTGTTGAATCTTCTTGAAACTTTCATAGCAGGTAGATCTTGAAATGCTGATCACTTTTTTTTTCTAATATCCGAATTTTGATATCTGTAACCATTTTTGAGTTATTAGCAAAAAACTGCAATTTACCCCCTATGTTCTATTTTTAGCCATGGCAGCCATATTTTTTTAACGAATCAAAAATTTGAACGAAAGAATTCTAGCATTTATGCTATTAAACAACTGGGCCAAGTTTGGTTGAAGTTGAATGTATGGTGTCAGACAAGTTAATCTTTGAAATTCAGGAAAAGTTATGAACAATACTAAATTTTGACGCTTTAAGGGTCACAACTCCTAAAATAAATGGTTCTACAGCGTTGACCTAATTACATGAAATGTAGATCTTGATGTTCTTAATCATGTGCTATTTGAATTTTTAAGATAGCTTGTATAGTTTTTAAGATATAGGGCTAAATAAGTGCAAAAATTTGAAAAAATCCAGAAAAAATGCAATAACTCCTACATCGGTTGTTGGATCTTCTTAAAAATTTCTGGGTAGGTAGATCTTGATGTGCTGATCACTTTTAGCCTAGCCAGAATATTGATATCTGTGACCGTTTTTGAGTTATTTGCCAAAACTGTATTTGATCCCCCTGTTCTATTTTTAGTAACAACGGCCATGGTTTTTGACGTATCAAAAATCCCAACGCAAACACTTTGCAAAATTCCCTAAGGAACAACAATATCAAGTTTGGCTGCATTTGGCCAAACAGTTTCAGAGAAGAAGATGTTTGAAAAAAGCTAACGGACGACGGACGACGGACGGACGACGGAAGCCAAGTGATGGCAATAGCTCACTCACATGACCCTCCGGGTCAGTTGAGCTAAAAAGCACTACTCTTAAGTTAAACAAGCTTGATTACGTCAATGTGTGTATAGATGCACATCTTTACTTCACATTGATGAGTAAAAATACATTAATGTTTGAAAAGTGTAAATGATCAACATGAATTGCATAAAATACTGTTCGTTGGTTAGCTACTCAATAATGATTTAGGAAGGAAATAAAAGCATACAACAGAATTTCGTTGAAATGTTGATCTGCCTTTTATAATCAGCATCACTTGATTTACTTTCGGTAAGGAAATCCAAAAAAACTCATGTAATAATTATCATAAAAAATTCGATTGTTTCTAAATTGTATTTTGCACTTTAAGTACTATTCCACATAAGGATCAGGCAGGGGGTGTCACATCGATAATTTCCAGTTTCAGATTTGGGGTATAGATGCATTCATTTTACCATAAAAACGAACCCAATGCAGTTTTTACATCTTAATATGTATTTGGTGTCTATATATTTTTTTGACTGGTTATAAAGGAAAAAAAATATTGCGGGAAATTTTCCCGTACTTTTCACTATACAATGTAACTAAATTTTGACTGATTATATCTCCTAAACCCAATATAGACTGAAAAATTTAGTGATCAAAACAAAGTTTACTGTGGTTGCTTTACCTAATTCTGTTGAATTTTTTTTGTGTATTAATTATCCATGTGCCACCCTATAAATGGTATCTGCCTGATTCTTAGAAAAAGTAGTACTTAATATACGTGCTTTAAAGCTTTATAAAACTCTAAAATACTGTACAAAGAGTGTTACAATTATAGTGTGTTTTATGTACTAGAAGAACTATAAGGATAACGAAAAAAATATAAGCATATGACTGAAATATAATTTTTTTTTGCCATATAAATCTCTGGATTTGTGACAAATACAAGTAAAACAAGTACATGTATTAACTGTGATTGCAAGCAAGTCACAAAGTCCCCCAAACGACCCGTATTTGCCAATATTCTCTTCAGCATGTCAAAAAAAAACTAAATATCAATTTTCATGTAAATCGGTGCACTTTGAAAATTTTGACCCGATTATCTCCCTTTGAAATCACATTTTTATTTATACATGTATCTCGAAAACCGTAAATATCGCTTCAAATTTTTTTTTCATATTATTAAAGAGAATGTTTTGTTCTATCAACCTACAAAATTTCAGAACCCTGCGAACCTAGGTTACTGAGATATTGCAATATCCAATATTTAGTCCATTTTCCTGTTTCCATGGAAACGGCGGCCATTTTAAAAATTCCGATTATCCACGAAGCTTCCTTTCTTTACAATCTATTATCCTGCCAAGTTTCACATTGATATGTGGAGTCATTTTCTCTGGGATTTCCGGACAAGTTCACGACTAAGTGGAAGAATAAGAAGAAGAAGAAGAAGAAAAACAAGTCACAAAGTCCCCCAAACGACCCTTGCTACTATTCTCTTCAGCATGTCAAAAAACCCATAAATATTTATTTTCATGTAAATTGGAGCACTTTGAAAATTTTGACCCGATTATCTCCCTTTGAAATCACATTTTTATTTATATCTCGAAAACCGTAAATATCGCTTCAATTTTTTTTTCATATTATTAAAGAGAATGTTTTGCTCTATCACCTACAAAAGTTCAGAACCCTGCGCACCTAGGTTACCGAGATATTGCAATGTCCAATATTTAGTCCATTTTCCTGTTTCCATGGAAACGGCGGCCATTTTGAAAATTCTGATTGTCAACGAAGCTTCCTTTTTTTTGCAATCTATTATCCTGCCAAGTTTCATATTGATATGTGGAGTAGTTTTTTCTTGAATCTCCGGACAAGTTCACGACTAAGTGGAAGAAGAAGAAGAAGAAGAAGAAGAATAAGAAACTGTGCAAAAACAATAAGTCCCCAAACGTTGTTTGGGGGACTTAATAATAATAAGAAACGGTGCAAAAACAATAAGTCCTCAAACGTTGTTTGGGGGACTTAACAATAAAATTTCTATACAGCAAGTAAATACACATTTAACATATAAAACAATACCAATGAACATAAGTTAAAGTTTAAAGGTTCCGGGTCCTCAGTGCTAACGACTGTTTTAAAAAGGCACCAGTGTTTTCTACTTGCTGAAAGGTTGATGGAGACAAAAAATGTATCTTATTTTGCTACTTTCATTTAATGTTTCAAAGCTTAAAAAAATATTTTCTGTTTTTTGCCTTTTCAATATATGTTTTTCTTGCTTCACGGTTTTTATTGCATTCTAGTAAGAAGTGTTTTTCATCTTCAACAACATTAAATAGTTGACATACCCGGTTTTCTCTTGGTATTTTCAAATATCTGCATTGTTCAATTAAAAGACAGTGATTACTTATTCTAAATTTTGTAATAAGTTTTCGATATTCAAAGAATTTTGATTTCAGATAAAATTTACAATCTAAAGATGGATTCAACGATTTATATAAAAACAGTTTACTATTGTTATCAATATTTCTTATCTTCTTCTCAGATATATTAGCATAATAATATTCCATTGAGTTTTTTTAGTTTATTTTTCATTTTAATTATTTGATTTTCTGATAATTCACTAAAATCAGGAATATCTAAGCCTGTTTCTTTAGCAACCATTTTGGCAAAGGTAAACCAACTGTATATTCCTGATGAATCTAATTGTTTGGTCAAAATGAAAGATTCTTTTAATAATGGGTTTATGATTTTTATATTTAAGAGTCTTATAAGATAGAGTAGAGTTTGGACCTTTATTTTCATTTTTAATGGTTTTCTACCTAGCTCTGTTCTAACAGCTAAGTTAGATAATGTTTTATTTGTTCCCAAAACATATTTGCAGAAACTTAAATGTAGTTTTTCAATGCATGATTTATCAGTTAAAGAAAGATAATCAATATTACTACCAGATAAATCTGATCGTTTTAGTGCTCTATAGAAGGTAATGTACGTGCCCATATAAGTTATTTCTTAATTATATGTTGCTATTGGACTGACCATGGTATCAAATAAGCTATTTGCTACATTTATAGGCAAATATATAAATGAACCTGTGTATGATTGCATTGAAAATAATACTTTTCTAGCTTTTTAACCAGTTCATCAGAGCTATGAGATTTCTATTTTTATCCCTAGAAAGGTATATTCATTTACATTTGTTAAATTTTTATTTTGATATTGAAAAACAATATTTTCTGCTTTCATTTTATTGCTTTGGAATCTCATTATTTTTGTTTTTTTCACATTTAAGGTTAGTTGCCATTTTGTACAATACTTATCAAGATTGTTGATACTGTTTTGAAGCCCTTCTTTTGATTCTGGTAAGATGAGAAGGTCATATGCAAAAAGAAGACAGCCTAATTTTGAGTTAACAAGACTCAATGGTTGGTTTTCATCATTGATGAATTTTGATTCTATACCATTAATGAAGATATTGAATAAAGTATTCTATTGTGTGACGTTGTTCCTTTTGAAATATATGTTATACCTTTAGCATATTCTTTTTTATAATAATTTATGATTCCTCCACTATGACGTTTTGCTTTTTTCTTTTTTTTTACGTAGTTTTGATATATTATTAAAATCTGAAATTTGGTTATCTTTTTTGTCTCTTTTCCATGTCTCAATTAAAATATGTATATCTGATATTATTTCCTCTCTAAATATGCTGTCTTTGAGTTTATCCCCAAGGCCATGCACATTCCAGGCCGAAATAGTTATCTTTTCTTTTAATATTGCCTTCATTCTTTTAAATTGAATTGTGGATAAAATATATGGTATGATTGGCTTTTTTTTTGTTTATTTATACTATTTTATTAATATTTTATTTATCTGTTTATATTTTTTAGCTTCTCGTTAGAATACGATGAAAAATAAAAGAATAAAAAAATAAAATTTTCTCTCTCTTGTTGATCACAATTTGAGATCCTTAGAAATTCACAATTTTTATCTAAATGAAGCTATTTGCACAGCTTTGTAACTGTACATGCACTTGAAAGTATTTATGTAGACCCTAAAGATTGATACAAAAGCAATAGTACAATTTCTTTTCATATAAACTTGAATAGAATAAATGAAGACATGTGGTACAAATTACATCAAATCATTAGATGATAAAATAGAGTTGTCTTTCTTTAGATACATCAATGGAGACAAAATAACATAATTTATAATGAATTTTTTTGCCTTGTTTTTAGGGTTTATATTTTATCATTCATATTTATTTATATCATTTCACATACATTTAATGACATTTTCTCTGAAAAATTATCATATTGTCCATATGGACTCTTTCTACCGTAACAACTTTTGTCTGGACTATATGTTTTATCAAACTGACCTTGGTTATATTTGTAGCTTCTACCATTATTTTGATAATCATGATAATTTTGATCATACTTGATACCCAGTAATTCATTAACAATTTGTTTAATACTTTTTACAAAGATACCCACACCTCTGCTGTTAAAGTGAATGCCATCATAAAAATGCAATATTTTCTTATCATGTTTTTGACGAACTTGCTCTCTGACTTATACTTTATGATTCGGCGGTCATCTTTTTTGACGAATCTAAAATCAAAACACATCTTTCGTGCACGACACCATAGGGATCAATCATACCAAATTTGATTAAATTATGTTCAGTAGTTTGAGAGGAACATATTTTTTTATTGTTAATGGACGACAAACGACGACGAATGATAAGTGATGGCAATAGCTCACATGGACATTCGGTCCAGATGAGCTAAAAGGTCAGAATAGTTTTTCTTTAAGTCTGCAAAATTTATACTAGCGAACACAGCTCGTAGAGAGCTCTACGGCAAGTTCCCGCAAAAACTTTGCCTAATGCTTATATTGATTTGTTTCGTTCGGACATGCTTCTCAAAAGGATACAGGACCGGGGTGAATGTTAAAATAATTACCCACTTTGCTTGTCCCATTCCAAAAACTATCGATGTAATAGAACATTAAGAAAAAAATATTCTGATATCGATGAGTTGCTTCATTTTTTTGCAGTAACCAAATTTTAATCGATATTTTCTTACTTTTCCATTTTTAAGTTCAGTCGCTGCAAGCATCTCGCCCAAAATTAAACGTTCTAGAAAATGCACCAAAATAAAAATAACTACGATGGTTTCAGATTTTATTTTATTGCAACGATTCGAAATCAAATCTTTTTTATTCGTTCATTAAAAAATCTTAACAAAGGCACTTTAAACACGCTAACAAATTACATGTCTTCAGTTTAATCAAAATATTTCATTCGGGTGGCTCGGAAATTTGATAAAACGCACCTCGCACATGGTGTAGGTAAACAAATGTTTCAGTGTCAAAAGTGTCTATATCTTTGTGAGAATGGAGTTCTTTAGATGTGATATGTTGATTTCTAAAAGATTTTATTCCACAACTGAGTCGTGGAACTCCGTCATATGAGAGCAAAAAAAAGATCCTTATGTTATGTTTCATGTTGTATTTTTGTTGATTTTTTTTTAGAAATGTTTACAAAAATATTTATCAACCTTTAATTTAATATCAGAGTTATGCTGTGCTCGCAGATAGGCAATGCCTATTTCACGTTGAATTTAAAAATTAAAAATTCCAAGCTCAAGTTTTTTTTCAGAAAATAAATGAGAGAAATATCCGTAGCCTCTATTAAAATCAAGTGGTCGCTTCCTTATATTGAAAATCTGTTTTATAACCCAAAGTTATATTTATACGATTTTGCAAACTATGAAAGTAGAAACTATTTAACTTCATGATCGTTCTGCAGTTTTAAGATTTAAATGATGTTCATTTTAATCTCTGGCTTAAATAAATGTCTCTTTGCGATTAGCATTCAATTCTAAACACTTAATAAGTCGGGAAAATCATTTAATCCCAAACCCCCTTTAGTGTATGATAGTCATTTTTATGCAAGAGGTATTCAATATTAACTAAAGGCTCCCAGGAGCCTGAATCGCTCACCTGATCTCTTGTGCTAAAGCCTCTTACCTAGTGTGCAACATGGTCTATATGTACTTGGTAAGTAACATTAAAGAAACTAGTTAGGATAGAAAACACATTTAAGACCAAGAATTCAAAGTTACAAAGCTTTCCATTTGAAAAAAAAAACATATTATGTTAAAATTGATTGAAAACACTCAAAAGGATGATCACTGAAATCATTCATGTAGATCATAATGAGCTGAACAATTTTGCAATGGTAACTATTCCTCTAACTCTTATGGAAGAAGCAAAGGTGTACCAAAGGGGTAATCAGTATCATAAAACCGTAAATAAAAAGACAAAACCGGCAGACAAAAACTCATCACAACAAAACAAACCACATAACAACATAAAACACACACACACACATAACAACAAAACCGCATTCAGCAACGTGAACTCAAGTCGAAACGAGAGTGAATTCAGGTGCTGTGGAAGAGTAAGCAGTTCCTGCCTGCTATAGCACACCCGTCACGTTGCCAAAGATCGATTAAGTGTTGGTCAAATCCGGAAAGGATGACATTACAAAACTCTATGTCAAACCAACAGCTGTGCTCATCTGAGAGATAGAAATCCCGTATTGGTAACCAAGCACATGATGTCGTCCGTAAAATTTCTTGAGTGATGACCACAACCTGGGAGCAACGTACCCCTGTGTTAACAATTTGCTTGTCAGCCGTGAAGCTCTATCAAGGAAGTCGTTGTACTCTCCACATGCTCTGGAATAACA
Source organism: Arcuatula senhousia (assembly GCA_963971305.1). NCBI lineage: Eukaryota > Metazoa > Mollusca > Bivalvia > Mytilida > Mytilidae > Arcuatula > Arcuatula senhousia. The sequence goes on along the minus strand of OZ020317.1, from coordinate 6,218,205 downwards.
AATCAATTGTGATACGTAAACTCCATATGCTGGAGCGGACGGAATGTTGCTACACAGAAAGGGAAAGTTAACTATTGGAAAGTTGAAGTCATCGCGTTTGTCATAAAGCCTTGTACGAAGCCTTCCTTGTTTGTCAATTTCGAGAAATAGATCCAAATATGAAGCAGACCTCCTAGAATCTGTAGTGTCCTTTATCTCAAGTTCCTTCGGATATATTAGATGTAAATAGTCACCAAATCGAGGATTGTTTAGTGAAAGAACATCATCAATATAACGAAATGTGAGATATAAGGATAAAGCAAGTTTGCGGTCTTTTTTGTCTAGAAGTGGCTTTTAAGATAAAGTCCAAAAACTGTGAAAATGACCAATTTTGACGATTAAGGTGAAATTACTCCTATAAGGAGTCGTCCCACAACTTTGACTCAATGGAGAATTTTTTAGAGCTTTTGATGCTGCAGAAGGAATGTTTCTTTGGATTTTCTCTATCTCTTATACTTTTTGAGCTACATGTATAAGCAAAAAACTATGGTCTGACGGTCAGACTCTGACCCCCCCCCCTGTTCTATTTTTAGTAACGGCGGCCATGTCGGTTGGTTGACGTTCACAAATTTCACAAACTTGGTAGAAGACATCCTAAAAATCAAGTGTACAAAGTTTCAAAGCAATCCCACTAGAAGTTTCAGAGAAGAAGATTTTTAAAAATCAGTTAAAATTGATAGAAAAATCAGTTAAAGTGGGATAACTCTCAAACGGTTGATCTGACAATTTTGACCCTGAATCATTTTTGTAGATATCAATAAGCTGAACATTATTACACTGCTAACTTTTCCTCTAGCACTTACAGTTTTCAAGATAAAGTCCAAAAACTGTGAAAATGGTCAATTTTGAAGATTAAGGGGAAATTACTCCTATAAGAAGTCGTCCAACAACTTTGACTCTATGGAGAGTTTTGAAGAGCTTTTGATGCTGAAGAAGGAAGGTTGCTTCGAATTTTCTCTATCTCTTATACTTTTTGAACTATAAGCTAAAAACTATGGTCTGACCCCCTGTTCTATTTTTAGTACCGACCGCCATGTTGGTTATTCGACGTTCACAAATTTCACAAACTTGGTAGAAGACATCCTAAAGATCAATTGTACAAAGTTTCAAAGCAATCCCATCGGTGGTTTCAGATGGGAAGATGTTTGAAGAAAAGTTAAAGGACGACGGACGGACGACGGACGCCTAGTGATGACAATAGCTCACATGATCCTTCGGGTCAGGTGAGCTAAAACCCAATGAATATGGAATATGTGCCAGAAAGACACAAACCACATATTGATATTTTTTAATGATAAAAACAATCATTCAATGCGTGTGAAGAACTTTTCTGGACTAACCTTCATCAGACACGCTAAGGGTCGAAATTTGGAAGACCGATAGGACATTAGATTTGAACAAACAAAACACTAAAGCCAAAAAATATTACAACAATTAATTAACGAATTAAATTTATCAACTGCATTAGAGATAGCCACAATTTTAGATCAGAACGTCAAAAAAAACTGGAAATATGTAAACAGTGACTTTCCAACTTATATTCCAGTACTCAAAAATATATATATATATATATAAGAGTTTACCAGTTTAAGAGCATCTTAGAATTTTAATCCGCTTCTACAATACATTTGTACTATAAAAAAATATGACTTAAGGGAGCCGATGTTCTTAAACGGAGCATCTATCTCAGTCATCTTGCAAATGTTTAGCCTATAATTTAATTTAAAAGACTAATTATAGCATAAATGGTGTGTAATTTATTTCTCTATTTAATTGTATTTACTCATAAATTACAAGATATTTAGTTTTTTCTTAAAAAATCTCATTTCAGGGGAGATATTTTGCGGGACAATGTGTGACTAATTTTTACAAAGAATTGTATAAGAAATTGTAGTTTTCCTTAAAAATTTCGAAAAATAGTACCATGACCCCGTGTTTTTATTACCAAATTGAAAAGTATATCCTAGTATTGTTTTGGTATGTGTCATTTTGAAACCACTAGGCGATAACCGCTGCTAGTGGACCAAAGGAATCAATCTCAAGCCTGGTCTTGTCTAACACGATTTACCATAAAATTTCTAATATATTTGTTGCTGAAATTTCCGCTTTTTAAATTCAAAATTGTTTAAAACACCAGATTTCTTTCCTTGTAATGCACATGGTCGATATCCTCGGTGCTGGATTTGGCTTCCTTGTTCGAATGTTTTTGTTTTGAGTACTTTTCGTTTTCAACAATTTTAAAATTTGACCTTGCAATGTTTTGATTCAAATGCTACTGATGAGAGGTTACTCCTTAAAATATCGATATATAGCATATCCAACTTAACCGTTCATACCCGCGTTTTGGTATTTGTAATTGTTATTGTTATCGGTTTTTTTACACAAATTTGTACATAAATCTATGTCAGATTTGACAAAAATATGCATTTTGAGGATTTCTCCTATTAAATATATACAATTTTTTTTAAGATTAAAACCCAATTATTACAAAACTAAGTCTCGTGACCTATTGTTTTCGCTAGTGTTGTTCACTGATGCATCATATGCAAACCTATTAGACCAAGTTTCCAGTGCTGGTGGTTACATCATTTTTATTCAAAACAAAGAGAGGAAAATGGTGTCCCATTTCATGGTCTTCTAAGAAGATCAAAAGAATAGTTAAAGACACTCTTGCTGCAGAAGCCTTGTCGTTGGTGGAAGGGCTTGATGAATGTTATTTCTTTAGAAGTATTCTGGAAGAAATGATTCCAAAAAATAATCAAAAGCTCATAATTAAATGTTGTATATTTTCAATGCTCATACCAATGTCTAATTACTATAAAAGTTTGAAAAAAAAATGTATGTAAATTTTTATACCCCCAACTCCCTTAATAATTAAAGTACTTTTTTTAACGATGTGACGCTATTGCGTTAATCAATTTATAATTCAAAAGCAACAACTCTATTAAGAAGTTCTTTGTTATAATTTAAAAAAAAAGACAATGAGGATGTCAGAAAATACGCAACACATTTACGTTTACTTTGGCATATTGTAACGCCGTTATTCTGGAACCCGTTTTTATTTTCAACAGTGTTTATATAATTATTGAATGTCCGTATTATTTATGATTTGATATAGTTATAATTCTTCAATGTGTTTTGATTCTTCACTAAAATCATCACGTCACAAGATTAACGGATTAAATTAACACTTCACCGTGAACAACTTTCACTTTCATTTCCAGCCAAGACGCCATGCTTGCAACACACGTCTGATAAATTTACCGTTTGGATTCAGGAATCCGGGCAAACAACATCGTATCACAGGCGTTTGGGTCCAGGATTCTATTTTATTATAAATAACGTATATATAAAAATGTTCATCTCGTCTATATACTATTTCCACAAGGCAAGAATGTTTGAAAATTCTAAAAATAGAACTGACGGAAACTCCCTTTTTTCTTGTAGAAATATTTTTTACCATAAACAACTAGAACATTCTATAACTCCTTTCAGCTTTAACTCTCTTTAGGAAGCAAAAGTAAAGCATGTCAGTATGTATAAATCTCACATCGGGTCTTTTTTTTCCTACGAAGCGAAACAAAAGATCACCACGGACGGAAGTGGCCAAAGATTTTCAAGGGAAACAATATTCCGCCAAATAAAAAGACTTCCGAGTGACACTACAGTAAGGTAAAATCTGGGCGAGTTCGAACAAATCATTTGGCGGAAAATGTGGACTCAATTTTATTTGAAATATTTTTACTGACGAGTTGGTAGTATAATAAAATGTACACACTAGGACTCGATGGGTGTTCCATAAATTTTTAAAAAGACGTTCAATGATAATAAATACGTGGTTATTTCATTTCAATGATAAAATTTTAAAAAGTAGAAGAATATTGTCTCCCTTTAAAATTTTAAACTACTTCCGTCCGTGGTGGTTTGTTTGGATCGCTTCAGTGGAAAAAAAATTAGATTCAAAGTCATTGCTAATTGTTTCACGATAAATATGTTCCCAATTGTGAGATTGAACTGAAAGGATTAAGAGAATCACCAAGATTTCATGTAAAACATTTGATTCTATGAGAAAATATGGGGGTTTTCCGCGAGTAAATTTTGTTCAATTTTTAGAACTTTCAAACATTCTTGCGCCTTGTGGAAATAGTATATAGACGAGATGAAAGTTTTTTATATACACGTTATTTATAATAAAATAAGATCCTGGACCCAAACGCTTGTGCATCGTATGTTCACTTTAATTGATTGAAACGTAATTTATTGAACTTTTAAAGCTATTTCTATACTTATTTGAACTGTTTACAAGCTTATTTCTGCAAACGAGTGACAGAAATATTTTAATTTCACTTTTGACGTCTACATCTTGAACCTTTCGTCCCTTTGACCATCAGCCCCACAGATCACGTCAAAATCATTGTTTCATTGTGTTTATATAATATGAACTCGTTCTTTATTTTGTATAATGAATCGACACTTCTCGATTATTTACTCCATGCCTGGATAGTCGTTGGAAATGTCCGTTTACCTCTGGAATGAGCACCACCTGGCCGGCTAACCACTTAATGGTCCGTTAACTTTTTTTTCGAGTTTTCACAGATTAATGAACTCTGTCAATTTATTATTTTCTAAATGATGACTTTAATTGTCTAAATTGTTTCATTGTAATTTCCAGTAAGATTTATTATTGTTATCTTCATATTTTCAGATTTTTACCAACTTTTACTGGGAAATAAACGTCATTTAAACTCCACTTGGATTTCATTGGCCGTTTGCCCGATTGGTAAAGCTAGCTGTCTCCGGGACAGCATAGCCGTCAAACAATTGTAACCATGACGTTAAATGTATTGGGCAAAATAGAGTTCGAAAGAAAAAGTCGCAAAACACAACGCATTTGTTTTCATTTCGCAATTCTCCTACATTTTGTGGTGCCGTGACCGAAGGCACAAGATACGATCATGGTCGGAAAACTGAAGGCTATTCGAGCAGGAAACAAGGCACTTGTGACAAGACTTTTGACGAAATTCAAGGAATTAGAAGAAACCTACGAGAGTGACATTGTTGATACTGAAGATGTAACGGCGATTGAAACGGGAATCGTACAGAAACAAGAGGCATTAAAGAAACTCAACAATCAAGTAATTGATGCAATGTCAGATAACGATAATCTAATCCAAGAAATTTCTGAATCCGAGGAGTATATGTTTGAACTTGACGCAAACGAAAATTTGTACAGAAGCTAAGACAAAGCACACCCGTTGACCCACCAGTTCAAACACCACTTAGTATTCACGCCCATAACTTTACACCACGAACACAGCCTGCTAACACAAACACTTCCGCCCTGAGACCCGGGATATTCCAAGAGAAAGACCAAGCTCACTCACAATGCACAAAAACTATACTGAGCAACACAATTCAAGCACATTTCCGAGTGAAGTACCCGTAGATAAAACTTCTACAATCACAAAAAGCTATCACCGCTTACCTAAGTTAGATTTCCCTAAATTTGATGGAGATGTCCTACAGTGGACCACGTTTTGGGATTCTTTCGAATCGGCGATTCATTACAATTCCCACCTAACACCAGTACAAAAGTTTAGCTACCTCAAAGCCGTGCTTCATGGATACGCAGCAAAGACTATCAGAGGTTTTACTATTAACCATGCAGACTACGATATCGCTGTTAAATTACTACAGGAAAGATTCGGCTCCCCTCAAAAGATAATCAACGCATATATGAAATCGCTTAACAATTTATCGTCCTTAGCCAATGAGTTTACCAGTTTGCGCAACTTTTCCGACTGTCTTGAGACAAACGTTAGAGGATTGAAAGATCTGGGACAACTACAAGAGATGTACGGACCTTTTTGGTACCGGTTATTATTAGTAAGTTACCCGTAGAAATCAGCAAGAATATCGCCCGAGAACACCACAGCGATACTATAACTTTGGAGGTTTTACTATTAACCATGCAGACTACGACATCGCTGTTAAATTACTACAGGAAAGATTCGGCTCCCCTCAAAAGATAATCAACGCATATATGAAATCGCTTAACAATTTATCGTCCTTAGCCAATGAGTTTACCAGTTTACGCAACTTTTCCGAATGTCTTGAGACAAACGTTAGAGTATTGAAAGATCTGGGACAACTACAAGAGATGTACGGAGCTTTTTTGTAACCTGTTATAATTAGTAAGTTACCCGTAGAAATCAGCAAGAATATCGCCCGAGAACACCACAGCGATACTATAACTTTGGAGGTTTTACTATTAACCATGCAGACTACGACATCGCTGTTAAATTACTACAGGAAAGATTCGGCTCCCCTCAAAAGATAATCAACGCATATATGAAATCGCTTAACAATTTATCGTCCTTAGCCAATGAGTTTACCAGTTTACGCAACTTTTCCGAATGTCTTGAGACAAACGTTAGAGTATTGAAAGATCTGGGACAACTACAAGAGATGTACGGAGCTTTTTTGTAACCGGTTATAATTAGTAAGTTACCCGTAGAAATCAGCAAGAATATCGCCCGAGAACACCACAGCGATACTATAACTTTGAGCGCACTGAGAAAAGCTATTTTGAAGGAAGTCCAAGTTCTAGATGCCGGAGATTTTACTGAGAAGGAAGAGTTTAATCCGACTTCAACAATGTTTGCAGGTACTAAGAAACGCAACGAGAATCATTCACACCCAAGTAACACTAGAAAAGAGACCAAATCTAGACCATGTATTTATTGCGGAGATATGCATTTTCCCGGTGAATGTACTAAGGTAGTTAGCGGCACGGCGAGAATCGAAATTCTAAAACAGAAACGATGTTGTTTCAACTGCTAAGGAGACCACCGCGCAACAGATTGAAATTCACACAAACGATGTAGAAAATGTAACAAGAAACACCACACAAGTATATGTAAAGAAAATGGCACACAGGAGAGAAGTAAACCCACGAGTATCAACGTAATCAGAACGGCCGAGGAACCAAGCACCAGCACTGTTATGTACATGTCACAGGAACGTACAACCGTACTATTGGAAACAGCCGTAGCACCTGTAACATTTGGTAAGCAAACGTCCGACACGAACATCTTATTTGATGAAGGTGCACAGAGATCATTCAGTAGTAAGAAACTTGCCGATAAGCTGAACATTCGACCAAGTGGTAGAGTTACGATTGATCTATCGACCTTTGGAGACACTTCTAAGAACATACACCACCTTGAAACTGTGAAGATCTACTTGAATACCGACAATGAAGAGAATATAGCTATTCAAGCCTGCATTATTCCGGATATAGCAAAACCGTGGGAAAATCAGATGAAATACGTACCAAATTCGTTACCATAATTTAGGAACATAAAGTTTGCACATCCGCTCACAAGTGAAGGTAATTTTGAGATCGAACTCTTAATCGTCGCGGACTACTATTGGGATATAGTTATGGATCACATCATACGATGAGATGGACCAACGGCAGTGTCATCGAAGATAGGTTACCTACTTTCAGGACCTGTGAACAGTAGTAGACGAGGTAGTACGCAAAGGTCATCTGTACTTTTAAACATGGTTTCATCGCATGTAGATGTAGAAGCTAGTACGGAGCAGTTTTGGAGCTTAGAGTCACTTGGAATAAAGGCAGATGAGTACGACGAAGAGGAATCATTTTTCGCCTCTGATGAGTCTTAAATAGACGAAACGCGCGTCAGGTGTAGCAAACTTTATTGTCTGGAACTTTGTTGTCATTTGTATTTCGAACACACGTGAAGGTTAGCACTGCTGGTGGAGTTTAAATTCCCCGAGGTTAGCCCGCTCCGGCACCAACACTTTTGAGTTGGAGAATACATCAAAGCTTTAAATTATCCGTCTAAACTTCAAAATTGTCTAAACCCTAAGGTTCTTCCTACCCCAGACATAGGTTGAATATCTTAGTAATAATTTGGTTCCCCAGTTTGGTAGTTTTGGTTATACTGTTCTATGCTCTTCATATTCATACAGTGTTTGGCATTTTCAATATTTTTGGTAGAGCGCCTCTGATGAGTCTTGAATAGACGAAACGCGCGTCAGGCGTAGCAAAATTTATTGTCTGGAACTTTGTTGTCATTTGTATTTCTCAAAACATATCAGCAAAAGTCAATTATGTTTGAAGATAGACAATACTCTGCCAAATTACCATGGAAACACGCCCACCCGGAACTACCATCAAATTATGGGATTGCTATAACACGCACGGAAAACGTCATTCGAAGGTTAAGTCAACAACCACAAGTGCTTGACAAATACACCAAGATTATTCAGGAGCAAGAAAAGCTAGGTTTAGTTGAGAGAGTAGACAAGAATGACAACGCAAAATCGACACATTATATTCCACATCACGCTGTACGGAAAGACTCCAAAACGACACCGATTAGAATTGTCTACGACTGCAGCTGTAAGTTATCTGTAGATAACGCAAGTTTAAATGATTGTTTGATGGCCGTCCCTCCAGATTAAAATGACCTCACGAAAATTCTAATGAGATTCAGACTTCGAGAATACGCCATCAGTACGGAAATAGAAAAAGCTTTTCTTCACGTCAAATAAGATGAACAAGACCGAAATTTACGAGATTCTTTTGATTATCAGATCCAAGTAATCCGAACAGCGAGCTTATGTCATACCGATTTAAATCTGTATTATTTGGATCAACGTGTTCCCCGTTCATTTTACATGCTACCCTTAGGAAGCACCTTGAGGCTGATAAATCTGAAATTTCAAACCAGATGCAACATGATCTATATGTAGATAATATCTTGTCCAGCGTTAATACAGAATCTGATGCAAAGAAATACTATACAGAAGCGAGAACTATGATGTTGGAAGCCGGATTCAACCTTCGCTCTTGGAGCTCTAATAGTGCAGCAGTGCGACTATTAGCCATAGCTCAGAATGTTCTTGAACAAGAGACAACTGTTAAGATCTTAGGTCTTAAATGGAACACAGAGAACGATTTTGTGCGAAAATGTTCCAGAGGAATTATGCACACAAATGGGAAGATGAAGATGAAGATGATTTCATTAAACGACGTGAGATTCAATGATGTTCATACGAACGAAGTAACAAAACGTGAGATTCTAAGATTATCGTCACGCATTTACGATCCGTTAGGATTACTTAGCCCAGTAACCGTAAGAGCAAAGATACTAATTCAGTTGCTATGGTAGCAAAAGCTTGATTGGGACGAAATATTACCGACGGAAATTCAACAAACGTGGAAGGAGTTGTTATCGGATCTTGAAAATGCAACTAAGATGGACTTTAAGAGACAATACATTCCAAACATGGAAAACGAAAACTTACAACTACATGTGTTTGTAGACGCTAGCATGACCGCATATGGAGCAACCGTTTACATAAGCGACGGAAAGAACACGTCCCTAGTAATAGCCAAAAATAGAGTGGCTCCTCTGAAACAACTTACCCTATCAGAGTTGGAACTCATGGCAGCACTTATTGGAGCCCGCTTAGCAGAACACGTAAAATCAACCTTACATTGTGAAAATGTCAATTTTTGGTTCGACAGCCAGATCGTACTCCACTGGATATCTTTATCGAAGGATCTTAAGAAGTTTATCCGTAACCGAAAACAAGAAATCTACATCAAAGTGATCTTTGGTTTCATGGACCAACTTGGATAATCGACACATCGAAATGGCCGAAGTGGAATCCAACGAGTGCAACTATTCTACTGACGAGTGTTGACATAGCGGAACCGAATACACCGACACTTAATACAATCAATGGAATCCATAATATAGTGAGCATCGATAGACATAGCTCATTGTTGAAACTACTGAAAGTAACAGCGTATGTACTTCGATTTATAAAGAATGTACGAAAACCGAATCAGGAGAGAAACTTTGAGAAATTTGTGACTACAGACGATCTACACGAAGCGACTGTATTGTGGATAAAAGGCGTACAGAGAGACTTTTACACCGAGGAAACAAAAATTTGAAATCAAAAACCGAAAAACGTACCGCCATTACAAGACAACTGAAATTGAATTTAGACAAGGACGACTGCATTCGTTGTGCCGGGAGAATCCACAATGCACAAGAATTTCAAAAATCTTCTCTAAAACCTTGGAACCAATTTAACTGAAACTTCGCAGAAATGATGTATGGCATGTTGGCAACAAACGATACTCATTTTAAAATGATTCCATAGAAAACATGGCCGCTGCTACCAAAAAAAAGAACATACTGTTAAATCACTTAAAATGGCTTGTAAGAACTATTTTTATTATTATATTATGAATTAGTCGTCGTCAGTGCATGATCAGTGCATGCAGTGTAAGATATTTTTTCATTTTATATATGTATTTTTTTATCTTACTTAAAAATAACAAAGCAGTATCGTGCATTAGGTGTGACTAGTCGAATCATTCAACGGGGCGATTTTCAACAGTTGCCCAAAGCTAGCTCGGTAATTTCCGAAAAATCGTTTTTCAGCGCAAAAGACCGAGTGATGTTTTAATAAAAATCTTTGTGTAAAAATAAACAAGTTAATGAATGAGGGTTTTCACAATTGTTTTGCATTTTTATTTTTGTAGTTTTCCATGTTAAACGATTATGGTGTATATTTTATAATCCCAGAGGATTGACTGTTTTACTTGCTACGTGCCTATTTGTTTTTTTGCTCCGTAAAAGTACACCTGTTCCGGTTTTCTCGTCAGTATATTTCTGGCACGTCTCAAAATATGCACAATGCCGTATGGCTCGCATCTGCGATGCTCGCTATTAAAATATGTCGTCATACTTGTCCTGCGACAACATGTTTTCTACCAATTTTTCTGCTTGTTTTCTACCGATGATCCTTGTTTTCTACCGATTGTTTTTTTAGAAATATGAAAAATAACGCTTATTTTCGACATTTGAATACATCCTATGGGAGAAAATGCAATAAATGATCGTTTATTTGTAAAAGAGCCATTTGCTTTTTCATATAACTAACAGGTTTAAGAAATTTGATATGTCCTGGTTTTCTACCGATTAGGTATGTTCTTAACTGTGTTTTCTGCAGATGAGTCCTTGATTTCTACCGATGATCTAATTTCATATAACTACACATTCTGGTTGTTTCTAAAGGCATACATACACCATAAATGCTTGTGTTGTACAGTGATGCTTCATCGTACTGTTGTATGGAACGCCATTTTAACCAAAACCTTTGTATCTATAGGATACCTCAGATAACCGGGGGTTTACTGGCAGCTATCTGGGGGGTTTTCTGGACGAAACTCTCAATTACATAAGGTATTAAGAGTTATATTGGTTCAGATAACTGGGGGTTTGCTGTCAGCTTTCACATAGAAACCCCCTTCTACCTACAGATATTGAAGTCCCGTGCGGGGCCCGAGTGGCGAATAGGCCCGCAGCAGAGCCTAGCTTGTCGTAAGAGGCGGCTAAGGGTATTGGGATTCTGACGTCGGGTCAGTGCTCAGCCCACAGAGCGACCAAGTGTGTACCCTAAGTGGCTGAATAGTGTGGTCCTCGTCCGCAGGGATTGTCAGGTCTATAATACGGAAATCCTGACGGCCGACCATAGTGGGCCAACGTGTGAGGAGAGTGCTACCCCTTTGTGGACCGCCAAGTAGTGCACCACATAGGCTAAATTTTCAGTCCCTGCCCACCTCTCCCCTTTTCCTGAGGATCATCAAAATTTGCAGTTCCTTTGTTCCCCACCCCAACGGTAACCCCATGTTTCATTTATCATCCTCATTTCATGTTCATTTTAACCTGTTTAGCGTTGCACGGGCGTAAAACACCAACTAACTCATTCACAGATATTGTAAGTTCATGCTATTTAACTCTTTGAAAGCAGAATTTATCAATGTAAAGCTGAAAACTATCAATTCCTCAAAAACTAATACAAAGCTCAGCTTCCAATAAATTATTTTTGAAAACTCTTAATAGCAGGTGTTTTTTGTGGTATCCATGGAACCCTCAGTAACCTGAAATAACTCTAAATACCTGATGTAATTAAGAGTTTGGCTCTGAAAACCCCCAGATAGCTGCCAGTGAACCCCTAGTTATCTGAGGTATCCTATAGTTACCATGGTTTTGGTAAAAATGGCGTGCCATACTGTTGTATATGTACAGATCAATTTCAGCCCGAGAAATTCATGTCTCAGTCTCAGCATTTCTAGATATAACAATGAAATCTTGTATATGGAAGATTATTTCCCATTATATATAAAACACTTCACAAATCAAATATAAGGGGGAAAAAAGTTGATATACTATCATTTTCTGATAAGCCAGCTTTTGAGAAAATATACATTTATTTAAATTTTGTAAAAGTGTTCTTGGTGTGCGCAAAACAATTTTTGCTCATGAACCTCCTTTTTCTTTTTTATCGTCAATATTATTAGTTCAATAAAATATACAGTTTTAAAATTTGCCATGAAATGTCATTTAAAATATCACATTATAACATCGGTAGAATGCCAGGACCATCGGTAGAAAACCAGGACACATCTTTAGAAAACCAGGACCATATATTTTTTTTTAAATGATCAAAAAATCAAAAATACGCCATTTGTAATGGAAAGTGATATGTCTTTAAAAATGTCCGACTATTTAGAACATGGAGCATAATTTTCAGCCCAGTGAATGGTAATTTAAAACAGATATTCATGATTATCTGAAAAAAGGGGAGTTGTCTCTTGCTGGAAAAAATAAACATTACCCTTACTGTAATTTTATGTGCATACTTAAAACAAAATAATGTAAATTAAACTTATTTGTTTATAAGTGCCATAATAGCCGGGTATCATAGTTTGGAAAACAATCGTCTGCCAGGTTTGTTTTTTTTTATCACCACATCGGTAGAAATCTATGACATCGGTAGAAAACGAGCAGAAACATCGGTAGAAAACATGTTGTCGCAGGACAAGTATAACGACCGTGTACTTATATGTGCACAATTTTTTTTGTTGTGTATAATTCTCTCCTATATCAGCTGTTTAAGTATTTTTTGGACTCCGACAATATTGATTCTTTATATCCATCAATCCTTCCATCACCTAACACAAATTTCAATGGCAACACCATGATTTTAATATGTCATGCAGGGTATCCAGCATTTCAAATCCATATCATATTTTAAATTAAATGTCGCGCAATAACAACTGTGTGCCATTTCCTTTGTCGAGTTTTCTTTTTTTTTCTTTCCGTCTTTAAGGTTTTAGTTTTCAGTGGACACATTGCAGTTTCTTCACTTTGATGTAGTTAAATACATGATTGGTATCTGTTTGTGAGGTCAGAGACGGGCTCTTTAATTAAAAGTGATTTTTACACACTAAAGTATGAATTAAAATCGTTGAAAACCATCACAAGTATTTCATAACCAGTATAGACTGCTTGCTATTTCAGAACATTCTGTCGGTAGCAGGTAATGTTTACTTGACAATTTTTCTTGTTTTATTTTAGTAATGCTTTAAGCTGTGTTAAGCATTTTATTTCATATCATTTTATTTGTAGTCTATTCATTTTATATCAAAGTTCATAAGAAATGCTCTATTGTTGTTAGATCAGCGACACCTTGACGGCCACTAGTTCTTGTTAGATGGAAAAATCTGGATTATGTTTCATTTGCTTTTGACCTGTTTTTAATGGGTAATTTTTGTCACAATATTTTTTGGTATTGTATTTGCTTTCCGCGTTTGAACTTTTTGGTATATTGTATTTTTCCTACAGTTCGTTTAAGTTACGCCTTTTAACGTTTTCTTTCGAAAGCAAGTAAGGAGAGGTAACTTGAATTACATGAATGCATGTAAATATATCCACTTTTGGTACTTTGTATTTAGAAGAGCGAAATGCTAAACTTTCGATGCTAACAGTTAAATGAACATCATTTAAAACTGTGAATACAACGTTTGTTGAAAATATAAACTCCACTTAAAGTTTAAGTGTACACACTTAATATCATAAAGTATCTATATAACATTTATTTCGTGATCGTTTTGCAGTTTTTAGAGGTATTTTAACGTCCTTCAAAACTGTGACTACAATAGATACTTAGGATTATTCAAGTGTTAACGCTTAATAAATCCGGAAGATCTAGTAAAAGGAATCATTTGGGGTAAAACAGGAAAAATATGTAATTATTTATACATGTACAAGGAATATTCAGTTACTAATTTTAAAGCAAGAAAATGTTTTTTTTTATTTTTTTTACCACCATTACAAGAAATACAAATTCTATATTAATCAATCGAACCAAAAAACAAATATTTGTACTTAATAAATTATGTTGTGAATACTATGCTCTAGTAGGTATTACAATTCTGAACTTTTGTATAAACATAAGAACAACTATACTGAGTTTTTGGCAACAGCACAGATAAAAGGCATGTAAAGATAACAAAATGATAAATATGCATATAATAGAATCATTTTCTGTCTTCGTTTTGCTCGTAAAGGTTATTTGTTCTTGTAAAATATACATTTTGTAAATGTTGAATCAGCATAAAAAAAATGCAAACACATCTATGGGGTGTCTATCACTGAGCATTTTTTGTACATCTATCATTACTTTAAATTTTGTAATCCTAGCTATTTTAATTTATTTCTATTGGACAAGGTAAACTTCAAAATTGATAATAAAAACAAAAACGTTTAATGAAGTACAGCTTCTTTACAATTTTTAAAATTTTCCCGTACTTTTTAAGCGTTCGAACGTTTTGTTTGTTTGGGTTTTGGGTTTTTTTTTTTTTTTGGGGGGGGGGTGGGGGTGTACGTTAGAGTAGTAATGGAATGTGACAGAATAATCTTAAGACCTTTGCTTTCCATTAGGTATGAAGAACAAAATTGGTTTCGTAAATGCAAACCTGGCAACAAAAGTATTCTATTGCTCTATTTTGACCTTGATATTGTCGGATTTTAAATAAGGAGATATTAATTCCCATAATTGCCTGGCGTTTGACACGTGACTTCTTTTAAAATATTGCTTTAAAAAAATAAAAAATAAAGTTTGAAAACAAGCAGTTGTGGTTTATCTTTTAAAACGATAATGTTAGGTCGAATATATTTGATATTTTGAACATGAAATGTTTCCAAAGATAAAGTAAAATTAGTGCAAGACAAGATTTGTTTTTATCCTGACATTTCTGTTTAAATTATATTACAGAAATCTTAACGTATAAATGATTATGTAAAAATTGTTGAGTAAAGTAAGCGAAGACTAACATTCAACAGACGGGGGTTATACACACCGAAGACAGGACACAAGTCTTTCGCTGACATAACGTTAGTAAACGTGTACAGTATGGTTTGGTTTGATACAATACTGAAAGTATTAGTTTTTCTGTTTATATTAAAGTGAAATACACCTGTTTTATTTGTTCCTGGGGTGTTTGCACTGAAATGATTCAGTATTTCTTCGCCAATAAGAGGAAGATGCTGGACATAGAATGACACGTCGTTGTTATTTCCATTGTTGGCTAGCAAGAATGACCAGCCGCCAACCTCATAACCGCCTACTGCGTGGTAGCTGTCTATTTTGTTTCGCTCTGCAACTCCTACCTCAAATATAAGATTGGTTTCTTTAAGTTTTGCTTTTATATTATACTTGTATAGTATTTCGAAACTAATTTCCTGGTCCTTCGCGCAACATTTATCAGCCATAACACCATGATAATTTTTAAATCCTAAACCTCGAGAAAGAACAGTGTCGGGCGTTTTAACATTGCTAATCAGCGTGTTGTCTTCATTGATATACCGATGCTTGTAGACAGATGATCTGTTGAATTTGAAGTCCATTGTAAAAACATCTAAAGGAAAACAAATAAAACAATGTTTGTAGTATAGGATTATTGTATCAATATATGAAAATTACCATGTACTTAAGATCATAACACTTAGATGAAATCAAGATATTTTAACTGCCTTGACTGTCGAACAATGGTTCCACTTTGTATTAAAAATGAATTGGAGTTTTAGAATTTTTATATAACTTGTCAGATAAAGCCTTCACCCCACCCGCCATCGGAATTGGTTTCACGATTTTCCGAATAAGTTTAGCTATTTTCGGAACATGTGTTTCCCCATTGTTTACTCCGTTTTCATCTTCTGTCTTTTATTAACAAATCTGCAGACCATGCAGACGAAACTGAAAACCATCAAGCTACTGAAATTAATACTGATGCATACGTAGATTTGTTGAAAACAGGAATGCTTATAAAAAGATATAATGTAACAATAAAATTTCTCTTATTAAAAACGCATTTTGTCATCCTAATATACATGATATTGGAGTAGTGTTTAAAAATAATGTAAAATATGCTGTTTACCCCAAAATAGAATAATTCCTTATAATGTAAATTTGCTAAGCATTAGTTGTAGTATATGTTAAAAAGATCATGAAATGGCATTGTATTTATATCTTACCCTTAATCAGTCTGTGATATAAATCCCTAGAGAGATTTAATATAAAAATGCAAAGAAATAATCTTTACATTTTATTCTTAGTATAATCGCACGATTTTACTATTGCAATATCTATTATACGAGGCATTTTATTCCCCGATATTCATACAAAAAGCCTTTCACTATAAACATTGTATATAGCAGACACTAGCACATTGCTGAAAGGGGGTTTATCGTTTGTGTCGTCATTTTATATTCCATATTGCATTATCATAAAAAAATAGCACGCTAGCAACCTGTCGTTTTCAATTAGAAAAAAAGTAATGGTGAAGTAATGGTCAGTCGTTGGATGGAGACCAGAAGTCTTGTCTCCTCAGTCAATGATTGCATACCAGTGTCATTTATAATTTTGAACTTTTGAGTAACACTCCTAAGATTAATTTGAAAACAAATTAAGGTATTTGATTGATTATTTTTTCAAGTTGATTTATGACTTAAATCTACGAAAGAACAAAGTGTTAAACCCAGACAAAGTAAAGAAAATAAAGTATAGCAATCATTCATATAACGAATAAAATAAATGAATGTTTTCCATACGATTTAAAAATTATGCATTGACATAATGAATTGAACCATCCTACCATGGATGAAAAAAACGTATAAAGATCTATACCAATAAAACTTAAAACAGTGATGATCAGAAAGCATGATATGGATTGATCAATGTTATTATCATATGGGTACTTTGTGGTTGAACATGCCTACTAGCCGTTCAAATCGCAACGCTCATCGTTAAAATATATAGAGAACTAATGTTTTGTTTGCGCTTATTGGGAAAATCTGAATAGTTTTACCAGTATATGATTGATGAGATTTGATCAATAAAATGTAACACATATTTTTTTGCAAATTTTCGCTTTTAAGCCTTTGTGTTATGGTTTTCAAAATTATTTAACTGAAATTCTTTTTGAAAAACATCATTTTGAATACAACATTTAATTATCAATTTAGTTAATGGTTAAAGTATATAATACGTTTATTTGAGATTGATCATTTCATCTATTGTTCTCTTTTATATTCCTTCAGTAATTGCATACATTCAACTTAGAATCTTACCCCACTGATCTTCATTACAAAGCTGTGTATCGTGAACCCGATTGATAAAGTAACGGGAGTTTAACACTTGACAGTTTAATTCTCTTGTTCTCTGAGCAACACCTCTTGACTTGGTACATCTCGACCAAGGAGTCCATGCACACCGGTCTAATGAATATAAAAATAAAAACCATGTGACTTGGCTTCATTTTTATCAGCTCATTTTGCAAGTTTTGCAACAACAAATACAGACAAAATTTGAAAAAAAACAATCAGATAAGACAATTTTATTTAAAAACATTTCGACATTACATATTTTAAAAAGATACTGTTTTCAGCTATTTGAATAATTTTGTTTCGAAATACATTTTTAAAATAAACAAATAGAAAGTCGAACACGAAAAAGGCAATGTATATAAAAAGTTGGATCTGCATTATAATTTGAAAAAATAAGCTAATTTCATATATTTGTCTGAAAAGTCCAAAAACGCCATTTGATAAAATATATGATATATCATTCATACTAATAAGATTTAAAAGCAGCTACAAATATATAATAGAATATTTTCCCAACCGGTTTCTCTATTACCATCAGGGAAAATATACTTTACGTTATTTTTATACCTATAATACTAATGGTACTTTTCCATAGATAAAGTTATGTCTAGTTTACCTCTAACTTATGTATTTGTCCTGGATAAGGAAATAATCTAATTACTTAATATACTCTCAAAGAAAAAAAACGCAAAATAAAAAATTGAAATTACATCGCATAAAAATGTCTTGTTTTATATCATCAGCTCTGACAGTATCAATAAGAAATTGTACTTGGTTATTGCAAAAATAATAATAATAAAATTTTAGCAATTTGACTGTGCCTGTCCTTAAAAAATGTGTCAATCAATTTGTTTGCAAGACAATACTCAAACTGTTATCCCCGGATTCAAATGAACATTGTACACAGGATTTTAATATCAGATTTCAAACACGCACAGGTGTGCGTTTTTTTAGATGTTTGATCGTGCAATGAGGTGTGGCGCATGCAAAGATCCAATTGATACATGTATTGTATACATGTATGCTCGATTTTCTTTTAATAGATAAAGATTTTCATAAGGTCTTTAAAAAGCATCAATGCCATGTTTTATTCGTTAGAAATGCTATCTGTTAGGCTTCTCAGACACCCATTTGACTCTTGATGCACTACACTTCTCAATATTTTTCAAAATCCCTGATTCTTCCTTTTCACACTGTCATTTGTTGGAATGTTTTGCAAGAATTTTCGTTGGAAACAATTGGTATTTAAACCACGACAATGTTTTTCACTGGAAGAAAAATTAAAGATTCAAATTTGCTTCAACCGAAATGTCGTATACGAAGGGATTCCACACCTCGTGTTAAGCTTGCTGTTAACCACTAAAAGAGGAATTATCATTATAACAATGATGGTATCGCAATAAAAATACGACTTACGCATTGTTTTATAACCAAACAAGTAACTGTTTTAAACATTGGTCCCCAGATTAGCTGGATGTTAACTTAGACCCTCCGTTCAATGTTTGTCTTCAAATTTGGATATACGCAAGCGCTGGCGCCACCCAATGTTTTTAAAATCTTCAAGTTTTAGAGCAAAGGTTTTAATGAATGTGAAAATGAATCAAGAGATCGTATTCATAGTATTTTAGAAACCAGGGAGAGCACGAGTCAACTCGTGATGCAAGCATTTAATCGGTATTATTACTGTTGGCACTTAGCCTCCGTTAGTTGTTGAATTTCAATTTTGTTTATGTCATAGCACATTGCTTATGTCAAATGTTACTTTTGTACGACAATTTGTAGTAGAATTCAATAGTTTTAATTTCCATTATTTTCTAAATATTTTTGTATTTGCATTTTTTTAGTGTATGTGAATCCCACTCAAGTTTTAAGTTTGCCACTTCAGCCTTTGAAGCCACTCAATTTAGCAGACTCTTACCAAACTCTACAAAGTGATCTTTAACGTACGTTGGGTATTGCTCTCCTTTACACGGGCAAAATTTTTCGTCACGACGTAGAACTTGAATTGTTGAATGAAACCATCCTCGCAAATAGTGTCAGAGAGAAAGAGAGAGAGAGAGAGAGAGAGACAAAAAAAATGATTCATGAATTTTCCAATGCTGAAGTTGATCGATCTCCGAACGTGGCATTAGTTAATGCGTTTTGGTAAAATCAAGAAAAAATGCATATCGTGATTCAAGGATTAAAATTTGTGTAAATATATTACAAATACCAAAACGGGTATAAAAATTGTTAATTTGATTTTGCTATACGTCGATATTTTAAGGAGTACATGTAACCTCCCATCAGGAGCATTTGAACCAAAACAATAAAAGGTCAAAAACCAAAAGTACAAAATCAAAGGTACTCAAACCCAGTTTCGAAACGGAAGCCTTATCCAGATCATGTGCAGCACAAGGAATGAAACAAGTTTGGTGGACGTGTTTTCCAGCAAACAATAGGGATTTAATGTGCACTAAGTGTGCACCTTTGCTTGCTGATTTGTTTTTGTTTCTTTTCTCGTGGACATTTGAGATTGATCCTCTAGCTTCGGTAATCATGTTATTATGTCCCCGAACACGAAGTGTCGGGGACATATTGTTTTTGCTCGGTTTCTTATTATTAAGTCGCCCAAAACAAAGTTTGGGAGACTTATTGTTTTTGCACCGTTTCTTATTATTATTATTATTATTATTATGTCCCCGACCACGAAGTATCGTCGGGGACATATTGTTTTTACTCCGTTTCTAATTTTTCTTCTTATTATGTCCCCGACCACGAAGTGTCGTCGGGGACATATTGTTTTTACTCCGTTTCTTATTTTTCTTATTATTATTATTATACTTTTTTCTTTTTCTTCCGTCAACCTGATGCACGAACTTGTCCGACTATCTCCTCGGACATAAGTGGACCGATCGATTTGAAACTTGGAGGGGTGATAGGTCCCAAGGTCCTACAGTGTTTTTTGCGATTTATAATTTCAAAATGGCCGCCATTTCCAAGATGGCCGCCAAAAACCGAAAAACTATTACCTTATTTTTCTTGGAAACCACATGATGAAATTCAACGAAACTTGGTATACATGTTGAGAAACATAATTGGAAACTTTTTGGGCAAAATAAAATTTTGCAAGTGGCGGCCATTTTCAAAAATTGCCGTAAAAGAGCGAAAAATGTAAACATTGTCCGATATCAACGAAACTTGGTATAGAAGGTATATGGGTGATGGCGATTCAAGGTGCATTGTCGGAATTTCCGTATTGGTCGCCATTTTCAAGATGGCCACCGAAAATGGCGAAAAATGTAAACATTGTCCGATTTCAATGAAACTTGGTATACAGGGTATATGGGTGATGGCGACTCACAGCGCCTTGTCGGAATTTCCGTAATGGCTGCCATTTTCAAGATGGCCGCCGAAAATCACAAAAAAATTAAACATTGTCCAACGAAACTTGGTACACAGGGTATATGGGTGATGGTGACTCATGGGGCATTGTCGGAAATCTGTTGAAGAGGACAGACATTATATGAGAACGGGAGGGGACATCCCACGTTTCGGGAAACGTAAATTTTAATTATTATCATACTTTTTTCTTTTTCTTCCGTCAACCTGATGCACGAACTTGTCCGACTATCTCCTCCGACATAGGTGGACCGATCGATTTGAAACTTGGAGGGGTGATAGGTCCCAAGGTCCTACAGTGTTTTTTGCGATTTATAATTTCAAAATGGCCGTCATTTCCAAGATGGCCGCCAAAAACTGAAAAACAATTACCTTATTTTTCTTGGAAACCACATGATGAAATTCCACGAAACTTGGTATACATGTTAAGAAACATAATTGGAAACTTTTTGGGCAAAAAAAATTCGCGAGTGGCGGCCATTTTGAAAAATGGCCGAAAAAGAGCGAAAAATGTAAACATTGTCCGATTTCAACGAAACTTGGTATTGAGGGTATATGGGTGATGGCGGTTCACGGCGCATTGTCGGAATTTCCGTATTGGTCGCCATTTTCAAGATGGCCGCCGAAAATGGCGAAAAATGTAAACATTGTCCGATTTCAATGAAACTTGGTATACAGGGTATATGGGTGATGGCGACTGACAGCAAATTGTTGGAATTTCTGTAATGACCGCCGTTTTCAGGATGGCCGCTGAGAATCACGAAAAATGTAAACATTGTCCGATTTCAACGAAACTTGGTATACAGGATATATGGGTGATGGCGACTCACAGCGCATTGTCTGAATTTCCGTAATGGCTGCCATTTTCAAGATGGCCGCCGAAAATCGCGAAAAATGTAAATATTGTCCAATTTTAACGAAACTTGGTACACAGGGTATATGGGTGATGGCGACTCACGGCGCATTGTCGGAAATCTGTTCAAGAGGACATACATTATATGAGAACGGGAAGGGACATCCCACGTTTCGGGAAACGTAAATTTTAATTATTATTAAGTCGCCCAAAACAAAGTTTGGGAGACTTATTGTTTTTGCACCGTTTCTTATTAAGTCGCCCAAAACAAAGTTTGGGAGACTTATTGTTTTTGCACCGTTTCTTATTATTATTTTTTTATTATTATTAAGTCGCCCAAAACAAAGTTTGGGAGACTTATTGTTTTTGCACCGTTTCTTATTATTATTATTATTATTATTATTATTATTATTCTTCTGATTCTTTATCGAGAATTTGTCCTCCCTAATACAAGAAAACGGTCAAAGGAAATTAAATAACACTTGTGAGATTGGATAGTGGGTCACTCAAAGTTGTGTAATGCACTTTTAAAATTTTCAAGATGGCCGCCGTTTCAAAATGGCGGCCATCGGAAAAAGTGGGCGGAAATTTTTTTTTCATCGGATCGTCTTGAAAATTGGTCATCTGGGTAAAGCGGGTATGCTGAGCTCAAATCTGCGACCGGATTTGAAATCCGACTTACAATTTCAAAATGGCGGCCATTTTACTACACCCGCCCCCCTAAAAACGTCAACTTTGTCCGATTTCAACGAAATTTGATTTCTAGACTTATTTTGATGCACTGATTTGAATGGAACTCTATCCAAGGCGATTTTGGGCGACTTGTGTGTTGGCATCCCAACACAATTATACCTAGTTATTCTTTTCCTTACGGTGATCGTAAACTTGTCACTGGGATTATGGACAAACGCTTTGGCTGATCAAGATAAAACTTCCTGAGGTGGTAGGGGGTCACTCAAAGTTGTGCATGAACTTTTCGAAATTTTCAAAATGTCTGCCGTTTCCATGGAAACAGCAAAAGGTCAAAATATGGAACATTGCGATATCTCGGTAACCTAGGTGGGTAGGAGGCTGAAATTTTGTAGTTTGATAGAGCAAAATATGGCCTTCAATAATACGAAAAAAAATATTTGAAGCGATATTTACGGTTTTCGAGTTATTAATGAAAATGTGATTTTTCGGTCCGAAATTTGGCTTTTTCAAGTGTTAAAAAGTGCACATTTTGTCCGCAGCTTTTAGAGAAAACGCTTCGACCGATCAAGCTGATATTTGCTGAGGTGGTAGAGGGACACTTAAACGTGTGTTATCCATTTTCAAAATTTTCAAGATGGCTGCCATTCCAAAATGGCCGCCGTTTTACTACACCCGCCCCCAAAAGCTGTAAACTTTGTCCGATTTCAATGAAATTTGATATCTAGGCATATTTTATCACACTGAATTGAATGGAATAACATCCATGGCAATTTTGGGCGACTTGTGTGTTGGCATCCCAACACAATTATTTCTTGTTATTATTCTTTTCCTTACGGTAATCATGAACTTGTCACTGGGATTATGGACGAACGCTTTGGCCGATCAAGGTAAAACTTCCTGAGGTGGTAGGGGGTCACTCAAAGTTGTGCATGAGCTTTTAAAAATTTTAAAAATGTCTGCCGTTTCCATGGAAACAGCAAAGGGTCAAAATATGGGACATTGTGATATCTCGGTAACCTAGGTGGGTAGGAGGCTGAAATTTTGTAGTTTGGTAGAGCAAAATATTCCCTACAATAATACGAAAAAAAATTTTGAAGCGATATTTACGGTTTTCGAGTTATTAACGAAAATGTGATTTTTCGGTCCGAAATTTTGCTTGTTTAAGTGTTAAAAAGTGCACATTTTGTCCGCAGCTTTTAGAGAAAATGCTTAGACCGATTAAGCTGATATTTGCTGAGGTTGTAGAGGGACATTAAAAGGTGTGTTATCAATTTTCAAAATTTTCAAGATGGCCGCCATTTAAAAATGGCCTACGTTTTACTACACCCGCCCCCAAAGGCCGTAAACTTTGTCCGATTTCAATGAAATTTGATATCTAGGCATATTTAATCACACTGAATTGAATGGAATACTATCCATGGCGATTTTGGGCGACTTGTGTGTTGGCATCCCAACACAATTATTTCTTGTTACTATTATGTCCCCGAACACGAAGTGTCGGGGACATATTGTTTTTGCTCGGTTTCTTATTATTATTTTTTTTATTATTATTATGTCCCCGAACACGAAGTGTCGGGGACTTGGTTTTGCTCAGTTTCTTATTATTATATCTCCCAAACACTATGTTTGGGAGATAAATTGTTTTTATTCCGTTTCTTATTATGGCTCCCAAACGAAGTTTGTGGAGACATATTGTTTTTGCTCGGTTTCTTATTATTATGGCTCCCAAACGAAGTTTGTGGAGACATATTGTTTTTGCTCGGTTTCTTATTATTATTATTATTATTATTATTCTTTCTTCCGCCCTAAATTTTTGTCCGGAAGTTTTCTCGTAAACTGTTTATCGAAACATTATGAAATGTTCCCCAAGTATAGACCCTTATGAGAAATTGTGCCAAATGCGTGGGAAATTTTCAAAATGGCTACCGTTTCCATGGCAACGGGGAATGTTCCAGATTTCGGACAATCTTATATCTCTGGAACCTAGGTGGCCAGGACTTTGAAACTTGGTATGATTGTAGAGCATGATTGATACAACAAGAATATGAAAAAAAATTTGGAAGCGATATTTACGGTTTTAACGTAAAATGCAAAAATGTTAATTTTCTAGAAATTTCTAAAATAGCCAAAAATTAAAGTTTGTCGTATCTTCATGAAAATTGGTCATCTGGGTAAATCAGGTATACTTAATTCAAATTTGCAATCGGAATTTGGATCCGACTTCCGGTTTCTAAATGGCGGCCATTTTGATTTCTAAAAATAGCCAAAAACTAAAGTTTGTCGAATCTTCTTGAAAATTGGTCTGATGGGTGAATCAGGTATGCTGAGTTCAATGATGCAATCGGAATTTCGATCCGACTTCCGGTTTCCAAATGGCGGCCATTTTGATTTCTAAAAATAGCCAGAAACTAAAATTTGTCGAATCTTCTTGAAAATGGGTTATCTGGGTAAATCAGGTATGCTGAGTTCAATGATGCAATCGGAATTTCGATCCGACTTCCGGTTTCCAAATGGCGGCCATTTTGATTTCTAAAAATAGCCAGAAACTAAAGTTTGTCGAATCTTCTTGAAAATGGGTCATCTGGGTAAATCAGGTATGCTGAATTCAAATTTGCAATTGGAATTAGGATCCGACTTCCGGTTTCTAAATGGCGGCCATTTTGATTTCTAAAAATAGCCAGAAACTAAAGTTTGTCGAATCTTCTTGAAAATAGGTCATCCAGGTAAATCAGGTATGCTGAGTTCAATGATGCAATTAGAATTTCGATCCGACTTCCGGTTTCCAAATGGGGGCCATTTTGAATTTCTAAAAATAGACCGAAAATTAAAGTTAGTCAATCTGGGTAAATCAGGTATGCCAAATTCAATGGTGCACTCAGAATATTGATTCGACTTCTTGATTTTCTATGGCGGCTGTGAAGATATCAGTTGTCGACATGGTGCCGTCGTTTGGGAGCCATTCATGATCTCTGAGATCATATCATCAATATTTATTATTATTATTATTCTTTCTTCCGCCCTAAATTTTTGTCCGGAAGTTTTCTCGTAAACTGTTTATCGAAACATTATGAAATGTTCCCCAAGTATAGACCCTTATGAGAAATTGTGCCAAATGCGTGGGAAATTTTCAAAATGGCTACCGTTTCCATGGCAACGGGGAATGTTCCAGATTTCGGACAATCTTATATCTCTGGAACCTAGGTGGCCAGGACTTTGAAACTTGGTATGATTGTAGAGCATGATGGGTACAACAAAAATACGAAAAAAAATTCGGAAGCGATATTTACGGTTTTTCCGTAAAATGCAAAAATGTGAATTTTCTAGAAATTTCTAAAATAACCAAAAATTAAAGTTTATCGTATCTTCACGAAAATTAGTCATCTGGGTAAATCAGGTATGCTGAATTCAAATTTGCAATCGGAATTTCGATCCGACTTCCGGTTTCCAAATGGCGGCCATTTTGATTTCTAAAAATAGCCAAAAACTAAAGTTTGTCGAATCTTCTTGAAAATAGGTCATCTGGGTAAATCAGGTATGCTGAGTTCAATGATGCAATCGGAATTTCGATCCGACTTCCGGTTTCCAAATGGCGGCCATTTTGATTTCTAAAAATAGCCAAAAACTAAAGTTTGTCGAATCTTCTTGAAAATGGGTCATTTGGGTAAATCGGGTATGCTGAGTTCAATGATGCAATCGGAATTTCGATCCGACTTCCGGTTTCCAAATGGCGGCCATTTTGATTTCTAAAAATAGACCGAAAATTTAAGTTAGTTAAATGCTTACGAGAATAAGTTATCTGGGTAAATCAGGTATGCCGAATTCAATGGTGCACTCAGAATGTTGATTCGACTTCTGGATTTTCTATGGCGGCCATTTTCACTACACTCTCACAGTTGGATTTTAACCATATTTGGTTTCCGTGAAGATATCAGTTGTCGACATGGTGCCGTCGTTTGGGAGCCATTCATGATCTCTGAGATCATATCATCAATATTTATTATTATTATTATTCTTTCTTCCGCCCTAAATTTTTGTCCGGAAGTTTTCTCGTAAACTGTTTATCGAAACATTATAAAATGTTCCCCAAGTATAGACCCTTATGAGAAATTGTGCCAAATGGGTGGGAAATTTTCAAAATGGCTACCGTTTCCATGGCAACAGGGAATGTTCCAGATTTCGGACAATCTTATATCTCTAGAACCTAGGTGGGCAGGACTTTGAAACTTGGTATGATTGTAGAGCATGATGGGAACAACAAAAATACGAAAAAAAAATCGGAAGCGATATTTACGGTTTTTCCATAAAATGCAAAAATGTGAATTTTCTAGAAATTTCTAAAATTACCAAAAACTAAAGTTTGTCGTATCTTCACAAAAATTGGTCATCTCGGTAAATCAGGGATGCTGAATTCAAATTTGAAATCAGAATTTCAATCCGACTTCCGGTTTCTAAATGGCGGCCATTTTGATTTCTAAAAATAGCCAAAAACTAAAGTTTGTTGAATCTTCTTGAAAATGGGTCATCTGGGTAAATCAGGTATGCTGAGTTTAATGATGCAATCGGAATTTGGATCCGACTTCCGGTTTCCAAGTGGCGGCCATTTTGATTTCTAAAAATAGCAAAAAACTGAAGTTTGTCGAATCTTCTTGAAAATGGGTCATCTGGGTAAATCAGGTATGCTGAGTTCAATGATGCAATCGGAATTTCGATCCGACTACCGGTTTCCAAATGGCGGCCATTTTGATTTCTAAAAATAGCCAAAAACTAAAGTTTGTCGAATCTTCTTGAAAATGGGTTCTCTGGGTAAATCAGGTATGCTGAGCTCAATGATGCAATTGGAATTTCGATCCGACTTCCGGTTTCCAAATGGCGGCCATTTTGATTTCTTAAAATACACCGAAAATTTAAGTTAGTCAAATGCTTACGAGAATAAGTTATCTGGGTAAATCAGGTATGCCGAATTCAATGGTGCACTCAGAATGTTGATTTGATTTCTGGATTTTCTATGGCGGCCATTTTCACTACACTCCCACAGTTGGATTTTAACCATATTTGGTTTCCGTGAAGATATCAGTTGTCGACATGATGCCGTCGTTTGGGAGCCATTTATGATCTCTGAGATCATATCATCAATATTTATTTTTTTTTCTTCTTTCTCCTGCCATGAACGTGTCCGTACCTTTTCTTCAAAACGCCTCGAAGAATTTTAACGAAACATTGTAGGAAGGTAGATGGGTTACTAGAGTTGTTGAGGGACTTTTAAAAAAATTAAAAATGGCTGCCGTTTCCGTTTAATTGGCGAAAGTTCATAATATAGGACATTGCAATAATTGGTAACCTAGGTGCGTAGGACGCTGAAATTTTGTAGGTGAATAGAGCAAAAGGAGCTCTTCAATAATACGGAAAAAAATTCCGAAGCGATATATACGGTTTTCGAGTTATTTGCGAAAATGTGATTTTTCGGGCCCGAAAATGCGAACATCGTCAACATGCTTCGATATTGACAAAATTTTGTATCTAGGGGTTTTAAAAGGTGGCGAATCAGAAGATGATGTCAAAAATGGGTTCGTTTGGGAGACATTTTTGTGTTGGGCATCCCCAACACAGTCAGCACTTGTTATTATTCTTAGTATTCTGTAGTGTGAACTTGTCCGCTCGATTTAAAGAACATCTTTGAAGGTAGGAAGCTGAAACTTCATATATCAAGAGAATGGAGTGTGAAATTGTGTAATCAGATTTTTTCGTCAAAATCAAACGCCCCCTTTTAGGGTAAATAGGGGCCTAAAAATGGCTCCTCGAAATCAAAGTTTTATTTTTAATGGCATTTATAAACCGGCTGAATTTTTGAAAATCTGTTTATATATAAAATAGGTATGTACAAGAGGTATCTTTCAAAAAAAGAATTTTGAAAATCGGACTAACCGTTTTCAAAATTTTGCAAAAATTTGAAAAAAGGGGAGATAATTGAATACCACATTATATGAAATTGTATAAAATAATCAGTATTTGTAAGTAACGTTTTAAAAATTAAGTATCGCCGAAGATCTGTAAACAGGTATTGGTGTATACGCCAAGATGATTCCTGGTCTTGAAAAAAAATATTGGTCGGCCATTTCCAAAATGGCCGACTGTTTCCCGCCAAAATTTAAACTTGCTCCGAATTTGAAGTTAATTTGTATATAAGGTTATTGGAGTATGCCGCGTTTATTTCTGCTATCAAATTTTTTTATTGGCTGCCATTTTCAAAATGGCCGCCACTTCCATGGATTTTGGGAAAAATTTGCAACTTTATTATTTTTAAATGAAATTTGTATTTCAGGTAATTGGGGTATGCTGAGTTCATTTCTGGTTTTGAAAAATTTTTTTTCGGCTGCCATTTTCAAAATGGCCGCCACTTCCGGTAGAAATTAAACATGCTTTGATTTAAACGAAAATTGATATTTAGGGATTTTGAAGGATGGCGAATGGAGGTGCGTTGTGGAAAATGTCGAAAAATTCAAAATGGCCGTACTTCCGGTAAAAATTCAACTTATTCGGATTTTAACGAAAATTGATATCTAGGGGTTTTAAAGGATGGTGAATTGAGACGTGAAGTCGAAAACGTCGAAAAATTCCAAATGGCCGCCACTTCCGGTTAAAATTAAACTTGCTCCGATTTTGACAAAAATTGATATCTAAGGGTTTGAAAGGATTGCGAAATGAGGCATGAAGTCGAAAATGTCGAAAAATTCAAAATGGCCGCCACTTCCGGTAAAAATTCAACTCACTCTGATTATAACAAAAATTGATATCTAGGGGTTTTAAAGGATGGTGAATTGAGGCATGAAGACCAAAATGTCGAAAAATTCAAAATGGCCGCCATTTCCGGTAAAAATTCAACTTGCTCTGATTTTAACAAAAATTGATATCCAGGGGTTTTCAAAGGATGGCGAATTGAGGCGTGAAGTCAAAAATGTCGAAAAATTCAAAATTTGAACTTGGTCCGATTTTTACGAAAATTGATATCTAGGGGTTTTAAAGGATGGCGAATAGAGGCGTGAAGTTGAAGATGTCGAAAATTATAAAGAAAATTGATATCTAAACTTTATATTGGATGGGGAACAGAAAAATATTCTTGAATAAGCCGGAAATTAACAAAGAGGGGTACGTGAAGGGACATTTGTGACTCGCTTTGCGATCACAATTATACCTAGTTATTATTATTTTTCTCGGTATTCTGGAGTGTGAACTTGTCCACCTCATTTTTTCGACATCATTTAAGGTAGGAAGCTGAATCTTCATATATCAAGAGTATGGAATGGGAGATTGTGCTTTTTGTATTTTTCGTCGAAATCGAACGACCCCTTATAGGTCAAAAAAGGGCCTCAAAATGGCTCCTCGAAACCGAAGTTGAATTTTCACCTGGCATTTATGATCCGGAAGGGGTAGGACAAATTTCTTTATGGGGTAAGTGTAGACTTTCAATACCTTTCATTTAAAAACAAATTTTGAAAATTGGACTTACGGTTTTCAAAATTTTGCAAAAAATCGAAATTTGATTTTTTTTTCATATTGAGTTATCTTTCTTTGTACTTTGTATTTTGTAATAGTAATTTTAAATGAATTCCAACGGACACTTAGCTAATACTGTACATTTTTTTTTTGAGTTATGAAGAAATATATCAACTATATCAAAATATCAAGTAACGGTACTATGAAGTAGTCTTACTTTCCTTTACAACCAAAGTTCCAGCGTTACTTGATCCAGTACCAACACTATTTGTGGCAAGACATGTATAGTTTCCTGCATCGTCGGGCTCTGCATTAACGATTGTAAGAGAAGGTGTGGTGACGGTACTGCCTCTGTATTTGTTGGGATGTGTTGTTGATGATATAATTATACCATCCATTTTCTGCCATGATACAGATGTGACGGCAAGGTTAGATGACACAATACAATATAAAGTGACAGAATGCCCCCTGTCTACTTTGTAAAAGGTTGGAAATAGAGTTGATGTTGGTTCAACTGAAAAAAAAAGAATCAATATATTATTCAAAATAAGTATAAAGATATTGAAACACGTGTTTATTCTTATCAGAATAGATATAACTAAGCTTTATTTGTAAATCCTGAAGGAGAATTAAACTTATCAGAATTGCACATTCATTTGAGTAGCCACCTTACTTTCTGGTGTGGGGGTTTAAGCTTCATAGTATATAACTTCAAAAGATCAAATATTACAATAAAACAACTGGTTACATGCATGACATGTATCAATGTTTAAAAAGTCTCTAAAATCATTTGCTTATGATTTGCGCATGCGTGTGTGATAATTTTTAAGCCCTTTAATACAGGTCAGACGGTTTAAACGGTGTGGAAAAAAACTAAAGATGACTTCAGATCTTCAAAATCAAACTTTATAATTAGTTCATGAAAACTATGCTGACAAAGATGCTTAATATTTAAGACAGTGTGACTTCAGCTCAAAATAATGATGAAAAATCAATCAAAACAATTATTTATTGAATTATTATCAATATAATGATAATTAAACAAGCGCTTCAGGTCATTCGGCCATTCAGGCCCCGTTATTCTATAACAGATTATAAGACTGATTATCTTTAATTTAAATTCTCCTATGTCAAAAAGAAGCATAAATGCATGACACAGTATATATATTTAGATGACATTAATACAACGCAAAAGATAATTTTTCATTGCCACTATTTCTCCTAAAGTACAAGTAATGTCTTACATGTGAAAGATGCGCAAGCGACACATGAGTACATCTCAAGTTATTTGATAAGTGTTTTACCATTAAATAAAAATCAGACAAATCGTAGTAAAAGGTCTCCGTTAGACTTGTCAGGATGTGAGTATTTAAAAGCATGGTAGATCAGACATTATTATCTTATCGAGTCTGAATTGACTGCAAGGCACTTTTGGCTAACTATGAATTCAAATCTTCAACAAGGCTGAAAATATTTCATCGGGAAATACTTCATTTTAATTGACGTACGTGTAAGAACATTGAGAAGCTACTAATGCCCTAGCACCGGTGTAGGCACTGCAGAATTATTTGCTTAGTGTCGATAAATTGATACACCTGTGTATTTGACTAAACATGAATTGGACAATCAAATTATTATAAATAAATCTGCAAAAAAACAAATTGTTTAGCATACGGTGCCGACTTTAAAAGATTTTTTTGATTCAGTGAGGAAATTCAAAAAAAAAAGATATTTTCATTATATTTGGCCATATCTTTGTATCATATGATAATTGAAACCTTTTTTCCTTGTTACTTATTTCATTTTAGGCATACCTTCTAATTCATCCTGCAGAACACCACTGTGACGAAATAAGTATTCCAGTCCGAAGGTCGCACCAGAAAACAATATCATAATAACAAAAACGATAACACACCATGACAATCTTTTGAAATCACGCGTTTTCTGACTAGTTGGTTGTTGGTTATTCCTGGTTCGAGAAAATCGATCACTGTCCTCATACACTCTCAATGAATTGTATACAGGATGTACCAATCTACCCTGTGAGACATTGATAGTTTGTGGGTTATCTCTGATATGAGAACCCCCATCAATTTCCTCGTAAACTCTCAATGAACTATATAAAGGCAGTGCAAATCCATCTTGTGGTATTTCATATGCATGATTTGATGGAGTTTCGTACGTATGATTCTGTGGAATTTCATATGAATGATTTTGTGAAGCATCGAATGCAATTATTTGTTGCATTTCGTATGAAGCATGACAGTCTAATGCTAAACTATAATTTCCCCAAAATATAAAACAGAACGGAATTTCCGATTTTTTGTGTTAATACATGTATAATAAAATTCTTTCCCACGATAAAATACAGGAAACATTTCAAATTCTGCTATTATACTATTCATATATATATATACTAAACAAAAAACTACGCATATTTTTTCTTATTTGTATACCACGATATGGAAAATAGTTTACCATTTATTAAGTACTACTTTTTCTAAGAATCAGGCAGATACCATTAATAGGGTGGCACATCGATAATAAATACACAAAAAAATTTCAACATAATAAGGTAAAGCAACCCCAGTAAACTTTGTTTTGACCACTAATTTTTTTCAGTCTATCTTGGGTTTAGGAGATATTACCAGTCAAAATTTAGTTACATTGCATAGCAAAAAGTACGGGAAAATTTCCCGCCATATTTTTTTCCTATATAACCAGTCAAAAAATATCTAGGCACCAAATACATATTAAGATGTAAAAACTGCATTGGATTTGTTTTTATGGTGAAATGAATGCATTTATACCCCAAAATATGAAATTGGAAATTATCGATGTGCCACCCCCTGCCTGATCCTTATGTGGAATAGTACTTAAATAATTATCGCAACAAAGTTAATCATATCATTTCCGACTTTTGGAGCAGGGCTATAAGAAAATACGTCTCATACGATCCCTAAAAAAATTTTTCTTCGTTCTCAGCCACTAGTAGAAAAGTTCAAAATTGAGTTAAAAGATATGATAGTTAATTGTTTTAATTAGTGTTTGACTAGTCTGCTGTACTGAGATGAACACCTAATTATCCCTTTTGTGTCTCACAACTATAATGTGTTCTATGGTCATTACCGGATCCTAAGATCGCAATGGAAGAGGGAGGTTTGGCGCCATAAAACCTGGTTTAACCAACCATTTCGTTTGAAATGCCTGTACCAAGTCAGGACCATTGCAATCCACCCATTCTCCGGTATGACTGATTCGTTTTTGTCATTTTCTCTGGGCTATGAGATTGATCATTCACGTTCGGTAGTTTTGTTATTACCTTTATTTATGAAAGATCAATTATGTTTATCATATTAAAGTGAACTACTTTAACATGTACACCCAGGTTGTTGTCATCACTCAAGAAATTTTACGGACGATATCATGTGCTTGTATACAAATACGATATTTCTATCTCTCAGATGAGCACAGATGTTGGTTTGACATAGAGTTTTGTAATGTCATCCTTTCCGGATTCGACCAACACTAAATCGATCTTTGGCAACGTGACAGGTGTGCTATAGCAAGCAGGAACTGCTTACTGTTCTGGAGCACCTGAGTTCACTCTCGTTTCGACTTGAGTTTGCGTTGATGAATGCGGTTTTGTTGTTATATTTGTGTGTTTTATGTTGTTATGTGTTTTTTTGTTGTTGTTGTAAAGATCTTTTGTCTGCCGGTTTTGTCTTTGTCTTTACGGTTTTATGATCCTGATTACCCCTTTGGTACAACTTTGCTTCTTGGTGAAAATTAATAGCTTCGTGGATTCTTAAATTCATAGTTGTGAAGTCTGCAGCATAAAGATCATTTTGATATTTCCTTTTCGTAGGGTATCAAATTTCGTGGGTCAAGGTCGAACCACGAAAATTGATACCCCATGGCCACGAATAATGATAAAACCACAGTTTATTGCTACTGTGACGATTTATTTTCCTGGCTTTGGGTTATACAGTTCATCGACGACGACAAAGTTCATTATTAATGTATTTATTTTAAAAGAACGATGTTCATTCATTGATTTTTAATTCACAATAAAAATAAATCTTGAAGAAAAAATAAAGACAGCTCTGATTTATTTTTTAAAACGATAATGTATATGTTTTGTCGAATAATATTGAAAGTTTGAACAAGGAACTTTCTACATAGATAAAGTGAAAATCATTCAAAGACCATTTTTTTATCCTGACATTTCCTTTCAAATTGTAAATAAAGACATTAAATTATAAATGATTATGTAAGAATTGTTGAGTAAAGTAAGCGAAGCCTAACAGATGGGAGTTATACACACCGAAGACAGGACACTAGTCTTTCGCTGACAAAACATTGGTAAACGTGTACAGTTTGGTTTGATACAATACTGAAAGTATTAGTTTTTCTGTTTTTATTGAAGTGAAATATACCCGTTTTACTTGTTCCTGGGGTGTTTGCACTGAAATGATTCAGTATTTCTTTGACGATGAGATGTTCCTTGGTATACATTGACATGTCGTCGTTTTTCTCGTTGTTCTGAATATGGAATGACCAGCCATTGACGTTGTTATTGTCTACGTAGTGGTAGTTGTCTATTTTGTTTCGCTCTGCAAGTCCTACTTCAAGTAATAGCCAGGATTTCTCTAGCTTTTTCTTAATAAGTCTTAACACATTTCTGTTCAGTATTTTTTAACAAATATACGTCTTAAATGGCCATTTCAGATAATTTTTTAGTTACTAGTGACAAAATAACTGAATATCAATCAACAACGCGAACTCCAGTCGAAGCAAGAGTGCACTCAGGTGCTCCGGAAGAGTAAGCAGTTCTTGCTTGCTATAGCTTACCCGTCGCGTTGCCAAAAAAGAAATAAATTTCAGTGTCAGATTAAGAAACAAATTTTAATAATGCCCGACTGTAGAACTCGGTGGCAGACTATAGAAGATATCTAAAACATCTTACAGTAGAACTATGTGCATGGTAACTGCACAGATTTTTATTAAATTCAATCAATAGAACTCAAACTCACAAAACGGAAAATATGTAAAGTATGTTAATAGGTAAAACAGATTGTCAGACTACGGAACACATCTAAACAATGTTAAAAGGTAGAACTAATTGTCAGACTACGGAACAAATCTAAACATTGTTTATAGGACGAACTAATTGTCAGACTACGGAACAAATGTAAACATTGTTTATAGGAAGAACTAATTGTCAGACTACGGAACAAATCTAAACAATTTTGATAAGTAGAACTAATTGTCAGACTACGGAACAAATCTTAACATTGTTAATAGGTAGAACTAATTGTCAGACTACGGAACAAATCTTAACATTGTTAATATGTAGAACTAATTGTCAGAGTACGGAACCTATCTTAACAATGTTAATAGATAGAACTAATTGTCAGACTACCGAACAAATCTAAACAATGTTAATAGGTAGAACTAATAGTCAGAGTACGGAACACATCTAAAGATTGTTAATGGTAGAACTAATTGTCAGACTACGGATCAAATCTAAACAATGTTATTAGGTAGAATATAAAGGTAATAACAAAACTACCGAACTTGAATGATCAATGTCATAGTCCAGAGAAAATGACAAAAACGAATCAGTCATACCGGAGAATGGGTGGATTGCAATGGTCCTGACTTGGTACAGGCATTTCAAACGAAATGGTGGGTTAAACCAGGTTTTATGGCGCCAAACCTCCCTCTTCCATTGCGATCTTAGGATCCGGTAATGACAATAGAACACAACATAGTTGTGAGACACAATAGGGATATTGAGGTGATCATCTCAGTACAGCGGACCAGTCAAACACTAATTAAAACAATTAACTATCATATCTTTTAACTCAATTTTGAACTTTTCTACTAGTGGCTGATAACGAAGAAAGAATTTTTTTAGTGATCGTATGAGACGTATTTTCTTATAGCCCTGCTTCAAAAGTCGGTCACGAAGAAACCGGTGTCTGATAAAAAAATCTGTGAAATGTGTGCAAGCTCTGGCATATCGAATAAGTTGAGAAATATAAACACCGTATGCAGGAGAAGTAGGTATATTGCTCTGTAGATTAGGAAAATTAATAATTTGAAAATTAAAATCGTCTCGTTTATCGTAAATTTTTGTACTGAGATGACCACCTGGGTCAAATTCGAGGTGCAAATCAAGAAAGACGTGAAGCAATTTGATTCTGTCGTCTCTTTAATCTTCTCTGGAGGATATATTGAAGGAATACATCAATCAAATGAAGTATTAATGTCAGAGGGAACATCATCAGTATATCTGAATGTAAGATTAAAATACCTTGCCTCTATGTTGTCAATGAGGAAATCAAGCATACTGCAAACTTGTTCCAGTGTTCAACAAATTTTATCTTTGAAAGATGTTTTGTAAAAGAATGTAGAATTATAACCCAAAACCACAAAATTCCTTGAGTTTGAAAAGGCTTTTTCGAGAAGTTTTTTCAGGCGACATTTTAGGTTTTCGTGTGGCAAAGTAGTGTATAAAGTTGAAAAATCGAACGTTTTCAAAGAGTGAACCTCAGAAAATGATCTAGATTTAAAATGATCTAACAAATCTTATGAGTTTTTCAAAATCCACATATGGTTAATTCCACTACGATTATAAATAGTGTCGCAGTATGCTTGTTGACCTTCTTTGACAGCAGACAAGATTTTAGTTAAATGAACGGACAGCTCTGTAGTTGAACATGATGAAGATCCAGCTATATACCTTTCTTTGTACGGATTTTTGTGAATTTAGGTATCCAGTACAAATATGGTAACTCTTTATGTTCCTCTTTCATTGGAATATTGAAAGAGGACATAAAAGAGCTATGGTTGGCTATGATTTCATCTTTGTTAAATGTAGTCCGTGAGAATGTAGCACTAGCAGAAGTATTACCATCAACCCTAGTTCTTTCATTAGACAATTGTAATAATGTGCTTTACATACAAAAACTATATTATTGGAAGCCTTGTCTGCTGGCGTGACAACATACCTGTAGAACTAATTGTCAGACTACGGAACACATCGAAAGATTGTTAATGGTAGAACTAAATGTCAGACTACGGAACAAATCTAAACATTGTTTATATGTAGAACTAATTGTCAGACTACGGAACAAATCTAAACATTGTCAATAGGTAGAACTAATTGTCAGAGTACGAAACAAATCTAAACAATGTTAATAGGTAGAACGGATTCTCAGACTACGGAACAAATCTAAAACATTGTTAATAGGTAGAACTAATTGTCAGACAGAAAAAACATCAAAACAATGTCAATAGTTTGAACTCATCGTTATGCCTCAGAACAAGTCTAAACAATATCAATTGTTAGAATTCATCGAAAGACTACACAATACATGTACATTTAAACAATCTCAAAGGGTAGAACTCATTGTCAGACTACTGGATACATTAAAACAATCTCAAAAGGTAGAACTCATTTTCATACTGTAAATGTGAAAACGACTGACATCACAACTGTCAGAATTAAAAACAAATCTTACAAATACAAATGACAACAAAGTTCCAGACAATAAATTTTGCTACGCCTGACGCGCGACAGTGGAACTATAAAACAAAGTTTTTTTTTAAAGTCAGTATCATGACACACTACCTTTTGACCATACTTGGGATGAGCAGTTGACAGAAAGGCATTGTTCATATAAAACGCATTAAAAAGCGAATACAATATAGTACACGTTTAATCTCTTAGATAATTAATTAAGTTGGTGTGTCATCTGCCTTTATTCTGCCTCCAAGTACACATGTACCAGATATGACACATTGAATTGACCGTTACCAAGAGTGACGGCTGTGTATCAACTATCAGGAACTGGATACCATTCATGCTTCTTTGTTTTCTATCTTTAAGACTTGAAATCGTGTGGACGATTGCTGCTTGTTTTTTGTTTATTATTCTTTGCTGTCTTATTCTTCGTCTCGTTGACCAATTATTTTTACCGCATATTTGATTTTCGAATACACCGTTGGTATCTCTCTGCTTCTTTGTTATATTAAGGTTACTGTAGGATCTATTTCACGTCATCAATTTACATCAAGTTTGTCATTTTGGGAAAAAATGTCAATCCATTTTTTCACAATGGCCAAACATATCGACAGGTTTTTGGCATGTTTCTGATGTGACTTACTCTCTGAAAAAGTAAGACTTTATAGCTTAATGTTAGAGACTTACGAACTGAAAGTAATGTTCAGTTTCAGACAAAAGACATTTTTTTAAGTCATAGATTAAAACTCAGTGTTAGACTATAGACCATATATCTAAAACTCAAATGCAAGGGCGTACTGTCAGATTATTGAATTGATTTGAAGAAATCAGTTAGTATTTAAACTCAGTGTGAGACTATAGAACAAATCTTAATCAAGTTGAACACCAGAACGTCGTTGTAGACATGTATCAAGGTATTGTCACGATGTTAAACTCCCCAGCAGGTCAGTCAGTCTTACATAGGAGCTCAGAGTCACATTATAGGACAAATCTAAACCAAAGTATGACAGTTCAACTCAGTGTCAGACTATAGGACAAATATAAATCAAGTTGAACACCAGAACGTCGTTGTAGACATGTATCAAGGTATTGTCACGATGTTAAACTCCCCAGCAGGTCAGTCAGTCTTACATTGGAGCTCAGAGTCACATTATAGGACAAATCTAAAAAAAAGTATAAAAGTTCAACTCAGTGTCAGACTATAGAACAAATCTAAGTCTTAAAAAGTCAGATAATGGAAATCAAAGTCAGATTATAGAACAAATCCAACAATGTTAGCAGGTAGAACACGTGTGAAAATTTTATTTTATTTCAATCATTCATTTTAGGCAAGTTTTAAAAATGTTAGCCGGAAGGCGTCAGTGTTAAACTTAAAAACATATCTACAAAAGTCAGACAATATAAAAATTCAATGCAGACAATAGAAACAAAAAAGTCAGAAAATATAACTTCGATCCAGATGAATAGTTCATTTCTTTCCTTGTGTTAAATTTTTACATGTATATAAATTCAAATTTCCCTTTTAACGATACTTGGGATCGGAAATACCAGCTGACAGATTGGCGTTGTTTATACGAGAGCAATTAATACCATAAACAATAAAGTGCTGTCTAAATGTTACCAAATATATCTCATCAAAAGTGAAACTATGTGCATAGATGAAAAGTACAGTACTTAAGAAGTTAAGTATTGCTTTAAACAATGAAGTCTTTAAAAAAGTTACATTTTATTTATGAATATTTTTTTTTATTTCGTTCTGAAAATTAGCATTAAAATACGTTTTCTAAAATGTTTTTTTTGTTTAATTTACAAGTGTGACCGTGTATATAAATATACAAAGGTTATTTTTTATTTCTTTAAAATATTTATGTATTGTCCACTAAAATGTTTACGCTGTTTCATGATTATTCGGTACTGACTACCATTTCAGATAATCTTAAATGCAGCTAAATATTGTTCATTTGTTCATCATCCCAGCTATGACGTAGAAGTGGAAAAAAAGTTTTACCTGGGTGTCCAGTTCATTCTCGCTTCGTCATGAGTTCATGTTGCTGATTGTGGTTTTGACGGTTGTATAATGTGTTTTTGTTTGTTGTATTGTCTGAATTAGTGATTATTTTCGTCATTCGATCGTGGATTTAGGAACATACAGATAAAACCTAAGTAAAGTGAGACTGATATTCGATGTTCGATATTCGATATTTAATTTTTTGAATATCAAGCTGAATATCAAACGGTAAATTTTACCGTTTGATATTCATTCGATATTCATTTATTGTTTTTTTTTCTTGGTAAAAATATGTAATGAATATCAAACGGTAAATTTTAAAGTTCGATATTCATTTGACATTCATTTTCGGTCTAGGTATGTTAAGTAAATATGGAATGAATATCAAATGAATATCAAACCAAAGTTTATTTGCGTTCGATATTCATTTGACGTTCGTTTTAGGTCTAGTTTTGTAATGTGAATATCAAATAAATATCAAACCAAAGATTACTCCGTTCGATAGTCATTTGACATTCGCTTCCAGTGTTAATTTGTATTGTGAATATCATATGAATATCAAACCAAAGATTA
Organism: Arcuatula senhousia; assembly: GCA_963971305.1. Lineage (NCBI taxonomy): Eukaryota > Metazoa > Mollusca > Bivalvia > Mytilida > Mytilidae > Arcuatula > Arcuatula senhousia. The sequence goes on along the minus strand of OZ020317.1, from coordinate 6,178,066 downwards.
ATTCCGTTCTATATTCATTTGAGATTCGTTTCGGGTTTAGGTATGTTATGTGAATATCAAATGAATATCGAATGAATATCAAACCAAAGTTTATTTACGTTGGATATTCATTTTAAAATCGTTTTAGGTCTAGTTTTATTTTGTGAATATCAAATGAATATCAAACCCAAGTTTTCTCCTGTTTGATATTCATTTGACATTTGTATTCGGTGTAAATTTGTATTATGAACATCAAATGAATATCAAACCAAAGATTAATTCTGTTCGATATTCATTTGAGATTTGCTTCGGGTCTAGGTATGTTATGTGAATATCAAATGAATATCGAATGAATATCAAACCAAAGTTTATTTGTCATTCGATATTCATTTGACGTTCGTTTTAGGTCTAGTTTTGTTTTGTGAATATCGAATGAATATCAAACCAAAGTTTCCTTCTGTTTGATATTCATTTGACATTCGTTTCTGGTGTTAGTTTGTAATGTGAATATCAAATGAATATCGAATGAATATCAAACCAAAGAGTATTTACGTTCGATATTCATTTGACGTTCGTTTTAGGTCTAGTTTTGTTTTGTGAATATCAAATGAATATCAAACCAAATATTAATTGCGTTCGATATTCATTTGACATTCATTTTCGGTGTTAATTTGTATTGTGAATATCAAATGAATATCAAACCAAAGATAAATTCCGTTCTATATTCATTTGAGATTCGTTTCGGGTTTAGGTATGTTATGTGAATATCATATGAATATCGAATGAATATCAAACCAAAGTTTATTTGAGTTCGATATTCCTTTTACGTTCGTTTTAGGTCTAGTTTTGTTTTGTGAATATGAAATGAATATCAAACCAAAGTTTCCTTCTGTTAGATATTCATTTGACATTTGTTTCCGGTGTAAATTTGTATTATGAAGATCAAATGAATATCGAACCAAAGATTAATTCCGTTCTATATTCATTTGAGATTCGTTTCGGGTTTAGGTATGTTATGTGAATATCAAATGAATATCGAATGAATATCAAACCAAAATTATTTACGTTCGATATTCATTTCATGTTCGTTTTAGGTCTAGTTTTGTTTTGCGAATATGAAATGAATATCAAACCAAATTTCCTTTTGTTTGATATTCATTTGACATTCGTTTCCAGTGTAAATTTGTAATGTGAATATCAAACCAAAGATTAATGGACTACGGAACACATCTAAAGATTGTTAATGGTAGAACTAAATGTCAGACTACGGAACAAATCTAAACATGGTTAGTAGGTAGAACTAATTGCCAGACTACGGAACAAATCTAAACAATGTTAATAGGTAGAACTAATTGTCAGACAACAGAACAAATCTTAACATTGTTAGTAAGAACAGATTTTCAGACTACGAACACATCTAAACAATGTTAATAGGTATAACTAATAGTCAAAATACGGAACTAATCTAAACGATGTCAATAGGTAAAACTAATTGTCAGACTACCGAACAAATCTAAACATTGTTAATAGGTAGAACTAATTGTCAGACTACGGAACAAATTTAAACATTGTTAATAGGTAGAACTAATTGTCATACTACGGAGCAAATCTAAACAATGTTAATAGGTAGAACTAATTGTCAGACTACGGAACAAATCAAAACTGTTAATTGGTAGAACTTATTGTCAGACTACGGAACAAATCTAAAGATTGTTAATTGTAGAAATAAATGTCAGACTACGGAACAAATCTAAATAATTTCAATAGGTAGAACTAATTGTCAGACTACGGAACAAATCTAAACTGTTAATGGGTAGAACTTATTGTCAGACTACGGAACAAATCTAAAGATCGTTAATGGTAGAACTAAATGTCAGACTACTGAACAAATCTAAATAATTTCAATAGGTAGAACTAATTGTCAAACAGATAAAAAAAACATAAAAAAAATGTCAATAGTTTAAACTCATTGTTATGTAGACAATACTAATAGGAAGAACTCATCGTAAGACTACATAATACATTAAAACAATCTCAATAGGTAGAACTCATTAACAGACTACAGAATACATTAAAACAATCTCAATAGGTAGAACTCATTTTCAGACCGTAAATCTCAAAACGACTGACAGCACAACTGTCAGAATTAAGAACAAACTAACAAAGTCAGACAGTGGAACTATAAAAAGTCAGTATCATGACACACTGCCTTTTGACCATACTTCGGATGAGCAGTTGACAGGAATGCATTGTTTATATAAAACGAATTAAAAAGCAAATACAATATAGTACACGTTTAATCTCTTAGATAATTAAATAAGTTGGTGTGTCATCTGCTTTTATTCTGCCTCCAAGTACACGTGTACCAGATATGACACATTGAATTGACCATTACCAAGCGTGACGGCTGTGTATCAACTATCAGGAACTGGATACCATTCTCTATCTTTAAGACTTGAAATCGTGTGGACGATTGCTGCTTGTTTTTTGTTTATCATTCTTTGCTGTCTTATTCTTCGTCTCGTTGACCAATTATTTTTACCGCATATTTTATTTTCGAATACACCGTTGGCAGCTCTCTGCTTCTTTGTTATATTACGGTTACTATAGGATCTATTTCACATCATCAATTTACATCAAATTTGTCATTTTGGGAAAAAACTGTCAATCCATTTTTTCACAATGACCAAACATATCGACAGGTTTTTGGCATGTTTCTGATGTGACTTACTTTCTGAAAAAGTAAGACTTTATAGCTTAATGTTTGAGACTTACGAACGCGTCTAAAAGCGTCTGACAGTAAAAATCAGTTTCACACAAAAGACATTTTTTTTAAGTCATAGAGCAGAACTCAGTGTTAGAAGATAGACCATATATTTAAAACTCAAACCGTAGGGCTTACTGTCAGATTATGGAATTGATTTGAAGAAATCAGTTTTTAAAGTTTTTAGAGTATTTTTAACTCAGTGTCAGACTATAGGACAAATATAAATCAAGTTAAACACCAGTACGTCGTTGTAAACATCTATCAAGGTATTGTCACGATGTTAAACTCCTCAGCAGGTCAGTCAGTTTACATAGGAGCTCAGAGTCACATAAAAGGACAAATCTAAAACAAAGTATGACAGTTCAACTCAGTGTCAGACTATAGAACAAATCTAAATATTAAAAAGTCAGATAGTAGAAATTAATGTCAGATTAAAGAACAAATCCAACAATGTTAGAAAGTAGAACTCATAATCAGTCTGTGATGAATTGTTCATTTCTTTCCTTGTGTTAAATTTTTACATGTATATAAACTCAAATTTCCCTTTTAACGATACTTGGGATCGGAATTACCAGCTGACAGATTGGCATTGTTTATACGAGAGCAATTAATACCATATACAATAAAGCGCTGTCTAAATGTTACTAAATATATCTCATCAAAAGTGAAACTATGTGCATAGATGAAAAGTACAGTACTTAAGAAGTTAAGTATTGCTTTAAACAATGAAGTCTTTAAAAAAGCTTTCTTTTATTTATAAACATTTTTTTTGTTTTTGTTTCGTTCTTAACATTAGCATAAAAATACGTTTTCTTTAACATTTTTTTTTAATTTATTCTGACTTTTTATCTCTATGATGAGTACAGGTGTTGTTTTGTCATCTGGTTTTCATTTGCCTTCCTGTACCAGCAGCGTGGCGGGTGTGTTGTAACAAACAGGCCCTGAATACCATCGTTGAAATCTTTAAAACTTGAGTTGGTGTTGCTGATCATTGTTCGGTATTTCCTTTTTATTATCATTCTGAATTTTCTGTATTCTCGTCCCTTTGTCCGATTTTTTTCCTTAAGCACATTTGATTTCCGAATATTCCGTTGGTAACTCCATGTTTCTTTGTTGCAACCATGAGTTTATGTGATCAATTTCGTATTTGAACCAAAGTTTGTCATATTTGGGAATTATTTGTCAATAAGTCGTTTTCACTTGACCATTAACCGAATGTTAAACGAATGTTTCTGGCTAGACTTAGTTTCTTTTTAAAAATCTTAAAAATGTGGAATAATTATCACTAAATATTTCCTCGGGCTAATAATACATGAATCTCGTATTAATTTCTGATGTTCAAGAGATGAACGACACATGTGAAAATCTTATTTTATTTTAATCATAAATTTTAGGCAAATTTTGAAAATGTTAGACGGAAGACCTCAGTGTTAAAAAGATATTTATAAGGTTGATCAATATAACTCGGTATCAATCCTTATCAATGTAAATCAATAGAGCTCAACGTCAGCCTACAAAACAATTCTTAACATGTCTTAACAGGTGACCTCAGTATCAGGACACAAAAAAGTAAAGAGTTTTTTTTTTCGGATCGTAGAGCTCAGAGACTGATAAATTATATATTTATTTTTGTCTTCAATGTTGGTACATTTTGCTAGAAACTCCAAAATCAAGCAGGCATTTCAAACGAAATGGTGGGTTAAACCAAGTTTTAAAAATGTTAGACGGAAGACCTCAGTGTTAAACTTAAGAACATTTCTACAAAAGTCAGGCAATATTAAAATCATTGTCCGACAATAGAATGAAAAAAGTCAGAAAATATAACTTCGATCCAGACTATAAATAAAAAAAAAGAAACCCTATGTCATTCTACAAAATACAAATACCAAAACGAGTAAAAGATATAAAAGATGTTTATAAGGTTGAACAATATAACTCGGTATCAGGTTATTGAACAAATCCTTATCAATGTTAATCAATAGAGCTCAACGTCAGCCTACAAAACAATTCTTAACATGTCTTAACAGGTGACCTCAGTATCAGGACACAAAACAGTAAAGAGTTTTTCGGATCGTAGAGCTCAGTGACTGATAAATTATATATTCATTTTTGTCTTCAATGTTGGTACATTTTGCTAGAAACACCAAAATCAAACTAAATTCAAAATTTCCCGTTTTACAGTACATGGTATTTAAGGTTGATAAAATGATCATATTACATGCATATTGCATAAAACAGTACTGTATACATGTTTCTAAAAAAAACATCAATGGTTATGTTATGTGCAGAGATCAAAGGTACAGTACTTAAGACTCAAAGAAAGAACTACTATAAAATTTTTAAACAACAAGACTTAATTTGTATAAAAGTTTTTTTATTGTTTGATCTATATGCATGGAGATATATTTTAGAATAGTTTAAAACGACATCTTACCTCACATACAATGACAAATGTTGGTTTGGATTTGAATTATGTGCATTTTATTTAGACCTAGGGCCGATTGCAGAACTATGTGCAGCGCCAACTGGCCTTGTTGAAGACTGTTGGCAGTTTTTCATTGTGGTTTTCATAAATTACCGCTTGTTATGTGAGTTGTGTCGCGTACTCTTATTCGACACATCATAATTTTCTATTGTTATATAGTTTTGTTTTGTTCTGATCTTTAACAGATTTGATTCCTTGAATTGACTGTTAGCAACGCGAAGGATGTGTTGTAATGAGCAGGCACTGCTTCCCTCCCAGCACCACACGAGTTCTGACTTTCTTGCGATTTTTTTGCTTATTGCTGTTGGGTTGTTATTGTGTGATTCAGTTTTATATGAGTTGATCAATTTTGTCTTTATCTTTAATTGTTTTGATTTTTTTATTTCCGAATACAAAATCATTACCTCTGTGCACTATGATTGACTTGTCTTTATTTTCGAATACAATATTATTACTTCTCTGTTAATTGATTGATTTTGAAATTGACAACACATTTGTTACATTTAGAGCATAATTTTATAAGTAGCACTATCAACTTGTTTTTTAATGAACCAAAACTCCTCATCTATTGTTTTATGAGTGTTTTTTTAATAGACTTTCCTGCAATCTCGTAAATAAGATCTATGAGAATCGCTTTTCCTCCTGTAAATATTGCATTCTGTTCCCCGAGATCAATTCAATTATCCTAAACAGATAACATTTCAGATTAAGATTTTCCTACAAACATGCATTTTATGTCAGATGTTTATCAATTTCTTTTTTTATTTTTATTTTACGAAATCTAAACGTTGCATATTTACCCGAGCTCTTATTTTCCTTTTCATACCAAAACTAGTACTGTTTTTCGAATCAGGGTTGAAATTGTTTGTTTAAGGATGTTGGAGGGTCAGCTTTGAGATTTTTGATATTTTTTCGGAATCTTCGGGTTTTTTCCATCAAGATAAGGCAAACATTTTTGCACGGTAGCGCCTCTTATATGTGAGGTCTACATTACATCATTAATATATGTATTTCTATTAAATTTATTTCACTTTTTCATAGGTTTAAACAGCTAAACTATGATGACGCAATAAAAAAAAACAGAGAAAACCTTTTTCCGCCAAATTTTGAACTCTTATTATCTTAAAAACGAGCACGGTAACCTATCATTTTTTAGCCTATTTTGTATTTTTTATTATTCCCATATGATTTAAGGCATTAATTTTAAAACCTTATCACTTTCAAAGTCACCCTCGAATATCCTTAATCTCTATTAGGGTTATCATGACTGCACACGACTCTACTGGTGGCGATTTAAGTTGGGTATCTCGGTGCAAAAAAATAGCAATGAATTAACATGGAGCCTATGGGAATGAAATTGGGATCATCGGGGTCAAAGTGTTTTATAGTGCCCTGGTATACTACTGTAGTTTAGTTGTTTTATGTGTGTGTGGTTTGTCCATTTTCTTATTTGTTGTCTTTTATGTTAGCTGATTGAGTGTGTTCGGATTATAATAATTATAATGCCTTTTTTTCTGCTTCCTACCTACCTACCTACCTACCTACCTACCTAGTCCTTGTTATGCCCAGAGTCACATTCAGCAAGGACATGAGATCTCCAGTCTTTTCTGTTCTTTGCCATTTTCGCTAGATCATCCCAGTTAGTTCCAGATTTTTTTTTCATTTCTGACTCTAGTTATCTTTAGTATAGTTGTCATCTTCTACATAAACTTCTTACTTTTCCGGAGCACCTAAGTTCACTCTCATTACCACTTGAGGTCGAGTTTTCAATTGCTGTTAAGTTTAGTTTAGTTTTTTGTTTTTGTTTTTTTTTTTTTTTGCTTTTTTAAGTTCTTAATTCTTCATGCTGTTTTTTTCGTTCGTGTTTCCTGGTTTTGTCCTTGAATTTTCTGGCTTTTTATATTTTTACATTTGTATGCCCCATTGGTATCATTATTTTTACACATCCTTTTTAATTCGAACGCTGTTGTTATTCCTTGACACATGAATACATGTAGATACAGCAACAATCAACCGTTCAAAGGTTGCATATTGACCAGAGGTCATCGAGGGTTATCACAAGCAATCGTTAACTTGTATGACTCGAAATTAACCAACAACTTGAAATCATTTTAAATGGAGATCGTTAAAAACAGTGGGTTTCTTTTTTCTTGTTCTGCTCAAGTTCGTTACCCTTGACGTTGTATTTCGGTTCTATTTTATCATGAATTTGTTAAATACTTCTCAATGAATTGAGTTTGGATTTTGGCCATCAACATTTTTGACTCAATTGCTAATGATAACAGATAACTCATACAGTAGACCCAATTAACCGTCAATTCATACTCGGATTGGAACTTCGTATTTTAATACGAGGGTGTCAAGTACGATAATAGAACTTAATTTTATTTCAATGCTGGTTTAAGAAGTAAGTGAACTTCATTCAAACTGTAATTACAATGAATGAATGCACATCAACTCCACTAAATATTCAAGTGAAAATACTCAATAAGCCAGTAAATGTAGTTATTAACAAATCATCCTTAGGCATGGACCATTTGATTTTCGGGGGGGGGGGTGTGATTTTTTTGAAAAAAATATTTGTAAAAAAAAATAATCTGTCCTAATCTTTTGCTGAAAAAATATACTGGCCTTAGCTTGGGCAAAAATGGTATAAAATGTTTTTTTTTTATTTTTGACTTTGCTATGCTTCTTTAACATGCCTCAAAAGTCTTTCACGGAATGTAAATATACCATTATCAGAATAATATCATTGCTCATATATGTTTCAATATCATCATTTAAATATTTATTATATTCTTTTCATGCATACATGTATATAATGTATGCTAATGCCAATTTTGTTGTATGTCAGACAACAAATATAGTTTTTTTTTCAGTTTTTTGTGATTACTGATTACTCAACAAAGGTACCGAAAAGAGAGACAATAACCACTCATACTAGGTAAATTCATACTAGAAAACACATTTTTCAACTTCAAAGGGAAAACGTGTCAACAAATTATTGGAGCAAGTATGGGATCTACATTTAGACCTGAATTGGCAGATATAAGAGCTGATGAAGTAATTAAAGGAATATTAAACTCATTCACAAACAATGAAAAAATAATATTTTTAGGGAGATATCGGGATGATGGTATCATAACATAAAGAGGTACAAAAGTGGAACTAAAGAACTTGTTTGATATAGCTGATTCGTCTCACCAATTGTTTAGTTTCACATATGAAATTTCTGACAAAGAAATCGTTTTCCTTGATACGATCATATCAAGGCCGTCAGAAGGGTGCATTGGGTGCGACCACACCCTAATTTTGAAAAAAAATGAAAAAACTCTCTAGAAATGCACAAAAACCCACAAAAATGGGCAAAATATAAGAAACTTTTCTCAAGCTGGGATCCCCCACCCAGACCCTCCTCCGCAACCCCTTCCCTAAAACCTGGCGACGGCCCTACATATACAAGGGCCAAGATTTAAAAAAAGGGTGTCTGGGATTACAAAAATTATAAAAACAAAATATAAATTTCTCCATATTCCTTTTAACAACAAAGGGATAGATGCTATAAACATCAGCAATATCTTAAATCGTAAGGAAGTAACATTTCAAATTCATCCATATTTCAAAAATCAGTCAACACCAATTGTTTCCTACCGCTACACTAAAACCATAAGCAGTAAAATTTTCAACCACAAAAGGAATTGCAGGACTTAAACATTGAAGAATATCTAAAGTCACCTCTGACATGTGATTGCTATGCTTCTCCCTTTGTCTATGGTCCATCTGGTCATGTCATCACGGGTGATCTTAAGATAATTGAAAATGATTTATTACGTAATGTGGTTTCCCATGGACCTAAATTCAGGGAACCGCAACGTATAAATTGGAATCACAACTTTAAGATCATCATGGATGCTGTGGAGGACTATGCTAGAGCCTGGATAAAGAGGGAAAAGGACCAAGAACCAGAGCTTGAATCACTGTCGGACTGGGTAAGGACTATCCGATCGCGTGTACGAAGCCGAATAGACAAACTTCGCAAATGTTTGAACCCCCGGCCTTCTTCTGTATTTAGAGATCGTGAAGCTCTCAATTGTCTCTCTTCCTCACATGACAGGTATGTTGTCACGCCAGCAGACAAGACGTCCAATAATATAGTTTTTGTATGTAAAGCACATTATTATAATTGTCTTATAAAAGAACTATGCATTGATGGTAATACTTCCGCTAGTGCTACATACAAACGGACTACATTTAACAAAGATAAAATCATAGCCAACCATAGCTCTTTTATGTCCTCTTTCAATTTTCCAATGAAAGAGGAACATAAAGAGTTACCATATTTGTGCTGGACACCTAAACTTCACAAAAATCCGTACAAAGAAAGGTATATAGCTGGATCTTCATCATGTTCAACTACAGAGCTGTCCGTTCAATTAACTAAAATCTTGTCTGCTGTCAAAGAAGGTCAACAAGCATACTGCGACACTATTTATAATCGTAGTGGAATTAATCATATGTGGATTTTGAAGAACTCAAAAGATTTGTTAGATTATTTTAAATTTAGATCATTTTCTGAGGTTCACTCTTTGAAAACGTTCGATTTTTCAACTTTATACACTACCTTGCCACACGAAAAACTAAAATGTCGCCTGAAAAAACTTCTCGAAAAAGCCTTTTCAAACTCTAGGAATTTTGTTGTTTTGGGTTATAATTCTACAATATTTTCCAAAACATCTTTCAAAGATAAAATTTGTTACACACTGGACCAAGTTTGCAGTATGCTTGATTTCCTCATTGACAACATATTTGTCACCTTCGGAGGAGAGATTTTCCAACAACAAATCGGCATTCCAATGGGCAAAAACTGTGCTCCTATCCTCGCCGATTTGTTTTTATACTCCTTCGAGACTGAATTTCGTAAAGAACTAGAAGATGAAAGAGGCAAGGTCATCTAATCTTACATTCAGATATATTGATGATGTCCTTTCTGTCAATAACACTTCATTTTGTAGATGGATTCAATATATCCTCCGGAATTGGAGATTAAAGAGACCCCCGAATCAAATTGCTTCACGTCTTTCTTGGATTTGCACCTCGAATTTGACCCAGGTGGTCATCTCAGTACAAAAATTTACGATAAACGAGACGATTTTAATTTTCAAATTATTAATTTTCCTAATCTACAGAGCAATAAACCCAATTTTCTTGCATACGGTGTTTATATTTCACAACTTATTCGATATGCCAGAGCTTGAACACATTTCACAGATTTTTTAATCAGACACCGATTTCTTCGTGACCGACTTTTGGAGCAGGGCTATAAGAAAATACGTCTCATACGATCACTATAAAAAATCTTTCTTCGTTATCAGCCACTAGTAGAAAAGTTCAAAAGTGAGTAAAAAGATATGATTGTTAATTGTTTTAATTAGTGTTTGACTGGTATGCTGTACTGAGATGATCACCTCAATATCCCTATTGTGTCTCACAACTATGTTGTGTTCTATTGTCATTATCGGATCCTAAGATCGCAATGGAAGAAGGAGGTTTGGCGTCATAAAACCTGGTTTAACCCATCATTTCGTTTGAAATGCCTGTACCAAATACTAATGACAACAAAGTTCCAGACAATAAATTTTGCTACGCCTGACGCGTGTTTCGTCTATTCAAGACTCATCAGAGGCGCTCTACCAAAAATATTGAAAATGCCAAACACTATATGAATATGAAGAGCATAGAACAATAAAGTCAAAAATACCAAACTGGGGAACCAAATTATTACTAAGATAATCAACCTATGTCTGGGGTAGGAAGAACCTTAGGGTTTAGACAATTTTGAAATTTAAACGTATAATTTAAAGCTTTGATGTTTCTCCAACTCAAAAATGTTGGTGCCGGAGCGGGCTAACCTCGGGGAATTAAAACTCCACCACCAGTGCCAACCTTCACGTGTGTTCGAAATACTAATGAAAACAAAGTTCCAGACAATAAATTTTGCTACGACTGACGCGCGTTTCATCTATTCAAGACTCATCAGAGGCGCTCTACATAAAAAATTGAAAATGCCAAACACTATATGAATATGAAGAGCATAGAACAAGTCAGGACCATTGCGATCCACCAAATTCTCCGGTATAACTAATTCGTTTTTGTCGTTTTCTCTGGACTATGAGATTGATCATTCAAGTTCGGTAGTTTTGTTATTACCTTTATCAAATCTACTAACACGCATCAATACTTACATAGATCATCAAAACACAACCCCAGCAGTCTTCAACGGATTTATAAAAGGTGAAACTATAAGGCATATACCTAATTATAACAAAGTTACAGGGAAACCTTACTAAAAGTTTTAAACGAATTAAAACATCTCATGAGAAGAGGTTACAAAGCCTCTGAAATTAAAGTAATATGAATTATGCCTTTGCAATTGATATAGACCAATTGCTACATAAAACAAACAAAAACACCAAAAAAAACATTTCATTGGTTTTCATTACTCGATACGATAAAACAATATGTAAGATTGAATATTATATCAGCAAACATTGGAATAAATTACAAAGAGACCATACCTGTTTCAACATATTTATGGAAAAACCTTCAATTGCATACCAAGACACAAAAACTTGGGAGACAAAATATCAAAATCCAAAAGACTAGGCTAAAAGATTCAAGGGAGCCCTGATGAAGCAGACTTGATTCTTTTAGAAAATAAAATACTACAATTTTAATTACCACGAACTACATCTGTTTTATTTATTTCCTAAAACTGCCAAAACACACTAGTATAGGGTCCATGTGCGTGGTGAAGGACACCTCTTTTAATGAAAAAGTCTACAGAAAGTTACAAATGAACCAAAACATTTGCCTGGTTACGGGCAAAATCATGTTGTTTATGTGCTGAAAACGTAAAAGTATAAAAGTGTTAATATTTATCTCTTTTGTTGAAGTTTCTGCATATTATGAATGTAAAAAACTAATCTGGCTCTTGCCTCTTTAGAAAATAATAATTTGGCCTTGGCTTCACAGTAAAAAAAATAATCTGGCTGGCACAAAAATCCAAGGCCCCCCTCTCAGAAAATCAAATGGTCCGTGTCATATTGTAGAACAGAAGGAAAATTTGTATACAAATGATATTCAATACCAATTTAAAATCAATACACAATGTTCCTTAAAATCAATGGGTAAGCCAAAATATACCTTTAAACTGTGTCTACAATGTAAGTACACTATGATAATGGAGTTTTGAAAAATTATAAAAAACTTTTTTTCCAAACGATATGTAACAATTAAAAAAAGATTTTAAAGTTAAGAATTTACAATTCTATATCAATTATGTAAAAATTAAACAACCCATTGATGAAACTAGCCTAGTTCTGTTGATATATATATTTACAAAATAATTTCACCTCAAATCATCCATTAATTGTAAGAACCCCCTCAAAAATTGTACACACTTGGCAAAGTATCATAGTACAATTTATATTATTTTTTGACCGTTTTTGACTTTTAAAACATAAAGGATCCTTATTTAAGGCTGTGTCTACAATGTCTCTATGTACTTAGGGCTCAAGTTTTAACACTTAATAAATCCGGAAGATGTAGTTAATACAAATCATTTGTAGTTAGAACAGACAGAAAATATATTTATACATGTACAACGTACAAGTGATTATCAATTATAAGTTTTAAATTTTAATTCTTTTCTATCATTACCATACAATACAAAATATTTATATCATTCACTTTTAAGCTGTTTCTCAATTGTAGTTGTACATTTAAACTATGACTAAATGAATTATAAAGTACTTTTTCAATCAAAATAAATACCAAAAAATACAATAATTTTAAAATCAGTACTGTATTAATCACGAAAAAAAATGAAAAAAGCACAACTCTTAAGTGATAAAAACACCAGGTTTCTTTCCTTGTAATGCACATGGTCGATATCCTCGGTGCTGGATTTGGCTTCCTTGTTCGAACGTTTTGGTTTTGAGTACTTTTCGTTTTCAACTGTTTTGGATTTTGACCTTCCAAAGTTTTGGTTTAAATGCTACTGATGAGAGGTTACTCCTTGAAATATCGATATATAGCATATCAAAATTAACCGTTTATACCCGCGTTTTTGGTATTTGTAATTTTGAAACCACTGGGCGATAACCGCTGCTGGTGGACCAGAGGTCCCCGAGGGTAATCACAAGCCTGGTAGTCAGACTTGTCTGACACGAATTACCATAAAATTTCTAATATATTGTCGCTGAAATTTCTGATTGTTAAATTCAAAATTGATAAAAACGCCAGGTTTCTTTCCTTGTAATGCACATGGTCGATATCCTCGGTGCTGGATTTGGCTTCCTTGTTCGAACGTTTTGGTTTTGAGTACTTTTCGTTTTCAACTGTTTTGGATTTTGACCTTCCAAAGTTTTGGTTTAAATGCTACTGATGAGAGGTTACTCCTTGAAATATCGATATATAGCATATCAAAATTAACCGTTTATACCCGCGTTTTTGGTATTTGTAATTTTGAAACCACTGGGCGATAACCGCTGCTGGTGGACCAGAGGTCCCCGAGGGTAATCACAAGCCTGGTAGTCAGACTTGTCTGACACGAATTACCATAAAATTTCTAATATATTGTCGCTGAAATTTCTGATTGTTAAATTCAAAATTGATAAAAACACCAGGTTTCTTTCCTTGTAATGCACATGGTCGATATCCTCGGTGCTGGATTTGGCTTCCTTGTTCGAACGTTTTTGTTTTGAGTACTTTTCGTTTTCAACTGTTTTGGATTTTGACCTTCCAAAGTTTTGGTTTAAATGCTACTGATGAGAGGTTACTCCTTGAAATATCGATATATAGCATATCAAAATTAACCGTTTATACCCGCGTTTTTGGTATTTGTAATTTTGAAACCACTGGGCGATAACCGCTGCTGGTGGACCAGAGGTCCCCGAGGGTAATCACAAGCCTGGTAGTCAGACTTGTCTGACACGAATTACCATAAAATTTCTAATATATTGTCGCTGAAATTTCTGATTGTTAAATTCAAAATTGATAAAAACACCAGGTTTCTTTCCTTGTAATGCATATGGTCGATATCCTCGGTGCTGGATTTGGCTTCCTTGTTCGAACGTTTTGGTTTTGAGTACTTTTCGTTTTCAACTGTTTTGGATTTTGACCTTCCAAAGTTTTGGTTTAAATGCTACTGATGAGAGGTTACTCCTTGAAATATCGATATATAGCATATCAAAATTAACCGTTTATACCCGCGTTTTTGGTATTTGTAATTTTTAAACAAGCTTGATTACGTCAATATGTGTATAGATGCACATTTTTACTTCACATTGATGAGTAAAAATGCATTTATGTTTGAAAAGAGTATAATGATCAACATGAATTGCATAAAATACTGTTCGTTGGTTTAACTTGTATAAATTAGCTACTCAATAATGATATAGGAAGACAATAAAAGCATACAAAATAATTTCGTCGAAATGTTGATCTGCCTTTTGTAATCAGCTTCACTTGATTTACTTTCGGTAAGGAAATAAAAAAAACTCATGTATAAATTATCATAAAAAAATCGATTGTTTCTAAATTGTATTTTGCACTTTAATATACATGCTTTAAAGCTTTATAAAACTCTAGAACACTGTACAAAGAGCGTTATAATTAATGTGTGTTTTATGTACTAGAAGAACTATAAGGATAACGAAAAAAATATTAGCATATGACTAAGATATAATGCAATATTTTCTTATCATGTTTTTGACTAACTTGCTTTAAAGCTTTATAAAACTAACCCACCATTTCCTTTGAAATGCCTGTACCAAGTCAGGACCATTGCGACCCACCAATTCTCCGGTATGACTGATTCGTTTTTGTCATTTTCTCTGGACTATGAGATTGATCATTCAAGTTCGGTAGTTTTCTTATTATCTTTATTTGCTCTCTGACTTATACTTTATGATACGGCGATCATCTTTTTTGACGAATCAAAAATCAAAACACATCTTTCGTGCAGGACACCATAGGGATCAATCATACCAAATTTTATTAAATTATGTTCAGCAGCTTGAGAGGAACACATTTTTTTTAATTGTTAATGGACGACAAACGACGACGAATGATAAGTGATGACAATAGTTCACATGGACCTTCGGTCCAGATGAGTTAAAAGGTCAGAATAGTTTTTCTTTGGGTCTGCAAAATTTATAGTAGCGAGCACAGCTCAAGAGCTCTACGGCAACTTCCCGCGAAAACTTTGCCTTATGCTGATATTGATTTGTTTTGTTCGGACATGCTTCTCAAAAGGATACAGGACCGGGCTGAATGTAAAAATAATAACACACTTCGCTTGTCCCATTCCAAAAACTATCGATGTAATAGAACATAAAGAGAAAAATATTCTGATATCGATGAGTTGCTTTATTTTTTTTTGCAGTAACCAAATTTTAATCGATATTTTCTTACTTTTCCATTTTACGTTCAGTCGCACCAAGCATCTCGCCCAAAATTAGACGTTCTAGAAAATGCACCAAAATAAAAATAACTACGATGATTTCAGATTTTATTTAATTGCAACGATTCGAAGTCAAATCTTTTTTATTCGTTCGTTAAAAAATCTTGACAAAGGCACTGTAAACACGTTAACAAATTACATGTCTTCTGTGTAATTTTATAAAAAGCACCTCGCACATGTTTTAGGTAAACAAATGTTTCAGTGTCAAAAGTGTCCATGTCTTTGTGAGAATGGAGTTCTTTAGATGTGATATGTTTATTCTAAAAGATCTTATTCCACAACTGAGTCGTTGAACTCCGTCATATGAGAGCAAAAAAAAGAGATTCTTATGTTATGTTTCATGTTGTATTTTTGTTGAAATTATTTTTAGATATGTTTACAAAAATATTTATCAACTTTTAATTTAATATCAGAGTTATGCTGTGCTCGCAGATAGGCCATGCCTATTTCATGTTGAATTTAGAAATTAAGAATTCCATGATCAAGTTTTTTTCAGAAAATAAATGAAAGAAAAATATCCGTAGTCTCTATTAAAATCAAATGGTCTCTTCCTTATTGTGAAAACATGTTTTATAACCAAAAGTTATATTTATACGATTTTGCAAAGTATGAAAGTAGAAACTATTTAATTTCATGATCGTTCTGCAGTTATAAGATTTAAATGATGTTCATTTTAATCTCTGGCTTAAATAAATGTCTCTTTGCGATAAGCATTCAATTCTTAACACTTAATAAGTCGGGAAAAGTCATTTAATCCCAAACCACATTTTGTGTATGACAGTCATTTTTATGCAAGTGGTATTCAATATAAACTAGAGGCTCCTAGGAGCCTGAATCACTCACTTGATCTCCTATGCTAAAGCCTCTTACCTAGTGTGCAACATGGTCTACATGTACTTGGTAAGTAACATTAAAGAAACTAGTTAGGATAGAAAACACTTTTAAGACCAAGAATTCAAAGTTACAAAGCTTTCCATTTGAAAAAAAAAACCAAAAGAACATATTAAGTTAAAATTGATTGAAAACACTTAAAAGGATGATCTGACAATTTTGACCCTGAAATCATTTATGTAGATCCTTATGAGCTGAACAATTTTGCAATGCTAACTATTCCTCTAACTCTTATGACTTTTAAGATAAAGTCTTGTTATGCTGAAGAAGGAATGTTGCTTTGGATTTTCTCTATCTCTTATACTTTTTGAGCTATAAGCTAAAAACTATGGTCTGACGGTCAGACTCTGACCCCCCTGTTCTATTTTCAGTAACGGCGGCCATGTTGGTTCGATTACGTCCACAAATTTCACAAACTTGGTAGAAGAGATCCTAAAGATCAAGTGTACAAAGTTTCAAAGCAATCCCACCAGTGGTTTCAGAGAAAAGATTTTTTAAAATCAGTTAAAATTGATAGAAAAATCAGTTAAAGGGGGATAACTCTTAAAACGGTTGAACTGACAATTTTGATTCTGACTCATTTTTGTAGATCTCAATGAGCTGAACATATTACAATGCTAACTAATCCTCTAGCACTTACAAATTTCAAGATAAAGTCCAAAAACTGTGAAAATGGTCAATTTTAAATATTAAGGGGAAATAACTCATATAAGGAGTCGTCCCACAACTTTGACTCAATGGAGAGTTTCGTAGAGCTTTTGATGCTGAAAAAAGAAGGTTGCTTCGAATTTTCTCTATCTCCTATACTTTTTGAACTACGGTCTGACCCCCATGTTCTATTTTTAGTAACGACCGCCATGTTGGTTGGTCGACGTTCACAAATTTCACAAACTTAATAGAGGACATCCTAAAGATCAATTGTACAAAGTTACAAAGCAATCCCATTGGTGGTCTCAGAGTAGAAGATGTTTGAAGAAAAGTTAATGGACGACGGACGACAGACGACGGACGACGGACGGACGACGGACGCCTAGTGATGCCAATAGCTCACATGATCCTTCGGGACAGGTGAGCTAAAAACGAATGAATATGGAATATGTGCCAGAAAGACACAAACCACATATTGATATTTTTTAATGATAAAAAACAAACATTCAATGCGTGTGAAGCGCTTTTCTGGACTAACCTTCATCAGACACGCGAAGGGTCGAAAAATTGGAAGACCGGTAGGACAATAGATTTGAACAAACAAAACACTAAAGCCAAAAAATATTACAACAATGACTTAAGAAGGTAAAATCAACTGCATTATAGATCAGAACGTCAAAAAAAAACTGGAAATATGTAAACAGTGACTTTCCAACACATATTCCAGTACTCGAAAATATATATAAGAGTTTACCCGTTTAAAAGCATCTTAGAATTTTAATCCGCTTCTACAATATATTTGTACTATTAAAAAATAGGACCTAAGGGAGCGGGGGTTCTTAAACGGAGCATCTATTTCAGTCATCTTGCAAATGTTTAGCCTATGATTTAATTTAAAAGGCTAATTATAGCATGAATGGTGTGAAATTTATTTCTCTATTTAATTGAATTTACTCATAAATTACAAGATATTAAGTTTTTCTTTAAAAATCTCATTTCAGGGGAGATATTTTGCGGGAAAATGTGTGACTAATTTTTACAAAGAATTGTATAAGAAAATGTAGTTTTCCTTATTTCGAAAAATAGTACCATGACCCCGTGTTTTTATTACCAAATTGAAAAGTATATCCTAGTATTGTTTTGGTATTTGTAATTTTGAAACCACTAGGCGATAACCGCTGCTGGTGGACCAGAGGTCCCCGAGGGTAATCACAAGCCTGGTCGTCAGACTTGTCTGACACGATCGATTTACCATAAAGTTTCTAATATATTTGTTGCTAAAATTTGCGCTTTTAAAATTAAATTGTTTAAAACACCAGCAGGTTTCTTTTCTTGTTATGCACATGGTCGATATCCTCGGTGCTGGATTTGGCTTCCTTGTTCGAACGTTTTGGTTTTGAGTACTTTTTGTTTTCAACAGTTTTGGAATTTGACCTTCCAATGTTTTGATTCAAATGCTACTGATGAGAGGTTACTCCTTGAAATATCGATATATAGCATATCCAACTTAACCGTTCATACCCGCGTTTTGGTATTTGTAATTGTTATTGTTATCGGGTTTTTTTACACAAATTTGTACATAAATCTATGTCAGATTTTACAAATATATGCATTTTGAGGGTTTCTCCTATTAAATATATACAATTTTTTTTTTAAGATTAAAACCCAATTATTACAAAACTAAGTCTCGTGACCTATTGTTTTCGCTAGTGTTGTTCACTGATGCATCATATGCAAACCTATTAGACCAAGTTTCCAGTGCTGGTGGTTACATCATTTTTATTCAAAACAAAGAGAGGAAAATGGTGTCCCATTTCATGGTCTTCTAAGAAGATCAAAAGAATAGTTAAAGACACTCTTGCTGCAGAAGCCTTGTCGTTGGTGGAAGGGCTTGATGAATGTT
This sequence comes from Arcuatula senhousia, assembly GCA_963971305.1. Taxonomy (NCBI): domain Eukaryota; kingdom Metazoa; phylum Mollusca; class Bivalvia; order Mytilida; family Mytilidae; genus Arcuatula; species Arcuatula senhousia. The sequence goes on along the minus strand of OZ020317.1, from coordinate 6,158,868 downwards.
ATTTCTTGAGAAGTATTCTGGAAGAAATGATTCCAAAAAATAATCAAAAGCTCATAATTAAATGTTGTATATTTTCAATGCTCATACTAATGTCTAATTACTATAAAAGTTTGAAAAAAAAATGTATGTAAATTTTTAGACCCCCAACTCCCTTAATAATTAAAGTACTTTTTTTAACGATGTGACGCTATTGCGTTAATCAATTTATAATTCAAAAGCAACAACTCTATTAAGAAGTTCTTTGTTATAATTAAAAAAAAAGACAATGAGGATGTCAGAAAATACGCAACACATTTACGTTTACTTTGGCGTATTGTAACGCCGTTATTCTGGAACCCGTTTTTATTTTCAACAGTGTTTATATAATTATTGAATGTCCGTATTATTTATGATTTGATATAGTTATAATTCTTCAATGTGTTTTGATTCTTCACTGAAATCATCACGTCACAAGATTAACGGATTAAATTAACACTTCACCGTGAACAACTTTCACTTTCATTTCCAGCCAAGACGCCATGCGTGCAACACACGTCTGATAAATTTACCGTTTGGATTCAGGAATCCGGGCAAACAACATCGTATCACAGGCGTTTGGGTCCAGGATTTTATTTTATTATAAATAACGTATATATAAAAATTTTCATCTCGTCTATATACTATTTCCACAAGGCAAGAATGTTTGAAAGTTCTAATAATAGAACTGACGGAAACTCCCTTTTTTCTTGTAGAAATATTTTTTACCATAAACAACTAGAACATTCTATAACTCCTTTCAGCTTTAACTCTCTTTAGGAAGCAAATGTATAGCATGTCAGTATGTATAAATCTCACATCGGGTCTTTTTTTTCCAACGAAGCGAAACAAAAGATCACCACGGACGGAAGTGGCCAAAGATTTTCAAGGGAAACAATATTCCGCCAAATAAAAAGACTTCCGAGTGACACTACAGTAAGGTAAAATCTGGGCGAGTTCGAACAAATCATTTGGCGGAAAATGTGGACTCAATTTTATTTGAAATATTTTTACTGACGAGTTGGTAGTATAATAAAATGTACATACAAACTAGGACTCGATGGGTGTTCCATAAATTTTTAAAAAGACGTTCAATGATAATAAATACGTGGTTATTTCATTTCAATGATAAAATTTTAAAAAGTAGAAGAATATTGTCTCCCTTTAAAATTTTAAACTACTTCCGTCCGTGGTGGTTTGTTTGGATCGCTTCAGTGGAAAAAAAATTAGATTCAAAGTCATTGCTAATTGTTTCACGATAAATGTGTTCCCAATTGTGAGATTGAACTGAAAGGATTAAGAGAATCACCAAGATTTCATGTAAAACATTTGATTCTATGAGAAAATATGGGGGTTTTCCGCGAGTAAATTTTGTTCAATTTTTAGAACTTTCAAACATTCTTGCCTTGTGGAAATAGTATATAGACGAGATGAAAGTTTTTTATATACACGTTATTTATAATAAAATAAGATCCTGGACCCAAACGCTTGTGCATCGTATGTTCACTTTAATTGATTGAAACGTAATTGATTGAACTTTTAAAGCTATTTCTATACTTATTTGAACTGTTTACAAGCTTATTTCTGCAAACGAGTGACAGAAATATTTTAATTTCACTTTTGACGTCTACATCTTGAACCTTTCGTCCCTTTGACCATCAGCCCCACAGATCATGTCAAAATCATTGTTTCATTGTGTTTATATAATATGAACTCGTTCTTTATTTTGCATAATGAATCGACACTTCTCGATTATTTACTCCATGCCTGGATAGTCGTTGGAAATGTCCGTTTACCTCTGGAATGAGCACCACCTGGTCGACTAACCACTTAATGGTCCGTTAACTTTTTTTTCGAGTTTTCACAGATTAATAAACTCTGTCAATTTATTATTTTCTAAATGATGACTTTAATTGTCTAAATTGTTTCATTGTAATTTCCAGTAAGATTTATTATTGTTATCTTTATATTTTCAAATTTTTACCACCTTTTACTGGGAAATAAACGTCATTTAAACTCCACTTGGATTTCTTTGGCCGTTTGCCCGATTGGTAAAGCTAGCTGTCTCCGGGACAGCATAGCCGTCAAACAATTGTAACCATGACGTTAAATGTATTGGGCAAAATAGAGTTCGAAAGAAAATTTGTACAGAAGCTAAGACAAAGCACACCCGTTGACCCACCAGTTCAAACACCACTTAGTATTCACGCCCATAACTTTACACCACGAACACAGCCTGCTAACACAAATACTTCCGCCCTGAGACCCGGGATATTCCAAGAGAAAGACCAAGCTCACTCACAATGCACAAAAACTATACTGAGCAACACAATTCAAGCACATTTCCGAGTGAAGTACCCGTAGATAAAACCTCTACAATCACAAAAAGCTATCACCGCTTACCTAAGTTAGATTTCCCTAAATTTGATGGAGATGTCCTACAGTGGACCACGTTTTGGGATTCTTTCGAATCGGCGATTCATTACAATTCCCACCTAACACCAGTACAAAAGTTCAGCTACCTCAAAGCCGTGCTTCATGGATACGCAGCAAAGACTATCAGAGGTTTTACTATTAACCATGCAGACTACGACATCGCTGTTAAATTACTACAGGAAAGATTCGGCTCCCCTCAAAAGATAATCAACGCATATATGAAATCGCTTAACAATTTATCGTCCTTAGCCAATGAGTTTACCAGTTTACGCAACTTTTCCGACTGTCTTGAGACAAACGTTAGAGGATTGAAAGATCTGGGACAACTACAAGAGATGTACGGACCTTTTTGGTACCGGTTATTATTAGTAAGTTACCCGTAGAAATCAGCAAGAATATCGCCCGAGAACACCACAGCGATACTATAACTTTGGAGGTTTTACTATTAACCATGCAGACTACGACATCGCTGTTAAATTACTACAGGAAAGATTCGGCACCCCTCAAAAGATAATCAACGCATATATGAAATCGCTTAACAATTTATCGTCCTTAGCCAATGAGTTTACCAGTTTACGCAACTTTTCCGAATGTCTTGAGACAAACGTTAGAGTATTGAAAGATCTGGGACAACTACAAGAGATGTACGGAGCTTTTTTGTAACCGGTTATAATTAGTAAGTTACCCGTAGAAATCAGCAAGAATATCGCCCGAGAACACCACAGCGATACTATAACTTTGAGCGCACTGAGAAAAGCTATTTTGAAGGATGTCCAAGTTCTAGATGCCGGAGATTTTACTGAGAAGGAAGAGTTTAATCCGACTTAAACAATGTTTGCAGGTACTAAGAAACGCAACGAGAAACATTCACACCCAAGTAACACTAGAAAAGAGACCAAATCTAGACCATGTATTTATTGCGGAGAATGTACTAAGGTAGTTAGCGGCACGGCGAGAATCGAAATTCTAAAACAGAAACGATGTTGTTTCAACTGCTAAGGAGACCACCGCGCAACAGATTGAAAATCACACAAACGATGTAGAAAGTGTAACAAGAAACACCACACAAGTATATGTAAAGAAAATGGCACACAGGAGAGAAGTAAACCCACGAGTATCAACGTAATCAGAACGGCCGAGGAACCAAGCACCAGCACTGTTATGTACATGTCACAGGAACGTACAACCGTACTATTGGAAACAGCCGTAGCACCTGTAACATTTGGTAAGCAAACGTCCGACACGAACATCTTATTTGATGAAGGTGCACAGAGATCATTCAGTAGTAAGAAACTTGCCGATAAGCTGAACATTCGACCAAGTGGTAGAGTTACGATTGATCTATCGACCTTTGGAGACACTTCTAAGAACATACACCACCTTGAAACTGTGAAGATCTACTTGAATACCGACAATGAAGAGAAGATAGCTATTCAAGCCTGCATTATTCCGGATATAGCAAAACCGTGGGAAAATCAGATGAAATACGTACCAAATTCGTTACCATATCTTAGGAACATAAAGTTTGCACATCCGCTCACAAGTGAAGGTAATTTTGAGATCGAACTCTTAATCGTCGCGGACTACTATTGAGATATAGTTATGGATCACGTCATACGATGAGATGGACCAACGGCAGTGTCATCGAAGATAGGTTACCTACCTTCAGGACCTGTGAACAGTAGTAGACGAGGTAGTACGCAAAGGTCATCTGTACTTTTAAACAAGGTTTCATCGCATGTAGATGTAGAAGCTAGTACGGAGCAGTTTTGGAGCTTAGAGTCACTTGGAATAAAGGCAGATGAGTACGACGAAGAGGAATAATTTTTCGCCTCTGATGAGTCTTAAATAGACGAAACGCGCGTCAGGCGTAGCAAAATTTATTGTCTGGAACTTTGTTGTCATTTGTATTTCGAACACACGTGAAGGTTAGCACTGCTGGTGGAGTTTAAATTCCCCGAGGTTAGCCCGCTCCGGCACCAACACTTTTGAGTTGTAGAATACATCAAAGCTTTAAATTATCCGTCTAAACTTCAAAAATGTCTAAACCCTAAGGTTCTTCCTACCCCAGACATAGGTTGAATATCTTAGTAATAATTTGGTTCCCCAGTTTGGTAGTTTTGGTTATACTGTTCTATGCTCTTCATATTCATACAGTGTTTGGTGTTTTCAATATTTTTGGTAGAGCACCTCTGATGAGTCTTGAATAGACGAAACACGCGCCAGGCGTAGCAAAATTTATTGTCTGGAACTTTGTTGTCATTTGTATTTCTCAAAACATATCAGCAAAAGTCAATTATGTTTGAAGATAGACAATACTCTGCCAAATTACCATGGAAACACGACCACCTGGAACTACCATCAAATTATGGGATTGCTATAACACACACGGAAAACGTCATTCGAAGGTTAAGTCAACAACCACAAGTGCTTGACAAATACACCAAGATTATTCAGGAGCAAGAAAAGCTAGGTTTAATTGAGAGAGTAGACAAGAATGACAACGCAAAATCGACACATTATATTCCAAATCACGCTGTACGGAAAAACTCCAAAACGACACCGATTAGAATTGTCTACGACTGCAGCTGTAAGTTATCTGTAGATAACGCAAGTTTAAATGATTGTTTGATGGCCGTCCCTCCAGATTAAAATGACCTCACGAAAATTCTAATGAGATTCAGACTTCGAGAATACGCCATCAGTACGGACATAGAAAAAGCTTTTCTTCACGTCAAATAAGATGAACAAGACCGAAATTTACGAGATTCTTTTGGTTATCAGATCCAAGTAATCCGAACAGCGAGCTTATGACATACCGATTTAAATCTGTATTATTTGGAGCAACGTGTCCCCTGTTCATTTTACATGCTACCCTTAGGAAGCACCTTGAGACTGATAAATCTGAAATTTCAAACCAGATGCAACATGATCTATATGTAGATAATATCTTGTCCAGCGTTAATACAGAATCTGATGCAAAGAAATACTATACAGAAGCGAGAACTATGATGTTTGAAGCCGGATTCAACCTTCGCTCTTGGAGCTCTAATAGTGCAGCAGTGCGACAATTAGCCATAGCTCAGAATGTTCTTGAACAAGAGACAACTGTTAAGATCTTAGGTCTTAAATGGAACTTTTGTGCGAAAATGTTCCAGAGGAATTATGCACACAAATGGGAAGATGAAGATGAAGATGATTTCATTAAACGACGTGAGATTCAATGATGTTCATACGAACGAAGTAACAAAACGTGAGATTCTAAGATTATCGTCACGCATTTACGATCCGTTAGGATTACTCAGCCCAGTAACCGTAAGAGCAAAGATACTTATTCAGTTGCTATGGTAGCAAAAGCTTGATTGGGACGAAATATTACCGACGGAAATTCAACAAACGTGGAAGGAGTTGTTATCGGATCTTGAAAATGCAACTAATATGGACTTTAAGAGACAATACATTCCAAACATGGAAAACGAAAACTTACAACTACATGTATTTGTAGACGCTAGCATGACCGCATATGGAGCAACCGTTTACATAAGCGACGGAAAGAACACCTCCCTAGTAATAGCCAAAAATAGAGTGAAAAGCTAGTTTAAAATAAAAGTAAAATCATCCTGTAAATCTTTGTTTTGCGCGAAAAAGTGGTTCAATCAAAGTTGATTATTAGTTGCATTGACTGTGCTTCTTGCAAAAGGTCCAGGGTTCAGCAGCGGTAAAGTTGCAAAGTAAAATAGAAATTGTGCAGTAAATTCTTTAAGTAACAAGGAAGGTTAAGTTTCCTTGTTACACATTTTCTTTTACAAATATATATTACAAGAACACTTGAAAATACTGAACAATATTAACCACATTCCATTGTAGATATATCACGATGCCTTACCTTTTTTCCCCAGTGCTAGTTGAAAAACACCATATAGATCAGCTTTTAAATATATATACATATATTCGAGTCTTGTCTTTAGATATTCATGATTGACAGCAAGCCGATATTTGCTACCTCAACATGAGTGCCCCTTTTCATAACGTTCATGGAAATTTATTTCACACGCTAAAAAAATTAGAAATAAGTAATAAATGCATTGTGGTGCTTGGCTGATATTCTTTTGATGTAAAGGACTTCAATTTCTATCGATAGATACTCATCCTCTCATAATGTCAAAAAACACTTTATATAAAAGGACTTCCTCTTTTAAATCTTCATGTTTAATGAATACAAGTTACTGATTTAATCATGTTATAACTGAACTAAAATACATGTTTATGTGTAATTAAAAACGTATGAGTTTTAAGTTTGTTCCTGACTCGATTAAGTGTAAAGCATGTGTTGCTAAGAACTGTGATCGCTGAAGCTAGACCACCATATCAAACTACAAGTAACTGTTGAAAAATGACTAAGAATATCGTTTTGGATTAGAAAATGTATGGTTGCTATGGAGTTTCGAGTATAGTATTTTTTATGCTTTGGTGTGACCTTAAGATATATCCATTGATCTTAGTCTTAATTAAAGCTCTCTTACTGAACACAAAATGTATATATGTTTAATATATAATCGGTAACGGTTTAAAAGTTCTTTGTAGACGACACACTAAACAACATGTTTTGGCGGCCATCATGTACTATTTTGGGCTCAAATTGTAGATCTTTTAATTTTCACTTAAATGATCAACCGATGTTTTTATACATCAATTTTTACGGTAAAAAAATTATAAACGAAAAAAAAAGATTCTTAAAATACGAAAAAAGGACAAAGACTGAAAAACGACAAGTTTAACACTTTTGCACTTGAAACTTTTTTTATAGTTCTACACAGCACAATTTTGTACGTTTAAAATGTTATTTCATAAAAAAAAACTAGTCACAATGTCGACTATCTCGAATTCGACTTTCCGTTACCATTTGACTTTTGTTTAATCGAATGACTCATAATGACAATCACAAAAAAAACAATATTTTATTATATTCTCTGATGGTTTAAAAGTCATGAACCAAAAATGAATAAGCCGAAATGGGCCAAAGGCCATAACTCGAAAGTTTTTCCTCGAACCGTTTTGAACTTAATGTCAAAGAAAAGTATAATTGAGAGAAGAGAATTATTTTCCCTTATTAATGTATCCTACTATTGTTTATCGTGGAAATGATATACTACAAAAAGGTTTACCATGACCATGACATTTTTGATTTGAATTCATATGACTTCACAGTGCCCTCTTAAATGTAAACAAAACCAATTAATCACACTATCCCTAAATTCTCCAAATGTTGAAACATTTTGCATGTCAAAGTGATTGTGTTTTTTTTTGTCTAAGAGGTAAGCTATTTTCATTATAAATTTAGTTACATTAGATTTCAAAAAGCTCTTGTTTACGAAAAAAAATGACAAGTAGAAATAGATTTTTCCCAGATAAACCTTTAAAGACAGAAATAAAGATTAAGTATATGTAATATGGTACATATTTTATATCCCAAAAATTATTGATTCTGATTAATGTGTTTTGTTTGACAATTATGATCATTGAATCAACACGTACTACTCTATGTCACATGGTTGTTTCTTGAACAACCAGAATTGGTTTTCATACAACGATGAGAAACATACGTAATACTGTCATTGTTTATGTACTGAAAAAGATTGAACTTATCTGAGTAAACTAGGCAGATTGACTATGTATTATTTTTTTTACTTTATGTAATTCAATTACTGTCCATAGATCCGGCATGTTTTATCATTCTTTTCATGGTCATCGCCTGTGAATAACCTAAAAAGCGTTGCACGGGCGTAAAACACCAACTCACTTACTCACTCTTTGGAAGCTTTAAAGGATATCAGTGGAAGGGAATGTATTTAATGCAGTTTTTGCAAATAGCACTTACCTTTTGAACTAGGTCATAATTTTAATGTTTTTCTCTAGTTTTACAGTTTGCATAGAATTTATCAACTTTATATGTCTTAATAGTATGTATATATCTCTCGCAATGCATGACTGTCTACCTAAAACGGACGCTATTTAATATGCATATCTATTCATGGACTATTATCCTGGGTATATCCTCTGCATTTGCTTCAATCTTGTGTTGTCTTTTTATTTAATGTTCATTATGTCATTATTATATACGTATGTGTGTAATGTTTGTAAGGAATGTTCAAAAACTCATAAGAACTTATATGCATCACTCATAATAAAATGTAATAGTTTTTTTTTCGAAAATTTATTTGCAGATGAAAAAAAGCAATGAATCAAAAACACTTATGTAGCTCTAATTGGCACCTATAAAGAATACAAACAGGAAAAATTAAAGTTAAATCATAAGAAGGTGAATGGAAAATTTTGTAGCACAAAAGATTAAAAAATAATGATCTTTGAATTACATCACAAAATGTATATTAAAATCCAGTAGAGCCTGAAAATGTATTTTTCTTTTTCTGAATTACGCTGTTTAAATACCGGAGATCGAAAACGTCTATGAAGGAGCAAAGTAATGACGAAAGGATAAAACAAGTTTTAATTATACTAAAAAATATAATAATTCTTTATTCTCTTTATATTTCAGATATTAAACTGGCAATTTTGTAATTATAGGAAATTTGTTAACTCTCACTATACTCTTGAAATATAGCACTATAATGAGAAGTGGAAAAAACAACGACCATTTTATAGAGGTTAACAATACTTAAGGTGAGTTCACGTAAAAATGGTTTCGGTAAATATTTGTGTTCTGATACGATAATTTGAATCACAAAATTAGAAAACTGATACCAAACAGAATCGCAACTTGTTTACTTTTTTCTTAACTGGACAAACCATATCCCATTGAAATGCCTTACCAAAACCAAATTAACGTGAATCTTGGTATGTTTTTCTCATCTCTCGTGTACTCCTCCAGGTGAGGCTTACCAGGTGTGATACTGAGAAGTGAAAAAACAAAGACGGTTTCATAGAGGTTAACAATAGTTATCATGTAAGGAAAAAGCCGATGCAGGTAAATGAGCTAAAATAGTAGACCTCTAGTAAGTGTTCACGGTCTCAAAGATATTTACCTCAAATTATCGAAGTAATTAAGTAATAACATATCTTTGTTTTGAAATAAGTTTATTAAATCCAGTACAGACTGAAAACGACGGTAGATAAAAATGTATTTTTATTTCTAAATTACGATGTTTAAATGCAGGGGATCTACAGGGTCTTTGAAAAAGCTAATAAAGATATCTCTGTTTTGCTGATTTTATTTGTTTAATTTATTTAAGGTATTGTTTATTTTGATATAATATGCCATTAAACACCGTTCCAAAATTACTTATTAAAATATATGGGTTATTCTTCTTTCCATGAATGTTATTTTTTTTTTTAACTTAGTTAAATTCTTAGAATTTTACGGTAGGTTTAGAAAGTGAATTATAAGATTCATTCATTATAATGTAACCATTGTTTACTATGCAATGGCCTTTTTATTAAAAGTATCTACAGTGTATGAAAAATAGTTACCGTACAAGAAAAGATTGGTTATGTGCATTTACCCTTATATATCTTCTAATTCATTTTATTCTATCATCTATTTTGTGGGTTTTTTTTTTTTACTTTAATCTGAAGTTCGATATTCTTCTATTCAAAATTAATTGACGTAATGAAAGGTAATTGGTTTGACGCGTATTGTATGTTGCGATAGTTTTTATGAGTAGCAATCAGTAGGAATGTATGGAATACAAGATACAACAGAGGATATCAATAAAAATGATTCCGTAACATTAATTCGGTTTCATTTTGGGAGGATGTTAGTCTGTTCGAAAACTTTGGAAACACCATGAAATATACAATGATATACATCTAGATTCCCTAAAAGATCTTATTTAATTTGGAACAATTTTGCACCGAGTTAATTGATAATCAAAGATGGATGTCCTCACACATACAAATAATTCTGTCACATATTGATTGTGTATATGTCAGTACGTTCACTTAACTTTCGTATACACAGATACAGATGTCTGGGTGATTTCAAGCTCAGCGAAACCCTTTTTAGTTGTTAATAAATTTCTACAATTCTCTACTCAAAATTCTTATCATAAATATGCGTTTTATATACATGTATTCACTTGTGCTTTTGAGAAATAAAACCAAACAATATGTTTACATTTGTGTATGTGTCATTTTAAATGTTGCCACGTGATTTGTTTTTATATTCTTTTCAATGTGATAAATATATATTACATTTTATGTATGTAGTTAACCATTTTATGGGGTTTTTGCTAATTCTTACGGTTTTTTTTTTTATATAATATTGCAAGTTTTAAATTTAACATCGGTTTATAGATGTTGAGACATTTACAACTCACAACTGCTCCGAAACATCACAATCATTCAACACACATTATATGAAACCTTTTAATGCATTGAATTATATAATATTAGATTGTAATATTATCGATGACAGTAAATTATTATCTCAATTTTAAGATTGATTCGTCTCATACGATCTCTTAAAAAATCTTTCTTCGGTATCAGCCATGTACGGAAAATTCTAAATTATGTTTAATGTAACGGTTAGTCATTGTTTTGTTGAGTGTTTGGCTGAGTGTTGTATTGAGATGGTCACTATTGTATCCCTATTATGTCTTTACAGCCTTCTTGTGATTTGTGTTTCTACCTGGCCATTATATAGCAACGAAAGATGGAGATTTGGCGCGTCATATAACCTTGTTTAATCACCATTTCGTTCGAATTCCCAGTACCAAGTTTACGTATATGTATCACAATTGATTCGTTACTCCAGTGTTTGTAGGGATTACATCGATTTCCTTGGCAGAGCGTCAAGTTTGACACAAAAATTGATAACACAGGGTTCCTCGGTTGCTGTCCTCACTCAAGAATTTCTACGGTAGACACCATGCACACGCAGAAAAATGTAGTATTTATGTCTTTCAGATGAGTTCAGATGTTGGTTTGTCATATGGTTTTCTTTTGTCTTCCTTTACCAAACTTGAATATTGGATTACAAATAGGCAGCGCGACGGATGTGCATTAGCAGAAAAGAACCGCTTACTCTTCCGGAGCACCCAACTTCACTCTTTTTACGACTAGAGTTCGCGTTGTTGAATTATGTTCGGTTGATTTTGTTTTGTGTTTTTTTGCTGTTCTTATTCATGTTTACTGGTTTTGTCGTTGCCCTCTTGGACTCTTGACACTCGAATGCCTTATTGGCGCCTCTTTGCTTCTTTGACCATTGCAATCTTCAATTTCTTCCATGTTTTGTCTTTTCTCTTGAACACTGAGATTGTTTGACAAAACGTGTGTCAAGCGTAGCACAATCTGTGTTGTATTTGTTATAGGATATGAGTCCGAGTTTTTTATTGCGGTTAAGATGCTAACGTGTGTACAATTCAATTTCCCTCTAATTTCAGCTGATTTAGTATTTGTTTACTCCGACAATTTTGATAACCAATGATATTTTTTTTTGGATCCTTTAATCCATCCACCCTCTATCATAATTTTCAATAGTAAAACTCGGCTAAAGAAAGGTAACTTGAATCATATGTAAGCATGTTGATACCAGCTTTGGTACTTTTCATTTTGATAAGAGGGTAAAAAGTACAAAATGAAAATGTATTTTATCTATTGCACGTTTTTTTCCGATGTTAAGAGTTAAATGAGTTTCAGATAAAACTGTTAATATAATGTCTGCTGAAGAAAATGTGAAGTCCACTTAATATTCAAGTCTTATTATGACCCAATAAAAAGATGCATTAGGCAATAGGAAGTTTATTTAGGTTTTTATAGCTACAATTAAAAGACAATAAAACGAAATTTTCATAGAATAAACTTTTTAGCTGTTTCTTCAATGCATGCGAACTATGGGAAATAGCGTATTAAATAAAGAACTTTTTCTGACGATATGTAACAATCAAAAAGGATTATTGAATTTAAAGTCACTGCAAAATTACAATTAATTTAAAAAAAAGAAAGAAAACAAACACGTTGGTAAACCTTAAAAAGTACCATGTCGACTGCTTGTAACCAATAATATAGAGATATAAACTTGAGACACATACTTCTTTTTGTTAAAAGCTTGTTTAACCTGGGACCAAACACCTTATTGACATTAATGAAAATAATTATCAAAATATATATTTATAACTGAGCTTAATGAAATTCCGTTGTTTATTATAATATATTGAATATATGACGGTATTTGAATATGTTTTTTTTAATTTTGAAAATTATAGGAGATTCCAAGTATGCAGTTCGATTCAGTCCACGAAAGCATTTACTTTGCTATACGTAAATTGATTACATAAAAATTGTGGAGTAAAGTAAGCGAAGACTAACATTCACCCAATCTGAGTTATATAACCCGAAGACAGGACACAAATCTATGCCTGACATAACGTTAGTGAATGTGTACAGCTTGGTTTGGTTTGAGACGACACTGAATGTATTAGTTTTTCTGTTTATATTGAAGTGCAGTACACCCGTTTCATTTGTTCCTGGGGTGTTTGCACTAAAATGGTTCAGTATTTCTTCAGTAAGAGAACGATGCTGGACTTTGAATGACACGTCGTCGTTATTTTTGTTGTTGACTAAATAGAATGACCAGCCTTCAACCTCGTCAGCACCTACGTAATGGTAGTTGTCTATTTTGTTTCGCTCAGCAAGTCCTACCTCCATTATTAGATCCAATTCTTCAAGCTTTTTATTTATATCATAATTGTATAGTATTCCAAAACTCATTTCCTGGTCCTTCGCGCAACATTTATCAGCCATTACACCTTGATAATTTTTAAATCCTACACCTTTAGAAGGAACAGTGTCGGACGTTTTAACGTTACTAATCAGCGTGTTGTCTTCATTGATATACCGATACTTGTAGACAGATGATCTGTTGAATTTTAAGTCCATTGTTGTAACATCTGAAAGTAGAACAAGATTCGTCATCAATTCAACATGCATACAGCGACAATGAATTACATCTTTATTATGACAATACACTGAAAAAATTTTTTCAAATAAATAAAATATTTGTATGAAATTATTGATATGATATGAAAGAAAGCTACCTTTTCAGGTTGTATCAGGATAAAACAGTAAAAAACATATTTGATGTTTAGACAAATCATTAGTTACAAATGATTGGAGTGATAGCACCTGATAATCATCTTTTATTCAGAAATAACTAACAGAATGATAGCAAACTTTAAAAAAATCAAATAAAAACAGGAATATTTTTTCTACTTGTCAGCAAAAGCAACTCATTTCAACTTTTTATGAAGAGACATTGTAACAAATTCCTCGAAACTTTTTAAGTAGCTTAGATTTTAACTTTATTTCACTGGAATAAATTTATTTAACCGCCTGCAAAACAATTAATTTTATTATTTTTTTTTATGTACTTATATGCTACATTTTATTTTGATTTATATGAAAGTACAACAAAGTTCCAGACAATACTAGGGTTGCACATTATATCCGTTCCGGATTTGACTCGTCATTTAGACGAGGTCATCAGGGGTCACGGGGAGGAAAAACGACGTCATTCAACATAAGACAAAGGGAACGGCATTTTCTATCAACGATTCTTCTTTAATTATTCAACATATAGGGTAAAAATCATTTGCAACTGACAAATAAACCAACCATCAACATTTCCAACCAATAAAAAAATCAATCTTGAACAGAAATAAAGAAATTACTTTCTTCGTCCATTAGCATGATGGAACCAGTTTTTTTACCCGGGCCTCGTCTTTTGGCTAAATTAGTGAGCAATCCCGCAAATGCGCAACGCGTGTATTAATTCTGCTAAGCCTGACGCGCGTTCCGTCTATTCAAGACTTAACAGAGGTGTTCTGCAAAAAATATTGAAAAAGGAAACAAATATATATGATTATGAAGAGCACGGAACAATAAAACCAAATAATACCGAACTTGGCAACCAAATTAAACAAAGATGATTTATATTAGACCTGCACGACATACCTATTACAATCAAAAGTGCAGTATTACTGGAACCGGTGCCACCACTGTTTGTGGCAAAGCAGGTATAATTCCCAGCATCCACCTCATCGGCATTAATGATGTGTAAAGAAGGTATGGTGACGGTACTACCTCTGTCTTCGTTTGGATTAGTTGTAGATGTGATGGCAGTAGTGGAGCCGTTAATATTTTTCTTCCAGGACCAGGATGTAACTTCTGCATAAGACGACACACTACATTGTAAGGTAATTGACTTTGAAATGGAAACTGCGTAAATTGACTGTGAAATAGTGACAACTGGTTTAGCTACAAAATAAAAACAAATGTAAATGGAAACTGAATTGTTTTCTGTGCAATAGTTGCAGTTGACTTAGCTACAAAATAAAACAAAACATACGACAAGCAAACATAAACGTTTTCCTTCTTTTACAAACACATATCCAGGGCTACTAGCGTTAGGGCCAACACTGTTCGTGGCGATACAAGTATGATTGCCAGCATCATCGGGATCTGCATTTACGATTGCCAGAGATGGTGTAGTGACAGTACTGCTTTTTTTCTTTGAATTGGTTTTTAGAGTGGTGAAATTATCTAGGCCAATCATTCGCTGCCATAATACAGAGGTAACGACAATGTATGATGATACGCTGCATTCTATATTAACAGACGGACCTCTGATAACCGAGTAAAAATCAGGGGAGATACTAACATTTGGCTCAACTAAAAAAAAACGTTGTGTTTAAACTCTTTAAACTGTATTTAAGTTCTCCTAATGGGTTTCCGTTTTAATCTTTAAGATATAATTATCAGGTATCTAAAATAAATCTTAGGCACAAAGAAAAAAGATTCAATGTTAAGCCATCAAGATTTACATTTCATTGTATTAGAATCGACAACACTGTCATTTTTAAAGAAAAGTGTCTAAAATACATAGAGAAGAAGCCAAACTAGCATTCTTGTGTTGATATATTTATTTTATTACTAAAAATACCATTTAAACAAATTTGTCCAAGTACCTTCTTTAACAAACACATATCCAGGGTTACTAGCGCCAGTGCCAACAGTGTTCGTGGCGAGACAAGTATAATTGCCAGCATCATCGGGATCTGCATTTACGATTGTCAGAGATGGTGTAGTAACAGTACTGCCTGTGTATTTCTTTGAATTGGTTTTTAGAGTGGTGGAATTATATAGGCCATCCTTTCGCTGCCATAATACAGAGGTTACGACAAGGTATGATGTAACGCTGCATTTTATAGTAACAGACTGACCTCTGAATACCGAGTAAAAAGCAGGTGAGATACTAACATTTGGTTCAACTGAAAAAGCATGTTGTGTTAATGCATTGTTAAAATGTGTATTTTTATCCCTATTAAATATATAATCTCTCAAAAAAGAAATGCAACATACAAAAAAATTGAAATTAAATCGCATACAAAAGTCAAGATTTGTATAATCAGTTGTTGCAATATCATTTTGAAATTTGACTTCATCATTGTAGAGGGGCAGCTTTTCTTTTATTGCTAAAATTTTAATAAATTGTTAGAAAATCGATTGCGCATGCCATTAAGAATTATGTCAGTCTTGCAAACAAAAACTGATTTTAGTTGCTATCCCCAGATTCAAAAGAACTATTGGTAAGGCTTCTCGTGTACCCATTTGACTCTTGATGCACTACACTCCCATTTTTTTCAAACTCTCAGAATCTTCCTTCTCATACTGTTTGTCATTTGTTTGAATGTTTTGCAGATAATTTCTTTGTAAAAATTAGTATTTTAGTTCACGACAATGTTTTGATGCTGATTTTTTCTCTTGAAGAAAAATCAAAGGAGAATTTCCTTGTTTGAAACTCTTTCAACCGATATGCAGTGTACGTGGGAAATGAACATCTCTTTTAGAGCCTGATTTAAAGCACTGAAAGAAGAATTATCGTAATGATAATGATGATATTACAAAAAGGAAGATTCATGCATGGTTTTTAAACCGTTTCAAGCATCGATCACCAGAATAACTGGATGTTTGCTTAGACCATTAATTTCAATGATTTTTCAAATGTGGATAAGCGCAAGCACTTGTGTTGCCCGATGTTTTAAAATGCATGGGAAAGGAGAGCAGAGTTTTTAATATGTGTTAAAATTAAGATCGTATGCAGCGGTTTTTTCGAAAACAAGGGAGAGCACGAGTAAAATCGTGATGTAAGCATTTGGTCGATATTACTACAGTTGGCGCCACTCCTTCGTTTGCTGGTGAATTTTAATTCGTTTATGTAATACGTAGGATTGATCACTGCATGCGCAATGACCATGCAAATTTTCACATTCGTACGACAATTTTTATGATAAATATAATAATTTTTATTTCAATGGTATAATAAATATCTTTGTTTGTTGCTTTTCTTTTTTGAGAGAGTTTATTTACTTTAAAGTTCTTTTGGACATCTCAAAAAACTGTTCATGCATTTATGACTAGTCCGTTTTAGCATTGCATTGCCAATTACCACCACTGTTTGTTTCCCAGCAACTCGACGGTTTTACCTTTTTTTAAAATCTGCATTCACAGTCGTAAGCAATGGTGAATTGATAATACTAGCTCTGTATTTGTTTTCTCGAAAGATATTTAGTTTAACACCCTCGAATTAGCCTAACTTTTGTGTATGTATATAGAGTTGATAGATGGAAATAAGCCACACTTAAGTGTTTAATTAATATTGTTTAAGATAACGAATTTGAACATCTTCAATTAAGGATCCAAAGCAATGTCAATTGAATTTTATTATTTCCTGGAGATCTGTTATTTGTATGAAAGCAGTTTATGACGCGGTAAAATTTGAAGAAGAAAAAAATAATCACTCAATTAAACTATTTGCAGTATCCAATCAATTATATTCTTAACGCACTGGTACCATAAAATAATTTACTTACTTTCTGTTATAACCAACGTTCCAGCATTACTTGTCCCAGAACCAACACTATTTGAAGCAAAGCAGATGTATTGTCCAACATCATCGGGCTCGGCATTCACGACTGTAAGGGATGGTGTGGTGACGTTACCACCTTTGTATTTGTTGGAGTCAGTTGTGGTGATGGTATTGATTTTACTATTCGTTCTCTTCCATGATACAGATGTAACGGCAAGGTAAGATGACACACTACATTCAATAGTAATAGACTGGCCTCTGGTTACTGAGTAAAAAGCTGGTAAAATAGAAACATTCGGCTCCGCTGAAAAAAAATGAGACAACTCTGAAAATCTTGTTCTGTATTATCAAATAATTTATTTCATATTCAAAGCAATTTGTGTGTGCAAAAAATGAAAGAATAACAATGTACGTCAATCATTATTTTGTATTTGCTTGAAACAATAAACCACCCCCTTTTATATTACAAAAAAAAAGGTTTTTTAAGCAAATTTGTTTCACAAAATTAGCGAGGTACAGGTTTTTGCAAAAATAAATCTTCATGAACAAATTCATTTCATTTGTAATAAAGATAACCAAATACAGTTATGTGCAAATAGCCGCGATCTATCTGAACAGGGAAAAAACGAAAAAAAAGTAGTCAAACAAGGTCGATTTACGGTAGTTGTTGTATTGCAAGAGCTTCAATAACAGTCTACATTATGATCCTATTCACTGGTTATCACACTTTTAAAATTAGGTATATATAATACTGCCTTAAACAATAAATGTTTTGTTCTTAATCAACTTACCTAGTAAATATTTCATTCCAATACCAACACCTAATATTACAACGAACACAACCAATAATACAATGGCGTGCATTTTTCGAATTTTACATTTTGTAATTCCATGTTGGCTCTGATTTGCATGGTCCGATGATTTGCTTACAGATATTGTCCTGGCATTTTCTTTTACTTGTTCCAATGATAGTAAATCATTTTTCGTGCATTCATTATTGGTGCTATCTGTTTCAACCTGTACAATTGTCTTTGCCTGACCCGATGGTGTTTTATCGATCGGTATATAATCATAATGAGATGTTCTATCGATCGGTATATAATCATAATGAGATGTTCTATCGATCGGTATATAATCATAATGGTCACTTTCCTCTGATTCTTTTTCGGCATCTTGTCCCGGGAGTCCTGATTGTCTATCGTCGCTTGTAATGTATTCATAACTTATACGGTCGTTTTCGGCACTACTGTCGCTTCGACTTACACACAAAGTGTTATTAATTTCTTGACCACCATTTTCTGGATTAAAACTTCCCGAGTTCTGAACTAACAGCGTATCAGCGGTTGTTCTATATGCATATGCATAATCCAAACTGCCAGTCTTAGTCGTTAAAATCTGCTTTGATATCCCTGGTAATTCAGAGCCGATACCTGATTCCTCTTGCGTTAGTTCATCTGTTGGATTAGAAGGTTCCCCAATGAGCATCAGATATGCATGGTCGGTCACAGAAAAAGTACCACCGTTCGAATCCTTTGGTGCCTGGTTGGTCATTGGTATGTATCCATGTTCATCAAGTATAACTTCACCCTGCTCTGTCTGACCTGTTAAGGAATTTATGACATTTGATGAACAGTCTGTATAAGCACAATCGCCTGTGTGCATGTATGCTTCGATACCTACACTTCTATACGTAACAGTCAAATTCTTAATCTCGCTCTGCTCAGACGGATTTCGCTGTTTTGACGGTGGATCATTGTCAGTTCTAATAACAACATGTTGACTATTCTCCATTGTTGTACTTCCAGTTTCCCGACTGGCATGACCTGATTGATCTTTATTTTTGCATGTAGTTGCATATGAACATTCTCTGTGTTTAAAATCATTTTCGGCATTTCCACATTTCCCAGGTTGGCTTAATGGTTTACCTCTAGGTGTGTTATATGCGTGTGCATTCTCTTCTCTTGTTCTTTCCGTCTTTGATTCCACTTTTATGTTTCCAGGAAATTCAAAGTCATTAGTTGCGCATACAACATTGATATCTGATTCCCTTCTCGCCTTTTCATCCATCTCGTCAAAAACGAAACATGAATGGCTACCTCCTAGATCACTATTCATATTAGGCTTGGTAGATGTTTGTTTAGACATCGGCATATATTCGTGGTCATCAGCGATGTTTTCAATCCCCTTTCCTTTGCTTAGTGACTCGTCAACCAATGATATGTAGGTATGATCATCATTGTCTGCTACGGAACTTAAAAGTTGATACGTTTTGGAAGAATCTTTTAATTCCATACTTCGTTAAGGTTCGGTTATTTATCCACTATCATTCGGCCTCGTCTATTATTGAAGGTTTTGCAAATTTCAAATTGAAACCAGCGAGTTTATTATGATACGTTATGTATATTCGAATACCAAAAACAAGCTTTGGGAAAAATACTTATCATCAAGTAAAGTTTTACATGCTAAAGGAAATGTTTATTCAATGGTTACAAATGTTACTTTATATGGCAAAAGTCATTGCAGCAACTTAAATGTAAATTCACATTGATGTTTTAAACGCTTATTGTATTCAATGAATCATCTTGAAGATAATATTTCCAAAAAATCATACATGTTAGTAATTGTATATTACATGTATTACAGGGCTAATACTGGTATTATTTTTAACGTGGGCTTGATGGCCGAGTGGTCTAAGGTGCTTCTTTTAATACTACGCTATTGACCACTAGTCTATGTTGGATCAAATCTCAATGTGCAATTAAAAAAAATGAATTCCAACATAATGCATGAAAACATAACAATACTAACCATAATGAATCAGAAAAACAAAGCATGCACTTTAAGATTCGGTGGAGACAAACTTCCTGACCAAGTTAACATTGTTAAAAGGGGGCTTAAATTATATTCTATGATCGGTAATAAGATATATGTATTACATTGTAAAAGCTAGGTCTTATTGGTTGAAGTTAAAGTTGTCAACTGAATGTTTTTTTTTATTTGTATACGAAGTGTTTACCCCATAAAAATGATTGTTCTGTGTAATAATTTTTTGTAATTAATGTCTTTCCCTTTCGTAAGGGTAGACCCTACAGTATCTCTGATGATTATTTTTCATTCCACAGATAGCATTAAATCTTTTTGAAACTTGGTACCATGATTTTGTCATAGTCCGACTCGCTCTGACTGACCCTGTGGAACCGATCTATTTTAGTTGCAAAGTTATTTTCCCCGCTACCGTAAACCTTGTCAAAGGTTTAATTTCAAAGTCAGAGGTCATGTAACACCTTGTGTTCAGTATATTTCATGAACTATAAAAGATAGAAGCCGATATTAAATGGGGAAAATATCATTCTCATTTGTTTATAACTTTATTACCATAAAAGATGTTGAATTAAACTCAGGGTTTATCTGAAAGAAAATTTTAAGCCCAAATAGTACATGGTTCGGTTGGGTATTTTTTTTTAAATGGGAGCCAAACTGCGTTATTGACCAATAACTTTTATACTGTTACAACTTATATAGTAAACGAGTCTATCATCCTATAATCATACACTATCATGATACATACTTTGATTTCTGGATACCCTACAAAAACGTTTATAAAACTACGATTGTTTCTTTCTTTTAAATATCTTCCATACAAAATTGAAAAAAAAAAACATCCGTATTTAAGCCATTTTAAGTCTCACTATTGTTCTGTCGTTCGAAGGAAATAACTATTGAAATGACAATAATGTTGACTATTTTATTACGAAATGTGTTTTTAGTGGAAGTCCTTATTTTTTTTTTAGATTAAAAGTAACAAATATGTCAAGTATGGCAACATGCAAATGGATTGTCGGAAGTTTCGATTTCTTCTTGGCTGGCAGGATTCTTTCTAAATAAATAAAGGTAATAACAAAACTACCGAACTTGAATGATCAATCTCATAGTCCAGAGAAAATGACAACCACGAATCAGTCATACCGGAGAATTGGTGGATCGCAATGGTCCTGACTTGGTACAGGCATTTCAAACGAAATGGTGGGTTAATCATCTCAGTACAGCAGACCAGTCAAACACTAATTAAAACAATTAACTATCATATCTTTTTACTCAATTTTGAACTTTTCTACCAGTGGCTGATAACGAAGAAAAATTTTTTTAGTGATCGTATGAGGCGTATTTTCTTATAGCCCTGCTCCAAAAGTCGGTCACGAAGAAATCGGTGTCTGATCAAAAAATCTGTGAAATGTGTGCAAGCTCTGGCATATCGAATAAGTTGTGAAATATAAACACCGTATGCAGGAGAAGTAGGTATATTGCTCTGTAGATTAGGAAAATTAATAATTTGAAAATTAAAATCGTCTCGTTTATCGTAAATTTTTGTACTGAGATGACCACCTGGGTCAAATTCGAGGTGCAAATCCAAGAAAGACGTGAAGCAATTTGATTCGGTGGTCTCTTTAATCTCCAATTCCGGAGGATATATTGAAGGAATCCAACTACCAAATGAAGTGTTATTGACAGAAAGGACATCATCAATATACATGTATCTGAATGTAAGATTAAATGACCTTGCCAAATGTAATTCTTGACCAAGTGTAATTCTTCAAAAGTCTCCAATAGGTCAAAGTGGTCAGATATCGCCTTTTAAGGGTTATGGTCCTTTAAAGTCAAATTCGAAATCATTTTGACGGGGAAACGATATTCTCTTACATCTTCATACGTTTAGCATTATCACCAATTGGCAATTAAAACTATAACAGAAAAGGTAGAATTTTTCATTCAAGTTTTCATAACCTATATAGATGGTAAAAAACACAGTATTTCGAAAAAAAAGACATAAATCCCAAAACTACGTCAGTAAGCATATTCGAAGTAGAGATTAACAGACTAAACACGTTCAATGCAATGTTCTAATGAAATATTTGCAACAAGGTGTATTTGTCACGAGAACGCTGATTTCTGGACATTTTTGTTCACGAATATCAAGGCGAACTATGAAACTTATATGTCATGCATAAAAAAACTAGAGACGCTATGAAGACTAAGGGACAAGCATTATCCCAAAACAATAAAGGAAAGTCTTTACCCCAAAAGTTTCTAAACAAAAAAAAATAAACAAACAATAACACAATCAAGGTAAACCCTTGAATCTCATTTGCTTACGTGTGTTCTATCAAAAAGTTCATTAGTTATTAATTATCACTATGAATTATATGTTTTCTTGATACCCTAAAAAAGTTCAAAGCTTTTGCATATTTTTTTTCTTTTGAATCATCACTAAAAATGAAAATTTGTTATGTTGTAATTTGTAGTCTCTTTTGTTCTGTCGTTCGGCGGAAATAACTATTGAAAGAACAATGATGTTTGTTCTATTTCTATTTTGAAAATGGGAGGTTTTAACATGTTTGAGATAAAAAATGACAAACTATTTCAAGGACGACAGAACACAAATGAACCGTAGACATGTAGACACGGTGAAATAAATCGATTTCACTTTGGATGGCGGGTTTCTTCCTAGAAAGGTTCAACGCTTGCTCATTTCGACATCGTTTAATGGAAGTGCTGTTTGTTCTATGTTAATTTTCTAAAAATGTCTAAATGTACCAACGGAGTTAAAAAGACTTATGAAATACAAATATCCAAAAAGAGTCAATTTTTCATTATGTAAAAGAAAACAAGTCTGCGACTCTTTTATCAAACGTTCGTCGTTAATCAAGTACGCGTATACGCATTCTGGCCTGGGCGCCACAAAACTTTTAAAATACTTAATTCTGAGAATATTCTTATTTTCCATGGTGACTCCAATCAAAACTTTCTAATTTAATGACGTCACAAGGAGTTGAGAATATTCTCAGACTGTAGTATTTTTTTAAGTTTTGTGGCGCCCAGGCCAGGTGGGCTTCATCTTGAGGAGTTCACAAGAGATGGACAGAACTGACCAAATGCAAACTTCACTTAAAAAAAGTTTTGTAAGACATATGAATAGATCATATTTGTCCTCAAATGAAAACAGTTATCAATAGAAGATAATGGAATGTGGAATAAGCGCAACACAACCTACAATTATAAACGTCAATTAAAAAGTATGTAAGCTATCACGTGCATAAAAATATATAAGAGCATACACCTCAAGCCCGGGATACGTTCTACTGCATACGCACAGTACAATAGACAAATAGAAAATGGGAGAATCAAAGAGGCACAAAAGGGGCATTCGAGTGTCAAAAGTCAAAAAGGGCAACGACGAAACCGGTAAACACGAACAAAAACAGCACGAGGAAAAAAAAACAAAAAACCAACCGAACGGAAATCAACGACGCAAACTGAAGTCGTAGCAAGAGTGAACACATGTGCTCCGGAAGAGTAAGCGGTTCCTGTCTGCTAAAGTACACCTGTCGTGTTGCTAATTTCCAATACAATGTGTCAAATCCGGTAAAGGAAGACAAAACAAATATCTGCGGAAAACTAACATCTTCACTTATTTGAGAGATAGAAATCCCATATTTGTCTACGAGTGCACGGTGTCTAATACCGTAGAGCAACATAACCCTGTGTCAGCAATTTCTGGGTTAAACGTGACGTTCTGCTAAGGAAATCGATGTAATTCCCACAAGCTCTGGAATACCGAATCAACTGTGATACGATGACACCATACGAATACGAAACTTTATTTCAATTCGGCACATATATATAACAATAAACACAAGCTCTGATGAGCTTTTTACCGAATATAGACAAACATAAAAATTTCATGCATGCAGACAATACAATGACATCACAAATACAGTAAAATAAATAAATGTTAATAAAAGCACTACGGGGTCAAGCAGATCATGTTAGCAACATACACATAAAAAGCAAGAATATATAAAGCACTAACATGCACAAGCAGCAATATAGATATAGGCATAGCTAAAATGAACATAAAATAAGCAGTTTGAAGCAGAAATAAAAATTACCTGCAAGCAGAACAATGACAAACAGATCCATTCCAGGACTGAATGAGGCTTTTGAAATGGGAAAAACTGCATTCAGTCCTAAAATGGTCATGAAGGTTGTTCCACATTACAGCTGCAGCAAATTTAAAACTTTTCTTACCATAAGTAGATGTTTTTACATAAGGTACCTCCAGAATATTGCTATATCTGAAAGAATATTTGGATTCTTTTACATTTAAAAGATTATGTAAGCATACAGGTGCAATTTTGTTAACAATCTTATATGTTTCTAGTGCCATAGTTCTTTGGCGTCTTATCTGTAAGGATGGCATCAGGGCTTTCTCTAGTAACATTTCGTATGTGCTGGAATGGTCATCATACACAAAACGGAGTGCTCGTTCCTGCACTTTTTCAATTTTTTTAGAATTTTTCTCTGTGCAGAAGTGCCAAGCCAAAGGGCAAAAGTTAAAGTTGCTAAGTATAAAAGTATGGAAAATAGTAAGTTTACTGAGTCTATCCAAATAATGTCCCAAACGCTTTAAAATATTTAATTGCTGTGATGCCTTCCTGCAGATATTGCTAATGTGTACATCAAATTTTAACTGATAATCAATATCTATACCTAATAATTTTACAGTAGATTCACATGAAATATTTGAGCCTTGAATGTCTATACATGGATCTCTAGAAAATGTTTTTTTACCAATAGTTAGAAATTGAAATTTATCAGGATTTGCCTGCATTTTGTTTATCTTAAACCATTTAATGAGCTCAATTGAATCATTTTGCAAGGCACTTATTAAGTTGTCATAATCTGGGTTACAAAAGGACAGAGTATTATCGTGAGCATAGTTGTAGAGAGTACCATATTTCACAACTGAAAAAAATATCATTAATGAACACATTGAGTAATAGAGGACCTAGAATGGAACCTTGTGGTACTCCTTTCTGGATGTCAGCCCAGTTGCTGAGAATGCTGTTCAGCTCAATTTGCTGTTTTCTATTTGTTAAGTATGATTTGAGGAGGGCGACCGAATTTGGTAAAACACCATATGCTGACAATTTGTCAAGCAAAATTTCGTGGGGGAGGCAGTCAAAGGCCTTAGAGAGATCCATAAGAACTGCTGCGACATATTGATTACTGTCTAAGGCAGTACGCCAATCTTCAATTAATCTCAGCAAGGTGGTCTGGCATCCATGTCCCTTTCTAAAAGCACATAAATAAGGATTAAATATAGCATCAAAATAATTTGCAAGTTGGATTTCCATTACTTTTTAAAAAAGTTTGGAAAAAATTGATAATACACTGACTGGTCTATAATTTTTCTAATGGACTTTTTTTCTTAAATAATGGAGTAACCTGGGCTTGTTTCAGCCGATCAGGAAAAACACTACTTTCGACTTATACATTTATCAGCGTTGTTAGCTGTGGCACAATAACCTCTTTACAACTTTTTTACAATTTTAGCTGGTATACCATCCACACCTGTAGCTTTCTTAACATTAATATTGTTTACAATTTTTACAATATTATTTTCTGTTACCTTTTGAAATACAAAAATTTTTTCAGGTTTTAACTCCATTTTTTTCTTTATATCTAAAATACTTGGATGGCTTTCTGAATCATAAAAAAACATCACTTCCAATATCATTTGCTACAGTTGAGAAAAAATTATTAAAACATTCAGTGACTTCTTTGCTGTTGTTTACAATTTGGTTGTTTTCACACAATACAATTTTCTGTTCACCTTTGTCAGATTTCATTGTTGACCAAAAATTGTTGTTTTTGCATCCACCAATGCAGCGTTCAAGAAAGTAGTTTTTTGTAGACTATTTCTTGATTTTTGTGACCAGGTTTCTTTGTTTTCGGTATTTTTCCCATGTTTTATCATTTGGATACTTATTATACTGGGACTGCAGCATGTGTTTTTTATGAATGGCAGATCTTAGCTCACTGTTCATACAAGGAAGTGGTTTTTTTCTTGGTTTTCGTGTTTTGACAGGTGCATGTTGGTCTAAGACACTAATAAACTCTGATTCATAGTTTTCATACATATCGTTTACTTGTTGTTCAACATTTGAGCATGTTTCTAGTGTTGGTATATGTATGTTGATTTTTGATATGTCTTCATTGAAGTTTGTGATTTCAAAGTCTTTGTAACTGCGATATTTAATGTACTCTTGTTTGGGTCGGTTTACATGACCTTTTAATGTGACAGAGATAAGTCACTGGCTAGTCTGATATCATAAGACTGAGTTAAAATCATATTTACATCAGTTTGTTTCATGAAAATTAGCAAATTACGATCAAACCTTGAGGTTTCTACATCATCTTGCTGTTGTTGACGATGAATGTTAGTTAGTAACACTAGTACTACAACTATAAGTTGGTACAGCATGCTTGTTGGTTGTTTATGTTTACACCGGAAACGGAGATTTATGGAGTAGTGATAGTGGCGAGTATGTTTTTCTTCACATAAAAAAGTTTACTGTTTCTAGAATTGATCTCTGATCTGGAGAAAAATGTATCTATATGCTTTCTCAAACATTTTGGGTTGCAAATTTCACACAAGTATGTTGTCATAGGTCCAGAAATATGCTTTTTTCGATCAGATTTATCAGCGGTTTGAAAATTGATGTCTACGTCTCCGCGCATGTTTCTTGTTATAAACATGCACAGAAACGGACGGAATGTTGCTACACAAAAAGGGAATGTAGACGATTGGGATGTGGAATTAGTGTACGCAACACAACCAACAATTTTAAAAATCAATTAAGGGTAAGTGAAGGTGGAGATGGGTGGGAAACTATGGAAGCTATCACGTGTACAGGTATACCTAAAATTATAAACGTCAATTCAAAAGTATGTAAGCTAACACGTGTACAGGGTATACCATCATTTAAATATATAAGAGCATACACTTCAAGCACGGGTGTGCGTTCTACTGCATCCACGTAGCATAATAGACAAAATCTGCGCAAAATATAAGGTAATGGGATGTGGAACAAGTTTACGCAACACAACCTACAATATTATAAACGTCAATTAAAAAGTAAGTGAAGGTAAAAGTGGGTGGGAAACTATCACGTGTACAGGCTTAGCATCTATTAAAATATATAAGAGCATGAACCTCTCAAGGTATATGTTCTACTGCATCCACACAGTACAAGAGACTGTTAAAAAATAGAAAATAATGGGAGTTTAGATTATTTTTGTATCTGTTTTCCATTTTTTGTGATTTGAATTATAGTATTGAAACACAAATATTTACCAAAACTAAACGCAAACTAAAATTTCTATAAATGGTCTATGTTTTTTCGCGGCTTTTGATTTTGTTATTGTTTACAATTTTCCCCATTCAACTATTAACTTAAGTATCTATTGTTCAGTCCTTGAATAAATGAAGTCATCGCAAACAATAAATTTTGTTGTATTTAAAACATATCAAATAGAATGTTAACGTATACACTTTGTACTTTCCGATATTAAAACAATATTGAAAGCCCAGTGATAAAAAAAATTATTTTATATAAATAAAATGGATGTGTCAGAATACCGAAACAAATAACTAGAAACACTGACACCAAAACATTGAAAAAAAATGTAAGAATATGATAGAAAAAAATAATCAATGTCTTTAAAAAAGTTCCCTAGACGACTTTTTATTTACTTTTCTTCAATTTTATTGATATCAGAAAGAAATTGCTTTTAAAGCTTACAGACATGTAAAGATGTCAAAAAATATTTGACGAGGATCTGGATGACGTAATATCATTTTCTTTATATCAGAGGATCATTTACTTTTTTATAGATTGTATAATCCATTTGAGAGATTCATGTTTGCTTTTTGGCCTTTTTGGACTTATGGCATTCGATTAAACCATTGGTAGACCTTTGATTTTTCAATGGTAAAAAAAGAACGAACTCTTGTTTAGAGTTATGTAATGCCAATTGTCAACTTGTGATATCGGTCGACATTTCGTGTTTTTAAATATGTATTTAAGATATGTACTAGCGGTGTTTTAAAAGATAGCTGAAAACTAAAAAAGGGATTTCCAACTTGATAAAAAACTTTATGTTTTTTAACATATCTGAGATATGTCATGTAGTAATCAGTATAGACTTTCAGGACTTTGTTGTTTGCGTTCTATGAAATGTTGTTCGTCGGTATTTGTTTTTGTCTACCATTAGTTCTTCATTATTTTAAACGATGCATGAAAATTTGATAAATTCAAGTGTTTTACATGTAACACTAATGTATGGAGAATTGGTCCTAATTATTTATTTTTTTTGAAAATTTGTTAAAAGTTTTCTTTTGATTAATGAAACGAAAACATGATGATGAAGGAAATTGCATGACACAAATTCACATGATAAATATTGAAGAAAAACAAAGCTTTTTTTTTTATTGCTGTTCTTCATTAAAATTAACTCTTGCACTTTATTGCAAGTTGAGGACGGTCCTGGCTCAAGACCGTTGTGCTTAATGTCGATGATAGAAGATAATGACATGTGGAATAAATGTACTAGACACAGCCCACATAAACTACCGAAAAAGACTAATGAAAAACAGTCAGTAGCCTTCGGCGAGACAAGTAGGTGCTGCTCTCTGTTTTGCGATTGGTCCAAGGTCAAAATAAAATGCATACAAATCAAATTCAGTCTTGAACTAGCCAAAGAAAGACCCCCTTTCTTAAAGGGTAAGTTCACGATTTTTGACATATGGTCTTAAATTGTCCAGAACAATGTTTTATAACAGTGTGCAAAGTTTTTCTCTCATATCTTAACTTATAACAAAGATATTGGGGATTATTTATTTGAAATAGTCCCCTACTCTACATTAGGGGACTACTTAAGTTGATCAGAATTTTTACTGAGTAGCAGAAAATCATATTAGTTCAAACGTTTAAGTGATCATGTGGTACGTCCAATAACCAACAAAATTATTAAAATAATCAAAAGTCAACAAGTTCATTTAATATTTTCAAATTTATTTCAATATAAAAAATCTTTTTAAACATGTTTTATTTATCTATTTTCTTTTTCTTTTAAATTGAATTTTATAATCAATTAATTAAAATTAAAATTCTATAATTAAAAAAAATATATTATTTTTATTTACTATTAAGGAAGAAGTTGTGTATTTAAATGTTAGCCATCATATTTTATCGAAAAAATTGTGATATAATTATGTATATTATATAATTATGTAAATTACAGGTCATTCTTTTTCTAATCCCCCACTGGGTTTGCTTAAAGTGTTAATTAATGTGAATTTATTGTCATTGTCTCTCAGCAGGTACCTGTGTAATGGTAAGGTTAACAAAAATGTATAATTAGTCACAGGAAATTCTAATTATCAATACCTGCAGGTGTCAAAACCTAATATACCAACATTCAGAAACAAAGTTTTATGTACTAGATCATTTTATTTTCATTCTAGCATTAAAAACAATAATGTGATTTATACATGTTATATGCAAGATTATCACAACACAAATGACTTAAATAATTAAAAATGACTTATTCAAAATAAATTAAAATTGATGTTTGTACCAAAAAACCATTATAGTAACTCAATTTTGTTAATTTAAATAAGGATTTTCTATCACTAATTTAAAATGCCATAACATAGAAGATGCCCACAAAAATATTATATACATTGGCAAATCAATAATTAGGTAAATGGTGGGTTACTGTCAAAAGGAAACTTTGTGGTATTCAGACCTTTTCTGTAATTTAAAATGACAGAAACCAAAAGATAAAAAATAAAATTCCATTTTTGTCAGCTTATTAGATTGAATATAAAAATTTAAATGATATAGCATGATTAGACAATGCATTAGGAATCATATGACAAATTTTCATTTTTTTGTGAACTTTCCCTTTGAACAATGAACAGAAAACACCAAATGACAAGTACAAACAAAAGCTTTGTATAAGATTCCTGGCTTAGGACAGGCACATCTTAAATGTTAAAAAAACTCGAAAATTACTCAAAACTGTTCCCAAACCTCACAACTTAATCATATAACTCATAACATTTCAATAAAAGCCTTCTTGTGCATTAAATTATGAAATATAAGATTGCAATAAATCATTATCGTTTGTGGTAAACTAATTGCCACAATATATGTCCAAAATATTTGATTTGGATGAGCATTTGGTTTAAATAACATCGAATTACTTGGTAAGTGTTGACAAAATCGTTTCGTCGACAGAACAAAACGATAAACCAGAGATTAGATTTGCCGTTAAAATAATTACCCCTATTTGTAGTAAATGACCATATTGATCGGAAAGCATTCTCATATTCTCCAATCGTCAACTTCCCCTTCTTGTGTAGCAATATTCCGTCAGCTCCTGCTTATGGAGTTTACGTATCTCAATTGATTCGTTACTCCAGAGCGTGCGGGACTTACATCGATTTCCTTAGCAGAGCGACACGTCTGACGCAAAAATTGCTCACACAGGGTTATGTTGCTCCTCGGTTGCTGTCTTCACTCAAGAAATTTTACGGAAGACATCATGCACTTATAGACAAATATGGGATTTCGATCTCTCAGATGAGTGCAGATGTTGGTTTGTAATAGTGTGTTATTTTGTCTTCCTTTACTGGATTTGACACGCTGAATGGACTATTGGCAACGCGACGGGTGTGCTATAGCAAGCAGGAACTGCTTACTCTTCCGGAGCACCTGAGTTCACTCTTGTTTCGACTGGAGTTCGCGTTGTTGATTGATATTCAGTTGTTTTGTGTTTCCATGTTTTACGTGTTGTCTGTTTTTGTCCCGTTCTTGTTTGTGTTTACTGGTTTAGTCTCTGCCCTTTCGGACTTTTGACATTCGGATACCCCATTGGTACCTCTGCTTCTCCAATTAAAGTGTTAAATGTAGATTTAACAAAACGAGTGTTAACGTATTGAAGCGAGAAAAAAATCGTATTACACCTCATAACAGGAAAAAATTCAGGAATTCTCTGTTGCGAGATTAGTGGAGTGCTACGAAAAATAACAAATATACAGAAGACCAAATAATCGACATGCTAAATTTTCTAATCGACAACATATTTGTTCAGTTTTGTGGCATTCATATGGGCACTAATTGTGCACCTTTGTATGACGTTTTGTTTCTTCGTCCATATGAAACTGACTTCTGAAATCTTTTCTAGACCAAAACAATCGCTTACTAGCTCCCTCTTTACTTCACGTTCCGTTATATTGATATTGTCCTTTTTAAAAAATCATACAAAATGCGCGCTGTATCATTTTTAGATCGCTACATGTATCACCACGAAGGCCACCAGTTCTTGTAATATTGAAAACACTGGATTATGCACTTGCTGTTAAACTGTTTTATTGGGTATATTTTGTCACAATATTGTCAGTATTGGGTTTGCTTTCCCCATTTACATTTTTGGTATACCGTTTGGTTTAAGCTTTCTTACGTTTTTATTCGAAAGCAACCAAGCAGAGCTAACTTGAATAACAAGTATGCACGTTAATTCCCGCTTTGGAAGTGCAATATTCATTTTCTTTCGTGCTAATTTTTTCGATGCTAAAGGTTAAATGAATATCATTTGAAACTTTGAATACAACGTCTGTTTGAAAAAAAATATAAACTCCACTTAAGGATGTTGGCCAGTCAGCTTTTGAGATTTTTTATATTTTTTCGGATTCCTCTGGATTTCTCCATCAAAATAAGGTAAAACATTTTGCCTGATAAGTCCAATTTTTCTTTTGTTTAAGATACTCATTACATCATAAAGATCTGTTTCACAATTTTTCTTCAAATTCTCATCACTTTTTCACAGGTTTAAACGGCTAAACAATGCTAATGTTAAAGCAATGAAAAAGGCAGAGAAAACATTTTCCCGCCAAATTTAGAACTCTTATTATCTTAAAAAAGAGCACGGTGACCTATCATTTTTTTAGTTTATTTTGAACTTCCAACTCTCCTCACGATTAAAGACATCAATTTCAAAATCTCATCACTTTTAAATTCACCCTTGGACATCCCTAAAATTCAAGTGTAAAGTCCTTATATTTGGAGTGTCATAGCATAATTTATATAACATCTATTTCGTGATCGTTTGGCAGTTTTAAGAAGTACATAATCGTCATTCAAAACTGTTTCTACTATAGATGTCTCTATTCACTTAGGGTTCAAGTGAAAACACTTAATAAATCCGGAAGAAGTATTTATTAAATCATTTGTTGGTAGAACAGAAAGAAAACATTTTATACATATACAAGTGATTGTCAATACAAGTTTTAGGCAAAAAAAATGTTTATTGTATCTTATACTACGATTACAAGACAATTCAAAATGTTCAGAACATACTTATGCAGCAAGTGAGCATATAATATATACTTTTAAGCTTTTGAATCATTGAATAATGCAAACATATTGTTCAAAAAACGGTAAAATTATATTGTATTTCATTTACCAAAACAGACAGAAGAATAACGAAAACATAAAAAACGTAAAAATACGTGAAATAATATGCAATTATTTCTTATTTTTTTTCACTTTATTGCTCCTAGCTTGTACTTGTACCTTATAAATTTGATTGTGAATAAACATGCTCTAGAATATTAAATGATTCTGATCTATTGTATGTGTAATGTTTAAATAATATTGAACTGAAGGTTAGTGAGGACACCCGACTCTAAAAATAATGCCAAATTTAATTTTTTTGATATATTGATATTAGGTATATACTTTTTCTTGTGTAAAAATATTTGACCCCCTTTCCATGGTTGTTTCCCCGAAATCTAGACTCAAAGTTTTCTCAAATTACTATAGATTATATAGGAAAGGCCAAATAATTAGCATAAAATCTTGTCGCAGAAAAAAAATCATGAATTAAAATTAAAATTTTTATTTGATAAAAATCAATGAAGTACAATATATTTTGAAATAAAACGAAAAAACTGGGGGTCACCAGCGTATTTTTCTGTCTACAATACAAATCTTTGTAATTTTTCAAGTGGATTATCTCCCTTGTTTTAATTGAAAATTTTATTTTCGAAGGAATGGTTGTTTTAATTTTGTTAAAATTAGAAAATAAAATGAAACTTACCAAGTTGACATTTGTTGAGAATTCTGTTCCACTGGACTGTACGCAGGGAGTCACATGAGAGGGGCGTGCGCATGTTGATATCATTCTTTAAAGTTGAACGATCGCTTAACTGGAGCAGTACGCAGGGAGTCACAGGGTAGTAAAAATCCGGGAAGGGAATGTGACTCCCTACGTACAGTTCAGTGGAACAGAATTCTCATCAAATATCAATTTCGTAAGTTTCATTTGATTTTCTAATTCTGTTCCACATGGAACTGTTTACTACGGAAGTCACATGAGAAATTCAAAAGCCATCGATCTTGAAAAACAAAAATCGATGCCTGCCTGGCCATAGTAGTTCTTAACCAGCTAGCTATGGTATTCTTGGTTATAGAATTGTGAAGATTCAAGTAACTCAGGAACAGATAGTTTTTATTCTGAGCATTACGTAACGGTAAAGTTCTCCTCAAATACTCTTCCAGAACGGTCACAATACAGAGTCGTCTGTCTGGTGCGAATCCTGGAATAACTATCTCCTTTTGATGAAATCCTGGTCGAGTGGTTTAAAGTGAATCACAAAATTTAATCTTTACTTTTCATTTTTCAATTCTAATGTTTTTGACATGTATCAGATGAATAGCCTGTAATCTCTGGGCAGACAAAAAGGTTAACAAAGTCACTGTCTTAAAAGTTAATTGCTTTAACGGTAATCTCCGTACCGCCGAAAGAGTTCTAAGATAGTTGATCAAAATTTCAGGATCCCATGCAACAAATTTCTTTGGGACAACAGGGTTAGAGTTGAACACTCCTTGCAAAAAACGAATAACGATAGGGTGTTTCCCAACCCCTTTACCATCAATGTTAATAAAGGACGACAAAGCAGACCTAACTGTGTTTAAGGCACTATATCCGAGTCCCGACTCATACATAAAAGTAAAAAAATCTATAACGTTTCCCAAAAGACGGTGAATGGGGATCGAAACGTTTCCTCTTCGCATAAGAAAGTATTTTCTAGTGTACAAGTTGTATTGTCTGATGGAGGATGGCTTCCATGACGACATGATGATCTTTTCACTGTTTTTAGAAATTCCAAATGTTTGTAACGTTTTCCTGAAAGCAGACAACCAATGAGCCTCATCTTTGGTAGATCTTTCCCTTTCTTGAATGGGTGGGTCACAGTGTCTTTCTGTCTAGGAAGAAAAAATGGGCAATCTATTAGCAAATGCAACAGTTTTTCAAACCATGGTTGAGATGACCAGAAAGGTACAATTATAAAACATTCTATTCTGTTTTATCATAATCTATCTTTTGCAAAACCTTATGAATAAGAACAAATGGTGGAAAAATATAGTAGTAATACTGAGACCATCTAAGGTGAAAAGCATCGACTGCATAGGCTAAAGGATCTGGTTTCCATGAGACAAACTTTTTTAGTTTTAGCATTATGCCTAGTTGCAAATAAATCAATGTCAGGTTTGTCCCATACTTTCACAAGATTTTTAAAAATATTATTATTCAGTTCCCATTCTGTATTATCTTTTTCTGAGGTTTTATGACAACTTAGCTTGTCTGCTTTTACGTTTAATTTTCCTGGTAAATAGGATACTGAAAACCATATATTTTTCTTGAATGCCCACTGCCATATGATTTGTGCTAGTTTATTCAAACTTTTCGTTCTACCTCCCATTTTTTCTAAATATGACACAGCAGTAGAATTATCAAGTCGCAATAAAACGTGAACATTGAAAACATTATTGCATAAACTTTTAATCGTGAACCATGCAGCCAAATGCTTTAAGAAATTAATATGGAGTTTTGTTTCAGTTGCATTCCAAAAACCTTGAGCTGTTTCACCTGTATTATCATTTACACCTCCCAAGCCTTTTTTGCTGGCATCTGAAGTTAAAGATAAAACTGGTGATCCATGGGTTATTTCTGCAAAAACCGAATTTACATTTTCAGCCCACCATTGAATTTCATTTTTGATTTCTTTTGATAAAATCATAGTTTTGTCAAAGTTTTTTCCTGTTTTAATGGTTCTATAGTGAAGCTGTCCTATTGGGCTGCTGGAAAAGAAGCAATGATGTTTCCAAGTAATTGTGACAACTCTCGTATGGAGCACTTCTCCTTCAAAAACAGATTTTTGCATAACTCTGATAATTTATGCTTTTTCCTGTACGGAAGTGTTACTATTATTTTTAATGTGTCAATAATGAAACCTAAAAATTCAATTATCTGACAAGGTATAAAAACGAAATTTTTGTGGGTGTACTAAAAATCCAGCATTTAATGAATGTAAAACTGTCTGAGCCACATTATGTTGACATTCAATGTAGGTTTCACCAACAAGCAAAGAGTCATCTATGAAGGAAGAGTTCATGTGACCCCTTTTTCTCAAATCTGCAAAAATGGGCTTGACAATTCAAGTGAAAATTCTTGGCCCTGATGACAACCCATTTGGCAAACAAGTAAATTCATAAAGTTGATTTTTAAAATAAAATCTTAAATATTTTCTATGTGATGGATGAATTTTCAAAGAATAACAAGCATCTTCCCAATCAATGCTAGCAAGCCAACAACCTTTTGTAATTAACGAAAGAGCATGAGAGAAAGTTTCCATTTTGGATTGTTTATATTCAACTTCTTTGTTTAAATTTTGGAGATTGAGTATCTTTCTATATTGTCCTGAGTCCCGTTTGGGACGAATAAAAATATGGTCGATATCCTCGGTGCTGGATTTGGCTTCCTTTTTCGAACGTTTTGGTTTTGAGTACTTTTCGTTTTCAACTGTTTGGAATTTTGACCTTCCAATGTTTTGGTTTAAATGCTACTGATGAGAGGTTACTCCTTGAAATATCGATATATAGCATATCCAAATTAACCGTTTATATCCGCGTTTTGGTATTTGTAATTTTGAAACCACTGGGCGATAACCGCTGCTGGTGGACCAGAGGTCCCCGAGGGTAATCACAAGCCTGGTAGTCAGACTTGTCTGACACGAATTACCATAAAATTTCTAATATATTGTCGCTGAAATTTCCGATAGTTAAATTCAAAATTGATGAAAACACCAGGTTTCTTTCCTTGTAATGCACATGGTCGATATCCTCGGTGCTGGATTTGGCTTCCTTGTTCGAACGTTTTGGTTTTGAGTACTTTTCGTTTTCAACTGTTTGGAATTTTGACCTTCCAATGTTTTGGTTTAAATGCTACTAATGAGAGGTTACTCCTTGAAATATCGATATATAGCATATCCAAATTAACCGTTTATATCCGCGTTTTGGTATTTGTAATTTTGAAACCACTGGGCGATAACCGCTGCTGGTGGACCAGAGGTCCCCGAGGGTAATCACAAGCCTGGTAGTCAGACTTGTCTGACACGAATTACCATAAAATTTCTAATATATTGTCGCTGAAATTTCCGATAGTTAAATTCAAAATTGATGAAAACACCAGGTTTCTTTCCTTGTAATGCACATGGTCGATATCCTCGGTGCTGGATTTGGCTTCCTTGTTCGAACGTTTTGGTTTTGAGTACTTTTCGTTTTCAACTGTTTGGAATTTTGACCTTCCAATGTTTTGGTTTAAATGCTACTGATGAGAGGTTACTCCTTGAAATATCGATATATAGCATATCCAAATTAACCGTTTATATCCGCGTTTTGGTATTTGTAATTTTGAAACCACTGGGCGATAACCGCTGCTGGTGGACCAGAGGTCCCCGAGGGTAATCAAAAGCCTGGTAGTCAGACTTGTCTGACACGAATTACCATAAAATTTCTAATATATTGTCGCTGAAATTTCCGATAGTTAAATTCAAAATTGATGAAAACACCAGGTTTCTTTCCTTGTAATGCACATGGTCGATATCCTCGGTGCTGGATTTGGCTTCCTTGTTCGAACGTTTTGGTTTTGAGTACTTTTCGTTTTCAACTGTTTGGAATTTTGACCTTCCAATGTTTTGGTTTAAATGCTACTGATGAGAGGTTACTCCTTGAAATATCGATATATAGCATATCCAAATTAACCGTTTATATCCGCGTTTTGGTATTTGTAATTTGAAACAAATTCACCTGGAACATGTTTAACTTTCTGAATGACCTGTTTTGCAAACAATTCTAACATCTCATTTTCAATAAATAAAGATTCTTCTTGTGTAAGTCTATATTCATATGGAATATACTTTTGAAAAGGGTTTCTTTCAAAATCAATTTTATATCCTTGGATACAATTTAGTAATACAAAATCAGATGTAATTTTATTCCAAAAATCTAAATTTTTGCTAGGCTCACATGCTTTATAAATGGTTAGTCTATATGACAAGTAGGGAAGTTACAAAGCAAGAAAGTAATCTTTGATACCTACTGTTTCAAATTTTTGAAGTGAACATAAATGTTTTTCAAAAGATTCACCTTTAGAAATACTAACATTAGTTAGTATCTCCTTTGGTTCTTGCCTCTGCCTCTTGGCTGGCCTTTTGGAGTGTAATCTCCTTTTCTTTTGTAGTTTTTGAACCATAGTGCTCATAGTCATAATTCCTAGACACATTTGAACCCATTTTGTTAGCTTCTGAAATGTTTTTCATGCTTTGAGACAAGTCATCACCAAACAAAAAATTTGTTACTGGTACGGACTTCGCACACAACTGAGCATTATCATGCCTAGGGGATGGTTTAATCAAAGCACGTCTGTTTGTGTTCATTTCATGGTTGCTAGCAGACAAACAGACAAATGACTGGAAACTTTTCTTTGAAATTTGAGCATTGTCAAGTTTCTTGCCCTCTTTTGAAGCAGCTTTCAGATCGTTAAGAAGTCTGACTAAAAGTGTCATTGCCTTCATGACATAATTTTGTCCCTTTGACAATTTAATGTCTTTGTTTTTCACAGACTCTAAAATCTTACCCCATATTTCTCTATTTCTGTGGGGGTTATCATTGTCTCAACATTTTCTGGAATTTTAGAAATATAAAAAGTCTCTTTCATTTTTTCTCTTTAGGGGCCTTCTTGCTGAGCAAGGATGTGGTCAGTTCAGCTAAATCTTCGTCGATCTTTGAACCAACCTTAGTTTCATTCTTAAATTGTTTAGCATACGATTTAAAATCGTCGTCTTTTTTTGAACTAGAGTGACCCGAAGTTGATGGTTTATCTGACTTATTGTTATTGTCATTCCCTGGGAAGTTATCAATTTGATCGATAACATCAGCCTCTTCTTCCGAGTCATATTCGGAAGAGTCTATTTGACCCTCTTCCGACTGATCATCTGCATTGCTGATAGAATGGCTACGCTTACATTCTAAATTTGATTGTCTCAATGTGGAATTGTACACCTAACGATCACTTTTCTTTCCTTTGCCCTTGTCTGCATTTTTACTCATGGCAGCTGGTTGTTTGAAAATCGAACTGCTAAGTTCGAATTTACCAGCGATTTTACTGGTCATATAAACCAAAAAGCGATTTTGTGTGATTGCACACAAATCAGCAAGTAAGATAAACTTGAATTTGTTACGAAAAGGATATGAAATGAATATCTTGGTTAAATCTTTGAATTTAGTGTTTTTTGGCAGAAATATTGAAAACTTGATACTTGCTTTAAAACTTCCATAAACGTTTTTACTATTGTCATTTTTAAGCATTATAGCGATCAAGCGTGTCGGTTTTGTGTGATGACACCTCACTAAATCATTATTGTTTGAAGTGTTGTGTCGGATTTAAAATCGAAACGTTTGATTTTTTTACATCAGTCGATTGATGATTATCAGCTAGCTGTCAGGAACAGCGAGTGTTCTATAGAAAGTTCCTTTACCGTCCTTTTGTTTGTTCTTGTTTTTTGTCTTAGGTTCTCTCTAGTAGAATTGGACTTTGATCGATTTGATTTTTATTGTGTGTTTAGTTTTTGTGCTTTTTCTAGGAATATTGATAGGGGGAAGGTTGGGCCCAAAAAATAGTTTAACCCCGCCACATATTACATGTGCCTGTCCTAAGCCAGGAATCTTTGACAAAGCTTTCGTTTGTACTTGTCTTTTTGATGTTTTATGTTCCTTGTTTAGGAAGGGGATCTATCTGTGACTATTTCAGGGCTCGATTTGAATAATATGCATCTTATTTAGACCATGGGCCAATTGCAGTACCGCGAGCAGTGCCAAATGGCCTCGTTGAAGGCTGCTGGCGGTTGTCCATTGTGGTTTTTTTTTCTAAATTGCCGTTTAATTGTGGGCTGTGTCGCGAACCCTTATTCCACATCTCTTTATTTTCTATTGAAATTTATATTCAAGCAAGCAGGATGAAGGTAGATTTAAATGGATTGGAGCTGACAAAAATTAAGACGTCTGCCATTAACATCAACAACACGCAGAATGATATCAACATGCGCACGCACCTCTCATGTGACTTCCGTACTAAAGAGTTTCATGTGGAACAGAATTAATTTATTTTGATTAAGTTTTATTAAATGAAACTATTTAACACAAGTTCAAGGTATTTGTGACATTTGTGCTTGGTTTTTTTGCACTTTTAGCAGATGTCCTCACTAACCTTAGGGTGGTACAGTCGGTTAACATGTCATTTCTAGTCATGTCACTTCATAGTCTTCCGGAATTCCGATCAGTACCTCCACGTGGTGGAAGACGGGCCTTGCATCCATCGATAACAAAGGATACTATGGAGCAGCTAACACTGGCGGTGGTATGTCATGTGCTGGACGACCCATGGCACATAGCGAGTCTTTAACAGTTTTTAACTGTTAATAGTCGCTGCAGAGGCTCTTTAGCCTATAGTCACGACCATAAAAACCCATGAGTCAGTCATGTCACTTATTTTAAGCAAAAATAAAAAAAATAACTAAATTATTATTTAAAGGTTGTTCATATGATAAATGTTGGTGAAAAAAAAATAAGTTTGTAGTATTTATTTTATAACATTTTGCCGTACTTTTTTAAGACAGATATTTTTTATAAATGTGTAAGGAAAATTCTGTTTTTTCAATATAATTTCTGAAAATGAATGGTGATCCCATGATTTTATAATGTTATGTTATAGAACAAACCAAAACTTGATGTTTTGACAAAATATTGCAAATATTTATCCTGTTAAATTAAGAAAAAAGTAAAACAATATTCCCCTATAAAATTTATATAAAATACCTAAAATTGAACCACAAACTACTACAAAACATATTATTTTGATTTTAGTTTTTAATTAAACATATGTACTTAGGTACTTCTTTCGACAAAATTAGAGAAAATTCTAGAGCACCATTTTTTATTACTATGCTAGCTCGATGGAACAACACAGGTACAAGTCATGCAAGGATTAAAAAGTATAATTATATAAAAAAATACATATAATCAAATGATTTCTTATCTTTGTTTTGCTTTTATTTCTATTTATTTCTCACTTTTGTCAAATGTAAATGTTTTAAATGTCAAATTATCGGTAGAATCTCCAAAACTCAGCAATGACAGATACATTTACAAGAACAAAGTGAACAAACATTCTCATGATTTTATTGATTTGTTTTAGTAACTTTTCGTGACAAATAATGATTAAGGATGTTCGCTACTATTATTGAAAATAAATAGGCTTTAAATCAGATGCCTTAATTGAAAAGATAATAGTAACAGGTATAAAATAAGAAATAGATTTGATAGGTTCCTGACCTCGTTTTCAAGATATTTGACGTTTAAGTTTTGGCGGGAAAACGTTTTCTCTGACTTTTTCATAGGTTTAGCATTAGCACTATCTAGCTGTTAAAACCCATGACAGAATAAATAGGATTTGATTAAACTTTGTCTATAACCTCTTTATGACATACTAAAGACATTATTAACAAGAAAATAGGTGGTTCGTGGGCAAAAATTTTAACCCTATTTTGATGGTAAAATCCAGAGGATTCCAATAAAAATGACAGAAAAACCAAAACAAGACCAGCGAGCATCCTTAATACACTAATTTGTGCTAAATAACAGTGGAACTAAATGTTATATAATGTTTAACTTCTTTATAAACAATGTAAGAAATAAAATGTTCTAACACAGATAAAAATATGGTATTGAAATTAGTGTTTGGTTGGTCCAATGATATCCTGTTTTTATTTTATATGGTTGTACTTTGTACTTGTTATATATACACTTTTTGTCAATGCTGAATTACCAAAATATAAAAAGAAACAAAGAGATTTCAAAATATCAAAAAGGGTTTTATTTGTTCTTTATAAAAAAATCGTTTTTTTTTTGTCAATAGAAGATCATGCAATGTGGAATTAGTGTAATCCACGCAGGCATCAGTATAATTTATATTAATGTTTAAAATTATACAGAAAAAAATAACAAGTGTCAAAAAAGATAACGAAATATTAAGAATCATATGCAGAATAGAAGTTAGCTGAGAAATAAAGCACACACAAAATATATACATATATCAATGAACAAGTGTCAACGTTCAGTTGACTTTGTCACAAACAAAAGAAACATAGACTACTTTAAAGCTATTGTGAAGCACATAAAATATACCTTAAACACATCAAATGCGTTTTAAATGCCTTCAAAACTTTGAAATTGTCCAAAACTGTATGAATATGAAGAGCCTTTAATATATTTTAACCCGAATATGCCGAATTTGTCCCGTACAGAAATTGTGACAGTGGTCAACATGTACACAGGAAAGGAAAAGCATTGTATGAAGCCACCAGGCAATCCAATAAATGAGGATGTAAATTATGGATTTATTTTTTTTTCCGTCGAGTATGATTCTCTACAAACAGATGCAAATTCACATAAATACATTTCAATAAAAAAAAGTACAAATAAATGCATTATATAACAAGTATTGGTTGCAATTTCATATTAACACACTTTCACTGAATAACAATAAAAATGACAAGTATCGGCAAACATAAGTAAACATTATATCTTATCTTTCTTCTAACAAAAAAATACAGTTTTCAAAAAATAAAAGATGATATTTACCAACTATCAACATGTCCTGGTGATTCCTAAAAGCATTCAAAACAAGTTTTACACAACGTAACGTTAACGTCATAATAAAATGCTGAAAGACGGCAAATATGGTAAATAACAATAGCGCCGTAATAACCAATAAACTAAGTAAACATAAAGTACATTGTGTATTGACGATAAAAATACAATTTATGAAAACCGTGTTTATGAGATGACTTTTTAAATAAATAAAACTGCAAAATACATGATATATTTCAATAAAAATTATCTACATTGTCAATTAAAAGGACACTATGTGTTCTTTACAAGCATTATAATGTTTATTCATTTTCAAATTTACACTAAAGGGACTGACCATTTAACTTGAAAGGGGGGGCTTGGTTTTTTCCAAAAAAAATATTCTGAAAATTGTTTTTGATGGAAAAAATATTTTGGCAGCTGAGGGTAAGAAAAAAAATATTCTGATGAAGGATTTCTGCTATAAAAAATAATGCTGATAATGAAAAAAATTTTCTGATCAAAACAAAAAACCAAGGCCCTCCCCTTCATGTTAAATGGTCCATCCCTTATGTTCATGCAATTGCAATGCTTTGGTATGATTTTCAACACGAACGTGGTGTTGTCATAGCAGACTAATCGAAACGAAACTTTGTCGTTTAAATTCTTTATTTCTACATTCATATACGTAATGAAAAAAATATAATAAATCGATTACCACAAAAAGGCAAGTAAAAAGGTATTATATGATTAACACTATACTTTACAGTCAAAATACTTGTAATGCTATGTAAATAAAGGTAATAACAAAACTACATTTGAATGATCAATCTCATAGTCCAGAGAAAATGACAAAAACGAATCAGTCATACCAGAGAATTGGTGGATCGCAATGATCCTGACTTGGTACAGGCATTTAAAACGAAATGGTGGGTTAAACCAGGTTTTATGGCGCCAAACCTCCCTCTTCCATTGCGATCGTAGGATCCGGTAATGACCATAGAACACAACATAGTTGTGAGACACAAAAGGGTTAAACAAACGAAAGCGTTTTGTATACAAATTGCCTATGTACATCACTGTCGTACATGTAATTAAAATTTTGCTTGTTATAACTAGCTAGATGCTTTAAATGTTCTAATCTTTCCTCAAGAGGTGATTAAATGTTTAAAGAGGCCGCATTGGAAAGACGGGGTTTGCCGCGTTACTGAACCTGATTTAACCCACAATTACTGTTAAAATGCCTGAAGAAGTTAGGAATTTTGCAACCTTTCTCCAGGATGTTTTCTTTGTTTTGTTTTTTCCTGGGATTTGAGAATGATCCCACATGCTCGATAATTTTATCATTACCGTTATTCAATTAATGTTGCTAAATTTGTATAACTGTAATAGACCAAGTAACTTAGATAAAAAACGGGAAAAAAAACAAGCTTCAATCGCTGCTGGTTGACCAGAGATCCCCGAGTGCAATCTCAAGCCTCGTCGTCAGACTTGTCTGACACGAATTGACCTATAAATTTCTTATTTTTTTGTCACTGATTAGAACACTAGGTTTCTTTCCTTGTTTTGCACATGGTCGTTATCCTCGGTGCTGGATTTGGCCTTCCTGTTCG
Organism: Arcuatula senhousia; assembly: GCA_963971305.1. Classification (NCBI taxonomy): domain Eukaryota; kingdom Metazoa; phylum Mollusca; class Bivalvia; order Mytilida; family Mytilidae; genus Arcuatula; species Arcuatula senhousia. The sequence continues at coordinate 6,114,979 of OZ020317.1, read as the reverse complement.
AACCTACTGGTTTTGAGTACTTTTCGTTCAATACTATATGATTTTGATCTTCCAATGTTTTGATTCAAATGCTACTCCTTGAAATATCGACATACAGCATAACCAAATTAGCAGTTTTATGCCCGTTTTGTTATTTGTATTTTAAAACCACTGGGTTGTTAACCGCTGCTGGTGGACCAGAGGTTCCCGAGGGAGACAAAAACCTGGTCGTCAGACTTGTCCGACTCGAATAAACCAATAGTTTTTTGTATTATTTTTGACTGAAATTTGCAAGTGTTAAATTCAAAATTGATTAAAACACTATGATTCTTTCCTTCTATCCTTGTATTGCACATGGTCGGTATCATCGGTGCTGGATTTGCCTTTCGTGTTCGAATTTTAGTTTCGAACATTTTTCGTCCAATACTTTTTGTTTTTTGATCATCCAATATTTTGATTCATATGCTGCTGATGAGAGATTACTCCTTGAAAAAAAAACGATATACAGCATAACCAAATTAACCGTTTTATACCCGTTTTGGTATTTGTATTCAGTCTTAATGCATAAATCACATTTGAATGGCTCGTAAAATAGTGACACTGTTGCTAGGTATCGAAGCATGCACGGTGTTTTCAAAAGTATTTTATACTTACCTTTAAGACTTATTATGTAAACTTTGTTCATCTGGAAGTATTCGTTTTAATAATAAACCAGTTCTTTTTTTCCTAGCTTCAAGAAGAACGATTTTCAGTAGTTATGTGATGTGACAGAAAAATCTTAAGACCATTTTGTATGAGGTATAAAGAACAAAATTGTTTTTTGTAATGCAAACCTAGCAACACAAGATTATATAGCTGTAGTTTGACTTTGACATTGAAAGATTGCAAATCAAGAGATATTATTTTCCATCATTTTTCGGGTTATGTTATGACACATGACTTCTTTAATCACTTATGTCTGAATTTAGACTTTTCGTTCTAAACCTATTTACTGTTTTAAAGAAATGTCAAAACAATACGCAATTTTGAGCACAAAAACAAGTCCATTATATTAATCGAAAGATCGATTATTTATTTTGTACAAACTGCATAATAGTTCCTTTTTTTGCCTAGTATTTAATATAAAAGTGTATTTTCTTTTACTAGTATTTTTTTCTTTTAAAAACGAATTGGTGAATTTGAAAATTATGATCATTTTTGAATTTATACTTCAATTGAAATTTAGATGAAATACGAAAAAATGAACGTTCGTTAACGGTTTTGGTTCTGTCAATCACTTGGTTTGAAACATATTTTTTGTTATATATTAGAAGAAAAACCTTCAATCCAAACAAACGTACTACAACTGTTTTGTGTAGAAAACAGAAACTAACTTCTTTAGTGAATGTATTTTGTTTATATAAAGGATGCTTTGAACTCTGAAAGTTACAAACAACTTAAAGTGTTACCAAACAACTACTACTGTGACGATTCATTTTCCTCACTTCAGATCAAACGGAAATTGCCGTCGACAAAGAACATTGTTAATATATATGTATTTATTCTTTAAAGAAAACGATTTGAAAAAAATAGTCAACTTTTCCTCCACAAAAAGGGATAAATATAAAAACTCTAAAGCGAGACTTAAAAAAACAAATCGATAGGGTCAAAAACTTTACGCAACATTACCAATGATTTTAAATAAAAATATTATAATAAAATATAATAATAAATAATTTAACATCATTGGTAATGTTTTGTACATTTAAGAACCTAATTTTTTAGAAAATTATTCATTTGATATATTGCTTTTTAAATCATAATAAAAACTTTATTTGGAAGAAATAAAAAAAGTTCAGGTTTTTCGGTTTTTTTTTGGAAATTTTGAACATGAAATGTTTCCAAAGATAAAGTGAAAATCAGTCTGAGACACGATTTATTTTAAATTCGGATTTTTCACATTGTAATCAAAGACCTATTTGAATTAAATTATAAAAGCTTAATAATATGTCAAAATTGTGGGATAAAGTAAACGAAGACTAACATTTCCAAATTGTTGTATATATACCCCCTAAATACAGGACACAAGTCTTGCTCTGATAAAACGTTAGTAAATGTGTACAGTATAGTTTGATTTGATACGACACTGAAAGTATTAGTTTTTTTTCTATTTATATTGAAGTGAAGTACACCCGTATATATTCCTGGGGAGTTTGCACTTAAATGATTCATTATTCATTAAACCTTTCGAATGAATGGTGCTGGGCATTTTAACATTATTTATTGACGTGTTGTCTCCATTGATATACCAGTCCTTGTATAGAGATGATCTGTTAAATTTGAAGTCCATTTTGGTAACATCTGAAAGTAAAACAAGATATCAATATTAGGTATCATTTCAACATGCATACAGCGACGGTGAACTCTTTATTTATTATGACAATACACTAAAAAAAACTTCAGATTAATAAAATATTTGTATGAAATCATTCATATTATATGAAAGAAAGCAAACGACAAATTGTACCAGGATAAAACAGTAAAACATATTTGATTTCGGATAATCATATGTTAAAAATAATTAACAACTGATTAAAGTCTTAATTCTTGAAAAAAATAGTAAATAAATGTAATAACAAAATAACCTAACTTGGAGAACCAATCTCAAGTGTCCATAATACGAAACAGAATAAGGAAGACATACCGGAAAAATGGACGATCACAATGGTCCTGACTTGGTACAGGCATTTGTTAAATGATAGTTAACTTTTTTGATAAGATATACAACACAAATACAGATATAGGTTTCAACTTGTAACAAAAATAAAATTAATCGGGATACGTAAGTTATTATGCTGGCGTCACACTGTCCCGATTTTGACATACGATGGACACACGAATGTGAAAATTTCAACTTCGTGCGAAGTTAGTCCCGAACTTGCTAAAAATCAAAATCAAAACCGAAGGGTATACGATTAGAACCGAAAGCTAAGCGATCGGAAAAGTAGCACATACGAATAGCTGCGAACCGATTACGAAGTTGCTACGATGTCATCAAGATCAGTCAAGAATTAGATCCGAAGGAGACACGAGTTTAAACGACGGCTGTAAGACGTCGTGTTTAGCATACGATGGGTCTACGAAGCATCACGATGGGTATACGAAGCATGAAATATAATAACGCGATTTGCAATAAGATTATATAATTTAGTCTATATAAATTGTCCTTTGCAGCCTCTAATTAGTATTTATGGATAACAAGTTAAAACGATGGCTCTCCAAGCAAACCCCTGCTGTCCCTGATGTCGATCAGTAAGAGTAGATAATAAATTTGATCTAAAGCTAATATGTAGAGCCTGTTAAGATAGAACAAAAAAAGATGACGCTACTTTATCTTGTTTTGTTCGCGTGAGTTGACCGAAGCACACATAATCTGAAAACAAGAAGAATATGTTTTAACTATGTAGAAAGTTCAACAATTTTAGCTGTTGTGAACGATTCTTGAACAAAGCGTGTCCACCTTATAATACATAACTTCGTTACCGGTCCTATACCGGTATCTAAGTCCAAAGGTCCCGTAAATATTTGCGGACCGAAACGAAATATAAACTTGATCTCAGTAACCCGTAATGGTGGACTGACATACAGTACATACCAAAAAGCAGTTTAATAACTATTATTAAGGGTTTAGAAAAAAAGTGTGCGAAACTGATATTTCAGTGAAATTCCAAAATTCAAATGGTCTTAACTCTGTAAAAAATTGCGGACCGGAACAACGCGTTAACTTGATCTTTAACTCATCATGGTAAGACTCACATACCAAAAACAGTTTAAAGTTTAAAATCTATATATAATGTTTAAAAAAAAGTGCGAAAAAGTTATTGTGACAGCGAGACGGCCGGGCCAGACAGACACACAAACGGGCAGACGGAGTGCAAACCTAAAGTCCCCTTCGGCTTTTGTCGGTAGGGGAATGATAAAAACTAAAGTAAGTTTAAAATGTTTAAACCTTTATTTCTGATATTGAAATTTAAGTATTAAAAGGTGCCACAAAACCTGGACAAGGACTCGAAAGAGGGAAGCACCTGGCTTGAAAGAACAGGACGAAAAAAAAAGCGTCAGAAGATTCTGGATCCTGACTGTCTTCGCTTTGTTTTGTCTTTTCTTCTTGTACTTTTGAGGCTGATCATTCTAGTTTCAATTTTTTTTTTATTTCCTTTATCAATTTTTCGAACCTAAAAAAATATGAATAAAGAATTAATGAGGATACTTGTATCATAAGCTGCTGTCTTGTAAGTCTTCCTCCCGCTGCTTTTTAGTTATGAGAGGAAAAAAACAGAGCTATATACATGTACTAACTTTTCTTTTTCTAAACGATTTATTGTAACACGCCCCTTACTGAAATGGATTGATAAATATCCCTGTAATGCACTTTTGACACGTTTGATATTTTTTTTACTTCAGAAATCGTACTGCTTTGACCAGTGCCGTGTTTCCATCTTCATGCCATTACTCTATGCCATTACATTAGTTACGACGGATATACGAATACAAAGCGAGGTCTTCGCGACGCCGTGTTTCCTTCGCACCACCTTCGGAGAGCTTCTTGTTTTATTCGTGCCGCCATCGTAAGATAAATTAAGCCGACGACACTTAGAAGGTAACACGAAATCATAAGATGCTTTCACGAAGGCATTACGATAGAAAGGATGGATTAACGAACACAACACGAACAAGGACCTTCGCACGAACCTTCGGGAGTTTTTTTACATGTTAAAAAATTAGGAAGGCATTACGAAGTTGCTCCCGAAGTTGGAATATTTCAGCCGATGGTGCTACGATGGTAAAAGATGGCAACACGAATGGCGCAATTTGAATACGATCACTCCCGATTTTGAAAATATTCATAATCGTGTTTCCATCGGGGTCAAAATCGGGATAGTGTGACGCCAGCATTACAGATTGTACACAAAACGATATACACAATAACAAAATTACCCTTTTTTATACCCGTTTTTAGGTATTGGTATTTTAAAAGCACTGGGTCGATAACCGCTGATGGTGGACCAGAGGTAAGAAGCCCGGTCGTCAGACTTATCTTACACAAATTATCCATTACATATTCAAGGTACTGAATTTGGCTTCCCTGTTTGAACATTTTGGCTTTGAGTATTTTTCATTCAATACTTTTTTTTCGACCTTTCCAATGTTTTAATTCGAATGCTGGTGATGAAAATTTCTCCTAAAATATCGATGCACAGAATAATCATGCAAATTAACCGTTTTATACCCATTTTGGCATTTGTGTTTTGAAACCACTGGGTGGAAAACCGTTGCTTGTGGACCAGGGGTCCAATTATCTCTATAATGTTTCACAACCGTGTTTATCCTAAAATAAATACTAATGGAACAAACAAACAGTGCAGCACTTATAAGAATTACAAATTCAGCATTTTATAAGATATTTGATATTTGATTTTATTGCATTATCTTTTTCCTAAATATTTTTTCCCAAAGAAGTTGATTTAAGCCCGATTTCAAAAGTTTCTGCTTTTCGAATGAGTCCCCATATTCAAATTGCGTTCACTGCAATTTTTGCAATATGCAGAATCAATGTAGGAAAAACAAGCATTATTTGATCAACACTTTCCTAAAAAAATATAAACTCACTGCATTCATTGCTTGCTATGGCACCGACAGAAATACAAGCAAGAACGACGCTCCATATCATCTTAATTTCTTCTGAAAAATTCGCCTCACTCCGAAATGTGGACGTTTTGCTGGAAAAATATATACTAAATGTAGTTACGAGTAAAACGATTTAAACAATTTTAATAATTAATGGGATATCATTCAGATTAATTGTTCTCATGTAAATAAAGGTAATAACAAAATTACCGAACTTGGAGAATCAATCTCAAATGTCCATAAGACTAGACAAAACAAGGAAGACATACCGGAAAAATTGAAGACCGCAATAGTCCTGACTTGGTACAGGCAGTTCGAAAGAAATGATGGGTTAAACCAGGTTTTAAGGCACGCCAAACCTCCCTCTTCCATTTCGGTTTTTGGGTCCGGTAGTTACACAAAACACAACAGGTTTGTGTAAAGTAGTTTGAAAAGAAATGGTTTGGCATCAATTGTCGTGATTTTCGTTAGCGAAAGCCAACCACAAAACTCAAAATACAACAAAGTGTGATTGTTCAATTTATGAATTGTAGCATCGTGTTCAAACCACGAAATTAAAATACCAGCGAAATTTTATTTTTAGAAACCACATTTCTTACAACTATAAAAATATAAAATCCATACTATTCTTTATTTCATTTACCTTTTTGACTCTTAACATTGAAAATTCCGTAAAATATGAAGAGTAAAAAGAGATAGCTTTCCTTGACAATTATGTAAACAATCCTTTCCCTAGTTACAAAACACCGAGCAACATTCAAAATACATAACTTACAATGTGAAACTTAACTATTACATTGAATTTATTCAAATTCATAACCCGTCTACCCATAAGGTTGAACATGCCAAACACTTTATTAATATGGAAAAGCAAAGAACAATAAAATTGAACAATGGCCGTACCGGAAACCAAATATTGATATTGACTTTGTCGAATTGTTCAATTTTAAATAAACAGATTTTTTATTTTCGAGAGAAAATTGCACAAAAAATGCAGTGATCGGAAAGGAGGACAATTTCATAAAAATCAGTAGCTTTCGGGATGATACTTGTATCAGGTGTCTTGTACTTGACCATTTAATCTTTCAATAATAAAGAAAAAATACCCTGGATAAAACTTTATCATAAAATTTCTGGCTGTCATTAGATTCATTAGTTTTTTTTAGCAGTACATTATAGTTGTTTATTGTCATATTTATCAATTGTACATAAAATACATTTTAGGTAAGAAGAAACGTTAATTGAACGTTCAAAGGGTTTTGCCTAATTAAAAAAAATGGACCTTACTAGTGTTGTCATAATATCAATCAATGCCCGATTTCCAAACTATTAAATAATGAGGAAAATGACTGACAAGCACTTAGAAAAAATAACACGATTAACGGGCTAGTCGAAGTGCAATGGCAACACTATTGTTACGTGAATTACTTATTACGAAAGCTTCATATCAAACTACAAAATTGTCAGGTATTACGTCGGTAGAATTAAGTTGTAGGTCTATTTTTATACTTTTCTGTTTTAAAAAAAAGCAATATTGATATGTTACGTGGCTTTTAATCAATATCTTTAACAAAAAGAGATAGATTATAATTACATGCAATTACATAAAATTTGGAGAGAAATATTTTCCCGGACTTTAAGATAAAGAATTAGTATAATACGCTGAATTACGTCTCAATTCACTATAACTTAGAAAACTTACCTCAACCTAATAAGTCAAGCTATATGCGAAAACCGTAGAATTCGAGCGTATAAATTATACTTGATGGGGTAGGAACGACACGGTGATAATGTTTGATATTACCTTATATGGGTGAAGCAAAGAGGCACCGATGGGACATTCGAGTGACAAAGTCCGAGAAGGCAGCGACAGAGCCAGAGACATGAACGAGAACAGCATGAAGAAACACAAAACATAAAGAAAACACAAACACAATAGAACAGACATCAACAATTTTAGTTGTTACGAGAATGAACTCAGAGATTGTGATCTTTTCAGTGAAAAGGGGGTTCTTTGACCTATTTAAATACCGTAAGAGTTCAGTCACGTAGCATTTAGTACCGAATTAGTGTTCAATCATGGAAGTTTGGTAGGACGCCAGAAATAGGAGTTATAGATGTAATTTTTTCATACATATCTACAAATGTTAAATGTCAAGTTACAGAACATTATATGACACGATTAAACTTTTAAGAGGTCGTATATCTTAATATGTCAATTACACAACCATCAAATTAAATACTTTAGTTTTAAACAGGTCGAGGAATTTACCTTTTAAGGAAAATGTTTAAATTAAACTTTTGACCAATGGTTTTTGAGAGTATATAAATAACTACGACCACAAACACGTGCTTTTTAAGAAATAATTGAACAAAAACTGACTTGCTGAACAAATGTTTAAAATGAGCGGTGAAAAATTTCGTTAGTCTATTTGCATCAATATGAGATAAAAAGTTAAGATTTATGATGACACCAATTTTCCCCCGAAGAGCATTTTCCAGTAGGGAGATTTTAGTGTTATGTTTACCTTTGTTATTGTCCATTGACCAATGCACCGAATGAAAAAGAAGTCAAAATGTGGAGCATATCATTACTTTTTAAGGAGAATTTACCCATGCCAACTAAAACTACGTTGAAAACCAAAACTATTTGGTATTGACGAAATGTGAGCGAGGAAGTTAAAGAAAATACGGTTATGTTCAGAACTTTTCTATAAAAACGTCGAAAAAGTTTAACTATTTTCTCCCATTTGAAAGGTCAATTTTATAAAATTTTGATTGATTGATAGGTAAAATGAAATTTAGAAGACTCGACCTGTTAAATGAAATCAAATAATTGAAGTGGACTATGGATTTTTTTACAGATTATTTTTCATACGATACGTTGTTATAGTTATAATGTCTATAACCATTCGTAAAGAGGACATTTCTTGATTTGTCGACTGGGGACCGCACGACCATATGGCTGCAACGACAACATTGGAAGTATGAGAAATCTATCTAGACCTAGATACAGTGATGTAAATAAAGGTAATAACAAAACTACCGAACTTGAATGATCAATCTCATAGTCCAGAGAAAATGACAAAAACGAATCAGTCATACCGGAAAATAGGTGGATCGCAATGGTCCTGACTTGGTACAGGCATTTTAAACGAAATGGTGGGTTAAACCAGGTTTTATGGCGCCAAACCTCCCTCTTCCATTGTGATCTTTGGATCCGGCAATGACCATAGAACACAACATTGTTGTGAGACACAATATGGATATTGAGGTGATCATCTCAGTACAGCAGACCAGTCAAACACTAATTAAAACAATTAACTATCATATCTTTTAACTCAATTTTGAACTTTTCTATTAGTGGCTGATAACGAAGAAAGACTTATTTTAGTGATCGTATGAGACGTATTTTCTTATAGCTCTGCTCCAAAAGTCGGTCACGAAGAAATCGGTGTCTGATCAAAAAATCTGTGAAATGTGTGCAAGCTCTGGCATATCGAATAAAATGTGAAATATAAACACCGTATGCAGGGGAAGTAGGTATATTGCTCTGTAGATTAGGAAAATTAATAATTTGAAAATTAAAATCGTCTCGTTTATCATAAATTATAGTACTGAGATGACCACCTGGGTCAAATTCGAGGTGCAAATACAAGAAAGACGCGAAGCAATTTGATTCGGTGGTCTCTTTAATCTCCAATTCTGGAGGATATATTGAAGGAATCCATCTACCAAATGAAGTGTTATTGACAGAAAGGACATAATCAATATATCTGAATGTTAGATTAAATGGCCTTGCCTCTTTCATTTTCTTGTTCTTTATGAGTCCATGAAGAAATTCAGTCTCGTAAGAGTATAAAAACAAATCGGCGAGGAGAGGAGCACAGTTTGTGCCCATTGGAATGCCGATTTGTTGTTGAAAAATCTCTCCTCCGAAGGTGACAAACATGTTGTCAATGAGGAAATCAAGCATACTGCAAACTTGTTCCAGTGTGTAACAAATTTTATCTTTGAAAGATGTTTTGGAAAAGAATGTAGAATTATAACCCAAAACAACAAAATTCCTAGAGTTTGAAAAGGCTTTTTCGAGAAGTTTTTTCAGGCGACATTTTAGTTTTTCGTGTAGCAAGGTAGTGTATAAAGTTGAAAAATCGAACGTTTTCAAAGAGTGCACCTCAGAAAATGATCTAGATTTAAAATGATCTAACGAATTTTTTGAGTTCTTCAAATCCACATATGGTTAATTCAACTACGATTATAAATAGTGTCGCAGTATGCTTGTTGACCTCCTTTGACAGCAGACAAAATTTTAGTTAAATGAACGGGCAGCTCTGTAGTTGAACATGATGAAGATTCAGCTATATACCTCTCTTTGTAAGGATTTTTGTGAAGTTTAGGTAGTACAAATATGGTAACTCTTTTTGTTCCTCTTTCATTGGAATATTGAAAGAGGACATAAAAGAGCTATGGTTGGCTATGATTTCATCTTTGTTAAATGTGGTCCGTTTGAATGTAGCACTAGCGGAAGTATTACCATCAATGCCTAGTTCTTTTATTAGACAATTGTAATTATAATGTGCTTTAAATACAAAAACTATATTATTGGAAGCCTTGTCTGCTGGCGTGACAACATACCTGTCATGTAAGGAAGAGAGACAATTGAGAGCTTCACGATCTCTAAATACAGAAAAAGGACTATGTAAATGTGATGAGTTTCTTTATCTCTTTGAAAAAACGGAGAGACGGAATCACAGTCGTAAACATATCGTAAATGCAATGCACTCAACCTTGCGATGTATCAAAAAATGGATTGCTTCTGTTTGTCCAAAAACTTCTAGGTATTCATCACATTTAGAACTAAACTTTATTCTATTTCACTGTCTAAACTCAATACTCTGTACAAAGAATTTCTAGAAAATCCAGTCACTGACCCAAACTCTAACTGATATAGACACACCGTTATCGTTCTTGATATAGGTTACAACAACTTTTTTCAAACTTGTTGGCATTCCACACGAAAACAGTAAAGACAATCGTTCTATTCTTTCATTATTCTTTCATATTCATTTATAAACAATGGGTTTGATGCTATTAATTTAGGAAATACTTTACACCACAAATATGTTACAGAACATATTCCTCCTTACTTCAAAGATAAAAGTATTCCCATTATATCTTATTCCTATACTTCCATAATTGCTCCTATGGTCATCCAAATGTACCATTAAACCTCTTTCAGTTCTGTTGACTTCGATAATTACGGCATTAAGTGCGGCCTCCAGAAATATAACGATTCTTGAAATGGTGTAAATCAAATATGGATCTTGTAGGATTCAAAAGAACTGACGGAGATTCTTGACTCTAAATCAGTTTCATCTTGTAACAGCATCAAATTTTCGACTTCTCCACACTTTTCAGTTCGATCTATTCCACACGAACAACTGAAAGAAGCAAAGATGCACCAATGGGGCATTCGAGTGTCTATGTCCGAAAGCGCAAAGACGAAACCGGTAAGCACGAACAAGAACAGCACGAAGAAACACGAAATACAAAATCATCTGAACAGAAATCAACAACGCCAACGCAAGAGTGAAGAGTAAAGAAATCCCGATTGGCACAACTGATTAAACGCAGTTTAAAAAATAGAATGGAAAACGCATATACAAATATTTGGTAGACGATTACACTTTGACTTACTTTGTCATCATTGAGTCTGAAAAAAAGAACCAAATACACAAAAGATCAAATAATTGACATGCTCAATTTTCTTATCGACAAAATATTTGTTCAGTTTGGTGGACGTGTTTTTCAGCAAACAATAGGTAATACAATGAGCACTTACTGTGCACCTTTGCTTGCTGATTTCTTTCTTCATTGAAATGAAGCGGCTTTATAAATCTTTTCTATAGAAATAGATCGAAGAATAGCTCTCTTTTTTAAGTTTACTTTCCGTTATATTGACTATGTCCTTTCACTGTACAATTATCGATTTTGTGACTTTCTACATCTTAATATATCCTCAAGAACTTAATATAAAAGACACAACTGACTCTAGGTGTGCTTCATATTTATATCTTCATCTCGAAATAGACTCTCAAGGAAAATCCAATCCCTATGTTCTAAAGAAATGACAAAACATTGAAGACATACCAGTGATGTTGAATATAGTACCTGTCAAGACTTTGGGCGAGCATTTCAAAAGAAATTGTGGATCAAACTTAGGTGCCGGTAGTGATACATAACGCATCATGGTTGTATAAACATATAAGGGATATTAAGGTGATTATCTCAGTACAACAATCAGTCAAACACTAAGCAAATAAAGGTAATAACAAAACTACCGAACTTGAATGATCAATCTCATAGTCCAGAGAAAATGACAAAAACGAATCAGTCATACCGTAGAACTGGTGGATCGCAATGGTCCTGACTTGGTACAGGCATTTCAAACGAAATGGTGGGTTAAACCAGGTTTTATGGCGCCAAACCTCCCTCTTCCATTGCGATCTTAGGATCCGGTAATGACCATAGAACACAACATAGTTGTGATACACAATAGGGATATTGAGGTGATCATCTCAGTGAGGTGATCATCAAAACAATCACTTACTTTAACATAAAAGGTTTGTCTTCCTTTACCGAATTTGACACACTGAAGTTGAAATTAGCAACACGACGGGATTGCTATAGCAGGCAGGAACCGCTTATTCTTCCGGAGCAACTGAGTTCACTCATGTTACGACTTGAGTTCGCTTCGTTGCTTTCCGTTCGGTTGATTTTGTGTTTTGTGTTTCTTCGTGCTGTTCTTGTTCGTGTTTACCAGTTTCGTCGTTGCCCTTTCAGACTTTTGACACTCGAATGCCCCATTGGTGCCTCTTTGTCTCTCTCATTAAGTTTTTCACCTAACGGCTGATACCAAAGGAAGAATGGTTTAAAAGATCATTTGAGACGTATTCTCTTAAAACTCTGGTATAAAAACGGTCCCGGAAAAATCCAAGAATGACGTGACGCAATGCGATTCGATGGTTTCTTTAATCATTAACTCTTGAGGATATATATCGAAGGAATCGTTCTTCAAAACGAAGAGTTGTAGACAAAAAGGGCATCAATAATGTAATTATAGGTGAGATTAAAGGACGTCGCTGCTTTCATCAAGTCGGTTAGCAGATGAGTACATTTCTGCATCCATTGGAATGCCAATTCTTTGTTGGCAAAACTCTCCTTCTAATGTGACAAATATGTTGTCAATACGAAATTTTTTAAATCAATTATACTGCAAACTTGGTCCAATATGGAAAAAATTGTATTAAGATATTTAAAAGAAAATAGAATTATAACCTTAAACAGTAAAGTTCCTTGAATTTGAAAAAAATCTTTTTTTAAGATTTTTTTTTCAAACGACTCTTAACTTTCTCGAGTGGCTATGCTTCATTGTGATCAAAATAAGAAACTTTTAAAGAATGATATTTGTATTATTTTTTTTTATTTGATTATTGCACTTGTTTAATTGAACAAATTCAAGAAAATAAAAGGAAACAATCGTATATTGGCTTGGATGTTTGGGAACACCTCTTAAACATATTTTATAATGCATGTGCAATATGAAATAGTGCATTGTTAATCAATATTTTTTAAACGATATGACATATTTAAAAACTTATTTAGTTTAAAGTCAGTGTAATAACAATATTTCTATATAGGTTTAGCGAAAATGAAAGCACATTGATTAATTGAGCTAAGTTAGAAACACATGAGTCCACTCTCTTGTTACGACCTGAGTTCACGTTCGGTTAATTTTGTGTTTTGTGTTTCTTCGTGCTGTTCTTGTTCGTGTTAACCGTTTGGTCGTTGCCCTTTCGGACTTTTGACCCTCGAATGCCCTTTTGGGGCCTCTTTGCTTCTTAAATTGATAAATAGGCACCCAAATTCAACTTTTCCGTATCCGGTATTTTATACTTAGAAACTGTTTTATGACCCAACATAATTTGTATATAAACTTTTTCAAGGTATCATAGTAGAATTTATATTATTTCAAAAACAAAAACAAAACGATTGTGTCCCTTTCTGTGGAAATATTTACGTGTCAAGGTGGTTGTTTCTTGCCCCTCGAGGGGAAACCTAATACCCCTGGGATTAACATTCTAAATTGTTTCCTCTATTAATTGCAAAAAAAGCATTGCATAATGTTCAAAGAATTCGTCGAGTAAGCCAAAATATACTATTAAGCTGCTCCTACAATGCATGTGCACTAGATATAATTATCTTTGGTCTAAGACAAACATATAAATTATACACAAATTACATTCAATACCAATTATAAAGCATTTTACAATTAAAAGACAAAAACAGACAGCGTTCATTAGGTGAGCTAGAATATACTTTTAAGTGGCTTCTATAAAGCATTTGTACAACAATAACAATTTTAATTTAAGGTCTTTTTCAAACGATATGAAACTAAAAAATAATCAATTTATAGGTCAATAGCGACAAATCTATTTAAGATATATAAAGGGAACGAGCACTCTGGTAAAATGGGCTTATTTAAATTTCTTTTCAATTTAGCATGATTATGATAATGGGTTGTACGATGGCATTTATTGATAGAAACGTTTTTTTAACAAAATTAAATAGATTTGTGTTAATTTATCGGTTGGTATAACTTGAAAAGTGTTACTCTTTGATATTATAAGTATCTACAGCAAAACAAGCATTTAAAATTGGGTTTTTAAAGTACAGTTCTCTGTAAAGACCATGCAGATGGTGGCAAATTAGTTTTTTCAAAGTGGATAAATACTATTATCAAACTTAAGAGTATGTTATAACATAACTTTCAGCAGAGTGGCTCAACCTCATATTGTACGTTACCATGGCAACAGGCTATAACCAATATTGGTTGGCCCAGGGTTAAATTTATGTCTCAAGAAAATGCATTTTTCACAAATTTGATGCTTCCATAAAAAACATCAACAAGGGTCTGGCTAAAACAAATTTATTGCTAATAAGCATCATCAAAGATAATATGATTTAAAAACATTTTATAATATGTATGCATAAGCTAATATGTTTTCCTTAGCAACGAAACACCATCCTTAGCAACCAGTATCAAATGGCTAAAATATCATTTTTTTAAGCAAGGTGTGGAAAATTGTTGCAACCATGAAAACAAAATATAATGATGTTTTTGTACACTTCATTTGTTAGGTAAAAGTTGTAAAACATAAAAAGTTTAAGTAACAGCTTATATCACTAGTAATGGGTAGTCCGAAAATGGGTCGTTTGAGGAAAATAGACAAATTCAGAGTTTTGATGGGCTGGTTTATTCTTTGTAATTAAGTGAAATATTTCTTTTGAAATGGAAATATTGGAAAAAATTACCAGAATGAAAGTGAGAAAAATAAAAAAATAATAAAATATGCATATATGGAACATACCCTATGTGACCAATATAGAAAAATAAACCATAATTCCTCGGTCCCAGGCCGAGCAAAATAAGTTTGCTTGTTCAACAAGTAAATTAGCTGATCAGTTTTAAAATTATGAGGTATCTAAATTGAGATATTTGATGAATAGACCATAGGTTAAGGTACATAATAAGCTTAATAAATTCATAGGTTGCTGAACTTTTTTTAGAGGTATTCAGAGTTCAAAAAGAGGGAAAAGACTTTCTCTGACTTTTTGGAAGATTTAGCATTAAACTTGTCGAGTGTAAATTCCTCCCGGGAAATTCCTATAAAAAACGAAATTGATAAGACTTTGTACATTAGCTCTGGATGACAAAATAAACCATATAATAAAAAGAAAAAAGGGGATTTAACAAAAAAAGATACATAAATTTGAATAAAATAAAGTAAAAATCTGTATTTCTTTAATAACAAAAGTAAACATTATGACTAGAAGACTTTTAAAATGTTTAAAAATACTCCTTAAAAGTTATAAATGTCAACCATTTTCTGTTATATCATGGAAACAAAGTTATACTTAAAACATGTAGAATGTATGTGAAACAAATTACGAAAATTTCAATCGTTAGTATGCATAAGTCTACCCAGTTCTAAATTGTTACAATTTAAACGAAGTTATATTGATGCATAAAATTCTATAGACAAATATCAAAGCAACAAAAGCTTATACAGAAAATTGCTGATTTCTAAATAGATAACATGATATATATGTTAGCATCAATAAGCAAAATCAGGCATTAAGCCTATTTCCTAGGCAATAAGCTAATGCCTAGTCATTTACTAATTGCCTAATATTTTTAGACATTAGGCTTATTTCCTCAAATCATGATGGTCAAATTATATCTACATGTTTATCATAAGAAATAACAAAATAAAGGTATATTTAAACAAGCGTGGCCACTAAAAGTATGCCTCGCCTGCCGGCACCATCACTAAAATCAACTACATAAGCTTTCATTTCTTGATATAAACACAAAAAAGTGTCTGTATACCTAATAACAGATGACTAGTTATTATACTATTCAAGCAATCCATTGTCCACACAAGTATTACAAAAAGTTTTGTGTCTAAAAAAAAGACCTAAGTTCACAGAGTAACTGGAGCGTAAAAATGGGGTCATGGTCACATTGCATGGTGACAGTTGCGTAAATCATAACCTAAACTGTCTGTATACCTAATATCAGATGCCTAGCTAATAAACTTTTCCAGCAATTCATCGTCCACAAAAATCTTACAAAAAAGTTTACGGCCTGAAAAAAGACCTCAGTTCACAGAGTCACTGGAGCGTTAAAATGGGGCCAGGGTCACATGGCATGGTAACAGTTGAGTAGACCATTACCTGAATTGTCTGTATACCAAATATCAGATGCCTAGCTATTTTACTTTTCAAGCAATTTATTGTCCACAAAAGTCTTACAAAAAAGTTTACGACGCCGCCGCCGGAAAGTAATACCTTTGTCTTGCCTTCCGCGACTATTCTTCGCAGGCGAGACAAAAACGAAAGAAATTACATCTTTTATGAATGTTTATACACCATTTTATTATTATTTAGAAAACTTGAAAATAAGAGAACTTCAAATCGTTCTCTTACCAATTTTACATAAAACAAAATCATAGGCATTTATCAAAGGGATGAACAAACATTACACTTTACTGGCTTAATAAGGACATATAAAGACAATTCATGTTTGTTTTATTCATATTGAATTGCATACATTAAGATGCATGAACCACAATAAAGAACTTGGTACCTTTCCGACGACACACCTGAGTTCACTCTCGTAACGACTTTAGTTTGCTGTGTTAATTGCATTGCTATCCACTTGTTTTCCTTGTGTTTTATGTTTATTCCTCGTGCTTTTTTATTGTGTTTGCTGTTGTTTTTGTCTGCCTTTTTGGATGTTTTACATTTGAATGCTAGGCCCATTGGTACCTTCCTACTCCTTAAGTAGCCACAAACAACTTTAGATAACAAAATTACTATGTACAGCTCATTTTTAAGTCATTCTGTAATAGTTATTACACGAGGACGCGGTGTGTCAGTAAAAGATCATCCCGACGGCCGGAATGTAATAACTATTTTACATCCCAGCCTTCAAAATATGTCATGTAAAATTTAAATACAAACATTAGAATACATTCTGTGCATTGAGAATCAAATACAAAACATTTTTATAATATATATTATAGAGTATCCTTATTGGGCCTCTTCAATATTCTTTATGTACATTTTTTTAGCGTAGATTTTCCATCGGCTTCGTGGTCTAGTGGATAAGAAGGTAACTTGGGACAGTGAGATCCGATGTTCAAACCCCGGTGGAAACTATGTTATTTTTCAATCTTCAAAAAAAACTTTGTTGTTGATTTTACAATTTTCCTATGTTCAACTTAGTGAACATTTCTAAAAAAAAAACGTGCTTTGAAAAACAAGATAAAAGAAACAATAGAGTTGAAAAAGTAGAACAGGGTATTCCGAGGGATGATCCGGCTCAGATCACCCCTGTTAAAACAAAGGAGCTGGGATGTAACACTTGAGATCAAACACCTGATTGACCTTATTATCATAAATGATATCCCTTTTATATAAAAAAGTAAAACATTTTCGAGGTTTTAATGGAAATAATTTGAAAGTTGTTTTAACATAAATGTTTTTTTTATTTTTTTTTTTCAAATTTCTAATACGATAGGTTTTTTAAATACATGATTGTTTGGAATTAAAATCAGCCCATTAAAATAATGAAAACAACGAAATGTTCAATTACAAATATCTATGTAAAAATTGTGGAGTAAATTAAGCGAAGACTAACATTCACCAAACCCGAGTTATATACCCCGAAGACAGGACATAAGTCTTTCTCTGACATAACGTTAGTGAATGTGTACAGTTTGGTTTGGTTTGATACGACACTAAATGTATTAGTTTTTCTGTTTATATTAAAGTGAAATACACCTCTTCTAGAGGTTCCTTGAGTATTTCCACTGAAATGATTCAATATTCCTTCGTTTGTATGAGGATGATGATCGACACTGAATGACACGTCGTCGTTATTTTTATTGTTGTGAAGATTGAATGACCAGCCGCCAACCTTTTCATTGCCTGCGTAGTGGTAGTTGTCTATTTTGTTAAGCTCTGCAAGTCCTACCTCAAATATAACATCGGCTTCTCTAAGCTTTTTCATTATATTATACTTGTAGAGTATTCCGAAAGTCATTTCCTGGTTCTTTGCACAACACTTATCAGCCATAACACCCCAATAATTTTGAAATCTTAAACCTTGAGAAGGAACTGTGTCAATTGTTTTCACGTTACTAATCAGCGTGTTGTCTTCGTTGATATACCAATACTTGAAGAGAGATGATCTGTTGAATCTGAAGTCCATTGTGGTACCATCTGAAAGTAAAACAAGGTTATCAATTCAACATGCATACAACAACTATGCATTACTTCTTTATCATGACAATACACTGCAATATCTCTTAAAATAAAAACAAAATTATTTGTATGAAATTATTGATATGATATGAAAGAAAGCTACATTTTCAGGTTGTATCAGGATAAAAAAGTAAAAAACATATTTGATTTCTAGACAAATCATAAGTAACAAATAATTGGAGTGATAACATCTGATTATCTGATTATCATTTTTTATTCAGGAATAACTAGCAGAATGAAAGCAAACTTAAAAAAAAAAAGAAACAAATAAAAACAGGTGTAGTTTTCTACTTATCAGCAAAAGCAACTCATTTCAATTTCTTATGAGGAGATATTGAAAAAAAATTCTTCGAAAATCTTTAAGTAGCTTAGATTTTAACTTTATTCCATTAGAATAAATTCATCTAACCATTTCAAAACATTGAATTTTAATTTTTTGCCATGTTCTTATATTCCACATTTTATTTTGTTTTAAATATTAAACATATACGACTTACTTATAACAAACAACAGTGCGGTATTACTGGAACCGGTGCCACCACTGTTTGTGGCAAAGCAGGTATAATTCCCAGCATCCCCCTCATCGGCATTGGTGATTGTTAATGAAGGATTGCTGACGGTAACACCTCTATATTTGTTTGGATTGGTTGTAGATGTGATGACAGTAGTGGAGCCGTTAATATTTCTCTCCCATGACAAAGATGTTACTTCCACTGAGGAGGACACACTACATTGTAGGTTGATAGACTGTGAAATGGAAACTGCGTAAATTGTCGGTGAAATAGATACAGTTGGTTTAGCTACAAAACCAAAAACATGTTCAATGTAAACATTTTTTTTACATTTCCGTAATGGTTAGTGCTGCTGCTAATGTGTAAATACGCGTGGAACGGTCTTCAAAGTAAACATTTCAAATTATATTTTTATTTAATCATATCTGATGAGTTCCATCTATAAATATAATGAAAACTGAAATGACGTTTTTACTAGGTTGATAAAGACTTGTATTTTATTGTCTGAGCATCTTAGAAGCAATTACATGATAAGGTGTTTTTAGTAAAAATGCTAAAACAAAAGAATGAATTCATCAACAATAAATTTCTTTGCATGCGTGTATTATATGAAATATTATTTAATTGAAATTACCAGTTACCTATTGTTACTAACACACTTCCGGGGTTACTTGCCCCTATACCAACACTGTTTGTTGCAAAGCAAGTATAGTTTCCGGAATCATCGGAATCGGCATTATCGATCGTCAGAGATGGTTTTGTAACTGTACTCCCTCTGTATTTGTTTGAATTGGTTGTGAGTGTAGTTGAAGCTGTTGGACCATCTATTTTCTGCCAAAAAACAGATGTAACGACAAGATTGGAAGACACACTGCAATCAATAGTAACAGACTGACCACCTGACACTGAGTAAAACGTTGGTGAAATAGTAACCGTTGGCTCAGCTGAAAAAAAATTATGATGTGATCTTGAAAAATGTCAAGGATCATCTATTACCAAACCATATTACCCTAACCCATAGTAAAATGCGGTCACGTTAAGATAAGATTCTAGGTTAAGGGTCATCAGAACAGTTTGAACTTTTTTTGAATTTAAAGAAAACATAAGAATGTGTCAGCTCAAACGGCATATAATCAGGACAAATAAAGTATAGTTTGACCTAGATCTGGATACACCTTATTACATTAACATATTAATTTGGTGGAGATAGCAGAGATTTTACCATATGAATTGTTGTATTTTGAACAAGGACAGCCTTTTTCTATTGTACCCTTTAACTGACATGTTGATAAACACTTTCCGTTAAATTGGAATTAAATGTCGCATAAAAAAAGCAACCCCCTCTCCCAAAAAAGTTCATGAAAATATTATCAAACGTTTATAAAATATTATTATATCTAAGTTCTGCTACAGTTTAATTTTGAATTTTATATACAGTTTTCATTGTACATAAATGATTTAGAATTGATTCATTTTAAGGTAGACACATCAATGAATTTTAAATAAGACAATTTCAGCAACAAAATATAAAACCTTAAATTTAGATTGCCATAACCCCAAATCATCTAAAAAGTTATAATAACTTTTCCACTAAGCCTTGACCATGAAAAAATCTACTTTATGGGATTTCTTTTCCTCAGATGAGTACAGATGTTAGTTTGTCATGATTATTTTGGAGATTTGCTTTTCCGTTACCTGAATTTATATGCTGAATTTTCCGTCAGCAGAGTTACGAGCGAGAGACCTGCAACAAGCAGGATATGCTTACCCTTTCGGATTACCTGGGTTAAATTTCATTAAGACCTTAATTTGAGTTGTTAATTGCTTTTCGGTTGAGATTCCGGTAGAAAATAGGACATTAAGAACGTAGAGCTTGCTTGCTTACCAAGAACGAAAAATGGTTTAAGTGAAACATTCGAATGTCTAAAGTTTAAGTACACTAAGACTCAGTCGGTTCACCAAAACATAGAACATTAAGAAGAAACAGGCAATAAAGACAAATAAAAATCAACCAACAACACAACGAGAGTAAACTTAAGTGCTCCGGAAGATGAAGCAGCTACTTCTTTTTGCAAGACACCCCCATCGCGTTGTTAAAGTTTAATTCAGCACCAAAACAAGTACAAAATGACAAAATTAGCCCTTGAGACAAACCAACATCCGTATTCACCTAAATATAGCCATCCCTAATTGATATGATGATTACATATAATGTGTTCGATAAATCATTTCTCAAGTGAAGATAACAACCGAAGTGCAACAAAACTTTAATCTAGTTAAGTCCGTTAAACTGTTTAATTACAAATGTTTTGTTTTTAGGTAAGCCATATATATGCTGGAACGGACGGAATGTTGCTACTCAAGAATTAGGTGAAAAGTGAAAAAAAGAATCATTACGTTTGTGGGTTTCTTCAAGCTTATATGTTGTTTTTCGAAATTTTAGGCTTATTATGAAACAGAGTCCCTGGATACTTATTTTGCCTTATTTCAAAAATTTCATAGGTTATATGAGATGGAACATATTGCTAAATCTGTAAGTTGGATAAAAGTAATCCGTGATTATTATTCTATAAATGCTTGATATGCAGGTTAGAAAGGAAATAAACAGTATGACAACAAGATTTGAATACTTTTTTTCAGTTAGATACCTCATCATTAAGGATCATGAAGTCTTCTATTTACCTTCCTTTACAACCAATGTTCCACCATTACTTGCCCCAGTTCCTGCACTGTTTGTGGCAAAGCAAGTATAGTGTCCAGCATCATCGAGCTTGGCATTCATGATCGTAAAAGATGGTGTGGTGATGTTACCGCCTCTGTATTTTGGGGGATTTGTTGTTGGTGTAAGAGATATGGTTGGGTCGTCCATTTTTTGCCAGAATACAGATGTAATGCCAAGGAAAGATGACATGCAGGCATTCTATAGTAACAGACTGACCTCTGGTTACTGAGTAGAAAGCAGATAAAATAATCACATTCGGCACGGCTGAAAACAAAAATAAAAACAACCCTAAGAATTTGTTAATTCATGTTCTGGTTTTCGAAGGATTAACTTAGTTTTCATAGTAACTCATATGTTTCTTTGTATACAATATGTTATGTAATATGTTAAAAGAAAGCAATTTACGTCGACATTTGTTTTTCATATATTAAACCAACATACTTATCATTTCCTGAATACTTTCACGAAGATAATCGCGAATGATTTTTAATTTGCCAAATATTCCAGAATGAAAATAGTCATGAATTCGCCTAATGGCATACAAATTGCAAAATAAAGTAGTCATGAACAAAGCTGGTTTACAGTAGCTTTTATATTCCAGGGGGTTCAATAGCAAGCTTTATTAGTAGTGATCAACTGGTAATCACATTTTCAACTGAGGCATAAATATTACGGCTTATTCAAGAAGGTTAATGTCAATTAACTTACCCAGTAAATATTTGAGTCCTATAGCAACACCCGATAACACAATGAGTACGACAACTATTACAATGGCGTGCATTTTTCGAATTTTACACCTTGTAATTCCATGTTGGCTCTGGTTTGCATGGTCCGATGCTTTGCTTACATATATTGTTCTGATGTTTTCTTCCAACGATAGACAATCATTTTTTGTGCATTCATTATTGATGCTATCTGTTTCAACCTGTACAATTCTCTTTGCCTGACCCAATGGTGTTTTATCGATCGGTATATAATCATAATGAGATGTTCTATCGATCATTATATAATCATAATGGTCACTCTCTTCTGATTCTTTTTCTGCCTTTTGTCCTGTGCGTCCTGATTGTTCATCGTTGCTTGTAATGTATTCATAACTTACACGGTCGTTTTCAGCACTACTTCCTCTACGGGTTGCACGCAAAGCTATACTATTGTCTTCACCACCATCTTCTTCATTCTTACTTTTCGCGTTTTGAACTAACAATGCATCAGCGGTTGTTCCATATGCATATGCATACTCCATACTGTCGGTCTCAGTAGTTGAAATCGGCTTGGATATTCCTGGTAATCCACGGTCGATATCTGATTCATCTTCCGTTTATTCATCTGTTTGATGCGAAGGTTCCCCAACAAGTATCAGATATGCATGGTCACCCACAGAAAAAGTACCATCTTTCGACTGCTTTGACGCCTGTTCAGTCATTGGAATGTATCCGTGTTCATCAAGTATAATTTCGCTCTGCTCTGTTTGACCTGTTAGTGCTCTCATGTCATTTGATGAACAGTCTGTATATGCATAATCGCCTTTGTCCATTTCGATACTTACACTTTTATATGTTTCCGTCAAACTATAAACCTCGTTGTGGCCATTCGTATTTTGCACTTTTGGCGAATCACCATCAGTTATAATGATACCATGTTGACCATTCTCTATTGTTTTAGTACATGTATCCTTACTGGCATGATCGTTGGGAGTTTTATCTTCATTCTCGGGGTTTGCTGCATATGGGCATTCTTTTTCGGCATTTATGCATGCTTCATGTTGTTGTAACAGTTTACCTCCAGGCGTATTATATGCGTATGTATTCTCTCTTTTTGTTTCGGTCTTAGAATGATCGGATATTGGTATATAGTGTTTTCATCAGGCATTATGCTAACCTTCTGTGCTTTGCTGGGTGACTTGTCGACTATTGACACGTAAGCATGGTCATCTCTGTTTGATAATGAACATAAAGGTTGGTACGCGTCAGCAGAACCGGTTAACTCGGCTTTGTACGGACAATTGTCCGTAAAGGTAATATCCTTTTCGTTTGACATTGCTTTGTATATAATCCTTTAGTGAATAAAGAAAATAAAACAATTCTTGGGTGTAATATTGAAAATAATGTTATTTCAAAAATTTGATCCCCACAGTCAAATCGAATTATGTCTAATAGAGTCACAATACAGAGAATAGCAACTAATTCAAACAGTTACTAGTACCACATAATCCAAAATCAAAAATTAAAGCGACATCAAGGAACAGTGAATGAAAATGCGTTGTTGTTAAGGGACTGATATTTTTCCTCTACAAATCTTGTTGTTGAAAACAAAGCCATTTTGTTAACTACTTCAAGAATGGTATTAATTACAAAAAGTAAAAAAGGCATGCTTACGCCAAAACTTCTCTCTGAGTAGATATACAATGAAGCACTGTTTATCTTACCAACCTCTCTTCTTTGTACAAAGATCAAATATGTACTACTTACGGCACAAGTGTGGAATTTTTATTAACACAGGAAAGTCCTAAATAGATTAACATTTTTGCATATCAACAGTCTTGTTGCATAATATTATTCTCTTAAAACAATGCCATTTTGTCAACTGCTACATGTATAAGCATGGTATTTACAGTCAAAATCTGACAAGAGTCATGGTTAAGGCGAAAACTCTCTGCTTTAAGTAAATATACAATAAAGCACTGTTTATCTTACTTAGTTATCAACAGTTATTCTATGTGCAAAGGTCAAATGTTCACTACTTTCACTACTTAAGACACAAGTGAAGAATTTCTATAAACACAGGAAAGTCCTTTTGCATCAAGGAACATTTTAAAAACACGTCTTGTGTTGAGCTAGCATATGGTTTATTGTATTTTGGTACAGAGTGGTCTGTTTATCACAACAATTGTTAAGGACAGCAACAACACTGGGTCATTGTTAGTTTTTGCAATATATAAAATAATTTTGATCATAATTTAATATTTAAAAGTTTGTTAAATCCCTCAAAAAAGACATGGATTACGCATTAATATGAATTTGGAATTCGTTGTGGAATCAATATCAATACAATTTTGCCATTTTGGTTTATTCCAATCATTTTCAAAAAAAATGAATGATGTCCATAACCTTCAAACATTGTTTATGGTCTTTTATACTTACATTACCTTTACCATTAAAAATGGAATACTATGTAAAAAAACTTAAGCAACATTTTGATTGAAAAATAAAAGCACCTTGTTGCTTTGTGGTCAATCTAAGTATAATATTATAAAATGTGTTACACAAAGTTTGCTGTGTGTTTGATAGTCTCGCTAAAATATATTGGTTTTCTTTTGAAATGCCTGCACCAGGTCAGCACCATTGTGGTCTTCAATTTCTCTTTGCCTTGTTTTGTCATTTGTTCTTTAATACATGAGATTGATCATCCCAGGTCGGTAATTTTGTTTTTACCTTTATTTGTCACTGTAAAGATCGTGAGCTGTACTGTACAAAATATTTAGGATCTACAATGACTAAATGTAACGCAGTTCATTTAGCCTATATGAAGTGAAGTAACTTCATGAACCTCTTTAAATTAATGTTATATATAAAAAGCCATAAATTTGTTTCGTGTCAATCTGACACCTGATATCAGACACATTTAATGACCTGATTTTTATATAAAAGTCCATAGCAACCTTTGATAATAATAACATTGCTCGTGCCTCCTTTTGCACTGTTATGCTACAATCACAATGGCGGGTTAGATATTTTCCCTTTCTTATAGATTGTCTTGTACATTTGGCACGTTTGTTTTCGGTCTGATCAATCATATACGAACTTATCGTCTTCGTTCTGGGGACAGAAATTATCTTTGTATTGCTTTTAAATGAAAGAAAACTCTTTTAAATCAGCGCTATTTTAAAAAAAGTTTTATTTAACATTTATCATTACATAAAATATTTTTCTTATAATATCGTCGAGAAAATTTCACTTAAATTGCATTGAAGCATATTAAAATTTTTAATTGAAGTCTTCTCTGCTGTGACTTTTTTTCCATTTTCTTTTTCACTAAGTATCGTTTTAGTGCATTTTACAAATGCATCAGGTTTAGTTAATTGAAAATGGGTTATTATGTATTTGCATAGATCAAAAAGTAAGACCAGCAAAATGTTTGAATTGTAGCCATAATAATTTTACCATTGACGCTATACCAGAGAATGGATAAGGAGAGAGGTGTAACGATAATAAAAAAAATCCCTTTGAAGAACCCTGGAATACAAACCCGACATTGTTTAGACTGTATAGAAGCTTCAAAATATTATTCATCATTATTGCTATATCATATGTGCAAATCAAAAGTATAGTTTGTATGATTTATAAAAGCTAGGGTACTTATTGGGTATACACGTGGCAAAAGCCGAAAGAGCCGAGACATAACCGTTAAACAAACATTGACAGGACGAAAATAGACAACATGAAAAACACGGAAACACAATTACTACTGAATATCAATAAACAACGCGAACTCTAGTCGTAATGCGAGTGAACTCGGGTGCTGTGGAAAATGTTCCTTCCTGCTATAGCACACCGGTTGCACTGTTAATTTCTTATTCAGTGTGTCAAATCCGGTAAATAAAGACAAAAGAAACCTTATGATAAACCAAAATCTGCATTCATCTGAGAAAAAGAAGAAATCCAATATTTGTGTATGAGTGCATGAAATCTACCGTACAAATTTGAGTGACGACAGCAACCGAGGAGCAACATAACCCTGTCAAACGTGACGTTCTCCCAAGAATATCGAAGTAATTCCCGAAAGCTCTAGAGTAACGTATGGATTGTGATACGTAAACTGCATAAGCTGGAGCAAACGGAATGTTGCTACACAAGAAAAGAAAGTTGACAATTTGAAAGTTGAAGAAAGAATGAATTTCTATAAACATAGAAAGTCTTTTAAGACCAAGTAACATGTCATATTAAAGAACATGAACATGCATTTTCTAAAAAGGATTTTCTCTCAAATAGGACTTTCCTGTTTTCATATAAAAATGCGTACAGATGAAAGGTATTTATAATGTTTTGTTTTATCATTCTTTGCCATATTGGAATTCACCATTAGCAGCAACAGGCAGCAACAACATACTACCACTGACCACCTGCGTTTATAGTTTTTACACCTTAAGTTCGAGCTAGTTTCTATTCGATATTTCTAATTGCTATGTGTGGTATGTTCTTTTCAGCAGGTTTTTGTTTATTGGTTTTTTGTCTTTCCCCTTTAAGACATTTGATTTTCGAGTACTCAATAGATTACTCTCTGTTTCTTATTTAAATTAAGTTTACTGGAAGGTCGATTTCGTAATTGACATCATATTTGTTACATTAAGGAAAAATGCCAACCAGATGATTTAGAATGATCATAAACATATCGATGAGTGTTTTAGAAATGTTTCTGAACAAATTTTTGAGCGGAATGTTTATCGCACAGTATTTTCTTCTTTTGCAAGAAGGGTCAAATCTCATTATCATTCAAAATTAAAGACACAGAACAATGATATTAAATACCCCATGTTTCTTTGTTGCACTCAGTTTATGTGATCAATTTCGTATTTGAAAAAAAAGTTTGTCATATTTGGGAATTATTTTTTTTCAATAAGTTGGTTTTTCACTTGACCATTAACCGAGTGTTAAACGCATGTTTCTGACTAGACTTAGTTTCTTTTTACAAAATCTTTAAAATGTTGAATACTTATCACTCAATATTTCTTCAGGCTAATAATACATTTACGTCAAAATAAACACAAAGCAATGATTAAGTTTTCCGTTTTCATTTACATGAATCTAGTATTAATTTCTGATGTTCAAGAGATGAACGACACATGTGAAAATCTTATCTTATTTTAATCATAAATTTTAGGCAATTTTTGAAAATGTTAGACGGAAGACCTCAGTGTATAACTTATTTAAAAAGTTTTTTTTCCAGATCGAAGAGTT
This sequence comes from Arcuatula senhousia, assembly GCA_963971305.1. Taxonomy (NCBI): domain Eukaryota; kingdom Metazoa; phylum Mollusca; class Bivalvia; order Mytilida; family Mytilidae; genus Arcuatula; species Arcuatula senhousia. The sequence goes on along the minus strand of OZ020317.1, from coordinate 6,087,245 downwards.
CAGTGACTGATAAATTATATATATTTTTTGGTCTTCTATGTTGGTACACTTTGCCAGACACACCAAAATCAAACTACATTCAAAATTTCCCTGTAGTTTGTTTTTCGTGTGTCTGGCAAAATGAACCAACATTACCATGGGATTAAAAGTTGACAAAATGATAATATAAAGACTAATCGCATAAAAGATCATATTACATACATATTGCATTATACAATACTGTATACATGTATCTGAATAAAACCCATCAATGGTTATGTTATGTGCACAGATCAAAGGTACAATACTTAAAATTCAAAGGAAGAACTTCTATAAAATTTTAAAACATCAAGACATAATTTATATATTTAAAGTTTTTTTGTGGTTTGTTCTATATGCATTGTACGGAAGCTTATTAGTGCCAAAAATATTTATTTATTCTTTTTGTTTTCTACACTTTAATCTGTAAATTTTACACTTTAATCTGTAAATTATACACTTTATTCTGTAAAATTAATACGAAAATCTGTAAAGTATTCACATTTTTCTGTAAATTTTACACTTTAATCTGTTAATTTTACACTTTTATCTGTAAATGTTACACTTTAATCTGTAAATTTTAAAATTTAATCAGTAAATGTTACACTTTAATCTGTAAATTATACACTTTATTTTGTAAAATTTACACATAAATCTGTATAACGTCATTATATTAAAAAATAAACCTTTATGGTATTATTCATTTCCCACCACTGTTATTGGTATAATAAGATGTGGGAAAATGTGCGCTACATAACCTACAGTAATTTAAAAACCACTAGGGATTTATATACATGTACACATGTATATATGACGCATAATAGTCTTATAGTTTTTATTGTGTGTCTCATTCGGCATACTTAATTCATGCTCATGGTTTGTCATTTCAACGTTATGTAAGAGCCTTTACTGGCCTAAATAATCGGCTAAATGAGTTCTACCAAATTGTAAATGTTTATTTGTCAACTGTCAGATACCCTATAAAGGAGCTATGCCCCTTAAACCTAAAGCAATAGGTGTCTGTCTTTTAAACTAAAAACCACTATAAGCCAACAGTAAGTCATTTATTTCTGTAGAGATTGTGACGCATATAAGAAAGGTAAACTTTTTGCCTGCTTAAATGCGTAGCTGTTTGAGCTCTACAAAAATTCTCAATGTAGCAGATAACATTTATAATGTACATGTTTATGACCATATAATTCTGTTGAGCAATTTATGGCCCTTGGAGCCTCTTGTTTCTATAACTTTTCCTGGTTGTAACTGAGCCCATCAGCATTAAATAATAACTACAAGTGCATGTATATGTCTATATGCTTTTCCATATTACTTGGGTTTTGTCGTATGCACTGGAACTAGAAAACGAAAATTACTATAGATTAAGTTTTTATTGGCTTCCCGGTGAAGGTCCATAGTATCGCAGGTCCGTTAATCCGAATGTCTGCAAGGCTTAAAGTGACTACTAAAAGTTTTGATAGTGCCAGCAAGCGAGACCTTTATTGTCAATCTTTGTCGAAGGTGAGCTACCTGTAAAGAGTACACGGTTTATTGCAGTTTAGAGTTAATTTGTGTACCCTACCATTTCATGTCATAACAAAGGATTTTAAAAAAGACACAGATGTCCCTGCGTAAGACCCAAATAAAGTCCAACAGGCATAAAAGTTACCTAGAAAATACAGATGGTTCTACTGAACCATCAACCCTTATCATACTAAGTAACCTCTCAAAAGTATCGGATATAGCTCTAAATAACCACCCTGTGAAATTTCTTTTCATTTACATGTATGGTTTTTTGGAAAAAAATTCGACAGAAATTTCGTACAAACTTACGACGACATGTCGTCATTGGCCGGGGCAGATATATGTGACAGAAGGTCTTTTTAAAAGAATGCCTGATGATGACCGTCGTTGCAAAAGTTTACATTACTAATATATCTTCCACCAGAAATCAGTTTAAGTTTGACAAGGCTCAACTTCATATATTTTTACTTCCAAACATGGTTCCGGCTTTATCGGGGAGATTAATAACGGTAACAACAAAATAACCGAGTTGGGATGATCAATCTCATATATCCAAGAAGGAAAGACATACCAAGGGAAAGACGTACCAGGGAAATTGAAGATCGCAATTTCAAAAGAAATGGTGGGTTGAACCAGGTTTATGGCGCAAAACCTCTCTCTTTCATTGTGATCTTAGGATCTAAGGAATCTGAAAGCGATGTAAAATTGGGATACAATGCCAATCGCTTTAAACAGAATATACGAGTAGGATCTGACAATTAGTCTCTTACATGGGGATCCCACGGATACTACTCTTATCGAGACATAAAGCAGGGTTCTTAAGCATGCGAGTGATATTTTATCCAACTTGGTTATATGATTTGATGACATCTTACCTCCCGGATGAGTACAGGTGTTGGTGGTCATGTTTTTTTTTGTTCTATACTAGATTTGACACCTTGAATTAACCGTTAGCAACGCAAAGGGTGTGTTGTAACGAGCAGGAACTGCTTACCTCCCAGAAGCACATGCGTTCTGACTTTCTTGCGATTTTGTTGCTTATTGCTGTTGGGTTGTTATTGTGTTATTCTGTTTTATCTGAGTTGATTTATTTTGTCTTAACCTAAAAAAAATATTTTTGAATACAAAATTATTAACTCTGTGCTGAATGATTGATTTTGAAATTGACAACACAGTTGTCACATTTAGTCTTTTAATAGAACATAATTTTGTGATCAGAATTATAAAGTTGCTTTTTAATGAACAAAAACCCCTCGCCTAAAATTTTATGCGCGCTTCTTAGGGGACTTTCTTGCAATCTCGTAAATAAAAGATATCTGTATCACTTTTTCCGGTAAGTATTGTTTTTTGTTACACAAGTTCAATCCAATTATCCTAAAACGATTACGACATGAAAACAAATATCTCAGATTCAGATTTTCCTACATACATGCATTTCAAGTCAGATGTCTGTCAATTTCATTTTTTGTTTAATATTACCAAGTCAAAATGTTGCATAATTACCAGAGCTCTCATTTTCCTTTTTATACCAACACCGGTTTTCGAATCAGGATTGTTAAACAAAGTGTTTAATTGTTTAATCTCTATTTGTTTTTATTTATTTTTGGTCGCAACCGACTTTTACTTTTCTAAAAAAAAGCATCTTAGCAGGGAATATCCTTGATGATTGTTATAATTAATTTTGGTCTGGATGACTATTCTAATGCGTTTTTAACATCCTCGTGCTACATGTAATGCTAATTCTATTATCTACAATTTTTTGTGTTCCTTTTCGCTGTATACCTATCCTTTCATAATCACTCTCGTTTTAATCTAAATTTTCTGAACGTTTTTATGTGTGTGTGGTTTTGCCATTTTCTTAGTTGCTGTCTTTTTATGTCTGGTGATTAAGTGTTTCTGGACTATAATCCTTATAATGTCATTTACTTCTTTTCTGCTACCTACCTTCCTAGTCCTTGTTTTGCCCAGAGGCTCAAAAGGCAAGGACTAGCGATCTCCTATCTTCTCTGTTTTGTGTCTTTTTTCTCTAGTTCACCCCAGCTAGTTCCAAGTTCTTTCATCTCTGCTTCTATAGTCCGGCGCCATGTTATTTTAGGCCTTCCCTTCTGATGTCAATCTCAGTTCAGTTTTACCTAGGTCATCATTATTTTTTAATATGTGCCCAATCCATTTCCATCGCTTTTTCTTTAGTTTAGTTATCAGTTATTCTATCTTAACTGCTTACTTTTCCGGAGCACATGGGTTCACGCTCGTTACCGCCTGAGTTCGCATTTTCGATTGCTGTTCAGTTGTTTTTGTACTTCTATGTTTTTATGAAGTCTGTTTCTTCGTGCTGTTTTCGTTCGTTTTTACTGGTTTTGTCTTTGCCTTTTTAGGCTTTATACATTGCGATACCCATGGACTTCTCTTTGCTTTTTACACACCCTAAACTCGTGTTTTTTTGTTATTCAAACTCTGTTGTTATTCCTTAATGACATTGCTTATACAAAAAAATAACCGTTCAAGTGATACCCGCTAACGACGTATTTAGTTTTTTGAGATCACTGGGTCGATAACCGTTGCCTTTTGATAAGAGGCCCCCGAGGGTTATCACAATCAATCATTGTTTGACGCGAATGAACCAACAATATAAAATCATTTCAAATTGTCTAAATTGTATAAGACGGTGGATTTCTTTTCTTGTACTGCTCATTTTTGTTATCCCTGACACTGCATTTCGATTCTTTTTCTAACATGAATTTGTTTCGAGATAGATACTTTTCAATCGATTTAGTTTGGATTTTGACCATCCACATCTGTTATTCAACTGCTGATAATAAAAGATTACTTATTTAATAATGCAGTTACAGCATACAGTAACCTAAATTAATCGTTAATTAAAACCCGTATTGGAATTTTGTCTTTTAATACGAGGGTGACAAGTACGATAGAAGAACCCATTTTATTTCAGGGCTCGTTTAAGAAGTAAGTGATCTTCATTCAAACTATGAATACAATCAATGCCCTTGTAAGTGCACATCAACTCCACTAAAAATTCTAAAGTGTAAACACTCAATAAGCCGGAAATTGTAGAACAGAAGCGAAAAATAGTTTGTATACAAATGATATTTAAAACATATTTAAATCAAGCAAAAGTGTATTTGGTACTTTAATTCATTAAAATCAATATACAATACTCATAAAACTCAATTAGTAAGCCAAAATATAATTCTAAACTGTTTCTAAAATTACATGACATTGTGCACTTTGAATATGGCGCTATAAATATTTATAAATGAAACATGTTCTTCAAACGATATGAAAATGATTTACAATGTAAATCATAATAACAAATTGATGTAACTAGCCTTGTGGGGTTAATATATATGAACAAAAAATCCATCTCAAATCATCCGGGTATGCTTGTACATGAACTCGGAAACCCTCCAAAAATGTACATACTTTGTAAAGTATCAAAGTAGAATCTATATATTTGGACCGTTTTGGAGTCTTAAGTGATAAAAGATCTTCATCTAAAAATGTGTATATTCATTTAGAGTTCAAAACTAAACACTTTATAGCTCATTGAGACAAGAGATGTAGTTATACCAATCATGTGTAGATAAAACAGAAAAAAAAAATGTTTATATATGTACAAGTGACTATAAATACAACGTTTTAAGCAAGAATATGTTTCTTTAAACCTCTGCTACGATTAAAGTTCGTACAAAATATTCAGAGCGTTCATATACATTGAGTGAGCAAATAATATATACTTTTTAGCTGTTCAAACCTTGGATTTGTACAATGAAACAATAAATGAATAAATAATAAAATTCTTTTTTCAGATTTTCAATTGAAAAATCAATAAGAAACAACAATTTTACATTAAATTGAAGCAAGCGAAAACAAACACAAATCTTTAGATTAAACAAGCTTAGTTAACTTAGATGAACACTTCCAATTAATGGATTGTACAAAAGAATTTGTGCTGGAAAAATGTATTATGATCAATCATGAGTTGTATAAAACATTGTTAAAGTTATTAGTTAATATATTATTACATGTACAAAATAGTTACTCCTAAACATTACCGCTGAATTAACGTTCAAGTCAAGTGGTTTTGCTATTTCTTTTTGTGTTATAGATGGATAGGCTAAGTTAAAATAACAAAAAAAAACAAGTTTAAGTCATAATACATCAATCACATTTGATTGGTTTGTAAAATAGACGGACAAAGTCTTTTTACGCCAGTCAACAAGTTAAAGATTTCAAGTAGTTATTTGGTGTGACTGAATAATCTTAATGCCTATTTTCATACGGCAAAAAGAACAAAATTGGTTCTGTTAATGAATACTAGCAACAAAGATATAACATGTATACTGCTCAAGGTTGACGTTGACATTGTCGGATTTCAAATTAGGAGACATCTATTTTCATAATTGTTTCACTTATGACACGTGACTCATTTTATCACTTTTTATTTTCCTTCTAAACCTATTCATTGTTTTAACGAAACATGACGTCATTTGGAGCACAAAAATTGTCCTTGACATTATTCGAAAAATATCTAACTTGAACATACTTTATATTTCCTTTTTTCGTCTTGTTCTGTAACCACTTCATTGGTAAAGGTTAAATGTTACAAAATTCAAAATACAAAAAACAACAAAGTTCCAGACAATAAATTTTGCTACGCCTGACGCGCGTTTTGTCTATTTAAGCTTCATCAGAGGCGCTCTACCAAAAATATTGAAAATGCCAAACACTATATAATTATGAAGAGCATAGAACAGTAAAACCAAAAATACCAAACTAGGGAACCAAATTATTACTTAGATGATCAACCTATGTCTGGGGTAGGAAGAACCTTAGGGTTTAGACAATTTTGAAATTTAAACTGATAATTCAAAGTTTTGATGTGTTCTCCAACACAAAAGTGTTGGTGCCGGAGCGGGCTAATCTCGGGGAATTAAAACTCCAACAGCAGTGCTAACCTTCACGGGTGCTCGAAATACAAATGACAACAAAGTTCCAGACAATAAATTTTGCAAGAAAAACCTTAAATCCGAAGAACAATACTACTTTTATTTAATGAAAATAAAACAAGCTTCTTTTGAGTTTTTTTTCTATTATAAAAGTTTGGTAGTAACAATCAACTTTAAATGTAACAACTTGAAATAAGTACCGGGGATTCATTTATTTTCGTTAGTACCAATATTCGTGGTTTGGTGAAAATTAATAGGGTCGTGTATTCCTAAATTCGTGGTTGTGAAGTCTACAGCATAAAGATAAATATAATATTTCCTTTTCATATGGTATCAAATTTCGTGGATCACGTTCGACCAGGAAAACCAAGAAAATTGATACCCCACGAATATTGATAAGACCACAGTATATTGCTACTGTGACGATTTATTTTCCTGGCTTTGGGTTATACAGTTCATCGACGACGGCAATGTTCATTATTAATGTATTTATTTTTAAAGAACAATATCAATTAATTGATTTTTAATTCACAATAAAAATAAATTTAGAAGAAAAAATAAAGACAGCTCAGATTTATTTTTTTAAACGATACTGTACATGTTTTGTCGTATAATTTTGAAAGTTTGAACATGGAACTTTTTACAAAGATAAAGTGAAAATCATTCAAAGACCATATTTTTTTTATCCTGACATTTCTTTTCAAATTGTATAAAGACATTAAATTATAGATAATTATGTAGAAATTGTGGAGTAAAGTAAGCGAAGACTAACATTCACATAATAAGAGTAATATACCCCAAAGACAGGACACAAATCTTTGTCTGACATGACGTTAGTAAATGTGTATAGTTTGGTTTGGTTTGATACAATACTGAAGTTATTAGTTTTTCTGTTTATATTGAAGTGAAAAACTCCAATTGTATTTGTTCCTGGGGTGTTTGTACTAAAATGGTTCAGTATTTCTTCGTTTGTAAGAGGAAGATGCCGGACTTTGAATGACACGTCGTCGTTATTTTCATTGTTGACTAGATAGAATGACCAGCCTCCAACCTTACTAGCGCCTACGTAGTAATAGTTGTCTATTTTGTTTCGCTCAGCAAGTCCTACCTCCATTATAAGATCACCGTTTTTAAGCTTTTTCTTTATATCATAATTGTAGAGTATTCCGAAAGTCATTTCCTGGTCCTTTGCACAACACTTATCACCCATAACACCTTTATAGTTTTGAAATCCTAAACCTTGAGAAGGAACAGTGTCTGGCGTCTTAACGTTACTAATAAGCGTGTTGTCTTCATTGATATACTGATACTTGTAGACAGATGATCTGTTGAATTTGAAGTCCATTGTGGTAACATCTGATAGTAAAACAAGATTTGTTATCTATTCAACATGCATACAACAATAATGAATTACTTCTTTATTTTGACAATACACTGAACTATCTCTTAATGTAAACACAAATATTTGTATGAAATTATTAATATGGCTTAAACAGTAAAAAAACATATTTGATTTCTAGACAAATCATAAGTAACAAATAATTGGAATAATAACATCTGATTAACATTCTTTATTCAGAAATAACTAGCAGAATGAAAGAAACTTAAAAAAAAAAGAAAACAAATAAAAACAGGTGTAGTTTTCTACTTGTCAGCAAAAGCAACTCATTTTAATTTCTTATGAGGAGATATTACAAAAAATTCTTCGAAAATCTTTAAGTAGCTTAAATTTTAACTTTATTTCATTAAAATAAATATATCTAACCACCTTCAAGACAATGAATTTTATTTTTTTGCCATGTACTTTTATGCAACATTATATTTTGTTTTATATGAAAGTACAACAAAGTTCCATATAATTAATTTTGTTACACCTGACGCGCGTTTCGTCTATTCAAGACTCAACAAAAGTGCTCTGCAAAAAAAATTGCAAAAGCAAAAAAACTATATATGATTATGAAGAGCACGGAACAATAAAACCAAATTATACCGAACTGGGCAACCAATTTAAACAAAGATGATTTATATTAGACCTATACCTATTACAATCAAAAGTGCGGTATTACTGGAACCGGTGCCACCACTGTTTGTGGCAAAGCAGGTATAATTCCCAGCATCCCCCTCCTCGGCATTAATGATGTGTAAAGAAGGTATGGTGACGGTACTACCTCTGTCTTTCGTTTTTATATCACACGCATACGACATACTTATAACAAACAACAGTGCGGTATTACTGGAACCGGTGCCACCACTGTTTGTGGCAAAGCAGGTATAATTCCCAGCATCCCCCTCCTCGGCATTAATGATGTGTAAAGAAGGTATGGTGACGGTACTACCTCTGTCTTTCGTTTTTATATCACACGCATACGACATACTTATAACAAACAAAAGTGCGGTATTACTGGAACCGGTGCCACCACTGTTTGTGGCAAAGCAGGTATAATTCCCAGCATCCCCCTCATCGGCATTGGTGATTGTTAATGAAGGATTGCTGACGGTAACACCTCTATATTTGTTTGGGTTAGTTGTAGATGTGATGACAGTAGAAGAACCGTTAATATTTTTCTTCCAGGACCAGGATGTTACTTCTGCATAAGACGACGCACTACACTGTAAGGTAATTGACTTTGAAATGGAAACTGCGTAAATTGACTGTGAAATAGTGACAACTGGTTTAGCTACAAAATAAAAACAAATGTAAATGGCACTGAAATTTTTTCTGTGCAATAGTTGCAGTTGACTTAGCTACAAAATAAAACAAAACATACGACAAGCAAACATAAACGTTTTCCTTCTTTTACAAACACATATCCAGGGCCACTAGCGCCAGGGCCAACACTGTTCGTGGCGATACAAGTATGATTGCCAGCATCATCGGGATCTGCATTTACGATTGCCAGAGATGGTGTAGTGACAGTACTGCCTTTGTATTTCTTTGAATTGGTTTTTAGAGTGGTGAAATAATCTAGGCCAATCATTCGCTGCCATGATACAGAGGTAACGACAATGTATGATGATACGCTGCATTCTATATTAACAGACGGACCTCTGATTACCAAGTAAAAAGCAGGGGAGATACTAACATTTGGCTCAACTAAAAAAAAACGTTGTGTTTAAACTCTTTAAACTGTATTTAAGTTCTCCTAATGGGTTTCCGTTTTAATCTTTAAGATATAATTATCAGGTATCTAAAATAAATCTTAGGCACAAAGAAAAAAGATTCAATGATAAGCCATAAAGATTTACATTTCATTGATGAGCACCAAGGCAACATCCATTTTCAACAACCCTGATGTTGCGAAGACATTGTCCACCTTACATGACAAATATGTTGTCGTACCTGCTGATAAAGCGCCTAACAACATCATTTTCGTATGCAAAAGACACTATATTGATTGTTTAACAGCTGAATTAGGGGTTGGTTGTACTAGCAAAAGCACCACATTTACAGCAACAACACTGTCAAAGGAGGAAATAATCAACAATCATAATTCTGTAATTTCTTCCTTTGGCATTTCTGTTGACAAAAAGAACGATGACGTTCCATCCTTGTATTGGATTCCAAAGTTACATAAAACTCCATACAAGCAACGATTTATTGCTGGGTCATCCAAATGTACAACTAAGCCTCTTTCAGTTTTGTTAACATCAATATTGACGGCAATAAAATCAAGCCTTCAAAAGTATTTCGATTGTTGTTACTCTAGAAATGGCGTCAATCAAATGTGGATTCTCAAAAATTCTAAAGAACTGATGGAAAATCTCCATTCTAAGTCATTTTCATCATGTAATAGCATTAAAACGTTTGGTTTCTCTACATTATATACTTCAATTCCACATTCACAATTAAAATCTCGTTTGGCACAGCTGATTAAACGTAGCTTTATCAAAAAGAATGGAAAACGCAGGTACAAGTATTTGGTAGTCGGTTATAAAAAGACTTACTTTGTCATCCAAGAGTCTAGCAAGAAAAACAAATTTACAGAAGATCAAATAATAGAAATGCTCAACTTTTTAATCGACAACATATTTGTACAGTTTGGTGGACGTGTTTTTCAGCAAACAATAGGTATCCCAATGGGCACAAATTGTGCACCATTGTTTGCCGATTTGTTTCTTCATTCATATGAAGCAGACTTCTTACAATCACTTCTAGACAAAAAGGACCACAAACTTGCTTTATCTTTCAATCTCACATTTCGTTATATTGATGATGTCCTTTCACTAAACAATCCTCGATTTGGTGACTATTTACATCTCATATATCCGAAGGAACTTGAGGTAAAGGACACTACAGATTCTAGATGGTCTGCTTCATATTTGGATCTATTTCTCGAAATTGACACACAAGGAAGGCTTTGTACAAAGCTCTATGACAAACGTGATGACTTCAACTTTCCAATAGTTAACTTTCCCTTTCTGTGTAGCAACATTCCGTCCGCTCCAGCATATGGAGTTTACGTATCACAATTGATTCGTTATTCCAGAGCATGTGGGGAGTACAACGACTTCCTTGATAGAGCTACACGGCTGACAAGCAAATTGTTAACACAGGGGTACGTTGCTCCCAGGTTGTTGTCATCACTCAAGAAATTTTACGGACGACATCATGTGCTTGTATGCAAATACGGGATTTCTATCTCTCAGATGAGCACAGATGTTGGTTTGACATAGAGTTTTGTAATGTCATCCTTTCCGGATTTGACCAACACTTAATCGATCTTTGGCAACGTGACGGGTGTGCTATAGCAAGCAGGAACTGCTTACTCTTCCGGAGCACCTGAGTTCACTCTCGTTTCGACTTGAGTTCGCGTTGCTGAATGCGGTTTTGTTGTTATGTGTGTGTGTGTTTCATGTTGTTATGTGGTTTGTTTTCTTGTGATGATTTTTTGTCTGCCGGTTTTGTCTTTGTCTTCACGGTTTTATGATACTGATTACCCCTTTGGTACATCTTTGCTGCTTATTAGAATCGACAACACTGTCATTTTTAAAGAACAGTGTCTAAAATACATAAAGAAGAAGCCAAACTAGCATTCATTTGTTGATGTATTTTTTATTACTAAAAATACCATTTAAACAAATTTGTCCAAGTACCTTCTTTAACAAACACATATCCAGGGTTACTAGCGCCAGTGCCAACAGTGTTCGTGGCGAGACAAGTATAATTGCCAGCATCATCGGGATCTGCATTTACGATTGTCAGAGATGGTGTAGTAACAGTACTGCCTGTGTATTTCTTTGAGTTGGTTTTTAGAGTGGTGAAATTATCTAGGCCATCCTTTTGCTGCCATAATACAGAGGTTACGACAAGGTATGATGTAACGCTGCATTTTATAATAACAGACTGACCTCTGAATACCGAGTAAAAAGCAGGTGAGATACTAACATTTGGCTCAACTGAAAAAAGCATGTTGTGTTAATACATTGTTAAAATGTGTATTTTTATCCCTATTTAATATATAATCTCTCAAAAAAAAAGAAATGCAACATACAACAAAATTGAAATAAAATCGCATACAAAAGTCAAGATCTGTATAATCAGTTGTTGCATTATCATTTTGAAATTTGACTTCATCATTGTAGAGGGGCAGCTTTTCTTTTATTGCTAAAATTTTAATAAATTGTTAGAAAATCGATTGCGCATGCCATTAAGAATTATGTCAGTCTTGCAAACAAAACCGACTGATTTTAGTTGCTATCCCCAGATTCAAAAGAACTATTGGTAAGGCTTCTCGTGTACCCATTTGACTCTTGATGCACTACACTTCTCCAATTTTTTCAAACTCTCAGAATCTTCCTCCTCATACTGTTTAAATGTTTTGCAGATAATTTCTTTGTAAAAATTAGTATTTTAGTTTACGACAATGTTTTGATGCTGATTTTTTCTCTTGAAGAAAAATCAAAGGAGAATTTCCTTGTTTGAAACTCTTTCAACCGATATGCAGTGTACGGGGGAAATGAACATCTCTTTTAGAGCCTGATTTTAACCACTGAAAGAAGAATTATCGTTATGATAATGATGATATCACAAAAAGGAAGATTCATGCATGGTTTGTAAACCGTTTCAAGCATCGATCACCAGAATAACTGGATGTTTGCTTAGACCATTAATTTCAATGATTTTTCTAATGTGGATAAGCGCAAGCACTTGTGTTGCCCGATGTTTTAAAATGCCTGGGAAAGGGGAGCAGAGTTTTTAATATGTGTTAAAATGAAGATCGTATGCAGCGGTTTTTTAGAAAACAATGGAGAGCACGAGTAAAGTCGTGATGTAAGCATTTGGTCGATATTACTACAGTTGGCGCCACTCCTCCGTTTGCTGGTGAATTTTAATTTGTTTATGTAATACGTAGGATTGATCACTGCATGCGCAATGCCCATGCAAATTTTCACATTCGTACAACACTTTTTATTTCAATGGTATAATAAATTAATAAATATCTTTGTTTGTTGCTTTTCTTTTTTGAGAGAGTTTATTTCCTTTAAGTTCTTTTGGACATCTCGAAAAATTGATCATTCACTTATGACCCGTCCGTTTAAGCATTGCTTGGCCAATAACCACCACTGTTTGTTTCCCAGCAACTCTACGTTTTTACCTTTTTTTTTCAAATCTGCATTCACAGTCGTAAGCAATGGTGAATTGATAATACTAGCTCTGTATTTGTTTTCTCGAAAGATATTTAGTTTAACACCCTCGAGTTAGCCTAACTTTTGTGTATGTATATAGAGTTGATAGATGGAAATAAGGTACACTTAGGTTTTTAATTAATATTGTTTAAGATAACGAATTTGAACATCTTCAATTAAGGATCCAAAGCAATTTCAATTGAATATTATTATTTCTTGGAGATCAGTTTTTTGTATAAAAGTAGTTAATGATGCGGTAAAATTTGAAGAAAAAATAATTACTCGATTACACTATTTGTAGCATCCAATCAATTATATTCTTTACGCACTGGAACCATACAATAATTTACTTGCTTTCTGTTATAACCAACGTTCCAGCATTACTTGTTCCAGAACCAACACTATTTGAAGCAAAGCAGATGTATTGTCCAACATCATCAGGCTCGGCATTCACGACTGTAAGGGATGGTGTGGTGACGTTACCACCTCTGTATTTGTTGGAGTCAGTTGTGGTGATGGTAGTGGTTTTAGTAGTCGTTCTCTTCCATGATACAGATGTAACGGCGAGGTAAGATGACACACTGCATTCGATAGTAACAGACTGGCCTTTGGTTACTGAGTAAAAAGCTGGTAAAATAGAAACATTCGGCTCCGCTGAAAAAAAATGAGACAACTCTGAAAATCTTGTCATGCTTGTTCTGTATTATCAAATAATTTACTTCATATTCAAAGCAATTTGTGTGTGCAACAAATGAAAGAATAACAATGTACGCCAATCATTATTTTGTATTTGCTTGAAACAATAAACCACCCCCTTTTTATTACCAAAAAAAAATGTTTTTTTAAGCTAATTTGTTTCACAAAATTAGCGAGGTACAGGTTTTTGCAAAAATAAATCTTCATGAACAAAGTCATTTCATTTGTAATAAAGATAATCAAAAACAGTTATGTGCAAATAGCCGCGATCTATCTGAACAGGAAAAAACGAAAAAAAAGTAGTCAAACAAGGTCGGTTAACGGTAGTTGTTGTATTGCAAGGGCTTCAATAACAGTCTACATTATGATCCAATTCACTGGTTATCACACTTTTAAAATTAGGTATATATAATACTGCCTTAAACAATAAATGTTTTGTTCTTAATCAACTTACCTAGTAAATATTTCATTCCAATACCAACACCTAATATTACAACGAACACAACCAATAATACAATGGCGTGCATTTTTCGAATTTTACATTTTGTAATTCCATGTTGGCTCTGATTTGCATGGTCCGATGATTTGCTTACAGATATTGTCCTGACATTTTCTTGTATTTGTTCCAATGATAGAAAATCACTTTTCGTGCATTCATTGTTGGTGCTATCTGTTTCAGCCTGTACAATCTTCTTTGCGTGACTCAATGGTGTTCTATCGATCGGTATATAATCATAATGGTCACTCTCCTCTGATTCTTTTTCTGCCTTTTGTCCTGAGCGTTCTGATTGTTCATCGTCGCTTGTAATGTAGTCATAACTTATATGACCGTTTTCGGCACTACTTCCTCTACGGGTTGCACACAAAGCTATACTATTGTCTTCACCACCATCTTCTTCATTCTTACTTTTCGCGTTTTGAACTAACAATGCATCAGCGGTTGTTCCATATGCATATGCATACTCCATACTGTCGGTCTCAGTAGTTGAAATCGGCTTGGATATTCCTGGTAATCCACGGTCGATATCTGATTCATCTTTCGTTTTTTCATCTGTTTGATGCAAAGGTTCCCCAACAAGTATCAGATATGCATGGTCATCCACAGAAAAATTACCATCTTTCGACTCCTTTGACGCCTGTTCAGTCATTGGTATGTTTTCGTGTTCATCAAGTATAATTTCGCTCTGCTCTGTTTGACCTGTTAGTGCTGTCATTGCATTTGATGAACAGTCTGTATATGCATAATCGCCTTTGTCCATTTCGATACTTACACTTTTATATGTTTCCGTCAAACTATAAACCTCGTTGTGGCCATTCGTATTTTGCACTTTTGGCGAATCACTTTCAGTTACAATGATACCATGTTGACCATTCTCTATTGTTTTAGTACATGTAACCTTACTGGCATGATCGTCGGGAGTTTTATCTTCATTCTCGGGGTTTGCTGCATATGGGCATTCTTTTTCGGCATTTATGCATGCTTCATGTTGTTGTAACAGTTTACCTCCAGGCGTATTATATGCGTATGTATTCTCTCTTTTTGGTTCGGTCTTAGAATGATCGGATATTGGTATATAATCGTGTTCATCAGGCATTATGCTAATCTTCTGTGCATTGCTGGGTGACTTGTTGACTATTGACATGTAGGCATGCTCATCACTGTTTGATAATGAACATAAAGGTTGGTACGCGTCAGCAGAACCGGTTAACTCGGCTTTGTACGGACAATTGTCCGTAAAGGTAATATCCTTTTCGTTTGACATTGCTTTGTATATAATCCTTTAGCAAATATAGAAAATAAAACAATTCACGGGTGTTTTTATTGAAAATAATATTATTTCAAAATTTTTACCCTCACAGTCAAAACAAATTATGTCTAAAGAAAATAGCAACTGATGCAAACAGTTACTAGTACCACATAATCCAAAATCACAAATTAAATCGACATCAAGCAACAGTGAACGAAAAATGAATTGCTGTTAAGGGACTGACAATTTTCCTCTACAAATCTTGTTTTTGAAAACAATGCCATTTTGTTCACTACTACAAGAGTGGTATTGATTACAAAAAGTTAAAAAGGCATGCTTACACCAAAACGTCTCTCTGAGTAGATATACAATGAAGCACTGTTTATCTTACTAACTTATCTTCTTTGTACAAAAACGTACTGCTTAAGACACAAGTGTGGATTTTTTATTAACACAGGAAAGTCCTATATAGATTAACATTTTTGCATATCAACAATCTTGTTGCATAATATTATTCTTTTAAAACAATGCCATGTTGTCAACTGCCATAAGTATGGTATTTAGCATAAAAAGCTGACAAGAGTCATGGTTAAGGCGAAAACTCTCTGATTTAGTAAATATACAATAAAGCACTGTTTATCTTACTTAGTCAAATGTCAGTTATCAATAGTAATTCTATGTCCAAAGGTCAAATGTTCACTACTTTCACTACTTAAGACACAAGTGAAAATTTCTAGATACACAGGAAAGTCCTTTTGCATCAAGGAACATTTTATAAACACGTCTTGTGTTGAGCTAGCATATGGTTTATTGTATTTTGGTACAGAGCGGTCTGTTTATCACAACAATTGTTAAGGACAACACCGACACTGGGTCATTGTTAGTTTTTCAATATATAAAATGATTATGATCATAATTTAATATGTAAAAGTTTGTTGAAGCTCTCATGAACTATTGGCAACGCGACGGGTGTGCTATAGCAAGCAGGAACTGCTTACTCTTCCGGAGCACCTGAGTTCACTCTTGTTTCGACTGGAGTTCGCGTTGTTGATTGATATTCAGTTGTTATGTGTTTCCATGTTTTACATGTTGTCTGTTTTTGTCCTGTTCTTGTTAGTGTTTACTGGTTTTGTCTCTGCCCTTTCGGTCTTTTGACATTCGGATACCCAATTGGTACCTCTGCTTCTCTACAAAAAAAGACATGGATTACGAATTAATATGAATTTAATATTCGTTGTGGACTCAATATCAATATAATTTTGCCAGTTTGGTTTATTCCAATCATTTTCAACAAAATGATGTCCATAACCTTCAAACATTTTTCTATGTTCTTTTATACTTACATTACCTTTACCATTAAAAATGGGATACTCTGTAAAAAATCTAAGCAACATTTTGATTGAAAAATAAAAGCACATTGTTTCTTTGTGCTCAATCTAAGTATAATATTATATAAAATGTTACACAGAGTTTGCTGTGTGTTTGATTGCCTCGCTAAAATATATTGGTTTTCTTTTGAAATGCATGCACCAAGTCAGCAACATCGTGGTCTTCAATTTCTCTTTGCCTTGTTTTGTCTTTTGTTTTTGGATACATGACATTGATCATCCCAGTTCGGTAATTTTATTGTACCTTTATTTGTCACTGTAAAGATCGAAAGCTGTACTGTACAAAATATTTAAGAACTGCAATGACTTGATGTAACGCAGTACATCTAGCCTATATGAAGTGAAGTGACTCTCATGAACATCTTTAAATTAATGTTATACATAAAAAGCCATAATTTTTTATCTTGTCAATCTGACACCTGATATCAGACACATTTAATGACCTGATTTTTATGTAAAAGTCCATAGCAACCTTTGAAAATAATAACAATGCTCGTGCCTCCTCTGGCACTGTTATGCAACAATCTTAAAGACATATCTGACCCGTGGTTTCACAAAGACAGGTAAGATATTTTCCCTTTCTTATAGATTGTCTTGTACATTTTTCAGTTTTCGGTCTGATAAATCATTTACGAACTAAACATCTTCGCTCTAGGGACAGAAATAACTTTATGTTGCTTTTAAATGAAAGAAAAACATAATCTTTTAAACCAGCGTTATTTAAAATTTTGAAAACGTTTATTTAACATTTATCATTACATAAAATATTTTTCTTATAATATCGTCGAGAAAATTTCACTTTAATTGAATTGAAGCATATTAAAATTTTTAATTGAAGTCTTCTCTGCTGTGACTTTTTTTCCATTTTCTTTTTCACTAAATATTGTTTAAGTGCATTTTACAAATGCATCATGTTTGGTTAATTGAAAATGGGTTATTATGTATTTGCATAAATCAAAAAGTAAGACCAGCAAAATGATTGAATTGTAGCCATAATAATTTTACCATTGACGCTATACCAGAGAATGGATAAGGAGAGAGGTGTAACGATAATAAAAAAATCCCTTTGAAGAACCTTGGAATACAAACCCGACATTGTTTAGACTGTATAGAAGCTTCAAAATATTATTCATCATTATTGCTATATCATATGTGCAAATCAAAAGTATAGTTTGTATGATTTATAAAAGCTAGGGTACTTATTGGGTATACACGTGGCAAAAGCCGGAAGAGCCGAGACATAACCGTTAAACAAACATTGACAGGACGAAAATAGACATGAAAAACAAGGAAACACAATTACTACTGAATATCAATAAACAACGCGAACTCTAGTCGTAATGAGAGTGAACTCGGGTGCTGCGGAAAATGTTCCTTCCTGCTATAGCACACCGGTTGCACTGTTAATTTCTTATTCAGTGTGTCAAATCCGGTAAATAAAGACAAAAGAAACCTTATGCTAAACCAAAATCTGCATTCATCTGAGAAAAAAAAAGAACTCCAATATTTGTGTATGAGTGCATGAAGTCTACCGTACAAATTTGAGTGACGACAGCAACCGAGGAGCAACATAACCCTGTCAAACGTGACGTTCTCCCAAGAATATCGAAGTAATTCCCGAAAGCTCTAGAGTAACGTATGGATTGTGATACGTAAACTGCATAAGCTGGAGCAAACGGAATGTTGCTACACAAGAAAAGAAAGTTGACAATTTGAAAGTTGAAGAAAGAATGAATTTCTATAAACATAAAAAATCTTTTGAGACCAAGTAACATGTCATATTAAAGAACATGAACATGCATTTTCTAAAAAGGATTTTCTCTCAAATAGGACTTTCCTGTTTTCATATAAAAATGCGTACAGATGAAGGGTATTTATAATGTTTTGTTTTATCATTCTTTGCCATATTGGAATTCACCATTAGCAGCAACAGGCAGCAACAACATACTACCACTGACCACCTGCGTTTATCGTTTTTACACCTTAAGTTCGAGCTAGTTTCTATTCGATATTTCTAATTGCTATGTGTGGTATGTTCTTTTCAGCAGGTTTTTGTTTATTGGTTTTTTGTCTTTCTCCTTTAAGACATTTGATTTTCGAGTACTCAATAGATTACTCTCCGTTTCTTATTTAAATTAAGTTTACTGGAAGGTCGATTTCGTAATTGACATCATATTTGTTACATTAAGGAAAAATGCCAACCAGATGATTTACAATGATCATAAACATATCGATGAGTGTTTTAGGAATGTTTCTGAACTTTTTGAGCGGAATGTTTATCGCACAGTATTTTCTTCTTTTGCAAGAAGGGTCAAATCTCATTATCATTCAAAATTAAAGACACAGAACAATGATATTAAATACTCCATGTTTCTTTGTTGCACTCAATTTATGTGATCAATTTCGTATTTGAAAAAAAAGTTTGTCATATTTGGGAATTATTTTTTTCAATAAGTTGGTTTTTCACTTGACCATTAACCGAGTGTTAAACGCATGTTTCTGACTAGACTTAGTTTCTTTTTACAAAATCTTTAAAATGTTGAATACTTATCACTCAATATTTCTTCAGGCTAATAATACATTTACGTCAAAATAAACACAAAGCACTGATTAAGTTTTCCGTTTTCATTTACATGAATCTCGTATTAATTTCTGATGTTCAAGAGATGAACGATACATGTGAAAATCTTATTTTATTTTAATCATAAATTTAAGGCAATTTTTGAAAATGTTAGACGGAAGACCTCAGTGTAAAACTTAAGAACATATCTACAAAAGTCAGGCAATACAATTCAATGTCCGACAATAGAATAAATCTAAATAAAGTCAGAAAATAGAACTTGGATCCAGACTATAAATTAAAAAAAGTAACTGTATGCCATTCTATAAAATACAAATACCAAACAGGTAAAAGATATAAAAAATATTTCTAAGGTTGAACAATATAACTCGGTATCAGATTATTGAAAAAAAACAACCTTATCAATGTTAATCAATAGAGCTCAACGTCAGACTACAATACAGTTCTAAACATGTCAGACAGTTGACCGCAGTATCAGGGCACAAAATATTTAAAGAGTTTTTTTTTTTCAGATCGAAGAGTTCAGTGACTGATAAATTATATATTTATTTTGGTCTTCTATGTTGGTACACTTTGCCAGACACACCAAAATCAAACTACATTCAAAATTTCCCTGTAGTTTGTATTTCGTTTGTCTGGCAAAATGAACCAACATTACCATGGGATTAAAAGTTGACAAACTGATAATATAGAGACGAATCGCATAAAAGATCATATTACATACATATTGCATTATACAGTACTGTATACATGTATCTGAATAAAACCCATCAATGGTTATGTTATGTGCACAGATCAAAGGTACTATACCTAAGACTCAAAGAAAGAACTTCTATAAAATTTTAAAACATCAAGACATAATTTATATATTTAAAGTTTTTTTGTGGTTTGTTCTATATGCATTGTACGGAAGCTTATTAGTGCCAAAAAATATTTATTTATTCTTTTTAATTTCTACACTTTAATCTGTAAATTTTACACTTTAATCTGTAAATTTTACACTTTAATCTGTAAATTATACACTTTATTCTGTAAAATGTTTACGAAAATCTGTAAATTATTCACATTTTTCTGTAAATATTATACTTTAATCTGTTAATTTTTCACTTTTATCTCTAAATGTTACACTTCAATCTGTACATTTTAAAATTTAAGCAGTAAATATAACACTTTAATCTGTAAATTATACACTTTATTCTGTAAAATTTACACATAAATCTGTATAACGTCATTATATTAAAAAATAAACCTTTATGGTATTATTCATTTCCCACCACTGTTATTGGTATAATAAGATGTTGGAAAATGTGCGCTACATAACCTACAGTAATTTAAAAACCACTAGGGATTTATATACATGTACACATGTATATATGACGCATAATAGTCTTATAGTTTTTATTTTGTGTCTCATTCGGCATACTTAATTCATGCTTATGGTTTGTCATTTCAACGTTATGTTAGAGCCTTTTCTGGCCTAAATAATCGGCTAAATGAGTTATACCACATTGTAAATGTTTATTTGTCAACTGTCAGATACCCTATAAAGGAGCTCTGCCCCTTAAACCTAAAGCAATAGGTGTCTGTCTTTTTAACTAAAAACCACTATAAGCCAACAGTAAGTCATTTATTTCTGTAGAGATTGTGACGCATATAAGAAGGGTAATTTTTTTGCCTGCTTAAATGCGTAGCTGTTTGAGCTCTACAAAAATTCTCAATGTAGCAGATGACATTTATAATGTACATGTTTATGACCATATAATTCTGTTGAGCGATTTATGGCCCTTGGAGCCTCTTGTTTCTATAACTTTTCCTGGTTGTAACTGAGCCCATCAGCATTAAATAATAACTACAAGTACATGTATATGTCTATATGTTTTTCCATATTACTTGGGTTTTGTCGTATGCACTGGAACTAGAAAACGAAAATTACTATAAATTAATGTTTTTATTGGCTTCCCGGTGAAGGTCTATAGTATCGCAGGTCCGTTAATCCGAATGTCTGCAAGGCTTAAAGTGACTACTAAAAGTTTTGATAGTGCCAGCAAGCGAGACCTTTATTGTCAATCTTTGTCGAAGGTGAGCAACCTGTAAAGAGTACACGGTTTATTGCAGTTTAGAGTTAATTTGTGTACCCTACCATATCATGTCATAACAAAGGATTTTAAAAAAGACACAGATGTCCCTGCGTAAGACCCAAATAAAGTCCAACAGGCCTAAAAGTTACCTAGAAAATACAGATGATTCTACTGAACCATCAACCCTTATCATACTAAGTAACCTCTCAAAAGTATCGGATATAGCTCTAAATAACCACCCTGTGAAATTTCTTTTCATTTACATGTATGGTTTTTTGGAAAATGTTCGACAGAAATTTCGTACAAACTTACGACGACATTGGCCGGGGCAGATATATGTGACAGAAGGTCTTTTTAAAAGAATGCCTGATGATGACCGTCGTTGCAAAAGTTGACATTACTAATATATCTTCCACCAGAAATCAGTTTAAGTTTGACAAGGCTCAACTTCATATATTTTTACCTCCAAACATGGTTCCGGCTTTATCGGGGAGATTAATAACGGTAACAACAAAATAACCGAGTTGGGATGATCAATCTCATATATCCAAGAAGGAAAGACAGACCAAGGGAAAGACGTACCAGGGAAATTGAAGATCGCAATGGTCCTGACTTGGTACAGGCATTTCAAAAGAAATGGTTGGTTGAACCAGGTTTATGGCGCAAAACCTCCCTCTTTTATTGTGATCTTAGGATCTAATGAATCTGAAAGCGAATTTTAAAATTGGGATACAATGCCAATCGCTTTAAACAGAAGGTATGAATAGGATCTGACAGTTAGTTTCTTACATGGGGATCCCACGGATACTGCTCTTATCAAGACCTGGAGCAGGGTTCTTTAGCATGCGAGTGATATTTTATCCAACATGGTTATATGATTTGAAGACATCTTACCTCCCAGATGAGTACAGGTGTTGGTGGTCATGTTTTTTTTTGTTCTATACTATATTTGACACCTTGAATTAACCGTTAGCAACGCAAAGGGTGTGTTGTAACGAGCAGGAACTGCTAACCTCCCAGAAGCACATGTGTTCTGACTTTCTTGCGATTTTGTTGCTTATTGCTGTTGGGTTGTTATTATGTTATTCTGTTTTATCTGAGTTGATTTATTTTGTCTTAACCTAAAAAAATATTTTTGAATACAAAATTATTAACTCTGTGCTGAATGATTGATTTTGAAATTGACAACACATTTGTCACATTTAGTCTTTTAATAGAACAGAATTTTGTGATCAGAATTATCAAGTTGCTTTTTAATGAACAAAAACCCCTCGCCTAATATTTAATATGCGCTTCTTAGGGGACTTTCTTGCAATCTCGCAAATAAGAGATATCTGTTTCACTTTTTCCGGTAAATATTGTTTTTGTTACACAAGTTCAATCCAATTATCCTTAAACGATTACGACATGAAAACAAATTTCTCAGATTCAGATTTTCCAACATACATGCATTTCAAGTCAGATGTCTGTCAATAACATTTTTTGTTTAATATAACCAAGTCAAAATGTTGCATATTTACCAGAGCTCTTATTTTCCTTTTTATACCAACACCGGTTTTCGAATCAGGATTGATAAACAAAGTGTTTAATTGTTTAATCTCTATTTTTTTTGGTCGCAACCGACTTTTACTTTTCTAAAAAAAAGCATCTTTGCAGAGAATATCCTTGATGATTGTTATAATTAATTATGGTCTGCATTACTATTCTAATGCGTTTTTAACTTCCTCATGCTACATGTAATGCTAATTCTATTATCAACAACTTTTTGTGTTCCTTTTCGCTGTAAACCTATCCTTTGATAATCACTCTCGTTTTAATTTAAATTTTCTGAACGTAGTTTAGTTTTTATGTTTGTGTGTTTTTTTCCATTTTCTTGGTTGCTGTTTTTTATGTCTGCTGATTAGGTGTTTCTGGACTATAATCCTTATAAAGTCACTTATTTTTTTTCTGCTACCTACCTACCTAGTCCATGTTTTGCCCTGAGGTTCAAAAGGCAAGGACTAGTCATATCGTATCTTCTCTGTTCTGTGCCTTTTTCTAGTTCACCCAAGCTAGTTCCAAGTTCTTTCATTTCTGCTTCTATAGTCCGGCGCCATGTAATTTTAGGACATCCCTTCTGATGTGAATTTAAGTTCAGTTTACCAGCGTCAAGTTGGTTCAATATTCAACATTCAACATTCAACATTCAAATTTTTTTTTGTTAGTTCAATATTCAAAATTTTTCTTACTTCAATATTGAAACAGATTTTGTTTCAACATTCAACATTCAAAATTTTTCTTACTTCAATATTGAAACAGATTTTGTTTCAACTTTCAACATTCAAAATTTTTCTTACTTCAATATTGAAACAGATTTTGTTTCAACATTCAACATTCAAAATTTTTCTTACTTCAATATTGAAACAGATTTTGTTTCAACTTTCAACATTCAAAATTTTTCTTACTTCAATATTGAAACAGATTTTGTTTCAACATTCAACATTCAAAATTTTTTTACTTCAATATTGAAACAGATTTTGTTTCAACATTCAACATTCAAAATTTTTCTTACTTCAATATTGAAACAGATTTTGTTTCAACATTCAACATTCAAATTTTTTTACTTCAATATTGAAACAGATTTTGTTTCAACATTCAACATTCAAAATTTTTCTTACTTCAATATTGAAACAGATTTTGTTTCAACATTCAACATTCAAAATTTTTCTTACTTCAATATTGAAACAGATTTTGTTTCAACATTCAACATTCAAAATTTTTTTACTTCAATATTGAAACAGATTTTGTTTCAACATTCAACATTCAAAATTTTTCTTACTTCAATATTGAAACAGATTTTGTTTCAACATTCAACATTCAAATTTTTTTACTTCAATATTGAAACAGATTTTGTTTCAACATTCAACATTCAAAATTTTTCTTACTTCAATATTGAAACAGATTTTGTTTCAACATTCAACATTCAAAATTTTTCTTACTTCAATATTGAAACAGATTTTGTTTCAACATTCAACATTCAAAATTTTTTTACTTCAATATTGAAACAGATTTTGTTTCAACATTCAACATTCAAAATTTTTCTTACTTCAATATTGAAACAGATTTTGTTTCAACATTCAACATTCAAAATTTTTTTACTTCAATATTGAAACAGATTTTGTTTCAACATTCAACATTCAAAATTTTTCTTACTTCAATATTGAAACAGATTTTGTTTCAACATTCAACATTCAAAATTTTTCCTACTTCAATATTGAAACAGATTTTGTTTCAACATTCAACATTCAAAATTTTTTTACTTCAATATTGAAACAGATTTTGTTTCAACATTCAACATTCAAAATTTTTCTTACTTCAATATTGAAACAGATTTTGTTTCAACATTCAACATTCAAAATTTTTTTACTTCAATATTGAAACAGATTTTGTTTCAACATTCAACATTCAAAATTTTTCTTACTTCAATATTGAAACAGATTTTGTTTCAACATTCAACATTCAAAATTTTTTTACTTCAATATTGAAACAGATTTTGTTTCAACATTCAACATTCAAAATTTTTCTTACTTCAATATTGAAACAGATTTTGTTTCAACATTCAACATTCAAAATTTTTTTACTTCAATATTGAAACAGATTTTGTTTCAACATTCAACATTCAAAATTTTTCTTACTTCAATATTGAAACAGATTTTGTTTCAACATTCAACATTCAAAATTTTTCCTACTTCAATATTGAAACAGATTTTGTTTCAACATTCAACATTCAAAATTTTTTTACTTCAATATTGAAACAGATTTTGTTTCAACATTCAACATTCAAAATTTTTCTTAGTTCAATATTGAAACAGATTTTGTTTCAACATTCAACATTCAAAATTTTTTTACTTCAATATTGAAACAGATTTTGTTTCAACATTCAACATTCAAAATTTTTCTTACTTCAATATTGAAACAGATTTTGTTTCAACATTCAACATTCAAATTTTTTTTACTTCAATATTGAAACAGATTTTGTTTCAACATTCAACATTCAAAATTTTTCTTACTTCAATATTGAAACAGATTTTGTTTCAACATTCAACATTCAAAATTTTTCTTACTTCAATATTAAAACAGATTTTGTTTCAACATTCAACATTCAAAATTTTTCTTACTTCAATATTGAAACAGATTTTGTTTCAACATTCAACATTCAATTTTTTTTTACTTCAATATTGAAACAGATTTTGTTTCAACATTCAACATTCAAAATTTTTCTTACTTCAATATTGAAACAGATTTTGTTTCAACATTCAACATTCAAAATTTTTCTTACTTCAATATTGAAACAGATTTTGTTTCAACATTCAACATTTAAAATTTTTTTACTTCAATATTGAAACAGATTTTGTTTCAACATTCAACATTCAAAATTTTTCTTACTTCAATATTGAAACAGATTTTGTTTCAACATTCAACATTCAAAATTTTTCCTACTTCAATATTGAAACAGATTTTGTTTCAACATTCAACATTCAAAATTTTTTTACTTCAATATTGAAACAGATTTTGTTTCAACATTCAACATTCAAAATTTTTCTTAGTTCAATATTGAAACAGATTTTGTTTCAACATTCAACATTCAAAATTTTTTTACTTCAATATTGAAACAGATTTTGTTTCAACATTCAACATTCAAAATTTTTCTTACTTCAATATTGAAACAGATTTTGTTTCAACATTCAACATTCAAATTTTTTTTACTTCAATATTGAAACAGATTTTGTTTCAACATTCAACATTCAAAATTTTTCTTACTTCAATATTGAAACAGATTTTGTTTCAACATTCAACATTCAAAATTTTTCTTACTTCAATATTGAAACAGATTTTGTTTCAACATTCAACATTCAAAATTTTTCTTAGTTCAATAATAAAACAGATTTTGTTTCAACGTTCAACATTCAAATTTTGTCTTACTTCAATATTGAAACAGATTTTGTTTCAACGTTCAACATTCAAAATTTTTCTTAGTTCAATATTGAAACAGATTTTGTTTCAACGTTCAACATTCAAATTTTTTTTACTTCAATATTGAAACAGATTTTGTTTCAACGTTCAACATTCAAAATTTTCTTACTTCAATATTGAAACAGATTTTGTTTCAACGTTCAACATTCAAAATTTTTCTTAGTTCAATAATAAAACAGATTTTGTTTCAACGTTCAACATTCAAATTTTTTCTTACTTCAATATTGAAACAGATTTTGTTTCAACGTTCAACATTCAAAATTTTTCTTAGTTCAATATTGAAACAGATTTTGTTTCAACGTTCAACATTCAAATTTTTTTTACTTCAATATTGAAACAGATTTTGTTTCAACATTCAACATTCAAAATTTTTCTTACTTCAATATTGAAACAGATTTTGTTTCAACGTTCAACATTCAAAATTTTCTTACTTCAATATTGAAACAGATTTTGTTTCACATTCAAATTTTTTTTACTTCAATATTGAAACAGATTTTGTTTCAACGTTCAACATTCAAAATTTTTCTTACTTCAATATTGAAACAGATTTTGTTTCAACGTTCAACATTCAAAATTTTCTTACTTCAATATTGAAACAGATTTTGTTTCAATGTTCAACATTCAAAATTTTTCTTACTTCAATATTGAAACAGATATCAGTTCAATATCAATAAAGAGAAATCTATTGTTTAGAAGTGAACGTAAAGAAACAAATCTGCAAGCAGAGCCACAATTCACAGGAATGTCCACGTTGAACATACATGTATATGATGTCTACCAGAAAGTTGTGGATTTGTTTTCAGTAGTTTTCAGCGTGCGGGACTTACATCGATTTCCTTGGCAGAGCGACACGTCTGACACAAAAATTCCTCACACAGGGTTATGTTGCTCCTCGATGGCTGTCTTCACTCAAGAAATTTTACGGAAGACATCATGCACTTGTAGACAAAAATGGGATTTCGATCTCTCAAATGAGTGCAGATGTTGGTTTGTCATAGGGTGTTGATTTGTCTTCCTTTACCGGATTTGACACGCTGAATGGACTATTGGCAACGCGACGGGTGTGCTATAGCAAGCAGGAACTGCTTACTCTTCCGGAGCACCTGAGTTCACTCTTGTTTCGACTGGAGTTCGCGTTGTTGATTGATATTCAGTTGTTTTGTGTTTCCATGTTTTACATGTTGTCTGTGTTTGTCCTGTTCTTGTTGGTGTTTACTGGTTTTGTCTCTACTCTTTCGGACTTTTGACATTCGGATACCCCATTGGTACCTCTGCTTCTGTCACGTTGATTACAAAATAGTTTTGTTATAATTGATAACGGGATATTATACCACTTACTTGTAAGACAGTGCGCTTTATTGCAATCCGTGTTCGTCTATCGTTTCTCCTTCCGGTACAAACATGTTTCTCTGTTGCCTTCTACAATGCTTCTACTGAACGGATTGGTTTGAAATTTGGTGTACTACTTAAAGACGATGAGTCAAATTGTACCGTGCTTTTACTTTCATGGTTATATTTCCTGTTTTCCCAGCCGAATTAGACATTTTGAATGTAAAAATATATAGTTTTGCGTAACACTTTTATCTGTACCTACTGTAGGGGTTGGTTTTCGTATGAAGTACATATGTTTAGCTAGTCCCTATGTGTCACCAGATCAGTGCAAGTATTTAATTGCATGCTGTAACCATGACAGGAGTCCCAAACAATTTAAGCTAGATGTCTTCTGTTAAAATATCAACTTGAGTTCTATATTTTTTTAATATTGTCCCCGCTTTGAGATAACTTTAAATGTGTTTTATCGGTTCTTTGTAATTGTTTTATTTGTCCCAGCTTTGGATATTCTGTATGTTCAGTATACAATATTCAACATCTGGGTTCAAGAATTATCGTTTGAAGTACACTCTCGTTACGATTTGAGTTCTCGCTGTAGATTGATATTCATTGATTTTTGTATTTTCATGTTTTACATGTTGCCTGTTTTTCCCGTTCTTGTTGGTGTTTACTTGTTTTGTCTCTTCCCTTTTGGACTTTTGACATTCGGTTACCCTTTGGTACCTCTGCTTCTTTCTTAAAATACTTGTTTAAGATTAAGATAGAGATGGTGGTCATCTTGAAAAAAAATGTCCCAATATTGATGTTCACCTGTTAAAAGTGTACATTTTTCAAATTATTATACCATAAAGATAACATATTTGCATCTGCTTGACTAATTGGAAAATAGATTTAAAGATTAAAACAGTGAATTGTAATGAGCATTGATAGTTTAATGTGAAACACTGAGAAATCAGAGATAGTGGGTCAAAACCACTTCAAAGCTGCAGTTCTCGTTTAATAAAAATAGTTACCGGGTATGCAGTAAATTGATTAAAACAAACCAAAAAGGAACATATAACTGCATAAATAAGATATATTTCGTTACAAAGTTGAAACTGACCTACATAGTAACGCTTTTTAATTTCCGTTCTTCATCATTTTAAAGTCGCAAGGAGGCCTCCAAGCTGGGGCAAGCGATTACCCGAGGCCTCTTGCATTTTAAGACAAATATGCATCAAATGTCCGGTGTCCGGAAAGTGATTTCCTAATATCTCATATCCCTGTACATAAAATGGGTGTACATATTTCATGTCCCAGTAATATGACTCAAAAAGCCCGTATCCTATTAATATCATATGTGAATGAATATCCTCAAGGAATAAAATAGAATTTAATCTAATCCCTTGGTATCCTATATCATATATAAATATGCTTTTAACATGCGTTCATGAACGGATTACTGTTTGGTCTACATTTTAATTTAGTTAAAGTTATCGGTTTCATATTTAAACTCACGCTCTTCCTGATTTCCTTATTCCAGAATGAACTGGTTCCACATTTTAGTCCATGTTTAAGATATGCCTCTGATGAATATCAAATAAGGAACCAGTTACTTATTGGACATTCAGATTTTGAATTAGGAAATGGTTACGTATTCGACATTCCACATTTCGCTCCTTGTTTTAAGATATGCCTCTAACGAATATCCGATAAGGAAGTGAGAACTGGTACATTTTGTAACATATTCGATATTAATATTTTAGACAGGGAACTTTGCTGCTTATTTTATACCTTATTTTGTTATTCCTTATTTCTAGTTGAAAATATTACTTATTCGTATTCTTATTCTTATTCCTTTTCCTATATTTAAACTGTAGTTATTGTTTCAAAAAGTATATCACTACGAACATATCATTCTTGGTTCATTATTATTTTATCTGTGAAATATGCTTATACATGTAATAAACATAAACAAGTGGCTTCCGGGAGCCTGACTTTCTCACTTGTTCCTAAGGGCTATAAGGGTCTTTTCTATATGGGGTAATCTGACAATTTAAATTAGAAAGAGACTTTTGTAGAGCTTAAAATAAGCTGAAGGTTTAGACAAGCTACAGCTTTTCTATATCTGCAATAGCTTTTATTCTATGGGGGAAATCATGGAAACCGCTTTATTAACGTTTAAAAAGGCGATATGCCCTATAAGGGTCCATCTGACTTCCACCCATTGGAGATTTTGTAGAGCGTTTAAGCAGGCAACAGTTTTCTCTTTTTGCTATAATTGTCATCCTATAGTGCAAAATACATATACCCAAAACTAGTAAAACTGGTATAAAACGGTTAATTTGGTTATGCTATTTGATAGATGAAGATCCTCTGTAATGGATTTTAGACTGAATAAAATTAGTAAGTATATAATTCCTGCAAAGTTTCAGTTAAATTAGTTTAGTGGTTTCAGGGAAGATTTTTGAAATTGTTAACTGTTGACGGACGACGACGGACGCATAGTAATGGCATAAACTCATCTGGCCTTTGGCAAGATGAGCGTCAAACAAGAGGCTCCCAGGAGCCTGAATCGCTCACCTGGTCTTGATGCCAACCCTATGAAGACTTTTGTAGATCTAATGGAGCTGAATGTTTAAGCAAATAAAAGCTTTTCTCTATCTGCAAAAGTTTTCATTGAATAAGCAATAAAAACTATTTATCACCTTTAAAGGGCCATAACCCCTTTAAGGGATCATCTGCCAACTTCTAACCTATGAAGATTTTGTAGAGCTAAATGAGCTAAATGTTTAAGCAAGCAACAGTTTTTCTCTATCTGCAATAGTTTTCATTCTATAGGCCAAAAACACTATTTTTCACCTTTAAGGGGACGTAACCCTATAAGGGGTCATCTGACAACTTCGACCCTACAGAAACTTTTGTAGCGCTAAATAAGCTGAACATTTAAGTAAGCAACAGCTTTTCTCTTTCAGCAATAGTTTTCATTCTGTAGGCCAAGAACATGATATTTTAGGAGCCGTAACCTCTATAACAGGTCGTCTGACAACTTCGACCCTGTGAAGGCTTTTGTAGAGCTAATTGAGCTGAGCATTTAAGCAAGCAACAGCTTTTCTCTATCTGTTATAGTTTATCCTATATGCCAAAACACTATTGTTGGCCGTAACCCCTATAAGGGGTCATCTGACAACTTTGACCCTATGAAGGCTTTCGTAAAGCTAAATGAGCTAAACATTAAAACCAAGCAACAGCTTTTCTCTATCTGCAATAGTTTTCATTCTATAAGCCAAAAACATGAACGAAGGCTATTTTTCACCTTTAAGGGGCTGTAACCCCTATAAGGGATCATCTGACAACTTCGACCAAATGGTGACTTTTGTAGAACATTTGATGCTGAAGCAGTAGGGTGGCATCAGATTTCATCTATTTCTTATACTGTTTGATTTACAAGCCAAAAACAGTAGTCTGAACCTCTGGTCTATTTTTAGTAACAGCGGCAATGTTTTTTTACGTATCAAAAATCCAAACACAAATTTGGAGCAGGACACCCTGAGGATCATTCATACTAAGTCACATTGCATTTGAAAATTGTAAACGGACGACAGATGACGACGACTTCAGACGACGACGGATGCCCAGTGATGGCAATAGCTTACATGGATCTTTGGTCCAGGTGAGCTAAAAACTGATTGTTCTTCGGTCTAGATTTTAATTTAAACTGGTTGCTTAATTAAATTGTTTTTCCCTTATTTTATCATTTGTATTTTTCCAATGTAAAGTTACACTTAACAATTGCTGTTGCAACTAAAGCATCTTGATTTTTTTTTCTTATTGTACAAGGACAATTGTTTTACACTAAATTATTCATACATGTACAGTACATACTTGTCCTTGTTATTATAAGTAGTACATGCACATCTAAAAGAACAGATTTTAGGTCCCCGGCCCGTTGAGCTGGAAAAATCTATGTTTAACAGGAAGAAGTTGAGGGACAGACCTGAAAACGCATCCCACCATACAGGACCCCTACCTGAAGCTGCATACTAAATATGGCAAGCGTATGATTAACAGTTGCTTAGAAAACTGAGAAAAAGTGTGACGGAGGGAGGGATGGACGGACGGACGGACGGACAGTTTTTGTATGTCCTCGCTCCGCGTTGCGGCGGTGGATAAATGGAAATCAGATAATGACATTGATTGTTTCCCTAAAACCTTGTCAGGTTTTTTCACTTATGCACGTACGGTATTATTCTTTATAATACTACATTGATTTATATACAAGAACATTAAAATTTTATTTATTTATTGTAATGTGTTACTGTCCTGATAATGGATGAAAGATCACCGACAGGAAGAAAAACAAACATTTATTAATTAATTCATTAATTTTAAGCATTTTTGAATAGACCTCATGTATGGCTCTCGAATAGATAGAATATATGACTGCGAATCCTTTTCAATAAACATGTACTTCACACATAATAAGTATACGTAACGTGTACTAGAAACATTTAAGTCACAGGCCTATAGTTTTATTGCTTAAATAAATAGCAACATATGGCGAGAGAGCGTTCCAATATAGCCCGTTTACAATTTACCTTTTTGTTTGCTTTTGCTGATAAAAGGATATACCTGGAGGCAATAATTCTTATAAAAATTGATTGACGCAGACTTTATCCAATAAGCAGTTGAAAATTAGGGCAAAGTGTTAAAATCCCCACCCCTTAAAGACAATTTTATGAGTAAACGAAAATCATTTAGAATAAATTATTTGAACAGAAAGGGAGTACTCGTAAGTCTTTTCAAGAATACTTAATTTGTAGAAATTCAATATGGCTTCTTAAAGAATATGGTTTTAACAACAATAACTTTCATCCACTGAGAATATTCATCATTAATTTCTAATAAATCAAATTAAACTAATTTAGTTTAAGACCAGAGACTCAGTTGAAAATACGATCGCGCTGTTTTCTTTATATAGACTCGGACAAAGTAAAAGACCACTTTTTTGCCACAGTTTTGTCTTTTGATTTACAACTATACAACAATTAATGTTACCTTAAGCTTTCGCTTCACTGTTTTATTTTTTCTATGAAATCACTTTTTTTTTTGGTCATAGTTGGCTTTTTCGAATATGAGAAAATTAATGAAGAAAATCCACAAAAAGTGTGCACTTAAACTTGCGTGTAGCTGTGATTTTCATCCTTAATGCGTATGAAAACACTCCAATCTAAAAAAAACTATCATTTTAAGACAACTGTTACAAGCTAAAACATTTTGAAACGCCATATTTACCGCTAATTTGTTTTACCCTGTGCATTTTTTTTTAAATAACAGGCTATTGTTAGAATTTTTTTTATAATTTTTTTATGAAAAGATTGACCAATCCTTCAATTCATCTTATCCGTATCCATCTCTCATATATTGTAAGTTTTAAGTTATCTTAAACCCCGTCTTAAACTCTTGTCCTAGCATGTAAAATCAACTGGTTTAAAGGGCAAAAACATATGTATTCTGTTTTAACCAGCACAAACTTCGGGTTTCCACTTATTATATTTTATGCTTATGGTTTTGATCTAACGTTGTTTTTTCCTTAAAATTTTATGTACAAAACACTGAAACAATTATAAGCAAACGTTAACGTGATGTCATCAGAATTTTTACACTTCTAAACATTGTAGTGAAAGAGAGGACCTTGCTGTGTCATTCAATTGTTACTCTGAGTGAATATATTAAAACAGGCCAAATTTATTTATAGCGTCTAATAAAAACAAACTCCCTACTAAATTACTTATTTTGCCACAGTTAACTAGAACATGAAGAACAGTATTGAACGAGAAATAAAAAAAATAAGAAGCAAAGGATCGAGTACCAACGCAACATTCCAATATCACAAATCCACAAACGCCACCACATACAGAAGACATATATGACCTCACGAAAAGGGTGGACAAATCATTTTCACAAGACAATACAAAAACTGCAATTAGCATTGAAACAGGAGATTGAACTCAAGTGTCCCCGATTTGTAGGTACATACATTTACATGTAGGAGTTGCCAAACAGGTCTAGGTTGAATATTATTATTATACCTCCGTTATAATGCCTAAACATGGTTCATCAAACTAGCGACATTTTAAAATAGCGAAAATAAAAACAGCGATTTTTGATTTCAATAGTCGAAACAGCGATACATTTAATTTATTTTTCTTGAAATCAAACACAAAAACAGCCACATAAGATTTACAGGAAGACATTAAAGAAAATGCGCAAAGACTAAATATTTAATATAAAAAAAAAATTAATTGTATTTTTAACTTAACTTTGCCCCTTTTTACATAAATATAAATTTAAAAAAAAATAATTAAAGTTTGGAACAAAGATAATGTTTCAAGTACATATATATTTGAACGTGCAATTGCATTCGTAAATTTTGAAAAAAAAGTGTATACCATATCATAGATTCATTTTATGTCAAGTTCTTTTTATGTCAAGTCAGTTTTTTTTATCCACAAATCTAGTTGTCTGTGTCATGTATTGGTCAGTCTTCTTAGTGTTACTTGTTTGTGTTACATATTACTTGCCATCTTTTTCATAATTTAGAATATCCATGTAAATGTCGCTATTTTGACAAAACAAATTGTCGCTGTGTCGCTGTTTCGATATATTACTTTTTTGAAAAAAGTAAATGTGTCGCAATATAGAAAATGTCCGTAAGAATAAGATCAAGAACCCATGAAGGGCATTATGTTACTATGTTACATAACACGGATATGTTGTCAATATTTTTAGCCAGGGTAATCGCTAGCGATTAGCCACGGCTATAGCTACGATAGCCTTTCGGTAAGCTAGCAGATGGTTTTTTCCGGCGGTTCACAAAAAAACCTATTAATTGAAGTATCAATACACACAAGCAATAAAGTTCCTTTTCCAGATCTGTTTTTTTTTTTTCGTCGCTTTACTCGCAACTTATTTATTAAGTGTTCAAAAGTATGGGATAGTATTCAATGATTGATAAAGAATACAAAAGCGAATTGATATTTTGTTTATAGCAGTGTACGTCGATCTCATTAGTGATGTAATATTCACTAATTTGCATCTCATTACGGGACAGGATAATTTACCCTAAGTTCAAATCCTCATAACTTTTTATTTTATCAGATAACCTGGTTCTGTAAACGGTTCATTGGAGAAGAATTTATTCATTTTTAGCTCACCTGGTCCGAAGGTCCATGTGAGCTTTTACCATCACTTGGCGTCCGTCGTCGTCGTCTGTCGTCGTCTGTCGTCGTCTGTAAACAATTTTTCAAACGTTAACTTTTCCGACACCATAAGTCCAATTGCAACCAAACTTGGTACAGTTGTTTAGTGGCATTATGTGTACAAAATTTTTGTTCGGATTTTTGATTCGTAAAAAAACATGGCCGCCATGGCTAAAAATAGAACAGGGGGGTCAAATTACAGTTTTTTGCAAATAACTCAAAAACGGTAACAGATATCAAAATTCTGGCAAAGGGTAAAAGTGATCAGCACCTCAAGATCTACCTGCCCAGGAATTTTCAAGAAGATCCAACAACCGATGTAGGAGTTATTGCCCTTTTTCTGGATTTTTCAAAATTTTGCACTTATTAAGCCCTATATCTTGAAAACTATACAAGATATTTTAAAAATTCAAATTGCATATGATTGAGCACATCACGAACTACATTTCAAGTAATTTTAGGAGTTATGGCCCTTAAAGCGTCAAAATGTACCGTTTTTCATTACTTTTCCCCTGAATTTCAAAGATTAACTTGTCTGACACCATATATCCAACTTTAACCAAACTTGGCACTGTTGTTTAATAGCATATATGCTACAATTATATCGTTCGGATTTTTGATTCGTCAAAAAATATGGCTGCCATGGCTAAAAATAGAACATAATTGTAAATTGCAGTTTTTTGCTAATACATGTAACTCAAAAATGGTTACAGATATCAAAATTCTGATGGGATTTTTGATTCGTCAAAAAATATGGCTGCCATGGCTAAAAATAGAACATAATTGTAAATTGCAGTTTTTTGCTAATACATGTAACTCAAAAATGGTTACAGATATCAAAATTCTGATGGGAGACAAAAGTGATCAGCATCTCAAGATCTAGTTTCAAGAAGATCTAACAACTGATGTAAGAGTTATTGCCCTTTTTCTGGTTTTTTTTTCAACATTTTTCACTTGTTTAGCCATATATCTTGAAAACTATACAAGATATTTCAAAAATTTAAATTTCATATGATCAAGCACATTAAGATCTACATTTCATGTATTTTAGATCAAAGCTGTAGGACCATTTCTTGTAGGAGTTATTGTCCTTAAAACAACAAAATTTACCATTTTTCATTACCTTTTCCCTGAATTTCAAAGATTAACTTGTCTTACACCGTAAGACCAACTGCATTTTAACTTGGCACACTTGTTGAATAGCTTATATGCTACAACTCTATTGTTCAGATTTTTGATTTGTCAAAAAACATGGCCCCCATGGCTAAAAATAGAACATAGGGGTAAATTGCATTTTTTGGCTAATAACTCAAAAATGGTTTCAGATATCAAAATTGTGCATGAATAAAAAAAGATGAGCATATTAAGATCTACCTGTGCTGAAATTTTGGAAAAGATCTGACTGCTGATGTGGGAGTTATTGTCCTTTTTCCTAATTTTTGCCAAAGGAGTAGGGGCACTAAGGCCAATATTTGGCCCCAAAATTTGAGTTTCCCAGAACCAATTGTTTTTGGTGTAGATTTAATCAGAAGTAAATGAACTTAAAGAAACATAACAAATTTTGACCTTTTCAATGTCATTGTGATGTCATTGTGACGTCAAAGTTGATCAACATTGGCTAAAACGCTTGAAAATGTGATTTTCTGGCCTTTTTGACACATATTTTGTTCTGGTAGATAGTGAGCACACCCATGTTGAAACAAAATATTTAAACTGAGCATGTGTCTGATTATAATGCATCTTTTATGAAAATATCTTTTTTGAACATGGGTGTGGACCCTTTTGATTCAAGCAAATACTACCTCTAAATGTGTTAAAATACATCAAAAAACGACCGTTTTTGTAATTTGACCGAAGTTTGAGGATCTGGAATGCCTCAGCCAAACCATTTATGCCAAAGAATCCTATTGGAAATATTAATTCCATATCTTAGCTATTATATAAGCACCATAGTTTCTATTTTGACAAATGTTCTAAAATGTGTCCAATTTTTTGGGCCAAATAAGGGCTTTAATGCACCTACTCCTTTTGCATTTATAAAGCCCAATATCTTAAAAACTAACCAAGATATTTCAGAAATTTAAATCCCATATTGTTATGCACAATAATATCTACAAAATATATGTGTCTGTGTAGTTCAGGTGAGCGATTCAGGCTCCTGGGAGCCTCTTGTTTTATAAAACCATAATTGATTTTGAAAATAGGGCTTAAAAATATTTATGTCTCCCAAACGAAGTTTGGAGACGTGTTGTTTTTGCTCAGTTCTTATTATGTCCCCGAACACGAAGTGTCGGGCATATATTGTTTTTGCTCGGTTTCTTATTAAGTCGCATTGCTTTTACCCCGTTTCTTATTATTCTTTTTATTATTATGTCCCCGAACACGAAGTGTCGGGGACAAATTGTTTTTGCTCGGTTTCTTATTATTATTATTATTTTTTTATATATATATTATTATTATTCTTAGTATTCTTTAGTGTGAACTTGTTTACTCGATTTAAAGAACATCTTTCAAGGTAGGAAGCTGAAACGTCATATATCAAGAGTATGGAGTGTGAAATTGTGTAATCAGGTTTTTTTTGTCAAAATCAAACGACCCCTTATAGGGTAAATAGGGGCCTGAAAATGGCTCCTCGAAATCAAAGTTTTATTTTAAGCGGCATTTGTAAACCAGCGGGAATATTAAAAATCTGTCTATATATAAAATAGGTATTTACAAGAGGTATCATTCAAAAAAAGAATTTTGAAAAACGGACTTACCGTTTTCAATATTTTGCGAAAAAACGAAAAACAAAATTTAAAAGGGAGGTATTCCAAATTGGATTTTCGGAAAATTTTTAAACTTTAGTTTTCTTAAATTTTTAGCTCACCTGGACCGAAGGTCCAGGTGAGCTATTACCATCACTTGGCGTCCGTCGTCGTCTGTCGTCGTCGTCGTCTGTCGTCGTCGTCGTCGTCGTCGTCGTCTGTTAACAATTTTTCAAAAATCTTCTCCTCTGAAACTACCAAACAGAATTTAATGAAACTTGGTATGAATGATCCTTAGGGTGTCCTGCACCAAACTTGTGTTTTGATTTTTGATCCGATAAAAAACATGGCCGCCGTTACTAAAAATAGACTAGGTGGGTCAGACTACTGTTTTTGGCTTATAAATCAAAAAGTATAAGAGATAGAGGAAATCTGAGGCCACGCTACTGATTCAGCATCAAAAGTTCTACAAAAGTCTCCATTTGGTAAAAGTTGGCAGATGACCCCTTATGGGGGTTACGGCCCCTTAAAGGTGAAAAATAGCATTTTTTCATGTTTTTGGCCTACAGAATGAAAACTATTGCAGATAGAGATTAGCTGTTGCTTGCTTAAATGTTCAGCTCATTTAACTCTACAAAAGTCTCTAAAGGGTCGAAGTTGTCAGATGACCCCTTATAGGGGTTATGGCCCCTTAAAGGTGAAAAATAGCCATTTTTCATGTTTTTGGCCTACAGAATGAAAACTATTGCAGATAGAGATT
Organism: Arcuatula senhousia; assembly: GCA_963971305.1. Lineage (NCBI taxonomy): Eukaryota > Metazoa > Mollusca > Bivalvia > Mytilida > Mytilidae > Arcuatula > Arcuatula senhousia. Next base: position 6,048,531 of record OZ020317.1, on the reverse strand, counting down.
AGCTGTTGCTTGCTTAAATGTTTAGCTCATTTAGCTCTACGAAAGTCTCCATAGGGTCGAAGTTGTCAGATTACCCCTTAAAGGGGTTACAGTCCCTTAAAGGCAAAACATAGTATTTTTGGCCTATGGAATGAAAACTGTTGCAGATAGAAAAAAGCTGTTGCTTGCTTAAATGTTCAGCTCATTTATTTCTACATAAGTCTTCATAGAGTTGAAGTTGTCAGATTACCCCTTAAAGGGGTTACAGTCCCTTAAAGGCAAAACATAGTATTTTTGGCCTATGGAATGAAAGCTATTGCAGATAGAGAAAAGCTGTTGCTTGCTTAAATGTTCAGCTCATTTGGCTCTACAAAAGTCCTCAAAGGGTCAAAGTTATCAGATGACCCCTTAAAGGCAAACATTAGTGTTTTTGGCCTATAGATTGAAAACTGTTGCAGATAGAGGAAAGCTGCTGCTTGCTTAAATGTTCAGCTCATTTAGTTCTATATAACTCTTCATTGGGTTGAAGTTGTCAGAGGACCCCTTATAGGAGTTATATCCCCTTAAAGGCAAAAATTAGTGTTTTGGCCTATAGAATGAAAAGTATTGCAAATAGAGAAAAGCTGTTGCTTGCTTAAAATAGAAAATAATGAGATGTGGAATAAGTGTACCCGACACAGCCCACAATCAAGCGGCAATTCAGAAAAAAAAAACACAATGGACAACCGCCAGCCCATTTGACACTGCCTCACGGTTCTGCAATTGGCCCATGGTCTAAATAAAATGCATATAATTCAAATCCAGTCCTGAAATAGTCACCACAGATAGACCCCCTTCTTAAACAAGGAACAGAATATATTTCTACTTATCGGAAACTGTTCACGTAACTGTTTCACATTTCTAAGTAAATGTGATTTTCAGGTGTGCATTACTTTTCTTTTATTTTGATTGATATTAAAAATCTTAGTATTTGCCTTTTGTTTTCTTTTTAGATGATGTACTAGAGGAAGATATTTCGTTCAGTCATTGTGGGAAGAAGTTAACATTAACAAAGGTAACAAAAGTATGCAAAAGTTAGCAAATCGACTTATTTGACGCACATGTTTATTTGTTAATGATGAATAGTGATTTTTCTAGCTCAAAACAGACCAAAATTGATTTATTATAATAGTGACTGAATATTGTGTAAGTATAAAACAGTAATTGTTTTGAATTATTTTAGGAAATGTGGACAAAGTTATGGCAATTAATAAACGCTTCAAAGGGTGAGGAAGTGCTGGTAACGATTGCCAAATACCAGCTCAAACCATCAGATTTTTATTGTCTTTGCAATAACAACTGGTTAACTGACCAGGTGGGTAATATTTACTGATTTCTTTTATCTACAAAGTCAACTTGTGCAATATCCTTCACATTTTACACTGTCATGACTGTTTGTTTGCGTGAATAAAGGGTTTATTACAATCTTATTGCTCTGATAACAGTACGCATTTTCGGGGTTTATATGCATAGATGTAAAAAAACAAAAGTGTGATAGTAGACCATTATATAGATTGATATTTTATATGTAAATTTTTTTCTCAGCACTTTCTTTCCAAAGCCTCTAGACTTTTAGTCATGAAGCATCAGAGACGGATAGGATGTTGTAGAATTTGTATTAAAACCCTCAATGTTTATATCCTATTTGTCTATATAGTTTTGGTCAGTAGTAGATAATTTTTGTAAAAGTGTTCCCATCAACTGATTATTACAGGCTCTTGATAATCTATGCTGTCTCATATCGTGGTATCTGTTTTTTTCTCTTGTTGACGTTAGACATGTCTGACACGAATTTACCAATAAATTTTGCTACTATTTTGTAAATAAAATTTGCGTTTGTGTTTTATTCTAAATTGTTTAAAACACCAGGTTTCTCCAATATTACTGCGCATAGTCGACATAATGGATGCTGAATTTGGCTTTCCTGTTGGAACCTTTTTTTTTTGGTATTGAATACTTTTGTTATTTTGTGTTTTCATGTCTTACATGTTGTCTGTTTTTGTCCCGTTCCTGTTGGTGTTTATTGGTTTTTTCAATGCCCTTTCGGATATCCCATTAGTACCTCTGCTTTGTTCAATATTTTTGGTTTTTGACTCGCCAATTTTTTTATTCAAATGCTGCTGATGAAATGTAAATTACAAGAAAGTCCAAGACAATAAATTTTGTTACGCCTGACGCGCGTTTCGGTCTATTCAAGAGGCGCTCTACCAAAAAATTAAAATGTCAAACAGTCTATGAGTATGAAGAGCAAAAAACAATAATACCTAAAAAAAGCCGTAAACTGGAAACCAAATTAAAACTATGGCAAACCCATACCATGTCTGGGGTTGATAGGCTACTTCTTGAAAAATACATGTACAGCATAACGTTTTACACCTGTTTGGGTATTTATATTTTGTTCATCGAAGTCAATTGTAAATTGGTACCTTTTAGAATTTGCTTTTAATTTATTATATATAGGTTGTCAATGCTCCGATACACCTAATATGTTCTGATGGACAAAGCACTTTTAAAGACACCTTTTTTATACCATCCATTAGTAAAAATGGGATTACAAGTGCCAGACGAATAGACGATATTACTAAATACAAATATGTGTTCTTTCCCATCAACAGTCCAGGACACTGGTCATTAATAGTAAGTCAACAATTGAAAGGTACAAGAATAAATTGACTTTTGTTTGAAAATTTTGGAAATACATCGCCTGCATTAAAATGTTACTCTTTGAAATATGCCTCTACAACATACCAATTAAAATCACACAAAAAAGAACGGTAATAATCAAAGGTGACCCATTTCCTATACTAGAAAGTAAGTGTAAGTTGTGTCTGCCAGTTGTAATACGCCCGACGCTGTGTTAATGGTAAGGTCACAATGTCTAAGAAAATTAATAAAGTATGGATTGTCTTTAACCTTAAGTTTAAGCGTTTGTGAATGAATTTGATAACCACAAGATTTTCAAAAAACGAAGAAGAGTCAATAGAGCATTCTTGTGTAAAAGGTCGAAAAGGGCAACAACAAAAAAGGACACGAAAAAGACCACAAAACTTAAAAACACAACTGAACGGAAATTAACAACTGTAACTCACGTAAAAACTAGAGAGAAATCGTATACTTCAGAAATTCAAGAACACAATACCTTTGACCTGGATGCAAAATTTCAGAATACAGTAAAACGATCAATTTAATTTTAAACAAACGTGATCAATGTGATGTAATCGGGTGCTTAACGCCTGTTTTAAGCAATATTCTGAAGTATAAGCTGTACAGAGGCTTCAGAGAGAGGGCAGATTTGAGTGTTTAATCAAAATGTAAAAGTAAATGATATTTTGTGCGTAGAAACCAGTGTTTAAATATTTAAATAGATAAGCCAAGGAAATGTTATTTTAATGAATTAGTTATGCCTTGAAACCAAGAACATAGTTATTATAATTTTTAAAAATATTTAAACTTTCACAAAGAGCATATTTTATATACTAACCGGACATACGCCAGTCAACATACATAGACTCAGAGAGAAGCAGAGGAACCAATTGGGTATCCGAATGTCAAAAGTCCGAAAGGGCAGAGACAAAACCATGGAGTAAACACCAACAAGAACGGGACAAAAACAGACAACATGTAAAACATGGAAACACAAAATAACTGAATATCAATCAACAACGCGAACTCCAGTCGAAACAAGAGTGAACTCAGGTGCTCCGGATGAGTAAGCAGTTCCTGTTAGCTATAACACACCCGTTGCGTTGCCAATAGTCCATTCAACGTGTCAATTCCGTTAAAGGAAGACAATACCTATAAAAACCTATCACAAACCAACATCTGCACTCATCTGATAGATTGAAATCCCATATTTGTCGATAAGTGCATGATGTCTTCCGTAAGGAGGAGCAACATTACATTGTGTGAGCAATTTATCAAAATAAACATGATAAATTGTGTTACTTATTTTTCAGGTTTTCCAGGTATCAACTATGCTAATTTCCTACCTGGACCCTCTAGGCTATGTCAATGATGATCACCTTGCAATAATCGGGTAAATGACAATTATTGTACATACACTGTAAAATATACTTTTGGTGACTTACTAGTCATATTGTCTCTGTGTCATCATCTGTATGTTTGAGTAATAGAGTTCTAGAACAAAAAAAAAGGAATAGGAATCTTGAGTACTTGAACATAATTGAATAATTGAATAATTATATAAAATGATATTTGGGATAAGATTACTAGAAGGCTGAAAAATTATCTATAAATACCTTCTTTGATTGTATTTTGGTTGTTCGCCCGCCAGTTCATCAACTATTTTTATGAACAATAAAACAAAACGTTTCGATAGTAACGGTATGCAATATTTTAGTGGTTATTTAGCAAACACTTATGTGCATATTGTTATTAAATGGAAGAATAACTTTGACTTTTTATAGATAGAAAGATATGATTTTGCTAATTTATATTTCTTATTGGTATATAAAACTCTATATAGTTCTAGAGTACCATTGCCTAACTTATCTTTCTATATGTGTTAATTCTATTTTTGTAGTAGATACATTAAAAAGCATGGTGTATCAGTGAAAAGGAACGGGTCGCTAGAGAAGGTAAGCATTTTATATAGTTTTTTCTAATCTTACTTTTTGTTTTAAAGTTACAATTTCAGTCGTCATGTGTTCAGCAAATAATCAAGTTTAACTGTGATGTTTTGTCAAAGCCAATTATAAAGTTTCAATAATATGTTTTCCTTAAAATGGCTTAATTTTAGATCGATTGTTCAGTAGGTGTACAGCAGAGGTTGTATTAAATAATTGTATTATCTGGATATAGATGAAATATCGTGATTTCCGAGTTAAAAACATTTATAGATATTCATGGAATGAATTGCAGGATTTATCTAACTCGCGTGAAAATTTATCTAACTTTCGTGAAGTTTCCAGGGGAAAATACTTAGTACTCAACATAAATTAGTACGCAATACAAAATTTATCAATCGTAATTTCTTTCGTTTTCAATTTTTTGATGATTTTTTTAACGTTTATCCAACTAATAGTGCAATGTATAAATATTGAGAGATGACGAATATAAATTTAACTGTTACTTGTCTCGAATAATGCTATGGGATTAAACTAGTACGCAGAACACGTTCCGCACACTTGTTGAATCCCGGCGGTATTCGAGACTTGCGACAATAAAATTATATTTTCCACCCTTTATTAGAAGAAAATGAGATGTGGAATAGTTGTACTATAAAAAATTGTTGATATTAACATCATAAAACTTATTCTTAGTTTAGTTGATTGATCTTATTTTGCCTTGAAATATTATTCTTTTTTTAGAAATGTCCAAAGCAGATAAAAAGTGGTGATTGTGGGGTATATATTATCTATTATGCAATGTACCTTGCAAATGGAAATGAATTAGCAGACATTGAGGTGATGTATAAACTAACATTGAAATATATGTTCATTATTTATAATTTATAATATGATATTCAACATGTTAAACAGGTATGTTATAGCAAGCAGGAACTGCTTACTCTTCTGGAGCACATGAGTGCACTTTAGTTACGACTGGAGTTCACGTTGTTGATTGATATTCAGTAATTTTTTGTGTTTCCATGCGTCGCAACGCCTTCAAGAAATGAATACTTTTTCCCACTTACACCCCCGGTTCGAAGAAGAAGGGGTATACTGTTTTACGCTTTTACGTTCGTTCGTCCGTCTGTTACAAAACTTCCGTCGCAGTTTTCTAAGCAACTACATGAGATAGAGGTCTGATATTTTGTATACAGCTTTATCCTATAAAAACCATATGATGTATACCAATTTTATGCTCCTAGGTAGTCTTCTTCCTGTTTACCGAATACTTAGATTTTTACACATAATGGACATAAATGCAAAGTTTCCGTCACAGTTTTCCAAACAACTTTATTAGATAGAGTTCTGATATTTTGTATACAGCTTTATCCTATAGTACCATGTGGTGTATGCTGATTTCATGCTCCAAGGTAGTCTACTTCCTGTTTACCGGATACTTAGGTTTTAAACAAAATTGAGTTAAAAGATATGGTGCTTAATTGTTTTAATTAGTGTTTGACTGGTCTGCTGTACTGAGTTGTGTTTATGGTCATTATCGGATCCTAAGTTCGCAATGGAAGAGGGAGGTTTGGCGCCATAAAACCTGGTTTAACCCACCATTTTGTTTGAAATGCCTGTACCAAGTCAGAACCATTGCGATCCACCAATTCTCCGGTGTGACTGACTCGTTTTTGTCATTTTCTATGGACAATGAGATTGATCATTCAAGTTCGGTAGTTTTGTTATTACCTTTATTATTTTACACATAATGGACATAAATGCGAAATTTCCGTCACAGTTGCCCAAGCAACTACACGAGATAGAGGTCTGATATTTTGTATACAGCTTTATCCGATAGTTCCATATGGTGTTTACCCATTTTATGCTCCTAGGAAGTATATTTCCTATTTACCAAATACTTAGGTTTTTACACATAATGGACATAAATGCAAAATTTCCGTCAAAGATGACCAAGCAACTACATGAGATAGAGGTCTGAATTTTTGTATACAGCTTTATCCTATAGTACCATGTGGTGTATACCGATTTCAAGCTCCAAGGTAGTCTACTTCCTGTTTACCGAATACTTAGGTTTTTACACATAATGGACATGCATGCATAATGTTCGTTACCGTTTTCTAAGCAACTACATGAGATAGAAACAATATGGTGTATACCAATTAAATGCTCCAAGGTCATCTACTTGCTGTTTAACTTAGGGTTTGGGAGCGGGGGCATCACTCGTGAGCATAAGCTCACAAATTTACTTGTTTTTTTGGTTTTTTTTTTAGATAAAAACAAAACATTGCCGTTAAGTGGTCCGTCCATAAAAGCTCACGAAACTGGTTGATGAAAACCATATCATATCTTTGCATTTATAAAGTGCTTCTGTACACATCAACTTAATTGTGTTCATAGTTCAGAGCTCTAAAATTCAAAATATCTTGCATTGTTATTTGATGTGTTATGTCTTATACTTTCAGCTTTCAGATTTACAGAAAAGACAAGGAATAGTTGCATTGCTAACTATTGGCAAGAACTAAGTTGTGTTTGTACATTTTCAAGTGTATTTCCAATTTGTATCCGTAAAAATTATTTTATTCTGGCCAAAAATTAGTTACAGTGGGTATTGGATTTAACTTATGAAAGTAATTTAAGGCATGTTACACTCAAGCTTTACTAAGTAATGGGACGGACGTGAACATAAATATGTATTAAAGATGATGATTGTGTATGACCAACTGTATGTCTTACGAATGTAAGCCCTGTCTAACTCATCCTTCCCATTTAAGATGTGGGAGCGTGTGTACCCCAAGGAAACTTTTCTTTATTATGGTGTGTAACTTTTTATCAGTTCCAGCATTGGCTTCATATAAACGATACGTTTCTCTCAAAAACATTCATTTTAATGATAAAACGTTTTTTAGCATTCATGCTTTTTCAAGGCAGAAATGTTGAAGCTGTAAAGAGCCTGTTATTCGTAATTTGATTTTGTCTCTTTTTAGCTCACCTGACCCGAAGGGTCATGTGAGCTATTGTCATCGTTAAGCGTCCGTCGTCCGTCGTCCGTCCGTCGGTCCGTCCGTCCGTCCGTCCGTTAACATTTCTTCAAAGATCTTCTTCTCTGAAACCACTGAAGGGATTGCATTGATACTTGGTATACTTGATCTTTAGGATGTCCTCTACCAAGTTTGTGAATTATATACACGTTGATCAATCAACATGGCCGCCGTTGCTAAAAATAGAACAGGGGGGTCAGACCATTGTTTTTGGCTTATAACTCGAAAAGTATAAGAGATAGAGACAATCCGAAGCAACCTTCCTTGTTCAGCATCAAAAGCTCTACAAATCTCTCCATTGAGTCGAAGTTGTGAAACGACTCCTTATAGGAGTTATTGCCCTTTAATCATCAAAATTGACCATTTTTTTCAGTTTTTGGACTTTATCTTGAAAACTATTAGAGCTAGAGGAAAAGTTAGCATTGCAGAATTGTTAAGGTCATTGAGATCTACGAAAATGATTCAAGGTCAAAATTGTCAGATTAGCCGTTTAAGAGTTATTCCGCTTTAACTGTTTTTTTTCCATTAATGTACACTGATTTTCAAAAATCTTCTTCTCTGAAACCACTGAAGGGATTGCATTGATACTTGGTATACTTGATCTTTAGGATGTCCTCTACCAAGTTTGTGAATTATATACACGTTGACCAACCAACATGGCCGCCGTTGCTAAAAATAGAACAGGGGGGTCAGACCATTGTGTTTGGCTTATAACTCGAAAAGTATAAGAGATAGAGAAAATCCGAAGCAACCTTCCTTGTTCAGCATCAAAAGCTCTACAAATCTCTTCATTGAGTCGAAGTTGTGAAACGACTCCTTATAGGAGTTATTGCCCTTTAATCATCAAAATTGACCATTTTTTCAGTTTTTGGACTATATCTTGAAAACCGTTAGAGCTAGACAGGAAAAGTTAGCATTGTAGATTTGTTAAGCTCATTGAGATATATGAAAATTATTTCAGGGTCAAAATTGTCAGATCAACTGTTTAAGAGTTATTCCCCTTTAACTGTTTTTTTCCATTAATTTACACTGATTTTCAAATCTTCTTCCCAGAAACCACTGAAGGGATTGCTTTGAAACTTGGTACATGTACACTTGATCTTTAGGATGTCCTCTACCAAGTTTGTGAATAATATACATGTCGACCAACCAACAAGGCCGCCATTGCTATGGTCCTTATAGGAGTTATTGCCCTTTAACTGTTTTTTTTCTATTTATTTAAACTGATTTAAAAAAATCTTCTCTGAAAGGATTGTTTTGCAACTTTGTATTCTTGAAAGGTTGTGTAATTAATTCAAACTTTGGCGTAGGAGATCAGGTGAGCGATTCAGGCTCCTGGGAGCCTCTAGTTACCAATTGCTTTAGTATTTCAGTCTAAAGACTCAAATGCCAAGATACTTGTTTTATAACTGCTTTAATGTCAAATTTGTATCACCCTATGTCTTTTTTTTGTTCATAGTAAGGTAATATATGTATTTAATTGTATTTAAGATCTTAGTCACTTGCTTATTGATTTAAATGTTTTTTGACCGGTATTTTTATTTTTTTCTAACTAAACATGTAATCTAATTGTAGTATTGTTGTGTGGTGAGATCATTAAACGAAAACAAAACTGTTGAGTTTATCCAGTTTGAAAGTAAAGTTAATAAAACGTTTGGAGGATTTATCTGCATGCCCAAGAGAGAAAAAAACAAAGAAAATTTACCAGAAAATTAGACGACCTAATTGATTTTTTTTGGTGGGGAAACAGGTTTTAAGGCACTCCTAACTCCTATCTTTCAAAGCGATCTTAGGGTCTGGTAGTAACACAAAGCACAACACGGTTGTGAAGACATAATAGGGATATAAGAATGGTCAACTTAGTTTAACAATCAGCCAAATATTGTTTAAAACAATTACTATGATAGTTAATTGTTTTAATTAGTGTTTGACTGGTCTGCTGTACTGAGATGATCACCTCAATATCCCTATTGTGTCTCACAACTATGTTGTGTTCTATGGTCATTACCGGATCCTAAGATCGGAATGGAAGAGGGGGGTTTGGCGCCATAAAACCTGGTTTAACCCACCACTTCTTGGGAAGTGCCTGTACCAAGTCAGTACCATTGCGATCTTTAATTATCTTGGTTTTGTGTTTCTCTCAAATAAAAATTACAACAAAGTTCAATAAAAGCGTCTGTATTTTGTTCATGATAAATTTCATATCCTACATGTCCTATTATGTTCGATTTATAAAACCTTATTCCAAGAAAAATTTACAGTGTCACTCTATTTTACGTAACTATATATTATTGGTTAAGCAAATTTAACAGTGTCACACTAATCCATGTAACTATATATTATGGACTTGAAGATCGCAATAGAAGAGGGAGGTTTGGCGCCATAAAACCTGGTTTAACCCACCATTTCGTTTGAAATGCTTGTACCAAGTCAGGACCATTGCGATCCACCAGTTCTCCGGTATGACTGATTCGTTTTTGTCATTTTCTCTGGACTATGAGATTGATCATTCAAGTTCGGTAGTTTTTGTTATTACCTTTATTTACCATAGATATAAGTAACAACAAAGTTCCAGACAATACAAAAAATGTTGAAAAACATTAAATCCACACTATGAAGACCATTGAATAAAAAAACTAAAATGAAAAAAAAACAGGACCACCACTTAATCACAAAGGGCAACCCATTTCTTGGATAGGCAATACCGTAAAATAAGTCTTATATCCTAATTTTAACTAAAATTCCCAAATGTCACAAAAAGATATGGAAATATGGACAATCATCCAAACCATATTTGTATTCTAAATTTAATCTCATACAATGTTGGCATAGAAAATAAACACGCACCACAATATTATTAACTATTAATAATACGTAGAGGAAACATTACATGCTTCTTAAGAGTCAAAATGTTCATAAAATCCTATAGAATATATCCGGACAAAATAGCAATGCATCACAAGTCAACAAGGTGCTTATGTTTTAAAATTTCTCCAAAGATATCAGAGGAGCCGGGTGTTTCTATGACAAATATTGTGCTGCATGACAAACATTCAATTACAATTTAAGCAAAATCAGAACTTTTCGCCATTGTTTATGCGATGGAAAATTCTTTAATTCAGACAACTTAGATATATGATCAGTGTCACTTTTCATATAAATATATATAACGAATAAAGGGAAGGTGTTACATGTACTAGACCTAACATATCTATAGTGAAATGTTGAACGTTGAACCAGAATCTGGTAAAAAAAATAAACAAAGAAAGAATTCGAATGTTAATTCTGGTTTAATATTGCTGTAAGAAAAAAATTCAATGTTGAACGCTGAACCAGAACCTAGTTAAATATTGAAATACACAATATTTCGATTGATAAACGTTTAACTAAAATCTGGATCAATATGGATCAATATTGAACTAAGAAAAATTTTGAATGTTGAACGTTGAAACGAAATTTGTTTCGATATTGAACTAAGAAAAATATTGAATGTTGAACGTTGAACTGAAATCTGTTTCAATATTAAACTAAGAAAAATTTTGAATGTTGAACGTTGAACTGAAATCTGTTTCAATATTGAACTAAAAAAAATTTGAATGTTGAACGTTGAAACAAAATCTGTTTCAATATTGAACTAAGAAAAATTTTGAATGTTGAACGTTGAAACAAAATCTGTTTCAATATTGAAGTAAGAAAAATTTTGAATGTTGAATGTTGAAACAAAATCTGTTTCAATATTGAAGTAAAAAAATTTTGAATGTTGAACGTTGAAACAAAATCTGTTTCAATATTGAAGTAAGAAAAATTTTGAATGTTGAATGTTGAAACAAAATCTGTTTCAATATTGAAGTAAAAACAATTTGAATGTTGAATGTTGAAACAAAATCTGTTTCAATATTGAAGTAAAAAAATTTTGAATGTTGAATGTTGAAACAAAATCTGTTTCAATATTGAAATAAGAAAAATTTTGAATGTTGAATGTTGAAACAAAATCTGTTTCAATATTGAAGTAAAAAAATGTTGAATGTTGAATGTTGAAACAAAATCTGTTTCAATATTGAAGTAAGAAAAATTTTGAATGTTGAATGTTGAAACAAAATCTGTTTCAATATTGAAGTAAAAAAATTTTGAATGTTGAATGTTGAAACAAAATCTGTTTCAATATTGAAGTAGGAAAAATTTTGAATGTTGAATGTTGAAACAAAATCTGTTTCAATATTGAAGTAAGAAAAATTTTGAATGTTGAATGTTGAAACAAAATCTGTTTCAATATTGAAGTAAGAAAAATTTTGAATGTTGAATGTTAAAACAAAATCTGTTTCAATATTGAAGTAAAAAAATTTTGAATGTTGAATGTTGAAACAAAATCTGTTTCAATATTGAAGTAAACAAATTTTGAATGTTGAATGTTGAAACAAAATTTGTTTCAATATTGAAGTAGGAAAAATTTTGAATGTTGAATGTTGAAACAAAATCTGTTTCAATATTGAAGTAAGAAAAATTTTGAATGTTGAATGTTGAAACAAAATCTGTTTCAATATTGAAGTAAAAAAATTTTGAATGTTGAATGTTGAAACAAAATCTGTTTCAATATTGAAGTAAAAAAATTTTGAATGTTGAATGTTGAAACAAAATCTGTTTCAATATTGAAGTAAAAAAATTTTGAATGTTGAATGTTGAAACAAATCTGTTTCAATATTGAAGTAAGAAAAACTTTGAATGTTGAATGTTGAAACAAAATCTGTTTCAATATTGAAGTAAAAAAATTTTGAATGTTGAATGTTGAAACAAAATCTGTTTCAATATTGAAGTAAGAAAAATTTTGAATGTTGAATGTTGAAACAAAATCTGTTTCAATATTGAAGTAGGAAAAATTTTGAATGTTGAATGTTGAAACAAAATCTGTTTCAATATTGAAGTAAGAAAAATTTTGCATGTTGAATGTTGAAACAAAATCTGTTTCAATATTGAAGTAAGAAAAAATTTGAATGTTGAATGTTGAAACAAAATCTGTTTCAATATTGAAGTAAGAAAAATATTGAATGTTGAATGTTGAAACAAAATCTGTTTCAATATTGAAGTAAAAAAATTTTGAATGTTGAATGTTGAAACAAAATCTGTTTCAATATTGAAGTAAGAAAAATTTTGAATGTTGAATGTTGAAACAAAATCTTTTTCAATATTGAAGTAAAAAAATTTTGAATGTTGAATGTTGAAACAAAATCTGTTTCAATATTAAAGTAAGAAAAATTTTGAATGTTGAATGTTGAAACAAAATCTGTTTCAATATTGAAGTAGGAAAAATTTTGAATGTTGAATGTTGAAACAAAATCTGTTTCAATATTGAAGTAAGAAAAATTTTGAATGTTGAATGTTGAAACAAAATCTGTTTCAATATTGAAGTAAGAAAAAATTTGAATGTTGAATGTTGAAACAAAATCTGTTTCAATATTGAAGTAAGAAAAATTTTGAATGTTGAATGTTGAAACAAAATCTGTTTCAATATTGAAATAAAAAAATTTTGAATGTTGAATGTTGAAACAAAATCTGTTTCAATATTGAAGTAAAAAAATTTTGAATGTTGAATGTTGAAACAAAATCTGTTTCAATATTGAAGTAAGAAAAATTTTGAATGTTGAATGTTGAAACAAAATCTGTTTCAATATTGAAGTAAAAAAATTTTGAATGTTGAATGTTGAAACAAAATCTGTTTCAATATTGAAGTAAGAAAAATTTTGAATGTTGAATGTTGAAACAAAATCTGTTTCAATATTGAAGTAAAAAAATTTTGAATGTTGAATGTTGAAACAAAATCTGTTTCAATATTGAAGTAAAAAAAAATTTGAATGTTGAATGTTGAAACAAAATCTGTTTCAATATTGAAGTAAACAAATTTTGAATGTTGAATGTTGAAACAAAATCTGTTTCAATATTGAAGTAGGAAAAATTTTGAATGTTGAATGTTGAAACAAAATCTGTTTCAATATTGAAGTAAGAAAAAATTTGAATGTTGAATGTTGAAACAAAATCTGTTTCAATATTGAAGTAAAAAAATTTTGAATGTTGAATGATGAAACAAAATCTGTTTCAATATTGAAGTAAGAAAAATTTTGAATGTTGAATGTTGAAACAAAATCTGTTTCAATATTGAAGTAGGAAAAATTTTGAATGTTGAATGTTGAAACAAAATCTGTTTCAATATTGAAGTAAGAAAAATTTTGAATGTTGAATGTTGAAACAAAATCTGTTTCAATATTGAAGTAGGAAAAATTTTGAATGTTGAATGTTGAAACAAAATCTGTTTCAATATTGAAGTAAGAAAAATTTTGAATGTTGAATGTTGAAACAAAATCTGTTTCAATATTGAAGTAAGAAAAATTTTGAATGTTGAATGTTGAAACAAAATCTGTTTCAATATTGAAGTAAGAAAAATTTTGAATGTTGAATGTTGAAACAAAATCTGTTTCAATATTGAAGTAAAAAAATTTTGAATGTTGAATGTTGAAACAAAATCTGTTTCAATATTGAAGTAGGAAAAATTTTGAATGTTGAATGTTGAAACAAAATCTGTTTCAATATTGAAGTAAGAAAAATTTTGAATGTTGAATGTTGAAACAAAATCTGTTTCAATATTGAAGTAAGAAAAATTTTGAATGTTGAATGTTGAAACAAAATCTGTTTCAATATTGAAGTAAAAAAATTTTGAATGTTGAATGTTGAAACAAAATCTGTTTCAATATTGAAGTAAAAAAATTTCGAATGTTGAATGTTGAAACAAAATCTGTTTCAATATTGAAGTAAAAAAAAATTTGAATGTTGAATGTTGAAACAAAATCTGTTTCAATATTGAAGTAAACAAATTTTGAATGTTGAATGTTGAAACAAAATCTGTTTCAATATTGAAGTAGGAAAAATTTTGAATGTTGAATGTTGAAACAAAATCTGTTTCAATATTGAAGTAAGAAAAAATTTGAATGTTGAATGTTGAAACAAAATCTGTTTCAATATTGAAGTAAAAAAATTTTGAATGTTGAATGTTGAAACAAAATCTGTTTCAATATTGAAGTAAGAAAAATTTTGAATGTTGAATGTTGAAACAAAATCTGTTTCAATATTGAAGTAGGAAAAATTTTGAATGTTGAATGTTGAAACAAAATCTGTTTCAATATTGAAGTAAGAAAAATTTTGAATGTTGAATGTTGAAACAAAATCTGTTTCAATATTGAAGTAGGAAAAATTTTGAATGTTGAATGTTGAAACAAAATCTGTTTCAATATTGAAGTAAGAAAAATTTTGAATGTTGAATGTTGAAACAAAATCTGTTTCAATATTGAAGTAAAAAAATTTTGAATGTTGAATGTTGAAACAAAATCTGTTTCAATATTGAAGTAAAAAAAATTTTGAATGTTGAATGTTGAAACAAAATCTGTTTCAATATTGAAGTAAGAAAAATTTTGAATGTTGAATGTTGAAACAAAATCTGTTTCAATATTGAAGTAAGAAAAATTTTGAATGTTGAATGTTGAAACAAAATCTGTTTCAATATTGAAGTAAAAAAATTTTGAATGTTGAATGTTGAAACAAAATCTGTTTCAATATTGAAGTAGGAAAAATTTTGAATGTTGAATGTTGAAACAAAATCTGTTTCAATATTGAAGTAAGAAAAATTTTGAATGTTGAATGTTGAAACAAAATCTGTTTCAATATTGAAGTAAGAAAAATTTTGAATGTTGAATGTTGAAACAAAATCTGTTTCAATATTGAAGTAAAAAAATTTTGAATGTTGAATGTTGAAACAAAATCTGTTTCAATATTGAAGTAGGAAAAATTTTGAATGTTGAATGTTGAAACAAAATCTGTTTCAATATTGAAGTAAGAAAAATTTTGAATGTTGAATGTTGAAACAAAATCTGTTTCAATATTGAAGTAGGAAAAATTTTGAATGTTGAATGTTGAAACAAAATCTGTTTCAATATTGAAGTAAAAAAATTTTGAATGTTGAATGTTGAAACAAAATCTGTTTCAATATTGAAGTAAGAAAAATTTTGAGTGTTGAATGTTGAAACAAAATCTGTTTCAATATTGAAGTAAGAAAAATTTTGAATGTTGAATGTTGAAACAAAATCTGTTTCAATATTGAAGTAGGAAAAATTTTGAATGTTGAATGTTGAAACAAAATCTGTTTCAATATTGAAGTAAGAAAAATTTTGAATGTTGAATGTTGAAACAAAATCTGTTTCAATATTGAAGTAGGAAAAATTTTGAATGTTGAATGTTGAAACAAAATCTGTTTCAATATTGAAGTAAGAAAAATTTTGAATGTTGAATGTTGAAACAAAATCTGTTTCAATATTGAAGTAAAAAAATTTTGAATGTTGAATGTTGAAACAAAATCTGTTTCAATATTGAAGTAAAAAAAATTTTGAATGTTGAATGTTGAAACAAAATCTGTTTCAATATTGAAGTAAGAAAAATTTTGAATGTTGAATGTTGAAACAAAATCTGTTTTAATATTGAAGTAAGAAAAATTTTGAATGTTGAATGTTGAAACAAAATCTGTTTCAATATTGAAGTAAAAAAATTTTGAATGTTGAATGTTGAAACAAAATCTGTTTCAATATTGAAGTAAGAAAAATTTTGAATGTTGAATGTTGAAACAAAATCTGTTTCAATATTGAAGTAAAAAAATTTTGAATGTTGAATGTTGAAACAAAATCTGTTTCAATATTGAAGTAAGAAAAATTTTGAATGTTGAATGTTGAAACAAAATCTGTTTCAATATTGAAGTAAAAAAATTTTGAATGTTGAATGTTGAAACAAAATCTGTTTCAATATTGAAGTAAGAAAAATTTTGAATGTTGAATGTTGAAACAAAATCTGTTTCAATATTGAAGTAAAAAAATTTTGAATGTTGAATGTTGAAACAAAATCTGTTTCAATATTGAAGTAAGAAAAATTTTGAATGTTGAATGTTGAAACAAAATCTGTTTCAATATTGAAGTAAACAAATTTTGAATGTTGAATGTTGAAACAAAATTTGTTTCAATATTGAAGTAGGAAAAATTTTGAATGTTGAATGTTGAAACAATATATGTTTCAATATTGAAGTAAGAAAAATTTTGAATGTTGAATGTTGAAACAAAATCTGTTTCAATATTGAAGTAAGAAAAATTTTGAATGTTGAATGTTGAAACAAAATCTGTTTCAATATTGAAGTAAGAAAAATTTTGAATGTTGAATGTTGAAACAAAATCTGTTTCAATATTGAAGTAAGAAAAATTTTGAATGTTGAATGTTGAAACAAAATCTGTTTCAATATTGAAGTAAAAAAATTTTGAATGTTGAATGTTGAAACAAAATCTGTTTCAATATTGAAGTAAAAAAAATTTTGAATGTTGAATGTTGAAACAAAATCTGTTTCAATATTGAAGTAAGAAAAATTTTGAATGTTGAATGTTGAAACAAAATCTGTTTCAATATTGAAGTAAGAAAAATTTTGAATGTTGAATGTTGAAACAAAATCTGTTTCAATATTGAAGTAAAAAAATTTTGAATGTTGAATGTTGAAACAAAATCTGTTTCAATATTGAAGTAGGAAAAATTTTGAATGTTGAATGTTGAAACAAAATCTGTTTCAATATTGAAGTAAGAAAAATTTTGAATGTTGAATGTTGAAACAAAATCTGTTTCAATATTGAAGTAAAAAAATTTTGAATGTTGAATGTTGAAACAAAATCTGTTTCAATATTGAAGTAAGAAAAATTTTGAGTGTTGAATGTTGAAACAAAATCTGTTTCAATATTGAAGTAAGAAAAATTTTGAATGTTGAATGTTGAAACAAAATCTGTTTCAATATTGAAGTAGGAAAAATTTTGAATGTTGAATGTTGAAACAAAATCTGTTTCAATATTGAAGTAAGAAAAATTTTGAATGTTGAATGTTGAAACAAAATCTGTTTCAATATTGAAGTAGGAAAAATTTTGAATGTTGAATGTTGAAACAAAATCTGTTTCAATATTGAAGTAAGAAAAATTTTGAATGTTGAATGTTGAAACAAAATCTGTTTCAATATTGAAGTAAAAAAATTTTGAATGTTGAATGTTGAAACAAAATCTGTTTCAATATTGAAGTAAAAAAAATTTTGAATGTTGAATGTTGAAACAAAATCTGTTTCAATATTGAAGTAAGAAAAATTTTGAATGTTGAATGTTGAAACAAAATCTGTTTTAATATTGAAGTAAGAAAAATTTTGAATGTTGAATGTTGAAACAAAATCTGTTTCAATATTGAAGTAAAAAAATTTTGAATGTTGAATGTTGAAACAAAATCTGTTTCAATATTGAAGTAAGAAAAATTTTGAATGTTGAATGTTGAAACAAAATCTGTTTCAATATTGAAGTAAAAAAATTTTGAATGTTGAATGTTGAAACAAAATCTGTTTCAATATTGAAGTAAGAAAAATTTTGAATGTTGAATGTTGAAACAAAATCTGTTTCAATATTGAAGTAAAAAAATTTTGAATGTTGAATGTTGAAACAAAATCTGTTTCAATATTGAAGTAAGAAAAATTTTGAATGTTGAATGTTGAAACAAAATCTGTTTCAATATTGAAGTAAAAAAATTTTGAATGTTGAATGTTGAAACAAAATCTGTTTCAATATTGAAGTAAGAAAAATTTTGAATGTTGAATGTTGAAACAAAATCTGTTTCAATATTGAAGTAAACAAATTTTGAATGTTGAATGTTGAAACAAAATTTGTTTCAATATTGAAGTAGGAAAAATTTTGAATGTTGAATGTTGAAACAATATATGTTTCAATATTGAAGTAAGAAAAATTTTGAATGTTGAATGTTGAAACAAAATCTGTTTCAATATTGAAGTAAGAAAAATTTTGAATGTTGAATGTTGAAACAAAATCTGTTTCAATATTGAAGTAAGAAAAATTTTGAATGTTGAATGTTGAAACAAAATCTGTTTCAATATTGAAGTAAAAAAATTTTGAATGTTGAATGTTGAAACAAAATCTGTTTCAATATTGAAGTAGGAAAAATTTTGAATGTTGAATGTTGAAACAAAATCTGTTTCAATATTGAAGTAAGAAAAATTTTGAATGTTGAATGTTGAAACAAAATCTGTTTCAATATTGAAGTAGGAAAAATTTTGAATGTTGAATGTTGAAACAAAATCTGTTTCAATATTGAAGTAAACAATTTTGAATGTTGAATGTTGAAACAAAATTTGTTTCAATATTGAAGTAGGAAAAATTTTGAATGTTGAATGTTGAAACAATATATGTTTCAATATTGAAGTAAGAAAAATTTTGAATGTTGAATGTTGAAACAAAATCTGTTTCAATATTGAAGTAAAAAAATTTTGAATGTTGAATGTTGAAACAAAATCTGTTTCAATATTGAAGTAAAAAAATTTTGAATGTTGAATGTTGAAACAAAATCTGTTTCAATATTGAAGTAAAAAAAAAATTGAATGTTGAATGTTGAAACAAAATCTGTTTCAATATTGAAGTAAACAAATTTTGAATGTTGAATGTTGAAACAAAATCTGTTTCAATATTGAAGTAGGAAAAATTTTGAATGTTGAATGTTGAAACAAAATCTGTTTCAATATTGAAGTAAGAAAAAATTTGAATGTTGAATGTTGAAACAAAATCTGTTTCAATATTGAAGTAAAAAAATTTTGAATGTTGAATGTTGAAACAAAATCTGTTTCAATATTGAAGTAAGAAAAATTTTGAATGTTGAATGTTGAAACAAAATCTGTTTCAATATTGAAGTAAGAAAAATTTTGAATGTTGAATGTTGAAACAAAATCTGTTTCAATATTGAAGTAGGAAAAATTTTGAATGTTGAATGTTGAAACAAAATCTGTTTCAATATTGAAGTAAGAAAAATTTTGAATGTTGAATGTTGAAACAAAATCTGTTTCAATATTGAAGTAAAAAAATTTTGAATGTTGAATGTTGAAACAAAATCTGTTTCAATATTGAAGTAAAAAAAATTTTGAATGTTGAATGTTGAAACAAAATCTGTTTCAATATTGAAGTAAGAAAAATTTTGAATGTTGAATGTTGAAACAAAATCTGTTTCAATATTGAAGTAAGAAAAATTTTGAATGTTGAATGTTGAAACAAAATCTGTTTCAATATTGAAGTAAAAAAATTTTGAATGTTGAATGTTGAAACAAAATCTGTTTCAATATTGAAGTAGGAAAAATTTTGAATGTTGAATGTTGAAACAAAATCTGTTTCAATATTGAAGTAAGAAAAATTTTGAATGTTGAATGTTGAAACAAAATCTGTTTCAATATTGAAGTAAAAAAATTTTGAATGTTGAATGTTGAAACAAATCTGTTTCAATATTGAAGTAAGAAAAATTTTGAATGTTGAATGTTGAAACAAAATCTGTTTCAATATTGAAGTAAAAAAATTGTGAATGTTGAATGTTGAAACAAAATCTGTTTCAATATTGAAGTAAACAAATTTTGAATGTTGAATGTTGAAACAAAATCTGTTTCAATATTGAAGTAAGAAAAATTTTGAATGTTGAATGTTGAAACAAAATCTGTTTCAATATTGAAGTAAGAAAAATTTTGAATGTTGAATGTTGAAACAAAATCTGTTTCAATATTGAAGTAAAAAAATTTTGAATGTTGAATGTTGAAACAAAATCTGTTTCAATATTGAAGTAAAAAAATTTTGAATGTTGAATGTTGAAACAAAATCTGTTTCAATATTGAAGTAAAAAAAAATTTGAATGTTGAATGTTGAAACAAAATCTGTTTCAATATTGAAGTAAACAAATTTTGAATGTTGAATGTTGAAACAAAATCTGTTTCAATATTGAAGTAAGAAAAATTTTGAATGTTGAATGTTGAAACAAAATCTGTTTCAATATTGAAGTAGGAAAAATTTTGAATGTTGAATGTTGAAACAAAATCTGTTTCAATATTGAAGTAAGAAAAATTTTGAATGTTGAATGTTGAAACAAAATCTGTTTCAATATTGAAGTAAGAAAAAATTTGAATGTTGAATATTGAAACAAAATCTGTTTCAATATTGAAGTAAGAAAAATTTTGAATGTTGAATGTTGAAACAAAATCTGTTTCAATATTGAAGTAAAAAAAAATTTGAATGTTGAATGTTGAAACAAAATCTGTTTCAATATTGAAGTAAGAAAAATTTTGAATGTTGAATGTTGAAACAAAATCTGTTTCAATATTGAAGTAAAAAAATTTTGAATGTTGAATGTTGAAACAAAATCTGTTTCAATATTGAAGTAGGAAAAATTTTGAATGTTGAATGTTGAAACAAAATCTGTTTCAATATTGAAGTAAAAAAATTTTGAATGTTGAATGTTGAAACAAAATCTGTTTCAATATTGAAGTAAAAAAATTTTGAATGTTGAATGTTGAAACAAAATCTGTTTCAATATTGAAGTAAGAAAAATTTTGAATGTTGAATGTTGAAACAAAATCTGTTTCAATATTGAAGTAAAAAAATTTTGAATGTTGAATGTTGAAACAAAATCTGTTTCAATATTGAAGTAAGAAAAATTTTGAATGTTGAATGTTGAAACAAAATCTGTTTCAATATTGAAGTAAAAAAATTTTGAATGTTGAATGTTGAAACAAAATCTGTTTCAATATTGAAGTAAGAAAAATTTTGAATGTTGAATGTTGAAACAAAATCTGTTTCAATATTGAAGTAAACAAATTTTGAATGTTGAATGTTGAAACAAAATTTGTTTCAATATTGAAGTAGAAAAAATTTTACATGTTGAATGTTGAAACAAAATCTGTTTCAATATTGAAGTAAAAAAAAAATTGAATGTTGAATGTTGAAACAAAATCTGTTTCAATATTGAAGTAAACAAATTTTGAATGTTGAATGTTGAAACAAAATCTGTTTCAATATTGAAGTAGGAAAAATTTTGAATGTTGAATGTTGAAACAAAATCTGTTTCAATATTGAAGTAAGAAAAAATTTGAATGTTGAATGTTGAAACAAAATCTGTTTCAATATTGAAGTAAAAAAATTTGGAATGTTGAATGTTGAAACAAAATCTGTTTCAATATTGAAGTAAGAAAAATTTTGAATGTTGAATGTTGAAACAAAATCTGTTTCAATATTGAAGTAGGAAAAATTTTGAATGTTGAATGTTGAAACAAAATCTGTTTCAATATTGAAGTAAGAAAAATTTTGAATGTTGAATGTTGAAACAAAATCTGTTTCAATATTGAAGTAGGAAAAATTTTGAATGTTGAATGTTGAAACAAAATCTGTTTCAATATTGAAGTAAAACAATTTTGAATGTTGAATGTTGAAACAAAATCTGTTTCAATATTGAAGTAGGAAAAATTTTGAATGTTGAATGTTGAAACAAAATCTGTTTCAATATTGAAGTAAGAAAAATTTTGAATGTTGAATGTTGAAACAAAATCTGTTTCAATATTGAAGTAAGAAAAATTTTGAATGTTGAATGTTGAAACAAAATCTGTTTCAATATTGAAGTAAAAAAATTTTGAATGTTGAATGTTGAAACAAAATCTGTTTCAATATTGAAGTAAGAAAAATTTTGAATGTTGAATGTTGAAACAAAATCTGTTTCAATATTGAAGTAAAAAAATTTTGAATGTTGAATGTTGAAACAAATCTGTTTCAATATTGAAGTAAGAAAAATTTTGAATGTTGAATGTTGAAACAAAATCTGTTTCAATATTGAAGTAAAAAAATTTTGAATGTTGAATGTTGAAACAAAATCTGTTTCAATATTGAAGTAAACAAATTTTGAATGTTGAATGTTGAAACAAAATCTGTTTCAATATTGAAGTAAGAAAAATTTTGAATGTTGAATGTTGAAACAAAATCTGTTTCAATATTGAAGTAAGAAAAATTTTGAATGTTGAATGTTGAAACAAAATCTGTTTCAATATTGAAGTAAAAAAATTTTGAATGTTGAATGTTGAAACAAAATCTGTTTCAATATTGAAGTAAAAAAATTTTGAATGTTGAATGTTGAAACAAAATCTGTTTCAATATTGAAGTAAACAAATTTTGAATGTTGAATGTTGAAACAAAATTTGTTTCAATATTGAAGTAGAAAAAATTTTGAATGTTGAATGTTGAAACAAAATCTGTTTCAATATTGAAGTAAAAAAAAATTTGAATGTTGAATGTTGAAACAAAATCTGTTTCAATATTGAAGTAAACAAATTTTGAATGTTGAATGTTGAAACAAAATCTGTTTCAATATTGAAGTAGGAAAAATTGTGAATGTTGAATGTTGAAACAAAATCTGTTTCAATATTGAAGTAAGAAAAAATTTGAATGTTGAATGTTGAAACAAAATCTGTTTCAATATTGAAGTAAAAAAATTTTGAATGTTGAATGTTGAAACAAAATCTGTTTCAATATTGAAGTAAGAAAAATTTTGAATGTTGAATGTTGAAACAAAATCTGTTTCAATATTGAAGTAGGAAAAATTTTGAATGTTGAATGTTGAAACAAAATCTGTTTCAATATTGAAGTAAGAAAAATTTTGAATGTTGAATGTTGAAACAAAATCTGTTTCAATATTGAAGTAGGAAAAATTTTGAATGTTGAATGTTGAAACAAAATCTGTTTCAATATTGAAGTAAAAAAATTTTGAATGTTGAATGTTGAAACAAAATCTGTTTCAATATTGAAGTAGGAAAAATTTTGAATGTTGAATGTTGAAACAAAATCTGTTTCAATATTGAAGTAAGAAAAATTTTGAATGTTGAATGTTGAAACAAAATCTGTTTCAATATTGAAGTAAGAAAAATTTTGAATGTTGAATGTTGAAACAAAATCTGTTTCAATATTGAAGTAAAAAAATTTTGAATGTTGAATATTGAAACAAAATCTGTTTCAATATTGAAGTAAAAAAATTTTGAATGTTGAATGTTGAAACAAAATCTGTTTCAATATTGAAGTAAACAAATTTTGAATGTTGAATGTTGAAACAAAATCTGTTTCAATATTGAAGTAAGAAAAATTTTGAATGTTGAATGTTGAAACAAAATCTGTTTCAATATTGAAGTAGGAAAAATTTTGAATGTTGAATGTTGAAACAAAATCTGTTTCAATATTGAAGTAAGAAAAATTTTGAATGTTGAATGTTGAAACAAAATCTGTTTCAATATTGAAGTAAGAAAAAATTTGAATGTTGAATGTTGAAACAAAATCTGTTTCAATATTGAAGTAAGAAAAATTTTGAACGTTGAATGTTGAAACAAAATCTGTTTCAATATTGAAGTAAAAAAAAATTTGAATGTTGAATGTTGAAACAAAATCTGTTTCAATATTGAAGTAAGAAAAATTTTGAATGTTGAATGTTGAAACAAAATCTGTTTCAATATTGAAGTAAAAAAATTTTGAATGTTGAATGTTGAAACAAAATCTGTTTCAATATTGAAGTAAGAAAAATTTTGAATGTTGAATGTTGAAACAAAATCTGTTTCAATATTTAAGTAAAAAAATTTTGAATGTTGAATGTTGAAACAAAATCTGTTTCAATATTGAAGTAAAAAAATTTTGAATGTTGAATGTTGAAACAAAATCTGTTTCAATATTGAAGTAAGAAAAATTTTGAATGTTGAATGTTGAAACAAAATCTGTTTCAATATTGAAGTAAAAAAATTTTGAATGTTGAATGTTGAAACAAAATCTGTTTCAATATTGAAGTAAGAAAAATTTTGAATGTTGAATGTTGAAACAAAATCTGTTTCAATATTGAAGTAAAAAAATTTGGAATGTTGAATGTTGAAACAAAATCTGTTTCAATATTGAAGTAGGAAAAATTTTGAATGTTGAATGTTGAAACAAAATCTGTTTCAATATTGAAGTAAGAAAAATTTTGAATGTTGAATGTTGAAACAAAATCTGTTTCAATATTGAAGTAAGAAAAATTTTGAGTGTTGAATGTTGAAACAAAATCTGTTTCAATATTGAAGTAAGAAAAATTTTGAATGTTGAATGTTGAAACAAAATCTGTTTCAATATTGAAGTAGGAAAAATTTTGAATGTTGAATGTTGAAACAAAATCTGTTTCAATATTGAAGTAAGAAAAATTTTGAATGTTGAATGTTGAAACAAAATCTGTTTCAATATTGAAGTAAAAAAATTTTGAATGTTGAATGTTGAAACAAAATCTGTTTCAATATTGAAGTAAAAAAAATTTTGAATGTTGAATGTTGAAACTAAATCTGTTTCAATATTGAAGTAAGAAAAATTTTGAATGTTGAATGTTGAAACAAAATCTGTTTCAATATTGAAGTAAGAAAAATTTTGAATGTTGAATGTTGAAACAAAATCTGTTTCAATATTGAAGTAAAAAAATTTTGAATGTTGAATGTTGAAACAAAATCTGTTTCAATATTGAAGTAAGAAAAATTTTGAATGTTGAATGTTGAAACAAAATCTGTTTCAATATTGAAGTAAGAAAAATTTTGAATGTTGAATGTTGAAACAAAATCTGTTTCAATATTGAAGTAAAAAAATTTTGAATGTTGAATGTTGAAACAAAATCTGTTTCAATATTGAAGTAGGAAAAATTTTGAATGTTGAATGCTGAAACAAAATCTGTTTCAATATTGAAGTAAGAAAAATTTTGAATGTTGAATGTTGAAACAAAATCTGTTTCAATTTTGAAGTAAGAAAAATTTTGAATGTTGAATGTTGAAACAAAATCTGTTTCAATATTGAAGTAAGAAAAATTTTGAATGTTGAATGTTGAAACAAAATCTGTTTCAATATTGAAGTAAGAAAAATTTTGAATGTTGAATGTTGAAACAAAATCTGTTTCAATATTGAAGTAAAAAAATTTTGAATGTTGAATGTTGAAACAAAATCTGTTTCAATATTGAAGTAAACAAATTTTGAATGTTGAATGTTGAAACAAAATCTGTTTCAATATTGAAGTAAGAAAAATTTTGAATGTTGAATGTTGAAACAAAATCTGTTTCAATATTGAAGTAAGAAAAATTTTGAATGTTGAATGTTGAAACAAAATCTGTTTCAATATTGAAGTAAAAAAATTTTGAATGTTGAATGTTGAAACAAAATCTGTTTCAATATTGAAGTAAAAAAATTTTGAATGTTGAATGTTGAAACAAAATCTGTTTCAATATTGAAGTAAACAAATTTTGAATGTTGAATGTTGAAACAAAATTTGTTTCAATATTGAAGTAGAAAAAATTTTGAATGTTGAATGTTGAAACAAAATCTGTTTCAATATTGAAGTAAAAAAAAATTTGAATGTTGAATGTTGAAACAAAATCTGTTTCAATATTGAAGTAAACAAATTTTGAATGTTGAATGTTGAAACAAAATCTGTTTCAATATTGAAGTAGGAAAAATTGTGAATGTTGAATGTTGAAACAAAATCTGTTTCAATATTGAAGTAAGAAAAAATTTGAATGTTGAATGTTGAAACAAAATCTGTTTCAATATTGAAGTAAAAAAATTTTGAATGTTGAATGTTGAAACAAAATCTGTTTCAATATTGAAGTAAGAAAAATTTTGAATGTTGAATGTTGAAACAAAATCTGTTTCAATATTGAAGTAGGAAAAATTTTGAATGTTGAATGTTGAAACAAAATCTGTTTCAATATTGAAGTAAGAAAAATTTTGAATGTTGAATGTTGAAACAAAATCTGTTTCAATATTGAAGTAGGAAAAATTTTGAATGTTGAATGTTGAAACAAAATCTGTTTCAATATTGAAGTAAAAAAATTTTGAATGTTGAATGTTGAAACAAAATCTGTTTCAATATTGAAGTAGGAAAAATTTTGAATGTTGAATGTTGAAACAAAATCTGTTTCAATATTGAAGTAAGAAAAATTTTGAATCTTGAATGTTGAAACAAAATCTGTTTCAATATTGAAGTAAGAAAAATTTTGAATGTTGAATGTTGAAACAAAATCTGTTTCAATATTGAAGTAAAAAAATTTTGAATGTTGAATATTGAAACAAAATCTGTTTCAATATTGAAGTAAAAAAATTTTGAATGTTGAATGTTGAAACAAAATCTGTTTCAATATTGAAGTAAACAAATTTTGAATGTTGAATGTTGAAACAAAATCTGTTTCAATATTGAAGTAAGAAAAATTTTGAATGTTGAATGTTGAAACAAAATCTGTTTCAATATTGAAGTAGGAAAAATTTTGAATGTTGAATGTTGAAACAAAATCTGTTTCAATATTGAAGTAAGAAAAATTTTGAATGTTGAATGTTGAAACAAAATCTGTTTCAATATTGAAGTAAGAAAAAATTTGAATGTTGAATGTTGAAACAAAATCTGTTTCAATATTGAAGTAAGAAAAATTTTGAACGTTGAATGTTGAAACAAAATCTGTTTCAATATTGAAGTAAAAAAAAATTTGAATGTTGAATGTTGAAACAAAATCTGTTTCAATATTGAAGTAAGAAAAATTTTGAATGTTGAATGTTGAAACAAAATCTGTTTCAATATTGAAGTAAAAAAAATTTGAATGTTGAATGTTGAAACAAAATCTGTTTCAATATTGAAGTAAGAAAAATTTTGAATGTTGAATGTTGAAACAAAATCTGTTTCAATATTTAAGTAAAAAAATTTTGAATGTTGAATGTTGAAACAAAATCTGTTTCAATATTGAAGTAAAAAAATTTTGAATGTTGAATGTTGAAACAAAATCTGTTTCAATATTGAAGTAAGAAAAATTTTGAATGTTGAATGTTGAAACAAAATCTGTTTCAATATTGAAGTAAAAAAATTTTGAATGTTGAATGTTGAAACAAAATCTGTTTCAATATTGAAGTAAGAAAAATTTTGAATGTTGAATGTTGAAACAAAATCTGTTTCAATATTGAAGTAAAAAAATTTGGAATGTTGAATGTTGAAACAAAATCTGTTTCAATATTGAAGTAGGAAAAATTTTGAATGTTGAATGTTGAAACAAAATCTGTTTCAATATTGAAGTAAGAAAAATTTTGAATGTTGAATGTTGAAACAAAATCTGTTTCAATATTGAAGTAAGAAAAATTTTAAGTGTTGAATGTTGAAACAAAATCTGTTTCAATATTGAAGTAAGAAAAATTTTGAATGTTGAATGTTGAAACAAAATCTGTTTCAATATTGAAGTAGGAAAAATTTTGAATGTTGAATGTTGAAACAAAATCTGTTTCAATATTGAAGTAAGAAAAATTTTGAATGTTGAATGTTGAAACAAAATCTGTTTCAATATTGAAGTAAAAAAATTTTGAATGTTGAATGTTGAAACAAAATCTGTTTCAATATTGAAGTAAAAAAAATTTTGAATGTTGAATGTTGAAACTAAATCTGTTTCAATATTGAAGTAAGAAAAATTTTGAATGTTGAATGTTGAAACAAAATCTGTTTCAATATTGAAGTAAGAAAAATTTTGAATGTTGAATGTTGAAACAAAATCTGTTTCAATATTGAAGTAAAAAAATTTTGAATGTTGAATGTTGAAACAAAATCTGTTTCAATATTGAAGTAAGAAAAATTTTGAATGTTGAATGTTGAAACAAAATCTGTTTCAATATTGAAGTAAGAAAAATTTTGAATGTTGAATGTTGAAACAAAATCTGTTTCAATATTGAAGTAAAAAAATTTTGAATGTTGAATGTTGAAACAAAATCTGTTTCAATATTGAAGTAGGAAAAATTTTGAATGTTGAATGCTGAAACAAAATCTGTTTCAATATTGAAGTAAGAAAAATTTTGAATGTTGAATGTTGAAACAAAATCTGTTTCAATTTTGAAGTAAGAAAAATTTTGAATGTTGAATGTTGAAACAAAATCTGTTTCAATATTGAAGTAAGAAAAATTTTGAATGTTGAATGTTGAAACAAAATCGGTTTCAATATTGAAGTAAAAAAATTTTGAATGTTGAATGTTGAAACAAAATCTGTTTCAATATTGAAGTAAAAAAAATTTTGAATGTTGAATGTTGAAACAAAATCTGTTTCAATATTGAAGTAAAAAAATTTTGAATGTTGAATGTTGAAACAAAATCTGTTTCAATATTGAAGTAAACAAATTTTGAATGTTGAATGTTGAAACAAAATCTGTTTCAATATTGAAGTAAGAAAAATTTTGAATGTTGAATGTTGAAACAAAATCTGTTTCAATATTGAAGTAGGAAAAATTTCGAATGTTGAATGTTGAAACAAAATCTGTTTCAATATTGAAGTAAGAAAAATTTTGAATGTTGAATGTTGAAACAAAATCTGTTTCAATATTGAAGTAAGAAAAAATTTGAATGTTGAATGTTGAAACAAAATCTGTTTCAATATTGAAGTAAGAAAAATTTTGAACGTTGAATGTTGAAACAAAATCTGTTTCAATATTGAAGTAAAAAAAAATTTGAATGTTGAATGTTGAAACAAAATCTGTTTCAATATTGAAGTAAGAAAAATTTTGAATGTTGAATGTTGAAACAAAATCTGTTTCAATATTGAAGTAAAAAAATTTTGAATGTTGAATGTTGAAACAAAATCTGTTTCAATATTGAAGTAAGAAAAATTTTGAATGTTGAATGTTGAAACAAAATCTGTTTC
The DNA here is from genome assembly GCA_963971305.1 of Arcuatula senhousia. Lineage (NCBI taxonomy): Eukaryota > Metazoa > Mollusca > Bivalvia > Mytilida > Mytilidae > Arcuatula > Arcuatula senhousia. The sequence goes on along the minus strand of OZ020317.1, from coordinate 6,019,282 downwards.
AATATTTAAGTAAAAAAATTTTGAATGTTGAATGTTGAAACAAAATCTGTTTCAATATTGAAGTAAAAAAATTTTGAATGTTGAATGTTGAAACAAAATCTGTTTCAATATTGAAGTAAGAAAAATTTTGAATGTTGAATGTTGAAACAAAATCTGTTTCAATATTGAAGTAAAAAAATTTTGAATGTTGAATGTTGAAACAAAATCTGTTTCAATATTGAAGTAAGAAAAATTTTGAATGTTGAATGTTGAAACAAAATCTGTTTCAATATTGAAGTAAAAAAATTTGGAATGTTGAATGTTGAAACAAAATCTGTTTCAATATTGAAGTAAGAAAAATTTTGAATGTTGAATGTTGAAACAAAATCTGTTTCAATATTGAAGTAAACAAATTTTTAATGTTGAATGTTGAAACAAAATTTGTTTCAATATTGAAGTAGGAAAAATTTTGAATGTTGAATGTTGAAACAAAATCTGTTTCAATATTGAAGTAAAAAAAAATTTGAATGTTGAATGTTGAAACAAAATCTGTTTCAATATTGAAGTAAACAAATTTTGAATGTTGAATGTTGAAACAAAATCTGTTTCAATATTGAAGTAGGAAAAATTTTGAATGTTGAATGTTGAAACAAAATCTGTTTCAATATTGAAGTAAGAAAAAATTTGAATGTTGAATGTTGAAACAAAATCTGTTTCAATATTGAAGTAAAAAAATTTTGAATGTTGAATGTTGAAACAAAATCTGTTTCAATATTGAAGTAAGAAAAATTTTGAATGTTGAATGTTGAAACAAAATCTGTTTCAATATTGAAGTAGGAAAAATTTTGAATGTTGAATGTTGAAACAAAATCTGTTTCAATATTGGAGTAAGAAAAATTTTGAATGTTGAATGTTGAAACAAAATCTGTTTCAATATTGAAGTAGGAAAAATTTTGAATGTTGAATGTTGAAACAAAATCTGTTTCAATATTGAAGTAAGAAAAATTTTGAATGTTGAATGTTGAAACAAAATCTGTTTCAATATTGAAGTAAAAAAATTTTGAATGTTGAATGTTGAAACAAAATCTGTTTCAATATTGAAGTAAAAAAAATTTTGAATGTTGAATGTTGAAACAAAATCTGTTTCAATATTGAAGTAAGAAAAATTTTGAATGTTGAATGTTGAAACAAAATCTGTTTCAATATTGAAGTAAGAAAAATTTTGAATGTTGAATGTTGAAACAAATTCTGTTTCAATATTGAAGTAAAAAAAAATTTGAATGTTGAATGTTGAAACAAAATCTGTTTCAATATTGAAGTAGGAAAAATTTTGAATGTTGAATGTTGAAACAAAATCTGTTTCAATATTGAAGTAAGAAAAATTTTGAATGTTGAATGTTGAAACAAAATCTGTTTCAATATTGAAGTAAGAAAAATTTTGAATGTTGAATGTTGAAACAAAATCTGTTTCAATATTGAAGTAAAAAAATTTTGAATGTTGAATGTTGAAACAAAATCTGTTTCAATATTGAAGTAAAAAAATTTTGAATGTTGAATGTTGAAACAAAATCTGTTTCAATATTGAAGTAAAAAAAAATTTGAATGTTGAATGTTGAAACAAAATCTGTTTCAATATTGAAGTAAAAAAATTTTGAATGTTGAATGTTGAAACAAAATCTGTTTCAATATTGAAGTAGGAAAAATTTTGAATGTTGAATGTTGAAACAAAATCTGTTTCAATATTGAAGTAAGAAAAAATTTGAATGTTGAATGTTGAAACAAAATCTGTTTCAATATTGAAGTAAAAAAAATTTTGAATGTTGAATGTTGAAACAAAATCTGTTTCAATATTGAAGTAAGAAAAATTTTGAATGTTGAATGTTGAAACAAAATCTGTTTCAATATTGAAGTAGGAAAAATTTTGAATGTTGAATGTTGAAACAAAATCTGTTTCAATATTGAAGTAAGAAAAATTTTGAATGTTGAATGTTGAAACAAAATCTGTTTCAATATTGAAGTAGGAAAAATTTTGAATGTTGAATGTTGAAACAAAATCTGTTTCAATATTGAAGTAAGAAAAATTTTGAATGTTGAATGTATGTTGAAACAAAATCTGTTTCAATATTGAAGTAAAAAAAATTTGAATGTTGAATGTTGAAACAAAATCTGTTTCAATATTGAAGTAAAAAAAATTTTGAATGTTGAATGTTGAAACAAAATCTGTTTCAATATTGAAGTAAGAAAAATTTTGAATGTTGAATGTTGAAACAAAATCTGTTTCAATATTGAAGTAAAAAAATTTTGAATGTTGAATGTTGAAACAAAATCTGTTTCAATATTGAAGTAGGAAAAATTTTGAATGTTGAATGTTGAAACAAAATCTGTTTCAATATTGAAGTAAGAAAAATTTTGAATGTTGAATGTTGAAACAAAATCTGTTTCAATATTGAAGTAAGAAAAATTTTGAATGTTGAATGTTGAAACAAAATCTGTTTCAATATTGAAGTAAAAAAATTTTGAATGTTGAATGTTGAAACAAATCTGTTTCAATATTGAAGTAAGAAAAATTTTGAATGTTGAATGTTGAAACAAAATCTGTTTCAATATTGAAGTAAAAAAATTTTGAATGTTGAATGTTGAAACAAAATCTGTTTCAATATTGAAGTAAGAAAAATTTTGAGTGTTGAATGTTGAAACAAAATCTGTTTCAATATTGAAGTAAGAAAAATTTTGAATGTTGAATGTTGAAACAAAATCTGTTTCAATATTGAAGTAGGAAAAATTTTGAATGTTGAATGTTGAAACAAAATCTGTTTCAATATTGAAGTAAGAAAAATTTTGAATGTTGAATGTTGAAACAAAATCTGTTTCAATATTGAAGTAGGAAAAATTTTGAATGTTGAATGTTGAAACAAAATCTGTTTCAATATTGAAGTAAGAAAAATTTTGAATGTTGAATGTTGAAACAAAATCTGTTTCAATATTGAAGTAAGAAAAATTTTGAGTGTTGAATGTTGAAACAAAATCTGTTTCAATATTGAAGTAAGAAAAATTTTGAATGTTGAATGTTGAAACAAAATCTGTTTCAATATTGAAGTAGGAAAAATTTTGAATGTTGAATGTTGAAACAAAATCTGTTTCAATATTGAAGTAAGAAAAATTTTGAATGTTGAATGTTGAAACAAAATCTGTTTCAATATTGAAGTAAAAAAATTTTGAATGTTGAATGTTGAAACAAAATCTGTTTCAATATTGAAGTAAAAAAAATTTTGAATGTTGAATGTTGAAACTAAATCTGTTTCAATATTGAAGTAAGAAAAATTTTGAATGTTGAATGTTGAAACAAAATCTGTTTCAATATTGAAGTAAGAAAAATTTTGAATGTTGAATGTTGAAACAAAATCTGTTTCAATATTGAAGTAAAAAAATTTTGAATGTTGAATGTTGAAACAAAATCTGTTTCAATATTGAAGTAAGAAAAATTTTGAATGTTGAATGTTGAAACAAAATCTGTTTCAATATTGAAGTAAGAAAAATTTTGAATGTTGAATGTTGAAACAAAATCTGTTTCAATATTGAAGTAAAAAAATTTTGAATGTTGAATGTTGAAACAAAATCTGTTTCAATATTGAAGTAGGAAAAATTTTGAATGTTGAATGCTGAAACAAAATCTGTTTCAATATTGAAGTAAGAAAAATTTTGAATGTTGAATGTTGAAACAAAATCTGTTTCAATTTTGAAGTAAGAAAAATTTTGAATGTTGAATGTTGAAACAAAATCTGTTTCAATATTGAAGTAAGAAAAATTTTGAATGTTGAATGTTGAAACAAAATCTGTTTCAATATTGAAGTAAAAAAATTTTGAATGTTGAATGTTGAAACAAAATCTGTTTCAATATTGAAGTAAAAAAAATTTTGAATGTTGAATGTTGAAACAAAATCTGTTTCAATATTGAAGTAAGAAAAATTTTGAATGTTGAATGTTGAAACAAAATCTGTTTCAATATTGAAGTAAGAAAAATTTTGAATGTTGAATGTTGAAACAAAATCTGTTTCAATATTGAAGTAAAAAAATTTTGAATGTTGAATGTTGAAACAAAATCTGTTTCAATATTGAAGTAAGAAAAATTTTGAATGTTGAATGTTGAAACAAAATCTGTTTCAATATTGAAGTAAGAAAAATTTTGAATGTTGAATGTTGAAACAAAATCTGTTTCAATATTGAAGTAAGAAAAATTTTGAATGTTGAATGTTGAAACAAAATCTGTTTCAATATTGAAGTAAAAAAATTTTGAATGTTGAATGTTGAAACAAAATCTGTTTCAATATTGAAGTAAAAAAATTTTGAATGTTGAATGTTGAAACAAAATCTGTTTCAATATTGAAGTAAAAAAAAATTTGAATGTTGAATGTTGAAACAAAATCTGTTTCAATATTGAAGTAAGAAAAATTTTGAATGTTGAATGTTGAAACAAAATCTGTTTCAATACTGAAGTAAAATAATTTTGAATGTTGAATGTTGAAACAAAATCTGTTTCAATATTGAAGTAAAAAAAATTTTGAATGTTGAATGTTGAAACAAAATCTGTTTCAATATTGAAGTAAGAAAAATTTTGAATGTTGAATGTTGAAACAAAATCTGTTTCAATATTGAAGTAAGAAAAATTTTGAATGTTGAATGTTGAAACAAAATCTGTTTCAATATTGAAGTAAAAAAATTTTGAATGTTGAATGTTGAAACAAAATCTGTTTCAATATTGAAGTAGGAAAAATTTTGAATGTTGAATGTTGAAACAAAATCTGTTTCAATATTGAAGTAAGAAAAATTTTGAATGTTGAATGTTGAAACAAAATCTGTTTCAATATTGAAGTAAAAAAATTTTGAATGTTGAATGTTGAAACAAATCTGTTTCAATATTGAAGTAAGAAAAATTTTGAATGTTGAATGTTGAAACAAAATCTGTTTCAATATTGAAGTAAAAAAATTTTGAATGTTGAATGTTGAAACAAAATCTGTTTCAATATTGAAGTAAGAAAAATTTTGAGTGTTGAATGTTGAAACAAAATCTGTTTCAATATTGAAGTAAGAAAAATTTTGAATGTTGAATGTTGAAACAAAATCTGTTTCAATATTGAACTAAGAAAAATTTTGAATGTTTAACTAACAAAAAAAAAATTGAATGTTGAATGTTGAATGTTGAATATTGAACCAACTTGACGCTGGTGTTCAGTTTTACCTAGGTCATCATTTTTTTATATGTGCCCAATCCATTTCCATCGCTTTTTCTTGGGTACAGTTATAAGATATTTTATCGTAACTGCTTACTTTTCCGGAGCACATGAGTACACGCTCGTTATCACCTGAGTTCGCATTTTCGATTGCTATTCACTTGAGTTTTTTTTTGTATTTTCATATGTTTTATGTAGTCTGTTTCTTCGTGTTGTTTTCGTTCGTTTTTACTGGGTTTGTCTTTGCATTTTCAGACTTTTTACATTGCGATACCCATGGGTTTCTCTTTGCTTTTTACACACCCTAAACTCGTGTTTTTTGTTATTCAAACTCTGTTGTTATTCCTTAATGACATTGCTTAATATACAAAAAAATAACCGTTCAAGTGATACCCGCTAACGACGTATTTAGTTTTTTGAGATCAATGGGTCGATAACCGTTGCTTTTTGATAAGAGGTCCCCGAGGGTAGTCACAAGCAATCACTGTTTGACGCGAATGAACCAACAATTTAAAATCATTTAAAATTGTCTAAATTGTTTAAGGCAGTGGATTTCTTTTCTTGTACTGCTCGTGTTTGTTACCCCTGACACTGCATTTCGATTCTTTTTTTAACATGAATTTGTTTCGAGATAGATACTTTTCAATCGATTTAGTTTGGATTTTGACCATCCACATCTTTTATTCAATTGCTGATAATTAAAGATTACTCATTTGATTATGCAGTTATAACAAACAGTTATCTAAGTTAACCTTTAATTATAACCCGTATTGGAACTTCATCTTTTAATACTTGACAAGTACGATAGAAGAACCCATTTTATTTCAGGGCTCGTTTAAGAAGTAAGTGACCTTCATTCAAACTATAAATACAATCAATGCCCTTGTAAGGGCACATCAACTTCACCTAAAATTCTAAAGTGTAAACATTCAATAAGCCGGAAAATGTATTCAAAATCCTCTTAATTGTAGAACAGAAGCGAAAAATAATTTGTATACAAATTATATTAAATACAAATTTGACATCAAGAAGAAGTGTATTTGGTACTTTACTTCATTAAAATCAATATACAATGCTCGTAAAACTCAGTTAGTAAGCCAAAATATAATTTTAAACTGTTTCTAAAATTACATGACATTGTGCACTTTGAATATGGCGCTATAAATAATTATAAATGAAACATGCTCTTTAAATGATATGAAACAATAGAAAATGATATACAATTCTACCTATATTATGAGAAAATTAAACAACAAATTGATGTAATTAGCATTGTTGGGTTAATATATATGTACAAAAAAACCATCTCAAATCATTAGGATGTACATGGTCATGAACTGTCGGAAACCCTAAAAAAATGTACATGCTTTATAAGTATCAATCTTTGGAACGTTTTGGACTCTTAAGTGATATCTAAAAAATGTGTCTATTAATTAGAGTTCAAATGTAAACACTTATTAGAGATAATTGGAGAAGCGATGTACGTATCTACGTATCGTAAAGTTGCCCTAGGAAGTCTAAAAACGACATATTCATTACCTCCCTTATGCCAGGTGTCTAAATTGATCCGCACTAGATTTGAACATGTATTATAAACATAGATATATAACCCATATTTATACATCTAAGGTATAATGCATATGAACTCTTGTTGATCGTTGTTTATTTATTATTTATTTTATATATTATTATAAATTTATATCTTTTTTATTAATTTATTTTTTTTAATTCTTTATTTTAATTATTAGTATTATTTTATTATAAGTAGTATTTGGTGGGGTGGCAAGTATAAATATGTAAAATTAAAAAATTTAAAAAAAAAAACATCTTATAATTTAGCGATTCCTCCGTTTAAACTTTTGTTTTAAAAATATTCACCCTGGCTTTCTATCTTTTATTCTGGAGTCTTTTTTATCATTATTTTTTTTAATTTCAACTGTTTTAATGAATAAAATTTATTGCAGAGTTACTTACTTTGTTGTGGATTGTGCGTTCATCTGTTAGTTTGTCAAACATATATTTCATGTATTTATTACCTTTTTGTTGGAATATAGTATCAAAAACCCCATGTAAAGTAAACTGGATGTAAGTTGTGTGTAGAAAAGGGGATCTTTTTACCAAAAAATGGTTAAACAGTAGCCACCTGTACATTTGTAGATAATTGTCTGTTAGACTGTCCAAATAACCACGGTGGAATTTGAATAACATCTGGTATTCATTTAATAAAATCATAAGCACCTTTGCATACATTTAAGAGAGCGATCATTCGATTTTTATGGGGCTTAAGGGGTTATTGATATGTTTTTCATCCAGCCTATTCATTATCAGAACAGTCAAAGCCTGGATGTTTTGCGAGCTATTTTTGCAAATTGAATTTTAAAATCAAATAAAAAAATTCACAGCAAAAAAGACAATACTACCCTTTTTTATATCAAAGCGTTGTCCCGCATTTTTATTTTCTGAATGTTGTGGACATACTGCTTTTTTATTTCAAATATTACCATAGAACATCCCCCCCTCCAAAATGAAACCTAAGTTACATGTGTTTTATTTATACCTCAGGTACATTTTTAACTCATCAAAAAAAAGTCAAATTTTGTATTCAACTTGGCATTTTTATGCCAAGCTTCCAAGAAGAGGTTGGTGTATTGTTTTAACTATTATTCTTTGGAAACAGGGTGTATTGTGGAATACGTTTTTGGATTTATCGGACATTTGATTCCTGTTTATCGAAGACTTTAATTTTTTTCCGTCACACAAAATTAATTCTGCCGAGCTTTTCAATTGCATATAATTTGGCTTGGAAACTATTATTCCTAGGTTGCTGAAATTTAGAAACAAGCTTGATATGGATATGATGTATTTTGGGATACTTTTTTTTCATCCATCGGACTTCTTAATTAATTGCAGTTGGAGTCGACATATGCGTTGTAGTGTCATGTTCATTTACTCCATATCCTTTCATCAATCGTTATACTTCCTGTGAACCAAAAACTAAAACAAAAAAAAAACTGTCGCTTATTTCATTCACTTACATGAAAACTCCTAGGTTACTGATAGTTGGTGACAAGCTTGGTATTGATATGATGTATTGATACAATTTTAGGTCCATCGAACATTTACTACCTGTTTATTGTAAATTTAATACTAAACGCATTGCATACTTGTAGAAGCCGTGAAAGCGGGGGTATTACTGTTGAGCATTGGGTCACAGATTTCTTGTGTCTTTTGTTTTAACGTTCTATGTTCTTCATATATGGTGTTGGGCTTTTTTTTCTTTTTTGTTACAGCGGATATGATGAGACAAGCCTTGTGTCAGTCGAAGCAAATGTTTTAGTTTGTATGTTTGTTGCAACTTTCGTTCATTTTATGAACCATCTACTTCAAATATTTTAATGGATACACCAATGAACAAAACTGAGGCAACAACGGAAGTTTTAACAAATACAATATTAAATGACCACAGCAAAAGCATTTTAATCTGTTTCAAAATCATGCTGAAATGGGTTTCACAACAACTGTGCAAATCGTTCAGGCCCCCCTTCCTCTAAATTTTCATCTATAAAAATATAGAAATGTACGGTATCATTTTTTTTCCCCAAGCCGAACGGAGTTGGGAAGGGGATATAGCGTTTGGTTTGTTCGTTCATACGTTCGTACGTTCGTTTGTTCGTACGTATGTACGTAATAGTATATATTTTGTCAATAACTTGGGAACTAAACATCATAGAGTGATAATATATAGTTAGTGGGTACATCTTTGATGGTAGTCAGAATCAGAACCAAATTTTAAGTGGCCTTGACCTATATTTCCGCATGAATGACTCCGGTGAAAGTTTTGGTTAAGGTCCATATCCAAGCAACTCCAAGTGATAGAGCGATGGTATTGGGTCAGTGCGTACATTTTGGACAGTAACCAACATCCGTACCAAAATTGGGTCGCCTTGACCTACATTTTCCGCATTAACGACTCGGGTTTAAGTTTTGGTTTAGGTCCAAATCTCAGCAACTGCAAGTGGTAGATAGATGATTTTTGGTCTGCGTACACATCTATGAAAGTAACAAACATCCGCTCCTTCATTTTTCAGATGAATAATTCGGGTTAAAATTTTGGTTAAGGCGCATTTCTCGCCAATTCCAATAAGAAGAGGAATGATATTTGGTAAAGTGGGTATATCTTGGATAGTAATTGACATCTGTTCCACTTACATTCTAATATATAACGGGCAAGGCATTAGCTGTCGTGTGCGACTGCTCCGTTTCTTTATTAGAATTATTCCATTCATTGTCTGATAGTTGTTAGAATATATCCGAAGACATGTCGATCCTATTCGCCCCGTATCATCGCACCATGTCCCTTATCTTCATGCATTCGTATTATAAAGTTGTTTTTTTCTCAGGCGTATAATATTTTGGTTTTTCATTTCATCATATATATGTCTCTATAAATGGATGCAAATATAAATAAAGTTTCATGATAATTTATTATTATACATACTCTACGGAAAATAACTTTAACCTAAAGGTTATTATTAACTTGCCGTAGTTTACGAACGAACGGACACGAACAAAAAAGTCCGCACTCCGTTATAATAAACAATGGAGAATCCAGACAGTCAGGAGGTTGAGATAAAATATAACTGTCGTTGGAATTCATAGGATCCCTTTCAAAAGGTCTATATGTGGACATGTAAGACATTGGAGTAAATAGATCTACATGTAGCTCGAAAACTTACATTTTTATTCGCCATTTTTAACCAAAAAAATGTATTTTGGTCTAGTAGCTTGCCAACGAAAATCTCGTTAAGATCTTTTTTGGTATTTCATGTGAGAATCCGTGTGTTTATTCGCTTTTCGACCTTCATGTATATGCAGAAGAGCAAGTCATCCAAAACAAACCATACTTGAAGTTCATATTTATTATGCAAATCGACCCCTTATTTTTCAGTTGGTGGTCGTTTATTATGAACACAAATTAAAATTATCAAATCTTCAGTGGGCCTAAGTAAAACCATTAATTAGCTGAAGCTGACCATGTAAAAACATATCTAAGGCATATATTAAAATAAACTTAAGTTTCTTTCTAAAAGAAAGTTAAAATTTCTTTGAGTGTCAAAAAAACCCTGATGACGTACACACCAAAGCAATGCAATTAGAATTATCCGTCAAAATTCAAAATTCAATTGAATTGGTCGATCTTGGGTCAAAGTTGGGTTCTTGCTCGACATATATTGTTTTTCATGCTCGTATCTAGTGTGTGTTTGGTATTTTCAATCTCTCCGGCATCAATACTTAGATTGTTAACAATCACATCAAAGCAATGCAATTCTCCGTTTACATTTAAAAATTGTCAAATGCCAAGGCTCTAACTACCGAAGACATAAGGGACAGGCAATTTAACTTGAAAAATTAAAAAAATATATTTTTCGAAGGTATCGCGACAGAATTTCCAAAGTATTATGGGGGAAAAAACGAGCCCCCTCCCCACCCCTTTAAAGTTAAATGGTCGGTTGTTTTTATTTAATAGTCCAAGTGAGGCATACATTTTTATTGGGGTTGCATTGATTTTAATGATTGGTATTGTCAATCTTTTGGATAAATCGCATCTAATGAATCTTTGATAGATTAATAAATGTAATAGCACAATTACCGAGCTTGGAGGATCAATCTCATTGTCAAAGAAAAAAGACGAAACAAGGTAAAAATACCATACAAATTGAAGATTGTAATGGTCCTGACTTGGTACATGAATTTTGAAAAGAGGGTCCACCTATAGTCTTTTTGAAAAGGTCATCTGGAATTCCGATTCCGAGTCTTTTATTTTAATTTTTGCAAGTGTAGTTTCCCTTTGTGGGTGGGCCACATTGTGTTCTCAACGTTGAGCAAAGGAAAATATCAATCTATCCCTATCCGTTTTTGGCGTAATTTCTCCTTCCCGAATCAAATGAACTGGTTTGGAGTAAAGTCTTGGATGATAACGTATGTTTTATGAGTTTAAGGCTGTGACAGACGTATTTAAAAATGTTTTAACAGGTTGACGAATTTAGTTAATTTTAACAGATTTTCAATGTTGAAGCCGACCCGGAAGTCGTAAACCTGTAGTGATTAAGTAAAAGATTGCACAGGTCCGCAAGCCCGGAAAATACTTTCTTAAAAGGACTATTGTCTACTATAAAAGGTTCCAGACCGTTTTCGCCTAAAATATGCACGAAAATATAACAAAATTTTCAAAGGATGGGGTGTGTTTCGACCCCTTTCCTCAGGAACATCCCGTCTCTGGATCTGCTACAGCACAAACTTTAAATATATTTTAAATGTTCCTGATTAAAATTTTTGACATGAAATTAAAATTTATATTGAATATATATATGAATTTAATATTTATTTAAACGTGTTAAAAGGCATACAAAACATCGACGGAATACAGATTATATGCTTTACAAAAAGCCAATCGACGAAAAAATGCTTTTGTAAGATTTTTACTGGTAGGTGATAAAATGATGAATTTTCGTGAGCGGACAAAATGATTTATTTTTGTACAGCATAGCATTACCCCACACCCTATTTAACTGATTGGGTCGGAGATGTTAACGGCTGATCCTGTTTTGAACAAAAAGTTGAAAAAGTACAATATTCTGGGAAAACTCCGAAATTACTAAAAGTATAAACCAAAAACAAAATATTTGCTTTGGCCCTCCCCCTTTTTTCTTCCTTCTATGATACATTGATTCAAGTTTGAAAAATAAATCTTTTCATCAGCAGTGTTCACAGGTATTATAATTAAAAGGGAGATAACAAGAATTTATACCCGACTACTTGACATTAGAACGTTACGTCAACATTACTCACGATACGACTCTTGTCCGATAATCTCTAGTAAATCGAGAGATGTAGTTAATACCAATCATTTGTAGATATATATGTACAAGTGACTATCAATACAGCATATCAGGCATGGGGTAATGCAAATGTGTAATGGTAATGCATTGCAACGCATTACATTTTTTCAAGTAATTCAATGTAATGAGTAATGCACCATTTTTTGCATTACATGTAATGGTAATTCAATGCATTTGTTTCTCAAAAATACATGAAATTCATGAATTACAAAGGAATAATATTGCATTACTACATTAAATGTGAAAATAAAGAAGGGTCAGTAAAATTTTCAACAATTTATAGCAAATTCTGAAATAATAAAACATATTGTTCTGAAAAATTTGAGAGTGAAGCCATATAAACACAAAATAATCAAAAATTTTCTTTTTACACTGTCATGACTATTATAAAAAACAACTTAACCAATTGAGTCAAAATTAAATGGCTTCAATGTTAAATTATGAATTAAATTATTTATTTCTATTTATCATGTTAATATTATATATATTTAAATGAAGAAAGTTGAACAAAAACCAAGAGAGTTGAATTGGCAATTAAATTTCAAAATACCCAACAAAATATGCAAAAATGACCTATTTCATGATTGTTATTCCTCATTCAGTAATACTGTTGTTACCTTCTTGACAAAAACCTTTTAAATTGTTTCAAAAATGCTTTAAATGCAACTTTTCAACTGCCTTGATTTACAATCTTATTTTTGTACAGATCACAATGTGGCTTTTTACAAACTATGCCTTTGAATAATCTTCTAATTTTCTTCAATATATGAGTTATAAACATAGTTTTTTATGAATAATATTCTTTATGAGTTATGAACATATATTTTTATGAATAATGTTCTTCAATATATGAGTTATGAACATATGTTTTTCTTTAAACTCATGTTTTTTACACATTTTTTTGTTGATGGCATAATGTATAAAAAAATATATATTGAAAAAAAATGTTTTAGTACTTGCTTTTTTGTTTTTATTTGTTTTTTTATGTGCCAAGACAATGAATGTATCAGCGTTCAAAAGTTTATGAAGTTCTGACTAAGTTTTTATTAGAAACTATTTTAAGATAAAGTTAACCTAGGTATAATGGTACGAATTTAAAGGAACATAAAAATGTAATGGTAATTCAATGCATTACTAAGGTAAAGTAATGGTAATTCAATGCTTTTTTTTCAAAATCCTTGTAATGGTAATGGTAATTCAATGCAACTTTTCTCAAAGTAATGGTAATTCAATGCATTACATTGCAATGTACTGCAACATTTTAAGCAAGAATATGTTTCTTTAAACATCTGCTACGATTAAAGTTCGTTCAAAATATTCAGAGCGTTCATATACATTGAGTGAGCAAATAATATATACTTTTAAGCTGTTCATACCTTGGATTTGTACAATGAAACATTGAATAAATAAATAATAAAGTTCTTTTCAGATTTTCAATTCAAAAATCAATAAGAGACAACAATTTTACATTAAATTGAAGCAAACGAAACAAACACAAATCTTAGGATTAAACAAGCTTAGTTATCTTAGATGAACACTTCCAATTAATGGATTGTACAAAAGAATTTGTGCTGGAAAAATGTATTATGATCAATCATGAGTTGTATAAACATTGTTAAAGTTATTAGTTGATATATTATTACATGTACAAAATAGTTACTCCTAAACATTACCGCTGAATTAACGTTCAAGTCAAGTGGTTTGGCTATTTCTTTTTGTGTTATAGATGGATAGGCTAAGTTAAAATAACAAAAAAAAGCAAGTTTAAGTCATAATACATCCATCACATTTGATTGGTTGGTAAAATAGACGGACAAAGTCTTTTTACGCCAGTCAACAAGTTAAAGATTTCAAGTAGTTATTTGGCGTGACTGAATAATCTTAATGCCTATTTCCATACGGCAAAAAGAACAAAATTGGTTCTGTTAATGAATACTTGCAACAAAGATATAACATGTTTACTGCTCAACGTTGACGTTGACATTGTCGGATTTCAAATTAGTAGACATTTATTTTCATCATTGTTCAACTTATGACACGTGACTCATTTTATCACTTTTTATTTTCCTTCTAAACCTATTCATTGTTTTAACGAAACATGACGTAATTTGGAGCACAAAAATTGTCCTTGACATTATTCGAAAAATGTCTAACTTGAACATACTTTATATTTCCTTTTTTCGTCTTGTTCTGTAACCACTTCATTGGTAAAGGTTTAATGTTACAAAATTCAAAATACAAAAAAACAACAAAGTTCCAGACAAAAAATTTTGCTACGCCTGACGCGCGTTTTGTCTATTTAAGCTTCATCAGAGGCGCTCTACAAAAAATATTGAAAATGCCAAACACTATATAATTATGAAGAGCATAGAACAGTAAAACCAAAAATACCAAACTAGGGAACCAAATTATTACTTAAATGATCAACCTATGTCTGGGGTAGGAAGAACCTTAGGGTTTAGACAATTTTGAAATTTAAACTGATAATTCAAAGTTTTGATGTGTTCTCCAACACAAAAGTGTTGGTGCCGGAGCGGGCTAATCTCGGGGAATTAAAACTCCAACAGCAGTGCTAACCTTCACGGGTGCTCGAAATACAAATGACAACAAAGTTCCAGACAATAAATTTTGCAAGAAAAACCTTAAATCCGAAGAAAAATACTACTTTTATTTAATGAAAATAAAACAAGCTTCTTTTGAGTTTTTTTTTCTATTATAAAAGTTTGGTAGTAACAATCAACTTTAAATGTAACAACTTGAAATAAGTACCGGGGATTCATTTATTTTCGTTAGTACCAATATTCGTGGTTTGGTGAAAATTAATTGGGTCGTGTATTCCTAAATTTGTGGTTCAGAAGTCTGAAGCAAAAAGAACAATGTAATATTTCCTTTTCGTGGGGTATCAAATTTCGTGGGTCACGGCCACCCACGAAAACCACGAAAATTGATACCCTACGAATAATAATAAAACCACAGCATATTGCTACTGTGACGATTTATTTTCCTGGCTTTGGGTTATACAGTTCATTGACGTCGACTATGTTCATTATTAATGTATTTATTTTAAAAGAACAATATTCATTCATTGATTTTTAATTCACAATAAAAATAAATTTAGAAGAAAAAACAAAGACAGCTCTGATTTATTTTTTAAAACGGTAATGTACATGTTTTGTCGAATAATTTTGAAAGTTTGAACATGGATTTTTTACAAAGATAAAGTGAAAATCATTTAAAGACCAAATTTGTTTCTTTTTTATCCTGACATTTCCTTTCAAATTGTAAATAAAGCTTTAAACTATAACTGATTATGTAGAAATTGTGGAGTAAAGTAAGCGAAGAATAACATTCACATTATCGGAGTTATATACCCCGAAGACAGGACACAAATCTTTGTCGGACATGACGTTAGTAAAGGTGTACAGCTTGGTTTGGTTTGAGACGACACTGAATGTATTAGTTTTTCTGTTTATATTAAAGTGCAGTACACCCGTTTCATTTGTTCCTGGGGTGTTTGCACTAAAATGGTTCAGTATTTCTTTGCTTATAAAATGAAGATGCTGGACTATGAATGACACATCGTCGTTATTTTTGTTGTTGACTAAATAAATAGAATGACCAGCCTCCAACCTCGTCTTTACCTACGGAATAGTAGTTGTCTATTTTGTTTCGCTCTGCAAGTCCTACTTCAAATATTAGCCAGCCTTTCTCTAATTTTTTCATGATATCGTACTTGTATAGTATTCCGACACTCATTTCCTGGTCTTTCATACAACACTTATCAGCCATAACACCCATATAATATTTAAATCCTACACCTTGAGAAGGAACAGTGTCGGGCGTTTTAACATTACTAATCAGCGTGTTGTCTTCATTGATATACCGATACTTGTAGACAGATTATCTGTTGTATTTGAAGTCCATTGTGAAAACATCTTAAGGAAAACAAATAGAACAATGTTTGTAGTATAGGGTTATTGTATCAATAAATGAAAATTACCATGTACTTAAGATCATAACACTTAGATGAAATCAAGATATTTTATGCCCATCTTTTTGCTTTTGTTACAAACATATATTCCACATCTCACACAAAAGGCTAGCTTTGTTTGATGTCACTCTTTTCTCATAATAAAATAACAAACAGTATGAAATTGAAAAGGTCATTTAATACTGAAATGACATTGTACTTAATTTTCTAAGAAAAACTCAAAATTATACAAACTTATACAACATGCTTGAACATACTTATAGACATCAAAGGTGGGTGAATTCCCAAAAAACAATAAAAAACTTGAATTTAATACAAACATATACAACAGAGTGAGGAGGGTGGGTTTTGAAATTATAAATCACCAATTTTGAGAACAATTTGTAAACAATCATTAAGCGCTTCAATTTGATAATGGCTGTTCAATTAATTAAACCTACTACAATAAACAATATTGGACGATTCCATTTAACATGGACTGATCCATGTAACCAATTACACGTGCATATCATACATTGAACAAGGAAAGATAACTCTAAAGTAAAAATGGTCATAAAATCATTTATATACATTAATGTGAATTTATGCCCATTTTTTTTCTTTTGTTACAAACATATATTCCACATCTCACACAAAAGGCTAGCTTTGTTTGATGTCACTCTTTTCTCATAATAAAATAACAAACAGTTTGAAATTGAAAAGGTCATTTAATACTGAAATGACATTGTACTTAATTTTCTAAGAAAAACTCAAAATTATACAAACTTATACAACATGCTTGAACATACTAATAGACATCAAAGGTGGGTCAATTCCCAAAAAACGCCACTTACTGTTGAAAAACAGTAATCCCCACCCAGCCAGTTGTGTGAGATTTATGTGTCATTAACATCATATCTTAAACCTTTTTAAGTCGTAAACCTTAATATACATGCATTAATATTTCACTATTTTTCAGACCAGATGCTCCTGTAACCATGGTCTTGTGCCCCTATATCTGATTACATGTATATGTATTCATACATGCATATGAAAATTCATATCTTAATTAACAATTGGAAAGATTGACCAGATGCTCCTGACACCATGGTCTTATATAAAACCTGATTAAAACATCAAGCATACATCAATATCTTGTCTACATACATTTTTTGTGGGTACTATATCGATAAAAATACACTAACATATTGACCAGATGCTCCTGACACCATGGTCTTTCAAACAAAAACAAACAAACTAATTAACAATTCAACCTAAATGCAGGGACACGAATATACTTTTTTAAGGCATCAGAGGACCATCTACCCATTGCCTTAATTTGATCTTCAGCCATTCCATTTGCAAAGGCTGTTGTTGCTGCACCAATTCTAAAACTATGACTTTTGTAGGATTTTGAATCAAGCCCGCACCATTTCAGGGACAAATTTAATTGGTCTGTGAAATATTTTCTGGATACTGGTGTCCCATCCATAAAAGAGAAAAGGGGGCCAGCTGGGGGTTTCCTTGTATTAAAATATTGCCAAAGAGCTTCAACTGGACAAATGTCTTTATTAACCATGTTCCTTTCGACTATCATTGTATGCGGTTTGCCTTTGCTATGTTTATATGTTAACAAAGTTAATTGAAAAGCTACTGGTGTGCATGTAGGTTGTTCTGCTTGCTTGTGAATAAATTGCACAGATGCTGTCAAGATAACATGTGCATTGTCCTTGTTTGAAACTGTAAATTCCCCATTCGTAAGAAGCAATGGAAAGCCAATAGATACATACATTTTATCATTATTGTTGTAAAATAGGATTGTGTTGTAAAACACAATGATCTAATTAATTGTGTAAGTATATGTGGGGTGATGGGCAGCCTAGTATCAAAGGTTCTTGTTTTATTCGCATAACCTTGTAGACATTTTTTCACTTAAAAATTATGTGTTGGGTCTACTACATTGCTGATTTTGTGATGAAAACTTAGTGCAGATATGTAAGTTGTGACTGTTGAAACAGCTAAGCCCTGAGAGTAGCAATATGCTATATATAATACCACATTTTCAATGCTTGAAGGAATACATTCACCTTTGGTTGGAATGGAAAAATGACATAAAAATCGTTCATAATATTCTAAAGCTCTTGAATAAGTACTGTGCGTGGATGGTGCCACTGAATGTTGAACTAACTCAGTTGCAATTTCAGTCAAATGTGAAAACTCTCTTCTTTGAGAACGAAGGCTGTTGGATCTGCTATCCCACAATTGAGTCGGAAATCGTCTATCTGTTGACGAGAAAGATTGTCTGCTAAGGTATTTTTTGAACCCTGTACATGACTTGCAGTAAACAGAATGTTATGTTTGAGACACTGAACCACTAGTCTCCTAACTAACGACATCAGGGTTTTTTCCTTAGAAGTTTGTTTATTAATGATATGCACTACAGCTGCATTGTCAGAATTCAAAACAATACACTTGTTTTTTAAATAATCTGCCCATAATTCTACTGCTAGAACAATAGGGAAAAATTCCTTCACTGTGATGTGATACTTGGACCACGAAGATGGCCAAACCCCATGAAAATATTTGTCATTAAAATTGCCCCCAAAACCACTGTTACTAGCATCTGTAAACATATTTAATGTGCTTGATCTTTCCCATCTCTTTGGAAGAAGTAATGATTTCCCATTAAAATTGTCTAAAAATATGCTCAAAGCTTTTAAATCCGCTCTTGCCTCTTTATCTAGCCTTCGATGGTGGAATGCTTGTGTCAAACCTAATGTTAAATCTGTTAATCGTCTTAGAAAAGGTCTACCTGGAACTATCACGTCGCATGCAAAATTTAATACCCCTATCAAGGATTGTAACTCTTGCAAAGTTAAGGATTTTTTAAACTTAAAATCATTTATCAACCTTTTTGCTTTGTCTAATTTGTCTTGTGGCAAACGTTTTTCCATTAAATGAGAGTCTAATTCAATACCCAAAAAAGTAAGTAACGTGCAGGGAAGAACTGTCTTAGACTCTTTAATTGGAATGCCGATATCCTTAAATAATAGTCCGACTTTTCTAAATCTTTATGGCAAATAACCATATCTTTTGGACCCACATATAAAAAATCGTCTAACAAATAAACAAGGCGATCTTTAGACCCAGTTTGTTTTCGCAAATCCAATGAAGAGCACCTCTAACTTCTTCAAAAAGCTGACAGGAATAACTAAGCCCCATTGGTAATGTTTTATTATAATAATATTTCCCATCTATCATAAAACCAAGAAGCTCCCAACTGCTAGGGTGCACAGGCACAATTTTATATGCATTCTGAATACCTAATTTAAAAAGTCCACAATTTGAACCAAAATCTTGCATAAGTTCCACTGCATTGTCAACTGTTTGGTACATCACTTTTTTACAACTATCTGGAATCCCATCATTAATTGAAGAACCCTCAGGAAATGATAAATGATGAATAACTCTAAAATCGTTCACTAAATTTCCCGCTTATTTAGGTACCAAACCAAGAGGTGAACTTTGAAAATTTTTAAAAGGAGGTTCTTCAAATGGACCTGCTACTCTACCATTATCTATTTCAATTTGAATTTTTTGTTTTAAAACTTCAGAATTTTCGAGTGCAGATTTCAAATTGTTACTTTTTCTTAAAGTTCTAGTGCCAGTAAATGGGATTTTAAAACCTTCTTCAAAGCCTTGTACTAAAAATTTTTGTTTACTTGTACAATAACCCTGTAGCCAATAACTTAAACGATCTGCTTTAACAGGTGTCACTATGTCCCTACTTATTCCCTGTTGGTTTTGTGACAGTTTTGGTAAGCGTTTGTTTACCCAAAACTGTGTTGGGTCTGTTTGTGGATGTCCCTGAAATGGTGTTTTGGTTTTGTTTGGACATGGGTAAATCAATGTCGCATTGCTTTTTAGTGTGTGACCCCCCACACTTTTGGCATGCATGCATGGGTATATGGACATCTGTCTCTGCTGCAAAATCCTCTATTATTGAAGAGGTGACATGGGAACCGTGGGGGGTCACGAAAGGAATTCCGATTTTGTGGAAATTGCCCCTGAGCTTTTTTATATATTCCATAACTTGAATTCAAACTTGGTTTATTTTTTGTTAAACCAATGGCTAGAGCCTCACTATGAATTTCAGGATTTAAAGTATCCCATGGGTATAAATCAGGATTAGACCCACGCCACTCCCTAAAATTCAAATCATAATAAAGAGCTGCCTCGTCATTTACTTGTTTGGCTAACTTTTGAACCATATTGCCATATTTCATTAATGCTGGGGCAGCTTGTGGATTTCTTTCAGTATAAATCCCAACAAAAATAAAAAATGCCTGAACCCACTGTTCAATATTTCTTACTTCTTGTGTTTGCTTGGAAGATTTTAAGGAACATTCCCCAAACGTATTTTCCGTTATTTCGATCTTTTTTCGACCAGTCTTTTTAGTCCCTAGCAACTGACCAAAATCAACAAATTCATTTGCCCATATCTTGCCTTTTAACTTATGGTCAAGCCCAGTCCCTAACGGTCTATTAATGCTAGGATTTGAGACATTAGCCTCACAAACATTTTGAATCTGACTAGAATTTGTTGTATTGTGTACATTAAGTGGATTCATATCATTTGTCACATGCTCAGAAACAACAGGTGGAGCTGTGTTACAAGTATTATTAACATTAATATTGTTTATACCAGAAGTTGACTGGATTTCCTGACTGCTGCTCTGACTAGATGTACCAACATTTCTTGCATTGGAAGGGGTCTGTTCCTCCCTATTGGTAAAATTGCTATTTGGCAAAGTTACCACACCCATTGTCTGTAGTGTAGCCATGACACCTTTAGCTACAGCTGGAACCAGTGCTGGCACTAATGCTGCCACCAATGAATTTATATTTTGTCCATCAATGGATGTGACCTCTTGCTCGGATGTGGACGGGCTACTTGCTGTCTCTGCCACTTGATTTCGAGACCCTCCTAGTCTCCGCCTTTTCTTTGGTGGTCCTGTACTCATGATTCTAATAGCTGCAAATAAACATTTTTAATGTATATTCAATACCACTTTAATATACTTATTAAACATGGCACATAAATTTGTACACTTTGTAAATGATAGAATTATCATTTATTGCATACCTTGTACATCACACTAATACAGATAAAAATTATCTGCAAACTATGTCAGGAAAATTTTGACATACATGTACATTTGTACACATCCAAAACATGTAGATCATAATCATGATAATAAGATAAAATTATCTCTGTGACAAATCTCCAGTACACCTACATGGAACCATTTTGTTGTTATAATATACAAATGATTTAGAAATATATCATAAAATGCAAACAGATAGAATATCTGGAAATATATAATACACCTGTATATTTTCGATATAGAAATATATCACTTTAATATAGATATTGATGCATAAAATTATGCCTAAAACTTAAAATGCAAACAGATAGAAATATCTGAAAATATATAATACACCTGTATATTTTCGATATAGAATTATATCACTTTATAATAAATATTGAGGCATAAAATTATGCCTAAAACTTTGACAAACATATGGATGGCTTATACATAATTGAAGTATAATTACTTCATTGTATCCTTATCATAGATAACTTTACTTACAAAGAACTAATTAACCGTAAACATGTAACGTTTATCTCAAGCTGTGTAGTTCTACAGATTATCACACAAAGTCAAAGAATTAATTGTTCCTCAAATGGACGATAGCTCCCCGCAGCGCTTTATAGTACTTGTGCTGGCCGATCTCATTAAAATGTACCCCGTCACAAAAATTGTCTATTGTCGTATCTTTCAGTCCTTTTAATTTCCAATACACAAAATCGTTTTCCGCTGATGAATAATGTTTGAGTTGTTTGTTAAATAAAACTACTAAATTGTTGAACACTTCTGGAGGACAATCCCGAGTTCGGGTACGCGTTACAGTTGACACACATATATTTTTTTCTAAAGAGTATTTATTCCTCAAATGAGTGCACAAAGTGACGAATCTCAGTACTAGCTCTTCAACGGTCTTCTTATTAGAGTTGACGCAGTCAAGATCGTTACCTCCGATGTGGATAATCAGATATCTATGGTTCCCTGTTTGTAACTTATGTTCTAACAGTTCTAAATGTTCCTTCTTGCCGAACTTTCCTCCACTTTTCCCGAAAACGGATATATTTTCCCCCGATTCAAGGTTAAACAGATTGTCTTTATGGTTGACGTCCAACAAATGAAAGTATAACCCTTTCACTAACGAGCTACCAAAAATCAAAATTGACATTACATAATCAGATTCACTGTAAACGTTAAGTTTTTTCTATCTCTAAATGTCCCACATCTAAACGTGTTACGTATCCATAAATCTTTTGAAATAATAAATCACCTTTTGAAATTATAAATCACCAATTTTGAGAACAATTTGTAAACAATCATTAAGCGCTTCAATTTGATAATGGCTGTTCAATTAATTAAACCTACTACAATAAACAATATTGGACGATTCCATTCAATATGGACTGATCCATGTAACCAATTACACGTGCATATCATACATTGAACAAGGAAAGATAACTCTAAAGTAAAAATGGTCATAAAATCATTTATATACATAAATGTGAATTTAACTGTCTTGACTGTCGAACAATGGTTCCACTTTGTATTAAAAATGAATTGGAGTTTTAGAATTTTTATATAACTTGTCAGATAAAGCCTTCACCCCACCCGCCATCGGAATTGGTTTCACGATTTTCCGAATAAGTTTAGCTATTTTCGGAACTTTTGTTTCCTCATTGTTTACTCCGTTTTCATCTTCTGTCTTTTATTTACAAATCTGCAGACCATGCAGACGAAACTGCAAGTCATCAAGCTACTGAAATTAATACTGATGCATACGTAGATTTGCTGAAAACAGGAATGCGTATAAAAAGATATAATGTAACAATAAAATTTCTCTTATTAAAAACGCATTTTGTCATCCTAATATACATGATATTGGAGTAGTGTTTATAAAAAATTGTAAAATATGTTGTTTACCCCAACATAGAATAATTCCTTATAATGTAAATTTGCTAAGCATTAGTTGTAGTATATGTTAAAAAGATCATTAAATGGCATTGTATTTATATCTTACCCTTAATCAGTCTGTGATATAAATCCCTAGAGAGATTTAAAATAAAAAAGCAAAGAAATAATCTTTACATTTTGTCCTTAGTATAATCGCACGATTTTACTATTGCAATATCTATTGTACGAGGCATTTTATTCCCCAATATTCATACAAAAAGCCTTACACTATAAACATTGTATATAGCAGACACTAGCACATTGCTGAAAGGGGGCTTATCGATTGTGTCGTCATTTTATATTCCATATTGCATTATCATAAAAAATAGCACGCTAGCATCCTGTCGTTTTCAATTAGAAAAAAGTAATGGTCAGTCGTTGGATGGAGACCACCAGAAGTCTTATCTCCTCAGTCAATGATTGCATACCAGTGTCATTTATAACTTTGAACTTTTGAGAAACACTCCTTAGATTAATTTGAAAACAAATTAAGGTATTTGATTGATTATTTTTTCAAGTTGATTTATGACTTAAATCTATTAAAGAACGAAGTGTTAAACCCAGACAAATTAAAGAAAATAAAGAATAGCAATCATTCATATAACGAATAAAATAAGTGAATGTTTTCCATACGATTTAAAAATTATGCATTGACATTATGAATTTAACCATCCTACCATGGATTAAAAAAAACGTATAAAGATCTATACCAATAAAACTTAAAACAGTGCTGATCAGAAAGCATGATATTGAGTGATCAATGTATGTTATTATCATATGGGTACTTTGTGGTTGAACATGCCTACTAGCCGTGCAAATCGCAACGCTCATCGTTCAAATATATAGAGAACTAATGTTTTGTTTGCGCTTATTGGGAAAATCTGAATAGTTTTACCAGTATATGATTGATGAGAACGATTTGATTAATAAAATGTAACACATATTTTTTAGCGAATTTTCGCTTTTAAGCCTTTGTGTTATGGTTTTCAAAATTATTTCACTGAAATTCTTTTTAAAAACATCATTTTGAATACAACATTTAATTATCAATTTATTTAATGGTTAAAGTATGTAATACGTTTATTTGAGATAGGTCATTTCATCTATTGTGCTCTTTTATATTCCTTCAGTAATTGCATACATTCAACTTAGAATCTTACCCCACTGATCTTCATTACAAAGCTGTGTATCATGAACCCGATTGATAAAGTAACGGGAGTGTAAAACTGGACAGTTTAATTCTCTTGTTCTCTGAGCAACACCTCTTGACTTTGTACATCTCGTCCAAGGAGTCCATGCACACCGATCTTAAGAATATAAAGATAAAAACCATGTGACTTGGCTACAATTTGATCAGCTCATTTTTCATATTTTGCAACAACAAATTCAGACAAAGTTTGAAAAAAAAAACAATCAGAAAAGACAATTTTATTTAAAAACATTTTGTCATTACATCATTTAAAAAGATACTGTTTTCACCTATTCGAATAATTATGTTTCGAAATACATTTTTAAAATATACAAATAGAAAGTCGAACACGAAAAAGGCAATGTATATAAAAAGTTGGATCTGCATTATAAATTTGAAAAAAAATAAGCTATATGCATATATTTGTCTGAAAAGTTAAAAAACGCCTTTTGATAAAATATATGATATATCATCCATACTAATAAGATTTAAAAGCAGCTACTAATATATAATAGAATATTTTTCCCAACCGGTTTCTCTATTATCACCAGGGAAAATATACTTGACGTTATTTTTATACCTATAATACTAATGGTTCTTTTCTATGGATAAAGTGATGTCGAGTTTACCTCTAACTTATGTATTTGTCCTGGATTAGGAAATAATCTAATCACTTGATATACTCTCGACGAAAAAAAGCGCAACATAAAAAATTGAAATTACATCGCATAAAAATGTCGTGTTTTCTATCATCAGTTCTGGCAGTATCAATAAGAAATTGTACTTGGTTATTGCAAAAAAAAATATTAATAAAATTTTAGCAATTTGACTGTGCCTGCCCTTAAAAAATATGTCCATCAATTTGTTTGCAAGACAATACTCAAACTGTTATCCCCAGATTCATATGAACATTGCACACAGGATTTTAGGATGTTCGCTACTATTATTGAAAATAAATAGGTTTCAAATTTGATGCCTCAGATGGAAAGATAATAGTAAAAGCTATAAAATAAGCAAAAAATTTTGACAGGTTCGTGACCTCGTTTTCAAGATAATTGACGTTAAAGTTTTGGCGGTAAAAGGTTTTCTCTGACTTTATCATAGGTTTAGCATTAGCACTATTTAGCGGTTAAAACCCATGACAGAATAAATAGGATTTTATAAAAATTTGTAAATCACTTCTTTATAGTATACTTAAGGCATTGATTTAAAGAAAAAAGGGGGTTCGTGGGCAAAAAATTTAACCTTATTTTGATGGTAAAATCTAGAGGATTCCGAAAAAATGACAGAAATTCCAAAACTAGACTAGCGAGCAACCTTAATGTCAGATTTCAAACACGCACAGGTGTGCGTTTTCTTTAGAAGATGTTTGATCGTGCAATGAGGTGTGGTGCATGCGCATATCCAATTGATACATGTATTGTATATGCTCGATTTTCTTCTAGATAAAGATTTCCAGAAGGACTTTAAAAAGCATCAATGCCATGTCTTATTCGTTAGTTATGGTATCTGTTAGGCTTCTCACACATCCATTTGAGTCTTTATGCACTACACTTCTCAATTTTTCAAAATCCCTGAATCTTCCTTTTCATACTGTCTGTCATTTGTTGGAATGTTTTGCAAGAATTTTCTTAGGAAATCTATTGGCATTTTAGACCACGACAATGTTTTTCACTGGAAGCAAAATTAAAAGAGAATTCAAATGTGTTTCAACCGATGTGTCGTAAACGAAGGGATTTCAGACCTCGTGTTATGCCTGGTGATTACCACCAAAAGAAGAATTATCGTTATTATAATGATGGTATCGCAAAAAAAATACGATTAACGCATTATATTAAGACCAAACAAGTAAATGTTTTAAACATTGGTCCCCGAAATCGCTTGATGTTAACTTAGACACTCCGTTCAATGTTTGTCTTCAAATTTGGATATACGCAAGCGCTGGCGCCTCCAAATGTTTTTAAAATCTTAAAGTTTTAGAGCAAAGGTTTTAAAAAGTGTGAAAATGAATCAAGAGATCGTATTCATAGTATTTTAGAAACCAGGGAGAGCACGAATAAACTCGTGATGCAAGCATTTAATCGGTATTAATACTGTTGGCACTTTGCCTCCGTTAGTTGTTGAATTTCTATTTTGTTTATGTCATAGCACATTGCTTATGTCAAATATTACTTTTGTACGACAATTTGTAGTAGAATTCAATAGTTTTAATTGCCATTATTTTCTAAATATTTTTGTATTTGCATTTTTTTAGTATATGTGAATCCCACTCAAGTTTTAAGTTTGCCACTTCAGCCTTTAAAGCCACTCGATTTAGCAGACTCTTACCAAACTCTACAAAGTGATCTTTAACGTACGTTGGGTATTGCTCTCCTTTACACGGGCAAAATTTTTCGTCGTGACGGAGGACTTGTTGAATGAAACCATCCTCGCAAATAGTGTCAGAGAGAGAGAGTCAAAGAGAGAGAAAGAGAGGGAGAGAGAGAGAGAGAGAGAGAGAGAGAGAGAGAGAGAGAGAAAGAAAGATTCATGAATTTTCCAACCCTGAAATTGATCGATCTCCGAACGTGGCATTAGTTTATGCGTTTTAATAAAATCAAGAAAAAATGCAAATCGTGATTCAAGGACCAAAATTTGTGTTAATATATTACAAATACCAAAACGGGTATAAAAATTGTTAATTTGATTTTGCTATATGTCGATATTTGAAGGAGTACATGTAACCTCCCCTCAGGAGCATTTGAACCAAAACAATAGACGGTAAAAAACCAAAAGTAAAAAAATCAAAAGTATTCAAACCCAGTTTCGAAAATGAAGCCTAATCCAGATCATGTGCAGCACAAGGAATGAAACCAGTTTGGTGGACGTGTTTTCCAGCAAACAATAGGGATTCTAATGTGCACTAAGTGTGCACCTTTGCTTGCTGATTTGTTTTTTTTTCTTTTCTCGTGGACATTTGAGATTGATCCTCTAACTTCGGTAATCATGTTATTACCTTTATTTTTTTATTAGCCAAGGTAATTGCTCTCACGGTGCGATCATTTTTTGTACCTTCAAAAGTCTACTATTGTTTATTGACACCATCCAAGAAAGAGTCGTAAAATTGGTTAATGAAAATTTCCTCACTAAAGAGGTTGGAATCACTAATCATGGGGTAAGAAGCCCGAGAAATGAGAGATATCGGTGATGTTTTAAAAAAAGGTAAAGTAAAGTAAATACAAAAAGCCCTGATGCAAGTTTTTTTCTATACAAAACTCATCAGAGGTGTTTTATCAGAAAGGAATTCCAAAGGACACTTAACTGATACTGTACTTTTCTTACGTTATGAAGAACTATATCAACTATATCAAAATATCAAGTAACGGTACTATGAACTAGTCTAACTTTCTTTTACAGCCAAAGTTCCAGCGTTACTTGATCCAGTACCAACACTATTTGTGGCAAGACATGTATAGTTTCCTGCATCGTCGGGCTCTGCATTAACGATTGTAAGAGAGGGTGTGGTGACGGTACTGCCTATGTATTTGTTGGGATTTGTTGTTGATGATATAATTATACCATCCATTTTCTGCCATGATACGGATGTGACTGCAAGGTTAGATGACACACTACAATATAAAGTGACAGAATGCCCCTATGTACTTTGTAAAAGGTTGGAAATAGAGTTGATGTTGGTTCAACTGAAAAAAAGAATCAATAGATTATTCAAAATAGGTATAAAGATATTGAAACACATGTTTATTCTTTTCAGAATAGATATAACTAAGCTTTATTTGTAAATCCTGAAGGAGAATTAAAACTATCAGAATTGCACATGTTCATTTGAGTAGCCACCTTACTTTCTGATGTGGGGTTTTAAGCTTCATAGTATATAACTTCAAAGATCAAATATTACAATAAAACAAGTGGTTACATGCATGACATGTATCAATGTTTAAAAAGTCTCTAAAATCATTTGCTTATGATATGCGCATGCGTGTGTGATACTTTTTAAGCCCTTTAATACAGGTAAGACGGTTTAAACGGTGTGGAAAAAAAAACTAAAGATGACTTCAGATCTTTAAAATCAAACTTTATAATTAGTTCATGAAAAATATGCTGACAAAGATGCTTAATATTTGATTATCTTCGATTTAAATTCTCCGATGTCAAAAAGAAGCATAAATGAATGACACAGTATATATATTTAGATGACATTAATACAACGCAAAAAATAATTTTTCATTGCCACTATTTCTCCTAAAGTACAAGTAATGTCTTACATGTGAAAGATGCGCAAGTATTTAAGGATGTATTCTTCTGAGGGGTCAATTTTTTTCTTAATCAAGTTTTTTCCCAAACCTACATTTTTGAAATGCTCAGACCCTAAGAAAATCAAATTTACTAAGAAAACAATATGTCCGTGTACATTTTAGTTCGCTACAGCCATTTAAAAAGGGCCTATTTTGACAATTTTCCCAAAATTTCATCATTTTTGGCCTATTTTGAGGTAATTTTCTTTAAAATATCAAGTTTCAAAATCAAGTTTTCTCTCTAAGTTTCCATATTGATAGATGCCATGATTCTGAACAAATTTAATTAATAAAAGTATATGTCCGTGATGATATAAGAAAGTTTAGTCCAAAAAATGTGCCTTTTTTGGTCATTTTCAAGACACCATAAAAAGGATAAAAATCAAGATTTTTCAAATTTTCTATCATACCAAAACCTCAAAACTCTCCATTTTCGTTTGAAATAATTGGACAAATTTATCTTTTTGAATTTAGAAAAGAAATTATGTGAATTGCATGAATATTTTGTTGGAAAAATGAATTTTACTACCCCTCCCCTGAAATTGGCTAAATTCAGATTTAGATCAATGGTCAAATTTGGTCAAAAATTAAAATGTTGCATATCTCAAAAACTACTAATCATATCTTCATAATTTTTTGACAAAATTTAGATGGATCATCATTTGATATATATCCACCAAAAGTTTTCAATTATAAGGCAATGTTTAAAAATAATTCACAAACGAGATTTCAACGAGACTGAAACCTCAGATGAATACCCCCTTAAAAGCATGGTAGATCAGACATTATTATTGTATCGAGTCTATATTGACTGCAAGGCACTTTTGGCTAACTATGAATTAAAATCTTAACAAGGCTGAAATTATTTTATCGGGAAATACTTCATTTTAATTGACGTACGTGTAAGAACATTAAGAAGCTACTAATGCCCATACTGGGACGGCCCCTAGCACCGGTGTTGGCAGAATTATAAGCTTAATGTCGATAAATTGATACACTGTGTTTTTGACTGAACATGAGTTGGACAATCAAATTATCATAAATAAATCTGCAAAAAAATAAATTGTTTAGCATACGGTGCCGACTTTAAAAGATTCTATTGATTCAGCGAGGAAACTCAAAGATGTTTTCATCATTTTTGGTCATATTTTTGCATCATATGATAATAGAAACCGTTTTCCTTGTAACTCATTTTATTCTAGGTATACCTTCTAATTTATCCTGCAGAACACCACTGTGACGAAATAAGTATTCCAGTCCAAAGGTCGCACCAGAAAACAATATCATAATAACAAAAACGTTAACACACCATGGCAGTCTTTTGAAATCACGCGTTTTCTGACTAGTTGGTTGTTGGTAATTGCTGGTTAGAGAAAATAGATCACTGTCCTCATACACTCTCTGTACCAATCTACCCTGTGAGACATTGATCGTTGATGGGTTATCTCTGATATGAGAACCCCCATCAATTTCCTCGTTAACTCTCAATGAACTATATAAAGGCAGTTGGACAATCAAATTGTTATAAATAAATCTGCAAAAAAATAAATTGTTTAGCATACGGTGCCGACTTTAAAAGATTCTATTGATTCAGCGAGGAAACTCAAAGATTTTTTCATGATTTTTGGTCATATTTTTGCATCATATGATAATAGAAACCGTTTTCCTTGTTACTCATTTTATTCTAGGTATACCTTCTAATTTATCCTGCAGAACACCACTGTGATGAAATAAGTATTCCAGTCCAAAGGTCGCACCAGAAATCAATATCATAATAACAAAAACGTTAACACACCATGGCAGTCTTTTGAAATCACGCGTTTTCTGACTAGTTGGTTGTTGGTTATTGCTGATTCGAGAAAATAGATCACTGTCCTCATACACTCTCTGTACCAATCTACCCTGTGAGACATTGATCGTTGGTGGGTTATCTCTGATATGAGAACTCCCATCAATTTCCTCGTAAACTCTCAATGAACTATATAAAGGCAGTGCAAATCCATCTTGTGGTATTTCATATGTATGATTTGATGGAGTTTCGTACGGATGATTCTGTGGAATTTCATATGAATGATTTTGTGAAGCGTCGGATGCAATTATTTGTTGCATTTCGTTCGAAGCCATAGCTTATTCGTGATGGTCCACGACAGTCTAACACAAACTTGTTTTACTCGTTTAATGTAAAAAAAATAATTTCCAACAAAAAATAAAACAGAATGGATTTCCGATTTTTGTGTTAATATAATCAAAGTCTTTCAAACAATAAAATACAGGAAACATTTCAAATTTTGCTATTATACTATTCATATGTATACTTTACAAAAAAGTACGCATATATTTTTTATTTGTATACCACGATATAGAAAATATTTTACCATTTACTAAATAATTATTGCAACAAAATAAACGATATCATTTCAAGAAAAAAAACATTAAACATTTGTAAAAAAAAAATAAGTTTTTTTAACATGTTTAATGCTTAGCATCGCTAAATTGCAAATTCTTTGTATCGAGGGTAACGAAAATTACTGACGCCTGATTTCGGATATGAATAAGGGCTCATTACACTGTTAATGGTTCGATTAAGCCTACTTTACAATATCCCCAAAAACTCATGCTTATGCTCATGCGCGTTACATATTGCAATGGGGCCTTTTTCCGATTGTCGTTACAAATGTATAGACACAAACCTTTTTGTGGCAGCACATAGATTTTCAATAATTATCGGAATTGTAACTTAAGATATTGCGTTGTTGTGCGAAGTACCACTGATGATGTTTCAACTTCCGGTTGCTTTGTTTTTTAAGCAAAATGTTTACAGTTCAATTGTGCCCATGATGATGCCGTGGTTGCATTTTGCGAACTCGCTTTCTAACAAAACTGACAAATGGGTTTGTCACCTGACCTCATAATTTTTTTAGTCCAAAATTATACCTGGATTTGATAACAAACACTATGAACCAAAAAACTGACTGACATTACCATATACAGTTTATATTTGATTTTTAGAATCTGATGATAAATGTAAATTTACTGTTAATGATCTATCTTTTTCTGTTCCGGACTGATACAGGTCTTTCCAGTAAATTACAATATTGGTCTTTCTACTGTTTTTCTCACTTTTGAACATAATCAGTAAATATCAGTCAATTACAGTAACTTTGTGTCACTGTCTTGGTCTTTTATTCACTGTATCAGATCATTTTAGAACTTTTAAATAATTATCTTGATTTAAAATGACTGATGCCAACTGCATCCGTTCACATCGGTGAACATTAGATTTTACCTCGATTTAGAATGACTGATACAGACTGCATCTGTTCATAACTGTCAAAATCGACGGTGTCTTCCCTTTCAGTGAGTACTTGATTTACTTTGATTTACAATGACTGATACTGACTGCATCTGTTCATGTAATCAATCCTAATTGGGTCAAAAGAGACTGATGAAAAGGTTCATTATTTCAAGTTTTTATCAAAAGAAGTTACACCATTTTATTGTTTCAGGTACATAAAGGTCAAAAATTTAACTGTTTCCTAACTAGTCTCGCCCCAAGATGTGTACATGTAACCTTCGAAATTATTACTTTAAAAATAAAATTACAACTCCTTTACACTGTAACAACCCCCCTTTCTAAAATTAAAAGGTCCGTCACTAAGCCACATCTGTCCGTATCTCGACACATTGGAAGGCCAATAAAAACTGCTGTGAATTAAATGATGGTTATCCTACTGAGTTACCAACGCCCTAGACATGATGTTTATTGTGAACTACGTGTATCTTACCTAATACCTGCACGTCTGACTCGAGCCAAACGTGTACCTGAGACAGTCAAAGGGATTTCACAATTCTAGAAAATCACCAATTTAGACATTTTAAGCGAAAAAATGAACCAGTGATACAAATTATAAAGTCTTTAAAACATGTACAAACCTTACCTATTCGTTTATTTTTATACTATAAGACCCTCCCAAGTTTGATATAGGAGGTGCGTTTCATTATTGAAAGTTTTCGGAAAATTCAATGTGTGCTCTAGTTATATAAGTTTTCAATAACTGTTACAAATGGTATCACTTAAGGTGTAGCGGACGGACGGATTCAATCCCAAATAGATTAATGTCTTCACATTTTATTGTTCTTGGCTAAATATACACCTGGAAAAAAGTTAAGCACCCCTAGAATTTTTTTGCTTTTCGATGACTTGAAATAATTTTTAATTTTCCTGATTTTGGTCAGTTTTAATTTTCAATATATTAAGCTTTTCGTTAAAAGCACATGTTGGCCTTGAAAAGCGGGAGATAACTCTTCAGAAAATAAGACACCAAAATGGCAGTTTAATACCAAGGCTTCCAGCAGTCATTAGTGCTTATGGTTGACAGTTGGTCAGAAACTTTACGTCTGGTTTGTACATACGTTAAACTGCTGGTGTAATAACAGGAAAATGTGTCCTGCTCTATTACGCCTGGTTGAGAAGCGTAAAAAACTATTTACGCCTCAAAAACAGCTGGTTTACCTGTCTAAACCAGCTGGTTTGCGTGTGGTCATTACTTACGGGATATAACGCACAATGAACTTAAAATTGTTCATAAATTATCCATTTACAAAATCTTAATTTGCATATTGTTATAAGAATATACGATATTGAGATGTGGAATAAGTGTACGCAACACAACAAGCATAAACAAACATCAATTCAAAAAATCACAACGGAAAACAGCAAGCAGTCTTTAACTATATATTTATGGGAAATTTCATTTTATCTGTGTTTCCACTTGCTAATGAAGAAATTTAGCCATGCATTTTCATTTGACCAGAGCTAATACGTGTCATGTAAAAAGAATTTGAATTTGACTTTGTATAATTACAAGTTTTTTTTCAAATTTCACATGTGCATTATGTAAGCCAAAATTCTAACATGGTACAGTTTATTCGACGAAATGCACACGTAAAATCAAAGCTCATTTGAGCATTTGCAACTTGTAATTTCAAAACAACTGTAGTTTCAGTTGAGGGTTATGAATAAACATGAACCAAGAATCAACACACTATATCCTTCCCGAAAAGTAAAGTCTTTGAGGTTTAAAAGTAATTGGTTCTTTTAAGGGTTCGATATGAACATAGACTACATCCACCAGCAACAAACCTGATGTTGTCAAGACATTGTTCCACATTACATGATGAACATGTTTTCATACCTCATGTACCTGCAGATTAACCAACATGATTTATTTTGTTTGCAAAATTACATCATATTCAGTTCAGACTTAGCAACAGAACTGTTTAAGAAAGAACTACAATTAAATTTGTCATTCTGCATTGGGCTGTCAGGAGGAATAATGATATTTCATCCCTCAATACACCTTTCTTAACAAATATTCAAATGGGCGGAGTCAAATTTCGAAACGAGGCTTAGGTCGGTATTTTTGTAAACAAGACAAGATGGACGCCCTCAGTTTTGCTAACGTGACATATAAACAATCCAAAAATATGGACTTTGAACATCGTTTTGAGTGATTCCACTTTACCAGAATAAAGTGCTATACTATAGTAAACCGGGAATGTGAAATTTAATCGTTGATACACAAAAATGTATCTGTAAACTTGCACAACACTTGGGACAATGACCGGCTTTTGAACAGTCGAACTTCAGCCGATATCCTACATCGTTCAAACACATGTAAAGGTGAGTTATTTGAAACACTTATCGTGCATTCGCTGCCAAAATGTAGTAGTAAGACTTAATTGTGGTTGTTTATAAGGAAAACCCCGAGGACTTTTATCAAAAAAAACATTGGGTGTCAGAAAGGGGGCAAATCCAAGTAACAAAAGTACAGATAATATGCATAATACATGTACAACTATTGTAATTTGCCCATGCTAATATGAAGCTTGATGATTGGTCTTTCAAAGGAGTATATATCACAAATTGTCATAATCACTTATATGTAGTTGTATGCTCTATTTGGAATAAAGCTATTTCTATTTCTATACATGTATGTACATGTTATGTACAAACATAAACAGTCTATTTTAGGCTGTGTTCTAGTAGGGTATATGAAGCTGCAAGTTATCGACTCGACTAGAGGTTTAAATGTACATGTATATAAACAATGTGGTTCTAGTCACTAGTTCTGTAGATGAATAAATACTTAGCCCTGTTATGATGAAAGTAAAGCACATTAATATTCTTGTATGCAATGTCAATAATGAAATTTATATATACATGTATAGATGCACATAATATTTTTGCCCATTTGTTAAGATCAATGTTCATGACAGCTGACTTGCTACAAACTGAAAAACATGGCAACATGACAAAAAACTTGATGACTTTATAAAAAAAATATTAAGAACAATGGTCTTGTTGTTCTTGTTATCTCTTATGTTTGTTTTAATTTGATGCTTATCACCATGATCACTGTCCATCCTAAGCCGATGTCATTGGACTGTAGCGTAGTACATGCCATGAACATGTACATGTATGACCAAATTAAAATAGTTTTTTTTGTAGGAATATGTATTAATATTTTACAGCTTAATTGATTCAAACATTGAACTTGTACAACATGTACTGTACAGTACATTGTATTTATCACGATTATAGCAAGACCACATTATACACACAGGTAGCATGTATGAACTATACAACATTGTACAATATACAAATAAAATTGAATCCAATTTGCATGACTTACAAAGTTACCATTTTACCGGTTGTGTTTATTATATATACTTAAATTTGTATTTATATTATTTTTTAGTGTCAAGTGAGACCCTTAACGCCATAGAAAGGAGAGAAAACTATATTTTTGATCATCATGATCATGCTGGACATCGACATTACATGTAGGTATATATGTGCCAATATTAAATTTTACTAAAAAATACAAGCAGGAAGGATATACATTTTGTACATAGTACTACAAATGTAAATAATGCAAAGGAGTAGTGTTTGATTACTGAGGCCTCGTGATGGTGAAGTTTCTGATGTACATGTATATCAGTAACCTAATGAACATTATGTACATGTATCTTACAAAAACAAATTGTTTGTCACACAATCATGACAATCTAACATTAAAATTGATAAATTTAAATTATGTACATAACATTTAGGTCCAAAACAAGTCCCATGTTATCAATGAAAACATTTGTAAATACATGTAGAAAAAAAAAACACATGAAAAGTATCACAGTTTAAACATTTAAAATGGTTCATGTATCTCATCATATTAAAAGATCCATTTCCATGAATAAACAGGTTCTTCTCCAAGATTTCCACAGAAATATTATGGTACACCCATCAAATAATCCAGGAATGAAATTGATTGTATAACACACATCATGTACATGTACATTGTATGTGTTTAAAAGGATGTTTGACATAGTTAGTTGTATTTTGTAAGTTTTATACTGCAATAACCATGATAACTCTACCTTTTTAACACAAGAATCCTGTATCTTTATGCCCTAGCATTCTTGTAATTCTATTGTTAGGCCAGAAAAAAATAGGTCTGTTTCTGGATTCATGCTTGAAAAAAATAGGGTTGGTAGCTATAGGTAGGCATTATTATTACCTTGAGTTAATAGTGAGCAGATATCAAGTTTAACGGTGCTTAAGCAAAAATGGCAATAAAAAAGACTAGGGTAACACAAAAAACTGGGTACGGTAGCCATCATGGCCATAGGAAAACCAGAAACACACAAATGTTTTTTATTTGGCCTAAATTAATTACGAAAATGTACATGTTAGCAACTATAAAGATTTATTCAAATTTGACAAACAAATGTGTACATCTTTAACTTTAAATCTCTTTTTTTTTCAGATAATGGATTACAAAGAGCTATTCTAGCATAAAGAATGTAAAGATTTGATGAAAAAGAATTTTATAGAGTAAAAAGTGATGTGACATTATTCAAATCACTTTGTCTCGATCATTGCATTTGTACATGTACAAATATCTTTGTTATGTTAAAAGTACCAGATAGTGTTATCAAAATATACAAAAATAAACTTATATTTAAATCCAATTTATTCCCTGTTGACTTTGTACTAAGCTTACTGTTATGTGTAAGGGAGTGACCATTTGACTTTTTTAGAGGGGAGGGGAAATGGATATTTTGTTCATTCTGCCTTTTTATATTTGAAAAATCAGGAATTTGTGGAGGGGTTATTGGTTTTAATGCTGGTAATTTTTGGCCCGAATTTCACTAGTGAAAATCCAGGTTATAAAATTACTTGTGTAAAGTTTTCTCTTGTCTCAGCAACTACATTGTACAAATCACAGCCTCTTGATATTTGGTATGCAGCATCAGCATGGGCTACCATAATGTGGGATTTGATTTTAGGTATGTCGCTCACCCACTTCCTGTGTACCGACTTTGTTAATTTTTTACATAGAAAATTTTTGTTAGATTTTTTTCAGGACCTGCTAATCACAACCTCTCCATATTTGGTATGCAGCATCAGCATGGGCTCTCATAATGTTGGAATTGATTTTTGATCTTTCACTTAAGTACTTACTGTTTACTGACTTAGTTTATTTTTGACATCAATGTCTCAGCAACCACTTATCACAGCCTCTTGAATGATATTTGGTATGCAGCATTGCCATGGGCTCTCATAATGTTGGGTTCGATTTCAGCCCTGTGGTTCATATCACTCCTGTTAAAAGAAATCCGGCCAATCCTGCCCTTTTTAATTCAAACCACTGTCCTGCCTTATTATTTCCTGATTTTTTGCATTCTGTCTTTTAATTTCAAATTTCACTACAACCCATTCCCCCTTTCAATGAAAATCAATTTGTCAATACCTATATAATATGTATTGTGTGAAATACAAATCTGGAGGTTATTTCATACATTATTCACTAACAGAGTAAGTAGAGATCAGATACAAACATGCATACATGGGAAACTCAAACAAGAGTTGAAAGGACTGATATGTTATGTCTTTGGTTTAATTAGGTGAGATGTGAAATAAGTGAACACCACACACCCAGCAAGTTTAAAATCCAGTGAAAAACAGCCTTAATATCCTTTATTGGAACCATTGGTCACTGCTTGTCCTTACTTTGGTCCAAGATTAAAAAATATAAATGCATGATTCAATACTAATCACAAACAGAACTGCTAGGTGGAGGGGGATTTACATATGCATCAAGCTTGTTTCCTAATCCAGGATAATAACGAGTATTGATTGTGACGGCAGCCGTCACAGATGTTCCCCAAACGAACAAGATGTACCTGAAAGCAGCAAAAATACTGCTTTTTTTCAGTTTTATAGAATGTGCAAATGATATAAAAATATAGAATATATATGTATAATGTTCATGGCATTGTCAATGATGTGTTTAAACATACCATCTAGGATAATTAAATTTTGGTGTCCATCTTGGATTTAGAAATTTCACGTTTTTGTATTTGACGGAAAAACTGTAAATATCTCTTTAGAACTTTTTAAATATTTTTGTAGTACTTATCAAGCTCCATAATACCACCAATTTTCAAGGTGCTCATCATATGTGTTACTGAGATATGACAATGTCCTATATAATGAACTTTTGCTATTTATTAAGAAAAAGTGGCCATTTAAAAAAATTTCGAAGTCCTAATGGACACCTCTGATGTGGAGCATAACTGGCAACACCAAAATCTACCAGAATATTAATTTTTATCAAAATCCAAGCACTTTTAAATTTTGGCGGCCATCTTGGATTTTGAAATTTCACATTTTCGCATTTTGTGGAAAAACCGTAAATATCGCTTCAAATTTTTTTGGATAGTTTTGTAGTACTCATCAAGCTCTATAATCCTACCGAGTTTCAAGGTCCTGACCACCTAGGTTACCGAGATATAGCAATGTCCTATATAATGAACTTTTGCTATTTATAAAAAAAACGCGGCCATTTAAAAAATTTCGAAGTCCTTATGAACACCTCTGATGTGGAGCATTACTCACAACATCAAAATCTACCA
Organism: Arcuatula senhousia; assembly: GCA_963971305.1. Lineage (NCBI taxonomy): Eukaryota > Metazoa > Mollusca > Bivalvia > Mytilida > Mytilidae > Arcuatula > Arcuatula senhousia. Next base: position 5,980,650 of record OZ020317.1, on the reverse strand, counting down.
GAATATTAATTTTTATTAAAATCCAAGCACTTTTAAATTTTGGCGGCCATCTTGGATTTTGAAATTTCACATTTTCGCATTTTGCGGAAAAACCGTAAATATCGCTTCAAATTTTTTTTTGATATTTTTGTAGTACTCATCAAGCTCTATAATCCTACCGAGTTTCAAGGTCCTGACCACCTAGGTTACCGAGATACAGCAATGTCCTATATAATGAACTTTCGCTGTTTACTCGGAAACGGTGGCCATTTTGAAAATTCCGAAAACGTTGTGCACACCTCTGATATGTGCCCTATTGCTGTGGAAAATTTCATAAAGCTCAGTCTTCACATCTCTTCGGCTATACCCGGACAAGCGTTTTTTAGAGTGCGGAAGAAGAAGAAGAAGAAGAATAATAAGAATAATTAAAATTTACGTTTCCCGAAACGTGGGATGTCCCCTCCCGTTCTCATTTAATGTCTGTTCTTTTCAACAGAATTCCGACATTTTGCCCTGAGTCGCCATAACCCATATACCCTGTATACCTGACCAAGTTTCGTTGAAATCAGACAATTTTAACATTTTTCGCGATTTTCGGCGGCCATCATGAAAATGGCGACCAAAATGAAAATTCCTACAATGCGCCGTGAGTCGCCATCACTCATATACCCTGTATACCAAGTTTCGTTGAAATCGGACAATGTTTACATTTTTCGCGATTTTCGGCAGCCATCTTGAAAATGACGGCCATTACAGAAATTCCGACAATGCGCCCTGAGTTGCCATAACCCATATACCCTGTATACCAAGTTTCGTTATAATCGAACAATGTTTACAGTTTTCGCCATTTTCAGCGTCCATCTTGAAAATGGCGACCAATACGGAAATTTAGACAATGCGCCGTCAGTCGCCATAACCCATATACCCTGTATACCAAATTTCGTTGAAATCGGACAATGTTAACATTTTTCGCCATTTCTGGCGGCCATCTTGAAAATGGCGACCAATACGGAAATTCCAACAATGCGCCGTGAGTCGCCATCACCCATTTACCCTGTAAACCAAGTTTCGTTGAAATTGGACAATGTTTACACTTTTTGGCATTTTTCGGCCATTTTTCAAAATGGCCGCCACTCGCGATTTTTTTTTTTGGCCAAAAAGTTTCCAATTATGTTCCTGAACATGTATACCAAGTTTCGTTGAATTTCATCAAGTGGTTTCTGAGAAAATGAAGGTAATAATTTTTCGGTTTTTGGCGGCCATCTTGGAAATGGCGGCCATTTTGAAATTATAAAACGCAAAAAACACTGTAGGACCTTGGGACCTATCACCCCTCCAAGTTTCATATCGATCGGTTAACCCATCTCCGAGGAGATAGTCGGACAAGTTCGTGCATCAGGTTGACGGAAGAAAAAGAAAAAAGTATAATAATAAGAAAAATAAGAAACGGAGTAAAAACAATATGTCCCCGACGACACTTCGTGGTCGGGGACATAATAAGAAACGGAGTAAAAACAATATGTTCCCACACTTCGTTTGGGGAACATAAATATGTTTAAACTAAACTACCAATCATTACAACAAAGAACCTCTTTCTTACCTATTTACATAAAATGAGGTGGGGCTAAAATAGTTTTTTGGCTCAACTTAGTATTGTATTACATGTATTTACATGAAAATAAAGGTTATAACAACTCATAAACATGATAAAACTACTCAACTTAGATGATCAATCTCAAATTCAGGCCAAGAAAGAAGGCACAACAGGGAAGACATGTATACCTGAGAAATAAATCAAAAGAAATGGTAGGTAGATTAAAGGGTAAAGTCCTGACTTGGTAAAGGTACTTGAAGAATTGTAGGTTGAACAAGGCTTGAAATGTTTTACACATCTACATGTCTTATGTCTACATGTGTAAAACTGAAGAAGTGACTCCAGTGATGAATATTGCATTTTTGTCTATATGAGACATGTTGATAATTTGAAGTAATTTGAGTTTTGAAATTAGAGAAAATAATGAAGTTTGATTATTGTGAATAAAAATTCTATGAAATTTGGGAAATAAAAATTTAAACCGTATCCAATACATATGCCTGCATACAAGGAACTGAGACTAAATAAAGATCCCCATTCCAAGAGTTGATGCCCATTGGAGTACATGTATAATATGAGAAGCAAAACATAAAACAATTATTGGAAATCAAGTAAGATGAGTTATGTCTGGCTTTTTATGGCGTGGGGCCACTAGGCAATCTACCCGCTTTGCACCAGCATTATTCTTTTTATACCAATGTAATGCCTAGGGAGGGAATCGAACCCTCGTACACCAAAAGCAAACACACAACACCCTCCTTTATCATGTTTATGCATGTGAAGTTAGTGTTACAATACAAAGAGTGAATAGGTTTATTGTTCTACATGTAGTCATCAAATTTTTTTTTCACTCAATACTACATGTACATGTATGTTTACACAAAATATACACTGTGTAATGGTCTGCCTGCTTTGAATACTAATCCTTTGCTCCATTATTCAAAAAGTGAATATGAAAAAGAAATATTGAATTTCATACAGACATGACAGATGTTTATAGATGTGTATGTCATAAAGATAGATAGTGTCTCTATTAAAACTGATAAATGTCGTTAAAGGCAAAAAAAATAAAAATAAATAAACTGTTAACACAGAGACATGTCTCGCCTGTCGCAACTGGACACAGTATAAAATGAAGTAATAATCCTCCTTAAACTGATCTTAACTAATGCTTAAGCAGCTGCATACCAAATATAAATGGTGAACCATAACTGCTTTATAAAAAACACTCGTGACATAAGTAAAAAGTTAAAAAGTGTAAAATCTCAAAGTCAGTAGACTGTGACTGCAGGATCATACAGACAAAATACTTTTGAAATTGATCTGTACTGATGCTAATGCAATTGCATACCCAATATCAATGATGTACCATAACTGCTTCATGTTAAACAGACTTAAGAAAAAAGGTTAACCTCGGCCAAATCAGTGTAAAATTTCAAAGTCAGTAGACCGTGACTGCAGGAGCATACAGGTGAAATCCTTTGAAAACTGATCTGTACTGATGCTGATGCAACTGCATACCAAATATCAATGGTGTAACATAACTGCTTCATGTTAAACAGACTTAAGAAAAAAGGTTAACCTCGGCCAAATCGGTGTACAATTTCAAAGTCAGTAGACCGTGACTGCTGGAGCATACAGGTGAAATCCTTTTAAAACTGATCTGTACTGATGCTGATGCAACTGCATACCAAATATCAATGGTGTAACATAACTGCTTCATGTTAAACAGACTTAAGAAATAAGGTTAACCTCGGCCAAATCAGTGTAAAATTTCAAAGTCAGTAGACCGTGACTGCAGGAGTATACAGGTGAAATCCTTTTAAAACTGATCTGTACTGATGCTGATGCAACTGCATACCAAATATCAATGGTGTAACATAACTAGTTCACATAAAACAGACTTAAGCAAAAACTTTAACCAATTGTGGACGCCGCCGCCGCCGCCGCCGTCGCCGTCGCCGGAATCACCATACCTAAGTCTCGCTTTTTGCGACATTCGTCGCAGGCGAGACAAAAATGGCTTGATTAATAATATCCATTTGTATAATAGTCTCATGACCTGTTCATCACATGTTATACACCGTTTTAAACATGTTTAAGCAAAGGTTTTGGCCTGAAGTTAAAGGTGAAGGGATTTTTTAGTCAAACCAGGACTCACATTTCTATTTCTTGTACATTCTCCAGATGTAAAATAGAACTTGGATTACTTTTCCTACATGAATCTGAGCCTTCTACATCTTCTGTTTATATCATCAGTATCTGTTGATTCATATATAGACAGAGGCAATGGGTTTTAAATGTCTGATAAAAATTATAACACAACTATATAATGGGTCAAGATTAGTGGTACATGCAGTTACATTGTACATGTAATGACTGCATTGTACATGACAAATGAAAATGTCAATTGATGTATAAAGCACAAAAATAAACATCAGAGAAGGGGTCTTTAAAAAAATATTAGAACGTAAGGGGCTAAAGTGTAGCATGTGTACATACAATGTAACGGGCTACAGTGTAGCACGTTTACCTACAAGTAGCTTTACACACATGGAGTCATGACAGTAGGTTACAAAATGTGCAAACAATAGATAATGACTCCAGAGTTTTGATGAACTTTGTTGAATTCAGCTCAACATATACATAGAACCTTTAGATGAAAGACAAAATCTACTGTTCCGCATGTAACATGAAGATAGATGACTGATAAAATATTGATGTGGTGACAACAAAACAAGTACCTGCTACTTTCGGATCTCGGTGCGTTTTTCTTGAAACTCACATATTGTAGGACAAACAAATGCAGTTCACTTCGATTCTTCTTCGTATAGTAAACTGTCGAAAAGATTCCATCACATGTTATTGGTGTAAACATGCATAAATCGAAACAAGTCCGCTGTTGTTTACTCGTTGCCAATTGACGGCAGCCATTTTTTTCTAGAATATACCGACCTAAGCCTCGTTCTGGACAAAAAATTAATATTCATAAGCAGCTCATTAAGAAGGGTGTATGTCACAAGCGTTTGGGTCCAGGATTTTATTTTATTATAAATAACGTGTATTAAAAAATTTTCATCTCGTCTATATACTATTTCCACAAGGTAAGAATGTTTGAAAGTTCTAAAAATAGAATAAAATTTACTCGCGGAAAACCCCCAGATTTTCTCATAGAATCAATGTTTTACATGAAATATTGGTGATTCTCTAAATCCTTTTAGTTTAATCTCACAATTGGGAACGCATTTATCGTGAAACAATTCGCAATAACTTTGAAACTAATCTTTTTTTCCACTGAAGCGAGCCAATCAAACAACCACGGACGGAAGTAGTTAAAAATTTTAAAGGGAGACAATATTCTTCTACTTTTTTCAAATTTTATCATTGAAATGAAATAACCACGTATTTATTATCCTTGAATGTCCTTTTGAAAATTTATGGAACACCCATCGAGTCCTAGTTTGTATGTACGTTTCATTATACTACCAACTCGTCAATAAATATATTTCAAATAAAATTGAGTCCACATTTTCTGCCAAATGATTTGTTCGAACTCGCCCAGGTGTTACCTTATTGTAGTGTCACTCGGAAGTCCTTTTTTTTTGGCGGAATATTGTTTCCCTTGAAAATCTTTGGCCACTTCTGTCCGTGGTGATCTTTTGTTTCGCTTCGTAGGAAAAAAGACCCGATGTGAGATTTATACATACTGACATGCTTTACTTTTGCTTCCTGAAGAGAGTTACAGCTGAAAGGAGTTATACAATACTAAAAGTCAGGTACGCCACAAGGTTAAAAGGTAAAATCGAATTATAAATACACATAAACATATCACTTAAAATCAAATATAAAACGATAGAGGGGCCCGAGTACTTTCGGTCAAAAGACCTTCTTCAGGGAAATAAAAACTGGGAGAAAAAAGAGAAACACCCGCACAGTACAAAGACAAGGACAAGACTCTAGTTATACATTGTTCTAGTTGTTTATGGTAAAAAATATTTCTACAAGAAAAAAGGGAGTTTCCGTCAGTTCTATTTTTAGAACTTTCAAACATTCTTGCCTTGTGGAAATAGTATATAGACGAAATGAAATTTTCTATATACACGTTATTTATAATAAAATAAATTCCTGGACCCAAACGCCTGTGTGGAAATAGTACATAGACGAAATGAAAATTTTTATATACACATTATTTATAATAAAATAAAATCCTGGACCCAAACGCCTGTGCTCATGTATATGATTTATAAATAATATTAGGTCTATGCAATCAACGTTCTATTGCTGTCATTTAAAAGTAAGCTTTTGAACTGCCTAGAGTTTACTGTGATTTCAGATTTCTAGACTGTTTAGACAGTCCTTGAATTGATCTAAAGATAACTAACACAACTTTTTTTGCTAAGTAATACAATCTGGCACTCCAAAATATTTCAATTATTGTCACTTTTTTGTATTTATTGTTCTGTTTTTTCAAAGGAAATAACTTATTCGATATGCCAGAGCTTGCACACATTTCACATATTTTTTTATCAGACACTGATTTCTTCATGACCGACTTTTGGAGCAGGGCTATAAGAAAATGCGTCTCATACGATCCCTAAAAAAATCTTTCTTCGTTATTAGCCACTAGTAGAAAAGTTCAAAATTGAGTTAAAAGATATGGTAGTTAATTGTTTTAATTAGTGTTTGACTGGTCTGTTGTAATGAGATGATCACCTCAATATCCCTATTGTGTCCCACAACTATGTTGTGTTTTATTGTCATTACCGGATCCTAAGATCGCAATGGAAGAGGGAGGTTTGGCGCCATAAAACCTGATTTAACCCACCATTTCGTTTGAAATGCCTGTACCAAGTCAGGACCATTGCGAATCACCAATTCTCCGGTATGACTGATTCGTTTTTGTTATTTTCTCTGGACTATGAGATTGATCATTCATGTTCGGTAGTTTTGTTATTACCTTTATTTATGAAAGATCAATTATGTTTATCATATTAAAGTGGACTACTTTAACATGTACACCCAGGTTGTTGTCATCACTCAAGAAATTTTACGGACGACATCATGTGCTTGTATACAAATACGGGATTTCTATCTATCATTTGAGTACAGATGTTGGTTTGACATAGAGTTTTGTAATGTCATCCTTTCCGGATTCGACCAACACTTAATTGATCTTTGGCAACGTGACGGATGTGCTATAGAAAGCAGGACTTCACTCTCGTTTCGACTTGAGTTTGCGTTGATGAATGCGGTTTTGTTGTTATGTTTGTGTGTTTTATGTTGTTATGTGTTTTTTTTTTTGTTGTACAGATTTTTTGTCTGCCGGTTTTGTCTTTGTCTTTACGGTTTTATGATCCTGATTAACCCTTTGGTACAACTTTGCTTCTTGGTGAAAATTAATAGCTTCGTGGATTCTTAAATTCATGGTCGTGAAGTCTGCAGCATAATGATCATTTTGATATTTCCTTTTCGTAGGGTATCAAATTACGTGGGTCAAGGTCGACCACGAAAACCACGAAAATTGATACCCCATGGCCACGAATAATAATAAAACCACAGTATATTCCTACTGTGACGATTTATTTTCCTGGATTTGGGTAATGCAGTTCATCGACGACGACAATGTTCATTATTAATGTATTTATTTTCAAAGAACAATATTAAAAACGAAAGAATATGCATTCATTGATTTTTAATTCACAATAAAAATAAGTTTTTTAAAAAATAAAGACAGCTCTGTACATGTTTTGTCGTATAATTTTGAAAGTTTGAACATGGATTTTTTTGCAAAGATAAAATTAAAATAATTCAAAGACTAGATTTGTTTTTTTTATCCTGTTCCTTTCAAATTGTAAATAAAGCCATTAAATTATAACTGATTAATATGTAGTAATTGCAGAGTAAAATAAGCGAAGACTAACATTCACATAATAAGAGTTAAATACCCCGAAGACAGGACACAAATCTTTGTCAGATATGACGTTAGTAAAGGTGTACAGCTTGGTTTGGTTTGAGACGACACTGAATGTATTAGTTTTTCTGTCTATATTGAAGTGAAAAACTCCCGTTGTATTTGTTCCTGGAGTGTTTGTACTAAAATGGTTCAGTATTTCTTTGTTTACTCTGAATAACACGTCATCGTTTTTTTCATAGTTGTGTAGATAGAATGACACGTCGTCGTTATTTTTATTGTTGTAAAGAATGACTGACCAGCCGGCAACCTCCTCACTGCCTGCGTGGTGGTTGTTGTCTATTTTGTTTCGCTCTGCAAGTCCTACTTCAAATATAAGATTGGTTCCTTTAAGCTTTGTTTTTATATTATACTTGTATCGTATTCCGAAACTCATGACCTGGTCCTTCGCACAACAATTATCAGCCATAACACCCCTATAATTTTGAAATCCTACACCTTGAGAAGGAACAGTGTCGGACGTTTTAACATTACTAATCAGCGTGTTGTCTTCATTGATATACTGATACTTGTAGACAGATGATCTGTTGAATTTAACGTCCATTGTGGTAACATCTGAAAGTAAAACAAGATTAGTTATCAATTCAACATGTATACAACAACTATGAATTACTTCTTTATCAAGACAATACACTGAAATATCTCTTAAAATGAAAATGAAAATATTTGTATGAAATCATTGATATGATATGAAAAAAAAACTAGCTTTTCAGGTTGTATCAGGATAAAACAGTACTAAGTATTTGATTTCTAGACAAATCATTAGTTACAAATGATTGTAGTGATAGCAACTGATAATCATCTTTTATTCAGAAATAACTAACAGAATGATAGCAAACTTTAAAAAAATCAAATAAAAACAGGAATATTTTTTCTACTTGTCAGCAAAAGCAACTCATTTCAACTTTGTATGAAAAGACATTGTAACAAATTCTTCGAAAATCTTTAAGTAGCTTAGATTTTAACTTTATTTCATTGGAATAAATTTATTTAACCGCCTGCAAAACAATTAATCTTATTATTTTTTTTATGTACTTTTATGCTACATTTTATTTTGATTTATATGAAAGTACAACAAAGTTCCAGACAATACTAGGGTTGCACATTATATCCGTTCCGGATTTGACTCGTCATTTAGACGAGGTCATCAGGGGTCACGGGGAGGAAAAACGACGTCATTCAACATAAGACAAAGGGAACGGCATTTTCTATCAACGATTCTTCTATAATTATTCAACATATAGGGTAAAAATCATTTGCAACTGACAAATAAACCAACCATCAACATTTCCAACCGATAAAAAAATCAATCTTGAACAGAAATAAAGAAATTACTTTTTTCGTCCATTAGCATGATGGAACCAGTTTTTTTACCAGGGCCTCCTCTTTTGGCTAAATTAGTGAGCAATCCCGCAAATGCGCAACGCGTGTATTAATTCTGCTAAGCCTGACGCGCGTTCCGTCTATTCAAGACTTAACAGAGGTGTTCTGCAAAAAATATTGAAAAAGCAAAAAAATATATATGATTATGAAAAGCACGGAACAATAAAACCAAATTATACCTAACTGGGCAACCAATTTAAACAAAGATGATTTATATTAGACCTACACGACATACCTATTACAATCAAAAGTGCAGTATTACTGGAACCGGTGCCACCACTGTTTGTGGCAAAGCAGGTATAATTCCCAGCATCCCCCTCATCGGCTTTGGTGATTGTTAGTGAAGGACTGCTGACGGTAACACCTCTATATTTGTTTGGGTTAGTTGTAGATGTGATGACAGTAGTGGAGCCGTTAATATTTTTCTGCAATGACAAAGACGTTACTTTCACGGAAGAAGACACGGTACATTGTAGGGTGATTGACTGTGAAATGGACACTGCGTAATTTGTCGGTGAAATAGTGACAACTGGTTTGGCTACAAAACCAAAAACATGTCAAATGTAAACATTTTTTTAACATTTCTGTGATGGTTAGTGCTGCTGTTTAAGTATAAATTCCCATGGAAAGGTCTTCAAAGTCACGTTATGTTTGGCGTTTTTGCACTTATTCATTAAATATATTTATAAGCACCAGTTATAAACATTTCAGATTATATTTTTATTTAATCATAGCTGATGGGTTCCATCTATCAATATAATGAAAACTGAAATGATGTTTTTACTAGGTTTATAAAGACTTGTATATATTTTATTGTGTGAGCATCTTAGAAGCAATTACATGATAAAGTCTTTTTAGTAAAAATGCTTTAACAAAAGAATGAATTCATCAACAATAAATTTCTTTGCATGCGTGTATTATATGATATATTATATCATTTAAATTACCAGTTACCTATTGTTACTAACACACTTCCGGGGTTACTTGCCCCTATACCAACACTGTTTGTTGCAAAGCAAGTATAGTTTCCGGCATCATCAGAATCGACATTATCGATTGTCAGAGATGGTGTTGTAACTGTACTCCCTCTGTATTTGTTTGAATTGGTTGTGAGTGTAGTTGAAGCTGTTGGACCATCTATTTTCTGCCAAAAAACAGATGTAACGACAAGATTGGAAGACACACTGCAATCAATAGTAACAGACTGACCACCAGACACTGAATAAAACGTTGGAGAAATAGTAACCGTTGGCTCAGCTGAAAAAAAAATTATGATGTGATCTTGAAAAATGTCAAGGATCATCCATTACCAAACCTTATTACCCTAACCCATAGTAAAATGCGGTCACGTTAAGATAAGATTCTAGGTTAAGGGTCATCAGAACAGTTTGAACTTTTTTTGAATTTAAAGAAAACATAAGAATGTGTCAGCTCAAACGGCATATAATCAGGACAAATAAAATATAGTAGGACCTAGATCTGGATACACCTTATTACATTAACATATTAATTTGGTGGAGATAGCAGAGATTTTACCATATGAATTGTTGTATTTTGAACAAGGACAGCCTTTTTCTATTGTACCCTTTAACTGACATGTTGATAAACACTTTCCGTTAAATTGGAATTAAATGTCGCATGAAAAAAGCAACCCCCTCCCCAAAAAAAGTTCATGAAAATATTATCAAACGTTTATAAAATATTATTAAATCTAAGTTCTGCTGCAGTTTAATTTTGAATTTTATATACAGTTTTCATTGTACATAAATGATTTAGAATTGATTCATTTTAAGGTAGACACATCAATGAATTTTAAATAAGACAATTTCAGCAACAAAATATAGAACCTTAAATTTAGATTGCCATAACCCCAAATCATCTAAAAAGTTATAATAACTTTTACACTTAGCCTTGACCATGAAAAAATCAACTTTATGGGATTTCTTTTCCTCAGATGAGTACAGATGTTAGTTTGTCATGATTATTTTGGAGATTTGCTTTTCCGTTACCTGAATTTATATGCTGAATTTTCCGTCAGCAGAGTTACGAGCGAGAGACCTGCAACAAGCAGGATATGCTTACCCTTTCGGATAACCTTGGTTAAATTTCATTAAGACCTAAATTTGAGTTGTTAATTGCTTTTCGGTTGAGATTCCGGTAGAAAATAGGACATTAAGAACGTAGAGCTTGCTTGCTTACCAAGAACGAAAAATGGTTTAAGTGAAACATTCGAATGTTTCAAGTTTAAGTACACTAAGACTCAGTCGGTTCACCAAAACATAGAACATTAAGAAGAAACAGGCAATAAAGACAAATAAAAATCAACCAACAACACAACGAGAGTAAACTTAAGTGCTCCGGAAGATGAAGCAGCTACTTCTTTTTGCAAGGCAGCCCCATCGCGTTGTTAAAGTTTAATTCAGCATCAAAACAAGTACAGAATGACAAAATTAGCCCTTGAGACAAACCAACATCCGTACTCACCTAAATATAGCCATCCCTAGTTGATAATGATTACATATAATGTGTTCAATAAATCATTTCTCAAGTGAAGATAACAACCGAAGTGCAACAAAACTTTAATCTAGTTAAGTCTGTTAAACTGTTGAATTACAAATGTTTTGTTTTTATGTAAGCCATATATATGCTGGAACGGACGGAATGTTGCTACTCAAGAATTAGGTGAAAAGAGAAAAAAAAAATCATTACGTTTGTGGGTTTCTTCAAGCTTATATGTTGTTTTTCGAGATTTTAGGCTTATTATGAAACAGAGTCCCTGGATACTTATTGTGCCTTATTTCAAGCATTTCATAGGTTATATGAGATGGAAAATATTGCTAAATCTGTAAGTTGGATAAAAATAATCCGTGATTATTATTCTAAAAAATGTTTGATATGCACGTTAGAAAGGAAATAAACAGTATGACAACAAGATTTGAATACTTTTTTTCAGTTAGATACCTCATCATTAAGGACCATGAAGTCTTTTATTTACCTTCCTTTACAACCAATGTTCCACCATTACTTGCCCCAGTTCCTGCACTGTTTGAGGCAAAGCAAGTATAGTGTCCAGCATCATCGAGCTTGGCATTCATGATCGTAAGAGATGGTGTGGTGATGTTACCGCCTCTGTATTTTTGGGGATTTGTTGTTGGTGTAAGAGATATGGTCGGGTCGTCCATTTTTTGCCAGAATACAGATGTAATGCCAAGGAAAGATGACATGCTGCATTCTATAGTAACAGACTGACCTCTGGTTACTGAGTAGAAAGCAGATAAAATAGTCACATTCGGCACGGCTGAAAACAAAAATAAAAACAACCCTAAGAATTTGTTAATTCATGTTCTGGTTTTCGAAGAATTAACTTAATTTTCATAGTAACTCATATCTTTCTTTGTATACAATATGTTATGCAATATGTTAAAAGAAAGCAATTTACGTCGACATTTGTTTTTCATATATTAAACCAACATACTTATCATTTCCTGAATTTGGCAAGGTGAAGACTTTCACGAAGATAATCGCGAATGATTTTTAATTTGCCAAATATTCCAGAATGAAAATAGTCATGGCATAAAAATTGCAAAATAAAGTAGTCATGAACAAAGCTGGTTTACAGTAGCTTTTATATTCCAGGGGGTTCAATAGCAAGCTTTATTAGTAGTGATCAACTGGTAATCACATTTTCAACTCAGGCGTAAATATTACGGCTTATTCAAAAAGGTTAATGTCAATTAACTTACCCAGTAAATATTTGAGTCCTATAGCAACACCCGATAACACAATGAGTACGACAACTATTACAATGGCGTGCATTTTTCGAATTTTACACCTTGTAATTCCATGTTGGCTCTGGTTTGCATGGTCCGATGCTTTGCTTACAGATATTGTTTTGATGTTTTCTTCCAACGATAGACAATCATTTTTTGTGCATTCATTATTGATGCTATCTGTTTCAACCTGTACAATTCTCTTTGCCTGACCCAATGGTGTTTTATCGATCGGTATATAATCATAATGAGATGTTCTATCGATCGGTATATAATCATAATGGTCACTCTCCTCTGATTCTTTTTCTGCCTTTTGTCCTGTGCGTCCTGATTGTTCATCGTCGCTTGTAATGTATTCATAACTTATACGGTCGTGTTCAGCACTACTTCCTCTACGGGTTGCACGCAAAGCTTTATTATTGTCTTCACCACCATCTTCTTCATTCTTACTTTTCGCGTTTTGAACTGACAATGCATCAGCGGTTGTTCCATATGCATATGCATACTCCATACTGCCGGTCTCAGTCGTTGAAATCGGCTTGGATATTCCTGGATATCCACGGTCAATATCTGATTCATCTTTCTTTTTTTTCATCTGTTTGATGCGAAGGTTCCCCAACAAGTATCAGATATGCATGATCACCCACAGAAAAATTACCATCTTTCGACTCCTTTGACGCCTGTTCAGTCATTGGTATGTATCCGTGTTCATCAAGTATAATTTGACTCTGCTCTATTTGACCTGTTAGTGCTGTCACGGCATTTGATGAACAGTCTGTATATTCATAATCGCCTTTCTCCATTTCGATACTTACACTTTTATATGTTTTCGTCAAATTAAAAACCTCGTTGTGAACATTCGTATTTTGCACTTTTGGCGAATCACTTTCAGTTATAATGATACCATGATGACCATTCCCTATTGTTTTAGTACATGTATCCTTACTGGCATGATCGTCGGGAGTTTTATCTTCATTCTCGGGGTTTGCTGCATATAGGCTTTCTTTTTCGGCATTTATGCATGCTTCATGTTGTTGTAACAGTTTACCTCAAGGCGTATTATATGCGTATGTATTCTCTCTTTTTGTTTCGGTCTTAGAATGATCGGATATTGGTATATAATCCTGTTCATCAGGCATTATGCTAATCTTCTGTGCATTTCTGGGTGACTTGTTGACTATTGACATGTAGGCATGATCATCACTGTCTGTTAATAAACAGTAAGGTTGGTACGCGTCGGCAGAACCGGTTAACTCGGCTTTGTACGGAACATTGTCCGTAGAGGTAATATCCTTTTCGTTTGACATTGCTTTGCATATAATCCTTAAGCAAATATAGAAAATAAAACAATTTGCGGGTGTTTTTTATTGAAAATAATATTATTTCAAAATTTTGACCCTCACAGTCAAAACAAATTATGTCTAAAGAGAATAGCAACTAATGCAAACAGTTACTAGTACCACATAATCCAAAATCACAAATTAAATCGACATCAAGCAACAGTGAACGAAAAATGAATTGCTGTTAAAGGACTGACAATTTTCCTCTACAAATCTTGTTGTTGAAAACAAAGCCATTTTGTTAACTACTACAAGTATGGTATTGATTACAAAAAGTTAAAAAGGCATGCTTACACCAAAACGTCTCTCTGTGTAGATTTACAATGAAGCACTGTTTATCTTACTTACTTATCTTCTTTGTAAAAATCAAAAGATCAAAAATGTACTACTTAAGACACAAGTGTGGATTTTTTATTAACACAGGAAAGTCCTATATAGATTAACATTTTTGCATATCAACAATCTTGTTGCATAATATTATTCTTTTAAAACAATGCCATTTTGTCAACTGCTATAAGTATGGTATTTAGAATAAAAAGCTGACAAGAGTCATGGTTAAGGCGAAAACTCTTTGATTTTGTAAATATACAATAAAGCACTGTTTATCTTACTTAGTTATCAACAGTTATTCTATGTGCAAAGGTCAAATGTTCACTACTTTCACCACTTAAGACACAAGTGAAGAATTTCTATAAACACAGGAAAGTCCTTTTGCATCAAGGAACATTTTATATACACGTCTTGTGTTGAGCTAGCATATTGTTTATTGTATTTTGGTACAGAGCGGTCTGTTTATCACAACAATTGTTAAGGACAACACCGACACTGGGTCATTGCTAGTTTTTCAATATATAAAATAATTATGATCATAATTTAATATGTAAAAGTTTGTTGAATGTCTCAAAAAGACTGGAGTACGCGTTAATATGAATTGGGAATTCGTTGTGGAATCAATATCAATATATTGACACACAAGGAAGGCTTTGTACAAAGCTCTATGACAAACGTGATGACTTCAACTTTCTAATAGTTAACTTTCCCTTTTACGTATTACAATTGATTCGCTATTCCAGAGCATGTGGGGAGTACAACGACTTCCTTGATAGAGCTACACGGCTGACAAGCAAATTGTTAACACAGGGGTACGTTGCTGTCATCACTCAAGAAATTTTACGGACGACATCATGTGCTTGTAAACAAATACGGGATTTCTATCTCTCAGATGAGCACAGATGTTGGTTTGACATAGAGTTTTGTAATGTCATCCTTTCTGGATTTGACCAACACTTAATCGATCTTTGGCAACGTGACGGGTGTGCTATAGTAAGCAGGAACTGCTTACTCTTCCGGAGCACCTGAGTTCACTCTCGTTTCGACTTGAGTTCGCGTTGCTGAATGCGGTTTTGTTGTTATGTGTGTTTTTGTTTTATGTTGTTATGTGGTTTGTTTTGTTGTGATGATTTTTGTCTGCCAGTTTTGTCCTTGTCCTTACGTTTTTATGATACTGATTACCCCTTTGGTACACCTTTGCTTCTATCAATATAATTATGCCATTTTGGTTTATTCCAATCATTTTCAAAAAAATGAATGATGTCCATAACTTTCAAACATTTTTTTTATGTTCTTTCATACTTACATTACCTTTACCATTTAAAATGGAATACTCTGTAATAAAACTAAGCAACGTTTTGATTGAAAAATAAAAGCACCTTGTTGCTTTGTGGTCAATCTGAGTTTAATATGATAAAATGTGTTACTCAAAGTTTGCTGTGTATTTGATTGTCTCGCTTAAATATATTGGTTTTCTTTTGAAATGTCTGCATCAAGTCAGCACCATTGTGGTCTTCAATTTCTCTTTGCCTTGTTTTGTCTTTTGTTCTTTAATACATCCCAGTTCGGTAATTTTGTTTTTACCTTTATTTAACACTGTGAAGATCGAGAGCTGTACTGTACAAAATATTAAGGAACTGCAATGACTAAATGTAACGCAGTACATCTAGCCTATATGAAGTGAAGTAACTTCATGAACCTCTTTTAATTAATGTTATATATAAAAAGCCATAAATTTGTATCGTGTCAATCTGACACCTGATATCAGACACAGTTATTACCCTGATTTTTATATGAAAGTCCATAGCAACCTTTGATAATAATAACATTGCTCGTGCCTCCTTTTCGATGTTATGATACAATCACAATGGCGGGTAAGATATTTTCCCTTTTTTGTCTTGTACATTTGGCACGTTTGTTTTCGTTCTGATAAATCATATACGAACTTAACCTCTTCGTTTTGGGACAGAAATTATCTTTGTATTGCTTTTAAATGAAAGAAAACATACTCTTTTAAATCAGCATTATTTAAAAAAAAGTTTTTTTTTTAACATTTATCATTACATAAAATATTTTTTTTATAATATCGTCGAGAAAATTTCACATATTGCATTGAAGCATATTTAATTGAAGCTTTTAAATGAAGTCTTCTCTGCTGTGACTTTTTTCCATTCTCTTTTTTACTAAGTATCGCTTATGTGCATTTAACAAATGCATCAGGTTTGGTTAATTGAAAATGGGTTATTATATATTTGCATAGATCAAAAAGTAAAACCAGCAAAATGTTTGAATTGTAGCCATTATAATTTTACCATTTACGCTATACCAGAGAATGGATAAGGAGAGAGGTGTAATAATAACAAATAATAAATAATAAAAAAAAATCCCTTTGAAGAACCTTGGAATACAAACCCGACATTGTTTAGACTGTATAAAAGCTTCAAAATATTATTCATCATTATTGCTATATCATATGTGCAAATCAAAAGTATAGTTTGTATGATTTATAAAAGCTAGGGTACTTATTAGGTATACACGTGTCAAAAGCCGAAAGAGCAGAGACATAACCAGTAACAAAAACATTGACAGGACGAAAATAGACAACATGAAAAACACGGAAACACAATTACTACTGAATATCAATAAACAACGCGAACTCTAGTCGTAATGAGAGTGAACTCGGGTGCTGCGGAAAAGGTTCCTTCCTGCTATAGCACACCGGTTGCACTGCTAATTTCTTATTCAGTGTGTCAAATCTGGTAAATAAAGACAAAAGAAACTTTATGATAAACCACAATCTTCATTCATCTGAGAAAAAGAAGAAATCCAATATTTGTGTATGAGGGCATGAAATCTACCGTACAAATTTGAGTGACGACAGCAACCGAGGAGCAACATAACCCTGTCAAACGTGACGTTCTCCCAAGAATATCGAAGAAATTCCTGAAAGCTCTAGAGTAAGGTATGGATTGTGATACGTAAACTGCATAAGCTGGAGCAGACGGAATGTTGCTACACAAGAAAAGAAAGTTGACAATTTGAAAGTTGAAGAAAGAATGACTTTCTATGAACATAGAAAGTCTTTTAAGACCAAGTAACATGTCATATTAAAGAACATGAACATGCATTTTCTAAAACGGATTTTCTCTCAAATAGGACTTTCCTTTTTTCATTTAAAAATGCGTACAGATGAAGGGTATTTATACTGTTTTGTTTTATCATTCTTTGACATATTGGAATTCACCATTAGCAGCAACAAGCAGCAACACCATACTACTACTGACCACCTGCGTTTATGGTTTTTAAAACTTAAGTTCGAGCTAGTTTCTTTTTGATATTTCTAATTGCTATGTGTGGTATGTTCTTTTCAGCAGGTTTTTGTTTATCGATTTTTTGTCTTTCCCCTTTAAGACATTTGATTTTCGAGTTCTCAATAAATTACTCTCTGTTTCTTATTTAAACTAAGTTTACTGGAAGGTCGATTTCGTAATTGACATCATATTTGTTACATTAGGGAAAAATGCCAACCAGATGATTTACAATGATCATAAACATATCGATGAGTGTTTTAGGAATGTTCCTGAACAAATTCTTTAGGGGAATGTTTATCGCACAGTATTTTTCTTTTGCAAGAAGGGTCAAATCTCATAATCATTCAAAATTAAAAGCATATAACAATGATATTAAAATTGACCAAAATTTTTCCTTTACATAAATGTTGAATTCATTTCTGGTGATCATCTTAGTGCAAAAGGAGAACGATTCACGTGAAAATTCTATTTGTTTTTAATGATCAAATTCAAACAAACCTAATAAACAGCCACACAAAAGAACTCGGTGTTAAAGTATAGAACATTTATTAAGACAAAGATAGTGTTTTTGGCCTATATAATGAAATCTTGCAGATAGAGAAAAGATGTTGCTTGCTTTTATGCTCAGCTCATTAAACTCTACAAAAGTCTTCATTGGGTCAAAGTTGTCAGATGACCCCTTATAGGGGTTACAGCCCCTTAAAGGTGAAAGAAGCAGAAGTACCAATGGGGTATTCGAATATCAAAAGTCCGAAAGGACAGAGACAAAACCAGTAAACACCGACAAGAACGGGACATAAACAGACAACGGGTAAAACATGGAAACACAAAATAACTGAATATCAATCAACAACGCGAACTCCAGTCGAAACAAGAGTGAACTCATGTGCTCCGGAAGAGTAAGCAGTTCCTGCTTGCTATAGCGTACCCGTCGCCTTGCCAAAAAAAGAAATAAATTTCAGTGTCAGATTAAGAAACGCATCTTAATAATGTCTGACTGTAGAAATCAGTGTCAGACTATAGAAGATATCTAAACATTGCACAGTAGAACTGTGCTCAAGATAACTGCACATATTTCTATTAAATTCAATCAAAAGAACTCCAACTCAGAAAACGGAAAATATGTAAAGTATGTTAATAGGTAGAACTTATTGTCAGACTACGGAATACATCTTAACGATGTCAATAGGTAGAACTTATTGTTAGACTACGGAACAAATCTAACCTGTTAATAGGTAGAACTAATTGTCAGACTACGGAACAAATCGTAACAATGCCAATAGGTAGAACTAATTGTCAGACTACGGAACAAATCGTAACAATGCCAATAGGTAGAACTAGTTGTCAGACTTCAGAACACATCAAAACAATGTTAATAGGTAGAACTAATTGTCAGACTACGGAACACATCTAAACAATGTTTATAGGTAGAACTAATTGTCAGACTACGGAACACAGTTAAACAATGTTAATAGGTAGAACTAATTGTCAGACTACGGAACACATCTAAACATTGTTATTAGGAAGAACTAATGGTCAGTTTACGGAACAAATCTAAAAATGGTTAATAGGTAGAACTAGTTGTCAGAGTACGGAACAAATCTAAACAATGTTAATAGGTAGAACTAATTGTCAGACTACGGAACAAATCTTAACAATGTTAATAGGTAGAACTTATTGTCAGACTACGGAACAAATCTAAACATTGTTAATAGGTAGAACTAATTGTCACACTACGGAACAAATTTAAACATTGTTAATAGGTAGAACTAATTGTCAGACAGATAAAAAACATCAAAACAATGTCAATAGTTTAAACTCATTGATATATAGACAATATTAATAGGAAGAACTCATCGTAAGACTACATAATACATTAAAACAATCTCAATAGGTAGAATTCATTAAAAGACTACATAATACATTAAAACAATCTCAATAGGAAGATCTCATTAACAGACTACAGAATACATTAAAACAATCTCAATAGGTAGAACTCATTTTTCAGACTACAGAATACATTAAAACAATCTCAATAGGTAGAACTCATTTTCAGACTGTAAATGTGAAAAAGACTGACAGCACAACTGTCAGAATTAAGAACAATTCTATCAAAGTCAGACAGTGGAACTATAAAACAAAGTTTTATTTAAAAGTCAGTATCATGACACACTTCCTTTTGACCATACTTCGGATAAGCAGTTGACAGAAAGGCATTGTTCATATAAAACGCATTAAAAAGCAAATACAATATAGTACACGTTAAATCTTTTAGATAATTAAATAAGTTGGTGTGTCATCTGCTTTTATTCTGCCTCCAAGAACACATGAACCAGATATGACACATTGAATTGACCATTAACAAGCGTGACGGCTGTGTATCAACTATCAGTAACTGGCACTACAAAATCCAAAAAGTCTGAAATGGCAGTTTTTTTTGGCTGAAAAGTCTGAATTCTGTCTTAACATTCTTAACATTCTTAACAAATTCTTAACATTCTGAAAACAGTCTGAATAGATTCTTAACAGTCTTAACATTCTTAACATATTCTTAACATTCTGAAATTGTCTGAACGTATTCTTAACATTCTTAACATTCTGAAATTGTCTGAACAGATTCTTAACATTCTGAATATTCTTAACACATTCTTAACATCCTGAAATTGTCTGAATATATTCTTTACATTCTAAATAATAAACATCCTCTCGGAACATTGATCTTTTCCTGAACAGATTATTTTGATATTATACTTATTTTTTTTTAAATTTATTCTGAACCTTAATTTCATTAAAATTTTAAGCTAAAATAACTTCAAAGAAAATAGATTGAACTATTCATCTATTTGTTTATAAAACAGTTTTTAACATTATTTTCATAAATCGTTTTAAATTGATGATTAATATTCTTCAACGAAACAGCTTTTAAAAAATCAAGTTGAATATTCAAGTTTTCTAATATTTAATTTATCAATTAAAATATTTATTTATATCTATATATCTTATTATTTATTCTAATGAATCTACATTAAGATTTACAATTATTTGAATGTCCATTTATTTTTTAAAAAATCTAGTTTTGAATATTCACTACAGGTTTTACATGCTAGTTAATAACACAAGAAGAATGTGTATAAACTACAAGCAATCAACTGGTACAATAATTTAAGTTGATTTCAACATATATGCATAAATTTTCACTTATTATCAAAAGTTCGGAATAATGTTTATAAATTAAAATACACCATAGAAGTATCAAATTATCAGCAATTAAAAAAGATTAACACAATTAATTCCCGCTGGGTTTCTATTGATAATTAAAGCACCGACTCAGTTTGGCAAGTAGGTGTTAACACGCTTGAAGATGGCATGTGTTTTATCTCCACAAGATTTTTAAGATAAAATGTTAACTATCGGTTGCCTTTTCATTTAACTTATTGATAAAGATATGGGCCCACCTGAGACTTTACAGACCAAAGGTTCTACTATTTACTATCTACTAAAGATTGAAGAAATATGTAAAAAAAATTTCAAAACTGTGAATACTTTAACATTGGTCATTTCCATGTCATAAAACATACGATCTTAAATAAAAACAACAAACAAATAAGCATCTTACCTGTTGCATGTTTCAAAACAGTGTAGGTTGTTGCAGGACATCCCAAAACCAAAGTAAATCCAATGAAATCCCTCGTGTTGAACATATAGTCTTATAGTTATTACCAAAACCATTTTAATAGTGTCAAAAAGTAAGAGAAAAAACTCAAATGACTCAGATTTTACTTTACCGGCTATATATAGAGTTTATCCCCAACAGACTGGAAACGGTAAAAAAACCAGCAGTGTGTTATTTTTGACAAATAAGCTTGAGGACGATAGGGGAAAGAGGTATGAACAGACTGCTTTCCATCATTTCTTTGTTTAAAGTCCCGCAAGTGTAACTATATGGACTGTCTTTAATTTGTCAGCGTTAACGATAACTGGTAAAACTCCATAATTTATTCAAGTTATTGATATCCAACAACCTTTAACTGCATAAAACCTTGTAGTTTTGCGAGAGGACGTTAAGATTCTTACGTGTACTTCTTATTTCTTTTAAGATATTTGTACCAGGAAACTTTTAGAGGCAAAATAATACTGCACAAAAATATGCAGAACTTCCTCAAAATGTGTGGACAAAATGAAAATGCATAAAATGAACCGGTGAAAGTTTGATAAAACTATTTAAAGTAGAACAGTGATTTAGTTTGTTTGTCTGTGTATTGATGTATATTTAAAGAGAATTTGAACGCTACTGCTTTTAGTTTCGTTTTTTAACATAGATACACATGTAAAGTTTGGGCTGTAACCTCCTGCTAGTTTGATACCTCAATGGTTTTATGTAAAGGATCACAGTCCGCTTAGCTTTTGCTTGGAACTAAATGAGTGAGTGAGTTAGCGAGTTAGTTTTTACGCCCTCGCAACAGTATGAAGTATATTTGACGGCAATGAACATGAAATGATGATAAAATGAACATGAAATGATGATGATATGAAATATGGGGTGGGGTGGGAAACAAAGGAAAGGGTACATGTCAAAGAACCACAGGAAAAAAGGAGAGAGGTGAATAGTGGCTGAAAATTAAGCTTATGTGGTGTACTATTTGGTTGTCCACAAAGGGATCTTTTACATGCATAAAGCGTGGCACTCTCCACACACGTTGGCCCGCTATGGTCAGCGGACAGGGTTTCCGTATTATAACCCTGCAATCCCCGCGGACGAGGGCCACCCTAATTGAATCCTGTACGTTTAAAATACCCTTTTATATCCATTTTTATGAGTTGTGTTAATCGTCAGCATTGTTTTCTGCCCCTACCCACTTCTTCCCTTTTCCTGTGGTTCTTCGAAATTTACCGGTCCTTTGTTTCCCACCCCACCCCCATATTTCATAACGGGAATTAAAAAAATCACAATGAAAATTAACAGCCAGCAGTCTTATGTATTAATATTTTCAAACTTTTAGTTGTTTTTTTTTAATAATTCAAATTCACTCTGCTTTACGACGATATGGGTTTTCTGGTTTTCTTTAGACCCTCATTTTATAAGTGTATATCTTTTCAAATGTATTTAAAACTTTAAATAACAATTTTTTGTAGTTTTTGTAGTTTTTGTAGTTGCAGGTACATGATATAGAACTAAGTAGATGTTTTACTGTGATGACTGTTGATTTGCATATTGTCAAATTTAAGTTCGGCCTAATTACCGACGAACGCCCAATTTTTTTTTATGTGTAGTCCGAATCATCCCTCTCCCTTCCTGCTAATACAATTTGCAATAGTGTTCAAAAGCGGCTATTAAAATATATATAGTCAATTAATATTACTTAAATCACAATGACTTTTACATATCAATTAAAAATTAGGTCACAGACCGTCTTTATAACATGTGTTGTGCTGGCTATGACTATTTAAAAGTCTCCTGTAAAACTCGTAGGAAGAGGTGATGTTTATTCAGATATACTGATTACTATTGTATTATTACGGTTTGCCATTTGAAATCACCATAAAAATTGTTTAAATAATAATTTGCTAGATAAACTATATCATTTAAACATATAAAGCTCTTTGATATGAAATTAGCACTTATTACCGTAATTTAAACTGAACTGTCCTCTACAGAGGAACAACTCGATGCTAATTTATATGTATAGCCTACATCCTTTACCGTGCACGTCGGCTTAAAAACGAAATGTATCTGTTATCATACTCAGGTACACAGTTTCTTTAAAACTTGCGGTTCAAAATGTTTCTTTTCGTTTTTTGTTTTTTTTTGGTTTTTTTTTTTTGAATCTGAATTTCTTCACTTTCGAGACAACTTTCTCCTAAATTAAATGGTTTTTTTGTAAATTATAACGATATCAGATAATCGAATCAAATCGAAATCGAATGCTTTTGTACAATAGTAACAACTTAACAAACGGACATACAAACAAAAACATAAAACACCTACAAATAAGAATATAAAAAAAACACTAACCCCTCACCTTTAAAAATTTGCTTACAAAATTAAGCACAAAATTAAGTCCCTTTGATTTGATTAATCTGCTTCACAAAAAGGAGCGAAAATATTAACAATTCTATTTTATAAAGTGTAAATTAATGTTAAGAATATTAAGAATCAATTCAGAATAATTCAGACAACATTTAGACAATCTTGACTAGTCAGAATGTTAAGAATCTGTTAAGACACATCCAGACACCATTCAGACAATTCAGATAGCGTTAAGAATGTTAAGAATCTGTTAAGACAAACTCAGACACAATTCAGACAATTCAGATAGCGTTAAGAATGTTAAGAATCTGTTAAGACAAACTCAGACACCATTCAGACAATTCAGACAGCGTTAAGAATGTTAAGAATCTAGTTAAGACAAATCCAGACACCATTCAGACAATTCAGACAGTGTTAAGAATTATTCAGACTTGATTAAGACTGTTTCATACAATGTTAAGAATTTTTCAGAAGATTTCATACATTTTAGAACGTTAAGACAGAATTCAGACTTTTCAGCCAAAAAAACTGCCATTTCAGAGTTTTTGGATTTTGTAGTGCATGGATACCATTCATGCTTCTTTGTTTTCTATCTTTAAGATTTGAAATCGTGTGGACGATTGCTGTTCGGTTATTGTTTATTATTCTTTGCTGTCTTGTTCTTCGTCTCGTTGACCAATTATTTTAACCGCATATTTGATTTTTGAATACACCGTTGGTAGCTCTTTGCTTCTTTGTTATATTACGGTTACTATAGGATCTATTCCACGTCATCAATTTACATCAAGTTTGTCATTTTGGGAAACAAAAATGTCAATCCATATTTTCACAATGGCCAAACATATCGACAGGTTTTAGGCATGTTTCTGATGGTACTTATTCTCTGAAAAAGTAAGACTTTAAAGCTCAATGTTAGAGACTTACGAACGCGTCTAAAAACATCTGACAGTAAAATTCAGTTTCAGACAAAAGACATTTTTTAAAAGTCATAGATTAAATCTCAGTGTTAGACTATAGACCATATCTTTAAAACTCAAACCGTAGGGCTTACTGTCAGATTATGGAATTAATTTGATGAAATCAGTTAGAATTAAAACTCAGTGTGAGACTGTAGAACAAATATAAATCAAGTTGAACACCAGTACGTCGTTGTAGACATCTATCAAGGTATTGTCACGATGTTAAACTCCCAAGCAGGTCAGTCAGTCTTACATAGGAGCTCAGAGTCACATTAAAGGACAAATCTTAAACAAAGTATGACAGTTCAACTCAGTGTCAGACTATAGAACAAGTATAAATCAAGTTGAACACCAGAACGTCGCTGTAGACATGTATCAAGGTATTGTCACGATGTTAAACTCCCAAGTCAGTCAGTCAGTCTTACATAGGAGCTCAGAGTCACATAAAAGGACAAATCTAAAAAAAAGTATGACAGTTCAACTCAGTGTCAGACTAATCTAAATCTTAAAAAGTCAGATAGAAGAAATTAATGTCAGATGATAGAACAAATCCAACAATGTTAGAAGGTAGAACTCATAATCAAGCTATAGGACAAATCTATACAAAATATCTGACATTTGAGCTCAGTATCAGGTCAGAAAACAGCTGCAGAATTTTCAGGTCGTAGAACTCAGTCTGTGATAAATTGTTCATAACTTTCCTTGGGTTAAATTTTTACATGACTTTGTATATAAATTCAAATTTCCCTTTTAACGATACTTGGGATCGGAATTACCAGCTGACAGATTGGCATTGTTTATACGAGAGCAATTAATACCATAAACAATAAAGTGCTGTCTAAATATTACTAAATATATCTCAACAAAAGTGAAACTATGTGCATAGATCAAAAGTACAGTACTTAAGAAGTTAAGACTTGCTTGAAACAATGAAGTCTTTAAAAAAGTTACATTTTATTTATTAATATTTTTTGTTGGTTTTTATTTCGTTCTGAACATTAGCATAAAAATACGTTTTCTTTAACATTTCTTTTAAAATTTATTCTGACTTTTTATCTCTGTGATGAGTACAGGTGTTGTATTGTCATCTGGTTTTCATTTGCCTTCCTGCACCAGCAGCGTGGCGGGTGTGTTGTAACAAACATGCCCTGAATACCATCGTTGAATCTTTAAAACTTGAGTAAGTGTTGTTGATTATTGTTTGGTATTTCCTTTTTATTATCATTCTGAATTATCTGTATCCTCGTCCCTTTGACCGATTTTTTTTCTTAAGCACAATTAATTTCCGAATATCCCATTGGTAACTCAATGTTTCTTTGTCGCAATCATGAGTTTATGTGATCAATTTCGTATTTGAAACAAAGTTTGTCATATTTGGGAATTATTTGTCAATAAGTTGTTTTCACTTGACCATTAACCGCATGGTTGGCCGGGAAAAACCAGTGGCAGTAAATCCAACTGGTAATTACCGGGAATTCCCTTCCTGGGAAATACTCCATTTTTTCACAAGTGGGAAATACTGGGAAATACACAAATTTATAGGGGTTTTTCATGGCAATTTTATAAAGATTTGACACCTCTATCACCCTTTTCTCTTTTCAATATATATGATTACTTTTTCAAATGTTACAAAGTAATTTTGAAAATTGTGTTAAGTTTTTAATGAAGAATTTTTTTAGTAAAATGGTGATTGTCCTAAATACATGGAGCAGAATCTAAATTACTGATTTATATAAATCTACTACATCTACATCAATTAATGAAGAAATTTGTTACAATTTGTGGTGTTTTCTTTCTTTAATTGACTATTTTTATTATGTCTTTAAATAAGGCAATTAGATACCCAAGCTTAGACCATTGAGGTGTTGTTTTAGTAATTAAAACTGTGACAGTTGACACCAGGATCTATTGTTTAACAATAAAGCCATAAATGGCTCATGATCAGTGGACTATAACATTAAGATTGATCTTCGACAGAAAATATTAAGAGGACTGTTGGAGGAGAAATTTCTAAAAATAAACCCATCTTTTTATTCAATACTAATTCCTGTCTTCTAACACTACCTTTATGACATTTCATCTATAGATAATAATACTTTATGATCATATTTTGTATAAGTTATATAGAATTTTTTAGATCAATCTATATTTCCCCGTATTGGACGGGAATTCCCTTTATTTCCCGCCGTCCTGGGAAATATGAGTATTTCCCACTTTTTGGCCAACCCTGATTAACCTAGTGTTAAACGAATGTTTCTGGCTAGACTAAGTTTCTTTTTAAAAATCTTAAAAATGTGGAATAATTATCACTAAATATTTCCTCAGACTAATAATACATGAATCTCGTATTAATTTCTGATGTTCAAGAGATGAACGACACATGTGAAAATCTTATTTTGTTTTAATCATAAATTTTAGGCAAATTTTGAAAATGTTAGACGGAAGTCCTCAGTGTTAAAAAGATATTTATAAGGTTGAACAATATAACTCGGTGTCAACCCTTATCAATATTAATCAGTAGAGCTCAACGTCAGCCTACAAAACAATTCTTAACATGTCTTAACAGGTGACCTCAGTATCTTGACACAAAAACGTAAAGAGTTTTTTTCGGATGGTAGAGCTCAGTGACTGATAAAGTATATATTTATTTTTGTCTTCAATAATGGTACATTTTGCTAGAAACACCAAAATCAAACTAAATTCAAAATTTCCCGTGTTACAGTACATTATATTAAAAGTTGATAAAATGATCATAGTACATGCATATTGCATAATACAGTACTGTAAACATGTTTCTAAACAAACCGATCAATGGTTATGTTATGTGCAGAGATCAAAGGTACAGTACTTAAGACTCAAAGAAAGAACTACTATAAAAATTTTTAACAACAAGACTTAATTTGTATAAAAGTTTTTTTGTGGTTTGATCTATTTGCATGGAGATATATTTTAGAATAGTTTAAAACGACATCTTACCTCACATACAATGACAAATGTTGGTTTGGATTTGAATTATGTGCATTTTATTTAGACCTTGGGCCGATTGCAGAACTATGTGCAGCGCCAACTGGCCTTGTTGAAGACTGTTGGCAGTTTTTCATTGTGGTTTTTATAAATTACCGCTTGTTAAGTGAGTTGTGTCGCGTACACTTATTCGACCCATCATTATTTTCTATTGTTATATAGTTTTGTTTTGTTCTGATCTTTAACAGATTTGATTCCTTGAATTGACTGTTAGCAACGCGAAGGGTGTGTTGTAACGAGCAGGAACTGCTTCCCTCCCAGCACCACACGAGTTCTGACTATCTTGCGATTTTTTTTGCTTATTGCTGTTGGGTTGTTATTGTGTGATTCTGTTTTATATGAGTTGATCAATTTTGTCTTTATCTTTAATTGTTTTGATTTTTTTATTTTCGAATACAAAATCATTACCTCTGTGCACTATGATTGACGTGTCTTTATTTTCGAATACAATATTATTACTTCTCTGTTGTTTGATTGATTTTGAAATTGACAACATATTCGTTACATTTAGAGCATAATTTTATAAGTAGCACTATCAACTTGTTTTTTTAATGAACCAAAACTCCTCATCTATTGTTTTATGAGTATTTTTTTGATAGACTTTCCTGCAATCTCGTGAATAAGAGCTATGTGAATCGCTTTTCCTCCTGTAAATATTGCTTTCTGTTCAATTCAATTATCCTAAACAGATAACGAGATGAACACAAACATTTCAAATTAAGATTTTCCTACAAACATGCATTTTATGTCAGAAGTTTATCAATTTCTTTTTTTATTTTAATTTTACGAAATCTAAACGTCGCATATTTACCCGAGCTCTTATTTTCCTTTTCATACCAAAACTAGTACTGTTTTCGAATCAGGGTTGAAATTGTTTGTTTAAGGATGTTAGAGGGTCAGCTTTGAGATTTTTGATATTTTTCGGAATCTTCGGGTTTTTTTCCATCAAGATAAGGCAAACATTTTTGCACGGTAGCGCCTTTTTTTTCTTTTATGGAAGGTCTACATTACATCATAAATATATGTATTACTATTAAATTTATTTCACTTTTTCATAGGTTTAAACAGCTAAACTATGCTAATGATAACGCAATAAAAAAAACAGAGAAAACTTTTTTCCGCCAAATTTTGAACTCTTATTATCTTAAAAAACGAGCACGGTAACCTATCAATTTGTTTAGCCTATTTTGTATTTTTAATTATTCCCTTATGATTTAAGGCATTAATTTTAAAACCTTATCACTTTCAAAGTCACCCTCGAATATCCTTAATCTTTCTATTTTTTTTTTTTAATTTTTGGTCGCAACCGACTTTTACTTTTCTCAAAAAGGAGTATCTTAGCAAAAATTATCTCTGATGAGTGTTATAATAAATTATGAACTTGATGACTGTTCTAATGATTTGTTTACTTCCTTATGCTACATTTAATATTACTTCCATTATCAAAGACTTTTTTCTTCATTTTTGCTCTATACCTACCTTTTGATAACACTAGATCATTGTCGTTTTGAAATCGATTTGATGAATGTAGTTAGCAGTATACCGGGGCACTATAGAACACTTTGACCCCGATGACCCCGAGTTCTTTCCCATAGGCTCCATGCTAGTTCATTGCTATTATTTTGCACCGAGATACCCACCCTAGATCGCCAGCAGTCGAGTCGTGTGCAGTCATGCGGAACGACGAATTGTCCTTTTCTTTCGTCCCATATTAGTTCGTCACCAGATTATGTTATGTATTTCTAACCATAACCCTAATCCTTACTATAACCCTAACCCTAATAATAACCCTAATTCCTACCCTTACCCTAATACTAACCCTAACCCTAACCCTTAACATCTTTCTGTTTTGTTAGTTTCACCCTTTATGGGCTCCTGTGTTGTAATACTCCTGTGTGGCTTATTCCGTATTGACCTCTTCTCCTTTTATTTCGTCCTTGATGGACGTTTGTCCTTTACGGGCTATTGTGTTGTATTTCGTATCTTTATGTTCTATAAATGGCTTGACTCCTCCCCCCTCCGCCTCCTCCTCCTCCCCCTCCTACTTCTCTCCACCTCCTCCTTCTCCTCCTCCTCTTTTTCTTTCGCCCTTAAGGGCTCGTTTTTTGTTTTGTTTTGTTTTCGTTTAATTGGCTCTTTTTTGTCTTTGTTATTGTATTGATGGCTTTTTTTCTTTAAATCTTTGTTGACTACCAATAAAAGCTCGAAATAGGGTGCAACTTTTATTAACATTCTATATTACAATACAAATCTATTCACAAATCCATAGGGTCTAGAGGTTAAATCGTTCATGATCACTCTTTTATCAGACACAATGTTATAGTCCTTTTCCTGTGTGACGGTTAACAGTTTCTGGTGGCTTCTTTGGATCTTGTAATCGTCTCTCACTGTCCTGATATCGATTCTTTTAGCGGTTACCATCTCCTTGATGGTATCAAAGTTGATGTCAAAAGCATTCTTATAGTTCAATGTTATTCCACGAACTTTACACATGGTTCTCTGGAACGGCTAGTTTATATGCATAATTTTTCGGTCCTTCCGTGACAAACTGCGTGATGGTGTTTACTGGAACTTCGTCCGTCAAATCTATCAAGTAGTCCCCTAGTTTTGGTTTCCATTGTCCAGGTTTCGAGGCAAATAGAGTCGGTATCACAGTATAACGCTCTTTCTCCCAACTTCTCCAGATAAGTATATAGTTTAAGTCTGGCCTTGGTGGTAGTGTAGGCTGCTATGACGACGTTTGTAATTCCACCAATTCATCGTTAACAAACTGTATTCCGGTGACTTAAATTTTATCACAGGTAAACTTGTCAAAGTACTTCAAAGGTTCCGTGATGTAAGAGGTTTGTTGCATGTTGTTTCTTTGTCCGAACTTGCCTCAAAAGCAGTTCAGCATCAGTTTGACTAAAGACTTGATGCCGGGGTTCTTTTCTATCTTGTTATAGTCTAACTGTATCCCTTCCTTTTCCTCGTAGTCCTTGATATATTGCTGTTTTTTTTTCCTCTTTTTTACACCACTCCCGCCAACCACTGGCTTCTTGTTTCATTTTTAAGAAGGTAATGATGAAGTCAGTGAAGATTCCACGAGAATTTCTTTCAGGATCGTATTTTTCAAATTCTGAAAAATGCCATACTTCGTAAGATGTTTAAGATGGAATATTCCTTTTCCAAGGCTTTCTTCAGGTCATCGGTTACCCAGGTTCCCGTAATGGCTCTACCTTTTTCATTATGGTTACAAGGTTGTTGCTGGTAGGTTTCCGTACAGGTACGACACAGTGAGAACATCAGTTTTTTGTTGATCTTGGTTGGTAAGACGGGGATGTATAGGTTTCTTGGTGGTAGTACTTTACATTTCACCAACCCTTCGTACTCGTGGATGTCCCCAAAGTTGTCAATGATTATCAATGGACGACCTTTGGGTTCTTTTCCGGTTTTGTTGACAAACGGATAGAGCGATGTGACGTCAGAGTAGTTTATAATGCCTTCTCCTGTCTGTTTGTACAAGGTGAAAGCTTCTGTTCTTCCTCCATAAAATGCATCACATGGTTTTTAGGCTACGATCATCTCTAGGGAATTTAAATAGTAAGAAGTGTTGGATCTTGTTCTATCTCTTTATCGAAATTACATTCTCATTTCTCTACGTGGGAGTATCCTTCTGTTTCAAAATAAGTCGTCTTCTGTAGTGTCCGTTCATGAAGATCGTTCATAAACATGTTGTTGACCATATTGATGGTCCTTTGGAATAGTATCTGGGACAGCCGTGCCTGTAACAACCGTGAAATTCATACACAGTTCCATTGGCGTATTCGTCTACTCTGTAGAATCCAATCTGCTTCTCTCTTCCGTTTTTGGCTTGTTGAATTCTTAAATCTTTCTTTGCTGTTATATACTTTATCCAATTCATAGCTTTAATGGAGTGCTTATGTTTTGGTTGATAGCTTTGGGCTGGGATGAGCCCAATGGTGATCCCTTGCGGAAAGTTGGATCGAAAGACAAGGTAACAGGCGGATGCTATAGTGATACTCCCTCGGAAGGGGTCGATTGGAGTTCCGTCTTAGGTGTCTATGAATAGTTGTCGGAAGGTTTAACAGGCTTTTCTCAGAATGTCTACGTCTGTGATGCAGTACTTCAAGAGTTCTTCTTTGACATCAAATGAGTCCTCAGGATGTCTACGTCTGTGATGCAGTACTATAAGAGTTTTCTTTGACATCAAATGACTCGTTCCTGTGTTCTTCGTACCATTTCACGTATGTTTCGCGGTCTTCTGCTTTCATACCATTCGGATTGTAGTAATTGATGTTTGGAAGAGTCTCTAATCGGGTGGTGTTCTGGTTTTCCTTTATGTTAAACAGATGTGGAAAGTATCCTTTGTGGAGTACCTTGAATCCAAACATTTTCGAGAGTTTGGCTAAGGCAGTGGGTAGAAAGTTGAGGGAATCTATCATTCGTATGTTGCAGTTTGAAATCGTCACTGCCATGTTTTTGGCGCCGTTGGGGATTATCTTTGGTTGAATTTTATGATGAAACAGGTATTGCAGAACGGAGATAAAGTCGTATCCTTTAAAGTTGGATCTTGTTATCGTCTCTAACTGTCCTGATATCGCTTCTGTTACCGGTTACCATCTTCTTGATGGTGTCAAAGTTGATATCCAAAGACTTATAGTTCAAACTTATCCCACGAACTTTACACATGGTTCTCTTTCCTCCTTTCTTTGGTATGGTACCAAGTCCTTGTTATGCCCAGAGTCACATTCAGCAAGGACATGAGATCTCCAGTCTTTTCTGTTCTTTGCCATTTTCTCTAGATCATCCCAGTTAGTTCCAGATTTTTTTTTCATTTCTGACTCTAGTTATCTTTAGTAT
This sequence comes from Arcuatula senhousia, assembly GCA_963971305.1. Classification (NCBI taxonomy): domain Eukaryota; kingdom Metazoa; phylum Mollusca; class Bivalvia; order Mytilida; family Mytilidae; genus Arcuatula; species Arcuatula senhousia. The sequence goes on along the minus strand of OZ020317.1, from coordinate 5,948,098 downwards.
AGTTGTCATCTTCTACATAAACTGCTTACTTTTCCGGAGCACCTAAGTTCACTCTCGTTTCCACTTGAGGTCGCGTTTTCAATTGCTGTTAAGTTTAGTTTAGTTTTGTTTTGCTTTTTTTTTTTTGCTTTTTTAAGTTCTTAATTCTTCATGCTGTTTTTTTTTCGTTCGTGTTTACTGGTTTTGTCCTTGAATTTTCTGGCTTTTTACATTTTTACATGTGTATGCCCCATTGGTATCATTATTTTTACACACCCTAAAACCATCCTTTTTAATTCGAACGCTGTTGTTATTCCTTGACACATGAATACATGTGTATACAGCAACAATCAACCGTTCAAAGGTCGATAACTGTTGCCTATTGACTAGAGGTCATCGAGGGTTATCACAAGCAATCTTTAACTTGTATGACTCGAAATTAACCAACAACTTAAAACAGGGATTAAATAAAACTGATGGGATATGTATCTGTATATAATCACTAATGTTCTATGCCTCCTCTGTTTACCTGAGATTTTGTCATATTTTTGCATGTTTTCTGTTGAAAATAGATCAACTTTCTCCAGGGTATGTATTAAAACTACTTAACAGATTTTTATGAAATTTATTACAAATGAAAGAGGAGAAAATGGGAAATAGCTATTTCGCCATGTGAAGGGAAACAAACCTCAAAAAAAGAAAATTTTCATGTTTAATTTTAGGTGTATTTAAGGATGTTCGCTACTATTATTGAAAATAAATATGTTTCAAATTTGATGCCTTAAATGAAAAGATAATAGTTCTAGGTCTAAAATTAGTAAAAAATTTTGATAGGTTCGTGACTCGTTTTCAAGATAATTGACGTTAAAATTTTGGCGGGAAAAGGTTTTCTCTGACTTTTTCATAGGTTTATCATTACCACTATTTAGCTGTTAAAACCAATGACAGAATAAATAGGATTTGATAAAACTTTGTCTATAACCTCTTTATGACATATTAAAGACATTAATAACAAGAAAATAGGGGGTTCGTGGGCAAAAATTTTAACCCTATTTTGATGGTAAAATCCAGAGGATTCCGAAAAAATGACAGAAATACCAAAACAAGACCAGCGAGCATCCTTAAGTTCAATGTCATTTTCAGAAGGTTTATAAGGGTTAAAATTTTCCCAGGTTGGTTCTGAAAATAATAGGTGTATCAAAATGGAAATTATATCCTTTGAAAGACAATTATTTTCTCAAATGCTAATTAAAAACTCTGTATTTCTATATTTAGAAATGCCAAAGATATCAAAGAATACAAATTACCTTTTTCAATAAAACTTTAAAAAAACATCAAAGTTTGAAATTCTTGCTATTTCATGGGCTTAATTAATAAACAATTTTATTGTGAATCTAAACAAATTTATATTCAATAAACAGACCAAAGAAAGGGCTTTCATGTGATATCAGTTTTATGACTGTAATATACCATTAAGCCCGCCAATTAACAGGTAGAAATTTGTCAATTTCACCTAATTCACCTGAGGCACTTACTGATAAAAATGTGCAATTATTGATTTTTTCCTTGTCAATTTAGCACATTTATTGAAAATTTTACTTAAGAAATTTGGACCATCTTTACATTATTCAATATAATTTCTAAATTTTATATGTGATTGCCAAATATTTTATATATGATAATTCCTGAATAATTTCTCTTTCCAATGATATAAATATTGTTAACTTCAATTTTTTGAATTTGTGTAAATAAAGAAGAGAGATGGGGAGGCATAGAAAAATATTGACTTTTTGTTAGTTTGTATTGGAAGTTGCTCATCCCTTGTTTTGGACATCCCTGCTTAAAATCATTTTAAATGGAGATCGTTAAAAACAGTGGGTTTCTTTTTTCTTGTTCTGCTCAAGTTCGTTACCCTTGACGTTGTATTTCGGTTCTATTTTATCATGAATTTGTTAAATACTTCTCAATGAATTTAGTTTGGATTTTGGCCATCAACATTTTTGACTCAACTGCTAATGATAAAAGATAACTCATACAGTAGACCCAATTAACCGTCAATTCATACTCGGATTGGAACTTCGCCTTTTAATACGAGGGTGTCAAGTACGATAATAGAACTTAATTTTATTTCAGTGCTGGTTTAAGAAGTAAGTGAACTTCATTCAAACTGTAATTACAATGAATGAATGTGTAAGGGCACATCAACTCCACTTAATATTCAAGTGAAAATACTCAATAAGCCAGTAAATGTAGTTATCAACAAATCATCCTTAGGCATGGACCATTGGATTTTCGGGGGGGGGGGGCTGTGATTTTTTTGAAAAAAATATTTGTAAAAAAAAATAATCTGTCCATATCTTTTGCTGAAAAAATATACTGGCCTAAGCTTGGGCAAAAATGGTATAAAATGTTTTTTTTTATATATTTTTGACTTTGCTATGCTTCTTTAACATGCCTCAAAAGTCTTTCACGGAATGTAAATATACCATTATAAGAATAATATCATTGCTTATATATGTTTCAATATCATCATTTAAATATTTATTATATTCTTTTCATGCAAACATATATATAATGTATGCTAATGCCAATTTTGTTGTATGTCAGACAACCAATATAGTTTTTTTTCAGTTTTTTGTGATTACTGAATACTCAACAAAGGTACCGCAAAGAGAGACAATAACCACTCATACTAAGTAAATTCATACTAGAAAACACATTTTTCAACTTCAATGGGAAAACGTGTCAACAAATTATTGGAGCAAGTATGGGATCTAAATTTAGCCCTGAATTGGCAGATATAAGAGCTGATGAAGTAATTAAAGGAATATTAAACTCATTCACAAACAATGAAAAAATAATATTTTTAGGGAGATATCGTGATGATGGTATCATAACATATAGAGGTACAAAAGTGGAACTATAGAACTTGTTTGATATCGCTGATTCGTCTCACCAATTGTTTAGTTTCACATATGAAATTTCTGACAAAGAAATCGTTTTCCTTGATACGATCATATCAAGGCCGTCAGAAGGGTGCATTGGGTGCGACCACACCCCAATTTTGAAAAAAAATGAAAAAACTCTCTAGAAATGCACAAAAACCCACAAAAATGGGCAAAATATAAGAAACTTTTCTCAAGCTGGGATCCCCCACCCAGACCCTCCTCCGCAACCCCTTCCCTAAAACCTGGCGACGGCCCTACATATACAAGGGCCAAGATTTAAAAAAAGGGTGTCTGGGATTACAAAAATTATAAAAACAAAATATAAATTTCTCCATATTCCTTTTAACAACAAAGGGATAGATGCTATAAACATCAGCAATATCTTAAATCGTAAGGAAGTAACATCTCAAATTCATCCATATTTCAAAAATCAGTCAACACCAATTGTTTCCTACCGCTACACTAAAACCATAAGCAGTAAAATTTTCAACCACAAAAGGAATTGCAGGACTTAAACATTGAAGAATATCTAAAGTCACCTCTGACATGTGATTGCTATGCTTCTCCCTTTGTCTATGGTCCATCTGGTCATGTCATGACGGGTGATCTTAAGATAATTGAAAATGATTTATTACGTAATGTGGTTTCCCATGGACCTTTATTCAGGGAACTGCAACGTATAAATTGGAATCACAACTTTAAGATCATCATGGATGCTGTGGAGGACTATGCTAGAGCCTGGATAAAGAGGGAAAAGGACCAAGAACCAGAGCTTGAATCATTGTCGGACTGGGTAAGGACTATCCGATCGCGTGTACGAAGCCGAATAGACAAACTTCGCAAATGTTTGAACCCCCGGCCTTCTTCTGTATTTAGAGGTCGTGAAGCTCTCAATTGTCTCTCTTCCTTACATGACAGGTATGTTGTCACGCCAGCAGACAAGGCTTCCAATAATATAGTTTTTGTATGTAAAGCACATTATTACAATTGTCTAATAGAAGAACTAGGCATTGATGGTAATACTTCCGCTAGTGCTACATACACACGGACTACATTTAACAAAGATGAAATCATAGCCAACCATAGCTCTTTTATGTCCTCTTTCAATATTCCAATGAAAGAGGAACATAAGAGTTACCATATTTGTACTGGATACCTAAACTTCACAAAAATCCGTACAAAGAAAGGTATTTAGCTGGATCTTCATCATGTTCAACTACAGAGCTGTCCGTTCATTTAACTAAAATCTTGTCTGCTGTCAAAGAAGGTCAACAAGCATACTGCGACACTATTTATAATCGTAGTGGAATTAACCATATGTGGATTTTGAAAAACTCAAAAGATTTGTTAGATCATTTTAAATCTAGATCATTTTCTGAGGTTCACTCTTTGAAAAAGTTCGATTTTTCAACTTTATACACTACCTTGCCACACGAAAAACTAAGATGTCGCCTGAAAAAATCTTCTCGAATAAGCCTTTTCAAACTCTAGGAATTTTGTTGTTTTGGGTTATAATTCTACATTCTTTTCCAAAACATCTTTCAAAGATAAAATTTGTTACACACTGGACCAAGTTTGCAGTATGCTTGATTTCCTCATTGACAACATATTTGTCTCCTTCGGAGGAAAGATTTTTCAACAACCAATCGGCATTCCAATGGGCACAAACTATGCTCCTCTCCTCGCCGATTTGTTTTTATACTCTTACGAGACTGAATTTCGTAAAGAACTAGAAGATGAAAGAGGCAAGGTCATTTAATCTTACATTCAGATATATTGATGATGTCCTTTCTGTCAATAACACTTCATTTGGTAGATGGATTCAATATATCCTCCGGAATTGGAGATTAAAGAGACCACCGAATCAAATTGCTTCACGTCTTTCTTGGATTTGTATCTCGAATTTGACCCAAGTGGTCATCTCAGTACAAAAATTTACGATAAACGAGACGATTTTAATTTTCGAATTATTAATTTTCCTAATCTACAGAGCAATATACCTACTTCTCCTGCTTACGGTGTTTATATTTCTCAACTTATTCGATATGCCAGAGCTTGCACACATTTCACAGATTTTTTTATCAGACACCGGTTTCTTCGTGACCGACTTTTGAAGCAGGGCTATAAGAAAATACGTCTCATACGATCACTAAAAAAATTCTTTCTTCGTTATCAGCCACTAGTAGAAAAGTTCAAAATTGACTTAAAAGATATGATAGTTAATTGTTTTAATTAGTGTTTGACTGGTGTGCTGTACTGAGATGATCACCTCAATATCCTTATTGTGTCTCATAACTATGTTGTGTTCTATTGTCATTATCGGATCCTAAGATCGCAATGGAAGAAGGTAGTTTGGCGTCATAAAACCTGGTTTAACCCACCATTTCGTTTGAAATGCCTGTACCAAATACTAATGACAACAAAGTTCCAGACAATAAATTTTGCTACGCCTGACGCGTGTTTCGTCTATTCAAGACTCATCAGAGGCGCTCTACCAAAAATATTGAAAATGCCAAACACTATATGAATATGAAGAGCATAGAACAATAAAGTCAAAAATACCAAACTGGGGAACCAAATTATTACTAAGATAATCAACCTATGTCTGGGGTAGGAAGAACCTTAGGGTTTAGACAATTTTGAAATTTAAACGGATAATTTAAAGCTTTGATGTTTCTCCAACTCAAAAATATTGGTGCCGGAACGGGCTAACCTCGGGGAATTAAAACTCCACCACCAGTGCCAACCTTCACGTGTGTTCGAAATACTAATGACAACAAAGTTCCAGACAATAAATTTTGCTACGCCTGACGCGCGTTTCGTCTATTCAAGACTCATCAGAGGCGCTCTACCAAAAATATTGAAAATGCCAAACACTATATGAATATGAAGAGCATAGAACAAGTCAGGACCATTGCGATCCACCAAATTCTCCGGTATAAGTGATTCGTTTTTGTCGTTTTCTCTGGACTATGAGATTGATCATTCAAGTTCGGTAGTTTTGTTACATTGTATTACCTTTATCAAATCTACTAACACACATCAATACTTACATAGATCATCAAAACACAACCCCAGCAGTCTTCAACGGATTTATAAAAGGTGAAAAAAAGGTAATAACAAAACTACCGAACTTGAATGATCAATCTCATAGTCCAGAGAAAATGACAAAAACGAATCAGTCATACCGGAGAACTGGTGGATCGCAATGGTCCTGACTTGGTACAGGCATTTCAAACGAAATGGTGGGTTAAACCAGGTTTTATGGCGCCAAACCTCCCTCTACCATTGCGATCTTAGGATCCGGTAATGACCATAGAACACAACATAGTTGTGAGACACAATAGGGATATTGAGGTGATCATCTCAGTACAGCACACCAGTCAAACACTAATTAAAACAATTAACTATCATATCTTTTAACTCAATTTTGAACTTTTCTACTAGTGGCTGATAACGAAGAAATAATTTTTTTAGGGATCGTATGAGACGTATTTTCTTATAGCCCTGCTTCAAAAGTCGGTCACGAAGAAACCGGTGTCTGATCAAAAAATCTGTGAAATGTGTGCAAGCTCTGGCATATCGAATAAGTTGAGAAATATAAACACCGTATGCAGGAGAAGTAGGTATATTGCTCTGTAGATTAGGAAAATTAATAATTCGAAAATTAAAATCGTCTCGTTTATCGTAAATTTTTGTACTGAGATGACCACCTGGGTCAAATTCGAGGTGCAAATCCAAGAAAGACGTGAAGCAATTAGATTCGGTGGTCTCTTTAATCTCCAATTCCGGAGGATATATTGAAGGAATCCAACTACCAAATGAAGTGTTATTGATAGAAAGGACATCGTCAATATATCTGAATATAAGATTAAATGACCTTGCCTCTTTCATCTTCTTGTTCTTTACGAGTCCCTGAAGAGTATAAAAACAAATCGGCGAGGAGAGGAGCACAGTTTGTGCCCATTGGAACGCCGATTTGTTGTTGAAAAATCTCTCCTCCGAAGGTGACAAATATGTTGTCAATGAGGAAATCAAGCATACTGCAAACTTGTTCCAGTGTGTAACAAATTTTATCTTTGAAAGATGTTTTGGAAAAGAATGTAGAATTATAACCCAAAACAACAAAATTCCTTGAGTTTGAAAAGGCTTTTTCGAGAAGTTTTTTCAGGCGACATTTTAGTTTATCGTGTGGCAAGGTAGTTTATAAAGTTGAAAAATCGAAAGTTTTTAAAGAGTGAACCTCAGAAAATGATCTAGATTTAAAATGATCTAACAAATCTTTTGAGTTTTTCAAAATCCACATATGGTTAATTCCACTACGATTATAAATAGTGTCGCAGTATGCTTGTTGACCTTCTTTGACAGCAGACAAGATTTTAGTTAAATGAACGGACAGCTCTGTAGTTGAACATGATGAAGATCCAGCTATATACCTTTCTTTGTACGGATTTTTGTGAAGTTTAGGTATCCAGTACAAATATGGTAACTCCTTATGTTCCTCTTTCATTGGAATATTGAAAGAGGACATAAAAGAGCTATGGTTGGCTATGATTTCATCTTTGTTAAATGTAGTCCGTGTGTATGTAGCACTAGCGGAAGTATTACCATCAATGCCTAGTTCTTTTATTAGACAATTGTAATAATGCTATAAGGCATATACCTAATTAGAACAAAGTTACAAGGAAACCTTGCTAAAAGTTTTAAACGAATTTAAACATCTTCAGAGAAGAGGTTACAAAAGCCTCTGAAATTAAAGTAATATGAATTATGCCTTTGCAATTGATATAGACCAATTGCTACATAAAACCAAAAAAAAACACCAAAAAAAACCACATTTCATTGGTTTTCTTACTCGATACGATAAAACAATACGTAAGATTGAATATTATATCAGCAAACATTGGGATAAATTACAAAGAGACCATACTTGTTTCAACATATTTATTGAAAAACCTTCAATTGCATACCAAGACACAAAAACTTGGGAGACAAAATATCAAAATCCAAAAGACTAGGCTTAAAGATTCAAGGGAGCCCTGATGAAGCAGACTTGATTCTTTTAGAAAATAAAATACTATAATTTTAATTACCACGAACTACATCTGTTTTATTTGTTTCCTCAAACTGCCAAAACACACTAGTAGAGGGTCCATGTGCGTCGTGAAGGACACCTCTTTTAATGAAAAAGTCTACAGAAAGTTACAAATGGACCAAAACCTTTGTCTGGCTACAGGCAAAATCATAATGTTTATGTGCTGAAAACGTAAAAGTATAAAAGTGTTAATATTTATCTCTTTTGTTGATGTTTCTGCATATTATGAAAGTAAAAAACTAATCTGGCTCTTGCCTCTTTAGAAAATAATAATTTGGCCTTGGCTTCACAGTAAAAAAAAATAATCTGGCTGGCACAAAAATCCAAGGCCCCCATCTCAGAAAATCAAATGGTCCGTGCCATATTGTAGAACAGAAGGAAAATTTGTATTCAAATGATATTCAATACCAATTTAAAATCAATACACAATGTTCCTTAAAATCAATGGGTAAGCCAAAATATACCTTTAAACTGTGTCTACAATGTAAGTACACTATGATAATGGAGTTTTGAAAAATTATAAAAAACTTTTTTTCCAAACGATATGTAACAATTAAAAAAAGATTTTAAAGTTAAGAATTTACAATTCTATATCAATTATGTAAAAATTAAACAACCCATTGATGAAACTAGCCTAGGTGTGTTGATATATATATTTACAAAATAATTACACCTCAAATCATCCATTAATTGTAAGAACCCCCTCAAAAATTGTACATACTTTGCAAAGTATCATAGTACAATTTTTATTATTTTGTGACCGTTTTTGACTTTTAAAACATAAAGGATCCTTATTTAAGGCTGTGTCTACAATGTCTCTATGTACTTAGGGTTCAAGTTTTAACACTTTATAAATCCGGAAGATGTAGTTAATACAAATCATTTGTAGTTAGAACAGACAGAAAATATATTTATACATGTGCAACGTACAAGTGATTATCAATTATAAGTTTTAAGTTTTAATTCTTTTCTATCATTACCATACAATACAAAATATTTATATCATTCACTTTTAAGCTGTTTCTCAATTGTAGTTGTACAATTAAACTATGACTAAATGAATTATAAAGTACTTTTTCAATCAAAATAAATACCAAAAAAATACAAAAAATTTAAAATCAGTACTGTATTAATCACGAAAAAAAATGAAAAAAGCACAACTCTTAAGTTAAACAAGCTTGATTACGTCAATATGTGTATAGATGCACATTTTTACTTCACATTGATGAGTAAAAATGCATTTATGTTTGAAAAGAGTATAATGATCAACATGAATTGCATAAAATACTGTTCGTTGGTTTAACTTGTATAAATTAGCTACTCAATAATGATATAGGAAGGCAATAAAAGCATACAAAAGAATTTCGTCGAAATGTTGATCTGCCTTTTGTAATCAGCTTCACTTGATTTACTTTCGGTAAGGAAATAAAAAAAACTCATGTATAAATTATCATAAAAAAATCGATTGTTTCTAAATTGTATTTTGCACTTTAATATACATGCTTTAAAGCTTTATAAAACTCTAGAACACTGTACAAAGAGCGTTATAATTAATGTGTGTTTTATGTACTAGAAGAACTATAAGGATAACGAAAAAAATATTAGCATATGACTAAGATATAATGCAATATTTTCTTATCATGTTTTTGACTAACTTGCTTTAAAGCTTTATAAAACTAACCCACCATTTCCTTTGAAATGCCTGTACCAAGTCAGGACCATTGCGACCCACCAATTCTCCGGTATGACTGATTCGTTTTTGTCATTTTCTCTGGACTATGAGATTGATCATTCAAGTTCGGTAGTTTTCTTATTACCTTTATTTGCTCTCTGACTTATACTTTATGATACGGCGATCATCTTTTTGACGAATCAAAAATCAAAACACATCTTTCGTGCAGGACACCATAGGGATCAATCATACCAAATTTTATTAAATTATGTTCAGCAGCTTGAGAGGAACACATTTTTTTTTAATTGTTAATGGACGACAAACGACGACGAATGATAAGTGATGACAATAGTTCACATGGACCTTCGGTCCAGATGAGTTAAAAGGTCAGAATAGTTTTTTTTGGGTCTGCAAAATTTATAGTAGCGAGCACAGCTCAAGAGCTCTACGGCAACTTCCATCGAAAACTTTCCCTTATGCTGATATTGATTTGTTTTGTTCGGACATGCTTCTCAAAAGGATACAGGACCGGGCTGAATGTAAAAATAATAACACACTTCGCTTGTCCCATTCCAAAAACTATCGATGTAATAGAACATAAAGAGAAAAATATTCTGATATCGATGAGTTGCTTTATTTTTTTTTGCAGTAACCAAATTTTAATCGATATTTTCTTACTTTTCCATTTCACGTTCAGTCGCACCAAGCATCTCGCCCAAAATTAGACGTTCTAGAAAATGCACCAAAATAAAAATAACTACGATGATTTCAGATTTTATTTAATTGCAACGATTCGAAGTCAAATCTTTTTTATTCGTTCGTTGAAAAATCTTGACAAAGGCACTGTAAACACGTTAACAAATTACATGTCTTCTGTGTAATTTTATAAAAAGCACCTCGCACATGTTTTAGGTAAACAAATGTTTCAGTGTCAAAAGTGTCCATGTCTTTGTGAGAATGGAGTTCTTTAGATGTGATATGTTTATTCTAAAAGATCTTATTCCACAACTGAGTCGTTGAACTCCGTCATATGAGAGCCAAAAAAAAGAGATTCTTATGTTATGTTTCATGTTGTATTTTTGTTGAAATTATTTTTAGATATGTTTACAAAAATATTTATCAACTTTTAATTTAATATCAGAGTTATGCTGTGCTCGCAGATAGGCCATGCCTATTTCATGTTGAATTTAGAAATTAAGAATTCCATGATCAAGTTTTTTTCAGAAAATAAATGAAAGAAAAATATCCGTAGCCTCTATTAAAATCAAATGGTCTCTTCCTTATTGTGAAAACATGTTTTATAACCAAAAGTTATATTTATACGATTTTGCAAAGTATGAAAGTAGAAACTATTTAATTTCATGATCGTTCTGCAGTTATAAGATTTAAATGATGTTCATTTTAATCTCTGGCTTAAATAAATGTCTCTTTGCGATAAGCATTCAATTCTTAACACTTAATAAGTCGGGAAAAGTCATTTAATCCCAAACCACATTTTGTGTATGACAGTCATTTTTATGCAAGTGGTATTCAATATAAACTAGAGGCTCCTAGGAGCCTGAATCACTCACTTGATCTCCTATGCTAAAGCCTCTTACCTAGTGTGCAACATGGTCTACATGTACTTGGTAAGTAACATTAAAGAAACTAGTTAGGATAGAAAACACTTTTAAGACCAAGAATTCAAAGTTACAAAGCTTTCCATTTGAAAAAAAAACCAAAAGAACATATTAAGTTAAAATTGATTGAAAACACTTAAAAGGATGATCTGACAATTTTGACCCTGAAATCATTTATGTAGATCTTAATGAGCTGAACAATTTTGCAATGCTAACTATTCCTCTAACTCTTATGACTTTTAAGATAAAGTCTTGTTATGCTGAAGAAGGAATGTTGCTTTGGATTTTCTCTATCTCTTATACTTTTTGAGCTATAAGCTAAAAACTATGGTCTGACGGTCAGACTCTGACCCCCCTGTTCTATTTTCAGTAACGGCGGCCATGTTGGTTCGATTACGTCCACAAATTTCACAAACTTGGTAGAAGAGATCCTAAAGATCAAGTGTACAAAGTTTCAAAGCAATCCCACCAGTGGTTTCAGAGAAAAGATTTTTTAAAATCAGTTAAAATTGATAGAAAAATCAGTTAAAGGGGGATAACTCTTAAAACGGTTGAACTGACAATTTTGATTCTGACTCATTTTTGTAGATCTCAATGAGCTGAACATATTACAATGCTAACTAATCCTCTAGCGCTTACAAATTTCAAGATAAAGTCCAAAAACTGTGAAAATGGTCAATTTTAAATATTAAGGGGAAATAACTCATATAAGGAGTCGTCCCACAACTTTGACTCAATGGAGAGTTTCGTAGAGCTTTTGATGCTGAAAAAAGAAGGTTGCTTCGAATTTTCTCTATCTCCTATACTTTTTGAACTACGGTCTGACCCCCATGTTCTATTTTTAGTAACGACCGCCATGTTGGTTGGTCGACGTTCACAAATTTCACAAACTTAATAGAGGACATCCTAAAGATCAATTGTACAAAGTTACAAAGCAATCCCATTGGTGGTCTCAGAGTAGAAGATGTTTGAAGAAAAGTTAATGGACGGCCGACGACAGACGACGGACGACGGACGGACGACGGACGCCTAGTGATGCCAATAGCTCACATGATCCTTCGGGACAGGTGAGCTAAAAACGAATGAATATGGAATATGTGCCAGAAAGACACAAACCACATATTGATATTTTTTAATGATAAAAAACAAACATTCAATGCGTGTGAAGCGCTTTTCTGGACTAACCTTCATCAGACACGCGAAGGGTCGAAAAATTGGAAGACCGGTAGGACAATAGATTTGAACAAACAAAACACTAAAGCCAAAAAATATTACAACAATGACTTAAGAAGGTAAAATCAACTGCATTAGAGATCAGAACGTCAAAAAAAAACTGGAAATATGTAAACAGTGACTTTCCAACACATATTCCAGTACTCGAAAATATATATAAGAGTTTACCCGTTTAAAAGCATCTTAGAATTTTAATCCGCTTCTACAATATATTTGTACTATAAAAAAAATAGGACCTAAGGGAGCGGGGGTTCTTAAACGGAGCATCTATTTTAGTCATCTTGCAAATGTTTAGCCTATGATTTAATTTAAAAGGCTAATTATAGCATGAATGGTGTGAAATTTATTTCTCTATTTAATTGAGTTTACTCATAAATTACAAGATATTAAGTTTTTCTTTAAAAATCTCATTTCAGGGGAGATATTTTGCGGGAAAATGTGTGACTAATTTTTACAAAGAATTGTATAAGAAAATGTAGTTTTCCTTATTTCGAAAAATAGTACCATGACCCCGTGTTTTTATTACCAAATTGAAAAGTATATCCTAGTATTGTTTTGGTATTTGTAATTTTGAAACCACTAGGCGATAACCGCTGCTGGTGGACCAGAGGTCCCCGAGGGTAATCACAAGCCTGGTCGTCAGACTTGTCTGACACGATCGATTTACCATAAAGTTTCTAATATATTTGTTGCTAAAATTTGCGCTTTTAAAATTAAATTGTTTAAAACACCAGCAGGTTTCTTTTCTTGTAATGCACATGGTCGATATCCTCGGTGCTGGATTTGGCTTCCTTGTTCGAACGTTTTGGTTTTGAGTACTTTTTGTTTTCAACAGTTTTGGAATTTGACCTTCCAATGTTTTGATTCAAATGCTACTGATGAGAGGTTACTCCTTGAAATATCGATATATAGCATATCCAACTTAACCGTTTATACCCGCGTTTTGGTATTTGTAATTGTTATTGTTATCGGGTTTTTTTACACAAATTTGTACATAAATCTATGTCAGATTTTACAAATATATGCATTTTGAGGGTTTCTCCTATTAAATATATACAATTTTTTTTTTAAGATTAAAACCCAATTATTACAAAACTAAGTCTCGTGACCTATTGTTTTCGCTAGTGTTGTTCACTGATGCATCATATGCAAACCTATTAGACCAAGTTTCCAGTGCTGGTGGTTACATCATTTTTATTCAAAACAAAGAGAGGAAAATGGTGTCCCATTTCATGGTCTTCTAAGAAGATCAAAAGAATAGTTAAAGACACTCTTGCTGCAGAAGCCTTGTCGTTGGTGGAAGGGCTTGATGAATGTTATTTCTTGAGAAGTATTCTGGAAGAAATGATTCCAAAAAATAATCAAAAGCTCATAATTAAATGTTGTATATTTTCAATGCTCATACCAATGTCTAATTACTATAAAAGTTTGAAAAAAAAAATGTATGTAAATTTTTAGACCCCCAACTCCCTTAATAATTAAAGTACTTTTTTTAACGATGTGACGCTATTGCGTTAATCAATATATAATTCAAAAGCAACAACTCTATTAAGAAGTTCTTTGTTATAATTAAAAAAAAAGACAATGAGGATGTCAGAAAATACGCAACACATTTACGTTTACTTTGGCGTATTGTAACGCCGTTATTCTGGAACCCGTTTTTATTTTCAACAGTGTTTATATAATTATTGAATGTCCGTATTATTTATGATTTGATATAGTTATAATTCTTCAATGTGTTTTGATTCTTCACTGAAATCATCACGTCACAAGATTAACGGATTAAATTAACACTTCACCGTGAACAACTTTCACTTTCATTTCCAGCCAAGACGCCATGCGTGCAACACACGTCTGATAAATTTACCGTTTGTATTCAGGAATCCGGGCAAACAACATCGTATCACAGGCGTTTGGGTCCAGGATTTTATTTTATTATAAATAACGTATATATAAAAATTTTCATCTCGTCTATATACTATTTCCACAAGGCAAGAATGTTTGAAAGTTCTAATAATAGAACTGACGGAAACTCCCTTTTTTCTTGTAGAAATATTTTTTACCATAAACAACTAGAACATTCTATAACTCCTTTCAGCTTTAACTCTCTTTAGGAAGCAAATGTATAGCATGTCAGTATGTATAAATCTCACATCGGGTCTTTTTTTTCCAACGAAGCGAAACAAAAGATCACCACGGACGGAAGTGGCCAAAGATTTTCAAGGGAAACAATATTCCGCCAAATAAAAAGACTTCCGAGTGACACTACAGTAAGGTAAAATCTGGGCGAGTTCGAACAAATCATTTGGCGGAAAATGTGGACTCAATTTTATTTGAAATATTTTTACTGACGAGTTGGTAGTATAATAAAATGTACATACAAACTAGGACTCGATGGGTGTTCCATAAATTTTTAAAAAGACGTTCAATGATAATAAATACGTGGTTATTTCATTTCAATGATAAAATTTTAAAAAGTAGAAGAATATTGTCTCCCTTTAAAATTTTAAACTACTTCCGTCCGTGGTGGTTTGTTTGGATCGCTTCAGTGGAAAAAAAATTAGATTCAAAGTCATTGCTAATTGTTTCACGATAAATGTGTTCCCAATTGTGAGATTGAACTGAAAGGATTAAGAGAATCACCAAGATTTCATGTAAAACATTTGATTCTATGAGAAAATATGGGGGTTTTCCGCGAGTAAATTTTGTTCAATTTTTAGAACTTTCAAACATTCTTGCCTTGTGGAAATAGTATATAGACGAGATGAAAGTTTTTTATATACACGTTATTTATAATAAAATAAGATCCTGGACCCAAACGCTTGTGCATCGTATGTTCACTTTAATTGATTGAAACGTAATTGATTGAAACGTAATTGATTGAAACGTAATTGATTGAACTTTTAAAGCTATTTCTATACTTATTTGAACTGTTTACAAGCTTATTTCTGCAAACGAGTGACAGAAATATTTTAATTTCACTTTTGACGTCTACATCTTGAACCTTTCGTCCCTTTGACCATCAGCCCCACAGATCATGTCAAAATCATTGTTTCATTGTGTTTATATAATATGAACTCGTTCTTTATTTTGCATAATGAATCGACACTTCTCGATTATTTACTCCATGCCTGGATAGTCGTTGGAAATGTCCGTTTACCTCTGGAATGAGCACCACCTGGTCGACTAACCACTTAATGGTCCGTTAACTTTTTTTTCGAGTTTTCACAGATTAATAAACTCTGTCAATTTATTATTTTCTAAATGATGACTTTAATTGTCTAAATTGTTTCATTGTAATTTCCAGTAAGATTTATTATTGTTATCTTTATATTTTCAGATTTTTACCACCTTTTACTGGGAAATAAACGTCATTTAAACTCCACTTGGATTTCTTTGGCCGTTTGCCCGATTGGTAAAGCTAGCTGTCTCCGGGACAGCATAGCCGTCAAACAATTGTAACCATGACGTTAAATGTATTGGGCAAAATAGAGTTCGAAAGAAAATTTGTACAGAAGCTAAGACAAAGCACACCCGTTGACCCACCAGTTCAAACACCACTTAGTATTCACGCCCATAACTTTACACCACGAACACAGCCTGCTAACACAAACACTTCCGCCCTGAGACCCGGGATATTCCAAGAGAAAAACCAAGCTCACTCACAATGCACAAAAACTATACTGAGCAACACAATTCAAGCACATTTCCGAGTGAAGTACCCGTAGATAAAACCTCTACAATCACAAAAAGCTATCACCGCTTACCTAAGTTAGATTTCCCTAAATTTGATGGAGATGTCCTACAGTGGACCACGTTTTGGGATTCTTTCGAATCGGCGATTAATTACAATTCCCACCTAACACCAGTACAAAAGTTCAGCTACCTCAAAGCCGTGCTTCATGGATACGCAGCAAAGACTATCAGAGGTTTTACTATTAACCATGCAGACTACGACATCGCTGTTAAATTACTACAGGAAAGATTCGGCTCCCCTCAAAAGATAATCAACGCATATATGAAATCGCTTAACAATTTATCGTCCTTAGCCAATGAGTTTACCAGTTTACGCAACTTTTCCGACTGTCTTGAGACAAACGTTAGAGGATTGAAAGATCTGGGACAACTACAAGAGATGTACGGACCTTTTTGGTACCGGTTATTATTAGTAAGTTACCCGTAGAAATCAGCAAGAATATCGCCCGAGAACACCACAGCGATACTATAACTTTGGAGGTTTTACTATTAACCATGCAGACTACGACATCGCTGTTAAATTACTACAGGAAAGATTCGGCACCCCTCAAAAGATAATCAACGCATATATGAAATCGCTTAACAATTTATCGTCCTTAGCCAATGAGTTTACCAGTTTACGCAACTTTTCCGAATGTCTTGAGACAAACGTTAGAGTATTGAAAGATCTGGGACAACTACAAGAGATGTACGGAGCTTTTTTGTAACCGGTTATAATTAGTAAGTTACCCGTAGAAATCAGCAAGAATATCGCCCGAGAACACCACAGCGATACTATAACTTTGAGCGCACTGAGAAAAGCTATTTTGAAGGAAGTCCAAGTTCTAGATGCCGGAGATTTTACTGAGAAGGAAGAGTTTAATCTGACTTCAACAATGTTTGCAGGTACTAAGAAACGTAACGAGAAACATTCACACCCAAGTAACACTAGAAAAGAGACCAAATCTAGACCATGTATTTATTGCAGAGATATGCATTTTCCCGGTGAATGTACTAAGGTAGTTAGCAGCACGGCGAGAATCGAAATTCTAAAACAGAAACGATGTTGTTTCAACTGCTAAGGAGACCACCGCGCAACAGATTGAAAATCACACAAACGATGTAGAAAGTGTAACAAGAAACACCACACAAGTATATGTAAAGAAAATGGCACACAGGAGAGAAGTAAACCCACGAGTATCAACGTAATCAGAACGGCCGAGGAACCAAGCACCAGCACTGTTATGTACATGTCACAGGAACGTACAAACGTACTATTGGAAACAGCGGTAGCACCTGTAACATTTGGTAAGCAAACGTCCGACACGAACATCTTATTTGATGAAGGTGCACAGAGATCATTCAGTAGTAAGAAACTTGCCGATAAGCTGAACATTCGACCAAGTGGTAGAGTTACGATTGATCTATCGACCTTTGGAGACACTTCTAAGAACATACACCACCTTGAAACTGTGAAGATCTACTTGAATACCGACAATGAAGAGAAGATAGCTATTCAAGCCTGCATTATTCCGGATATAGCAAAACCGTGGGAAAATCAGATGAAATGCGTACCAAATTCGTTACCATATCTTAGGAACATAAAGTTTGCACATCCGCTCACAAGTGAAGGTAATTTTGAGATCGAACTCTTAATCGTCGCGGACTACTATTGAGATATAGTTATGGATCACGTCATACGATGAGATGGACCAACGGCAGTGTCATCGAAGATAGGTTACCTACCTTCAGGACCTGTGAACAGTAGTAGACGAGGTAGTACGCAAAGGTCATCTGTACTTTTAAACAAGGTTTCATCGCATGTAGATGTAGAAGCTAGTACGGAGCAGTTTTGGAGCTTAGAGTCACTTGGAATAAAGGCAGATGAGTACGACGAAGAGGAATAATTTTTCGCCTCTGATGAGTCTTAAATAGACGAAACGCGCGTCAGGCGTAGCAAAATTTATTGTCTGGAACTTTGTTGTCATTTGTATTTCGAACACACGTGAAGGTTAGCACTGCTGGTGGAGTTTAAATTCCCCGAGGTTAGCCCGCTCCGGCACCAACACTTTTGAGTTGTAGAATACATCAAAGCTTTAAATTATCCGTCTAAACTTCAAAATTGTCTAAACCCTAAGGTTCTTCCTACCC
This sequence comes from Arcuatula senhousia, assembly GCA_963971305.1. Classification (NCBI taxonomy): domain Eukaryota; kingdom Metazoa; phylum Mollusca; class Bivalvia; order Mytilida; family Mytilidae; genus Arcuatula; species Arcuatula senhousia. The sequence goes on along the minus strand of OZ020317.1, from coordinate 5,929,666 downwards.
CAGACATAGGTTGAATATCTTAGTAATAATTTGGTTCCCCAGTTTGGTAGTTTTGGTTATACTGTTCTATGCTCTTCATATTCATACAGTGTTTGGTGTTTTCAATATTTTTGGTAGAGCGCCTCTGATGAGTCTTGAATAGACGAAACGCGCGCCAGGCGTAGCAAAATTTATTGTCTGGAACTTTGTTGTCATTTGTATTCCTCAAAACATATCAGCAAAAGTCAATTATGTTTGAAGATAGACAATACTCTGCCAAATTACCATGGAAACACGACCACCTGGAACTACCATCAAATTATGGGATTGCTATAACACACACGGAAAACGTCATTCGAAGGTTAAGTCAACAACCACAAGTGCTTGACAAATACACCAAGATTATTCAGGAGCAAGAAAAGCTAGGTTTAATTGAGAGAGTAGACAAGAATGACAACGCAAAATCGACACATTATATTCCAAATCACGCTGTACGGAAAAACTCCAAAACGACACCGATTAGAATTGTCTACGACTGCAGCTGTAAGTTATCTGTAGATAACGCAAGTTTAAATGATTGTTTGATGGCCGTCCCTCCAGATTAAAATGACCTCACGAAAATTCTAATGAGATTCAGACTTCGAGAATACGCCATCAGTACGGACATAGAAAAAGCTTTTCTTCACGTCAAATAAGATGAACAAGACCGAAATTTACGAGATTCTTTTGGTTATCAGATCCAAGTAATCCGAACAGCGAGCTTATGACATACCGATTTAAATCTGTATTATTTGGAGCAACGTGTCCCCTGTTCATTTTACATGCTACCCTTAGGAAGCACCTTGAGGCTGATAAATCTGAAATTTCAAACCAGATGCAACATGATCTATATGTAGATAATATCTTGTCCAGCGTTAATACAGAATCTGATGCAAAGAAATACTATACAGAAGCGAGAACTATGATGTTTGAAGCCAGATTCAACCTTCGCTCTTGGAGCTCTAATAGTGCAGCAGTGCGACAATTAGCCATAGCTCAGAATGTTCTTGAACAAGAGACAACTGTTAAGATCTTAGGTCTTAAATGGAACTTTTGTGCGAAAATGTTCCAGAGGAATTATGCACACAAATGGGAAGATGAAGATGAAGATGATTTCATTAAACGACGTGAGATTCAATGATGTTCATACGAACGAAGTAACAAAACGTGAGATTCTAAGATTATCGTCACGCATTTACGATCCGTTAGGATTACTCAGCCCAGTAACCGTAAGAGCAAAGATACTTATTCAGTTGCTATGGTAGCAAAAGCTTGATTGGGACAAAATATTACCGACGGAAATTCAACAAACGTGGAAGGAGTTGTTATCGGATCTTGAAAATGCAACTAATATGGACTTTAAGAGACAATACATTCCAAACATGGAAAACGAAAACTTACAACTACATGTATTTGTAGACGCTAGCATGACCGCATATGGAGCAACCGTTTACATAAGCGACGGAAAGAACACCTCCCTAGTAATAGCCAAAAATAGAGTGAAAAGCTAGTTTGAAATAAAAGTAAAATCATCCTGTAAATCTTTGTTTTGCGCGAAAAAGTGGTTCAGTCAAAGTTGATTATTAGTTGCATTGACTGTGCTTCTTGCAAAAGGTCCAGGGTTCAGCAGCGGTAAAGTTGCAAAGTAAAATAGAAATTGTGCAGTAAATTCTTTAAGTAACAAGGAAGGTTAAGTTTCCTTGTTACACATTTTCTTTTACAAATATATATTACAAGAACACTTGAAAATACTGAACAATATTAACCACATTCCATTGTAGATATATCACGATGTCTTACCTTTTTTCCCCAGTGCTAGTTGAAAAACACCATATAGATCAGCTTTTAAATATATATACATATATTCGAGTCTTGTCTTTAGATATTCATGATTGACAGCAAGCCGATATTTGCTACCTCAACATGAGTGCCCCTTTTCATAACGTTTATGGAAATTTATTTCACACGCTAAAAAAATTAGAAATAAGTAATAAATGCATTGTGGTGCTTGGCTGATATTCTTTTGATGTAAAGGACTTCAATTTCTATCGATAGATACTCATCCTCTCATAATGTCAAAAAACACTTTATATAAAAGGACTTCCTCTTTTAAATCTTCATGTTTAATGAATACAAGTTACTGATTTAATCATGTTATAACTGAACTAAAATACATGTTTATGTGTAATTAAAAACGTATGAGTTTTAAGTTTGTTCCTGACTCGATTAAGTGTAAAGCATGTGTTGCTAAGAACTGTGATCGCTGAAGCTAGACCACCATATCAAACTACAAGTAACTGTTGAAAAATGACTAAGAATATCGTTTTGGATTAGAAAATGTATGGTTGCTATGGAGTTTCGAGTATAGTATTTTTTATGCTTTGGTGTGACCTTAAGATATATCCATTGATCTTAGTCTTAATTAAAGCTCTCTTACTGAACACAAAATGTATATATGTTTAATATATAATCGGTAACGGTTTAAAAGTTCTTTGTAGACGACACACTAAACAACATGTTTTGGCGGCCATCATGTACTATTTTGGGCTCAAATTGTAGATCTTTTAATTTTCACTTAAATGATCAACCGATGTTTTTATCCATCAATTTTTACGGTAAAAAAATTATAAACGAAAAAAAAAGATTCTTAAAATACGAAAAAAGGACAATGACTGAAAAACGACAAGTTTAACACTTTTGCACTTGAAACTTTTTTTATAGTTCTACACAGCACAATTTTGTACGTTTAAAATGTTAAAAAAAACTAGTCACAATGTCGACTATCTCGAATTCGACTTTCCGTTACCATTTGACTTTTGTTTAATCGAATGACTCATAATGACAATCACAAAAAAACAATATTTTATTATATTCTCTGATGGTTTAAAAGTCATGAACCAAAAATGAATAAGCCGAAATGGGCCAAAGGCCATAACTCGAAAGTTTTTCCTCGAACCGTTTTTAACTTAATGTCAAAGAAAAGTATAATTGAGAGAAGAGAATTATTTTCCCTTATTAATGTATCCTACTATTGTTTATCGTGGAAATGATATACTACAAAAAGGTTTACCATGACCATGACATTTTTGATTTGAATTCATATGACTTCACAGTGCCCTCTTAAATGTAAAAAAAACCAATTAATCACACTATCCCTAAATTCTCCAAATGTTGAAACATTTTGCATGTCAAAGTGATTGTGTTTTTTTTTTGTCTAAGAGGTAAGCTATTTTCATTATAAATTTAGTTACATTAGATTTCAAAAAGCTCTTGTTTACGAAAAAAAATGACAAGTAGAAATAGATTTTTCCCAGATAAACCTTTAAAGACAGAAATAAAGATTAAGTATATGTAATATGGTACATATTTTATATCCCAAAAATTATTGATTCTGATTAATGTGTTTTGTTTGACAATTATGATCATTGAATCAACACGTACTACTCTATGTCACATGGTTGTTTCTTGAACAACCAGAATTGGTTTTCATACAACGATGAGAAACATACGTAATACTGTCATTTTTTATGTACTGAAAAAGATTGAACTTATCTGAGTAAACTAGGCAGATTGACTATGTATTATTTTTTTTACTTTATGTAATTCAATTACTGTCCATAGATCCGGCATGTTTTATCATTCTTTTCATGGTCATCGCCTGTGAATAACCTAAAAAGCGTTGCACGGGCGTAAAACACCAACTCACTTACTCACTCTTTGGAAGCTTTAAAGGATATCAGTGGAAGGGAATGTATTTAATGCAGTTTTTGCAAATAGCACTTACCTTTTGAACTAGGTCATAATTTTAATGTTTTTTCTCTAGTTTTACAGTTTGCATAGAATTTATCAACTTTATATGTCTTAATAGTATGTATATATCTCTCGCAATGCATGACTGTCTACCTAAAACGGACGCTATTTAATATGCATATCTATTCATGGACTATTATCCTAGGTATATCCTCTGCATTTGCTTCAATCTTGTGTTGTCTTTTTATTTAATGTTCATTATGTCATTATTATATACGTATGTGTGTAATGTTTGTAAGGAATGTTCAAAAGCTCATAAGAACTTATATGCATCACTCATAATAAAATGTAATAGTTTTTTTTTTCGAAAATTTATTTGCAGATGAAAAAAAGCAATGAATCAAAAACACTTATGTAGCTCTAATTGGCACCTATAAAGAATACAAACAGGAAAAATTAAAGTTAAATCATAAGAAGATGAATGGAAAATTTTGTAGCACAAAAGATTAAAAAATAATGATCTTTGAATTACATCACAAAATGTATATTAAAATCCAGTAGAGCCTGAAAATGTATTTTTCTTTTTCTGAATTACGCTGTTTAAATACCGGAGATCGAAAACGTCTATGAAGGAGCAAAGTAATGACGAAAGGATAAAACAAGTTTTAATTATACTAAAAAATATAATAATTCTTTATTCTCTTTATATTTCAGATATTAAACTGGCAATTTTGTAATTATAGGAAATTTGTTAACTCTCACTATACTCTTAAAATATAGCACTATACTGATCGGTGGAAAAAAACAACAACCATTTTATAGAGGTTAATAATACTTAAGGTGAGTTCACGTAAAAATGGTTTCGGTAAATATTTGTGTTCTGATACAATAATTTGAATCACAAAATTAGAAAACTGATACCAAACAGAATCGCAACTTGTTTACTTTTTTCTTAACTGGACAAACCATATCCCATTGAAATGCCTTACCAAAACAAAATTAACGTGAATCTTGGTATGTTTTTCTCATCTCTCGTGTACTCCTCCAGGTGAGGCTTACCAGGTGTGATACTGAGAAGTGAAAAAACAAAGACCGTTTCATAGAGGTTAACAATAGTTATCATGTAAGGAAAAAGCCGATGCAGGTAAATGAGCTCAAAAAGTAGACCTCTAGTAAGTGTTCACGGTTTCAAAGATATTTACCTCAAATTATTGAAGTAATTAAACAATAACATATCTTTGTTTTGAAATAAGTTTATTTAATCCATGGCCAGTACAGACTGAAAACGACGGTAGATAAAAATGTTTTTTTTTTCTTTTCTAAATTACGCTGTTTTAATGCAGGGGATCTACAGGGTCATTGAAAAAGCTAATAAAGATATCTCTGTTTTGCTGATTTTATTTGTTTAATTTATTTAAGGTATTGTTTATTTTGATATAATATGCCATTAAACACCGTTCCAAAATTACTTATTAAAATATATGGGTTATTCTTCTTTCCATAAATGTTATTTTTTTTTTTAGTTAAATTCTTAGAATTTTACGGTAGGTTTAGAAAGTGAATTATAAGATTCATTCATTATAATGTAACCATTGTTTACTATGCAATGGCCTTTTTATTAAAAGTATCTACAGTGTATGAAAAATAGTTACCGTACAAGAAAAGATTGGTTATGTGCATTTACCCTTATATATCTTCTAATTCATTTTATTCTATCATCTATTTTGTGGGTTTTTTTTTTACTTTAATCTGAAGTTCGATATTCTTCTATTCAAAATTAATTGACGTAATGAAAGGTAATTGGTTTGACGCGTATTGTATGTTGCGATAGTTTTTATGAGTAGCAATCAGTAGGAATGTATGGAATACAAGATACAACAGAGGATATCAATAAAAATGATTCCGTAACATTAATTCGGTTTCATTTTGGGAGGATGTTAGTCTGTTCGAAAACTTTGGAAACACCATGAAATATACAATGATATACATCTAGATTCCCTAAAAGATCTTATTTAATTTGGAACAATTTTGCACCGAGTTAATTGATAATCAAAGATGGATGTCCTCACACATACAAATAATTCTGTCACATATTGATTGTGTATATGTCAGTACGTTCACTTAACTTTCGTATACACAGATACAGATGTCTGGGTGATTTCAAGCTCAGCGAAACCCTTTTTAGTTGTTAATAAATTTCTACAATTCTCTACTCAAAATTCTTATCATAAATATGCGTTTTATATACATGTATTCACTTGTGCTTTTGAGAAATAAAACCAAACAATATGTTTACATTTGTGTATGTGTCATTTTAAATGTTGCCACGTGATTTGTTTTTATATTCTTTTCAATGTGATAAATATATATTACATTTTATGTATGTAGTTAACCATTTTATGGGGTTTTTGCTAATTCTTACGGTTTTTTTTTTTTTATATAATATTGCAAGTTTTAAATTTAACATCGGTTTATAGATGTTGAGACATTTACAACTCACAACTGCTCCGAAACATCACAATCATTCAACACACATTATATGAAACCTTTTAATGCATTGAATTATATAATATTAGATTGTAATATTATCGATGACAGTAAATTATTATCTCAATTTTAAGATTGATTCGTCTCATACGATCTCTTAAAAAATCTTTCTTCGGTATCAGCCATGTACGGAAAATTCTAAATTATGTTTAATGTAACGGTTAGTCATTGTTTTGTTGAGTGTTTGGCTGAGTGTTGTATTGAGATGGTCACTTTTGTATCCCTATTATGTCTTTACAGCCTTCTTGTGATTTGTGTTTATACCTGGCCATTATATAGCAACGAAAGATGGAGATTTGGCGCGTCATATAACCTGGTTTAATCACCATTTCGTTCGAATTGCCAGTACCAAGTTTACGTATATGTATCACAATTGATTCGTTACTCCAGTGTTTGTAGGGATTACATCGATTTCCTTGGCAGAGCGTCAAGTTTGACACAAAAATTGATAACACAGGGTTCCTCGGTTGCTGTCCTCACTCAAGAATTTCTACGGTAGACACCATGCACACGCAGAAAAATGTAGTATTTATGTCTTTCAGATGAGTTCAGATGTTGGTTTGTCATATGGTTTTCTTTTGTCTTCCTTTACCAAACTTGAATATTGGATTACAAATAGGCAGCGCGACGGATGTGCATTAGCAGAAAAGAACCGCTTACTCTTCCGGAGCACCCAACTTCACTCTTTTTACGACTAGAGTTCGCGTTGTTGAATTATGTTCGGTTGATTTTGTTTTGTGTTTTTTGCTGTTCTTATTCATGTTTACTGGTTTTGTCGTTGCCCTCTTGGACTCTTGACACTCGAATGCCTTATTGGCGCCTCTTTGCTTCTTTGACCATTGCAATCTTCAATTTCTTCCATGTTTTGTCTTTTCTCTTGAACACTGAGATTGTTTGACAAAACGTGTGTCAAGCGTAGCACAATCTGTGTTGTATTTGTTATAGGATATGAGTCCGAGTTTTTTATTGCGGTTAAGATGCTAACGTGTGTACAATTCAATTTCCCTCTAATTTCAGCTGATTTAGTATTTGTTTACTCCGACAATTTTGATAACCAATGATATTTTTTTTTGGATCCTTTAATCCATCCACCCTCTATCATAATTTTCAATAGTAAAACTCGGCTAAAGAAAGGTAACTTGAATCATATGTAAGCATGTTGATACCAGCTTTGGTACTTTTCATTTTGATAAGAGGGTAAAAAGTACAAAATGAAAATGTATTTTATCTATTGCACGTTTTTTTCCGATGTTAAGAGTTAAATGAGTTTCAGATAAAACTGTTAATATAATGTCTGCTGAAGAAAATGTGAAGTCCACTTAATATTCAAGTCTTATTATGACCCAATAAAAAGATGCATTAGGCAATAGGAAGTTTATTTAGGTTTTTATAGCTACAATTAAAAGACAATAAAACGAAATTTTCATAGAATAAACTTTTTAGCTGTTTCTTCAATGCATGCGAACTATGGGAAATAGCGTATTAAATAAAGAACTTTTTCTGACGATATGTAACAATCAAAAAGGATTATTGAATTTAAAGTCACTGCAAAATTACAATTAATTTAAAAAAAAGAAAGAAAACAAACACGTTGGTAAACCTTAAAAAGTACCATGTCGACTGCTTGTAACCAATAATATAGAGATATAAACTTGAGACACATACTTCTTTTTGTTAAAAGCTTGTTTAACCTGGGACCAAACACCTTATTGACATTAATGAAAATAATTATCAAAATATATATTTATAACTGAGCTTAATGAAATTCCGTTGTTTATTATAATATATTGAATATATGACGGTATTTGAATATGTTTTTTTTTAATTTTGAAAATTATAGGAGATTCCAAGTATGCAGTTCGATTCAGTCCACGAAAGCATTTACTTTGCTATACGTAAATTGATTACATAAAAATTGTGGAGTAAAGTAAGCGAAGACTAACATTCACCCAACCTGAGTTATATAACCCGAAGACAGGACACAAATCTATGCCTGACATAACGTTAGTGAATGTGTACAGCTTGGTTTGGTTTGAGACGACACTGAATGTATTAGTTTTTCTGTTTATATTGAAGTGCAGTACACCCGTTTCATTTGTTCCTGGGGTGTTTGCACTAAAATGGTTCAGTATTTCTTCAGTAAGAGAACGATGCTGGACTTTGAATGACACGTCGTCGTTATTTTTGTTGTTGACTAAATAGAATGACCAGCCTTCAACCTCGTCAGCACCTACGTAATGGTAGTTGTCTATTTTGTTTCGCTCAGCAAGTCCTACCTCCATTATTAGATCCAATTCTTCAAGCTTTTTATTTATATCATAATTGTATAGTATTCCAAAACTCATTTCCTGGTCCTTCGCGCAACATTTATCAGCCATTACACCTCGATAATTTTTAAATCCTACACCTTTAGAAGGAACAGTGTCGGACGTTTTAACGTTACTAATCAGCGTGTTGTCTTCATTGATATACCGATACTTGTAGACAGATGATCTGTTGAATTTTAAGTCCATTGTTGTAACATCTGAAAGTAGAACAAGATTCGTCATCAATTCAACATGCATACAGCGACAATAAATTACATCTTTATTATGACAATACACTGAAAAATTTTTTCAAATAAATAAAATATTTGTATGAAATTATTGATATGATATGAAAGAAAGCTACCTTTTCAGGTTGTATCAGGATAAAACAGTAAAAAACATATTTGATGTTTAGACAAATCATTAGTTACAAATGATTGGAGTGATAGCACCTGATAATCATCTTTTATTTAGGAATAACTAGCAGAATGATAGCAAGCTTAAACAAATCAAATGAAAACAGATATAGTTTTCTACTTGTCAGCAAAAGCAACTCATTTCAACTTTTTATGAGGAGACATTATAACAAATTCCTCGAAAATTTTTAAGTAGCTTAGAATTTAACTTTATTTTACTAGAATAAATTTATTTAACCGCCTGCAAAACAATTAATTTTATTATTTTTTTTATGTACTTATATGCTACATTTTATTTTGATTTAAATGAAAGTACAACAAAGTTCCAGACAAAGTTCCGTTCCGGATTTGACTCGTCATTTAGACGAAGTCATCAGGGGTCACGGGGAGAAAAAACGACGTCATTCAACATAAGACAAAGGGAACGGCATTTTCTATCAACGATTCTTCTATAATTATTCAACATATAGGGTAAAAATCATTTGCAACTGACAAATAAACCAACAATCAACATTTCCAACCGATAAAAAAATCAATCTTGAACAGAAATAAAGAAATTACTTTCTTCGTCCATTAGCATGATGGAACCAGTTTTTTTACCAGGGCCTCCTCTTTTGGCTAAATTAGTGAGCAATCCCGAAAATGCGCAACGCGTGTATTAATTCTGCTAAGCCTGACGCGCGTTCCGTCTATTCAAGACTTAACAGAGGTGTTCTGCAAAAAATATTGAAAAAGCAAAAAAATATATATGATTATGAAGAGCACGGAACAATAAAACCAAATAATACCGAACTTGGCAACCAAATTAAACAAAGATGATTTATATTAGACCTACACGACATACCTATTACAATCAAAAGTGCGGTATTACTGGAACCGGTGCCACCACTGTTTGTGGCAAAGCAGGTATAATTCCCAGCATCCCCCTCCTCGGCATTAATGACGTGTAAAGAAGGTATGGTAACGGTACTACCTCTGTCTTCGTTTGGATTAGTTGTAGATGTGATGGCAGTAGTGGAGCCGTTAATATTTTTCTTCCAGGACCAGGATGTAACTTCTGCATAAGACGACACACTACATTGTAAGGTAATTGACTTTGAAATGGAAACTGCGTAAATTGACTGTGAAATAGTGACAACTGGTTTAGCTACAAAATAAAAACAAATGTAAATGGAAACTGAATTGTTTTCTGTGCAATAGTTGCAGTTGACTTAGCTACAAAATAAAACAAAACATACGACAAGCAAACATAAACGTTTTCCTTCTTTTACAAACACATATCCAGGGCTACTAGCGTTAGGGCCAACACTGTTCGTGGCGATACAAGTATGATTGCCAGCATCATCGGGATCTGCATTTACGATTGCCAGAGATGGTGTAGTGACAGTACTGCCTTTTTTCTTTGAATTGGTTTTTAGAGTGGTGAAATTATCTAGGCCAATCATTCGCTGCCATAATACAGAGGTAACGACAGTGTATGATGATACGCTGTATTCTATATTAACAGACGGACCTCTGATAACCGAGTAAAAATCAGGGGAGATACTAACATTTGGCTCAACTAAAAAAAAATCACGTTATGTTTAAACTCTTTAAACTGTATTTAAGTTCTCCTAATGGGTTTCCGTTTTAATCTTTAAGATATAATTATCAGGTATCTAAAATAAATCTTAGGCACAAAGAAAAAAGATTCAATGTTAAGCCATCAAGATTTACATTTCATTGTATTAGAATCGACAACACTGTCATTTTTAAAGAAAAGTGTCTAAAATACATAAAGAAGAAACCAAACTAGCATTCTTTTGTTGATGTATTTATTTTATTACTAAAAATACCATTTAAACAAATTTGTCCAAGTACCTTCTTTAACAAACACATATCCAGGGTTACTAGCGCCAGTGCCAACAGTGTTCGTGGCGAGACAAGTATAATTGCCAGCATCATCGGGATCTGCATTTACGATTGTCAGAGATGGTGTAGTAACAGTACTGCCTGTGTATTTCTTTGAATTGGTTTTTAGAGTGGTGGAATTATATAGGCCATCCTTTCGCTGCCATAATACAGAGGTTACGACAAGGTATGATGTAACGCTGCATTTTATAGTAACAGACTGACCTCTGAATACCGAGTAAAAAGCAGGTGAGATACTAACATTTGGTTCAACTGAAAAAGCATGTTGTGTTAATGCATTGTTAAAATGTGTATTTTTATCCCTATTAAATATATAATCTCTCAAAAAAAGAAATGCAACATACAAAAAAATTGAAATTAAATCGCATACAAAAGTCAAGATTTGTATAATCAGTTGTTGCAATATCATTTTGAAATTTGACTTCATCATTGTAGAGGGGCAGCTTTTCTTTTATTGCTAAAATTTTAATAAATTGTTAGAAAATCGATTGCGCATGCCATTAAGAATTATGTCAGTCTTGCAAACAAAACCGACTGATTTTAGTTGCTATCCCCAGATTCAAAAGAACTATTGGTAAGGCTTCTCGTGTACCCATTTGACTCTTGATGCACTACACTCCCAATTTTTTCAAACTCTCAGAATCTTCCTTCTCATACTGTTTGTCATTTGTTTGAATGTTTTGCAGATAATTTCTTTGTAAAAATTAGTATTTTAGTTCACGACAATGTTTTGATGCTGATTTTTTCTCTTGAAGAAAAATCAAAGGAGAATTTCCTTGTTTGAAACTCTTTCAACCGATATGCAGTGTACGTGGGAAATGAACATCTCTTTTAGAGCCTGATTTAAAGCACTGAAAGAAGAATTATCGTAATGATAATGATGATATTACAAAAAGGAAGATTCATGCATGGTTTTTAAACCGTTTCAAGCATCGATCACCAGAATAACTGGATGTTTGCTTAGACCATTAATTTCAATTATTTTTCAAATGTGGATAAGCGCAAGCACTTGTGTTGCCCGATGTTTTAAAATGCCTGGGAAAGGAGTGCAGAGTTTTTAATATGTGTTAAAATTAAGATCGTATGCAGCGGTTTTTTAGAAAACAAGGGAGAGCACGAGTAAAGTCGTGATGTAAGCATTTGGTCGATATTACTACAGTACCTGTATGGTAAAAGCTTCCCTCTCTCCCCATTTACCATCACACCATTTACCATCCCCATACACCATATACTATCTCCATCCCCATACACCATGTACCATCCCCATCCCCATCCCCATACACCATGTACCATTCGCGTCCCCATCCCCATACACGATTTACAATCCCCATCCCCATTTACCATTCTATATTCCCCATACCCATAATGCAATTGTTTATTATTATCGATAATACATGTATTAATTTGTTTTAAGGAAATTATTACGATATTTAATAATTTATATATCTAATTTTTTTTTATTTAGTTTACATGTATAAATAACATACGGGTGACATAGAAATAATAACTATAACTTATTTTCATAACACACAATTTACTATCGCATTTTAATATTTTCAATATTAAATATTAATTGAAAATGTTTCATTTTAGTAATTACTAAAGCTGTTATTATCATCTTTTAATGAAACCATGTTATTCAAAATCTAAGTTATAATATATTACGCAACTTTTTATTAAAAATTGATCTTGAACTTTTCTAATTACATCCAATGTATGACATATAGATCTAGGCATAACCTAGCTGTATAAAAGTCAACATATTTATATTTTTAGTTTATCTAAGCATATATGTTTCAAATCTAATGAAAAAACTTGTTTCGCAATCAATTTCTTGTCAATTTTATTAAGCCGGCATATAATTTGGAGCTCAAATATCAGTTTTTACTTGAGTAACTAATATTTTACATATAACAATTGCAAGTGTAATCTTAATACTCCTATGCAAACCAATTGTCATTATAGTTTCTAAACTATGAACCTTATTTTGAAATAATTGATACATTTATGCATATGGCTATGTATATTTTCAACTTATCTTAGCATATATGTTTCAAATCTAATGAAAAAATTTGTTTCGCAATCAATTTCTTGTCAATTTTATTAAGCCGGCATATAATTTGGAGCTCAAATATCAGTTTTTACTTGAGTAACTAATATTTTACATATAACAATTGCAAGTGTAATCTTAATACTCCTATGCAAACCAATTGTCATTATAGTTTCTAAACTATGAACCTTATTTTGAAATAATTGATACATTTATGCATATGGCTATGTATATTTTCAACTTATCTTAGCATATATGTTTCAAATCTAATGAAAAAATTTGTTTCGCAATCAATTTCTTGTCAATTTTATTAAGCCGGCATATAATTTGGAGCTCAAATATCAGTTTTTACTTGAGTAACTAATATTTTACATATAAAACTTGCAAGTGTGATCTTAATACTCCTATGCAAACCAATTTTCATTATAGTTTCTTAACTATGAACCTTATTTTTGAAATAATTGATACATTTATGCATATGGCTATGTATATTTTCAACTTATCTTAGCATATATGTTTCAAATCTAATGAAAAAATTTGTTTCGCAATCAATTTCTTGTCAATTTTATTAAGCCGGCATATAATTTGGAGCTCAAATATCAGTTTTTACTTGAGTAACTAATATTTTACATATAAAACTTGCAAGTGTGATCTTAATACTCCTATGCAAACCAATTTTCATTATAGTTTCTTAACTATGAACCTTATTTTTGAAATAATTGATACATTTATGCATATGGCTACGTATATTTTCAACTTATCTTAGCATATATGTTTCAAATCTAATGAAAAAATTTGTTTCGCAATCAATTTCTTGTCAATTTTATTAAGCCGGCATATAATTTGGAGCTCAAATATCAGTTTTTACTTGAGTAACTAATATTTTACATATAAAACTTGCAAGTGTGATCTTAATACTCCTATGCAAACCAATTTTCATTATAGTTTCTTAACTATGAACCTTATTTTTGAAATAATTGATACATTTATGCATATGGCTATGTATATTTTCAACTTATCTTAGCATATATGTTTCAAATCTAATGAAAAAACTTGTTTCGCAATCAATTTCTTGTCAATTTTATTAAACCGGCATATAATTTGGAGCTCAAATATCAGTTTTTACTTGAGTAACTAATATTTTACATATAACAATTGCAAGTGTAATCTCAATACTCCTATGCAAACCAATTTTCATTATAGTTTCTTAACTATGAACCTTATTTTTGAAATAATTGATACATTTATGCATATGGCTATGTATATTTTCAACTTATCTTAGCATATATGTTTCAAATCTAATGAAAAAACTTGTTTCGCAATCAATTTCTTGTCAATTTTATTAAACCGGCATATAATTTGGAGCTCAAATATCAGTTTTCATTTGAGTAACTAATATTTTACATATAAAACTTGCAAGTGTGATCTTAATACTCTTATGCAAACCAATTTTCATTATAATTTCTGAACTATGAACCTTATTTTTGAAGTGCATATATATATTTATTCATATGGCTATGTATATTTTCAATTTTTCTGGGCATAAAAGTGTTTAAATCTAATAGAAAAGCGTATCAGGTGTAATATCGCAGCTTTTTTTTCTTAAATGCTATATATTATTATTCAATATTAATTAACTTAAATACTTAGAATTAAAATCTTAATGTAAACAATTTTTCATTGTTTTCATTATACAAATATATATACGGCGAAATGTACGTCACAATTTATTTGATCTTGAACATTTCGTTTATAAAATTCTTTCATTTATTTCAGTTATATATCTTATTTTTATAATAGTTGTATTCAAATGAAAGATACATGTAAAAATGTATCGTAAAAATGCCGTTATTTAAATTGTAATATGAAAAATGTCTTTAATCAAGGAATTCCTTGCTTTAATGTATAAAGTTATTTTCATACACTCAACAAACAAAACAACTATATATACGTTAATCGTCCTCGTGTACACGTAGTAATATAAATATATATTCGTTTTCTATATTTAATGCAACAGACATCTACCGTATCATCTACAGTTAAAATTACCAAATAAATTTACAATTATTCTATTATTATATCATTTACCATCCCCATTTACCATTCGGTAGACCAATCAAATTCGATTTACCATTTACCATCCCCATTTACGATCCCCATCCCCATACACGATACTCTTCCCCATACACCATCCCCATACACTATACTATTCCCCATATACCATTTACCATTCACCATCCCCTTCCCCATCCCCATTTACCATCCCCCCATTTACTATAGATTGGGAAGCTTTTACCATTTAGGGACTGTACAGTTGGCGCCACTCCTCCGTTTGCTGGTGAATTTTAATTTGTTTATGTAATACGTAGGATTGATCACTGCATGCGCAATGACCATGCAAATTTTCACATTCGTACGACAATTTTTATGATAAATATAATAATTTTTATTTCAATGGTATAATAAATATCTTTGTTTGTTGCTTTTCTTTTTTGAGAGAATTTATTAAGTCGCCCAAAACTAAGTTTTGGCGACTTATTGTTTTTACCCCGTTTCTTATTATTATTATTATTATTATTATTATTATTATTCTTCTTAACAGTTACTTTTCCGGAGGATTGCCGTAGCAGTGATTAAGATAGGGGCTTGATATTTGGCACACATATAGATCATCTAAAGCGGGGTTGCAGTGGTCGGACAAATGTGTCAAAATGGCCGCCATTTCAAAATGGCTGCCGTTCTAAAAATAGTAACATCAAGAAATATTTATCGGATCGTCTTCAAAATGATATCAAAGGGTAAATGGGGTGTCCTAATCTCAAATCTGGAATCAAAATTTTTGTCCGAGCTTTCATTTCAAAATGGCGGCCATGTAACAACACCCGCCCCCCATGAAAAATCATCAATTTTGTCCGGAGGTATAGTCTGACATGCTTTGAATGAGATTAATGAAACTTTGCAGAGTGATTAAGCACCATCTGAAGTTGTGCAAGTGGTTTGGAAATTTTCAAAATGGCCGCCGTTTCAAAATGGCGGCCAAAAATCGGCAAATTTTCAAAGTGGTCGGATTTCAACAAAATTTGATTTCTAGGCATATTTTGATGCACAGAATTGAATGGAATACTATCTAAAGGCGATTTTGGGCGACTTGTGTGTTGGCATCCCAACACGATTATTTTTAATTTACTTTAAAGTTCTTTTGGACATCTTGAAAAAATTGATCATTCATTTATGACCCGTCCGTTTAAGCATTGCATTGCCAATTACCATCACTGTTTGTTTTCCAGCAACTCTACGTTTTTACCTTTTTTAAATCTGCATTCACAGTCGTAGGCAATGGTGAATTGATAATACTAGCTCTGTATTTGTTTTCTCGAAAGATATTTAGTTTAACACCCTCGAGTTAGCCTAACTTTTGTGTATGTATATAGAGTTGATAGATGGAAATAAGGCACACTTACGTGTTTAATTAATATTGTTTAAGATAACGAATTTGAACATCTTCAATTAAGGATCCAAAGCAATTTCAATTGAATATTATTATTTCTTGGAGATCAGTTTTTTGTATGAAAGTAGTTAATGATGCGGTAAAATTTGAAGAAAAAATAATTACTCGATTACACTATTTGTAGTATCCAATCAATTATATTCTTAACGCACTGGAACCATAAAATAATTTACTTACTTTCTGTTACAACCAACGTTCCAGCATTACTTGATCCAGAACCAACACTGTTCGAAGCAAAGCAGATGTATTGTCCAACATCATCTGGCTCGGCATTCACGACTGTAAGGGATGGTGTGGTGACGTTACCACCTCTGTATTTGTTGGAGTCAGTTGTGGTGATGGTAGTGGTTTTAGTAGTCGTTCTCTTCCATGATACAGATGTAACGGCGAGGTAAGATGACACACTACATTCAATAGTAACAGACTGGCCTCTGGTTACTGAGTAAAAAGCTGGTAAAATAGAAACATTCGGCTCCGCTGAAAAAGAATGAGACAACTCTGAAAATCTTGTTCTGTATTATCAAATAATTTACTTCATATTCAAAGCAATTTGTGTGTGCAAAAAGATGAAAGAAAAACAATGTACGTCAATCATTATTTTGTATTTGCTTGAAACAATAAACCACCCCCTTTTATATTACAAAAAATGTTTTTTAAGCTAATTTGTTTCACAAAATTAGCGAGGTACAGGTTTTTGCAAAAATAAATCTTCATGAACAAATTCATTTCATTTGTAATAAAGAAAATCAAATACAGTTATGTGCAAATAGCCGCAATCTATCTGAACAGGAAAAAAACGAAAAAAAAGTAGTCAAACAAGGTCGGTGAACGGTAGTTGTTGTATTGCAAGGGCTTCAATAACAGTCTACATTATGATCCAATTTACTGTTTATCACACTTTTAAAATTAGGTATATCTAATACTGCCTTACACGATAAATGTTTTGTTCTTAATCAACTTACCTAGTAAATATTTCATTCCAATACCAACACCTAATATTACAACGAACACAACCAATAATACAATGGCGTGCATTTTTCGAATTTTACATTTTGTTTTTCCATGTTGGCTCTGATTTGCATGGTCCGATGATTGGCGTACAGATATTGTCCTGACATTTTCATTTATTTGTTCCAATGATAGGGAATCATTTTTCGTGCAATCATTATTGGTGCTATCTGTTTCATCCTGTACAATTTTCTTTGCCTGACCCAATGGTGTTTTATCGATCGGTATATAATCATAATGAGATGTTCTATCGATCGGTATATAATCATAATGAGATGTTCTATCGATCGGTATAAAATCATAATGGTCACTCTCCTCTGATTCTTTTTCGGCATCTTGTCCCGGGAGCCCTGATTGTTCATCGTTGCTTGTAATGTATTCATAACTTATACGGTCATTTTCGACACTACTTCCTCTACGGGTTGCACACAAAGCTATACTATTGTCTTCACCACCATCTTCTACATTCTTACTTTTCGCGTGTTGAACTAACAATACATCAGCGGTTGTTCCATATGCATACGCATAATCCAAACTGCCATTCTTAGTCGTTAAAATCTGCTTTGATATCCCTGGTAATTCAGAGCCAATACCTGATTCCTCTTGCGTTCGTTCATCTGTTGGATTAGAAGGTTCCCCAATGAGTATCAGATATGCATGGTCGCTCACAGAAAAAGAACCACCGTTCGAATACTTTGGTGCCTGGTTGGTCATTGGTATGTATCCATGCTCATCAAGTATAACCTCACCCTGCTCTGTCTGACCTGTTAAGGAATTTATGACATTTGATGAACAGTCTGTATAAGCACAATCGCCTGTGTGCATGTATGTTTCGATACCTACACTTTTATACGTAACAGTCAAATTCTTAATCACGCTCTGCTCAGACGGATTTCGCTGTTTTGACGGTGGATCATTGTCAGTTCTAATAACAACATGTTGACTATTCTCCTTTGTTGTACTACCAGTTTCCCGACTAGCATGACCTGATTGATATATATTTTTGCATGTAGTTGCATATGAACATTCTCGGTGTTTAAAATCATTTTCGGCATTTCCACATTTCCCAGGTTGGCTTAATGGTTTACCTCTAGGTGTGTTATATGCGTGTGCATTCTCTTCTCTTGTTCTTTCCGTCTTTGATTCCACTTTTATGTTTCCAGGAAATTCAAAGTCATTAGTTGCGCATACAACATTGTTATCTGATTCCGTTCTCGCCTTTCCATCCATCTCGTCAAAAACGAAACATGAATGGCTACCGCCTAGATCACTATTCATATTAGGCTTGATAGATGTTTGTTTAGACATCGGCATATATTCGTGTTCATCAGCGATGTTTTCAATCCACTTTCCTTTGCTTAGTGACTCGTCAACCAATGATATGTAGGTATGATCATCATTGTCTGCTACGGAACTTAAAAGTTGATACGTTTTGGAAGAATCTTTTAATTCCATACTTCGTTATGGTTCGGTTATTTATCCACTATCATTCGGCATCGTCTGTTATAGAAGGTTTTGCAAATTTCAAATTGAAACCAGCGAGTTTGTTATGATACGTTCTGTATATTCGAATACCAAAAACAAGCTTTGGGAAAATTACTTATCATCAAGTAGAGTTTTACATGCTAAAGGAAATGTTTTTTTCAATGGTTACAAATGTTACCTTATATGGCAAAAGTCATTGCAGCAACTTAAATGTAAATTCACATTGATGTTTTAAACGCTTATTGTATTCAATTAATCATCTTTAAGATAATATTTCACTGGTCTATGTTGGATCAAATCTCAAAGTGCAATAAAAAAAATTGAATTCTAACATAATGCATTAAAACATAACTATGCTAACCATAATGAATCAGAAAAACAAAGCACGCACTTTAAGAGTCGGTTGAGACAAACTTTCTGACCGATACAAAGTTCGAGTAATCAATGTTAAAAGGGGGCTTAAATTATATTCTTTGATCGGTAATAAGGTATATGTATTACATTAATTTGGTTCCCCAGTTTGGAATTTTTGGTTATACTGTTCTATGCTCTTCATATTCATACAGTGTTTGGCATTTTCAATATTTTTGGTAGAGCGCCTCTGATGAGTCTTGAATAGACGAAACGCGCGTCAGGCGTAGCAAAATTTATTGTCTGGAACTTTGTTGTCATTTGTATTGTAAAAGCTAGGTCTAATTGGTTGAAGTTAAAGTTGTCAACTGAATGGGTTTTTTTTAATTTGTATACGTAGTGTTTAACCCATAAAAATGATTGTTCTGTGTACTAATTTTTATAATTAATGTCTTTCCCTTTCGAAAGGGTAGACCCTGCAGTATCTCTGATGATTATTTTTCATGCCACAGATAGCATTAAATCTTTTTAAAACTTGGTACCATTATTTTGTCATAGTCCGACTCGCTCTGACTGACCCTGTGGAACCGATCTATTTTTAGTTGCAGAGTTATTTTCCCCGCTACCGTAAACCTTGTCAAAGGTTTAATTTCAAAGTCAGAGGTCATGTAACACCTTGTGTTCAGTATATTTCATGAACTATATTATAATAAAAGTAAGAAGCCGATATTAAATGGGGAAAATATTATTCTCATTTGTTTATAACTTTATTACCATAAAATATGATGAATTAAACTCAGGGTTTATCTGAAAGAAAATTTTAAGCCCAAATAGTACATGGTTCGGTCGGGTATTTTTTTTTAAATGGGAGCCAAAAACATATGGCAAACTGCGTTATTGACCATTAACTTTTATACCGTTACAACTTATATAGTAAACGAGTCTATCATCATATAATCATACACTATCATGATAAATACTTTGATTTCTGGATACCCTACAAAAACGTTTATAAAACTACGATTGTTTTATTTCTTTTAAATATCTTTCATACAAAATTGAAAAAAAACATCCGTATTTAAGCCATTTTAAGTCTCACTATTGTTCTGTCGTTCGAAGGAAATAACTATTGAAATGACAATAATGTTGACTATTTTATTACGATTTTTATGATGATCTTTGGAACTATTATTTTTCATTTACAAAGAATATGCATTAAAGATCAATGTTTAATAATAAAGCAAAACAATTTGGTCATTGAAAGTAATTCAAAGGTCAAATAACCGGCTATCGATAACACTGGCAAATCAAAGATAGTCCATAAAATACCAGTGCATAACTTTTAACAAAAAAAGAAATTCGTGAAAATAGTAGATATTCTAATCCTAGTCTAGTGTCTTCTTTTTTTGGTCATGCCTATTGTCCTTCTGTCTAAAATCACATAATCGATAATTTGGTCTGCCGGCTAGTTACAGTCAACACCACCTTTATTTTCTAATAAAGTTTTTAGATTCGAACTAATTTGAAGATAACAAGCAATGTTTACGCAAAATTAGCAAGATTAAATACATACGCACGCTAATTTTGTTAACTTATACTTTACAGGGACTGTAAATATAAAAGAAGTGACTGGAAAATGTTAAATTATATTTAAACAAAACGAAATTAAAAAATTATTTGACGCTAGTTTCCTCTTTACATGACTCGGTAAAGACGCTGTAATATATATATCGGATTCGTTGGACCACTCTCTAGAACGTATGGTATGATAACTTAAAATGACATCTTTTATAGATGGGCACAAAACGAAGGTTCTTAAGATATTTGAAAGCAAAACTCCCCAATAGGTTGAAGTGGTGTGGTATCGTCTTTTAAGGGAAATGGTCCTTTAAAGTAAAAATCGTAAACATAATGACGGGGAAAGATATTCTTTATTTAAACATATTCATACGTTTAACATTATCACTATTAAGCAATTAATACCAAAACAGAAAAGTAGAATTTTTCATCAAATTTTTGAAAACTATATTGATGGTACAACACAGTATTTCGAAAAAGGACATAAATCCCCAAAACTACGTCAGTAAGCATCTTCGAAGTAGAGATTAACAGAGTAAACACGTACAATGCAATGTTCTATTGAAATATTTGCAACAAGGTGTATTTGTCACGAGAATGCTGATTTCTGGACATTTTTGTTCACGAATATCAAGGCGAACTATGAAACTTATATGTCACGCATAAAAAAAAACTAGAGACGCTATAAACTATGAAGACTAGGGGACAAGCAAACCCAAACAAATAAAGGAAAGTCTTTACCCCAAAAGTTTCTAAACAAAAAAAAAATAAACAAATAATAACACAATCAAGGTAAACCCTTGAATTTCATTTTGATTAGGTGTGTTCTATCAAAAAGTTCATTAGTTATTAATTATCACTATGAATTATATGTTTTCTTGATACCCTAAAAAAGTTCAAAGCTTTTTGCTTATTTTTTCTCTTTTGAATCCTCACTAAAAATGAAAATTTCTTATGTCTCTATTGTTCTGTTGTTCGGAGGAAATAACTATTGAAAGAACAATGATGTTGGTTCTATTTTTATTTTGAAAATGGAAGGTTTTAACATGTACATCGTTATTGTTTGAGATCAAAAATGACAAACTATTTTAAGGACGAGAGAACACAAATGAATCGTAGACATGTAGACATGGTGAAAGGAATCGATTTCACTTTGGATAGCGGGTTTGTTCCTAGAAAGATTGAACGTTTGCTCATTTCGATAAACATTTAAAGAAAATGATGTTGTGTCCGACTTCAATTTCGAATAAAAATGTATTAATATACAAACGAACGGAGTTAAAAACGAATTATGTAATACAGATATATCTCCAAAAAGAGTCGATATTTCATTATGTAAAAGAAAAGCACTGGTAAAATCAAAAGCTAAGTTTCTTCCGCTATATTCTATAATAAAGCTGGTATCATTTTAGTACAGCAAATTACAGTAACTTCGAAATTTTAACAATAATGCGAGCTTATCCCCAACGTTCATCTTTTATTGTGCGAATATGCATCGATGAGCTTCACCTTAAGGGGTTCACGAGACAAACAAAACTTACCAAGATTCACGTGAAGTAGAATTTTGTAAGAAATATGAATTGATTATATTGTCTTGTAAAGAAAAAAGTAAAAAAAAATACAGATTGTTTTTGGTATCTGTTTTCTATAGTATTTTGTTTACCGGTTTCGTCGTTGCCCTTTCGGACTTTTGACACTCGAATGCCCCATTGATGCCTCTTTGCCTCTTTCTTTTCACTGGGTCGATGTCTCTGATTGTGGACAATTTGTCCCCGGGGACATAACCAGCCCAATAGCTTTATATAAGCATGGTCACGAGAAACCAAAAAAGGATACTGGCTCAGGCATCGCCCAGTATAAAAAGGCCTGGACTTAATGACACTACGGACACGGCGTCGTTTCGAAATGCAGGTTTCCAATATCTTGGAAGACGTTTTAGATTTCGAAAATGTTAAATCCCATTGCACGGTTAGTAACTGTAGAATTAAAAATTGTAAAACTTGTAAGATCTTAATCACTGACACCGAAATAAAAAAGCAATTTAATCAATCGATCAATTAACATTAACAGTTTGGATAATTTAAATTGCACACTTTCAATTCTTATTTACGGACTGGAATGCACTCTCTGTGGATTGATCTATGTTGGTGAGACAAAAGAAAGACTAAATGCTCGTATGTGTGGCCACAGGTCAGGTGTCAACAACGACAATTTTCCTTTTGTCTACCGACATTTCAACCAACCTGACCATTCCATTTTGTCCTTGAGAGTTCGCATTCCAGAGAAAATTTACTATACAACGAACAATCCCACTTTGAATACACTTTTCCGTAGAGAAAAAGAAGAGTTCTGGATAAGACGTCTGGCAACCACACTACCTTATTTGTGCAACGACAACATCGGATGTATAGGACATTTGTCCATCCCTAGATGCAATGATGTGAATGTGATGAATCTCTTTGAAATAACAAAAAGACGGAAACGCAGTCATGGTCATCGCAAATACAATGCACCAAAGCTCTGCGATGTCACAATTAATGAATTGCTACAGTTTATCCAAAAACCACTAGGAATTCATCACATTCGCACTAAATTGTATTCTATACCTCTTTCAAAACTATATACCTTATATAAACAATGTCTTGAAAATCCAGTCACTGACCCGAATTCCAACCTTTACCTATGGAACGCCAAAACTGTCTTATGATGAGCACATTTCGTTACTTGTGGTCTATATGTTATTACTTTTAGTGATTTGATATTTACTTGATGTATCTTAATCTTTACGTTCTGTTGTATATACATTACGTCTTGTCAATTATATTTTACGTCTTGTCGTTTCTACTTTACGTCCAGTCGTTTTAACTTTACGTTTTGTCGTTTTAACTTTACGTTATGTCATCTTGTAATTATGTTTTGTCTATATTACATTTCTTTGTGAAGTTTTATCATTAACATCTTTACGTGCAGTGCATTGAATATTACCTTCTGTCGTTTCATGCTTACTTTATGACGATGTTCAGTATCTTTACGTTATGTTGTTATTTCTTTACGTTATGTTGTAAGTTCTTTACGTTATGTGGTTAGTTCTTAACGTTATGTCTTATGAACCGGAAGTATTAACCGGAACTTTTTTGTATGATTTTTTTTTAAATACTCTCCATGTTTTCTTTTCACATTGAAGACATTTTCAAAAAGTTAGGACTAATTGGATGCCACTAATTTAGGAAATATTCTACATCATAAATCTGTTACGGCACATATTCCTCCTCATTTCAAAGACAAAAGTATCGATAAGAATAGCGTGTTTCATGTTCTTGCAGGAAGCAGATGTATCCAATTGGGTATCCGAATGTCAAAAGTCCAAAAGGGCAGAGATAAAACCAGTAAACACCAACAAGAACGGGACAAAAACAGACAACATGTAAAACATGGAAACACAAAATAACTTAATATCAATCAACAACGCAAACTCCAGTCGAAACACTTTTGAATGAAAACTATTCCAGAATAAGGAAAGCTGTTGGAGGTATTTTTTCAGCGCATTAAACTCTTATAACGTCTTTATTGGGTCGTTGTCATATAACCCCTTATTAAAGAGACCGTTATGTCTTAAGTACAGGAAAGAAATTCATACAGGCTCCTGAGATCCTCTTGTAATCTTCATTCCCCTAATTTAGACTAGAGTTCTTCATTGATACTTTAGATCTTTAAATGAAAAGTTTTTGTCGAATTCGAAGCTTCAGTATGCAGTATGCATTTTTTACAAAATATACAATTATACAACATGAAAAACCTTTTTATTATCCTTTTAGGGAACTAAATCCTAAAAGGAGTCACTTGGCAAATTCATTTACAAACGGTTCATTTACAATACCATTTTTTGCATTCAAAGTTATATATTTTTATCCCTTGCTACCTTTGTTTGACAAAAACGGTTAAATTGTGGGTCAAAATTCAAATGAATTTCGTCCCCCAGTGTATGTATGTTTTGTAGTTTTGATTGTTGCGGTTTATGTTGTTAATTATTTCCATATGTCTTATTCTTTTGTGGGTAATTTTTGCACATTTGAAGATTACAATATTTGTTTTCTATTCCTAGCCAGGAACAAATGTACGATGGTTTATTTTTATATTTCTCCTAATTATGGCATATCCAAATAAACCGTTTATACCCGCGTTTTGGAATTTGTAGTTAAGAAGGTAATGTAATGAACATTTTTTCACAGCGTGCTATAATTTCAAATTGCATCACGCTAGTGTACGTATAAGAAAAAAGAGGGCATACATGTTCTAAGTCTGTAACGCATCTTGTAATAACCCTCGACTGCTAGCTCTCGTCAAGTTTTAATCATGAAAAATGTAGTAGGTACTGAATTTTTTAAATGATTTGCAATATTTTTGTCCCAATATCATTGTTGGTGGATTTGGATTCTTTTTGGTAATTGGGTTATGTTATCTTTTCAAATGATACAGATGGGTCCAGACATAGTAGAAAATGAGATGTGGAATAAGTGTACACGACACAGCCTACTTTATAAGCGTATATTTTAAATATCCACAATGGAAAACAGCCAGCAGCCTTCAATGTGACCAGCGGTCGCTGCTTGCTGTTTTTCAATTGGCCCCTGGATTGAAAATAGAATACATATGATTTAAGCCCAATCCCAAAGTGCAATGAAAGACCCTCTTCTTGACAAAAACAATTAACATGAATTCGACTAATAAAAACATAAGCTTTGATAAAGATTCATGGCTAAGGACAGGCACATTAAAATGTGGCGGGGTGAAACTAGTTTTTTGGCGCCAACCTTCCCCTATTGATAATCAATAACAAAGCACAATCTAATGCAGAGTAAAAATCTAATCGATAGAAGTTCAATTCAACAAGAGAGTATCTGAGACAAAAGGACAACAAGTAATTAACGGGACGTAGATATAATCTCTTGAGAACACTCGAAGTTACTGACAGCTAGCTAAGAAGCATCCATCGACTGATATAAAAAAATCAAGTATGTCGATTTTAAACCCGACACAACACGTCAAACAATTATGATTTGATGATGCATCATCAAACAAACCCGACACACTTGACCGCTATAATGCTCAAAAATGACATAAGTATTAAAAGTATAAAAAAGTATAAAAAAGGCAATTGACATTTTAAAGAAAGTATCAAATTATCAATATTTTTTACCAAAGAAGACTTAATTCAAAGATTTTACTAAAGTATCCATTCCATAACCTTTTTTTTAATAAAGTTTTAAGCCAATTTTCCATTCCCAGAGGATTGTTTTTGAATTTATTTGCTTCATAAACAACATTACCGTAGAAATCTGGATGGGATATTCCCTTTACACTCAAAATTCGTCGTGTACAGTTAAATTTTCCAATAAGGTATAGATATTTATGATAAAACTTAGTAAACGACTTCACTAATTTGTGGTAACAATATCTTTGTTTTAGTAATTTATTGTAATACACTGGTTTGTATCATTAAAATCAGACACACCACTGGAGATCCGAGCATATCTTACCAACTGTGAAACATATACTCCGTAAGACGGAGCAAGTGGTACATCTCCCTCTGGAAAAGGAAAATTCACAATAGGAAATGAAAAGTCATCCCGTTTATCATATATTTTAGTGTGTAATTTTCCATTGATTAAACTTAAATCTAGATCTAAAATGGGCATCTATCGATGGTAAGGTTAGATTTATTCAAAGTTAATTCCTTGGGATAAATTTCGTAATAAAATTAGAAAATTTGGGATTTTTTAGTGAAATAATGTCGTCTAAATATTTGTATGTATAATTAAAAGTTTCAATGAGATGTTGTCTGTTGAGGTCTTTTTGAAGTTTTGCCATAAACTGGGATTCATAACAATACAAGAAAAGGTCAGCAATAAGTGGGGCACAATTAGTTCTCATAGGCATACCAATGACTTTACGATTAATAGTTCTCCCAAAACGAATATAAATGTTGTCCAAAAGATAATTAAGAGCAGTTATCATTTCTGCATCAGTCCAATTGACGTAACCTTTATGAGTCTCGTTGCTGAAATACGATTTATTTAATAATTTAGAAACTTTAGAGCAGATATAGTCACTTTTAGATTTATCGAAACACCATTTAACCAGATATTCAAATTGTTTTTTAATTAGATAGTGAGGAAGGTAAGTATACAAAGTAGAAAAATCGTAGCTATCAACTGTATGGTAAGTATCTTCAAAAGCGCGAAGTTTATAACCTGTATAAAAGTTAACTTTAGTCAGTCATTTAGGTTGCTTTTCTCGTTCACTTGAGTAAACCACGGTCCACTATCTAGTTAACTAAAATTAACGACCCGGAGAGCTCTGGACTGCTCTTGTCCATAAAATGGACAGCTTAAGGTAGTCCCAAGTTAACTTCAGGTCAGAGCAGTCCAAAGTCAACTGAAAGGAACTTTAGGTCGCTAGCGGACCAAAGTTAACTTTAGGTCGGAGCAGTCCAATGTTAACTTTAGGAAACGTTAGGTCTCTATCAAATTTAAAATAATTCTAAGTCACTAAGAATATATTTCAAATTGAAATATAAGAAAATTAAAATATTATTCCTTAAATAAATACAAAATGTTAATTGACAAATATTTAGAAATAAAATTTTATTTTTTTAAATAGATTTCTACTTTAAAAAAGAATAATGTAATTAGATAATTCAAATAAACAAACATTTAAAAAATAATTATTATTTTCAACAAATAAATATTCTTTGAAAATGATTTTGAAGCCAAAGTTATGAAAAAAATATACTATTTTTATTTGAAATAAATAATAAGTTTGCTTAACACCCTGCCGATATATGTTAATAAAATAAAACTTTCATGAATTAAAAAAAAAACTTTTAATCATTTTAAATTTTAAAATATTTTTTCATTGAAATAGATAATTACATATACATTTTTTTTTAAAATAATTGTGTTTAAAATTAGTTTTTTTTTAAATCCAATGACTAAATTATGGTAATAAGTTTAACAACTAAAAAAATATAAAATATAACGAATTAAGCTTTAATGAGGGAGATATGATAATACAGTGTGAGCATATAGATGACGACTGGATGACAAGAACAGTCGAAAGGATCGAGATGCATGGAATGATTCCGTCGGGTTATGTTGAAAAGAATAACACATTTTGAATGTGATATATAGAAGTTCTTTTAAGCCTAAATTAGAATAAAGCTTCCGTCAGGTTATGTTAAAAAAACATAAAACATTTTGAATGTGGTATATAGAAGTACTTTTAAGACTAAACTAGTATCAGGGACCAATCATTAAATTTGAAGGCCTGGGTTTTTGTTTAAAAAATATTTTAATAAAAAGCCTCGCCGAGCGCAGCATGATACGACCGCAACATGTTGAACCCTGTACATTTTAAGCCCAATATGGATAGTCTATTGCTCTGGACACATGCAGCCAATGGTGGACTGACAAAGGTTTTTGACACATGCTTCTCTGGTGGACTTTTGACCCAGGGGGTAAAAATATAAATTTCGTATTCTACTCTTGAAAGGATTGTTTGGGAAAAAAAATAAAAATCGAACCAGATTTTTTTTTCAATTATGATTACGGCCCCTTAGGTAATGAGCGAAAAAAAGTGGGGGTCGCAAAAATTAATTCTCAAATTTAGAATCGCTACTGGCAAGGATGAACTTGTGAAAAAAAAATTATTAATCGGACCAGAAATAAAAAAAAACTAGGATTTTGACCACTTTTGGTCCCTTATAACATAACAGTAAAAAACGGGGACACAAAAATATATCTGCTACTTGACAAGAATAAACTTGCAAAAACATTGTCAAAATTGGACAAGAATTAAAAAAAAATTCAATTTCAGCTCCTTTTGGCCCCTTATTATGCAACAGGTAAAAAAGGGTGGGGTTGCAAATTAATTTTTCAAATTTGGATTCACTACTTGACAAAAATAAACTTGCAAAAAACTTTCAAAAACAAACCAGAAATAAAAAAGTGTATATTAATACGACCCCTTTTGGCCCCTAATTACAAAACAAGTGAAAAAGGGGATGGTCACAAAAATAAATTCTCAAATTTGGATTCACTACCTGACAAGAATAAACTTGCAACAAAATTTTCAAAATCGGACATCAAATAAAAAAAGTTTCGATTTTGGCCCCATTTGGCCCCTAATTACGTAATAGGGGAAAAGGGGGGCACAAAAATTAATTCTTAATTGTGTAAATAAGCTGAACATTTAAGCAAGCAACAGCTTCTCTCTACCTGCTATAGTTTTCATTTCATAGGCCAAAAACATGAAAAAACATTATTTTAGGGGCTGTAGCTCCTATAAGGGGTCATCTGACAACTTCGGCCCTATAAAGTTTTTTTGTAGAACTAAATCAGCTGAACAATTAAGCAAGCGACAGCTTTTTGCTATCTGCAATAATTCTCATGCTATAGGGCAAAAACATGAAAAAATGTTATTTTTCACCTTTAAGGGGCCGTAACCCCTATAAGGGGTCTTCTGTCAACTTCGACCAAATAGAGACTTTTGTAGAACTTTTGATCCTGAAGCAGTAGATGGCATCAGATTTCATCTATCTCTTATACTTTTTGAATTACAAGCCAAAAACAGTAGTCCGACCCCCAGGTTTATTTTTAGCCACGGCGGCCATGTTTTTTGACGAATCAGAAATCGAAACATTACTGTAGTGCAGGACACCCTAATGATCAATCATACCAAGTTTCATTGAATTCTGTTCAGTAGTTTCAGAGGGGAAGATTTTGAAAAAAGTTATTGTAAGAACAAACAAAAAGGTTGCAATTTTGGCCCCTTTTGGCCCTTAATTTCTAAACGAAAAAGGGGGGACTCCCAAAATCAATCCCATCCATTCTTAAATGGTAAGAAATATCATTGTCAAATTTCATTGCATTTGGATTACTAGAACTAAAGTTATCGTGTATACACTAAAGTTAACAGACGACGACGACAACGACGACAACGACGAGAGCATCATACCATTATACGTCCGCAATTTTTTGCGGTCGTATAAAAATGATTTTTGATGAAAAAATATTTTGACAGCAGAGGTTAAGAAAACAATATTATGATAAAGGATCTCTGCTATATAAAATAATGCTAATACTGCAAAAATATTCTCTAAAAATTAAGATTTTTCCGACTAAAACAAAAACACAAAGGCCCCTTTTTTAAACTAAATGGTCCGTCGGTGACAAAGACCTTATATTTTATAATTTTGTTTATAATACTCTGTAATGTTTTTAATGGAATTATCGTGTATACTTAAAACCTTAAGATAATAAAGCTTATAGTAACTTTGATTTTTAATAATAATAAAAGAAAAAGTCTTTAGAACAAAGTAATCGGCCAATAAGCTTTTACAGTCAATTTAAAAAAAATAGCAATGTCACCCGTTAAATAGTTGAACAGAAAAACGAAAATTGAGGGAATTAAATTGCTAATTAAGACCAAAAGACCAATATGCTTACCATTCATTATCTGTAATAAGTTACATGAACGTGTAAGCATGAATAACACAAAATAGTAAAACGTAGTCTTTATAAATAGCGATTATCATCTATTGTCAAAAAAGGAAGAAACTACTAATAAATGATTTATAGCTTTAATATATTTCATATTAAAAGTAATACAAATGAATAAGATGTGAAGAATAACACGACAAACTAGATGAAAACAGCATGTCGAAATGTATGCTCAGTTTCTAGGGGGTTGTGTCTAAAACATACAGCGTTTTTACTGTTCCAAAATTATTGTAACTTGTCGAGACTAAGCTGAATTCTTCTTAAATCATATATTTAATTGTGATTGTGTTCTTTCTCTTTCCTGATATGTTTGTGTTGTTTGTATTCTTTTTCTATTTTGTTCAGTTTGTCGGGATTTTTAATTTGT
Organism: Arcuatula senhousia; assembly: GCA_963971305.1. Taxonomy (NCBI): domain Eukaryota; kingdom Metazoa; phylum Mollusca; class Bivalvia; order Mytilida; family Mytilidae; genus Arcuatula; species Arcuatula senhousia. Next base: position 5,898,811 of record OZ020317.1, on the reverse strand, counting down.
TTTGGGTTTTTTCTCGGGGTAGGAGTAGGGGATTGGGGTATTCTACTACCTTAAAATCTTAGTTACACTTTCGTTTTGATTCCAGTCGGATATACATGTAGTTTGGTTTATTGTTTTGTACTTTTATGTTTATAATTTGTTTAACATTTTATACTCCGGGTCACCCTCTCTGTGATCACGATGTTTTTGAGATTTTGTAAACATTTCACAAAACATACCTTAAAAATAATGTCCATCTTTTAAAACACGGTCGTCCAAGACGGTCCAACATAGTTACAGTGATAGAAACCCTTATATGTCGGCACACGGACCCTTTATTTACATGTCTACGAGAGATTTCTATAGTAAAGACGCCATCTTGTTTTGGTCCTCAAAGGGGTCGGGATCTATTATTATTTCGAGTTAACGTCACCAAATTCCGCGTGACGTTTGGAACGGCGGCTAAAGGGACGTTACTCTTGTTGAATTTGGTGTTAAAAAATCGAGACTTTCAGCGTAAAAATAGGAATATCTCATACAAAACACAACTTTTTTCGCAAAACCTGATGTTTTTGAATCCCTTGGTGGATTTTGAATATTTTTTTGCGGGGAGGGGGTTAGCATGGTTAGGAACTCTATCATCTTGACAATAGCAACTAATTCTAGCCCTAGCGTATTTTTCTCTTTTGGAAACGACAGGAATAAAATAGATGCTAAAGTCGTACAACTTTTATTTTAACTGTTCTTTATTGGTTATACAATGCTAGACTGTAGTCAATGATTCCCAAAATATTGGAAACTGAGTTGTTCCTTTGATAAACTCGCCGCGCTGTTTTTCTCCCACATGGCACTATGAACAAAATATTGATATATATAAAGGCATGTCCCTGTACTCACCAGTAATTTTGCCAGTCGGAACATTGATAGTAATTCAATTAAAACAACAAGCGATATTAAATAATGTCATTATCCAGAAATTTTAATGAAACATGATCAAATTGAATCGTTTAAAGACATCATTACCCTCAGAGGAGAGTGAAATTTGTTCCTAAAAAAGAACAAATACAAATCAATTTAGAATATTTATTCAAACCCAATACAGGCTTTCCTTGCTAAAGTACATTGCCTCGAACGGATCAGATTTCGAGTTTTATAAACGACAATTCGTATTTTTTTGGGTAGGGGTGCTGATGATGAGTAAATGAACTCTTGAAACCTGCGTTCATCATTACCAAAGTTGTCGTTTTCTAATTTTATTTTTATTTTGGAAATATTTTATTATGTTCGGAATATATTTTAAAATCGAGTAACATATGGATGCGTATCAAATTATGTATCGCAAAACCAAACATGCTTGAGTTTAAGTACTGAGTGATGGGCATTAGAATGTCAAAAACTCTGCTATACAGAGACAGAACCAGTAGACAAACGAAAAGCAACGCAAACTATAAAATCGTAACGAGCGTGTTTCAGAAAGGCAAGAAGTTCACGTTTGTTGCAACACAGATGCGGTCGTACGTTATTCAGTTGGTCAATTTCCAACCCTGCATGGTCGGTGGATTGAACTTTCCTAAACCGATAAAACTGACTGCCACGCGCATCGAAAATGAATGTTAAAAAAAGTAGATTTTTTTTCTACGTAATTATAATTTGATTTTGTATTATGCTGTCTATTAACTTCTCAGATTTATTTCCTCTCTGTTATATTTCTTGCCTGTGATGAAAAGCAAGATATCACTTCTAAGCACGATTACAATAAACATGTCGTTGTTTTACGTTTTTACTCGATATGTGACGATGTGAATTGTGTAGTTTACCGCTGGCAAAAGGAAGTCAGTTGGTTCAAACGATTTAACGGGTGTATGGTTTTAGTTGCTGAGAAAACTGTAACGCAAACTTCTTCCCCGCCAGTCCGCCGCTCACCATTTTATAACCCGTATTTTTCACTCCTTGAAACCCGACCAAAAACACATATATGTGAAAAGTCTAGCCCATTTCTCAAATGTACATCTTTTGAGATTGAACAGCAGTGCAATTAAACGATAATAATATATGAAAAAAACCCTTACTGATTACGCTCACATACTCCAATATTATCCTCAAGGTATAAGGAATTGAAGATAAAAAGTTTATGATAATATGCACAAAAACATATGGTTTTAATACATCTTGCATACCAAGTTTCGTCAACTTACGTTCAAAAGTTTCAGTCAGAGGACTTGCGTCCACAAGCTGTTGAATCAGGATTTTCCGCAAAGTTTCTTAGTTCAAAGAGCCATAACTTACACCAAAATTGGCAATAAAAAAATCCTGGAAATGTGCACAACAGTCAATTACATATGATGTTTTTCTTGCATACCAAGTTTCGTTAACTTCTGTTTAGAAGTTTCAGAGGAGTTGTGTTCACAAACTATGATCACAGACGGACTGCATGACTAACCATTCAAAAACAGTATACCTTCCGCAACAAAGTTGAATGTTTGTTGCATGAGCTATTATAATAAAAAAAATACTAATTCATATTTGTATATGGAATCTAGTAAACTGATACTTTGGGTTACTGTAACCATTTCAAGTGATTGTTACATCATTTTGGGGGTACTTTCAACAGCATTCGTATTGGTCAACTATTAATTCTTACTAAGTTACCTTTTTTATCTATACAACACATTAAATTCAAAATTTCTTATTGTTGAAAACACCATTTTGACACCTCATACCTGTAAAAACCATGACATCAATTTTCCAAAAAATCAGAAATCTGAGTTTCAAATCAAGAACTGAGCAAATACCTACTCTTTATTAGTATGCAGATATCCTATATCTAAGTAAGCACAAATTAAATTCATATGTACATGTACTTCATGTGCATTGTGTGCACAAACAAAACTTCTTTTAGGACCAACTTTAGTGAAAAATGACAACACAATAACTGAACGAATATTAACTGAGACAAAATAAAAAAAATGTGTAACTTATAACCATACATTTTATTGTACATAATTACTCAAAATTACATGTAACTGATCAAGATTATCTTCTGTTAAGTAAATTAATAATGTGTAAGAGTTATCTTTCTTTACTTATAATTTTATTCTAAATAGTATTTTAATCCCCAAAAAATGTCTAACATGGCTTGAGCTGGTTTTGCATTGTGTATACTTTTTGGTAAGAGGGCCTCACTGGCCTAACTGGTGCATTTTTGGTGGTAAGCAAGTTTTTTTATTCCAAATACTCCATTTTATTCTGAAAAGATAAAAATAAACTAAAATAAAAAAAGCATATAAATATAAAGTAACAAACTTGATATACTAAATATGTACACATACATGTACCTGTAAAAACATTACATGTAAATCAAATTATAAAAAACAAGGAATCTGAGCTACTGCTCACTCAGTATACCCCTGCTACCCCCAAAATGAACTATGTCGGTAAACAGGAAGTAGCTATTATACAGACCTTATTTTGATACTCGCAATAAAGGACCGCACACTGAATTTTCATACCAAATTTCAAGTCACTCTGATATGTATTTGCTGAGAAAAATGTTACGAAAATTTTCAACAATTGACTAGTAATGTAGAAAATTGAATATGTCAGTAAACAGGAAGTAGATATCCGACAAAACTAATTTTGGTACTTATGATAAAGGACATCACAATGAATTGATACTCACATTAAAGGACTTTAGACATGTATCAGGAAACGCACATATTTTTTTTTAGTTTGGCCTTTTTTTTTGCATTAATTTCATCATGATCTCTTTATCTCACATCATGATCTTTCATTTAATATTAAACATGTTAAAATATGTATGAAAATCAAGAAAAAATCTTATCACATATTAGACTATACTCATGTATTTATTTTTACATGTTATTATAATTCAAATTGCACATACATGCTTAAATTAAATCCTGTTGTTAATGTTAAATAAACAAAACTCATAAGAAATTATCTTACATGCATGATGCAATGTCAAAATGTATTCAGTGTGAGCATGGTGAGGTTGGATGTCTTTTCTTCCTGCTGCAAAAAATTTTAAAACAACTGTATATTCTAAACTTTATCATGATGTCAATGTTAATTCCTAACCATTAATTGATGGATTTCAAATTTCAATTAACAAATGACAAATGTTATGAGATCATGAAACACTTTTTCATGCTAAGACTACATGGATGGGCTAATTTGTATGTCTGTATCAATGGATAAAATTAAAAATAATCTGCCCACCCGCCCCATATTTTAGTAAATTTGGATGAGAATCTATGAATAATTTTACCATGGCCTAAGGATATCCCACTCACCAATTCAGAAAACAGAAAGTAGAAGCCTGACTGACCTAAAGGAGAGGCACTTACATGTGCATGTACAAAATGTATCATACTAAACTGTGAAACAGATATGATATCTGATACCATCAGTAGATGCATAGAAACTTGTTACTTGTACCAAAAGTTGTCTATTTTTTCATATATAATTACGATAATCTGAAAAAGTCAGCCCAGAAACAGGAAGTAGATAACCAACTGACATGGAAAAGGGAACAGAGGCGGATCCAGAAATTCTGAAAACAGGGGGCCCACTGACAGGCCTACGAGGGGGCCCGCTTTGGTCACGCTTCAATGATTTCATATATATTCAACCAAAATTTTACGCCAAAAGGGGGGCCGGGCCCCCATGGATCTGCCTATGGGAAAGGACAGGGCAACTCATCATTCTCAAATAATGTAAATGTAATGCCCTAGAGAAAAAGTTGAAATCATTAAAAATCATGAAAAAAATATTTCGATTTGACTTGGGCCAAACAAAATTATTGTTGGTTTCCCCTAACCCTGCCGGGTATGTTTTTTTTGGGGGGGGTGCCTAGTCAATAAATCTTATTGCCATCTAAAAAAAAATAATAATAATTCTAGCCTGCCTGGTCTTAGATAATGAGATTTGCTAATTTTTTTTCAATGAAATTATTGAATCATATAAATCAAACTATTTTGTTACTTTATTCTGTTTAAAAATTGAAAGTTAAGCAAAGAAAATACATATCATAAATTCTAAATTTCTAATGAATTAATGACATTTTGTTAACAGAATTTAAAATAATTGGTTAAATGAAAAAATGATTAAAAAATAAAATTATTTCCCTGCCTGCCGGGTCTAAAAAAAATTTGTCCATGTTAGGGGAAACCAACTATCAATTTTTGTGGCCTTGCATGTATATTAACATGATTAAGCAAAAAAGTATTTTTTGTAGGAGCCAATTTGTGTGGGTTAGTGGCCATGGACCATTAGCAAAGGCAAAGAAACTTTATATTGTGTGCCTAATACAGAATGTGTCGATTGAGGCTTTCCACATGTTTTTCTATGATTTATATCACTTCTTGAAAAAGTGTTCATGAAACGTTCAACAAATCTTTACTAAAATCACAAAGACTTTAAGTTCTGTATACGGTATATTACAGAAATGATTATGAAGGAAATTATTATTGCTCTAAGAACATCAATTCTTTTGATTCAAACTTTTATGAACCTATAATGGCTATATACATGTACATTTTGGTACCAAGGTAGGGGGCATATACACATTTTCATATATGTACATGTAGTGTTTGGGTCTGTTTTTCTGTCCATCCTTAATGTTGTGATATCATATGGGGCATTATTTCTTTCGGACATATTCTTGGGTTTTGTTTTTATTCAAAAGTCTGCATGACAAAAAATGTTTGCCTAAAATAATACCTTACTGTACAGCAAAAAAAGTAAAATGATAATTATGATAATAATAAGAAAGAAAGACAAATTTGACCAGTTTTCTTAGACAAGTATATGTAAATTAGCAAAAGTCACAAAATTGAGACAATAAACAACTAAAACTTTTAATTATAAAGGTATGTGTAGAAATAAAAAAATATATGTTACTGTACTTGTAAGGCCAAACAAAACAATACAGTATTTGTGTTTAGGACAACCTATTCCTACATGTACCTTTTAATAATTTTATGCCTCCCCTAATTTTTTTGCCTATTTTACAACAAACACCTTTGAAATGCCCCCCCCCCCCCAACCCCCATTAACTGTGAAATGAGGTAGCGGGGAGCGGAGATGGAGGTGGCGGAGAGCGGGGATGGAGAGGGCGGGGAGCGAGGAAGAGACCCCCTTGTCCACCCCTCTGAAATAATGCATGTAGCTCTTGAGGTTGTTTTTTGGGGCATTTGGGTTTTTTATGCAACCAAGAACATTCATCCTACCTAACTGAATTTTAAAAACACACATTTTTGATGGATCCCTTCATGTCTGACATTTAGCTGTATAAAATTTGCAAGTTATACATGTAGGTACATGTTATACAATGTACTTTTTTTTTTCTATTTTAAGTCTGAGTCTGAGACTTCAAGTTACCTTCTTATGTTTATTTTGATTGAAAAATAAAAACCTACATCATCCACAATGTACTTAAAATATATTTAAAAAAAGGCTAACGTTAATCTGGAACTTTAGTAAAAGGACAATCAATGTACGTTGACATCTTGCAATTGGCACACGTACATTATGTGTATAATTTGAAGCATCACTGTGGCATTCCACACGGTTCATGTACATAGTCACAAAATTAACCTAGCTACATGGCAATGATGCGATGATCGTTTCGTGATATAAAACACATAATTATGATACATCTTCTATCGTATGAATGACTCAGTCACCTCAACGAGTAAAATGATTTAACTTTTATGGAAGCAAATCGGGTCGGCAAAAACGAAAATAAGAACGTGTTTACAAATTCAAATTCAAATTCTTTATTTAAACCAATTATGGTGCCCAGATGGGCAGATCAATTACAATATAATCATTCATAACATAATATAAATATACATGAATAAACTGAAAGGGTTAATAAAAGATTCATTTTAGTATAATTGTTTTGATTTTTGACTGTCAGCTCTTGTGTCTGAAATACATCTGCAACGATTCAAACCTCTTAAAGAAGTTGTACATTAAATAACATTTATCAAAGCATTATTTTCCTTACCTGTGGATCCACGTGGTTCATCCATGTCAATCGCGCCATTCCATTCATTAATTAAATGCGCAAAAAATCTGGCCGTCGAATGGAATAATTTGATTGGTTTCCGACAATTTACGGATCTTCCCGATCATGTGATTGACAAGTGAAAACAGAATTGCTCCCCACTGTTGCTAGGCGCTACGTAATGGCGTTTTCCACAATTTTAATTCCCCGTAAGGATTTAGAAATGGGCGGAGCTTCAATCTCAGTGAACCATTTACATTGTAAACAATGCGAAACGCTTGGAAAATGGTAAAACTAGTGTCCTGGGTAGGTTTTTTGACTTTTTTACAAATATTTTTAAAAATTCCAATATTTTTGTACAAACACTGAAGGGTGACCCAGAGTATAATATTTTTGTCTATAGCACCTCTGGTAATTCTTTAATAGCCAAAACGCACGCCAGTCGTAATATGATTTAGGCCCTGCCTTTTTAGCGAGCATCGAAAATTTATTTATTTATCAAAATCATATATATGTGACGAAACGCGCGTCAGGCGTAGCAAAATTTATTGTCTGAAACTTTGTTGTCATTTGTATTTCGATCACACGTGAAGGTTAGCACTGCTGGTGGAGTTTTAATTCCCCGAGGTTAGCCCGCTCCGGCAACAACGCTTTTGAGTTGGAGAAAACATCAAAGCTTTAAATTATCCGTCTAAATTTCAAAATTGTCTAAACCTTAAGGTTCTTCCTACCCCAGACATAGGTTGATTATCTTAGTAATAATTTGGTTCCCCAGTTTGGTATTTTTGGTTTTATTGTTCCATGCTATTCATATTCATATAGTGTTTGGCATTTTTAATATTTTTGGTAGAGCGCCTCTGATGAGTCTTGAATAGACGTAACGCGTCAGGCGTAGCAAAATTTAGTGTCTGGAACTCTGTTGTCATTTGTATATATGTGCTCGACCATCTAAGTCTATCTAAGGATATAAGAATGAACCTTCAAAAGGAATAAGCTAGTAGTCTGACCCAACCTCACCAAAATCATATGCCCTTGAGAAAATTGCTGTTGAATATCTGGGATCAATAACTACTTTGTCTAATTAAGAAAATAATTATTTATGAAAATAATAAATCCCTGTTATATTGTGGGGACGGGTTTATCCCTTTATGGATTCCGTGACGTCATTTCCTTGTCAGATTATTTCGCGCTTCTTCAGCAGACCAAAACAACATTCAGATTCTGTTCGGTTCACAGTGATGTTAATGACGTTAGTCCCGTCAAAAGTTAAAAAAAAGTTTCCAAGAGTTGTCCCCCTTATTCCAACGAATACTCGGAAAAATAAAATGCCTGTACCATATAGATTTGATAAAATATTTGGAGTTTTATTGTCTTATGTAGTCTGACATAATTATTTACAGTTATCCAAACCATTATATTTTATTAATATTACTCAATAGTTAGAAAAACCCGAATAGAAGAATTTTCTATTGGAAATTAAATCCCGCCCCTTTTACCTTATTTGGCAAATCAGACGAAATTTGATACCTCATTTCTTAAATCGAATTTAGCACCCCGAAGATCGACATCGATTGTTTTAGAATTTCACCACATGTTAGATCATAAAATATAGAATTTGAGAATTGCTGCTCATTCTTTTGTATTTTTGAAAATTATAACAAAAAATTGATATCAAGATGAAAAACGTAGTTTTTCTCATTCTGATATACCCTTTTTATGCCGTATTCTGTGAAGCATCCGATAATTCTACCTAAGAATTCAACAATCTCACATTTGATTATCGAAGAAATTCATCGCTCAATTGGTCACTTAGGAAAGAATTCAGTTTTATCTGCCTTGAGACAAAACTACTGGATAATTGGTGCAAACAGTATAATCAAAAGTTTGATTTCAAAATGTGTGATTTGCAAGAAATATCAAGGAGGTTGTGAGAAACAACAGATGGCCAATTTACCCATGGAAAGAGTAACTGCATCCACCGTTTTCAAGAGTTGGTATTGACTTTTTCGGACCATTTGAAGTGAAACAAGGAAGAAGTACTGTCAAACGATACGGAGTGATTTTTACATGTCTTACAATTAGAGCTATTCACCTGGAATTAGCATTTTCTTTAGACACTGACTCATGTATTAATGCAATTCGTAGATTCATTGCTCGCAGAGGAGCTCCAAAGTTCATACGTTCTGACAATGGCACCAATTTCATTAGTGCAAATAGGGAATTAAAAGATGAGATTCAGCGTTGGAATTTGGACCAGATTCAGGACTTCATGCTACAACGACAAATCGAATGGGTATTTAACCCTCCATCTGCCTCACACTTTGGTGGAGTATGGGAGCGCTTGATAAGATCTGTCCGGAAAGTTCTCTATTCGATCATGTGTGAACAGCATATTCAATTATCTGATGAAGGGTTGATGACCTTGTTCTGCGAAGTTGAAGGAATTTTGAACAATAGACCAATAACTGAAATGTCAAATGATGTAAATGACTTGGAGGTTCTAACGCCAAATCATTTGTTACTGTTACGACAGGGAGATTCTTTTCCACCAGGCTTATTTCATAAATCAGACAATTATGTTCGTCGTAGATGGCGGCAAATACAATATCTTGCGGATTTATTCTGGTCACGTTGGCGAAAAGAATTCTTACCTTTGTTGCAGAAGACACCGAAATGGACAAAACTTGAAAGAAATGTACAAGAAGGAGATATAGTACTCATATCAGACAATACACCAAGAAATTATTGGAGCATGGGACGCATACAAGAGGTTATCAAGGACAAAGACAGTGTTGTCAGGGTAGCAAAAGTTAAGACCGCAACATCAATCTTAACACGACCTATTTCGAAACTTTGTCTACTTGTAGAAAGTGACATATAGATGTCCCACCGCTGCTACCAATGATTTGTAATGATTTTACATTGTGTCCATTATGATATGTTTGTAATTTTGTAAAATTTGTTGGTAATTGTGTTCACATTAGAACCCAATTAAGGGGCCGGTATGTTAAGGTTAAATTTAGGTTTTCATTTATTGTTAAAATGAACACTATAGTAAGACGGAGTTGTCTATCTTTGTTTATAAAATTAATTTGTCATGAAGCAAACATGTTGCTAGAATTTCACTATTATGATGTATTTCGAATTCCAAAGTCAACCAATATGGTAGGTTTGCTTATTATATTGTTTACGAGTGCTAGATAATTACATATATGTTGGGCGAATATACCATAGTAGAAGTCAATGACAGATCAATTTTATTGCTCGTAAATCGAAGTTGTTGCAATACAAATGGATTGTCTGAAAAATACAAATATTAATTCGAATCAGATAATTTGACAGACAATAATTCGAAACCAATTATATATGTGTACATGTATCTAACAAACCTAATAACAATATTCAATATTACACATAATATTCGAATGCAATAAAAAGATAAGTCAAACAAAAACACAAGTTTTATCAAACCAAAAAATTTAAATGTAAATTTGAGAAATAAAAAAGAAACTTTTCAAGTAAATTACTGTTCATGAGACAATAAATCAAAATTCCAAAACATGAAAAAATGCCAAATTAACAAAACAATTAAAAGATGAAAAAATAAGTTAACCAAATTCAAAAAATCAGAAAGCAGTTATTTTATATGAAAACAAATATTTTTAGGTAAGTATGTACTCAAAAAAGAAATCAAATTCCAACAATTACACATTTACAATTATGGAAAAAACATGAAATGAACACTTTACCGTACAAAAGAAAATTTGAACATGTGAGTACCTAGAAAATGCATATTTTTCACAATATATTTCAAATAAAGGTATATTATTTATTCTAATATTCATATATAACTGTGTAAGTTTCATAATTCGAATAATATACCTGGGGACACAAAGGTAAACAAAATAAAGGTGTGTGCATAGACCATGTCATGAATTACATATTACACATTCGAAAATGGACTTATATGCATAAAATGTAAATATCTAGCACTCGTAAACAATATAATAAGCAAACCTACCATATTGGTTGGCTTTGGTATTCGAAATACATCATAATAGTGAAATTCTAGCAACGTGTTTGCTTCATGTCAAATTAATTTTATAAACAAAGATAGACAACTCCGTCTTACTATAGTGTTCATTTTAACAATAAATGAAAACCTAAATTTAACCTTAACATACCGGCCCCTTAATTGGGTTCTAATGTGAACACAATTACCAACAAATTTTACAAAATTACAAACATATCATAATGGACACAATGTAAAATCATTACAAATCATTGGTAGCAGCGGTGGGACATCTACATGTCACTTTCTACAAGTAGACAAAGTTTCGAAATAGGTCGTGTTAAGATTGATGTTGCGGTCTTAACTTTTGCTACCCTGACAACACTGTCTTTGTCCTTGATAACCTCTTGTATGCGTCCCATGCTCCAAGAATTTCTTGGTGTATTGTCTGATATGAGTACTATATCTCCTTCTTGTACATTTCTTTCAAGTTTTGTCCATTTCGGTGTCTTCTGCAACAAAGGTAAGAATTCTTTTCGCCAACGTGACCAGAATAAATCCGCAAGATATTGTATTTGCCGCCATCTACGACGAACATAATTGTCTGATTTATGAAATAAGCCTGGTGGAAAAGAATCTCCCTGTCGTAACAGTAACAAATGATTTGGCGTTAGAACCTCCAAGTCATTTACATCATTTGACATTTCAGTTATTGGTATATTGTTCAAAATTCCTTCAACTTCGCAGAACAAGGTCATCAACCCTTCATCAGATAATCGAATATGCTGTTCACACATGATCGAATAGAGAACTTTCCGGACAGATCTTATCAAGCGCTCCCATACTCCACCAAAGTATGAGGCAGATGGAGGGTTAAATACCCATTCGATTTGTCGTTGTAGCATGAAGTCCTGAATCTGGTCCAAATTCCAACGCTGAATCTCATGTTTTAATTCCCTATTTGCACTAATGAAATTGGTGCCATTGTCAGAACGTATGAACTTTGGAGTTCCTCTGCGAGCAATGAATCTACGAATTGCATTAATACATGAGTCAGTGTCTAAAGAAAATGCTAATTCCAGGTGAATAGCTCTAATTGTAAGACATGTAAAAATCACTCCGTATCGTTTGACAGTACTTCTTCCTTGTTTCACTTCAAATGGTCCGAAAAAGTCAATACCAACTCTTGAAAACGGTGGATCATCTGCAGTTACTCTTTCCATGGGTAAATTGGCCATCTGTTGTTTCTCACAACCTCCTTGATATTTCTTGCAAATCACACATTTTGAAATCAAACTTTTGATTATACTGTTTGCACCAATTATCCAGTAGTTTTGTCTCAAGGCAGATAAAACTGAATTCTTTCCTAAGTGACCAATTGGGCGATGAATTTCTTCGATAATCAAATGTGAGATTGTTGAATTCTTAGGTAGAATTATCGGATGCTTCACAGAATACGGCATATCTGACCTTTCAAGACGTCCGCCTACTCGGAGAATTCCTTCCGCATCAATGAACAGTTTGAGGTTGACAAGTTTCGATGTTTTTTCACATAATTCTTACTTCCGTTTATATCCTGCAAAGCCTGTATTTCGTCTTGAAAATGCTGTCTTTGTACGTATGATATAATGTCAGACTTAGCTTTGCAAAACGTATCAATCACAGGTGTTTCACTCTGAAGATTTCCATCTTTTGTAGAGATCTTACATTTGACCATCAATTTCTCCTTAACTTGAATGATTCTCATTGCAGCTTTCACTAACTTTGTCCAACTAGAGAAATATGAAATTAGATGTTCCATTCCATCACACAAGTTTGATTCTACTGTGGTTGTACATAGCACTCTTGACTTTCTAATCACCTCTGGATCATCATTTGGAATGTGCAGATCTTCATAAGAGTTATCTCCAGTTGACCATGTATCTGAGCTTTGCCAAAGAAAATCCGGTCCATTTAACCACTGAGGATTTTGTTTAAACTTTGTAACAGTCATACCTCTAGACGCTAGATCAGATGGGTTTATCTTTGTATTTACATACTTCCATTGGTCTATTTCTGTAGCTTCATGTATTAGTGCGAGACGATTCGCCACAAACGTGTGAAAGCGTGTTTTCCGATTCGCAATGTATCTCAACACAGACATGCTGTCGGTCCAAAAGAAGACTTTATCAACACTGATATCTAGTTCTTCTATGATCACTTTACTCAATCGAACTGCCCTGGAGGCAGCTGTCAATTCCATTCTAGGAACGGTAATGGTTTTGAGCGTAGCCACTCTTGACTTGCCCATTACGAATGAGCAATGCACATTGTCCTGATCATCTACGAATCGCAAGTAGAACACTATTCCTATACCATTGTCGCTTGCGTCTGCAAAACAGTGCAGTTGTACAGATACAATTTGTCCGAAGTCTTGTGGTTTATAGCATCTGACTAATTTAATTGTCTCCAATTCACTCATTTCATGTAACCATTTGTTCCATCGCTTGTGATCGGTTTCATTTATTTCATCATCCCATCCTATTCCTTGTACACATAGGTTTTGTAATATCAAACTTCCTAAAAGTACAAACGGAGATACTATTCCAAGTGGATCATACACTGAACTAACTGTAGCTAGTATACCTCTTTTGGTTGCTGGATGCTGTTTCACATTTATACAGAAACTTAGTGTGTCGCTACTGATGAACCAAAATACACCTAATGCCCTTTCGACGGAACTGTCAGTATACAAATCCAACTGTGTGATTTCTTTTGCACGGTCATTTTCTGGTATTGAGTGAACTACTTCAGCATTTGAGCTTATCCACTTTGTCAAATTAAATCCACCCTGCTTACAGAGGCTATTGACATCTTTGATCAATGAAATAGCTTTACCGACAGATTCTGAAGAGGCAAGACAATCATCTACATACATGTTTCGCTCTATTGTATTTGACACTTCTTTGCTATAATGACCTCCAAAAACTTGAGCTGTCTGTTTCAAAGCAAAATTGCAGACACTTGGCGAACTAGTGGCACCGAACAAATGTACTGTCATTCGATACACCTCAGGTTTTGCATCTAAATCACCTTTTGGCCACCATAAAAATCTAAGTAGGTTTCGATCTTCTAGTGGAACTTTGACTTGATAGAACATACTTTCAATATCTCCTTGTACAGGTATCAACTCTGACCTAAACCTCATGAGCACGCCTAACAGGTTATTAGCAAGATCTGGACCCTGTAGTAGTTCTGCATTTAACGAAATACCCATATAAGTTGCTGTGCAGTCAAACACTACTCTAATTTTGTTCGGTTTCATAGGGTGGTAAACACCATGATGCGGAATGTACCAAACACGATTATTGTCCTGGTTTATCTCTGAAGTTGGCACCTTTTCTGCATAACCCTTTTCTAGTATTTTGTTCATAAATGATATATAGTCCTCTCTAAATTTATCATTTTGCATCATTTTGTTTCTAATTCCCTTTAGTCTCTGAAGACACTGACTTTCATTGTTCGGAAATTTTACATGCTTGTTTTTCAAAGGTAAATCAACTCTAAAATGACCATCTTCTAATACAATGCTTTCACTGACTATCTTCATAAAGCATTTGTCCTCAACTGAAGCCTCTCTCTTGTCGTTTATCAGTTTTTCTGGAAAATCAAAGTTAATTGACTTTTGAACAAGTTTTTCCAGTTTATCATTCTCAAGAATATCACTGACTGCTTTTATTTCAGCTTTATTTACTACCAAATAAGTTTCTGAAATGTCACCTTGTCTGAGTACGTTCCACACGATCCATCCTAAACGAGTGTAAGTCGCATGCGGGGAACCAGTCTCTCCAATCGCAACCTCGAACGGTGTGTAAGCATCAGGTACATTGCTACCAATTAGTAAATCTATCGTACTGTCAATTTCAGATAAATGAATATTGCTTAGATGAGGCCATTTACCAATTTCTGCATTTGTAGGAATGTGAGCTTTTGAAACTGGCATTTTGTCTTTTGTAAACATTGTTGGTAAATCAACTGTGTTATTCATTTCCATGTCACATACTTGCAAACCATTTAGCATGCAGGTGTTCATTACTAGTGGATTTCCCATGGTATCTAATGAAATGCGCTTATGTTTTCCATTTCCTCTTAATTGCTTCATTAGTGACTCTGTACAAAATGATACTGTACTTCCAGGATCAAAAAATGCATATGTTTCTATGACTTTGGGCTTGTCTCTTAGTTTCACTTTTACTGGAATGATAGCCATTGCACAAGAATTGCCGGCCCCTAATTGACTTACAACATGCGTACCAGAATTACTAACAGCTGGAGAAATTACAGTTTCTTTTGTACTCTCAACTTTTGTGCCTTTATTTTCATTATTGAAATGTAGAATTGTTGGATGTGTCCTGTTACACACAGTACATGTTAGCCTATTTGTGCACTTCTTTGTCATGTGACCCTTTTTTAAACAACCAAAGCAAAGAGCGAGACTTTTCAAATGATTCATTTTTTGTTGATGATCCAACTTTACAATAGATTTACAATTTTCAAGTTTATGTGTTTGTTTACAGAACGAACATTCTAATGCAACGTCAGTCGCAAATGTGCTTGCTTGTACTGTTTTCTTCTGATTGTACATGTCCCTTTTATTCTTTTGACTAGGATGACCTTGAAGTGCTGCACTTCCATATGTCAAGTCATTTACTTTCTTTGATTCCTCCTCTACAAACTTTACAAAGTTATCAAATCTAACACTTTGTCCATTGGCTTTTATTCTAAGTACTAGGCTTCTCCATCTGTCATGTAAATGAAAAGGAAGCTTACACATGAGTCTCTTGATGTTTTCTGAGTATTCCAAAATACTCATAGCCTCTATACTGTCTGCTGCATTCTTGCATTCAATAAGAAACAGAGAAAATTGATCTAGGGCTTTAAAGTCACCTGCTTTTATACTCGGCCAATCAAGAGCCTTCTTTATAAAAGAGTTGGCCATTACTTCGCTGTCACCATATCGCTCTTCTAAATGTTTCATCGCAGTGCTGAAAGCAAATTCATCTGGTAAGTAGCTGTACCCTTGTACCACTCTTTGTGCTTCTCCAAAAGTAAACTGCTCGAGATTTTTTTCACCCTCAGAATCACAGTTGTCAATGACTTTAGCTTTAAATTGTCGAACAAATTTTCTAAATTCTAGTGGGTCACCTCCAAACTTCTTAATGTCTGAATTTGGCTTTTTCAAATTTCTTACAATAGCATCAACTGCAACAGAGTTATTATTAATGTCATAGTTTGGTGGGTTTTGTACATAAACTTTAGGTTGTTTTGGTTCAACAACTGGTGCCTTTGGATTCAAATCTCTGGGATGAATTGAGAATGTCTGATTCAGGTTTTGTTTTGGATGTACATCTACAGTGAATGTTTGATTCATGTCTTTCTTTTGATAGATAGGACTTGCTGTTGTGTTTGCAGTCGCAGTTGTAAATGTACTTGAGTCTGATTTTTCGTATTCTATTTGCTCGTATTTGTCTAATACTTTTGTTTTTGCTTCCGCAACAGCAATACTTGTTGACAACTTTAACTCTTCTTCCTCTAGTTGTAATTGTACTTTGGCAAGTTCAATTTCTTTTTGTCTTTTTCAACGCATTCATCTGGGCCTCTAACTCAGCTTTTTTCTGTTCCTCAGCTAGCTTTTTCGACGAAATGTGACTAAGAACAGATGAGTGGGTTTTCTGACTTCTTGTGGTTCGAGAAGGAACACTTTTCTTATCCTGTGAGTGGACTCATTCTGTCTTTTTCTTTGACGTGAAGAAATTTTCAATCGTTTTCTTAAAGTTTTGTAGGTATGCATCTCTATCTTCAAACTCTTCAATGTATGCTTCTTTATCTGAATCTGATAATCTTGACACCAAGTCTTGATGTTTTTCTAGGTAGGCTTCAAACTTTTCCATCCATAAATGATAATTAGTTCGAATTACATCTTCTGAAGAATGTTCTGATATTAAAGTTAATGTTTTTTCAGTTATTTTTCTTAAGTTGATAAACTGATCTTTTATAGCATCTAAATTATACTGTTTCCCTTTCTCAGTAAAGGATCTTTGTCTCGTTGACCTATCAGTATCATCGACCTGTGGATCTCCTTCCATCGTTATCTCGTCGTCAGCGTCCATCCTTCAACTTCAGTCAATATGACAATAAATGTTGGGCGAATATACCATAGTAGAAGTCAATGACAGATCAATTTTATTGCTCGTAAATCGAAGTTGTTGCAATACAAATGGATTGTCTGAAAAATACAAATATTAATTCGAATCAGATAATTTGACAGACAATAATTCGAAACCAATTATATATGTGTACATGTATCTAACAAACCTAATAACAATATTCAATATTACACATAATATTCGAATGCAATAAAAAGATAAGTCAAACAAAAACACAAGTTTTATCAAACCAAAAAATCTAAATGTAAATTTGAGAAATAAAAAAGAAACTTTTCAAGTAAATTACTGTTCATGAGACAATAAATCAAAATTCCAAAACATGAAAAAATGCCAAATTAACAAAACAATTAAAAGATGAAAAAATAAGTTAACCAAATTCAAAAAATCAGAAAGCAGTTATTTTATATGAAAACAAATATTTTTAGGTAAGTATGTACTCAAAAAAGAAATCAAATTCCAACAATTACACATTTACAATTATGGAAAAAACATGAAATGAACACTTTACCGTACAAAAGAAAATTTGAACATGTGAGTCCCTAGAAAATGCATATTTTTCACAATATATTTCAAATAAAGGTATATTATTTATTCTAATATTCATATATAACTGTGTAAGTTTCATAATTCGAATAATATACCTGGGGACACAAAGGTAAACAAAATAAAGGTGTGTGCATAGACCATGTCATGAATTACATATTACACATTCGAAAATGGACTTATATGCATAAAATGTAAATATCTAGCACTCGTAAACAATATAATAAGCAAACCTACCATATTGGTTGACTTTGGTATTCGAAATACATCATAATAGTGAAATTCTAGCAACGTGTTTGCTTCATGACAAATTAATTTTATAAACAAAGATAGACAACTCCGTCTTACTATAGTGTTCATTTTAACAATAAATGAAAACCTAAATTTAACCTTAACACTTTTCGTCCAAAAATTAAAATTATTCTTAACATTATCAACAATGAGCACCTAAATCCAAATAAAATGATCAAAAACGAACTCAAATAAATGATTTTTAATCAATTCGATGGTGCTTATCGGGGTGCTAAACTTCAGATTCCAAATCCGAGAAAAGTCATGTTGCAGACAAAATGGTTGCCATGGATACTTATTTATGGTACTATATGAGCAGTATTTTAATGCATTTACATATTTTCTAAATACATATCAAATTCCTGTTCATTTCGATATAAAATAACTTTATTATTGATTTTTATTTTTTTATGTTTGAAAGGGTCGGGAAACGGACGATTTTCCGGAAAAGTGCATTAACCAACCTGCGTTTGTGAGATTTTCTGAGTATCAGAGTTTCATTTGTAGAATTGGTAACGGTAAGCAAATTAAGAAACCTGGCGGATAAAACGATAAAGTAAGAACAAGGGGTTGCACTAAGTCGTGCAAAGCATACCCCCACTCGACCATTCAGAAAACAGAAAGTAAATGACCGACTGACCTGGAAAGGGGAGGCACGATACTCATCATGCTAAAGCTGTATACCAAATTTAAAATAAATTTCTTCTGTAGAAGCCGAGAAATCTGTTACGAAAAATTGTCTATTTTTACCCATTTAAAGTTTAGGTTTGCTCGGAAAACAGAAAGTAGATGATGGACTGACCTAGAAAGGAGAGGCACAGTATAACTCATCATACTGAAGCTGTGTACCGAATTTAGAACCAATCCATCCAGTAGAAGCCGAGAAATCTGTTATAAAAAAAAATTCTATTTCAAATTCTTTACCCTAAAAAGCCTAAGTCGGCTCGAAAAACAGGAAGTAGATAATGGACGGACCTGGAAAGGAAAGGCAAAGTGTAACTCATCATGCTAAAGCTGTGTACCAAATTTTAAACCAATCCATCCAGAAGAAGCCAAGAAATCTGTTACGAAAAATTTCAAATTTCAACTTTTTTACCCTAAAATTGTCTTATTCGGCTCCTCGGAAAACAAGAAGTAGATGATGGACTGACCTGGAATGGAAGGCACGGTATAACTCATCATGCTGAAGCTGTGTACCAAATTTGAAACCAATCCATCCAGTAGAAGCCAAAAATCTGTTACAAATAATGCACATTTCAAATGTTTTACCCTAAAAAAGTCTAAATCGGTTCGGAAAACAGGAAGTAGATGATGGACTGACCTGGAAAGGGAAGGCAAAGTGTAACTCATCATGCTGAAGCTGTGTACCAAATTTGAAACCAATCCATCCAGTAGAAGACGAAAAATATGTTACAAAAAAATTCACCTTGCAAATTTTTTACCCTAATAAGTCTTAGTCGGCTCGGAAAATAGGAAGTAGATGATGGACTGACCTGGAAAGGAAAGGCACGGTTTAATTCATCATGCTGAAGCTGTGTACCAAATTTGAAATCAATCCATCCAGTAGAAGCCGAGAAATCTGTTACAAAAAATTTCACATTTTAATTTTTTTACCCTAAAAAATTTAGTCGGCTCGGAAAACAGAAAGTAGAAGATTGACAGACCTGGAAAGAAAAGGCAAAGTGTAACTCATTATGCTGAAGCTGTGTACCAAATTTGAAAATAATCCATCCAGCAGAAGCAGAGAAATTGAACCGGACGGACGGACCAACGGACAGACAGCCAGACGGAAGGACAAGGTGATTGCAATATAGCCCCCTCTCTTACGAGTGGGGGTATACTATCATGCAGGATTGAGGAAATAGAGTGAAACCCCGCAGAGTGGGACTCTACTTGCATTTTCAGTTAAGACCTTTTTTTATTATTATATTATGAATTAGTCGTCGTCAGTGCATGATCAGTGCATGCAGTGTAAGATATTTTTTCATTTCATATATGCATTTCTTTATCTTACTTAAAAATTAACAAAGCTTGGTCAGTATCGTGCATTAAGTGTGAGTAGTCGAATCATTCAACGGGACGATTTTCAACAGTTGCCCAAATCCAGCTCGGTAATTTCCGAGAAATCGTTTTTCAGCACAAAAGACCGAGTGATGTTTAATAAAAATCTTTGTGTAAAAATAAACAAGTTAATGAATGAGGGTTTTCCCAATTGTTTTGCATTTTTATTTTTGTAGTTTTCCATGTTAAACGATTATGATGTATATTTTATAATCCCAGAGGGTTGACTGTTTTACTTGCTCCGTGCCTATTTATTTTTTTGCTCTGTAAAAGTAAACCTGTTCCAGTTTTCTCGTCAGTATATTTCCGGCACGTCTCAAAATATGCACAATGCCGTAGGGCTCGCATTTGCGATGCTCGCTATTAAAATATATCGGCTGGCTCTTTGTTGTGTTTTTATTTGAAATGAGTACGGGTTTTTTATTGCGGTCTAGCTACTTATATGTGCACAATTTTTTTGTTGTGTACATTTCTCTCCTATATCTGCTGTTAAAGTATTTTTTGGACTCCGACAATGTTGATTCTTTATATCCATCAATCATTCCATCACCTAACACAAATTTCAATGGCAACACCATGATTTTAATATGTCATGCAGGGTATCCACCATTTAAAACCCATATCATATTTTAAATTAAATGTCGCGCAATAACAACTGTGTGCCATTGGCCTAAGATAGCTCCTTTGTCGAGTTTTCTTTTTTATCTTTCCGTCTTTAAGGTTTTAGTTTTCAGTAGACACATTGCAGTTTCTTCACTTTGATGTAGTTAAATACATGATTGGTATCTGTTTGTGAGGTCAGAGACGGGCTAATTAATTAAAAGTGATTTTGACACACTAAAGTATGAATTAAAATCGTTGAAAACCATCACAAATATTTCATAACCAGTATAGACTGCTTGCTATTTCAGAACATTCTGTCGGTAGCAGGTAATGTTTACTTGACAATTTCTCTTGTTTTATTTTATTTTAGTAATGCTTTAAGCTGTGTTAAGCATTTTATTTCATATCATTTTATTTGTAGTCTATGCATTTCATATCAAAGTTTAATAAGAAATGCTCTATTGTTGTAAGATCAGCGACACCTTGACGGCCATTGGTTCTTGTTAGATGGAAAAATCTGGATTATGTTTTATTTGACCTGTTTTTAATGGGTAATTTTTGTCACAATATTTTTAGTATTGTATTTGCTTTCCGCGTTTGAACTTTTTGGTATATTGTATTTTTCCTACAGTTCGTTAAAGTTACGCCTTTTAACGTTTTCTTTCGAAAGCAAGTAAGGAAAGGTAACTTGAAATACATGAAAGCATGTAAATATATCCACTTTTGGTACTTTGTATTTAGAAGAGCGAAATGCTAAACTTTCGATGCTAACAGTTTAATAAACATCATTTAAAACTGTGAATACAACGTTTGTTGAAAAATATAAACTCCACTTAAAGTTTAAGTGTGCACACTTAATATCACAAAGTATCTATATAACATTTATTTCGTGATCGTTTTGCAGTTTTAAGAGGTATTTTAACGTCCTTCAAAACTGTGACTACAATAGATACTTAGGATTATTCAAGTGTTAACGCTTAATTAATCCGGAAGATCTAGTAAAAGGAATCATTTGGGGTAAAACAGGAAAAATATATAATTATTTATACATGTACAAGGAATATTCAGTTACTAATTTTAAAGCAAGAAAATGTTAAACTATTTTTTTTACAACATTACAAGACAATAAAAATTCTATATTAGAGCGCCGTCGGATAAAAATCGACCTTATGTGATTTTTTGTCGAATTTTAGGTAATGAGTGTTTGAGTTAGAAAACGCTATAGGCTTTACAGTGCAGCAAACCGCGTGAAAATATCTTTATTTTTTAAAAAGCTATCGATATCCGAACAAAGAGCACAATTGCTCCCAATTTTGTAAATGACGTTTAGATGAACGTATTTTTTAACGTCGTAAAGTACAAGATGTACATATCTCCCAAAAACCACTTATTCTATAATAATTTATGATGAGATACTTAGTATAGCTTTAAATAATTGGTTCACATTTTATGCACAGAAAAAGATTATGGCAAAACTGTAGAAACCATAGAAATGGCAGAAATAAGAAATTGTAATTGTCACGACAAAGACCATTGAATCCGGGATATATATCTGAACTTCGATCTTCCCTTCGAAAAACTGTTTTGTCCGTAAAAATGAAAGAGAAGGGATATGTTACATATAAATGTACATGACACAAAAATAACAATTTTTTTAAGGTTTAATGAAAGCATTGATGTTACACTTAAGAAAAAAGCAGAGGTACAAATGGGGCATTCGAATGTCAAAAGTTCGAAAGGACCGAGACAAAACCATTAAACACCAACGTGAACAGGACAAAGAAACATATATGCATAAGGGGTCGTTGTTTGTAAAGTCTTATGTCTACAATTTAATAGATTTAAGTTTAAGTTCAGTTGTTACCTTTATTCATCTTATTGGTTTTTTTTTGCACAAGAATTTTTCGAACGATTGTTTATTCTTCGGAAATGTTTGCATTGAAATCGTCACGATACTTTGTTGGAACAAAGGGCAAGATTTCACTTTGCAGATAGTTTTGTCGCTGTACTGAGAGTCCGGCTGGTTCGATTTCTTCAGGATGTCCGGTTAACAGGCTTTGCATATCGATATTCTCTTTTAAAAGTAAAATTCTAATTTCGGGTTTGTCTAGTTCTTCCTTCGCATAGACTACTCCTAGCTCTTCGCTTGTAAATCGAAAATGGTGAAATTTTGCAATTCCCCGCAGACCCTTTAAGTACTTCATGAAATGTGCATCCCAACGAAACCACTTCAGTTTAATTTCATTCTGATTATTAGTTTGATCGAAAGTGTGCGCTGTGTTACATTTGGCTGAATTTTCAACAACATCTGCTAGCTGTTTGATAGAATATACTTCCGATTTCCGATACCTTTTCTTCAGCATCCCGAAGCATGCATCACATAGACATTTGGTATGACCAGCAATCATGAAATGTAAACTAATATGTTTATGCAACCTAGTAGCACATCTCCATAACATATAATGTAATGTAGTTTTGTTTTTGTTTTGTCCTACGCAATTGTCAGCATGAAAATGACAAGATTTCTCGCCGTAGCTACTTGTTGACAAATAGTGATGTACCATACTTAATACTGCATTTGGCCCATGAGTTTTACTCCCGTCAGGCCCGATAGTTTCAGATTCATCAATGAGGTAGTTTGTTTGCAACGGAAAATTTTCATCACAAACGCCAAATATCTGTACCTTTCTAGGATTTAAAAAGAACAATGCTCCAACTTGTTGAGACGAATGTGGAATAGTTACATATTGAGAAAAATCAAAAGTATAATGAACATTTTCAAAATTAGACGAACAAGGCATTTTACATTTCCTGACGGGGTTTTCGACATTATGTAATTCTTCCCTAGCCTTCAATGTACAGTTTTTATAAAATTCCCGTTCTTGACGAGCAAGTTCAATGTGAGAAGTCAGTTTACCGGTATCTTCAAGCTTTTGGTCTTCAGTAATTGCACTTGATATATTTTCGCGGAGCTGATAGCATGTTTTACATAGATCGGTTTTGGGTTTCATAAATTGAATGTGAGGGACGCATGAGCTCCATGCTTCTTTAAAAACTGTAAGCTTAACATAAACTCTGTCGGACTCTCTGCATGATTCAACATACTTAGAATGAACGTACTGCTTGCTTTCACTACAAGGCAGAAGAACGGGAGGAGTATTGTCACTTGCATGTGGAGCAGCCGGAAGTGGAAGCCCGTACTCAGAAGCATAATTTTTAATAAAAGTTACTGCATTTTCAATAACCTCAAAAGGAAAGCTATGGTTTGATTTTTTACCCTTCAAGCCATGTATTCTCGGAGTAACACCGTTTTCACGGAAGTGTTTTTTCAGACTTTTAAATTCACTCCTACCAATTTGAAATATATTTATCCAAGTTAATTCACAAATTTCAACACCCTGAAAAGAATAACTAAAACTTTGTCGTTCTCTTTTGCCTCCTCTGCAAACCTCGCCGCTAATTTCAAAGTTTTCTAATTTTGACAATAAATAAATGTCTCTTTCGGCTTTTGAAAATTCATTTAGAGAAAGAATTTTATCGTAAATTTGATTTTTGTAAGAAGCAAGGTTGGTAAAGCATTTTTTAGTACAACTGCAACCAGCTTGAAACAAATCTTCAACATAACTTTTATGCGTGTCTTCGGGTTCAGTATCCCTGGGTGTTGCGGAAGTCCGGTTGGTAGATTCGGGAGAAATGGATGTTGAATTAAATAAACGAGCTCTTTCTTGTATTCGATCACATTCTGCATCAAGATCTGAGCCTTCCGAATCTGAGCTTTCAGTTTCAGTTTGAGTTACAGGCATACTGTTTGAAGAAGCGACAATATACTCGTTAAAATAGCCGACAACTTCACTTTCTAATTCAACATCCCCGATGTTATCAAACCAATCCATGATAGTATATAAAACTCACTGAAACCAAAGAAAATTTTAATAGTTGTATGTACTGTTTTTTTCTGTCCTATTAAAATATTTTTTAAGACCTAATACGGAAAGCTAATTGCTAAGTAGTGTAGTTTTGTATCTTTGAACACGAAAAGAAAAAAAGGGGGAGTGTTCGCTGTTTCACGAATACACATAAACCAACCTTATAAAAGGGGGCCGAAATAATACATGTTCCGACTAGTGTAAAAAGCACAAGATGCAATGCTAAATGTTAAAATGAATTCTTAAAATTTACAACACATGATACGGTAAAACCATATCTCGCGGCATTTTTTTCTTTGTAATTTCTTCTTCCTTTTTTCCCTATTTTAAAAGCATTTGAATAGGTTAAATGATGTTGTGTTATACTAGTATTTAATTTCCTAAATTGATTTGTTTTATATTATTATTTAAAAAAGGATTTAGGTAAAGAGGGGGCAACGCCGGCGGGTATACAATAGAAGCTAAAAAAAAACAACAAATACATCTTTATCGTAGTTGCAATTGGACTTTCCCTTCTTCATTGTTCTGTTCTCTTTTAATTTTGCAAAGTTTGCTTTTTCTTGTATTTTTTGAAAATTAAATTTGTACTTTCACTTTCACTGTTATTTATAAATAGATTTATGTTTTTCGGCACATATCTTGAACTATAAAAGGGAACTTACCGAACACAGGCACTTGTTTCTATCAATAATGGGGGGTCGAGTATGTATAAAATAAGGAGCTCCTTATTTTATACATACTCGACCCCCATTATTGATAGAAACAAGTGCCTGTGTTACCGAAACGGGAAACAAATGGCTTACGATGTTTGTTGATTAATTCTACTTTTGTGAACTGAGTATCAGTACATGCATCAATGATGCAATAAATGACAAAACAGCAGACGATTAAAATGTTTATTTACATAGTAATTAATTATTGACAAAAACAACACCCGATAAACAACACTGGCTATTCACACGTAGCTACGCGTACACAACAGAAAATCGATTTTCTTTGGGTTTTTTAACGTCATTTATTCGGACGTCAAATAACGGAAAACGACGTCAAAAACATAAGGTCGATTTCTATTCGACGGCGCTCATTAATCAATCGAACCAAAAAACAAATATTTGTACTTGATAAATTATGTTGTGAATACTATGCTCTACAATTCTGAACTTTTGTATGAACATAAGAACAACTATACTGAGTTTTTGGCAACAACACAGATAAAAGGCATGTAAAGATAACAAAATGATAAATATACATATAATAGAATCATCTTCTGTCTTCGTCTTGCTCGTAAAGGTAATTTGTTCTTGTTAAATATACAATTTGTAAATGTTGAATCAGCATAAAAAAATGCAAACACATCTATGGGGTGTCTATCACTGAGCATTTTTTGTACATCTAGCATTACTTTAAATTTTGTAATCCTAGCTATTTTAATTTATTTCTATTGGACCAGGTAAACTTCAAAATTGATAATAAAAACAAAAACGTTTAATGAAGTACATCTTCTTTGCAATTTTTAAAATTTTCCCGTACTTTCTAAGCATTCGAACGTTTTGTTTGTTTGGGTTTTGGGTTTTTTTGTTTGTTTGTTTTTTTTTTTTTGGGGGGGGGGGTGGGGGTGTACGTTAGATTAGTAATGGAATGTGACAGAATAATCTTAAGACCTTTGCTTTTCATTAGGTATCAAGAACAAAATTGGTTTCGTAAATGCAAACCTGTCAACAATAGTATTCTATTGTTCTATTTTGACCTTGATATTGTCGGATTTTAAATAAGGAGATATCAATTCCCATCATTGCCTGGCTTTTGATACGTGACCTCTTTTAAAATATTGCTTTAAATCAAAATAAAAAAGAAAGTTTGAACAAACAGTTGTGGTTCATCTTTTAACCCGATAATGTTAGGTCGAATATATTTGATATTTTGAACATAAAATGTTTCCAAAGATAAAGTAAAATTAGTCTAAGACAAGGTTTGCTTTTATCCTGACATTTCTGTTTAAATCATATTACAGAAATCTTAACGTATAAATGATTATGTAAAAATTGTTGAGTAAAGTAAGCGAAGACTACTATTCAACAGATGGGAGTTAAACACACCGAAGACAGGACACAAGTCTTTCGCTGACATAACGTTAGTAAATGTGTACAGCTTGGTTTGGTTTGAGACGACACTGAAAGTATTAGTTTTCTGTTTATATTGAAGTGAAATATTACTGCTTTACTTGTTCCTGGGGTGTTTGCACTGAAATGATTCAGTATTTCTTTGACGATGAGATGTTCCTCGGTATACATTGACATGTCGTCGTTTTTCTCGTTGTTCTGAATATAGAATGACCAGCCATTGACGTTGTTATTGTCTACGTAGTTGTACTTGTCTATTTTGTTTCGCTCTGCAAGTCCTACTTCAAGTAATAGCCAGGATTTCTCTCGCTTTTTCTCAATAAGTCTTAACACATTTCTGTTCAGTATTTTTTAACATATATACGTCTTAAATGTCCATTTCAGATAGTTTTTGAGTTACTAGTGACAAAATAATTGAATATCAATCAACAACGCGAACTCCAGTCGAAACAAGAGTGAACTCAGGTGCTCCGGAAGAGTAAGCAGTTCCTGCTTGCTATAGCTTACCCGTCGCGTTGCCAAAAAAGAAATAAATTTCAGTGTCAGATTAAAAAATAAGAATAAGAAATTTAATAATGCCCGACTGTAGAACTCAGTGGCAGACTATAGAAGATATCTAAAGCATCTTACAGTAGAACTATGTGCATGGTTACTGCACAGATTTTTTTTAAATTCAATCAATAGAACTCAAACTCACAAAACGGAAAATATGTAAAGTATGTTAATAGGTAAAACAGATTGTCAGACTACGGAACACATCTTAACAATGTTAAAAGGTAGAACCAATTGCCAGACTACGGAACAAATCTAAACATTGTTTATAGGACGAACTAATTGTCAGACTACGGAACAAATCTAAACATTGTTTATAGGAAGAACTAATTGTCAGACGACGAAACAAATCTAAACAATTTTGATAGGTAGAACTAATTGTCAGACTACGGAACAAATCTAAAAATTGTTAATAGGTAGAACTAATTGTCAGACTACGGAACAAATCTTAACATTGTTAATATGTAGAACAGATTGTCAGACTACGGAACAAATCTAAATATTGTTAATAGGTAGAACTAATTGTCAGAGTACGGAACAAATTTAAAAAATGTTAATAGGTAGAACTAATAGTCAGAGTACGGAACAAATCTAAACATTGTTAATAGGTAGAACTAATTGTCAGACTACGGAACAAATCTAAACATTGT
Organism: Arcuatula senhousia; assembly: GCA_963971305.1. Classification (NCBI taxonomy): domain Eukaryota; kingdom Metazoa; phylum Mollusca; class Bivalvia; order Mytilida; family Mytilidae; genus Arcuatula; species Arcuatula senhousia. The sequence goes on along the minus strand of OZ020317.1, from coordinate 5,870,835 downwards.
TAATAGGTAGAACTAATTGTCAGACTACGGAACAAATCTAAACATTGTTAATAGGTAGAATTAATTGTCAGACTACGGAACAAATCTAAACAATGTTAATAGGTAGAACTAATTGTCAGACAGAAAAAAACATCAAAACAATATCAATAGGTAGAATTCATCGAAAGACTACACAATACATGTACATTAAAACAATCTCAATGGGTAGAACTCATTGTCAGACTACTGAATACATTAAAACAATCTCAATAGGTAGAACTCATTTTTAGACTGTAAATCTCAAAACGACTGACATCATAACTGTCAGAATTAAGATCAAATCGAACAAAGTCAGACAGTGGAACTATAAAAAGTCAGTATCATGACACATTGCCTTTTGACCGCACTTCGGATAAACGCATTAAAAAGCAAATACAATATAGAACTGTACACATATCTTATCAGTGATAGTATGTACATAGATCAAAAGTACAGTTTTTAAGACTCAAGTTAAGAATTTCTATAAACAAAGAATGGCATGTTAACAACAAGTAACATGTTACATTTTTTTTTTAAATTGGGTTTGTGCTTCGTCTATTAACATAAAATACATGTTTTAAAACGTTTAATCTCTTAGATAAGTAAATATGTTGGTGTGTCATCTGGTTTTATTCTGCCTCCAAGTCATCATGTACGAGATTTGACACATTGAATTGACCATTACCAAGCGTGACGGCTGTGTATCAACTATCAGGAACTGGATACCATTCATGCTCCTTTGTTTTCTTTCTTTAAGACTTGAAATCGTGTGGACGATTGCTGTTCGTTTTTTCTTTTTTTTATTATTCTGTGTTGTCTGTTTTGTCAAAACAAAAAACGGCAAAATATGGTTTGCGGCCAGGACGACATCATTTATTACTTAATCGATCCTTCAGTGACGGCATATCATTCGACCATGAAGACATCAAAATGTCACCGCTCTTCTGCCAGGTTTTGTTATATTTTTTGCATACCTGTATGTATAATTGCCAAGTACTGGCTGCAAAAGATTGATTTAGAAAACTGGTGGAGAATGACGACGTATCCGTAGGATTATTTAACTTTGTCAGTTTGAGGGACCACATATAAAGGACAGATTAGGATTTTATTTTCAGATCAGGTAGGACCAACATTATCATACATATGTAGAAAAAAACAGTTGCTGATCACTTTATTTTAACGAATCTGTGATATGAAAAGTTCCGAAAATTGATTGACAGAACTTATAAGGGACGATGTGATGATATTTCCCACAATTTTTCTGCGCATGATTATGCACTATGGGTAAAAGGTCACTAAAGTATCGAAAGCCATGTGTGTGTAAAAACCAAACAACTAATGTTCGCTCGTAGGACAATTATTATTTATTGAGAAAGTTATTGCCATTAACAACAAGACAAGGTTTTTGTTAACCGTTTGTAAATAAATAAGCGATAATGAAGGGTCTCGCTAACGCAAGACCCAGTATTTTCGAAAAGGTCCGATGCCTTCCAAATGATGACAGAATTTATTTTCAACCATCGTATTTTGAGTCTCGTGCAATTTGGCAACACTCTCTAAAATAGTGAGCTTCGCTTCGCTCGAATATTATACAATGCATGAAAATCATGACCACATTTAACTCATTTTATCTTCGCATTCGTTGAAGAAGTCATCCAAGTTTTTGTCTAAAGTTCAGGTGATAAAAGATCACTAATTTGAAAATGCATGTACACCATAACCAAATTTAATTGTTTTTTACTACCCATTTTCAATTGGTACTTTCAAACTGTGGATACAATTAATGATTCTCAGGTGATAAAAGATCACTCATTTATTAATGCATATACACAATAACCACATTTAACCGTGTATCAATACTCGTTTTGGTACTTCGTAATTTAATAAAAGGGTGACAAGTATGGTAGTAGAACTCATTTTACTTTTGTATTCGTTTAAGAAGTACGTGATCCTCATTCAAACTGTGAACACAGTTGATGACTCTTTAAAGGCAAAAGAACTCCACTTACAATTCAAGTGAAAACACTCAATACAATGTAAGCCAGGAAAGTTATAACAAATCATCTTTATTGCAGAACTGACGGAAAATTTGTATACAAATGACATCCAACACTTTTAAGATAATTTAGTACTATGTTTCAAATCAAAACACAATGTTCATAAACTAAATAAATGAATATACCTTTAAACTGGGTCTATCTTTGACAATATCGGGACTGAATTTGTATCAAATGCATTTTATTTGTCCTTATAGAGGACAATGGTAGAATTACGAGCAGTGCCTACTGGTCTCGTTGAAGACTGTTCAGGGGTTATTCATTGTGGGTTTTTAAAACTTGTTTTGTGAGCTTTGTCACGTACATTTATTCCACATTCCATTATTTTCTATTCTACAATTAATTTGCACCATGAATATAGCGATATGAATAATTATAAATAAAACATTTTTTTCAATAAAAAAGGATTTACAATTCTAAATAAATTATAGTAAAATGAAACAACATATTGATGGAACTAACCGAGTTCTGTAGATATATATGAACAAAATAATTCTACCACACACACTCCAGTTGTACAAGTACACATTTATTGTTAAAACGCCCTATAAATCGTGCACACTTTGCAAAGAATCATGGTAGAATTTATGTTATTTTGTGACCATTTTGGACTTTTAAGAGATACAAGATCTTAATCGGAAATTATGTCTACAATAGATGTCTCTATGTGCTTAGGGTCAAGTATAAACACTTAATAAATCCGGAAGATGTTGTTAATACAAATCATGTGTAGGTAAAACGGAAAGAAATATATTTATACATGTACAAAGGATTGTCAATACTATGTTTTAAGTAAAAAGATGTCGACTAAATCTTTAACTACGATAACCAGACAATAGAAAATGTTAAGAGCATTAATATACCTTGAGTGAGCAAATAATATATACTTTTAAGCTGTTTATACCATGCATGTGTATAATGAAAATATGATTAAATGAATAAAAGTACATTTTTCAACCGATATGAACCAATAAAATACACATCAATTAACAAGTCATTACAAGGCAAAAAATAAACATCAATGATGTAGAAATAAAACAAGCACAAATATTAAGATTTAACAGGCTTAATTATGTTAATACACGTATTGATGCACATTTCCACTCCAAAAATGATGAGTTGTTCAAAGAAATTTTAATCATGTTTTAAAACTGGATAATGATCAAACATAAATTGTACAAAATATTAAACTGTTTCTACATTGCATTTGTACAACGAAACTATGATAATGAAGTACTTTTTTCAAACGATATAAAACAATAAAATAAATATCAATTCAAAGATCATTTCAAGACAACAATTTTACATTAATTAAGTAATAATGAAAACATCACACATCTTGAGGTTTACCAAGCTTGATTATGTTTTTACATTTCCAATTCATAATAATGAGTTGTACAAATGCATTTATGTTTAAAAAGTGAGTGTATTATCATAAAACATGAATTGTATAAAATATTGTTTTAATTATTCGTTGGTATAACTTGCGTAAATAAGTAAGTCATAAACATGTATGAAGGGGAAAAAAACAAATTTCATTCCGTTGAAAAGTTGATCTGCATTTAAGTTTGTGCAGGTGCGAAAACATTATCTGAAGCTAGATGATTTAGGCATTCTGAAGTTGATCCACAAAACGCGACTTCTGGTTTGAAGCTAGAGTATACTTGTTTTACACTTAGTCGTACGATATTATTTGTTTTTCAAATAATGATTTTGAATATAAATAGCTCTAAATGATCTAAACGCAAATTATGATTGTGATCAATATATGCACAGGGGAGGAAACACCTCATAGTTTTGGTGAATTGTGAAATTTACACTAATGTATATGTTATTACAAAGCTTTGCCATATTTTTTTGCCATAGTCTTGTATTTAATGAATAAAACCAAAGGGTGAATTTGAAAATTGAGATCACTTGGTTTGAAATATATTTTATGCTATATATTACAAGAAAATACATTCAATCCAAACAAATGTACAACATGAAATGTTATATGAAGACGACAGAAAAAAAATTTTTTAGCATTTTTTATGAGTAAACCTTTGTAAGTAACAATATAATGTCTTATATTTTTTAAAATTTTGAACATGGATTGATTTCAAATATAAAGTGAAAATCAGTCTAAGACTAGAATTGATTTTTTTTATTCTTTTGTTTTATAAAGAATTGTTATCAAAGACAAATCTAAGTTTAATTACAAAAGCTCATGTAAAAATTGTGGAGTAAAGTAAACGAAGATTAACCATTCCGGAGTTTGGGATATATACCCCGAAGACAGGACACAAGTCTTTCTCTGACAAAACATTGGTAAACGTGTACAGCTTGGTTTGGTTTGAGACGACACTGAATGTATTAGTTTTTCTGTTTATATTGAAGTGAAGTAAACCTGTTTTGTTTGTTCCTGAAGTATTTGAACTGAAATTGTTAATTATGTTTTTGTTGATTAAAATATGCTGGACAAAGAATGACACTTCGTCGTTATTTTTATTGTTGGCTAGATGGAATGACCAGCCGCCGACTTTCGCACTGCCTACGTAGATGTTGTTGTCTATTTTGTTTCGCTCAGCAATTCCTACCTCCATTATTAGGTTGTATGTCTCCAGCTTATTCTTTATATCAAATTTGTATAGTATTCCAAAATTCATTTCCTGGTTCTTTGCACAACATTTATCAGCCATAACACCTGCATATTTTGTAAATCCTGTACCTTGAGAAGGAACTGTGTCACTTGTTTTCACGTTAGTAATCAGTTTGTTGTCTTCATTGATATACCAGTCCTTGTATAGAGATGACCTGTTGAATTTGAAGTCCATTGTGAAAATATATATGCACAGGGGATGAAACACCTCATAGTTTTGGTGAATTGTGAAATTTACACTAATGTATATGTTATTACAAAGCTTTGCCATATTTTTTAACAGAAACGTGGTGTTGTTGTAGCACACTAATCTAAGCAAAACCACAACGTTTGCATTCATTATTACTATTTACTTGCTAAAACAAATAAAAAAATCTATCACCAAAAAAGCAATTAAACCATATAATAAAAAAACTATATTTTACATTTTAACATACTTGTAATAGTGTGCTAAATGAAAGCGTTTTTGTTTACATATTTTTTCATCCAGTATGTAATATAAAGGTGCATAGTCTTGTATTTAATGAATAAAACCAAAGGGTGAATTTGAAAATTGAGATCACTTGGTTTGAAATATATTTTATGCTATATATTACAAGAAAAGACATTCAATCCAAACAAATGTACAACATGAAATGTTATATGAAGACGACAGAAAAAAAAATTTTTTAGCATTTTTTTATGAGTAAACCTTTGTAAGTAACAATATAATGTCTTATATTTTTTAAAATTTTGAACATGGATTGATTTCAAATATAAAGTGAAAATCAGTCTAAGACTAGAATTGATTTTTTTTATTCTTTTGTTTTATAAAGAATTGTTATCAAAGACAAATCTAAGTTTAATTACAAAAGCTCATGTAAAAATTGTGGAGTAAAGTAAACGAAGATTAACCATTCCGGAGTTTGGGATATATACCCCGAAGACAGGACACAAGTCTTTCTCTGACAAAACATTGGTAAACGTGTACAGCTTGGTTTGGTTTGAGACGACACTGAATGTATTAGTTTTTCTGTTTATATTGAAGTGAAGTAAACCTGTTTTGTTTGTTCCTGAAGTATTTGAACTGAAATTGTTAATTATGTTTTTGTTGATTAAAATATGCTGGACAAAGAATGACAATTCGTCGTTATTTTTATTGTTGGCTAGATGGAATGACCAGCCGCCGACTTTCGCACTGCCTACGTAGATGTTGTTGTCTATTTTGTTTCGCTCAGCAATTCCTACCTCCATTATTAGGTTGTATGTCTCCAGCTTATTCTTTATATCAAATTTGTATAGTATTCCAAAATTCATTTCCTGGTTCTTTGCACAACATTTATCAGCCATAACACCTGCATATTTTGTAAATCCTGTACCTTGAGAAGGAACTGTGTCACTTGTTTTCACGTTAGTAATCAGTTTGTTGTCTTCATTGATATACCAGTCCTTGTATAGAGATGACCTGTTGAATTTGAAGTCCATTGTGAAAACATCTAAAGGAAAACAAATAAAACAATGTTTGTAGTATAGGGTTATTGTATCAATAAATGAAAATTATCATGTACTTAAGATCATAACACTTAGATGAAATCAAGATATTTGAACTGTCTTGACTGTCGAATAATGGTTCCACTTTGAATTAAAAATGAATTGGAGTTTTAGAATTGTTATATAACTTGTCAGATAAAGCCTTCACCCCACCCGCCATCGGAATTGGTTTCACGATTTTTCGAATAAGTTTAGCTATTTTCGGAACATTTGTTTCCCCATTGTTTACTCCGTTTCCATCTTTTGTCTTTTATTTACAAATCTGCAGACCATGCAGACGAAACTGCAAAACCATCAAGCTACTGAAATTAATACTGATGCATACGTAGATTTGTTGAAAACAGGAATGCTTATAAAAAGATATAATGCAACAATAAAATTTCTCTTATGAAAAACGCATTTTGTCATCCTAACATACATGATATTGGAGTATTGTTTTAAAAAATTGTAAAATATGTTGTTTACCCCAAAATAGAATAATTCCTTATAATGTAAATTTGCTAAGCATTAGTTGTAGTATATGTTAAAAAGATCATTAAATGGCATTGTATTTATATCTTACCCTTAATCAGTCTGTAATATAAATCCCTAGAGAGATTTAATATAAAAAAGCAAAGTAATAATCTTTACATTTTGTCCTTAGTATAATTTAAGATCGCACGATTTTACAATTGCAATATCTATTATACGAGGCATTTTATTCCCCAATATTCATACAACAAGCCTTTTACTATAAACATTGTATATAGCAGACACTAGCACATTGCTGAAAGGGGGTTTATCGTTTGTGTCGTCATTTTATATTCCATATTGCATTATCATACAAAATAGCACGCTAGCATCCTGTCGTTTTCAATTAGAAAAAAGTAATGGTGAAGTAATGGTCAGTCATTGGATGGAGACCAGAAGTCTTATCTCCACAGTCAATGATTGCATACCAGTGTCATTTATAATTTTGAACTTTTGAGTAACACTCCTAAGATTAATTTGAAAACAGAGTAAGGTATTTGATTGATTATTATTTCAAGTTGATTTATGACTTAAATCTATTAAAGAACGAAGTGTTAAACCCAGACAAAGTAAAGAAAATAAAGTATAGCAATCATTCATATAACGAATAAAATAAGTGAATGTTTTCCATACGATTTAAAAATTATGCATTGACATGATGAATTGAACCATCCTACCATGGATGAAAAAAAAGTAGAAAGATCTATACCAATAAAACTTAAAACAGTGATGATCAGAAAGCATGATATGGAGTGATCAATGTATGTTATTATCATATGGGTGCTTTGTGGTTGAACATGCCTACTAGCCGTGCAAATCGCAACGCTCATCGTTAAAATATATAGAGAACTAATGTTTTGTTTGCGCTTATTGGGAAAATCTGAATAGTTTTACCAGTATATGATTGATGAGAACGGTTTGATTAATAAAATGTAACACATATTTTTTTTGCGAATTTTCGCTTTTAAGCCTTTGTGTTATGGTTTTCAAACTTATTTAACTAAAATTCTTTTTTAAAAACATCATTTTGAATACAACATTTAATTATCAATGTATTTAATGGTTAAAGTATATAATACGTTTATTTGAGATTGATCAATTCATCTATTGTGCTCTTTTATATTCCTTCAGTAATTGCATACATTCAACTTAGAATCTTACCCCACTGATCTTCATTACAAAGCTGTGTATCATGAACCCGATTGATAAAGTAACGGGAGTATAACACTGGACAGTTTAATTCTCTTGTTCTCTGAGCAACACCTCTTGACTTGGTACATCTCGACCAAGGAGTCCATGCACACCGATCTTATGAATATAAAGATAAAAACCATGTGACTTGGCTACAATTTGATCAGCTCATTTTTCAAATTTTGCAACAACAAATTCAGACAAAATTTGAAAAAAAAACAATCAGATAAGACAATTTTATTTAAAAACATTTTGTCATTACATCATTTAAAAAGATACTGTTTTCACCTATTCGAATAATTATGTTTCGAAATACATTTTTAAAATATACAAATAGAAAGTCGAACACGAAAAAGGCAATGTATATAAAAAGTTGGATCTGCATTATAAATTTGAAAAAAAAATAAGCTAATTTCATATATTTGTATGAAAAGTTCAAAAACGCCTTTTGATAAAATATATGATATATCATTCATACTAATAAGATTTAAAAGCAGATACTAATATATAATATAATATTTTTCCCAACCGGTTTTTCTATTATCATCAGGGAAAATATACTTTACGTTATTTTTATACCTATAATACTAATGGTACTTTTCTATGGATAAAGTGAGTTTACCTCTAACTTATGTATTTGTCCTGGATTAGGAAATAATCTAATCACTTGATATACTCTCAAAGAAAAAAAACGCAACATAAAAAATTGAAATTACATCGCATAAAAATGTCGTGTTTTCTATCATTAGTGTTGGCAGTATCAATAAGAAATTGTACTTGGTTATTGCAAAAAAATAATAATAAAATTTTAGCAATTTGACTGACTGGGGAGTTTAACGTCGTGCAATTTGACTGTGCCTGCCCTTAAAAAATATGTCACTCAATTTGTTTGCAAGACAATACTCAAACTGTTATCCCCAGATTCATATGAACATTGCACACAAGATTTTAATGTCAGATTTCAAACACGCACAGGGTGCGTTTTCTGTAGAAGATGTTTGATCGTGCAATGAGGTGTGGCGCATGCGCATATCCAATTGATACATGTATTGTATATGCTCTATTTTCTTTTAGATAAAGATTTTCAGAAAGACTTTAAAAAGCATCAATGCCATGTCTTATTCGTTAGTTATGCTATCTGTTAGGCTTCTCACACATCCATTTGACTCTTTATGCACTACACTTCTCAATTTTTAGAAATCCCTGAATCTTCCTTTTCACACTGTCTGTCATTTGTTGGAATGTTTTGCAAGAATTTTCTTAGGAAATCTATTGGTATTTTAGACCACGACAATGCTTTTCACTGGAAGCAAAATTAAAAGAGAATTCAAATGTGTTTCAACCGATGTGTCGTATACGAAGGGATTTCACACCTCGTGTTAAGCCTGGTGATAACCACCAAAAGAAGAATTATCGTTATTATAATGATGGTATCGCAAAAAAAAAATACGACTAACGCATTATATTAAGACCAAACAAGTAACTGTTTTAAACATTGGTCCCCAGAATCGCTGGATGTTAACTTAGACCTTCAATTCAATGATTGTTTTCAAATTAGGATATACGCAAGCGGTATCGCCACCCAATGTTATCAAAAACCTAAAGTTTTAGAGCAAATGTTTTATCATGTGTGAAAATGAATCATGAGATTGTTTTCATCGTATTTTAGAAACCAGGGAAAGCATTAGTTAAGTCGTCATGCAATCATTTAATCGGTATTATTACTCATGTTACTGTTGGCACTTTGCATCCGTTAGTTGTTGAATTTCAATTTTGTTCATGTCATAGCACACTGTTCATACCAAATGTTATTTTTAGCACTGCTGGTGGAGTTTAAATTCCCCGAGGTTAGCCCGCTCCGGCACTAACACTTTTGAGTTGGAGAATACATCAAAGCTTTAAATTATCCGTCTAAATTTCAAAATTGTCTAAACCCTAAGGTTCTTCCTACCCCAGACATAGGTTGAATATCTTAGTAATAATTTGGTTCCCCAGTTAGGTATTTTTGGTTATACTGTTCTATGCACTTCATATTCATACAGTGTTTGGCATTTTCAGCGCCTCTGATGAGTCTTGAATAGACGAAACGCGCGTCAGGCGTAGCAAAATTTATTGTCTGGAACTTTGTTGTCATTTGTATTTTGTAGAAATTCAATAGTTTTTATTTCAGTTACATGTTCTAAATATTTTTGTATGTTGCATTTTTTTTAGTAAATGTGGATCCCACTCAAGTTTTCAGTTTGCCACTTAAGCCATTTAGCGTACTCTTTCCAAACTCCACAAAGAGATCTCTAACGTACGTTGGGTATTGCTCTCCTTTACAAAGGCAAAATTTTTCGTCGCGACGTAGGACTAGAATTGTTGATTGAAACCATCCTCGCAAATAGTGTCATACAGATAAAGAGAGAGAGAGAGAGAGAGAGAGAGAGAGAGAGATGATTCATGAATTTTCCAACCCTGAAGTTGATCGATCTACGAACGTGGCATTAGTTAAATGCATTTTGATAAAATCCAAAAAAAATTGCATATCGTGATTCAAGGATTAAAATTTGTGTAAATGTATTACAAATACCCAAACGGTTATAAAATTTGTTAATTTGATTTTGCTTTATGTCAATATTTTAAGGAGTACATATAACCTCCCATCAGGAGCATTTGAACCAAAACAATAGAAGGTCAAAAACCAAAAGTAAAAAATCAAAAGTACTCAAACCAAGTTTCGAAAATGAAGCCTAATCCAGATCATGTGCAGCACAAGGAATGAAACCAGTTTGGTGGACGTGTTTTCCAGCAAACAATAGTGATTCTAATGTGCACTAAGTGTGCACCTTTGCTTGCTGATTTGTTTTTTTTTTTTTTTTTTCTCGTGGACATTTGAGATTGATCCTCTAACTTCGGTAATCATATTATAACCATTATTTTTTTTATTTGCCAAGGTTATTGCTCTCACGGTGCGATCATTTTTTGTACCTTCAAAAGTCTACTATCGTTTATTGACACCATCCAAGAAAGAGTCGTCATAAAATTGGTTAATGAAAATGTCCTCCCTAAAGAGGTTGGAATCGCTAATCTTGGGGTAAGAAGCCCGAGAAATGAGAGATATCGGTCATGTTATAAAAAAGGTAAAGTAAAGTAAATAAAACAAGCCCTGATGCAAGTTTTTGTCTATACAAAACTCATCAGAGGTGTTTATCAGAAAGGAATTCCAAAGGACACTAAGCTAATACTGTACTTTTTTTTTTAAGTTATGAAGAACTATATCAACTATATCAAAATATCAAGTAACGGCACCATGAAGTAGTCTTACTTTCTTTTACAACCAAAGTTCCAGCGTTACTTGATCCAGTACCAACACTATTTGTGGCAAGACATGTATAGTTTCCTGCATCGTCGGGCTCTGCATTAACGATTGTAAGAGAAGGTGTGGTGACGGTACTGCCTCTGTACTTGTTTTGATTTGTTGTTGATGACATATTTAGACCATCCATTTTCTGCCATGAGACAGATGTGACGGCAATGTCAGATGACACACTGCAATATATAGTGACTGAATGACCCCTGTCTACTTTGTAAGAAGTTGGAAATATTGTTGCTGTTGGTTCAACTGAAAAAAAAAGAATCAATAGATTATTCAAAATAAGAATAAAGATATCGAAATACTCTTATCAGAATAGAAATAAGTAAGCTTGATTTGTACATCTTGAAGGACAATTGAAACTATCAGAATTGCACATGTTCATTTTAGTAACCACCTTACTTTCTGATATGGGGTTTTCAGCTTCATGGTTTATAACTACAAAGATCAAATATTACAATAAAACAAGTGGTTACATGTATCAATGTTAAAAAAGTATCTAAAATCATTTGCTTTTAATTTGCGCATGCGTGTGTGATATTTTTAAGCCCTTTAATACAGGTCAGACGGTTTAAACGGTTTGGAAAAAACTAAAGAATCTGAATAAAACCACCGACCTTTTGAAGGCAGACAAATTTATAGCGAGCATAGCTCCTAGCGGAGAGCTCTATTGCAATTTCCCGCGAAAAAACTTGCCCGATGACGATGAGTTGCTACATTTTTTACATTTTCTTTTTTACGCACATTCGCCCCAAGCACCTTATTCCAAACTGGACGTTGTAGAAACGAACTGATGAAAAAAAATAACTACGATGACTTCAGATCTTTAAAATCAAACTTATTATTTGTTCATGAAAAATATGCTAACAAAGATGCTTTATATTTAAGACATTGTGACTTCAGTTCAAAATAATGATCGAAAATTAATCAAATCAATTCATTCGGGTGACTCGTATGTGCGATTCCGAAGTCTAGTTCTTAATGGTCCTTTTGAAATTTTCTGACGGCCTGTGCTCGCATTGTGATATATATAATATTATTATATAAGTACAGTTAGGAGGCCCGTGTCTGTAAAGTTAAAATAGAAATACATGTACAAAGCGGAATACGATTCTGTTCCTGTATATGTTATTGAATTGTTATCAATATTATGATAATTAAACAAGCGCTTCATGTCATTCGGCCACCCAGGCCCCTTTATTCTATTTACGATAAGACTGATTATCTTAAATTTGAATTCTCTGATGTCAAAAAGAAGCACAACTGCATGACACAGTATACATATTTAGATGACATTTATACAACGCAAAAGATCATTTTTCATTGCCACTATTCTTCTAAAGTACAAGTTATGTCTTACATGTGAAAGATGCGCAAGCGACACATGAGTACATCTCAAGTTATTTGGTTAGTGTTTTACAATTAAATAAAAATGAGACAAATCGTAGTAAAAGGTCTCCTTTAGACTTGTCAGGATGTAAGTAATTACAAGCATGGTAGATCAGACATTATTATCTTATCGAGTCTGAATTGACTGCAAGGTACTTTTGGCTAACTATGAATTAAAATCTTAACAAGGCTGAAAATATTTCATCGGGAAATACTTCATTTTAATTGACGTACGACTGTAAGAACATTAAGAAGCTACCAATGCCCATACTGAGACGGCCCCTAGCACCGGTGTTGGCAGAATTATTTGCTTAATGTCGATAAATTGATACACCTGTGTATTTGACTAAACATGAGTTGGACAATCAAATTATTATAAATAAATCTGCAAAAAAATAAATTGTTAAGCATACGGTGCCGACTTTAAAAGATTCTTTTGATTCAGCGAGGAAATTCAAAGATGTTTTCATCATTTTTGGCCATATTTTTGCATCATATGATAATTGAAACCTTTTTTCATTTTATTCTAGGTATACCTTCTAATTTATCCTGCAGAACACCACTGTGACGAAATAAGTATTCCAGTCCAAAGGTCGCACCAGAAAACAATATCATAATAACAAAAAGGATAACACACCATGACAATCTTTTGAAATCACGCGTTTTCTGACTAGTTGGTTGTTGGTTATTCCTGGTTCGAGAAAATCGATCACTGTCCTCATACACTCTCTGTTCCAATCTACCCTGTGAGACATTGATCATTGGTGGGTTATCTCTGATATGAGAACCCCCATCAATTTCCTCGTAAACTCTCAATGAACTATATAAAGGCAGTGCAAATCCATCTTGTGGTATTTCATATGTATGATTTGATGGAGTTTTGTACGGATGATTCTGTGGAATTTCATATGAATGATTTTGTGAAGCGTCGGATGCAATTATTTGTTGCATTTCGTACGAAGCCATAGCTTATTCGTGAAGGTCCATGACAGTCTAACACAAACTTGTTTTACTCGTTTAATGTAAACATAATAATTTCCAACAAAAATAAAACAGAACGGAATTTCCGATTTTTGTGTTAATATAATCAAAGTCTTTCAAACAATAAAATACAGGAAACATTTCAAATTTTGCTATTATACTATTCATATATATACTTTACAAAAAAGTACGCATATATTTTTAATTGTATACCACGATATAGAAAATATTTTACCATTTACTAAATAATTATTGCAACAAAATTAACGATATCATTTCAAGAAAAAAACATTAAACATTTGTAAAAAAAATTAAGTTTTTTTTAACATGTTTAATGCTCAGCATCGCAAAATTGCAAATTCTTTGTATCGAGGGTAACGAAAATAACTGACGCCTGATTTCGGATATGAATAAGGGCTCATTACACTGTTAATGGTTCGATTAAGCCTACTTTACAATATCCCCAAAAACTCATGCTTACGCTCATGCGCGTTACATATTGCAAGGGGGGGGGGGCTTTTTCCGATTGTCGTTACAAATGTACAGACACAAACCATTTCGTGGCAGCAAATAAATTTTCGAAAATTATCGGAATTGTAACTTAAGATATTGCGTTGTTGTGCGAAGTACCACTGATGATGTTTCAACTTCCGGTTGCTTTGTTTTTAAAGCAAAACGTTTACAGTACAATTGTGCCAATGATAATGCCGTGGTTGCATTTTGCGAACTCGCTTTCTAACAAAACTAACAAACGGGTTTGTCACCTGACTTCATATTTTTTTTTAGTCCAAAATTATACCTGGATTTGAAAACAAACACTATGAACCAAAACACTGACTGACATTACCATTTACAGTTCATATTTGATTTTTAGAATCTGATGATGACTGTAAATTTACTGTTAATGATCTATCTTTTTCTGTTCCGGACTGATACAGGTCTTTCCAGTACATTACAATATTGGTCTTTCTACTGTTTTTCTCACTTTTGAACTTAATCAGTAAATATCAGTCAAATACAGTAACTTCGTGTCACTGTCTTGGCCTTTTATTCACTGTATCAGATCATTTCAGAACTTTTAAATAATTATCTTGATTTAAAATGACTGATGCCAACTGCATCCGTTCACATCAGTGAACATTAGATTTTACTTGATTTAGAATGACTGATACAGACTGCATCTGTTCATATCTGTCAAAATCCGACGGTGTCATTCCCTTTCAGTGAGTACTGGAATTACCTTGATTTAAAATGACTGATGCTGACTGTGTCATTCCTTTTCAGTAAATACTGGATTTACTTTGATTTACAAAGACTGATATTGATTGCATCTGTTCATGTAATCAATCCCAATTGGGTCAAAAAAGACTGATGAAAAGGTTCATTATTTCAAGTTTGTATTAAAAGAACTTACACCATTTTATTGTTTCAGGTACATAAAGGTAAAAAATTTAACTGTTTCCTAAATAGTCTCGCCCCAAGATGTGTACATGTACATTTTATCTGTGTTTCCACTTGCTAATGAAATATTTAAGCCATGCATTTTCATTTGACCAGAGCTAATATGAGTCATGTAAAATGAATTTGAATTTGACTTTGTATAATTACAAGTTTTGTTTTCAAATTTCATTATGTTAGCCAAATTTCTAACATGGTACAGTTTATTCGACGAAATGCACATGTAAAATCAAAGCTCATTTGAGCATTTGCAACTTGTAACTTCAAAACACGTAAATTAAACTGTTAATTATTCATTTTTTGTGGTGTTTCGTTATTGTTGGAGAGATCTCTTTTTGCAGCTATCACCATGGTTACCTAAGCGCATTTTATTATGTATTTCAAAAGAAACAACTCATTACGAAGAGTTATATGTGTTTCAAATACAAATCGTTTTGTAATAAAACATTTTAATAGTCCAACATTCATGACATTGTCCAATGATAAAACAGTTAATATTTTGATCAAGCGATCATCAAAAAATACCGTATCATCATATCGAACTACCAATCTCTACTACATAAAGGTTTTCAGTTGATAAAAAAAGATTTGACTAACACAGTGGAAACTAAAGGGCTTCTTATGAATTATATTAGAGAAAATCCTTGGTAAAAATAAAATGTTATTGAATATAGCTATGAAAACACTCCCTAACTGGCTTCTATCTATCAGTGTAACAGATGATAATAAACGAAGGATACATTATTTGACTTTACACAGCAAAACTTAAGTGAAAAAGAAATTTATTGAACTTTTTTTTAAGAACAAATTTAATTGACTAAATTCTGACTAAAAATCAAAGATATACCTAAGTGGTAATCAAAAACATCATTATATCAAAAAGGCAAAGACAAAAGTTAATCACAACGAAACAAGCCACACAACAACAACAACAACAAAAACACACACAAACCAACAAAATCAATCCAGTAACGTGAATAATAATAAAATAAATGTTGTCACGCCACAATTTCGGATCAATTAAAATATACTTTTAAGCTGCTGCTACAATCCATGCGCACTATGAAATTAGCAAAAAAATATCTTTAGGATACATAGGAATTTCAAATCAATTTGAAAGATTTTACAATAAAAAGATTAAACAAAATATTCGAAGCATTCATTAAGTGAGCAAAATATACTTTCTATTTACAAATATATATGGAACGAGCACTAAGGTAAAATGAGTTTATTTATGTTTCCTGTCAATGTAGCCTGATTATGATATTGGATTGTACAATGCAATTATTGCTAGAAAATTTTCTGACCAAAATTTAATAGATTGGTTTAGTTTTCGGTTGGTTCATTTGGAAACGTATTACTCTTTATGCTACAGGAAAAACAAGAGTTTCAAGACTTTGTATACAGTTATATTGGTGCTTTTTTTTATCAATGAAAACATTTTACCTAGCAATCAAGTGAGTCAAACACTATTTAGTTTTGAATTTAAATCATTTTAGATGTTAAATATTTTTTTTTCAAAATTCTTTATAAACAATGTTAAACCTGTATATATATAATAGTATAATATTTATATAATAGTAAATATAATATAATAGTAAATACATCAATATTATCAAATATTGAATTTTGCATCAGCACTTAAAGCGCAGTATTCTAAAATTTATGCAAGGTTGTCAATATTCTTATTTTATTTTTGGGGGAAAAAATGAAAGCTACGAAAATTTTAATAAAATAAAGTAAAAATATGTCTTTCTTTAATAACAAAAGTAAACATTATGAGTAGAAGACTTTATAATGTTTAAAAATACGCATTAAAAATTATAAATGTCAACCATTTTATGATAATGTTTTATCATGGAAACAAATTCTACTTAAAAGGTAAGTGAAACAAATTAGGAATATTTTAATCGTAAGTATAGATAAGTCTGCTCAGTTCTAAACTGTTAATATTTAAATGAAATTATATTGATGAGTAAAATTGTATAGACAAATATCAAAGCAACAACAAGATTATACAAAAAAATTGCCGATTTCTAAATAGATTACATGATATATACATTCAACAAAATTTTAGGTTTTTATCAAAGGAATGAACAAACATTACACTTTATTGGCTTAATAATTTAATTTGGTATGTAAAGCTCAATTTGATTGGTTTGACCAATCCATGTTATTTTGTATAATATGGTTTGGTCTTGTGACGTCACTAGCATCTTCATCCGCCACGGCATTTCCAAAATAGTCCCTATGATTTTTTGTTGTTGAATATTCGATAGTTAAAAAAAATCTTACGAAATTAAATTATAAGGAATGACTTTAATAGTTGGTCATTTTATAGGGATATAAAATGGGTAGGGTCGTTTTACGCTCTACATAAAGCGCGCTTTATTTAGCGTAAAACGACCCTAACCATTTTAAACCCGTATAAAATGACCAACTATTAAAGTCATTCCTTAAATAATGGATATATAAAGACAGTACATATTTGTTCTATTCATATGGAATCACATGTATTAAGATGCATGAACCACAAAAAGGAACTTATTACCTTTAAGAAGCACCTCAGTTCACTCTCGTAATGGCTTTAGTTTGCTGTGTTAATTGCTATACAGTTGTTTTCCTTGTGTTTTATGTTTATTCCTCGTGCGTTTTTATTGTGTTTGCTGTTGTTTTTGTCTGCCTTTTTGGATGTTTTACATTCGAATGCTAGGCCCATTGTTACTGGTACTTTCTCTACTCCTTAAGTATTCAAGAACAACTTTAGATAACAAAATCACTTAAAGTAAGTACAGCTCATTTTTCATGTGTTTAAATCATTCTCACTTGAGATTAAACACCTGATTGACCTTATTACCATAAATGATATCCCTTTTATATAAAAAAAAAGTAAAACATTTTCGAGGTTTAAATAGAAATAATTTGAAAGTTGTTTTAACATAAATGTTTTTTAAATATTTTTTTTTTCAAATTTCTAACACGATAGGTTTTTTAAATACATGATTGTTTGTTTTATATGAAAGTACAACAAAACAATAAAACCAAATTATACCGAACTGGGCAACCAATTTAAACAAAGATGATTTATATAAGACCTACACGACATACCTATTACAATCAAAAGTGCGGTATTACTGGAACCGGTGCCACCACTGTTTGTGGCAAAGCAGGTATAATTCCCAGCATCACTCTCTTCGGCATTTTTGATTGTTAATGAAGGATTGCTGACGGTAACACCTCTATATTTGTATAGAAAGGCAACTCTTAAAGAAAATTGTTTAATCGGAAACAGTAAATTAAACCTCTAAACTTCGTTTAAGTTCACTTAATGGGTTTCCGTTTTAATCTTTAGGATATGATTATCAGGTATCTTAAACAAATCTTAGGCACAAAGAACAAAAAATCAATGTTAAACCATCAAGATATACATCTCATTTAATAAGAATCGACAACACTGTCATCTTTTAAGAACATTGTCTAAAATATATATAAAAGAAGCCAAACTAGCATTCATTTGTGGATGTATTTATTTAATTACAATTTCTCTTGAAGAAAAATCAAAGGAGAATTCCCTTGTTCAAAACTCTTTCAACCGATATGCGGTGTTCGGGGAAAATGCACATCTCGTTTTGAGCCTCATGTTAACCACTAAAAGAGGAATAATTTTTATGATAATGATGATATCACAAAAAGGAAGATTAATGCATGGTTTGTAAAAAAAAGTTTCTATTTCAAGCATCGATCACCAGAATTACTGGATGTTAGCTTAGACCATTAATACCAACGATTTTTCAAATGTGGGTAAACACAAGCACTAGTTTTGCCCGATGTTTTAAAAAACCTGGGGAATGGGAGCAGAGGTTTCAATGTGTGTGAAAATGAGAGCCAGCAGATCGTATGCAGCGGTTTTTTTAGAAACAAGGAAGAGCACGAGTAAAGTCGTGATGTAAGTATTTGGTCGATATTACTACAGTTGGCGCGCGCCACTCCTCCGTTTGCTGGTGAATTTCAATTTTGTTTATATAACTCGAATGACCATGCAAATTTTCACATTCGTACGACAATTTTAAGGACAAATATAATAATTTATATTTCAATGGTATTGTAAATATCTTTGTTTGTTGTGTTTCTTTTTTGAGAGAGTATACTTACTTTTAAGTTCTTTTGGACATCTCAAAAAGCTGTTCATGCATTTATGACTAGTCCGTTTTAGCATTGCTTGAACAATTACCACCACTGTTTGTTTCCCAGCAAATCTACGTTTTAACCTTTTTTTAATCTGCATTCACAGTCGTAAGAAATGGTGTATTGATAATACTAGCTCTGTGTTTGTTTTCTCGAAAGATATTTAGTTTAACACCCTCGAGTTAGCCTAACTTTTGTGTGGTGTAGTTTGTTTGTAGATTTGATAGATGAAAGTAAGGCACACTTGAGTATATAATAAACATTGTTTATGATAACAAATATAAACATCTTCAATTTAGGTGTTCCAGAGAAATGTCAATTGAATATTATTATTTCTTGGAGATCAGTTATTTGTATGAAAGCAGTAAAATTTGAAAAAAAAATAACTCGATAACACTATTTGTAGCATCCAATCAATTATATTCTTAACGCACAGGTACCATAAAATAATTTACTCACTTTCTGTTATAACCAACGTTCCAGCATTACTTGACCCAGAACCAACACTATTTGAAGCAAAGCAGATGTATTGTCCAACATCATCGGACTCGGCATTCACAACTGTTAGGGATGGTGTGGTGACGTTACCGCCTCTGTATTTGTTGGAGTCAGTTGTGGTGATGGTAGTGATTTTACTATTCGTTCTCTGCCATGATACAGATGTAACGGCGAGGTAAGATGACACACTACATTCAATAGTAACAGACTGGCCTCTGGTTACTGAGTAAAAAGCTGGTAGAATAGAAACATTCGGCTCCACTGAAAAAAAAATGAGACAACTCTGAAAATCTTGTTCTGATTTTTCAAATTATTTACTTCATATTTAAGGCAATGCATGTGTGTGTGTGAAAAAAAAGATGAAAGAATAACAATATACGTCCACCATTATTTTGTATTTGCTTGAAACAATAAATCATCCCTTTAATGTTACAAAAAAAAACTAATTGGGTTTGTAAGCTAATTTGTTTCGCAAAATTAATGAGGTACATGTTTTCGCAAAAATAAATCTTCATGAACAAATACATTTTATTTGTAATAAAGATAATCAATACAGTTATGTGCAAATAGCAGTGAATTTTCTGAACAAAAAAAAAACTAAAAATAAAGTAGTCAAACAAGGTAGGTTTAGGTTAGTTGTTATATTGCAAGGGCTTCAATAACAGGTTACATTATGATCCAATTCACTGGAAATCACACTTTTTAACTTAGGTGTATATAATACTGCCTTAAACAATAAATGTTTTGTTCTTAATCAACACACCTAGTAAATATTTCATTCCAATACCAACACCTAATATTGAAATGAACACGACCAATAATACAATGGCGTGCATTTTTCGAATTTTACATTTTGTAATTCCATTTTGGCTCTGATTTGCATGGTTCGATAATTTGCTTACAGACATTTTCTTTTATTTGTTCCAATGATATAGAATCATTTTCCGTGCATTCATTATTGGTGCTATCTGTTTCAACCTGTACAATTTTCTTTGCCTGACCCGATGGTGTTTTATCGATCGGTATATAATCATAATGAGATGTTCTATCGATCGGTATATAATCATAATGAGATGTTCTATCGATCGGTATATAATCATAATGGTCACTATCCTCTAATTCTTTTTCGGCATCTTGTCCCGGGAGTCCTGATTGTCCATCGTCGCTTGTAATGTATTCATAACTTATACGGTCCTTTTCGGCACTACTGTCGCTTCGACTTACAAACAAAGTGTTATTAATTTCTTGACCAAAACTTCCCGAGTTCTGAACTAACAGCGTATCAGCGGTTGTTCTATATGCATATGCATAATCCAAACTGCCATTCTTAGTCGTTAAAATCTGCTTTGATATCCCTGGTAATTCAGAGCCGATACCTGATTCCTCTTGCGTTCGTTCATCTGTTGGATTAGAAGGTTCCCCAATGAGTATCAGATATGCATGGTCGCTCACAGAAAAAGTACCACCGTTCGAATACTTTGGTGCCTGGTTGGTCATTGGTATGTATCCATGTTCATCAAGTATAAACTCACCCTGCTCTGTTTGACCTGTTAAGGAATTTATGACATTTGATGAACAGTCTGTATAAGCACAATCGCCTGTGTGCATGTATGCTTCGATACCTACACTTTTATACGTAACAGTCAAATTCTTAATCTTGCTCTGCTCAGACGGATTTCGCTGTTTTGACGGTGGATCATTGTCAGTTCTAATCACAACATGTTGACTATTCTCCATTGTTGTACTACCAGTTTCCCGACTGGCATGACCTGATTGATCTTTATTTTTGCACGTAGTTGCATATGAACATTCTCGGTGTTTAAAATCATTTTCGGCATTTCCACATTTCCCAGGTTGGCTTAATGGTTTACCTCTAGGTGTGTTATATGCGTGTGCATTCTCTTCTCTTTTTTTTTCCGTCTTTGATTCCACTTTTATATTTCCAGGAAATTCAAAGTCATTAGTTGCGCATACAACATTGTTATCTGATTCCCTTCTCGCCTTTCCATCCATCTCGTCAAAAACGAAACATGAATGGCTACCGCCTAGATCACTATTCATATTAGGCTTGATAGATGTTTGTTTAGACATCGGCATATATTCGTGTTTATCAGCGATGTTTTCAATCCCCTTTCCTTTGCTTAGTGACTCGTCAACCAATGATATGTAGGTATGATCATCATTGTCTGCTACGGAACTTAAAAGTTGATACGTTTTGGAAGAATCTTTTAATTCCATACTTCGTTATGGTTCGGTTATTTATCCACTATCATTCGGCATCGTCTGTTATCGAAGGTTTTGCAAATTTCAAATTGAAACCAGCGAGTTTGTTATGATACGTTATGTATATTCGAATACCAAAAACAAGCTTTGGGAAAATTACTTATCATCAAGTAGAGTTTTACATGCTAAAGGAAATGTATTTTCAATGGTTACAAATGTTACCTTATATGGCAAAAGTCATTGCAGCAACTTAAATGTAAATTCACATTGATGTTTTAAACGCTTATTGTATTCAATTAATCATCTTTAAGATAATATTTCCAAAAATTCATACATGTTAGTAATTGTATATTACATGTATTACAAGGCTAATACTGGTATTATTTTTAACGTGGGCTTGATGGCCGAGTGCTCTAAGGTGCTTCTTTTAATACTACGCTATTGACCACTAGTCTATGTTGGATCAAATCTCAAAGTGCAATAAAAAAAATTGAATTCTAACATAATGCATAAAAACATAACAATGCTAATCATAATGAATCAGAAAAACAAAGCATGCACTTTAAGAGTCGGTGGAGACAAACTTCCTGACCGATACAAAGTTCGAGTAATCAATGTTAAAAGGGGGCTTAAATTATATTCTTTGATCGGTAATAAGGTATATGTATTACATTAATTTGGTTCCCCAGTTTGGAATTTTTGGTTATACTGTTCTATGCTCTTCATATTCATACAGTGTTTGGCATTTTCAATATTTTTGGTAGAGCGCCTCTGATGAGTCTTGAATAGACGAAACGCGCGTCAGGCGTAGCAAAATTTATTGTAAAAGCTAGGTCTAATTGGTTGAAGTTAAAGTTGTCAACTGAATGGTTTTTTTATTTGTATACGTAGTGTTAAACCCATAAAAATGATTGTTCTGTGTACTAATCTTTATAATTAATGTCTTTCCCTTTCGAAAGGGTAGACCCTACAGTATCTCTGATAATCATTTTTCATGCCAAAGATAGCATTAAATCTTTTTAAAACTTGGTACCATAATTTTGTCATAGTCCGACTCGCTCTGACTGACCCTGTGGAACCGATCTATTTTTAGTTGCAGAGTTATTTTCCCCGCTACCGTAAACCTTGTCAAAGGTTTAATTTCAAAGTCAGAGGTCATGTAACACCTTGTGTTCAGTATATTTCATGAACTATAAAAGTAAGAAGCCGCCGATATTAAATGGGGAAAATATTATTCTCATTTGTTTATAACTTTATTACCATAAAAGATGGTGAATTAAACTCAGGGTTTATCTGAAAGATAATTTTAAGCCCAAATAGTACATGGTTCGGTTGGTTTTTTTTTTAAATGGGAGCCAAAAACATATTGTTAACTGCGTTATTGACCATTAACTTTTATACCGTTACAACTTATATACTAGTAGTAAACGAGTCTATCATCCTATAATCATACACTATCATGATAAATACTTTGATTTCTGGATACCCTACAAAAACGTTTATAAAACTACGATTGTTTTATTTCTTTTAAATATCTTCCATACAAAATTGAAAAAAAAACATCCGTATTTCAGCCATTTAAAGTCTCACTATTGTTCTGTCGTTCGAAGGAAATAACTATTGAAATGACAATAATATTGACTATTTTATTACGATTTTTATGATGATCTTTGGAACTATTATTTTTCATTTACAAACAATATGCATTAAAGATCAATGTTTAATAATAAAGCAAAACAATTTGGTCATTGAAAGTAATTCAAAGGTCAAATAACCGGCTATCGATAACACTGGCAAATCAAAGATAGTCCAAAAAATACCAGTGCATGACTTTTAACAAAAAAAGAAATTCGTGAAAATAGTAGATATTCTAATCCTAGTCTAGTGTCTTCTCTTTTTGTCATGCCTATTGTCCTTCTGTCAAAAATCACATAATCGATAATTTGGTCTGCCGGCTAGTTACAGTCAACACCACCTTAAATTTCTAATAAAGTTTTAGATTCGAACTAATTTGAAGATAACAAGCAATGTTTACGCAAAATTTGCAAGATTAAATACATACGCACGCTTATTTTGTTAACTTATACTTTACAGGGACTGTAAATATAAAAGAAGTGACTGGAAAATGTTAAATTAAATTTTAAAAAAACGAAATTAAAAAGTTATTTGACGCTAGTTTCCTCTTTACATGACTCGGTAAAGACGATGTAATATATATATATCGGATTCGTTAAAATGCATTGGACCACTCTCTAGAACGTATGGTATGATAACTTAAAATGACATCTTTTATAGATGGGCACAAAACGAAGATTCTTAAGATATTTGAAATCAAGAGTTAGTCTTCAAAACTCCCCAATAGGTTGAAGTGGTGTGGTACCGTCTTTTAAGGGAAATGGTCCTTTAAAGTAAAAATCGTAAACATAATGACGGGGAAAGATATTCTTTATTAAAACATCTTCATACGTTTAACATTATCACTATTAAGCAATTAATAACAAAACAGAAAAAGTAGAATTTTTCATCAAATTTTTGAAAACTATATTGATGGTACAACACAGTATTTCGAAAAAGGACATAAATCCCAAAAAACTACGTCAGTAAGCATCTTCGAAGTAGAGATTAACAGAGTAAACACGTACAATGCAATGTTCTATTGAAATATTTGCAACAAGGTGTATTTGTCACGAGAATGCTGATTGCTGGAAGAAGCAGAGGTACCAATGGGGTATCCGAATGTCAAAAGTCCGAAAGGGCAGAGACAAAACCAGTAAACACCAACAAGAACGGGACAAAAACAGACATCATGAAAAACATGGACATTGTTATTGACAGAAAGGACATCATCAATATATCTAAATGTAAGATTAAATGACCTTGCC
Source organism: Arcuatula senhousia (assembly GCA_963971305.1). Classification (NCBI taxonomy): domain Eukaryota; kingdom Metazoa; phylum Mollusca; class Bivalvia; order Mytilida; family Mytilidae; genus Arcuatula; species Arcuatula senhousia. Next base: position 5,845,917 of record OZ020317.1, on the reverse strand, counting down.
GAGTGTAATTCTTTACCAAGTGTAATTCTTCAAAAGTCTCCAATAGGTCAAAGTGGTCAGATATCGCCTTTTAAGGGTTATGGTCCTTTAAGTCAAATTCGTAATCATTTTGACGGGGAAACGATATTCTCTTACATCTTCATACGTTTAGCATTATCACCATTTGGCAATTAAAACTATAACAGAAAAGGTAGAAATTTTCATTAAAGTTTTTATAACCTATATAGATGGTAAAAAACACAGTATTTCGAAAAAAAGACATAAATCCCAAAACTACGTCAGGTAGCATCTTCAAAGTGAAGATAAACAGAGTTAACACGTACAATGCAATGTTCTATTGAAATATTCGCAACAAGGTGTATTTGTCACGAGAATGCTGATTTCTGGACATTTTTGTTCACGATTATCAAGGCGAACTATGAAACTTATATGTCACGCATAAAAAAACTAGAGACGCTATAAACTATTAAGACTAAGGGACAAGCATTATCCCAAAACAATAAAGGAAAGTCTTTACCCCAAAAGTTTCTAAACAAAAAAAAATAAACAAATAATAACACAATCAAGGTAAACCCTTGAATCTCATTTGCTTACGTGTGTTCTATTAAAAACTTCATTAGTTATTAATTATCACTATGAACTATCTGCTTTCTTGATACCCTAAACAATTTCAAAGCTTTTTGCTTATTTTTTTTTCCTTTTTAATCCTCACTAAAAATAAAAATTTGTTATATTGTAATTTGTAGTTTCTATTGTTCTGTTGTTCGGAGGAAATAACTATTGAAAGAACAATGATGTTGGTTCTATTTTTATTTTGAAAATGAAAGGTTTTAACATGTACATCGTTATAGTTTGAAATCAAAAATGACAAACTATTTCAAGGACGAGAGAACACAAATGAATCGTAGACATGTAGACATGGTGAAAGGAATCGATTTCACTTTGGATAGCGGGTTTGTTCCTAGAAAGGTTGAACGTTTGCTCATTTCGATAAACATTTAAAGAAAATGCTGTTGTGTCCGACTTCAATTTCGAATAAAAATGTCTAAAAATACAAACGAACGGAGTTAAAAAAAGACTTATGTAATACAAATATATCTCCAAAAAGAGTCAATATTTCATTATGTAAAAGAAAAGCACTGGTAAAATCAAAAGCTAAGTTTCTTCCGCTATATTCAATAACAAAGCTGGTATCATTTTAGTACAGCAAATCATAGTAACTTCGAAATTTTAACAATAATGCGAGCTTATCCCCAACGTTCATCTTTAATTGTGCGAATATGCATCGATGAGCTTCACCTTAAGGGGTTCACGAGATGGACAAAACTTACCAAGATTCACGTGAAGTAGAATTTTGTAAGTGTATTATCCTGAAAAGAAAAATTTAGATAAATACAGATTGTTTTGGTATCAGTTTTTATTTTTGTGAATTAAAATATAATATTTTGTTTACCGGTTTCGTCGTTGCCCTTTCGGACTTTTGACACTCGAATGCCCCATTGGTGCCTATTTGCCTCTTCCTTTTCACTGGGTCGATGTCTCTGCTGGTGGACAATTTGTCCCCAAGGACATAACAAGCCCAGTAGCTTTATATAGGCATGATCACGAGAAACCAAAAACTTAAACTGGCTCAAGCGTCGCCCAGTATAAAAAGGCCTGGACTTAATGACACTACGGACACGGCGTCGTTTCGAAATGCAGGTTTCCAATATCTTGGAAGACGTTTTATATTTCGAAAATGTTAAATCCCATTGCACGGTTAGTAACTGTAGAATTAAAAATTGTAAAACTTGTAAGATCTTAATCACTGACACCGAAATAAAAAAGCAATTTAACCAATCGATCAATTAACATTAACAGTTTGGATGATTTAAATTGCACACTTTCAATTCTTATTTACGGACTGGAATGCACTCTCTGTGGATTGATCTATGTTGGTGAGACAAAAGAAATACTAAATGCTCGTATGTGTGGCCACAAGTCAGGTGTCAACAACGACAAATTTCCTTTTGTCTTCCGACATTTCAACCAACCTGACCATTCCATTTTGTCCTTGAGAGTTCGCATTCCAGAGAAAATTTACTATACAACGAACAATCCCACTTTGAGTACACTTTTCTGTAGATAAAAAGAAGAGTTCTGGATAAGACGTCTGGCAACCACACTACCTTATTGGTGCAATGACAACATTGGATGTATAGGACATTTGTCTATCCCTAGATGCAATGATGTGAATGTGATGAATCTCTTTGAAATAACAGAAAGACGGAAACGCAGTCATGGTCATCGCAAATACAATGCACCAAAGCTCTGCGATGTTACAATTAATGAATTGCTACAGTTCATCCACAAACCACTAGGAATTCATCACATTCGCACTAAATTGTATTCTATACCTCTTTCAAAACTATATACCTTATATAAACAATGTCTTGAAAATCCAGTCACTGACCCGAATTCCAACCTTTACCTATGGAACGCCAAAACTGTCTTATGATGAGCACATTTCGTTACCAGAGGTCCCCGAGGGTAATCACAAGCCTGGTAGTCAGACTTGTCTGACACGAATTACCATAAAATTTCTAATATAATGTCGCTGAAATTTCCGATTGTTAAATTCAAATTGATAAAAACACCAGGTTTCTTTCCTTGTAATGCACATGGTCGATATCCTCGGTGCTGGATTTGGCTTCCTTGTTCGAACGTTTTGGTTTTGAGTACTTTTCGTTTTCAACTGTTTTGGATTTTGACCTTCCAATGTTTTGGTTTAAATGCTACTGATGAGAGGTTACTCCTTGAAATATCGATATATAGCATATCAAAATTAACCGTTTGTACCCGCGTTTTGGTATTTGTAATTGTGGTCTATATGTTATTACTTTTAGTGATTTGATATTTACTTGATGTATCTTAATCTTTACGTTCTGTTGTATATACATTACGTCTTGTCAATTATATTTTACGTCTTGTCGTTTCTACTTTACGTCCAGTCGTTTTAACTTTACGTTTTGTCGTTTTAACTTAACGTTTTGTCGTTTTAACTTTACGTTATGTCATCTTGAAATTATGTTTTGTCTATATTACATTTCTTTGTGAAGTTTTATCATGACGTTAGATGGTAACATCTTTACGTGCAGTGCATTGAATATTACCTTCTGTCGTTTCATGCTTACTTTATGACGATGTTCAGTATCTTTACGTTATGTGGTTATTTCTTTACGTTATGTGGTAAGTTCTTTACGTTATGTGGTTAGTTCTTAACGTTATGTCATCGTTAGGCATCTAAAATACTCGGAACAAAGATTTTTCGTTAAAACTAACGAAAACCCCCGAAAAAGATCAACCATCTTGAAAATGAACCTCGAAGATCTAGGGTGCTCTCATATTCGAGTTTCGTGTGTTGTTGTATGGACATATATTCATTTGAAAGGTAGGTAGGAGTATCAAGTAAAGACCAGGCTATCTGAAAATACCCATTTCAATGAAATAGACGCTTTTCTTCGTGTCATTTGAAACTCATCTTTGTAAATTCTATTGTCTTTTTCATAGACATTTTGTCTATGAACATCGGAGATTTCTGTTCCATTTCAAACTTTTATTTGATTTAAAATGATTATTTCAATGGCTTCAAAGTTTATTTTTATAACTAAAACACACTTTTCTATGTGTAGAATGCAAAATATGTATAGAAATACAATTTTAATTATTTTTTTCTAAACCGGAACTTAATTACATTTACATATGTAAAAATGTAAACAAACTGTGCATATCATTAAAATTTAATGCCGCCATTTATGATGCATGCCCAGGTATAAAACGTTTCATATTTATCAACAGCAGTGTTGTATGTATGCCCACATAAATATTTTAGACAAAAACCAATACAAATGTTGTTCATTTTTACACGTAATTACATGCATCCCAGCCACTTAAATGCATAGACCTGTATATTCAATTTTATTTACAGGTCTATGATACATGTAAACTGATAACATAATCTATATATCTATACTTAAATGTACATCACAGTTAGCATACACTTTCTCATTCAACTTTGTGTAATAATAATAAACAATTTCATTCTTCCAGTTTAAAAAGTCTACAAATTCAGCGAATGCCAAACAACTTGGCCCGGTAGGACAATTCGGCTCTCTATAAGACAAGTCGGTCAGACTTTAACCTGTTTATATATTTAACAACAAAGTGAGAAAATTTATTCAAATGTTCTAACATTTCAGCCCCCCCCTCCCCATTACACACAGACTAGTCTGTCACATCTACTGTGACCCCTTACATTTGTAGCATATACATGTTATTAAATTTTAACACGAAGCCATCACAGCTGACCACGATTTAAGTCATAATCAGGACTTATAACACTTTGGATTATATTTACTTTCTGATTTCAGACTTGCATGCAATGTACATTACATTGTGTATTTTGAATGAAACAGAGGATTTGGTACCGTAGAGATGAGGCAAAATGGTTATTGCAGTAAACTGTCAGGATCAAAATATTTAAATTTAGCTTTTAATGAACATGTAGCCATACCACTAATGATGAAGTAAGGGAGGCTGTTTCATTGCACATTTGTCATCAACAAATATTAAAACGAATTTGATATTGACATATTTACAAATGTAAGTTAAATGTATGGGTGAAAAGATACCGGGGTAATCTTAATCATATGCTTGATGGCAGTAGAAACAAGATAAGATTGATTTTGAATATGTAAAGAGTAAGACCATATAAGGTACATTTATATAATTAAATCATGTTTGTGTAGACTCTTGTAGCATTTGTATGAAATATATAAACAAAGAATTAAGAAAATACTTTCAGCTTTAAAGTTTTATCTAAGAGGAACCAACATGACCAATGGGGCATTCAAATTTCAAAAGACAAAGACCCTCAAAACCAACCAGTTAACACCATGAGACATGAACATGGACAAGAACAGCATGAAGGAAACAGACAACATAAAAACACACTTTAAAAACTGAATTGCAATCTACAACACAAACGCCCTAACGAGAGTGTTATGAAAGAAATAAATGTTACAAGATGAAGCTTTATGTCTTTCGGACATACATAAAAGACATAAGACATACATGTATTCTTGTTCGATATCATTTTCCTTCTGTATTGTGTTTTTAATGTCATGTATGTCATTGGCCCCTGTAGGTCCATGATAGGTAAAATAAAAATATTTCTATTTCTGTATTGAATCTACCATCCTCATTGACCCTCTCTGCACATGTTGATTACCAATGTTTTATATAAGACAAAAACCAGCAGAGTGCATGTATGTTTGAGTCAATGTACATGTATTTTATGTACTAAAAGTTTTGTTTCACATATGCATCCATCTTTTATTTACAGGCATGTCAGATATGTAGAGAGAAAAAGACAAGAAAAGAGCATATTTTTCTTCAATATTACATGATTAAAGATTGAATAAAAAGGAATATGATGTAAAACTACCTGTACAAACATGTAGACCAAAATTGAAATAGTTCAAAAATGTTCTGTAAAGGATTTAAAGATTAACACTTAATCATTTCATGTTCATGTTTTGCATGTACATGTATATATGAATAATATTTCATTCAAAATTGAAATTTGTAAAATTTAAAAAGGTTCTAATAACAATTTTATGAAATTGTATAAATGAAGCTATTGTACATATATCAAATAAAACTTCACACATTTGAACAGGGATTTACTTGTTAGCTCCACAAACCAGAACCAATGTCAATCTTAAATCTTGTAGCCGCTCCAACTAAAAATTTTAATTGTCGAATTTATTCATGAAAGCAACTTAAAACGATAGGTTTCTGCTTCAGAAACAGGAAAATATAATTTTTATTTTAAAAAACTTTAAATTGCACGGAGCACAGAATTGTTAAAAAAAATTTTAAAAATCACTCTCTGTGCATCTTTTTCATTTCAGGTCAGTCGAATTTTTTCTTCCTTCACTCACAATGGATTCAAACTGTATCCCGAAATAAAATGGCCTAGAGTTACGGCGCTTTGGCTGTTGTAAGCAATAAAATTTCAGAAAAAATCTTTAAAAAGTAGAGAAAATAGCAAAACACACAACATTTAAATTTGGCGTGCATCAACGTGCATTCATTAAATAATTTGAAACTTGGTATTTTAACAGAAATTGCACATATAAATACGAGGGATACCACTTCTCGTCTCATCTACGTAAGGGTCACCAATAATTTTAGAAGTGAAATATCTACGAAATAACCAAACCCCAAATAAAATCTTTTGTCAAAGTAGCTAAATCTTGTGCATCATAAATTTAATAGTTTTTGCCTCTCCCAACACAACCAGAGACCTCAAACAATGTCAAAGAAAGACCCAAAATTGATTATGGGAAGGTCATCGATGCATAATTTAAAAATGTCTTATTCTCCAACACAACTATTTTTACCTGGGTCACCAAAGGCGAAATCAGGTCTAGTAGTTGGGTCACTCCGTCCGTCCGTCCGTCCCGCTATGGGGTGCCTGTCTTGTGTAATCTGAATCTCAAAAACCAAACACTAGATCTTTCTGAAATATTACACATTGATTACAGATATATTGAAGATGTGCACCACCCCTTTTTGGGTCATTTTATAATTTCGTTTAGAAATAAGGGGCAAAAAAGCGACTTTTTAATTTTTTTCCACAATAACTTTGTTCTGGTTGACCAAATGCTATGAAATTTTGCAGTAATGTTACTTACCATTAAAGGAAGGGTTGGGCTGATTTTGGGTGTCCCCCCTTTTTTTGTTTAGAAATTAGGGGCCCTAACGGGACCAAAAAGTGACTTTTTTATTTGTTTCCGCAATAACTTTTGTTCAGGTTGACCAAATGCTAAGACATTTTACAGTAATGTTACTCACCATAAAAGAGCAGTAATGTTACTTACCAAGAAAGGGTTGGGCTGATTTTGGGTGTCCCCCCTTTTTTTGTTTACAAATAAGGGGCCCTAACGGGACCAAAAAAGTGACTTTTTTATTTGTTTCTGCAATACCTTTTGTTCTGGTTGACCAAATGCTAAGAAACTTTACAGTAATGTTACTCACCATAAAAGTACAGTAATGTTACTCACCATAAAAGGAAGGGTTGGGCTGATTTTTTGTGTCCCCTCTTTTTTTTTGTTTAGAGATTAGAGGCCCAAAGGGGGCCAAAAAACGTCTTTTTAAATTTTTTCCACAATAACTTTTGTTCTGGTTGACCAAACGCTATGAAACTTTACAGTAGTGTTACTCACCAATAATTAAAGGGTGGGGATGATTTTGGGTGTCCCCTCTCTTTTTGTTTAGGAACAAGGGGCCCAAAATGGGCAAAAATGTGACATTTTTAATTCATGGTCCTATTTAGAATTTTTTTTACAAGTTAATTTTGGTCATATATTGGATACAAAATGGAGGATACAATATTTTCTTGACCCACCTTTTCTGTTTAGCAATAAGGGGACCAAAAGGGGAAAAAATAGAAACTATTTTTTTTTTGTCTATTTTTACAATATTGGGTGGCATGTGACAAATATGCTTTGTAAGTCCACCATTGGATGCAAGTGTCAAAATATTTTGACTGTCCATATTGGGTCTAGAACATACAGGGTTCAACATTTTGCCGTACGATGCAGGGCCAGACATCGATTGGTCTTTATGAATCTTAGTATGCATGAAAGAATTATTGGATGTTGGAAACAAAATGATGTTTATAAATTAATATACAGATACGGGAATTTAATCACAGATCTATGAAGGTTTGTCCTCATTTACTGGATTGGTCATCTTAATCATATCCCACATTTTAATAGTTGGGGTATATCAAGTGTTAGGTGTATCTGTCCATACCTATCTTGTATTTGCTACTCCTTCTTGATTTTTCATGAAAATTTCACGCAATCTTTGTGAAATAATGTGGATGTGCACTTGCCATGCTAAAGTTATATGTTATAGCCCACAATGGATTTTCATGAAATTTTCTGGCAATCTTTGTGACATAATGTATATGTGCACCAGCTATTCTAGAATAAGATGTGATTGATTTGGGACCAACTAGCAAGGTAATTTATTTGTGAGCAGGTGCTCACAGTTTTTCTTGTTTACAATTGGTAATGTGACAGGTGTTTTCCAACAAGCAGGAACTGCTACCTTCTGAAGCAACAGAGTTCACTCTTGTTATGACTTGATTTGGTGTTGCTGACTTTAGTTCTGTTGTTTTTGTGTGCTTTTGTGTAGCTCTTGTTATAGCTTACTGATATAGTCTTTGCATCTTAAAACTTTTGACATTTGAATGCCTCATTGGTACCTCTTTTTGTCTCCCCTGCGAAGCAGAGAGGGACAAAGGTGTAACTTTACGATGGGCGGCATTAACTTTTTATGAGCACCTCTATATCTCAAGAACTAGAAGTCCTAGAAAATTGGTATGTATATGCCCCAGTAGTACATTTTGTGTAGCTTAGCACAAGAGTGATTTTCAATACATATAATCATGATAATAGCAGTGTTAAGGTTTTATGAGCACCTCCATGCCTCAAGAACTATAGGTACTAGGTGGATGAAACTTGATATGCATATGCTTCAGAAATAGCTTAGCACAGTTGCATACCCATCTTTTGACCTTGACTTTCTGGTTTAGTGAGTTTGATAATTTTTATTGCTTATATTGGCAATGTATTAAAAAAACCTTTTGATCGCAGAAACTGAAAATCCTTATAAATGAAAATATAGTGGAAGTAAGAAAGAATTATTATTTCTGATGATGCTGGTAGGCGAGACATACTTAAGTATAAACACTTGTTTCTTCTAAATCCCCACAAAGTAAGGAGATATATAGGAAGCCACCTGTTTGTTTGTCCCTCTGTTCATATATCTGTTAAGGCAATCCCATCTTAACCCTCTTTTGGAGGAAGAAAGGAAGAGTACTTTGCTAGAAATCACTGTAATTGCTATCATGCAATTCAAAAGTCCTAGCATCCTTCAATGTGTCCAGTCGTTGTTAAAATCCTTAAACTATTATAGAAAAGACACCATCTGATTGTAGAACAAACAACATGAAAATGAATACAAATATAAGCTTTGATAAAGAATATTGACATAGAACAGGTGTATACAAATGGCCTTTTTACCCCAATCTTTCTGTTATTTTAATCATCTTTTACATAGCACAAATATAAAACATGGTAAAAAATTGATATGTGATAGTTCTATTTAAAAGAGAACCAATGCCCCCAAAAAGGTGATAACCCCTAACACACCTTCACACTCACACCCAATAGAGAACTTAAGGTCTTAAGACAAAGGGGAAACAAAAACAAACGAGACTGTTACTGAATGCTTGATTTAGAACCATCTATTGACTGATGAATATGATTTGTCGTTCTAAACACTACAAGCTTATTGAACCACCATCACACAAAATTAGATCTCAGACTCCGTACATAATTCTTCAAACGACCAGGATATAAAAGGCAAGTGAACATTTAAGAGAAATAGACAATTAAGAGATGTGGAATAAATGTACGCGACACAACCAACATTAAAGAAACGGCAATTAAAAAAATCACAATGGAAAACACTCAACAGTCTTCAACATAGGTCACTGCTTGCTGTCTTGCATTGGCCCAAGACTAAAAAAAAAATACAAAAGATTCAAACAAATACCTAGATTAAAATTTTCATTATTATTACCAAGCTTTCTAAATGAACAAAACACATAAGACAACATGATGAGACAGCTCACTTAATTATTTGTTACTCCCATTTCAGTCCTCGGCAGTATAAAGAGACAGAAAATGGCAGGAATTTATTTCGTAACAGATGTTCTTTGGTAACAATTTAATGATAATAATATGAAATAAAATTCATTGTATGATTTGGGGGTCAAAGCTCTTATCTTTGATAGGTGAAGATGATTTTTTTAAAGATTTTTTATGCATTTGTTATCAAAGTTCACAAGTACATGTAGGTTATATATAGTCTTGTTCTTCATTTTTTTAAGAAATGCCAGTACCAAGTCCAGATCATTTTGATCTTTAAATTGTCATGTGTGTCTTCCTTTGTTTTTTCTTTTCCCTCGGACATTTGAGATTAATCACCAGAGTTTGTTAGTTTAGTATTACATGTGCATTTTTTCTCTAAAGACACTAAATGTCTATTTCACTCCTCTGCCTTAGTAAACATGTTTATCAAGATTGAGTTCTTTCTGTTATTAAATTTTGAATAAAAACAGAATTTTGGCATTGATTGAGTCCACAAATATACATTTTTAATCTGTATAAAAGATTCAATATATTTGCAAAATACAAATACCACAAACGGTTATCAAATTTAATTACAGTAACCTCTCATAATCAGCATTTGAACAAAAAATTGGAAACATGTTTACATTCACTAAATGTAATTTTTTGTGACTTTTTTAATAACCGATAAGTTGTTTTTTTTTCTTTCGGCAAAGTTCCCCGCGCTTTTAAAGCACATGGCTAATTTGAATATCCGGCCAACATCGGATAGCCAATCAGAATAGATCTGACTAAGCCTCGTTCGAAAAAATCGGCCATTTTCTTCCAGGTTAAATTTCTCTCTCCTTCCCCTTTCCCTAAGATATCCCCTGGTTATAATTATGTCTTATGAACCGGAAGTATTAACCGGAACTTTTTTGTATGATTTTTTTTTAATACTCTCCATGTTTTCTTTTCACATTGAAAATGGAAGACATTTTCAAAAAGTTAGGACTAATTAGATGCCATTAATTTAGGAAATATTCTACATCATACTCTGTTACGGCACATATAGGCCAGCGACTATTTTCTGTAGGACGTCTAGTTTTCGAGTTTAATGTACCGGAATACCATACGTGACGGCTAAAATTGTTGAGAATGAAAGATTGACATCTATAGTTTCATATTATTTTGTTCGTAAGAAAATCATGTGGTCACAATTTCGTAAAATTAACATTTAATAGGGGTACCCTATTATCCTTATACCAAGTGCCTATGGTAAGAACGACCCATTTCTTTACCACTATAACTATATAATTATTTTACAAAATATTTATAATAGTTAAAATATAAGCTATCAATATACAACATAAAAAGTTAGCAAACGTACCACATCGCAAAATAAGAAGCATTCAGAAATGTACTATTATTTACACAAGTTTTAGATATTTTTCACTAATAGTTCAAATTGGTTAGGTTTTAGATAACGCAGTATCATAAATTCTTTAAATATGAATTAAAAGGTACCTCTGTGCAAAATTTCGTAATTTTACGTTGCACTTAAACCTCAAAATCGTGAAAGAAAAATATATCACTGAAATGAAATCAATAAAACGGAAAGTACTTTTCCGATACACGATTGTACTTTAATTGTGTCGGTCAATAATTAGTACGAACTCACTTGTTATTAATGCTCACAAAATGGCATACGATCTACTTTTGTGATACTAATAGTGTCGTTTTGTGTACGTTTATTGCATTTGAAGTGAAATAGCGTTTTGAATGTTGCTTTTTAGTCACAAAAAGCTTTTATTTTTGACATCAATTTTATAAAATACAAATCGAACCCTTGGGAAACGTTTTTTTCCGTATTTTGTATAGAATATACAGTGTTTATGGTTTCTTTAGTTGAAATGTTTTCTTTGTTGTTTTTCTTTTGTGTTCTTGTTTAGAATTGTTCCCTGTTTCCTTATTTGTCCGGTTCCTTTTTTTTCGAATAGACATGAATTACTTTCCATTTCTAGCTTCTTAGTCTTTGATATCTATAATTTTAGTTTTGTGGCAGTAGGTAATTGGTTTCTAGTATCAGCATTTGTTCAATGTTTTCCCAAGATTAATTATTATGGTTTTATTGTTTTTTGAACATTTTATGGGATTGTTGTTAGTTTAGAATCGCATGTGATACATTATGGCGAGCTTTGATAAGCCAGATAAATTTGCCCCTTTTAAGCCTAAAAGAAAGAGAGATGATTTGTTATTGGAAAAGTGTGTGATTTGTCAACAAGATTCGTCTGAAAAAAACTGTCAATATGCGAAATATTGGTAAGACAAGTTTTGCTATTGCACTAGCAAAACGCAAAGACTCGGTATTTGAAAGAGTTGTGCAGGAGTTAGGATCAATTGAAAGAATACACGCTTCTGCTGTAACAATTGTGTATTATCCTAACCCTAATATCCCTATTGTGTCTCACAACTATGTTGTGTTCTATGGTCATTACCGGATCCTAAGATCGCAATGGAAGAGGGAGGTTTGGCGCCATAAAACCTGGTTTAACCCACCATTTCGTTTGAAATGCCTGTACCAAGTCAGGACCATTGCGATCCACCATTTATCCGGTATGACTGATTCGTTTTTGTCATTTTCTCTGGACTATGAGATTGATCATTCAAGTTCGGTAGTTTTGTTATTACCTTTATTTACCTAATTGTTATCGTTCTTACACGAGTAAACATAATTGTGGAGTATTTGAAGACAGTGTTTCCGATAAGTCAGACGATGAAGATACTAAAGAAAGCAGAATCGCAACTCGTTCATTGGTAGCTAATTTCGTAGAAGAGAACAATTGCTTTATATGTAAACAGAAGACATACAAAAAGGATAGAAAGCTTCACAAACTGGAATCACGTGATCGTGTCGACAAAATAACAAGAAGCACAGAAGTAAACAATGATTTAGCTCTTCTAAAAATCATTGAACATCCCGATTTTCTTGAACGAGCGTTATATCATAATGCATGTGTAACAAATTACTTGCTTAATGTAAAATTCGACAAAGCGCCAATTAAAACAAACGACAAAACCATTCACAACACTGCCTTCAGTAATCTGGTATCTGTTATTGAACAAAATTTATTTGTACACAAAAAGGCATTTTTGATGTCGCAGTTGCTTACAATGTATAAGTCTTTCTTGTCAGGTTATGTTGAGGTCCGTTCTTAGGGATAATGAAAGTTTACAATAGTTTGTGCAGAGAGAAGTTCACAAGTCATACCTATTTGGACCGGTTTCAATAGTGCGATCTCTGAATACAAACCTGACTGTTCTGTTTTTTCGTATGCCCCAGTAATTGATGCTAAACCAAGTGACATGACAACAGTTTATACAACTATGAAGAGATGCCTAGACATGACGAAGTGTTTAGGACAAAACTATTCAATTCAAACCTTTGACCAACAGCTGTATGCCATTGCTAAGCAGGTTGAATGGGCACAACCATAATCATTTAAGACTCATATTCTCATATACTCATTATTTTCGTTTGGGCGGCTTTCACACACTATCCTGTTTTATTGCATCCATTGAATTGGCGAGGCTTGAAAGATATATTGATTGAATCATCTGTGTATGCAGCTGGTACAGTTGACCAAATGATGAATGGAAAACAATTTAACCTTTCCGTCCGAGGATTGACATTAGCGTATGAAGCCCTTTCTTTTTTCTGGTTGTCGGCCTTTTTTGAATGGTGCAAGGAACACAATATCTTAGCGGATTTTCAAGCCAAGGTATCCCCACTCCTATCTGATTTCATTGCATCAGTTATAGACAAAAGTTTATCAGTTAACTTTGTTCAGCCTTTACTGTGTACATAAGGGGAGTGTCTTGCGCCACATTTTGAAGTATTTAGGCAGTGGGGATGTAATGCATCACCCACTTTCAAATACTGGGACACCCTTTTACATTGTACGCGCGGTTGAAATCATGCTTCAATATGTTCGATCGGAACGAAAAGGTTTGTGGACAATGCATCTTACGACCTCTGCCTCCTTGTTACCTTTTATATTTATTACAAACAGGGTCAACTATTCCCGATGGTTACTGGTGTATATATTAGACATGCACTGCCTGCCAATTGAGATAAAAACAGAGTTTGAGTCTGGGCAGTTTTCTGTTCTCCAAAAGCCAGGTAAATTTAACGGAGTCTGGTCGGATATGGCTACAGAGAAAACCATCATCAAAGATGCAAAAGGATGTGAAGTTGCGGGAATAACAATGCAGAAGTCGGCTCTAGTACGATGGTCTCTTATAGACACGTTCTGGCTGATTTCACCGGATAAATGAAGATCCGATCTGGATTTATTTCTACTGACGATAGTTCTCATGAAGAAACAAAACCTTCTGGGTTGAAACGATATGAAGTTCATGTGAATCTTATCATTGAGCATATCAAGGATAGAATGACTAATCCATTTGATGTTGCATCCCATCCAAAATCCCTTGTAAACATATCAACAGGGTTACACACACCTAAGGATATAGAAGAATCCCTAACAGACGCATTTGACAATGGTGTAAAAATGGCCAACAGGTTCATAGAAGGTGCAGTAGATGAAGAAAATGAATTGAATTTCTACGGGCCTATATCAAGATCTAAGTTGAAAACATTTACAGATCTTATCAAAACATCGAAATTAAAATGTAGATCAGGAGACACTTTGAATCAGAACTAGTCTTTCGTCGCGCGTTGGTTTTGATTAATAACAGAGAAGATGTTACAATCGACAAAATCTTGTCCTTTCCGATTGGTCCTGTCCCAATATCGATTTTTCACGAAGATGGAACAATGAGGAAAACAACTAAGGCAGACCTGATCCATCAGCTAGAAGTTGAAACAACACCAATATCGACACTTGAACCGTTTGATAGAGCTGACTCTGTAATTATTCGGGACGGAATGGCTCTTTTAGATTCACTTAATGTAAAATCACTCAAACGATTTGGGGATTTGGCGTTACAGCTCATCCAAATGCAAAAGTCCTGCTTTACGAAATATGGAACAGTTGTGGACGTATTTGATAGGTATGATGACAAACTGTCTATCGAAACGTCAGAGCGTATTAGATGAGCGGGAAAAATATCAACACAAAAAGTGTTTCAGGTACTGGAAGGTCGTTCAATTCCAGATTGGAAAGTAACGTTTTTTAAGTGTTAAGCTGTCAATAAACAGGCACTGCTCATTTTCTTGGGTGATTACTTAAGTCAGTACTACGCGGAGAGTAATGCATTACCATCTAGTGACTTTTTATATGTAGCTGGGATATTCGTAGACTCTAAAGTTACGAAGATGATTTCATCGAAAGGTGTTGAAAACTGTCAAGATTTATATTGTTCCCACGAAGAAGCAGATACAAGGATGATATTCCATGCTGTTTGTGTTGTCAAGGAGTTTGGTAAAATCAACTCAAAAGGTCGAATAGTAATAAAATCCCCATACACAGATGTTCTTGTACTGTGTATACACTTCTTTCCGTCTTTGTCCAATACAAAAGAATTGTGGTTTCAAACTGGATCTATCGGCAAAACCAAAGACTGTCGTCGTTACATCCCTGTCCATGAAATATGTAACAAGATTGGAGCAGTCTTGTGCAACATGCTTCCTGCTGCTCATGCAATAACGGGATGTGATACTACATCATCTTTCTTTGGTATTGGAAAAATGACAGTATATAAGGTTTTAAAGGAACATCAGACAGAATTTGAAGACCTGCAAAACATTTAAGCGAGTGACATCGAAACGTCTGTAGATGTTTGTAGAAAGTTTGTGACAAGCCTGTATGACCAAAAGTCAAAATTTAAAAGTGAGCATTGTGATCTGAAAAGACTGAGGTCTAGTTTAGCACAACAGAAAGATTCAAATCTTATAAAATTGCCACCATGCGAGTCAACGTTTTATCAGCATGTGCTTAGGGTTGTTTTACAGGTTTATATTTGGACATCATCATCTACAGCTCAACCCCCAACCCTTTCCCGTATGCAGTTTGGTTGGCAAAATAATAATGGCCTGATGCCAATTTATTTTGAAGGACAAACATCATCTCATTTTTTGCAGGACTTGCTGTGCACTTGAAAGGGAAAAAAGTGTGTGTTCAAAAAGTTGTGTATGTTTTTGAACAAAATTTGTCCTGCACTGACCTTTGTCCTTGTCAAGGAATTGCTGATTGTAGAAACCCAAAAACTCGGGTTTCTATAGATGAAAATGCAGATGAAAGTTGGGGTTTTGACAGCACTGAAAACTAAACACAAAAAATTCAGTTTGTTTCCTCTTTCCTTCTTTTTCCAATAGATTAATCCAGATATGTTTTATCAAACTGACTTATCATATTTTATCTTACGTTCTGTTTTATGAGAACCTCTGGAATGGTCTCATTGTACTTTTTTAGGGGTCTTTTTTCCATGTCACCATGAGATATTGTCTTACTTGTTTCCGTAGGTTTTTGTTGTTACTTTAAAGTATGATTGTCACTTTTCTTATTGATTGAATATAAAGTGACGTGTTTATATCTATGTGTCAAAAAAAAACAACAACAAAAATGGGAATTCTGGACATTTGTGTTCAGATGGTCGGCCCATAGACCTACCCAGCGCGTCCCCATGTTGCGGATAGGGGAAAGCCTAGCCGGGGCTACTCTTCCGGGGGTTGTCGGGTTAATTACGCTAAACCTGACCGCGGACAATAGTGGGCATGTGTGTGTTGTGATTGACCAAATAGATAGTAACATCAGAATAAATAAGCAGATTTTAAAAAAAGTTGGCTTATAAATCTTGCTGTTGAAAACAAGACCTGTACATTTGCTTCCTTTTCTTTCACATTCCATCTTTAAATACTTTATGTACTGTGACTAAAATTGTTAATAATCATCGACATGACACAAAAATATCCTATGAATCATTAAGTACCCCTATTCTTTACATAATATCTATGTTTTTTTTGAAAAAAAAACACTAGTAGACTCAATTAAAAATTCGGTTTAGAAGCAACTAAAGGTATACCATACCTCGGTCACGCCTCGGAATAAGTTTTTTATTTGCAAAATTGCTTTTTGAACTCTTTAATAAAAATGTCTCATACATTATTTGTTGTAAATTAACTTTTACTTTTAAAACTAGACATTAGAATTAAAGGGGTCACTTATGGGCAAAAGTAGCAAATATTATGAGAGACCGGAAGTATTTTTTTAAAGTACAGTGTAATTTTATAAGGTAGATTATGGGCTAAAATTAAATTTGATGTATAAACTAACACATAATGATGCAAAATGGTTAAAATGTCCATATAAATTTACAAATTTTATTTTTAAAAATTAAGGGTATAAAAATTTCGAAAATGCATAGCTGAAATTTGGCGCTATTTTTGCGCCTCACACCGTCAACATGTTAGGGGATTTTGACAAAAATCTTCTTGTCTATATTCTCATCGAACACAATAATGATTTTTATTGCCACTGAGTAAAGAAAACCTTAACATTTTGGCATTTTTATAATTTGACTGATTTTTTACTATTTTTATGGGTTGATTTTTTACCTCCAATTTATAAAAACGTGACCATTTCTCATTTTTACGAACTAATTTTCTGAATGCGTCTCAGGAGTCTCTTTCTATTGATATATCATATAGCCGTATGGTCTTCCGGTCCATTAAGTCAAAAAAATTATCTTAAGGTTACAGGCCTAATATTCCTCCTCATTTCAAAGACAAAAGTATCGGTAAGAATAGCGTGTTTCATGTTCTTGCAAGAAGCAGAGGTATCCAATGGGGTATCCGAATGTTAAAAGTCCGAAAGGGCAGAGATAAAACCAGTAAACACCAACAAGAACGGGACAAAAACAGACAACATGTAAAGCATGGAAACAAAAAATAACTTAACTTCAATCAACAACGCAAACTCCAGTCGAAACACTTTTGAATGAAAACTATTCCAGAATAAGGAAAGCTGTTGGAGGTATAAAAGTTCAGCGCATTAAACTCTTATAACGTCTTTATTGGGTCGTTGTCATATAACCCCTTATTAAAGAGACCGTTATGGCTTAAGTTCAAGAAAGAGATTCATACAGGCTCCTGAGATCCTCTTGTAATCTTCATCTCCCTAATTTAGACTAGAGGTCTTCATTGATACTTTAGATCTTTAAATGAGAAGATTTTTGTCGAATTTGAAGCTTCAGTATGCAGTATGCATTATTTTCAAAATATACAATTATACAACATGAAAAACCTTTTTATTATCCTTTTAGGGAACTAAATCCTAAAAAGAGTCACTTGGCAAATTCATTTACAAACGGTTCATTTACAATACCATTTTTTGCGTTCAAAGTTATATATTTTTATCCCTTGCTACCTTTGTTTGACAAAAACGGTTAGATTGTTGGTCGAAATTCAGATGAATTTCGTCCCCCAGTGTATGTCTGTTTTCTAGTTTTGATTGTTGTGGTTTATGTTGTTAATTATTTCCATACGTGTTATTCTATTTTGGGTCATTTTTGAACATTTGAAGATTACATTTTTTTCTATTCCTAGCCAGTAACAAATGTACGATGGTTTATTTTTATATTTCTCCTAATTATGGCATATCCAAATAAACCGTTTATACCCGCGTTTTGGAATTTGTAGTTAAAAAGGTAATGTAATGAATATTTTTTCACAGCTTGCTATGATTTCAAATTGCATCACGCTAGTGTAAGGATATGAAAAAAGACGGCATACATGTTCTAAGTCTGTAACGCATCTTGTAATAACCCTCGACTGCTAGCTCTCGTCAAGTTTAAATCATGAGAAAATGTAGTAGGTACTGAATTTTTAAAATGATTTGCAATATTTTTGTCCCAATATCATTGTTGGTGGATTTGGATTCTTTTTTGTAATTGGGTTATGTTATCTTTTCAAGTGATACAGATGGGTCCAGACATAGAAGAAAATGAGATGTGGAATAAGGGTACACGACACAGCCTACATTATAAACGTATATTTTAAATATCCACAATGGAAAACAGCCAGCAGCCTTCAATGTGACCAGCGGTCGCTGCTTGCTGTTTTTCAATTGGCCCATTTATTGAAAATATAATACATATGATTCAAGCCCAATCCCAAAGTGCAATGAAAGACCCTCTTCTTGACAAAAACAATTAACATAAATTCGACTAATACAAACATAAGCTTTGATAAAGATTCCTTGCTGTGGACATGCACATTAAAATGTTGCGGGGTTAAACTAGTTTTTTGGCGCCAACCTCCCCCCTATTGATAATCAATAACAAAGCACAAACTAACGCACAGCTCGTAAAAATCAAATCGATAGAAGTTCAATTCAACAAGAGAGTATCTGAGACAAAAGGACAACAAGTAATTAACGGGACGTAGAGATACTCTATTGAGAACACTCGAAGTTACTGACAGCTACCTAAGAAGCACCCATCGACTGATGTAAAAAATCAAGTATGTCGATTTTAAATCCGACACAACACGTCAATCAATTATGATTTGTTGATGCGTCATCACACAAAACCGACACACTTGTTAACATTTTAAAGTAAGTATCAAATTATCAATTTTTTTACCAAAGAAGACTAAATTCAAAGATTTTACTAAAATATCCATTTCATAACCTTTATTAAATAAAGTTTTAAGCCAATATTGCATTCCCAAAGGATTGTTTTTGAATTTATTTGCTTTATAAACAACATTACCGTAGAAATCTGGATGGGATATTCCCTTTACAATCAAAATTCGTCGTGTACAGTTAAATTTTCCAATAAGGTATAGATATTAAAATCAGACACCACAGGAGATCTGAGCATACAGTACACTCAGAGAGGATTGATTCTCATACTCTGATTTCGGAGGGAAATTTTTTAATGACTCCAGGAAACTCCAAGAAAAGCCATAAAAATCTAGGAGGATTTTAGGAATACTCCCTCCAAAGGGTCATAAATTACTCCGAGCTTGGAGTTTTTTATTGCCTTGAAAAACCTTTCGAAGTAGCACCTATTTCCTGTCTTTCTTGTCAGGTGAAAATGATTATAATACACAAGGTAATAAACAACTCCAAAATACTCCTAAAAAGGTAATAAATTTCTCCCAGGTGGGAGAAATTACTTGGAAAATGTAAGAGTTGACTTTGTGAAACTCTGTGAATCACTGGACACTGAAATCAGAGTATGATAATCAATCCTCTCTGAGTGTACTGTATCTTACCAACTGTGAAATATATACTCCGTAAGACGGGGCAAGTGGTACATCTCCCTCTAAAAAAGGAAAATGCACAATAGGAAATGAAAAGTCATCCCGTTTATCATATATTTTAGTGTGTAATTTTCCATTGATTATACTTAAATCAAGATCTAAATATGGGCATCTATCACTGGTTAGGTTAGATTTATTCAAAGGTAATTCCTTGGGATAAATTTCCGGTATAAAATTAGAAAATTTGGGATTGTTTAATAAAAGATTGTCGTCTAAATATTTGTATGTATAATTAAAAGTTTCAACGAGATGTTGTCTGTTGGGGTCTTTTTGAAGTTTTGCCATAAATTGGGTTTCATAACAATACAAGAAAAGGTCAGCAATAAGTGGGGCACTATTAGTTCTCATAGGGATACCAATGACTTGGCGATAAATTATTTTCCCAAAACGAATATAAATGTTGTCCAAAACATAATTAAGAGCAGTTATCATTTCTGCATCAGTCCAATTGGCGTAACCTTTATGAGTCTCGTTGCTGAAAAACGATTTATTTAATAATTTAGAAACTTTAGAGCAGATATAGTCACTTTTAGGTTTATCGAAACAACTTTTAACCAGATATTCAAATTGTTTTTAATAAGATAGTGAGGAAGGTAGGGGAAAAAGTAGAAAAATCGTAGCTATCAACTGTATGGTAAGTACCTTCAAAAGCGCGAAGTTTATAACCTGTATAAAAGTTACCTTTAGGCAGTCATTTAGGTTGCTTTTCTTGTTCACTCGAGTTAACCACGGTCCACTATCTAGTTAACTAAAGTTAACTTTATTCTAGGCAGAGCAGTCCACAGCCCGGACAGCTCTGGACTGCTCTTGTCCGTAAAATGGACGGCTTAAGGTAGTCCAAAGTTAATTTCAGGTCAGAGCAGTCCAAAGTAAACTTAAGGGAACTTTACGTCGCTAGCGGACCAAAGTTAACTTTAGGTCGGAGCAGTCCAATGTTAACTTTAGGAAACTTTAGGTCGCTAGCAAACTAAAAATAATTCTAAGTCACTAAGAATATATTTCAAATCAAAATATAAGAAAATTAAAATATTATTCCTTAAATAAATAAAAAATGTTAATAGACAAACATTTAGAAATAAAATTTTATTTTTAAATATATATACTTTAATTCCTCTTAGATAGAGATACAATAGATATGTATATACAGGTTATAATAAGGAAACAATGATTAATTGAGCATAATGGAACGAGAAAAAAAAGATATATTTAAATACACTGCATAGTTAGTTTTAACTGTTCACTGTAATAGAAAAAAGAAAAGGCACAGTAATTTTACACAATAAGAATATTACTCCGCAAAATATGATCTAGCGGCGTTTCTCAAGTAACTGGCACAAAAGTTAATGAAGTTAGAAAGTTCATGTGGATCCAGATCCGGGCAATTTTCCTCTACTTTTAAAAAAATAATAATGTAATTAGATAATTCAAATAAACTAACATTTAGAAAATAATTATTATTTTCAAGAAATAAATATTCTTTGAAATGATTTTGAAGCCACAGTTATGAAAAAAATATAATATTTTTATTTGAAATGAACAATAAATTGCAGTTTTCTTAACACCCTTTAGATATATATGTTAGTAAAATAAAACTTTCATGAATTAAAAAAAAATCTCTTAATCATATTAAATTTTAAAATATTTTTTTTCATTGAAATAGATAATTACATATATTTTTTTTTAAATAATTGGGTTTTAAATTAGTTTTTTTTAAATCCAATGACTAAATAATGGTAATGATTTTAAAATGGTTTCAACGTGGTTAACTTTAGGTCGCTCTTACGCTAAAGTTAACTTCAGGTTGGTTCTAGGCTAAAGTTAACTAGCAGAGCAGTCAAGAAGAGCAAACCATTGACCAAGTTTGCTATTACAGGTAACTTGAGACCGGTCTACGGTTTGCCTGATGCAAACTAAAAAGCAGACCTCAGTTAACTTTAGGCAGTCAAAAATATTAATTGTGTGGTTAACTTGGCATACAGGTTACGTCTGGTCGTATCTGTACCTCAGATATTGGGCTTGCTGTTTCATTCAAATACAGACTCCTTGAAATTTACACGAACAACAAAAACAAAGGTTTATTGTAATATTGATCTCCGCTTTGCATTCTGAAAAGATGGTGCCAAGTATAAAAGTATATTTCGTGTTCAATATGCAAATTTGTAAGATAAATGATGGTCATGCAAACTGTGAAAACAATGAGTGCCTCAATAACAAAATATGAACTGTACTTTAGGTTCAAGTGTAAACACTTTATAAGCCGGAAAATGTTCTTATCATCAAATCATCTTTAGTGCAGAATTTATTACAAGTGATAGACAATACCAGTTTGGATACAAAAGGACGTTTATTACTGTAAAAGGAGAAATTTTCGCGAGGGGTTTATTTTCGTTAATTTTGCAATCATAACAAATTCGCGAAAATATCCCCTCGCGTAAATTACATTTACAAGGCCACAATATTCCGTAGTCTAATAAAACGCGAAAATAAAACCTTGCGAATGCATTTTGGTACTGAAAACGCGAATTTTAAACCACGCGAAATTATCCCCTTTTACAGTATATAGCCAAGCCCTTGAACGATAGGTATGTCCATATTGAGACACTGTGTCTTGTCTGAATGGAAGAAAGATAATGCCATGTTTGAGTGCATGATCTTTGGGATCATCCAATTAAAGATGGTAAATTTATAAAAAATCGAAGGACTTTTTTGCAAAGAATCATATAAGTGTATATGTTTGAAAACATTAAAAATTCCTCGCCTAGCTTTATTGTTGTAGAAACCTGTTCAAAATAAGTAACAATTCAGCTATATTTATTTAGATTATTAAAGAGAAACTGTTGTATCAACTTTTCTTTAAATTCACAGAATTGATTCTGTGTAATATTTCCTCAAAAATTCCATTTTAATTATTTTCAAAATCAAACAAATTCAGAATTTACCTTACACTTTTTATACAAATTATCTCCACTGAGAAAAAAACGGAAAATGTATGCTATGGATAATCTATTTACTTATTTTCCTGATGCTTTATCTTGTAACGACATTCATACCGCGAAATAGTTTATATTTTCCCTCTGCTTAAAATCAAAAGCATGATAAGAAAAGGTATGCAGTACTAGACCACACTACTACATTTTTAATGTCTTATTACACAGACACTGTTGTTTTTTAATGAATCTGGATGTTACGTTTATGCTTTTTATTTTCCAGTTCCAATACAGGGGCTCAAATGGGTCAATGAGGAAAAAAAAAGAAAAAAAGGTATAATTCACCCTTTAAACGAAGTCTTTATCAAATCTTGTGTATATATATATAAAAAAATCATTGTGGAATTTTCTATACATGAAAAGAGTAAAATTGAAAACATAAAAAAAAATTTACATCATAATTAAATTTGCATATGCCGTCATTGATCAAGAACTTTAGTTTACGTAAAGTTGACGTTAGTTACAACTTGCAAATCATTAAAACAAACAAAGCCAAAGTTACTGAAACAAAATTAATCGGACTTTTTTAAGAAATATCGTCTACAGGAAATATAACTGAGAATTTTTTCTATGGATATCAATCGGTACTGAGGTTCCTCTTGGTGGGAAATTCAAAATTATGTTACTGAATAAAATAATTACGGATAATATATATTAGTGGTTGGTAGACTGTTGTACTGAGATGATCATCTTAATTGTGTATGTTTGTTTTTATCTGACCCCAAGATCGCGATGTAAGATGGAAGAGAAAGGTATGGTGCCATAAAACCTGGTTTTACCACATTTTTAGCTCACCTGGCAAAAGGCAATTTGACCTTATGCCATCACTATGAGTCTGTCGTCGTTCGTCGTCCGTTGTCGTCGTCTGTCGTCCGTCGTCCGTTAAGAATTTCAAAAATCTTCTCTAAATCCTTGGAACCAATTTAACTGAAACTTCACAGAAATGATGTATGACATGTTGGCAACAAACGATACACATTTTACTATGATTCCATAGAAAACATGGCCGCTGCTACTAAAACAGAACATACTGTTGAATCACTTAAAATGGCTTAAAAATCAGCAACCTTAACAGATAGAACAAGTCCGAAGGATCTTAGTCTCTTCAGAATTAACAGCTCTACAAAAGTCTTCATTGGGTCGAAGTTGTCAGATGACCCTTGATAGGGGTTATGGCCCTTTACAGGTCAAAAATAGCGTTATTTCATGTTTTTGCCCAATAGAATAAAATCAATTACAGATAGAGAAAAGCTGTTGCTTGCTTAAATGTTCAGCTCATTTAGCTCATTTTACAAATAGGGGTTGAAGTTGTCAGATGACCCATTATAGGGGTTACAATTCCTTGAATGTTGTATAAAAGTGTTTTTTTTTGTTGTTTTTTTTAATTAGAATGAAAACTATTGCAGATAGAGAAAAGCTTTTACCTGCTTGAACAGTCAGCTAATTTAGCTATGCAAAAGTCTTCATATGGTTGACATCAAGACCAGGTGAGCGATTCAGGCTCCTAGGAGTCTCTTGTTTTAAATGCCTGAACCAAGTCAGGACCATTGTATTTTTTTCCAGTAAGTCCCCCTTTGTTTTATCTTTTGTCTCTAACAGTTGAGGGTGGTATTCCAAGACCTGTACTTTTGTTTTTTACCTTTCATTTAGAGAAATCTCATAGACACAAACAAAATGATTAAGATATATGAATATATATTGTATGTAAAAGATGTTTATTCAGAAGCCTACCGATGCTTCTTGGTTTTTCAACAGATGATTTGCAAGCATTGTTGGATTATTCAGCCGCAGATGAGGACGAAGTAAGCTTTAATGAGGGAGATATGATAATACAGTGTGAGCATATAGACGACGGCTGGATGACGGGAACAGTCAAAAGGACCGGGATGCATGGAATGGTTCCGTCGGGTTATGTTGAAGAAGCATAAAACATTTTGATCGTGGTATATAGAAGTTCTTTTAAGCGTAAAAAAGTATAAAGGTTCTGTCAGGTTATGTTGAAAAAAAGCATAAAACATTATGAACGTGGTATATAGAAGTTCTTTTAAGCGTAAATAAGTATAAAGGTTCTGTCAGGTTATGTTGAAAAAGCATAAAACATTTTGATCGTGATTTATAGAAGTACTTTTAAGCGTAAAAAAGTATACATTTGTAAAGGTTCTGTCAGGCTACGTGAAAAGAATAAAACATTTTGAACGTGATATATAGAAGATCTTTTTAGCCTAGATGAGTATCAGGGACCAATCATTAAACTTGAAGGAAGGGCCTTGGTTTTTCTTTAAAAAAATATTTTGAAAATGATTTTTGATGAAAAAATATTTTGACAGCTGAGGTTAAGAAAAAATATTATGATAAAGGATCTCTGCTGTATAAAATAATGCTAATACTACAAAAATATTCTGTAAAAATTAAGATTTTTCCGACTAAAACAAAAACACCAAGGCCCCTCTTTCAAACTAAATGGCCTTATATTTTATAATTTTGTTTATAATACCCTGTAATGTTTTAATGGAATTATCTTGTATACTTAAAACCTTACGATAATAATTCTATAGTAACTTGTTGATTTTTTAATAATAATAAAAGAAAAAGTCTTTAGAACAAAGTAATCGGCCAATAAGCTTTTACAGTCAATTAAAAAAATAGCAATGTCACCAGTTAAATAGTTGAACAGAAAAACGAAAATTGAGGGAAATAAATTG
This sequence comes from Arcuatula senhousia, assembly GCA_963971305.1. Lineage (NCBI taxonomy): Eukaryota > Metazoa > Mollusca > Bivalvia > Mytilida > Mytilidae > Arcuatula > Arcuatula senhousia. The sequence continues at coordinate 5,820,206 of OZ020317.1, read as the reverse complement.
TTTTCTCGTCAATATATTTCTGGCACATCTCAAAACATGCAAAATGCCATAAGGCTCGCATCTGCGATGCTCGCTATTAAAATATATCGGCTGGCTCTTTGTTGTGTTTTTATTTGAAATGAGTACGGGTTTCTTATAGCCGTTTAGCTACTTATATGTGTACATTTTTTTGTTGTGTACATTTCTCTCTTATATCAGCTGTTTAAGTATTTATGGACTCCGACAATGTTGATTCTTTATATTCGTCAATCACTCCACCCCTAACACAAATTTCAATGGCAACACTATGCTTTTAATATGTCATGCAGGGTATCCAGAATTTCAAATCCATATCATATTTTAAATTAAATGTCGCTCAATAACAACTGTTGTGCAATTTGCCTAAGACAGCTCCTTTGTCGAGTTTTCTTTTTTCTTTCCGTCTTTAAGGTTTTTTTTCAGTGGACATATTGCAGTTTCTTCACCTTGATGTATAGTTAAATACATGATTGGTATCTGTTTTTGAGGTCAGAGACGGGCTAATTAATTAAAAGTGTTTTTTACACAATAAAGTATGAATTAAAATCGTTTTAACCATCACAAGTATTTCATAACCAGTTTAAACTGCTTGCGATTTCAGAACATTCTGTCGATAGCAGGTAATGTTTACTTGACAATTTCTCTTTTGTTTTATTTTAGTAATGCTATAAGCTGTGTTAAGCATTTCATTTCATATCATTTTATTTGTAGTCTATTCATTTTATATCAAAGTTCATAAGAAATGCTCTATTGTTGTTAGATCAGCGACACCTTGACGGCCACTAGTTCTTGTTGGATGGAAAAATCTGGATTATGTTTTATTTGCTGTTGACCTGTGTGGGTAATTTTTGTCACAATATTTTTGGTATTGTATTTGCTTTCAGCGTTTGAACTTTTTGGTATATTGTATTTTTCCTACAGTTCGTTTAAGTTACGCCTTTTAACGTTTTCTTTGGAAAGCAAGTAAGGAGAGGTAACTTGAAATACATGTTAATATATCCACTTTTGGTACTTTGTATTTAGAAGAGCGAAATGCTAAACTTTCGATGCTAGCAGTTAAATGAACATCATTTAAAGCTGTGAATACATGTACAACGTTTGTTGAAAAATATAAACTCCACTTAAAGTTTAAGTGTAAACACTTAATATCTTAAAGTATCTATATAACATTTATTTCGTGATCGTTTTGCAGTTTTAAGAGGTATTTTAACGTCCTTCAAAACTGTGACTACAATAGATACTTAGGATTATTCAAGTGTTAACGCTTAATTAATCCGGAAGATCTAGTAAAAGGAATCATTTGGGGTAAAACAGGAAAAATATATAATTATTTATACATGTACAAGGAATATTCAGTTACTAATTTTAAAGCAAGAAAATGTTGTTTTTTTTGTTTTTTTTTACCACCATTACAAGAAATACAAATTCTATATTAATCAATCGAACCAAAAAACAAATATTTGTACTTAATAAATTATGTTGTGAATACTATGCTCTAGTAGGTATTACAATTCTGAACTTTTGTATAAACATAAGAACAACTATACTGAGTTTTTGGCAACAGCACAGATAAAAGGCATGTAAAGATAACAAAATGATAAATATACATATAACAGAATCATTTTCTGTCTTCGTTTTGCTCGTAAAGGTAATTTGTTCTTGTAAAATATACATTTTGTAAATGTTGAATCAGCATAAAAAAAAATGCAAACACATCTATGGGGTGTCTATCACTGAGCATTTTTTTTTACATCTATCATTACTTTAAATTTTGTAATCCTAGCTATTTTAATTTATTTCTATTGGACAAGGTAAACTTCAAAATTGATAATAAAAACAAAAACGTTTAATGAAGTACAGCTTCTTTGCAATTTTTAAAATTTTCCCGTACTTTTTAAGCGTTCGAACGTTTTGTTTGTTTGGGTTTTGGGGATTTTTGGGTTTTTTTTGTTTTTTTTTGGGGGGGGAGGGGGTGGGGTGTACGTTAGAGTAGTAATGGAGTGTGACAGAATAATCTTAAGACCTTTGCTTTTCATTAGGTATGAAGAACAAAATTGGTTTCGTAAATGCAAACCTGGCAACAAAAGTATTCTATTGCTCTATTTTGACCTTGATATTGTCGGATTTTAAATAAGGAGATATTAATTCCCATAATTGCCTGGCGTTTGACACGTGACTTCTTTTAAAATATTGCTTTAAAAAAATAAAAAATAAAGTTTGAAAACAAGCAGTTGTGGTTTATCTTTTAAAACGATAATGTTAGGTCGAATATATTTGATATTTTGAACATGAAATGTTTCCAAAGATAAAGTAAAATTAGTGTAAGACAAGATTTGTTTTTATCCTGACATTTTTGTTTAAATTATATTACAGAAATCTTAACGTATAAATGATTATGTAAAAATTGTTGAGTAAAGTAAGCGAAGACTAACATTCAACAGACGGGGGTTATACACACCGAAGACAGGACACAAGTCTTTCGCTGACATAACGTTAGTAAACGTGTACAGTATGGTTTGGTTTGATACAATACTGAAAGTATTAGTTTTTCTGTTTATATTAAAGCGAAATACACCTGTTTTATTTGTTCCTGGGGTGTTTGCACTGAAATGATTCAGTATTTCTTCGCCAATAAGAGGAAGATGATGGGCATGGAATGAAACGTCGTCGTTTTTCTTATTATTGTACAGATGGAATGACCAGCCGCCTACCTTCACATCGCCTACGTAGTACTCGTTGTCTATTTTGTTTTGCTCTGCAAGTCCAACCTCCATTATTAGATGGTTATCTTCAAGCTTTTTTACTATAGTAAAATTGAATAGAATTCCAAAAGTCATTTCCTGGTCATTTTGACAACACTTATCAGCCATAACACCATGATATTTCTTAAATCCTGCACCTTGAGAAGGAACAGTGTCGGGCGTCTTAACGTTACTAATCAGCGTGTTGTCTTCGTTGATATACCAATACTTGTGGACAGATGATCTGTTGAATTCAAAGTCCATTGTGGTAATATCTGAAAGTAAAACAAGGTTATCAATTCAACATGCATACAACAATAATGAATTACTTCTTTATTTTCACAATACACTGAACTATCTCTTAAAATAAAAATAAAAATATTTGTATGAAATTATTGATATGATATGAAAGAAGACTACCTTTTCAGGTTTTATCAGGATAAAACAGTAAAAAACATATTTGATTTTTAGACAAATCATCTTTTATTCAGGAATAACTAGCAGAGTGATAGCAAACTTTAAAAAAAATCAAATGAAAACAGGTGTAGTTTTCTACTTGTCAGCAAAAGCAACTCATTTTAATTTCTTATGAGGAGATATTGTAACAAATTCTTCGAAAATATTTAAGTAGCTTAGATGTTAACTTTATTTCATTAGAATAAATTTATTTAACCACATGCAAAACAATTAATTTTATTTTTTTTTTGCCATGTACTTATATGCCACATTTTTTTTTGTTTTATATGAAAGTACAACAAAGTTCAAGACAATTAATTTTAATACACCTGACGCGCGTTTCGTCTATTCAAGACTCAACAGAAATGCTCTGCAAAAAATATTGAAAAAGCAAAAAAATTATATATGATTATGAAGAGCACGGAACAATAAAACCAAATTATACCGAACTGGGCAACCAATTTAAACAAAGATGATTTATATAAGACCTACACGACATACCTATTACAATCAAAAGTGCGGTATTACTGGAACCGGTGCCACCACTGTTTGTGGCAAAGCAGGTATAATTCCCAGCATCCCCCTCATCGGCATTGGTGATTGTTAGTGAAGGATTGCTGACGGTAACACCTCTATATTTGTTTGGGTTAGTTGTAGATGTGATGACAGTAGTGGAGCCGTTAATATTTTTCTGCCATGACAAAGATGTTACTTCCACTGAGGAGGACACACTACATTGAAGGTTGATAGACTGTGAAATGGAAACTGCGTAAATTGTCGGTGAAATAGATACAGTTGGTTTAGCTACAAAACCAAAAACATGTTCAATATAAACATTCTTTTTACATTTCCGTGATGGTTAGTGCTGCTGCTAATGTATAAATTCCCGTGGAACGGTCTTCAAAGTCAAGTAATGTTTGGCATTTTTGCAGTTATTCATTATATATAAGTATAAGCAACAGTTATAAACATTTCAAATTATATTTTTATTTAATCATAGCTGATGGGTTCAATCTATAAATATAATGAAAACTGAAATGATGTTTTTACTAGGTTGATAAAGACTTGTATTTTATTGTGTGAGCATATTAGAAGCAATTACATGATAAAGTCTTTTTAGTAAAAATGCTAAAACTAAAGAATGAATTCATCAACACTAAATTTCTTTGCATGCGTGTATTATATGAAATATTATATAATTGAAATTACCAGTTACCTATTGTTACTAACACACTTCCGGGGTTACTTGCCCCTATACCAACACTGTTTGTTGCAAAGCAAGTATAGTTTCCGGAATCATCGGAATCGGCATTATCGATCGTCAGAGATGGTTTTGTAATTGTACCCCCTCTGTATTTGTTTGAATTTGTTGTGAGTGTAGTTGAAGCTGTTGGACCATCTATTTTCTGCCAAAAAACAGATGTAACGACAAGATTGGAAGACACACTGCAATCAATAGTAACAGACTGACCACCGGACACTGAGTAAAACGTTGGTGAAATAGTAACCGTTGGCTCAGCTGAAAAAAAAGTTATGATATGATCTTGAAAAAAGTCAAGGATCATCTATTACCAAACCCTATTACCCTTACCCATAGTATAATGGGGTCACGTTAAGATAAGATTCTAGGGGTTTTTTTTTTATTTAAAGAAAGCATAAGAATGTGTCAGCTCAAACGACATATAATCAGGACAAATAAAGTATAGTAGGATCTAGATCTGGATACACCTTATTACATTAACATATTAATTTGATTGAAGATAGCAGAGTTTTTACCATATGAATTGTTTTGTTCAATATGTATTTTGAACAAGGACAGACTTGTCCTATTGTACCCTTTAACTGACATGTTGATAAACACTTTCCGTTAAATTAAAATAAAATGTCGCATGAAAAAAGCAACACCCCCCCAAAAAAAAAAATCATGAAAACATCATCAAACGTTAATAAAATATTAATATATCTATATTCTGCTACAGTTTTAATATATCTATATTCTGCTACAGTTTTAATATATCTATATTCTGCTACAGTTTAATTTTGAATTTCATAAACAGTTTCCACTGTACACAAATGATTAAGAATTGATTCATTTGAAGGTAAACACATTTCAGCAACAAATTATAAAACCTTAAATTTAGATCGCCATAACCCCAAATCATCTAAAAAGTTATAATATTTTTTACACTAAGCCTTGACCATGAAAATTTAACTTTATGGGATTTCTATTCCTCAGATAAGTACAGATGTTGGTTTGTCATGTTTAATCTAGGGAATGTTTTTCCGCTACCTGATTTTGTACGCTGAATTGTCCGTGAGCAGTGTGACGAGCGAGAGACCTGCAACAAGCAGGACATGCTTACCCTTTCGGATTACCAGGGTTAAATATCATTAAGACTTAAAATGGAGCTGTTCATTGCTTTTCAGTTGAGATTACAAATACCAAAACGCGGGTATAAACGGTTAATTTGGATATGCTATATATCGATATTTCAAGGAGTAACCTCTCATCAGTAGCATTTAAACCAAAACATTGGAAGATCAAATTCCAAAATGATTCCGGTAGAAAATAGGACATTAAGAGCGTAGAGCTTGCCTACTTGCCAAGAACGCAAAGTGGTTGAAGTAAAACATTCGAATGTCTCAAGTTTAAGTAAAAATCTACCTACAACACAAACTGAAGTTGTAACGAGAGTAAACTTAGGTGCTCCGGAAGTTGAAGCAGCTTCTTCTTGTTGCAACACATCCCATTGCGTAGTTAGAGTTCAATTCAGCATCAAATCAAGTACAAAATGACAAAATTAGCTTTTGAGACAAACCAACATCCGTACTCATCTGAGATATAGCCATCCCATAATTGATGATGATTACATATAATCTGTTCAATAAATCATTTCTCAAGTGAAGATAACAACCGAAGTGCAACAAAACTTTAATCTAGTTAAGTCCGTTAAACTGTTGAATTACAAATGTTTTGTTTTTATGTAAGCCATATATATGCTGGAACGGACGGAATGTTGCTACTCAAGAATTAGTTGAAAAGTGAAAAAAAGAATCATTACGTTTGTAAGTTTTTTCAAGCTTATATTTTGTTTTTCGAAATTTTAGGCTTATTATGAAACAGAGTCACTGGATACTTATTTTGCCTTATTTCAAGCATTTTATAGGTTATATGAGATGGAAAATATTGCTAAATCTGTAAGTTGGATAAAAATAATCCGTGATTATTATTCTAAAAAAAATGCTTGATATGCACGTTAAAAAGGAAATAAACAGTCTGACAACAAGATTTGAATACTTTTTTTCAGTTAAATACCTCCTCATTAAGGACCATGAAGTCTTCTATTTACCTTCCTTTACAACCAATATTCCACCATTACTTGCCCCAGTTCCTGCACTGTTTGTGGCAAAGCAAGTATAGTGTCCAGCATCATCGAGCTTGGCATTCATGATCGTAAGAGATGGTGTGGTGATGTTACTGCCTCTGTATTTTTGGGGATTTGTTGTTGGTGTAAGAGACATGGTTGGGTCGTCCATTTTTTGCCAGAATACAGATGTAATGCCAAGGAAAGATGACACGCTGCATTCTATAGTAACAGACTGACCTCTGGTTACTGGGTAGAAAGCAGGTAAAATAGTCACATTCGGCTCAGCTGAAAACAAAAATAAAAACAACCCTAAGAATTTCTAAATTAATGTTTTGGTTTTTGAAGGATTAACTAAATATTCACAGTAACTCATATGTTACTTTGCATGCAATATGTTATGCCATATGTTGAAAGAAAGCAATTTACGTCGAATTTGTTTTTCATATATTAAACCAAGTTACTTATTATTTCCTTGAATTTCGGAAGGTGAAGACTTTCACGAAGATAATCGCGAATGATTTTTAATTTGCCAAATATTCCAGAATGAAAATAGTCATGAATTCGCCTAATGGCATAAAAATGCGAAATAAAGTAGTCATGATCAAAGCTGGTTTACAGTAGCTTTTATATTCCAGGGGGTTCCATAGCAAGCTATATTATTAGTGATCAACTGGTTATCACATTTTCAACTGAGGCGTGAATATTACGGCTTATACAAAAAGGCTTGTTGTCAATAAACTTACCCAGTAAATATTTGAGTCCTATAGCAACACCTGATAACACAATGAGTACGACAACTATTACAACGGCGTGCATTTCTCGAATTTTACATTTCGTAATTCCATGTTGGCTCTGATTTGCATGGTCCGATGATTTGCTTGCAGATATTGTCCTGGCATTTTCTTTTAATTGTTCCAATGATAGTAAATCATTTTTCGTGCATTCATTCTTGGTGCTATCTGTTTCAACCTGTACAATTGTCTTTGCCTGACTCAATGGTGTTTTATCGATCGGTATATAATCATAATGAGATGTTCTATCGATCGGTATATAATCATAATGGTCACTTTCCTCTGATTCTTTTTCGGCATTTTGTCCCATGAGTCCTGATTGTCCATCGTCGCTTGTAATGTATTCATAACTTATACGGTCGTTTTTTGGCACTACTGTCGCTTCGACTTACACACAAAGTGTTATTAATTTCTTGACCACCATTTTCTGGATTAAAACTTCCCGAGTTCTGAACTAACAGCGTATCAGCAGTTGTTCTATATGCATATGCATAATCCAAACTGCCAGTCTTAGTCTTTAAAATCTGCTTTGATATCCCTGGTAATTCAGAGCCGATACCTGATTCCTCTTGCGTTCGTTCATCTGTTGGATTAGAAGGTTCCCCAATGAGCATCAGATATGCATGGTCGCTCACAGAAAAAATACAACCGTTCGAATCCTTTGGTGCCTGGTTGGTCATTGGTATGTATCCATGTTCATCAAGTATAACTTCACCCTGCTCTGTCTGACCTGTTAAGGAATTTATGACATTTGATGAACAGTCTGTATAAGCACAATCGCCTGTGTGCATGTATGCTTCGATACCTACATTTTTATACGTAACAGTCAAATTCTTAATCTCGCTCTGCTTAGACGGATTTCGCTGTTTTGACGGTGGATCATTGTCAGTTCTAATAACAACATGTTGACTATTCTCCATTGTTGTACTACCAGTTTCCCGACTGGCATGACCTGATTGATCTTTATTTTTGCATGTAGTTGCATATGAACATTCTCGGTGTTTAAAATCATTTTCGGCATTTCCTGATTTCCCAGGTTGGCTTAATGGTTTATCTATAGGTGTGTTATATGCGTGTGCATTCTCTTCTCTTGTTCTTTCCGTCTTTGATTCCACTTTTATGTTTTCAGGAAATTCAAAGTCATTAGTTGCGCATACAACATTGATATCTGATTCCCTTCTCGTCTTTTCATCCATCTCGTCTAAAACGAAACATGAATGGCTACCTCCTAGATCACTATTCATATTAGGCTTGATAGATGTTTGTTTAGACATCGGCATATATTCGTGTTCATCAGCGATGTTTTCAATCCCCTTTCCTTTGCTTAGTGACTCGTCAACCAATTATATGTAGGTATGATCATCATTGTCTGCTACGGAACTTAAAAGTTGATACGTTTTGGAAGAATCTTTTAATTCCATACTTCGTTAAGGTTCGGTTATTTATCCACTATCATTCGGCATCGTCTATTATTGAAGGTTTTGCAAATTTCAAATTGTAACCAGCGAGTTTATTATGATACGTTATGTATATTCGAATACCAAAAACAAGCTTTGGGAAAAATACTTATCATCAAGTAGAGTTTTACATGCTAAAGGAAATGTTTTTTCAATGGTTACAAATGTTACCTTATTGCAGCAACTTAAATGTAAATTCACATTGATGTTTTAAACGCTTATTGTATTCAATGACTCATCTTGAAGATAATATTCCCCAAAATTCATATATGTTAGTAATTGTATATTACATGTATTACAGGGCTAATACTGGTATTATTTTTTACGTGGGCTTGATGGCCGAGTTGTCTAAGGTGCTTCTTTTAATACTACGCTATTGACCACTACTCTATGTTGGATCAAATCTCAATGTGCAATTAAAAAAAATGAATTCTAACATAATACATGAAAACATAACAATGCTAACCATAATGAATCAGAAAAACAAAGCATGCACTTTAAGGTGGTTCGGGAGTATAACACGGAGCATCTTTTTCAGACATCTTGCAAATTTTTAGTCTGCATATTAATTAAAATGGCTTAAAATACCTCAAGAGATGTAAACAATAATTCTTTATTTTATTTTATGAATGAAATAAATTTAACATAAATATTTAAAAAGAAATTAAGATTTTTCTGAAAAGTTCTATTATCAGGGGAGATAATTGGCGGGAAACTGTGTGACAAATTTTTATATAGAAATGTGTAGGAAAAAATAGTTTTTCTGATATATCTAAAAAAGAAGGTCCGTGACCCCAAGTTTTTATTATGTTTTTCAGAAGATAGTATATATGGCTTGTCATTTGTGAAATATAACTAAAATCTGATCGGTTTTCAGCTCACAGTGATGCTAGATAACTCTTTTCCCTTTACAATCTATTGAAAAACACAACTCTAGGCCACCAAATTCGCAAGGTCATAAATCTGTAGAAAGGTCCGTGACCCCCAATTATTTTTGCATTTTTTTAAATGTTAGTTTATCAAAGTATGATTCTGCAAAATTTAACCAAAATCTGATGGATTTTTCTTATACCCCCGAACCACCTTAAGAGTCGGTGGAGACAAACTTCCTGACCGATACAAAGTTCAAGTTATCAATGTTAAAAGGGGGCTTAAATTATATTCTATGATCGGTAATAAGGTATATGTATTACATTGTAAAAGCTAGGTCTAATTGGTTGAAGTAAAAGTTGTCAACTGAATGGTTTTTTTTATTTGTAATAATTTTTTGTAATTTATGTCTTTCCCTTTCGAAAGGGTAGACCCTACAGTATCTCTGATGATTATTTTTCATGCCACAGATAGCATTGAATCTTTTTGAAACTTGGTACCATTATTTTGTCATAGTCCTACTCGCTCTGACTGACCCTGTGGAACCGATCTATTATAGTTGCAAAGTTATTTTCCCCGCTACCGTAAACCTTGTCAAAGGTTTAATTTCAAAGTCAGAGGTCATGTAACACCTTGTGTTCAGTATATTTCATGAACTATAAAAATAGAAGCCGATATTAAATGGGGAAAATATCATTCTCATTTGTTTATAACTTTATTACCATAAAAGATGGTGAATTAAACTCAGGGTTTATCTGAAAGAAAATTTTAAGCCCAAATAGTACATGGTTCTGTTTGGGTATTTTTTTAAATGGGAGCCAAACTGCGTTATTGACCAATAACTTTTATACCGTTACAACTTATATAGTAAACGAGTCTATCATCCTATAATCATACACTATCATGATAAATACTTTGATTTCTGGATACCCTACAAAAACGTTTATAAAACTACGATTGTTTCTTTCTTTTAAATATCTTCCATACAAAATTGAAAAAAAACATCCGTATTTAAGCCATTCTAAGTCTCACTATTGTTCTGTTGTTCGAAGGAAATAACTATTGTAATGACAATAATGTTGACTATTTTATAACAAAATGTATTTTTAGATGGAAGTCCTTATTTTTTTAGATTAAAAGTTACAAATATGTCAAGTATGGCAACATGCAAATGGATTGTCGAAGGTCTCGATTTCTTCTTGGCTGGCAGGGTTCTTTCTAAATAAATAAAGGTAATAACAAAACTACCGAACTTGAATGATCAATCTCATAGTCCAGAGAAAATGACAACCACGAATCAGTCATACCGGAGAATTGGTGGATCGCAATGGTCCTGACTTGGTACAGGCATTTCAAACGAAATGGTGGGTTAAACCAGGTTTTATGACGCCAAACCTCCCTCTTCCATTGCGATTTAAGGATCCGGTAATAACCATAGAACACAACATAGTTGTGAGACACAATAGGGATATTGAGGTGATCATCTCAGTACAGCAGACCAGTCAAACACTAATTAAAACAATTAACTATCATATCTTTTAACTCAATTTTGAACTTTTCTACCAGTGGCTGATAACGAAGAAAGAAATTTTTTAGTGATCGTATGAGACGTATTTTCTTATAGCCCTGCTCCAAAAGTCGGTCACGAAGAAATCGGTGTCTGATAAAAAAATCTGTGAAATGTGTGCAAGCTCTGGCATATCGAATAAGTTGTGAAATATAAACACCGTATGCAGGAGAAGTAGGTATATTGCTCTGTAGATTAGGAAAATTAATAATTTGAAAATTAAAATCGTCTCGTTTATCGTAAATTTTTGTACTGAGATGACCACCTGGGTCAAATTCGAGGTGCAAATCCAAGAAAGACGTGAAGCAATTTGATTCGGTGGTCTCTTTAATCTCCAATTCCGGAGGATATATTGAAGGAATCAATATACATGTATCTGAATGTAAGATTAAATGACCTTGCCAAATGTAATTCTTGACCAAGTGTAATTCTTCAAAAGTCTCCAATAGGTCAAAGTGGTCAGATATCGCCTTTTAAGGGTTATGGTCCTTTAAAGTCAAATTCGTAATCATTTTGACGGGGAAACGATATTCTCTTACATCTTCATACGTTTAGCATTATCACCAATTGGCAATTAAAACTACAGTCAAACCTGTCTTAAGTGACCTTTGAAGGGACAAGGTAAAAAGGTCACTGAATACAGGTTTGGAATCGGTCATATTATCCATGCCAAAATCTTTAGATTTTTGTATGCCTGCAAGGTACTGTAAGGCCTAAGGGGCAAAATAATTTATGATGGCAGCTTCATGTAGGAATAACCTTTGAATTGATGTAAATACATGTATCATTTATTTACCAATAAAAATGAAAGGCATGCAGCTATTGGTAGAACTAACGTTTGAGTTTATGTAAATATAGTTCATTCACCAGTAGAAACTAAAAGATTAAGGGACAGATAAATTATTATACTGATTAAACTGTTTACCAATTCCAAGAGTTGTAAGGGCCAAAGTAATTTTAGATGACTGAATGAACTAACCTTTGATTTTATAATTCATCCACCATTGACATTTGAAAGTTTGTGGAACAGATTGTTTATTATGACGATGGGACTGAATTCCATGCCCAGAGTTGTTCAGTTTTAATCTTCATTTGCAAACTTAATACATAAACAAATCTACATGTGGAAATTCAGTCCTTCCTGCTGCTAAACCTCACCCAGTACAAACTGTTTACTTTTAAAATTTCTGCTTCCATTTAAGGGTATATTTTTGACGGGGAACGAAATGCGGCATTTCCGATTTTCTGACAACTTCCGGGTAATAAAAAGTCGTATAACGGAGGATTTATGGTCGTTTATGAACTAAAAACATGGTCGCTAGTCGCGTTAGACAGGTTGTCGCTGAATACAGGTGCGAAACATAGTAAAAACTGTTGGGGGGATTGAAAAGGGTCGCTCAAGACAGGAAGTCGTTGAATACAGGTGGTCGTTAAGACAGGTTTGACTGTGTAACAGAAAAGGTAGAAATTTTCATTAAAGTTTTTATAACCTATATAGATGGTAAAAAACACAGTATTTCGAAAAAAAGACATAAATCCCAAAACTACGTCAGTAAGCATATTCGAAGTAGAGATTAACAGACTAAACACGTTCAATGCATTGTTCTATTGAAATATTTGCAACAAGGTGTATTTGTCACGATAATGCTGTTGCTGGACATTTTTGTTCACGAATATCAAGGCGAACTATAAAACTTATATGTCATGCATAAAAAAACAAGAGACGCTATAAGAAGCAGAGGTACCAATGGGGTATCCGAATATCAAAAGTCCGAAAGGGCAGAGACAAAACGAGCAAACACCAACAAGAACGGGACAAAAACAGACAACATGTAAAACATGGAAACACAAAACAACTGAATATCAATCAACAACGCGAACTCTAGTCGAAACCAGAGTGAACTCAGGTGCTCCGGAAGAGTAAGCAGTTCCTGCTTGCTATAGCACACCCGTCGCGTTGCCAATAGTCCATTCAGCGTGTCAAATCCGGTAAACTAGGAAGACTAAGGGACAAGCATTATCCCAAAACAATAAAGGAAAATCTTTACCCCAAAAGTTTCTAAACAAAAAAATAAACAAATAATAACACAATCAAGGTAAACCCTTGAATTTCATTTTGCTTAGGTGTGTTCTATCAAAAAGTTCATTAGTTATAAATTATCACTATGAATTATATATTTTCTTGATACCCTAAAAAGTTCAAAGCTTTTTGCTTATTTTTTCTCTTTTGAATCCTCACTAAAAATGAAAATTTCTTATGTCTCTATTGTTCTGTCGTTCGGAGGAAATAACTATTGAAAGAACAATGATGTTGGTTCTATTTTTATTTTGAAAATGGAAGGTTTTAACAAGTACATCGTTATTGTTTGAGATAAAAAATGACAAACTATTTCAAGGACGAGAGAACACAAATGAATCGTAGACATGTAGACACGGTGAAAGGATCGATTTCACTTTGGATAGCGGGTTTGTTCCTAGAAAGGTTGAACGTTTGCTCATTTCGATAAACATTTAAAGAAAATGCTGTTGTGTCCGACTTCAATTTCGAATAAAAATGTCTAAATATACAAACGAACGGAGTTAAAAAAGACTTATGTAATACAAATAAATCTCCAAAAAGAGTCAATATTTCATTATGTAAAAGAAAAGCACTGGTAAAATCAAAAGCTAAATTTCTTCCGCTATATTCAATAATAAAGCTGGTATCATTTTAGTACAGCAAATCACAGTAACTTCGAAATTTTAACAATAGTGCGAGCTTATCCCCAACGTTCATCTTTAATTGTGCGAATATGCATCAATGAGCTTCACCTTAAGGGGTTCACGAGATGGACAAATCTTACCAAGATTCACGTTAAGTAGAAATATGAATAGATTATATTATCCTGAAAAGAAAAATTTAGATAAATACAGATTGTTTTGGTATCAGTTTTCTATTTTTGTGATTTAAAATATAATATTTTGTTTACCGGTTTCGTCGTTGCCCTTTCGGACTTTTGACACTCGAATGCCCAATTGGTGCCTCTTTGCTTCTTTCTTTTCACTGGGCCGATGTCTCTGCTGGTGGACAATTTGTCCCCGAGGACATAACCAGCCCAGTAGCTTTATATAAGCATGATCACGAGAAACCAAAAACTTAAACTGGCTCAAGCGTGGCCCAGTATAAAAAGACCTGGACTTAATGACACTACGGACACGGCGTCGTTTCGAAATGCAGGTTTCCAATATCTTGGAAGACGTTTTAGATTTCGAAAGCCCAGTATAAAAAGACCTGGACTTAATGACACTACGGACACGGCGTCGTTTCGAAATGCAGGTTTCCAATATCTTGGAAGACGTTTTAGATTTCGAAAATGTCAAATCCCATTGCACGGTTAGTAACTGTAGAATTAAAAATTGTAAAACTTGTAAGATCTTTATCACTGACACCGAAATAAAAGAGCAATTTAACCAATCGATCATTTAATATTAACAGTTGGGATGATTTAAATTGCACACTTTCAATTCTTATCTACGGACTGAAATGCACTCTCTGTGGATTGATCTATGTCGGTGAGACAAAAGAAAGACTAAATGCTCGTATGCGTGGCCACAGGTCAGGTGTCAACAACGACAATTTTCCTTTTGTCTACCGACATTTCAACCAACCCGACCATTCCATTTTGTCCTTGAGAGTTCGCATTTTAGAGAAAATTTACTATACAACGAACTATCCCACTTTGAGTACACCTTTCCGTAGAGAAAAAGAAGAGTTCTGGATAAGACGTTTGGCAACCACACTACCTTATTGGTGCAACGACAACATCGGATGTATAGGACATTTGTCTATCCCTAGATGCAATGATGTGAATGTGATGAATCTCTTTGAAATAACAGAAAGACGGAAACGCAGTCATGGTCATCGCAAATACAATGCACCAAAGCTCTGCGATGTTACAATTAATGAATTGCTACAGTTTATCCAAAAACCACTAGGAATTCATCACATTTGCACTAAATTGTATTCTATACCTCTTTCAAAACTATATACCTTATATAAACAATGTCTTGAAAATCCAGTCACTGACCCGAATTCCAACCTTTACCTAAGGAACGCCAAAACTGTCTTATGATGAGCACATTTCGTTACTTGTGGTCTATATGTTATTACTTTTAGTGATTTGATATACTTTATGTATCTTAATCTTTACGTTCTGTTGTAGATACATAACGTCTTGTCAATTATATTTTACGTCTTGTCGTTTCTACTTTACGTCCAGTCGTTTTAATTTTACGTTTTGTCGTTTTAACTTTACGTTATGTCATCTTGTAATTATGTTTTGTCTTTACTACATTTCTTTGTGAAGTTTTATCATTACGTTAGATGGTAACATCTTTACGTGCAGTGCATTGAATATTACCTTCTGTCGTTTCATGCTTACTTTATGACGATGTTCAGTATCTTTACGTTATGTGGTTACTTCTTTACGTTATATGGTAAGTTCTTTACGTTATGTGGTTAGTTCTTAACGTTATGTCTTATGAACCGGAAGTATTAACCGGAACTTTTTTGTATGATTTTTTTCTAAATACTCTCCATGTTTTCTTTTCACATTGAAAATGGAAGACATTTTCAAAAAGTTAGGACTAATTGGATGCCATTAATTTAGGTAATATTCTACATCATAAATCTGTTACGGCACATATTCCTCCTCATTTCAAAGACAAAAGTACCGGTAAGAATAGCGTGTTTCATGTTCTTGCAAGAAGCAGAGGTATCCAATGGGGTATCCGAATGTCAAAAGTCCGAAAGGGCAGAGATAAAACCAGTAAACACCAACAAGAACGGGACAAAAACAGACAACATGTAAAACATGGAAACACAAAATAACTTAATATCAATCAACAACGCAAACTCCAGTCAAAACACTTTTGAATGAAAACTATTCCAGAATAAGGAAAGCTGTTGGAGGTATAAAATTTCAGCGCATTAAACTCTTATAACGTCATTAGTGGTCGGTAGACTGTTGTACTGAGATGTTCATCTTAATTTTGTATGTTTCTCACAACCATGTTGTGTTTTGTTATTATCTGACCCCAAGATCGCGATGTAAGATGGAAGAGAAAGATATGGTGCCAAAAAACATAACTCCCTTATACTCTATGAATGAATCAATTTTATTAATAGAATACTGTTGGACCACCATGGTTTTAGTTTTTTTAACATTTAATTAAAGTTGCCAGTTATCACAAAAACTAGTTAGGTTATTTACACTATGTTGTAGACCTTCCCTACTTTCAGACATGATCAGAAGGTCAGCTGCAAATGATAAGGAACCAATGTAAGAATCTATTAGTTTTGGCGGATCACAATTCTGTGAAATAAAGTTTAGGTTTAGGTCATTTATAAACATATTGAACAGGGTGGGGCTTAATGGATCTCCCTGCTTCACACCTCTTTGTATATCAAAATATTCTGAGTGTTTCTGATCCACTCTCAATGCAATTTCTGTTTTAGTCAGCATATTTTTAATGATATTATACATATATTTGCCCGTCCCCATATTAGCCATTTAAATAATAACCCTTCCCTCCACACAGAGTCAAAAGCTTTTTGGAAATCCACAAAATAGAAGTAAAGTTTCTTTTTATTTTTGTGAATATATTTATTAATTAGAGTTTTTAGAACAAATAAACTATCACTGGTTCTGTGATTTTCTCTTGGATTTTCCAAATTGGGAGTTTGCATATTTTTCCTTCATAAGAAATTTGAGTCTATTGTTAAGAACACTACTAAATATTTTTGCCATTCAATTAATAAGAGAAATTCCCCTGTAATTAGAGGCATCTAGTTTGTTGCCCGATTTGTGTAACAAAATCAGGTGAGACTTGTTCCACTGGTGTGGGTAGTGTCCAGATTTTAAAATAAGATTGAACAGCCTGGTTAGGGCAGCAACTGTTGTGTTACAACTATATCTAAATATTTCATTAATTATACCATCTGGACCACTTGATTTACCCTTTTTAGTGTTCTGAGCACATTTTTTATTTCACTAATTGTTATAGGTTTATCTGTTTTTTCTTCAAAGGTTATTTTTTCTTCAATTTTTTGAATTTCTGAGCGAACTTTATTCTGAAAATCTTGATTAATACATTTACACTCTCCTTGTTTTTTAACATGGGCAACTATATTTTCAAAATCAGAAATCAATTCTAAAACTTCTTCATTTTCATTGACTTCTTTTTCAGTCATAGAGTTGAGAATTTTCCAGAACTCTGAGGGGTTATTATTAATTGTGTCAGAAAGTTTTTCAAATATGGATTGTTTATATAAATATTTTTTGTGCTTAACAGCTTTTTTAAAAGATTTTAATTGTAAAAAGTATTTCTGTTTCAACTCCCGATTAAAAGGGGTTTTCCTGATCTGACCGCTCAAATAATTTAAATTTTTCTTTTGATCGTATATTGTTTTGTCAGACCAAGGCTGTTTAACTTTAGTTTTATTCTTCCTCTTCTTTTTATGGGTCACAACTTTACAAGACTTTTCTGCAAGCTTATTCAAAATAGAACTAAATTCTTCAAGTTATAACTAACGTCAACTTTACGTAAACTAAAGTTCTTGGTCAATGACGGCATATGCAAATTTAATTATGATGTAAAATTGTTTTATGTTTTCAATTTTACTCTTGTCATGTCTAGAAAATTCCACAATGAATTTTTTTTTATATATACACAAGATTTGATAAAGACTTGTTTAAAGTGTGATTTATACCCTATTTTCTTTTTTTCCTCATTGACCCATTTGAGCCACTGTATTGGAACTGGATGATTTGACTGATCGCATAATTCTAAAAATAAAAAGCATATACATAACATCCAGATTCATTTAAAAAAACCAGTGTCTGTGTAAAACCATAAGACATTAAAAATGTAGTAGTGTGGTCTAGTACTGCATACCTTTTCTAATCATGCTTTTAATTTTAAGCAGAGGGAAAATATAATTTATTTCGCGGTATGAATGTCGTTACAAGATAAAGCATCAGGAAAATAAGTAAATAGATTATCCATAGCATACATTTTCCGTTGTTTCTCAGGGGAGATAATTTGTATAAAAAGTGTAAAGTAAATTCTGAATCATTTTTAAAACATGAACGGAATTGCAAAAAAAATATGTTAATTTGATTTTGAAAATAATTAAAATGGAATTTTTGAGGAAATATTACACAGAATCAATTCTGTGGATTTAAGGAAAAGTTGATACAACAGTTTTCCTTTAATAATCTAAATAAATATAGCTGAATTGTTACTTCTTTTGAACAGGTTTCTACAACATGAAAGCTAGGCGAGGAACTTTTAATGTTTTCAAACATATACACTTATATGATTCTTTGAACAAAAGTCCTTCGATTTTTTATAAATTTACCATCTTTAATTGGATGACCCAAAAGATCATGCACTCAAACATGGCATTATCTTTCTTCTATTCAGACAAGACAAATATGTTGTCAATGAGGAAATCAAGCATACTGCAAACTTGTTCCCGTGTGTAACAAATTTTATCTTTGAAAGATGTTTTGGAAAAGAATGTAGAATTATAACTCAAAACAACAAAATTCCTAGAGTTTGAAGAGGCTTTTTCGAGAAGTTTTTCAGGTGACATTTTAGTTTTTCGTGTGGCAAGGTAGTGTATAAAGTTGAAAAATCGAACGTTTTCAAAGAGTGAAACTCAGAAAGTGATCCAGATTTAAAATGATCTTACAAATCTTTTGAGTTCTTCAAAATCCACATATGGTTAATTCCACTACGATTATAAATAGTGTCGCAGTATATGCTTGTTGACCTTCTTTGACAGCAGACAAGATTTTAGTTAAATGAACGGACAACTCTGTAGTTGAACATGATGAAGATCCAGCTATATACCGTACAGATTTTTGTGAAGTTTAGGTATCCAGTACAAATATGGTAACTCTTTATGTTCCTCTTTCATTGGAATAATGAAAGAGGACATAAAAGAGCTATGGTTGGCTATGATTTCATCTTGTTAGATGTAGTCCGTGTGTATGTAGCACTAGCGGATGTATTACCATCAATGCCTAGTTCTTTTATTAGACAATTGTAATAATGTGCTTTTCATACAAAAACTATATTATTGGAAGCCTTGTCTGCTGGCGTGACAACATACCTGTCATGTAAGGAAGAGAGACAATTGAGAGCTTCCCGATCTCTAAATACAGAAGAAGGCCGGGGGTTCACACATTTGCGAAGTTTGTCTATTCGGCTTCGTACAAGAGATCGGATAGTCTTTACCCAGTCCGACAGTGATTCAAACTCTGGTTCTTGGTCCTTTTCCCTCTTTATCCAGGCTCTAGCATAGTCCTCCACAGCGTCCATGATGATCTTAAAGTTGTGATTCCAATTTATACGTTGCGGTTCCCTGAATTTAGGTCCATGGGAAACCACATTACGTAATAAATCGAAGACTACTATTAAACAGATGGGAGCTATACACACCAAATACAGGACACAAGTCTTACGCCGACATAACGTTAGTGAATGTGTACAGTTTGGTTTGGTTTGATACGACACTGAAAGTATTCGTTTTTCTGTTTATATTAAAGTGAAATACACCTGTTTTATTTGTTCCTGGGGTGTTTGTACTGAAATGGTTCAGTATTTCTTTTTCTATAAGAGAAAGATGCTGGACATATAATGACACGTCGTTGTTATATCCATTGTTGGCTAGCAAGAATGACCAGCCGCCAACCTCATAACCGCCTACTGTGTGGTAGCTGTCTATTTTATTTCGCTCTGCAAGTCCTACTTCAAGTATTAGCCAGGTTTTCTCTAGCTTTTTCTTGATATCATACTTGTATAGTATTCCAAAATTCATTTCCTGGTTCTTTGCACAACATTTATCAGCCATAACACCTGCATAGTTTTTAAATCCTGTACCTTGAGAAGGAACTGTGTCGATTGTTTTCACGTTACTTATTAGCGCGTTGTCTTCGTTGATATACCAATACTTGAAGAGAGATGATCTGTTGAATTTGAAGTCCATTGTCAGTCAGGGGACCAACTTGTAGAAGTCAGAATAGATCTTACTTGTACCAGTAAGATTATATTTATGGTTTCTTACTCTGTAGAGTCAGATCCAATTCTGACTTCTATGGGTCAGAATGAATCTGACTTGTTAGAGTAAGAATTGTTTCTATTAGATTTGCTCCAATATTCAATGTTTTTGAAATAACATTTCTCAAAACCAATAAATCTTATTCAAATTATTTCACAAGGTCAACAATGACATCCTGCATTTACGATGAAAGAATCATGAGCAAATAGGAAACAGATTGACTGTAAAGTTTCAATTATCATCAAAGAATTTCATAGCTAATTATCTAAGACTGTCATTTATATCCACGGTTTTGAACACCAATGTGGTTTATACTAGATAAATAATTGTTATTTAATGATTTAAGCATAATTAAAGACCATGGTGTTCACGACCGCCAAAGTAGAGAAATTTGCTGCCAAAGGAGGGCAGTAAAATTTTGATTCTGACTTGTACAAGTAAGAATGATATAAAAACAAAAAATCTTAATTACAAACCCATGACTATTTTGTAAGATTTATAAATAGATCTCAGTATATAGAGAAGGAATTTAACCATAGAGAATATCTCTGGATAAGAGACTTTGATAAAAAGACATTCTAGTATATTCTACTCGTAGAAGTCAGATTGAAATTTCTAAAAATAAGGAGAAGATAACTCTAGTTTGTTTAATCTGACTTGTACAAGTAAGATTGAATCTGATCATTCTGACTTCTACAAGTTGGTCCCCTGACTGATTGTAGTAACATCTAAAAATAAACAAAGTAAAAGATAACAAGATTCGTTATAAATGCAACCTATATACAGCGACAGTGAATTACTTCTTCATTAAGACAATACACAAAAAAATCTCTTCAAATAAATAAAATATATGTATGAAATTACTGAATATGATTTTTTTTTCTTTTGAGACATTGTGTTTGTTGAAAATTAAAAGGTCAAAGAACAGTAATTTTTTTTATAAATGATCCAACATGCAGTGAAAGTAGGGTACTGCACTTATAAAATGACAAAACTTTCAATTGATTAATGAATTTAATTCTTACATTACTTTGTATAGTGTTTCATGTAGGACTGCAGACCAAATTTGCAAATTCGTTCACCAAGATTTCTGAAGCACCATCATTATCAATGTGATATTTAAAAACAAATGCCTTTAACATTAGGTTTTTACGACTGCTTATAGCAGAAGTTTATTTGGAGGCGAATACATGTAAAATCAAAGGGAAATTAGGGTGCACATTTTGTTTTTAACCGGTAAGGTGACTTCTGCCTACTTGCTGTTACTACTTCAGGTATCTACTACATGTAGTCCTTTAATATGATTATTACATTCTTAGTTATGTCACCGTCAAAAAATCAGATCATTTCAAACGCAAATACGTAAATTAACCATTGATCAAACATTAAGTACATTAAACATTACATTTAATGTGTCTAGCCGACCTTCATATGTAATCTTTACACAAGTAGTAAAATATTAGAAAGATATTGCGGTAACAAAAAGAAAGTACATATTGAAACCTTTTATGATGGTTAATTTTCGTTTGATATATTTTAAACCTAACGTCTTTTTATCCTTTGATAGTTTCTATACTTATTGTTCGACTTTACCTGAAGAAGCCTTTACTTGGTTAATATCTTCGTCCAGCTTTTCTACTTTCACTTTGAGGTTCGCTCTTTCCGTTTGACTGTCTTTATCGTTACTTTTTAAAATGTTTATATCGACAATTGCGTCTTTCACAGTTTTTTCATGCATCAAAGACAATCGCCTCAAATCTGATATTTGGAAAGCTAGAAATGCGATCATAATAGACGTGAGCAGAACAATTAAAGCCTCAATAATTCGGTTACACATGTTTTTGTCCTATTTTAAAAACAATTTTAAAACCAGTAATGCCTTGTAAATTCGCAAACAGCTTAAAATGATATCCAAAATAATATGACAACACACGTATTAAACGTTGATGAATACAAAACTATTTAAATACCAGTGAATGCATGGCTGGCTTTGTAGTGTTTTGCATTGTGATGAATATATTCATTTTACGAAATTATCGGTTTACAATTTCATACAAGTCATGTAATGTAAATAAACTTTACATTTAAACCAAGACCAACTAATTGTTGTCAATAAGTTAATGTTTGGCTCGATGAAATTTTAACATTGAACTTTGCCAATTAAGATACAACGATCACCAAGTGAAAGATGTAAGCTTCCTAATCGATCATTAACTGTGATATGTCAATGATTTGCAACGGTATCAAATAAAACAAGTGATTATTATTCATTAGTTGATCTAGGAATAAACGTTATATTTCGATAAGCCAGAGCTTGCACACATTTCACAGATTTTTTTTATAAGACACCGATTTCTTCGTAAACGACTTTTGGAACAGGGCTATAAGAAAATACGTCTCATACGATCCCTAAAAAATGTTTCTTTGTTATCAGCCACTAGAAGAAAAGTTCAAAATTGATTTAAGCATATGGTGATTAATTGTTTTAATTAGTGTTTGACTGGTCTGCTGTACTGAGATGATCACCTCAATATCCCTTTTGTGTCACACAACTATGTTGTGTTCTATGGTCATTACCGGATCCTAAAATAGCAATGGAAGAGGGAGGTTTGGCACCATAAAATCTGGTTTAACCCACCATTTCGTTTGAAATGCCTGTACCAAGTCAGGACCTTTGTGATCCACCAGTTCTCCGGAATGAATGATTCGTTTTTGTCATTTTTTTTTGGACAATAAGATTGATCATTCAAGTTCGATAGTTTTGTTATTACCTTTAATTAATTATTTGAAGCATTATTTTGGTTCAACTTTAAATTATTTCGAGTTTATCCTTTTGTACTCTTTATATTGATAAAGTGTACATATTTAACAAAATATTTGTCCCGGTAAATTATTTCGAGTTTATCCTTTTGTACTCTTTATATTGATAAAGTGTTTATCTTTAAAGAAACGCGAGTCAAGCCCAGCAAACTCTATTGACTGGATAAGTTTTGTAATTTTTTATTTGATATGCAATCGAGTGTTTGATAACAGGTTAGCTGTGTATTTGTGAACAATTTATTTTGTCATGCGAATTTCTTTCTGAAATCAGTTTATTAAGTAATTTATAGACCCCGACAATTTTGATACCTAATGTTTTTTTCTAATCAATCGATTCTTCTACCCTCTAGCATTAATCTTAATGGTAAGATCATGAATCTAATGTGTCATGTATGAAATCCACCATTTCAAAATCCATAACATACAATTAACATAGCAAAGTACCAAATAGGTACATGCATGAAGTAATCGCCTGTGAAGGCAAGATACTACAATACAGGAGTAAATACATGGCTTTTACTTGTGGTTTAAAAATGAAAAATGATATTTTGTAGAAATATTGATAAGTGAATAACGTCTTTATTCCATTTATGAAACGTAATATATCATGTAATTATATTGGTAAAATGCATTTTATTTTTCGAAATTTCTATAAAAAAGCGTGAATTTTCATGTACATATTTAACAAAATATTTGTCCCGGTAAAGTCACAGCCATATATGTTCGTACCCAATAAAGATATCCATATACATTTTACTTTCTTCTGAATTGAAATTAAAACCCAAAATTGAGACAAACAGAAAATTATAAATATTGACAAGAAGTATTGTTTTCAATGGGGAAATCTTTGATACTTTGCACTCTAAAATAACTGTTGCTTTTACCCACTGTTGAGTTATTGACCTTTAATAGCTCCTTTTGCAAGTTCTTTTTTTTTGCTATCCGTTATCAGGTTCTAGTTTCCAGTGGTGAATTGACTTTTATCAATTTGACGTACATGTAGATAGACACATGATTTATATCTGTTCATGAGGTTTTATTACAGTCATTTTCTACATTTATTTAATACTTTACTATTTTACACGATTCAGTTTTTTGGCCCATCGTTTCCCTTATTGATTATCAACTATTACACAGCACAAAAATAGATAGAAGTTAAAATCAGCAAGAGAGAATTTAGGACATAAAGGCATTAAGATAAAAAATTGGACGTAGAGAAACTCTCTTCAGAACATTCGCAGCTATCAATAGCTATTTGGAATCATCTTTCGGCAGAATAAAAAAATCATGCATATCGATAATAAATCCACAACACTTTAAAAATTGATATATTTCAACATATCTTAGCAAAATACCGATAATGATTTTTAAATATCTTTTTAATTGGAATGGATTTAATTTCCAACAATCCCTCTACAGTCTAACACAAATGTTATTGGTTAAACCCTTGATTCTAGTATGTCACCTTTGGAATCCAAAAATCCAAAGTCTATAACATATGATTACTGTCGCTTGATTCAAACTTTTGAACCATTAGCCTTCGATGGGTCTTTTGTAGATATTTCTCCTGTTTTTTTCCCCGTTTAACGTACAAGGTTTCAGTGGTTAAATTGAATTTCTAGACTGGGTCATGCAAGGGTTAATGAAAGTGACTTTGTATTGTGCACTTTTACATGATTCACTATGAATTAAAATCGCTGACGCGCAATTACAAAAATAACAAGCACTGTATAACTAGAAGAGACAACTCCTAATTTTTAAATAGTCTGTCGTTCCATAGCAGTCCATGTTAATTTGCTAATTTCAATTATGAAATACGATACCAACAACGAGTATGAAACGAATAATTTTGTTATGCTGTATATCGATATTTCAGGAGTAACCTATCATCAGCAGCATTTGAATCAAAACATTGGATGAACAAAAAAAATATTTGAATGAAAAGTTCTCAAAGCCAAAAAATTCGAACAGAAAACCCATAGCAGCACCTATTATATTAGGCCAGCAACTATTTTCTGTAGAACGTCTTGTTTTCGAGTTTAATGGTCCGGGATAACATACGGCTTAAAAGTGGTTCAGAATTGAAGATCGGCACCTCTAGTTTCATACTCTTTTGTTCGTAAGAAAATTGTGTGGTAACAATTTAAGAAAACAGTTATTTAGCAGAGGCACCCTTTTATTCTCCAGCATAGTGCCAACGTTATGTGCGATGTTATTCTATGCCACGAAAATAATGTTAATATTTTACAAACTAAAAACCAATTAATTTAAATATATGTAAGTTATGTTTATAACTCTTTTATGTTCCGGATGATAACACACATAAATTTGTTTTTTTCCTATAAATATTCTTTATAGAAAAACCCCTTTTCGGAGCCCCGTTCTTTATTGTACATTTAAAGCTTTCTGATTGGTTATTATATTTAGATTCTAGATCAACTGTCAACAGAGCATCGTGCAAAATTTTCAAGCCTTTAAAATTAAGCAGATTTCTTTCATTTAAAAATTTTGGAGCAAACAGAAAACGATTGAATACAGAAGATGTAAATTAGGTAAATTGGTTTGAATTTCAACTACTATGAGGGATGTTTAAGTGACGATTCTTATGTAGAAATGTGTATGGACGCGGATCGCCATCTTTCTCTCTCGTGATCCTTGGATGTTATTCACAACTTATGGTATTTGGAAAACGAACACAAGAACTCATTTACAATATATTAGTTACGTTAAATAACTTGTTTGCCGATCTAATCGTACAAATTTAAAGGACTTTCACTATTTAGATAAGCGATACTGGGTGGAAATTTCCATGACGTCATGACCATGACCTTGTTGTGAATAGCTCGGATATAAACTGAACTCTACCGTTTCCGATTTCTAACTATTGTATTATCGTCCTAGAATGTGAACTGCAGAAACACAACATGACAACAAACGTTCTCATTGCGGGATCGAGTTTTATTTCAAGACTGTCGAACGCCTACAACAATTTCAATCTTGTACAGTGCAATATTGCTATGTATGGGGTCCCAGGAGGGAGAATTGACACTCTAATGAGTAATAATTTTACACAATTTCTGAACAACTTTCTTCCTGAAATAGTAATTTTACAGATAGGCGGCAATGATATGTGCGATACGGAATTGTTTGACCCCATTTTTAGGCCAAGCTACTTTGTAGCATATATGTTTTGTAAATAATTTTAGTTATGTCATATATTGATATATGTTTTTCTTGCATTGTTTATTATGTAATACATTTGATATTGTTCTGTTTTCTACATTTTTACTTAAATAAGTAAAAAATTATCAATCACATATTGTTTGTTTTATTGTTCAGTAGTTATATTTTTGACTGACAGTGTTTGAAGGAGGAGACATAAATGTAAGTTATGTTTATAACTCTTTTTATGTTCCGGATGATAACACACATAAATTTGTTTTTTCCTATAAATATTCTTTATAGAAAAACCCCTTTTCGGAGCCCCGTTTTTTATTGTACATTTAAAGCTTTCTGATTGGTTATTATATTTAGATTCTAGATCAACTGTCAACAGAGCATCGTGCAAAATTTTCAAGCCTTTAAAATTTAGCAGATTTCTTTCATTTACCCTCCCTCCTTCCCCATCATCTCCTGTATTTCATTATAAATTTGGTTTATTCTACTTTGTACACCCGTAAACTATTTGGCTAGGGCTTGTTTGACCCCATTTTTAGGCCAAGCTACTTTGTAGCATATATGTTTTGTAAATAATTTTAGTTATGTCATATATTGATATATGTTTTTCTTGCATTGTTTATTATGTAATACATTTGATATTGTTCTGTTTTCTACATTTTTACTTAAATAAGTAAAAAATTATCAATCACATATTGTTGGTTTTATTGTTCAGTAGTTATATTTTTGACTGACAGTGTTTGAAGGAGGAGGCATAAAAAATAAAAAAGATATGGCTAATTAACAGCTAAACCATATCTATAGCTATTTAGATTATACATGTACCATTTCTTACGTTTTTTGTTTACCTATTTTTTGCTTATAATTAAATATTCTTCAGTTTTAGATCAATTATCTTTAAGCAGATAAAACATTGACGAGATATGGTAAAATGTTAAAGTGTCGGTCAATAATTGGTACGTACTAACTTGGTCATTAAACTTATAAAACAACATGCTATCAATTTATTAGCAAAAACATGTAAATACTGACCGATTATAATATTTAAATCGAACCCCTGGGATACTTTTTTTCCGTTATTTTTCACACACCAGTGAGAGTAGTTCATGAATTCGGTTAAGTTTTATGTGAAGACACGAGCAATAAAAGTATGGAAATGATAACTCTGGTGCAAACATTGTGCCAGTTTAATTGTAATGTTTATTTCCATGGTCCCATTAATAGTAATGTTGTTTTGAAGGGCATGCAAAAATTATTGAACTATATGCTCGGTAGGTCCCGTGTCCGGCGACAGGATTGTTTTTTCGAGAGTGATTTACAATTGTCCTGGTTTTTTGCAAGAGAATAATCAATAAAAATGTAAAATTTGGTGATATTTAGTGTTTTTAACTGAAAGCGAAGAAAAAATGCTACCAACGGGAAGGCATATTTTAGTATTATCATATTGTATAACAACACCAATTCCAATAAAAAAAATGTGATTCCTCAATAAAATTCTGGGCTGTTTTTTGAATTTTTACCTTTTTGCATTTTTCACCCCTTAAAAGACAAATATATTGAACGAGATGACTAACCATTATAAGTGAACATCAAAGTTATATTATGGCATCCTAAACATTGATGCCAAAAAGTTGCGTCTTACATATTTTCAAATTAAAATGAAATACATGTCCAGGCTTTTTCAAGAGGCGTCCAGGTTTTTGCAAGAGAGGTCCAGGTTTTTTCATACTTTAGATAGACAAGTTGTGCGTGTTGTTTACCTCTAAATCATATTTTAAAAGACATTGTATGTTGTTAAAAAAATAAAAATACGGTACTATCATTTCAAGGGTTTTGGACAAGAATACGTCGGTTAAATTCAAGAATTCAACCTTATATAGTCAATATAAACGGGCAGGCACATATAATTGACGCCTAAAACCAGAACCCATTAATCTATTGTCTAAGCATAACTACCAAATGTTATAAATTGAAAATAACCTCCTTGAATAATTGGCTGGAAACAAAATGTTTGTGTTGCGACAAGCAGAAAATGCTTACAGTTCCTGGGCTACCTTCTTTTAACTTGACTTGTAGTTGTTTCTTGGATGTGTTTGTTTGTATCACTGAGTCGTCTTCTTTCATGTCTGCTGTTTTATCCAGGATTATATAAGACTCGAATGCCCTTTTAGTACGTCTTAATTTTTACACATATGTATTTATTGTATATATTATAGTTTGAACAAAAAACTTCATAAGAGTATGCTCCCGTGCGGGACCCGGAAGGCGAAAAGGTTAGCAGCAGCGGTAAAACTCCACTAAAGAGCGTTCAGAAACTTGTCATCTTTCAGGTGGTTAAAGGAGGGCAGCCCTGTCATAATAAATTCCGGTTAATCAGGCTATACTAATGCGGAAACTTGACCGTAAACCATATTGGACCAACGTGCATGGAGATCTACAGCACGTAAAATATACCATTGTGCACCGCCACAGGCTAAATTTTCCGCACCTTCCCACCTCTTCCCTTTTCCAGTGATCTTCAAAATTTACAGATCATTTGTTTCCCACTCCAACCCCGCTTCTCTCTCTCAGTGAGTAAAGGTTCAAACAGGATTCCGCATTGTATTTTCGCCAGATAAAGGATGGTTATGTGAAACTAGGTAAGAGTTGGCTATATCCAACACAGGTAAATGTTCCATCTAGTATGACCTCATTTCGGGTAAGGGTTCATCATTGTCAGTCACCATACGGAAAAGTTCCAAATTGTGCGAAACTTTTGAGGAAGGATTTCGTAACTTTCTGGATGCATTGGTGTATATGGTGCGTTAAGGGTACATTGGCCTATCTAGTGAGTTGGTTTGTTTTACTTCTGGTGTGTGGTCATGCATGGGTCCTTCGAATGACATACATGGATCTGTGTCCTGAGTGGGTCTACAGAATTCATTTTTGGTGTTTCAATTAGCTCTTGTCCTGCTGATTATGACTGAAATAGTGTCGACTGGACATAAAACAAACATACGAGTATGAGATTCAAATGCTATTTAAGTTTCTGTATCTTTACATACATATGTATACGTTAAGGGGTTCCAATATCTCATATTCCCAAATGTTTTTTATCAAATAGCCCGTATCCAAAATAGAGGGTTTTTTTTTCTTATCCCATATCCCTGTAAATAGAATAGAATTAAATATTCTATATCCCAGTTTGTTTTGCCTCAAATATCCCGTATCCCAGGAATAAATATGTAAATATCCCATATTCCAAAACACCCTTAAACTCTTGAAATAACAGAATGCACCAGTGAAATATGTTTTTTTTTTTGCATTTATTTGCTTCTGACATAAATGTATATTTTATAAGGCACAAAAACAAGATTGCAACTTACCTTTCAAAATTTTGACCACCGTAACTTACAATCGCTCTTTTTAAAACCGGTAATTTATTTAAGCACATCATAAAAGTCACAAATGTACAAATGTACCATAAAACTAATTTTGTCAAAATGCCGTAATAATTTAGTCTTCAAAGATAATGCATTTGGGCAGCCTACGTTTGCTTTAAAGTTAGTAACAAACTTGATATTTTGCATGTTATGTGTTGAAATGTATGTTTATTGAGAAGGAGGGACATTAGTTTCCATTTAAGTCGTATAGTTTCCACAAAACCCAGTGCCTCTCTTTAGTCAAAATTTTCATAAAACCAGGACACCTCTCGAAAAAAACCGGACAAGTCGTTGTGCCTCTCGAAAAAACCTGATCATTTTTAATAAATCATTAACTGATGCTTCTTTACGGACTTTTTTGGAAGAAAAGTAATAATTCGAACATTTTGAATACTTTTATTCCTCTTTTTTGTTTTGTTTCACTTACAATTGGGAATTTAAGCATTTTTATTGTAAATGGACTGGCGAAAAAACCTGGACCTCTCTCGAAAAAACCGGACAATGCCTCTCGAAAAAACAATCCTGTCGCCGGACACGGGACCTACCGTGATATGGAAAATTGTTAATCAATTTTGTTTGATTTCATATAAACGCATCCATATGTTCAGTGAAAAGGATCAACAGTTTTATACATAGCTTTGCATGTCTGTTATCGAAACTGCCTATCATGCAATACAAGTGTAGTATGAACACGTATTTCTTTACCGGAGTCGAATTACACGAAATTGTTGGGAAAAACTGCTTAACCATTTAGCAATTCGTTAGGTCATCAAATTCGAAATAAATGGGATTCTATCGTAGCTTCAATATACTTCAGTAGTTCTAGAACGATACAACAAAATTACCGAACTTGGACGATCAATCTCAAATATCCATGAAGAAACACAAAACAAGGACAACATACCGGAAAAATTGAAGACCGCAATGCTCCTGATTTGGCATTTCAATGAGAAGAGTGAGTTAAGCCAAGTTGTATGCCCTGCTGAACCCCCTTCAATTACGATGTTTGAATATAAAAGAATATTAGATAATTTTATCTAATGTTATTTTAGTCTTAAGGTTCATGATTACACTTCGAATAAAATGGTAGATATTTGACCTATTTTTCTAGTCTATGTACATCTTAAATGACACATAAAAACACAAAATAAAGTGTAGCAGCGTCTAGATTTAAAAATCGCCGATAATTTTCCCTTCTAGTTTAAAAGATGACCGTTCAAATTGTACCAATAATAAAGCATGAATTACCCCTAAACAACCTTCCGTAAGACCGATTGTGAGTAGATTTAATAACACCAATAATGAAATTACCTTGCACGTGGAGGCCAAATGACAGGGCATTGTTGATATTTGTGTTAACTGAAAAACGCAAAGAAAATGCCCCGGCAAAACCGACGAAGTGTTCACGTACAAAATATTTAAAGTTTATGCAAAAATAATTATATAGACGCTGCTACGCCTTATTAAGCAATTGAATGTGTAGTTAAGGCTCCACATAGACTGAAAAAAAGACGTAAAATATCAGTCATTTTTCCGAAGTGTAAAGATGAACCTTAACGTGCTTGGTGTTGTTTTATATAATTTAACATTTTTAGTACAGCTATTACTTCAATTAAAGGTCAAATGATTTTAATTGAGAAAAGAGTGATGGTTTGATACAGTTCTATACTGAACAACATAAATTACGCACCACTTAATGACTTATGGGTACATTTTTGTTTTCTATTTTCGTAGAACTAATTGATCTCAGTACAGCAGACCAGTCAAACAATAATTAAAACAATCCTTATTGTGTCTCACAACTATGTTGTGTTCTATGGTCATTACCGGATCCTAAGATCGCAATGGAAGAGGGAGGTTTGGGGCCAAAAAACCTGGTTTAACCCACCATTTCGTTTGAAATACCTGTACCAAGTCAGGACCATTGCGATCCACCAATTCTCCGGTATGACTGATTCGTTTTTGTCATTTTCTCTGGACTATGAGATTGATCATTCAAGTTCAGTAGTTTTGTTATTACCTTTATTTCCATTTGCCCAAATCTCAATTAAAATTCCGACTTGATGACCATTAACTGAATTTCAGACGAAAAAATGCAGAGTAAAACAAACTCTTCCAGTGTAAATGGTCATTACAATGCCAGTTAATTTCACATTAAATGAGTATGATTTCGAATTCAATTGTACGCAAATTTCGGCACAAACCTACGGAAGTGAACATTCAACCAGGTGCAACATGAACCCTTGTCTTGATTTGTTTGATTTTCCAAGGAGATTCGGCAGTATGTGACTTCCGGTGAGGTTAACAAATCTCCTCGTCGTGTTTTTCTTTGACCGAGTATCTGGATATCTGAAACCTTTTCGGTAAAACAAAATCTTGATAAAAGCGCATAAAGATGTCAAAATTACAGGTACGTTAGATAAAAATTGTTGGAACTATTATTGCAACTCTGAGCATGCGATTTTCTTATGGTGCATTTTCAATATTTATAGCCTAAAGTTTGGAAACTTCGTGGATAACAATCATTGAAAACTGTTTTTTTCTGTTTTGTTTAATTTCAAACACAGATGGATAAACCTAACGACGTACTCAAAAATTTTCAATCACCCACCGGAAGTCGTCCAAGACCCGTAAAATCATTTTCAACGAATGTCCACTTTAAGCCGCGCATGCATGAAAAAAGCCAAACAGTTTGCGGTAAATAAAACTTCTAAGCGTGTCGAATAAATATGGTTATCAACATTTCAAAATATATTATTATTTGCGCCAAATTCTAATTTTGAAAACGGTGCTTTATTTGTGTTGTTCAGTATATCTATATAAAAATATTTATAAATCTGCTTAATTTGTTTTGCCCTTGTTTGCTTTTAGCAGAATTTGTCTACTTCAGATCGACCACCATCCTTCTTGCCTGTTAAAACCTAAAAGATTTAGGTTTCTGAGTTTGAAACTAATGTTTTTGACAAAAGTTTTTTTTTATATGAAATTTATTACAAGGTTGCATAAATGGCCTTTATTAGACGGTGTCATATTATAGGTTTTAATATATTTTAATTTTTTTGTGCATTCAAATACATTTTGATGTGTATCACATAGTATTTTGATTTATATTTGGTTTTGCGTCTTTAAACATGAAGAGTTTAACCTTAACAGGCCGTCTGCCTCACAGTCATTTAGACGAATAATATGTCTTTAAAAGATTAAAGAAGTAGAGGTACCAAAGGGATATCTGAATGTCAAAAGTCCGAAAGGGCGGAGACAAATCCAGTAAACACCAACAAGAACGTGACAAAAACAGAAAACATGTAAAACATGTAAACACAAAATAACTGAATATCAATCAACAACGCAAACACAAGTCGAAACAAAGATTTTGACAAAGTTTTTGTTTCTATATGTCTTTTTGATTTTTTCTGTTCCGTGGGTCTATCTGTGACTTTTAGGACTGAATTTGAACCATATACATTTTATTAAGGCCATGGGTCGAGTGCAGAATCGCGAATCTCATTGAAGGCTGCTGGCGGTTGTCCATGATTGTGATTTTTTTCCGAATTGCCGCTTGTTATTTGGACTGCGTGATTATTTTCTACTAATATATTAAGTGTTATTGTGTGTCATATTCTTTCTGTTCAAAATATCTGCCTGATTCTTTAAACTTTCTTTGACATTTTTTTGATTCCCAGCCAAGATTGAATTTTCTACTCAGATTTTTTTTGATTTTTTTGTTTTAACTCCTATTACATGTATTTTGGTTATGTTAATTATTTTCACTTCTCGTTATCACTACCACAAAGAAGCAAAGTGGCACCAATGTGGCATTCGAGTGTTTAAAGTTCGAAAGGGCAACGACAAAACCGGTAAACACGTACAGGAACAGCACGAAGAAACACAAAATACAAATCAACCGAACGGAACTCAAGTCAACAAACAATCATTTAATATGTGATTCAACGAACATTTCATATCACAGTCTATAACTCCATAGATCGATATCGCATCGAAGGTCAATGGTATCATTGGGATTATGAATGTTGAATTGTTTTTAATTGTATATTTTTTAAACAATACCGTCGGTGTTGGCTTTGCTAACTGCTTTTGAACTTTTTATTTTTTTGTACTTTTCATAAGATTCTTGTTGTTGTTTTCTTCCCTTTAACGTGGTTGTAAATGCAGATAATGACAGAAAACTTGAATTACATGTAAACCCACTGGAGTAAATAGTATTTGAAGTAGAAATTTGTTTTATTTCGTGCTTGGGTTTTTTCAATGTTAAGAGTAAAAATACCAATTGAAAATACAAATACCAAATGAATACGGAAACGTACAAATTACTTAAACCGGAAAAAGAATTTAATTTACATCTTCTGATTTTATTTAGTGTTCACACTTGAAGTAGATTTCATATTTTCGTTAAAAATTATTACCAGTTATAAATGATGTTCATATTACTCTTCTAAAGCGTTCGGCTGAAAAAAAAACTTTGAAAAAAAGTTAGTAATATTGAAGAAAAACAAGAAGTTTATTTTGTTCTTTAGTACAATTAAAAATATATGAAGAAAAATGTTCATAACATTAATCAAGTAAGCTACATTATACTTTCAAGCTGTTTCTACATTAATTTGCGCAATTAGAATATGGAAAATGAACAGTAATTTTTGTAATTGGTATCAACAATAAAAATGATTTTAAAATCATTACAAAACAACAAACCTGTATAAGTTAAGCAAAATTGACACAATTACTGGGTCAATAATGTTGATAATAAAGGTCAAAAATACACATCACCATATCTAGTTTATCAAAAATATTTATTGTTGAAAAATGGTTTATGTTGCAAAATATTTTTTTTTGTAATAATTCATTGGCGATACTTACAATGTCACTCGTCAATTTTATAAATGAAGGATAGAATTACGTTTAAAGCAATAATATGTTTATAATGATAAGCATCGTATGGTTAACTAATGGGATCAAAATATCACGTATTAAAAACAAATGATAAAAATATTTTTGTTTTTTGCCTAAATTGTTTATTGTACTTCTGCTTTATTAATTTGGGTGTGGATACACATGTACATGGTTTAAAAATATATAAAAATACTGTGCAAACAATGTTAAACTATATTGAAATTCATGCACTAGCACATACCAAACAGGCAAAAATTAAAACAAAATCTATACATAATATAATTGCTTCCTTTGCATGAAATTTCAAAATCACAATTTTGAAAGTAAAGTAAACCCTAAATATTTTAACCGACCGAGAAGGTCATCTTGATACCTTCCCGACACTATTGTCTGGAGGTCAGAGTTGTGAAGATAGGAATTTAATTACGAGTTAATTTATTTGTAGAATTGAGTCAACACATTCGTTTCATAGTACAGCCTATTAGAAATCTGAGAACCGATATAAATCGAAAACACCGTATATTCCTGAGAAAAATTTCATTAAAAAAATAGCATGAACTAGGTGAAAATTTATACATGTATTATTATTTTCGAATAAAAATCTACATTACACCCTCCCCTCCTAACGTTATCGATATATATATTTATATATACGTTGTATACAATAAATGATTTATTGTTTTTTTAATCAAAAGTTGCTTTTTATGGTGTTTCTGATACTTCCAAACACAATAAACACAATGATACATTAATTTTAACAATTGATTAAAAACCAATCACATGATATCTTCAATACGAAATATGTTTTTCAGGACTTTTCTTTTCTATAAAATTCAAAATTATCTATTTTATCCAATTTAATATTATTTCATGTATTTATTAGAATTTTATAGAAGCCTTACAAAAGATAATCGGTCAACAACTTAACTAAAGCTGCTCACCCTTTACTTTGTATACAGTGGTCTCTAGCCACGCTTACTGCCAATCATACAAAAAAAAACGCGAAATAGTATAACGGTACTATATCCCTAGGGAAATCGTTTTTACTTTATCCCTAGGGAAAAAGTACTTTTACCAAATTCATGATGAAAAAGTTGAAATATTTACCTGTATTTTGTATAGAAAAAAAATCTACTGAAGTATAATGAATTGTAAAATGTATGACAAATATGTCATAGAAAGATAACTAAATAAAACATATAGCTTCTTACATTGTTTTAAGTGGATTATCAGATTTCTCAATCAAGATAGTTAAATGATGGAATTTTAAGCTGGAGACTCTGTCGAGAGCTTAAAATTCAATTAACTATCGAGATTGAGAAATCTGATAATCCACGAGAAATAATGTAAGACGCGGTTTCTCTAATTTTCTGGAAAACCAAATAAAAAAGAAATTCATTTGGTATGAGTTTAAATTATCCTTACCTTTGATTTGGTCAGTATATTATTACGCTTTACCAAGAGTTTCAAATTGATAAAAGTAATTTCAACATTTACTTGTAGGTTTTTATGATATTCATAAGCATAATTTATCATAACATAATAAGAACAATTGTGTCAGAAAATATCAAAAGTAAACTTAAATATATTGTGAATGTCTAAAAGAACTATATTTATCGGCGAATGTTTTTCTTGCAGTGTTCGGTCGCAATTGCCACGCCTACTGTAAAATTGACCAATTAATCAATGAGAACTTAAAATTCTCTTGAGAGAAGAAAATTTTTTTTCACGGATGAAAATTAGAGAAATATTTATATAGCATTACATGTTACATGCAGAATAATAATTTGATTTAGAATAAAGTAAGTATTCGTCTTTACATGATGTACACAACTACTTTTTAATAGTAGTTTTGAAATCAGTCTATGTTTATAAAAAAAAGAAACGAAGCAATACTGGTCAAATTTGTATGTTCACTTGCTGACGTTTTTAGGAAAAATATTTTGCTTGAGATGAACCATATATCTTTTAGCATATGGCAATATATGTATGGTACATAATATAATTGGTTTTCGTAGATTGGCACTTAATACATTAAAAAGAAACGAAGGAATACTGGTTAAATGTGTATGTTCACTTGCTGACTTTTGCTTGAGTTGAACCATATATCCTTAAGCATATGACAATATATGTATGGTACATGATTTAATGGGTTTTCATAGATTGACGCTTAATACATTAATACCATATTAGTTTTCATGACTTTATCTATTTGTTTTACTAGTATTTTACACTGCCTTTTTTTTCGTTTTATCATTTTATTAATGTTATCGGTTAATGTGCATGTAAATGCAAATTGCTTTAACCTTAATTAAAACTGCTTTGTTTTGTGATTTCTTCCTGAACATTTGAGATCGATATCCAAATTTAGTTCTTTAATCAGAAATAAAATAAGCTATGTTTCAAAAATTTTTTGTTCTATGCATTGCAATCAAAATTGAACTTAAAATTGAATGATGGCGTTAAGAAGAAGTCTTCAAACATGTCAACATGCTGATTGCGGCTGGGTTGTTTTGATGTCTATCTATCTTGTCCTTGTCTTTAGGATAAACGATATTTAACTGCCCCTTTGGTACACACTTGCTTCCTAATTGCCATTTGCTTCAACGGAATTTTCCATTAGTAGCAATTTACTTTTTAGATAACTTCCGATAACAAAATGGCTTAAAATATAAATGTTATTTGATATCCAGATGTAATTTTGATATATTTAGGAACATATATATTTATAAAAATTTCTCTTATCTAATGAACATGATCAAACATTTAAATGCTTTGTTGGCTTGATCTTTAAAAACGAAAATCGAACATAAAAAATGTTCGAATGTTATTGAATTTTGAAATATATGCATTTTTCAAAATCTTGGTGAATCAGCATTTGCATGAAAATCATGATTATCTTTTAAAAACCTGAAACAAAAACAAATGTATTACTATAAGTGTTTATGTAAAAATTGTGGAGAAAAGTAAGCGAATACTAACATTCACCAAGTGCGGGTTGTGCAAATCATTGTATACAACGAAAACAGGGCACAAGTTTCTCTCTGATGTAACGTTATTAAATGTGTACAGTTTGATTTGATACGGCACTGAACGTATTAGTTCTTCTGTTTATATTGAAGTGAAGTACACCCATTTTATTAGTCCCTGGAGTGTTTGAAAAGAAACGATTATACATTCGATTATATGAAATAGAGGGATACAATGAAACGTCATGATTTTCTCGTTTTCGCATAATAAAAGACCAGTCTAAGAAGTAAGAGTCACGGTTGTTTTGTTCATCCAATCCTACTTCAAGCATATGATAAGATCCTGAATACCTTATCCCAATATCATACTTGTACAGTATTCCAAAAGTCATTTGCTGGTCCTTTCTACAACACTTATCAGCCATGACACCTTTATACTTTTGAAATTTTTGACCTTGTGGACGAACGGTGTCGGGCGTTTTAACATTACTGATCATTGTCTTTATTGATATACGTGTATTTGTGAAGAGAGGATCTGTCGAATTTGAAGTCCATTGTGTGACTATCTGAAAGAGTGTTAAAAGTCAAGATAAAATTTAACATGCCTACGATGACAATGAACTTCTCCTTCATTTTAAATAATCATTGAAATATCTCTTAAAATTAATTAAATATGTTTATTAAATTATTGATATGATATTAACGAAACTGGCATTTTCGGATTGTATGAGGATAGTGAAAAATCTATTTAATCTCAAGAAGTATCACATGGGGGAAAACTGATGATTTTCTATATTCTTTAAAACTATAAGAATGATAGCAAATTTTTAATAAAAGATGAAACAAGATTCAGTTGTATGCTCTTATATACTTCGAGTACTGGAATGTGTGTTAGAAAAACACAGTTACATATTTCCAAAAATTGACAACCAAAAATTGACAACGTTTGGCAATTTCTTTAAATATTGATAAATGTATCTGTTTGGTCATTGTTGTAATATTTTTTTAGATTCTGTTTTTGTTTTTATCAAATTTCAAATACTACCGGTTTTCCAAGTTTTTTACTCCTAGCGTGTCTGATGAAGGTTAATCCATAAAAGCGTTTCACACGCAGTGAAATTTTGCGTTGTGCATTTATCAAAATCCTTTCAATATGTGGATCGTGTCTTTCTGGCACATATTCCATATTCTTTCGTTTTTAATAACAAAATCACAAAAACAGACTTCTTATTGTCATTAAAATAACTTATTTCAACTATATTAACCGGGAGACGTTACCAGAGACTGTATACAAATCTTTAAGTAGCTTCATGATCTCAGAGATTAATTTCGAATTATTTGGATATCTTTTGTAAACCAATAGCAAACCAATGCGTTTTTGATTTTTTTTTGGTACATTTAGGCACGAACCATTTTCATACGGTGGGGGGGGGCTGGGATTTTATAACCTGATATTATATTTTTTTCTGTCCAAATCAAAGCAAAATCAAAAAAAAAATTTTCAGACAAGTTCAGATCATTTGATTTTCTATTCGTAAATTGGTCTTTTATCAATTGTGTGAATTAGGCCATTCTTGGACTAATTCATTCTCATTGTGGATACATTCATATTCAAAACATTCATATATTTATCGAAAAAAATGGGATATGGGAAGAAATGACAAATACATGTATGTCAGCTTACCTCTTTTGAAAGCACAAAGTAAAAAATGAAAATAATTAAAAACCAGAATCCCCCCAAATTAACTTTTAGCAATATTTCTTTAAATGGACAAAGTCAAATAGCTGGATATCCAAAATCCCAAATTTGTTTCTTTAACATTTTTTTTTCAAAAATGTGAAATCTTATTCTTATTCTAAAACTTATCAAGACTAACAAGAACAGCAAGAAGACAAAGAAAAGCACAAAATTAAGCCACTAAGGGATCATAGAAAAGCTAGCCTTTTGACTTGGTTAGGGATTATGTGAATTAACTAGCATACTTAAAACAGACACGGGGATCACTGAAGGCCTCAAAAGCTCTTGGGTAAATGATGCAAAATCATCCATTCCAGCTAATCATGATTTCATTATTCATTTTAAAAGAATCATCACATGAAATACAGAACATGGAAATATAAGAAATCTGTGAAGAATTACCAATGTCATCTTATAGACATCTCTGGATCTACCAGTGGGATGGGAAGGTTTTGAAAAAAAAATATATAATTTTAATTGCCAAGCGGGACATCAGTGTCTAAGATATACATACTTCAAATGTTTGTTGTCCGAGGGCAGTTGAAGGAAATGAAAACTGAAAGACATCAAAAAATGATAGAGGCTATACTCTGAAAGCCATGGGGGGAAGCTTAGACCTGGTGACGATATATAGATCAGAAAACATACATATCTAACCATACGATAAATTACAAATATTGAAAGCCTAAGGTCAATAGTTTCGGAATAATCAGTTATGGAAATATTGATCCCTCGGGTAAACAAACTGACAGACCGGTCTAAAACATTACATCCTTCTCAACTTCATGTATGGGTATAATGTATGTATAATAAGGTAATGATAATTACATTGCAAGGTCTAAGGAATGCAATGTTACTTTAAATTTTCCTGATTTGGAGTAATACAGCAGATGCTCATATCATAACAGAACAAAACTATATATGCGTGTACTAAACATATCAAAAGTGATACTAAATCGTAGCCCATCATAATTTCAAAATTTTAAACTTCTACTAAAGGTAATGATGAATAGGTTAATGTATGCCGAGCGAAGCGAGGCAGAAAAAAAATCAGGCTTTTATCATTTAAGTTCAAAGGATGTATAATATTTTTTTGGAAATTTATGAATATTTATTTTTTTTTCGGCTCCATTAGGAGCATTTTTATTTTTTTCTGTAAAAATTGAAATTAATTTTGTTTTTTGAAAAAAATCCCAGCCCCCCCCACCAAAAGAAAATGGTTCGTGCCTTAATGCTCTAATCCCAAATTTTATTTCTTTTTTTTTCATTAACGAGAATACTTTAATGAAAAATTGACATTCTTCAGCTCCAATATTGATATTTTATATACTGCAAAGTAACTTACCCCTCAGATCTTTATCACAAACTCGAACATCACGGACTTGATTGAAACCATACAGGGAATGTAAAACTGGACAGTTTAACTCTCTGGTTTCCATAGCTATACCATCTGTTTTGGTACACCGTGTCCAAGGCGTCCATGCACATTTATCTGATGAACATTCGAAAATATGTTTGACCTTGTTATACTTTTATTATAAAGGATCATTTTAAAATTTGTTAATTTACTTTTGTCTAATATGGGCTTTAACAAAATAATCAAACCTAAAGGCAACAAAACTAGATTTACAAATATAAGCATCAAAATCATTCTTTTTTTCATAACAATACAAAGATAAGAACGGAAGACATGAAAAGTCGAAATCATCATACAAAATAAGAGATAATGTCTGCTCCTTTAAAAAGACTCACCCCAATGGTCTTTACTACAAAGTTGTACATCATGGACCTGCTTTATATTATGACGAGACTGTAACACTGGACAGTGTAACTCCCTGGTTTTCATGGCAATGCCATCTGTTTTGATGCAACTTCCATGTACATTCGTCTAGTATGCATGAAACAAAAGTCAAGTAATGTGAATGCTACTTAGATCTCAGTTTGATTTATCTGTTTGGTCTTATAAAGATATAGATAACATGTTTGATAACATGTGCAGTTAATGAAAAAAATAAAATGAAGGTTTTTGGGGGATGAGAGAAGCAGAGATACAATAATGCATCCGAAAAAAGTCAAAAGTCCGACAGGGCGGAGACATAGCCAGTAAACACAAACGAGAACGGGACAAAAAACCGAACAACATGTAAAACACAGAAACACAAAAACTACTGAAAATCAATAAAAAACGCAAACTCAAGTTACAACGAACACACTAAAACTGGTCACCCGAAAAGTGAACCAGAGTAAGACCCCCTTAAACAATAACGGACTTACCTCTACTGGGTAAATGATGGCCGAATAAATGTTCAATTCCAAAAGATGCTTCAAAAACCACTATGCAAAAAACGACTATGAGTACCGCTATTGTCATGCGTTTTATACGACAGATTCGTTGATTGGCTTGCCCTCTGCTCATCTCTGGTTTATTCCGCTGTTTTTCTGCCCGAGTTTCAGTTACAGATTCGAGAATGTTTTCATTATTTTCTTCGAAATCTGTTGCCGTATTCCTATCTGCATAATCCAGTGATTCATTGTCGATCGTTATAACATCATACATGTCATAATGGTTACTCACCTCGGAATTTGTGTCGGTACTTTGCTTTATGTGTTCTAAATGTTCATCCTCGGTGGTGTTATATTCATAACTTGTTCGGTCTATTTTAATACTTTCATTATTACTGCTTTGACACGGTTTATCGGTGGTTGCTTTATATCTATTTTCTGCAAAATATTTAGCTGCACGTGTACCTTCTGCATTTTGAAGTAACAGTGGGTTGCATATTGTTTCATATGCGTATGCATACTGCATGCCGTCTGTGTTAGTCGTCAGAATCTGCTTTGAGACTTCGGATTCTGCTCTCGGTTCTACAGATGTTTGATTTGCAGTTTCTCCAACAAGAACCAAATATGCATGGTTTTCATCGGCAATTGCATGATCTTTCTGTCTGTTTTGAGTGTGGTCGGTCATTGGTATATATCCATGTTCATCAAGGCTTCTTCCCGTATTCCTTGTCTGCTCATTCTGATCTTTCCGTCTGTTTGGAGTGTGGTCGGTCATTGGTATATATCCCGGTTCATTTAGGCTTTTTCCAGTCGTCCTTGTCTGGTCTGGTAACTTTGCAAGCGACGGTTCGCATGACGTTAGATTTTTCACTGGTATATAATCATGTTCATCAGGAATAATTCTTATCTGCTCTGCTTTGCCTGTTGACATTTTGTCAACTGACATGTAGACATGACAACTCACATCTGTTTAGGAACATAAAGGTTGGTACGTATCAGCCGAACTTGTTAACTCGGTTTGGTACGGTACATCTTCCGTATAGGTAATATCCTTTCTATTCGACATCGCTTAGTACTGAATCCTTTAGAAAATATTAAAACAAAATCAAAATGATTCGTACGTAGATTTACAAAAGATAATCAGACGTTACGCGCGATGTTCGTGGCATATAACGTTACGCTCATTTAGCATCAAATATTGACGTTAAAAGTGATAGAACGTACGCTACATAAATTGTATTGAAGTTTGTATTTAGTTTATTGTTGAGGGACTGACCATTTAACTGTAGGGGTGTTAGTCATAATTTTTATTTTGCGAAGATACATAGCTTTGTTATTCCTTTGTTAAAAATAAGTTAGATTGATAACATTGATGTGTATGACAAAAAAACATTTTCAGAACATTCTTTTATTTACCCTGATCCTAGTCAAAAATAAAACTCAAAGTATTTTTAATTACGGTAAGTCAAGCCCCCTTCCTAGTAACTAGGTCAATGGTCGATCCCTAACCAGAAATGGACATGAATTGAAGACAAACTGTCGGCCAAATTGAAACTACATGTATGATGAGCAAAGATAATTTCAGTTGGACAATTTTTTTCTAATTTTCAGCTGAGTTGCATTTTGGAACTACAGTAAAGAAAAATATCAGTAACATTTATTGCACACAAACAAGAATTTATTCGATTCTTCAGATTACTGATCACATGCGGCTAGCATGTCCATATGGTCACTTTCACTCAACTCCAAAACACAGTCATTTATTTCGTTGACCAAAATATGTTTCACTGATAATAACGGAACGATCGCCACAATATCTTTAATCATTCTATATCGGAAACTGCTATCGCCAATCCTTTCAAAATAATATCCTTTCACTACTTCTGTTCCCTTTTCATGGAAAATCCCCCAACTATCTCTTACGTTTCTTGTCAAAATAAATGGTTCGGAATGCGCCTTCAAGATGTAATATTTCTCGTTTTCGTCATCTGTGTATAACGCTAATATACTGTCTTTCTCTATTAACTGCTCGTCACTGCCAGTTGTTTCATCCTCGTCATTATCAAAGTCCCTGTTTGTCGTATCTTGAGATTCCTGTTGCACAATATGTTTCCTGGATTGGACGGTAATATTACTGCATTCGAGATATTGTCCTTCTGTATGTACTGTTCGCATTCGTAACATGATAAGTCACGCAGAACAATTTCTCCACTTTGTCCTGTTGCCACCACCTGGTGTATGGTCCGGTTTTGCGGAACTGCCTTGTAACGCACAAGTTCATCCCTTGGGACGCTTTCTATAAACCTACGAAGAATAACTAAAAATTACTTTCAAAAGTCAGGCATTAAAATAAGCATCATCTACATTTATCATAAATGAAAAAAAAACGTAAAATATATAGCTTACATGTATATTTATTTGCGAATATTCGTTGTTTTTTTTTATCTTTTTCCCCTTTAACAAGTTGAAAGTTTATTTATTTTTTTGTTTTGTTTTTTAACAAAAATTAGTCACACTTGAAAAAATATACAGAGAATCTGAGAGATGTAAATTTAAAACATTTTGATCTCACAGATATTACCTGAAAATGCGTCTTTTACAAACAACACCTCTCTTAACTGTTTCTAGATGATTTGAGGAATATTCATAGAAGTCTCGTGCGTTTTGGATTACACTTGTTCCCCGAAG
The DNA here is from genome assembly GCA_963971305.1 of Arcuatula senhousia. NCBI lineage: Eukaryota > Metazoa > Mollusca > Bivalvia > Mytilida > Mytilidae > Arcuatula > Arcuatula senhousia. Next base: position 5,775,824 of record OZ020317.1, on the reverse strand, counting down.
TATCGCCATAGTCGCCTGTTGTTTGATTAGCCCTCCAGCCGCATCGTGCGGACCCTTTCCATGGGATGACTCGAAATAGTTTCCTATTATTGTTTTGTATCCTAATTTACACGGTACTGTAGAAACATTTCCGATGCAGTGGCGACTTTTGTACTGGGACTGACACCCGTCCGTAAATTCATGCATTATTTCCGTATGGTATGCAATTGAATTTAAATATTCGGCTATCAACTTTTGAACATGGAATACAAAATGATAGTCATGCTGCTGATCCGGACTGATGACAAAAAAGTGTTCGGTTATTATGTTGGGATCTTCTTCCGTGCTGTCTATACCATCATATTCCAAGATGGCATGTCTGTAAATAACCGATACATGCAATGTGACCTCCGTCTTCTGAAAATAACTTGATTGTAATTCAGTTTTTTCAAAACATGCAAAGTTCTCTGAAAAGTCGTGCAAACAAATACAATGATTGAGCGGAAGGTTTTGTTGCAAGTATTTAAGTTGATGTGACTGCCAAGTTGCACGGAACTGGTGGGACGGAAAACTTACAAGCAATTTTTTGAAATATTCAAACATTTCTCCTGGAGATGTGGATTTCTTTACTAAAGTAAGCTTGTTAAATTCCTTTGATTTTGATATTGTTTTGACGTATTCGTACCTGTACCAAGTCACTAAACGAGCTCCTGTAGTGTCAGCTTCCTCGGGTAAAAGATCAAACTTATCAACTCCACACTGTTCACATTCCCTGTTTAAGCATTTCATATCCTTTTCTCCGTTTTCCGTCGTACACAAAGTGCAATTTATCAAATCATTAATGTGTTCATATACTGGAACCTGACGATCACTATTACGGATAATGCTTTTGCGGAATCCCATACAGCTCCTAAATAAAGTACGTGCCTCTACATGATAGCGACAGCAACACGTCTGTCGATCTTTTGCTCTAACTTGTACCACATAGAAAGGTTTACACCTCTCAAAAGTTCTCTGACACATTTTAATGTGGGGGTGTTTTTGTTTAAAATCAATAAAGACCTCTGTCTGTGTTTTCTCTAAAACATAAATTTGATGGCTCGCATACATGTTTCTACCTATTCGTTCTCTTTTAATGTCATTTTTATTACCCGTAGGTCTAGAATTTTCAGGTTGTATCCAAAGGTTATAGGCAGCTTCTCTGTATGAATCGAGGATTTTATCACTTCTAGTTTTTCGCTTTGTGACCGTAAAAGACGATGTTTCCGATGTGAGAATTTTATTCCGAACGGCTTTGCCTCCTGTAATTCTGCGAACGGGAAGACCAAGTTTTCTTGCTAATTTTCCAGTCTTTTTCGCTTTCTCATTACCATCTCCTGCGACTGACGCACAAATAACCTGGAGTGTTGCTCTTGCATCATCGTTTCTCTTGTTTTTGACCGTGTCAACTACTTGTTTGACATTTTCTAGTATTGTCTCGGACATAATAATCAATTCTTCTGCTTCGGGAGAAGGCAACTTCTTTGCTTTTACAAGTGTTTTGATTGTCGGAGAGTTCCTATCCAGATAAGCAGAAACAACGGCTGTTCGTTTCTTTGGAGATTTTGGTAAACTGTTCAAGAGCTTTTTAATCGCGCGATGCTTATTGGATCTATTTGGAAATTTCATCAATATTGGGTCGAAATCTTCATAATTTTCCTGTTGTTGTTGTTGTTGTTTTCTTTTACGAAAGTTTCGAACTCTTATTTTCGAACTGTTTTGGAATTTTACCTTCCAATGTTTTGGTTTAAATGCTACTGATGAGAGGTTACTCCTTGAAATATCGATATATAGCATATCCAAATTAACCGTTTATACCCGTGTTTTGGTATTTGTAATTTCGTCTGATTACGGACCTTGTCTATCTTCTGTTTCTTTTGAAGTTCTTTATCTCGCTTCCGCTTTGCTTTCTTTGTGGTTTGACTCTCTTTCTTTCTTTCGTACCATTCTTTGAATAATTTAGCTTTTTTATTTCTTTTCGCTTCTTTAGATAATCTTATTCGCTCTGCTGCTGTCAATGCCATTATTTCTGAAATAAGATAATGTTTTTTGGTGCAATTATCAACAATAAAAAACGTTTACAATATGTATAAATGGTAGTCAGGAAGTTTCCGTTCCGACATCTATTTAGCTCAGATTCTCGAATGCGCGAAACTAAAATTTACCCATTGATTCTAATCTGTTCTATACCATTCACAAGTTTTATTTTTGACGGACAAACAGACAAACACAGTGAAAAATACATGGTATGTCATAAAAAAACTTGAAATAAAAATAATATTGTCTAGAAAATTGACTAGGAACAAATAGTTTCATGTGTATTCTTAGTGTGACGGAATGCATATATAATTTTTATTATGTATCTTATTTCATTATTTATCTTTTTCTTTGGAGGGGGATTGGGTGTTTGTTTATTTATTGTTTGAATTATTTGTTAATGCTCATATGACCCCCAAAGTAAATCAAGATCGAAAACGTGTAAATTGATTATACGAAAACGTCCGACTGAAACGTTAACGTTACATAAATATTTGCCGTCGTAAAAAATCGCTACAAGGACAAAACTATCAGACTTGCAAAAAACTTGTTAAAAAAATAATCAGTGGACGAAAATACATCCGTGATTGATTTCTTGCAATTTCCGGCAAGGCACATTGCGAAAATCCATTCAAAATTAAAAACAGATTCATCAAAGCCAAAAAATGAGAACTTTAAAATCGGTATGAGCTATTTTTTAACGTAAAAGTGACAACGGAAAATTTTGTCAGACATAATGAGATGCGTCGATTTCCAATTTCTTTTCAAAATTAACAATTTTAAAATTAAACATAGAAACTTGACTACTATCACATTTAGTGTGTAAAATTATTTGAAAAAAATCCGGTCCGTTTCCAAATTATAAAAGGTCAAAGTTGACAATGCGTGGTTTCATGTGCCTGCGTTACATTTTTTCTACAAAGAATCTTACCTCTTTCTTCATTTTTCCCATCGCCGAATGAAAAAATCGTTGTTGACGTCAGAGACGGGAATGAATGCGACGGACTTTCCCGCAATTTCGAGTTCGTAGCATTCAATATGAAAAAATACGAGCACAGTGAGCTAATCTTATACGAATTTTTTGTAACGCGTTACATACGCAAAATGAGCAATTTCTAACTTTTTGAGATATTATTTTGCCTTTAAAAATACAATAAAATTATTGATTCCTATTTAAAATTGTTGTATGTTAAAAAACCTTTCGAATGATGCATAAAAAGTGAATATTTGTTGAATATTGTTTATTTTGGAATAATTCAAAACAGAATTACTTCATATTTTATCACGGTGTCACGAACATCGCGCAGAACGTCTATATAAACAAGTCGATGGAAATTCTGTATGAAAAAGACAAAAGACGAAGAATAATGCGTATACATTATTGACAACAGTTATTATTACCACATTATCCAATATACAAATTAGAGCGACATTAAGCAAGAGTAAATGAAAAATGCGTTGTTCCTAACATTTTTACTCTAACTTACATTTTTTGCATGATAAGATTCTTTTTAAACCATTCGTTTTGAAAACTGCTACAAGTATGGTATTTATAATTTACAGTTACAAAAGGCATGGTTCAGGCTAAGCGTTTCTATTATTTAGTAGATATACAATAAAGTACTTTTTATATTGATTGATAAATGTTGTGGTGTGGCAAGTTAAAATGGAGAAAATAAAATAAATAGGTTGGTTAAACCACACATAAAAGGTAAAAATATCAAATATAAAACTAATATAAATTAATAAAGAATACATCTAAAATCTAAAAAGCCCAAATTTTCGGCTTTCAGCCTTCGTCGGGGGCAGAGCAAAGAAAAAAAATCACGACCGCCACGGTCTGAGGACAACCAACAAGTGAATATAGTAAAAAGTGTTCACTCGATAAAAACAACCACGTCATCATCACCCAAATCCTGAACTGAGCAATATAACAATAGGCCAAATCATACCCAAAGAATCAAATTAAGTAAATTACTAAGAAATGATTTGATTTTTGACATTGATGCCGAAAGGACGTGCTGTTCCCAGGAATTTTATTATTCTCTGCTCAAGGAACTGTCTTTGTTTCTCGCCGTGATGGGTTTGAAGCAGAACCGTGACTTGCATATCTTTTATACTGTGGCCGGACCCTCGAACATGCTCCCCAACTGGACATTCAGTATCTCTGGTGACACTTTTTTTGTGTTCCACAAAACGGTCCCCGAGTCTGCGACAAGTTTCACCAACATAAATCATGGAACATCGCTTACATCTTATAGCGTATACGACGTTTTCGGTAATGCAGGTGAACCCATCCTTCAGTTGGAAAGTTTTCGAGGGACCAACCACAGCATCGGTCTCTCATGTGAACGGACAAGTAGAGCAGCGAGTTCTTTTACAAGGACGTGTACCTTTGTAGCTGGCGGGTTGACGTGACGACCTATACGAACTGCTGACCAGGTGCTGTTTAAGACTCTTGCCCTTTCTAAAAGCCGTAATAGGGGTAGAGTCAGCAAAAACAGTGGACATATACTCATCTTTGAGGACAATGGATTTAAAGTTGCGAATAAGGATGTTCTGGATGGCAACATTGTGAGGGTGATAAGTAAGGACTAACGGAACACGATCATTGGTGCTCTTCACCCGGGGCTCCATTGCCTCGCGTCTGTTCACACGGGAAACCGAGGACTCGGCCCTGTCCAAGACTTAGTCAGGATAACCTCTCTTCGTGAAGAAAGATCTCATCTTGTTACACTGGATCCCAAAATCCTTATCGTCATTGCAGATACGACAAAGCCTCAGAAACTGCGACTAAGTCTTGGACAGGGCCGTGTCCTCGGTTTCCCGTGTGAACAGACGCGAGGCAATGGAGCCCCGGGTGAAGAGCACCAATGATCGTGTTCCGTTAGTCCTTACTTATCACCCTCACAATGTTGCCATCCAGAACATCCTTATTCGCAACTTTAAATCCATTGTCCTCAAAGATGAGTATATGTCCACTGTTTTTGCTGACTCTACCCCTATTACGGCTTTTAGAAAGGGCAAGAGTCTTAAACAGCACCTGGTCAGCAGTTCGTATAGGTCGTCACGTCAACCCGCCAGCTACAAAGGTACACGTCCTTGTAAAAGAACTCGCTGCTCTACTTGTCCGTTCACATGGGAGACCGATGCTGTGGTTGGTCCCTCGAAAACTTTCCAACTGAAGGATGGGTTCACCTGCATCACCGAAAACGTCGTATACGCTATAAGATGTAAGCGATGTTCCATGATTTATGTTGGTGAAACTTGTCGGAGACTCGGGGACCGTTTTGTGGAACACAAAAACAGTGTCACCAGAGATACTGAATGTCCAGTTGGGGAGCATTTTCGAGGGTCCGGCCACAGTATAAAAGATATGCAAGTCACGGTTCTGCTTCAAACCCATCACGGCGAGAAACAAAGACAGTTCCTTGAGCAGAGAATAATAAAATTCCTGGGAACAGCACGTCCTTTCGGCATCAATGTCAAAAATCAAATCATTTCTTAGTAATTTACTTAATTTGATTCTTTGGGTATAATTTGGCCTATTGTTATATTGCTCAGTTCAGGATTTGGGTGATGATGACGTGGTTGTTTTTATCGAGTGAACACTTTTTACTATATTCACTTGTTGGTTGTCCTCAGACCGTGGCGGTCGTGATTTTTTTTCTTTGCTCTGCCCCCGACGAAGGCTGAAAGCCGAAAATTTGGGCTTTTTAGATTTTAGATGTATTCTTTAATAATTTATATTAGTTTTATATTTGATATTTTTACCTTTTATGTGTGGTTTAACCAACCTACTTATTTTATTGTCTCTACTTTTTATATTACTTACTTATCAAAAGTGCAAAGATCAAATGTGTACAACTAAAGACACAAGGGTGGAATTTCTATTAACACAGAAAAGTCCTTCAGTTTTAAAGAGCATTTTATAAACAAGATATTTGTTCTATTTTCTGTTGGTTTATCCAAAACCAAAAAAAAGCGACATTAGGCAACAGTAAATGAAAATGCGTTGATTATTATGGATTAACATTTTTGCATTCATCAATTTTGTTGCATAATATAATTCTTTTATAACAATGCCTTTTTGTCAACTTGTATATGTATGGTTTTTAGAATAAAAAGCTGACAAGAGGCATGAATATGGCGAAAACTCTCTGATTTAGTAGATATACAATAACACACTGTTTAAAAGTCCTTCTATGTCATGTATATGCAAAGATCAAATGTTCACTACTTAAGACACAAGTATGGAATTTCTATTAACACAGAAAAGTCCTTTAACATCAAGGAACATTTTATAAACAATCTTGTGTTGCGTCAGCCCATGCTTTAACGTTTTTAGTACAGAGCTGTTTGTTTAGCGCAAGAAGTTCTTAAGGAGGCTGGAGGGTCTAAAATTTTGACAGAGGATCTTTTTTAAAACTTTTATAGTAAGTTGACATTAGTATGATCATTCAAAATGTACAATAAATACAATAGGTCACCATGGTCATCTTTGAAATAATTGGGTATCAATCTTGTATTTTTGAAAAAAATTGTAAAGGAAAAATTGATAAAATGCATATATTTTTAAAATCTGACATAGAAATTCCTACAAATTTGTGTAAAATAACAGAAATGGGATTTAATCTTGGTTTCAATAATAAAAACATGGGGTTATGGTACTCCTTTTCAAAATATTTAAGGAAAACTAAATTTTCCAACACATAAATTTGTACAAATAAGTCACACATTTTCCTGCCAATTATCTCCTCTGAAATCAGGTTTTTTTTTAGAAAAAAGTTTAATATCTTTTGAAGTGTTTATCTTGTTTTCTTTATTAATAAACTAAAATAAAAAAAAATTTACATCATTTATGCTGTAACAAGTCTTTAAACTGCAATATAGGCTAAAAGTTTGCAAGATGACTAAAAAGGTGCTCCGTTTTATGCCCTCAGCCTTCTTAAGGAAAATACAGTCATTGGAACACTGTCAATTTTCTCAATATATAAAACTATCTTTTTAAATCCCAACAATTTACTTTTTTTATTTTAAAGATCCATTAATTTGCTTTATACTTGATATTTATTGTTTACAGCAAAATATGCCATGACAACAAATTTGGAGGAAAGAAAGGTATTATTACAAAGTCTTTTTTTCTGATCATTCAATCCAAATTACAAAGAATATAATATAAGCACATTATTAAGGTCATTTGACATCAATTCATCGTTTAATATAACATCTTTTTTGTTGAAGCTATCAGAAAAGGACTTGGATAACGCCTTACTGCACCACAAACTACTAAGAGTCTGGTACGACCTATGTTTGTATTCGACTCTATTAGTTGTTACTCGACCATTCTAAATAATTTTAAATTACTCGACCAAAATTATATATATATCAATGCAATAGAATTGGAACACGAATGCTGCAATACCAAGTTAACTATTATGTACTAGTAGTTAACGAGAAATTGCTAGATGCAGATGATCGACACCAAATTTTGAACTTTGCCTTGAACTCGGCATTTGCTAAATGACGCAATAAAACCAACCAAAATGACGAATGTAAGGGCTTTTATCGCTCAGAATGGTTAAAAAATATGACAAGCTAGTGTTTGTTGTAAATATCTCATGGCATTTTAATTAGAATGAAATATTCAACATCATTTAATACAACAAACTTATCGCTTGGTGAAAAGTTACCGAAGGCTGATCAAACGTTAATGAAAGATTCAAGATCATAAATCTTTGTTCTGCTTACACAATCCTGGAAATAAAATCTAAGAGCAGCAGAAAATTGTCTTAAAAAGTGGATGGGTAAGGGTGTTTTAAAAACAAAAAAAATCAACTCCGTTTGAGAGTCAAGTTTACAATGAATTTTAACCACGAGGCTTGTGTGCACGGACTGGATGTTTTCGCGGGCCTTACCTCGTAATAGTTTGGATATGAAAAGATCTATACAGATCATAAAAAAGTGGTAATACCAATAACGGAATAATTTTTATGGAAAGTCCAATTCTATTATTAAAAATGTCAATTTATACTTGACCAGTCTGAAAGTGTACTCGTCCAAGTCTTATCTTGTTCCCGATATAATATCAACCTGTACTCGACCTGGAAATATGTCTTGATTATATCCAACTAAAGACATGAAAGATTTTTAGAGTTCTCAACATTACTCGACCTAGTTTTTAGAGTTCATGGCAATATTTGACACAGATTTTAGACTTCTCGGTCGATAGTCATCAAAGTCTAGTAAATAAAATATATGAAAAGGAAAAAAAATAATGTTTCTAAAGTGCTGAAGCAATTTAGTTAATAATAATTGATTAAAATATTATTTCTAAAAGAACTATTTCAATCATTATTCATGTTTATTTGTTAACTGTTCTAAAAAATTGTTTTTTCGATATAAACAATAAGTTCATTCGATCAAAAAGATAAATTGGATATTTAAGATAAATATTAGGTTATAATTAAAACATTTTTATTTTAAAATGTCCTATAAAAGTATAATGGTGAAGGTTTAGAAAAGGGGATTAAAACCAAGAAAAAGAACACGAGTTGAACTTGAAATCCAATACATTAACTGTTACAATGAAATGTGGACTTTTTTATTTTTATGAACATGGGCCACTAATATTTGAAATAAATAACGAATTCTTGATTTTGAAAGTCAAAATTGCAAAAACAATTTATCAAATAGTTATCTTTAATTGATAATGTGTTTTTGTAAATATTTAAAAACATAAGACATCATGATAGAAGAAGAGGTACAAATGGGACATACACATATTACAGCCTGAAAGGGCAGAGACGAAACTAGTTAACACAACCAAGGACAGCACGACAAAACAGGCAACATATATAAAACACGGAAACACATAAACTGCTGAATATCAATTAACAACGCGAACTCTAATCGTAATGAGAGTTAACTCAGGTGCTCCGGACGAGAAGCGGTTCCTGCTTGCTATAGCACACCTTTTGCGCTGACAATTTCCAATACAGTGTGTCAAATCCGGTAAAGGAAGACAAAACAAAACTCTATGACAAACCAACATCTGCACTCATCTGAGAGATTGAAATCCGATATTTGTCTATGATTGCATGATGTCTACAGTAAAATTTCTTGAATGACAACAGCAACAGAGGGGCAACACAACCTTGTGATAACAATTTTTGTGTCAGACGTGACGCTCTGCCGAGAAAAAAACATGTTATCATCGCAAGCTTCAAGTAATGAACCAAATGTGATGCGTAATATATGATATAAAACATATGAGACGTAGAAAATCATCACAAAATCGAGAAATCTTCAGTAAGAGGATGTCAACAATAATACGGAGAATGGCGTTATAGGAGAGAGCCAGTCTTTGATGATTCTTTGCATATGCATGCTTTATGATGCAATTGTGCACCTAAAAGAGAAATTTGAAAAGAAGTCTTAATAACATGTATGTATTATTGTATTTATTATACTATTTAAGAATGAAGCATTGAGGAAACAACAATCTTAAGCGTTGCTAAGACTTCTTCATGACATATAATATTTGCATTTATTGTGATTATGTTCGTTTATAAAAATGTTTAAATTAATACCAAAATAACATGAAAACCTCACTTAAATTTTCATTTCAATGTTTTGCTTTTGTTTTTATGCGCTTTCAATTTTGACCCTAGTAATGTACATGTACATCTATCGTCTAGACCAAGATATACTATTACGTTGTACTTTCGGCTCATTTGATATGCCGGTGTGACAAACATGTGAAGATTTTTGTGTATGTTAACTAGGTTTTTAATTCGTTAGATGTTTACAATGAAATTAAACTGATTTAGATAAAAACATATATTTACTCAAATATCCCCAAAAAAATTAAGAGATATGACACTAGAAGTTAAGGAAAAAATTCCTAAGAAGAAATTCTTCTTTACAAAATTTAAAAAAAAACATCTTTTTTGTTTGGTGGAGCCTGTACAAATCTGATGTCTTAAATTATATATATTTAACAATTTTTGACCAGATAAGTTAAATCAAGGACTCCTTCAAGTGTTATAACATCTTTAAATTCACAGGTCTATGGAATACATTGATGTGTACAGTCGGATTTGATACGATAGACTAACCGTCACCTTAACAGTAATTACATTGTCTCCATGAGCCCATGACTTCACTCGCGAAACTACTTGAGTTTGTGTTGCTGATGGCTGTTATGTTGTTTTTTTCTTAATTGTACTTAAGGTAGAGCGTGGCACTTGGGGCCAAAATTAATTTGTCAATAGATTTTCTTAAAAATTGGCATAAATGTCCAAAATGATGTACTCTTTCATAATTTGATTCAAAATTCATGGGTTTCTCCCCTACTTTTCGAGTTATATCAAGTTAAAGTATCACTATTTTACTATGAATTATGTAGGAAAAACCCTAAAAACACACAAATATGTTCCATTACTTTTTTTCCTGTCAATGGATTTCCCTCATTTTTGACATTTTATAGATCTTGCAACAATTCATCATCTTAAATCAATTTAAAGGGGGGTTTCTTGCCTTGATTTTTACGAACAAGCAAAGATAGGAGCCAAAAACGATGAATTTTCATGTTTTTGCCAAATTACCTCCCTTGACCATACTTAAGCTGTGAATTTAGACTACTTTAAGAATACAAATTTTAATTATATTGATAAAATGTGCCTAATTACTTAATTATAATCAAATAAATTTATAAATAAAACGAATGTATGCAAAAGGTGCTCTTCCTCACAACATATTCTTTTTTTGCAAGATTTTACTGAATCTTTACAATGTTTAATCTAAATTGTCAGGGTTATACTTTTAGTATGATTATTTCCATGCTAATTTTTTGATCATATAATGGCTTCTTGATATTCAGTTTTATATGACATCTATTTTATTGGCTACTTGAGGACCTTTGAAGGGTAAACATTTTGCAGGAAATTGCTACTAGATACAATATATACACTCCACCATAAGTTTAGCACCACCCTATATATTTTTACAAGTACAATTTCAAAGTTAAAACGCAAACGCCAGTTAATTTTATGGTATATTTGAAATGTGTATCCTAAAAACACACATTTCGATGTAATGTAACACCAAAGGGTATGCACCAGTGATGGAAATCTAAAGTGAAAAGACAATTCATATAGAACATGATTTATTGTCTAAATTGTTTCTTAGAAAAAAAACTTTGACGAAACATTCAAATTTTGTTCAGTTTAAGTTGTGTGTTATTTAGGTTGGCTTGTCGTCTTACAGTAAAACATATTGTTTAAACATTTTCATTTGAAATGAAAATTAAAGCCAGGCACAAAAGGCTGAAAAGGGGGATAAATCTTTTCCGGTCAAATTTTAGGCCAAAACTGGTAGAAGGATGATGTCCTTAGAAAATGAAATTGGTATGGAAACTTTTCACGGTAGAAAATTCAAAATATCATGTCTGTTAATTTGCGCGAGCAATGGTGTCTGTTCTCTCTGGTTTCTCTTCCGGGGCACCTGAGTTCACTCATGTTTCGACTAGAGTTTGCGTTGTTGATTGATATTCAGTTATTTTGTGTTTCCATGTTTTGCATGTTGTCTGTTTTTGTCCCATTCTTGTTGGTTTTTATTGGTTTTGTCTCTGCCCTTTCGGACTTTTGACATTTAGATACACCATTGGCACCTCTGCTTCTTTCAAAAGTTTTCATAACTTTGGGAGTTTCAAACAATTAATGTACTTGTATAACTGGATGTTGTGAAATTGATTTTGTACGAAAGAGGATATCTAATTACCTGCAGGAAGCCACTACCTTGGACTGTTTTAATGATTTGTTAACTTTCTCATTTTACATGTAATGGTTATACTACATATATCGTCAATAATGTTTTTTCTTCCTTTTTAGCGTGTAACCCTCTTCGGTAACAACTGAACCTTTTTAATTTTCGATTTTCCAAATGAAGTTTAGGTTTTAACTGTGTTTTGTTTATTTATTGTTCATTTTCAATTGGTTTTTTTTATTTGTCTTTTTACCCCCCAAATCATGTTATAAACACTGCTATTTTTTTACATGTGTAGATATAGCAAAAATAAACCGGTTACGTATTTTGTATACAGCATAACCAAATAAATCGTTTTTGGTATTGTATTTTGAAATCACCGGGTCAATAACCGTTGATTATGGACCAGAGGACCCCCGGAATTATCAAAAGTATGGTTTTCAGACTTCTCTAAGAAGAATCGACCATTAGAGTTATATTGAAATTCCCAATTGTTAAATTATAACTTGTTTAAAAACAACAGGTTTCTTTCTTTTTACTGCACATGGTAGATATTTTCGGTGCTGAATTTACCTTTCATGTTCGAACTTTTTGGCTTTGGATACTTTTCATTCAATACTTTTTGCTTTTAACCTTCAAATGTTTTGTTTCATACGCTGCTGAAGAGAGGTAACTCTTTGAAATATCTATAAACAGCATAACCAAATTTACCGTTTTTATACCCGTTTTTGGTATTGTATTTTGAAATCACTGGGTTGATAACCACAGTTGGTGGACTAGAAGTCCCCTAGGGTAATCAAAACCCTGGTCGTCAGACTTGTCTGGCACGAATTAACAAGCAAATGTCTAATATATTTTTGTTATTGAAATTCCCGATTGTTAAATTTTAAATTGTTTAAAACACCATGTTTCTTTCCTTGTACTGCAAATGGTCGATATCGTCGGTGCTGGACTAGGCTTCTCTGTTCAAACCTTTTAGCTTCTTTAAGTACTTTTATTCGATTCTTTTGATCGTTTGAGACCTTCCAATATTTTGTTTCAAATGCTCCTGATGAGAGGTTACTCCTTAGAATATCGATACACAGCATAACCAAATTAACCGTTTTATACCAGTTTTGGTATTGCATTTCGCAATTTTTGAAACCATTTGGTCGATAACCGTTACCTCTATATGAGAGATCCACGACTTTTATCACAAACAATCGTCATACTCATGTTTGATACTCGTTTATGAGCCATTCAAGTTTTTGACTCAGCTGCAAATGATAAAATATTTATTATTTAATAATGCATGTACATCATTACCACATTTAACTCATTTTATCTTCGCATTCGTTTAAGAAGTCATCCAAGTTTTTGCTAAACTTCAGGTGATAAAAGATCACTCATTTAATTATGCATGTACACAATAACCACATTTCATTGTTTTTATTACCCGTTTTAAATTGGTACTTTGTACCTTAAAAAAGGGTGACAAGTATAATGGTAGAACTCATTTTACTGTTGTGTTCGTTTAAGAAGTACGTGATCCTCATTCAAACTGTGAACTAAAGGCAAAAGAACTTAACTTACAATTCAAGTAAAAACACTCAATACAATGTAAGCCAAGATATAAAATATTCCTATGTGCCATCACACTCTAAGTAACCGAACAGCGTTGAGTATTGGCATGAAATTTTGGGAAGCGATTCGGTTACAGAAAATGTGAGAACACATACTGGGTGGGTGGGCGGGGAAGTCTTAAAAATATAACTCTTGATGCACCCAAAGCACTGAAATGAACAACATAGAACACTCATGTGATCGGAACGATCACCTTCCCTTCTCCAGACTGCAGCTCGAAGAATGATAAAGGTGTGTTCGTTTACTTATCGTGTGACGTCACACAGGATATAAAATATTCCTATGTGCCATCACACTCTAAGTAACCGAACAGCGTTGAGTATTGGCATGAAATTTTGGTCCGCTCCAGCGTATATGCATGTTCGAATCACTCGCATACCCTACTCCATACCCTTATACAATCCCAATACTCACCAAACCTCAAACCTTCATTTTTTCTTCGCTTCTTTGCCATGTCTGCATTTTAGCAGAATATACAACTCTCAATGTATATCCATATCTAAGTCTATACTAGTGTGGGTACTTGTAAAGCTCCAGAAGTGACGAAGACCGCATTTTAAACCTATTTCACATACATATAATTGTGAAAATTGTTAAACCACACTGCGTATATTACGTGCATCTATCGACAAAAAGCCATCTTTGGTGTACCAAGGCATAACCATAACAATGCATTTCAATATCCAAATGATGTTGCCTAAATTGTCTACCCTGTTTCGGACATTCCTGAACAGTCCTATCTAACAGGCTAACTAAATATATTTAGGTAAGTCAAGGCCAGTATGTACTAATATGCAGAACTTTAAAAGATGAAACACCACCTAAAGTGGGGCGGGTTTAATTCATCTGCAAGGAAACTGTTACTGATACTCAGTTTCAAAACATTGCTTATCAAATTAAGCCTAAGTAAATTGGAAACGGACAAACGAATGGGCAATGTAATCGAGTTCAATCAATGCTACCATCTAGAGGATACCGCAGATATAAGATTTATCTCCCAAATTCAAGTTCATAGTAATATAGATTGTATCACTTTTTAAGATGTTAAAATATTGTTCCACTTGGTAAATTCAAGTTTTACCCAGACTATGGCTGCCCAGGAAAAGGGGGTCGTCAAGTATACACCTTCATATATATTCCTAGGGGGTCGTCAAGTATAGACCTCAATATATATGCGAGAACACTATCACGATGGTGTAATGAGAAACAACACATTATACCTATCCTCCAATATTGGTTTGAAGATGATGGGAATGACACGAATTTCCACCTTTGTCCACCGAAATCTTTTAGTTCTCAATTTCAGTTTTCGCCTTAGTTAACGAAAAAGTAAAACTTCTGTAACAAGTGTAACAAGTTTTAAATACACATTTTATTTCGAAACAATTTGTAAAACCCTGGATTTCGCAACATAATCTGTGTAGGACCAGCAACGAAATCCAGTTATTCCCTAGTATCTGGCTGGAACTGCACGTGAAACTGCAGACGAAGGGATCTCTCCTTCAAGTGTAACTTAGAGCTAGAGATTTTCCATCACTCTATTAGCTTGATTAATCAATGAGCCAAATAAATCAAATAAATAAAATTCTACGCAAAAGACAAAATTCTAACAAAATTAAAACCAAGTGTCAAATTTAAAAACTTAAAGGAGTAATCCCCTCGTCCACAATTCACGTGAGCGAACCCACTAGGGCATTAGACACCCTTGAATTGCTGACGAAAGGAAATTAATTTACAAAGAAAACAGCACAAAAAAAAGCACTAAATGCAATTATTGCAAAACATCATATAAAGATCAATGATTTATAAAACTATAGAAAAAACAACACAAATAAGCAATCATAGTTTCACACTTTATTTGTACTGAACTGAAGAGATCCTCTACGATTGTCTAATAACTCCACGCAATCTTATATTAACCCTTAACCGGGGGGAACAATTTTCTTCTCCAAAGCATTTCTATAAGATCCTATATCCTGGATACCATATATAATCGTGGAATCAGTCTTTTCTCAAAGTTAACATCAACAGTATATAGACCGCAACTTAGCGTCATTCTGAAAATATATAACATGAATTTTTTTTACAAAATTTCTACAGGTTCAGTGAAATGCATCATATAGTTTCTGTTCTAGCCTTAAACGCATATAAAGTCGAACAATGACGATTCCAGAATGAGTGTGTAAATTAAACTCACTTGAGTTTTAACTATGAATATCTAACTATTTAAAAAATGGCTACTCGAATACCAGTACACATCCTTCTAGGACAAATATTCACATTGCCTTTTACGATATAAATATAATTTCAACATCAAAAAATCAATCATGGAGGCAAAGCCGAGTTGTCGTATTACCTTCTTCGTCTTCGTCTTAAGATTTAACAAAATTTCAAAAGTTTTCTGCTGCTGAGACCTTGACCTCCAATGAAATACCCCAAAATCAATAAAATTCATCCGCTTATGATTAGTAACAAAATACCAAAGTTTCATTAAATCTGTTGAAAACTTTTTGAGTTATGGTCCGGAAACCACTAATTCAAGAAATTTTCTGGCGTTTTGCGTCGCTGTGACCTTGACCTTGAATGGATGTAGCCCAAAATCAATAATGTTTTTCCTCTTATGTTATGTAACAATATCGCAAAGTTTCATTAAAATCATTTGAGATCTTTTTGAGTTATGGTCCGGAAATCTCTTTTTTCTAACGTTTTTCTGTCGCTGTGGCCTTGACCTACAACCGATTTATCACAAAATCAATAGGGCTCCTCCTCTTATAGTATGTAACAAATATCCAAAAGTTTCGTTATAATCGGTTCATGACTGAGTTATGGCCCGAAAACCACAAATTCAAGAAATTTTCTAACGTATTTCTGTCGCTGTGACCTTGACCTTGAACGGATTTATCCCAAAATCAATAGGGTTCCTCCTAATATGGTATGTAACAATATCCCAAAGTTTCATTAAAATCGGTTTACATCATTCTGAGTTATGGGCCGGAAACCAATTGTTGACGCCCACACGGCCAGCCGCCCCATCATCATAACAATACCAGAGTTCAACTTCGTTGCAACTCGGCTAAAAATATCGCCAGACAAAATTATACTAAATAATGACTTGGCATAACAAACATGACAAAGAAAATGGAGGTCCTTAGTTAGTATACTAAAACTGTGGTACCCCACTTGACGAAAATCAAACTTTACATTTATCATTTGTTGCAACCAGTCAATTAAGATTCAAACCACTTCATTGATACCTCTTTTACATAAAATAAGATCAAAGATCAAGCGTTTTCAAAGCAGTGTAATGTCCATCTGCAACCTGCCATCTTTAAAATAAACAAGACAGGTTTCTGTTAGAAATTGCCTCCGAAACCTTACTATAATTAGTGTAGTAACTCATTCAGTTAGAATGCCTCTCGATATCTAATATTTTGATTTCACCACTTAATAATAACAGGTCACATAACCTACCTCAATTCTAGTATTCAAATTCACACTCTTGCTTCTATCATACCATCAGGTACTATGCCATTGCCCACTACTAATACATAAAATTATAATAACGTAAGCGACATGTTTTGCTATTATACTGGGTTAAAGTAAGATATTAATAGAAAACCATCCAAACCATATTAAAACTTTCAAGCTTACAGACTTCGCTTACAGGGGTTTAAATTTTCTTATGATTCCAGAGTAAAAATAAAAAATATTTTGAATCATAAATGACAAACTATAATTCAAAGACAATTATTCCAACTTTCAGTATTTGGTTATACCTTAAGATTTCCCATAATTCATATATGTTAACTGCAATAACGTTTTCTGATTATTAATTCTCCTGATTTTTTTTTGTCAGAGTACATTCCTCACGATCATTTCTTAAGTTGGATCCAGCTTCATAGTCTTAAAGTTTCATTCTTTTGTGTATGATCTCTCTCAAAGAAAAAGGTTCAATGACGTACTTTATTTTAATATCTAGCTTTCTGTATGAAAATACAGTTTCTGTTTGAACATACCGTATTTCTGTTCCCCATTCATTTGCCCGCTATAAATCTAATCAGTTACAGAAGAAAATGATTGTCATTTATTTTTTTCCCTATATTAAAATTAATGATATACAATGGCCATTTCCTTGGTCTCACTACCAACATGATTAACAATAACAAGTAACTCTAGCTGGGTAAGTAATGCGGAAAACATTTATACGATTTTACCAACACTAACAAATTGAATGACCAAAATATATGTACCACTAATCCGGACTGATCTTTGTAAGAACGTTCTCAAACAAGAAAGAAATTGAAAACAAAGCTGGAAACACAATTAATAAAGTTAATTCATATGCATAAGCCATACGCCTCATTCTTTATATAACCAAAATATTAAATGCACCATCTCGTATATTAAAACAAAAAATGCGACTGTTAGTTCAACACTTCCACTTACACTAGAAATTAACTGACCAGTTACTTAATAATTACGCTTATTCTTCTTGATTTGGACATCCCTCATTCTACGTCAATGACGCCATGTGTCTATTCTGAAACCATAACAGATTAAAGTTTAAATCAATCCCGTGCTAGCTGGTTAAAAATTTTACAGGTTACCCTAGACCAAATCGAAATAATTTCAAGGGCACGTGCACTTCATTCAATACAACTATATTACCCGTCAAAGAAATGGTAAGAAATCCACATGTACACACATAATAACCATGATAACACATGTTTAAAGCGATCAATTTTATATCTAATTTTGAAAATACTGGCATCTCGTACAAATTATTTCTTAATGTCAATTCGCCTTATAATTTTAAAAGCTTATTTTGTTTTTCTTTGTCTACCACTTTACATAAAAGACTTACAGAACTTGAAATATTCAGTAACCTACTACTCGTTACTACATAAATACGAAATAAAATAAATTTAATTCGCGTAAAATATGACGCGCAGCTTTAAAAATTAAACTTCATCATAGAAGTCTTGTCTTTCCGGCCATACCACCGACTCTTCCCATTCAACAGTATGTCTAGAAAAATTTATACGTGACGCAGGCTATAACAACTAACACTGCACATGAAAAATAAACTTCAAACATTTACATCGTCTCCCCGGTCATACCCCGAACTAGTCAAGCCCACAGTTACTATATGTACACAATCAAGCAAGTTGAAAAAAATAACTCTTGCCTAATAGCTGCTATACCTCCTGACACTGACACTACACGTGCAACTTTAATATGATTAATCTCCCGACACTACTGACTACACATTCACTTTCAAAAATTAACTCGTGTCTCTTGCTATGCCTCGTGACACTTCACATGTACCTTGAAATTAACTCGTGTCTTTTGCTATACCTCCCGACACTACACATGTACCTTAAAATTAACTCGTGTCTTTTGCTATACCTCCCGACACTACACATGTACCTTAAAATTAACTCGTGTCTTAATTTGCTATACCTCCCGACACTACACATGTACCTTAAAATTAACTCGTGTCTTTTGCTATACCTCCCGACACTACACATGTACCTTAAAATTAACTCGTGTCTTAATTTGCTATACCTCCCGACACTACACATGTACCTTAAAATTAACTCGTGTCTTTTGCTATACCTCCCGACACTACACAAGTACCTTAAAATTAACTCGTGTCTTTTGCTATACCTCCCGACACTACACATGTACCTTAAAATTAACTCGTGTCTTTTGCTATACCTCCCGACACTACACATGTACCTTAATTAAAATTAACTCGTGTCTTTTGCTATTCCTCCCGACACTTCACATGTACCTCAAAATTAACTCGTGTCTCTTGTTATACCTCCCGACACTACACATGCAACTTATAAAAAATGAACTCGTGTCTCTTGCTATGCCTCGTGACACTACACATACAACTTAAAAATTTACTCGTGTCTCTAGCTATACCACCGACACTCTGCACGCACCTTGAAAATTAAAACATGTGCGGCTATTACTCTTGACATTATCTCGCATTAACTTCTAAAATAAAACTCGTGTCGTCGGCTTTACTATAAATTTACACATGCATTAACAAATTAAACTCATGTCTCCGGCTATACCTCCTGACATTTCATACATAAAATAAATATATGCTTACCTGAAGTGTGATAAATTAATTATAACTCCCGAATTTCAATAAAATTAAAGCTACACGTGGTCACGATAATAGAGAGGACAGAGCGACTGTCCTCGCCGACTGCAGCTCGAAGAATGATAAAGGTGTGGTCGTTTACTTATCGTGTGACGTCACACAGGATATGTATAACAAATCATCTTTATTGCAGAACTGAAGGAAAATTTGTATATAAATGACATTCAACACAAATTTTAAAATCAAAAAGAAGATAATTTAGTACTCTGCTTGATAAAAAATCAAAACACAATGTTCATAAAACTAAATAAGTAAGCCAAGATATACCTTTAAACTGGGTCTATCGATGACAATTTCTGGACTTAATTTGTATCATATGCATTTTATTTGTCCTTGGAACGATTGTAGAGCGACGAGCAGTGCCTACTGGATTCGTTGAAGACTGCAAAGGGGTTTTACATTGTGGGTTTTCTAAATTAATGCTTGTTTTAGCGTTATGAATAATTATGAATATTTTTTTTCAAACGATTTGAAACAATAAAAAAAGGATTTACAATTCCGTACAAATTATACATTGTTATAGAAAAATCAAATAACACATTGATGAAACTAGCCGAGTTCTGTAGATATTTATATGAACAAAATAATATCACCACACATCATCGGGTTGTACAAGTACACATTAATTGTTTGAACGCCCTATAAATCGTACATTCTTTGCAAAGAACCATGGTAAAATTTATGTTATTTCAAGACCATTTTTGGACTTTTTAAAGATAAAAGATCTTTATCTGAAATTATGTCTACAATAAATGTCTCTATGCACTAAGGGTTCAAGTATTAGCACTTAATAAATCCGTTAGATGCTGTTTATACAAATCATGTGTAGGTAAAACGGAAAGAAAATATATTTATTCAGGTACAAGGGATTGACAATACTAATTTTTCAAGCAAAACGATGTCGATTTAATCTTTAACTACGATAACAAGACAATAAGAAATGTTCAGAGCATTCATATACCTTGAGTGAGCAAATAATATATACTTTTAAGCTGTTTATACCATGCATGTGTATAATGAAAATATGATTAAATGAATAAAGTACATTTTTCAACCGATATGAACCAATAAAATACACATCAATTAACAAGTCATTACCAGGCAAAAAATATACACCAATGATGTAGAAATAAAACAAGCACAAATATTAAGATTTAACAGGCTTAATTATGTTAATACACGTATTGATGCACATTTCCACTCCAAAAATGATGGGTTGTACAAAGAAATTTTAATCATGTTTCAAAACTGGATAATGATCAAAAATAAATTGTACAAAATATTAATAACTGGTTCTACATTGCATTTGTACAACGAAACTATGATAATGAAGTACTTTTTCAAACGATTTAAAACAATTAAATAAATATCAATTCAAATATCATTTCAAGACAACAATTTTACATTAATTAAGTAATAATGAAAACATCACACATCTTGAGGTTTACCAAGCTTGAATATGTTGATACATTTCCAATTCAAAATAATGAGTTGTACAAATGCATTTATGTTTAAAAAGTGAGTGTATTATTATAAAACATGAATTGTATAAAACATTGTTTTAATTATTCGTTGGTATAACTTGCGTAAATTAGTAAGTCATAAACATGTATGAAGGGGAAAAAAACAAATTTCATTCTGTTGAAAAGTTGATCTGCATTTAAGTTTGTGCAGGTGCGAAAACATTTTCTGAAGCTAGCTTGGATGATTTAGGCATTCTGAAATTGATCCACAAAACGCGACTTCTGGTTTGAAGCTAGAGTATACTTGTTTTACACTTAGTCGTACCATATTATTTGTTTTTCAAATAATGATTTTAAATATAAATAGCTTTAAATGATCTAAACGGAAATTATGATTGTGATCAATATATGCACAGGGGAGGAAACACCTCATAGTTTTTGTGAATTGTGAAATTAACACTCATATTTTTTAACAAAAACGTGGTGTTGTTGTAGGACACTAATTTAAGCGAAACCACAACGTTTGCATTCATTATTACTATTTACTTGCTAAAACAAATAAAAAATTTATCACCAAAAAAGCAATTAAAAACATATAATAAAAACTATATTTTACATTCCAACATACTTGTTATACTGTGCTAAATGAAAGCGTTTTTGTTTACATATTTTTTCATCCAGTATGTAATATAAAGGTGCATTGTGACAACCGTTATTGTAATAACAACCGTTATTGTAATAAAAAAAAATTAAATGAATTAAAAGTGATTTTTTTTATTTTACGCGAAGGAATTAATTGTAACTAAGATATTATCACAAAAAATAATTGAATATTTTAACTAATTATGAAAATAATTAACATTTAAAAACAGTTTATTACAATAACAGTTGTTATCACAATAACGGTTGGCATGCTCAACCGTTATTGTAATAATTTTTTTTAAATCGTAAAATTTAAATTTTTGAATTAATTTTACTTCTTAGTTGAAGTCAAAATATATTTCTGGATTGCTAAATACCGATGTCAGTTGTAATTATTACTATTAAAACCAAGAAATGTCTTTGAAGTTTTTATTACAATAACGGTTGACGGCCGAAATCCCTATTGTAACAACAACCGTTATGGTAACAAACTTTTTCAATCAATCTTATTTCGTCTTCACAACATCTTAAATGACTAATAGTCGCTGAAAATTAGTATTTTAATTTTAAACATTAATTTTTATATTTTCGAACACATTTCAGAAATAAAGATTTTTACTTACAATTTTTGCTAAGTGTCCGACATGTTCTGAAAATATGAATATATTGTCTGAAATGGATATGGATGATCCACTAGTACTTGAATATACTAATCCATTCATATTAATGTCATTCGAGTCACTTTTTAACAAAATATGTCTTTGAAGTTTTTATTACAATAACGGTTGACGGCCAAAACCCTTATTGTAACAACAACCGTTATGGTAATAAACTTTTTTAATCAATCCTATTTTGCCTTTAAAACATCCTTAATTACTAATAGTCACGGAAAATCGGCATTATAGTCTTTTTAAACAGTTTTCCTTTATTTTCGAACCAATTTAAGAAATTACGATTGTTTTCTTACAATTTTAACTTAGTGTCCGATACATTCTGAAAAGAATAAATATATTATCTGAGATGGATAAAGATGATCTACTAGTACTTCAATATACTAACTGGTTCATATTTTAGACATTTTGAGTCACTTCTTAACGAAATATGTCTTTAAAGTTTTTATTACAATAACGGTTGACGGCCGAAATCCTTATTGTAACAACAACCGTTATGGTAATAAACTTTTTTTTTTAATCAATCTCATTTTGTCTATAAAACATCTTAAATGACCTATAGTCACGGGAAATCGGCATTATAGTCTTTTTAAACAGTTTTCCTGTATTTTCGAACCAATTTAAGAAATTACGATTTTTTTCTTACAATTTTGACTTAGTGTCCGATATATTCTGAAAAGAATAAATATATTATCTGAGATGGATAAAGATGATCTACTAGTACTTCAATATACTAACTGGTTCATATTTAAGTCATTTCGAGTCACTTTTTAACAAAATATGTCTTTGAAGTTTTTATTACAATAACGGTTGACGGCCGAAATCCTTATTGTAACAACAACCGTTATGGTAATAAACGTTTTTAATCAATCTTATTTTGTCTTTAAAACATCTTAAATGATTTATAGTCACGGAAAATAGGCATTATAGTCTTTTAAACAGTTTTCCTTTATTTTCGAACCAATTTAAGAAATTACGATTGTTTTCTTACAATTTTGACTTAGTGTCCGATATATTATGAAAAGAATAAATAAATTATCTGAGATGGATAAAGATGATCTACTAGTACTTCAATATACTAACTGGTTCATATCTAAGACATTTTTAGTCAATTATAAACAAAATACGTCTTTGAAGTTTTTATTACAATAACGGTTGACGGCCGAAATCCTTATTGTAACAACAACCGTTATGGTAACAAACTTTTTCAATCAATCTTGTTTTCTCTTTAAACATCCTAAATGACACATAGTCGCCGAAAATTGGTATTTCAGTGAATTTAAACAGTTATTTTCAATATTTTCGAACCAATTTAAGAAATTAAGATTTTTTCTGACAATTTTGGTTGAGTGTCAGATATGTTCTGAAAATGTGAATATATTGTCTGAAATGGATAAAGATGATCTACTAGTACTTGAATATATTAATTCATTCATATTTAAGACTTTTTGAGACACTTCTTAACAAAATATGTCTTTGAAGTTTTTATTACAATAACGGTTGACGGCCGAAATCCTCATCGTAACAACAACCGTTATGGTAATAAACTTTTTTAATCAATCTTATTTTGTCTTTAAAACATCTTAAATGATATATAGTCACGGAAAATCGGCATTATAGTCTTTTTAAACAGTTTTCCTTTATTTTCGAACCAATTTAAGAAATTAAGATTTTTTTCTTACAATTTTGACTTAGTGTCCGATATATTTTGAAAATACGAATATATTGTCTGAAATGGATATATATGATCTACTAGTACATGAATATACTAATTCATTCATATTTAGGTCATTTTGAGTCACTTATTAACAAAATATGTCTTTGAAATTTTTATTACAATAACGGTTGACGACCGAAATCCTTATTGTAACAACAACCGTTATGGTAATAAACTTTTTTAATCAATCTTATTTTGTCTTTAAAACATCCTAAATGACTTATAGTCACGGAAAATCTGCATTTAAGTCTTTTTAAACAGTTTTCCTTTATTTTCGAACCAATTTAAGAAATTAAGATTTTTTTCTTACAATTTTGACTAAGTGTCCGATATATTTTGAAAATACGAATATATTGTCTGAAATGGATATAGATGATCTACTAGTACTTGAATATACTAATTCGTTCATATTTAAGTCATTTTGAGTCACTTCTTAACAAAATATGTCTTTGAAGTTTTTATTACAATAACGGTTGACGACCGAAATCCTTATTGTAACAACAACCGTTATGGTAAAAAACTTTTTAATCAATCTTATTTTGTCTTTAAAACATCCTAAATGGCTTATAGTCACGGAAAATCTGCATTGAAGTCTTTTTAAACAGTTTTCCTTTATTTTCGAACCAATTTAAGAAATTAAGATTTTTTTCTTACAATTTTGACTAAGTGTCCGATATATTTTGAAAATACGAATATATTGTCTGAAATGGATATATATGATCTACTAGTACATGAATATACTAATTCATTCATATTTAAGTCATTTTGAGTCACTTCTTAACAAAATATGTCTTTAAAGTTTTTATTACAATAACGCTTGACGACCGAAATCCTTATTGTAACAACAACCGTTATGGTAATAAACTTTTTTAATCAATCTTATTTTGTCTTTAAAACATCCTAAATGACTTATAGTCACGGAAAATCTGCAGTTTAGTCTTTTTAAACAGTTTTCCTTTATTTTCGAGCCAATTTAAGAAATTAAGATTTTTTTCTTACAAATTTGACTAAGTGTCCGATATATTTTGAACATACGAATATATGGGTGTAGGTAATCATCGAGTTCGAGTTCGAGTCAGAGTTAGAGTTAGAGTTAAAGTTCGAGTTACGACTCGAGTTCGAGTTAAAATTTGAGCTAACTCGAAACAGTGATTTTTATGGCAATAATCGAGTTACTACTCGAGTTCGAGTTACAGTTCGAGTTACAGATCGAGTTAGAGTTTGAGTTACTGATCGAGTTAGAGTTCGAGTTGAATATTTACTTTAGCGCAATTACATGAATGTTGTCAAACATAACACTTGTTGGTGTTTACTGGTTTTGTCTCTGCTTTTTCGGACTTTTGACAGGCACCTCTGCCTCTATTCAATATACTCATTTATAAATATATGTGTAGATATAATTAACAACCAATACATGTACATATTTACGTAATGTCACAAAGACTGTGGACAAGAAGCAAATATGTACCAATGTGGCAATCTCCCAATTTACAAGCAGTGTACCAGTATAATAAAGACTGGGTGCACATTCTCCGGTACTGGACCAACACGGCAGATTCCCCGTCTTCTGTCTTTTATCTGAAAATATTATACCCCACTCGTAAAAGAGTGGGCTATATTGCAATCACCTTGTCCGACTGTTTGTCCGTTCGTCTGTCCGTGAGTTGTACCGTGCCCCCCTCTTTTCAGGACAGTTACGCATCTACTCTCTGTTTTCTTAGCAAACTTTTTAAGGGTCAAAAATAGGACAATTTGTCGTAACAGATTTTTTTTTCACGGCAGCTTCTGAAGGAATTGATTTCAAATTTGGAACACAGCTTTATTATGATGAGTTGTAACGTACCTCCCTTTTCAAAGGTCAGTCAGATATCGTTTCGAAGAAGAGGGGGTTTCCTGTTTAAGCCTTGTCCACCCGTCCGTTCTTTCGTTCGTCCTTTCGTAATTTTCTAAGCATTTGTATGACGTAAATGTCTGTTTTCTTATATAACTTTATCCCATGTACACGTAACTCCTGTTATACTTTACCGAATACTTTTTAGCGCAAGACATTATTTTGGAAGCGGGTGTATCACTTGTGAGCAATTGCTCACAGATTTACTTGTGTTCTATCAAGTTTCTTGAATGAAGACAACAACAATCGAACAGTAAGGGAGCGACCGTTAGAATTTTAGGGGGCTTTGGATCTTTCTTCGTCCCGCCTTTTTTTTTTGAATAAAAATGGAATATTTGTTTTTCGCGCATTTTTTTTTATTTTTAAACTGATCATAATCTTTTTCTTGTCCTTTTATTTAATATTCATCACAGCATCCCCCGCCCCGCCCCCCACAAAAAACAAATGGTTGCTCCCTAACATAACACTGTGTTGCAGCAGAGTTGCAAATACAAATGATAAAGAAAGTGTGCAAAAAAATATTTACATTTTGTACACAACTTGTTTTGTAACTCGAACTCTAACTCAATCTGTAACTCGAACTGTAACTCGAACTCGAGGAGTCGTAACTCGATTGTTGCCATAAAAATCACTGTTTCGAGTTAGCTGAAAAGTTTAACTCGAACTCGAATGATAACTCGAACTCTAACTCGAACTTTAACTCGAACTCGAGTCGTAACTAGAACTTTAACTCGATATCTAACTCTGACTCGAACTCGATGATTACCTACACCCCGAATATATTGTCTGAAATGGATATAGATCACTTTTGTTCTCAATCAAAATTCAAAAATATGTCACCCTTTTTGAGTTATTAGCAAAAAAATGCAGTTTAACCCAATTTTCTATTTTTAGCCACAGCGGCCATGTTTTACAACCAATCGTAAATCCCCACGTCTGTTCTATACACCTAATGCTAATAAACAACAATACCAAGTTTGGTTCCAATTGGACTTAAAGTGTCGGAGGAGTTAACGTTTTCAATGTAATGAGGAAACGCTTTTTAACAGCTCAATTTTGACGTTCTAAGGGCAATAACTCCTAAAAGGAATGGTCCTACAACGTTAACCCTATTACATATTTTGTAGATCTTGGTGTGCCTAACAATATGAACAATATGCAATTTAAATTTCTCAAATGTCTTGTATAGTTTTCAAGAAATTGAGCTAAACAGGTGCAAAAAAAGGGCAATAACTCCTACATTGGTTGTTGGATCTTCCTGAAAATTTCCGGGCAGGTAGATCTTGGGGTGCTGAACACTTTTACCCAGCCAAAATTTTGATATATGTAACCGTTTTCAAGTTATTTGCAAAAAAGCTGCAATTTACACCTATGTCCTATTTTTAGCCATGGCGGCCATATTTTCGACGAATCAAAAATCCCCTCACTTGTTTTATATTACCTATGCTAATAAACAACTGTGCAAAATTTAAAAGCCATTGAAATAATGGTGTTAGAGGAGTTAACGTTTGAAAAATGTAAACGGATGGTGATGGCAATAGCTGACATGGACCTTCGGTCCAGGTGAGCTAAAAATGGGGGTTTTTTTCGCGGAATTCAATTTTAGCGATTACTTATATTCGAGTATGATTGTACATATACTTATCATGCTTATTTCGAAATTTATTTTCGAGGGTTTATATTTTTGCGAGATGCAAACCACTGCAAAAAGGAAAAATTAGATACCGGCAAAAAAAAACCACTTTGAAAGTTCTAATGTGCTAGGTAAAATAAAAGCACTGCAAAAAAGTTCCAAAAAAATAAAGACTACATATGTTCATTACAGGGGTTTTGCTCTTTTGCTTAGCACCCGTGCGGGTTCCAGGTGGCGAAAAGGCCCGCAGCAGCGCTAAGCTTGTAGGTAAAAGTCCACTAAAGAGCGCTCAGAAACCTGACATCGGGTCAGGCCGCTTTGCCCACAAAGCGACTGGGATGTGTGCCCCAGGTGGTTGAATGGGGCAGCCCTGACATCGAAAGATGCGGGGTCGTCAGGCGATAATGCGGAAAACCTGACCGCAAACCATAGTGGTGCACCGTGTTTGGAAAAATGTCACGTTCTTTGCACGTTAAAGAACCCTGTTACAGGTCTCGGAAATAGTAGGACCCGTAGGATCCCCATGCATGAGGCTTAATTTCTCGTCCTTACCAATCACTCCTTTTCCTAGTGGCAGTCAAAACTCTCATACCCGATTGGCCTTGTGTCCCCAATTCCCCCACTTCATCATTATTTCATGTTCATTGTATCAGCACTGTCATGTTCATCTCCCGGATATAGCCAAAATTGCGCTGCTTGGGAGTAAAGCAATAACTAACTAACTAATTAACTTACTTTTGCTTTGCATCTAGTAATCAAGCGTCTCACTGGAGTCTGGATCAACCACCCGTCCTCATTAAGCTGTAAAAGGCATCTTCTTTAAAGTTTCTTCTGACTACTTCGACCAAATGGACACTTTTGTAGAGCTTAATAAGCTAAAAGTTTAAACAAAGAACAGAAAAGTCTCTTAATCTGCAATAGGTATATTTTCAATGGGTTATAAACATGACAAAACCGCTATTTTTGACTTGAAAGAGTCGTAATCTCAGTCCTCTGGCCAATTATCTATGCTCATCATTTTCATAAAGTGTTTTACTTTTAAAACTAGCTAGCTTAAATTTTAGGTACAGGTGATCTAAAATATCTTTATGCTGCATTCTTATACCTTAAGAATTAGACACAGCCATGCGTGAATGACATTCATTTAGATCGCAATGGGAGGGAGAGGTTTGGCCGGTATGTCTTCCTTGTTTTGTCTTTTCTCATGGACATTTGAGATTGATCCGCCAAGTTCGGTTATTTTGTTATTACCCCAATCTAATTATGGGAAAGTGGAGTTCAAGGTAATACTTTGGTGCCGATCGTAGTCATTATGTGCACATTATGTCAATTTGATATGCATAGAATAAAGACCATGTTAATTAAAGTTTGCTTAATAAGACATCTAAAGAAAAGTAAATCATAAGAATGATTTTTGTGACATTGAGTCTGAGTATTTAAGTAAGAATACGGAATTAAGTAGGGTTGCATTTAATTTCATACCCCTTCTCCGTTCTTATGAATGAACAAATTATTAGGGAAAGACCATAAAGTCAATTTCAAAGTAAAAACTTTTAGCTTAACTTAAAAGATGGTCCTTTCTGATTGGACGTGACTTAATTAAAGTTCTTTTTCACGCATAAAACAGATTGATATGTGCGCTAGTTGGTCTACATGTAGATGCACAAAATTGCTATACATCATTTAGTACTATAAGATAAATAAAGGCAATATGCAAATATAAGACCTCTTCAAATGATAGTTTTTAATGAATTTCTATTTAATTTTTTTTCTGAATTTTATATTCCATCTGGCGGCCATCTTGAAAATGGTCGCCATTTTGACTTTTCAAATGGGTCCATAGCTAATATTGATTAGTATGCTTTTTTCCACCAAAATGCCTTATTTCATGCTTTTACTATATTTTTTTCATTTGTTTCACAAATCGACTGGACTATAAGCTACAGATGGGTTCGCACATAAACTATGCGACAGTTAACATAAAGTTAACTTTTCGAATGCTCTCCATGTCTACTCATGTCTACTATAGCAGACATTCACGTTAACTTGCGTTTACTCATGACTGGTCAAAGATTTGCGACAGCTTTTTTTACTTGTAATAACCAGACGCGAAGTCGTGACCGCTTTAACCAGACCAGACATTTCAACAGGTCTGCTCAAACCGGATAAATCGGTTTAATAAAAAACCTTAATTGCATTTAAAAAGCAATATCGACGACAGCTTGGGTGGTAGAACATGAACTTTGTACTGTTTAAGCTTTAGCATCAGTTTAAATAGCAGACTTGTCACGAAGTTAACTTGACCAGATCTGTCAAAAGAACGAGACTGCTCTTAAAAGCAGACCTGTAATTTTGACTGCTTTACTTGGAAGTTAACTTGGAACCAGTCTTGCGTCTGTACAAGCCGTAGCATATCCAGTTACAAATGAACTTGAAGTTAACAAGTATAGTACAAGTGAATCATCTTTATCCATTTTACATCATTTCGTCATCCTTCTAAGATGTATTCCATACTTTGCAAAAAATGCAAGGAATTGTTTAAAATGACTGAAATACCGATTGTCCATGCCTATTAGTCATTTTGGATGATAAGAAGACGAAATACGTTTGATTCAAAAAGTTTATTACCATAACGGTTGTTGTTACAGTAAGGATTTCGGGGTCGTCAACTGTTATTGTAAAAAAAATTCAAAGGCGAAATTTTGTTTAGCAGTGACTCAAAATGAGTTAAATATGAATTAATTAGTACATTTAAATTCTCGTAGAATATTTACATCCATTGCAGATCATATTTTTACATTTTCAGAATATATCTGACGCTTAGCCAAAATTAACACAAATTCTAGTTTTTTTTTCAAATTAGTTAGAAAATAAAGGAAAATTGTTGAAAGTTAATGAAATTTAAATTTTCCATGACTTTTAGTCATTTAGGATGATTTAAGACGAAATCAGATTGATTGAAAAAGTTTATTACCATAACGGTTGTTGTAACAATAAGGATTTCGGTCGTCAACCGTTATTGTAATAAAAACTTCAAAGACATATTTTGTTAAGAAGTGACTCAAAATGACTTAAATATGAATGAATTAGTATATTGAAGTACTAGTAGATCATCTTTATCCATCTCAGATAATATATTTATTCTTTTCAGAATATATCGGACACTTAGTCAAAATTGTAAGAAAAAAATCTTAAGTTTCTTAAATTGGTTCGAAAATAAAGGAAAACTGTTTAAAAGACTATAATGCCAATTTTCCGTGACTATAAATCATTTAAGATGTTTTAAAGACAAAATAAGTTTGATTAAAATAAGTTTATTACCATAACGGTTGTTGTTACAATTAGGATTTTGGCCGTCAACCGTTATTGTAATAAAAACTTCAAAGACATATTTTGTTAATAAGTGACTCAAAATTACTTAAATATGAATGAATTAGTATATTCAAGCACTAGTAGATCATCTATATCCATTTCAGACAATATATTCGTATTTTCAAAATATATCGGACACTTAGTCAAAATTGTAAGAAAAAAATCTTAATTTCTTAAATTGGTTCGAAAATAAAGGAAAACTGTTTAAAAAGACTAAAATGCAGATTTTCCGTGACTATAAATCATTTAAGATGTTTTAAAGACAAAATAAGTTTGATTAAAATAAGTTTATTACCATAACGGTTGTTGTTACAATAAGGATTTCGGTCGTCAACAGTTATTGTAATAAAAATTTCAAAGACATATTTTGTTAAGAAGTGACTCAAAATGACCTAAATATGAATCAATTAGTATATTCAAATTCTAGTAGATCATCTATATCCATTTCAGACAATATATTCGTATTTTCAAAATATATCGGACACTTAGCCAAAATTATAAGAAACAATCTTAATTTCTGAAATTAGTTCGAAAATATAAAAATTACTGTTTTAAATGACTGAAATACAAATTTTCCGCGACTATTAGTCATTAGGATGTTTTAAAGACGAAATAAGATTAATTGAAAAAGTTTATTACCATAACGGTTGTTGTAACAATAAGGTTTTCGGTCGTCAACCGTTATTGTAATAAAACCTTCAAAGATGAATTTTGTTTAGAAGTGTCTCAAAATAACTTAAATATGAATCAATTAGTATATTCAAGTACCAGTAGATCATTTATATCCTTTTCAGACAATATATTCATATTTTCAGAATATATGGGACACTTAGCCAAAATTGTAAGAAAAAATCTTAATTTCTGAAATTAGTTCGAAAATATAAAAATTACTGTTTAAAAAGACTGAAATACAAATTTTCCGCGACTATAAGTCATTTAGGATGTTTTGAAGACGAAATAAGATTTATTTAAAAAGTTTATTACCATAACGGTTGTTGTTACAATAAGGATTTTGGTCGTCAACCGTTATTGTAATAAAAACTTGAAAGACATATTTTGTTTAGAAGTGACTCAAAATGACTTGAATATGAATCAATTAGTATATTCAAGTACTAGTAGTTCATCTATATCCATTTCAGACAATATATTCATATTTTCAGAATATATGGGACAGTTAGCCAAAATTGTAAGAAAATCTTAATTTCTGAAATTATTTCGAAAAAAAAGAAAAAACTGTTTAAAATGACTGAAATGCCAATTTTTCGCAACTATTAGTCATTTTGGATGATTTAAAGACGAAAGTAGGTTGATTGAAAAAGTTTATTACCAAAACTGTTGTTCTAACAATAAGTATTTAGGTCGTCAACCGTTATTGTGATAAAAAATCAAAGTCATTCCTTTGGTTATAATAGTAATAATAACAACTGATACTGGTATTAAGCAATCATGAAATATATTTTGACTCCAACTAAGAAGTAAAATTTATTCAAAAAATGTAAATCTTCGATATAAAAAGTTTATTACAATAACGGTTGAGCATGCCAACTGTTATTGTGATAACAACTGTTATTGTAATAAACTGTTTTTAAATGTTAATTATTTTCATAATTAGTTAAAATATTCAATTATTTTTGGTGATAATGTCTTAGTTACAATTAATTCCTTCACGTAAAATAAAAAAATCCACTTTTAATTCATATAACAAAATTTATTACAATAACGGTTTTTATTACAATAACGGTTGTTACAGTGCATGGTCGTGTAATTTATGAATAAAACCAAAGGGTGAATTTGAAAATTGAGATCACATGGTTTGAAATATATTTTATTCTATATATTACAAGAAAAGACCTTCAATCCAAACAAATGTACAACATGAAATGTTATATGAAGACGACAGAAAAAAAGCTTTTTTTAGCATTTTTTATGAGGGAACATTTGTAAGTAACAATATAATGTCTTATATTTTTGAAAATTTTGAACATGGAATAATTTCAAATATAAAGTGAAAATCAGTCTAAGACTAGAATTGTTTTTTTTATTCTTTTGTTTTTTTAAGAATTGTTATCAAAGACAAATCTAAGTTTAATTACAAAAGCTCATGTAAAAATTGTGGAGTACAGTAAACGAAGATTAACCATTCCGGAGTTTGGGATATATACCCCGAAGACAGGACACAAGTCTTTCTCTGACAAAACATTGGTAAACGTGAACAGTTTGGTTTGGTTTGATACGACACTGAATGTATTAGTTTTTCTGTTTATATTGAAGTGAAGTAAACCTGTTTTGTTTGTTCTTGGAGTATTTGAACTGAAATTGTTAATTATGTTTTTGTTGATTAAAAGATGCTGGACAAAGAATGACACTTCGTCGTTATTTTCATTGCTGGCTAGATGGAATGACCAGCCGCCAACCTTCTCACTGCCTGCGTAGTGGTGGTTCTCTATTTTGTTATGCTCTGCAAGTCCTACCTCCATTATTAGATCCCATTCTTCAAGCTTTGATTTTATATTATACTTGTATAGTATTCCGAAACTCATTTCCTGGTCCTTCGCGCAACATTTATCAGCCATAACACCTCGATAATTTTGAAATCCTACACCTTTAGAAGGAACAGTGTCGGACGTTTTAACATTACTAATCAGCGTGTTGTCTTCATTGATATACTTATACTTGTGGACAGATGATCTGTTGAATTTGAAGTCCATCGTGAAAACATCTAAAATTAAAACTTTGGTTATAGATAATATAATAGATAATAATAATAGGGTTATGTTGCTCATCGGATACTGTCTTCAATCAAGAAATTTTACTGAACACATCGAGCTCTTATATACAAAAATGGATGTCGATCTCTCAGATGAGTGCAGATGCTGTTTTGTCTTTCTTTACCGGATTTGAAGCTGGCAACGCCATATGTGTGCTATCGCTAGCGGGAACTGCTCACTCCTCACAGCTATAGTTCGCGTTGTCAATGATATTTAGTAGTTTTTATGTAACAATGTATTTTTTGTTTCGTTCTAGTTGGTGTTTGCTGGTCTATCGCTACCCTTTCGGACTTTTGACATTAAGATCCCCCATTGGTACCTTTGCTTCTTACACACAAGGAAGTCTTGTTTTCTCATGCGTTTTTCGACCATTAAAAGGTATTCACTTACAATCTTTTGGAATGTCAATCATGTAAGGTGAACGCGTTGAGCTATAACAGATTTTATTATTGTGATAGATACTTTAAATATTTCTAAATAAATTAGTTAATTAAGTAAGCTAATCTATTGTCTGGAACTTTGTTGTCATTTTTATTTCTAACATCCGTTATGGTTAGCGCTGCTGGTGGAGTTTTTATTCCCTGGGATTAGCCCGCTCCGGCATCAACACTTTTGTGTTAACGAACACATCAAAGCTATTAATTATCCGTTTTAATTTCAAAATTGTCAAAACCCTACATTTCTTCTACTCCAGACATAGGTTGGTCTTAGTCATAATTTCGTTTCTAGTTTTCGGCATTTGTTTGAATAATTGTTCAATGCTCTTCATATTCATATAGCGTTTGGCATTAAAAATCTTTAGCACAGCGCCTCTGATGAGTCTTGAATAGACGAAACGCGCGCCAGGTGTTGCAAAATTTATTGTCTGGAATTTTTATTGCTATGAAATGTTCATTTTTTATTACAATACCTCAGTAATGTTTGCATTTAATAAATGCATATACAATAAGTTCACTACTTTTAATCGTTTTCCAGCTTTGTACTATTGTCCTCACCACAACTATTTGTCCTATGACATAATTAAGTAGGCTTGATGTTAATTGAGTATTATTATTATTTCATATGCATTTAAAATAGCTAAAATTCTAAACATGTTTGACTGTTGAAACAGTCTGTATACTAAAACTCATACCGACTGGGTTTTCGGGAAATAGA
Organism: Arcuatula senhousia; assembly: GCA_963971305.1. NCBI lineage: Eukaryota > Metazoa > Mollusca > Bivalvia > Mytilida > Mytilidae > Arcuatula > Arcuatula senhousia. The sequence goes on along the minus strand of OZ020317.1, from coordinate 5,740,885 downwards.
TAGATCATTTTCCTCGGAGTTAAACTATTTGCTTCGGCTATGCCTCATGTAATAGTTGCTCCTCGGGATAAATGAAATACTTATTCCCTTTATACCCAGTCAATAAGTATAAACTATACGTTGATCTTTCTAAGCGTAAGTTGGGTAAGATCGTTAAGTGAAATTAGTCCATATTTTTATTTACATCTTTTAATGCTTATTGTTTGCTATTACAGAGACTTCATGCTATTCGTATGGTCAAATCTAGGTTTCCATTAACTTCATAAACGTTTAGAATAAACGTTAATTCGCTTAATAACAAATTACAATTCATTAGTTATTGTTTTAACGTGTTTAACAAGTTTTATCCGTTTACAGTTTCCTGAAAACCTCGACATTACATTTCGAGGAATATTTTATCAATATTTGATTGGATGAGCCAGTTGACCAGTTACAATAAAATGGGTAAATACCTCTAAACAGACGAACGTGTGTCAATTACATGTTTTTAGGAAGTTGGAGCTTCTAATACGTACCATCTATTTTGTTTTCGTCTTGCAGAATTTTAGCTTTTTTTTTTCAATTTAGAAGACTTATTATGGGAAAATGGTTTGAAGTGTATTTCGTCATTCAATTAACAAGATTAACACTTAAAATATATGAAGCTTTTTCAAAAACTGTCTCGTTTCAGGGGAGATAACTGACGAGAAAATGTGTGATTTTTTTTTGCAAGGAAATATATCAGAAAACTTAGTTTTTTCCTAAATATTTTGAAAGGAGTAATGTGACCCATGTTTGTATTACAAAAATCAAAATTAGATCCTATTATTGTACAAATTTTTACAAAATTCTATGTCAAATTTAAAAATATACATTTTAAGGATTTTTCCTAACATATTATTGCATACATTTTTGTCAAAAAGATTGAATCCAAATAACACGTGTATTTTAAATTAAGCCTCTTGACCTTTTGTTTTATTGTATATTTTCGATGCTGATACCAATGTCTTTAATGACTAATTATGCGTAAATTTTACGAAATGTTCAATTATAGCAATATTAGAAAATCGGACGTCATGGACCTTCTTTATTTTATAATGAAACAGTTTTGCTCTCTGGTTTTTCTTAGCAACACCATTTCGTTTGGTGCAACATGTCCAAGACGTCTATGTATAGTCATCTCAAGAATGTTTTGACTTTGTTGTTTTTAAGAGGATCATTCTGAAATATGTGAATTTAACCCAGGTTTATACTGTTCATTAAAAATAAGCTTAAACCAAACAAAGACCAACCAAACTCACAAGAAGCAAAATTTAACATAGACCAATCTATCCCAAGGACAGCCGAACCAAATCCCATGGAAGCAAAACGAGACATAGACAAACCAATCCACAGGGCAGTAAAACTTAACATAGACTTTTCAAACCCCAAGTCAGCAAAACTAAATTTACAATTGCATGAAAATTACTTTTTAAATACAAGAGATAGATAAAAACAGACAACGTCAAAATCATTATACTAAACAAGGGATAGTGAATAATGTAACTTCTTATAAGTTCTGACAAACAAAATGGAGAATCATTTTTATACTTCAAAGCATATGTTTTGGTAAAAACAATTCCAATGTTAAAGGAGACTGGACACGATTTGTAAGCTTTTAATATTACTTGTATGATAAACATCTATTAAAAGATATGATTAGATTTACACAACAACTTTGTTTTGTTATTTCACGACTTTTAACGCCATTGATTTGCCATTTATTTATGGTCTCTGGTATATGCCAAAATTTTTCAGCGAATTGGATCCAAGACGATGGGGCACTGGTCTATCATTGATATACTACATGTTTAGTAAAGCTGTAGCATTTGTAAATACTAAGTTACCACCACAAAAGTGACAATATATCAAATGACAGTCTTTTGAATGAAAGATGTTTGAACAACATGCTTTAGTAATATACATTTGGTTGCTATATCCGAAAGAAAAGTGTTTTTTTCTTTTTTCAAATTCCTGTATTTTTTTTTTCAAATTTGTTGAAAGTTGAACTTTATTGACGTCGCGGCAAAACTTGAATTTTCTCTGTGCATTTATACAAAAAGAATAATTTGAATCGTGGAAAATACAGCATTGCTAATTACAATTTGCATCATAAATTAATGAAGGGGTTATTAACATACCAATAGAAGCGCATTCCAAGTTTTTCAATTTTGTTAGATTTTGTTGACCTGGAACCCGATTGAAATGTTGAATATTTGTTTTCAAAGTCTAGATTTATGCCCACAATAAAACGTTGCATGAAAAAATTAAACGCAGACAAAATTGAATGGACTTGGTAAATATATTTTTCACAAAATCTAACTTAAGGTGCGTGTATACGTTTACTTCAAAATGGCTTAATTTTAGATCGATTTCAGTATATGTACAGCAACGGTTGCATGTAAACTTAAAAGATAAACCTTAGCAGGACCTAGATATATTATTTTTTTGTTATTTTATGTTAATATGTTCATGGTTATTTTTTTTATTTTTAAGTTCTATTTTTTCCGTTATTGTAAACAGTCGATTTTAGGTTTATATCACTTACACCCTTGCAGGTGGCCTCAAATCTCATGCGACATTTAATTATTATTTCACTAAAAATGTTCACATGTCAGTTAAGGGGATTGGTTGTACCAGCACCAGCACCACATACAAGGCTACAACACTGTCTAAGGAGGAAATCATTGACAATCACAAATCTGTCATTCCCTCCTTTGGCCTTTCTGTTGGTGGCAGTAATGATGACATTCCATCCCCGTATTGAATTCCCAAATTACATAAAAATCCACACAAACAGCGCTTCATTGCAGGGTCATCCAAATGTACAACTTAACCTCTTTCAGTTTTGTTGACTTCAATACTTACGGCAGTAAAATCCGGCCTCCAGAAATACTACGATTGTTGTTATTCTAGTAATTGTGTAAATCAAATGTGGATCCTGAAGAATTCGAAAGAACTGATGGAGATTCTTAACTCTAAATCAGTTTCATCTTGTAACAGCATCAAAACATTCGATTTTCCACACTTTACACTTCTATTCCACATGAACAACTGAAATCACGATTGGCACAGCTGATCAAACGCAGCTTTTTCAAAAAGAATGGAAAACGCAGGTACAAATTTCTTGTAGTCGATTATACCAAGACTTACTTTGTCATCAATGAGGCTAAGAAAAAGAACAAATTTACAGAAGACCAAATAATCGACATGCCCAACTTTCTTATTGACAACATATTTGTTCAGTTTGGTGGACGTGTTTTTCAGCAAACAATAGGGATTCCAATGGGCACTAATTGTGCACCTTTGCTTGCTGATTTGTTTCTTCTTTCATATGAAGCAGAGTTCTTACAATCTCTTCTAGACAAAAAAGACCGGTTACTAGCTCTCTCTTTCAGCCTCACGTTCCGTTATATTGATGATGTCCTTTCACTAAACAATTCTCGATTTGGTGACTTTCTCCATCTCATATATCCCCAGGATCTTGAGATAAAGGACACAACGGATTCTAGGAAGTCTGCTTCATATTTAGATCTACATCTCGAAATTGACTCTCAATGAAGACTTTCAACAAGGCTCTATGACAAACGTGATGACTTCAACTTTCCAATCGTCAACTTCCCCTTCTTGTGTAGCAACATTCCGTCCGCTCCAGCTTATTGAGTTTACGTATCTCAATTGATTCGTTACTCCAGAGCGTGCGGGACTTACATCGATTTCCTTAGGAGAGCGACACGTCTGACGTAAAAATTGTTCATACAGGGTTATGTTGCTCCTCGGTTGCTGTCTTCATTCAAGAAATTTTACGGAACATCATGCACTTATAGACAAATATGGGATTTCGATCTTTCAGATAAGTGCAGATGTTGGTTTGTCATAGGGTGTTGTTTTGTCTTCCTTTACCGGATATGACACGCTGAATGGACTTTTGGCAACGCGACGGGTGTGCTATAGCAAGCAGGAACTGCTTACTCTGCCGGAAAACCTGAGTTCACTCTTGTTTAGAGTTCGCGTTGTTGATTGATATTTAGCTGTTTTGTGTTTCCATGTTTTACATGTTGTCTGTTTTTGTCCCGTTCTTGTTGGTGTTTTCTGGTTTTGTCTCTGCCCTTTCGGTTTTTTGACATTCGGATACCCCATTGGTACCTCTGCTTCTATCAATAGGAATAGCATGCTCTTATTAAAAATACATTTTGAACGCAATTTTCATACAGCAAAGACCCTGTAACCTTCAAATTAATAGATATGTCAATGTTTTAAGTTGTGTCCATAATTAGGTCCTGCTAAACTTTATTTGTCCTAATGATATGCCGTTTGAGTGGTACATTTACTTAGATTTTCTGCAATAAAGTTCACTGAGATAAAGCATCTAAGAATATAAACCAATTCATTTAAAGTACTGGATATACTAGTATATATTTATAAATAATTACGTTTATGGTGCATATAATTATCATGCAGTAATTTTATTGATTAATTGACACCTTGAATTGTCATTCATACCTCAATGAAAAGTCACTTGAATCACATGGCCGTAGCCAGGTCATGACCTTACCCACCACTAAAATCTGTTCTTATCCAGGTAAATTATCACAACTTGAATTTGCATTTGGGATATTAATGCGAAAAATAAAAAAAATACACGAACATACATCACTAAACAAAACCAAAAATCAGAAACAAATTAAAAAAACATTAAAATGTACTTAAAACAATTGAATGTTTGTATTTTGATGATTCAAAGGGTTGTAAAACCGTTGACCGGTCGCACATTTTTTATATGAAGCGCTTTATTCAAAATGTGCTATGGTCAACGGTTTTACACGCAAATGAATAATCAAAATACAAACATTCGATTCTTAATTGACTCGAGCTTACCCTATGTATATACAAGTTTACTTCCTATTTTATATATAAAGTGTATGCCGATCTTCAATATATACTTCATGAATACATTTAAAGGAGATGAACGGAATTTTTGCATGAAATTGCCTGATTTTGAACGCACTTTTTTCAATTGATAAGGTTTTATTTTATAAAAGCATTATTTAAATTAAAAAACGGTAAGCAATAATTATTGGTGGAGAGGTACATTTTTGACTTAACTGATATATGATTCATGGTCTTTTGTGCAAGATGTAAAGGATGTAGAACAACTTCGTTGCCGTCTGCCGCTCAGATTTATTAAACGGCACTCTCGTTTATTAAACTGACTATATTTTGATGGAAATTTAGTGAATATAAAGTCCTGTTTAGAAACTTCTTTCTGGACATGCGGACCCGATGAATCTTTTAATAATGCACTTCAGGTTTACGACTTCCGGTCGGCCTCGCAATTGATAATCCGTTGAAATTAACTCTTTAACTTGTTTAAACACTTTAAATCTGTCTGCCAACGTTTTTAACTACTCAAACCTGAGTTAACACCTAAGACTTCACTCCTAACCAGTTTATTTGAATAAGAAAAGGGAAGTAATGGAAAAAACGGAGAGTTAAAAATTGATATTTTCATTAGCTCAACATTGTTCATATCATCAGACTGACTCAAAAAAGGGAAAGAACTCTTGCAACAATGAAAATAAAAGAATCAAAGTCGTAATTTTGTATGACTTTTTAAAAAAGGCTATATATAGGCGTGTACAGCTTTAAATAAAAGAATAACAATTGAATAAACTATAATAAAGAATAGCAAAAATGCTAAGAAGTATGAAGTAAGATATTTCGACTTTACTCGGACAAACCTTCTTGTGCTCAGAGATTGTTTGCAACGAACTTTTAAAATCTAAATAAGTTTTGCTCAAAATGAATACTATATTTTCGTTTACCTTCTATATGATCTTCGATACTATCCATTTCAACGACTTGACAATGATATATAGTATTGGACACTATTCCTTTTTGCATAGTAAAATCATAAAACCTGTATTTTGTCAACAGGTCACGAAATGCCTATCTTAATAAAATTTTCTCGATTGACGTAGGCGGTATTTTTTTTCCTTATTACTCAAAATATGATTTAATTGGGAGGAATTGATTATTGTTATTGTGTTTATAACTGTTTTTGGTGATAATAAGATCTTATATTAATCTATGAAATAAAGGTAATAACAAAACTACCGAACTTAAATGATCAATCTCATAGTCCAGAGAAAATGACAAAAACGAATCAGTCATACCGGAGAACAGGTGGATCGCAATGGTCCTGACTTGATACAGGCATTTCAAACGAAATTGTGGGTTAAACCAGGTTTTATGGCGCCAAACCTTCCTCTTCCATTGCGATTTAAGGATCCGGTAATGACCATAGAACACAACATAGTTGTGAGACACAATAGGGATATTCAGGTGATCATCTCAGTACAGCAGACCAGTCAAACACTAATTAAGACAATTAACTATCATATCTTTTAACTCAATTTTGAACTTTTCTACTAATGGTTGATAACGAAGAAAGATTTTTTTAGTGATCGTATGAGACGTATTTTCTTATAGCCCTGCTTCAAAAGTCGGTCACGAAGAAACCGGTGTCTGATAAAAAAATCTTTGAAATGTGTCCAGTCTCCTTTAAGATATTATCTTAAATGGTGGAAGACCTCTCTGTAAAGATTCCTTTGGTTGAAGATTTTTAAGTTTAAATGATATATTACATGTATGCTGGACGAAATGGTTAATGATTGATTTGATAAGTGTTTGACTCGTTGTCGTACTGAGATGATCACCTCAATTTCCCTTTTTTGTCCCACAAAGGTGTTGTGTTTTGTGCTACTACCAGACCCTAATATCGCAATGGAAGAGAGAGGTTTGGTTTAACACACTTTTTCTTTTGACATGCATGTACCAAGTCAGTACTACTGCGATCCTCAATTTATCCGATTGTGTTCTTTGGTTTGTCTTTTATTTGACGTTTGAGATTCCAGGTCGTTATTTTGTTTTTATAACAATTCAAAACGAATTTTAAAGCCACTTACCCCAATGATCTTCATTACAAAGCTGAACATCCTGGACATTGTTCATACGAAAGCGGGAGTGTAACACTGGACAGATTAACTTTCTGGTTCTTTGAGAAATACCTCTAGTTTTAATACAGCTTGACCAATAAGTCCATGTACATGCATCTGTGAAGAAAAGAAAAAAGTGTGTTACCTTGACTAATAATAGGCTCATTTTGGTTTGTTTTAATTCCTCGAGGTACGCTCCTCTGATATATAAAACTTTTGTTTTCAGGAATACATGAAAGCTAATCGAATGTCTTCGTAAATTTCAAAATTGACAACACTCTTAGGCTTTTTATACCCCAGCATAAGTTGATATTAGTATAATTTAGGGTTCAGTTCGTCACATTGTCGGTTATTGCTCTTTTGCCTCATAGTCATATAAATAGACGATAAAAAGATGTGGAATAAGTGTACGCGACACAACAAACATAAAGAAACGGGAATTTTCCAAAATCACAATAGAAACAGGCAGCAGTCTTCAACATGGCTAGAAGTCGCTGCTCGCCGTCTCGAGACAACCAAACGCTTTGACTATGATTCTAGCTTAGGACAGGCACAAATAAAATGTTAGCTATTCTAAATCTCTTTTGGTAGTATACCTCTGATGATGATTGAATAGATGGTAAGCGTGTCAGGCGAAACTGGATATTTGTAAATAGTTGCATTTTTTTCATATTATCTAGTCTGTGTTTTTTTACTAGTCGCCGTGAAAAGCTTACTTATAATAACAACGGACAAAACAGAAAATTATAAATGAATTACAGCATACTGTAGGATAATTTACATTAAAACATTTCATATAATTTATGCTGGGAAAATTAACTAAAGTCTATCAACACAAAGACAGGTTCCTTTAATTTGAATTTAGTAGAACCGGAAACATTCATAGATAATAATAAATGATGTTGCGCTGTAATTTGAATAGAGGCAACCACACGTAAAAAATCAAAGTGTGTTTTGGCCTGCAGAGACGATGTCTCCCCCTGTTTCTTAAACATTTCTAAGTTCAAAAGGTCATAAAACCTCAAATAAAATTGATGACCAAAGATTTCTGGTAATATGCAAAACTACATATGATTTCCTTCTTACATACCAAGGTTCGTAAAAATCGGTTTAGAGGTTTCAGAAGAGTTGCGCTGACAAACTGTTTGACGGACAGACGGACATGACAAATCAATATGATTCCCTACCCAAGTGGGGGAGACATAATATGTTTATTATTTTGGCGTCTGCCATTATGGTGTAGTTTTGTTTATATTAACCTATCATTTAATTATGTGAATATGGTTATAACTAAATTTACTTTTGTTTTTCATTTTTGCCTTGTTTTCATGTGATAATAATATTTACAAATCTGACGTTTTATATTGCAATAAAATTGATGTGATTTGATGTGTAACTTAAAGAACTTTTTTACGTGTCGCACTGTATATACTAAAACAGTTCAAATAAAGAGATAAAACTTTACTGAGCAATTCATTTGAAAGACATACCATTACCTAGCGTTTTAGGGTCCAGCTTTATTTTTTTGGACAGGTTTGGTTAGGATTTTGTAAAACTCTGAGATAAGTTACATGTGTCTTTTAGGGTTGTGAAATATATATTTTTGTAGAGATTGTTTTCCTTAACAGATTTTGTCGATTTTTTCAAGCCTGATTGTAATTTCTTTGCTTGTTAATAAACGTACCCCAAAGTTCCTTGTCACAGAGTTGTAAATCCAAAACCTGCTTGAAATGATAATGTGAGTATATCACTGGACAGTTTAACTCTCTGGTTCTTTTAGCAATACCATCTGTTTTAGTGCAGTGCGACCAAGACGTCCATGAACATTCATCTGATAAACACAGAAGCAAAATGGTAGTCACATGGCAATACTTTGATCAGATCATTTTTACTTTTTTTATATCACCCTGGAGTTAACTATTTGTCTAAACAAGATCCATATTTTTAAACGAAAAAAGCCACCGGTCCGCAAGATTAAATTTAAAAATATATTTATTAAATACATCGTATTACTTCAAAACGTCACATTATAAAAAACATAAAAACAAAAGAAGCGTTAGATAGCAAGTTTGTTTTCGTATTTCGTAGCATACAATCGATAGGAAACTTCAATGAAATGAAGTTGTAATATCCCTTTTGACAATATCCGAGTTTTAAAGAATGCTTTTATTTTACATTTCTTAATTATGAGATAATTTCGTAGTGACGTTTACTTTTTCCGTAATGTTATCTTGTTGTCATAATTTAACGTTTTTTTTTCAAATGTGAGGTGTTTTTTTTTTTAATTTGTACACAACCGTCTCGGAAACCCAAAGTAGTTTGTGTAGGAATCATTCTTATTCATATCTTTAACTTTTAAGCAGCTTACCCCAATGTTCATCGTCACAGAGTTGTACATCATTAACCTGATTAATGTTATAATAGGATTGTAACACTGGACAGTTCAACTTTCTGTTTCTCATCGCAATGCCATCTGTTTTTGTACAGCTTGACCAAGGCATCCATGTACATCTTTCTTATAATTATAGAAGCAAAATTGTATTTACTTGACAATATTGAATTACCTCATTTTATACTTTTTTTAAACCTTATGTTTACCATTTGTCTAAAAGAAACCATTTTTTAAAGACAAATGAAGCCACTGGGATATGAAATAAAATTAACAAATACATTTCTTTTAATACAACATCGTAAAACTTTAAAATGTCCCAAGTATTAAATACACAAAATCAAAAGAAGTGTAATACGGCTAGTCATCTAGTTTGTTTTCGTATTGCACAGTATTTTTGGGGCCTGGGTGGCCGAGTGGTCTAATGCCGAGGTTTAAATACGACATTATTGTTCACTGACCAACACTTTTTAGCTGGTGTCCGAGTCCCGTTTGTAATTTGCAAAAAGGAACTCATCGATTATATGTGATTAGGTTTATCAGTTACCTGCCAAAGGTCGGTGGTTTCCTTCGGGTACTCCGGATTCCTCAACAAGTAAAACTGACCGCCCTACATGACCAGAGTGCGTTGATAAAGAGCGTTTAACACACACACACACTCACGTTGTACTTTCTGCACAATCTAAACTTATACATGTTATAGTCATACTTGAACGCTTTTTTTCAAAATTATATTGTCTTTACATTTGTAAACCGACTGGGAAACTCAAAGAAGTTTTGTTTATTAAGCATATCACCAACAATACATATAATATTCGTTATTCTTTTACATATTCATAAGCAGCTTACCCCAATGTTCCTTATCACAAACTTGAACATCATTAACCTGATTAATATTATAATGGGATTGTAAAACTGGGCAGTTTAACTCCCTGTTTCTCATCGCAATACCATCTATTTTGGAACAGCTTGACCAAGATGCCATTGTACATTCATCTGAAAAAACATTTTAAAAAATACCATTCGTCTAAAGGAATCGAAACATATCAACCAATTAAACTTAAACCATAAAATAAAATATACAAATCGCTCTACATGAGTGAAGCTATTACAATTCGTATATTAACAATTTAACAAAAGGATCAAAAAAAGAAAAAAATGTACCAAACATGCATCTGATAAAGGCGAACAGTATTACAAAGTTATCACTTTGATTCTAACTACATCATGACCGCATTGTTAATATCTTGAAATACAAATGACAACAAAGTTCCAGACAATTAATTTTTCTACGCCTGACGCGAGACTCATCAGAGGCGCTCTACCAATAATATTGAAAACACTACATGTATATGATTATGAAGAGCATAGAATATTTAGCACACTAATACGTTATAAAATAAATAAGATAAAAAAATCTGGCAATATTCGAGATAACAAAGTCCCTTCATCAGGGCCAAAAATTGAAATTTCCTTAGTCAGAATAGAACATTTAATATAAACTATGAGCCCGTGTGTTTGTGTTGTAGCGTTACATTCCAAAAGGAGCCATGAAAATAATTTCGTGTTATAAAAATAAGTACAAAATCTGTAAAAATGAATTAAACTTACATTGAACATGGTGACAAATTCAAAGTACTATTTTTGACTTTCTTTTTGAATATCTTTTGGTCTTTTTCATTCTGACCATCCGGTTGCAGTGTTCAGATCTGATACATACAAAACTTTTCTCTTGCCTGCAACTTGAGTTTGTTTCCCATTTCGGATTTACTTCTGTGGTTAAAAAATTCACAGCATCAAAAGGGTGTCCACCAAAAACAAGATGCCTTGTTAGTGGTCAGTGTTTTTTTGTTGTGAAATATGATTTTTGGTTGTTAAACCCTAAATTGTAGTAATACCCATGTCCCCTACATACTGGATGAAACAAGAGGTAGAGGAAACTGGGGATCAGTGCAATTCAAAACTTAACAGCCCCAATCCATCAATATCAATCTATGGCCCCGATGAAGTGATCTTGCGATCTCGAAATATTGCCACATTTGTAATATATTAATCAATTTATAATGTATTTAATTACATTTCTACACTTTTAATATTAATATTGTAAGTGTATCTGTTGTTTGTAAGCAGATTAACATTTAATTAGTTTGAATAAAGAAAGCAGATATACAAATGGGGCATCCGAATGTCAAAGTTTGAAAGGGCAGAGACAAAACCAGTAATCACAAACAAGGACAGGACGAACAAACAGACAGCATATTAACACAGAAACACAAAAAACCGACTGAATATCAATTAGCAACGCAAACTCTAGTTAATTACATGTATTGTGCAATTTTAGACACATTCATGATTGCTTTGTTAGACAAACATGTGACACTACCTAAGGAAGTCAAAATTTCCGACTTTTCTACTCTTTTTCCCATTTTCTCGACTTTTTTGTGTAATCTCCTGATTTTTTCAATTTTTATAATATTACAGACATTTTAATTATTTGTTCAGTAAGTCAACATTTCAAGTGTTATAACTTTAAGCAAACCATTTTTTCAAAAAATGTTCACATGACAAAATCTTAAGATGGTTGAGTAACCAATCAAAACAAACGACGAATTTGAGTGGTAATGTTTAAAAAGATTTTGGGGCCTGATAAAAAGTCTGCGGTTTCTTACTTTTCGACCATGTATATTTCCAAATAAAGAAAAATGCTTTTCGACCATCTTCAAGTTGTACTTGTTTAAAAAATACTATTAGAGAAATAAGGCAAAGATTTGTTTATATGATTTTTCAGATATATTCATTTTCTCGAAATACAGTAAAAATAAGCTATACTGTTTTAGAAAAAAAATCCCATTAAATTCAGTAATCATATTAATTATGCCTTGAGGAAAACTGGTCAGTGTTATTTGTTGGTTTTTTTTGGGGGGGGTTTCCTTTTTTAAATGAAATGACGTATTCTTGCAAAATTTTACTTTTGCGGAAAATCAAAAAAAAATGAAAAAAAAGTTGCATGTTAAACTGAGGACAGACACCGATTTATACAACATTACATTCTCAAAAAGTGCATACCAATTCCATTTCTTTCAGACAGCATTCATTTTTCGGTGCACAATTTTATCCACAAAAAATTAATATCTCTTTTTTGAAATTAACTGGCGTATGATTTTACTTTAATATCATACTTATCAAAATATATAGGGTGATGCTTAACTTATGGCGGACTGTTATATTTACCTCTGCTGGGGAGATGATGGCCAACTAACTGTTCAATTCCAAAGGTTGCTGCTAAAATCACTAAACCAATGGCAAGCATTAAGACAATTATCCATATCCAATGACATGATCGTTGTTCCTCTGGTCTTGTACTTTTATCAGGAATATCAAGTTTGTTTTCAGTTTGTATTTCAGGCGCAGGCTTTAATTCTTGTTCATTAATTTGATCGAATTCATACAATTCTTCTGCAGCTTTATTTTCGCCAATAGTCATATAAGCATGGTCAACTTTATCATCATCAACAGTAATGTAAGCCATACCTAATGTTAAGCTTCAAGCTAGTTAAGGAATGTTCAACTGAAGATATACAAGTTTACAATTTAATTGATATTACACTGGGACAAGAAGGCGATCGGTATCCTGAATTGTATTAATAAATTATTAATAGGGGGAAAAAGAAAAAAACGTATTTTTTACTTTATTAATGCTTTTATTATTTGGAATGAATAGAAAATGTCGTTTTAAAAACATCATGCTATTACTGATAAAGGAGGCTTATTGGTGAAAGTAACATAAATTTTCAAGGCCATCGCCACCTACTCCACAAAACCCTCCAAAATCGTTAAAAATCAAAAAGTTGTTTCTATAGATTCTTAAAACATTTCGTGTGAGCAGCTTATCTTGGTGTAAGTATTTCAGATCCATACCTATCATAGGAATATTTGAAATCCTAAATTTTATTTCATTGTTGGTCAATTTGTGATGCAAATTTCTCGATAACTACCCAAGACTTTTAATATTTGCTGTGTTGTTTCGGCATGAAGTTCCATGTACTTGGATTTGATGTCAGGTTTGTAGCTAACCAACCGATTTCATGTTTAACGATTTTCATTTTTTTTTCTTTTCTTAGCAATTTATTTGTGTTTATATAATCCAGTACTGCAAAACAAAAGACAAACATTTATAGTGGTGTTATTCCACTCATAAAATATGTGTTACTAACGATTATAAGTTCAAAGTACTTATATCGTCCATCATATTTATATTGGTATATTCTCATAACCATACGCCTATAGTCAAGGTACTCATATGGTCCAGAAAAAAAGCATCTTATCGCTCGACTGTCAATGACTGTTTTGTTCAAACGTAAATAAGTCTTAAATTTTCTTTTGACAATTCAGTGCTTTTTGATTTTTTATTAATCTATTGTCAAATTATATTGCAATCTATGTTGTTAATGTTATAAGTGAAGTCTTGGAAGTTAAAATCTGGCTGTTACACTGACATCACCCAGCATTTTTGAAATAAAAGTAAAATTCATCCTGTAAATCTTTGTTTTGCGCGAAAAAGTGGTTCCGTCAAAGTTTATTATTAGTTGCATTGACTGTACTTTTTGCAAAAGGTCCAGGGTTCAGCAACGGTAAAGTTGCAAAGTAAAATAGAAGTTGTGCAGTAAATTAATTAAAGTAACAAGGCAGGTTAAGTTTCTGTATTACACATTTTCTTTTACAAATATATATATCAAGAACATCTGAAAATACTGAACAATACACATTCCATTGTATATTACCAAGATGCCTTACCTTTTTTCTCCAGTAATAGTTGAAAAACACGCTATAAATCAGCTTAAAATATATATACATACATTTGAGGATTGTAAATAATAAATATTCATGATTGACAGCAAGCCGATATTTGCTACCTCAACATGAGTGCCACTTTTCAAAACGCTTATGGAATTTTATTTTACACGTTTCAAAAATTAAAAATAAGTAATTGATGCATTTTGGTCCTTGGCTGATATTCTTTTGATGTAAAGGACTTCAAATTCTATCGATATATAGCCATCCTCTCATTATGTCAAAAAACACTTATATAAAAGTATCTAAAATGACTTCCTTCTTCAAATCTTCCTGTTAATTGAATACGAATTACTGATTTTATCATGTTATAACTGAACTGAAATACATGTTTATGTGTAATTAAAAACGTATAAGTTTTAAGTTTTTTTCCTGACTCGATTAAGTGTAAAGCATGTGTTGCTAAGAACTGTGATCGCTGAAGCTAGACAACCATATCAAACTACAAGTAACTGTTGAAAAATGACTATTAAGATCGTTTGGATTAGAAAATATTGGTTGCTAAGGAGATTCGAGTAAAGTATTCTTAATGCTTTGGTGTGACCTTGAGTTATAACCTTTGACCTTAGTCTTAATTTAAAGCTCTCTTACTGAAAACAAAATGCATATAATTATGTTTACAATATAATCGGAAACGGTTTAAATGTTTTTGGTAGATAACGCACTAAACAATATGCTTTGGCGGCCATCATGTACTGCTTGGGCTAAAATTGTAGGTCTTTCCATTTTCTCTCAAAGGAACCGGTGTTTTATTCATCATAATTTACGGTTAAAAAGTTATAAACAAACAAAAAATTCGAAATACGAATCAAGGACAATAACTTTAAAACGACAAGTTCAATGCTTTCGCACTTGAATTATTTTTTTTTGTTTATTTCCACATGACGAATATTTTTCCCATGTAATGTGAGTTTAAATTTTGTACCTTTTAAGTGTTATTTCATTACAAAAACTGTTTTCGATGTCTGCCATCTTCAATTTGACTTCCCGTAATCATTTGACTTTTGCCTTTTATCGAATGACTCATAATGACAGTCACAAAAAATATTTTATTATATTCTCGTATGGTTCAAAAGTCATAAGCCAAAAATGAATAAGTCAAAATGGGCCAGAGGCCATAACTCGAAAGCCGTTCCTCGAACCATTTTTGAACTCCTAATATCAAAGAAAAGTATAAATGAGAGAAGATAATTTTTTACCCTTATTAATGTCTCCTACTATTGTTTATTGTGGAAATGATATACTGCACAAAGGTTTATCATGCTTCTGGCATTGATATTTTGAGCTTTGTTCTTGATATTTTCGGATACAAAATATGTCACCAAAGATGATTGGTGAAGGTCTGAAGTCTTTAGTACTAAATGTTTTGAAAAAAGTTGTCTAGTCTCGACCCTTTTTGAGTCAAATACGTGAAATCAGAAATGGATCGAAAACTTTTTTGCATGACAAATTATAACAATGAGTTAGACAACATTTTCCTCATTTTAGTTTTAAAAAAGTCTCAAGGAAGACTTTCAACAAGGCTCTTTGACAAACGTGATGACTTCAACTTTCCAATCGTCAACTTTCCCTTCTTGTGTAGCAACATCCTGTCCGCTCCAGCTTATGGAGTTTGCGTTTCTCAATTGATCGTTACTCCAGAGCGTTCGGGACTTACATCGATTTCCTTAGCAGAGCGACACGTCTGACGCAAAAACTGCTCACACAGGGTTATGATGCTCCTCGGTTGCTGTCTTCATTCAAGAAATTTTACGGAAGACATCATGCACTTATAGACAAATATGGGATTTCGATCTCTCAGATGAGTGCGGGTGTTGGTTTGTCATAGGTTTTGTTTTGTCTTCCTTTACCGGATTTGACACGCTGAATGGACTATTGGCAACGTGACGGGTGTGCTATACCAAGCAGGAACTGCTAACTCTTCCAGGGCACCTAAGTTCACTCTTGTTTCGACTGGAGTTCGCGTTGTTGATTGATATTCAGTTATTTTGTATTTCCATGTTTTACATGTTGTCTGTTTTTGTCCTGTATTTGTTGTTGTTAATTGGTTTTGTCTCTGCCCTTTCGGACTTTTGACATTCGGATACCCCATTGGTACCCCTGCTTCTTATATATCGGTCATGGTTTATGAAGTTATCTGAACACTTATGTTTTGGTGTAAGGGCATATAACTTTGTTACTATATATATCAGTTCCGCAGGGTCAATCAGAGCGAGTAGAAGTTTGACTAAATAATGGTACAAAATTAGAAAATGTTACGTCGTGACACGTTATTTTTCATTTGTGGCAGAAGAAAAAAAACTATGATCTTAGGGAAAACAATAAGGTCTTTCCTTTTCTTTTTTCTTAAAAGTTAATTGCGATAATCTGTATGTTCGTGGCGTCTTAAACAGGTCGAGTAATCTAGATTTCATTTGAACTATCAATCAATCAAAATTTTATAAAATTGACCATTCAAATGGAGAAAATAGTAAAACTCTTTCGACGTTTTTTATAGAAAAGTTCTTAACATAAACATATTTTCATCGCTCATATTTCGTCAATTCCAAATAGTTTTGGTTTTAAACGAAGTTTTATATGGCATGGGTAAATTCTCCTTATAAAGTTATGTTATATTCCTCATTTTGACATCTTTTTTATTCTATGGATTGGTCGATGGACAATAACAAAGGTAAACATAACACTAATATCTCCCCACTGGTCAATGCTTCAGTGGTCAATGGTCAATTGGTGACCTTTATACCTTAACTTTTAATCTAATATTGATGCAAATAGACCAAATATTTTTTTCATCGCTCATTTTAATATTTGTTCAGCAATTCAGTTTTTGTTGAGTTATTTCTTAAAAAGCACGTGTTTGTGGTCGTAGTTATTTATATACTCTCAAAAACCATTGGTCAAAAGTTTTATGTAAACATTATCCTTAAAAGGTGCATGTAGTTCTCGACCTGTTAAACCAATATTGAGTTTGAACTGCTGTCAGTAAATGGTAGACTTGAGAATTTTGCTTTTATTTAGAAAGTGAGATAAAGTTTATTAACATGATATATTTATTATGAGACAGCTACAACTATATGGAATGTCTTCTAAATTTTTAAAATTTCAGATATTTGGACCCCCTTTGGATTTTTCCAGTTTGACATTTTTGATTTGAATTCATATGACGTCACCATGTACCCTTAAATGTAAATGAAACCAATTGATCACAATATATCACTATAGACTATCCCTAAACACTCCAAATGTTGAAATTCGTGCATGTCAAAGTAATTGTGGTTTATTTTTCAAAGAGGTAAGCTATTCTTATTTTATTCTAAATTTAGTTACTTTATATTTCAAAAAGCTCTTGTTACAAAAAAAACGACGAAAAGAAATTTTAAAAGATTTTTCCCCAGATAAACTTTTAAAGACAGTAATAAAGAATAAGTATATGTAATAAGGTATATATATTTTATATCCCTTAACTGATGAATTCTGATTAATGTGTTTTGTTTGACAATAATGAACATTAAATTAACACGTACTATTTTATGTCACATGGTTATTTCTTGTAAAACCAAAATTGGTTTTCACACAACGATGGAGAAACATACGTCATACTGAACTTTTTTATGTACTGAAAAAGATTGGAACTCATCTGAGTAAACTAGGCAGATGGACTATATACTATTGTTTTATTTTATGTAATTTCAAAAACTGTCCATAGATACGGCTTTTTTTCATTCTTTTCATGTTCATTGCCTGTACATAACCTATATAGCGTTGCACGGGCGTAAAACACCAACTCACTCACTCACTCTTTGGAAGCTTTAAAGGATATCAGTGGCAAGTGGGAAGGGAATGTATCAAATGCAGTTTTTGCAAATAGCACTTACCTTTTAAACTACGTCATAATTTTAATGTTTTTTCTTTAGTTTTACTGTTTGCATAGCATTTATCAACCTTATATGTCTTAATAGTATATCTATATCTTTCTCTATGCATGACTGTCTACCTAAGAAAGGTGTTATATAATATTCATGTTTAAATGTAACTATCTATACATTTTTTTGTACATGGACTGTTATCCTGTGCATATCTTCTGCATTTGCTTCAATGTAGTGGTGTCTTCTTATATACATGTAATGTTCATTATGTCATTATTATATACGTATGTGTGTAATGTTGGTAACAGAATGTTCAAAAACCTCATTAGAACCTATGTACATCACTCAAATAAAATGTATTAGTTTTTGTTTGAAAAAAAAAACAATTTCGAAAAATTATTTGCAGATGAAAAAAAAGAAAAGAAGCAAAAACACTTATGTAGCTCTAATTTGCACCTATTGACATTACAAACAGAAAAAAATAGGTACAGCTAAATCATAAGAACATGAAGAAGGTGAATGGAAAATTTCGTAGCACAAAAGATTTTATGATCTTTGAATTACATAAAAAAAAGTAAATTAAAATCAAGTAGAGTCTGAAAATGTATTTTTCTTTCTCTAAATTACGCTGTTTTAATGCCAGGCATTCACAGGTTCATTGAAGAAGCAAGTAATGATGAAAGGATATAACAAGTTTCAATAATACTAAAAAGATATAATAATTCTTTATTCTCTTTATATTTCAGATATTAAACTGGCAATTTTGTAATTATAGGAAATGTGTTAACTCTCACTATACTCTTGAAATATAGCACTATAATGAGAAGTGGAAAAAACAACGACCATTTTATAGAGGTTAACAATACTTAAGGTGAGTTCACGTAAAAAAGGTTTCGGTAAATCTTTGTGTTTCGATACAATAATTTAAATCACAAAATTAGAAAACCGATACCAAACAGAATCGCAACTTGTTTTCTTTTTTCTTAACTGGACAAACCATATCCCATTGAAATGCCTTACCAAAACCAAATTTACGTGAATCTTGGTATGTTTTTCTCATCTCTCGTGTACTCCTCCAGGTGAGGCTTATCGGGTGTGATACTGAGAAGTGAAAAAACAAAGACCATTTTATAGAGGTTAACAACAATTATCATGTAAGGAAAGGAAAACCCGATGCAGGTAAATGAGCTAAATAAGTAGACCTCTAGTAAGGATTTACGGTTTCAAAGATATTTACCTCAAATTATCGAAGTAATTAAACAATAACATATCTTTGTTTTGAAATAAGTTTATTAAATCCATGGCCAGTACAGACTGAAAACGACGGTAGATAAAAATGTATTTTTTTTTTCTTTTCTAAATTACGCTGTTTTAAAGCAGGGGATCTACAGGGTCATTAAAAAGCAAATTAAGCAATCTCTGTTTAGCTGATTTTATTTGTTTAATTTATTTAAGGTATTGTTTATTTTGATATAATATGCCATTAAACACCGTTCCAAAATTACTTATCAAAATATATGGGTTATTCTTCTTTCCATGAATGTTATTTTTTTTTAACTTAGTTAAATTCTTAGAATTTTAAGGTAGGTTTAGAAAGTGAATTATAAGATTCATTTATTACAATGTAACCATTGTTTACTATGCAATTGCCTTTTTATTAAAAGAATCTACAGTGTATGAAAAATAGTTACCGTACAAGAAAAGATTGGTTATGTGCATTTACCCGTATATATCTTCTAATTTATTTTAATCTATCATCTATTTTGTGGGTTTTTTTACTTTTATCTGAAGTTCGATATTCTTCTATTCAAAATAGATTGACGTAATGAAAGGTAATTGGTTTGACGTGTATTATCATATTGTATGCTACGATAGTTTTTATGAGTAGCAATCAGTAAGAATGTATGGAATACAAGATACAACAGAGGGTATCAATAAAAATGATTCTGTAATATTAATTCGGTTTCATTTTGGGAGGATGCTAGTTTGTTCGAAATCTTTGGAAACACCATGAAATATACAATGGTGTACATCTAGATTCCATACACTATGAACCAAAAAAATCACTGTCTATACCAGACACAGTCATTTTTGTACTGCCGTACACTGATATTTACTGTGAAACTACTGCCAAACAACAGTCAATTACCATTATCACCCTATACAATCAAGGACAGTTTGTGACAGTGATTGCCTTCCGCCTATAATGCACTGTCCTACATTGGCCTGCAC
The DNA here is from genome assembly GCA_963971305.1 of Arcuatula senhousia. Lineage (NCBI taxonomy): Eukaryota > Metazoa > Mollusca > Bivalvia > Mytilida > Mytilidae > Arcuatula > Arcuatula senhousia. Next base: position 5,720,531 of record OZ020317.1, on the reverse strand, counting down.
TGTTAGACATTGGTACAGGTTCTCATAGATCGTGACAGACTTTACCTGGATTGTTAATCACTGTCCTAAATTGTTACAATTTTGGGCAGTAGTTAACAATTTCACCTGTATTGTTTATTACTGTCCTGGCCCGTAACAATTTTGCACAGCATTTGACAATTTTTCTTGAACTATTATGCACTGTCCACCATTGCCATAGTAAAGGGCAGTTCTTGACAAGATATCCACTAAATGTTATGCACTGTTGTGAATTGCTGCAGGAAATAATAGGTCATGACAGATTTGTATTTTCTGTCTTGAACTGTCATGCACTTAAGCAGGAAATAATAGATTGTAACTGTTTATAATGGTTTATTATTTACTGTCCTTCATTTTGTTAGTTTTAGGCGGCGACAAGAATATTTTTATTAATAACAAGTGTGGACTCAAATGCATATTGCCTAGCAAGCCGCTATGGACACAAAAAGCAAAGGTCTGCTTTAGTAACATAAAAAAAGACTTTATTATTTCTAGGTCCTGTTAAGGTTTATTGTTGAATTCTATAAATAGCCTTTGTTGTACACATACTATAAAATCAATCTAAAATTAAGCCATTTTAAGATAAACATGTTGATGAATCTAAGTCATGTAAGCGTTTATCCTAAACATTATTTGTTTTTAGATCAAGTACATTGTACATGTAGGTTTATTATCTCCTATTTAGTTTAAAATAACTGCATCAAAGTTTGGTTATGTTAGTGGATGAAATAGGAAACTATTGCAGAAAAGCTGTTGCTTGCTTAAACCTTCAGCTCATCGAGCTCTACAAAAGTCTACATTGGATCATAGATGTCACAGTCTGTTGTTTATAGGTCTTGATATATACTTATAAATCAGCTTAATGCTTAAGTTTAAAAAAGTTTCAATCTTCAAATTATTCTGAGAACAAAAGCTACCAACGGGATTCTGGGAATACCGAAGACGAAAATCAAACATTTATTTTTTGCTTAGAAATTTTTACAATTTTCGTTTTATAATATTACTATTTTCAACATTTAGTTGCATTCCAAGCATGCGAAGATGTAAAAAAAAAATCGTACATTGTTATTTTGACTTTTTTCTAAGTGTGACCAAAAGGCAAACTGGACTCATCCTTTTTTTGTATTTTTAGTCTTGGGCCAATGCAAGACGGCGAGCAGCGACTTATGGTCATGCTGAAGACTGCTGGCTGTTTTCCATTGTGATTTTTTAAATTCCCGTTTTTTTTATGTTGGTTGTGTCACGTACAATTATTCCACATCTATTTATCGTCTACTTTAATGGTTATCATTTGTCAGATCAGTGAGTGAGTGAGTGAGTTGGTGTTTTACGCCCGTGCAACGCTATATAGGTTATTTACAGGCGATGAACATGAAAAGGATGATAAAATGAACATGAAATGATGATGATAAAATGAACTATGGGGATGGGGTGGGAAACAAAGGACCGGTAAATTTAGAAGAACCACAGGAAAAAGGGGAGAGGTGGGTAGGGTCGGAAAATTTAGCCTATGTGGTGCACTACTGGGCGGTCCACAAAGGGGTCTTTTACGTGCATGAAGCGTGGCACTCTCCACACACGTTGGCCCACTATGGTCGGCGGTCAGGGTTTCCGTATTATAGACCTGACAACCCCCGCGGACGAGGGCTACCCTATTCAGCCACCTAGGGTACACACTTGGTCGCTCTGTGGGCTGAGCACCGACCCGACGTCGGAATCCCAAGACCCTTAATCGCCTCTTACGACAAGCTAGGCTCTGCTGCGGGCCTATTCGCCACCCGGGCCCCGCACGGGACTTTGTCAGATCAGCCTATGATTTTGAAGTATATAATATTATATGAAATAAGTTTAAACCCAATGTAGATCTCTTTATGAAAATTTGCAATGTACATGTATGCCTTTAGATTTTTTACGTGTAATAGCAATAAATTATATTTTAACTCAAACAGGGCCAGATCCAGAATTTTTTTGAAAGGGGTTGGTCCACAGAAAGTCCGCTGTGGACGAATGACGAAAAGGGGGTGGTTCCAGACAAATTGACAAATTTTGCAGAATACCTGCACGTTACTTGCGAAATTTTTGGCGGAAAGGAGGAAAATTCCATCCTCGGAACACCCCCCCCCCGCATCCGCAACTGCTCAAATATTTTTGATTGTCACCTATTCAAAGATTGTCCCTCCTTTATGATAGAGACTAAAGCAAACTTATACAGGAACGTTGCAATCCATGTTCCGCACACAGGGGGTTGGAATCTCGTCATTTATATTGACTTAAAAAAAAATCGACCCCCTACTCTATAATCCAAGCCCCTGTGGTTCCGCACAGTTAAAATTATTTTCTGACATGTTTGTAAGACTAGTGTGGCGACTTTGGTCTCTGTGTGGTGAATCGACAAAATTGTCAAGCAATGATAACATTTTCGAACAACCAATAACTTGTGACTTTCCGGATCCCGCAATAGCTATGTGAGAAATACATAAAATTATTCATCCTTATTAAAATGACCTAGATCAAGACAGACGAATGACCCAATGTGGCTATTTTGTCATTTTCTAAAAATCAATAAAATGCTTGAATTGTGTGTGTCTGATTGACCTATATTTCTGTCTGTGATAATCACGTGGTAATAATAATAAACTATCTTCAATGAATTAACATTTTGCAGTCAAAAATTTATAAAGAAAGTACGCTTAAACATGTGCACAACCTGATAAAGTACGCTACATGATCTAGTTGAATCGCATTGTTGCTTTAAAACACCGCCAAATAAAAGCATGAAATAACGAAGATGCTGTGTACAACTTTTTTGCATGATTAACTTATTTTTGGTGTCCGATTAGTATTTTTGTCCTTTAAAACTTTATTCAATTAAGTAAATTTTCGCAATCCAAAATCAAATATCCATTTATACGCTAAAGTTACGCAAGATATGCTACACTGACTAAAATATAATCCGAAGCGGAACACATAATCTACTGGTCGCGGCCATATTGTCTTGATGGGAATCCGAAGATTGAGAATCCGAATATAGCCACCGAGTGAAAAGTGAAAGTATGTACATTGCAAAGAGCTTTTGTAAATATAGAAACGACGGAAACAAACGACCTAATTGATGTATCGCTGCCAATCTTTTTATAATAGGTAGTAATAACCTAGCCTGATACAACGCATGCTCGAAGTTCTATGTATTTTATTTTCACATATTTTTGTATCAGAATCGGAATCTAAACAACAAGTTTATAAGCAACCCGGAAATACTCCTATATTTAAAAAAAAACTAAATGAACTCATCTAACACAACTTTATATAGCACACATGTAACCTCTTATCCTTATGCCAAACATCACATTAACGTTTATAGCTGACAAGATAAGATCTTCTATTTCAAGGTGGTGTCCATATACCATATATGAATTAAATTTCTATACAAATCTGTACATAACCCATGAAAGAATTACGACACATTTGATTAGGCACCGACCATTTGATTTCGGGGGTGGGGCTGGAATTTAAAAAAAAAATATATTCTGGCTCTGATTTTTGTCCTAAAAATAGTCTGGCCAGCTTATGGGGCGAAAAAAATAATCTGGCCCTCGTTTTGCGCATTAGAAAAAAAGAGATTTTCTGAACAAAATTTTCTAGCATTGAATGTATGCCCCCCTCCCCCCAGAAAATCAAATGGTCGTTGCCTTAGTTTACCAACCAGCAACCACGTAAACACACTTCTAAGTGCTACAGTTTCACCAATATAAGACTCGTAAGAGAAGCTTGTACCCCAAAATAGAAATTGAAGAACGGATGCTAAGTGATGGCATTCCAGTAAACAGAACAGACGGACGGTTATATTTTCTGGCGCCTTTACTGCGCGGTTGTGGGTTATTGCACTCCTGCTTGATTGAGGACAATGGCCCCGGGACAGTTGCATGTGTTCTTTTGCCAGAGAAATTTGTAAAATAACCTTCCAATCCGGTTTTTCACACTGAACTTAATTTATCGACTGAAGACGGGTTTAAAACATTTTTTTTTGGCCTTTTGCGCTAGGTTATAGAATATTAATCGCCATTCATTTTAGAAAAAAGAACTTTCTTGGTAGTCTTCATAGATTTTGAACAAGACCTCATTTTGACAATAATCCTGACGCTTGAGACCACAAAAAATAACCAAATTAAACAATTAGTTGAAATAACCAAATAAAACACTATGTTATTAATATAATCAACACGTCAACAAAGTTTCAAGCCATAAAATGGATAGTTCGTGAGGCTGATTTGTTTTTCTCGGAAAAGCGATGGCGGACCTCGAAGAAAGCCCCTAGATTTTCAGAAAATGTTTTTTTTCTCGGAAGCGATAGCGGACCTTCAAGAAAACACCTAGATTTTCAGAAAATGCATTCTTGGTAAAGCGATAGCGGACCTCGACGAAAGCACCTATAAAAACAATTTGCCTATCATTCAATCATAAAAATGAGATGTAGAATACATGTCGCCACCAAACCTACATTCATGATATGTTTTCGCTACTTTTTCTTGAAAAAGCAGTTCTATAGTTTGCTCTTTCTTTTTTATTCAAATTTATTATTAGTCATGGCTCATTTGAAGGATGTTTTCATGTTAATATATGATTCATGGTTTAGAAAATTTCAAAAACCCTACAAATGCAGGTAGTGACAAATGAGTCTCACCTGTGTACGTTTTGCTAGATCCGAGGCTAGATCACCCTTTAAATAATATGAATTTTCCGTTTTGATCCTTTGCAGTATTAATCTGGGGTGGTGTTCCCGAAGCTTTTCTAAGAAAAGTCATAACTTGGGATAAGAAAGTTTCATAGACAGACTTACGGAAACATCTAGGAATGACTTAAGAAATATATGATAAGGGGTGTTTTCGAAGTATTCCTAGTAATTTCTTAACTCAGGCAATCCTAACTATAATTGGCCGGATTTCACAGAGTGAAAAATCCGGGTTATAAGATGGTGAATGTCGGGCGGGCAGGCGGCGTGCGGGCGGGGAAATATTTTTTTCAGTTATCTCAGCAACTACTGATCACAGCCACTTGAAATTTGGTATACAGCATCAGGGTGTGGTCCCATAACGCTCACCCACTTCCTGTATAACGACAGATTTTGACAGATTTTTTTTTATTATAAAACGGCGGGTATAAAGGGACGACTATGCATTTCAATAAATAATCAATTAATAAAATATATTATTACTTGTGTAAGTTTTTGTTAAGTAATTAAAACTGTGAGCATATGAAGAGTGAGTTGGTGTTTTACGCCCTTGCAACGTTATATAGGTTATTTAAAAGCGATGAACATGAAAAAGCTGATAAAATGAATATGAAATGATGATGAGAAAGGGGGATATCAAATTTTGAAGACCACAGGAAAATGGGAGAGGTGGGTAGAAAAATTTACCCCATGTGATGCGGGTCATCCTATTCACCCACCTAGGGTACACACTTTGTTGCACTGGCAGAATCAGTATCTCAAGACCCTTAGTCGCCTCTTACGACAAACTAGACTCTGCTGCGGGCCAATTCAGCGGCCCGACCCGAACATATGAAGAAAAAGAAAGTCAATGAAGAAATACTTACAGAAGACAATTTATTTTTTCCGACTATACATATATATACTTCTATATATCATTTCTAATGTACATGTTATTTGATTTAATGATATAAATCCTTCAAAATCTTTTCCTGCCAAATATTGGTGGTTCTTGCATAGGTATGACATCATTTCATCTAGATTCGTTTTTAAGAATTAATAATGTAGATCATTAATAGGGTTGAAATACATTTGGAACGTCAGGTGTCCTTAAGTAAGGAGAAAAATTACGGAGTATCCCAAATTGAGAGACCTTCGAAAACATGACTTAATGTAGGTCTTAAGACGGACTTGGGTAAGGTAATACAATGTTTAATGAAAAAAATCTGATAAATGATTATGATATTGTTCAATGATACAAATAAAGGCTAAATAAAGAATTATAATTAAAATTTATAACTAAAATAGTAAATTTGGAATAACAGAATAAAAAGGATTATATATTATATGTACATGTACCAGTATTAGTTTGTATATTTATTACGAGTTTTTTTAATTCAGAATTATTTTAAATAAAATGATTTGCGTCCTTGGGTGCAAGTATCAGAATACACGTACGGCTTGTTGATTTTGGTAGTTACAATAAACATGTCAATATGCATTTAAACTCATTATACCAATTCAAAGGAATATTTAACATATACAATGAACCATCAGTTTTCAACTGATAGATATTAATTCCTTTAATACAAATTAATTTTTACCACAGGACTACATTTTTTTTTTACAACTAAAAGAGCTTATTTAATAATTAAAAAAAAGTGTTTTAACTTATTCAAACATTAGATCAATCAAACGCTCAAGACTGCGCGCGCGTATATTAAATGAAATTAAATAAACCATTACTATTTTTTTTTCATTCATTGGTTCAATAAATAATAAGCATTCACCGGCCAATTATAGTTAGGATTGCCTGAGTTAAGAAATTACTAGGAATACTTCGAAAACACCCCTTATCATATATTTCTTAAGTCATTCCTAGATGTTTCCGTAAGTCTGTCTATGAAACTTTCTTATCCCAAGTTATGACTTTTCTTAGAAAAGCTTCGGGAACACCACCCCAGATTAATACTGCAAAGGATCAAAACGGAAAATTCATATTATTTAAAGGGTGATCTAGCCTCGGATCTAGCAAAACGTACACAGGTGAGACTCATTTGTCACTACCTGCATTTGTAGGGTTTTTGAAATTTTCTAAACCATGAATCATATATTAACATGAAAACATCCTTCAAATGAGCCATGACTAATAATAAATTTGAATAAAAAAGAAAGAGCAAACTATAGAACTGCTTTTTCAAGAAAAAGTAGCGAAAACATATCATGAATGTAGGTTTGGTGGCGACATGTATTCTACATCTCATTTTTATGATTGAATGATAGGCAAATTGTTTTTATAGGTGCTTTCGTCGAGGTCCGCTATCGCTTTACCAAGAATGCATTTTCTGAAAATCTAGGTGTTTTCTTGAAGGTCCGCTATCGCTTCCGAGAAAAAAAACATTTTCTGAAAATCTAGGGGCTTTCTTCGAGGTCCGCCATCGCTTTTCCGAGAAAAACAAATCAGCCTCACGAACTATCCATTTTATGGCTTGAAACTTTGTTGACGTGTTGATTATATTAATAACATAGTGTTTTATTTGGTTATTTCAACTAATTGTTTAATTTGGTTATTTTTTGTGGTCTCAAGCGTCAGGATTATTGTCAAAATGAGGTCTTGTTCAAAATCTATGAAGACTACCAAGAAAGTTCTTTTTTCTAAAATGAATGGCGATTAATATTCTATAACCTAGCGCAAAAGGCCAAAAAAAAATGTTTTAAACCCGTCTTCAGTCGATAAATTAAGTTCAGTGTGAAAAACCGGATTGGAAGGTTATTTTACAAATTTCTCTGGCAAAAGAACACATGCAACTGTCCCGGGGCCATTGTCCTCAATCAAGCAGGAGTGCAATAACCCACAACCGCGCAGTAAAGGCGCCAGAAAATATAACCGTCCGTCTGTTCTGTTTACTGGAATGCCATCACTTAGCATCCGTTCTTCAATTTCTATTTTGGGGTACAAGCTTCTCTTACGAGTCTTATATTGGTGAAACTGTAGCACTTAGAAGTGTGTTTACGTGGTTGCTGGTTGGTAAACTAAGGCAACGACCATTTGATTTTCTGGGGGGAGGGGGGCATACATTCAATGCTAGAAAATTTTGTTCAGAAAATCTCTTTTTTTCTAATGCGCAAAACGAGGGCCAGATTATTTTTTTCGCCCCATAAGCTGGCCAGACTATTTTTAGGACAAAAATCAGAGCCAGAATATATTTTTTTTTTAAATTCCAGCCCCACCCCCGAAATCAAATGGTCGGTGCCTAATCAAATGTGTCGTAATTCTTTCATGGGTTATGTACAGATTTGTATAGAAATTTAATTCATATATGGTATATGGACACCACCTTGAAATAGAAGATCTTATCTTGTCAGCTATAAACGTTAATGTGATGTTTGGCATAAGGATAAGAGGTTACATGTGTGCTATATAAAGTTGTGTTAGATGAGTTCATTTAGTTTTTTTTTAAATATAGGAGTATTTCCGGGTTGCTTATAAACTTGTTGTTTAGATTCCGATTCTGATACAAAAATATGTGAAAATAAAATACATAGAACTTCGAGCATGCGTTGTATCAGGCTAGGTTATTACTACCTATTATAAAAAGATTGGCAGCGATACATCAATTAGGTCGTTTGTTTCCGTCGTTTCTATATTTACAAAAGCTCTTTGCAATGTACATACTTTCACTTTTCACTCGGTGGCTATATTCGGATTCTCAATCTTCGGATTCCCATCAAGACAATATGGCCGCGACCAGTAGATTATGTGTTCCGCTTCGGATTATATTTTAGTCAGTGTAGCATATCTTGCGTAACTTTAGCGTATAAATGGATATTTGATTTTGGATTGCGAAAATTTACTTAATTGAATAAAGTTTTAAAGGACAAAAATACTAATCGGACACCAAAAATAAGTTAATCATGCAAAAAAGTTGTACACAGCATCTTCGTTATTTCATGCTTTTATTTGGCGGTGTTTTAAAGCAACAATGCGATTCAACTAGATCATGTAGCGTACTTTATCAGGTTGTGCACATGTTTAAGCGTACTTTCTTTATAAATTTTTGACTGCAAAATGTTAATTCATTGAAGATAGTTTATTATTATTACCACGTGATTATCACAGACAGAAATATAGGTCAATCAGACACACACAATTCAAGCATTTTATTGATTTTTAGAAAATGACAAAATAGCCACATTGGGTCATTCGTCTGTCTTGATCTAGGTCATTTTAATAAGGATGAATAATTTTATGTATTTCTCACATAGCTATTGCGGGATCCGGAAAGTCACAAGTTATTGGTTGTTCGAAAATGTTATCATTGCTTGACAATTTTGTCGATTCACCACACAGAGACCAAAGTCGCCACACTAGTCTTACAAACATGTCAGAAAATAATTTTAACTGTGCGGAACCACAGGGGCTTGGATTATAGAGTAGGGGGTCGATTTTTTTTTAAGTCAATATAAATGACGAGATTCCAACCCCCTGTGTGCGGAACATGGATTGCAACGTTCCTGTATAAGTTTGCTTTAGTCTCTATCATAAAGGAGGGACAATCTTTGAATAGGTGACAATCAAAAATATTTGAGCAGTTGCGGATGCGGGGGGGGGGTGTTCCGAGGATGGAATTTTCCTCCTTTCCGCCAAAAATTTCGCAAGTAACGTGCAGGTATTCTGCAAAATTTGTCAATTTGTCTGGAACCACCCCCTTTTCGTCATTCGTCCACAGCGGACTTTCTGTGGACCAACCCCTTTCAAAAAAATTCTGGATCTGGCCCTGTTTGAGTTAAAATATAATTTATTGCTATTACACGTAAAAAATCTAAAGGCATACATGTACATTGCAAATTTTCATAAAGAGATCTACATTGGGTTTAAACTTATTTCATATAATATTATATACTTCAAAATCATAGGCTGATCTGACAAAGTCCCGTGCGGGGCCCGGGTGGCGAATAGGCCCGCAGCAGAGCCTAGCTTGTCGTAAGAGGCGATTAAGGGTCTTGGGATTCCGACGTCGGGTCGGTGCTCAGCCCACAGAGCGACCAAGTGTGTACCCTAGGTGGCTGAATAGGGTAGCCCTCGTCCGCGGGGGTTGTCAGGTCTATAATACGGAAACCCTGACCGCCGACCATAGTGGGCCAACGTGTGTGGAGAGTGCCACGCTTCATGCACGTAAAAGACCCCTTTGTGGACCGCCCAGTAGTGCACCACATAGGCTAAATTTTCCGACCCTACCCACCTCTCCCCTTTTTCCTGTGGTTCTTCTAAATTTACCGGTCCTTTGTTTCCCACCCCATCCCCATAGTTCATTTTATCATCATCATTTCATGTTCATTTTATCATCCTTTTCATGTTCATCGCCTGTAAATAACCTATATAGCGTTGCACGGGCGTAAAACACCAACTCACTCACTCACTCACTGATCTGACAAATGATAACCATTAAAGTAGACGATAAATAGATGTGGAATAATTGTACGTGACACAACCAACATAAAAAAAACGGGAATTTAAAAAATCACAATGGAAAACAGCCAGCAGTCTTCAGCATGACCATAAGTCGCTGCTCGCCGTCTTGCATTGGCCCAAGACTAAAAATACAAAAAAAGGATGAGTCCAGTTTGCCTTTTGGTCACACTTAGAAAAAAGTCAAAATAACAATGTACGATTTTTTTTTTACATCTTCGCATGCTTGGAATGCAACTAAATGTTGAAAATAGTAATATTATAAAACGAAAATTGTAAAAATTTCTAAGCAAAAAATAAATGTTTGATTTTCGTCTTCGGTATTCCCAGAATCCCGTTGGTAGCTTTTGTTCTCAGAATAATTTGAAGATTGAAACTTTTTTAAACTTAAGCATTAAGCTGATTTATAAGTATATATCAAGACCTATAAACAACAGACTGTGACATCTATGATCCAATGTAGACTTTTGTAGAGCTCGATGAGCTGAAGGTTTAAGCAAGCAACAGCTTTTCTGCAATAGTTTCCTATTTCATCCACTAACATAACCAAACTTTGATGCAGTTATTTTAAACTAAATAGGAGATAATAAACCTACATGTACAATGTACTTGATCTAAAAACAAATAATGTTTAGGATAAACGCTTACATGACTTAGATTCATCAACATGTTTATCTTAAAATGGCTTAATTTTAGATTGATTTTATAGTATGTGTACAACAAAGGCTATTTATAGAATTCAACAATAAACCTTAACAGGACCTAGAAATAATAAAGTCTTTTTTTATGTTACTAAAGCAGACCTTTGCTTTTTGTGTCCATAGCGGCTTGCTAGGCAATATGCATTTGAGTCCACACTTGTTATTAATAAAAATATTCTTGTCGCCGCCTAAAACTAACAAAATGAAGGACAGTAAATAATAAACCATTATAAACAGTTACAATCTATTATTTCCTGCTTAAGTGCATGACAGTTCAAGACAGAAAATACAAATCTGTCATGACCTATTATTTCCTGCAGCAATTCACAACAGTGCATAACATTTAGTGGATATCTTGTCAAGAACTGCCCTTTACTATGGCAATGGTGGACAGTGCATAATAGTTCAAGAAAAATTGTCAAATGCTGTGCAAAATTGTTACGGGCCAGGACAGTAATAAACAATACAGGTGAAATTGTTAACTACTGCCCAAAATTGTAACAATTTAGGACAGTGATTAACAATCCAGGTAAAGTCTGTCACGATCTATGAGAACCTGTACCAATGTCTAACAGTGCAGGCCAATGTAGGACAGTGCATTATAGGCGGAAGGCAATCACTGTCACAAACTGTCCTTGATTGTATAGGGTGATAATGGTAATTGACTGTTGTTTGGCAGTAGTTTCACAGTAAATATCAGTGTACGGCAGTACAAAAATGACTGTGTCTGGTATAGACAGTGATTTTTTTGGTTCATAGTGTATGGAATCTAGATGTACACCATTGTATATTTCATGGTGTTTCCAAAGATTTCGAACAAACTAGCATCCTCCCAAAATGAAACCGAATTAATATTACAGAATCATTTTTATTGATACCCTCTGTTGTATCTTGTATTCCATACATTCTTACTGATTGCTACTCATAAAAACTATCGTAGCATACAATATGATAATACACGTCAAACCAATTACCTTTCATTACGTCAATCTATTTTGAATAGAAGAATATCGAACTTCAGATAAAAGTAAAAAAACCCACAAAATAGATGATAGATTAAAATAAATTAGAAGATATATACGGGTAAATGCACATAACCAATCTTTTCTTGTACGGTAACTATTTTTCATACACTGTAGATTCTTTTAATAAAAAGGCAATTGCATAGTAAACAATGGTTACATTGTAATAAATGAATCTTATAATTCACTTTCTAAACCTACCTTAAAATTCTAAGAATTTAACTAAGTTAAAAAAAAATAACATTCATGGAAAGAAGAATAACCCATATATTTTGATAAGTAATTTTGGAACGGTGTTTAATGGCATATTATATCAAAATAAACAATACCTTAAATAAATTAAACAAATAAAATCAGCTAAACAGAGATTGCTTAATTTGCTTTTTAATGACCCTGTAGATCCCCTGCTTTAAAACAGCGTAATTTAGAAAAGAAAAAAAAAATACATTTTTATCTACCGTCGTTTTCAGTCTGTACTGGCCATGGATTTAATAAACTTATTTCAAAACAAAGATATGTTATTGTTTAATTACTTCGATAATTTGAGGTAAATATCTTTGAAACCGTAAATCCTTACTAGAGGTCTACTTATTTAGCTCATTTACCTGCATCGGGTTTTCCTTTCCTTACATGATAATTGTTGTTAACCTCTATAAAATGGTCTTTGTTTTTTCACTTCTCAGTATCACACCCGATAAGCCTCACCTGGAGGAGTACACGAGAGATGAGAAAAACATACCAAGATTCACGTAAATTTGGTTTTGGTAAGGCATTTCAATGGGATATGGTTTGTCCAGTTAAGAAAAAAGAAAACAAGTTGCGATTCTGTTTGGTATCGGTTTTCTAATTTTGTGATTTAAATTATTGTATCGAAACACAAAGATTTACCGAAACCTTTTTTACGTGAACTCACCTTAAGTATTGTTAACCTCTATAAAATGGTCGTTGTTTTTTCCACTTCTCATTATAGTGCTATATTTCAAGAGTATAGTGAGAGTTAACACATTTCCTATAATTACAAAATTGCCAGTTTAATATCTGAAATATAAAGAGAATAAAGAATTATTATATCTTTTTAGTATTATTGAAACTTGTTATATCCTTTCATCATTACTTGCTTCTTCAATGAACCTGTGAATGCCTGGCATTAAAACAGCGTAATTTAGAGAAAGAAAAATACATTTTCAGACTCTACTTGATTTTAATTTACTTTTTTTTATGTAATTCAAAGATCATAAAATCTTTTGTGCTACGAAATTTTCCATTCACCTTCTTCATGTTCTTATGATTTAGCTGTACCTATTTTTTTCTGTTTGTAATGTCAATAGGTGCAAATTAGAGCTACATAAGTGTTTTTGCTTCTTTTCTTTTTTTTCATCTGCAAATAATTTTTCGAAATTGTTTTTTTTTTCAAACAAAAACTAATACATTTTATTTGAGTGATGTACATAGGTTCTAATGAGGTTTTTGAACATTCTGTTACCAACATTACACACATACGTATATAATAATGACATAATGAACATTACATGTATATAAGAAGACACCACTACATTGAAGCAAATGCAGAAGATATGCACAGGATAACAGTCCATGTACAAAAAAATGTATAGATAGTTACATTTAAACATGAATATTATATAACACCTTTCTTAGGTAGACAGTCATGCATAGAGAAAGATATAGATATACTATTAAGACATATAAGGTTGATAAATGCTATGCAAACAGTAAAACTAAAGAAAAAACATTAAAATTATGACGTAGTTTAAAAGGTAAGTGCTATTTGCAAAAACTGCATTTGATACATTCCCTTCCCACTTGCCACTGATATCCTTTAAAGCTTCCAAAGAGTGAGTGAGTGAGTTGGTGTTTTACGCCCGTGCAACGCTATATAGGTTATGTACAGGCAATGAACATGAAAAGAATGAAAAAAAGCCGTATCTATGGACAGTTTTTGAAATTACATAAAATAAAACAATAGTATATAGTCCATCTGCCTAGTTTACTCAGATGAGTTCCAATCTTTTTCAGTACATAAAAAAGTTCAGTATGACGTATGTTTCTCCATCGTTGTGTGAAAACCAATTTTGGTTTTACAAGAAATAACCATGTGACATAAAATAGTACGTGTTAATTTAATGTTCATTATTGTCAAACAAAACACATTAATCAGAATTCATCAGTTAAGGGATATAAAATATATATACCTTATTACATATACTTATTCTTTATTACTGTCTTTAAAAGTTTATCTGGGGAAAAATCTTTTAAAATTTCTTTTCGTCGTTTTTTTTGTAACAAGAGCTTTTTGAAATATAAAGTAACTAAATTTAGAATAAAATAAGAATAGCTTACCTCTTTGAAAAATAAACCACAATTACTTTGACATGCACGAATTTCAACATTTGGAGTGTTTAGGGATAGTCTATAGTGATATATTGTGATCAATTGGTTTCATTTACATTTAAGGGTACATGGTGACGTCATATGAATTCAAATCAAAAATGTCAAACTGGAAAAATCCAAAGGGGGTCCAAATATCTGAAATTTTAAAAATTTAGAAGACATTCCATATAGTTGTAGCTGTCTCATAATAAATATATCATGTTAATAAACTTTATCTCACTTTCTAAATAAAAGCAAAATTCTCAAGTCTACCATTTACTGACAGCAGTTCAAACTCAATATTGGTTTAACAGGTCGAGAACTACATGCACCTTTTAAGGATAATGTTTACATAAAACTTTTGACCAATGGTTTTTGAGAGTATATAAATAACTACGACCACAAACACGTGCTTTTTAAGAAATAACTCAACAAAAACTGAATTGCTGAACAAATATTAAAATGAGCGATGAAAAAAATATTTGGTCTATTTGCATCAATATTAGATTAAAAGTTAAGGTATAAAGGTCACCAATTGACCATTGACCACTGAAGCATTGACCAGTGGGGAGATATTAGTGTTATGTTTACCTTTGTTATTGTCCATCGACCAATCCATAGAATAAAAAAGATGTCAAAATGAGGAATATAACATAACTTTATAAGGAGAATTTACCCATGCCATATAAAACTTCGTTTAAAACCAAAACTATTTGGAATTGACGAAATATGAGCGATGAAAATATGTTTATGTTAAGAACTTTTCTATAAAAAACGTCGAAAGAGTTTTACTATTTTCTCCATTTGAATGGTCAATTTTATAAAATTTTGATTGATTGATAGTTCAAATGAAATCTAGATTACTCGACCTGTTTAAGACGCCACGAACATACAGATTATCGCAATTAACTTTTAAGAAAAAAGAAAAGGAAAGACCTTATTGTTTTCCCTAAGATCATAGTTTTTTTTCTTCTGCCACAAATGAAAAATAACGTGTCACGACGTAACATTTTCTAATTTTGTACCATTATTTAGTCAAACTTCTACTCGCTCTGATTGACCCTGCGGAACTGATATATATAGTAACAAAGTTATATGCCCTTACACCAAAACATAAGTGTTCAGATAACTTCATAAACCATGACCGATATATAAGAAGCAGGGGTACCAATGGGGTATCCGAATGTCAAAAGTCCGAAAGGGCAGAGACAAAACCAATTAACAACAACAAATACAGGACAAAAACAGACAACATGTAAAACATGGAAATACAAAATAACTGAATATCAATCAACAACGCGAACTCCAGTCGAAACAAGAGTGAACTTAGGTGCCCTGGAAGAGTTAGCAGTTCCTGCTTGGTATAGCACACCCGTCACGTTGCCAATAGTCCATTCAGCGTGTCAAATCCGGTAAAGGAAGACAAAACAAAACCTATGACAAACCAACACCCGCACTCATCTGAGAGATCGAAATCCCATATTTGTCTATAAGTGCATGATGTCTTCCGTAAAATTTCTTGAATGAAGACAGCAACCGAGGAGCATCATAACCCTGTGTGAGCAGTTTTTGCGTCAGACGTGTCGCTCTGCTAAGGAAATCGATGTAAGTCCCGAACGCTCTGGAGTAACGATCAATTGAGAAACGCAAACTCCATAAGCTGGAGCGGACAGGATGTTGCTACACAAGAAGGGAAAGTTGACGATTGGAAAGTTGAAGTCATCACGTTTGTCAAAGAGCCTTGTTGAAAGTCTTCCTTGAGACTTTTTTAAAACTAAAATGAGGAAAATGTTGTCTAACTCATTGTTATAATTTGTCATGCAAAAAAGTTTTCGATCCATTTCTGATTTCACGTATTTGACTCAAAAAGGGTCGAGACTAGACAACTTTTTTCAAAACATTTAGTACTAAAGACTTCAGACCTTCACCAATCATCTTTGGTGACATATTTTGTATCCGAAAATATCAAGAACAAAGCTCAAAATATCAATGCCAGAAGCATGATAAACCTTTGTGCAGTATATCATTTCCACAATAAACAATAGTAGGAGACATTAATAAGGGTAAAAAATTATCTTCTCTCATTTATACTTTTCTTTGATATTAGGAGTTCAAAAATGGTTCGAGGAACGGCTTTCGAGTTATGGCCTCTGGCCCATTTTGACTTATTCATTTTTGGCTTATGACTTTTGAACCATACGAGAATATAATAAAATATTTTTTGTGACTGTCATTATGAGTCATTCGATAAAAGGCAAAAGTCAAATGATTACGGGAAGTCAAATTGAAGATGGCAGACATCGAAAACAGTTTTTGTAATGAAATAACACTTAAAAGGTACAAAATTTAAACTCACATTACATGGGAAAAATATTCGTCATGTGGAAATAAACAAAAAAAAATAATTCAAGTGCGAAAGCATTGAACTTGTCGTTTTAAAGTTATTGTCCTTGATTCGTATTTCGAATTTTTTGTTTGTTTATAACTTTTTAACCGTAAATTATGATGAATAAAACACCGGTTCCTTTGAGAGAAAATGGAAAGACCTACAATTTTAGCCCAAGCAGTACATGATGGCCGCCAAAGCATATTGTTTAGTGCGTTATCTACCAAAAACATTTAAACCGTTTCCGATTATATTGTAAACATAATTATATGCATTTTGTTTTCAGTAAGAGAGCTTTAAATTAAGACTAAGGTCAAAGGTTATAACTCAAGGTCACACCAAAGCATTAAGAATACTTTACTCGAATCTCCTTAGCAACCAATATTTTCTAATCCAAACGATCTTAATAGTCATTTTTCAACAGTTACTTGTAGTTTGATATGGTTGTCTAGCTTCAGCGATCACAGTTCTTAGCAACACATGCTTTACACTTAATCGAGTCAGGAAAAAAACTTAAAACTTATACGTTTTTAATTACACATAAACATGTATTTCAGTTCAGTTATAACATGATAAAATCAGTAATTCGTATTCAATTAACAGGAAGATTTGAAGAAGGAAGTCATTTTAGATACTTTTATATAAGTGTTTTTTGACATAATGAGAGGATGGCTATATATCGATAGAATTTGAAGTCCTTTACATCAAAAGAATATCAGCCAAGGACCAAAATGCATCAATTACTTATTTTTAATTTTTGAAACGTGTAAAATAAAATTCCATAAGCGTTTTGAAAAGTGGCACTCATGTTGAGGTAGCAAATATCGGCTTGCTGTCAATCATGAATATTTATTATTTACAATCCTCAAATGTATGTATATATATTTTAAGCTGATTTATAGCGTGTTTTTCAACTATTACTGGAGAAAAAAGGTAAGGCATCTTGGTAATATACAATGGAATGTGTATTGTTCAGTATTTTCAGATGTTCTTGATATATATATTTGTAAAAGAAAATGTGTAATACAGAAACTTAACCTGCCTTGTTACTTTAATTAATTTACTGCACAACTTCTATTTTACTTTGCAACTTTACCGTTGCTGAACCCTGGACCTTTTGCAAAAAGTACAGTCAATGCAACTAATAATAAACTTTGACGGAACCACTTTTTCGCGCAAAACAAAGATTTACAGGATGAATTTTACTTTTATTTCAAAAATGCTGGGTGATGTCAGTGTAACAGCCAGATTTTAACTTCCAAGACTTCACTTATAACATTAACAACATAGATTGCAATATAATTTGACAATAGATTAATAAAAAATCAAAAAGCACTGAATTGTCAAAAGAAAATTTAAGACTTATTTACGTTTGAACAAAACAGTCATTGACAGTCGAGCGATAAGATGCTTTTTTTCTGGACCATATGAGTACCTTGACTATAGGCGTATGGTTATGAGAATATACCAATATAAATATGATGGACGATATAAGTACTTTGAACTTATAATCGTTAGTAACACATATTTTATGAGTGGAATAACACCACTATAAATGTTTGTCTTTTGTTTTGCAGTACTGGATTATATAAACACAAATAAATTGCTAAGAAAAGAAAAAAAAATGAAAATCGTTAAACATGAAATCGGTTGGTTAGCTACAAACCTGACATCAAATCCAAGTACATGGAACTTCATGCCGAAACAACACAGCAAATATTAAAAGTCTTGGGTAGTTATCGAGAAATTTGCATCACAAATTGACCAACAATGAAATAAAATTTAGGATTTCAAATATTCCTATGATAGGTATGGATCTGAAATACTTACACCAAGATAAGCTGCTCACACGAAATGTTTTAAGAATCTATAGAAACAACTTTTTGATTTTTAACGATTTTGGAGGGTTTTGTGGAGTAGGTGGCGATGGCCTTGAAAATTTATGTTACTTTCACCAATAAGCCTCCTTTATCAGTAATAGCATGATGTTTTTAAAACGACATTTTCTATTCATTCCAAATAATAAAAGCATTAATAAAGTAAAAAATACGTTTTTTTCTTTTTCCCCCTATTAATAATTTATTAATACAATTCAGGATACCGATCGCCTTCTTGTCCCAGTGTAATATCAATTAAATTGTAAACTTGTATATCTTCAGTTGAACATTCCTTAACTAGCTTGAAGCTTAACATTAGGTATGGCTTACATTACTGTTGATGATGATAAAGTTGACCATGCTTATATGACTATTGGCGAAAATAAAGCTGCAGAAGAATTGTATGAATTCGATCAAATTAATGAACAAGAATTAAAGCCTGCGCCTGAAATACAAACTGAAAACAAACTTGATATTCCTGATAAAAGTACAAGACCAGAGGAACAACGATCATGTCATTGGATATGGATAATTGTCTTAATGCTTGCCATTGGTTTAGTGATTTTAGCAGCAACCTTTGGAATTGAACAGTTAGTTGGCCATCATCTCCCCAGCAGAGGTAAATATAACAGTCCGCCATAAGTTAAGCATCACCCTATATATTTTGATAAGTATGATATTAAAGTAAAATCATACGCCAGTTAATTTCAAAAAAGAGATATTAATTTTTTGTGGATAAAATTGTGCACCGAAAAATGAATGCTGTCTGAAAGAAATGGAATTGGTATGCACTTTTTGAGAATGTAATGTTGTATAAATCGGTGTCTGTCCTCAGTTTAACATGCAACTTTTTTTTCATTTTTTTTTGATTTTCCGCAAAAGTAAAATTTTGCAAGAATACGTCATTTCATTTAAAAAAGGAAACCCCCCCCAAAAAAAACCAACAAATAACACTGACCAGTTTTCCTCAAGGCATAATTAATATGATTACTGAATTTAATGGGATTTTTTTTCTAAAACAGTATAGCTTATTTTTACTGTATTTCGAGAAAATGAATATATCTGAAAAATCATATAAACAAATCTTTGCCTTATTTCTCTAATAGTATTTTTTAAACAAGTACAACTTGAAGATGGTCGAAAAGCATTTTTCTTTATTTGGAAATATACATGGTCGAAAAGTAAGAAACCGCAGACTTTTTATCAGGCCCCAAAATCTTTTTAAACATTACCACTCAAATTCGTCGTTTGTTTTGATTGGTTACTCAACCATCTTAAGATTTTGTCATGTGAACATTTTTTGAAAAAATGGTTTGCTTAAAGTTATAACACTTGAAATGTTGACTTACTGAACAAATAATTAAAATGTCTGTAATATTATAAAAATTGAAAAAATCAGGAGATTACACAAAAAAGTCGAGAAAATGGGAAAAAGAGTAGAAAAGTCGGAAATTTTGACTTCCTTAGGTAGTGTCACATGTTTGTCTAACAAAGCAATCATGAATGTGTCTAAAATTGCACAATACATGTAATTAACTAGAGTTTGCGTTGCTAATTGATATTCAGTCGGTTTTTTGTGTTTCTGTGTTAATATGCTGTCTGTTTGTTCGTCCTGTCCTTGTTTGTGATTACTGGTTTTGTCTCTGCCCTTTCAAACTTTGACATTCGGATGCCCCATTTGTATATCTGCTTTCTTTATTCAAACTAATTAAATGTTAATCTGCTTACAAACAACAGATACACTTACAATATTAATATTAAAAGTGTAGAAATGTAATTAAATACATTATAAATTGATTAATATATTACAAATGTGGCAATATTTCGAGATCGCAAGATCACTTCATCGGGGCCATAGATTGATATTAATGGATTGGGGCTGTTAAGTTTTGAATTGCACTGATCCCCAGTTTCCTCTACCTCTTGTTTCATCCAGTATGTAGGGGACATGGGTATTACTACAATTTAGGGTTTAACAACCAAAAATCATATTTCACAACAAAAAAACACTGACCACTAACAAGGCATCTTGTTTTTGGTGGACACCCTTTTGATGCTGTGAATTTTTTAACCACAGAAGTAAATCCGAAATGGGAAACAAACTCAAGTTGCAGGCAAGAGAAAAGTTTTGTATGTATCAGATCTGAACACTGCAACCGGATGGTCAGAATGAAAAAGACCAAAAGATATTCAAAAAGAAAGTCAAAAATAGTACTTTGAATTTGTCACCATGTTCAATGTAAGTTTAATTCATTTTTACAGATTTTGTACTTATTTTTATAACACGAAATTATTTTCATGGCTCCTTTTGGAATGTAACGCTACAACACAAACACACGGGCTCATAGTTTATATTAAATGTTCTATTCTGACTAAGGAAATTTCAATTTTTGGCCCTGATGAAGGGACTTTGTTATCTCGAATATTGCCAGATTTTTTTATCTTATTTATTTTATAACGTATTAGTGTGCTAAATATTCTATGCTCTTCATAATCATATACATGTAGTGTTTTCAATATTATTGGTAGAGCGCCTCTGATGAGTCTCGCGTCAGGCGTAGAAAAATTAATTGTCTGGAACTTTGTTGTCATTTGTATTTCAAGATATTAACAATGCGGTCATGATGTAGTTAGAATCAAAGTGATAACTTTGTAATACTGTTCGCCTTTATCAGATGCATGTTTGGTACATTTTTTTCTTTTTTTGATCCTTTTGTTAAATTGTTAATATACGAATTGTAATAGCTTCACTCATGTAGAGCGATTTGTATATTTTATTTTATGGTTTAAGTTTAATTGGTTGATATGTTTCGATTCCTTTAGACGAATGGTATTTTTTAAAATGTTTTTTCAGATGAATGTACAATGGCATCTTGGTCAAGCTGTTCCAAAATAGATGGTATTGCGATGAGAAACAGGGAGTTAAACTGCCCAGTTTTACAATCCCATTATAATATTAATCAGGTTAATGATGTTCAAGTTTGTGATAAGGAACATTGGGGTAAGCTGCTTATGAATATGTAAAAGAATAACGAATATTATATGTATTGTTGGTGATATGCTTAATAAACAAAACTTCTTTGAGTTTCCCAGTCGGTTTACAAATGTAAAGACAATATAATTTTGAAAAAAAGCGTTCAAGTATGACTATAACATGTATAAGTTTAGATTGTGCAGAAAGTACAACGTGAGTGTGTGTGTGTGTTAAACGCTCTTTATCAACGCACTCTGGTCATGTAGGGCGGTCAGTTTTACTTGTTGAGGAATCCGGAGTACCCGAAGGAAACCACCGACCTTTGGCAGGTAACTGATAAACCTAATCACATATAATCGATGAGTTCCTTTTTGCAAATTACAAACGGGACTCGGACACCAGCTAAAAAGTGTTGGTCAGTGAACAATAATGTCGTATTTAAACCTCGGCATTAGACCACTCGGCCACCCAGGCCCCAAAAATACTGTGCAATACGAAAACAAACTAGATGACTAGCCGTATTACACTTCTTTTGATTTTGTGTATTTAATACTTGGGACATTTTAAAGTTTTACGATGTTGTATTAAAAGAAATGTATTTGTTAATTTTATTTCATATCCCAGTGGCTTCATTTGTCTTTAAAAAATGGTTTCTTTTAGACAAATGGTAAACATAAGGTTTAAAAAAAGTATAAAATGAGGTAATTCAATATTGTCAAGTAAATACAATTTTGCTTCTATAATTATAAGAAAGATGTACATGGATGCCTTGGTCAAGCTGTACAAAAACAGATGGCATTGCGATGAGAAACAGAAAGTTGAACTGTCCAGTGTTACAATCCTATTATAACATTAATCAGGTTAATGATGTACAACTCTGTGACGATGAACATTGGGGTAAGCTGCTTAAAAGTTAAAGATATGAATAAGAATGATTCCTACACAAACTACTTTGGGTTTCCGAGACGGTTGTGTACAAATTAAAAAAAAAAACACCTCACATTTGAAAAAAAAACGTTAAATTATGACAACAAGATAACATTACGGAAAAAGTAAACGTCACTACGAAATTATCTCATAATTAAGAAATGTAAAATAAAAGCATTCTTTAAAACTCGGATATTGTCAAAAGGGATATTACAACTTCATTTCATTGAAGTTTCCTATCGATTGTATGCTACGAAATACGAAAACAAACTTGCTATCTAACGCTTCTTTTGTTTTTATGTTTTTTATAATGTGACGTTTTGAAGTAATACGATGTATTTAATAAATATATTTTTAAATTTAATCTTGCGGACCGGTGGCTTTTTTCGTTTAAAAATATGGATCTTGTTTAGACAAATAGTTAACTCCAGGGTGATATAAAAAAAGTAAAAATGATCTGATCAAAGTATTGCCATGTGACTACCATTTTGCTTCTGTGTTTATCAGATGAATGTTCATGGACGTCTTGGTCGCACTGCACTAAAACAGATGGTATTGCTAAAAGAACCAGAGAGTTAAACTGTCCAGTGATATACTCACATTATCATTTCAAGCAGGTTTTGGATTTACAACTCTGTGACAAGGAACTTTGGGGTACGTTTATTAACAAGCAAAGAAATTACAATCAGGCTTGAAAAAATCGACAAAATCTGTTAAGGAAAACAATCTCTACAAAAATATATATTTCACAACCCTAAAAGACACATGTAACTTATCTCAGAGTTTTACAAAATCCTAACCAAACCTGTCCAAAAAAATAAAGCTGGACCCTAAAACGCTAGGTAATGGTATGTCTTTCAAATGAATTGCTCAGTAAAGTTTTATCTCTTTATTTGAACTGTTTTAGTATATACAGTGCGACACGTAAAAAAGTTCTTTAAGTTACACATCAAATCACATCAATTTTATTGCAATATAAAACGTCAGATTTGTAAATATTATTATCACATGAAAACAAGGCAAAAATGAAAAACAAAAGTAAATTTAGTTATAACCATATTCACATAATTAAATGATAGGTTAATATAAACAAAACTACACCATAATGGCAGACGCCAAAATAATAAACATATTATGTCTCCCCCACTTGGGTAGGGAATCATATTGATTTGTCATGTCCGTCTGTCCGTCAAACAGTTTGTCAGCGCAACTCTTCTGAAACCTCTAAACCGATTTTTACGAACCTTGGTATGTAAGAAGGAAATCATATGTAGTTTTGCATATTACCAGAAATCTTTGGTCATCAATTTTATTTGAGGTTTTATGACCTTTTGAACTTAGAAATGTTTAAGAAACAGGGGGAGACATCGTCTCTGCAGGCCAAAACACACTTTGATTTTTTACGTGTGGTTGCCTCTATTCAAATTACAGCGCAACATCATTTATTATTATCTATGAATGTTTCCGGTTCTACTAAATTCAAATTAAAGGAACCTGTCTTTGTGTTGATAGACTTTAGTTAATTTTCCCAGCATAAATTATATGAAATGTTTTAATGTAAATTATCCTACAGTATGCTGTAATTCATTTATAATTTTCTGTTTTGTCCGTTGTTATTATAAGTAAGCTTTTCACGGCGACTAGTAAAAAAACACAGACTAGATAATATGAAAAAAATGCAACTATTTACAAATATCCAGTTTCGCCTGACACGCTTACCATCTATTCAATCATCATCAGAGGTATACTACCAAAAGAGATTTAGAATAGCTAACATTTTATTTGTGCCTGTCCTAAGCTAGAATCATAGTCAAAGCGTTTGGTTGTCTCGAGACGGCGAGCAGCGACTTCTAGCCATGTTGAAGACTGCTGCCTGTTTCTATTGTGATTTTGGAAAATTCCCGTTTCTTTATGTTTGTTGTGTCGCGTACACTTATTCCACATCTTTTTATCGTCTATTTATATGACTATGAGGCAAAAGAGCAATAACCGACAATGTGACGAACTGAACCCTAAATTATACTAATATCAACTTATGCTGGGGTATAAAAAGCCTAAGAGTGTTGTCAATTTTGAAATTTACGAAGACATTCGATTAGCTTTCATGTATTCCTGAAAACAAAAGTTTTATATATCAGAGGAGCGTACCTCGAGGAATTAAAACAAACCAAAATGAGCCTATTATTAGTCAAGGTAACACACTTTTTTCTTTTCTTCACAGATGCATGTACATGGACTTATTGGTCAAGCTGTATTAAAACTAGAGGTATTTCTCAAAGAACCAGAAAGTTAATCTGTCCAGTGTTACACTCCCGCTTTCGTATGAACAATGTCCAGGATGTTCAGCTTTGTAATGAAGATCATTGGGGTAAGTGGCTTTAAAATTCGTTTTGAATTGTTATAAAAACAAAATAACGACCTGGAATCTCAAACGTCAAATAAAAGACAAACCAAAGAACACAATCGGATAAATTGAGGATCGCAGTAGTACTGACTTGGTACATGCATGTCAAAAGAAAAAGTGTGTTAAACCAAACCTCTCTCTTCCATTGCGATATTAGGGTCTGGTAGTAGCACAAAACACAACACCTTTGTGGGACAAAAAAGGGAAATTGAGGTGATCATCTCAGTACGACAACGAGTCAAACACTTATCAAATCAATCATTAACCATTTCGTCCAGCATACATGTAATATATCATTTAAACTTAAAAATCTTCAACCAAAGGAATCTTTACAGAGAGGTCTTCCACCATTTAAGATAATATCTTAAAGGAGACTGGACACATTTCAAAGATTTTTTTATCAGACACCGGTTTCTTCGTGACCGACTTTTGAAGCAGGGCTATAAGAAAATACGTCTCATACGATCACATACGATGAAATAAAGTTAAAATCTAAGCTACTTAAAGATTTTCGAAGAATTTGTTGTAATATATCCTCATAAGAAATTGAAATGAGTTGCTTTTGCTGATAAGTAGAAAAATATTCCTGTTTTTATTTGATTTTTTAAAAGTTTGCTATCATTCTGTTAGTTATTCCTGAATAAAAGATGATTATCAGTTGCTATCACTCCAATCATTTGTAACTAGTGATTTGTCTAAAAATCAAATACTTAGTACTGTTTTATCCTGATACAACCTGAAAATGTAGTTCTTTCATATCATATCAATAATTTCATACAAATATTTTTATTTTTATTTTAAGAGATATTTCAGTGTATTGTCATGATAAAGAAGTAATGCATTGTTGTTGTATGCATGCTGAATTGATAACGAACCTTGTTTTACTTTCAGATGTTACCACAATGGACTTTAAATTCAACAGATCATCTGTCTACAAGTATCAGTATATCAATGAAGACAACACGCTGATTAGTAATGTTAAAACGTCCGACACTGTTCCTTCTCAAGGTGTAGGATTTCAAAATTATAGGGGTGTTATGGCTGATAAATGTTGTACGAAGGACCAGGAAATGAGTTTTGGAATACTATACAATTATGATATAAAGAGAAAGCTTGGAGACTTGAATCTAATAATGGAGGTAGGACTTGCTGAGCATAGACAACTACTTCTATGTAGGCGGTGAGGAGGTTGGCGGTTGGTCATTCCATCTAGCCAACAATAAAAAAATCGACGAAGTGTCATTCAAGATCCAGCATCTTCCTCTTCCAAACAAAGAAATACTGAAACATTTTAGTGCAAACACCCCAGGAACAACTAAAGCGGATGTTTTTCACTTTAATATAAATAGAAAAACGAATACTTTCAGTGTCGTATCAAACCAAACCATACTGTACAGATTCGCTAACGTTATGTCAGACAAAGATGTGTGTCCTGTCTTCGGGGTATATAACTCGGATTGGGTGAATGTTAGTCTTCGCTTACTTTACTCCACAATATTTATGTAATCAATTTACGTATAGCAAAGTAACTGCTTTCGTGGACTGAATCAAACTGCATACTTGGAAAATCCTATCATTTTCAAAATTAAAAAAACATATTCAAATACCGTCATATATTCAATATATTATAATAAACAACGGAATTTCATTAAGCTCAGTTATAAATATATATTTTGATAATTATTTTTATTAATGTCAATAAGGTGTTTGGTCCCAGGTAAAACAAGCTTTTAGCAAAACGAAGTATGTGTCTCAAGTTTATATCTCTATATTATTGGTTACAAGCAGTCGACATGGTACTATTCTGTGGTATCAACATGTTTAAGGTTTACCAACGTGTTTGTTTTCTTTAGCTTTTTTATATTAATTGTAATTTTGCAGTGACTTTTAATTCAATAATCCTTATTGATTGTTACATATCGTCAAAAAAAGTTCTTTATTTAATACGCTATTTCCCATAGTTCGCATGCATTGAAGAAACAGCTAAAAATTTTATTCTATGAAAATTTCTTTTTATTGTCTTTTAATTGTAGCTATAAAAAACCTAAATAAACTTCCTATTGCATAATGCATCTTTTTATTGGGTTTATTTAGTGTTAAGACTTGAATATTACGTGGACTTCACATTTTCTTCAGCAGACATTATATTAACAGTTTTATCTGAAACTCATTTAACTCTTAACATCGGAAAAAAACGTGCAATAGATAAAATACGTTTTCATTTTGTACTTTTTACCCTCTTATCAAAATGAAAATTACCAAAGCTGGTATCAACATGCTTACATATGATTCAAGTTACCTTTCTTTAGCTGAGTTTTACTATTGAAAAGTATGATAGAGGGTGGATGGATTAATGGATAAAAAATAGCATTGGTTATCAAACTTGTTGGAGTAAACAAATACTAAATCAGCTGAAATTAGAGGGAAATTGAATTGTACACACGTTAGCATCTTAACCGCAATCAAAAACTCTGACTCATATCCTATAACAAATACAACAAAGATTGTGCTACGCTTGACACACGTTTTGTCAAATAATCGCAGTGTTCAAGAGAAAAGACAAAACATGGAAGAAATTGAAGATTGCAATGGTCAAAGAAGCAAAGAGGCACCAATGGGGCATTCGAGTGTCAAGAGTCCAAGAGGGCAACGACAAAACCAGTAAACATGAATAAGAACAGCAAAAAAAAAAACACAAAACAAAATCAACCGAACAGAATTCAACAACGCGAACTCAAGTCGTAAAAAGAGTGAAGTTGTGTGCTCCGGAAGAGTAAGCGGTTCTTGTCTGCTAATGCACATCCGTCGCGCTGCCAATTTGTAATCCAATATGTCAAGTTGGGTAAAGGAAGACAAAAGAAAACCCTATGACAAACCAACATCTGAACTCATCTGAAAGACATATTAAATACCACATTTTTCTGCGTGTGCATGGAGTCTTCCGTAGAAATTCTTGAGTGAGGACAGCAACCGAGGAACCCTGTGTTATCATTTTTTGTGTCAAACTTGACGCTCTGTCAAGGAAATCGATGTAATCCCTACAAACACTGGAGTAACGAATCAATTGTGATACATATACGTAAACTTGGTACTGGCAATTCAAACGCAATGGTGATTAAACCAGGTTATATGACGCGCCAAATCTCCATCTTCCGTTGCTATATAATAGCCAGGTAGTAACACAAAACACAGGAAGGCTGTAAAGACATAATAGGGATATAATAGTGACCATCTCAATACAACACTCAGCCAAACACTAAACAAAACAATGACTAACCGTTACATTAAACATAATTTAGAATTTTCCGTACATGGCTGATACCGAAGAAAGATTTTTTTAGAGATCGTATGAGATTAATCAATCTTAAAATTGAGACAATAATTTACTGTCATCGATAATATTACAATCTTATATTATATAATTCAATGTATTAAAAGGTTTCATATAATGTATGTTGAATGATTGTGATGTTTCGGAGCAGTTGTGAGTTGTAAAGGTCTCAACATCTATAAACCGATGTTCAATTTAAAACTTGCAATATTATATAAAAAAAACTAAGAATTAGCAAAAAACCCCATAAAATGGTTAACTGCATACATAACATGTAATATATACTTATCACATTGACAAGAATATAAAAACAAATCACGTGGCAACATTTAAAAGGACACAATGAACAAATGTAAATATATTGTTTGGTTTTATTTCTCAAAAGCACAAGTGAATACATGCATATAAAACTAATATTTATGATAAGAATCTTGAGTAGAGAATTGTAGAAATTTATTAACAACTAAAAAGGGTTTCGCTGAGCTTGAAATCACCCAGACATCTGTATCTGTGTATACGAAAGTTAAATGAACGTATTGACATATACACAATCAATATGCGACAGAATTATTTGTATGTGTGAGGACATCCATCTTTGATTATCAATTAACTCGGTGCAAAATTGTTCCAAAGTAAATAAGATCTTTTATCACTATGAACCAAAAAATGTACTGTCTATACCAGACACAGTCATTTTTGTACTGCCTTACACTGCTATTTACTGTGAAACTACTGCCAAACAACAGTGAATTACCATTATCACCCCATACAATCAAGGACAGTTTGTGACAGTGATTACCTTCCGCCTATAATGCACTGTCCTACATTGGCCTGCACTGTCCGACATTGGTACAGTTTTTCATAGATCTTGACAGACTTTACCTGGATTGTTAATCACTGTCCTAAATTATTACAATTTTGGGCAGTAGTTAACAATTTCACCTGTATTGTTTATCACTGTCCTGGCCCGTAACAATTTTGCACAGCAGTTGACAATTTTTCTTGACCTATTATGCACTGTCCACCATTGCCATAGTAAAGGGCAGTTCTTGACAAGATATCCACTAACTGTTATGCACTGTTGTGAATTGCTGCAGGAAATATTAGGTCAAGACAGATTTGTGTTTTCTGTCTCGAACTGTCATAAACTTAAGCAGGAAATAATAGATAACAATTTATAACGGTCTCTTAATTACTGTCCTTCATTTTGTTAGTTTTTGGCGAATACGAGATTATTTTTCTTTTTATTTAATTATTATGCTTTAATGCTTTGTACATAGAATCTTTTATAACTTAGCCCGCCACACCGAATGCGCGAGTTCTATGGGTTTTTTTATATTTTTATTTTACATTTTTTTCTATCAGAATCAGAACCACAAATTTATAACTGTCACATGTATTCGTAAAGCCACCTGGAAAAATCTTCTATTTAAAAAATGAAAGAAAGTTTTCTGACACAAGCTCTTAAAATCTCTGAACTTTGTTGTTCAAAATTAAGATTAATTAATATTTTGTTTAAACATCGTCATGCATAAGATATAATATGCCTTTCTTACACTTACGTTTTCAATGTCAATTTTAAAACTCGGAAATAATTAGTCCCGTGCAGGGCCCGGGAGGCGAATAGGCCCGCAGCAGCGCTAAGCTTGTCGGTAAAAGTCCACTAAAGAGCGCTCAGAAACCTGACATCGGGGTCAGGCCGCTTTGCCCACAAAGCGACTGGGATGTGTGCCCCAGGTGGTTGAATGGGGCAGCCCTGACATCGAGAGATGCGGGGTCGTCAGGCGATAATGCGGAAAACCTGACCGCAAACCATAGTGGTGCACCGTGTTGGGAAAAATGTCACGTTCCTCGCACGTTAAAGAACCCTGCTGCAGGTCTTAGTAAGAGTAGGACCCGTAGGATCCCCATGCAGGAGGCTAAATTTCCCGTCCCTACCAATCACTCCTTTTTCAGTGGGAGTCAAAACTATCCTACCCGATTGGCCTTGTGTTCCCATTTCCTCCACTTCATCATCATTTCATGTTCATTGTATCACCATTTTCATGTTCATCTCCCGGATATAGCCGAAATCGTGCTGCTTGGGAGTAAAGCAATAACTAACTAACTAACTAACTAACTAACAGAAATAATTATTTTAATAATTTTCATGTCAATAATAATAATTGGAGAAGAAAAAAACCCACTACAAATAATAAAAGAAACTAGAAGGAAAATGTGTTTATGAGCGATGGGTGAACCGTCCGTACTTGAAATATCGCCGCCCCCCTTAAACATGAAGTTCTTTAGTGACCTAAATTTAAGTGGGCGGTAGCAGTATATACCTATAGTGTTTAAATATTATTGTCTCCAAACATGCATCGAACATTAAGTAAACAAAGAAATAAACCATAGTCGTTCATGTGTAAAATATAGGACGCAGTGACCTATTATCAAGTGGGTGGTGATTTCTATTCAAATCAAATCTAGCAATGATCATTGGCATCCACTATGTAGTATTCAAGATCACCAAAGTGTTACGGATGCACCGATGATTGGATGCACGGACACACAAGCGTAAAAATATAGCTCTAGCCAACATACATAACTATTAAAGCAATGAAAAAACTTCTTTTAAAAAACTTCTTATCCGTGTTAAATGTATCTTTCAATATGATAAATGGTTTTATTTATAGCCTTTGTTTCTAATAGTAAAATTACAGGTCTCTAATTGTAAATTTACAGGTCTATGGTTCTCTTCAGATAAAAATTAAAACGGGTCTATAATTCCCAAGAATTACTCAATACATCCTTACCACACTTTTACATACGCCTATTACGCTTTTACCATTTTCCAGCGGATCGCTAATATTCTCCGCTTTGTATACTTATTTATTTCTGGGAAATAAATTTATCTTGAAAAAATATTTTGGCAGCAGAGGTTATTTCTGCAATATATAATTATGCTAATAAAGAATAAATAATAAACTATTTTGTCTCTTTACCTTTAAAAAAATATTTTTTTCCTACCAAAACATAAAATAACCCCCTTTTTAAAATTAAGTTAAATGGTCCGCCCCTGAGCCCGGTCTATATTATTTAAACATTATTTAGACACATTTGCAAATTAACAAATTAACAAATTACGCAATACTGCCGTGAAAATGTCTTGATGGGTATCCTGCTGTGTGTGACCAGGCAGTAGGCAGGATGTTTATTGTGAACGACATGTATATTACTTAATACCTGCATGTCTGTCTAGGTAGCAGGTTAATTAGCCAAACGCGTACCTGAGGCAATTTACACTCAGATGATAGAGTTTACAGTTTTAGAAAATCATCAGTTTTACTTTAAACATTTAACGCAGGAAAATGCATGAACTTGACAATAAATGAAAGTATTTTATGCATATACGCATACTTCTTATATAATTATTCGTTCCGTTTTGTATAACAATATTTAAAAAGTGGTAGAAACACTTAATACAATCAAACATCACATTATCTTATTTGGATGCATTCAGTTCTGGTTTTTGTTTATGTTTTATCTAATTTTATTTTCCAGAAAATGTCTGCGCGACACACAATTTTAAAATATGCAATTCGTATTCACAATACCCTAACTGTGCATGCATTCGATAACTTTTAGCATTCAAACCGTTTGACTTTAATAGAATATCTATAAAACATGTCAAGTTTAAGTATATTCTGTGTAAATTCAAATGCATTAAAAATATATGAATGGGTTTATTTTTTATGCAGGCCAACATATGAATGGGGTGGGTATAAAATTTGTACCCTAAAGTACTTAGAGTAACAAATCCCCCCCCCCCCCCCCGCCGTGATTTGTAAGTCCTTTGAACAATTTTGAATGTAGCTGTCTGCATCAAAATACCCGGAAAAAAAATCCTTGTAAACGATCAAAAATCAAAATTTACCCGGACAAAAAATCTAAAAAACCAACGCTTATAAGTAACAATTCAAAGCACAAATCTTCTATTTCTTCAAGTGGACTTTTTTTTTTATCATTGTTTCCCTTTACATGTAGGATCAATTAATAACTTGTTTAATGCATTACGTATTCATAAAATTAATATTTATTTTACTAACTATTTTAATAATTTTTAAAATGGGGAAAATACTTCGTAGATTTGTTTTGTAAATAAAAAAAAATGCAATTCTATGAACACATTGCCACCTTAAACTTTTCATGTTTATTTTTGAATCTGGCTCGGGCCGGTCCTTTGATCTGCAATACACATTCAATAACACTGGAATGTTTGTCGATAGCTGGAAAGGTAAGATGTACTTTAATGTGTCGAACGAGCTGCATTGTTGCTATCCTTGTCACCGACTAAAAAGAAGATAGTCCAAAATAATATAGCTGAACATGACTTGTAGAAAAGAACAGTAGGTCTAGGCGGTAAACAGCAGTCTAATATATCCTAGTATTTGTCTAGCTATTTTTTCTTAATATCCGCTTCTTGACAAAATCATACACCATTAATTTGTTTAATGAAATGTACGTCTTCAGTTTACCAGCGGTAAAGCATAGCCGGTAACCCTTTTTCCCCAGAAATAGTTTTAAAGTGGCACAATTTGCTGCGTTTCTTTCAATTCTATGCTGAATGGACCCAATGTTGCATTTGCGTTTGCCCCTTTGTCACTACTAAATTAAAAAGAGTTTTGATCAACATAACACATTCATCAAATTAAACAACATCCATCATATGTTTCATAATCTTGATTTACCGCGAAAGCCTCAGTAGTCTGTCTCTCGGGAGACAGATTTTTTCTCACCACCTGTCTGTGCGGGGAATTTGTTTTTCGCAGAAGCCCTCACCCGCTCTCCCGGGAAGTCTCAGCAGAGACATCTGCCGCCTTTTATCTAAAATTGTTTAAAAATTAAGAGTTATTACTTGTAAATTCTTGTATAGAAAAGTAATGAATTGTGAAGATCTTTAAAAATAAGTTTGTTAGACTAAACAACAAGAACGCTCATAGAACGATTAACTATTGGTAGGGTCCTGATTGTATGCATTAAGGAGCATCACTGATATTTTCAAAACAGGAAGTAGATGGGCGACAGGGATTTAATTGCTACATACACGCTTTAAATGATAATGTATTATATAGGTCATTGATGACGCATAATGCAACACGTATCTGTTTTTCTCAACATGTACAAAATATGGAGCCCAGAAAAATAAAAAGGTTAATTAACCGTATTTGCGCTACAATCTGTAACATTTATTCACAACTCCTAATAAATCTATATCACACAATTAATTTTCATAAAACTTGCAATAATGAAGTGCATATGGAGGGGTCTGAAAAAAAAAGACTTTTAAAGAAGAATATTAAGCAAGAAGACAAGTGTGTGCTCACCTCTCTCGAGAAATAATAATTTTGATTACCTTATGTCTACTTAGATTTGGTATGATTAGATTGGAAGGGGTCTTACGGTAGAACACGAAGATAGGTCGATCTTTCATGACAAGTTCTTAGTCAATGCATCCAAATAAGATAATGTGATGTTTGATTGTATTAAGTGTTTCTACCACTTTTTAAATATTGTTATACAAAACGGAACGAATAATTATATAAGAAGTATGCGTATATGCATAAAATACTTTCATTTATTGTCAAGTTCATGCATTTTCCTGCGTTAAATGTTTAAAGTAAAACTGATGATTTTCTAAAACTGTAAACTCTATCATCTGAGTGTAAATTGCCTCAGGTACGCGTTTGGCTAATTAACCTGCTACCTAGACAGACATGCAGGTATTAAGTAATATACATGTCGTTCACAATAAACATCCTGCCTACTGCCTGGTCACACACAGCAGGATACCCATCAAGACATTTTCACGGCAGTATTGCGTAATTTGTTAATTTGTTAATTTGCAAATGTGTCTAAATAATGTTTAAATAATATAGACCGGGCTCAGGGGCGGACCATTTAACTTAATTTTAAAAAGGGGGTTATTTTATGTTTTGGTAGGAAAAAAATATTTTTTTAAAGGTAAAGAGACAAAATAGTTTATTATTTATTCTTTATTAGCATAATTATATATTGCAGAAATAACCTCTGCTGCCAAAATATTTTTTCAAGATAAATTTATTTCCCAGAAATAAATAAGTATACAAAGCGGAGAATATTAGCGATCCGCTGGAAAATGGTAAAAGCGTAATAGGCGTATGTAAAAGTGTGGTAAGGATGTATTGAGTAATTCTTGGGAATTATAGACCCGTTTTAATTTTTATCTGAAGAGAACCATAGACCTGTAAATTTACAATTAGAGACCTGTAATTTTACTATTAGAAACAAAGGCTATAAATAAAACCATTTATCATATTGAAAGATACATTTAACACGGATAAGAAGTTTTTTAAAAGAAGTTTTTTCATTGCTTTAATAGTTATGTATGTTGGCTAGAGCTATATTTTTACGCTTGTGTGTCCGTGCATCCAATCATCGGTGCATCCGTAACACTTTGGTGATCTTGAATACTACATAGTGGATGCCAATGATCATTGCTAGATTTGATTTGAATAGAAATCACCACCCACTTGATAATAGGTCACTGCGTCCTATATTTTACACATGAACGACTATGGTTTATTTCTTTGTTTACTTAATGTTCGATGCATGTTTGGAGACAATAATATTTAAACACTATAGGTATATACTGCTACCGCCCACTTAAATTTAGGTCACTAAAGAACTTCATGTTTAAGGGGGGCGGCGATATTTCAAGTACGGACGGTTCACCCATCGCTCATAAACACATTTTCCTTCTAGTTTCTTTTATTATTTGTAGTGGGTTTTTTTCTTCTCCAATTATTATTATTGACATGAAAATTATTAAAATAATTATTTCTGTTAGTTAGTTAGTTAGTTAGTTAGTTATTGCTTTACTCCCAAGCAGCACGATTTCGGCTATATCCGGGAGATGAACATGAAAATGGTGATACAATGAACATGAAATGATGATGAAGTGGAGGAAATGGGAACACAAGGCCAATCGGGTAGGATAGTTTTGACTCCCACTGAAAAAGGAGTGATTGGTAGGGACGGGAAATTTAGCCTCCTGCATGGGGATCCTACGGGTCCTACTCTTACTAAGACCTGCAGCAGGGTTCTTTAACGTGCGAGGAACGTGACATTTTTCCCAACACGGTGCACCACTATGGTTTGCGGTCAGGTTTTCCGCATTATCGCCTGACGACCCCGCATCTCTCGATGTCAGGGCTGCCCCATTCAACCACCTGGGGCACACATCCCAGTCGCTTTGTGGGCAAAGCGGCCTGACCCCGATGTCAGGTTTCTGAGCGCTCTTTAGTGGACTTTTACCGACAAGCTTAGCGCTGCTGCGGGCCTATTCGCCTCCCGGGCCCTGCACGGGACTAATTATTTCCGAGTTTTAAAATTGACATTGAAAACGTAAGTGTAAGAAAGGCATATTATATCTTATGCATGACGATGTTTAAACAAAATATTAATTAATCTTAATTTTGAACAACAAAGTTCAGAGATTTTAAGAGCTTGTGTCAGAAAACTTTCTTTCATTTTTTAAATAGAAGATTTTTCCAGGTGGCTTTACGAATACATGTGACAGTTATAAATTTGTGGTTCTGATTCTGATAGAAAAAAATGTAAAATAAAAATATAAAAAAACCCATAGAACTCGCGCATTCGGTGTGGCGGGCTAAGTTATAAAAGATTCTATGTACAAAGCATTAAAGCATAATAATTAAATAAAAAGAAAAATAATCTCGTATTCGCCAAAAACTAACAAAATGAAGGACAGTAATTAAGAGACCGTTATAAATTGTTATCTATTATTTCCTGCTTAAGTTTATGACAGTTCGAGACAGAAAACACAAATCTGTCTTGACCTAATATTTCCTGCAGCAATTCACAACAGTGCATAACAGTTAGTGGATATCTTGTCAAGAACTGCCCTTTACTATGGCAATGGTGGACAGTGCATAATAGGTCAAGAAAAATTGTCAACTGCTGTGCAAAATTGTTACGGGCCAGGACAGTGATAAACAATACAGGTGAAATTGTTAACTACTGCCCAAAATTGTAATAATTTAGGACAGTGATTAACAATCCAGGTAAAGTCTGTCAAGATCTATGAAAAACTGTACCAATGTCGGACAGTGCAGGCCAATGTAGGACAGTGCATTATAGGCGGAAGGTAATCACTGTCACAAACTGTCCTTGATTGTATGGGGTGATAATGGTAATTCACTGTTGTTTGGCAGTAGTTTCACAGTAAATAGCAGTGTAAGGCAGTACAAAAATGACTGTGTCTGGTATAGACAGTACATTTTTTGGTTCATAGTGATAAAAGATCTTATTTACTTTGGAACAATTTTGCACCGAGTTAATTGATAATCAAAGATGGATGTCCTCACACATACAAATAATTCTGTCGCATATTGATTGTGTATATGTCAATACGTTCATTTAACTTTCGTATACACAGATACAGATGTCTGGGTGATTTCAAGCTCAGCGAAACCCTTTTTAGTTGTTAATAAATTTCTACAATTCTCTACTCAAGATTCTTATCATAAATATTAGTTTTATATGCATGTATTCACTTGTGCTTTTGAGAAATAAAACCAAACAATATATTTACATTTGTTCATTGTGTCCTTTTAAATGTTGCCACGTGATTTGTTTTTATATTCTTGTCAATGTGATAAGTATATATTACATGTTATGTATGCAGTTAACCATTTTATGGGGTTTTTTGCTAATTCTTAGTTTTTTTTATATAATATTGCAAGTTTTAAATTGAACATCGGTTTATAGATGTTGAGACCTTTACAACTCACAACTGCTCCGAAACATCACAATCATTCAACATACATTATATGAAACCTTTTAATACATTGAATTATATAATATAAGATTGTAATATTATCGATGACAGTAAATTATTGTCTCAATTTTAAGATTGATTAATCTCATACGATCTCTAAAAAAATCTTTCTTCGGTATCAGCCATGTACGGAAAATTCTAAATTATGTTTAATGTAACGGTTAGTCATTGTTTTGTTTAGTGTTTGGCTGAGTGTTGTATTGAGATGGTCACTATTATATCCCTATTATGTCTTTACAGCCTTCCTGTGTTTTGTGTTACTACCTGGCTATTATATAGCAACGGAAGATGGAGATTTGGCGCGTCATATAACCTGGTTTAATCACCATTGCGTTTGAATTGCCAGTACCAAGTTTACGTATATGTATCACAATTGATTCGTTACTCCAGTGTTTGTAGGGATTACATCGATTTCCTTGACAGAGCGTCAAGTTTGACACAAAAAATGATAACACAGGGTTCCTCGGTTGCTGTCCTCACTCAAGAATTTCTACGGAAGACTCCATGCACACGCAGAAAAATGTGGTATTTAATATGTCTTTCAGATGAGTTCAGATGTTGGTTTGTCATAGGGTTTTCTTTTGTCTTCCTTTACCCAACTTGACATATTGGATTACAAATTGGCAGCGCGACGGATGTGCATTAGCAGACAAGAACCGCTTACTCTTCCGGAGCACACAACTTCACTCTTTTTACGACTTGAGTTCGCGTTGTTGAATTCTGTTCGGTTGATTTTGTTTTGTGTTTTTTTTTTTGCTGTTCTTATTCATGTTTACTGGTTTTGTCGTTGCCCTCTTGGACTCTTGACACTCGAATGCCCCATTGGTGCCTCTTTGCTTCTTTGACCATTGCAATCTTCAATTTCTTCCATGTTTTGTCTTTTCTCTTGAACACTGCGATTATTTGACAAAACGTGTGTCAAGCGTAGCACAATCTTTGTTGTATTTGTTATAGGATATGAGTCAGAGTTTTTGATTGCGGTTAAGATGCTAACGTGTGTACAATTCAATTTCCCTCTAATTTCAGCTGATTTAGTATTTGTTTACTCCAACAAGTTTGATAACCAATGCTATTTTTTATCCATTAATCCATCCACCCTCTATCATACTTTTCAATAGTAAAACTCAGCTAAAGAAAGGTAACTTGAATCATATGTAAGCATGTTGATACCAGCTTTGGTAATTTTCATTTTGATAAGAGGGTAAAAAGTACAAAATGAAAACGTATTTTATCTATTGCACGTTTTTTTCCGATGTTAAGAGTTAAATGAGTTTCAGATAAAACTGTTAATATAATGTCTGCTGAAGAAAATGTGAAGTCCACGTAATATTCAAGTCTTAACACTAAATAAACCCAATAAAAAGATGCATTATGCAATAGGAAGTTTATTTAGGTTTTTTATAGCTACAATTAAAAGACAATAAAAAGAAATTTTCATAGAATAAAATTTTTAGCTGTTTCTTCAATGCATGCGAACTATGGGAAATAGCGTATTAAATAAAGAACTTTTTTTGACGATATGTAACAATCAATAAGGATTATTGAATTAAAAGTCACTGCAAAATTACAATTAATATAAAAAAGCTAAAGAAAACAAACACGTTGGTAAACCTTAAACATGTTGATACCACAGAATAGTACCATGTCGACTGCTTGTAACCAATAATATAGAGATATAAACTTGAGACACATACTTCGTTTTGCTAAAAGCTTGTTTTACCTGGGACCAAACACCTTATTGACATTAATAAAAATAATTATCAAAATATATATTTATAACTGAGCTTAATGAAATTCCGTT
This sequence comes from Arcuatula senhousia, assembly GCA_963971305.1. Lineage (NCBI taxonomy): Eukaryota > Metazoa > Mollusca > Bivalvia > Mytilida > Mytilidae > Arcuatula > Arcuatula senhousia. The sequence continues at coordinate 5,681,643 of OZ020317.1, read as the reverse complement.
GTTTATTATAATATATTGAATATATGACGGTATTTGAATATGTTTTTTTAATTTTGAAAATGATAGGATTTTCCAAGTATGCAGTTTGATTCAGTCCACGAAAGCAGTTACTTTGCTATACGTAAATTGATTACATAAATATTGTGGAGTAAAGTAAGCGAAGACTAACATTCACCCAATCCGAGTTATATACCCCGAAGACAGGACACACATCTTTGTCTGACATAACGTTAGCGAATCTGTACAGTATGGTTTGGTTTGATACGACACTGAAAGTATTCGTTTTTCTATTTATATTAAAGTGAAAAACATCCGCTTTAGTTGTTCCTGGGGTGTTTGCACTAAAATGTTTCAGTATTTCTTTGTTTGGAAGAGGAAGATGCTGGATCTTGAATGACACTTCGTCGATTTTTTTATTGTTGGCTAGATGGAATGACCAACCGCCAACCTCCTCACCGCCTACATAGAAGTAGTTGTCTATGCTCAGCAAGTCCTACCTCCATTATTAGATTCAAGTCTCCAAGCTTTCTCTTTATATCATAATTGTATAGTATTCCAAAACTCATTTCCTGGTCCTTCGTACAACATTTATCAGCCATAACACCCCTATAATTTTGAAATCCTACACCTTGAGAAGGAACAGTGTCGGACGTTTTAACATTACTAATCAGCGTGTTGTCTTCATTGATATACTGATACTTGTAGACAGATGATCTGTTGAATTTAAAGTCCATTGTGGTAACATCTGAAAGTAAAACAAGGTTCGTTATCAATTCAGCATGCATACAACAACAATGCATTACTTCTTTATCATGACAATACACTGAAATATCTCTTAAAATAAAAATAAAAATATTTGTATGAAATTATTGATATGATATGAAAGAACTACATTTTCAGGTTGTATCAGGATAAAACAGTACTAAGTATTTGATTTTTAGACAAATCACTAGTTACAAATGATTGGAGTGATAGCAACTGATAATCATCTTTTATTCAGGAATAACTAACAGAATGATAGCAAACTTTTAAAAAATCAAATAAAAACAGGAATATTTTTCTACTTATCAGCAAAAGCAACTCATTTCAATTTCTTATGAGGATATATTACAACAAATTCTTCGAAAATCTTTAAGTAGCTTAGATTTTAACTTTATTTCATTAGAACAAATTCATCTAACCATTTCAAAACAATGAATTTTAATTTTTTGCCATGTTCTTATATTCCACATTTTATTTTGTTTTAAATATTAAACATATACGACATACTTATAACAAACAACAGTGCGGTATTACTGGAACCGGTGCCACCACTGTTTGTGGCAAAGCAGGTATAATTCCCAGCATCCCCCTCATCGGCATTGGTGATTGTTAATGAAGGATTGCTGACGGTAACACCTCTATATTTGTTTGGGTTAGTTGTAGATGTTATGACAGTAGTGAAGCCGTTAATATTTCTCTCCCATGACAAAGATGTTACTTCCACTGAGGAGGCCACACTACATTGTAGGTTGATAGACTGTGAAATGGAAACTGCGTAAATTGTCGGTGAAATAGATACAGTTGGTTTAGCTACAAAACCAAAAACATGTTCAATGTAAACATTTTTTTACATTTCCGTAATGGTTAGTGCTGCTGCTAATGTGTAAATACGCGTGGAACGGTCTTCAAAGTAAACATTTCAAATTATATTTTTATTTAATCATATCTGATGAGTTCCATCTATAAATATAATGAAAACTGAAATGACGTTTTTACTAGGTTGATAAAGACTTGTATATTATTGTCTGAGCATCTTAGAAGCAATTACATGATAAAGTGTTTTTAGTAAAAATGCTAAAACAAAAGAATGAATTCATCAACAATAAATTTCTTTGCATGCGTGTATTATATGAAATATTATTTAATTGAAATTACCAGTTACCTATTGTTACTAACACACTTCCGGGGTTACTTGCCCCTATACCAACACTGTTTGTTGCAAAGCAAGTATAGTTTCCGGAATCATCGGAATCGGCATTATCGATCGTCAGAGATGGTTTTGTAACTGTACTCCCTCTGTATTTGTTTGAATTGGTTGTGAGTGTAGTTGAAGCTGTTGGACCATCTATTTTCTGCCAAAAAACAGATGTAACGACAAGATTGGAAGACACACTGCAATCAATAGTAACAGACTGACCACCTGACACTGAGTAAAACGTTGGTGAAATAGTAACCGTTGGCTCAGCTGAAAAAAAAATTATGATGTGATCTTGAAAAATGTCAAGGATCATCAATTACCAAACCATATTACCCTAACCCATAGTAAAATGCGGTCACGTTAAGATAAGATTCTAGGTTAAGGGTCATCAGAACAGTTTGAACTTTTTTTGAATTTAAAGAAAACATAAGAATGTGTCAGCTCAAACGGCATATAATCAGGACAAATAAAGTATAGTTTGACCTAGATCTGGATACACCTTATTACATTAACATATTAATTTGGTGGAGATAGCAGAGATTTTACCATATGAATTGTTGTATTTTGAACAAGGACAGCCTTTTTCTATTGTACCCTTTAACTGACATGTTGATAAACACTTTCCGTTAAATTGGAATTAAATGTCGCATAAAAAAAGCAACCCCCTCCCCAAAAAAAAATTCATGAAAATATTATCAAACGTTTATAAAATATTATTATATCTAAGTTCTGCTACAGTTTAATTTTGAATTTTATATACAGTTTTCATTGTACATAAATGATTTAGAATTGATTTATTTTAAGGTAGACACATCAATGAATTTTAAATAAGACAATTTCAGCAACAAAATATAAAACCTTAAATTTAGATTGCCATAACCCCAAATCATCTAAAAAGTTATAATAACTTTTACACTAAGCCTTGACCATGAAAAAATCAACTTTATGGGATTTCTTTTCCTCAGATGAGTACAGATGTTAGTTTGTCATGATTATTTTGGAGATTTGCTTTTCCGTTACCTGAATTTATATGCTGAATTTTCCGTCAGCAGAGTTACGAGCGAGAGACCTGCAACAAGCAGGATATGCTTACCCTTTCGGATTACCTGGGTTAAATTTCATTAAGACCTTAATTTGAGTTGTTAATTGCTTTTCGGTTGAGATTCCGGTAGAAAATAGGACATTAAGAACGTAGAGCTTGCTTGCTTACCAAGAACGAAAAATGGTTTAAGTACACTAAGACTCAGTCGGTTCACCAAAACATAGAACATTAAGAAGAAACAGGCAATAAAGACAAATAAAAATCAACCAACAACACAACGAGAGTAAACTTAAGTGCTCCGGAAGATGAAGCAGCTACTTCTTTTTGCAAGACACCCCCATCGCGTTGTTAAAGTTTAATTCAGCACCAAAACAAGTACAAAATGACAAAATTAGCCCTTGAGACAAACCAACATCCGTATTCACCTAAATATAGCCATCCCTAATTGATATGATGATTACATATAATGTGTTCGATAAATCATTTCTCAAGTGAAGATAACAACCGAAGTGCAACAAAACTTTAATGCTGGAACGGACGGAATGTTGCTACTCAAGAATTAGGTGAAAAGTGAAAAAAAGAATCATTACGTTTGTGGGTTTCTTCAAGCTTATATGTTGTTTTTCGAAATTTTAGGCTTATTATGAAACAGAGTCCCTGGATACTTATTTTGCCTTATTTCAAGCATTTCATAGGTTATATGAGATGGAACATATTGCTAAATCTGTAAGTTGGATAAAAATAATCCGTGATTATTATTCTATAAATGCTTGATATGCAGGTTAGAAAGGAAATAAACAGTATGACAACAAGATTTGAATACTTTTTTTCAGTTAGATACCTCATCATTAAGGATCATGAAGTCTTCTATTTACCTTCCTTTACAACCAATGTTCCACCATTACTTGCCCCAGTTCCTGCACTGTTTGTGGCAAAGCAAGTATAGTGTCCAGCATCATCGAGCTTGGCATTCATGATCGTAAGAGATGGTGTGGTGATGTTACCGCCTCTGTATTTTTGGGGATTTGTTGTTGGTGTAAGAGATATGGTTGGGTCGTCCATTTTTTGCCAGAATACAGATGTAATGCCAAGGAAAGATGACATGCTGCATTCTATAGTAACAGACTGACCTCTGGTTACTGAGTAGAAAGCAGATAAAATAGTCACATTCGGCACGGCTGAAAACAAAAATAAAAACAACCCTAAGAATTTGTTAATTCATGTTCTGGTTTTCGAAGGATTAACTTAATTTTCATAGTAACTCATATGTTTCTTTGTATACAATATGTTATGTAATATGTTAAAAGAAAGCAATTTACGTCGACATTTGTTTTTCATATATTAAACCAACATACTTATCATTTCCTGAATACTTTCACGAAGATAATCGCGAATGATTTTTAATTTGCCAAATATTCCAGAATGAAAATAGTCATGAATTCGCCTAATGGCATACAAATTGCAAAATAAAGTAGTCATGAACAAAGCTGGTTTACAGTAGCTTTTATATTCCAGGGGGTTCAATAGCAAGCTTTATTAGTAGTGATCAACTGGTAATCACATTTTCAACTGAGGCGTAAATATTACGGCTTATTCAAGAAGGTTACTGTCAATTAACTTACCCAGTAAATATTTGAGTCCTATAGCAACACCCGATAACACAATGAGTACGACAACTATTACAATGGCGTGCATTTTTCGAATTTTACACCTTGTAATTCCATGTTGGCTCTGGTTTGCATGGTCCGATGCTTTGCTTACATATATTGTTCTGATGTTTTCTTCCAACGATAGACAATCATTTTTTGTGCATTCATTATTGATGCTATCTGTTTCAACCTGTACAATTCTCTTTGCCTGACCCAATGGTGTTTTATCGATCGGTATATAATCATAATGAGATGTTCTATCGATCGGTATATAATCATAATGGTCACTCTCTTCTGATTCTTTTTCTGCCTTTTGTCCTGTGCGTCCTGATTGTTCATCGTCGCTTGTAATGTATTCATAACTTACACGGTCGTTTTCAGCACTACTTCCTCTACGGGTTGCACGCAAAGCTATACTATTGTCTTCACCACCATCTTCTTCATTCTTACTTTTCGGGTTTTGAACTAACAATGCATCAGCGGTTGTTCCATATGCATATGCATACTCCATACTGTCGGTCTCAGTAGTTGAAATCGGCTTGGATATTCCTGGTAATCCACGGTCGATATCTGATTCATCTTTCGAATTTTCATCTGTTTGATGCGAAGGTTCCCCAACAAGTATCAGATATGCATGGTCACCCACAGAAAAAGTACCATCTTTCGACTGCTTTGACGCCTGTTCAGTCATTGGAATGTATCCGTGTTCATCAAGTATAATTTCGCTCTGCTCTGTTTGACCTGTTAGTGCTCTCATGGCATTTGATGAACAGTCTGTATATGCATAATCGCCTTTGTCCATTTCGATACTTACACTTTTATATGTTTCCGTCAAACTATAAACCTCGTTGTGGCCATTCGTATTTTGCACTTTTGGCAAATCACCATCAGTTATAATGATACCATGTTGACCATTCTCTATTGTTTTAGTACATGTATCCTTACTGGCATGATCGTTGGGAGTTTTATCTTCATTCTCGGGGTTTGCTGCATATGGGCATTCTTTTTCGGCATTTATGCATGCTTCATGTTGTTGTAACAGTTTACCTCCAGGCGTATTATATGCGTATGTATTCTCTCTTTTTGTTTCGGTCTTAGAATGATCGGATATTGGTATATAATTGTTTTCATCAGGCATTATGCTAATCTTCTGTGCTTTGCTGGGTGACTTGTCGACTATTGACACGTAAGCATGGTCATCTCTGTTTGATAATGAACATAAAGGTTGGTACGCGTCAGCAGAACCGGTTAACTCGGCTTTGTACGGACAATTGTCCGTAAAGGTAATATCCTTTTCGTTTGACATTGCTTTGTATATAATCCTTTAGTGAATAAAGAAAATAAAACAATTCTTGGGTGTAATATTGAAAATAATATTATTTCAAAAATTTGATCCCCACAGTCAAATCGAATTATGTCTAATAGAGTCACAATACAGAGAATAGCAACTAATTCAAACAGTTACTAGTACCACATAATCCAAAATCAAAAATTAAAGCGACATTAAGGAACAGTGAATGAAAATGCGTTGTTGTTAAGGGACTGATATTTTTCCTCTACAAATCTTGTTGTTGAAAACAAAGCCATTTTGTTAACTACTTCAAGAATGGTATTAATTACAAAAAGTAAAAAAGGCATGCTTACGCCAAAACTTCTCTCTGAGTAGATATACAATGAAGCACTGTTTATCTTACCAACCTCTCTTCTTTGTACAAAGATCAAATATGTACTACTTACGGCACAAGTGTGGAATTTTTATTAACACAGGAAAGTCCTATATAGATTAACATTTTTGCATATCAACAGTCTTGTTGCATGATATTATTCTCTTAAAACAATGCCATTTTGTCAACTGCTATAAGCATGGTATTTACAGTCAAAATCTGACAAGAGTCATGGTTAAGGCGAAAACTCTCTGCTTTAAGTAAATATACAATAAAGCACTGTTTATCTTACTTAGTTATCAACAGTTATTCTATGTGCAAAGGTCAAATGTTCACTACTTTCACTACTTAAGACACAAGTGAAGAATTTCTATAAACACAGGAAAGTCCTTTTGCATCAAGGAACATTTTAAAAACACGTCTTGTGTTGAGCTAGCATATGGTTTATTGTATTTTGGTACAGAGTGGTCTGTTTATCACAACAATTGTTAAGGACAGCAACAACACTGGGTCATTTTTAGTTTTTGCAATATATAAAATAATTTTGATCATAATTTAATATTTAAAAGTTTGTTGAATCCCTCAAAAAGACATGGATTACGCATTAATATGAGTTTGGAATTCGTTGTGGAATCAATATCAATACAATTTTGCCATTTTGGTTTATTCCAATCATTTTCAAAAAAAATGAATGATGTCCATAACCTTCAAACATTGTTTATGGTCTTTTATACTTACATTACCTTTACCATTAAAAATGGAATACTATGTAAAAAAACTTAAGCAACATTTTGATTGAAAAATAAAAGCACCTTGTTGCTTTGTGGTCAATCTAAGTATAATATTATAAAATGTGTTACACAAAGTTTGCTGTGTGTTTGATAGTCTCGCTAAAATATATTGGTTTTCTTTTGAAATGCCTGCACCAGGTCAGCACCATTGTGGTCTTCAATTTCTCTTTGCCTTGTTTTGTCATTTGTTCTTTAATACATGAGATTGATCATCCCAGTTCGGTAATTTTGTTTTTACCTTTATTTGTCACTGTAAAGATCGTGAGCTGTACTGTACAACATATTTAGGATCTGCAATGACTAAATGTAACGCAGTTCATTTAGCCTATATGAAGTGAAGTAACTTCATGAACCTCTTTAAATTAATGTTATATATAAAAAACCATAAATTTGTTTCGTGTCAATCTGACACCTGATATCAGACACATTTAATGACCTGATTTTTATATAAAAGTCCATAGCAACCTTTGATAATAATAACATTGCTCGTGACTCCTTTTGCACTGTTATGCTACAATCACAATGGCGGGTTAGATATTTTCCCTTTCTTATAGATTGTCTTGTACATTTGGCACGTTTGTTTTCGGTCTGATCAATCATATACGAACTTATCGTCTTCGTTCTGGGGACAGAAATTATCTTTGTATTGCTTTTAAATGAAAGAAAACTCTTTTAATTCAGCGCTATTTTAAAAAAAGTTTTATTTAACATTTATCATTACATAAAATATTTTTCTTATAATATCGTCGAGAAAATTTCACTTAAATTGCATTGAAGCATATTAAAATTTTTAAACGAAGTCCTCTCTGCTGTGACTTATTTTCATTTTCTTTTTGACTAAGTATCGTTTATGTGCATTTTACAAATGCATCAGGTTTGGTTAATTGAAAATGGATTATTATGTATACGTATTTGTATAGATCAAAAAGTAAGACCAGCAACAGTTTTGACTTGTAGCCATAGTAATTTTACCATTGACGCTATACCAAAGAATGGATAATGAGAGAGGTGTAACGATAATAAAAAAAATCCCTTTGAAGAACCTTGGAATACAAACCTGACATTGTTTAGGCTGTATAGAAGCTTCAAAATATTATTCATCATTATTGCTATATCAAAAGTATAGTTTGTATGATTTATAAAAGCTAAGGTACTAATTGGGTATACACGTGTCAAAAGCCGAAAGAGCAGAGACATAACCAGTAACACAAACATTGACAGGACGAAAATAGACAACATGAAAATCAAGGAAACACAATTACTACTGAATATCAATAAACAACGCGAACTCTAGTCGTTATGTCGTAATTGACATCATATTTGTTACATTAAGGAAAAATGCCAACCTAAGGTTCGTCCTACCCCAGACATAGGTTGAATATCTTAGTAATAATTTGGTTCCCCAGTTTGGTATTTTTGGTTATACTCTTCTATGCTCTTTATACAGTGTTTGGCATTTTCAATATTTTTGGTAGAGCGCCTCTGATGAGTCTTGAATAGACGAAACGTGCGTCGGGCGTAGCAAAATTTATTGTCTGGAACTTTGTTGTCATTTGTATTACAATGATCATAAACCTATCGATGAGTGTTTTAGGAATGTATCTGAACAAATTTTTAAGCGGAATGTTTATCGCATAGTATCTTCTTCTTTTGCCAGCATTATCATTCAAAATCAAAAGCATATAACAATGATATTAAATTTGCCCAAAATTTTTCCTGTACATAAATGTTGAATTCATTTCTGATGATCATCTTAGTGCAAAAGGAGAACGATTCACGTGAAAATTCTATTTGTTTTTAATGATCAAATCCAAACAAACCTAATAAACAGCCACACAAAAGAACTCGGTGTTAAAGTATAGAACATATATTTAAAAAATCAGACAGTATAGGCCAGTACTATCTTTAAAGAAGCAGAGGTACCAATGGGGTATCCGAATGTCAAAAGTCAAAAAGGGCAGAGACAAAACCAGTAAACACCAACAAGAACGGGACATAAACAGACAACAGGTGAAACATGGAAACACAAAATAACTGAATATCAGTCAACAACGCGAACTCCAGTCGAAACAAGAGTGAACTCAGGTGCTCCAGAAGAGTTAGCAGTTCCTGCTTGCTATAGCTTACCCGTCGCGTTGCCAAAAAAGAAATAAAAACCAGTGTCAGATTAATAAGAAACGCATCTAAATAATATCTGACTGTAGAAATCAGTGTCAGACTATAGAAGATATCTAAACATTGAACAGTAGAACTGTGTGCAAGATTACTGCCCATATTTTTATTAAATTCAATCAAAAGAACTCCAACTCAGAAAACGGAAAATATGTTAAGTATGTAAAAAGGTAAAACAGATTGTCAGACAACGGAACAAATCTAAACATTGTTAATAAGTAGAACTAATTGTCAGACTACGGAACACATCGAAACAATGTTAATAGGTAGAACTTATTGTCAGACTACAGAAAAAATCTAAACATTGTTAATAGGTAGAACTAATTGTCAGACTACGGAACTCATCTAAACGATGTTAATAGGTAGAACTAATTGTCATTAGAAGGCATCGTTTACTTCTCGACCAACCAGAGTACAGCATTTCAGATCTCTAATTTGTAAAGTATTCTGTGTACTGACCATCTAATAGCTTGCTTAATGCAGGTCCAAACAAAAGACCCTGATTAGTCAAGGGTCATTTGTCAAGTGGTCAGCAGACAGATTACCCAACAAATTAAAAATCTGAAATGATGTGCTTTGATTAGACATAAGTAAATACATACCTTTCTTCCAAAAACAAATCAAACAAAATTTAACCCCCAAAATAAATAAATAAAATAAATAAAATATAAAAATAAATAAATAATCAGAATATTTCAATAAATAAATAACATGAATGATGTTATTTAATCCAAAATAAGTAAGAGTTTGAAAGTCTCAAATCCTAGATAAAAGAATAGTGAACTGCAGCAACGTTTTAAACATTTAATTATGTAATACTTAAATAAAATTTTAAATTTCATGTTCATTTAGAAAAAAATATTAACACTGATTGTACAAAATTTGCAATACACACTATTTTGAAAAATATATATTATAATATATATTCATAGAGAAATAACGTTAAAATATAATTTCCATTAGTGAGAATAAAATAAAAGATCCTGGAATACACTGCTGGAATACTGAACCTTCCACAACGAGGTGTTTGATTTAAATGATTCAAATTTCTTAAAACTGTAAGATAAGGTCACATTGCTTTCTGTTATGATAGAATGGTGGACCATGAAACATCTGATTATGAGGATCAAAGACTAAGTCTCGAGTAAAAGATGCCTTCTAAGTAGCTTAGAAGGTCGTAAATTTTTCTTAACAATTAAGCATTGTCTCGCCTGCGGCTCGACTGCTTAATTGTTAAGAAAAATTTACTAACCTTCAAACCTTTACGACTACGGAACACATCTAAAGATTGTTAATAGGTAGAACTAATTGTCAGACTACGGAACACATCTAAAGATTGTAAATAGGTAGAACTAATTGTCAGACTACGGAACAAATATAAACTTTGTTAATAGGTAGAACTAATTGTCAGACTACGGAAAACATCTTAACAATGTTAATAGGTAGAAATAATTGTCAGACTACGGGACACATCTAAATGATTCTAATAGGTAGAACTAATAGTCAGACTACGGAACAAATCTTAACATTGTTAATAGGTAGAACTAATGGTCAGACTACGGAACAAAACTAAACATTGTTAATAGGTAGAACTAATTGTCAGACTACGGAACAAATCTAAACATGGTTAATAGGTAGAACTAACATTATGAACCAAAATAATGACTGACATTACCATATACAGTTCAAATTCGATTTAATATGACTGAAATGAACTGTAATTGTCCACAAATTATCTGTAAAATGCTGATTTTATTTGATGCAATATCTTCAGTTATTATCAATATCTGTATTTTTACTGTTTTTAATTGTCCATAACTGTAGCAGATGATGTCAGATTATATCAGTCAATTTTGTGATTTGTAACAAATCATGACAGTCATTTAAAATATTTACCTTGATTTAAAATCACTGATATGGTTTGTTACTGTCATTGTCAGTTATTAACAGAACTTTACCGTGATTTAATATGACTGACATTGTCAGTTATTAACTACGGCACAAATCTAAACTGCTAATAGGTAGAACTAATTGTCAGACTACGGAAAACATCTTAACAATGTTAATAGGTAGAACTAATTGTCAGACTACGGAACACATCTAAATGATTCTAATAGGTAGAACTAATAGTCAGACTACGGAACAAATCTTAACATTGTTAATAGGTAGAACTAAATGTCAGACTACGGAACACATCTAAATGATTTTAATAGGTAGAACTAATAGTCAGACTACGGAACAAATCTAAACATTGTTAAAAGGTAGAACAAATGGTCAGACTACGGAACAAATCTAAATAATTTCAATAGGTAAAACTAATTGTCAGACTATGGAACAAATTTTAACATTGTTAATAGGTAGAACTAATTGTCAGACAGATAAAAAACATCAAAACAATGTCAATAGTTTAAACTCATTGTTATATAGACAATACTAATAGTAAGAACTCATCGTAAGACTACATAATTACATTAAAAAAATCTCAGTAGGTAGCACTCATTTTCAGACTGTTAATATGAAAACGACTGACAGCACAACTGTCAGAATTAAGAACAATTCTAACAAAATCAGACAGTGGAACTATAAAACAAAGTTTTTTTTTTAAAGTCAGTATCATGAAACACTGCTTTTTGACCATACTTGGGATGAGCAGTTGACAGAAAGGCATTGTTCATATAAAACGCATTAAAAAGCAAATACAATATAGTACACGTTTAATCTCTTAGATAATTAAATAAATTGGTGTGTCATCTGCTTTAATTCTGCCTCCAAGTACACATGTTCCAGATAGGACACATTGAATTGACCATTACCAAGCGTGACGGCTGTTTATCAACTATCAGGAACTGGATACCATTCATGCTTCTTTGTTTTCTATCTTTAAGACTTGAAATCGTGTGGACGATTGCTGCTTGTGTTTTGTTTGCTGTCTTATTCTTCGTCTCGTTGACCAATTATTTTTACCGCATATTTGATTTTCGAATACACCGTTGGTATCTCTCTGCTTCCTTGTTATATTAAGGTTACTGTAGGATCTATTTCACGTCTTCAATTTACATCAAGTTTGTCATTTTGGGAAAAAAATCCATTTTTTTCAAAATGGCCAAACATATCGACAGGTTTTAGGCATGTTTCTGATGGGACTTACTTTCTGAAAAAGTAAGACTTAATAGCTTAATGTTAGAGACTTACGAACGCGTCTAAAAGCGTCTGACAGTACAATTCAGTTTCAGACAAAAGACATTTTTTTAAGTCATAGATTAAAACTCAGTGTTAGACTATAGACCATATATTTAAAACTCAAACCATAGGGCTTGCTGTCAGATTATGGAATTTATTTGATGAAATCAGTTAGTATTTAAACTCAGTGTGAGACTAAAGAACAAACGTCGTTGTAGACATGTATCAAGGTATTGTAACGATGTTAAACTCCCCAGTCAGTCAGTCAGTCTTACATAGAAGCTCAGAGTCACATTATAAGACAAATCTAAAAAAAAAAGTATGAAAGTGCAACTCAGTGTCAGACTATAGAACAAATCTAAGTCTTTAAAAGTCAGATAATGGAAAATCAAAGTCAGATTATAGAACAAATCCAACAATGTTAGAAGGCAGAACTCATAATCAAACAAAAAGTATGACAGTTCAACTCAGTGTCAGACTAATCTAAATCTTAAAGAGTCAGATAGTAGAAATTAATGTCAGATTATAGAACAAATCTAATAATGCCAGCAGGTAGAACTCATAATCAAACTATAGGACAAATCTATACAAAATATCTGACATTTGAGCTCAGTATTAGGTCAGAAAACAGCTGCAGAATCTTCCAATCGTAGAAATCAGTCTGTGATGAATTGTTCATTTCTTTCCTTGTGTATTTGAAACAAAGTTTGTCATATTTGGGAATTTTTTGTTAATAAGTTGTTTTCGCTTGACCATTAACCCCATTAACCGAGTTTTAAACGCATGTTTCTGGCTAGACTTAGTTACATTTTAAAAAATAAAATGTGGAATAATTATCACTAAATATTTCTTTAGGCTAATAATACATGAATCTCGTATTAATTTCTGATGTTCAAGAGATGAACGACACGTGTGAAAATTTTATTTTATTTCAATCATTCATTTTAGGCAAGTTTTAAAAATGTTAGCCCGAAGGCGTCAGTGTTAAACTTAAAAACATATCTACAAAAGTCAGGCAATATAAAAATTCAATGCTGACAATAGAATAAAAAAAGTCAGAAAATATAACTTCGATCCAGATGAATAGTTCATTTCTTTCCTTGTGTTAAATGTTTACATGTATATAAACTCAAATTTCCCTTTTAACGATACTTGGGATCGGAATTACCAGCTGACAGATTGGCATTGTTTATACGAGAGCAATTAATACCATAAACAATAAAGTGCTGTCTAAATGTTACTAAATATATCTCGACAAAAGTGAAACTATGTGCATAGATCAAAAGTACAGTACTTAAGAAGTTAAGTATTGCTTAAAACAATGAAGTCTTTAAAAAAGTTGCATTTTATTTATAGATATTTTTTTTGTTTTTATTTCGTTCTGAAAATTAGCATTAAGATACGTTTTCTTAAACGTTTTTTTTTTTTTTTATTTATTCTGACTATTTATCTCTATGATGAGTACAGGTGTTGTTTTGTCATCTGGTTTTCATTTGCCTTTCTGTACCAGCAGCGTGACGGATGTGTTTTAACAAACAGGCCCTGAATACCATCGTTGAAATCTTAACAACTTGAGTTTGTGTTGCTGATTTTTGTTCGGTATTTCATTTTTAATATCATTCTGTATTATCTGTTTTCTTGTCCCTTTGACCGATTTTTTTTCCTTAAGCACATTTGATTTCCGAATACCCCGTTGGTAACTCCATGTTTCTTTGATGCACTCAGTTTATGTGATCGATTTCGTATTTGAAACAAAGTTTGTCATATTTGGGAATTATTCGTCAATAAGTTGGTTTTCACTTGACCATTAACCAAGTGTTAAACGCATGTTTCTGGCTAGACTAAATAAAGTCAGAAAATAGAACTTCGTTTCAGACTATAAAACAAAACAAAAACTGTATGTCATTCTATTAAATACATATACATTTTCTGTGCCTTATTCTCTAGTTCACCCCAGCAAGTTCCAAGTTCTCTCATTTCTGTTTCTATAGTCCGGCGCCATGTAATTTTAGGATCTCCCTTCTGATAGAAGCAGAGGTACCAATGGGGTACCCGAATGTGAAAAGTCCGAAAGGGCAGAGAAAAAAACAGTAAACACCAACAAGAAAAGGACAAAAACAGACAACATGTAAAACATGGAAACACAAAACAACTGAATATCAATCACTAACGCGAACTCCAGTCGAAACAAGAGTGAACTCAGGTGCTCCGGAAGAGTAAGCAGTTCCTGCTTGCTATAGCACACCCGTCGCGTTGCCAATAGTCCATTCAGCGTGTCAATTCCGGTAAAGGAAGACAAAACAACACCCTATGACAAACCAACATCTGCACTCATCTGAGAGATCGAAATCCCATATTTGTCTATAAGTGTCCATCTAAGTTCAGTTTTACCTAGGTCATCATTATTTTTTATATGTGCCCAATCCATTTCCATTGCTTTTTCTTGGGTACAGTTACAGTCCCTAAATGGTAAAAGCTTCCCAATCTATAGTAAATGGGGGGATGGTAAATGGGGATGGGGATGGGGATGGTGAATTGTAAATGGTATATGGGGAATAGTATAGTGTATGGGGATGGTGTATGGGGAAGAGTATCGTGTATGGGGATGGGGATCGTAAATGGGGATGGTAAATGGGGAATGGGGATGGTAAATGGTAAATCGAATTTGATTGGTCTACCAAATGGTAAATGGGGATGGTAAATGATATTATAATAGAATAATTTTAAATTTATTTGGTAATTTTAACTGTAGATGATACGGTAGATGTCTGTTGCATTAAATATATAAAATGAATATATTTATATTACTACGTGTACACGAGGACGATTAACGTATATATAGTTGTTTTGTTTGTTGAGTGTATGAAAATAACTTTATACATTAAAGCAAGGAATTCCTTGGTTAAAGACATTTTTCATATTACAATTTAAATAACGACATTTTTACGATACATTTTTACATGTATCTTTTATTTGGATACAACTATTATAAAAATAAGATATATAACTGAAATAAATGAAAGAATTTTATAAACGAAATGTTCAAGATCAAATAAATTGTGACGTACATTTCGCCGTATATATATTTGTATAATGAAAACAATGAAAAATTGTTTACATTAAGATTTTAATTCTAAGTATTTAAGTTAATATTGAATAATAATATATAGCATTTAAGAAAAAAGCAACGATATTACACCTGATACGTTTTTCTATTAGATTTAAACACTTTTATGCCCAGAAAAATTGAAAATATACATAGCCATATGCATAAATGTATATATGCACTTCAAAAATTAGGTTCATAGTTCAGAAATTATAATGAAAATTGGTTTGCATAGGAGTATTAAGATCACACTTGCAAGTTTAATATGTAAAATATTAGTTACTCAAGTAAAAACTGATATTCGAGCTCAAAATTATATGCCCGTTTAATAAAATTGACAAGAAATTGATTGCGAAACAAGTTTTTTCATTAGATTTGAAACATATATGCTAAGATTAGTTGAAAATTTACATAGCTATATGCATAAATGTATCAATTATTTCAAAAATAAGGTTCATAGTTAAGAAACTATAATGAAAATTGGTTTGCATAGGAGTATTAAGATCACACTTGCAAGTTTTATATGTAAAATATTAGTTACTCAAGTAAAAACTGATATTTGAGCTCCAAATTGTATGCCGGTTTAATAAAATTGACAAGAAATTGATTGCGAAACAAGTTTTTTTCACTAGATTTGAAACATATATGCTAAGATAAATTGAAAATATACATAGCCATATGCATAAATGTATCAATTATTTCAACAATAAGGTTCATAGTTAAGAAACTATAATGAAAATTGGTTTGCATAGGAGTATTAAGGTCACACTTGCAAGTTTTATATGTAAAATATTAGTTACTCAAGTAAAAACTGATATTTGAGCTCCAAATTATATGCCAGTTTAATAAAATTGACAAGAAATTGATTGCGAAACAAGTTTTTTTCATTAGATTTGAAACATATATGCTTAGATAAACTAAAATATATAAATATGTTGACTTTTATACAGGTATTGCCTAGACCTATATGTCATACATTGGATGTAATTAAAAAAGTTCAAGATCAATTTTTACTAAAAAGTTGCGTAATATATTATAACTTAGATTTTGAATAACATGGTTTCAATAAAAGATGATAATAACAGCTTTAGTAATTACTAAAATGAAACATTTTCAATTAATATTTAATATTGAAAATATTAAAATGCGATAGTAAATTGTGTGTTATGAAAATAAGTTATAGTTATTATTTCTATGTCACCCGTATGTTCTTTATACATGTAAACTGAATAAAAAATATTATTAGATATTTAAACTATTAATTATCGTAATAATTTCCTTAAAACAAATTAATACATGTATTATCGATAATAATAAACAATTGCATTATGGGTATGGGGAATATAGAATGGTAAATGGGGATGGGGATCGATTGTAAATCGTGTATGGGGATGGGGACGCGAATGGTACATGGTGTATGGGGATGGGGATGGGGATGGTACATGGTATATGGGGATGGAGATAGTATATGGTGTATGGAGATGGTAAATGGTGTGATGGTAAATGGGGAGAGAGGGAAGCTTTTACCATACAGGTACTGTATTAGTTATTTTATCGTAACTGCTTACTTTTCCGGAGCACATGAGTTCACGCTCGTTATCACCTGAGTTCGCATTTTCGATTGCTATTCACTTGAGTTTTTTTTGTATTTTCATATGTTTTATGTAGTCTGTTTCTTCGTGTTGTTTTCGTTCGTTTTTACTGGTTATGTCTTTGCATTTTCGGACTTTTTACATTTCGATACCCATTGGTTTCTCTTTGCTTTTTTTCACACCCTAAACTCGTGTTTTTGTTATTCAATCTCTGTTGTTATTCCTTAATGACACATTAACCGTTCTATTGATACCCGCTAACGACGTTTTTAGTTTTTTTTATATCACTGGGTTGATAACCGTTGCTATTTGACAAGAGGTCCCCGAGGGTAATCACAAGCAATCACTGTTTGACGCAAATGAACCAATAATTTAAAATCATTTAAACTTGTCTCAATTGTATAAGACAGTGGATTTCTTTTCTTGTACTGCTTGTGTTTGTTACCCCTGACACTGCATTTCGATTCTTTTTCTAACATGAATTTGTTTCGAGATAGATACTTTTCAATCGATTTAGTTTGGATTTTGACCATCCACGTCTGTTATTCAACTGCTGATAATAAAAGATTACTCATTTAATTATGCAGTTACAGCATACAGTAACCTAAATTAACCGTTGATTAAAACCCGTATTGGAATTTTGTCTTTTAATACGAGGGTGACAAGTACGATAGAAGAACCCATTTTATTTCAGGGCTCGTTTAAGAAGTAAGTGATCTTCATTCAAACTATGAATACAATTAATGCCCTTGTAAGTACACATCAACTCCACTAAAATTCTAAAGTGTAAACACTCATTAAGCCGGAAAATGTATTTATCGACAAATCCTCTTTATTGTAGAACAGAAGCGAAAAATAGTTTGTATACAAATGATATTTAATACATATTTAAATCAAGAAAAAGTGTATTTGGTACTTTAATTCATAAAAATCAATATACAATTCTCATAAAACTCAAGTAGTAAGCCAAAATATAATTTTAAACTGTTTCTAAAATTACATGACATTGTGCACTTTGAATATGGCGCTATAAATAATTATAAATGAAACATGTTCTTCAAACGATATGAAACAACAGAAAATGATTTACAATGTGAAAATGAAATAACAAAATGATGTAACTAGCCTTGTGGGGTTAATATATATGTACAAAAAATCCATCTCAAATCATCCGGATGTGCATGGACATGAACTGTCGGAAACCCTCCAAAAATGTACATACTTTGTAAAGTATCAAAGTAGAATCTATATATTTGGACCGTTTTGGAATCTTGAGTGATAAAAGTTTTCATCTACAAATGTGTATATTCATTTAGAGTTCAAAACTAAACACTTTATAGCTCATTGAGACAAGAGATGTAGTTATACCAATCATGTGTAGATAAAACAGAAAAAAAATATGTTTATATATGTACAAGTGACTATCAATACAACGTTTTAAGCAAGAATATGTTTCTTTAAACCTCTGCTACGATTAAAGTTCATACAAAATATTCAGAGCGTTCATATACATTGAGTAAACAAATAATATATACTTTTAAGCTGTGCATACCTTGGATTTGTACAGTGAAACATTGAATAAATAAATAATAAAGTTTTTTTTCAGATTTTCTATTCAAAAATCAATAAGAGACAACAATTTTACATTAAATTGAAGCAAACGAAAACCAACACAATTATTAAGATTTAACAAGCTTAGATATCTTAGATGAACATTTCCAATTAATGGAATGTACGAAAGCATTTATGCTGGAAAACTGTAATATGATCAATCACGAGTTGTATAAAACATGTAAAACTATGTTTAAGTTATTAGTTGATATAGTATAACATGTACAAAATAGTTACTCCTAAACATTACCACTGAATTAACGTTCAAGTCAAGTGGCTTTGCTATGTTTTATGTTATAGATGGATAGGCTAAGTTAAAATAACAAAAAAAAACAAATTTAAGTCTTAATACATCAATGACATTTGATTGGTTTATAAAATAGACGGAATAGCGACAATGTCTTTTAACGTCAACAAGTTAAAGATTTCAAGTAGTTATTTGGTGTGACTGAATAATCTTAAGCTCTATTTTCATACGGCATAAAGAACAAAATTAGTTCTGTTAATGAATACTAGCAACAAAGATATAACATGTATACTGCTCTAGGTTGACGTTGACATTGTCGGATTTCAAATTAGGAGACATTTATTTCCATCATTGTTCAACTTATGACACGTGACTTATTTTATCTCTTTTTATTTTCCTTCTAAACCTATTCATTGTTTTAACAAAACATGACGTAATTTGGAGCACAAAAAATGTCCTTGACATTATTCGAAAAATATCTAATTTGTACATACTTTATATTTCCTTTTTTCGTCTTGTACTGTAACCACTTGTTTTGTAAAGGTTAAATGTTACATATTTCAAAAAACAAAAAACAACAAAGTTCCAGACAATAAATTTTGCTACGCCTGACGCGCGTTATGTCTATTTAAGACTCATCAGAGGCGCTCTAACAAAAATATTGAAAATGCCAAACACTATATAATTATGAAGAGCATAGAACAGTAAAACCAAAACTACAAAACTAGGGAACCAAATTATAACTTAGATGATCAACCTATGTCTGGGGTAGGAAGAACCTTAGGGTTTAGACAATTTTGAAATTTAAACTGATAATTCAAAGCTTTGATGTGTTCTCCAACACAAAAGTGTTTGTGCCGGAGCGGGCTAACCCCGGGGAATTAAAACTCCACCAGCAGTGCTAACCTTCACGGGTGTTCGAAATACAAATAACAACAAATTTCCAGACAATAAATTTTGCAAGAAAATCCTTAAATCCAAACAAAAGCACTATTTTTATTCAAAGACCATAGTAGTAAAAATCAACTTTAAATGTAACAACTTGAATTAAGTACCGGGGATTCATTTATTTTCGTTAGTACCAATATTTTGGTTTGGTGAAAATAGGTTCGTGGATTCTTAAATTCGTGGTTGTGAAGTCTGAAGCAAAAAGAACAATGTAATATTTCCTTTTCGTGGGTATCAAATTTCGTGAGTTAATGCCACCCACGAAATCCACGAAAATTGTTACCCCACGAATAATAATAAAACCACAGCATATTGCTACTGTGACGATTTATTTTCCTGGCTTTGGGTTATGCAGTTCATTGACGTCGACTATGTTCATTATTAATGTATTTATTTTCAAAGAACAATATGCATTCATTGATTTTTAATTCACAATAAAAAAATAAATTTAGAAAAAAAATAAAGACAGCTCTGATTTATTTTTTAAAACGGTAATGTACATGTTTTGTCGAATAATTTTGAAAGTTTGAACATGGATATTTTTGCAAAGATAAAATGAAAATCATTGAAAGACCAGATTTGTTTTTTTTTATCCTGTTCCTTTCAAATTGTAAATAAAGACATTACATTATAGATGATTATGTTAAAATTGTGGAGTAAAGTAAGCGAAGCCTAACATTTAACGAACGAGAATTATACACACCGAATACAGGACACAAGTCTTTCTCTGAAATAACGTTAGTAAATGTGTACAGTTTGGTTTGGTTTGATACAACACTGAATGTATTAGTTTTTCTGTTTATATTGAAGTGCAGTACACCCGCTTCATTTGTTCCTATGGTGTTTGCACTGAAATGGTTCATTATTTCTTTGTTTATAAGAGGTAAATGCTGGACTCTTAATGACACTCCGTCGTTATTTTTGTTGTTGACTAGAGAGGATGACCAGCCTCCAACCTCCTTATTGCCTACGTAATAGTAGTTGTCTATTTTGTTTCGCTCTGCAAGTCCTACTTCAAATATTAGCCAGCCTTTCTCTAACTTTTTCATGATATCGTACTTGTATAGTATTCCGAAACTCATTTCCTGGTCCTTCGCGCAACATTTATCAGCCATAACACCCGAATACTTTTGAAATCCTAAACCTTGAGAAGGAACAGTGTCGGGCGTTTCAACATTACTAATCAGCGTGTTGTCTTCATTGATATACCAATACTTGTGGACAGATGAACTGTTGAATCTGAAGTCCATAGTGGTAACATCTGATAGTAAAACAAGATTTGTTATCTATTCAACATGCATACAACAATAATGAATTACTTCTTTATTTTGACAATACACTGAACTATCTCTTAAAGTAAACACAAATATTTGTATGAAATTATTAATATGGCTTAAACAGTAAAAAAACATATTTGATTTATACAAATAAAGAAACAAATAAAAACAGGTGTCGTTTTCTACTTGTCAGCAAAAGCAACTCATTCTAATTTCTTATGAAGAGATATTACAAAAAATTCTTCGAAAATCTTTAAGTAGCTAAAATTTTAACTTTATTTCATTAAAATAAATACATCTAACCACCTTCAAGACAATGAATTTTATTTTTTTGCCATGTACTTTTATGCCACATTTTATTTTGTTTTATATGAAAGTACAACAAAGTTCCAGACAATTAATTTTGCTACGCCTGACGCGCGTTTCGTCTATTCAAAACTCATTTATTTAGAGAGTGCTCTGCAAAAATATTGAAAAAGTTTAAAAAAAATATATGATTATGAAAAGCACGGAACAATAAAACCAAATTATACCGAACTGGGCAACCAATTTAAACAAAGATGATTTATATTAGACCTACACGACATACCTATTACAATCAAAAGTGCGGTATTACTGGAACCGGTGCCACCACTGTTTGTGGCAAAGCAGGTATAATTCCCAGCATCCCCCTCATCGGCATTGGTGATTGTTAGTGAAGGATTGCTGACGGTAACACCTCTATATTTGTTTGGGTTAGTTGTAGATGTGATGACAGTAGTGGAGCCGTTAATATTTTTCTGCCATGACAAAGACGTTACTTTCACGGAAGAAGACACGGTACATTGTAGGGTGATTGACTGTGAAATGGACACTGCGTAATTTGTCGGTGAAATAGTGACAACTGGTTTAACTACAAAATAAAAAAAAAATGGAAATTGACATTGTGTGATTTTTCTGTGCAATAGTTACAGTTGATTTAGCTAAATAATAAAAACAAATGTAAATGGACACTCTGTAATTTTTCTGTGCAATAGTTACAGATGATTTAGTTACAAAATAAAAGAAAACATACCACAAACAAACATAAACGTTTTGTTTACTTTGACATATCTTTATTCTTTGTTGATTGATATGAAATGACTTTATAAATACGGTTATTTCTACTGTTCCAAACTTTCGAGTTTCTATCTGGACCCTTGTTTACAGCTATTTGTTTGACCTGAATATTAATGATTGTATAATAGATACATACAAACTATTTTGGTAACGTTTAATTCCTTTAGGAGAATACAGTAATTATTTACATTTCATTGATGCATTCTGAAATCATCAAGTGAACTTCTGTTCAATTTGTTCGCCAATAGAATATAACACAAATAGTAACAATTTGCGAGTGACATACGTATAGAAAGGCAAATCTTAAAGAAAATTGTTTAATCAGAAACAGTAAATTAAACCTCTAAACTTCGTTTAAGTTCACTTCATGGGTTTCCGTTTTAATCTTTAGGATATGATTATCAGGTATTTTAAGTAAATCTTAGGCACAAAGAACAAAAAATCAATGTTAAGCCACCAAGATATACATCTCATTTAATTAGAATCGACAACACTGTCATCTTTTAAGAACATTGTCTAAAATATATATAAAAGAAGCCAAACTAGCATTCATTTGTGGATGTATTTATTTAATTACAATTTCTCTTGAAGAAAAATCAAAGGAAAATTCCCTTGTTCAAAACTCTTTCAACCGATATGCGGTGTACGGGGAAAATGCACATCTCGTTTTGAGCCTAATGTTAACCACTTAAAGAGGAATAATCGTTATGATAATGATGATATCACAAAAAGGAAGATTCATGCATGGTTTGTAAAAAAAAAAGTTTCTATTTCAATCATCGATCACCAGAATTACTGGATGATAGCTTAGACCATTAATTTCAACGATTTTTCAAATGTGGGTAAACGCAAGCACTAGTTTTGCCTGATGTTTTAAAAAAACCTGGGGAATGGGAACAGAGGTTTCAATGTGTGTGAAAATGAGAGCCAGAAGATCGTATGCAGCGGTTTTTTAGAAACAAGGAAGAGCACGAGTTAAGTCGTGATGTAAGTATTTGGTCGATATTACTACAGCTGGCGCCACTCCTCCGTTTGCTGGTGAATTTCAATTTTGTTTATATAACACGAATGACTATGCAACTTTTCACATTCGTACGACAATTTTTAGGACAAATATAATAATTTATATTTCAATGGTATTATAAATATCTTTGTTTGTTGTGTTTCTTTTTTGAGAGAGTATATTTACTTTTAAGTTCTTTTGGACATCTCAAAAGCTGTTCGTGCATTTATGACTCGTCCGTTTTAGCATTGCTTGAACAATTACCACCACTGTTTGTTTCCTAGCAAATCTACGTTTTAACTTTTTTTAATCTGCATTCACAGTCGTAAGAAATGTTGAATTGATAATACTAGCTCTGTATTTGTTTTCTCGAAAGATATTTAGTTTAACACCCTCGAGTTAGCCTAACTTTTGTGTGGTGTAGTATGTTTGTAGATTTGATAGATGAAAGTAAGGCACACTTGAGTATATAATAAACATTGTTTATGATAACAAATATAAACATCTTCAATTAAGGTGTTCCAGAGAAATGTCAATTGAATATTATTATTTCTTGGAGATCAGTTATTTGTATGAAAGCAGTTAATGACGTGGTAAAATTTGAAAAAAAATAACTCGATAACACTATTTGTAGCATCCAATCAATTATATTCTTAACGCACAGGTACCATAAAATAATTTACTCACTTTCTGTTATAACCAACGTTCCAGCATTACTTGTCCCAGAACCAACACTATTCGAAGCAAAGCAGATGTATTGCCCAACATCATCTGGCTCGGCATTCACAACTGTTAGGGATGGTGTGGTGACGTTACCGCCTCTGTATTTGTTGGAGTCAGTTGTGGTGATGTGAGTGGTTTTACTATTTGTTCTCTTCCATGATACAGATGTAACGGCAAGGTAAGATGACACACTACATCCAATAGTAACAGACTGGCCTCTGGTTACTGAGTAAAAAGCTGGTAAAATAGAAACATTCGGCTCCGCTAAAAAAAAAATGAGACAACTCTGAAAATCTTGTTCTGTATTATCAAATAATTTACTTCATATTCAAATCAATTTGTGTTTTCAAAAAATGAAAGAATAACAATTTACGTCAATCATTATTTTGTATTTGCTTGAAACAATAAACCACCCCTTTTATATTACAAAAAAAAACAAATAGGTTTTGTAAGCTATTTTGTTTCACAAAATTAGCGAGGTACAGGTTTTTGCAAAAATAAAACTTCATGAACAAATTCATTTCATTTGTAATAAGGATAATCAAATACAGTTATGTGCAAATAGCCACGAATTTTCTGAACAGGAAAAAAACGAAAAATAAAGTAGTCAAACAAGGTCGGTTTACGGTAGTTGTTTTATTGCAAGGGCTTCAATAACAGTCTACATTATGATCCAATTCACTAGTTATCACACTTTTAAAATTAGGTATATATAATACTGCCTTAAACAATAAATGTTTTGTTCTTAATCAACTTACCTAGTAAATATTTCATTCCAATACCAACACCTAATATTACAACGAACACAACCAATAATACAATGGCGTGCATTTTTCGAATTTTACATTTTGTAATTCCATGTTGGCTCTGATTTGCATGGTCCGATGATTTGCTTACAGATATTGTCCTGACATTTTCTTGTATTTGTTCCAATGATAGAAAATCACTTTTCGTGCATTCATTGTTGGTGCTATCTGTTTCAGCCTGTACAATCTTCTTTGCGTGACTCAATGGTGTTCTATCGATCGGTATATAATCATAATGAGATGTTCTATCGATCGGTATATAATCATAATGGTCACTCTCCTCTGATTCTTTTTCTGCCTTTTGTCCTGAGCGTTCTGATTGTTCATCGTCGCTTGTAATGTAGTCATAACTTATATGACCGTTTTCAGCACTACTTCCTCTACGGGTTGCACACAAAGCTATACTATTGTCTTCACCACCATCTTCTTCATTCTTACTTTTCGCGTTTTGAATTAACAATGCATCAGCGGTTGTTCCATATGCATATGCATACTCCATACTGTCGGTCTCAGTAGTTGAAATCGGCTTGGATATTCCTGGTAATCCACGGTCGATATCTGATTCATCTTTCGTTTTTTCATCTGTTTGATGCAAAGGTTCCCCAACAAGTATCAGATATGCATGGTCATCCACAGAAAAATTACCATCTTTCGACTCCTTTGACGCCTGTTCAGTCATTGGTATGTATCCGTGTTCATCAAGTATAATTTCGCTCTGCTCTGTTTGACCGGTTAGTGCTGTCATGGCATTTGATGAACAGTCTGTATATGCATAATCGCCTTTGTCCATTTCGATACTTACACTTTTATATGTTTCCGTCAAACTATAAACCTCGTTGTGGCCATTCGTATTTTGCACTTTTGGCGAATCACTTTCAGTTACAATGATACCATGTTCACCATTCTCTATTGTTTTAGTACATGTATCCTTACTGGCATGATTGTTGGGAGTTTTATCTTCATTCTCGGGGTTTGCTGCATATGGGCATTCTTTTTCGGCATTTATGCATGCTTTATGTTGTTGTAACAGTTTACCTGCAGGCGTATTATATGCGTATGTATTCTCTCTTTTTGTTTCGGTCTTAGAATGATCGGATATTGGTATATAATCGTGTTCACCAGGCATTATGCTAATCTTCTGTTCATTGCTGGGCGACTTGTTGACTATTGACACGTAGGCATGGTCATCACTGTTTGATAATGAACATAAAGGTTGGTACGCGTCAGCAGAACCGGTTAACTCGGCTTTGTACGGACAATTGTCCGTAGAGGTAATATCCTTTTCGTTTGACATTGCTTTGTATATAATCCTTTAGCGAATAAAGAAAATAATACAATTCTTGGGTGTAATATTGAAAATAATATTATTTCAAAAATTTGATCCCCACAGTCAAATCGAATTATGTCTAAAAGAGTCACAATACAGAGAATAGCAACTAATTCAAACAGTTACTAGTACCACATAATCCAAAATCACAAATTAAAGCGATATCAAGGAACAGTAAACGAAAAATGAATTGCTGTTGAGGGACTGACAATTTTACCTCTACAAATCTTGTTGTTGAAAACAAAGCCATTTTGTTAACTACTACAAGTATGGTATTGATTACAAAATGTAAAAAAGGCAGGCTAATGCCAAAACGTCTCTCTGAGTAGACATACAATAGAGCACTGTTTATCTTACTAACCTATCTTCTTTGTACAAAGATCAAATATGTACTACTTACGGCACAAGTGTGGAATTTTTATAACACAGGAAAGTCCTATATAAATTAACATTTTTGCATATCAACAATCTTGTTGCATAATATTATTCTATTAAAACAATGCCATTTTGTCAACTGCTATAAGTATGGTATTTAGAATAAAAAGCTGACAAGAGTCATGGTTAAGGCGAAAACTCTTTAATTTTGTAAATATACAATAAAGCACTGTTTATCTCACTTAGTTATCAACAGTTATTTTATGTGCAAAGGTCAAATGTTCACTACTTTCACTACTTAAGACACAAGTGAAGAATTTCTATAAACACAGGAAAGTCCTTTTGCATCAAGGAACATTTTATAAACACGTCTTGTGTTGAGCTAGCAAATGGTTTATCGTATTTTGGTACAGAGCGGTCTGTTTATCACAAAAATTGTTAAGGCAACACCGACACTGGGTCATTTTTAGTTTTCGCAATATCTAAAATAATTATGATCATAATTTAATATGTAAAAGTTTGTTGAAGCTCTCAAAAAAGACGTGGATTACGCATTAGTATGAATTTGAAATTCGTTGTGGACTCAATATCAATATAATTTTGCCATTTTGGTTTTTTCCAATCATTTCAAAAAATGAATGATGTCAATAACTTTCATACATTTTTAATGTTCTTTTATACTTACATTACCTTTACCATTAAAAATGGAATACTCTGTAAAAAACCTAAGCAACATTTTGATTGACAAATAAAAGAACAATGTTGCTTTGTGCTCAATCTAAGTATACACCGGTAAAAATGCAATGCATGTGACACATATGTGTCACATATGTGTCACATGCGTTTCACACGCATGTGTTTGAGACGTTTCCTGCCACACATGTATCACATATGCAGATTTCAAAATTATATTCAATATATCCATATGATTTTATGCATGCATTGCGCACATATGAAATTTCAACATGTGTTTCACATATGTGAAACGCATGTCAGTCACACATGTGACACACATGTAATACACGCATGTGTCACATGCGAATCTACAAATACACGTGACACACATGTGGAACGCATGTGACTCACGTGACATGCATGTGGCATTTTACATGTCTTGAACATGTGTGGCATTTTTAGCAGTGTATTAATATTATAAATGTGTTACACAGAGTTTGCTGTGTGTTTGATTGCCTCGCTAAAATATGTTTGTTTTCTTTTGGAATGCCTGCACCAAGTTAGCACCATTGTGGTCTTCAGTTTCTCTTTGCCTTGTTTGTCTTTTGTTCGGGGATACATGAGATTCCCAGTTCAGTTATTTTGTTTTTACCTTTATTTGTCACTGTAAAGATCGAGAGATTTACTGTACAAAATATCTAAGAACTGCAATGAGTTAATGTAACGCAGTACATCTAGCCTATATGAAGTGAAGTAACTCTCATGAACGTCTTTAAAATTAATGTTATACATAAACAGCCATAAATTTGTATCGTGTCAATCTGACACCTGATATCAGACACATTTAATGACCTGATTTTCATATAAAAGTCTAATGCAACCTTTGATAATAATAACAATGCTGGTGCCCCCTTTTGCATTGTTATGCAACAATCTTAGAGACATATCTGACCCATGGGTTCGAAAAGGCGGGCTAGATATTTCCCCGTTCTTATAGATTTCTTGTACATTTTTCAGGCGGTTGTTCTCGGTCTGATAAATCATGTAAGAACTAATCTTTTTCGTTCTGAGAACAGAAAATATCTTTATTTTTTAAATAAAATTACAATGGATATTCAAACTTTGAAGGGCCATAACTCCAACAAAAAAACTTGTGGATTGGCACAAAACTCAAAGTTTAACTGTAACTCATCATGGTAAACTCACATACCAAAAATCAATTCATTATCTATAAACATTTTGGAAAGAAGTGTGGAAAACTGAAATTGTAGTGAATTTTCAAAGTTCAAAGGGCCATTACTCTCATAAAAATTTGTGGACCGGCACAAAACGCAAACTAGATCTGAAACTCATCATGGTAAACTCACATACCAAAAATTAGTTCATTATCTATAAGCGTTAAGAAAAAAGTGCGGAAACCTGATATTTTTATGAATTTACAAAGTTCAAACGGCCAAAACTCCCATAAAAAATTGTGGACAGGCACGAAACTCTAACTTGATCTGTAACTTATCATGGTTAACTCACAAACGTAAAATCTATTCATTATCTATAAACATTTTGGAAAAAAGTGCGGAAAACTGAAATTGTAGTGATTTTCAAAGTTCAAAGGGCCATTACTCCCATAAAAATTTGTGGACCGGCACAAAACGCAAACTTGATCTGCAACTCAGCATGGTAAACTCACATACCAAAAATTAGTTCATTATCTATAAGCGTTAAGAAAAAAGTGCGGAAAATTGAAATTTTAATGAATTATCAAAGTTCAAAGGGCCATAACTCCCATAAAAAGTTGTGGACCGGCACGAAACTCAAACTTGATCTGTAACTTATCATGGTTAACTCAAATACAAAAAATCAGTTCATTATCTGTAAACGTTTAGAAAAAAGTGTGGAAAACTGAAACTTTAATGAATTTTCAAAGTTGAAAGCGCCACAATTCCCATAAAAATTTGTGGACCGGCAAGAAACTCAAACTTGATCTGAAACTCTTCATGGTCAATTCACAAACCGAAAATCAGTTCATTATTTATCAGCGTTTAGAAAAAATGCGGAAAACTAAGGCGTGACAGACGGACAGACGGACGAACGGACAGGCGGACGGACGGACACACGGACAGAGTGCAAACTTATAGTCCCCTTCGGCTTTCACCGGTAGGGGACTAATAGTTTTTACATTGACGCTATGGTGGACTATAATAGAGAATGGATAAGAAGAGAGGTGTAACGATAATAAAAAAAATAAATTTTGAGATACTTGGAATACAAACCCGGTACTGTTAAGACTGTAAAGATGTTTCAAAATATAATTCATCATTATTGATATATCTTTGGCACACATCAAATGTATAGTTCGTATAATTGATAAAAGCAGAGGTACCAATGGGGTGTCCGGATGTCAAAAGCCGAAAGGGCAGAGACAAAACCAGTAAACGCAAACAAGGTCATGACGAAAATAGACTACATAAAAAAGCACGGAAACACAAAAAATTTTGAATATCAATAAACAACACCATCTCTAGTCGTAATGAGAGTGAACTCAGGTGCTCCGGAAGAGTGAGCGGTTTCTGTCTGCTATAGCACATCCGTCTTACTTCTAATTTCCAATTCAGTGTGTCAAAATTACAAATACCAAAACGCAGGTATAAACGATTAATTTGGATATGCTATATATCGATATGTCAAGGAGTAACCTCTCATCAGTAGCATTTAAACCAAAACATTGGAAGATCAAATTCCAAAACAGTTGAAAACGAAAAGTACTCAAAACCAAAACGTTCGAACAAGGAAGCCAAATCCAGCACCGAGGATATCGACCATGTGCATTACAGAGAAAGAAACCTGGTGTTTTCATCAATTTTGAATTTAACAATCGGAAATTTCAGCGACAATATATTAGAAATTTTATGGTAATTCGTGTCAGACAAGTCTGACTACCAGGCTTGTGATTACCCTCGGGGACGTCTGGTCCACCAGCAGCGGTTATCGCCCAGTGGTTTCAAAATTACAAATACCAAAACGCAGGTATAAACGGTTAATTTGGATATGCTATATATCGATATTTCAAGGAGTAACCTCTCATCAGTAGCATTTAAACCAAAACATTGGAAGATCAAATTCCAAAACAGTTGAAAACGAAAAGTACTCAAAACCAAAACGTTCGAACAAGGAAGCCAAATCCAGCACCGAGGATATCGACCATGTGCATTACAGAGAAAGAAACCTGGTGTTTTCATCATAATAGTCAAATCCGGTTAAGGAAGACAAAACAAAACTCTTTGACATACTGACTTCTGCACTCATCTGAGAGAAAGAGTGTGACGACAGCAACCGAGAGGCAACATAGCCCTGCGTTAAAAATTTCTGTGTAAAACGTGACGCTCTTCCAAGGAAATCGATATGATTCCCGCAAGCCCTAGTGTAATAATTAAAGTTCATAAGCTGGAGCGGACGGAATGTTGCTACCTACAAAGAGACAATTGGAAAGTAGAAGAAAAATGAATTTCTATAAACAGAGAAAGTCGTTTAACACCAATAAACATTTTATATAAAAGAACATGAAAACGTTTTTTTTTTCAAATAGGGCTTTCTTTTCAGATAAGGATGAGTACAGATGAAGGTTATTTGTATAGTTTTGTTTTATCATTATTTGCAATATTTGAATTAACCATTATCAGCGTAATGGGTGTGTTTGAACAAGCAGCAACAGCATAGTATTACTGATGTGCGGTATGTTTTTTCATCTCGTTTGTAGATTGCTTTTTGTCTTTCCCAATAGGAGAAGCAGAGGTACCAATGGGATATCCGAATGTCAAAAGTCCGATAGGGCAGAGACAAAACCAGTAAACACCATCAAGAACGGGACAAAAACAGACAACATGTAAAACATGGAAACACAAAACAACTGAATATCAATCAACAACGCGAACTCCAGTCAAAACAAGAGTGAACTCAGGTGCTTCGGAAGGGTAAGCAGTTCCTGCTTGCTACAACACACCCGTCGCGTTGCAAATAGTCCATTCAGCGTGTCATAGCCGGTAAAAGAAGACAAAATAACACCCTATGACAAACCAACATCTGCATTCATCTGAGAGATCGAAATCCCATATTTGTCAATAAATGCATGATGTCTTCCGTAAAATTTCTTGAGTGAAGACAGCAACCGAGGAGCAACATAACCCTGTGTGAGTAATTTTTGCGTCAGACGTGTCGCTCTGCTAAGGAAATCGATGCAAGTCCCGCCCGCTCTGGAGTAACGAATCAATTGAGATACGTTAACTCCATAAGCTGGAGCGGACGGAATCTTGCTACACAAGAAGGGGAAGTTGACGATTGGAAAGTTGAAGTCATCACGTTTGTCATAGAGCCTTGTTGAAAGTCTTCCTTGAGAGTCAATTTCGAGATGTAGATCAAAATATGAAGCAGACTTCCTAGAATCCGTTGTGTCTTTTATCTCAAGTTCCTGTGGATATATGGGATGGAGAAAGTCACCAAATCGAGAATTGTTTAGTGAAAGGACATCATCAATATAACGGAACGTGGGGTTGAAAGAGAGAGCTAGTCTACGGTCTTTTTTGTCTAGAAGAGATTGTAATAAGTCTGCTTCATGAATGAAGAAACAAATCAGCAAGCAAAGGTGCACAATTAGTGCCCATTGGAATCCCTATTGTTTGCTGAAAAACACGTCCACCAAACTGAACAAATATGTTGTCAATAAGAAAGTTGAGCGTTTCGATTATTTGGTCTTCTGTAAATTTGTTCTTTTTCTTAGACTCATTGAAGACAAATTAAGTCTTGGTATTATCGACTACAAGAAATTTGTAACTGCGTTTTCCATTCTTTTTGAAAAAGCTGCGTTTAATCAGCTGTGCCAATCGAGATTTCAGTTGTTTATGTGGAATAGATGTGTAAAGTGTGGAGAAATCGAATGTTTTGATGCTGTTACAAGATGAAACTGATTTAGAGTTTAGAATCTCCATCAGTTCTTTCGAATTCTTCAGGATCCAAATTTGATTGACACAATTTCTAGAATAACAACAATCGTAATATTTCTGGAGGCCGGATTTTACTGCCCTAAGTATTGAAGTCAACAAAACTGAAAGAGGTTTAGTTGTACATTTGGATGACCCTGCAATGAAGTGCTGTTTGTATGGATTTTTATGTAATTTGGGAATCCAATACAGGAATGGAATGTCATCATTACTGCCAACAACAGAAAGGCCGAAGGAGAAAATGACAGATTTTTGATTGTCAATGATTTATTCCTTAGAAAGTGATGTAGCCTTGTATGTGGTGCTCTTGCTGGTACAACCAACCCCCAATTCAGCTGTCAAACAGTCAATATAGTGTTTCTTGCACACAAAAATGATGTTAATTGTTGCTTTGTCTGCAGGTACAACAACATATTTGTCATGTAAGGTGGACAATGTTTTGGCAACATCAGCGTTGCTGAAAATGGATGTTGCCTTAGTGCTCATTGAGCCTTTCAAAGAATTGATTCTTTTCAAAACCAATGACCTCACAGCTTTTACCCATTCTGACAAAACGTCACATTCTTTCTCCTGTTCTTTTTTGGCCCATTTTCTGGCATAGTCCTCAACTGAATCCATAATTGTTTTGAAATTATAGGTCCAGTTGATTCGTCTTGGCTCACGATATTTAGGTCCTTTAGCCAAAACATCGCGAAGTAAGTCATTTTCCACGATGTTAAATCACCAGTGATAACGTGGGCAGAGGGACTTTATTTGATTGGGGACTTTTCACAGGTACAGTCTGGAGGTTTTGCTTTGAGGACATTGATTTGGAAATCCCGCAGCACTTGTTTATAGTTGAAAACATTAGGTGCAAAGGTGGAAGTGTAGGAATAAGAGATAATGGGAATGCTTTTATCTATGAAGTAAGGAGGAATATGTTCCGTAACAGATTTGTGGTGTAAAATATTTCCTAAATTAATAGCATTTAACCACTTGTTTAAAAATGGAAGTAAAAGAAAGGAACAATTGTCTTTACTGTTTTCGTGTGGAACTCCGACAGGTTTGAATAAGCGGTTGTAACCGATATCACGAACGATAGCAGTGAGTCTATAGATGTTAGACTTAGGGTCAGTGACCGGATTTTCTAGACATTCCTTGTACAAAATATTGAGTTTAGAAAGGGGAATAGAATACAGTTTAGTTCGAATGTGATGAATCCCTAGTGGTTTATGGACAAACGGAAGCAATCCACTAACTGATATATCGCAAAGCTTTGGTGCGTTGTATTTTCGATGTCCATGACTGCGTTTCCGTCTCTCCGTTTTTTCAAAGAGATTCATCACATTACATCACTGCATCTAGGGCTAGATAAATTTCGTACACTTCCAATGTTGTCGTTGCAGCCATAAGGTAGTGCGGTTCCCAGTCGTCGGATCAAGAATTATTCTCTCTCTTTACGGAAAGGTGTACTTAAAGTGGGATTATTTGTAGGATGGTAAATTTTTTTCCAAAATTCGGACTTTTAAAGACAAAATGGAATGATCAGGTTGGTTAAAATGCTGGTAAACGAAAGGAAAACTGTCGTTGTTGATTCCGGATCTTTGGCCACACATGTGAGCATTAAGTCTTCCTTTCGTCTCACCAACATAGATCAGTCCACAAAGGCCACATAGTAGTCCGTAAATAAGATTTGCTGATGTACAATTTAAATCATCCCAACTGTAGATGTTATATGACCGATTCGTTAAGTTGCTCTTAATTTCTGTGTCAGTAATCAAGATCTTACAAGTTTTACAATTCTTTATTCCGCATTTACTGACAGAGCAATGAGATTGCACATTTTCAAAATCCAAAACGTCTTCCAAAAGTACAGAGCACGGTCAAATAGAATCAAAGTTTTTATATTGGAATTCTGGATTCGCAGACTGGGTATATGATGTCTTTGACAAAATTGGTGTATTTTGGACCCGTGTATTACGAAACGACGCCGTGTCCGTAGTGTCGTTAAGTTCAGGCCTTTTATACTGGACGACGCCTGAGCCAGTTTCCTTTTGGTGTCTCGTTAACATTGCATTGAAGCTACTGGGCTGGTGAAATCCTCGGGGACAATTTGTCAACCAGCAGAGACATCGACCCAGTGGAATGAAAGAAGCAGAGGTACCAATGGGGTATCCGAATGTCAAAAGTCCGATAGGGCAGAGATAAAACCAGTAAACACCAACAAGAACGGGACAAAAACATACAACAAAACATGGAAACACAAAACAACTGAATATCAATCAACAACGCGAACTCCAGTCGAAACAAGAGTGAACTCAGGTGCTCCAGAAGAGTAAGCAGTTCCTGCTTGCTATAGCACACCCGTGACATTTGATTTTCGAAAACTCAATTGGTTACTGTTTGCTGTTGCTGTATGATAGATTTCATAATTGACATCATATTCGTTACATTTGGGAAAAAATGTCAACAAGATTGTTTACAAAGGACATAAACATATCGACGAGTGTTTTAGTTTGAGAAATGTTCCTGGTGGGACTCAGTTTTTGAACAGTTTTTTTTTAATCGGAAAGTTTATCACATTGTATTTTCTTCTTGCCAGAAGGGTCAAATATCATTATCATTCAAAATTAAAAGAACAAAACAATGATATTAAATTTGCCCAAAATGTTTCCTGTACATAAATGTTGAATTCATTTCTGGTGATCATCTAAGTGCAAAAGGAGAACAATTCACGTGAAAATTCTATTTGTTTTTAATGATCAAATCCAAACAAACCTAATAAACAGCCACACAAAAAAACTCGGTGTTGAAGTATAGAACAAATCATCAAAAAATCAGACAGTATAGGCCAGTATTATCTTTAAAGAAGCAGAGGTACCAATGGAGTATCCGAATGTGAAAAGTCCGAAAGGGCAGAGACAAAACCAGTAAACAGCAACAAGAACGGGACATAAACAGACAACAGGTAAAACATGGAAACACAAAATAACTGAATATCAATCAACAACACAAACTCCAGTCGAAACAAGAGTGAACTCAGGTGCTCCTGAAGAGTAAGCAGTTCCTGCTTGCTATAGCTTACCCGTCGCGTTGCCAAAAAAAGAAATAAATTTCAATGTCAGATTAAGAAACAAATCTTAATAATGCCCGACTGTAGAACTCAGTGGCAGACTATAGAAGATATCTAAAACATCTTACAGTAGAACTATGTGCATGGTTACTGCACAGATTGTTATTAAATTCAATCAATAGAACTCAGACTCAGAAAACTGAAAATATGTAAAGTATGTAAATAGGTAAAACAGATTGTCAGTCTACGGAACAAATCTAAACATTGTTAATAGGTAGAACTAATTATCATACTACGGAACAAATTTAAACATTGTTGATAGGTAGAACTAATTGTCAGAATACGGAACAAATCTAAACATTGTTAATAGGTAGAACTAATTGTCAGACTACGGAACAAATCTAAACATTGTTAATGGGTAGAACTAATTGTCAGACTACCGAACAAATATAAACATTGTTAATAGGTAAAATTATTTGTCAGACTACGGAACAAATCTAAACATGGTTTATAGGTAGAACTAATTGTCAGACTCAGGAATACATCTAAACATTGTTAATAGGTATAACTAATTGTCAGACTACGGAACAAATCTAAATGATTCTAATAGGTAGAACTAATTGTCAGACTACGGAACAAATCTAAAGATTATTAATAGGTAGAACTAATTGTCAGACTACGGAACAAATATAAACATTGTTAATAGGTAGAAATAATTGTCAGACTACGGAACAAATATTAACATTGTTAATAGGTAGAACTAATTGTCAGACTACGGAACAAATCTAAATGATTTTAATAGGTAGAACTAATTGTCAGACTACGGAACAAATCTGAACATGGTTTATAGGTAGAACTAATTGTCAGACTCAGGAACACATCTATACATTGTTAATAGGTATAACTAATCGTCAGACTACGGAACAAATCTAAATGATTCTAATAGGTAGAACTAATTGTCAGACTACGGAACAAATCTAAAGATTATTAATAGGTAGAACTAATTGTCAGACTACGGAACAAATATAAACATTGTTAATAGGTAG
Organism: Arcuatula senhousia; assembly: GCA_963971305.1. NCBI lineage: Eukaryota > Metazoa > Mollusca > Bivalvia > Mytilida > Mytilidae > Arcuatula > Arcuatula senhousia. The sequence continues at coordinate 5,645,308 of OZ020317.1, read as the reverse complement.
AAATAATTGTCAGACTACGGAACAAATATTAACATTGTTAATAGGTAGAACTAATTGTCAGACTCCGGAACAAATCTAAATGATTTTAATGGGTAGAACTAATTGTCAGACTACGGAACAAATCTAAACATTGTTAATGGTAGAACTAAATGTCAGACTACGGAACAAATCTAAATAATTTTAATAGGTAAAACTAATTGTCAGACTTCGGAACAAATTTAAACATTGTTAATAGGTAGAGCTAATTGTCAGACTACGGAACAAATTTAAACATTGTTAATAGGTAGAACTAATTGTCAGACTACGGAACACTTCTTAAGATTGTGAATGGTAGAAATAAATGTCAGACTACGGAACAAATCTAAATAATTTCAATAGGTAGAACTAATTGTCAGACTAGGGAACAACTTTAAACATTGTTAATAGGTAGAACTAATTGTCAGACAGAAAAAACATCAAAACAATGTCAATAGTTTGAACTCATAGTTATGCCTCAGAACAAGTCTAAACAATATCAATAGGTATAATTCATCGAAAGACTACACAATACATGTACATTAAAACAATCTCAATGGGTAGAACTCATTGTCAGACTACTGAATACATTAAAACAATCTCAATAGGTAGAACTCATTTTCAGACTGTAAATCTCAAAACGACTGACATCACAACTGTCAGAATTAAGAACAAATCTAACAAAGTCAGACAGTGGAACTATAAAAAGTCAGTATCATGACACACTGCCTTTTGACCATACTTGGGATGAGCAGTTGACAGAAAGGCATTGTTCATATAAAACGCATTAAAAAGCAAATACAATATAGTACACGTTTAATCTCTTAGATAATTAAATAAGTTGGTATGTCGTCTGGTTTTATTCTGAGTCCAAATACACATGTACCAGATATGACAAATTGAATTGACCATTACCAAGCGTGACGGCTGTGTATCAACTATCAGGAACTGGATACCATTCATGCTTGTTTGTTTTCTATCTTAAAGACTTGAAATCGTGTGGACGATTGCTGTTCGTTTTTTGTTTTTTTTTATTCTTTGCTGTCTTATTTTCGTCTCGTTGACCAATTATTTTTACCGCATATTTGATTTCGTATACACCGTTGGTATCTGTCTGCTTCTTTGTTATATTAAGATTACTGTAGGATCTATTTCACGTCATCAATTTACATCAAATTTGTCATTTTGGGAAAAAAATGTCAATCCATTTTTTCACAATGGCCAAACATATCGACAGGTTTTTGGCATGTTTCTGATGGGACTTACTTTCTGAAAAAGTAAGACTTTATAGCTTAATGTTAGAGACTTACGAACGCGTCTAAAAGCGTCTGACAGTAAAATTCAGTTTCAGACAAAAGACATTTTTTTAAGTCATAGATTAAAACTCAGTGTTAGACTATAGACCATATCTTTAAAACTCAAATGGTAGGGCGTACTGTCAGATTATGGAATTAATTTGAAGAAATCAGTTAGTATTTTAACTCAGTGTGAGACTATAGAACAAATATAAATCAAGTTGAACACCAGAACTTCGTTGTAGACATGTATCAAGGTATTGTCACGATGTTAAACTCCCCAGCAGGTCAGTCAGTCATACATAGGAGCTCAGTCACATTATAGGACAAATCTAAAAAAAGTATGACAGTTCAACTCAGTGTCAGATTATAGAACAAATATAAATCAAGTTGAACACCAGAACGTCGTTGCAGACATGTATCAAGGTATTGTTACGATGTTAAACTCCCCAGCAGGTCAGTCAGTTTACATAGGAGCTCAGAGTCACATTAAAGGACAAATCTAAAAAAAAGTATGACAGTTCAACTCAGTGTCAGACTATAGAACAAATCTAAATCTTAAAAAGTCAGATAGTAGAAATTAATGTCAGATTATAGAACAAATCCAACAATGTTAGAAGGTAGAACTCATAATCAAACTATAGGACAAACCTATAAAAAATCATTTAAGCTCAGTATCAGGTCAGAAAACAGCTGCAGAATTTTCAAATCGTAGAAATCAGTCTGTGATGAATTGTTCATTTCTTTCCTTGTGTTAAATTTTTACATGTATATAAACTCAAATTTCCCTTTTAACGATACTTGGGATCGGAATTACCAGCTGACAGATTGGCATTGTTTATACGAGAGCAATTAATACCATATACAATAAAGTGCTGTCTAAATGTTACTAAATATATCTCATCAAAAGTGAAACTATGTGCATAGATGAAAAGTACAGTACTTAAGAAGTTAAGTATTGCTTTAAACAATGAAGTCTTTAAAAAAGCTTCCTTTTATTTATAAACATTTTTTTGTTTTTATTTCGTTCTTAACATTAGCATAAAAATACGTTTTCTTTAACATTTTTTTTAAATTTATTCTGACTTTTTATCTCTATGATGAGTACAGGTGTTGTTTTGTCATCTGGTTTTCATTTGCCTTCCTGTACCAGCAGCGTGGCGGGTGTGTTGTAACAAACAGGCCCTGAATACCATCGTTGAAATCTTTAAAACTTGAGTTGGTGTTGCTGATCATTGTTCGGTATTTCCTTTTTATTATCATTCTGAATTTTCTGTATCCTCGTCCCTTTGTCCGATTTTTTTCCTTAAGCACATTTGATTTCTGAATATCTCGTTGGTAACTCCATGTTTCTTTGTTGCAATCATGAGTTTATGTGATCAATTTCGTATTTGAACCAAAGTTTGTCATATTTGGGACTTATTTGTCAATAAGTTGTTTTCACTTGACCATTAACCGAGTGTTAAACGAATGTTTCTGGCTAGACTTAGTTTCTTTTTAAAAATCTTAAAAATGTGGAATAATTATCACTAAATATTTCCTCGGGCTAATAATACATGAATCTCGTATTAATTTCTGATGTTCAAGAGATGAACGACACATGTGAAAATCTTATTTTATTTTAATCATAAATTTTAGGCAAATTTTGAAAATGTTAGACGGAAGACCTCAGTGTTAAAAAGATATTTATAAGGTTGAACAATATAACTCGGTACTAGAAACACCAAAATCAAACTAAATTCAAAATTTCCCGTTTTACAGTACATGGTATTTAAGGTTGATAAAATGATCATATTACATGCATATTGCATAATACAGTACTGTATACATGTTTCTAAATAAACCCATCAATGACTATGTTATGTGCACAGATCAAAGGTACAGTACTAAAGACTCAAATAAAGAACTTCTATAAAATCTTAAAACCACAAAACTTAATTCAATATATAAAGTTTTTTTTGTGGTATGTTCTATATACATATGAGTTATATTTTAATTCTTTCAGACACGTTTGATTATCTGGTAACAAGTCTACAACAACCATTGAGAGTCCATCATTTTCGTACCATTCTCTATTCATTACGAGTTACGAAACTTAAAGACCAACGTGATCTTGGGTTAGAATAAGGAGGTACTGATCCATTTTCCCCTTCTTACAGCATTATCTGTGACGTGGCCTTTTTCCGCCTTTTTACACCTTTAAGAAGTGAACTTCTTACTACTGAGGACAGAAATTTTCTCCATATTCCATTTAAGAACAAAGGGATATATGCTATCAACATCAGCAATATCCTAAATCGTAAAGAAGTTACATCACAAATTCCCCCATATTTCAAAAATCAGTCAACACCCATTGTTTCCTACCGCTACACTTAAACCATTAGTAGTAAAATTTTCAGCCACAAAAAGGCTTTGCAGGACCTAAACATTTAAGAAGAAGTCCCCTCTGACATGTGATTGCTATGCTTCTCCCGTTATCTATTGCCCATCTGGTCATGTCATCACGGGTGATTTTAAGATAATTGGAAACGATTTATTACGTGATGTGGTTTCCCATGGACCTAAATTCAGGGAACCACAACGTATAAATTAAAATCCTTACCTTAAGATCATCATGGAATAAAGAAGGGAAAGGTCCAAGAACCAGAGCTTGAATCACTGTCGGACTGGGTAAGGACTATCCTATCTCTTGTACGAGCCCGAATAGACAAACTTCGCAAATGTATAAACCCCGGCCTTCTTCTGTATTAAGAGATAGTGAAGCTCTCAATTGCCTCTCTTCCTTACATGACAAGTATGTTGTCACGCCTGCAGACAAGGCTTCCAATAATATAGTTTGTGTATGTAAAGCACATTATTACAATTATCTAATAAAAAAACTAGGCATTGTTGGTAATACTTCCGCTAGTGCTACATACAAACGGACTTCATTTAACAAAGATGAAACCATAGCTCTTTTATGTCTTCTTTCAATATTCAAATGAAAGAGGAACATAAAAAGTTGCCATATTTGTACTGGATACGTAAATTCCACAAAAATTCGTACAAAGAAAGGTATCTTCATCATGTTCAACCACAGAGCTGTCCGTTCATTTAACCAAAATCTTGTTTGCTGTCAAAGAAGGTCAACAAGCATACTGCGACAATATCTATAATCGTAGTGGAATCAACCATATGTGGGTTTTGTAGAACTCAAAAGATTTGTTAGATCATTTTAAATCTAGATCATTTTCTGAGGTTCACTCTTTGAAAACGTTCGATTTTTCAACTTTACACACTACCTTGCCACACGAAAAACTAAAATGTCGCCTGAAAAAACTTCTCGAAAAAGCCTTTTCAAATTCTAGGAATTTTGTTGCTTTGTGTAATAACTCTACATTCTTTTCCAAAACATCTTTCAAAGATAAAATCTGTTACCCACTGAAACAAGTTTGCAGTATGCTTGTTTTCCTCATTGACAACATATTTGTCACCTTCGGAGGAAAAATTTTCAACATCAAATCGCCATTCCAATGGGCATAAACTGTGCCCCTCTCCTCGCCGATTTGTTTTTATACTCTCACGAGACTGAATTTCTTCAGGGACTCGTAAAGAACAAGAAGAAGAAAGAGGCAAAGTTATTTTAACTCACATTCAGATATATTGATGATGTCCTTTCTGTCAATAACACTTCATTTGGTAGATGGATGCCTTCAATATATCCTCCAGAACTGGAGATTAAAGAGACCAGCGAATCAAATTGCTTCACGTCTTTCTTGGATTTGCACCTCGAATTTGACCCAGGTGGTCTTCTCAGTACAAAAATTTACGATCAAAAAGACGATTTCAAATTATTAATTTTCCTTATTTACAGAGCAATATCCCTACTTTCCTTGCATACAGTGTTTATATTTCACAAATTATTCGATATGCCAGGGTTGCACACATTTCACAGATTTTTTTATCAGACACTGATTTCTTCGTGACCGACTTTTGGAGCAGGGCTATATGAAAATACGTCTCATACGATCCCTAAAATAATCTTTCTTCGTTATCAGCGCCGCTAGTAGAAAAGTTCAAAAATGAGTTAAAAGATATGGTGATTAATTGTTTAAATTAGTGTTTAACTAATCTGCTGTACTGAGATGAACACCTCAATATCCCTATAGTGTCTCACAGCTATTAAAAACGAAAGAATATGGAATATGTGCTGTTCTATGGTCATTACCGGATCCTATGATCGCAATGGAAAAGGAAGGTTTGGCGTCATAAACCCTGGTTTAACCCACCATTTTATGTGAAATGCCTTTACCAAATCAGGACCATTGCGATCCACCAATTCTCCGGTATGACTGATTCGTTTTTGTCATTTTCTCTGGACAATGAGATTGATCATTCAAGTTCGGTAGTTTTGTTATTACCTTTATTAGTTAAAAAAGACATCTTACCTCCCCGATGAGTACAAGTGTTGGTTTGTCATGTTGTGTTCTGTTCTATACCAGATTTGACACCTTGAATTAACCGTTAGCAACGCGAAGGGTGTGTTGTAACGAGCAGGTACTGCTTACCTCCCAGGAGCACACGAGTTCTGACTTTCTTGCGATTTTGTTGCTGATAGCTGTTAGATTGTTATTGTGTTATTCTGTTTTATCTGAGTTGATATATTTTGTCTTTATCTTTAATTGTTTTGTTGTTTTTTTTTATTTTCGAATACAAAATCATTACCTCTGTGCACTATGATTGACATGTCTTTATTTTCGAATACAATATTATTACTTCTCTGTTGTTTGATTCATTTTGAAATTGACAACACATTTGTTATTACATTTTGAGCATAATTTTATAAGTAGCACTATCAACTTGTTTTTAATGAACCAAAACTCCTCGCCTATTGTTTTATGAGTGTTTTTTTAATAGACCTTCCTGCAATCTCGTAAATAAGAGCTATGTGAATCGCTTTTCTTCCTGTAAATATTGCTTTCTGTTCCCCGAGATCAATTCAATTATCCTAAACAAATAACGAGATGAACACAAACATTTCAGATTCAGATTTTCCTACAAACATGCATTTTATGTCAGATGTCTATCAATTTCTTTTTTTATTTAATATTACGAAATCTAAATGCTGCATATTTACCCGAGCTCGTATTTTCCTTTTCATACCAAAACTACTACTTTTTTTCGAATCAGGGTTGAAATTGTTTGTTTAAGGATGTTGGAGGGTCAGCTTTTGAGATTTTTTATATTTTTTCGGAATCTTTGGGTTTTTCCATCAAGATAAGGCAAACATTTTTGCACGGTAACACCTATTCGTCTTTTATGCAAGGTCTACATTACATCATAAATATCTGTTTAAAAATTTATTTCACTTTTTCACAGCTTAACTATGCTAATGATAACGCAATGAAAAAAAACAGAGAAAACCTTTTCCCGCCAAATTTTGAACTCTTATTATCTTTAAAACGAGCACGGTAACCTATCAATTTTTTTAGCCTATTTTGTATTTTTAATTATTCCCTTATGATTTAAGGCCTTAATTTTAAAACCTCATCACTTTCAAAGTCACCCTCGAATATCCTTAATCTCTAATTTTTGTTTTATTTTTGGTCGCAACCGACTTTTACTTTTCTCAACAAGGAGTATCTTAGCAAAAATTATCTCTGATGAGTGTTATAATAAATTATGAACTTGGTGACTTTTCTAATGATTTGTTTACTTCCTTATGCTACATGTAATATTACTTCCATTATCAAAGACTTTTTTCTTCGTTTTTGCTCTATACCTACCTTTTGATAACACCAGATCATTGTCGTTTTGAAATCGATTTGATGAATGTAGTTAATAGTATATCGGGGCACTATAGAACACTTTGACCCCGATGACCCCGAGTTCTTTCCCATAGGCTCCATGTTAATTCATTGCTATTTTTTCCTCCGCGATACCCACCCCAGATCGCCAGCAGTCGAGTCGTGTGTAGTCATGCGGAACGACGAATCGTCCCTTTCTTTCGTCCCATATTAGTTCGTCACCAGATTCTGTTATGTATTTCTAACCATAACCCTAATCCTTACTATTACCCTAACCCTAATACTAACCCTAATACCTAACCCTAACCCTAAACATCTTTCTGTTTTGTTAGTTTCGCCCTTTATGGGCTCCTGTGTTGTAATAATCCTGTGTGGCTTATTCCGTATTGACCTCTTCTCCTTTTATTTCGTTCTTGATGGACGTTTGCCCTTTACGGGCTATTGTGTTGTAGTTCGTATCTTTATGTTCTATAAATGGCTTGACTCCTCCCCTCCGCCTCCTCCTCCTCACCCTCCTACTTCTCTCCACCTCTTCCTTCTCCTCCTCCTCTTTTTTTTTTCTTTCGCCCTTATGGGCTCGTTTTTTGTTTTTGTTTTTTCGTTTAATTGGCTCTTTTTTGTCTTTGTTATTGTATTGATTGCTTTTTTTTTCTTTAAATCTTTATTGACTACCAATAAAAGCTCGAAATAGGGTACAACTTTTATTAACATTCTATATAAAAGTTCTTCCTACCCCAGACATAGGTTGAATATCTTAGTAATAATTTGGTTCCCCAGTTTGGTATTTTTGGTTATACTGTTCTATGCTCTTCATATTCATACAGTGTTTGGCATTTTCAATATTTTTGGTAGAGCACCTCTGATGAGTCTTCAATAGACGAAACGCGCGTCAGGCGTAGCAAAATTTATTGTCTGGAACTTTGTTGTCATTTGTATTCCGAACACACGTGAAGGTTAGCACTGCTGGTGGAATCTAAATTCCACGAGGTTAGCCCGCTCCGGCACCAACACCTTTGAGTTGAAGAATACATCAAAGCTTTAAATTATCCGTCTAAATTTCAAAATTGTCTAAACTCTAAGGTTCTTCCTACCCCAGACATAGGTTGAATATCTTAGTAATAATTTGGTTCCCCAGTTTGGTATTTTTTGTTATACTGTTCTATGCTCTACATATTCATACAGTGTTTGGCATTTTCAATATTTTTGGTAGAGCGCCTCTGATGAGTCTTGAATAGACGAAACGCGCGTCAGGCGTAGCAAAATTTATTGTCTGGAACTTTGTTGTCATTTGTATTACAATACATATCTATTCACAAATCCATAGGGTCTAGAGGTTAAATCGTTCATGATCACTCTTTTATCAGACACAATTTTATAGTCCTTTTCCTGTGTGACGGTTAACAGTTTCTGGTGGCTTCTTTGGATCTTGTAATCGTCTCTCACTGTCCTGATATCGATTCTGTTAACGTTTACCATCTCCTTGACGGTATCAAAGTTGATGTCAATAGCATCATTATAGTTCAATGTTATTCCACGAACTTTACACATGGTTCTCTGGAACGGCTAGTTTATATGCATACTTTTTCGGTCCTCCCGTGACAAACTGCGTGATGGTGTTTACTGGAACTTCGTCCGTCCAATCTATCAAGTAGTCCCCTAGTTTTGGTTTCCATTGTCCAGGTTTCGAGGCAAATACAGTCGGTATCACAGTATAACGCTCTTTCTCCGAACTTCTCCAGATAAGTATATAGTTTAAGCCTGGCCTTGGTGGTAGTGTAGGCTGCTATGACGACGTTTGTAATTCTTCCAATTCATTGTTAACAAACTGTATTCCGGTGACTTAAATTTCATCACAGGTTAACTTGTCAAAGTACTTCAAAGGTTCCGTGATGTAAGAGGTTTGTTGCATGTTGTTTCTTTGTCCGAACTTGCCTCAAAAGCAGTTCAGCATCAGTTTGACTAAAGACTTGATGCCGGGGTTCTTTTCTATCTTGTTATAGTCTAACTGTATCCCTCCCTTTTCCTCGTAGTCCTTGATATATTGCTGTTTTTCTTCCTCTTTTTTACACCACTCCCGCCAACCACTGGCTTCTTGTTTCATTTTTTAGAAGGTACTAATGAAGTCAGTGAAGATTCCCCCAGAATTTCTTTCAGGATCGTATTTTTCAAATTCTGAAAAATGCCATACTTCGTAAGATGTTTAAGATGGAATATTCCTTTTCCAAGGCTTTCTTCAGTTCATCGGTTACCCAGGTTCCCGTAATGGCTCTACCTTTTTCATTATGGTTACAAGGTTGTTGCTGGTAGGTTTCCGTACAGGTACGACACAGTGAGAACATCAGTTTTTTGTTGATCTTGGTTGGTAAGACGGGGATGTATAGGTTTCTTGGTGGTAGTACTTTACATTTCACCAACCCTTCGTACTCGTGGATGTCCCCAAAGTTGTCAATGATTATCAATGGACGACCTTCGGGTACTTTTCCGGTTTTGTTGACAAACGGATAGAGCGATGTGGCGTCATAGTAGTTTATAATGTCTTCTCCTGTCTGTTTGTACAAGGTGAAAGCTTCTGTTCTTCCTCCATAAAATGCATCACATGGTTTTTAGGCTACGATCATCTCTAGGGAATTTACATAGTTAGTAAGTGTTGGATCTTGTTCTATCTCTTTATCGAAATCACATTCTCATATCTCTACGTAGGAGTATCCTTCTGTTTCCAAATAAGTCGTCTTCTGTGGTGTCCGTTTATGAAGATCGTTCATAAACATGTTGTTGACCGTATTGATGGTCCTTTGGAATAGTATCTGGGACAGCCGTGCCTGTAACAACCGTGAAATTCATACACAGTTCCATTGGCGTATCCGTCTACTCTGTAGAATCCAATCTGCTTCTCTCCTCCGTGTTGGGCTTGTTGAATTCTTAAATCTTTCTTTGCTGTTATATATTTTATCCACTTCATAGCTTTGATGGAGTGCTTATGTTTTGGTTGATAGCCTTGGGCTGGGATGAGCCCAATGGTGATCCTTTGCGGAAAGTTGGATCGTAAGACAAGGTAACAGGCGGATGCTATAGTGATACTCCCTCGGAAGGGGTCGATTGGAGTTCCGTCTTAGGTGTCTATGAATAGTTGTCGGAAGGTTTAACAGGCTTTTCTCAGGATGTCTACGTCTGTGATGCAGTACTTCAAGAGTTCTTCTTTGACATCAAATGAGTCCTCAGGATGTCTACGTCTGTGATGCAGTACTTTAAGAGTTTTCTTTGACATCAAATGACTCGTCCCTGTGTTCCTCGTACCATTTCACATGTTTCGCGGTCTTCTGCTTTCATACCATTCGGATTGTAGTAATTGATGTTTGGAAGAGTCTCTAATCGGGTGGTGTTCGGGTTTTCCTTTATGTTAAACAGATGTGGAAAGTATCCTTTGTGGAGTACCTTGAATCCAAACATTTTCGAAAGTTTGGCTAAGGCAGTGGGTAGAAAGTTGAGGGAATCTATCATTCGTATGTTGCAGTTTGAAATCGTCACTGCCATGTTCTTGGCGCCGTTGGGAATTATCTTTGGTTGAAATTCATGATGAAACAGGTATTGCAAAACGGAGATAAAGTCGTATCCTTTAAAGTTGTGTCAAATAACGGCGGAATACTCGTTCTTGGTAGAAAATAGCCAGTTGCAAAAGTCGTTGTTGGCGTTGTGTCCACTAAAATAAGTTGATTCTTTCCACAGATCTTGCAGGTACTCTCTTCAGTTACTTGCACACGGTACAGACTTTTTGAACCACGCATAAGTTGGGTCGATGTTCCTAGGCTCCGCAGGTACTAGCTGTACAGTGTGCACATCTTCCGTCGGTGTCAGGTTTGTATCCCATTTTGCATTCGACGAGGTCGTCTTTTGTACATTCAAAATCAAAGAATATATAGGTTTGAATTATTGGAGGGTCTTCGATAACTATAGGTGCCATGTAACACTGGTGGTCTGGACAGCTGTATCGTTTACAGGATGGACAGTACATCTCACCACATACATGGTTGTTTTTTTCTTTTTCCATGTAGACGGAATGGCCACAGTCTGTACACTTGTAGTACGTGTTACATGTAGATTTGCCTTTCCTTGTCTGGTCCAAATGGAGTTGGAAGCACTCTCGTCCCCTAAAGTTTCTATCACATTGGCTACAGTTGATCCAGTCGTTTTCACAGGGCTCTTGTATTTTCTTGCAAATTATGCATGGGTTGTTTCACCCAGGTTTTTTTTCTAAATGGTTATATCCCTTTTTACACGTCTGGCAATAATAAACCTTGGTTTGAAAACCGGCTACGATAGTAATGTCATCATAATTGTCGTCAAATTGGTATTGATAAATCTTCTTATCAACTTCCGGTCCTTCAGAGATGATTCCGTTGTAATAGTTTTTTTTTAAAAAACCGTGATTTGGTATTCCGGAAGTATAGCTTTGAATTGTTTGAGTTCTTCGATGCCGCATGGTCCTTTGGCTACTTTTGCTTTCTCGTGGAGCTGTACACCTAATTATTCTTGCATGTATTTTCCAAGTCGGATGGAATTCCATTTTGAGTGTTTATCAAACCTGGCTTTAGCGGTAACAATGGCTCTTGCGCAGCAAGAAGCTAGTGGTTGGCCGGAGTGTTGTGAAACAGAGGAAATAAAACAGATTTAACGGACGAAGTTCCAGGAAACACCATCACAGTTTGTCACGGTAGGGCCGAAAAATTATGCTTATAAACTAGCCATACCAAAGAAAGGAGGAAAGAGAACCATGTGTAAAGTTCGTGGGATAAGTTTGAACTATAAGTCTTAGAATGCTTTGGACATCGACTTTGACACCATCAAGGAGATGGTAACCGGTAACAGAAGCAATATCAGGACAGTGAGAGACGATTACAAGTTCCAAGAAAGCCACCAGAAACTGTTAACCGTCACACAGGAATGGACTATAAAATTGTGTTTCATAAAAGAGTGATCATGAACGATTTAACCACAAGATCCTATGGATTTATAAATCGATTTGTAATGTGATATAGAATGTTTATAAAAGTTTTACCCTATTTCGAGTTTTTTATTGGTAGCCAACAAAGATTTAAAGAAAAAAAAGCAATCAATACAATAGCAAAGACAAAAAGCCAATTAAACGAACCAAACAAACATAAAACAAGCCCATAAGGGCGAGAAAAAAAAGAGGAGGAGGCAGAGAAGGTTGAGGAGGGGAGAGTGAGGAGGCGGAGGGGAGGAGGGAAATGAGAAGGAGTAAGGCCATTAATAGATCATAAAGATACGAACTAAAACACAATGGCCCGTAAAGGGCAAACGTCAATCAAGAACGAAAGAAAAAGAGAAGAGGTCAATACAGAATATGTCACACCGGAGTACTACAACACAGGAGCCCATAAAGGGCAAACCTAACAAAACATAAAGGTGTTTAGGGTTGAGATAAGGGTTAGTATGAGGGTAAGGGTAAGAATTAGGGTTAGTATTAGGGTAAGGGTTAGGGGTTAGGGTTAGGCTAAGGATAAGGATAAGGGTTAGGGTTAGAGTAAGGATTAGGGTTACGGTGTTAGAAATACATAACAGAAATTGGTGACGAACTAATATGGGATGAAAGAAAGGGACGAGCCGCCGTTCCGCATGACTGCACACGACTCTACTAGTGGCGATCTAAGTTGGGTATCTCGGTGCAAACAAATAGCAATGAACTAGCATGGAGCCTATGGGAATGAAATCGGGGTCATCGGGGTCAAAGTGTTTTATAGTGTCCTGGTATACTACTGTAGTTTAGTTGTTTTATGTGTGTGTGGTTTGTCCATTTTCTTATTTGTTGTCTTGTATGTTTACTTGGCTGATTGAGTGTGTTCGGATTATAATAATTATAATGCCTTTTTTTTCTTTTCTGCTTCCTACCTACCTACCTACCTAGTCCTTGTTATGCCCAGAGTCACATTCAGCAAGGACATGAGATCTCCAGTCTTTTCTGTTCTTTGCCATTTTCTCTAGATCATCCCAGTTAGTTCCAGATTTTTTTTTCATTTCTGACTCTCGTTATCTTTAGTATAGTTGTCATCTTCTACCTTAACTGCTTACTTTTCCGGAGCACCTAAGTTCACTCTCGTTTCCACTTGAGGTCGCGTTTTCAATTGCTGTTAAGTTTAGTTTTGTTTTGTTTTGATTTTTTTTTTTTGCTTTTATAAGTTCTTAATTCTTCATGCTGTTTTTTCGTTCGTGTTTACTGGTTTTGTCCTTGAATTTTCTGACTTTTTACATTTTTACATTTGTATGCCCCATTGGTATCATTATTTTTACACACCCTAAAACCATCCTTTTTAATTCGAACGCTGTTGTTATTCCTTGACACATGAATACATGTGTATACAGCAACAATCAACCGTTCAAAGGTCGATAACTGTTGCCTATTGACCAGAGGTCATCGAGGGTTATCACAAGCAGTCGTTAACTTGTATGACTCGAAATTAACCAACAACTTAAAATCATTTTAAATGGAGATCGTTAAAAACAGTGGGTTTCTTTTTTCTTGTTCTGCTCAAGTTCGTTACCCTTGACGTTGTATTTCGGTTCTGTTTTATCATGAATTTGTTAAATTCTTTTCAATGAATTTAGTTTGGATTTTGGCCATCAACATTTTTGACTCAACTGCTAATGATAAAAGATAACTCATACAGCAGTAGACCCAATTAACCGTCAATTCATACTCGGATTGGAACTTCGTATTTTAATACGAGGGTGTCAAGTATGATAATATAACTTAATTTTATTTCAGTGCTGGTTTAAGAAGTAAGTGAACTTCATTCAAACTGTAATTACAATAAATGAATGTGTAAGGGCACATCAACTCCACTAAATATTCAAGTGAAAATACTCAATTAGCCAGTAAATGTAGTTATTAACAAATCATCCTTAGGCATGGACCATTTGATTTTCGGGGGGGGGGGCTGTGATTTTTTTTGAAAAAAATATTTGTAAAAAAAAATAATCTGTCCATATCTTTTGCTGAAAAAATATACTGGCCTTAGCTTGGGCAAAAATGGTATAAAATGCTTTTTTTATATTTTTGACTTTGCTATGTTTCTTTAACATGCCTCAAAAGTCTTTCACGGAATGTAAATATACCATTATAAGAATAATATCATTGCTTATATATGTTTCAATATCATCATTTAAATATTTATTATATTCTTTTCATGCATACATGTATATAATGTATGCTAATGCCAATTTTGTTGTATGTCAGACAACAAATATAGTTTTTTTTCAGTTTTTTGTGATTACTGATTACTCAACAAAGGTACCGAAAAGAGAGACAATAACCACTCATACTAAGTAAATTCATACTAGAAAACACATTTTTAAACTTCAATAGGAAAACGTGTCAACAAATTATTGGAGCAAGTATGGGATCTTAATTTAGCCCTGAATTGGCAGATATAAGAGCTGATGAAGTAATTAAAGGAATATTAAACTCATTCACAAACAATGAAAAAATAATATTTTAGGGAGATATCGGGATGATGGTATCATAACATATAGAGGTACAAAAGTGGAACTATTGAACTTGTTTGATATCGCTGATTCATCTCACCAATTGTTTAGTTTCACATATGAAATTTCTGACAAAGAAATCGTTTTCCTTGATACGATCATATCAAGGCCGTCAGAAGGGTGCGTTAGGTGCGATCACTCCCCAATTTTGAAAAAAAATGAAAAAAAACTCTCTAGAAATGCACCAAAACCCACAATAATGGGCCAAATATAAGAAACTTTTCTCAAGCTTCGATCCCCACCCAGACCCTCCTCCGCAACCCCTTCCCTAAAACCTGGCGACGGCCCTACATATACAAAGGCCAAGATTAAAAAAAAGGGTGTATGGGATTACAAAAATTATAAAAATAATTATAAATTTCTCAATATTCCTTTTAAGAACAAAGGGATAGATGCTATAAACATCAACAATTTATTAAATCGTAAGGAAGTAACATCTCAAATTCATCCATATTTCAAAAATCAGTCAACACCAATTGTTTCCTACCGCTACACTAAAACCATAAGCAGTAAAATTTTCAACCACAAAAGGAATTGCAGGACTTAAACATTGAAGAATATCTAAAGTTTACCTCCGACATGTGATTGCTATGCTTCTCCCTTTGTCTATGGTCCATCTGGTCATGTCATCACGGGTGATCTTAAGATAATTAAAAATGATTTATCACGTAATGTGGTTTCCCATGGACCTTAATTCAGGGAACCGCAACGTATAAATTGGAATCACAACTTTAAGATCATCATGGATGCTGTGGGGGACTATGCTAGAGCCTGGATAAAGAGGGAAAAGGACCAAGAGCCAGAGCTTGAATCACTGTCGGACTGGGTAAGGACTATCCGATCGCGTGTACGAAGCCGAATAGACAAACTTCGCAAATGTTTGAACCCCCGGCCTTCTTCTGTATTTAGAGATCGTGAAGCTCTCAATTGTCTCTCTTCCTCACATGACAGGTATGTTGTCATGCCAGCAGACAAGACTTCCAATAACATAGTTTTTGTATGTAAAGCACATTATTATAATTGTCTTATAAAAGAACTAGGCATTGATGGTAATACTTACGCTAGTGCTACATACAAACGGACTACATTTAGCACAGATGAAATCATAGCCAACCATAGCTCTTTTATGTCCTCTTTCAATTCTCCAATGAAAGAGGAACATAAAGAGTTACCATATTTGTGCTGGACACCTAAACTTCACAAAAATCCGTACAAAGAAAGGTATATAGCTGGATCTTCATCATGTTCAACTACAGAGCTGTCCGTTTAATTAACTAAAATCTTGTCTGCTGTCAAAGAAGGTCAACAAGCATACTGCGACACTATTTATAATCGTAGTGGAATTAACCATATGTGGATTTTGAAGAACTCAAAAGATTTGTTAGATCATTTTAAATTAAGATCATTTTCTGAGGTTCACTCTTTGAAAACGTTCGATTTTTCAACTTTATACACTACCTTGCCACACGAAAAACTAAAATGTCGCCTGAAAAAAACTTCTCGAATAAGCCTTTTCAAACTCTAAGAATTTTGTTGTTTTGGGTTATAATTCTACATTCTTTTCCAAAACATCTTTCAAAGATAAAATTTGTTACACACTGGACCAAGTTTGCAGTATGCTTGATTTCCTCATTGACAACATATTTGTCTCCTTCGGAGGAAAGATTTTTCAACAACCAATCGGCATTCCAATGGGCACAAACTGTGCTCCTCTCCTCGCCGATTTGTTTTTATACTCTTACGAGACTGAATTTCGTAAAGAACTAGAAGATGAAAGAGGCAAGGTCATTTAATCTTACATTCAGATATATTGATGATGTCATTTCTGTCAATAACACTTCATTTGGTAGATGGATTCAATACATCCTCCGGAATTGGAGATTAAAGAGGCCACCGAATCAAATTGCTTCACGTCTTTCTTGGATTTGTATCTCGAATTTGACCCAGGTGGTCATCTCAGTACAAAAAATTACGATAAACGAGACGATTTTAATTTTCAAATTATTAATTTTCCTAATCTACAGAGAATTATATCCAATTTTCCTGCATACGGTGTTTATATTTCACAACTTATTCGATATGCCAGAGCTTGAACACATTTCACAGATTTTTTAATCAGACACCGATTTCTTCTTGACCGACTTTTGGAGCAGGGCTATAAGAAAATACGTCTCATACGATCAATAAAAAAATTCTTCTTCGTTATCAGCCACTAGTAGAAAAGTTCAAAATTGAGTAAAAAGATATGATTGTTAATTGTTTTAATTAGTGTTTGACTGGTATGCTGTACTGAGATAATCACCTCAATATCCCTATTGTGTCTCACAACTATGTTGTGTACTATTGTCATTATCGGATCCTAAGATCGCAATGGAAGAAGGAGGTTTGGCGTCATAAAACCTGGTTTAACCCACCATTTCGTTTGAAATGCCTGTACCAAATACTAATGACAACAGTTCCAGACAATAAATTTTGCTACGCCTGACGCGTGTTTCTTCTATTCCAGACTCATCAGAGGCGCTCTACCAAAAATATTGAAAATGCCTAACACTATATGAATATGAAGAGCATAGAACAATAAAGTCAAAATTACCAAACTGGGGAACCAAATTATTACTAAGATAATCAACTTATGTCTGGGGTAGGAAGAACCTTAGGGTTTAGACAATTTTGAAATTTAAACGGATAATTTAAAGCTTTAATGTTTCTCCAACTCAAAAATGTTGGTGCCGGAGCGGGCTAACCTCGGGGGATTAAAACTCCACCACCAGTGCCAACCTTCACGTGTGTTCGAAATACTAATGACAACAAAGTTCCAGACAATAAATTTTGCTACGCCTGACGCGCGTTTCGTCTTTTCAAGACTCATCAGAGGCGCTCTACCAAAAAATATTGAAAATACCAAACACTATATGAATATGAAGAGCATAGAACAAGTCAGGACCATTGCGATCCACCAAATTCTCCGGTATAACTGATTCGTTTTTGTCGTTTTCTCTGGACTATGAGATTGATCATTCAAGTTCGGTAGTTTTGTTATTACCTTTATCAAATCTACTAACACACATCAATACTTACATAGATCATCAAAACACAACCCCAGCAGTCTTCAACGGATTTATAAAAGGTGAAACTATAAGGCATATACCTAATTATAACAAAGTTACAGGGAAACCTTACTAAAAGTTTTAAACGAATTTAAACATCTTCAGAGAAGAGGTTACAAAGCTTCTGAAATTAAAGTAATATTAATTATGCCATTGCAATTGATATAGACCAATTGCTACATAAAACAAAAAAAAACAAAAAAAAACATTTCATTGGTTTTCATTACTCGATACGATAAAACAATACGTAAGATTGAATATTATATCAGCAAACATTGGGATAGATTACAAAGAGACCATACTTGTTTCAGCATATTTATGGAAAAACCTTCAATTGCATACCAAGACACAAAAACTTGGGAGACAAAATATTAAAATCCAAAAGACTAGGCTAAAAGATTCAAGGGAGCCCTGATGAAGCAGACTTGATTCTTTTAGAAAATAAAATACTATAATTTTAATTACCACGAACTACATCTGTTTTATTCATTTCCTAAAACTGCCAAAACACACTAGTAGAGGGTCCATATGCGTGGTGAAGGACACCTCTTTTAATGAAAAAGTCTACAGAAAGTTACAAATGGACCAAAACCTTTGCCTGGTTACAGGCAAAATCATGTTATTTATGTGCTGAAAACGTAAAAGTGTTAATATTTATCTCTTTTGTTGAAGTTTCTGCATATTGATTGTAAAAAACTAATCTGGCTCTTGCCTCTTTAGAAAATAATAATTTGACCTTAGCTTCACAGTAAAAAATATAATCTGGCTGGAACAAAAATCCAAGGCCCCCCTCTCAGAAAAAATCAAATGGTCCGTGCCTTATTGTAGAACAGAAGGAAACTTTGTATACAAATGATATTCAATACCAATTTAAAATTAATACACAATGTTCCTTAAAATCAATGGGTAAGCCAAAATATACCTTTAAACTGTGTCTTCTATGTAAGTACACTATGATAATGGCGTTTTGAAAAATTATAAAAACTTTTTTTCCAAACGATATGAAACATTAAAAAAAAGATTTTAAAGTCAAGAATTTACAATTCTATATCAATCATGTAAAAATGAAACAACCCATTGATGAAACTAGCCTAGGTCTGTTGATATATATATTTACAAAATAATTTCACCTCAAATCATCCATTAATTGTAAGAACCCCCCTCAAAAATTGTACATACTTTGCAAAGAATCATAGTACAATTTATATTATTTCGTGACCGTTTTTTGACTTTTAAAACATAAAGGATCCTTATTTAAGGCTGTGTCTACAATGTCTCTATGAACTTAAGGTTCAAGTTTTAACACTTCATAAATCCGTAAGATGTAGTTAATACAAATCATTTGTAGTTAGAACAAACAGAAAATATATATATACATGTACAACGCACAAGTGATTATCAATTATAAGTTTTAAGTTTTAATTCTTTTCTTTCATTACCATACAATACAAAATATTTATATCATTCACTTTTAAGCTGTTTCTCAATTGTAGTTGTACAATTAAACTATGACTAAATGAATTATAAAGTACTTTTTCAATCAATATAAATACCAAAAAATACAATTATTTTATAAAATTAGTACTGTGTTTATCACGAAAAAAATGAAAAAAGCACAGCTCTTAAGTTAAACAAGCTTGATTACATCAATATGTGTATAGATGCACATTTTTTCTTCACATTGATGAGTAAAAATGCATTAATGTTTGAAAAGTGTATTATGGTCAACATGAATTGCATAAAATACTGTTCGTTGGTTTAACTTGTATAAATTAGCTACTCAATAATGATATAGGAAGGCAATGAAAGCATACAAAAGAATTTCGTCGAAATGTTGATCTGCCTTTTATAATCAGCATCACTTGATTTACTTTCGGTAAGGAAATCCAAAAAAAAACTAAAAAATCATAAAAAATTCGATTGTTTCTGAATTGTATTTTGCACTTTTATTTAAGTACTATTTCACATAAGGATCGGGCAGGGGGTGGCACATCGATAATTTCCAATTTCAGATTTTGGGGTATAGATGCATTCATTTTACCATAAAAACGAACCCAATGCAGTTTTTACATCTTAATATGTATTTGTAGATATTTTTTGACTGGTTATATAGGAAAAAAAATATTGCGGGAAATTTTCCCGTACTTTTCACTATATAATGTAACTAAATTTTGACTGATAATATCTCCTAAACCCAAGAAAGACTGAAAAATTTAGTGGTCAAAACAAAGTTTACTGTGTTTGCTTTACCTAATTCTGTTGATTTTTGTGTATTAATTATCCATGTGCCACCCTATTAATGGTATCTCCCTGGTTCTTAGAAAAAGTAGTACTTAATATACGTGCTGTAAAGCTTTTTAAAACTCTAAAATACTGTACAAAGAGCGTTACAATTATAGTGTGTTTTATGTACTAGAAGAACTATAAGGATAACGAAAAAAATATTAGCATATGATTGAAATATAATGCAATATTTTCTTATCATGTTTTTGACGAACTTGCTCTCTGACTTATACTTTTTGATACGGCGGTCATCTTTTTTGACGAATAAAAAATCAAAACACATCTTTCGTGCAGGACACCATAGGGATCAATCATATCAAATTTTATTAAATTATGTTCAGTAGTTTGAGAGGAACATATTTTTTATTGTTAATGGACGACAAACGACGACGAATGATAAGTGATGGCAATAGCTAATATGGACATTCGGTCCAGATGAGCTAAAAGGTCAGAATAGTTTTTCTTTTGGTCTGCAAAATTTATAGTAGCGAACACAGCTCGTAGAGAGCTCTACGGCAAGTTCCCGCAATAACTTTGCCTAATTCTGATATTGATTTATTTCGTTCGGACATGCTTCTCAAAAGATAAAAGGACCGGGGTGAATGTTAAAATAATTACCCACTTTGCTTGTCCCATTCCAAAAACTATCGATTTGATAGAACATAAAGAAAAAAATATTCTGATATCGATGAGTTGTTCATTTTTTTGCAGTAACCAAATTTTAATCGATATTTTCTTACTTTTCCATTTTACGTTCAGTCCCTGCAAGGATCTCGTCCAAAATACAAATGACAACAAAGTTCCAGACAATAAATTTTGCTACGCCTGACGCGCGTTTCGTCTATTCAAGACTCATCAGAGGCGCTCTACCAAAATATTGAAAATGCCAAACACTGTATGAATATGAAGAGCATAGAACAGTATAACCAAAAAATACCAAACAGGGGAACCAAATAATTACTAGATATTCAACCTATGTCTGGGGTAGGAAGAAAATTAAACGTTCTAGAAAATGCACCAAAATAAAAATAACTACGATGATTTCAGATTTTATTTAATCGCCCTACCTAATGTACACTTGACATTTGATTGTGAGTTGGTCACAAATGGCATAAATTAGGACGCCTCAAACTTTGCAAGGTAAGAAAAACATCATAATGAAATGATTATTTATTATTTACGAGTAGTTGATAAAGCTATGTTGCAGTACCATTCTTTTTTTATTTGGTCCAGTCATTTTATCGTTGGACGTGTTTCAAGAAGATAAAAGGGGGATGTCTTGAGGGTAAACATTGCATTTTTTTTTTTTTTTTTTCATAGAAGGTTGTGTTTTCTTCATTTATCCACCTTTTTCAAAAGTTGCTTTAATAATGGTTATTATGTAAGATTTAACTTGCTTAAAAATATGATTTTTGATGAATAAATAAGGAACACCCAATTTGCATATGTGTAGATGAAGAACAAGCATTTTAGTTAAGAGGTTGTCCGTTTCCCTTGTTACAAATTAGTATTTAAGGCTATTGCGACTTTAATTCGCGTTCCCGTGAAGGATGGAAGAAGTGCGTCTTCGAGCTTAGTCTTTACAATGAACTGCGTGGTTAAAAAATGAATTGTCTGGAAGCTTTGAGTTTTTTTGTCTATTGTTCCCTAGCTGTTCTTGATTTAATTTGAATGTTTAATGAATTGGTTATTATTGTATGCTAAGCTTTGTGCTTTGTAAAGAATTATTAATTCTTCTGTTAATGCCTGTTTTCAGTGTGAGATGAACAGGTTGAGATGCAGCGATCTCACACGGGTCAATCAACCAATCATACATGTAACCAACTGATATCCATTGATGATGTCGACTAATGAAATGCAATGTTATTAAATTTCTTCTGTATTCAGAATGGGGCCACCTTAGCTTTCAGTATATAACAATCTAATTTTTATTGAAAAAAAAAACAGATTCTTACGTGCGTTCTCGGAAAGCCGGCAATAATCTTTCACTTGTGATATCATTTCTAAGATCTTTATGCTCGTTCCGCTGCGCTCCACTTGCAGAAAACCAGAAAATTTCTATCACTTTTGAAAGATCAGTCGGTCTTTTCTAAAAACTTATTCCATACTGCATTATCTTCTATTATGGAAGGGGGTCAAATAGAAACCAGGAAGACCCGAGGCAGTTATCAATGTACCGTAACGATTGAGGAAAAGCATTTTTATATCAGGGAGATGAACCATTACAAGAGGATCTCAGGAGCCAGCATAAACCTCTTACTTGCCGCTTAAGCCATAACGGTCTCTTTTATAAAGGGTTATCTGACAACTTCCACCCAATAAGGACTTTATCGGAGTTAATGCGCTGAAATTTTATGCCTCCAACAGCTTTTCTTATTCTGTATTAGTTTTCTTTCAAAAGTGCAAGAACATGAAAAAAACTTTTTTTTAACCATAAATGGGCCTTTACTCCTATAAGGTATCATTTGCCGACTAACGTCTTATTTCTATACCCTGTCACACGAAGTGGCGAGGTATTATGTTATACCCTCACTTTCTTTCGGTGTCTGTCCGTCCCCCGAAGGTTTCCGAGTGATAATTTAAAAACGCGTCAAAGGATTTAAATGATATTTTGCACAGCTGTTGAGAACAACAAAATACAGGTCAAGTTAAATTTTCAGGATGATCCTTAAAATTTTATAATTTGAAGATTTGCCACTTTATAAATTTTCCAAATTTGAAATCGATGAAATTTTCTGGTCTAAGAAAGATAACTCATTTGTTTTCTGTCTTTTTATAGATGTATAGTATATACAGTATAGTATACAAATATATTCAACTTTTTATGAATATCGTGGCGGGGTATCATTTAATGTCTAATTACATTCCATATTATTCCTTTTGTCATAGTCTCTGAGTGATAATCCAGTTTAAGTGATTTTACCCTCCCTATGTTCTATTTAAGTACATGTAATTTATCGATTCCCTTAAAAAGGGACCGTTTGTTGTCAACGTCATACATCATTCGTTCCCTAATTGGTTCAGAGGTTTCAGAGGAGAAGATTTTTGTCATTATTTACATACGACGGCGGATGAAAAGTGATGGCATAACTTATATGTCCAGGTGAGCTAAACTAAGAGCGTTAATTGAAATTAACATGAAATGCAATCAAGTAAGATTTAGACACTGGAAAGTGAGGAATAGTCGGACAACCTAGCCTAATTTAGAGGGTCCTATGATTACATCTGCTTTAGTGTTTAACGTACAAGGATCATGTCATTGTTTTACTACAGCTCTATGTGTAGTTAAAGCTTACCATATATAGGCTGGAAAAAGAATAAATATCTATAATTCGAAGTTTAACCTTAGCGAGTATACCCAGCTTCTTGCAACCTTGAAACATAGTTGTAATATATCATTCTTCTTCTTTTAATAAACGCACTACTATGTCGTTGTATATGTTTGTTAATCTTTACCAACCATTTAGAGTGTACTGTTAGAACATTTACTTTTTACTATGTTACCCTGTAAATATTATGTATTGTCATTCTGATTACATTATTATTATATTTATATATATATAGCAGGGCAATATTTAGCAAGCATCGAAGTGTTTTAAAAATTTTAGACCTCGACAACATCCAGTGTAGATGTGCATGTAATGGTTAAACAAGTATAACTTGTTAATATCTAATTTAATTTTTTTCGAGAATGTGTGGCAATTATTTTGTGCACAGTTTGGGTTACCGAATGAGCTTTTTAAGTTTTATATTTATTATTCCAATGATGAGAAAAAATACACTTTTATTGAAGATAAAGTTAAACTCTTAATTAAAAAGTGGTGTTTTCGACAACACATTGTTCATTTTTAACCTAAACACTGGACAGGTTGTTAATTGCAACGATTCGAAATCAAATCTTTTTAATTCGTTCATTAAAAAATCTTAAGGTGGTTCTGGGGTATAAGAAAAATCCATCAGATTTTTGTTAAATTTTGCTAAACTAACATTATAAAAATGCAAAAATATTTGGGGGTCACGGACCTTTCTACAGATTTATAACCTTGTGAAGTTGGTGGCCTAGAGTTCTGTTTTTCAATAGATTGTAAAGGGAAAATAGTTATTTAGCTTCACTGTGAGCTGGAAACCCATCAGATTTTAGTTATATTTTACAAATGATAAGCCACATATACTATCTTCTGAAAAACATAATAAAAACTTGGGGTCACGGACCTTCTTTTTAAGATATTTAAGAAAAAAATATTTCTATATAAAAAATTGTCACACAGTTTCCCGTCAATTATCTCCCCTGATAATAGAACTTTAAAAAAAACGCTTAATTTCTTTTTCATTATTTATGTTAAATTAATTTCATTCATAAAATAAAATAAAGAATTAAATTTTACATCTCTTAAGATATTTTAAGCCATTTTTATTGATATGCAGACTAAAAATTTGCAAGATGTCTGAAAAAGATGCTCCATGTTATACTCCCGAACCACCTTAACAAAGGCACTTCAAACACGTTAACAAATTACATGTCTTCAGTTTAATCAAAATATTTCATTCGGGTGGCTCGGAAATTTGAAAAAACGCACCTTGCACATGTTTTAGGTAAATAAATGTTTCAGTGTCAAAAGTGTCCATGTCTTTGTGAGAATGGAGTTCTTTAGATGTGATATGTTGATTTCTAAAGGATTTTATTCCACAACTGAGTCGTGGAACTCCGTCATATGAGAGCAAAAAACTGATCCTTATGTTATGTTTCATGTTGTATTTTGTTGATTTTTTTATTTAGATATGTTTACAAAAATATTATTCAACCTTTAATTTAATATCAGAGTTATGCTGTGCTCGCAGATAGGCCAATTTCATGTTGAATTTAAAAATTAAAAATTCCAAGCTCAAGTTTTTTTTTTTCAGAAAATAAATGAAAGAAATATCCGTAGCCTCTATTAAAAATCAAATGGTCATTTCCTTATTGTGAAAATCTGTTTTATAACCCAAAGTTATATTTATACGATTTTGCAAAGTATGAAAGTAGAAACTATTCAATTTCATGATCGTTCTGCAGTTTTAAGATTTAAATGATGTTCATTTTAATCTCTGGCTTAAATAAACGTCTCTTTGCGATAAGCATTCAATTCTAAACACTTAATAAGTCGGGAAAAGTCATTTAATCCCAAACAACCTTTAGTGTATGACAGTCATTTTTATGCAAGTGGTATTCAATATTAACTAAAGGCTCCCAGGAGTCTGAATCGCTCACCTGATCTCTTATGCTAAAGCCTCTTACCTAGTGTGCAACATGGTCTATATGTTTTTGGTAAGTAAAATTAAAGAAACTAGTTAGGATAAAAAACACATTTGAGACCAAGTTACAAAGCTTTCCATTTGAAAAAAAAAACAAAAAAACATATTATGTTAAAATTGCTTGAAAACACTCAAAAGGATGATCTGACAATTTTGACGCTGAAATCATTTATGTAGATCATAATGAGCTGAACAATTTTGCAATGCTAACTATTCCTCTAACTCTTATGGCTTTTAAGATAAAGTCCAAAAACTGTGAAAATGGCCAATTTTGACGATTAAGGGGAACTACTCCTATAAGGAGTCGTTCCACAACTTTGACTCAATGGAGAATTTTGTAGAGCTTTTGATGCTGAAGAAGGAATGTTACTTTGGATTTTCTTTATCTCTTATACTTTTTTAACTATAAGCTAAAAACTATGGTCTGACCCCCCTGTTCTATTTGTAGTAACGACCGCCATGTTGGTTGTTCGACGTTCACAAATTTCACAAACTTGGTAGAGGACATCCTAAAGATCAATTGTACAAAGTTTCAAAGCAATCCCATCGGAGGTTTCACATGGGAAGATGTTTGAAGAAAAGTTAAAGGACGACGGACGAACGACGGACGCCTAGTGATGACAATAGCTCACATGATCCTTCGGGTCAGGTGAGCTAAAAACCAATGAATATGGAATATGTGCCAGAAAGACACAAACCACATATTGATATTTTTTAATGATAAAAAAACAATCATTCAATGCGTGTGAAGAACTTTTCTGGACTAACCTTCATCAGACACTCTAAGGGTCGAAATTTGGAAGACCGATACGACATTAGATTTGAACAAACAAAACACTAAAGCCAAAAAATATTACAACAATTACTTAACGAGTTAAATTTATCAACTGCATTAGAGATAGCCACAATTTTAGATCAGAACGTCAAAAAAACTGGAAATATGTAAACAGTGACCTTCCAACTTATATACCAGTACTCAAAAAAATATATATATAAGAGTACACCAGTTTAAAAGCATCTTAGAATTTTAATCCGCTTCTACAATACATTTTTACTGTAAAAAATATGACTTAAGGGAGCGGGGGTTCTTAAATGGAGCATCTATCTTAGTCATCTTGCAAATGTTTAGCCTATAATTTAATTTAAAAGACTAATTAAAGCATAAATGGTGTGAAATTTATTTCTCTATTTAATTGAATTTACTCATAAATTACAAGATATTTAGTTTTTTCTTAAAAAATCTCATTTCAGGGGAGATTATTGCGGGAAAATGTGTGACTAATTTTTACAAAGAATTGTTTAAGAAATTGTAGTTTTCCTTAAAGATTTCGAAAAATAGTAGCATGACTCCGTGTTTTTATTACTAAATTGAAAAGTATATCCTAGTATTGTTTTGGTATTTGTCATTTTGAAACCACTAGGCGATAACCGCTGCTAGTGTACCAAAGGTCCCCGAGGGTAATCAATCTCAAGCATGGTCGTCAGACTTGTCTGACACGATTGACCATACAATTTCTAATTTATTTGTTGCTGAAATTTCCGCTTTTTAAATTCAAAATTGTTTAAAACACCAGGTTTCTATACTTTTAATGCACATGGTCGATATACTCGGTGCTGGACTTGGCTTCCTTGTTCGAACGTTTTGGTTTTGAGTACTTTTCGTTATCAACAGTTTTGGAATTTTTCCTTCCAATGTTTTGATTCAAATGCTACTAATGAGATTTTACTCCTTGAAATATCGATATATATATATAGCATATCAAACTTAACCGTTTATACCCGCGTTTTGGTATTGGTAATTGTTATTGTTATCGTTTTTTTTTACACAAATTTGTACATAAATCTATGTTAGATTTTACCAATATATGCATTTTGAGGATTTCTCTTATAAAATATATACAATTTTTTTTTTAAGATTAAAACCGAATTATAACAAAACTAAGTCTCGTGACCTATTGTTTTCGCTAGTGTTTCGACTGGAGTTTGCGTTGTTGATTGATATTCAGTTATTTTGTGTTTCCATGTTTTACATGTTGTCCGTTTTGGTCCCGTTCCTGTTGGTGTTTACTGGTTTTGTCTCTGCCCTTTCGGACTTTTGATATCGGATACCCCATTGGTACCTCTGCTTCTTTTGTTCACTGATGAGTCATATGCAAACCAATCAGATCAAGTTTCCAGTGCAGGTGGTAACATCATTTTCATTCAAAACAAAGAGAGGAAAATTTGTCCCATTTCATGGTCTTTTAAGAAGATCAAAAGAATAGTTAAAAACACTCTTGCTGCAGAAGCCTTGTCTTTGGTGGAAGGGCTTGATGAATGTTATTTCTTGAGAAGTATTCTGGAAGAAATGATTCCAAAAATTAATCAAAAGCTCCTAATTAAATGTTAAATATTTTCAATGCTCATACCAATGTCTAATTACTATAAAAGTTTGAAAAAAATGTATGTAAATTCTTAGACCCCAAACTCCCTGAATAATTAAGTACTTTTTAAGCGATGTGACGCTATTGCGTTTATCAATTTATAATTCACAAGCAACAACTCTATGAAGAAGTTCTTTGTTATAATTTATAAAAAGACAACCAGAATGTCGGAAAATACGCAACACATTTACGTTAACTTTGGCGTATTGTAACGCCGTCATACAATTGTAACCATGACGTTAAATGTATTGTGCAAAATAGAGTTCGAAAAAGTCGCAAAACACAACGCATTAATTTTCATTACGCAATTCTCCTACAGAGGACGATACTTAAATTAGTTATTTACATGAATTGATAGCAAGCACAAACATATAGTCTAGAAGATTTACAAATGATTAAAAATACTCCAAAATGTTTGAAAGAATCATAAATAAATGTATTTGTATTTTATAATATTTTCATATTCTGAAAGCAAAACAGAAACTAAAAAGACATGTGATATCAATAACAACTTAAAGATTGTTTTTTTTCACAAATTATGATATTTGCATTGTGAGTATAGAATGATATAATCTGTTCAGTTCTCAACTGTTACAGCTTAAGTGCAAATTGAATTGACGTAAAACATTACTTAATTTTAAAAACATGACAAAGGCCAAGAAATACAAAGATTGATTAAAATATAAACCACTTACCAAAAAGAGTTCTTGATATATACATAAAAACATAGACATTTATTAAAGAACAAACATCAAACATTACACTTTTCTGATTTTGTTATAAACATATAAAAACCTATAGATCTTTGCTCTATTAATATGTATCTCGTTTAGGCGAATCACATAATGTGCATACAGATACATGAAGCACCCTCCTTGCAATGTACTTTTTTATGCATAAACATGCTACATTGAACACTACTAGCTCTGAACACAAACTATGACTAAAATCAACATACGCATAGGGAAAGAAAAAAATCACAGATTTGACGAGTTCTGAAACTTACATAGAATCTTTCAAAGCTTTTGTTTATTATTCAGCATAAAAAAATATAACTTTTGTTTTATTTCGCAAAAATAAATCCAACGTGACACTTTGCACGTTTATGGTGGTCTCTATTATATTTAAAAGATCAGCAAATTTAGTATTGTATAACTAACAAAAACTTACTCGTGTTTTTTTTTTCTAAACGGCTAAAACTGAATTTACCTTTCCTTAAATGGTTGATATTTTTGTATGCCAATGCAATATGTGTTTTGTTTGTGTCAAAAGACATTCTCACTTGATATAAAATTAGAAATTTAACACTTCATTGACGTTAATAAAATATTAATGATATTTTTATGGAGTTCTGTCAAAATTTTATGAAAATAAATTGAATTTAGGAAAACATTTTATAAAAACGATAATGTAGATATTTATTTATAATGGTTCAACAGTTGCCTTCATCAGAAGTGAAAAGTCTTTTGAAAATTGCATCATGGTCATTCTATAATGTAGATATTACGTGGAATATTTTTATTATGATAGGTTTCTCAAACTTACAATTCAAATCTGTTTAGAGAAGTATTTATTTTACTATCCTGACATTTCTTTTCAAATTTAAAACAATGTAATGTTAAATTCTGAATGATTATGTAAAAATTGTGGAGTAAAGTAAGCGAAGACTAACATTCACTTTACCAGGGTTATATACCCCAAAGACAGGACACAAATCTTTGCCCGACATAACATTAGTGAACGTGTACAGTTTGGTTTGGTTTGATACGACACTGAAGGTCTTCGTTTTTCTGTTTATATTAAAGTGAAAAACACCCGCTTTAGTTGTTCCTGGGATGTTTGCACTAAAATGGGTCAGTATTTCTTTGTTTATAAGGGGAAGATGCTGGACACTGAATGACACATCGTCGTTACTTTTATTGTTAACTAGATAGAATGACCAGCCTCCAACCTCGTCAGCACCTGTGTAGTGGTAGTTGTCTATTTTGTTATGCTCTGCAACTCCTACCTCAAATATAAGATTGTATTTCTCCAGCTTTTCCTTTATATCATATTTGTATAGTGTTCCGAAACTCATTTCCTGGTTCTTTGCACAGCATTTATCAGCCATAACACCTCGATAATTTTGAAATCCTACACCTTGAGAAGGAACGGTGTCGGGCGTTTTAACATTACTAATCAGCGTGTTGTCTTCATTGATATACCAATCCTTGTAGAGAGATGATCTCTTGAATTTGAAGTCCATCGTTAAAACATCTAAAAGTAAAATTATCGTAAAATGATAAAATTTAACGCACATGCAATTAATTAAGAATCAGTATTCTTTGATCATTAAAAAATATTCACTGATTTTCGTTCGAAAGATACATCATTTTTAACGAACGTTTTCAGCCATGAATAATTATTTGGTTTTCATAGACAATTTTTTTTCAATTTCTGAGATAAATTATGTAATGTGTTTAATAATTGTGGGATGTAAAGTTTTTGAAATTCACGGTATGTTTTTTTTTTTCATACAAATATTTTTTTCTAACATTTGCAATTATATTAGCCGTAGCTCGGGACGAATAATAAGAAAGAAAGTTTAATTACCGTACCTTCTTGTTAATTTTTTTAAAGGTAAATCTATATAAGAAACTGACCCCAATGATCTCTGTCACAAAGCTGAACATCATGGACCTGCTTTTTACTATAACTGGAGTATAACACTGGACAGGTTAGCTCTCTGGTTCTCATAGCTATACCATCTGTTTTTATACAGCTTGACCATAATGCCCATGTACACTTATCTGATAAGAATTAAAACATATCTGTTTTAGTTGGTTAATTTTGGAATTTTTATATTTAATTAGCCGGGTTTTTACATGTCGTCTTGAAGAGGCTAGAATATCTGACAACAAATAAAAACCCGGTGGTTCGGAATAAAATTTACAAATTCATGTATGAAATAATAACATTTCCAAAACAACTTCAAATGCAAATTAAATACTACATACACTTAAGGTGGAGAAGGACAGTGGCCATGTGACTTACCCAAAATAAAATGAAGTTTGAAAAACATTTTGAGAATTTTGTGTTTTTAGAACCTTTATACCTCGTTTAGGCACACTTTATCAATAGGATTAACATTTGATGAATGATGAAGAACAAGACATGAATATTCATTTATCATGCGACTGTGCTAATTCTGTCTTTAAATATGCTCCTTGTTGCCATGTTATACCGGCTACCTTAATATGGTCAATGATCCAGAGGTAATTATTTTTTTGTTTGAAAAAATGACATAAATTCAGACCTCCCTCAAAAATTAACTGGAATTCATGATTTGATTGTGTTAATGTAGCTCTCCAGTCTTACTGTAAGTCATGGATTAAAAGAAAGGGATCAGATGCAAAATCTTTAGACAGTTTTAAGAATAATTTTATGGCAATTGTTAAATTAAGTATAACCCATTTTCAAAACTCTTTTGTAGAATTTCGACCCCACCATTACATCAACAGAATTCAGTCAAAACTACGTTTGCTAGATTCGCAGTATGTTTTTGTTACTGCGGATAAAGCAGCTAACAATGCTGTTGTGGTATGACGAATAAGAATTACCTTGACGTTTTAAACAATTAAATTACAGGCTCATGCACCTTCATCCCCGATCATTCTTCGGAAGCAAGTATTATTGACGATCATATCACAGCAACTGCGAGCAGCCCCTACACATAATGAATTACCAACTATGTACTGGATACCTAAATTACACAAAAACCCATATAAATGCCGTTTTATTTCTGTCTCTAGTAAGTGTTCTCTGACCAATATTTCTAGTGTTTTCTTTCTTGCTTTGACAACAATGAAAGAGCTGGTAACAAAATTTTGAAAATAGTGGCCTAAATCATTTTTGGAATGTCATAAATTCTCTTGATGTTTTGGACAAACTTCGAGCATTTGAAAATACTTTCAAGACAGTTGACAGCTACGATTTTTTTACTTTGTATACAAATCTTCCTCATAATCTAATTTAAAAGAAATTTGAATATTTAGTTAAATGGTGCTTTGATAAATCTAAAAGTGATTACATCTGTTCTAAAGTTTCAAAAGTATTAAGTAAATCGTTTTTCAGTAACAAAACCCATAAAGGCTGTGTTAATTGGACTGCCGTAGAAATGATTACTGCACTTAACTTTCTTTTTAAATAATATCTACATATGTTTTTGAAAACAAATATATCGCCAAGTTATTGGTATTCC
The DNA here is from genome assembly GCA_963971305.1 of Arcuatula senhousia. NCBI lineage: Eukaryota > Metazoa > Mollusca > Bivalvia > Mytilida > Mytilidae > Arcuatula > Arcuatula senhousia. Next base: position 5,613,307 of record OZ020317.1, on the reverse strand, counting down.
CATGGGAACCAATTGCGCCCCACTTATAGCAGATCTTTTTTGATATTGTTATGAATCACAATTTATGGCCAAACTACAAAAAGACACAAACAAACACCACCTTATTGACATTTTCAACAATACTTACAGATATTAGGACGACATCCTTGCTCTTGACAACCACAAGTTATCTAACTTAATAAATGATATCTATCCTAAATAATTAACCCTTAATAAATCTAACTTGACCGACGATAGATGTCCATTTTTGGATTTAGATTTAAACATTGTCAATGGAAAATTGCACACTAAAGTCTATGATAAACGTAATGACTTTCTTTCCTAATTGTAAACCCTTTTCTTGAAGGAGATGGTGATGTACCTCTAGATCCATCTTACGGAGTGTACATTTCACAGTTTGTCAGATATGCTCGAATTTGCAGTGGTGTTTCTGATTTTAATGACAAAATCTGTTTCATTACAGAAAAAATACTAAATCAAGGCTATCGATACCACAAATTAGTCATATTTTTTTTACTAATTTCGTTCATAAATATGGGTATCTTATTGAAAAAATTAACAGTACTCGTCATTTTTATTATTGTGAAAGGAATATCACATCCCGAAATCTATGGAAATGTAGTTCAAAAACCATCCTTTTGACATGGTAATTTGGCTTAAAAACCTATCAAAAAAAGGATACAAATTGGAAGTTATAATAAAATCTTTTAATTTGGTGGGTTTTCTTGGTAGAAATATTGATAATTTGATAGTTACTCTAGATCTAAAACGATTATCTTTTACTTTTTGACTATTGTATTGTTTCGAAGCATTACAGCGATCAAATATGTCGGTTTTGTGTGATGATATTATACTAAATCATTTGTTGTTTGAAGTGTTACGTCTAATTTAGAATCGATATGTTTGATTTTTTACATCAGTGGATAAATGCTTCTTAGCTGGCTGCCAGTTACTGCAAGTGTTCTCAAGAGAGTTCCTTTACGTTTCGTTGTTCTCGTATAGTACTCTTGTCTCAGGTTCTCTCTTGTTGAATTTAACTTTTATCGATTTGATTTTTAAACTGTGTTATTTTTGTGCTTTGTAAAAGATAAACAATAGGGATAAGGTTGGGCCCAAAAACAAATAGTTTAACCCCGCCACATTTTATATTTGCCTGTCCTAAGCCAGGAATCCTTGTCAAAGCTTTTGTTTGTCCTTGTCAACTATCTGGGTTTTAGCTCACATGACCCTTCGGGGCGTCCGTCGTTCGTAAACTTTTTAAAACGTTAACTCCTCTGACACCATAAGTCCAATTGCAACCAAACTTGGTATGGTTGTTCATTAGCATTCGGTGCTAAGAACTGATGTCGGGATTTTAGATTCGTCGTAAAACATGGCCGCCATGGCTAAAAATAGAACATAGGGGTGAGATGCAGTTTTTTGCAAAAACCTCAAAAACGGCTACAGATATCAAAATTTTTCTAAGGTGAAAGTGATCACCACTTCAAGATCTACCTACCCTTAAATTTTGAAGAATATCCAACTACCCATGTAGGAGTTATTGTCCTTTTTGTGGATTTTTTTGCAAATTTTGCACCTGTTTAGCTCAATATCTTGAAAACTATAATAGATATTAGAGAAATATAAATTGCATGATGTTAAGCACATCAAGATCTACAAAATATGTAATAGGATCAACGTTGTAAGACCTGTCCTTTTGGGAGTTATTGCCCTTAGAACGTGAAAATTGAGCATTTTAACAGCATTTCCTCATTACATTGAAAACTCCTCTGACACTTTAAGTTCAATTGGAACCAAACTTGGTATTGTCGTTCATTAGCATTAGTTGTATAGAACTGATGTGGGGATTTTTGATTGGTTGTAAAACATGGCTGCTGTGGCTAAAAATAGAACATTAAGTTAAACTTCATTTTTTTTTGCTAATAACTCAATGTAGTTGTTTATAAGCATTATGTGTATAACTGATGTGGGGATTTTTTATTGGTCGTAAAACATGGCTGCTGTGGCAAAAATAAAACATATGTGTTGATGGCAGTTTTTAGCAAATAGCTCTAAAATGGTGACAGAATTTAAAATTTTGATAGGATCAAAAGTGATCAGCACCTCAAGATCTACCAGCTCTGAAATTTTGAAGAATATCCAACAACCCATGTAGGAGTTATTGCCCTTTTGTGGATTTTTTTGGCAATTTTGCACCAGTTTAGCTAAATATCTTGAAACTGTACTAGATATTTGAGAAATATAAATTGCATGTTGTTAAGCACATCAAGATCTACAAAATATGTAATAGGGTCAACATTGTAGGACCTTTCCTTTTAGGAGTTATTGCCCTTTGAACGTCAAAATTGAGCATTTTTACAGCATTTCCTCATTACATTGAAAACGTCAACTCCTCTGACACTTTAAGTTCAATTGGAACCAAACTTGGTATTGTCGTTCATTAGCATTAGTTGTATAGAACTGATGTGGGGATTTTTGATTGGTTGTAAAACATGGCTGCTGTGGCTAAAAATAGAACATTAGGTTAAACTTTATTTTTTTTTTTTGCTAATAACTCAAAAAGGGTGACAGATTTTTAGATTTTGGTTGAGAACAAAAGTGATTAGCACCTTAAGATCCACCATATTGTCAGATGACCCCTTATTAATCTTATGACCCTTTCAACGTCAAATAGATTTTGCCTAATAACCTTTACATCTGGCACATATGTCAGGTGAACGATTCAGGCTCCTGGGAGCCTCTTGATTTGTTTTATATCCAGAAATGGGTCTTTCATTGATACTCTAGGGATTTGTTTGAATCTTATGTATTGTAATTTTAGTTTTCCATTGTGATTTTTTAAATTGCCGTTCCTTTAATGTAGGTTGTGTCGCGTACACTTATTCCACATCTCTTTATCGTCTATTGTATTCTAAAAGTAGTATAAATTCTTAGCTAAAATATGGTGAAGGGAAGTAATTTGGCAAAAATCAAGAAAAATCATTGTTTTTGGTTCCTTTCTCTGCGTGTACGTAAAAACCAAGGGAAAAAAACACTTTAAAATGATTTAAGATGAGAAATTGTTGCAAGATCTATAAAATGTTAAAAAATGAGGGAAATCTGTTGACAGGAATAAAAAATAATGGAACATTTTTGTTTGTTTTTATGGTTTACTATATAATTCATAATATGGAGTAAATTTTAGCCTAAACTCGGACGAAGTCAAATGCTCATAGATTTCTCTAATAAATTTTGAATAGTGTCAATGATGAAAACCATGCCATCCTACCCAAACTAAGCGAGCTTCGAAAGTTTCAAATAAATTTTGGTAATGTACATACAATACATATGTGCAACCCATCCCCCCCTTTTTCCCAAAAAAAAATAATCATGACATTTGCATTCTTGTTAAAAAATACATTGGGTCAATGATTATCCACACTTGATTTATTTGCGCAAATATAATTATTTAGGGACAACATTCGGCGGGGACGAAATAACATCCTTTACCGGTTCTGTGACGTAATTTTCCTGTGAGAGAATTTCGTGTTTCCTGCAGACGAACAAAATTTATGGAATGATTTGTTCTGCCAGGTTTTGAAGGCTTTCTGTGTCAGTATTTATCATTATCTGTATTGGTATCAATTTAAAGATTGATATAGAAACCTGGCGGAAAATAACGGCATGCAGGTTTAGGCCTAATTAATTTGAAGAATATTCCTGCACGATTGAATACTTGTTGAAAAGCACTGACTGAGGTAAGACTCTTAATTCCTTTTTACATTTATTTTTAGGCAGAGCCTTATAGAGTCATATAGCTATCTGATTTTCGCGGTTTTTTTTTCGTCTAGACAGGGTAAATCGGTCAGTCAATATTGCTACCAGAGAATCTATTTCAGAACATTAATCGTGTATTGTATTTTAAATGTTATACGGATTGTCTAAAATAAGAGGTAAATATCTATACCCCAACATAAATGCGATATAAATGTGCACTACATATCGTGTATCAATACTCATTGACGTTTACTTAAGCATTGTTGACCTTTGCCCTTTGATCAAGTGGGCGGAGCTAGATTACAGATGTTTTAACAAATGTGTAAGTGTGCGGAGCTATAACAAACAAAACTGATGTGCTATGTTTTAAGTTTATGAAACACAGATTGTTCTTTATTTTGAGTGCTTAGATTTACATTATGTAGCTCTGCCTTTTAACGCTTTAGCGCTTTTGTTTATTATCATGATGCATTATTAGAGAAAAAATTGTTTATTGTTCGTCCGTCATGTAGACATTCCCACATTATTTACGTTGTCATGATGCCATGCCGTTATAGGTGACTTCATATGTAGTAAGCCCGTTGTCATGGAATTCGTTGTTATGGTGTACGTCCAAGAAATTTTCGAATAAAGTTCTAAAGGCGCCCAAAAAGTCACTTGAAAATAAAAACTGAATAGAAATTATGTTTTGGCTGTCGCCAAAACATAATTTCCTTTTAGGTTTACATGGTTTAAATGCGTAACACTGAGCCGAAGCTAGCATTTTCTTCGTGGAATTATGAGATTGATTGGCAAAATGCAACTTCCGGTTCGAAGCATCAATACACTATCTACACTTAGTCGGACTTCGTTCGATAGAAAAATATGTATACTTTAACTTGAAATAACTTGAAAATAAGGGAAGAAACCCATGAATTATAAATCAAATTATGAAAGAAATCATCCATTTGGACATTTTTGTCAACTGCAATTTATATTTATGAGCTAGTCAAACAGAATAAAGAGAGGACAAAGAACACCACACACGTCTTTGGTGACAATGGTTCATATTGGTTGGTATATATATAAAGATGTTGTATTGAATGAATTTCTCTTTAAGGATTACATTTTAATATACATGAACTGCTTTTGTTTTTTGTTTTTTGGTAATAGGATTCTTGATTTCATGTATTAATTTTTAAATGGTGTTTATATGCTGCAAATAGGTCAATGATGGTTTTGGTAATGATGGTTCTGGTAATAGTTATCATGGTTCTGGTAATGATTATGATGTTTTTTTTGGTAATGTTTATGATGGTTTTTGGTAATGTTTATGATGGTTCTGGTAAATATTATGATGGTTCTGTTAATAATTATGATGGTTCCGGGAATGATGGTTCTGGTAATGATTATGATTTTTCTGGTAAGGATTGGTTGTTCTGGTAATGATTATGATGATTTCGGGAATGATGGTTCTGGTAATGATGGTTTTGGTAATGATTGTGATGGTTCTGGTAATGATTATGGTGGTTCTGGGTATGATTATGATGGTTCTGGTAATGTTGGTTCTGGTAATGATTGTGATGGTTCTGGTAATGATAATGGTGGTTCTACAGTACTCGTATGGTAAAAGCTTCCCTCTCTCCCCATTTACCCTTGTACGATTTACCATCCCCATACACCATACACTATCCCCATCCCCATACACCATTTACCATCCCAATCCCCATCCCCATACACTATTTACCATCCCCATCCCCATTTACCATTCCATTCCCCATGCATCATAAATGTTCCCCATACCCACAATGCCATTGTTTATTATCAACAATCTTATTTAATCTACTTATCAATTTAATTATATATTTATGAAACAAATTATAAAGAAATATTTAAATATATATAGTGTTTATTTTTATTTATTTATCAAATATGTAATTTAAAAGGAGTTGTTTTTCATCTCTTCTAGAATTACTAAAATAATCAAAATTTATAGAGATCTTCTGCCGCAATTTAAAACAAGATATATGTACGTCATTGAATTTGATCCTGAACTTTCTGAACAGTCTGTATATATATTTTTAATCAGCCAGTATCAATAATCAATTAAGAAAGAAATATTAAAAAATAAGTGTTTATTTTTATTAATTTATTTAATATTAAAGTTAATGAGTTGTATTTAATTAATTCTAGAATTATTAATAATACATAAGAATGATGTAAGCAATTTCCAATGAGATCTAAGGCCGTAATTTAAAACAACATACATGTACGTCATTTTATTTGATTCTGAACTTTCTGGTTAGGTACATGTAACTTGTGAACAGTCTATTTATATTTTTATCAGCTAGTATCTATAAACAATTTAGTAAGAAATCTTAAAATACAATGTGTTTATTTGTATTCTTTTACTTAATATTAAATTTGAGGAGTTGTATTTCATTTATTCTAGAATTACTAATAATATATAAAAATTCCAAAAGAGATCTTGGGCCGTAACTTTAAACAACATACATGTACGTCATTAAATTTGATCCTGAACTTTGCGGTAACTTGTGCACAGTCTATCTATATTGTTTTATAAGCCAGAATCTACATATTAATTCCTTACAATAATTTTTCTATTTAAAATATAAATTTACTATTTAAAAAATGGAGTAATCAAATTACATTTACATGTACACCTCATTCCTCATTTATCATTCAATAGACCAGTCAAATTCGAGATACCATTTACCATCCCCATTCCCCATTTACCATTCATATTTACTATCCCCATCCCCATACACGATACCATTCCCCATATACCATGTACTATTCACCATCCCTATCCCCTTCCCCATTCCCCATTCCCATCCCCCATTTACTATAGATTGGGAAGCTTTTACTATACAGGGACTGTAGCAATGATTATGCTGTTTCTGGTTATGATTATAATGGTTCTGGTTATGATTATAATGGTTCTAGTAATGATTATGGTGGTACTAGTAATGATTATGATGGTTCTGGTAATGATGGTTTTGGTAATGATTGTGATGATTCTGGTAATGATTATGATGGTTCTGGTAATGATAATGATGGTTCTAGTAATGATTATGATGATTCTGGTTATGATTATAATGGATCTAGTAATGATTATGTTGGTACAAGTAATGATAATGATGGTTCTGGTAATGATTATGATGGTTCTGGTAATGATAATGATGGTTCTAGTAATGATTATGATGGTTCTGGTAATGATTATGATGGTTCTGGTAATGATGGTTCTGGTAATGATTGTGATGGTTCTGGTAAATTAAATGATGGTTCTAGTAATGATTATGAAGGTTCTGGTAATGATGGTTTTGGTAATGATTGTGAAGGTTCTGGTTATGATTATGATGGTTCTGGTAATGATTATGATGGTTCTGGTAATAATTATGATGTTTCTGATCATGATTATGATTTTGTCGGGAGGTTGGCGTTTGTAAACATTCGTATACATGAAAATTAATAGACAAGTTTTAAAGCACAATAAGAATTCCACTATGTGCATATTATATTTCCTTCCAGTAATTAATTTATATAAAACTTTAACATTTAAAATCCTCTATGGTAGCTTCTCCACTGTCAAAAAAAACTTACCCCAATGTTCTTTATCACAAAGTTGTACATCTTGGACAGGCTCAATACTATAACGGGACTGTAACACTGGACAGGTTAGCTCTCTGGTTCTCAAAGCTATGCCATCTGTTTTGGTACAGGCTGACCAAGATGTCCATGTACATTCATCTAAGAAACATTAATGCGAGAGTCGGTGGTTAAGTGGTAAACGCGTTGGGATAGTAACACCGCGGTTCGTGGTTCGATCCTCGTAATGAGGGGAAATATCAGGAACCAAATTTCCGACTCGCTCTTAACGTCGTTTTCGAGGAAAACGATGCTTGTCCTTGGAAACAGACAAAAAATATTTAATCGTTTACGAGAGTGCAATACCCCATCCACGTTAAAGATCCGTTTGTAGAGTTCGGTAAAAGAATGTTAAATGGGGGCCGCTATGAAGGTCATACTCGCAAACAGTAAACTGGGTGGGGTCAAACAAACACCAAGCTTGTTTCCCAATCCAGAATAAATAAATAAGTTTTAATTAAAACGAACTATACTTATCAATTAAAAATAACTGGTTTCTTTTAATTATTGATTTTATTTAATGGCAAACATGTACAATTCACGAAGTAAAAATCCAAAACGAAGGGGTTGTTTTTTGGTGATGCCAAGAAAACTATTCCGTTAAAAAAAAATGGAACCATACAGTACCGGTATAACAAATCGATTTGACCGAAAAAAAACATTTACCTTTACTGGGGAGATGATGGCCGACCAAGTGTTCAATTCCAAAAGTTGCTCCAGAAACCACTATACCGACAATAATCATCAGGACCACTATCAGTATGCGCTTTGTATGACAGGTTCGTTGGGCATTACCTCTGCTTTTCACTGGTTTCTTAAGTTCGTTTTCCGTTTGTGTTTCAGTCGCAGATTGGCAATCATTGTCATTTATTTCATCAAATTCGTACACCTCTTCGTAAACTTCATTGTTCCCAGCATTTTTATACGCCATTGTGATTTATAGGTTGTGTTTACTTTACAGAATTCAAACTGAAGATGAAGGAAATATACTTTCTACTCGAGAATGAAACTACTAAAGAACACTTATCTTTTTCCTTTTTCCTGTAATTTTCACTGTTAAATGTAACCAAATACTTGGTGTTATTTTATCTTTATTATATCAACATCATCTTAATTGTAGATCTATTTCCCTATACGTATTGTTCGTTTATCCCGAGTTCCGCTGAAAATCAATTGACAATCACAAAGTCCCGAAAACAGTATTTCCGCCACTTACCCCTAAACTGTTATTTTATTTAAGGATGCTCGCTAGTCTTGTTTTGGTATTTCTGTCATTTTTTTCGGAATCCTCTGGATTTTACCATCAAAATAGGGTTAAAAATTTTGCCCACGAACCCCCTATTTTCTTGTTATTAATGTCTTTAATATGTCATAAAGATGTTATAGACAAAGTTTTATCAAATCCTATTTATTTTGTCATGGGTTTTAACAGCTATATAGTGCTAATGCTAAACCTATGAAAAAGTCAGAGAAAACCTTTTCCCGCCAAAACTTTAACGTCAATTATCTTGAAAACGAGGTCACGAACCTATCAAATTTTTTAGCTTATTTTATACCTTTTACTATTATTTTTTTCATTTAAGGCATCAAATTTGAAACCTTTTTATTTTCAATAAAAGTAGCGAACATCCTTAAATCCAGGTATTTTGTTTGTCTTTGTCTCTTTCATGAAGATTGGCATTAGTTTTTTTCTTCATTTCTTTTTGTTCGTTCCTTTTGTCTTTATATTTGTAAAAATATAATTCAAGATTTAAAAGAGTGGGCTTTCAAATATTAATTGTCCTAAATTTAATTAAGGTCAAAGACAAAACCAGAACACATTAAAGACAGCAATCATCTTGATTGAACTTTGTTGTTATTTGTACTTGATTGAAAGGAACATAAAATGGTTGTTCTGTGTATGGCTAGATTATCCCAAGTACATTAAAACCTTATTTGCAGAGAAGCAGAGGTACCAATGGCTTATCAGAGTTCGATAAGCGAAGTTTCTAATGGATCGAGACGCTATGCAAGCCACACTCGCAAACTGTAAATGACAAAGGGTTCATATTAACATCAAGCAGAATAAATCATTAACCGACGAAGGGTTTAAAGACAAAACTCTTTATCGATTTTTTTTCTGTTCAATATTAGTTGTTTCTTCCGGATTGTATTGGCCAAAAAAAAAGCATTCTATTAATAAAATGATGATTTAATTTGTTATGTAACGTTCAATTCGATTTGTTGGACCAACCCATGTCATTTTGTATAATATGGTTTGGTCTTGTGACTTCATTAACATCTTTATCCGTCATGAAATTTTCGAAATAGTGCCTATGATTTTTTGTTATTGAATATTCGAAAGTTAATATAATTCTTACGAAATTAAATTATAAGGAATGACTTTAATAGTTGGTCATTTTATAGGGATCTAAAATGGTTAGGGTCGTTTTACGCTCTACATTCGCTCTTTATTAAGCGTAAAACGGCCCTAACCATTTTATACCCGTATAAAATGACCAACTATTAAAGTCATTCCTTAAATAACAAGAAAATACAAGTAGTAATAAAAATTACAAGCTGAGTCAAAAGGTGATCCTCCATCTTTAAATTTTGAGTCCCATTCTAAAAGTTTGTCTTTATTCCTAAAGCAATAAAGTTTCTAAATAGAAAATACATGCATCTTGTGACTGGTTGCAAAAACAAAAAAAAAACAAATACTGATAACTACGAAAAAGAACATCGCCAGACTTGAACCACCCTTGGATTTTGAACTAAAGTGATTCCTGAGACGATCCAGTTTGAATTCCAAAAATGTTCAATATATATAATGTCAGAAAGATGTAAACATACTTTTTAATGAATATTAAAAACAAGGAAACATTTTAAGTACTTCAATTGTCTTTTAATTTATTTTCCGTTGATTCATGATTGTTTTTTTAAAGCTATTATTGAACTTTGTTGCAATATATATTTATACATCATACACTTATATACAAATATCGGATTTCGATCTTTCAGATGAGTGCAGATGTTAGTATGTCATAGGGTTTTGTTTTGTCTTCCTTTACCAGATTTGACACACTGAATGGACTATTGGTAACGTGACGGGTGTGCTATAGGAAACAGGAACTGCTTACTCATCCGGAGCACCTGCGTTCACTCTTGTTTCGACTAGAGTTCTCGTTGTTGATTGACATTCAGGAATTTTTGTGTTTCCGTGTTTTGCATGTTGTCTGTTTTGTCTCGTTTTTGTTGGTGTTTAATGTTTTTGTTTCTGCCCTTTCGGACTTTTGACATTCGGGTACCCTATTGGTTCCTCTGCTTCTTGCGATAGTGATTCTGGTCAAATTCTATCTCAAGTGTGATTTCAGAATTTTTCTGGTTGGAACCATCAACATATTTTTAAGATATCGATGCTAATCCGATATGTTACTGGTTGCTTTCAGCAGTTGCAGCTATTATATACCAGGCAATTTTTTGAATCGCATTGTCAATGACTGATTTATATCAATTTAGTAATATAAATGCCATAACAAAATATTCCTTCGTAAATGGCTGTCATGTACATGCTGAAATGCCGTTGAAAACATCGGTACTGGTATTGATTAATTACATTTATCTATAATATTAGTTAATAAAAAATATTTAGAAATTATTAAACAATTTTGGCTTTTAACGCAGCAACAGGCACCTTATGAAAATAATCGTTGTGATAGAAATGCGTTTTTACAAATGTTCTTACGAAACCGGCGTGGTTGTCTTCTTTTTGTTTTTGCTTTTTGACTCGTTCCACTGGAATCCGTACGCACGGATAATAATTATCTATCACTCTTGAAAGATTAGCCGGTCTAATCCAAGAACTTAAGGGTATATTCACTGTACATGTCACAATTATCTCCCAAAGAGATACCTACTGATATGCTGACAGATTAGAAAGCGTCGTGATCGCACGACTCCGCCATTCACTGGTTGCATCGATCAGTAGACAGTCGTTGTGTGTGCTGTTCTTCCAGGGGGGGGGGGGTACTTTCTATATATTGGTATACGGGGACGTGCAGCAGATTCGGGTAGAAATTTTTGATTTTTTAGTATTTATTATGGGTACGTGTCATTTTTTGTCTTCTTGTATTAATTTAGGTTTGTTTTTACATATGATATTGACTCTGGATAAAATATTAGTATTAATACTGGTATAAAAATTCCTGATAAATCTTTTATTTACTATTTAACCTATTATACATATATGCATCAAGTTTCCCCAAGTCAAAAAATTCCCTTACCAAATCACCCTTCCTAATCATTTTCAAATCAGCAATTTGAAAGTGATTTGGAGATGATGCAAATTCACATGCAAATTAGCTACCAAATCATCTTTCCAAATCATAACCAAATCACCTCATTATAATATTTTCATCGAAATCATAACCAAATCACTCCAAACAAAATAACCCCTCCCCCTTATTTCCTTTCCAAATTACATTCAAATTGTTACCAAATTATTACCAACTTGCTTCCGAATCACAATCAAATTAGTTTCAAATTGCAACGGAATCATATTATAAAATAACCAAATCACAACCAAATTGTTTGTTTTTAATTTGTAACAAAATAATTGGAAGTAAATTACTTCTCAATAAATGTAAATCCTCAACATATAAAAAATATATATGATCACCAAAAAACATCAAATCTTGCTCAAAGTCAATATATTCTTAGCGAATTTACGCCTAAAGCATTTTCTTCGATCAGCCTTTCTGGTACACATGACCCTTTTCATATTCTAGCTATAAAGACAGGCATGTAATTGTGTTCAATTGAAATAAGGAATATGTACATGATGTATATAAACCCCATCTAAGATTATAGATGCAATTTCAATAGTATCTGCTCTAGAAATTATAATATAAACAACTTACCAACATGTATTAGGGCAATATAGCCATTTCGTGCATTCCATAATGAACAGCATAATAAGTTTCATTCCACTACAGCAGTAATTGTTTTATAAGTTTGTAATTTTACTTCACATTGAATATATTGTTATAACTATACATAACAATTGATATCTATGCACATGAAAGTCAGCTTTTCAAAGAATCAGCACCATTTACTTTAACACACTGCTTATTTCTCTTTCACACAAAAATGTCTGACAATAACAAATTTGAATTAAGCCAATGATTGCGCCAGATTTTCAAACACAGTAAGGTTCCTTAGGGGATTTATATAGTTGCAATATTTTTCAAATTTGTGTTCAAATCATATAAATAGACATACAAAGTGTACGAAATTGCTTCCAAATGATAGCATCTCAAAGAAAAGTTATTCAAATCTGAACGAAATTATTTCTGTAAACGAAATGGCTTCCAAATCATAACACCATATTTGTACGTAACTGATTTGGTAGTGATTTGGTTCTTAAATCAGTTTCAAATCAACGTTTCAAATCGCTAAACAATGATTTGAAAGTCATTTGAAAATGATTTGGAAGTGATTTGAATCAGAATTTTTTGACTTGGGTCAATTTGCTGAAAAGTTTCTAGCTCTACCACAATGATTGTAGTTTTATGGGTAGTAATAAGTATTATCATTCATACATACATATTTATTTGGGTATCAAAATCCACATAATATTAGTATTTATGCCGTACTTAAAATAAGAAAGTAATCCCCGGGGCCGTTCTGCTCTATTTTTGGAACCCCGATAGACGTGGTATAGATTTAATCGTCAGTATCTACGGAGGCCCATAACCAATCACCTTCCACGAGCATATCAGTGCCGACTAACCAAAATATATCCCCTTGTGCACAATAGACATTATTTTTTCTAAGCGAATTAAAGACCTTTGTTTAAACAGTACAAAACCAAGTTTTTGTATAATAACTAACAGTATATGATATTTGTTGGTTACTATTATGCCCGAAAACGACTTTACAAGAGACGATAAATATGGAATGCTTCTATCAACAGGTTTTAATTAAGGTCAGCGATCTTCGTCAGGGCAAAACAAGTCATGATACAATTTGTCGGCTTTTTCGTTACACTATATAAAAAAATAGTCTGATTGCAATGAAAGTGGGAGGTTTGTGTAATAAAACTTGGTTTTACCTACCTTTTCTTATGAAATGTTTGTACCTACAATGTAGTCAGTACCATTGCGATCTTTAACTTCTGTAATATATATTTACAATGCTTGTCTTTTCTTCTTTGATATTCGAGTTCGATAGCTTTGTTATTGTGGATTCATTTATTTATGTGGGTACAAATTTTCATGGTTTGATAAAAATTGACAAGTTCGTAAATTATTTTGTTTGTTTTGAAGTCTGTAGTTTACAGATCAATATTAGATTAACTTTTCGTGGGGAATAAAATTTCGTGGGTCAACGCCACCCACGAATTTTCGTGGGGCATAAAATTTCGTGGGTCAACGCCACCCACGAAAACCACGAAAATTGATACAACACGAATAATAATGAAACCACAGTATTACCTTTCATGGACTTGTAGTCGTATTTAGTCATATCATGCAATGTCTCTTGTTGTAGAGCGAGTTTGTGGTATAATGGTAAATACGTCGGCTACGATCAAAAAGGTTAGTGGTTCGATCCCTGCGATTCCCATGCCAAAAAAAGGTCATTAACGAAATCTCCGCCTCCTTCGTTAGACTATTTTCGAAAAAAAAGAGGGAGCTTTGTGCGTAGAACCTGGTTTTATGCTCAATTTCTTTTGAAATGTCTGTACCACGTCAAGGTAATTACGAAATGTCTCCGCAATGTCTTTTCCTCGATTTGTTTATTCTCTTTTTCACATTTAAGAATAATCATCACAAATTGGCAGTTTGCTATTACGTTTCATGAACTTGAAGTTGTTTACAATCATGTCATACAATGTAACTAGCATCACTAAGAGCATCCATCATACCAATATAATTGATGTTGCCCTTGTTGTTAATTGGATCTTAACCATTCGTCTGTTAGTGGGTGTGGACTCCAACGCTGACACCGACGCCGGAGGTATCACATAAGCCCCCCTCACTTTCGTGAGATGAGCTAAATATAATCAACGAAAGGTTTAAAGACATGAAACTTTTTAAAACATTTAATGTAAATGTAATTGTCCTTTCGCTTAAAGTTGTTTACCCAAGTATAGATCCTCCGGATTGTATTGGCCTAAAAAAACAAAATTTAGCCATTTCAATATTTATAAATTGTGTACAATCATGTAAAATTACCCCTCTGAAAAATTACAAGTTCGAACAATTACAGGTCGAGTGGAAAATGTTTCAATATAATATCAAAAATGTTATCATAACTTTCTATCAATACATGATTGTTAAAAGAAACTAGATGATAGCGAGATGTGGAATAAACGTTGCGACTCAAACTTAAACAAAAAAAGAAATAAAAAACAAGAGGCTCCAAGGAGCCTGAATCGCTCACCGGATCTCTTATGATAAAGTCTCTTACCTAGTAGGCAACATGATCTACATTTACTTGGTAAGTAACATAAAAGAAACTAGTTAGGATAGACAACACTCCTAATATCAAGAATACAAAGTTACAAAGCTTTCCATTTGAAAAAAAAAAAAAAAGGTTAAATTCATCGAAAACAATTAAAGGGGGATAACTCTTAATTTTGCAAAGCTAACTTTTCCTCTAGCTCTTAAAATTTTAAGATTAAGGATGCTCGCTGGTTTTGGTATTTCTGTCATATTTTCGGAATCCTCTGGATTTTAACAATCAAAATAGGGTTAAAATTTTTGCCCACGAACCCCCTATTTTTTTGTTATTAATGTCTTTAATGTGTCATAAAGAGGTTATAGACAAAGTTTAATCAAATCCTATTTATTCTGTCATGGGTTTTAACAGCGAAATAGTGCTAATGCTAAACCTATGAAAAAGTCAGAGAAAACCTTTTCCCGCCAAAACTTTAACGTCAATTATCTTGAAAACGAGTACACGAACCTATCAAAATTTTTTGCTTATTTTATACCTTTTACTAATATCTTTTAATTCAAGGCATAAAATTTGAAACCTATTCATTTTCAATAATAGTAGCGAACATCCTTAAGTTCAAAAACTGCGAAAATTGTCAATTTTGGCGATTAAGGGAAAAAAACTCCAATAAAGATTCGTCCAACAAATTTGACTTAATGGAGATTTTTCTAGAGCTGTTGATGCTGAAGAGGGATGGTTGCTTCAGATTTTCTCTATCTCTTATACTTTTTGAGCTAAATGCAAAAAAAAACTATGGTCTAATCCCCTGTTCTATTTTTAGTAACGACTGCCATGTTGGTTGGTCGGCATGCACAAATTTCACAAACTTGGTAGTTGACATCCTAAAGATCAAGTGTACAAAGTTTGAAAGCAAGAACAAGATTTTTTAAAAATTAAAATTGATAGAAAAAACAGTTAAAGGGGTATAACTCTTAAACGGTTTACTGTGGTTTTCAATATTATTCGTGGGGTATCAATTTTCGTGGTTTTCTAGGATGGCTTTGACCCGCGAAATTTTGATTTCCCACGAATAGGAATTCAAAATTGATATGTATGCTGCACACGCCAAAACCACGAATTTCAGAATCCACGAACTGACTCTTTTTCATCAAACCACGAAAATTGGTACCCATGAAATTAAAATGAATCCACAGTATCTGACAATTTTGACCCTGAATCATTTGTGTAGATCTCAAAGAGCTGAACAATTGTGCAATGCTAACTTTTCCTCTTGCACTTACATTTTTCAAGACAAAGTAAAAAAACTGTGAAATGGTCAATTTTGACAAATAAGGGGAAATAACTCCTATAAAGCGTCGTCCCACAACTTTGACTCAATAGAGATTTTGATGCTGAACAAGGACGGTTGCTTCGGATTTTCTCTGTCTCTTACACTTTTTGAGCTTTAAGCTAAAAACTTTGGTGTGAATCCCCCCTGTTCTATTTTTAGTAACAACGGCCATGTTGGTTTGTCGGCGAGCACAAATTTCACAAACTTGGTAGAGGACATCCTAAAAATCAAGTGTACAAAGTTTGAATTGAAAGCAATCCCTTCGGTGGTTTTAGAGAAGAAGATCTTTGAAGAAGAGTTAACGGATGACGGACGTTTAACGATGACGATAACTCACCTGACCCGACCCGTCTTCAACGTGGCCAGAGGTCACTGCTCACCGTCTTGCATTGCCCCACTCAAAGATTAAAAACATATTTCATAAGATACAAAACCAATCCGAACATTATAAGCAAAAATCCTATTTCTTGACAAATGACAATAGACATTACAATAAGACAGTGATAACTAAAATCTCCGATAAGGATTCCTGCCTTAGGACATGCACGTACTCAAGGCTTTATATCTTTCCCGACTAAAATAGGTCAGGATTTGTGTACGGACCGTTACGGGCGGGAACTGGAACTGTGAGGAATTTGGGTGACAGAGTTGAACTACTTTTGTGGGCCAAACCTTCCCACCATAAACAAGATAAAGTTAACCAGGAAACAAAATTTTCGGTTTTATAGAATTAGATACCAACCGCCAAAGGAGTATGTTTGAAAAGGGCCGAAACGGTCCTAACTGTCAAATTCGAGACAGCTACAAAATAATGCTCCTACAATGGTCCTAAGACTCAATACTTTATAAAATGTCATAGATTGTGCATGAATTGTTTACTTTCGTGATCATTAGAGACATTTAAAGTTAGTGAACTTCTTTAAGAATCAGTATTTTTGACATATTTAGCCTCTTTTTCTGTAAATAGATGATGAATATAATGTAAGCAGCATTTTTTGGTTAAAATATTCTTTTTTAAGTAATGAATTAATAACCAAAAATTATGTTGATCAGATACATGCGGCCACTTTTGATTATCGACAATTATATTGTGTCCAGTTGCAACAAGTGAGACAAATCGGTGGGGTAACAGTTTATTTAATATCATTAACTGTGTTACTATGTACTTTATTTATATACTCTTGTGCATCCGCATGTCCCAAATCAGGTTGAAGTTCATTTACCATGAAGGAAGTTTAGTGTCATCATGAAACTTCATGAAACTTTGAACACATATACACATCAGGGTACTTACAAACAAAAATCATAAAATTTTATCTATTTCATCAACTTCACGCAGTAAAAGCTAGAACAGACTTTAAATTCCATGCAATATTGCAAAGTTAGTAAAGCCTTAGAAAAACTCAATATGAAGAAAGTTTTTTATTGACTCCTTCTAGGAGTTATAATCCCTTAAATGTCTATATACATGTTTATGCCTTATAGCTTGCAGAATGCAGAAAATAATAAAAAGCTTTGATGGCTAAGGCAGGAACCATTTTCTTATGGTTGGGAGGGGGGGATTTTTTTTTCAAAAATTATTTACCCCAATTTTTATTGAAAAACAATAAAAAATATCTTTAATGGACATGAAAGAAAAAAAAAGTTCACAAATTCCAAAAAAAAATACAATAACATTTGCAGATTAGATCCAGAAAACAGAGGAAGAAAAATTTTGAGACAATTACCATGTTTGGAAAACTTTAGCTGTAACTGCTAGAACATAATTTACAAATCTAGACTATTTAGTATCTAAATACTTATCAAAAGAACAATGGAAAGCTAGCAAGAGGAATGCATAAAATCATTAGACATACAAACTGTATCGGTTCATCTTTGGCGGAGAAGCAACCCACTACTTGATACATGTTTGAATGAACATTGTCAACAAACACAAGAGGCTCCCAAGACCCTGAATCTCTCACCTGGTCTTGATGTCGACCCTATAAAGACGTTTCCAGAGCTAAATGAGCTGAACATTTAAGCAAGTAACAGCTTTTTTCTATCTACTATAGTTTTCACTCTAGCCGTAGGCCCAAATCATGAAAAAAAACGTTATGTTAGGGGCCATAACCCCTATAAGGACTCATCTGACAACTTCGACCCTATGAAGACTTTTATAGAGCTAAATGAGCTGAACATTTAAGCAAGCAACAGCTTTTCTCTATCTGCAATAGTTTCATGCTATAGGGCAAAAACATGAAAAAAACGCCATTTTTTACCTTTAAGGGGCTGTAACCCCTATAAGGGGACATCTGACAACTTTGACCAAATTGAGACTTTTGTAGAGCTTTTGATGCTGAAGCAGTAAGGTGGCATCAGATTTCATCTATCTCTTATACTTTTTGATTTATAAGCCAAAAACAGTAGTCGGACCCCCTGGTCTATTTTTAGCAACGGCGGCCATGTTTTTTGACGAATCTAAAATCCCCACATCAGTTCTGTGGAAGATACCCTAAGGTACCATCAGACCAAATTTGGCTTGAATCTGTGCAGTCGTTTCAGAGGAGAAGAAGTTCAAAGAAAAGTTTAACGACGACGACGGACGACGGACGACGCCGACGACGACGACGACTACGGACGCCAAGTGATGGTAATAGCTCACATGGACCTTCGGTCTAGGTGAGCTAAAAACCCATCAAAATAATTCAATACTTTTGAAATAAGGACCAGAGACCCACAGCAGCTGGCAGCTAGAAAGTAAGCTCATAGAAAAAGAACAAAAGAACAAAATGGTTCCCTGATTATTGATGGAGATGATGATGATGATGATCATGATGATGATGATAGAATGCCCATTATGTGATTTTCAGAAGACTTTTCACTCCCGATAAAGGCAACTGCCGAAACGTTATAACTTTTCAGTCATAATTATAAATAAATATATAAATAATAAATTTCGTTTGATATTCATTTGATATTCACATAACATACCTAGACCCGAAACGAATCTCAAATGAATATAGAATGGAATTAATCTTTGGTTTGATATTCATTTGATATTCACATTACAAATTTACACCGGAAACGAATGTCAAATGAATATCAAACAGAAGGAAACTTTGGTTTGATATAATTCATTTGATATTCACAAAACAAAACTGGACCTAAAACGAACGTCAAATGAATATCGAATGACAAATCAACTTTGGTTTGATATTCATACGATATTCACAAAACAAAACTAGACCTAAAACGAACGTAAAATGAATATCGAACGTAAATTAAGTTTTGTTTGATATTCATTCGATATTTATTTGATATTCACAAAACAAAACTAGACCTAAAACGACCGTAAAATGAATATCGAACGTAAATTAAGTTTTGTTTGATATTCATTCGATATTCATTTGATATTCACAAAACAAAACTAGACCTAAAACGAACGTAAAATGAATATCGAACGTAAATTAAGTTTTGTTTGATATTCATTCGATATTCATTTGATATTCTCAAAACAAAACTAGACCAAAAACGAACGTCAAATGAATATCGAACGTAAATTAACATTTGTTTGATATTCATTCGTTATTAATTTGATATTCACAAAACAAAATTAGACATAAAACGAACGTCAAATGAATATCGAACGTAAATTAAGTTTCGTTTGATATTCATTCGATATTCATTTGATATTCACAAAACAACGAACGTAAAATGAATATCGAACGTAAATTAACTTTTGTTTGATATTCAATCGATATTCATTTGATATTCACAAAACAAAACTAGACATAAAACGAACGTAAAATGAATATCGAACGTAAATTAAGTTTTGTTTGATATTCATTTGATATTCATTTGATATTCACAAAACAAAACTAGACTTAAACGAACGTAAAATGAATATCGAACGTAAATTAACTTTTGTTTGATATTCATTCGATATTCATTTTATATTCACAAAACAAAACTAGATCTAAAACGGACGTAAAATGAATATCGAACGTAAATTAACTTTTGTTTGATATTCACTCGATATTCATTTGATATTCACAAATCAAAACTAGACCTAAAACGAACGTCAAATGAATGTCGAACATAAATTAACTTTTGTTTGATATTCATTCGATATTCATTTGATATTCACAAAACAAAACTAGACCTAAAACGAACGTAAAATGAATATCGAACGTAAACTAAGTTTTGTTTGATATTCATTCGATATTCATTTGATATTCACAAAACAAAACTAAACCTAAAACGAACGTAAAATGAATATCGAACGTAAATTAAGTTTTGTTTGATATTCATTCGATATTCATTTGATATTCACAAGTCAAAACTAAACCTAAAACGAAGGTAAAATGAATATCGAACGTAAATCTAGTTTTATTTGTTATTTATTCGATATTCATTTGATATTCAGACGTTACGCACAATACTGGTGTCACTTTGTAAAAAAAGTAAGCTTACCACGTATTGGGTAATTTTTCCGGACCGATTTTAGAAGACTAGGTACGTGTTATATATCATTTAAAGGGGATTTTTCACCCGAATAGAGTAATCAAAAAATTGTTCCTTAAAACTTGCTCGTTTAAATGTAATGAACATTTTATATAGAAAGTAACGTCATATTTTTCCATGTCCCGCGTTACAATAGATGTGGGCATCAGTTCTTGTTATTTGGGTCATGGATTTTTTGTTGCCTCAATGAATACAAAATTTTACATTTGGATCCGGGAATTATAGCATACAGATTTTATATAAATATTTTTTACGTTTTTCTTTGGCGAGTGAAATAAAATTAAAAATACAAAATTGAACAAAATGTCCCAGTACGGATATCATATTCGAACATCATATTCCCTGTGTAATTCAAGTAATTAGAAAAAAGATTGATCAAATTCTAGCCATCAGACATAAATTACATATACAGAAGTAAAAATTAGTATACTTAGTTTTTTGTTTGTGGCTAAATTTACCGAGAAACGTCAATTTTCTGATGTCTAGTAAAATGTCACATGTGTTAAAAATCAAACTTTTTACAAACCCGTGCAACTTTGATGCGTATTCGCAATTTTAAATTAAACGTATGCAAACCTTTTTTATAAATACACAAAAAATACATGTCCTACTCTTTTTAAAAATAGTCAGGATAATTAAATTCGGAAAATAAATCCAAATAAAAACGCATATTTCTTTGTCTAGTCAAATGTCCCACACCCGTAATTTTGACGTTAACAATTTGACGGTACTCTAATAGGCACTGTTAAAGGCACCAAAGTTACAACTTGTACAAAACACATTATATATATTTTAAATTCTTAAAAGCTAAATACATATACAATATTTTATTTTAGAAGGTATATTTTCTTCGGGGTTCAGGGCCGGGTTAGTGTATTCCACTGGTGCAAATTAATGTTGTAAAGGTTTTTCCTCCTCATTTTATAAACGAAAATATGCAATGCGTTTTTTTCTATATAAGAAAGGAAAAGTTTTTTTTTAACCAACAGATCAAAAATAACAACTGTGCAACGCATGTATACTAAATCGATTTTTTGTCATCCTTCACAAGAAGGACTATTTAAGATTTGCGGATGCAACAGATTTCAAGTACTCAGACAATGATTAAAGAGCTTTTTACAACAACACATTTTTTCCGTCAATAAAAATTGCTACTAATCTAAAAGAATTTGTTTGCACCTGTTTCGAGCAGTTGCTGTGGAAACATTTAAGAAGATGCCATGCATTTCTTTATGAAATGCTCTTTCTGTCTAGTAAATGGAAAAGTTAAATTCTATAAAATTAATACTATATCGATATTGAAATCTTTGCTTTATGATTTCGAAATATTGAACGCAGAAAGCAACATTTTTTTAGCTGAGTGCAGCAGTATTTAAACAAATGAAGAGATTAACCTAATAGTATTACATGTGTTACATTCTCTAATTACCCCTGTGATTTTACGATATCAAATTCGACTAAATTAAAAAAAAAATTGTCTTTCTGATATCATATAGATTTGTACCTCTTATTTGAGTCTTGATTTTTTCGAATTTTTGGGGTTTCCCAAAGCCATCCATGTACTTTGGTCATTGATCCATGTTGTATCTGCTACTCCTCCTAGACACATTGGTGATGTTATTCATACTTTTAGTGAATCTTTCTTATACAATGTAGATGTGCATCTCCTATTCTCTTTTTTTATTTTTCTGGGGGTTTCGCTTAGCCATAGATCTATCATGTCGATGGGCTTTGATGGTGGTTACAATGTTGTTTCCACTACTCATCTCTGACGCATTTGTTGATTTTTTTTCATATTTTTTAAGGAATTGTTATATGTAAAAGCTAGATCACCTTTTTTGAAAATTGATTTCTTTGATGTGTAAAAGAGCGGGTCCCTCGGGGTATTTATTTGTGAGCCGTTGCTCTCATATTTCTGTTTTTATTTTTTATTTTTTTAAGCACGAATTGCGCTGTCAAAATTTAGACGGTTTTGGCAGAAATAAGTATAAACTTAATTTTTCAAATCTTCTTTGATCACCACCACACTTCAATCAAAAGCAAAATAAAAGTCTGCATGTAGCTAAAAAAAGGGACGGTTTTCCAGAGCTGTCGTTTCTTGCTCGGTCCTTTTAATTGACAAAAAGGGACCGATCATTTATAAAACTTAATTGAAAAGGGATGTGTGTTTTTTTCTGTATTGTCAGAAATTTAATTTCTTAAATATGCAATTTATAAATGATAAATTCTTTTCCGATTTGCAACCAAAGTTACATATAGCAGTAGGTACGAATCGGGGAAATAGATTTTTGCAAATAACAGCAGTTGTGTAGAAATCAATCGATGCAAATCGGCTGCATGTATGCCTAATTGCCTAATTGTCGTCACAGAATGCCTTGTTGCCGACTATAGCATTTATATTTGGTAACCACAAGCGATAAGCGGAAATGTTCAGTTTGTAGACATCTATCTATGCGATTCAGATATATGTCTGGTTGCTTTCAATGCACAAAAACAGTAACTGGGAGAAAATCAAAGAAATGTCAATTATGTATAATCCATTGTACGAAAGACTTACTCGAAATCGAAATGAATTTTGTGAAATTAAAAAAGAGTAATTTCTTAACATTTTTTAACGCCCCGTGTTTACGTGTTTTCGTCAAAATGGTTTGGTTACAGACTTTCATATGATCGGGAAAAATCGTCAATTAGAAAACCGGAAAATATCATACCAAACTTGAGAGTTCCTCTATCGTTCATTTGTTTTTGTTGTCTTTAGTCTAGCTAACTTAAAGGGTCGATTTGATTTTTATTGCGTATTAATTATTGTGTTTTGGATGGGATGATTGATAAGGAGAAAGTTGGGCCCCCAAAAAAGTTTAACCCCGACACATTTATGTGTCTGTTCTAAAGCAGGAATGTTTAACAAAGCTCTTGTTTGTACTTGTCTTTTTATGTTTTCTGTTCCTTGTTGAAGAAAGGGTGTCTATCTGTGACTATTTCAGGACTAATTAAAGGTTACTTTGTCTCTACTGGGCTTGACGATGTTCATTTGATTGGGATATAAAACCAGTTCTGTGCTGCCGAAATGTGTAGCGAATTTCACATATCAAGGAATCTTACGATTTTTTATGAAAAAAATATTTTGACGGCAGGGGGTAAGAAAAGGGTGATGCTATATTATAATTATAATAAAGAAATTCTGCGCGATGCCTTTATTTTTTGTTTAATTCTGAACCCCCCCCCCCAAAAAAAAAGACACAAAAAAACAAGCCCTCTTTATCATAAATGATACGATGGAGCGCCTAGTCTGGCGACTTTTAAAGTTAGTTGGTTGTTGTTTTTAAGGAACATGAAGGTCTCGGTAACGAATGTTAACTGCCACAAGAAAATTGAATGAGGAGTAATGTCGGACAATTAGCATTCTACATTGGATCCTACGGACCTATTTTTACCGAGACCTGCAGTAGTGTTCTTTAACATACATGGGGAACGTGGCTAATAAGTTCATTTTTACCGAGAAGGTTAGTGCTGCTTGGGTCTATTCCGGACCTGTGACCCATATTTAAGTTTATAAAATGTGTAGATCCAAAACAATAAAATTTTTCAGCTAACAATGGGACGAAAAAAGACGTAATAGCAGTCGAACAAACTCTAATTACGTGTGTTGCAGCAAGATGATTGCCTGCCCTAAAACATTCATTACATGAAAAACACGGTCGAAATTAACAGAAACTTCTTTACGTAAAGAGATTTCGAAGAAACTGAAAAACACATATTGTTCGTAAATAAGATTAAGCTAAGAAAAGCAATTCAGATTTAATTATTGTTGTTAATACATTTGTATATGTTAGATTGAACATAAAACTGCAAAAAGTTGCATATTGTTGAATACGTTGAAACATTGAACACGACGTCATTTTTTCTTTATTTAACGTGTAACGTTAGGTAACACCAATATTGTGCGTAACGTCTCACAAATCAAAACTAGACCTAAAACGAACGTCAAATGAATATCAAACGTAAATTAACATTTGTTTGATATTCATTCGATATTCATTTGATATTCACAAAACAAAATTAGACATAAAACGAACGTCAAATGAATATCGAACGTAAATTAAGTTTCGTTTGATATTCATTCGATATTCATTTGATATTCACAAAACAAAACTAGACCTAAAACGAACATAAAATGAATATCGATCGTAAATTAAGTTTTGTTTGATATTCATTCGATATTCATTTGATATTCACAAAACAACGAACGTAAAATGAATATCGAACGTAAATTAACTTTTGTTTGATATTCAATCGATATTCATTTGATATTCACAAAACAAAACTAGACATAAAACGAAGGTAAAATGAATATCGAACGTAAATCTAGTTTTGTTTGATATTCATTCGATATTCATTTGATATTCACAAAACAAAACTACACCTAAAACGAACGTAAAATGAATATCGAACATAAATTAACTTTTGTTTGATATTCATTCGATATTCATTTGATATTCACAAAACAAAACTAGACCTAAAACGAACGTAAAATGAATATCGAACGTAAATTAACTTTTGTTTGATATTCATTTGATATTCATTTGATATTCACAAAACAAAACTAGACCTAAAACGAACGTAAAATGAATATCGAACGTAAATTAAGTTTTGTTTGATATTCATTCGATATTCATTTGATATTCACAAAACAAAACTAGACATAAAACGAAGGTAAAATGAATATCGAACGTAAATTAAGTTTTGTTTGATATTCATCCGATATTCATTTGATATTCACAAAACAAAACTAGACCTAAAACGAACGTAAAATGAATATCGAACGTAAATTAAGTTTTGTTTGATATTCATTCGATAATCATTTGATATTCACAAAACAAAACTAGACCTAAACAAACGTAAAATGTATTTCGACCGTAAATTAAGTTTTGTTTGATATTCATTCGATATTCATTTGATATTCACAAAACAAAACTAGACCTAAAACGAACGTAAAATGAATATCGAACGTAAATTAACTTTTGTCTGATATTCATTCGATATTCATTTGATATTCACAAAACAAAACTAGACCTAAAACGAACGTAAAATGAATATCGAATGAAATTAAGTTTTGTTTGATATTCATTCGATATTCATTTGATATTCACAAAACAAAACTAGACATAAAACGAACGTAAAATGAATATCGAACGTAAATTAACTTTTGTTTGATATTCATTCGATATTCATTTGATATTCACAAAACAAACCTCGACCGATACGAATGTTAAATGAATATCGAACCTAAAAAATTACCGTTTGATATTCATTTTGATATTCATTATATGTTTTCACTAAGAAAAAACGATAAATGAATATCGAATGAATATCAAACGGTAAAATTTACCGTTTGATATTCAGTTTGATATTCGAAAAAATTGAATATCAAATATCGAACGTCGAATATCAGTCTAACTTTACCTAGGTAAATTTTTCTCATATCTAGGGTGTCATCGAACAGCACAATTTTATCACAAGAAAACTATTATCTTTGTAAAATATAGGTATTCTGTGGGTTATTTCTAAAGCATTCATTTAGATTTCTTGAACATGATATATCAGCCCGATAACAGGGCCCTTAATTGGCCTTCGTGAAAATACTCCTTTGTTATTTCAACTAACTGCTACAATCAACATCGGTTGTTGAAGAGATGCGAATCCGATAGTTAACTGGTTGCTTTAAACGGTCACAGTTATTGTCAACCAGGCAACTATTTCAATCGCATTGATCGATATCTATAAGTTAAATGCCAGAACTACATATTCTTTCGTAAACGGCTCTCTTCATTGACAGATGAACATGTAAAAAGCTGCAAGCATTCTGGTCTCACACAGTTATTTGCCGACTCGTTTCACTGTGCTCCACTCGCAAAAAAAATCTCTCGTATGAGACCAAACGGTCTTCAACAAGAACTTATATAAGATCCTATACATCGATCATTTTAAGCTGAAAGCACTCTGATCTTACAGTGTAATTTTTCGAATCGTTTCGCTGTGGTCCCCTCGCAAAAAGATCAAAGAAATTCTATCACTCGTAAAAGATCAACCGGTCTTAAGCAAGAACTTACATGTATGCAAGACTCTACACATCGAACCTTGTCATAGGATTTTCTTTTGTCTTCCTTTACCAGATTTGACACACTGAATAGGAAATTGGCAGCGCGACGGGTGTGCTATAGCAGGCAGGGACCGCTTACTTTTCCAGAGCACCTGAGTTCACTCTTATTACGAGTTTTCGCTTTTCATTGATATTCTATAGTTTTTGTATTTCCGTTTTTAACATGGTGTCTGTTTTTTCGTCCTGTCCTTGTTTGTGTTTACTGGTTTATCTCTGCCCTTTCGGACTTTGAAATTCGGATGCCCCATTGGTTCCTTTGCTTTTTGTTACTAACGATACCTACTTATGCTCACAGATGTAGAAAGCGTCGTCATCGCACGTCTCCGCCACCCACTTGTTGCCGGCATCTCTATCGATAAGAAGACAGTCGCTGTGTGGGCTGTTCTGCTCAATACCTGGAACCCCGATAGTCGTGGTATCGATTTTATTGTCAGTATCTATGGAAGCCCATAGCCAGTCACCTTCCACGAGCATATCAGTGCCGTCAATCCAGAATCTATCTCCCTCTGCTCCTCCTGTGTATATCATATATTTTTTTTTTTTAACCAATCAGAGATCTTTGTAGGAATTTGTTTTAATAAGTACTTAATGACAGAATACAAAGTTGTTGTAAAAAGAAAATTTCAGACTATATATTATGTTGACCTTAATTTTAAGTCTTGATATTATGTTAAATAACATTATATTGATAACGTAGGAAAGGGAAAATGTCCTCTATCTAATTTTAAAATTACTGGGGGTGTAAATGTAGTACATCATAGTTAATATGGTACTTACCAATTAACGATTTAATGTTAGACCATGTATTTTGGTCTTTTATAACAGCGAGTTCTCCATGGAAAGCTTGGCAAGCTGACTACAACAGATAAGATCGGGCACATGATTTTGAAATACAAAATGGTGAAAAACTGTATAATTTTACGACAGTAAGAAAGAAGCAGAGAAACCAATTGGGTATCTGAATGTCAAAAGTCCGAAAGGGCAGAGACAAAACCAGTAAACACCAACAAAAACGGGACAAAAACAGACAACATGAAAACACAAAAATAACTGAATATTAATCAACAACGCGAACTCCAGTTGAAACGAGAGTGAACTCAGGTATGCTAAGAAAAAAAAACAAACCCACAAGTAATAGAAACATGAACTTGAATCCAACCTGGGGCACTTGATGTCAAAGATGAGCCATGTTTCCTCAATCAGATGGTTATCAGGTGTTTTGGATATATTTTTGGCTCATTGACTCTTATCATTATTCTAGCTACTCCAACTACTTTTTTGTCAAATTCTTTCCGACATCATAGCAACTTAAAACTACACGGACCTAGCTGCTTTCTAAAGAAGCAAATATAATTTTTATATAAAAAAAATAATTTGCACGAAATACATGAAAAACAGAATTGTTAAAAAATGAAAATTTTCACTTCCTGTGCTTTTATTTTCTCCTCCGATCTGTCTATTTTTTTTCTCTCTTTCCCGTTCCCGAAATTTATTGGACGAGAGTTACGTGGCGCTATGGCTGTTGTGAGAAAGATTCTTTAAAAAGCGGAGAAAATAGCACAACCCACAATATTTAAATTTGGCGTGCATCATCATGCATTCATCGAATAAATGGATAAATAAGAGGGATGCCTCTTCTCATTTCATCCACGTAAGGGTCACCATTAATTTTAGTAATGAAATATACTCTTCAAAGATAAAAAATTCCCCGTACGTTTAATGCAAATCGAAACAATTTCAAAACATTATTGCTGAGCTGTTCTGCAACCGATTTTCACGACATAAAAAGAAAACAAAATAAAGATTGTTTGATTAATTTTGACCAAAATCCTAACTTCAATGGTTTTTAAGACATTGTGAGTATAACACGACTAATTAATGTTTTTCACGGGACATTTTGCATTGATTTAAACGGGAAATTGAATCGTAAAATGACTAAAATGTACACTTGAGTTCTACTTGCAATATCTTAAAAAGAAGCGAGGTTAAGTACAAGTTTTTTTATATACAAACCGAAAATCAGTACGAGTTCTTTATATACAAACTGAAGTTCAGTACGAGTTCTTTATCAACAAACCGAGGTTCAGTATGAGTTCTTTATCTACAAACCGAGGTTTAGTACGAGCTCTTTATATACAAACCGAGGCTCAGTACGAGTTCTTTATATATAAACAGAGGTTCAGTACGAGTTCTATATACATACCGATGCTCCGGACCAATTTAAGTCTACTTTGCTTACAAACCAGCACGATCCCGCTAGCTCTAACCAATCAGTCGGGCACACGGCAGAGCTGGTTGAAAGTATTGCTAAAGTAGAAAATACCATTTGATAAAATCGAGGCAATTCTTTAATCTTTTTTTTAAATAATGTATTAGAGCTGTCGCCAATCACTGCATGTGCATCTATATACTATAATAAAGTCCAAAAGAATAACACAACAGTCGGTCGATAAGATGTTAACACAAGAAGAATCTTTCCTAAGGGGAATTTAAAGCACTTAACTTGCAAAAAAAATGTTCAAAATTGGAAAAGAAATAAAAAAGTTGCATTTTTGCCATTTTAGGCCTTTTATTTCTAAAGGAAAAAAGAGGGGACCCTTAAAATCAATTCCATATACATATATGGTATAATGGTAAGCCATATCATTGTCAAATTTCATAGCATTTCACCAACCAGAATCAATCTTAGCTTATTGTGGGAACACATATTTTTTTTTATTTATTGCCCTTTTTGGACCCTTTATTTCTAAACCATTCAAGGGGGACCCCCAAAATCAATCCCATCCATCCGTTAATGGTATGAAACATTATTATAGAATTTAACCTCATTGGTGGACCAGAACAAAACTTATTTTTGGAATAAACAAATAAGTAGCATTTTTGGCCCCTGATTTCTATACACAAAAAAGGGGGACCCCCAAAACCAATCCCATCCACCCTTCAATGCTAAAGAACATCATTATCAAATTTTCAGAGCAATGGGATCACTAAAACTAATGTTATTGAGGAACATTAAAGTTAACAGACAACGACGACAACAACAGCATTTGTTTTGCGGTCGTATAAAAATAGAAAACCGATTGAAAAAGGTACATGTATGTACATGTATGTTGTTTCGTTTCAGAATTACTGATCGATAATTTGATCGCCAACAAATTATTGAACCCCAACTTGTTTTAATACTTTTTTTCTCCACTGGACAAAATATATCCCATTCAAATGCCTTACCAAAACCTAATCTACTTGAATCTTGGTAAGTTTTGTTCCAATCTCCGAAACAGAGTACAGTCAATCCTAACGACATAAGGAGTGTTGTTAGCCTCTGTTTCGGAGATTGGTTTTGTTCATATCTCGTTAACTCCTCCAGGTGAGGCTTACCAGGTGCGATCTCTATAACCACTGGTCCAGGGGGGGGGTGCTGTGAAACTTGCACAGCGTCTATGGGATACTCACCACAGTGGCCAATTTTTGCCATTTAAATTAAAATTCGAAATAATTCGAGAGGGTGTTAGACTGAGTACAAACTGCATGCTATAGCCCCCCCCACCCCCTGGACAGAACCTCATGCATAATCCCGCATAGCTACAATAATGTAGCTCTTTAGACACCTTTGAATCGGCGGAGCTACAATGCGGTCCCATTAATCGCAATGGAGCAAATCGAATTTCTTTCTCCAACTCTAATAAAGCTTTAAGATAGTTCGAAATTACCAATTATATTCTGAATAATGTGCGATCAATCATAAATTTGGTTAAAAGCAATAGTTAACACTTGATTGATTGAATTGCGCCCGGTATGATTTCGCTTTCGGTGTTGCACCGTTACGAGCAATGGGACCGTATTGTAGCTCTGCCGATTCAAAGGTTTCAAAGGAGCTACATTATTGTAGTTAAATCCCGCATTCTTACGTACCACTTGCTTTGGATTCAAATGAGTGCAGATATTGGTTTGTAGTAGAAATTTGTTTTGTCTTCCTTTACCGGACACACTGAATTGGAAATAAGCAACACGACGGGTGTGCTATAGCAGGCAGGAACCGCTCACTCTTTCGGAGCACCTGAGTTCACACTTGTTACGACTTGAGTTCACATTGTTGATTTCTGTTTGGTTGATTTTGTGTTTCTTCGTGCTGTTCTTGTTCGTGTTTACCGGTTTCGTCGTTGCCCTTTCGGACTCTTGACACTAGAATGCCCCATTTGTGTCTCTTTGTTTCTTTCAACAAAGAAAGCCACAGGTATTCATGTTTTAAGTTTATTCAATATGCACACACACAAAAAAAGAAAACGGTTCAACTCTTACCGAAAATTGCAAAAATTGATCCGAGAAATATCATTTCTTCTAGAGTCGTAGATAAATAAAAATAGCCAAATCTAAGATAAGAAATAATACATCGGCACCTTCAGTAAATATGTTCCTATATACTGCCCTTACATGAGAAATTGAATAACGATATTAGGAACTAATATGTACTTATGTACACGAGATAGCTTTCATGATTATCCAACCTCCTCGTATTTTAGTGGTTTGGTTTTTTCTAACTTACCGTTTATTGTTATGTCATGCATGCTTTGTCGCGTACACTTATTCCACATCTCATTATTTTCTTCTTTTTTTGCAAGAGTTTCTCTTCTGTGTCGTGTGGATGCAGATAAACGTACCCCGTGCTATTAATGTAGGCACTGGCTATTAAGAAATCGCTAGGTTTACACGTGTAAAACATTACGCTTACATGGAGTAAAGGCACAGGATACGATTACGGCAAAACCGTCTTATTGTTACGGCAAAGACGAAAATCGGGAACGAATGACAGGACAGAGACCAAATCGTTTACGACTGTAACAATAAGAATTTCTTATTATTACCATGATTACGGCAAATTAATTTATGAACAATTCACATTAGAGATTTACCAAATATAAGATATTCTATGTTAATTTCTTCCCCAGTTAACACTTTTTTATTTAGTTTATGCTGAATTTGATACTTAGTCCGTTTGAGTTTTATAAATCAACGAAAAATGGCTTGTAAATTTACGTCTTCCAAAATATTTTAAATATTTTGATATGTCATGACTTTTTAAGACATACGAACTCAGGCCAAAAATTTCAAAATTTTTGCATAATTAATAGAAATGTTTTTGATAGACCTTAATAGTATAAATGGACCAAAAATTCATAGAAATCCATGGGAGTACAACCTAAAGATCAGGAACAGCATTTGTTCCGTATACCATTAAAAATCCTTTGTGGAGCTAATTGGTCATCTAATCTCCTATTGTTTGTCCTTTCAATTGTGTTCAGGTGGGCCCAACACCTTGCTGTTCCGTCAGATAAACACACCATTTTAGGTATTATTAAAATTGGTGAAATATTAAACATTAGACCATATGGAAAACTTTTTTGTTTTAGAAGATAACATCTTGGTTTTTGTTATCAGAGTTCGTATACTAATAAAATGTTTATTTGTGTTTAAAAAAAAAGTTTTGTTTGAGAGACAAAAAAATCTAAAAGAATTTTCGTTGATTTATAGAACTCAAATGGACTTTACATTTGAAGACGTCTAATTAGCTTGTTCTTATATCAATGTCGAAAACATTACTCAGGCAATTGACTAACCGACACACATTTTAGACGAAAAATTAACATTAGTAGAATAAAGCGACTTTATACCCCCAATGAATAGAAAGAACTTAAAATGCGGGTTGCATCAAAGCCGAAAAGAAATTGCAGAATGGAACTGCGCAATTTGTTCCACTGATATCTTCACGTCGGCATCCATCGTCTGTGATGGATGACTTGAATGGTTTCACCAGATATGCGCAGAATAAACCACTTATTGGTTGTATCGCATGTGCCAAAACTTGAGTTAGATTATCTGAGTATTTTTGTCGGCTTGTTAAAATATATAAATCAATAAAATGTTTTATGCCACTCTATATTTCATATCGTTACAATATATCGATTTGCCGTAATAATAAGAAAATTAATTCTTATTGTTACGGTCGTAAATGATTCGGTCTCCGTCCAGTCATCCCGGTTCCCGATTTTCTACTTTGCCGTAACAATAAGAATTTCTTATTGTTACGGTTTTGTCCAAATTTGCCGTAACCGTATCCAAAAGTAAAACCGGATCACAATAAGTAAACGTTGGCGGAACCGAAACGTGTATCAATAGTTATTGTTACACACCTTATTTTTACACGCTAATATTTATGTCATATATAATTTTTTTATGAAAAAAAATGCTTTTACCATATTTTTTTTTCAGTTTAGATTAAAGTCAAAACCTTAAACATTTGTTCAACTTAGTACATTGTTTGTTCTGACAGCATATGTTAACATTGAACACGTGTTCGCTGGTAGTTTAACGGTTACAAAAGAAAAGATAAGAGAGTCTGGAAATATGTCGAAACAAATAATATTTGATAAAAAATATAAACATTCAAGGAATAAAACAATACTTTACGGTGGACGAATGGCACTTTCTTAACAAGGAGGTCTCCGAGATGGTAACCAGCTCCTTAAAGGGAACCAGCTTGAAGTAGGCGCCGATGCCCACACTTCACCGTGGATGCATAACTTGGTTTCATTAGAAATGTGTTGTTTAATAAAACTGCATATAATAATGGTATGTTAAACAGGTCGAGGAATTTACCTTTTTATAAGGATCATGTTTACATCAAACTTTTGACCAATGGTTTTTGTGAGTATATAAATAACTACGACCACAAACACGTGCTTGCTAAGAAATAATTAAACAAAAACTGACTTGCTGAACAAATGTTAGAAATGAGCGGTGACTAGTTGCATTAATATAGGTATAAAAGACATCCAATTTTTTCCCCAGGAGCATTGTCCAGTAGGGAGATTTTATTGTTATGTTTATCTTTGTTATTGTCCATTGACCAATGCACCGAATGAAATAGAAGTCGCAATGTGGAACATAACATAACTTTATAAGGAGAATTTACCCATGCCAAATAAAACTACGTTTTAAACCAAAAATATTTGAATTTGACGAAATATGAGCGAGGAAGTTTAAGAAAATATGTTTATGTTCAGAACTTTTCTATAAAAACGTCGAAAAAGTTTTACTATTTTCTCCCATTTGAAAGGTCAATTTTATAAAATTTCTATTGATTGATATGTCAAATGAAATCTAGAAGACTCAACCTGTTAAAGTAAATCACATGCATGCACACAGGTAAATAAATCAATGAATAAATAACTTTTATTTAGATTTAACATGTATACTTAATAAGAAAGAAGCAGAGGTACCAATGGGGTATCCGAATGTCAAAATGCCGAAAGGGCAGAGACAAAACCAGTAAACACAAACAAGAACGGGACAAAAACAGACAATATGTAAAACATGGAAATACAAAACAACTGAATATAAATCAACAAGTACGCTAACTCAAGTCGAAACAAGAGTGAACTCAGGTGCTCCGGAAGAGTAAGCAGTTCCTGCTTGCTATAGCACACCCTATGCGTTGCCAATAGTCCATTCAGCGTGTCAAATCCGGTAAAGGAAGACTAAATAACACCCTATGACAAACCAAAATCTGCTCGCATCTGAGAGATCGAAATCCCATATTTGTCTATAAGTGCATGATGTCTTCCGTAAAATTTCTTGAGTGAAGACAGCAACTGAGGAGTAACATAACCCTGTGTGAGCAATTTTTGCGTCAGACGTGTCGCTCTGCTAAGGAAATCTATGTAAGTCCCGCACGCTCTGGAGTAACTAATCAATTGAGATACGTAAACTCTATAAGCTGGAACGGACGGAATGTTGCTACCCAAGAAGGGGAAGTTGACGATTGGAAAGTTGAAGTCATGAAAACATAAGCATTAATATGCTTTTAACCTTCAAAATTACATTGTGCGATATGCAATACACTAATTATATCTACCCAATTTGTTTTTTCTTGACATTAAAAATTCGTCAAACAGTTCGAGCAGACCATCATCATGATCATGTGTGTGTGTGTTTTATTTGTTCTAAATGTGTATGTTTTCCCTCAATCACTTAACTGCGCCGACAGTCAATAAAATACCAAAACATAACCTCAATAGAAAAGGTCAAACGACCTCATTACCATAGATTTAAATATTTTTACCTGTTTTGGACATCCCTGCTCAGGCTACCTATTTGAAACATTTTATGATTTAATATTATCGAATCTTTTATTTGCAAAATTTCACCCATGTGGGTCAAGCAAATACAAACAAACATAATTATGACAAAATTACAATACATATGAAACAATACAAATGTGAGAACATATATTCGAAAGAGAACTTTGACCGATATGGACCCTATCTTCGCAATTCCAAGGACTGCTTTATAAAGTCGTATATAGGTGGTAAAAGTTCATTTTCAGGAGAAAGAATAATAAGCAATTGTTGAGCAGGTTCAATTTCTAAGAATAATGGTTTAAAATCGGATATATTTTTTAAAAGTGTAGATCTTAAATTTGAATAATTTATGCAGTCTATGAAAAAATGAAGTTCATCTTCGATTTTTTGCTCCTGACAAAATTTACAAAAACGCTGATTTCTAGGTATATTTTTATATCTTCCAGTTTCAATTTCAAGAGTATGATCACTAAATTATCATTATGATATATTTTATTGAAATTATATAAAACAAATATGTCGCCAAATATCTCAAAAAATAAATATTTTAAATCGTGGTTTTAATCAATTATATTTATGCGAGACCATGTTTGCGTACCACAGGCCACCAAATCATAAAAAAGACTACCATATTTTTTACACCACAGGCCAGCATGGAAGCCATACATGTATTCACTTAGTGCTAAGATTATGGATTTGTATAGCATGCTGAATTGTTTCATTCCCCCTTACAATATATCCTCTGATAGAACAGAATGGCGTTCTTGCCAGATAGCAGTGATTGTAGCTTTGGATCAAGACATAGCAGTCACGATAGACCTAAAACAGATTGTGTATCTAAATGGACTTTATCTGATTTAGATGAGAAAAACATTTTCTATAGCGATAGGGAAATAACATTGTCTTTGTTTATGGAACGCGTGAAAGAAAGGATCCCACGACAAATCTCACCTGAAATTCCCGATTTTATAAAAAAGATTATAGAACATATGAAAGATGCTCTACACTTTTCATACGACGAAAAACAGGAAGACGAAAGCGGGGACGAAACACTTTACTCAGCGAAACAGGAAGCAATTGATAATCAGAAATCTTTTCATGTATACTATGGGAAATTGGTGGAGGAATATACAGAACTTGATCTAGATCATAAAAAGTATTGTACTTCAGTCATTCAGTCTAGTATATAGTTAATATGATTAAGGCCCTGCCTTTTTAGCTTGCATCGACAATTGCATCTTATGCATTTATTGTACTAATATGAGAAAGACATTGCCTTAAAAGCTCGCGTAGATACAAAAATATAATCTATTCCATTGATAATTTCGAATAATGCCTGGGATGAGATCATTTGGGACAATGTATTACTATTTCCCGCAATTTTTCAGCACGCGCAGACATGGCAGACATTTTCGAAAACTTCTGAAAATCGAATGTTTCCGGTGACAGAACGATTTTTCTTCCATAGTATTTAGAGTCTCGTGCAATTTGGCATACTTTCTACATTTAAGAGCTCGCTACCCTACGCTCGCATATGATCCTGATCTGCTAATGACTCATGCAAATAATAACATGGCCGTTGCATGTAACCCAAATATGCAAATAATAACATGGCCGTTGCATGTAACCCAAATTAGGTAGTTTTTAAAGTTTTTTCTGTTGACTTGCAGTAAGATATTAGAATTTTACCTTGGAAATCTTCAACATCTTCTTGTAATTTCTAGCTGAAAAAATTGTCCTGGGCTTTGTTGTACATGTATCTTTGTAAAATGCTGACAAACATACCCTACTTCACTACATTTTAGTTTCGATGATGTAACCCAATTTCAGCATTTACAAAAATTTACAGATAATGCATGTACTTACAGCTAAATCACATGAAATCTATAAAATTCTAAACTTAACTAACAAAAAATCACTTTAATAAGTTTCGATTTGTTGTTCATGTTGTTGATTGTGTGTTTTTTTTTTTTTGTTTGGAAGTGAAGGCACTTCCATGTATCAGTCACAAGCTACGTCAATTCAATATTTAGGATGATGAAAATGACGTCATACAACATGTACAAGGAAGTATTTTATTGATTTGCAGTCTAAAAATAAAATCTAGTTCAATGGTTTTTAACCGAAGGGTCATGTGAGCTATTGTCATCGTTAAGCGTCCGTCGTCTGTCCGTTAACTTTTCTTCAAAGATCTTCTTCTCTGAAACCACTGAAGGGATTGCATTGATACTTGGTATACATGATCTTTAGGATGTCCTCTACCAAGTTTGTGAATTATATACATGTCGACCAACCAAGATGGCCGCCGTTGCTAAAAATAGAACAGGGGGGTCAGACCATTGTTTTTGGCTATTAACTCAAAAAGTATAAGAGATAGAGAAAATCCAAAGCAACCCTCCTTGTTCAGCATCAAAAGCTCTACGAATCTCTCCATTGAATCGAAGTTGTGAAACAACTCCTTATAGGAGTTATTGCCCTTTAATCATCAAATTTGACCATTTTTGCAGTTTTTGGACAATATCTTGAAAACCGTTAGAGCTAGAGGAAAAAGTAGCATTGCAGAATTGTTTAGCTCATTGAGATCAACAAAAATGATTTCAGGGTCTAAATTGTCAGATCAGCCGTTTAAGAGTTATTCCCCTTTAACTGTTTTTTCCATTAATTTACACTGATTTTCAAAAATCTTCTTCTCTTAAACTACTGAAGGGATTACATTGATACTTGGTATACATGATCTTTAGGATGTCCTCTACCAAGTTTGTGAATTATATACATGTCGACCAACCAACATGGCCGCCAATGCTAAAAATAGAATAGGGGGGGTCAGACCATTGTTTTTGGCTTATAACTCAAAAAGTATAAAAGATAGAGAAAATCCAAAGCAACCCTCCTTGTTCAGTATCAAAAGCTCTACGAATCTCTCCATTGAGTCGAAGTTGTGAAACGACTCATTATAGGAGTTATTGCCCTTTAATCATCAAATTTGACCATGTTTGCAGTTTTTAGCTCACCTGGACCGAAGGTCCATGTGAGCTATTACCATCACTTGGCGTCCGTCGTCGTCTGTCGTCGTCGTCTGTCGTCGTCGTCTGTTAACAATTTTTCAAAAATCTTCTCCTCTGAAACTACCAAACAGAATTTAATGAAACTTGGTATGAATGATCCTTAGGGTGTCCTGCACCAAACTTGTGTTTTGATTTTTGATCCGATAAAAAACATGGCCGCCGTTACTAAAAATAGACTAGGGGGGTCAGACTACTGTTTTTGGCTTATAAATAAAAAAGTATAAGAGATAGAGGAAATCTGAGGCCACGCTACTGATTCAGCATCAAAAGCTCTACAAAAGTCTCCATTTGGTCAAAGTTGTCAGATGACCCCTTATAGGGGTTACGGCCCTTTAAAGGTGAAAAATAGCATTTTTTCATGTTTTTGGCCTACAGAATGAAAACTATTGCAGATAGAGATTAGCTGTTGCTTGCTTAAATGTTCAGCTCATTTAACTCTACAAAAGTCTCCATAGGGTCGAAGTTGTCAGATGACCCCTTATAGGGGTTACGGCCCCTTAAAGGTGAAAAATAGCCATTTTTCATGTTTTTGGCCTACAGAATGAAAACTATTGCAGATAGAGATTAGCTGTTGCTTGCTTAAATGTTCAGCTCATTTAGCTTTACAAAATTCTCCATAGGGTCGAAGTTGTCAGATGACCCCTTATAGGGGTTACAGCCCCTGAAAAATAGCGATTTTTCATGTTTTTGTCCTACAGAATGAAAACTATTGCAGATAGAGATTAGCTGTTGCTTGCTTAAATGTTCAGCCCATTTAGCTCTACAAAATTCTTCATAGGGTCGAAGTTGTCAGATGACCCCTTATAGGGGTTACGGCCCCTGAAAAATAGCCATTTTTCATGTTTTTGGCCTACAGAATGAAAACTATTGCAGATAGAGATTAGCTGTTGCTTGCTTAAATGTTCAGCTCATTTAGCTCTACAAAATTCTCCACAGGGTCGAAGTTGTCAGATGACCCCTTATAGGGGTTACGGCCCCTGAAAAAAGTGATTTTTCATGTTTTTGGCCTACAGAATGAAAACTATTGCAGATAGAGATTAGCTGTTGCTTGCTTAAATGTTCAGCCCATTTAGCTCTACAAAATTCTTCATAGGGTCGAAGTTGTCAGATGACCCCTTATAGGGGTTACGGCCCCTGAAAAATAGCCATTTTTCATGTTTTTGGCCTACAGAATGAAAACTATTGCAGATAGAGATTAGCTGTTGCTTGCTTAAATGTTCAGCTCATTTAGCTCTACAAAATTCTCCACAGGGTCGAAGTTGTCAGATGACCCCTTATAGGGGTTACGGCCCCTGAAAAAAGTGATTTTTCATGTTTTTGGCCTACAGAATGAAAACTATTGCAGATAGAGATTAGCTGTTGCTTGCTTAAATGTTCAGCCCATTTAGCTCTACAAAATTCTTCATAGGGTCAAAGTTGTCAGATGACCCCTTATAGGGGTTACGGCCCCTGAAAAATAGCCATTTTTCATGTTTTTGGCCTACAGAATGAAAACTATTGCAGATAGAGATTAGCTGTTGCTTGCTTAAATGTTCAGCTCATTTAGCTCTACAAAATTCTCCACAGGGTCGAAGTTGTCAGATGGCCCCTTATAGGGGTTACGGCCCCTGAAAAAAGTGATTTTTCATGTTTTTGGCCTACAGAATGAAAACTATTGCAGATAGAGATTAGCTGTTGCTTGCTTAAATGTTCAGCTCATTTAGCTCTACAAAAGTATAGGGTCAACATCAAGACCAGGTGAGCGATTCAGGCTCCTGGGAGCCTCTTGTTGGACAATATTTTGAAAACTGTTAGAGCTAGAGGAAAAGTTTGCATTGCAGAATTGTTGAGCTCATTGAGATCTACAAAAATGATTACAGGGTCTAAATCAAGGGTCTGGAAACGGTCATATTTGCCGGACATGACCGAAATTTTGCCCTAAATGACCGAATAAAAATTCTCCCAATCGGACATTTTAAAATTTTATTATAAGCATTTTTTGACTTATCGGTCATATAATTGTTTATCTTCCTGAGCATCCGGTCTTGTGGTCATTAATCTCATAATTAACACCTCCAGCAGGTGTCAAACCAGGTAAACATAGCCGTAGGGTTACGCTAATTAGATAATCGGTCACACCTGTCTGACCATGGCCACTGTATTTACCTATGGTTTTAATTAAATGAGTCAACTCATGTTATCAATCTGTCCTGAGATGCCCATTTTGTTTATTTAGAAATAATTTCTCATTATATCCAGTATTTATCAAAACATGTGCACACCAAATATTGTTTACATTTAATGGTGTTTGATTACGCATGTGCGGAGATAATATTTATTTTGCAAACATTCATTCACTGTATAGATTGTTTGATATTAATACAATCAATAATTGTTACTAATTTCATAATTAAAGTAACTTTTCTCATACATATGTTTATTTTGTAAACAGAACAATAAAGTGGTCCCAATTTATTTACATCCGGTGATTCTACTTTTACTTTCACTTTCAATTTTTACATGAAACGTGTTTTGTTTATAATGAAAACAAAGAAATTTTTAATTACAAAGAGCCTTGACCTGAAATAAAAACGTGATCTTGATATTAAGTTCAACGTCTGGAATGTAATGCACAAACAAACACTGCTTTTATGGATTTAAAAGGTGGATTTCCAGGGAGGCCAAGGAAAAAAAGGGGGAGGGGGTAATTGTAACATTTATAGTCGGACAAAAATGACCGAAATTAGCTCAACAAATTTCCAGACCCTTGGTCTAAATTGTCAGATCAGCCGTTTAAGAGTTATTCCCCTTTAACTGTTTTTTTCCAATAATTTACACTGATTTTCAAAAATCTTCTTCTCTAAAACTACTGAAGGGTTTGCATTGATACTTGGTATACATGATCTTTAGGATGTCCTCTACCAAGTTTGTGAATTATATACATGTCGACCAACCAACATGGCTGCCGTTGCTAAAAATAGAATAGGGGGGTCAGACCATTGTTTTTGGCTTATAACATGTATAACTCAAAAAGTATAAAAGATAGAGAAAATCCGAAGCAACCTTCCTTGTTCAGCATCAAAAGCTCTACGAATCTCTCCATTGAGTTGAAGTTGTGAAACAACTCTTTATAGGAGTTAATGCCCTTTAGGTAGTAAAACACACTTCTAAGTAAAACGTCAGAAACGTTCATGGCTTTGCAGCACATATGCTTCTACCAATAACTATTCTAAAACTATATTTAACCTTATAAACACTTATCATACATGGTTGCAATCCTTACATTCCATAGATTATCTTCCAGTTAGTTGTTACTTTCAAAAATAAGATCTTTTCATTACAAACCGATAACTCCGAAAACAAATTATACATGAAAAAACACTAAAATTTACACATTTTTACCATAATTCAAGCCTAGATTAGACCCAAACCTGCACTAAATCCTCTATAGTGCTATACATGCTCTGAAAGTACATAAACCTGGCTGTTTATTAAATGTAAAAAACCTATACATCGACCGGCTTATTTTTTCAAGAAATGACGTCGCATTTTTTACCTTAAAAACAAGCATTAATAAAAACGTTCAAAAGATCGGTAAAATAAAAATGACACCATGCCGGAAAAGGGACGCTCACCTTCCGTTTTTTCAAATATTTTTATATTCTGTCAAAATTATAATCTCTGAATGATTCCCTATCAGTTGAGCATACTTTCGTTACTAAATTATGAGGTATTCTTAATTTATAGCTACTTAAATTCGACTTTTGTATTTTACTTTAAAAATTCTAGGATGTCACTCTCCGAAACTAACTTGTAAACAAAACCGAACTGTGTCTTACTACCTTAATAGATAAACATTTTTTTATGTATTTAAGTGTTGTGTATATTTCAAAACTTGATTATATTTGGAACAAAATGATATTTGGCAATTTCTTTTAGGTCATATATAAGCCAAGTTATGGCCAGTCAAAGTTGGAACCTTATTTTCACTTTTGACCGTAGATTTGCAATATTTTGAAAAGTATATCATATCATGGTGTCTTTTTGTTTCTAAGATGAAAATCAACTTTTTCACACATTTTTTGTTATTTATTTATACAATAATTGACATTTACCTTTTAATTGATTATTTTTTAAAGTCCGGGGAGATTTTACCTATCAAATTAACACAGTTTGCAAAGTAAAGACCCAGTACGACACTTTTGAATATCGTGTTCCTAAGAGACAAAATCGTCACATTTTGCATAAAAATACGGAGTTCTGTCGAAAAAGTTCATCAAATAAATAAGTATCCATACATTAATTCTATTTTAAAGAGATTTTGTCCATTTGGTCGTTTTCACCTTTATAAAAACAGAAATGATGTAGCTGAAAAGTTGGCAAAACGTAACGTAACGTTTTCCCTCGAATTTTTTCTAAATATGCTGTTTTGGTTGCTATGGCCTTTTTCCCAAAACAACTAATATTTTCCAAAATTTTTTTTTACTAATCTGTTGTATATTGATATAGCTTTAATTCCACCAATTAACATGGGTATTTAGTTCGCGTTCAATGCTCGTATAATTGTTGACAATTACGTTAATGGTAGTAAAACACACTTCTAAGTAAAACGTCAGAAACGTTCATGGCTTTGCAGCACATATGCTTCTACCAATAACTATTCTAAAACTATATTTAACCTTATAAACACTTATCATACATGGTTGCAATCCTTACATTCCATAGATTATCTTCCAGTTAGTTGTTACTTGCAAAAATAAGATCTTTTCATTACAAACCGATAACTCCGAAAACAAATTATACATGAAAAAACACTAAAATTTACACATTTTTACCATAATTCAAGCCTAGATTAGACCCAAACCTGCACTAAATCCTCTATAGTGCTATACATGCTCTGAAAGTACATAAACCTGGCTGTTTATTAAATGTAAAAAACCTATACATCGACCGGCTTATTTTTTCAAGAAATGACGTCGCATTTTTTACCTTAAAAACAAGCATTAATAAAAACGTTCAAAAGATCGGTAAAATAAAAATGACACCATGCCGGAAAAGGGACGCTCACCTTCCGTTTTTTCAAATATTTTTATATTCTGTCAAAATTATAATCTCTGAATGATTCCCTATCAGTTGAGCATACTTTCGTTACTAAATTATGAGGTATTCTTAATTTATAGCTACTTAAATTCGACTTTTGTATTTTACTTTAAAAATTCTAGGATGTCACTCTCCGAAACTAACTTGTAAACAAAACCGAACTGTGTCTTACTACCTTAATAGATAAACATTTTTTTATGTATTTAAGTGTTGTGTATATTTCAAAACTTGATTATATTTGGAACAAAATGATATTTGGCAATTTCTTTTAGGTCATATATAAGCCAAGTTATGGCCAGTCAAAGTTGGAACCTTATTTTCACTTTTGACCGTAGATTTGCAATATTTTGAAAAGTATATCATATCATGGTGTCTTTTTGTTTCTAAGATGAAAATCAACTTTTTCACACATTTTTTGTTATTTATTTATACAATAATTGACATTTACCTTTTAATTGATTATTTTTTAAAGTCCGGGGAGATTTTACCTATCAAATTAACACAGTTTGCAAAGTAAAGACCCAGTACGACACTTTTGAATATCGTGTTCCTAAGAGACAAAATCGTCACATTTTGCATAAAAATACGGAGTTCTGTCGAAAAAGTTCATCAAATAAATAAGTATCCATACATTAATTCTATTTTAAAG
Source organism: Arcuatula senhousia (assembly GCA_963971305.1). Taxonomy (NCBI): domain Eukaryota; kingdom Metazoa; phylum Mollusca; class Bivalvia; order Mytilida; family Mytilidae; genus Arcuatula; species Arcuatula senhousia. The sequence goes on along the minus strand of OZ020317.1, from coordinate 5,569,536 downwards.
AGATTTTGTCCATTTGGTCGTTTTCACCTTTATAAAAACAGAAATGATGTAGCTGAAAAGTTGGCAAAACGTAACGTAACGTTTTCCCTCGAATTTTTTCTAAATATGCTGTTTTGGTTGCTATGGCCTTTTTCCCAAAACAACTAATATTTTCCAAAATTTTTTTTTACTAATCTGTTGTATATTGATATAGCTTTAATTCCACCAATTAACATGGGTATTTAGTTCGCGTTCAATGCTTGTATAATTGTTGACAATTACGTTAATGGTAGTAAAACACACTTCTAAGTAAAACGTCAGAAACGTTCATGGCTTTGCAGCACATATGCTTCTACCAATAACTATTCTAAAACTATATTTAACCTTATAAACACTTATCATACATGGTTGCAATCCTTACATTCCATAGATTATCTTCCAGTTAGTTGTTACTTGCAAAAATAAGATCTTTTCATTACAAACCGATAACTCCGAAAACAAATTATACATGAAAAAACACTAAAATTTACACATTTTTACCATAATTCAAGCCTAGATTAGACCCAAACCTGCACTAAATCCTCTATAGTGCTATACATGCTCTGAAAGTACATAAACCTGGCTGTTTATTAAATGTAAAAAACCTATACATCGACCGGCTTATTTTTTCAAGAAATGACGTCGCATTTTTAGCTCACCTGGACCGAAGGTCCATGTGAGCTATTACCATCACTTGGCGTCCGTCGTCGTCGTCTGTCGTCGTCGTCTGTCGTCGTCGTCGTCTGTCGTCTGTCGTCGTCGTCGTCTGTTAACAATTTTTCAAAAATCTTCTCCTCCGAAACTACTGAACAGAATTTAATGAAACTTGGTATGAATGATCCTTAGGGTGTCCTGCACCAAACTTGTGTTTCAATTTTTGATCCGTCAAAAAACATGGCCACCGTTACTAAAAATAGACCAGGGGGGTCAGACTACTGTTTTTGGCTTGTAAATCAAAAAGTATAAGAGATTGATGAAATCTGATGCCACGCTGCTGCTTCAGCATCAAAAGTTCTACAAAAGTCTCCATTTGGTCGAAGTTGTCAGATGATCCCTTATAGGAGTTACAGCCCCTTAAAGGTGAAAAATAGCGTTTTTGCATGATTTTGGCCTATAGAATGAAAACTATTGTAAATAGAGAAAAGCTGTTGCTTGCTTAAATGTTCAGCTCATTTAGCTCTACAAAAGTCTCCATAGGGTCGAAGTTGTCAGATGACCCCTTATAGGGGTTACAGCCCCTTAAAGGCAAAAAATAGTGTTTTTGGCCTATAGAATGAATACTATTGCAAATAGAGAAAAGCTGTTGCTTGCTTAAATGTTCAGCTCATTTAGCTCTACAAAAGTCTCCATAAGGTCAAAGTTGTCAGATGATCCCTAATAGGGGTTACAGCCCCTTAAAGGTGAAAAATAGCGTTTTTGCATGTTTTTGGCTTATAGAATGAAAACTATTGTAGATAGAGAAAAGCTGTTGCTTGCTTAAATGTTCAGCTCATTTAGCTCTACTAAAGATTCCATAGGGTTGAAGTTGTCAGATGACCCCTTATAGGGGTTACAGCCCCTTAAAGGCGAAAAATAGTGTTTTTGGCCTATAGAATGAAAAGTATTGCAGATAGAGAAAAGCTGTTCCATGCTAAAATGTTCAGCTCATTTAGCTCTATAAAATTCTCCATGGGGTTGAAGTTGGCAGATGATCCTTTATAGGGGTTAAAGCCCCTTAAAGGTGAAAAATAGCGTTTTTGCATGTTTTTGGCCTATAGTAGATAGAGAAAAGCTGTTGCTTGCTTAAATGTTCAGCTCATTTAGCTCTACAAAAGTCTCAATAAGGTCAAAGTTGTCAGATGACCCCTTATAGGGGTTACAGCCCCTTAAAGGCGAAAAATAGTGTTTTTAGCCTTAAGAATGAAAACTATTGCAAATAGAGAAAAGCTGTTGCTTGCTTAAATGTTCAGCTCATTTAGCTCTACAAAAGACTCCATAAGGTCAAAGTTGTCAGATGATCCCTAATAGGGGTTACAGCCCCTTAAAGGCGAAAAATAGTGTTTTTGGCCTATAGAATGAAAACTATTGCAAATAGAAAAAAGCTGTTGCTTGCTTAAATGTTCAGCTCATTTAGCTCTACAAAAGTCTCCATAAGGTCAAAGTTGTCAGATGATCCCTAATAGGGGTTACAGCCCCTTAAAGGTGAAAAATAGCGTTTTTGCATGTTTTTGGCTTATAGAATGAAAACTATTGTAGATAGAGAAAAGCTGTTGCTTGCTTAAATGTTCAGCTCATTTAGCTCTACAAAAGTTTCCATAGGGTCAAAGTTGTCAGATGACCCCTTATAGGGGTTACAGTCCCTTAAAGGCAAAAATAGTGTTTTTGGCTTAAAGAATGAAAATTATTGCAGATAGAGAAAAGCTGTTGCTTGCTTAAATGTTCAGCTCATTTAGCTCTACAAAAGTCTCCATAGGGTTGAAGTTGTCTGATAACCCCTTATAGGGGTTACAGCCCCTTAGTGTTTTTTGATTATTTAGAATGAAAGCAATTGCAAATAGAGAAAAGATTTTTCATGCTTATAAACATTCAGCTCATTTAGCTATACAAAAGTCTTCATAGGGTTGACATCAAGCCCAGGTGAGCGATTCAGGCTCCTGGGAGCCTCTTGTTTACCTTAAAAACAAGCATTAATAAAAACGTTCAAAAGATCGGTAAAATAAAAATGACACCATGCCGGAAAAGGGACGCTCACCTTCCGTTTTTATACGACCGCAAAAAATTTGCGGACGTATTATGGTATGATGCTGTCGTCGTCGTTGTCGTCGTTGTCGTCGTCGTCGTTGTCTGTTAACTTTTTAGTGTTTCCACAATAACTTTAGTTCCAGTTATCCAATTGCTATGAAACTTGACAATGATGTTCCTTACCATTAAAGGATGAATGGGATTGATTTTGGGGGTCCCCCCTTTTTTCGTTTAGAAATTAGGGGCCAAAAAAGGGCCAAAAATACTGCTTTTTTGTTTGTTTCCACAATAACTTTAGTTCTAGTTATCCGATTGCTATGAAATTTGACAGTGATGTTCTTTACCATACAAGGATGAGTGGGATTGATTTTGGGGGTCCCCCCTTTTTTTGTTTAGAAATTAGGGGCCCATAAGGGGCAAAAAATTCAAATATTTTAATTGTTTCCACCATAACTTTGGTCCTAGTTGGCCTATTGATGTGAAATTTGTCAAGAATGTTTCTTAAAATAAAAGAATGAACTTGATGAATTTTTGCGCCCCCTTTTACTCCGTTGTGTAATAAGGGGCCAAAAGGGGCCAAAATAAAAACTTTTTTATTTGTGGTCTGATTTTGAAATTTTTTTTTGCATGTTTGTTCTTGTCAAATAGCGGATACAAAATTAAGAATTAATTTTTGCGACCCCCCCTTTTTCCCCCTATTACGTAATTAGGGGCCAAATGGGGCCAAAATCGAATCTTTTTTATTTGTGGTCCGATTTTGAAAATTTTTTTTGCAAGTTTATTCTTGTCAGGTAGCGAATCCCAATTTTAGAATTAATTTTTGCGACCATCCTTTTTTCACTTGTTTTGTAATTAGGGGCCAAAAGGGGCCGTAATCAAAACTTTTTTATTTCTGGTTTGTTTTTGAACATTTTTTTTGCCAGTTTATTTTTGTCAAGTAGCGAATTCAAATTTGAGAATTTATTTTTGCGACCCCCACCCGTTTTTCACCTGTTACGTAATAAGGGGCCAAAAGGGGCCAAAATCGAAACTTTTTTAATTCTTGTCAGATTTTGACAATTTTTTTTGCAAGTTTATTCTTGTCAAGTAGCAGATATATTTTTGTGTCCCCTTTTTTTACTGTTACGTTATTAGGGACCAAAAGGGGCCAAAATTGTAACTTTTTAATTTCTGGTCCGATTTTGAAAATTTTTTTTGCATGTTTGTTCTTGTCAAATAGCGTATACAAAATTAAGTTAATTTTTGCGACCCCCCCTTTTTCCCCCTATTACGTAATTAGGGGCCGAAATAGAAACTTTTCTAATTTGTGGTCCAATTTCGAAATTTTTTTTTGCAAATTTATTCTTGTCAGGAAGCGATTCTTATTTTAAGAATAAAATTTTGGGGGCTGTAATCATAATATAAAAAAAATCTGGTTTGATTTTTAATTTTTTCCCCAAACATTATTCTTTTAAAGAGTAGAATACAACATTCAAAATTTATATTTTTACCCCCTGGGTCGAAAGTCCATCAGAGAAGCATGTGTCAAAAACCTTTGTCAGTCCACCATGGGCTGCATGTGTCCAGAGCATTAGACTATCCATATTAGGCCTAAAACGTACAGGGTTTAACATGCTGCGGTCGTATCATGCTGCGCTCGGCGAAGCTTTTTATTTCAAATATTTTTATATTCTGTCAAAATTATAATCTCTGAATGATTCCCTATCAGTTGAGCATACTTTCGTTACTAAATTATGAGGTATTCTTAATTTATAGCTACTTAAATTCGACTTTTGTATTTTACTTTAAAAATTCTAGGATGTCACTCTCCGAAACTAACTTGTAAACTAAACCGAACTGTGTCTTACTACCTTAATCATCAAAATTGACCATTTTTGCAGTTTTAGGACTATATCTTAAAAACCGTTAGAGCTAGAGGAAAAGTTAGCTTTGCAGAATTGTTAAGCTCATTGAGATCTACAAAAATGATTTCAGGGTCTAAATTGTCAGATCAGCCGTTTAAGAGTTATTCCCCTTTAACTGTTTTTTCCATGAATTTACACTGATTTTCAAAAATCTTCTTTTCTAAAACTACTGAAGGGATTGCATTGATACTTGGTATACATGATCTTTAGGATGTCCTCTACCAAGTTTGTGAATTATATACATGTCTACCTACCAAGATGGCAGCCGTTGCTAAAAATAGAACAGGGGGGCCAGACTATTGTTTTTGGCTTATAACTCAAAAAGTATAAGAGATAGAGAAAATCCGAAGCAACTTACCTTGTTCAGCATCAAAAGCTCTACTCTTCCATCGAGTCGAAGTTGTGAAACGACTCCTAATAGGAGTTATTGCCCTTTAATCATCAAAATTGACCATTTTTGCAGTTTTTGGACAATATCTTGAAAACTGTTAGAGCTAGAGGAAAAGTTAGCATTGCAGAATTGTTTAGCTCATTGAGATCTACAAAAATGATTTCAGGGTCTAAATTGTCAGATCAGCCGTTTAAGAGTTATTCCCCTTTAACTGTTTTTTTCCATTAATTTACACTTTTCAAAAATCTTCTTCTCTTAAACCACTGAAGGGATTGCATTGATACTTGGTATATATGATCTTTAGGATGTCCTCTACCAAGTTTGTGAATTATATACATGTCAACCAACCAACATGGCTGCCGCTAAAAATAGAACAGGGGGATCAAACCATTGTTTTTGGCTTATAACTCAAAAAGTATAAGAGTTATTCCCCTTTAACTGTTTTTTTCCATTAATTTACACTTTTCAAAAATCTTCTTCTCTTAAACCACTGAAGGGATTGCATTGATACTTGGTATATATGATCTTTAGGATGTCCTCTACCAAGTTTGTGAATTATATACATGTCAACCAACCAACATGGCTGCCGCTAAAAATAGAACAGGGGGATCAAACCATTGTTTTTGGCTTATAACTCAAAAAGTATAAGAGTTATTCCCCTTTAACTGTTTTTTTCCATTAATTTACACTTTTCAAAAATCTTCTTCTCTTAAACCACTGAAGGGATTGCATTGATACTTGGTATATATGATCTTTAGGATGTCCTCTACCAAGTTTGTGAATGATATACATGTCAACCAACCAACATGGCTGCCGCTAAAAATAGAACAGGGGGATCAAACCATTGTTTTTGGCTTATAACTCAAAAAGTATAAGAGATAAAGAAAATCGGAAGCAATTTTTTTTGTTCAGCATCAAAAGGTCCTTACCATAGTTATTGCCCTTTAACTGTTTTTCTATTAATTTAAACTGATTTCCAAAAATCTTCTCTGAAACCACTGAAACGATTGTTTTGCAACTTTGTATACTTGAAAGTTTGTGAAATTTATTCAAACTTTTGCATAAGAGATCAGGTGAGCGATTCAGGCTCCTGGGAGCCTCTAGTTTGTTTCATTATGTTCACCAGTTATTCTAGGTTACTTATTAATACTTTTCTGTTCAGATTTGAGTTACTTCCCTTGATTTTGTTAGGAATGTAACCAGTTTTAGTTATTTTTATCTGTGTCCCTGAAGGCGGAAGCAGGTCAAGGAGTTGGGTCACTCCGTCTGTCTGTCCGTCAATTCGCCCCGCAAGTTTTCCGGTTTTTGATTTTTGGTACATGTATGTGAGTCTATCATGATGAGTTACAAATCAAGTTCGAATTTCGTCCTGTTCTATTGATTTTCACTGAAATTATGGCCCTAAAGGACTTTGAAAATTTTATGAAAATAATAGTTTTCGGGTTTGTTTCTATGTGTGTGCAAATATGGAGCTGATTGGTAGTAGGAAAGCACAGTTAGAAAAAAAATAAACATTGCAGGGGCATCATATCAGTGATTCCGAAGGTATTTTTAGCTCACCTGGACCGAAGGTCCATGTGAGCTATTACCATCACTTGGCGTCCGTCGTCGTCGTCTGTCGTCGTCGTCGTCTGTTAACAATTTTTCAAAAATCTTCTCCTCTGAAACTACCAAACAGAATTTAATGAAACTTGGTATGAATGATCCTTAGGGTGTCCTGCATCAAACTTGTGTTTTGATTTTTAATCCGTTAAAAAACATGGCCGCCGTTACTAAAAATAGACTAGGGGGGTCAGACTACTGTTTTTGGCTTATAAATCAAAAAGTATAAGAGATAGAGGAAATCTGAGGCCACTCTACTGATTCAGCATCAAAAGCTCTACAAAAGTCTCCATTTGGTCAAAGTTGTCAGATGATCCCTTATAGGGGTTACGGCCCCTGGAAAAGGTGAAAAATAGCATTTTTTCATGTTTTTGGCCTACAGAATGAAAACTATTGCAGATAGAGATTAGCTGTTGCTTGCTTAAATGTTCAGCTCATTTAACTCTACAAAAGTCTCCATAGGGTCGAAGTTGTCAGATGACCCCTTTTAGGGGTTACAGCCCCTTAAAGGTGAAAAATAGCCATTTTTCATGTTTTTGGCCTACAGAATGAAAACTATTGCAGATAGAGATTAGCTGTTGCTTGCTTAAATGTTTAGCTCATTTAGCTCTACGAAAGTCTCCATAGGATCGAAGTTGTCAGATAACCCCTTATAGGGGTTATGGCCCCTGAAAAATGGCATTTTTTCATGTTTTTGGCCTACAGAATGAAAACTATTGCACATAGAGATTAGCTGTTGCTTGCTTAAATGTTCAGCTCATTGAGCTCTTCCAAATTCTCCTTAGGGTCGAAGTTGTCAGATGACCCCTTATAGGGGTTACAGCCCCTGAAAAATAGCGATTTTTCATGTTTTTGTCCTACAGAATGAAAACTATTGCAGATAGAGATTAGCTGTTGCTTGCTTAAATGTTCAGCTCATTTAGCTCTACAAAATTTTCCATAGAGTCGAAGTTGTCAGATGACTCCTTATAGGGGTTACGGCCCCTGAAAAATAGCAATTTTTCATGTTTTTGGCCTACAGAATGAAAACTATTGCAGATAGAGATTAGCTGTTGCTTGCTTAAATGTTTAGCTCATTTAGCTCTACGAAAGTCTCCATAGGATCGAAGTTGTCAGATAACCCCTTATAGGGGTTACGGCCCCTGAAAAATGGCATTTTTTCATGTTTTTGGCCTACAGAATGAAAACTATTGCACATAGAGATTAGCTGTTGCTTGCTTAAATGTTCAGCTCATTGAGCTCTACAAAATTCTCCATAGGGTCGAAGTTGTCAGATGACCCCTTATAGGGGTTACGGCATGTTTTTGTCCTACAGAATGAAAACTATTGCAGATAGAGATTAGCTGTTGCTTGCTTAAATGTTCAGCTCATTTAGCTCTACAAAATTTTCCATAGAGTCGAAGTTGTCAGATGACTCCTTATAGGGGTTACGGCCCCTGAAAAATAGCAATTTTTCATGTTTTTGGCCTACAGAATGAAAACTATTGCAGATAGAGATTAGCTGTTGCTTGCTTAAATGTTCAGCTCATTTAACTCTACAAAAGTCTCCATAGGGTTGAAGTTGTCAGATGAGTTACAGCCTCTTAAAGGTGAAAAATAGCCATTTTTCATGTTTTTGGCCTACAGAATGAAAACTATTGCAGATAGAGATTAGCTGTTGCTTGCTTAAATGTTAAGCTCATTTAGCTCTACGAAAGTCTCCATAGGATCGAAGTTGTCAGATAACCCCTTATAGGGGTTACGGCCCCTGAAAAATGGCATTTTTTCATGTTTTTGGCCTACAGAATGAAAACTATTGCACATAGAGATTAGCTGTTGCTTGCTTAAATGTTCAGCTCATTGAGCTCTTCAAAATTCTCCATAGGGTCGAAGTTGTCAGATGACCCCTTATAGGGGTTAAGGCCTCTGAAAAATGGCATTTTTTCATGTTTTTGGCCTACAGAATGAAAACTATTGCACATAGAGATTAGCTGTTGCTTGCTTAAATGTTCAGCTCATTGAGCTCTACAAAATTCTCCATAGGGTCGAAGTTGTCAGATGACCCCTTATAGGGGTTACGGCATGTTTTTGTCCTACAGAATGAAAACTATTGCAGATAGAGATTAGCTGTTGCTTGCTTAAATGTTCAGCTCATTTAGCTCTACAAAATTTTCCATAGAGTTGAAGTTGTCAGATGACTCCTTATAGGGGTTACGGCCCCTGAAAAATAGCAATTTTTCATGTTTTTGGCCTACAGAATGAAAACTATTGCAGATAGAGATTAGCTGTTGCTTGCTTAAATGTTCAGCTCATTTAACTCTACAAAAGTCTCCATAGGGTTGAAGTTGTCAGATGACCCCTTATAGGGGTTACAGCCTCTTAAAGGTGAAAAATAGCCATTTTTCATGTTTTTGGCCTACAGAATGAAAACTATTGCAGATAGAGATTAGCTGTTGCTTGCTTAAATGTTAAGCTCATTTAGCTCTACGAAAGTCTCCATAGGATCGAAGTTGTCAGATAACCCCTTATAGGGGTTACGGCCCCTGAAAAATGGCATTTTTTCATGTTTTTGGCCTACAGAATGAAAACTATTGCACATAGAGATTAGCTGTTGCTTGCTTAAGGATGTGGTCCATAGTTTCGTATAAAATCCAACGGTCTACATATGGCTAAAAATAGGTACAGGGGGCCCCCCCTTGCTATTTATGGTAGTAATGATTAAAATGTGAATATTTTTTGCATCAATTATAAAATTTGGAATTTATTTTTGAAGATAAAGTAAGTTTTTGTTTGATTTTTATTTAAAAAAATAAAATAAGTGAATGTGTACAAAGGGGGATAATCACTGAATTTCCTGTTTACAAAGAGAGGTAAATTTAAGTTTTTTACACGAAGTAAAATGCTGTTTTTAAAAAACGGCGATCGTACCCTGAAAGTCGACTTAAAAAAGAGAAGACCTTTATCTCTACAAGTTAGACTAAAAAAATTAAATGTTTTTTTGTCAATTCTATATTTTTCAGTCCCTCAAATATGCAATGGTTGTACTTTTTTCCCCATATAATTGTCATAAAAAGGACACTATTCAATGGATTGTTTATTTTTAATGATTGCTAATTTGTCACAACTGTCTGTATCTTTAGAAAGCTGATAAATTTGGCTTTCTATTGATGTATATATATGATATATTCAAAATTTGACATGTCACTCAAAGCTTTCCATGTTTGAGGTCCCCACCCCCTTGCGACGTCATGACGTTAAAACCCCTATCCACATCCTTAATGCACATATACTGAAAGTAAAGAGACTACAAGCATGCTTCGTAACAGATTTCATTTATTTTTTTTCAAAAAAATATTTATTTAGGATGATATCCTGTTTTTGTAATGGGAAACTAGTCTGTATTATTTGTCATATTCAAAAGAACACCGTAGCAACCAGGATGACATTGTAAAGTCATTGCGTCAAATATGACGTCGTTATGTGATTTTGTGACGTTCCATTGTTTTCAGTCTATCCGCTCTCTTTTTTTAACCTCTTGCAACATATGGAAGCTGAGAGCATTGGTTTGTTCGGTACAAATTTTCCTACAAAGTGTCGCATATTTGATATGAAATGTTTAAAAGCATAATCTGCATTAAATTTGTATGTTCAAGGAAAAGGGACTCTAATTCCTTGTTATTGATGGAAAGCCTTTCTCATATGCAGGTCATGTCACTGTTGTATTGCTGATTTTTATTGGAAAAGGTAGTGTCTATGGCCTTAAAATATGACTTTTATTTCAATGTAATCAACTGAAATCTATTAAGACCATTATTGATAAGAAGTAAAGATATGAAAATCCAGTTTTTGGTACTTCTGTCTTCAGAGTATCCGAATGCATGAAATGGGTTAAAAACTTGGTTCGACACAGTATATGGTAATTGCTATATTTTCGCTTTTAGTAGACGGACGAATAAAAGTTTGGTACCATTTTGTTCGTTATTGTACAGGGAATGAGAAAAAACCAAATGTGAATTTTAAAACGCACTTAAAGGATGTGGTCCATAGTTTCGTATAAAATCCAACGGTCTACATATGGCTAAAAATAGGTACAGGGGGCCCCCCTTGCTATTTATGGTAGTAATGATTAAAATGTGAATATTTTTTGCATCAATTATAAAATTTGGAATTTATTTTTGAAGATAAAGTAAGTTTTTGTTTGATTTTTATTTAAAAAAATAAAATAAGTGAATGTGTACAAAGGGGGATAATCACTGAATTTCCTGTTTACAAAGAGAGGTAAATTTAAGTTTTTTACACGAAGTAAAATGCTGTTTTTAAAAAACGGCGATCGTACCCTGAAAGTGGACTTAAAAAAGAGAAGACCATCTCTACAAGTTAGACTAAAAAAATAAAATGTTTTTTTGTCCATTCTATATTTTTCAGTCCCTCAAATATGCAATGGTTGTACTTTTTTCCCCATATAATTGTCATAAAAAGGACACTATTCAATGGATTGTTTATTTTTAATGATTGCTAATTTGTCACAACTGTCTGTATCTTTAGAAAGCTGATAAATTTGGCTTTCTATTGATGTATATATATGATATATTCAAAATTTGACATGTCACTCAAAGCTTTCCATGTTTGAGGTCCCCACCCCCTTGCGACGTCATGACGTTAAAACCCCTATCCACATCCTAAATGTTCAGCTCATTGAGCTCTTCAAAATTCTCCATAGGGTCGAAGTTGTCAGATGACCCCTTATAGGGGTTACGGCCCCTGAAAAATAGCGAATTTTCATGTTTTTGTCCTACAGAATGAAAACTATTGCAGATAGAGATAAGCTGTTGCTTGCTTAAATGTTCAGCTCATTTAGCTCTACAAAATTCTCCATAGGATCGAAGTTGTCAGATAACCCCTTATAGGGGTTACAGCCCCTGAAAAATGGCATTTTTTCATGTTTTTGGCCTACAGAATGAAAACTATTGCACATAGAGATTAGCTGTTGCTTGCTTAAATGTTCAGCTCATTTAGCTCTACAAAATTCTATATAGGGTCGAAGTTGTCAGATGACCCCTTATAGGGGTTACGGCCCCTGAAAAATAGCGATTTTTCATGTTTTTGTCCTACAGAATGAAAACTATTGCACAAAGAGATTAGCTGTTGCTTGCTTAAATGTTTAGCTCATTTAGCTCTACCAAAGTCTCCATAGGATCGAAGTTGTCAGATAACCCCTTATAGGGGTTACGGCCCCTGAAAAATGGCATTTTTTCATGTTTTTGGCCTACAGAATGAAAACTATTGCACATAGAGATTAGCTGTTGCTTGCTTAAATGTTCAGCTCATTGAGCTCTACAAAATTCTCCATAGGGTCGAAGTTGTCAGATGACCCCTTATAGGGGTTATAGGTGAAAAATGGTGTTTTTGGCCTATAGAATGAAAACTATTGCAAAAGCTGTTGCTTGCTTAAATGTTCAGCTCATTTAGCTCTACAAAAGTATAGGGTCAACATCAAGACCAGGTGAGCGATTCAGGCTCCTGGGAGCCTCTTGTTACTTTTCCCGGACCAAACATACATTTTGGTGCGTGTGCTAACATTTCAATATAAAATTCCTAAAATCTTTGCTGGACTGAATCAGTTTTTGCTGGACGTGTCTACAACAAATATTTAAACACTGTATAATTATTATAAATAACAGCAATATGATTATGTCTTGTAATGAGATAAATCTCAATCTTTCCTCTGTCACTCCAAACCATTATAATTGTAGTTTTTAGTAACCATTATGTTTGTAGCTTTTAGTTCTAAAATATGTTAGCAAATGACCATTTATTGTAAATGTGTTTGGCTAATAAATTATGTCTTATGTCTTATGTCTGACGGTCTGACAAAGCTTCGGAATCACTGCATATGTGTCTTACAGACACAAACAATTACAAGTAGATGATGCCCTTCAAAATGCATACTATGTTGAAGGTATATATTGGCACGGGGGCATTACCCTTTTCTAGTTGATCTGTAGAACAATATGTCTACATGGCTACAAATAGAACATAGGGGTGAGTTCCAGTTTTTTTTTAAAGAAATAAATCAAAAACAATTACAGACATGAAAGATATCAATATTTTTATGGTATAATATTTTTATGGAGAACAAAAGTGGTCAACACCTCAAGATCTACCTACATATGTACTCTGACATTTCTTAAAAGACTCAAAAACCCATGTGGGAGTTTTGACCCTTTTTAGCTCATCTGGACCGAAGGTCCATGTGAGCTATTGCCATCACTTGGCGTCCGTCGTCGTCTGTCGTTGTCTGTCGTCTGTCGTCGTCTGTTAACATTTTACAAAAATCTTCTCCTCTGAAACTACTGAACAGAATTTAATGAAACTTGGTGTGAGTGGTCTTTAGGGTGTCCTGCACCAAACTTGTGTTTCGATTTTTGATCCGTCAAAAAACATGGCCACTGTTACTAAAAATAGACCAGGGGGGTCAGACTACTGTTTTTGGCTTGTAAATCAAAAAGTATAAGAGATAGATGAAATCTGATGCCACCTTACTGCTTCAGCATCAAAAGTTCTACAAAAGTGTCCATTTGGTCGAAGTTGTCAGATGATCCCTTATAGGGGTTACAGCCCCTTAAAGGTGAAAAATAGCGTTTTTTCATGTTTTTGGCTTATAGAATGAAAACTATTGCAGATAGAGAAAAGCTGTTGCTTGCTTAAATGTTCAGCTCATTTAGCTCTACAAAAGTCTCCATAGGGTCGAAGTTGTCAGATGACCCCTTATAGGGGTTACGGCCCCTTAAAGGCGAAAAATAATGTTTTTGGCCTATAGAATGAAAACTATTGCAGATAGAGAAAAGCTGTTGCTTGCTTAAATGTTCAGCTCATTTAGCTCTACAAAAGTCTCCATAAGGTCCAAGTTGTCAGATGACCCCTTATAGGGGTAACGGCCCCTTAAAGGCGAAAAATAGTGTTTTTGGCCTATAGAATGAAAATTATTGCAGATAGAGAAAAGCTGTTGCTTGCTTAAATGTTCAGCTCATTTAGTTCTACAAAAGTCTCCATAGGGTCAAAGTTGTCAGATAACCCCTTATAGGGGTTACAGCCCCTTAAAGGGGAAAAAAAGTGTTTTAGCCTATAGAATGAAAACTATTGCAGACAGAGAAAAGCTGTTGCTTGCTTAGATGTTCAGATCATTTACCTTTAAAAAAGTCTCCATAGGGTCAAAGTTGTCAGATGACCCCTTATATGGGTTACGGCCCCTTAAAGGGAAAAAATAGTGTTTTTGGCCTATAGAATGAAAACTATTGCAGATGAGAAAAGCTGTTGCTTGCTTAAATGTTCAGCTCATTAAGCCCTACAAAAATCTTCATAGGTGTGAAGTCAGATGACCCCTTATAGGGGTTACAGCCCCTTCAAGGCAAAAAATAGTGTTTTTGGCCTACAGAATGAAAACTATTGAAGATAGAGAAAAGCTTTTTCTTGCTTAAACTTTCAGCTCATTTAGCTATACAAAAGTCTCAACAGGGTTCACATCAAGACCAGGTGAGCGATTCAGGCTCCTGGGAGCCTCTTGTTCTGGATTTTTAACTCGTGTTTCTTCTTCTCCATGTTCTCTGAAATGGCTGCACAGATTCAAACCAATTTTGGTTTTGCTGGAAAAATGCTGAAGACGTCAGAGCAATCTTGGACTAATGTTATATGAGTAAGGCATTATCAAATAACATAACCAATGAACATAATTTGTATTTGCATATAATTATGAAAACAAAAATGAATATAATTCATACATGATGCATTCCGCTTTGCAACACAGAATTCCCTCTGCAGGTGTGTGTCGGGCGCGTCTAAATCCATTAGCCCCAAGTTGTGCACCATGTGGTTTTTTTTGGAACTTTGGAGATCCCAGCCATGAAGGAGTAAGGGCTCTTTTTCTGGATTTTTTGTGAATTTTTCGCTTATTAAAATTATGCTCTACATGTATATCTTGAAAACAATATAAGATATTTAAGAAATGTATATTGCATATTGTTAAGCACATCAAGATATTCAAATTTTGTAATTAGGTCAAGGTTGTCAGATCATAGTTTGTAGCAGTTATAGCCCTTGAACATCAAAATTGACCATTTTTTTACGCTATTTCCTAACAATGAAAATATGAACTCCTCTGACACCTTAAGTGCAATTGAAACCAAGTTTGGTAAAAATGTTAATATGAGCATTATGTGCATAGAACTGATGTTGGGATTTTTGATTTATCGAAAAATATGGCCGCCATGGCTATAATTAGAACATAGGGGTAAACTTAAGTTTCATGCAAATAGCTCAAAAACGGTTAAAGATATCAAAATTGTGTTGGTTTGCAAAAATGATCAGCATCTCAAGATCTGCCTGTCCTTAAATTTTCATGAGGATCCATCTACCCATGTCAAAGTTATTGCCATTTTTCAAGATTTTTTCTAACTTTTGCACTTTTTAAGCTCAATATCTTGAAAACTATAAAATATATTTTAGAAATTTAAATTGCATATTGTTCAGCAAATCAGTATCTATAATTTATTTAACGCCACCAACGTTTTAGTCAGGTGAGCCATTCAGGCTCCTGGGAGCCTTTTGTTTGTGAATTTTTGCCCTTATTATGCTCTATATCTGAAAACTATATAGGATATTTAAGAACTGTAAATTGCATACTGTTATGAACGTCAAGATCTACAAATTTTGTAATTGGTCAACGTTGTCAGATCGTTGCTTCTAGCAGTTATTGCCCTTAGAATGTCAAAATTTAGCATTTTCACAGTATTTCCTTATTACAGTAAAAAACATTAACTCCTCTGACACCTTAAGTGCAATTGAAACAAAGTTTGGTATGAATGTTAATTAGCATTAGGTGCATACAACTGATGTGGGGATTTTTGATTTGTCGAACAATATGGTGGCCATGGCTAAAATTAGAACATAGGGGTAAACTTTAATTTAATGCAAATAACTCAAAAACGGTTACAGATATCAAAATTCTGGCTGGGTAGCAAAAGTGATCAGCATCTCAAGAGGATCCATCTACCCATGGCCTCCATGGCTAAATATAGAACATACTCATGATACTAGGGGTAAATTGCAGTTTTTCGCAAAAAAACTCAAAAACCACCACAGATATCAAAATTCTGGCAAGGGTTAAAGTGACCAGCAAAACAAGATCTACCTGCCCTGAAATTCTAATAAAGAACCAACAACCCGTGTAGGAGTTGTTGCCCTTTTTAGCTCACCTGGACCGAAGGTCCATGTGAGCTTTTACCATCACTTGGCGTCCGTCGTCGTCGTCGTCGTCTGTTGTCGTCTGTAAACAATTTTTCAAACGTTAACTTGTCCGACACCATAAGTCCAATTGCAACCAAACTTGGTATAGTTGTTTAGTGGCATTATGTGTACAAAACTATCGTTCGGATTTTTGATTCATAGAAAAACATGGCCGCCATGGCTAAAAATAGAACAGGGGGGTCAAATTACAGTTTTTTGCAAATAACTCAAAAACGGTAACAGATATCACAATTCTGGCAAGGATAAAAGTGATCAGCACCTCAAGATCTACCTGCCTAGAAATTTTCAAGAAGATCCAACAACCGATGTAGGAGTTATTGCCCTTTTTCTTGATTTTTTCAAAATTTTGCACTTATTTAGCCCTATATCTTGAAAACTATACAAGATATTTAAAAAAATCAAAATGCAGATGATTGAGCACGTCAAGATCTACATTTCATGTAATTAGGTCAAAGCTGTAGAACCATTTCTTTTAGGAGTTATGGCCCTTAAAGTGTCAAAATTTACCGTTTTTCATTACTTTTCCCCTGAATTTCAAAGATTAACTTGTCTGACACCATATATCCAAAGTTTCAAGAAGATCCAAAAACTGATGTGGGAGTTATTGCCCTTTTTCTGGATTTTTTCAAAATTTTTCACTTGTTTAGCCATATATCTTGAAAACTATACAAGATATTTCAAGAATTTGAATTGCATATGATGAAGCCAATCAAGATCTACATTTCATGTATTTGGATCAAAGCTGTAGGATCATTTCTTTTAGGAGTTATTGTCCTTAAAACAACAAAATTTACCATTTTTCATTACTTTTTCCCTGAATTTCAAAGATTAATTTGTCTGACACTGTAAGACCAACTGCATTTTAACTTGGCACACTTGTTTAATAGCTTATATGCTACAACTCTATAGTTCAGATTTTTGATTCGTAAAAAAACATGGCCGCCATGGCTAAAAATAGAACCAAAGGGTCATGTGAGCTATTGTCATCACTTGGCGTCTGTCGTCCGTCTGTCGTCTGTCGTCCGTCGTCCGTAAACTTTTTAAAACGTTAACTCCTCTGACACCATAAGTCCAATTGCAACCAAACTTGGTAAGCTTGTTCATTAGCATTTGGTGCTTAGAACAGATGTGGGAATTTTCGATTTGTCGTAAAACATGGCCGCCATGGCTAAAAATAGAACATAGGGGTAAAATGCAGTTTTTTGCAAATAACTAAAAAAAAACGGCTACAGATATCAAAATTCTGGCATAGGGTAAAATTGATCAGCATCTCAGGATCTATCTACCCTGAAATTTTGAAGAAAATCCAACAACCCATGTAGGAGTTATTGCCCTTTTTAGCTCACCTGACCCAAAGGGTCATGTGAGCTATTGTCATCACTTGGCGTCCGTCGTCCGTCCGTCGTCCGTAAACTTTTTAAAACGTTAACTCCTCTGACACCATAAGTCCAATTGCAACCAAACTTGGTATGATATTTGAGAAATTTAAATTGCATATTGTTAAGCACATCAAGATCTACAAAATATGTAACAGGGTCAACGTTGTAGGACCTTTCCTTTTAGGAGTTATTGCCCTTAGAACGTCAAAATTTAGCATTTTAACAGCATTTCCTCATTACATTGAAAACGTTAACTCCTCTGACACTTTAAGTCCAAATGGAACCAAACTTGGTGTAAATGTTTATTAGCATTAGGTGTATAGAACTGATGTGGGGATTTTTGATTGGTCGTAAAACATGGCCGCTGTGGCTAAAAATAGAACATAGAGGTAAATGGCAGTTTTTTGCAAATAACTCTAAAACGGTGACAGATTTCAAAATTTTGATTGGGAACAAAAGTGATCAGCACCTCAAGATCTACCAGCTCTGAAATTTTGAAGAAAATCGAACAACCCATGTAGGAGTTATTGCCCTTTTTGTGGATTTTTTGCATATTTTGCACCTAATTAGCTCAATATCTTGAAAACTATACTAGATATTTGAGAAATTTAAATTGCATATTGTTAAGCGCATCAAGATCTGCAAAATTTGTAACAGGGTCAACGTTGTAAGACCTTTCCTTTGAGGAGTTATTGCCCTTGGAATGTCAAAATTGAGCATTTTAACTGCATTTCCTTATATTGAAAATGTTAACTCCTCTGACACTTTAAGTCCAAATGGAACCAAACTTGGTATTATTGTTTATCATTATTAGGTGTATAGAACTGTTGTGGGGATTTTTGATTGGTGGTAAAACATGGCCGCTGTGGCTAAAAATAGAACATTAGGTTAAACTGCATTTTTTTGCAAATAATTCAAAAAGGGTGACAGATTTTTAGATTTTGATTGAGAACAAAAGTGATCAGCACCTTTAGATCCACCATATTGTCAGATGACCCCCTTATTAATCTTATGACCCTTTCAACGTTAAATAGATTTTGCCTTATAACCTTTACTTCAGGCACATATATCAGGTGAGCGATTCAGGCTCCTGGGAGCCTCTTGTTGTGGATTTTCTGCAAATTTTGCACCTGTTTAGCTTAATATCTTGAAAACTATACTAGATTTGAGAAATTCAAATTGCATGTTGTTAAGCACATCAAGATCTACAAAATATGTAATAGGGTCAACGTTGTAGGACCTTTCCTTTGAGGAGTTATTGCCCTTAGAACGTCAAAATTTAGCATTTTAACAGCATTTCCTTATTACATTGAAAACGTTAACTCCTCTGACACTTTAAGTCCAATTGGAACCAAACTTAATATAGTTGTTTATTAGCATTTGGTGTATAGAACTGATGTGGGGATTTTTGATTGGTCGTAAAACATGGCCGCCGTGGCTAAAAATAGAACATAGGGGTAAATGGCAGTTTTTTGCAAATAATTCAAAAATGGTGACAGATTTTAAAATTTTGATAGGGAACAAAAGTGATCAGCATTACAAGATCTACCAGCTCTGAAATTTTGAAGAAAATCCAACATTCCATGTAGGAGTTATTGCCCTTTTTGTGGATTTTTTACAAATTTTGCACCCGTTTAGCTCAATATCTTGAAAATTATATAAGATATTTGAGAAATTTAAATTGCATATTGTTAAGCTCATCAAGATCTACAAAATTTGTAATAGGGTCAACGTTGTAGGACCTTTCCTTTTAGGAGTTATTGCCCTTAAAACGTCATAATTGAGCATTTTAACAGCATTTCCTCATTACATTGAAAACGTTATCTCCTCTGACACTTTAAGTCGGATTGGTACCAAACTTAATATAGTTGTTTATTAGCATTTGGTGTATAGAACTGATGTGGGGATTTTTGATTGGTAGTAAAACATGGCTGCCGTGGCTAAAAATTGAACATAGGGGTAAATGGCAAGTTTTTTGCAAATAACTCTAAAACGGTGACAGATTTTAAAATTTTGATAGGGAACAAAAGTGATCAGCACTACAAGATCTACCAGCTCTGAAATTTTGAAGAAAATCCAACTTTCCATGTAGGAGTTATTGCCCTTTTTGTGGATTTTTTACAAATTTTGCACCCGTTTAGCTCAATATCTTGAAAACTATACAAGATATTTGAGAAATTTAAATTGCATATTGTTAAGCTCATCAAGATCTACAAAATTTGTAATAGGGTCAACGTTGTAGGACCTTTCCTTTGAGGATTTATTGCCCTTAGAACGTCCAAATTGAGCATTTAAATAGCATTTCCTCATTACATTGAAAACGTAAACTCCTCTGACACTTTAAGTCCAATTGGAACCAAACTTGGTATTGTTGTTTCTTAGCATTAGGTGTACAGAACTGATGTGGGGATTTTTGATTGGTTGTAAAACATGGCTGCTGTGGCTAAAAATAGAACATTAGGTTAAACTGCATTTTTTTGCTAATAACTCAAAAAGGGTGACAGATTTTTAGATTTTGATTGAGAACAATGTGATCGGCACCTATAGATCCACCATATTGTCAGATGACCCCCTTATTTATCTTATGACCCTTTTAACGTCAAATAGATTTTGCCTAATAACCTTTACTTCAGGCACATATGTCAGGTGAGCGATTCAGGCTCCTGGGAGCCTCTTGTTCTGTTTTTTTTATGATTTTTGCAGATTTGAGCTAAATATCTTAAAATCTAATTAAGAAATGTGAAAAATTTAAATTGCATAATGTTAAGCACATCAAGATCTACAAATTTTGTAACAGGGTCAATGTTGTCAGACCAACCGTTTATGCAGTTATTTCCCTTAGAATGTCAAAAATGATCATTTTCAATGTACATGTATTTTCTAATTATACCAAAAATGTTAACTTCTCTGACACCATTAATGTAATTGGTACAGCTGTTTATTAGCATTAGGTTCATAGAACTGATGTGGGGATTTTTGATTCATCAAAAAACATGGCCACCATGGCTAAAAATAGAAATTGGGTAAATGCAGTTGAATTTTTGCAATGTTTGCTAAATGGAGTGGAATAGAGTAAATTCTTTTTATGTTATAGTTTGTACAAAAACGATCTACCATCTGCAAAAAAAAATTTGAAAATCTGACTTGTGGTTCTTTTTTTAAATAAACCATTTTCATATTTCAGGGACTGCAGAATAATTTAGTATTTTTTGGACTGAACCTGACCCGACATGGATTGGTTTACCATTTTTTGTATAATTGAGCAAAGGAAAAATAGTAAAGTTTTAACACATTATTTTAGGAAATCTAGATTAAAATTATTGAAATAATTGGTTTTAGCAAATAATATGTCTAAAGAGGATTCGTTACTGTCTTTCTGAATGCAAATATGTCATAGAGCAAAAAGTTCAGGTAGAATGACCAAATGCCCTTTTACACTTATTTTAAGCTAAAAATAATTATAAATCAACATCTTATTGATGTATCCTTATTTTTTAGTTCAAATCCATCAAGATTACAATGAAACATTTGTAAGAAAACATGACAAAATCAAGTTTATTCTGACCTTATTGATGCAATATTTTTTGTTTGTCCTACTCAGGAAAAGATAACTCTCTAAAAAGTGTTGAGAAGGAGTAAAATAATCAGTCTTCCAAGAAGAATGAAAATAGTCTATTGCAAAATCTTGAAAACAAAGGGAGATAATATGTCACCTTTTTCCTGACAAAAATTAAAAACTTGTTCGATTTTGATGAAAATTTATTTTCAAGGTATTAGTGGTATGCCGAGTTCATTTTTAGTATCAAATTTTTTTGTTGTCTATCATTTTCAAAATGGCTGCCATGTTCCCACCATGTAAAACTAAAAACTAAGTAGCTCCGATTTTGATGAAAATTGGTATATAAGGTAATACATGGTAATAGTGGTATGCTGAGTTCAATTTTTGTATAGAAAATTGTTTATTGTCGCCCACTTCCAAAACTGGCAGTCATTTTCCAGCCAAAACTTAAACTTGATGCGATTTTGATGGTATGCCATTTTCTGGCCAAAAAAATTAAACTTTTTTTGATGAAAATGTATTTATAAGGTAATAGTGGTATGCAGAGTTCATTTATGGTAGCGAAAAGTCAGGTGAGCAATTCAGGATCCTGGGAGCCTCTTGTTTTAGAAGATAGTTATCAGATTCTATTAAATGAATTAAATATTTAAACATGTTTACAATAATTTCTAAGAGAAGTGGGTATCCGCCTAATTCGGCTTAATTTATATGTTACAGACTGCTTTATTCCTGGTGTGGTTGTATGGAAACATTTCTGAAATATCTAAAGGTTTTTCTTGCAACAAAGCTAGATAGTGTAAAAGAAAGTGGACGGGAAGGACAGTTCCAACAACTACTGTGGCACTTTACCAAGATTTTTTTCATGGAACCAGAGTAAGTTTATAATACTGTGGTTTCATTTTTATACTTTGGGTATCAATTTTCAGGGTTTTCGTGGTTGGCATTAACCCATGAAATTTTATCCTCCACGAAAAGGAAATTTACCATTGATCTGTATGCTGCAGACTTCAGAACCACGAATTTAAGAATCCATGAACTGATTGTTTTTCATCAAACCAGGAAAATTGGTACCAACGAAAATAAAGGAATCCACAGTAAGTCATTATCATCATAAGTATTTTAAAAGTAAACAAATGTCCAATTTTATACCCCCACTTCAAGGAAGAGGGGGGTATACTGTTTTACCCTTGTCCATTTGTCCGTCCGAACTCCTGAGCCTACATTTACATCTTCTGACGAGATGGCATCTATCACTACACTTTGTTTCCTTAGCCAGTTTTTATACGACCGCAAAAAAATTGCATCGGTGTCGTCGTTGTCTGTTAACTTTTAAGGTTTCCATGATAACTTAAGTTCTAGTTGTTCCAATGACTTCAAATTTGGCAGTGTTGTTCTTTACTATAAAAGGATGGATGAGATTGATTTTGCGGGTCCTCTATTTTTTCGTTTAAAAATTAGGGGTTAAAAAGGGGCCAAAAATGCTTTTTCTTTGTTTGTTTTCACAATAACTTAAGTTAACTTTTAAGGTTTCCATGATAACTTAAGTTCTAGTTGTTCCAATGACTTCAAATTTGGCAGTGTTGTTCTTTACTATAAAAGGATGGATGAGATTGATTTTGCGGGTCCCCCCTTTTTTCGTTTAAAAATTAGGGGTTAAAAAGGGGCCAAAAATGCTATTTCTTTGTTTGTTTTCACAATAACTTAAGTTTTAGCTATCTGATTGCTTTTGTATTTCGGCAGTTATGTTCCTTACAATAAAAGGATGGATGGGATTGATTTTGGGGGTCCCCCCTTTTTTCGTTAGAAATTAGTGGCCCAAAAAGGGGCAAAGAATTCAAATATTTTATTTGTTCCTACAATAACTTTAGTGCTAATTCAGTCTGCACTGTTAGCCACTAGTCCAAACATGCCAAAAGGGGCCGAAATTGAAATTTTTTATTTTTGGTCCTATTTTGAAATACTTTTTTGTTCTTGTCAAGTAGCCAATTCAAAATCAAGATTAAATTTTATTTGACCCCCCAACCTTTTTTAGCTCACCTGGACCGAAGGTCCATGTGAGCTATTGCCATCACTTGCCGTCTGTCGTCGTCCGTCGTTGTTAACTTTTCTTTGAATATCTTCTCCTCTGAAACGACTGAAGGGATTGCTTTGAAACTTTATACACTTCATCTATGGGGTGTCCTTTACCAAGATTGCATGAATAGTGACCGTTGTCCAAACAACATGGCCGACGTTACTAAAAATAGACCACTGTTTTTGGCTTATAATTCAAAAAGTATAAGAGATAGATGAAATCCGATGCCACGCTACTGCTTCAGCTGGCTTATAATTCAAAAAGTATAAGAGATAGATGAAATCCAATGCCATGCTACTGCTTCAGCATCAAAAGCTCTACTAATGTCTTTTATTGAGTTGAAGTTTTCAGATGAACCCTTAAAGGGGTTACGGCCCCTTAAAGGTGAAAAATATACTTTTTTCATGTTTTTAGTGTACCTGGACCGAAGGTCCATGTGAGCTATTGCCATCACTTGGCGTCCGTCCTCGTCCGTCTTCGTCCGTCCTCGTCATCGTTATTTTATCTTCGAAAATCTTCACCTCCCAAACGACTGAAGGGATTGCTTTGAAACCTTACACACTTCATCTATGGGATGTCCTCTACCAAGATTGCACAAATGGTGACAGCCTTCTAAACAACATGGCCGCCGTTACTAAAAATGGACCAGTGGGATCAGACTGCTGTTTTTGGCTTGTTAATCAAGAAGTATGAGAGATAGACGAAATCTGATGCCACGCCACTGCTGCAGCATCAAAAGCTCTACAAAATTCTTCATTGAGGCGAAGTTGTCAGATGACTCCTTATAGGAGTTATGGCCCCTTAAAGGTGAAAAATAGCATTTTTTCATGTTGCTTGCTTAAATGTTTAACTCATTTAGCTCCACATGACTCCACAGGGTCGAAGTTGTCAGATGACCCCCTAATAGGGGTTACAGCCCCTTAAAGGTGAAAAATAGCCATTTTTCATGTTTTTGGCCTACAGAATGAAAACTATTGCAGGTAGAGATTAGCTGTTGCTTGCTTAAACATTTAGCTCATTTAGCTCTACGAAAGTCTCCATAGGGTCGAAGTTGTCAGAAAACCCCTTATAGGGTTTACGGCCCCTGAAAAATAGCGTTTTTTCATGTTTTTGGTCTACAGAATGAAAACTATTGCAGATAGAGATTAGATGTTGCTTGCTTAAATGTTCAGCTCATTTAGCTCTATAAATTTCTCCATAGGGTCGAATTTGTCAGATGATCCCTTTTAGGGGTTACGGCCCCTGAAAAATAGCGATTTTTCATGTTTTTGGCCTACAGAATGAAAACTATTGCAGATAGAGATTAGCTGTTGCTTGCTTAAATGTTCAGCTCATTTAGCTTTACAAAATTCTCCATAGGGTCGAAGTTGTCAGATGACCCCTTATAGGGGTTACGGCCCCTGAAAAATAGCGATTTTTCATGTTTTTGTCCTACAGAATGAAAACTATTGCAGATAAAGATTAGCTGTTACTTGCTTAAATGTTCAGCTCATTTAGCTCTACAAAATTCGCCATAGGGTCGAAGTTGTCAGATGACTCCTTATAGGGGTTACGGCCCCTGAAAAATAAAGATTTTTCATGTTTTTGGCCTACAGAATGAAAACTATTGCTGATAGAGATTAGCTGTTGCTAGCTTAAATGTTGAGCTCATTTAGCTCTACGATAGTCTCCATAGGGTTGAAGTTGTCAGATAACCCCTTATAGGGGTTACCACCCCTGAAAAATAGCGTTTTTTCATGTTTTTGGCCTACAGAATGAAAACTATTGCACATAGAGATTAGATGTTGCTTGCTAAAATGTTCAGCTCATTTAGCTCTACAAAATTCTACATAGGGTCAAAGTTGTCAGATGACCCCTTATAGGGGTTACGGCCCCTGAAAAAATAGCTTTTTTTCATGTTTTTGGCCTACAGAATGAAAACTATTGCAGATAAAGATTAGCTGTTGCTTGCTTAAATGTTCAGCTCATTTAGCTGTACAAAAGTCTCCATAGGGTCGAAGTTGTCAGATGGCCCCTTATAGGGGAAAAATGGTGTTTTTAGCCTATAGAATGAAAACTATTGCAGGTAGAGAAAAGCTGTTGCTTGCTTAAATGTTCAGCTCATTTAGCTCTACAAAAGTATAGGGTCAACATCAAGACCAGGTGAGCGATTCAGGCTCCTTGGAGCCTCTTGTTTCATGTTTTTGGCCTACTGAATGAAAACTATAGCAGATAGAGATTAGATGTTGCTTGCTTAAATGTTCAGCTCATTTAGCTCTACAAAAGTTTCCATTGGTTTGAAGTTGTCTTATAAGCCTTTATAGGGGTTACAGCCCCTTAAAGGTGAAAAATAGACTTTTTTCATGTTTTTGGCCTACTGAATGAAAAATATAGCAGATAGAGACTAGCTGTTGCTTGCTTAAATGTTCAGCACATTAAGCTCTACAAAAGTCTCCATAGGTCAGATGACCCTTTAAAGGGTCACAGCCCATTAAAGGCAAAAAATACAATGAATGAAAACATATTGCTAAAAGAGAAAAGCTGTTGCTTGCTTTAATGTTCAGCTTACATGTATTTAGCTCTACATAAGTATTTACATGGTTGAAGTTGTCAGATGACCCCTTAAAGGGGTTATGGCCCTTTAAAGGTGAAAAATAGTGTTTTTGTCTCGCCTGCGAAGCAGAGTGGGACATAGGTGTTACTTTACCGGCGCCGGCGGCGGCTGTGTTAACTTTTTGGAAAAGTTTTATGAGCACCTCCATATCTCAAGAACTATAGGCCCTGGGTTGATGAAACTTGGTATGCATATGCCCCAGTAGTAGCTTAGCACAGTTGCATCCCCATCTTTTGACCTTGACCTTGATTTTCCGGTTGAGTGACTTTGACAATTTTCAATACATATAATAGCAATGAAAAAGTTTTGCGAGCACCTCCATATCTCAAGAACTATAGGTCCTAGGTTGATAAAACTTGGTATGCATATGCCCCAGTAGTAGCTTAGCTCAGTTGCATCCCCATCTTTTGACCTTGACCTTGATTTTCCGGTTGAGTGACTTTGACAATTTTCAATACATATAATAGCAATGGAAAAGTTTTGCGAGCACCTCCATATCTCAAGAACTATAGGTCCTAGGTTGATGAAACTTGGTATACATATGCCCCAGTAGTAGCTTAGCACAGTTGCTTCCCCATCTTTTGACCTTGACCTTGATTTTCCGGTTGAGTGACTTTGATTATTTTTATTGCATATATTTGCAATGTTTAAGTTCTATAAACATCTTTTGATCTCAGAAACTGAAAATCCATGTAAATTCAAAATATAGTGGAAGTAAGAAAGAATAATTGTTTCTGATGGTGCCGGCAGGCGAGACATACTTTAGTGTTAACTCTTGTTTGCTTATAGAATGAAAACTTTTGCAGATAGAGAAAAGCTTTTTTTGCTTAAACATTCAGCTCATTTTAATAGTGATACAAAAGTCTTCATAGGGTTGACATCAAGACCAGGTGAGCGATTCAGGCTCCTGGGAGCCTCTTGTTATGTTATGCCTTAAATAGGCCCTTGAATTGGAAAAATAAACTATATGATTCGATTGATTATTTTGAAATATCTTTGTTGAACATACATGTGCCCACATCCGTTTTTAGCAAAAACTACAGAAATTTTAACAAAAATATAATAAAAATGAAGATTTGCTCAAATTTGGCACAATAAGTGGGAGAATCTCCTGACTTGTATGCAGACATTGACTAAAAATAGTAGACATAGTATTCTACACTATTCTCCTCTACATTAAATTCTTAAATTAAATTACTGTCCGTTGTTGAAAATCACGAAAATTTGAGGCCAGAATTGGCTCTTACCGGACCTTCTCCTTTGGCAAAAGAGTAGCCGGTCAAAATACATAAATACACGGCAATATATAGCCGGCTACTGGCCACAAAGGAAATCACTGCAAACATCTGGTATTTGACATGTTTTGAGTGATTTCTGAAAGATGGTTTGTAGCAATGGGGTGATTTTTACCTGCGTCGCCTTACCTGCGTCGCCGAAGGCGAAAGCAGGTCTAGTAGTCGGGTCACTCCGTTCGTCCGTCCGTCTGTCCGTCCGTCCCGCTATGGGGTGCCTGTCTTGTGTAATCTGAATCTCAAAAACCAAACACTAGATCTTTCTGAAATTTTACACAGTGATTACAGATATATTGAAGATGTGCACCTCCCCTTTTGGGGTCATTTCATAATTTCGTTTAGAAATTAAGGGCCCAAAACATGCAAAAGGGGCCAAAAAAGCGACTTTTTAGTTTTTTTCCACAATAACTTTTGTTCTTGTTGACCAAATGCTGTGAAACTTTACAGTAATGTTACTTATCATAAAAGGAAGGGTTGGGCTGATTTGGGGTGTCCCCTCTTTTTTAGCTCACCTGACCCGAAGGGTCATGTGAGCTATTGTCATCGTTAAGCGTCCGTCGTCCGTCCGTCGTCTGTCGTCCGTCGTCCGTTAACTTTTCTTCAAAGATCTTCTTCTCTGAAACCACTGAAGGGATTGCATTGATACTTGGTATACATGATCTTTAGGATGTCCTCTACCAAGTTTGTGAATTATATACATGTCGACCAACCAAGATGGCCGCCGTTGCTAAAAATAGAACAGGGGGGTCAGACCATTGTTTTTGGCTTATAACTCAAAAAGTATACAAGATAGAGAAAATCCGAAGCAACCTTCCTTGTTCAGCATCAAAAGCTCTACAAATCTCTCCATTGAGTCGAAGTTGTGAAACGACTCCTTATAGGAGTTATTGCCCTTTAATCATCAAATTTGACCATTTTTGCAGTTTTTGGACAATATCTTGAAAACCATTAGAGCTAGAGGAAAAGTTAGCATTGCAGAATTGTTTAGCTCATTGAGATCTACAAAAATGATTTCAGGGTCTAAATTGTCAGATCAGCCGTTTAAGAGTTATTCCCCTTTAACTGTTTTTTCCATGAATTTACACTGATTTTCAAAAATCTTCTTCTCTAAAACTACTGAAGGGATTGCATTGATACTTGGTATACATGATCTTCAGGATGTCCTCTACCAAGTTTGTGAATTATATACATGTGGACCAACCAACATGGCTGCCGTTGCTAAAAATAGAATAGGGGGGTCAGACCATTGTTTTTGGCTTATAACTCAAAAAGTATAAAAGATAGAGAAAATCCGAAGCAAGCTTCCTTGTTCAGCATCAAAAGCTCTACGAATCTCGCCATTGAGTCGAAGTTGTGAAACGACTCCTTATAGGAGTTAATGCCCTTTAATCATCAAAATTGACCATTTTTGCAGTTTTGGGACTATATCTTAAAAACCATTAGAGCTAGAGGAAAAGTTAGCATTGCAGAATTGTTAAGCTCATTGAGATCTACAAAAATGATTTCAGGGTTTAAATTGTCAGATCAGCCGTTTAAGAGTTATTCCCCTTTAACTGTTTTTTCCATGAATTAACACTGATTTTCAAAAATCTTCTTTTCTAAAACTACTGAAGGGATTGCATTAATACTTGGTATACATGATCTTTAGGATGTCCTCTACCAAGTTTGTGAATTATATACATGTCGACCAACCAACATGGCCGCCATTGCTAAAAATAGAACAAGGGGGTCAGACCATTGTTTTTGGCTTATAACTCAAAAAGTATAAGAGATAGAGAAAATCCGAAGCAACTTTCCTCGTTTAGCATCAAAAGCTCTATGAATCTCTCCATTGAGTCAAAGTTGTGAAACGACTCCTTATAGGAGTTATTGCCCTTTAATCATCAAAATTGACCATTTTTGCAGTTTTTGGACAATATCTTGAAAACCGTTAGAGCTAGAGGACAAGTTAGCATTGCAGAATTGTTTAGCTCCTTGAGATCTACAAAAATGAATTCATGGTCTAAATTGTCAGATCAGCCGTTTAAGAGTTATTCCCCTTTAACTGTTTTTTTTTTCCATTAATTTACACTGATTTTCAAAAATCTTCTTCTCTTAAACCACTGAAGGGATTGCATTGATACTTAATATACATGATCTTTAGGATGTCCTCTACCAAGTTTGTGAATTATATACATGTCAACCAACCAACATGGCCGCCGTTGCTAAAAATAGAACAGGGGGGGTCAAACCATTGTTTTTGGCTTATAACTCAAAAAGTATAAGAGATAAAGAAAATCGGAAGCAAATTTTTTTGTTCAGCATCAAAAGGTCCTTACAGTAGTTATTGCCCTTTAACTGTTTTTTCTATTAATTTAAACTGATTTCCAAAAATCTTCTCTGAAACCACTGAAAGGATTGTTTTGCAACTTTGTATACTTGAAAGTTTGTGAAATTTATTCAAACTTTGGCATAAGAGATCAGGTGAGCGATTCAGGCTCCTGGGAGCCTCTAGTTTGTTTAGAAATAAGGGGCCCAAAAGGGGCCAAAAAAGCGACTTTTTAATTTTTTCCACAATTACTTTTGTTCTGGTCGACCAAATGCTAAGAAATTTTACACTAATGATACTTACGGTAAAGGGAAGGGTTGGGCTGATTTTGGGTTCCCCTCTTTTTTCGTTAAGAAATTAGAGGCCCAAAGGGGGCAAAAAAAAAGTCTTTTTAAATTTTTTCCACAATAACTTTTGTTCTGGTTTACCAAATGCTATGAAACTTTACAGTAATGTTACTTACCATAAAAGGAAGGGTTGGGCTGATTTTGGGTGTCCCCTCTTTTTTTGTTTAGAAACTAAGGGCCCTTAAGGGGTCAAAAAAGCAACTTTTTTATTTGTTTCCACAATAACTTGTTTTGGTTGACCAAATGCTATGAAACTTTACAGTAGTGTTACTCACCATAAATTATAGGGTGGGGATGATTTTGGGGTCCCCTCTCTTTTTGTTTAGGAACGAGGGGCCCAAAAGGGGCAAAAATGTGACATTTTTTATTTATGGTCCGAATTAGAAATTTTTTTTACAAGTTTATTTTGGTCATATATTGGATACAAAATGGAGGATACAATTTTTTCTTGACCCACCTTTTCTGTTTAGCAATAAGGGGACCAAAAGGGGAAAAAAAGAAACTATTTTTTGTCTATTTTTGGCCGGATTTCACTAGTGAAAATCCGGGTTATAAAATGGTGAATGTCGGGCGGGGGGCGGGCGGGCGGGCGGGCGGACGGCGGGCGGGGAAAATACTTTCGTAACAGTTTTCTCTGCAACTACTAATCACAGCCTTTTGATATTTGGTATGCAGCATCAGCATGGGCTCCCATAAGGTGGGATTCGATTTCAGGTCTGTCGCTCACCTACTTCCTGTTTACCGACTTAGTTAATTTTTGACATAAATGTCCAATTATAGAAAATTTTCGTAACAGTTTTCTCAGCAACTACAAATCACAGCCTCTTGATATTTGGTATGCAGCATCAGCATGGGCTCCCATAAGGTGGGATTTGATTTCAGGTCTGTCGCTCACCTACTTCCTGTTTACCGACTTAGTTAATTTTTGACATAAATGTCCAATTATAGAAAATTTTCGTAACAGTTTTCTCAGCAACTACAAATCACAGCCTCTTGATATTTGGTATGCAGCATCAGTATGGGCTCCCATAAAGTGGGATTTGATTTCAGGTCTGTCGCTCACCTACTTCCTGTTTACCGACTTAGTTAATTTTTTACATAAATCTCCAATTATAGAAATTTTTTGTAACAGTTTTCTCAGCAACTACAAATCACAGCCTCTTGATATTTGGTATGCAGCATCAGTATGGGCTCCCATAAGGTGGGATTTGATTTCAGGTCTGTCGCTCACCTACTTCCTGTTTACCGACTTAGTTAATTTTTGACATAAATGTCCAATTATAGAAAGTTTTCGTAACAGTTTTCTCAGCAACTTCTAATCACAGCCTTTTGATATTTGGTATGCAGCATCAGCATGCGCTCCCATAAGGTGGGATTTGATTTCAGGTCTGTTGCTCACATACTTCCTGTTTACTGACTTGGTTAATTTTTGACATAGAAAGTTTTCATAACAGTTTTCTCAGCAACTACTAATCTCAGCTTCTTGATATTTGGTATGAAGCATCTGTATGGGCTCCCATAAGGTGGAATCTGATTTCAGGTCTGTGGCTCATATACTTTATACTTTTTTTTAAACGAAATCCGGCCATTTCTGTCTTTGACCCATTTTTACAATATTGGGTGGCATGTGACAAATATGCTTTGTAAGTCCACCATAGGATGCAAGTGTCTGACTGTCCATATTGGGCCTAGAACATACAGGGTTCAACGTTTTGCCGTGTGACGCAGGGCCAGACATCCATTGGTCTTGTTTCTGCTAGTTATTTTAGTATTCTTGGTGATAGGTTATCCAGACTTGGAACTTTGTATGGATTTAGCTGTTTTAGTAGTTTAGTAATTCCATTCGTTGTAATTTTGAATTCTTTCAAAAAGATGACATCAGTACATAGAAATGTAGTTTGGAGATGTTTTACTTGACCAAAGGTTTTGTTCTGTTTTGACAGTAATTTAACAAATTTTCTCTCCATCAATTTTGAAAACTTCCATTTTCTTTGCCATGCACAGAAGATATTCTCACTGGTTCTCCATGATTCTAACCCACAAATTACAACTGATTGTGACTCTGACTTATATGCGGGTCAATACTGTATACCTCAATTTTTGTGTTGAGAAAGGGGTCTGACTTATAGGCGAATCCACTGATATTTGAGTACCTACGGTTAATATTGTTTCTTGGTTTTGCCAGGTTGGGAAAAGCTCGCAGAAGAGAAATGACTATGAAAGAAGTTATGGTTGCAAGTGTACCAGATCTCCACTACATAAAGGATACATTGAATTCAAATAAAACATTAATGGTTGTTTCTGTAGAGGTAAGTCAGGGGTAGATTTATACTCAAATTCAGAATAGTGGTACCTTTTTCAATTGAATTTAAATGACACCAACAGGTTTGCCAATTAGGTGTCTTAAGAGAAGAAAGAGGTTTAATATTAGGTCAGTGAAGTTGGTGAGCCATGAAGCACCTGTTGTTAGTATTAAATCATGAAGCATATCAATTCAGGTAGAAATTTAAATGGATCTCACCTGTCCGATAATTACTGATTAAATGGTTTTGATCCATTTAAATTTCTACCTGAATTGATATTCTTTTTATGAGTTATGTTTCAACAGGTGTTTCATGGCTGACCAATTTCACTGACCTAATATTAAACCTCTTTCTTCTCTTAAGGTATAAGAATATCTCAGACATTATTAACATTTGTGATACCTGCTAGGCAGGGTGCTCTGAAGTCAACGGAGGAATTTACCCACTACAACAACAACAATTGGCTAATGTATAAGAAAAGAAAGATAACTCTAGCCCCAAGCAAAAAAAAGAGAAAATTCAAAAGCAAGAATTTTTAACAACTAGTAAAATTTGATATGCAATGAATGTTTATGGTGTCAAACATTTTTGACATATCCTGGGGAAAATATTTATAAGTGAAAGTTGTCATTTTCACAACAACTTTAATACCCAAAGCATTTGTAAATATTTAAGCACAGGCCAACATCCATCACTTGTAAAGACAGTTACTTTTAATACACATGTGTTATAGTGTATCCTTAATAAGCCTGTGTGAAGTACAATACTTTTCTCCATGTACTCCGCAAAAATGCTCCTCATATTTCTAAGGTACCTCTGTTGTCTGAGCTAAATTGTCTTTAAATATAATTCATTAAAATGTATAATTGATTTATTGGTCTTAAAGGTTGCATGACATTACATGTATACAAAACTTTATATGCATTAAAACTCCCCTAATCTGATAAAAAAACATGGCCGCCATTACTAAAAATAGACTACTGTTTTTGGCTTATAAATCAAAAAGTATATGAGATAGATGAAATCCAAAGCCACGCTACTGCTTCTGCATCAAAAGCTCTACTTAAGTCTCCAATTGGTCCATAGGGTCGAAGTTGTCAGATAACCCCTTATAGGGGTTTTGGTCCCTTTAAGTTGAAAAATAGTGTTTTTGGCCTTTAGAATGCTATTGCAGATAGAGAAAAGCTGTTGCTTGCTTAAATGTTCAGCTCATTTAGCTCTACAAAAGTCTCGAAAAGGGTCGAAATTGTCAGATGACCCTTTATAGGGGTTATGGCCCCTAAAATAACTTTTTTTCATGTTTTTTGCCTATGTTGTCTGTAAACAATTTCAAAATCTTCTCCTCTGAAACTACCAAACCAATTTAACTGTAACTTGGTAGGAATGATATATAACATGTTGGCTGCAAACATTCCTCATTTTAAATTGATTCCATAAAAAACATGGCCGCCATTGCTAGAAATTGATCAGGGGGGACAGACTACTATTTTCGTCTTATAAATCAAAAAGTATAAGAGATAGATAAAATCCGATGCATGCTACTGCTTCAGCATGAAAAGCTCTTCAAAAGTCTCCATTTGGTCAAAGTTCATTCTTTCTACAGAATGAAAACTGTAGCAGAAAGAGATTAGCTGTTGCTTGTTTAAATGTTCAGCTGATTTAGCTCTACAAAAGTCTCCTTAGGGTGGAAGTTGTCAGATGACCCCTTTTAGGGGTTTTGGCCCCTTAAAGATGAAGAATATACTTTTATTTTCTTTTGGCCTACAGAATGAAAACTTTAGGGTGGAAGTTGTCAGATGACCCCTTATAGGGGTTACAGCCCCTTAAAGGTGAAAAATAGTGTTTTTGGCCTATAGAATGAAAACTATTGCAGATAGAGAAAAGCTGTTGCTTGCTTAAATGTTCAGCTCATTTAGCTCAACAAAAGCATTCATAGGGTTGAAGTTTTCAGATGACCCCTTATAGGGATTACAGCCCCTAAATTAACATGTTTTTGGCTTATGTAATGAAACCTATAGCAGAAAAAGAAAATTGGTTGCTTGCTTTAATGTTCAGTTCATTTAAGCTCTCAACAAAGGTCTCTATAGAGTCAGAGTTGCCAGACGGCCCTTAAAATAACATGTTTCACATTTTTGGCCTACAGAATGAAAACTATTGCTGAAGCTGTTGCTTGCTTAATTGGTCAGCTTATTTAGCTTTACAAAGTCCTTCATAGGGTTGAACATCAAGACCAGGTGAGCGATTCAGGCTCCTGGGAGCCTCTTGTTGGTCTATAGAATTAAACCTATTGCATATAGAGAAAAGCTGTTGCTTGCTTAAATGCTCAACTCATTTAGCTCTACAAAAGTCTATAGGATTGACATCAAGACCAGGTGAGCGATTCAGGCTCCTGGGAGCCTCTTGTTGGCCTATAGAATGAAAACTTTGTACACTTGATCTTTAGGATGTCCTCTACCAAGTTTGTGAAATTTATGCACACCAACCAACCAAGATGGCTGCCGTGGCTAAAAATAGAACAGGGGGGTCAGATTACTGTTTTTGGCTTATAAATCAAAAAGTATAAGAGATAGATGAAATACCATGCCACTCTACTGTTTCAGCATCAAAAGCTCTACAAATGTCTCCACTTTGTCGAAGTTTTGAGATGACCTCTTATAGGGGTTTCGGCCCCTTATTTTGGCCTATAGAATGAAAACTATTACAGATAGAGAAAAGCTGTTGCTTGCTTAAATGTTCAGCTAGTTTAGCTCTACAAAAATCTCTGTAGGATGGAAGTTGTCAGAAGACCCCTTATTACAGCTACAGCCCCTTTAAAGTTAAAAATAGTGTTTTTAGCTATTGTCATTGTTAAGAGTCCGTCGTCCGTCCGTTGTCTGTCCATTAACTTTTCTTCACACATCTTCTTCTCTGAAACCACTGATGGGATTGCTTTGAAACTTTGTACATTTGATCTTTTGGATGTCCTGTACCAAGTTTGTGAAATTTGTGAACGTCAACCAACCAACATGGCCACCGTAGTTTTTAGCTTATAGCCCAAAAAGTATAAGAGATAGAGAAAATCCGAAGCTACCATCCTCTTCAGCACCAAAAGCTCTACAAAACTCTTCATTAAGTCAAAGTTGTGGGATGACTCCTTATAGGAGTTATTTCCCCTTGATTGTCAAAATTTACCATTTTCACAGTTTTTTTACTTTATCTTGAAAACTGTAAGTGCTAGAGGAAAAGTTATAGCATTGCAAAATTGTTCAGCTCATTAAGATCTACAAATATGAATTCAGGGTCAAAATTGTCAGATCATCCTTTTAAGTGTTTTCAATCAATTTTAACTTGTTTGCAGGGTTTCCTCTGGGTGTATTTTTCTTTGGGCCACCCCTTGGGCCAAATGCATATTTTTTGGGCCAACATAAATGACATTGGGCCAATATTTTTTTTGGAGTTTTGGCAGGAAAATCAAGCGATATATGAATTCGAAGATATTTATTTTCTGTTTTCTTTCTTTGTTGATGAAGCCGGGGTAGCAACATGTACTCCTTTATATCCTGGTGTGCATGGTTTGGACGGTGTAGAAAGTGATTTAGCATCTGTAGAGGCGATGATATGTATCTGCTTTTCAGAAGTAGAATCGTCGTCTTGCATATGGACATCATGATCATCTGCTCTAATTTCGTCTTGAATTGCATCTGCAGCTTGCACTGTTATTGTCTCTTAAGAATTTCCCCATAAAGTAGATAACTTCGTAAATTTCGACGATGTTCCATTTTCAAAATCTAATTTTCGTTTCCTTCCCATTTCAAAACATTCATAAAAATTCGATGTTTAAAATTCACGTCTCTGGTTAAAATCAAATGACAAGTTCTTAAAAAATAATCACTTTTTAGCTCACCTGGACCAAAGGTCCATGTGAGCTATTGCCATCACTTGGTGTCCGTCGTCTTCGTCGTCGTCGTCGTCGTCCGTTAACAATTTTTCAAAAATCTTCTCCTCTGAAACTACTGAACAGAATCGAATGAAACTTGGTATGATTGATCCTTAGGGTGTCCTGCACCAAACTTTTGTTTCGATTTTTGATCTGTCAAAAAACATGGCCACCGTTACTAAAAATAGACCAGGGGGGTCAGACTACTGTTTTTGGCTTATAAATCAAAAAGTATAAGAGATAAAGGAAATCTGAGGCCACGCTACTGATTCAGCATCAAATGCTCTACAAAAGTCTCCATTTGGTCAAAGTTGTCAGATGACACCTTATAGGGGTTACGGCCCCTTAAAGGTGAAAAATAGCATTTTTTCATGTTTTTGGCCTACAGAATGAAAACTATTGCAGATAGAGATTAGCTGTTGCTTGCTTAAATGTTCAGCTCATTTCACTCTACAAAAGTTTCCTTAGAGTCGAAGTTGTCAGATGACCCCTTATAGGGGTTACGGCCCCTTAAAGGTGAAAAATAGCCATTTTTCATGTTTTTGGCCTACAGAATGATAACTATTGCAGATAGAGATTAGCTGTTGCTTGCTTAAATGTTTAGCTCATTTAGCTCTACGAAAGTCTCCATAGGGTCGAAGTTGTCAGATGACCCCTTATAGGGGTTACGGCCCATGAAAAATAGCAATTTTTCATGTTTTTGTCCTACAGAATGAAAACTATTGCAGATAGAGATTAGCTGTTGCTTGCTTAAATGTTCAGCTCATTTAGCTCTACAAAAGTCTCCATAGGGTCGAAGATGTCAGATGACCCCTCATAGGGGTTACGGCCCCTGAAAAATAGCGATTTTTCATGTTTTTGGCCTACAGAATGAAAACTATTGCAGATAGAGATTAGCTGTTGCTTGCTTAAATGTTCAGCTCATTTAACTCTACAAAAGTCTCTTTAGAGTCGAAGTTGTCAGATGACCCCTTTTAGGGGTTACGGCCCATGAAAAATAGCAATTTTTCATGTTTTTGTCCTACAGAATGAAAACTATTGCAGATAGAGATTAGCTGTTGCTTGCTTAAATGTTCAGCTCATTTAGCTCTACAAAATTCTCCATAGGGTCGAAGATGTCAGATGACCCCTTATAGGGGTTACGGCCCCTGAAAAATAGCGATTTTTCATGTTTTTGGCCTACAGAATGAAAACTATTGCAGATAGAGATTAGCTTTTGCTTGCTTAAATGTTCAGCTCATTTAGCTCTACAAAAGTCTCCATAGGGTCGAAGTTGTCAGATGACTCCTTATAGGGGTTATGGCCCCTTATAGGTGAAAATGGTGTTTTTGGCCTATAGAATGAAAACTATTGCAGGTAGAGAAAAGCTGTTGCTTGCTTAAATGTGCAGCTCATTTAGCTCTACAAAAGTATAGGGTCAACATCAAGACCAGGTGAGCGATTAAGGCTCCTGGGAGCCTCTTGTTTACAGACAGAAACCACTCACCCGAAACAATAATTTTAAGCGATCGTATATTTTATTTCCATTGATTAACAGCTGATTATTGATTTTCTGTCAAAGAGAATTATCCTAGGTGAAACCCCGAGATGAAGACTTATGCGTTCCGACTAAATGACCTAGAAAATGATATTGTTGATCAAAATACGATACCAACATTTTGGGCCACTTTGTTGGGCCAAAATTAGATTTTTGGGGCCAGAATTGAAAAAAAAGGGCCAATGGCCCAAGTGGCCCACGCCAGCGGAAACCCTGCTTGTTTGGTTGTTTTCTTTCAAATGGAAAGCTTTGTAACTTTGTATTCTTGAACTTAAAAGTGTTTTCTATCCTAACTAGTTTCTTTAATGCTACGTATACAAAGTACATGTAGACCATGTTGCACACTAGGTTAGAGGCTTGAGCATAAGAGATCAGGTGAGCGATTCAGGCTCCTGGGAGCCTCTAGTTGGTCTATAGAATGAAAAATATTGCAGATAGAGAAAAGCTGTTGTTTGCTTATATGTTCAACTCATTTAGCTCTACAAGTCTTTATAGGGTCGACATGAAGACCAGGTCAGCGATTCAGGCTCCTGGGAGCCTCTTGTTAAGTAAAAAAATAATTTAAACAATCAAGCCATTAGAGATTTTCATAGGGTGCCTGTACAAAACAAAACATTTTTGATATCTTCTGACCATATTCGATTTGGCAAACATATATATTCATA
The DNA here is from genome assembly GCA_963971305.1 of Arcuatula senhousia. Taxonomy (NCBI): domain Eukaryota; kingdom Metazoa; phylum Mollusca; class Bivalvia; order Mytilida; family Mytilidae; genus Arcuatula; species Arcuatula senhousia. The sequence goes on along the minus strand of OZ020317.1, from coordinate 5,531,645 downwards.
AAATAGAATAATCAAACTTTTATTTAAACTCAAAAAATCGCATGAGGTTTTTGGGTAATTTAAACTTTTTTATTAGACGACTTTTTCGATATCTGCCGCTTGGCTATGAGCATTAGCTCACAGTTTTACTTGTATTTACATTTTCTCAAGTTTCAATTGGCTGAATAGAAATTTGCATATTTTAAGCATATTTGCATATTTTGCATATTTGTTCTTAGCACCTGTCGGCAGATTTCTGTTATGTTTGGTCACATATAGATCTTGTAAATACTATAGGCAGTTCAAAATTATTTTATTGGCCCAAGTGGCCCACAAGAAGCGCTGGCCCATTGGGCTTTCTTGCATTTAAATTAACTGGCCCTGTCCAATTTTGACTGGCCACGGGCAAGCGGTTAAGTTGACCCCTATAAGTTAACAATAAGTCCTCTACCGGCAAAGTTGAAGGGACTATGGGTTTGTGCTCTGTCCCTCTGTTCACAATTTTTAGCTCACCTGGCCAAAGGCCATGTGAGCTTATGCCATCACTATGGGTCTGTCGTCGTCCGTCGTCTGTAAACAGATTATAAACTGTTTGAAAAATTCTTTGTTTTTAGGTAAAACCTACAATTATACATTTAGCATTGTCAACAGGCTGCTTTAAAGTTACAGATGTATTAGATAGCAGAATTCTGGGTCAACATGGAGGAGAGCTACTATTGGAGAAAGAGCATTCACTCTTTAAGCCAAAAGTTTTGGGCATGATTTGTGTAAGATCAAAGGTAAGAAAAAGTTCATCTCATCCATAAGATCTTTTTTATGCCCCCCTGACTACATGTCGGGGGGCATTAAGTTTTACTCATGTCCGTCCGTACGAATTTCTGTCAAGCTTTTCTCAGAAATTGTAAATGGGAATAACTTGAAACTTGGTAGGATGGTTCAGTATGACAAACTATACGTCTTAAGTGAATTTTAGACCTGTTGGACATCTATTTCCTGTTTGGGGCTGGATCAATACCAAAATCAACATGAAAATTTCCATCAAGCTTTTCTCACAAACCGTACATGGGAATGATTTGAAACTTGGTAGGATTGTTTAGTATGATAAACTATGCGTCCTAAGCAACTTTCAGACCTCTCAGACCTCAACTTTTTATACGACCGCAAAATTTTTGCGATCGTATAATGTTATGGCGATGTCGTCGTTGTCATTGTCGTTGTTGGTGTCGTTGTCGTCGTCGTCGTCATAGTCTGTGGACACTTTGGTTTCCGTGCGATAACTTTAGTAAATATTGACCGAATGTTATGAAATTTTGATATGATGTTTGTTACCACTTAAGGAAGGTTGGTATTGTATTTGGGGGTTGTGGCCCCTATCATTTTAGAAAAAAGGGCCAAAAAGGGCTAAAACGGGTGTATTGACAAAACAGTTGTAGAATGTTTATTATTCATTCGATTTTGATCATTCTTTTTTTATTGAATTCATCATTAAATTCTGTCAACAAAATGTGTCAATGGTTTTGATATATATTGCACTGTTACATTGATACTGGGGGACAAAAAGGGGCCACACCCAAAAAATTGACTTTTTAGCTCACCTGACCCGAAGGGTCATGTGAGCTATTGTCATCACTTGGCGTCCGTCGTCCGTCCGTAAACTTTTTAAAACGTTAACTCCTCTGACACCATAAGTCCAATTGAAACCAAACTTGGTATGGTTGTTTATTAGCATTCGGTGCTTAGAACTGATGTGGGGATTTTTGATTCGTCATAAAACATGGCTGCCGTGGCTAAAAATAGAACATAGGGGTAAAATGCAGTTTTTTGCAAATAACTCAAAAACGGCTACAGATATCAAAATTCTGGCATAGGATAAAAGTGATCAGCACCTCAAGATCTACCTACCCTGAAATTTTGAAGAAAATCCAACAACCCATGTAGGAGTTATTGCCCTTTTTGTGGATTTTTTGCAAATTTTGCAAAATATGTAATAGGGTCAACGTTGTAGAACCTTTCCTTTTAGGAGTTATTGCCCTTAGAACGTCAAAATTGAGCATTTTAACAGCATTTCCTCATTACATTGAAAACGTTAACTCCTCTGACAGTTCAAGTCCAATTGGAACCAAACTTAGTATAGTTGTTTATTAGCATTAGGTGTATAGAACTGATGTGGGGATTTTTGATTGGTCGTAAAATATGGCCCCTGTGGCTAAAAATAGAACATAGGGGTAAATGGCAGTTTTTTGCAAATAACTCTAAAACGGTGACAGATTTTAAAATTTTGATTGGGAACAAAAGTGATCAGCACCTGAAGATCTACCAGCTCTGAAATTTTGAAGAAAATCCAATGACCCATGTAGGAGTTATTGCCCTTTTTGTGGATTTTTGGAAAATTTTGCACCTGTTTAGCTCAATATCTTGAAAACTGTACGAAATATTCGAGAAATTTAAATTGCATATTGTTAAGCACATCAAGATCTACAAAATATGTAATAGGGTCAACGTTGTAGGACCTTTCCTTTGAGGAGTTATTGCCCTTAGAACGTCAAAATTGAGCTTTTAAAAAGCGTTTCCTCATTACATTGAAAATGTTAACTCCTCTGACACTTCAAGTCAAATTTGACCCAAACTTTGTATTGTTGTTTATTAGCATAAGGTGTACCGTGTATAGAACTGATGTGGGGATATTTGATTGGTTGTAAAACATGGCTGCTGTGGCAAAAAAATAGAACATTGGGTTAAACTTCATTTTTTTGCTGATAACTCAAAAAGGATGACAGATTGTTGAATTTTAATTGAGATAAAAGTGATCAGCACCTTAAGATCCATCATATTGTCAGATGACCCCCTTATTAAACTTATGACCCTTTCAATGTCAAATAGATTTTGCCTAATAGCCTTTACTCCAGGCACATATGTCAGGTGAGCGATTCAGGCTCCTGGGAGCCTCTTGTTTATTTGTGGTCCGATTTTCAAAATCTTTTTTCATTGGAATCCTTGTGAAAATCCCTGCCTGTGTCTTTAAATCAGATTTGCAATATCTCTTACTGTTTTTGAGAAATTAGGGGTCAAAGGGGCCAAAAACACCATTTTTAAAAGTTTGTCAATGCAAATTGTAAGTTTTATACCAAAAATTAAGTTGTAGTGGGCCTGCCAATTGTTATGAAGTTTATATATGATGATTATATCCACTAAAGGAATGTTGGTTTTGTATTTGGGGTTTGTGGCCCCTACTGTTTTAGAAAAAAGGGCTAAAACGGGTGTATTGACAAAACTATTGTAGAATGTTTATTATTCATTAGATTTTGAAAATTCTTTCTTTGTTGAATTCATCATTAAATTCTGTCAACAAAATGTGTCAATGATTTTGATATGTATTTCACCATTACATTTTACAGGGGGCTAAAGACAGGCCACGCCCATAAAATCAACTTTTTTATTTGTGGTCCGATTTTCAAAATCTTTTTTTCATCGGATTCCATTTACACAATTTCCTATTATTTTTTATCGGATTAGCAATATCTTTTACCATTTTTGAGGAATTAGGGGGCAAAGGGCCAAAATTGTAAATTAATACATGTATAGAAATAAGGCTTTTTGTATAAGATGTTGATGTTAATGAATTTGTCAAAAATGCATTTCTAAGTCCACCACAGGATGCATGTGTCAAAAAGCTTTGTAAGTCCACCATGGGCTTCATGTGACCAAAGCAATGGACTATCCATATTGGACCTCCAACGTACAGGGTTCAACTTGTTGCGGTCGTATCATGCTGCGCTCGGCGTAGCTTATTATTATTTGAGGCCAGCGGGGGCATCCGTGTCCCATGGACACATTCTTTCTTTATTTTTTCAAAAAATTTAAGTCTCACCGTTTTGAGAGTTATTGTTTTTGCAAGGATGTCCACTATCTGCTTTACTTTTTAGCTCACCTGACCCGAAGGGTCATGTGAGCTATTGTCATCGTTAAGCGTCCGTCGTCCGTCCGTCCGTTAACTTTTCTTCAAAGATCTTCTTCTCTGAAACCACTGAAGGGATTGCATTGATACTTGGTATACATGATCTTTAGGATGTCCTCTACCAAGTTTGTGAATTATATACATGTCGACCAACCAACATGGCCGCCGTTGCTAAAAATAGAACAGGGGGGTCAGACCATTGTTTTTGGCTTATAACTCAAAAAGTATTTAGAGATAGAGAAAATCCGAAGCAACCATCCTTGTTCAGCATCAAAAGCTCTACGCATCTCTCCATTGAGTCGAAGTTGTGAAACTACTCCTTATAGGAGTTATTGCCCTTTAATCATCAAAATTGACCATTTTTGCAGTTTTTGGACTATATCTTGAAAACCGTTTGAGCTAGAGGAAAAGTTAGCATTGCAAAATTGTTAAGCTCATTGAGATCTACAAAAATGATTGCAGGGTCTTAATTGTCAGATCAGCCGTTTAAGAGTTATTCCCCTTTAACTGTTTTTTCCATTAATTTACACTGATTTTCAAAAATCTTCTTCTCTAAAACCACTGAAGGGATTGCATTGATACTTGGTATACATGAATTTTAGGATGTCCTGTACCAAGTTTGTGAATTATATACATGTCGACCAACCAACATGGCCGCCGTTGCTAAAAATAGAACAGGGGGGTCAGACCATTGTTTTTGGCTTATAACTCAAAAAGTATAAGAGATAGAGAAAATCCGAAGCAACCATCCTTGTTCAGCATCAAATGCTCTACGCATCTCTCCATTGAGTCGAAGTTGTGAAACGACTCCTTATAGGAGTTATTGCCCTTTAATCATCAAAATTGACCATTTTTGCAGTTTTTGGACTATATCTTGAAAACCGTTTGAGCTAGAGGAAAAGTTAGCATTGCAAAATTGTTAAGCTCATTGAGATCTACAAAAATGATTGCAGGGTCTTAATTGTCAGATCAGCCGTTTAAGAGTTATTCCCCTTTAACTGTTTTTTTCCATTAATTTACACTGATTTTCAAAAATCTTCTTCTCTAAAACCACTGAAGGGATTGCATTGATACTTGGCATACATGATATTTAGGATGTCCTCTACCAAGTTTGTGAATTATATACATGTCGACCAACCAACATGGCCGCCATTGCTAAAAATAGAACAGGGGAGGTCAAACCATTGTTTTTGGCTTATAACTCAAAAAGTATAAGAGATAGAGAAAATCCGAAGCAACTGTCCTTGTTCAGCATCAAAAGGTCCTTACAGGAGTTTAATTGCCCTTTAACTGTTTTTTCTATTAATTTAAACTGATTTCCAAAAATCTTCTTTGAAACCACTGAAAGGATTGTTTTGCAACTTTGTATGCTTGAAGTTTGTGAAATTTATTCAAACTTTGGCAGAAGAGATCAGGTGAGCGATTCAGGCTCCTGGGAGCCTCTAGTTGTCTTCTCTGTTGAGATAATGGCATTAAGAATATGGGAAAACAGAGGCATTGGAGGAATAAAAGTTATGGTCTGGGATAAGTTTCACAACTTGCAGATGATGCAACTCTTTTCTGCAATGGAAATGAAGATATAACAAATTCAATGAATGAATTTGAAATTTTCGGTACATTCTCGGGCCTTAAACTAAATAGAAATAAAACAGGTCTTTGAATTGGGAAATTAAAACATTGCAAAGAAAAAATAGAAGGGATTAAGTGGACAAACAATTCTGTAAAAGCTCTGGGGGTGTATTTTGGACATAACAAGAAAGACTGTGAGAAACTTAACTGGGAAAGTTAAAAATAAATAAACTGATAAATATGATTAAGCAATGGCAGAAGCGGAACCTTACTATGATAGGAAAGATACTTGTTATAAAATCTTTAATCACGGTACTCAAGTATAAGTCAATTCGCCTATAAGTCGGACCCCTTTCTCAGGAGAAAAATTGAGGTATTTAGTATTGACCCGCATACAAGTCAGAGTCACAATCAGTTGTAGTTTGTGGGTTAGAATCATGGAAATGCAGTGAGAAATTTGCAGTTAGCAATGCCTTTATTTATTTGAAATGAACTATAGATTATCTCTTTGTTGTTTACTGATGTTTCTTTTGACTTAATCATGAATATATTGTTTTATTCTATTACAGATATGTACTAATGATATTAATAAAAAGAAAAGATTTAGCTATAATGCCATACCTTATAGTTCTCATTTTATATTTATTGGAATAAATAACGAAAAAGATTACTTATTTGCAATAAATTAATTGAGCCAACAAATATACAGATATTGCATACAAATCAAAGAATATGGATACTTGGTGAAACTTGAAACCCACATTCAGACTATTTTTCTAAAAGTTATTGCAAATATATGTTGCTTTATTAGGGATGCATATCATTTAAGATTTTTTTCTGCCCGATTTTTAGCTCACCTTGCCGAAGGCCATGTGAGCTTATGCCATCACTATGCGTCGGTCATCATCTGTCGTCTGTAAACAATTTTAAAAATCTTCTTCTCTGAAACTACTGAACCAATTTGACTGAAACTTGGTAGGAATGATTTATGACATTTTGGCTATTGATGATCCTCATTTTAAATTGATCTGATAAAAAACATGGCCACCATTGCTAAAAATAAACCAGGGGGTCAGACTACTGTTTTTGGCTTATAAATCAAAAAGTATAAGAGATAGATGAAATCCCATGCCACCCTACTGCTTCAGCATCAAAACCTCTACCAAAATCTCCATTTGGTCGAAGTTGTCAGATGACCCCTTATGAGGTTATGGCCCCTTAAAGGTGAACAATTGTGTTTTTTTCATGTTTTTGGCCTACAGAATGAAAACTATTGCAGATAGAGATTAGCTGAAATATTCAGCTTATTTAGCTCTACAAAAGTCTCCATAGGGTCAAAGTTTTCAGATGACCCCCTTTAGGGGTTACCGCCCCTAAAATAACTTTTTAGCTTACCTGACCCGAAGGGTCATGTGAGCTATTGTCATCACTTGGCGTCCATCGTCCGTCCATCATCCTGCGTCCGTCGTCCGTAAACTTTTTAAAACATTAACTCCTCTGACACCATAAGTCCAATTGAAACCAAACTTGGTATGGTTGGTCATTAGCATTCGGTGCTTAGAACTGATGTGGGGATTTCTGATTCGTCGTTAAAGATGGCCTCCGTGGCTAAAAATAGAACATAGGGTTAAAATGCAGTTTTTTGCAAATAACTCAAAAACGGCTACAGATATCAAAATTCTGGCATAGGGTTGATCGTGTCTTTCTGGCACATATTCCATATTCTTTCGTTTTTAATATTAAAGTGATCAGCACCTCAAGATCTACCTACCCTGAAAATCCAACAACCCATGTAGGAGTTATTACCCTTTTTGTTGATTTTTTGCAAATTTTGCAACTGTAGCTCAATATCTTGAAAACTATACAAGATATTTGAGAAATTTAAATTGCATATTGTTCAGCACATCAAGATCTACAAAATATGTAATAGGGTCAAAGTTGTAGGACCTTTCCTTTGAGGAGTTATTGCCCTTAGAAACGTCAAAATTGAGCTTTTAAAAAGCATTTCCCCATTACATTGAAAACTTTAACTCCTCTGACACTTTTAAGTCCAATTGGAACCAAACTTGGTATTGTTGTTGTTTTTGGCATTAAATGTATAGAATCGATGTGGAGATTTTTGATTGGTTGTAAAACATGGCCGCTGTGGCTAGAAATAAAACATCGGGTTAAACTGCATTTTTTTTGCTAATAACTCATTAAGGGTGACAGATTTTTGAATTTTGATTGAGAACAAAAGTGATCAGCATGTCAGATGACCCCCTTATTAAACTTATGACTCTTTCAATGTCAAATAGATTTTACCTAATAAGGCATGCACATATGTCAGGTGAGTGATTCAGGCTCCCAGGAGCCTCTTGTTTTCATGTTTTTTCTCCATCCCCATGTCGTCTGTAAACAATTTAAAAAATCTTCTCCTCTGAAACTACTGAACCAATTTAACTGAAACATGGTAGGAATGATATATGGCATGTTGGCTACAAACAATCATCATTTTAAATTGATCTAATAAAAACATGGCCGTCGTTGCTAAAAATAGACCAGGGGGGTCAGACTATTGTTTTTGGCTTATAAATCAAAAAGTGAAAAAGAAACAACTTCATCTTATTTTCATCGAATGATATATGAAAGAGCTGGCATTTGAAAAATGAATTTTTTATGAATTTATTTGTAAAGTTAGTGATGCATTAAATCCAATGGAGATTTCAATACCTAATTCATCCCTATACCTAAGGTAAAAGATGAATGACTTTTTAGCTCACCTGGCCAAAGGCCATGTGAGCTATTGCCATCACTTGGCGTCCGTCGTCGTCGTCGTCGTCGTCGTCCGTCGTCGTTAACTTTTCTTCAAACTTCTTCTCCTCTGAAATGGCTGCACAGATTCAAACCAAATTTGGTCTGGTGGTACTTTAGGGTATCCCCCACAGAACTGATGTGGGGATTTTTGATTCGTCGAAAAACATGGCCGCCGTTGCTAAAAATAGACCAGGGGGGTCAGACTACTGTTTTTGGCTTGTAAATCAAAAAGTATAAGAGATAGATGAAATCTGATGCCATGCTACTGCTTCAGCATCAAAAGCTCTACAAAAGTCACCATTGAGTCGAAGTTGTCAGATGACCCCTTATGGGAGTTACGGCCCCTTAAAGGTGAAAAATAGCATTTTTTCATGTTTTTGGCCTATGGAATGAAAACTATTGCAGATAGAGAGAAGCTGTTGCTTGCTTAAATGTTCAGCTCATTTAGCTCTACAAAAGTCTCCATAAGGTCAAAGTTGTCAGATGACCCCTTATAGGGGTTATGGCCCCTTAAAGGCAAAAAATAGAGTTTTTGGCCTATAGAATGAAAACTATTGCAGATAGAGAAAAGCTGTTGCTTGCTTAAATGTTCAGCTTGTTTAGCTCTACACATGCCTTCATAGGGCCGAAGTTGTCAGATGACCCCTTATAGGGGTTACGGCCCCTTAAAGTAAAAAAATAGTGTTTTTGGCCTATAGAATGAAAACTATTCCAGATAGAGAAAAGCTGTTGCTTGCTTAAATGTTCAGCTCATTTAGCTCTACAAAAGTCTCCATAGGCTCAAAGTTGTCAGATGACCCGTTATAGGGGTTATGGCCCCTTAAAGGCAAAAAATGGAGTTTTTGGCCTATAGAATGAAAACTATTGCAGATAGAGAAAAGCTGTTGCTTGCTTAAATGTTCAGCTCATTTAATTCTACACAAGTCTCCATATGGTCGAAGTTGTCAGATGACCCCCTATAGAGGTTACAGCCCCTTAAAGGCAAAAAATAGTGTATTTGGCCTATGGAAGGAAAACTATTGCAGATAGAGAAAAGTTGTTGCTTGCTCAAATGTTCAGCTCATTTAGCTCTACAAAAGTTTCCATAGGGTCAAAGTTGCCAGATGACCCCTTATAGGGGTTACGGCCCCTTAAAGACAGAAAAAAAGTGTTTTTGGCCTAAAGAAAGAAAACTTTTGCAGATAGAGAAAAGATGTTGCTTGCTTAAATGTTCAGCTTAATTAGCTCTACAAAAGTCTTTTTAGGGTGGAAGTTGTCAGATGACCCCTTTAAGGGGTTATGGCCCTTTAAAGGTGAAAAATAGTGTTTTTTGCTTTGGAATGAAAACTATTGCAGATAGAGAAAAGCTTTTTATTGCTTAAACATTCAGCTCATTTAGCTATACAAAAGTCTTCAAAGGGTTGACATTAAGACCAGGTGAGCGATTCAGGCTCCTGGGAGCCTCTTGTTAAATATTTTCAAACTTTTTGGAACTTTTCTGCCATGTTTGCATAAGTTGAAATGTGAGTAGAGTAAATTTTACATATTTTCCATTTAGGTTCACAAAAAAAAGTGCTGAAGCAGCATTTTTAATTATTTTCTGTGTATTTAGCCCATAATATTTAACAAGACAAGGAAAAAATTGATTTTTATAAAAATGGGGTTAAAATCATAACATACATGTGATTCTCCCGCCGGGAGACAAAATCTCCCGTTCTCCCGACTTTTTGTGCAATCTCCCGCTTTTTCAAGACATGACAAAATTTTAGTTTTATAGACATTTTGAATGTTCTATAATAAAACATTTCTGGTGTTTTAGAGGATTGTCAATTAGGTAATGTTAATTTAGCAGGTAAAGGTGTTAATTTAAGGTTTATTGCCATAATTGACTGTATTGACTTAAATGATTGTATACACAGTTTGAGATTAATCAGTGAAGCCATGTATATTTGGCACACGCTAATGCCCTCAATCGACATATGCATTGAAATGCAATTTTAATGAGCGTTGAAGATCCCGCTTTTTTGTCCAATCTTCAGCCAAAAAATCAAAATCTCCAGCTTTGTCATCACGGATCCATCACATGTATGTTATAAAACTAATATTTACTTTTACTCATTGTTGCTTTTCACAAGCTCTTGTTACTTGACAGTTGTGACACTTGCAGATTGTCAGAAATCTTGGCAAAGTTTGTCCGCAATTATGGCAGCCTGGATAAAATTTCTGGTACAGTCATGATATTTGCTTCCTGTTGGTTTTGTTTATCATTATTTCCTTCTTATTATCACGATTATGTACAATGTAGTACATTCCATAAGAAATTTCATTTTTAGTATAACAAATTCATATTTTACTAAAAAAGAGGCCCTAGGAGGCCAGTTTTCTTTGAAAAATTGCCATATAGTTATTTAAGAACTGATCTTGTGTACTACTGAGTGGTAAAACTTTGACTTTATTGTGCTAGAATGAATGAAAAGGTATTGTTCTTACAAAAATGTATATAACATCTCATACTTGACATATATTTTGTGTTTGACAGTGAACTTTGTGTCAGGAACCTGCATTTTGCTATTTCATATAGTGTTATATTGACATGAAATCATAGGTTCTATTGCTTTTTATATGTTGAAATAGTATAACTTTTATAAAATTTGACTTATTTTTTCTTCTTTTGTGTGAACATATGACATAAATAGCCTTAAACACTAAAATTGGTTCATTTAAGGCAGTGTTCTCCATTCGCCACTTAAGCCGGGTGTGCCGACCACCTTTTTTCCAGAGCCGACCACCTTTCCTTTTGGTAAGGTGGTCGGCAATTTTCAAAAAAAATTAATGTTTAATTAGGTCTTTTGTTACTAATTAAATAAAGACATTGAGTGACACTTTTATAACCCAAGCCAATTAAAACCAGCAAACATAAAAGAAATTTGCCGACGAGGTGCTTGTATGTAAATTTCTTATCATCCAATCAAAAATGGAGAAAATGTAAATAAAAAATGGCTGGCACGTGTCCAGTACGACATGCATCCATGTGGTTTATTCAAAGGTTTTATTGAAAGAAAAAGAATATTGATATTTACCTTCAACTTAGAAATAGTTTAATCCACAAAAAGAACATAAAACATACAATAAAGTTTGAATTTTTGCTGACATAACTTCTGCAATGCAAATGAAGGATCAAGTGTGTTTGTTTACATTTGAGCTGTGATCATGTGACTTTTTGGCGGGAAAATTAACATATTGGCTAACTAATAGGAAAAGAAAGATTACTCTAGCCTAAAGAAAAAAGAAAAGAAAATTTTTAAAATAGCCTAGATTTAATTAAGGCTATTTTTACTGTATCTTTGTTTGTATACCATGTATAATGTGCATTTTTTTATTTTTATTAAAACAATCACTCTCTCTGATAAAGGGGTTCAGGGGCAGATCCAGAATTTAAAAAAAAGGGGGGGTCCTCAGAACAATGGGGGGTCCAAATTGATAAGGATTAAGCAGTAGAAAAAACCCGGTTGGTAAGTGGTTTTTCAAAACACCCACCTTACCTCTTTGAAAAAAGGAGAACACTGATTTAAGGCATACTGTAAAACATGGTCTGGCATATACACAGTTTCTTTATTATGTCCCCAAACACGAAGTGTCAGGGACATTTTAATTTTTTGTTCGGTTTCTTATTAAGTCGCCCAAAATGAAGTTTTGGTGACTTATTGATTTTGCATCGTTCCTTATTATGTCTCCCAAACAAAAAAGTTTGGGAGACATATTACTTTTGTACGGTTTCTTATAATGTGATTGTCCCCGACCACGAAGTAGCATTTACTTATTGTTTACTGAGTAATTAAGTGCCATTCTCTGTAAGAATCAGGCAATGGGTGAATCATGATTAAAAAAACACATGAGTTTGACTTCAAAATACTGTTCAAAATGCTAAAAAAGTAACAAAAAATGCATTGGTACCTTAAATAGTCAGTAATTTGAGATATATTTTGGTTGAAATGCATATAAAATTTGAATCTAAGGGAGATAACTCTGTCAAGTCACACTAAATTCCTATCATTTTAACAGAAATTTTTCTCCATCCTCTGACACTCGAGACAACAACTAATGTTTGTTTATTCATTAGAAGGCTATTTTGAATGACAATTTATTGTCAAAACCGTGTGTTTTTAAAATCATGATTCAAAGTTTTTAAATTTTGCCTGATTCTTTTAGAGAACTGCACTTAAAAATGTATGCAAAGCATAATCTTGGGATCAGGGAATATAACTAGCATTATATCAAAGATTTACTTGTTTTTATTTCTTTAATTTCAGGTGATATTTACATATATGGACATGAAGAATAACCATTATAAATGTATTACTTTAGATGGTGAAGTTACAGACTCTCAATACAAGTGCCCTATTTATTACACAAAGCCTTTTGACATTTTAATCAAGCAGGAGAGAGATGATATTCTAGAATTTCTTTTTTGGATTGGGTATGTCCAGTCTATTATGCCTCTTGATAATGATTCATAGCACTTAAAATCTATTTATTGCTCACACTTTATTCCAGATGTATTTTTTTTAAAAGAGGTAAATGAAAAATGTCAATGGTGCTACAGGGTGCTTGTCTTTTACAATCTGAATCTGAAAAATCAAACACTAAGTCCCAAGGTCCTTCCAATTTTTTAAAGCCTTTAGAATTTCAAAATGGCCGTTTTCATGGAAACAGGGTTTGTTGTAAATACTGGACATTGCTATAACTCGGAAACCTAGGTGGTGAGGACCTTGAAACTTTGTATGTTTGTAGAGCTTGATTAGTACTACAAAATGAGAGAAAATAAATCGGAAGCAGTATTTACTGTTTTCGAGATATAAATGAAAATGTGATTTTGAAAGGGAGGATAATCCAAAGTGGTTTGATTTTCATGAAAATTGTTATAGTGATAGATTATGATGTAACAAGTAATATTCTATACCTAAAAATAAGATTTGACAATGGCGGCCATTTTGTATCCAAGATGGCCGCAATACTTCAATGTGCTTTGATTTACATAGAAATTGATATTAAGGTTTTTTTTGACATGCTGAAGAGAATAAACAGTAAAACAGACATTACATGAGAACAGCAGGGGACTCCCATGTTTTGCGAAACATAAATTTTAACAAGAAATAATTGTGTTTGGATGCCCATACACAAGTCGCCCAAAATTGTCTTGAATAGTATTCTATTTAATTCAGTGTGATAAAATATGCCTAGATATCAAATTTCATTGAAATCAGATTTAGTTTTTAGCTCACCTGACCCGAAGGGTCATGTGAGCTATTGGCGTCACTTGGCGTCCGTCGTCCGTCCGTCCGTAAACTTTTTCAAACGTTAACTCCTCTGACACCATAAGTCCAATTGCAACCAAACTTGGTATGGTTGTTCATTAGCATTTGGTGCTTAGAACTGATGTGGGGATTTTTGATTCGTCGTAAAACATGGCCGCCATGGCTAAAAATAGAACATAGGGGTAAAATGCAGTTTTTTGCAAATAACTCAAAAACGGCTACAGATATCAAAATTCTGGCAAAAGGGTAAAAGTGATCAGCACCTCAAGATCTACCTACCCTGAAATTTTGAAGAAAATCCAACAACCCATGTAGGAGTTATTGCCCTTTTTGTGGATTTTTTGCAAATTTTGCACCTGTTTAGCTCAATATCTTGAAAACTATTCTAGATATTTGAGAAATTTAAATTGCATATTGTTAAGCACATCAAGATCTTCAAAATATGTAATAGGGTCAACGTTGTAGGACCTTTCCTTTTAGGAGTTATTGCCCTTGGAACGTCAAAATTGAGCATTTTAACTGCATTTCCTCATTATATTGAAAATGTTAACTCCTCTGACACTTTAAGTCCAATAGGAACCAAACTTGGTATAGTTGTTTATTAGCATTAGGTGTATAGAACTGATGTGGGGATTTTTGATTGGTTGTAAAACATGGCCGCTGTGGCTAAAAATAGAACATAGGGGTAAATGGCAGTTTTTTGCAAATAACTCTAAAACGGTGACAGATTTCAAAATTTTGATTGGAACAAAAGTGATCAGCACCTTAAGATCTACCAGCTCTGAAATTTTGAAGAAAATCCAATAACCCATGTAGGAGTTATTGCCCTTTTTGTGGATTTTTTTGCAAATTTTGCACCTGTTTAGCTCAATATCTTGAAAACTATACAAGATATTTGAGAAATTTAAATTGCATATTGTTAAGCGCATCAAGATCTACAAAATATGTAACAGGGTCAACATTGTAGGACCTTTCCTTTGAGGAGTTATTGCCCTTGGAACATCAAAATTGAGCATTTTAACTGCATTTCCTCATTATATTGAAAATGTTAACTCCTCTGACACTTTAAGTCCAATCGGAACCAAACTTGGTATTATTGTTTATTATTATTAGGTGTATAGAACTGTTGTGGGGATTTTTGATTGGTTGTAAAACATTGCCGCTGTGGCTAAAAATAGAACATTAGGTTAAACTGCATTTTTTTGCAAATAACTCAAAAAGGGTGACAGATTTTTAGATTTTGATTGAGAACAAAAGTGATCAGTACCTTTAGATCCAACATATTGTCAGATGACCCTCTTATTAATCTTATGACTCTTTCAACGTTAAATAGATTTTGCCTTATAACCTTTACTTCAGGCACATATGTCAGGTGAGCGATTCAGGCTCCTGGGAGCTTTCGCTTTGGCCTTTTTTATATGCCACCTTTTTAGCTCACCTGACCCGAAGGGTCATGTGAGCTATTGTCATCACTTGGCGTCCGTCGTCCGTCCGTCGTCCGTCGTCCGTCGTCCGTCGTCCGTCCGTAAACTTTTTAAAACGTTAACTCCTCTGACACCATAAGTCCAATTGAAACCAAACTTGGTATGGTTGTTCATTAGCATTCGGTGCTTAGAACTGATGTGGGGATTTTTGATTCGTCGTAAAACATGGCCGCCGTGGCTAAAAATAGAATATAGGGGTAAAATGTAGTTTTTTGCAAATAACTCAAAAACGGCTACAGATATCAAAATTCTGGCATAGGGTAAAAGTGATCAGCACCTCAAGATCTACCTACCCTGAAATTTTGAAGAAAATCCAACAACCCATGTAGGAGTTATTGCCCTTTTTGTGGATTTTTTGCAAATTTTGCACCTGTTTAGCTCAATATCTTGAAAACTATACTAGATATTTGAGAAATTTAAATTGCATATTGTTAAGCACATCAAGATCTACAAAATATGTAACAGGGTCAACGTTGTAGGACCTTTCCTTTTAGGAGTTATTGCCCTTAGAACGTCAAAATTGAGCATTTTAACAGCATTTCCTCATTACATTGAAAACGTTAACTCCTCTGACACTTTAAGTCCAAATGGAACCAAACTTGGTATAGTTGTTTATTAGCATTAGGTGTATAGAACTGATGTGGGGATTTTTGATTGGTCGTAAAACATGGCCGCTGTGGCTAAAAATAGAACATAGGGGTAAATGGCAGTTTTTTGCAAATAACTCTAAAACGGTGACAGATTTCAAAATTTTGATTGGGAACAAAAGTGATCATCACCTCAAGATCTACCAGCTCTGAAATTTTGAAGAAAATCCAACAACCCATGTAGGAGTTATTGCCCTTTTTGTGGATTTTTTGCAAATTTTGCACCTGTTTAGCTCAATATCTTGAAAACAATACTAGATATTTGAGAAATTTAAATTGCATATTGTTAAGCACATCAAGATCTACTAAATATGTAATAGGGTCAACGTTGTAGGACCATTCCTTTTAGGAGTTATTGCCCTTAGAACGTCAAAATTGAGCATTTTAACAGCATTTCCTCATTACAATGAAAACGTTAACTCCTCTGACACTTTAAGTCCAAATGGAACCAAACTTGGTATAGTTGTTTATTAGCATTAGGTGTATAGAACTGATGTGGGGATTTTTGATTGGTCGTAAAACGTGGCCGCTGTGGCTAAAAATAGAACATAGGGGTAAAATGCAGTTTTTTGCAAATAACTCAAAAACGGCTACAGATATCAAAATTCTGGCATAGGGTAAAAGTGATCAGCACCTCAAGATCTACCTACCCTGAAATTTTGAAGAAAATCCAACAACCCATGTAGGAGTTATTGCCTTTTTAGCTCACCTGACCCGAAGGGTCATGTGAGCTATTGTCATCACTTGGCGTCCGTCGTCCGTCCGTCGTCCGTCCGTCGTCCGTCGTCCGTCGTCCGTCGTCCGTAAACTTTTTAAAACGTTAACTCCTCTGACACCATAAGTCCAATTGCAACCAAACTTGGTATGGTTGTTCATTAGCATTCGGTGCTTAGAACTGATGTGGGGATTTTTGATTCGTCGTAAAACATGGCCGCCATGGCTAAAAATAGAACATAGGGGTAAAATGCAGTTTTTTGCAAATAACTCAAAAACGGCTACAGATATCAAAATTCTGGCATAGGGTAAAAGTGATCAGCATCTCAAGATCTACCTACCCTGAAATTTTGAAGAAAATCCGACGACCCATGTAGGAGTTATTGCCCTTTTTGTGGATTTTTTGCAAATTTTGCACCTGTTTAGCTCAATATCTTGAAAACTATACTAGATATTTGAGAAATTTAAATTGCATATTGTTAAGCACATCAAGATCTACAAAATATGTAACAGGGTCAACGTTGTAGGACCTTTCCTTTTAGGAGTTATTGCCCTTAGAACATCAAAATTGAGCATTTTAACAGCATTTCCTCATTACATTGAAAACGTTAACTCCTCTGACACTTTAAGTCCAAATGAAACCAAACTTGGTATAGTTGTTTATTAGCATTAGGTGTATAGAACTGATGTGGGGATTTTTGATTGGTTGTAAAACATGGCCGCTGTGGCTAAAAATAGAACATAGAGGTAAATGGCAGTTTTTTGCAAATAACTCTAAAACGGTAACAGATTACAAAATTTTGATAGGGAACAAAAATGATCAGCACCTCAAGATCTACCAGCTCTGAAATTTTGAAGAAAATCCAACAACCCATGTAGGAGTTATTGCCCTTTTTGTGGATTTTTTGCAAATTTTGCACCTGTTTAGCTCAATATCTTGAAAACTATACTAGATATTTGAGAAATTTAAATTGCATATTGTTAAGCACATCAGGATCTACTAAATATGTAATAGGGTCAACGTTGTAGGACCTTTCCTTTGAGGAGTTATTGCCCTTAGAACGTCAAAATTTAGCATTTTAACAGCATTTCCTCATTACATTGAAAATGTTAACTCCTCTGACACTTTAAGTCCAAATGGAACCAAACTTGGTATAGTTGTTTATTAGCATTAGGTGTATAGAACTGATGTGGGGATTTTTGATTGGTTGTAAAACATGGCCGCTGTGGCTAAAAATAGAACATAGGGGAAAATGGCATTTTTTTGCAAATAACTCAAAAAGGGTGACAGATTTTTAGATTTTGATTGAGAACAAAAGTGATCAGCACCTTAAGATCCACCATATTGTCAGATGACCCCCTTATTAATCTTATGACCCTTTCAACGTCAAATAGATTTTGCCTAATGACCTTTACTTCAGGCACATATATCAGGTGAGCGATTCAGGCTCCTGGGAGCCTCTTGTTTGTGGATTTTTTGCAAATTTTGCACCTGTTTAGCTCAATATCTTGAAAACTATACTAGATATTTGAGAAATTTAAATTGCATATTGTTTAGCACATCAAGATCTACAAAATATGTAACAGGGTCAACGTTGTAGGACCTTTCCTTTTAGGAGTTATTGCCCTTAGAACGTCAAAATTGAGCATTTTAACAGCATTTCCTCATTACATTGAAAACGTTAACTCCTCTGACACTTTAAGTCCAAATGGAACCAAACTTGGTATAGTTGTTTATTAGCATTAGGTGTATAGAACTGATGTGGGGATTTTTGATTGGTCGTAAAACATGGCCGCTGTGGCTAAAAATAGAACATAGGGGTAAATGGCAGTTTTTTGCAAATAACTCTAAAACGGTGACAGATTTCAAAATTTTGATTGGGAACAAAAGTGATCATCACCTCAAGATCTACCAGCTCTGAAATTTTGAAGAAAATCCAACAACCCATGTAGGAGTTATTGCCCTTTTTGTGGATTTTTTGCAAATTTTGCACCTGTTTAGCTCAATATCTTGAAAACAATACTAGATATTTGAGAAATTTAAATTGCATATTGTTAAGCACATCAAGATCTACTAAATATGTAATAGGGTCAACGTTGTAGGACCATTCCTTTTAGGAGTTATTGCCCTTAGAACGTCAAAATTGAGCATTTTAACAGCATTTCCTCATTACATTGAAAACGTTAACTCCTCTGACACTTTAAGTCCAAATGGAACCAAACTTGGTATAGTTGTTTATTAGCATTAGGTGTATAGAACTGATGTGGGGATTTTTGATTGGTCGTAAAACGTGGCCGCTGTGGCTAAAAATAGAACATAGGGGAAAATGGCATTTTTTTGCAAATAACTCAAAAAGGGTGACAGATTTTTAGATTTTGATTGAGAACAAAAGTGATCAGCACCTTAAGATCCACCATATTGTCAGATGACCCCCTTATTAATCTTATGACCCTTTCAACGTCAAATAGATTTTGCCTAATGACCTTTACTTCAGGCACATATATCAGGTGAGCGATTCAGGCTCCTGGGAGCCTCTTGTTTGTGGATTTTTTGCAAATTTTGCACCTGTTTAGCTCAATATCTTGAAAACTATACTAGATATTTGAGAAATTTAAATTGCATATTGTTTAGCACATCAAGATCTACAAAATATGTAACAGGGTCAACGTTGTAGGACCTTTCCTTTTAGGAGTTATTGCCCTTAGAACGTCAAAATTGAGCATTTTAACAGCATTTCCTCATTACATTGAAAACGTTAACTCCTCTGACACTTTAAGTCCAAATGGAACCAAACTTGGTATAGTTGTTTATTAGCATTAGGTGTATAGAACTGATGTGGGGATTTTTGATTGGTCGTAAAACATGGCCGCTGTGGCTAAAAATAGAACATAGGGGTAAATGGCAGTTTTTTGCAAATAACTCTAAAACGGTGACAGATTTCAAAATTTTGATTGGGAACAAAAGTGATCATCACCTCAAGATCTACCAGCTCTGAAATTTTGAAGAAAATCCAACAACCCATGTAGGAGTTATTGCCCTTTTTGTGGATTTTTTGCAAATTTTGCACCTGTTTAGCTCAATATCTTGAAAACAATACTAGATATTTGAGAAATTTAAATTGCATATTGTTAAGCACATCAAGATCTACTAAATATGTAATAGGGTCAACGTTGTAGGACCATTCCTTTTAGGAGTTATTGCCCTTAGAACGTCAAAATTGAGCATTTTAACAGCATTTCCTCATTACATTGAAAACGTTAACTCCTCTGACACTTTAAGTCCAAATGGAACCAAACTTGGTATAGTTGTTTATTAGCATTAGGTGTATAGAACTGATGTGGGGATTTTTGATTGGTCGTAAAACGTGGCCGCTGTGGCTAAAAATAGAACATAGGGGTAAATGGCAGTTTTTTGCAAATAACTCTAAAACGGTGACAGATTTCAAAATTTTGATTGGGAACAAAAGTGATCATCACCTCAAGATCTACCAGCTCTGAAATTTTGAAGAAAATCCAACAACCCATGTAGGAGTTATTGCCCTTTTTGTGGATTTTTTGCAAATTTTGCACCTGTTTAGCTCAATATCTTGAAAACTATACTAGATATTTGAGAAATTTAAATTGCATATTGTTAAGCACATCAAGATCTACAAAATATGTAATAGGGTCAACGTTGTAGGACCTTTCCTTTTTGGAGTTATTGCCCTTAGAACGTCAAAATTGAGCATTTTAACAGCATTTCCTCATTACATTGAAAACGTTAACTCCTCTGACACTTTAAGTCCAAATGGAACCAAACTTGGTATAGTTGTTTATTAGCATTAGGTGTATAGAACTGATGTGGGGATTTTTGATTGGTCGTAAAACATGGCCGCTGTGGCTAAAAATAGAACATTAGGTTAAACTGCATTTTTTTGCAAATAACTCAAAAAGGGTGACAGATTTTTAGATTTTGATTGAGAACAAAAGTGATCAGCACCTTTAGATCCACCATATTGTCAGATGACCCCCTTATTAATCTTATGACCCTTTCAACGTTAAATAGATTTTGCCTTATAACCTTTACTTCAGCCACATATGTCAGGTGAGCGATTCAGGCTCCTGGGAGCCTCTTGTTTGTATTGTAGGCTGGCTTTTCAAGGGAGTTAATTCCAAATTTAATTTTGAATTTTATGTAAAGGTTAACTCCCTTGTGTGTGTACATAATTTCTTACCGTCATTTTTGTCTCGCCTGCGACGAATGTCGCAAAAGGCGAGACTTAGGTATGGTGATTCCGGCGGCGACGGCGACGGCGGCGGCGGCGTCCACAATTGGTTAAAGTTTTTGCTTAAGTCTGTTTTGTGTGAACTAGTTATATTACACCATTGATATTTGGTATGCAGTTGCATCAGCATCAGTACAGATCAGTTTTAAAAGGATTTCACCTGTATGCTCATGCAGTCACGGTCTACTGACTTTGCAATTTTACACTGATTTGGCCGAGGTTAACCTTTTTTCTGAAGTCTGTTTAACATGAAGCAGTTATGTTACACCATTGATATTTGGTATGCAGTTGCATCAGCATCAGTACAGATCAGTTTTAAAAGGATTTCACCTGTATGCTCCTGCAGTCACGGTCTACTGACTTTGAAATTTTACACTGATTTGGCAGAGGTTAACCTTTTTTCTTAAGTCTGTTTAGCATGAAGCAGTTATGGTTCACCATTGATATTGGGTATACACTTGCATTAGCATTAGTACAGATCAATTTCAAAAGCATTTCATCTGTATGCGTCTGCAGTCACGGTCTACTGACTTTGAAATTTTACACCGATTTGGCCAAGGTTAACCTTTTTTCTTACGTCTGTTTAACATGAAGCAGTTATGGTACATCATTGATATTGGGTATGCACTTGCATTAGCATCAGTACAGATCAATTTCAAAAGTATTTTATCTGTATGATCCTGCAGTCACAGTCTACTGACTTTGAGATTTTACACTTTTTAACTTTTTACTTATGTCATGAGTGTTTTATATAAAGCAGTTATGGTTCACCATTTATATTTGGTATGCAGCTGCTTAAGCATCAGTTAAGATCAGTTTAAGGAGGATTTTTGCTTCATTTTATACTGTGTCCAGTTGCGACAGGCGAGACATGTCTCTGTGTTAACAGTTTATTTAATAAATGACATTTTGTTCGGATATTTGTGTTTTATTTTATTAGCAGCCTTACAAATAACAGAGCAAGGAGTAACCTAGGGAAAAACCATCACTTAGCATCACTTGTTTTTATTATCAGAGCAAATTAAACAATGGTGAACATAAATAGAAATTTAAGTCTAAATTTATTTATGTTGCAATTGTTTTCCGTACTTATTTTAACAAGTGTCAAAAATCAATAGTAATTACCATAACTGCTTTTAACCAATGAACGATCAATATTTTTGTCACGTGTTAAGGAGAAATTTTCTTCGACAAGAAGCTTTCGCCATTTTGTTAGTTCTAAAGAAATTTTTATCCCACCGCCTCCCCTATCTTAAAGCCACCAAGTTTATTTTGTACTTGGCAGTTTCAAACTTTCAATTTAAGACATATTCCATGTAAATGTTAATTTGGCTTCTATGAAGATTTTATTATTCATATTATCATCTAATGTCGGAATGTTTTATAGATATATTACTTACATGTATTAACATTTATTAGATGTACATCGTACAATATGTTATGGCCTTTTCTATATGCCACAGGCCTTTTTTATATACCACCTTTTTTGTAGGCTGGCTTTTCAAGGGAGTTAATTCCAAATTTAATTTTGAATTTTATGTAAAGGTTAACTCCCTTGTGTGTGTACATAATTTCTTACCGTCGGCAGGTGTAGTAAAACGGCAGCCATTTTGAAAATAGATAACACACTTTTAAGTGCCATCTACCACCTTAGCAAATATCAGTCAGTCGTAGCGTTTTTAGCTCACCTGAAACAAATATAAGATATATTTAAGAAATGTCAATTGCATATTGTTAAGCACATTTTCTACATTAATCTACAAATTTTGTAATTGGGTCAATGTTGTTAGGCCATCGCTTCTTGCAGTTATTGCCATTAGAACGTCAAAATTTACCATTTTCACACTATTTCCTTATAACATTAAAAACGTCAACTCCTCTGACATCTTAATGCATTTTGAACCAAACTTGGTATGAATGTTCATTTGCATTAGGCGCATAGAACTGATGTGGAGATTTTTGATTTGTTGAACAATATGGCCACCATGGTTAAAAATAGAACGTAGGGGTAAGTTGCAGTATTTGCCTCGCCTGCAACTATTCAAGTCGCGGAAGGCGAGACATAGGTATTACTTTTTTGTAAGACCTTTGTGGACAATAAATTGCTTGTAAAGTATAATAGCTAGGCATTTGATATTTGGTATACAGACAGTTCAGGTTATTGTCTACGCAACTGGCACCATGCCGTGTGACCCTGACCCCATTTTCATGCTCTAGTAACTCTGTGAACTTAGATCTTTTTACAGGCTGAACACGTTTTTGTAAGTTTTTTGTGGACGATGAATTGCTTGAAAAGTAAAATAGCTAGGCATCTGATATTTGGTATACAGACAGTTCAGGTTATGGTTTACGCAACTGGCACCATGACGTGTGACCCTGACCCCATTTTCATGCTCCAGGGACTCTGTGAACTTAGATCTTTTTACAGGCCGAAAAACTTTTTTGTAAGACTTTTGTGGATGATGAATTGCTTGAAAGGATAATAGGTAGGCATCTGATATTGGGTATATAGACAGTTCAGGTTATGGTCTACACAGCTGGCACCATGCCGTGTGACCCTGGCCCCATTTTCACGCTCCAGTGACTCTGTGAACTTAGACCTTTTTACAGGCTGAAATTTTTTTGTCAGACTTTTTTGGATGATGAATTGCTAGAAAAGTATAACAGCTAGGTATCTGATATTGGGTATACAGACAATTCAGGATATGGTCTCCACAACTGGCACCATGCCCTGTAACCCTGACCCCATTTTCATGCTCCAGTTACTCTGAGAACTTAGATCTTTTTACAGGCTAAAAACTTTTTTGTAAGACTTTTGTGGACAAGGTTAATGAAATTTTGATATGGATATGCCCTAGTAGTAGCTAAGCACAGTTGCATCCCCATCTTTTGACCTTGACCTTGATTTTCTGGTCGAGTGACTTTGACAATTTTCAATGCATATAATAGTAATGTAAAAGTTTTATGAGCACCTCCATATCTCAAGAACTTTAAGTCATAGGTTAATGAAACTTGGTATGCATATGCTCTAGTAGTAGTTTATCACAGTTGCATCACCATCGTTTGACCTTATCTTGATTTTTCTGTTGAGTGACTTTGACAATTTTCAATACATATAACAGAAATGTTAAGGTTTTATGAGCAGCTCCATATCTCTAGAACTATAAGTCGTAGGTTAATAAAACTTGGTATGCATATGCCCCAGTTAAGTAGCTTAGCACAGTTGCATCCCCATCTTTTGACCTTAATTTTTCAGTTGAGTAACTTTGATTATTTTCACTTTTTTTGTGTCTGATGGTGCCGGCAGGCGAGACATACTTTAGTGTTAACTCTTGTTTGAAAATAACTCAAAAACAGTCACAGATATCAATATTTTTATGGAAAAACAAAAGTGATAAGCACCTCAAGATCTACCTACCCTGACATTTTTAAAAAGATTCAAAAACCCATGTAGGAGTTACATTGTATGGCTCTTTTTCTGGATTTTTTGTGAATTTTGCACTCATTATGCACTATATCTTGAAAACTATATAAGATATTTAAGAAATGTAAATTGCATATTTTTAAGAACATCAAGATCTACAATTTTTTTTATTGGGTCAACATTGTCAGACCATCACTTCTTGCAGTTATTGCCCTTAGAACATCAAAATTGACCATTTTCACACTATTTCCTTATACATGTATCATTGAAAATGTTAACTCCTCTGACACCTTAAGTGCAATTGGAACCAAACTTCGTATAAATGTTTATGAGCATTTTGTTCTCAAGAACTGGTGTGGTGATTTTTGTTTATCGAGCAATAAGGCAGCCATAGCTAATATTTAGATATAGGGGTAAACTCTAGCTTAATGCAAATAACTCAAAAACGGTTACAGATATCAAAATTGTGATGGGTAGCAAAAATGATCAGCATCTCAAGATCTACCTGCCCTTAAATTTTCAATAGGATCCATCAATCCATGTCAAAGTTATTGCCTTTTCCAACTTTTGCACTTTTTAAGCAAAATATTTTCAAAACTATAAAACATATTTTAGAAATTTAAATTGCATATTGCTCAGCAAATCAGTATCTACAATTTATGTAACACCATCAACGTTGTAGTCAGGTGGGGGATTCAGGATCCTGGGAGCCTCTTGTTTATGTATGTTAAGATAAATATTTATGACTGAAAAATATTGTTGATTTAAGTTGTTCCCTAACCTTTATCCACATATACACTACAGTCAGTGACTTTTTTTACCTTCCCACTTGTCCATGGTGGGCAAGAGGTCACTGTCCACAAAGTTTTTACAAATTTTTATTTTCAAATAGTGGAAAACTAAATTTCAAACTTTTTGTAGATTATTGAAGAATGTGTTTATTATATAAAAATGTTCAGAACAATGGTCTAATCTTTCTTGTAAATTCTATGTGTCTGTTTTAATTTGATGCCCACCACTGTCCACCTTCTGCCCACGTCCACGGTGGGCAAGTGGGCATGTCAGAAAAGTCACTGACTAATGTATATAACATTATATCAATGAAATATTCTAATAAGCTATACCATGAACATTTGAGGATATTTATTTTATTCGTCACATTTTTAACTTCATACATGTGAATCTCCCGCCGGGAGACAAAATCTCCCGACTTTTTTATCCATCTCCCGTTCTCCCGACTTTTTGTGTAATCTCCCGCTTTTTCGAGACATGGCAAAATTTTATAGACATTTTAATTCATCAGTCATAAAACATTTCCGGTGTTTTAGGGGTTTGTCAATTAGGTTGCCGTTAAATTAACAGGTATAGGTGTTAATTAAAAGTTTATTGCCATAATTGACCTGATGATTGTATAAACAGTTTGAGATTAATCAGTGAAGGCATCTAGTGCCCTCAATTGACATTGAAATGCAATTTTAATTAGCGTTGAACATGTTGAAAATCTCCCGCTTTTTTGTCCAATCTCCAGTCAAAAAATTCAAAATCTCCATCTTTGTCATCACAGATCCGTCAAATGTATGTAACTTCATGTTTAACAGTCTATGAAACAAGCAAATTACTTATCTCAACCAATTATGGATTATATCATAAACCACTTGTTAGACTAATAAAACATATTGCTTTAGAGATTTTCTGATAATAATAGAGATTGCAGCATTCAACAAAATGATAGGGTTTTGGTAGCTGTTTCATAGACTGTATTAATCTTGCATATAATAGGGTTTTGGTTGCTGTTCCATAGACTGTATTAATCTCATATATGTTTATTGTTATTTATTTGCTATAATTAGCCAGCGTTGTATAAATTTATTTTGTCAATAACACAATGAATATTTAAATTTTAACTAAGACGAATTTCGAATGATATCCAGTCAATGTATGAAGAAGTTTTATTTCTTTAACTAAATCTTACCTGTGTTTTTTTGTTTTTTAAATGTTTATTTTTTCAGCATTTACATTTTCAATTTTATTAAATAGGTTGATCATCTTAGTAATAATTTGGTTCCCCAGTTTGGTATTTTTGGTTTTACTGTTCTTTGCTCTTCATAATCATATAGTGTTTGGCATTTTCAATATTTTTGGTAAAGCGCCTCTGATGAGTCTTGAATAGACGAAACGCGCGTCAGGCGTAGCAAAATTTATTGTCTGGAACTTTGTTGTCATTTGTATTACTTTATATGAAATTTCAACTTTATATGTATATATTTAGATCAGATGCCCATTTACAGTATGATTGTATAATTTGGTGAATGTTAAAAATCAATAATTTATAATAATTTTGTTTGCTTTATATGCTTTTTTCAACTCTAAGTATATGTATATATTTAGTTCATTTTCAACTCTAAGTATATGTATATATTTAGTTCAGATACCCATTTACTACAATTTGGTGAATGTTAAAAATTAATAAATGCTTTAGTTTTAATAAAGTTTGAATACAGCCACGGGTAGTAATGTATCATATTGAATACATGTAATGTTTGGTCAAGTGATTTTGGTTCATTCAGGGATGTCCTGGTTTGTCCGACAAAGGGCGTTTTTAGCTCACCTGACCCAAAGGGTCATGTGAGCTTTTCTGATCACTTGGCGTCATCCAAGTACTTTTCAAAAATCTTCTTCTCTGAAACCCCTAGGCCAAATGTTACCAAACTTGGTAGGGTTGTTCTATACATGTAGTATGTCCTTTACAAATTTATCTTTCAGATTTTTATACGACCGCAAAAAATTTGCGGACGTATTATGGTATGATGCTGTCGTCGTTGTCGTCGTCGTTGTCGTTGTCGGTGTCTGTTAACTTTTTAGTGTTTCCACAATAACTTTAGTTCCAGTTATCCGATTGCTATGAAACTTTACAATGATGTTCCTTACCATAAAAGGGTGAATGGGATTGATTTTGGGGGTCCCCCCATTTTTCATTTAGAAATTAGGGGCCAAAAAAGGGCCAAAAATACTACTTTTTTGTTTGTTTCCACAATAACTTTAGTTCTAGTTATCCGATTGCTATAAAATTTGACAGTGATGTTCCTTACCATACAAGGATGAATGGGAATGATTTTGGGGGTCCCCCCTTTTTTTGTTTCGAAATTAGGGGCCCAAAAGGGGCAAAAAATTCAAATATTTTACTTGTTTCCACCATAACTTTGGTCCTAGTTGGCATATTGCTGTGAAATTTGTCAAGAATGTTTCTTACAATAAAAGAATGAACCTGATGAATTTTTGCGTGCCCTTTTTCTCCGTTGTGTAATTAGGGGCCAAAAGGGGCCAAAATAAAAACTTTTTTATTTGTGGTCCGATTTTGAAATTTTTTTTTGCATGTTTGTTCTTGTCAAATAGCGGATACAAATTTAAGAATTAAATTTTGCGACCCCCTTTTTTCCCCTATTACGTAATTAGGGGCCAAATGGGGCCAAAATCAAAACTTTTTTATTTGTGGTCCGATTTTGAAATTTTTTTTTGCAAGTTTATTCTTGTCAGGTAGCGAATCCCAATTTGAGAATTAATTTTTGCGACCATTCCTTTTTTCACTTGTTTTGTAATTAGGGGCCAAAAGGGGCTGTAATCAAAATTATTTATTTCTGGTTTGTTTTTGAAAATTTTTTTTGCAAGTTTATTTTTGTCAAGTAGCGAATCCAAATTTGAGAATTTATTTTTTGCGACCCCCACCCTTTTTATGGCCCGACCACGTAAGTGGATCGGACATATAGTTTTACCCTTGTTTGTCCGTCCGTCCGTCCGTCCGTCCGTACGTCCGTACGTCCGTACGTCCGTCCGTAACACTTTGGTTAAGTTCTTGGTTAAGGTCCATTACTCGGATACTAGATGTTGTGGGTCAATGATATTTCACCACCAGATGGGTCTTGGGTAGGGCTACACCACCCACTAGAAATTAGGTCACTGTGACCTATATTTTATGCATGAACGACTTCGGTTAAGTTCTTGGTTAAGGTCCAAAACTTGGATA
This sequence comes from Arcuatula senhousia, assembly GCA_963971305.1. Classification (NCBI taxonomy): domain Eukaryota; kingdom Metazoa; phylum Mollusca; class Bivalvia; order Mytilida; family Mytilidae; genus Arcuatula; species Arcuatula senhousia. The sequence continues at coordinate 5,503,497 of OZ020317.1, read as the reverse complement.
CTAGATATTGGGGGTCAATGATATTTCACTACTAGATGTGTCTTAGGTAAGGTGACACCACCCACTAGATATTAGGTCACTGTGACCTATATTTTACGCATGAATGACTTTGGTTAAGTTCTTGGTTAAGGTCCATATCTCAGATACTACATGTTGATGGTCAATGGTATTTCACCACTAGATGTGTCTTGGGTAACATGACACCACCCAATAAAAATTAGGTCACTGTGACCTATATTTTATGCATGAATGACTTCGGTTAAGTTCTTGGTTAAGGTCCATAACTTGGATACTAGATGTTGGAGGTCAATGATATTTCACTACTAGATGTGTCTTAGGTAAGGTGACACCACCCACTAGAAATTAGGTCACTGTGACCTATATTTTACGCATGAATGACTTTGGTTAAGTTCTTGGTTCAGGTCCATATCTTGAATACTACATGTTAGGGGTCAATAATATTTCACTACTTGATGAGTCTAGGTAACATGGCACCACCCACCAGAAATAAGGTCACAGTGACCTATATTTTACACATGAACACTTTTAATTAATTTCTTGGTAAAGGTCCATATCCCAGTAAATTCACATTGAGGATCAATGACTTTGGTCAAGAACGGGAGGGCCATCCTGTGGCTCATAGACACATTATCTAGTTTTACCTGTTGCGTAATAAGGGACCAAAAGGGGCCGAAATCGAAACTTTTTAAATTCTTGTCCGATTTTGATAATTTTTTTTGCAAGTTTATTCTTGTCAAGTAGCAGATATATTTTGTGTCCCCTTTTTTTACTGTTACGTTATTAGGGGCCAAAATTGTAACTTTTTTATTTCTGGTGGGATTTTGAAAATTTTTTTTGCATGTTTGTTCTTGTCAAATAGCGGATACAAAATTAAGAATTAATTTTTGCGACCCCCCCTTTTTCCCCCTATTTCGTAATTAGGGGCCAAATTGGGCTTTTTTATTTCTGGTCCGATATTGAAATTTTTTTTTGGCAAATTTATTCTTGTCAGGTAGGGATTCTAAATTTAAGAATAAATTTTTGGGGCTGAAATTATAATTTTAAAAAAATTCTGGTTCGATTTTTAATTTTTTCCCCAAACATTATTCTTTTAAAGAGTAGAGTACAACATTCAAAATTTATATTTTTACCTGCGTCGCCGAAGGCGAAAGCAGGTCTAGTAGTCGGGTCACTCCGTCCGTCCGTCCGTCTGTCCGTCCGTCCCGTTATGGGGTGCCTGTCTTGTGTAATCTGAATCTCAAAAACCAAATGCTGGTTCTTTCTGAAATTTTACACAGTGATTACAGATATATTGAAGATGTGCACCTCCCCTTTTTGGGTCATTTGATAATTTCGTTTAGAAATTAGGGGCCCAAAAGGGGCCAAAAAAGCGATTTTTTAATTTGTTTCCACAATAACTTTTGTTCTGGTTGGCCAAATGCTATGAAACTTTACAGTAATGTTACCTACTATAAAAGAAAGAGTGGGGCTGATTTTGGGTGTCCCCGCTTTTTTCGTTTAGAAATTAGGGGCCCTAATTCAGATTCAGATTACACAAGACAGGCACCCCATAACGGGACGGACGGACAGACGGACGGACGGACGGAGTGACCCGACTACTAGACCTGCTTTCGCCTTCGGCGACGCAGGTAAAAATATAAATTTTGAATGTTGTACTCTACTCTTTAAAAGAATAATGTTTGGGGAAAAAATTAAAAATCGAACCAGATTTTTTTTTAAATTATAATTTCAGCCCCAAAAATTTATTCTTAAATTTAGAATCCCTACCTGACAAGAATAAATTTGCCAAAAAAAAAATTTCAATATCGGACCAGAAATAAAAAAGCCCAATTTGGCCCCTAATTACGAAATAGGGGGAAAAAGGGGGGGTCGCAAAAATTAATTCTTAATTTTGTATCCGCTATTTGACAAGAACAAACATGCAAAAAAAATTTTCAAAATCCCACCAGAAATAAAAAAGTTACAATTTTGGCCCCTAATAATGTAACAGTAAAAAAAGGGGACACAAAATATATCTGCTACTTGACAAGAATAAACTTGCAAAAAAAATTATCAAAATCGGACAAGAATTTAAAAAGTTTCGATTTCGGCCCCTTTTGGCCCTTTATTACGCAACAGGTAAAAAAAGGGTGGGGGTCGCAAAAAATAAATTCTCAAATTTGGATTCGCTACTTGACAAAAATAAACTTGCAAAAAAAATTTTCAAAAACAAACCAGAAATAAATAATTTTGATTACAGCCCCTTTTGGCCCCTAATTACAAAACAAGTGAAAAAAGGGATGGTCGCAAAAATTAATTCTCAAATTGGGATTCGCTACCTGACAAGAATACACTTGCAAAAAAACATTTCAAAATCGGACCACAAATAAAAAAGTTTCGATTTTGGCCCCATTTGGCCCCTAATTACGTAATAGGGGAAAAAAGGGGGTCGCAAAATTTAATTCTTAAATTTGTATCCGCTATTTGACAAGAACAAACATGCAAAAAAAAATTTCAAAATCAGACCACAAATAAAAAAGTTTTTATTTTGGCCCCTTTTGGCCCCTAATTACACAACGGAGAAAAAGGGCACGCAAAAATTCATCAGGTTCATTCTTTTATTGTAAGAAACATTCTTGACAAATTTCACAGCAATATGCCAACTAGGACCAAAGTTATGGTGGAAACAAGTAAAATATTTGAATTTTTTGCCCCTTTTGGGCCCTAATTTCGAAACAAAAAAAGGGGGGATCCCCAAAATCAATCCCATTCATCCTTGTATGGTAAGGAACATCACTGTCAAATTTTATAGCAATCGGATAACTAGAACTAAAGTTATTGTGGAAACAAACAAAAAAGTAGTATTTTTGGCCCTTTTTTGGCCCCTAATTTCTAAACGAAAAATGGGGGGACCCCCAAAATCAATCCCATTCACCCTTTTATGGTAAGGAACATCATTGTAAAGTTTCATAGCAATCGGATAACTGGAACTAAAGTTATTGTGCACGGGTAGGGGAGGGGGGTATAATTCAAAGTAATCTATACCACCTTTCATACTTTACTTGGATAGGACATATTTTCTTCAATATAAAATAGACTTACTTCATTGCAGATTTTTTTTCTGTATTAATACATCTAACAATATATCCCTCCTTAGTCACAATATAAACAATTTAAAATCTCACATATTGTCACACAAAATAAATTTATATCACAACAAGGTAACAAATGAACATGAAAAATTGAGACAACAAATAATTCTTTGATTTTCATCAAATATTTCTTTAATCAGAGGGCAGACAGGCAAATTTTATTTTTATATTATTTATCCATTTATATTAAATATCCTGCCATTTTAAAGAAAAATGACTTACAAGAACGGAATTCCCGAGTCCCATGCCGGGTGTAAAAAAATCTCCAAGTCCGCTCGCTAAACAGGATGTAGTTAAGTGATGACTTGAAAACGCATCCCACCATATGAGACCCCTACCTGAAGCTGCATATCAAATATCAAAAGCCAAGTATTAATAGTAGCTAAGAATTCTGTTACTAAAAATTTTCCATTTTTGACCCTAAAATAATTCTCAGTCGTCTCGTTAAACAGGAAGTAAGTAAGGGACAGACATGAAATCACATCCCAACATATGAGACCCCTATCCTAAGCTGCATATATACCAAATATCAAAACCCTAGGATTAATGGTAGCTGAGAAATCTGTTAAGAAAAAAATGGAAGAACACATGCAGGCCCGGCATTTCTATGTCCCCGCTCTATTGTGAGGGTTAAGTCCCAATTCAGTTCTTAATGCGAGATTGGATGCCTTACTGTGAACTCCCACAATCTGCAAAAAAATAATAATTTTTTTTAAGGCGGCTTAGAAAACATGGGGATGGGAGGGGATGAGAATCGAGGATATTTTTCATATTGGCCTTACCACATAGCACTATATAAATTATACAACTGAATGAAACAAAGGTGTTCAACTAATAAATCACATTTTATACCATTTCAACATTTCCCACATAAGAAACAATAATAACATAAAAATCACCATTTTCACAACTTAGTTCATATATAATATGAAGATACTATAACATTTAAATAGAGTACCATATAGCAGACTTTTTAAATGATGCCAACATTCGCAATATGCATTCAAACAGGGGATTTTTATACATGAAGATGTTTTTTCCTCCCAGTCTTTAACTTTTGATCACAATATTACAATATCTATTCAAACCTTAGAATGCATTCTATCTACACTTCAAAGAACTAAAGAGAAACTTTTGATCACAATATTACAATATCTATTGAAACCTTAGAATGCATTCTATCTACACTTCAAAGAACTTAAAAGAGAACAAGTAAATCTGTGAGCTAATGCTCACTAGTGATACCCCCGCTCCCCAAACTATGCCATGCATAAAAGTTTAAATACTTGGTAAACAGGAAATAGTTGACCTAGGAACATAAAATCAGTATACACCATATGGGACTATAGGATAAAGCTATATGCAAAATATCAGACCTTTATCTCTTGCAGTTGCTGAGAAAACTTTTACAAAAAATTGCATTCATGTTCACTATGTGCAAAAATCAAAGTATTCGGTAAACAAGAAGTAATTGAGCTAGGAACATAAAATCAGTATACACCATATGGTACTATAGTAGAAAGCTTTATGCAAAATATCAGACCTCTACATCATGTAGTTGCTAAGAAAACTGTGACGGAAATTTTGAATGTATGTACACTATGTGTAAAAACCTAAGTATTCGGAAAACAGGAAGTAGTTGACCTAGGAGCATGAAATCGGTATACACCATATGGTAATATAGGAGAAAGCTATACACAAAATATCAGACCTCTGCGTCATGTAGTTGCTGAGAAAACTGTGACGGAACATATGTTACGGACGGACGAACGGACGGACGGACAAGGGTAAAACAGTATACCCCCCTCTTCTTCGAAGCGGGGGTATAAAAATAAACAAATAAAACATTGCAAAAATTACCCACAAAACTATGTTTACTATAAGTAAATTAGAAAGTACTAATGCTGTAAATGTGCAAATTATTCTGTTGTAAAGAGAATAAAAAATCTAACTTTTTAAGGATGGTCATTCCTAAATCTTTTTATATCAAAGATTTTACAATTTGTGACGGAAAAGATAGATAATTGCCCTCTTAATAAAAAAAACAAAAAGAAATCTATCATCCGTGTGCTAATTTCAGTGATACATGTATATAATGTTAAAATTTGGCGGGAAATCCAACTTCTCTAGATTTTACACAACTTTAACATTGTGACGTTTTGGGTCCTAAAAACCATGAAGTTGTATAAAAATTTCAAGAAATTTTACACAGTTGGTATTTCAGGTCCATATAATCAGAAAATGTCATAAAAAGTCATTGTGCAAACAATTTCTTCAGTATCTAAAGATATAGTCTTAAGGAGTTCCAAAATCTGACTGAAATACTGAAACATGAAGAGTGACCATCCATAAGGAATCACAAATTTATCCCCCTGCATTAAATGTTTGCTTAACAAAAACACATATATTAATCACCCTGCTAAAAATCTCTACTTTTACAGCGTATTTGATTGGCTTAATTTAATATAAACATGTGACCTTTAAAAAATAAACATTTAACAATTGACAAGTTAATTGTGTTGCTGTCTTCAGTTTTGTATAAATCTGTGTTACAGGTTCTACTGTCGTTTCTTTATTTTTCGTTGGGTATCAATTTTCGTGGTTTTCGTGAGTGCTTTTGACCCACGAAATTTGGTACCCCATAAAAAGGAAATTTTACATTGAAATGTATGGTGCAGTCTTCAGAACCACGAATTTAAGAATCCATGAATTGACCCTTTTTCATCAAACCACGAAAATTGGTACCCACGAAAATAAATGAATTCACAGTAGTACATTGGTCAATAGATTTAAAATTTTGAAGTCTTAAAACCTTTAAATGGTATTGAAAGAAATTGAATACACCGAGAGCAGCGACAACTGGTCACATTGAAAGCTACTGGCTGTTTTCCATTGTGGATTTTTTTCAAATTGTTGTTTATATATTGTAGGTTGTGTCACATACACTTATTCAATATTTTCTCAACATCTCATTATCTTCTAAGTGTTGATATAGATAATACAACAAAACTTGAATAGCAATTTTTCTTAATTTTAATTCTATTGACCAATATACCTGTACTAGGGTTTTACAACAGAGAGGGTAAATATTACTGATCAAAGAAATGTGTCAAGATGACACTCATGCCCTGCTGGCAAATAAAATCAATGACATTTTGAAATATTACAAAAATCTGTTGTCAGATTCCTAAGGCCGTTTCAAGTGCCGTAATTTAGGTCAAAATCAGTGGACCCGAATGAAACTGAAACTTGGCTTGTAACTCATCATGGTAGACTCGCATTCCAAAAATTTTTAAATATATGCAAGGATGTAAAAAAAATTTTGGAAAACTGTTATTTTAACAAAATTTGCTTAGTTCAAGGGTCGTAATTTAGGTCAAAATCAGTGAAACAGACAAAACTCAAACTTGACCTGTATGGTAACTCATCATGGTAGACTCGCATACCAAAAATCTTTTGGAAGGATGTGAAAAAAAAGTGTGGAAAACTAAAGTGTGACGGACGGAAGGAGGGAAAGATGGACAGACAGATGAACAGATTGAAAAAGTTTGCGGGGCATAAAAAGTACTTGAATGTGCATACCAAGTTTCATGGACTGGGAATTAAAATTCATATTTGTGAATTTATAATAGATGGTTTTAAGAAATTTTATTATTGTAATCAATATAAAATTTCTTATTAAAAATCAAATTTCTTATTTTGCCCGACCCCCAGAAAAAACAACAAAATTTAATACCTTTGAATATCTTCCAAATTAATTTATACAACATGGTCAATGATGGTTGAATCAATAGACAATCTTCCAATTTCGACTTTTTGGGTAATTGTCAAAATCATACCTCAAATTACTGGATAACTGTTTGACGATGTCAATTGCAGGTAAAAGGGACTTTTTAAATTTCATTATTTAAGTGTAAATGAATTGGTTTGAAAGGATCCTCCAAGTGAAACAAATTAATTTATTTCATGTTTGATTGTTTTTCATAAGAAAACACATTTAACAGATTGATAGAATAATTCAGTCCCTGTGCTCTCTTCTTAAAAAGCCGCCATTTTACCCCCATTAACCTCTCGTGACCCCTATTCTAACATCCAGAACGTTCCAGAATGGCACTTTTGGAAGATCGTCTATTAACATTATGTAGGTGTGGAAAGCAATAGCCTTGCAATCCATTCTCAAAACATGGGACCCCATGCTGATGCTGCATACCAAATTTCAAGAGGATGTGATAAGCAGTTGCTGAGAAATCTGTTACAAAAAAATTTTCTCAACTTGGATTTTCATTACCAGTAATCTGGCTAATTTAAGTAACACTAGCATAAACTTTTAACTACAACTGCTATGAAATTATAAAATAATTGCAGATTGATCTAATTCTAATAACAAAAGATCAACTAAATTAAAATTAAACATTAGAAAAAATGAAAACAATCAGCCATTGGAGCAACCATTTGATTTTTATGGGGGGGGGGCTATGGATATTTTCTTCGTCCTGCCTTTTTATTTTCGGAAAAAGTTGAGCCTGGATTTTTTTTTTGCAGGCTAAAGCAACTATAAATTTTAAGCTAAAAATACAGTCCTGCCTTTTTTTTACTCAAACCACTGTCCTGCCTTTTTATTCCTGTTTTTTTGCGATCCTGCCTTTTTATTTCAAATTTCACCATAGCCCCCCCCCCATAAAAATCAAATGGTCGCTCCCTAATGTATAAATAATTATATAAAATAAAATTATATTACTAAATAAATATTTTAAGCTAAATATTTCCTTTCAGGAAAACAAATCTATTTTTATATTGAAATATTTATTGAATATTTTTGAATGATATAATTTATATCCTTGTAAAATTTGTGAAACAAGAATATGTTCAAAGACATTATGCCCCATCTGGCAATATTAGGTACAAACAGATGGACAGACGAACAGACTCCAACTCCCCTACTTTCGTAGATGGGGCATAAAAAAACCAAATAAAATGTTTAAATTACACAATACTGATATCATTTAGAGCTTTAGAGCTTCATAAATTTAATTGGCTAAAATATAAAGAAATTTCACCTACAATGGACAGGGAATGATTTCTAGTTTCCCCAAAACTTTGCAAGTAGGGGGATAAAAAAAGAAATATTTTTCAATAATTTTTTTCTCTGAAATGAAAATGAAAGGGAAATGATTTTAAATTAATAATTACATAACTAAACTCACATTGTTCAGACACATATAAACATGTAGTCACTATAAATATTTTCAAAGGGATTCATTATGTAAACCGTGAAATTTTCGCCGCAGTTTTATTTTCCATGATTTTTGTGTCAACTTTGCTAGTGCCAAAATTAATATACATGTATTTGTCTTACATTGTTGTCTATAGACAATAACATTACTGTGTAAATTTAAAACTATGTGAACTAAATTCAGTCATCCTACCACGAAAAAAAAAGACAGCGTAAAAATTTCCCCGTTTACAACTCAGATAACATGACGAAACAATGTTTTAACAATATTACACAGGCTCGCTTGAATCTAAATCATGTAATTTGAAAAAATCGTTCAAAATTTTGATCACAACATCCATTGCAGTCACAAACTGTTCAATGTCTGACATCAGGGATTGGATAAATAATGTCCCTTCTTTTTCTTCTCCTGGCACCGATAATTGAGAAATGAACACATCTCGGTATGGAAGAGCCTTTGCTGCAACCTAAAATGTCAAGAGGAAAATACATGCAAGTGAAATAAGCATAGACCCAGAAACAAATACCCCTACCTGAGACTGCATACCAAATATCAAAAGCCTATGATTAATAGTAGCTGAGAAATATGTTACGAAAAAAGTGTGACGGACAGACTGTGTGGGAAATAAACATGATAAAGCACTTGCTGCGCTGTAAAATGAAATCCTTTAAGTATAGATGTGAAGTTTTCTAAAACAAACATACAAAGTATGCTAAGAGCTTGTAAACAGATATCAGATTGAAATCATTACATTATGTTAAAACCTCAACTTTTAAAATTCAAAACAACTCATAAGAAATAAAAATAGAACTAAAGAGTTTTGACACTTTTGAAATATACACAAATAGTCTATCTGTGACTATTTCAGGGCCGGATTTGAATTATATGCATCTTATTTAGACCTTGGGCCAATTGCAGAACCGCGAGCAGTGCCAAATGGCCTCGTTGAAGGCTGCTGGCGGTTGTCCATTGTGGTTTTTCTAAATTGCCGTTTAATTGTGGGCTGTGTCGCATACACTTATTCCACATCTCTTTATTTTCTATCATATAGTTTCATATAGCTTTGATCTGTTCTTCAACATAGAAATGTTGATACCAAAGTAGGCCACTCTCAGGATATTATAAAACTTCTGCAGCCGCACTAACAATCACGGTTATTGTATACTGTATTAGTTGTTTTTTTCGCATGTATCTAATTTTCGCTTTTTTTGCAGTAGTTTGCAACTTGCGAAAATATGAACCTGCGACAATATATAATATTTATACTCGCATGAACGTAAACACGTTAGAGATAGCTATAAATAGACCATGTAAAATATATACTCGCATATAAGTAATCGCTAAAATGGAATTCAGCAAAAAACTACCTTTTATTTTTTTAAATCTGCAAAATTTAGCTCCTGCGAAAAAACAACTTATACGGTATGTGAAGGGGGTTTGACATGACTAAACTTACAGCAAAAACTCCTCTTACAACCCAGCCATGATAGTTTCTGAGAGTTTTACCATATGCTGTACCAATGGCGGCTGATAAGTCTGGTTCCCCTCTCAAAATCTCTTGGAGAAACTCTCGTATGAACTCTAGACCTCTGAAATAGTAATGTAATAGTATCAAAATCTCCTGGAGAAACTCATGTATGAACTCTTGACCTCAGAAATTGTAATATTATACAGTGTATTCCTCTTATCAGCATAATCAATTTGTCAGAGAAGTTTATGCAATTAACCGAATGATCCAATAAAGTGAAATGTCAATTTTAAACAGAAAATACAAAGAATTTCAAATATGTTGAGTAATAAGAACACCCAGGTGACACTTTTCTTGTATAAACAAATGTGACATAAATGAAGGTTTTAACAAGAATATGTCCAAAAGACATAATGCACCATCTCACAACATTTATTTTTTTATTCCCCAATCACTAAAGCATCACTTGGTGTACCTACCACACCAATATGGTTGCTATGGCACTTGTCAGAAGGAAGGAATGGACTTTAATCATTCTTCTATAAGTGGTGATTCATGCGAAAAATATAGGTCAAAGCCAGCATCCGCATCATGCATTGTGCTTAGCATCACTTGGTGCACCTACCATACCAATATGGTTGATGTGGCACTTGTCAGTAAGTAGGAAAGGACTTTAACCATTCTTATGTAAGAGGTCATCCATGCATAAATATAGTTCACATCCAGCATCTGAAGAATGCATTGTATTAAGCAAAACTAGATGCACCTACCATACCAATATGGTTGATGTGGCACTTGTCAGTAGGTAGAAATGGACTTTAACATTCTTCTGTAAGTGGTCATTCATGCGGCATCCTAAGCATGCATTGTGCTAAGCATCACTAGATGCACCTACCATACCAATATAATTGATGTGGCCCTTGTCAGTAAGTGGGAATAGACTTTAACCATTCTTCTGTAAGTGGTCATTCATGCAGAAAATATAGGTCACATCCAGCATTCCAAGCATGCATTGTGCTAAGCATCACTAGATGCATCTACCATACCAATAAAGTTGATGTGGCACTTGTCAGTAAGTGGGGATGGACTTTAACCATTCTTCTGTAAGTGGTCATTCATGCAGAAAATATAGGTCACATCCAGCATCTGAAGCATGCATTGTGCTTAGCATCACTAGACGCACCTACCATACCAATATAGTTGATGTGGCACTTGTCAGTAAGTGGGGATGGACTTTAACCATTCTTCTGTAAGTGGTCATTCATGCAGAAAATATAGTTCACATTCAGCATTCGAAGCATACATTGTGCTTAGCATAACTAGGGGCACCTACTATACCAATATCATTGATTTGGCATTTGTCAGCCCAGTAAGTGGGAATTTGGAAATATGGGGATTTGGGTCGGAGGGACAAACGGACGGACGAATGGACCTGATCACTATATGCCCCTCTACTTTTGTAGATGGGGCATAAAAACATGTTTTGATTACTTTAGCATACAAACTTCAAAGACCTCATTAAGAAAACAAATGATTTTGACAGGTATCAAGGTTATTTTTTAAAATTTAAAGTCAATGAACAGGAATTTTGTACTTTAACTCAAATTTTCAATGCAATTAAATGAAGTTTTTAACATTTAAAGTATAGAAAAGGGTTTGGTGTTTTAAAATCTTATTCAATTAGGAGGATTATTCTTATAAGAGTAAGTCTATTAAGTGACATCCCAGAGATGAAGTGTACAAAGTGTCAAAGCAATCCCTTCAGTCTTTTTGGAGAAGATTTTCAAAGAAATGTTAACAGCAAGGACGGACGACAATGATGACGGAAAACGTTGACAGACGCCAAGTAATGGCAACAGCTCACATGACCCTTCGGGTCAGGTGAGCTAAAAATGTCCAAAATTTCAAAAGCTGACCCTCCAACATCCTTAACAAAAACAAACTATCTATTTGGGTCACACATGATTACATCACTATCACACAAGATTACATCACTATCACACATGATTACTCACTATCACACATGATTACATCACTATCACACATGGTTACATCACTATCACACATGATCACATTACACCACTATCACACATGATTACATCACTATCACACATGATTACATCACTATCACACATGATTACATCACTATCACACATGATTACATCACTATCACACATGACCAAGGCACCATTATTTGAGAAAAAAGACAAGCGTTTTGTTTGTGTGGACAAGAAATAAATCACTTGAGAATGAATTCAGGCCTGGGCGCTAACAAACTTAAAAAATACTTAAGTCTTAGAATATTCTTATTTTCCATGGCAACTCCAATCAAAACTTTTCAATTTGATGACTTCACACCGAGTTGAAAATATTCTCAGACTGAAGTATTTGTTATGTTTTATGGCACCCAGGCCAGATGTGTTGTTCAAGTGGAAATGAATATAAAATTGTATGTCAACAAAATGAACAAATGATGCACAAAGTTTTGAAAAAATATATTGGAACAAACCAGATATATAATACATGCACATATATAGAATAAACAGTTAATGAAACTATAAAAACTTTGAGAAGCAGTTCATAAATAAATTCCCCTGCATCCAAAAATTTAAAATAGGAGGTGCATATTTAAATTATGTAACAAAGATTGTGTAAAAGTTTCATGAAAATCCATTGATATGTTTAGGAGCAGAGGCCAATAAGAGATGGGTACCCCATTGTCCGTTGCTAGGTCCATGTTTCGCATTGAAAAACACCCAAAAACTCAATCTGATCAAATCTTTAAATAGAATGTGCACTTCTAAATTATGCCACAAAAAATTCTGTAAAAGTTTCATGAAGATCCCTTGAGCAGTTAAGGAGGTATTGCGGATAAAAGAATGGCAGTTGTGGTTGAATGGCAAAGTCCATGTTTGCTTAGAAAAAACCCTATAATCATTTTGACCAACTTTTTAAAATAGGAGGTGCTCATCTACATTTTGTCACTAAGATTGTGTAAAAGTTTCATGAAAATCCATTGAGGGGTTTAAAGAAAAGTTGCGGAAAAGAGATAGGAACCATGAGGTGTTATGTAAGGACACACGGACAGACTGACTAAATAGCCCCACTTTTCAATCAGAGGGTATAATTAACACAAAAAGGAAAGATGAGCATTTCACTAGCTGTATTCCAAATCTTATTATCTTATAAAAACAGACATACAAAATTACCGAACTGGGATATGATCAATCTCATATATTTATAAGAAGAAAAGACAAAACAAGGCAAAGACATACTGTAAACATGGAAATTTTCGCGTGGGGGATATTTTCGCTTAATTCGCGATCACAAAATATCCCCCACGCAAATGATTTACTCTTTTAGTATAGAATATGAAATGTTTGAAAAAAGTTTTCTCCCACGCGAATGGTTAGCTAAACAAAAACATAACAAATTCACCCCGCGAAAAATTCCATGTTTACAGTACCATAGAAATAATTGAAAATCGCAATGGTCCTGACTTGGTACAGGCATTTCAAAAGAAATGGTAGGTGGAACCAGGTTACATGGCCCGCCAAACCTCCCTCTTCTATTGCTATCTAAGGGTCTGGTAACACAAAACACAACATAGTTTTCAGACACAACAGACTGACATACGAACCTTTTCATCCACAATAATGCCATAGAAGCTGAATTAGACAATAGATGTTGTTTCTGACTGAGTTCTGCCAGGACTATTTTCTGAAGTGTAGTAAACTGTACAGGATTTGTAGAGTACTTTTGATGAATTTTCTAAAATATCAAAGGAAAGTTTTAAATTTAACAGACATTAAAGCGAGATATCTTTGATACAGTGTAACAAAAATCTGTCAAAGTCAAAAATGGCCAGATTTCGTTAAACAGAAAGTAGGTGAGCGACAGACCTGAAATCGTATCCCACGTTGTGGGACCCCACCCCGATGCTGTATACCAAATATCAAGTGGCTGTGATTAGTAGTTGCTGAGAAAACTGTTACGAAAATTTTTTCCCGCCCGCACGCCCGCCCGCCGCCCGCCGACATTCACCATTTTATAACCCGGATTTTTCACTCCATGAAATCCGGCCAAAAAGTACAAATAAGCAATGTATACGTCGTTCTAATAAATAGCCTTAATTGTAAATAGTCGGTAACATAACAGGTGCACAGAAACTATTGGTGGAAGACATTACACAACACAAACAGTAACATTATTAATACTGTGGGTTTATTTATATTCCTCGGTAACAATTTTCGCGGTTTCATGAAAATTGATACCATTTAGAGCTATCTTAAAATTGACTTGAAATCCATTTTAAACATTAGCAAAAGCTGTTGCTACTATTAAGACCTATCTTAAAATTGCCTTGAAAACAATTCTAAACATTAGCAAAGGCTGTTGCTACTTTTAAGACCTACCTTAAAATTGCCTTGATTTTAAACATTAGCATAGGCTATTGCTACTATTAAGACCTACCTTAAAATTGCCTTGGAAATCAATTTTAAACATGAGTAAAGGCTGTTGCTACTATTAAGACCTACCTTCAAATTGCCTTGAAATCAATTTTAAACATGAGCAAAGGCTGTTGCTACTTTTAAGACCTACCCTCATATTGCCTTGAAATCCATTTTAAACATGAGCAAAGGCTGTTGCTACTTTTAAGACCTAACTTAAAATTGCCTTGAAATCCATTTTAAACATGAGCAAAGGCTGTTGCTACTTTTAAGACCTAACTTAAAATTGCCTTGAAACCATTTTAAACATGAGCAAAGGCTGTTGCTACTTTTAAGACCTAACTTAAAATTGCCTTGAAATCCATTTTAAACATGAGCAAAGGCTGTTGCTACTTTTAAGACCTAACTTAAAATTGCCTTGAAATCCATTTTAAACATGAGCAAAGGCTGTTGCTACTTTTAAGACCTAACTTAAAATTGCCTTGAAATCCATTTTAAACATGAGCAAAGGCTGTTGCTACTTTTAAGACCTAACTTAAAATTGCCTTGAAACCATTTTAAACATGAGCAAAGGCTGTTGCTACTTTTAAGACCTAACTTAAAATTGCCTTGAAATCCATTTTAAACATGAGCAAAGGCTGTTGCTACTTTTAAGACCTAACTTAAAATTGCCTTGAAATCCATTTTAAACATGAGCAAAGGCTGTTGCTACTTTTAAGACCTAACTTAAAATTGCCTTGAAATCCATTTTAAACATGAGCAAAGGCTGTTGCTACTTTTAAGACCTACCCTTATATTGCCTTGGAAATCCATCTTGACTGGGGCAAAGGCTGTAGCATTGAACTTGTCTGAAAAATAAAAAAACAACTGGGAAACAGGACATTGAGTAAATATAACAAGATTGCTACAAGAAGACAATGTCCCCTGCCAACACATGAAAGTTGAAAATTTACTAATCATGCTAATATTTGAAGAAATAAAATGGCATTGCAATATGATTACCTACATATCAGGACAAACAATCCTAAATAATTTCATCAAAATCTGCACTAGCAGAGTTAAAATATATAAAGTCGATAAAGTTCCATAACTCCTATAAAATTTGTCAAATAAAAATGAGGTGCGTTATGATCAACTATATATCATAACAAACAATCCTACAAAATTTTATCAAAAACTTATTAAACTCTACAAAGGGGAATTTATCATGCACAGGGTATTCCTCTCCCTACACATGGGACAACCTATTTTCATTCCTTCTGAAGGTCTAGCAATGGTTCTTGAGATCATCCTTGCAAATGGTGTCAAGAGAAAGTCCATGAAAATTTCGCCCGAGATGAGGATTGAACCAGGAACCTTAGTGTTAGAAGCCCGACATGTTTAATAACCACTACACTGTGTTATTGACCTACCAAACAAGGGTAATATTGACTTTGCTTCAACAGTTGTATATCGGGTAAATGTGTTATTGACCTACCAAACAAGGGTAATATTGACTTTGCTTCAACAGTTGTATATCCAATAAATGTGTTATTGACCTACCATACAAGGGTAATATTGACTTTGCTTCAACAGTTGTATATCGGGTAAATGTGTTATTGACCTACCAAACAAGGGTAATATTGACTTTGCTTCAACAGTTGTATATCGGGTAAATGTGTTATTGACCTACCAAACAGGTGTGATATGGACTTTGCTGCTACAGTTGTATAAATGTAATATTCACCTACCAAACAAGGATAATATTGACTTTGCTGCTACAGTTGTATAAATGTAATATTTACCTACCAAACAAGGGTAATATTGACTTTGCTGCACCAAGAAAACTTTCGACAGGAATACTTCCATCGTTGTCTAAGTGAATATCCATAAAACTACAAGATAAAAAAAGCATATTTAGTTCAGTATATTTGGTCATTCTTGTGCCGACATAAAATATAATCTTTATCTTTAATATAATACTTAACATTGTTCGACACTTATCCTAGTCGATCTTGTAACAAGCTATCATTAGAGGGCAGACACAAACTTCTATGCAATCACGCTAAGAATTGTGGGTAATTCCCTGAATCTGAGGATTAAATAATGTTGACATATTTCCCATAATCCTGAGCTTGATAGTATCAAAATGAATGTTGATAGGCGTGACCTCTAGCGATAGATTGCATTCAGTCCAGAACCTTCAATTTCAATTTTGGTTCAAAATTAAACCTTCCAAATTCTATTTACAAAAGTCCTTAACCTGTATGTATGTACAGTTACCTATAGTTAGTAACTTAGTTAGTTATTGCTTTACTCCAAGGCAGCACGATTTCGGCTATATCCAGGAGATGAACATGAAAGTGGTGATACAATGAACATGAAATAATGATGAAGTGGAGGAAATGGGGACACAAAGCCAATCGGGTAGGAGAGTTTTGACTGCCACAGGAAATGAAGCCTCCTGCATGGGGATCCTACGGGTCCTACTCTTACCGAGACCTGCAGCAGGGTTCTTTAACGTGCGAGGAACATGACATTTTTCCCAACACGGTGCACCACTATGGTTTGCGGTCAGGTTTTCCGCATTATCACCTCTCGATGTCAGGGCTGCCCCAGTTACCTATATCAAGGACTTTTATTAACATCAGGTGGACGTTTCACCTAGAACTTCAAAAAGTCCTTGACCTTTTGCTCTTTAATGTCAATCTATACCCCTGGATGACTGCAGTTACCTTGTTTCCATTGATGAAAAAAATGTCGGAATTTTAGCGTCAATTGCATCTTTGAAATCTTCATCACTGTTGACACTAGAGCATGACATTGACTCGACAGAATTTAATTCTGACTCATGTTTGACTCGCTCAATGGAGGGAATGGTTTCCAATGTTCCAGATTGTGAACTCATTGCATTATGGGATACATTCAGTGACTGGTTGCCATTAATTGATATGTCTGTTTCTGCTATGGAATGATTTGAAAGGGATGTTTCTGAAGTTGTTCTTTGTCTAGAAGAGTTATGGTCCCTAGGTGACTTGGATTCACTTCCTGAACGACTTCTGGGAGATTTTCTGTTGAAAAAAAATTAAAAGTTTGTCACTAACAAAACCATTTAACAGAAGTTACAAAGATTTCTAATCTTCATAGCCGATTTCATATGATTTGTTTTCCATTCAAAATTTATCTGCTTTAACAATGTTTACTTATCTGTCCATTGCAAATTGGTGAGCAATTGACCAATGGTCTCATTGAAGGCTGACTTAGATGCTGACACTATCAGATTTGTATATGTCAATTGTCAATTTCAAATATCTGTAATATTTTCAATTAATATCTATTATTCTTGATTAGAATGCACTATTTTTACACTAATGAAATGACAACTATATAATTGATTTGAGGTGTATGAATAAGATTTAGGTTAAACATTTAAAAGGAAAAATATAGAATGCATACATGTTTATCTGATATAAGATTTTCCAAGCATCAATAAAGTGCTAAAAATTGGCATTAAGGATTCAATGTTCAAAGAATACAACTATAATGGCAGTCTTCCATGGAGTTATATATAACAGGAAGTAGATGAGTTACAGACATAAAATCAGATAACACCACATATATTCCTATAGGTCAAAGCTATATACTAAACATCTTAAAGCTGTGACATGTCTTGTGGGTCAAGAAAACAATGATGGAAATTTCTGTGGCGCCAATAGATGATGAATAGCATCAAAGAGAACTTTCATGTACTAAATATCTAAAAGCTGTGGCATGTCTTGTGGATCAAGAAAACTATGGCAGAAATTTCTGTGGCACCCCAGTATGCAGGGTTTTGCAAGATGATGAATAGTACTAAAATGACCATCTTATATCACTTAATATCTGTGGCTCTGCAGTATGCAGGGTGTCCCAAGATTATGAATAGAACCAAAATGACCATCTTATATTACTAAATATCTAAAAGCTGTGACATGTCTTGAGGATCATGTGATTCTGCGATTCTGCAGTATGCAGTGCATGGCAAGATGATGAAAAGTGCCAAGGTAATACCTTTGTGTTGCTTTGCAACATGTTGACAGCGACATAAAATTGTGTTACCGTATCTAATCTCTGCAGCTAGCAAGAATCCTTGAATATATTTATGCTCCATCAACGAAAGTTGGGGGGGGCATATAGTGTTCACGTTCATTGGTCTGTCCTTTCATTGTCTGTCCTTCCCACCAACTTTATGTTGAGAGAAGCATTATGTTTTCGGACATTTTTTTTTTAATTCTACTTACGAATCATTAGAAGTTGTTCTGTGTATTCCAGGTTTTGTCTGAAATAGAAAACATCTAAGGTGTTCAATAAACAGACAGGGATAGAAAACATGTAAGGTGTTTAATAAACAGACATTGATATGTCTAATAGACATTTTATGTTAAGTGTTGAGAAAACTGTTTTGATATAAATTGGTGACCAACAATTTTTCCCTTTCTTTTCCGTAGAAAATTTTGCTACAAATGTAAAACTACCAAAATATCTGATCATTTTTTTAGGATTGACCAAATTTTTCTCAAACAATCTTTTTTTATTTCATTACATTTTTTTTATTTTATCATTTTCAAAAGGAATGGCAATTGTCTTGTTGAAATGGATATATGAGGGGTGGATGGGGTTTAAAGAATAGAGATGAAGGCCAAAAAAGTTAACAGATAAAAAATAATGATTAACAGATAAAGAATAATGGCCCAAAAATCTAAAGAATAGAGAATTATGACCCTTACAGAACAAAGAATAATGATTAACAGATAAAGAATAATAGCCCAAAAAACTAAAGAATAGAGAATAATGACCCTTACAGAACAATTAAAGAATAATGATTAACAGATAAAGAATAATAGCCCAAAAAACTAAAGAATAATGCATGATGACCCTTACAGAACAAAGAATAACTTGAAAAATGGCAAAACCTTTGCAGAATAGAGAATAAAGGGCAAATAATTTACAGAATACAGAATTGAGGACACCCCCATCCACACCCTCATATATAGGCGACTGGTTATTCCACTTTTCCTCTTCCTTGAAATTTTCTATTTCATTTTGAAAAAAAATAACTGTAAACATGGTAAAGATATATTTTAGATTTTGTGTTTGTCAATGTCAGGTCTTTCATTCTTAACCCTTACCATGCTGACTTGTTTTTCAGATATTTTGTCTGTATGCTGAATTGTTTTAAGAAAATCAATAAAATTTGACATCTGCCAATCAATGTTTTGTAAAAACAACAAAAAAAGACATACAACCTTAATAGTTAGGGAAAAGGATTAAAAGATACCATGTGTTATTTTTGTAGTAAATTGGTTGCTATGGTAACACCGTTGCCATGGTAATGGCCTTGGAAACACACATTTTTTCTAAAAATTGGTAACTTTTCTTAAATTGCAAGCCATAATAGCACCCCTTACTTGTTTTAATGTAATGAAACATTATATATATGTTCTTTAGACACCTTAAAGATAATTTGTACCTTTTAACCTCAGAGAAATCACTCAAATTAAACATTTCGTATATGAAAAAGAAGGTATATATAGATCAATTTTTTACATTTTTTATAAAGTTGTCTAATTATATATATTTACATGTTTATTCAATTTTGGAGAAAAAAGTTTAAGATTTTGCATGATAATTTATTTAAATATTGTGCATTTTGCTATGATATAGATTTTTTATAACCAGCTTATGGCAAATACTGTATATAATCATGAAACCCATGCCGCATAATAAACTATTCTATCTTTTTATTTACTTTAATACTTACTTTAAAACTATTTTTTTCATGATTAACCTGGACAGCTGTTCCTTCATTTGAAGACTTTTTTCACTTTGTAGTGACGACATTCATATAAGTTTACATTATTTTATACATACCAAATGATAATCAACACTACCTATATATATGCATTCAAACCTTCACTATACTTGAGAAAAAAACTCTTTCCTCCTTCTTGTTTTTTAAATTCAATTGTTAGTTTTGGGGGGGTTTTTTTGGTTTTTTTTTGTATTTTTTTAAATAAGAACCTGTTTATTGATTTGTTACTTAAAAGTTTTCAAGCATGTGACTGTCAATACAAAATTCTTATGTTGAAAGTGTGATACATGCTAAAATTAGCCAAGATTTTTTCATTTATACTGAAGACTAGAATATTACCCGAGTAGCTTAGTTAACTAATGTCATGAACAATTGATGAACATGATGAATGTTGTATTTTTTTTCCTTTTATAATTGAATTGTTGTATGTATATATATTTATGAAAATTCACAATATAACAACCAGATTGTATAAAGTTTCATTAAAATATAAGTGGTGTAGGAGTAGCAGGTAAGAAATGTGAATCTTCAAAAACATTCAGAAGCGGGGAACACTGAGCTCTATCCCTAGTATTGCCCAATATTTCAAAACGAATCATTTGGAAGATGAATTGTATTACATGAGCATTAAAATTGATACATCAAATTGTTTTCAAGTTTATTCTTCCTCCTCTGGTTGATTGGTAGTTTTCCATCGTTTGTAAGCAAGACAATATTCCTGGCAAGTATGAAAGAACTTGAAGCATGGCTCAAGACAGAGAGAAACATTGCAGTCCTTACATTCAAATCTAGTCTCATGACCTGGGCGCTTCCTTTTGTTAGCACTTAGGTCTGCACTGCTTCTCTCTGCCTCATTACATACTTTACACAAACGTGCAATATTGCTTTTCTTTCCTGAGCCATGTATCTTAGTGGCAAAGTGCCGACCTGTTAACCGTTCTAACTGTTGCGGAGTTTTAATTGGCCTGCCAACCCTTACAACATTGTCAACTGGATTGTTCTCAATAAGTTCATTCACCAGTTTCTTTCTAAATGACCTATGAGTGACATTAGAGTTTGGATTGTCAGACTTAAACAGGATGTAGGAATCAAGCACCGCAACAGCCAGAACATGAAAAATCACCTTCTTCCACCATTTAAATGACTTTACTATATTGTTAGTATATGCAATCATTTGATCTGATCTATCAACTCCACCCATGTATTTATTATACTTTAACACCATGTCCGGCTTCATTATGTAAGCATCGGTGACAACATCTCTACGACGTGAGGCTGATAGATCAGATCCATGTATGGTTGATAGCATGTACACAGGCTTTCCATCTTGAAATTTCAAACATTCAAGAGGTCCATTGTTCATTACTGCATTATCACCACGATTGTTTAACTTTTTATCTTTTAAACCTTGAGGAATACCACGGCGATTAACACGTACAGTTCCAGTAGCAGTAGTGCCTAGTTCATACAAGTCCCAAAACAGTTGTGGGGAGGAATAGTAATTGTCACAATATAGACTATATCTTTTAAGAAATAACCCCCTTAAAAGGTCCATCACGAGGTCATAAGTTGCTCCATAGACACTTGGGCCGACTTGAGACTTTCCCGTGTACAATTTAAATTTGGATACATAGCCATTGGTGGAGTCCGACAACATATAAACCTTTATTCCGTACTTAACTGGTTTGTCAGGGCTATACACTTTAAAAGAGAGATTACCTCGCCACGGAATCATACCTTCATCCAAAGAAATGCATTTGTTTGGTGTGTACGTGGAATAAAGCCGGTTATTGACATTTGCATAAAGAGAGCCAAGTTTAAACAAAGGGTTGTGTCCTTGCTGTGCACGCGGTATATATAGGTCATTGTCAGCCAAGTGGAAAAATGAGGTTATAAGCAGGAAACGGTCACGGGACATTGTAGCAGGGAAAAAGGGAGTTGAGGTAACAGGATCAGTGCTCCAGTATTCATTGATGTCTGACTGTGAGATGAGACCCATAGCAAAAATTAGGGCTAAGTAGCGTTTCAGCTCAGCAGCTGTGGTGTCCACCCACTTGCGAAATCTGGAATGCTGCTTAAGGTTTTGGTTGGCATTTAGATACTGGCTTGCATAGCGATTTGTTTCAGTGGCCATTTCATCAAAATCATTATCATTGACAAATAGGTTGAAATATTGCAAAGGAGTTGCATTGTCAGGAATGTGTGGCCTCCTGCCAGGATTTTGGGAAAACTGGGGTGTTTCATGAAGAGCGGGACGTCTACCATTTGTCCAGTTGTCAGCATCAAACAAGTCATTTCTATCATTTAAATCAGTATTGTTCTCGTCATTGTCACTTTCATCTGAAAATCCTTCAAATTGCTCTTCATTTTCACTGTCAGTGTCAGCAAATATTTCGTATATGTTTTGATCATCAGAAGCCATGGCAGAGGCCATGATAGAATGAAAGAAAATCAACCACCCCCCTTTTTAAAGATTTCAGTGGACAGACAGTGAAAATGATGAAGAAAACGTCGAAAAAAATATTTAATAGTAACAAATATTTATCATGTTTGGTTGCCTTTATGTTAAATATTAGTAATAAACAGGATTTTTATATAGAAAGCAGACGACATGAAAAATATTATCTACCGGTGCAAGTCACGTTTTACTTCCGGCTAAATACCCTAAATGCGAGTCGGTTTTTGCAAAGTTTAGCCAATGACAACATATTTCGACATTACCAATCTTATATTCTATACCAAGAAAACCCTATTTATTTATTATGCTATTCAAAACTTTACTAGTAGTCGTGGGAATCAAGATTTATTTCTGCTGAAAATCGCTGTCTGTGTGTCCATTGTTGATCTTCTTTCGGAACGCCTCATTTTTAGTAATCTCCATTTCCCGGTTGATTGAAAATGATTTTTAAAAACGTATTTTAAGACCACAAAACGATGAATTAGTTTAATTTTGATTTTAGATATTAGTAAAATACCCTTTTAAAAGTTAAATATGTTTTTATTTTAAAAGAAAGTTGTTTTACGAGGCTTTCACTATTTTTAGATTCATGACTCATGTGGAAAGGGAAATAACCTTGCGGGGGAAAAATAAAACTAATTTGCGCAGCGATTTTTCGTAAAAAACATTTAAAACCACCTGAAACTTGTTGTTTTCAATAATATAAATTAATATTCTTTAGTTTTCTGTTATCAGAATTTAAAAAGATGGGCGATTTTTTACAAAACATTGATTGATCTATTTGTGGTTATTTTTAGAAAAAAATGTGTCACACAAAGGGGTTTTCCACGTTTGTAATCGTAAATAAAACTTTAGGAAGACTGTCGACTGATCATAATTGGATCAAAAAGTAATCTACAATCATACTTAAATGGGTTCATATCAATAATAATCAATATGAAAGACACAGAACAGTCTTAGACCGTTTTGTAATGAAATGCGCTCAAACCCGTCTATAGACGGGACCCGCACTGAGAACGACGTCATCAATCCCGTCTAAAGACGGGAGCCGCATGGTAAGGGTTAATATAATGTCTATATTTTTCAGGTATTTTCTACAAAATGTATATTGAACTTTGATCTAAACTATATGATGGAATGCATTGATGTCTGACAAAAATTTCTACCTTTCTTTTTCCTTGAAATTCTTCATTTCATTTCTTAAACACTTATTGTAAATGTACATGTACTTGTATTAGTTTTTGGTGGTTGTCAATGTAAGGGAGTTAAATCTTTCATTTTTTCAAGTATAAATGTCCTAGTACATTAATCATTGATTTGTAAAAATTACTACATATTTGCATTTTTACCACCAACATAATGAAAAGTAAATGTATATACAAATTCAATTTCCACAATTTTATGGGAATATTAAATGGTAGGTCTGGACATGAAGGAATGGATTGATGGCTGATATTAATGTTTTACTTTCCTCTACCAAATTTTGCTATAAAAGGATGAGTGGCATTAAGAGCCATAATTGGCCCAAAAAATGTAGTTGGTTCAAATGTTATGATATTTATAAGAAATATCAGCTTATATGTGGTTACAAAGAACAAGTGTGGCCACTAAAAGTATGTCTCGCCTGCCGGCACCATCACTAAAATCAACTACCTAAGCTTTCATTTCTTGATATAAACACAAAAAGTGTATGTATACCTAATAACAGATGCCTAGTTATTATACTATTCAAGCAATCCATTGTCCACACATGAATTACAAAAAGTTTTCTGTCTGAAAAAAAGACCTAAGTTCACAGAGTCATTGGAGCGTAAAAATGGGGTCATGGTCACATGGCATGGTGACAGTTGCATTGTCCATAACCGCAACTGTCTGTTTACCCAATATCAGATGCCTAGCTGTTATAACTTTCCAGCAATTCATCATCCACAAAAATCTTACAAAAAAGTTTTTCAGCCTGAAAAAGACCTAAGTTCACAGAGTCACTAGAGCAAGAAAATGGGGTCAGGGTCACGCAGCATGGTAACAGTTGCGGAGACCATAACCTAAACTGTCTGTATACCTAATATCAGATGCCTAGCTAATATACTTTTCCAGCAATTCATCGTCCACAAAAGTCTTACAAAAAAGTTTAAGGCCTGAAAAAAGACCTAAGTTCACAAAGTCACTGGAGCAAGAAAATGGGGTCAGGGTCACATGGCATGGTGACAGTTGCGTAGACCATAACCTGAACTGTCTGTATACCAAATATCAGATGCCTAGCTAATATATTTTTTCAGCAATTCATCGTCCACAAAAGTCTTACAAAAAAGTTTACGGCCTGAAAAAAGACCTAAGTTCACAGAGTCACTGGAGCGTGAAAATGGGGTCAGGGTCACATGGCATGGTGACAGTTGCGTAGACCATAACCTGAACTGTCTGTATACCAAATATCAGATGCCTAGCTAATATACTTTTCCAGCAATTCATCGTCCACAAAAGTCTTACAAAAAAGTTTACAGCCTGAAAAAAGACCTAAGTTCACAGAGTCACTGGAGCGTGAAAATGGGGTCAGGGTCACACGGCATGGTGACAGTTGCGTAGACCATAACCTGAACTGTCTGTATACCAAATATCAGATGCCTAGCTAATATACTTTTCCAGCAATTCATCGTCCACAAAAGTCTTACAAAAAAGTTTACGGCCTGAAAAAAGACCTAAGTTCACAGAGTCACTGGAGCGTGAAAATGGGGTCAGGGTCACACGGCATGGTGACAGTTGCGTAGACCATAACCTGAACTGTCTGTATACCAAATATCAGATGCCTAGCTATTATACATTTCAAGCAATTCATTGTCCACAAAAGTCTTACAAAAAAGTTTACGCCGCCGCTGTCGCCGCCGCCGCCGTCGCCGGAAAGTAATACCTATGTCTCGCCTTCCGCGACTATTCGTCGCAGGCGAGACAAAAACCATCAGATATGGCAATTTTCCTTCATTGTGATGGAATTATGACATCATATTCAGTGGTCTTATTTGACAAAATAGAGAAGATCTGCAATTTTGAATGGTTTCTGTGCATATTTTCTTTAAGAAAACATTGGGCGCATAAAAACAACAACTCCAAACTTCCAGAAATGATGATTTTCATCATTATACACATTTTTGCCAGGTATGAATTTGTTGTTTTGATGCGCCCACCTTCTTTTAGACCAAAAATTGTGTGAAAATCAGCAAAAATCAATGAAATAAAGACAATTTCTTTAATATATAGCTTATTTGAGTTAACTTATTGGCACGACAGTTTAACAGATATGGCAAGAGCTTTATATTTTCTTTAAGCCTAACAATTTATCAATGTTTCAGCAACTTAAGGCATTTGTATGCTCAGGTTTAATTTCATGGTAAATCTTGGGCCAAAAATGGGTCTTATTGCCACTCATCCTTTAATTTTCTTTATTCCTTTTACATTTATATTTAAATATTTATACCTTTATGAAGTAATTTGTGGAGGAAAAGATATAAATTTAGAGACTGTTAATTTTTACTTTTCTATTCAATACCAGATTTTGCACTTAAAAAAATCTTTAATAGATTAAGTGTGTAAAGGGAGGAAGGTCTTAATGGAATTGATTGATAATTTACCTTTTTAGAAGGAATGTGTAAAGGAAGAACTGTCTTATTGGAATGGCATGTATTAGCTGATAATGGATGAATTACCTTTTTAGAAGGAATGTGTAAAGGAAGAACTGTCTTATTGGAATGGCATGTATTGGCTGATGATGGATGGATTACCTTTTTAGAAGGAATGTGTAAAGGAAGAACTGTCTTATTGGAATGGGTTGGTGACTGTAGGTTTCCACTCTCCATGCCCACTCCTGCTTTTGCTAATGCCATACAATCTTCTAAAGTATGTATAAATGTATCACATGTTGGACCCAGCAAGGATGTAGCTTCATCTAATTTCTAAAATTAACAAAAACTGTCAAAGTAAAAAATTGTCAGATTTGATTAAACAGAAAGTATGTGAGCAACAGACCTGAATTTAAATCCTACAATATTGGTCTACATGCTGTAGCTGCATACCAAATATCAAGAGGCTGTGATAAGTATTTGCTGAAAAACTATTATGAAAATTATTTCCCTGCTCGCCTGCCGCCACCTGCTTTGTGACATTCACCATTTAATAACCCGGATTTTTGACTGTGAATTCTGGCCAAAATTTTGAATTTTTAAAATTTTGACAATTGAACATTTTTTAATGAAGTCGGATATATGTGTTAACAATGTAATACAGTGTAACAACAAAAGACTCTGTTCTGTTGAGTAAAAGATCTGAAATTAATTAACAGAATGGGCCTGCTTTTCAAGACTGTAACAATATTTAGGTAGTTGCTGAGAAAACTGTTTCCCCGACATATACATATTTTGGTGGCCTTTCATTATACCATATATAGAGTTTTTACTTAATGCAACAAAACTTGTAAACAAAACACAAGTATATATGATGCAATGTCCTGCCTTTTTACTCCACATACAGTTTTGTACCTGTAATTTTACAATTTTGTGACAAAATTAATGTTTCTGGATTTAGACCCTTTTGCTTTACACTGCAAACAGCAGTAATGAGAGATATCATCTGAACAACCTAATCTTGGATCAGTCTACTCATTGAACACATCTGTGGCAAGTTTCATTGAAATCAGCTGAACATTATTCTTTACTTTAGTGTGTCTGATGAGGGTTAATCCAGAAAAGCACTTCACACACAGTGAAATTTTGCTTTTGTGCATTTATCAAAATCATTTCAATATGTGGATCGTGTCTTTCTGGCACATATTTCATATTCTTTTGTTTTTAAATTTTAAAACTGTCAACAAATAGAATTGTTATCAACTATGCAAGTGTTTGCATATCTTTCTGGATATCATTGTTTGATCTCATTTGAATAGACTCCTGATCTACATACTCTTGCTTTTTTTATTATTATCTTTCATAACTTCATATTATGTGATTATATTTATGTATACTGATCATATGTGTTTGTATTTGTAAATGCCCTTGTGAACCCTTAATTGGCTTATAAAATTTGTATTTGTATTCGTATCATGTGAGCTGTAAATGAGTCATGTGACTAACATGGATGCCATGTGACATGATCATGTGACTTACCTGTACATCATTCTGATTATCCTGTATTGCACTTTTAACAGAGTGGACCTGTTGCATCAAAAGGTCACAGTATAAACGTAGTTCAGATTTCTTTGTTCGTAACAGGTCAGGAGAAACTTCACCTGGAAATATACATTGAACAAATTGATATTGGGGATAAAATATCCTATATTGCATTGCAGCTTGATATATTTCTTATAACATGATAATACTTCAATATTTTGATACATATTGTAGTTGGCCTTTTATGCACTTTCAGTGGCAGATCCAGGGTGGGGTTCCAGGGGTCAGAACCCCCTTTTCCTCCGAAATTTTTACAATTTTGTGTAGATTTTCAGTAAAATTGGTCTGGAACCCCCCTTTGACCCACAGAACCCAGTATGTGGAGCCCCCCCCCTTTTCAAAAATTTCTAGATCTTCCCCTGCACTTTGTACGTGTTGTACTTGTAAATAAAAAGATTTAAGAGATAACTGATGGCCAGTCATGTTTTAAAGGATATTTTGAAATGGATACCCATTACTTTTTATTTTAACTACTATGATGGACAGTAATGACATGTAATCATTTTGATTCGAAATGATTTTGATAAAGGAGTTTTACAGCAGCCAAAATATTTGTTACTAGCTGGCAATCTTTATACAGGATTAATGAGATAGGCAGCAACATAGCTGGCAAAAAAGCAGTATTTTTGCTAAATAGCTGGCAGATTTTGCTGGCTATCTGCTAGTATTGAAAACACTGTTGCCATATAACTAAGTAGCTACATGTACTGCCCTCTTGTTGTGGGTGTTTAACTGTGAACAGTACCTATATTGATGACAGATTCTTCTGGTTTTGGGCCACTTTTCTTAGAAGCTTTAGATGACCCTAATGCCACCAGCCACTGTTGCCTCTCCTGAGCTGTAGCAGCTCTAACGTAGAAATGCTGCTCTCCTGGTATTATCAGATCAAGGCGGCATTGATCTGTCTGATGAACTGTCAAGATAGAAAAATATCAGTTTAATAACATTTATCTCAAATTAACCTTTAGTTATTAAGACCCCTTTGTCGGTAATTCCGCTCTAACGTAGAAATGCTGCTCTCCTGGTATTATCAGATCAAGGCGGCATTGATCTGTCTGGTAAACTGTTGACATAGAAAAATATCTGTTTGAAATTAACATCAATCTAAAATTAACCTACAGTTTTTACGACCCCGTTGTTGGTTCCGCTCTGTTCTCTCTTTGGTAAACATTGAGAGAACAAAGCAGAATCAGTCGGGAGTTACTGACCATGTCAAGTTCAAAGAAAAATTCATATAAAAATTCTCACTTACAAGACAACATCAAATATTTTTTTACAAAAAGCAAGAACTACTCAAGTTATCGCACGGAACCAAAAGTGTCTACAGACGACAATGACGAAGACAATTTCGCCATTAAATAATGTGATCGCAAAATTGTGTGGTCGTATAAAAAAACTGTGAAATTGCCCTCTGACATAAAAATGCAAATTAAAGAAGCCACCAAAATAAGTTGGTATACACTATCTCCCTTTAACAACATGTTGAAGGCAACATGAGTGGGAATGTCTGTCATGGAAATTTTCCAAAAGTCTTTTGGTGTAGTAGATAGGGGTGAAACCATACGTACTGTAGATTTTCTTAACAATACTTTTATTTTTAATTGGATACCATGGTTTGGTTACATATATTTATTGATTGTTGTTACAAATGTACTTGTTTTTATCAAACTTTTGTTCTTTGCGTTTATTTTGCATTAGTTTCAAAAGAAAACAAAGACAAACATTCTTTTTTAATTGTTCTTATTATCGGTGATGACGTCAGCAATGGCTATAATTATTATTGTTATCTCCAAACTGAAGATTTCCAATGGAAAAGGCTAAAATAGTGACCAATTTTCCCGAACTTGTACCAAATCAAAAGTTCAAAATTTGTACTGTACACCAAAATACCGTGGATTTTCGATACTTCAGAGCATCGTTTCAACCCTAGTACTAGACCTACCCCTTATATCACAGACTGCCATCTTAATTGAACCTTTACAACCATTGACAACCTCCTCTTGTGATCTGTAATATGACAGGATGTCATTGCTCAGCACAAACCATCTAGGCTGCCAACCTGGAAAAAAACAAGAAAAATTGAATCTAGATGAATGGGAGAAAAAGTTAGTCTTATTAGTTATTTATGCCTTATTAGTTATTTTATGCTGGTCTTAAGGTTATGAAGGTGCTGGAGAGGATTTAGGAACTTCTGCCTTCGATTTCATGGAGCAGTCATACAAATGTAACTAATAAAAAATTCTAATTCTTTAACTTTTTGTTTGTTATATAAACTTGTGTTATAACCATTTATTGTAAATGTATTTGATGAATAGACCAAAGGTTAAGGTACAAAACAAGGTCATAAAATTCATAGGTTGCGGAACTAGTTTTCGAGATAATAAACATTCAAAAATTGGCGGGAAAAGGCTTTCTCTGGCTTTTTCGTAGGTTTAGCATTAGGCTTGTTTTAATGCAAAAACCTATGAAATAATAACAAGAAATTTATAAAACTTTGTATAGTAGCCATCAATGACCTAATGAACCTTATTATGAAAAGAGATTAGGGGGTTGCTGGGCAAAAAAATTAACCCTACTTTAATGGTAAAATCTAGAGGATTCCGAAAATCTGACAGAAATCTCAAAAATAGACCAGCAATCATCCTTAAGCAAATAAATATTGTCTATTAAACTATTACGGAACTGACCCTTGCTCACTGTTGAAAATGTTGAATGTGTGTTGTTTCTAATGTTAAGTTGTTTGTGTTACATACACTTATTCTACATCTCATTTCGTCTATATCATGTATATCTAAGGTTGATATATGCAACTAGACAGTAGTTTAAATATCTGAGCTTTAGTAAGTAATACGATCCCTTCAGGAGCGATAATGGTAGAAATGTCAACAATTCAGTTGTACTATGAGCTGAATTTTCATTCAACATCCGGTATTTCACGCTTGTTTTCTCGAACTTTCAGCGTCTTTTTAACGCTATTTGAAAATTTCAAATGTCATTAAGCGCGCACAGGACCTGGAACCGGGTGAAGAAAAGCTAGTATTTTTTTTATTTTCGAATACAAATTGTTTCAATTCATGAACATTTTAAAATTTCTTATATCATGTATATAGCATGAAAAATATTGTATCGTAACTTCAGGAGCGTCACAGGTTAAACCTGCCTCATATTATAAAACCCCATAGTCTAAATATTCAGCTCATTTAGTATCAAGCTGGAGTGACATCAAGACAAACAGATCCCAGGTGGAGGTTTTGTGGATCATGCTCTATGCCTATGGGTACTGAAAATTGATACAGGAATAGTTAAAACAAGTCTGCATGGGTTGGTCCTGACTCCTGTTGCCCCAACTCTTTGTTGGCTCACCGTCCTGATGGGGTTTTTTCAAAGTGCAAACAATTTATTCACCTGAAAAATAGTTTGTCCACTTCCATAGAACGCCTTCCATGGCATAGGTAGTTTGTCAATGATTTTAATTGGGTAAACTCTGGACATTTATTAGTGTCATCTCATCATATCTTCAGAAAAGTTACTTTCAAAAACCTTAAACGAAAATCTGTGCTCATATGTCCATTTCAATGCTGAGTTTATTTCTTTTCTGATTTTAAATGGGCTTTCAAAACATGCCACCTCATATCATAACAAATTTGACCTTAACCTTTGAACAGCTTCCGGTAATCTGGTATCTCTGAAATCCAAAAAAAAACTTTGAAAGCAAAGCATAGTAATCTCCCCACCCCTCCCCCTTTGTAAAATAAATTACATTGTTTGTTTGTTTGATATGTTCCTCCTCTACATAGGGGCACCGCCATATAGCGTAATATATATTATAGCAGTAGGGTGGAACAGTTTACAAATGCACCATGTAATTTATGTGAGCATTGCCTTCCACAATCAGTCCCTAACCTGGCAGGAGTTGGGCCTTAGATCCTCAGAAGTACGAACATAATGCAAACTAAGAAATGCAATATATCATTTTAATCTTTAGGAAACCTCTAATTAACACTTGCTGTTTCTGGCAGTTAACTTAAAACGTGCCTTATGTAAAAGGGGTTCCCAGAGCTTAAATCAACCACATGGCTTAAAATGCCTGAAATTTTATTCGAAATAGCAATATTTGTCTTACTATTTACTATTTTAATCAATGAGGTTAATATGAGAAAAATTATAACTAAATTTTGTTTAATTATCTAAGGGTTAATTAACGACAGTACATAGAAGAAAATGAGATGTGGAATAAGTGTATGCGACACAACCTACAATATAAACGTTTTAAAACATCCACAATGGAAAACAGCCAGCAGCCTTCAATGTGACCAGCGGTCGCTGCTTGCTGTTTTTTAAATGGTCCCTGGATTGAAAATAAACTACATATGATTCAAGCCCAATCCTAAAGTGCAATGAAAGACCCTCTATTTGACAAAAAAAAACAATTCGACTATATACATACATAAGCT
The DNA here is from genome assembly GCA_963971305.1 of Arcuatula senhousia. Taxonomy (NCBI): domain Eukaryota; kingdom Metazoa; phylum Mollusca; class Bivalvia; order Mytilida; family Mytilidae; genus Arcuatula; species Arcuatula senhousia. The sequence continues at coordinate 5,471,237 of OZ020317.1, read as the reverse complement.
TTGATAAAGATATCTGGCTTAGGACATGTACATTTGACATAATTAACCGTTTTATGGTCATAAAATCATAAAATGCACTGAGGTCTCATATGTCTTCTAACTCTGAATTTCCTGTCACTTATTCGTCTACTTGTCATAGGTTTTTTTTGTCTTCCTTTACCGTATTTGACACGCTGAATGGACTATTGGTAACGCGACGGGTGTGCTATAGCAAGCAGGAACTGCTTACTCTTCCGGAGCACCTGAGTTCACCCTTGTTTCGACTGGAGTTCGCGTTGTCGATTGATATATTATTTTTAGTATTTTTTTGTTTCCATGTTTTACATGTTGTCTGTTTTTGTCCCTTTCTTGTTGGTGTTTACTGGTTTTGTCTCTTCCCTTTCGGACTTTTGACATTCGGATGCCCCATGGGTACCCCTGCTTCTTTCGAAATGCGCGTGTAGCTGTCTTACTAAAATAAATGGGATTGGAGGGGTGAGTTAGAGGTGACATATCTGACCTTGATTTCATAGCGTTGAAGTGCAGATGCCATGTGTCTTCTGGCTGTCTTTTGTTTTCCTTTCGTTTCATATTCGAAATAATGTATGTCTGCCCAATCAAAAGTCTTTTTACTTCAATGAATGAGGCTACTGACCGAGTGACAGTGACAGGGACACTTGACATAGTTCATCTTTTTTATTGCGATAAAGTGCAGATCTCGCCATGTGTGGCAGTCAAGTGTGTACCTCATGTGTCTCCTATACCTGTAGAGTGTCTGGTATCTATTTGATATGCCTTACCTTTAAACCATAATGGGATTGAAATAGGGCCCCCTTTTTTTCATTTAGAAATAAGGGGCCCCCAAAAAATGGCAAAAAATGCAACTTTTTAATTTCTGGTCCGATTTTGAGATTGTTTTTGCAAGTTAACATGGTTAAGTCTTGTCAAGTAGCTGGATACAAAATGGAGAATTAATCATACACCGCCCTTTTTCCCGTCATGTATAGGCTGAAGGGGCCAAAATCGAATCTTTTTATTTATTGTCCGATTTCAAATTTTTTTTGCTATTTAAATCTTGTCAAGTATCGAATTAACAAAATTAGGGATTAGGGATTAATTTTGTGACCCCTACTTGCAGTAAGGGCCAAAGGGGAAAAAAAATGAAAGGTAACAGATACCCGTTATTAGGGACCAAAAGGAGTAATATTTTTGAAACTGTAATTTATTTTGGTCTGCTTTTGATTTTTTTAATTCCTTGAAAAATGTGAGTTGAAAGTCCAGCAAGGGCTGCATGTGTCAAAAAACTTTGTCAATCCACCATTGGCTGCATGTGTCCAGAGCAATTGACTATCCATATTGGGCCTGAAACGTACATCGTTCGACATGTTACGGTCGTATCATGCTGCGCTCAGGGAAGCTTTTTTATTTATATTGCATTCATGTTGCTTTGTGTATCAGCCCGCGGGTGTGTCAGTTTCACTTTATGTTTTTTCATTAATAAAAAAATTAATTTGTATTTGAATTTTCTTGGTAACGTTTACATGTCATGTATTGTATTGTCCCATGAGGATGCTTTGCTACAATAACGATTGACTGATTGATTTAAGATTTAATTTCAGTTACTAAAATCAATTAATACGTTGAAGTGGAAATAGATATTTATCTTGGATCTTTGATAGGGGACGCTTGAAAGATTTGAAAGGTCATATTTTCGGTTATATATTATATATTTTATATGAGATATTTTATATAGCGAATAAATATGAAAACGGCGTGCCATAAAATACATTCTCTTAAGTCAGGTTTTTTAGTCCACGTCCCGCTGACTCAAAACCCTTGAATTATATAAATATTCGTAAAATGAACAAATGCGTTTACAGGAACAAAACATATCATGCATATATACCGTCTATATTTAAAGATTAATTTAATTCAATGTAATCTTATAAGAACTTGTTTTATCTGATATAACATTATATAAAGAAATTTAAACTATATATTGGACTACATTACTTAATTCTGTCTATTCATTAAGGACTGACATTAGTTTTAAAGGTATGACAACTATAGAAATAGAAATAGAAATAGAAATATTTTATTAATCCAATCATGGACCCTTTCGGGTATGTGACAAAATAACAATTATAATTGTGACAGTAAATAATAATAACAATACTTTTACCAAGTAATCCTTGTATGCTGTGGTTCGTATGGTGAAACTCAGCAGAGGTGGCCAAAGGGGGATAACAACTTTATTATTAATCATCCCTTCTACAGTAGAGTGGTCCCCCCTACTTAATAATAGTAATTTAGATATCATGACCCCTACATATACAATACTATATATATGTGTGTGTGTATATTATCAGTATGAGACCATTAAAATATAAGGGACGATTTGTATAGTATAAATATATTAATGGTATCAGTAATTGTCTATACTATTATTGTCTACTTTAATTTCCCTTATATCACCGTTAAAGTTTTATTTCCAAGAAATCTTGATACCAATTTAACAGAAAACTCTAAGCAAAGGATCGATGCTTGCTTGCCTACACACTCGTCAGGTGTTATAATGATGATGTTCATGTTATATCCAATATTGTTATATAAATGCTGGTTATGGTCTTCATATAGTTTACTGCGAAATATATCAAATAACTTAAAGCTTTTCAGTTTTCTGAAATTCTGATATGAATTCAACAATACATGTATGTGTTTGGTTTTTTTTTTCTTCATTGAAATTACTTACTAGTATTGTTTAAGTAAAACACAAGATTTCTTGTATTGCACATGACCTCTCTGTTAGAATGTTTTGAAATTTATAGTCATTTATGAAGTGGAGGGTATCCGTTACGTTATTGCTTCCGACCATTCGTCCCTCACTCTTCCTTCCGTTACACCTCAGAGTACCCATCTCTTATCCTCAACTCCTCCCAAAACTCTTGATGAATTTTCATAAAAATTTCAAATAATCTTCAAGACATAATGTAGATGTGCACCTCTTATTTCAAAAGTTGATCAAAATGATTTTGGGGGTTTTCCAATACCAAAACATGCAATTAGCGGTTAACTTCAAGGGGGGTCGAACCATCTCTTATCCGCAACTCCTCCTAAACCATTTGGTAGATTTTTATTAAAGTTTCACACAATCGTTAATTTGTGGCATAATGGCACCTCCTATTTTTTAACTTGATCAATATGATCTTAGAGCTTGTCATAGCAAAACATGGATTTAGCCATTTTATAACAAGGGATATTAATCTCTTATCCGCAAATGCTTCTAAAGTCCTTGATGGATTTTCATGAAACTTTTACACAATCTTTGTGGCATCATATAGACGTGCACCTCATATTTTAGAATTTCTTTTAATTGCTTTGGGGCGATTGGGTATTTATTTTTGTGCTTCTGCTCACGGTTTTTCTAGTGACATTACGTTTTGGCTTAAGTGCATGGTTTACAACATGTACAATTCATCTGGTTTTGCTATTTTTATTCATCGAAAGAAACAAAAGTGTATCAATTGGGTCACCGAATGTTGCAAGTCTGAAAAGTGTAAGACATATTTGGTAGACATTAAAATATCACAAAACAGACCACGTAGCATACTAAAAACACACATTACAGCTAAACCGCAATAAGCAACGTAAAGTGAAATTCATTTCTAAAGGTAAATTTTATCTTATTCAATCTGCACTAAACCTATAGTTTCCACTATTTTTATCTTTCAGCATCCACAGATGACTTGTTAACCATTGTACTGATCTTACGTCATGCCAGAAGATAGATTGGTGTGTTTCTATCACAATGATACTGAGGGTCTATTTTGGTGTATTGATTGTCATGAGATGCTGTGCTCTTCTTGCATGACAAGTCACAAAAACGAACCTTCAACAGACAAACACAAGCTGATATCAAAAGATGAGCATTGTAAACTTCCTCCTCATGAGTTCACAACCACCAACATGTGTTCTGTTCATGACATGAAAACAGAGTTTTTTTGCAAAGATCATGACGTAGCTTGTTGCGTCATTTGCACACGCGATGAGCACACGGCTTGCACAGATGTGCAGTCGTTGGACAATTTCATCAAAAATTTGAGCACATCGACTTTAATTTCGGATTTAAATGATAAACTAGATAACTTGATTGTTGATGCATGTAATATAAGTAAACATGTTTTGAAAAATCAGCAACATTTGGAAGAACAACGAAAAGATATCATTCGAAAAATAGATTCAACAAGAAATTCCATAAACCTGTACTTAGATGACCTTGAAGCGAGGATTAAGGACGAAATTTCGGAAATGGTTAAAAAAACAAATATGAAACTGGATAGTGAAAGTAAGAAATTGAACGAATTTGATTTGAGCCTTCAAAAGATGAAAGACAAGTTGGCAAAGATAGCAAAACATACCAACACGGAACAAATATTTTGGGACTGTTCACATATTAAAAGAATATCTCTAGACGGCCGAGCTTACTTGGACTCAATAAGCGAAAAATCTTTAGTTTTAAGTGACGAAAAAAATCATGAACACATAAGAAAGGAAATTCGGTCTTTTGGTCGCGTCGCGTTAATCGAAAACAATCTTCAATACACAAATGAGACAAAAATAGGTGTCTCTGATATTCATCTCAAGAGGAAAACTTTCATTAAAATAAGAAGTGATTCTAACCGTGTGATCACCGGATGTGCCATTTTAGAAGATCTTAAAATGGTTTTCGTGGATTTTCAAAATAGTCGTCTTATTATACATAATGAAAATGGATCTTTCAATAGAAGTATAGAACTTCCAGGAAAACCATCAAACGTTACCGTTGTGAATAGTAACGTTATTGCGGTAACTTTGTGGCTTTCGGGTAAATTAGTCTTGTTTGATCTTAAGAGTGACACCGTGATTAGAGATATCAAGACTGACTCGAAATGTTATAGTGTTTTCTATAACGGTGGTCAATTTCTATTGTCACTTAATGACTCAAATGTATTGCAAATCATTGACAAACAGGGGAAAGAATTTAGAAGATTAGAACTACCAACGACTGGATTTGCGTATGCCGTTCAACATGAGCATCAATTCATTCTATCGTCAGAAAAAGAAAACAAGGTTAAATGTTGTACCTATTCTGGTGAACTTTTGTGGTCGACATCAATTCCGAACAATGGCAAACCCCACCAGTTAGCAACTAATTCTAAAGGCTTCATTTTTGTCACGTGTTTTGAAACGAGCCAATTGATGGTCTTGTCATCAAATGGGGCGGAGCATGCCATACTTTTAGACATAGAAGATGGTTTGATGAATCCATCAGCTATACATATAAAGAACGACAAAGTTCTGATTTCTTATTCATTTTCCGGAGACGCTCATTTATACAGTTTGCATATTCCTGCACAATGAATTTATTATTAAGGATTTAAAGCAACAGATTTGGTCTTGCCAATTTTCAATTTAGTTATCTGAAAACAAATGCTGAAAATTCAAATATATGATTATATGTTCAAAAAATATGTTTTTCGATGCATGTTGACATATTTAATGTCTTGAAGATCTTTCCATTGTACCGATTTCGTTCAAGAAGCAAAGGTGCCAAAGAGGCAACCAAATATAATCGTTATTCCGAAAAGACAAGGACAAAATCGGTAGCAATAAAAACACCATAACAATAAAAAGACATAAAACAAATATGCAAACCACAATCAGAAAATCTATCATCCTTTGTTAATGAAATATTGTTAAAGGGAAAAAAATCCAGGGTTTTTGGTGCATATTTCGTTCCATCGATTTTTTTAATCCACGACTAAAATTGGTTAGCATGTTAAATGTCGACAACAAAATCTGGCAGATACTTAGCCAAAATAATCCTCATGAAAATGTTTCAAAACAGAAAATCTTCATAGAAATATCATTTTGCAGATTAAGCTTTGAGGACTGAGCCACAATTTGAACAGTCTCTTAGCAAGTTAATTGAAAGCCCGGTAAAGTATAACCATTAAACATTTTATTAAGCATCTTGCTCAAGGATGAACGTCTCACTATTCACTAACAGAAGAAACAAGAGGCTCCCAGGAGCCTAAATCGCTCACCTGGTCTTGCTGTCAACCCTATGAAGAACTATGTAGAGCTAAACAGCTGAACATTTAAGCAAGCAACAGCTTTTCTCTTCCAGCAATAGTTTTCATTTCTTTATCTGCTACAGTTTTCTTTATATAAGCCAAAAACATGAAAAAATGTTAATTTAGAGGCTGTAATCCCTATAAGGAGTCATCTGAAAACTTCAACCCTATGACGACTTTGGTAGAGCTAAATGAGCTGAACTTATAAGCAAGCAACAGCTTTTCCCTATCTGCAATAGTTTTCATTCTATAGGCCAAAAACACTATTTTTCGCCTTAAAGGGGCTGTAACCCCTATAAGGGGTCATCTGACAACTTCGACCCTATGAATTCTTTTGTAGAGCTAAATGAGCTGAACATTTAAGCAAGCAACAGCTTTTCTTTATCTGCAATAATTTTCATTCTATAGGCAAAAAACACTATTTTTCGGCTTTATGGGGCTGTAACCCCCTATAAAGGGTCAACTGACAACTTCGACCCTATGAATTCTTTTGTAGAGCTAAATGAGCTGAACATTTAAGCAAGCAACAGCTTTTCTCTATCTGCAATAGTTCTCATTCTACGGGCCAAAAACCACTATTTTTCGCCTTAAAGGGGCTGTAACCCCTTTAAGGGGTCATCTGACAACTTTGACCCTATGGAGACTTTTGTAGAGCTAAATGAGCTGAATGTTTAAGCAAGCAACGGCTTTTATCTATCTGCAATAGTTTTCATTCTATAGGCCAAAAACACTATTTTTCGCCTTTAAGGGGCATTTACCCCTATAAGGGGTCATCTGGCAACTTCGACCCTATGGAGACTTTTGTAGAGCTAAATGAGCTGAACATTTCAGCAAGCAACAGCTTTTCTCTATCTACAATAGTTTTCATTCTATAGGCCAAAAACATGCAAAAACGCTAGTTTTCACCTTTAAAGAGCTGTAACCCCTATAAGGGATCATCTGACAACTTCGACCAAATCACTGGCGGTTGGCGGCTACTCGTAACGGCAGTTACGAGTATCTCAAGATGGCGGACGATATTCCTGGAAAGTCGGATTTTACATCATAGCTTTTAGATAAGATTTTCTTTCGAATGAAAATAGAAAGAAGACCGAGGCTTATGACATACAGTTGCCATCTAACATGTGCTTAAGTAGTGTGAAACTCGTAAATCGTCAATCTAAAAAACACGAAGCTGTCGGTAACTGCAATGATGAGATGCTCGTAACTGTAAAATATGTTTTTGAGAAGATACTCGTAACTTACCTTTGCCGATTTTGTATTTAAAATTTGTTATGTATTCTGTATGCTGTGCGGTTTGGTTTTCTGATGTCTTGGCCTTTTCGGTCATTCAACATCAAATTTCCCCATTGGTAGACATTCGAAAACAATATTTCACTTGCAGATACCAAACTGGAAGCAACGAAAGCGTAATTCTAAGTGGAATATTGTTTTCGAAGGTCTACCTGAATATCATTAAAATATTTTATGTGGTATTCATCTTTTAAAAGATGTACTACAGATACAATTATATTCTGATTGGCTAACATACATAATAAAAAGAGTTGTCACATTGTATCACACACACATACATGTGTATATATGTAAAATAATTGCTTTTTACTGTATTTCTAAGTATGGTATAACTACATGTACGCCTCTCAGTTACTTAACTGCCACCCAACTAAGCCTGTTTTTAACTAAACCTAATTTGAGGGTACGATTTGGTCAGCGAAAGCTACATCTTTATTGTTTAGATATCCTACCTGGTCAATACCCAGTTAGCACAAAAATGTTATTATAATATCAAATAAATATTTTCACTTTTGTCAGAATGATGTTAGAAAAAACATTTTTATGACGTTCAAGTGTATGGTTGGGATTATATCAGTATAATGTTTTTTTCAAACATTTCAAAAAACATTTTTATGACATTTTCAGAAAACATTTTTTTGACGTTTTTTCTGATATTGTTTGGATGCAAAAATTATTATGTTTTTTTAAATGTTTATCTGATGTTTGATATATTGTTTTGTTTATGTCAACAAAATATAACTTTTTAACATTTGAAGAAACCATCCTGAGATATTCTTATAAACATTTTCATGATATGTTCTCTGATGTTAGATTGATGTTATGATAAAATGTTTTTTAAAAACATTTTCATGACATTTTCTCTGATGTTATATTGATGATATGACAGAATGTTTTTAGAAAACATTTTTGAAATGTTTCAACTTATAGTAAGAAAATGTTTTATGGAAACATTATATCAACATAATGATAAAATATTTTGTGGATGATTAAATGAAAATGTTTTCATGACATTTTTTCATATGTGTAATTTATGGTTTTTGTAAAACATTTGTTTAACATTGAGTTAAAACATGTTTTAAAAGCATCCAGCTGACATTTTCAATTTTTTTTCAGGCTGTATATATCCGTCGTTTACCCTTAATATGCCATTATTAAAATTCTTATCTGTAATAAGAATGCCTTCTTGTTGATCATTCCCTTTTCTGTGTAGTCCTATTTTTTACTTTGGTTCTATTAACCTTTTGGCTATAGATACTCTATTACGAATCCTTAATAATCAAAACATGTGTCGGTATGAATTGTGTTTAGATCGATTACCTAAAAAATCCATTTTCTTTAGAATTTGATACATAAAATAAATTAGATACAACTGTTGTTTAACTTGTAATTCCAAAATAGTTAAAAAAAATCACACAAAACGAAACGGTCAGGTCCAAAAGCATGTACATGTAAGTTCACTATGTATTTCGTTCATTATGTTCCTTTCCTGTAAGTTCGTCATCCCGGAATCATCAGTCTTCAATCTCGTATATCTTGTTCCTTTTCCGCCATCTGTAAAACATAAAGAAGAAATCAACAATCGGCAAACTAGTTTTCCTTTTTTCAACGCAATATAGTGGTCAATTATATGTTATAATTGTCATGCAATATTTGAAATAGAAATTCTGACGAAAACTTGTTTCATGTATACAAGAATGCTTTTAATTTTTTTTTAATGAAATATGTGTTGTAACTGTGCGTCATTTATTTATAAAAGATAATTTGAAAAATATCAGTATAACTTACATTTGATAACAGCATCATAAAAAGCAGTCTTTGAAAAGTTTTTTCTTTATGATCCTACATCTGCTCCTTCTTACTATACACAGTCTTGGATAGTTTCACCTTCTTACAATTCCCACTGTAAAACAAAATTAATTTGATAACACCTTTAATTTTCTTCCGAAGTGAACGTAGACTTGATCAAAATAAATGTGTTACAACATTTGAAAATTATAGTACTGTATTACATCAGTATTCATGGTACATTAAGACTCGAAAGTTGAAAATTGCAAAATTATTAATATAACATGTATAACAAAATTAATGCAGACTTGAATCTTATAATCAACGTTCTATTAAAAGGAAAAATAAATCATACTTACATGTTAATTCTCAAAGAATTCCAAAAAGACTTCATGTAAAAAGCGCCTGTGTGTAAATGCAATAAGGAAATGACCAAAGTTCAAGTATCTTGTTAACGTGAAACTCAGCTGGAAGTCTTGTGTGGTGGTAATACAACCATGACCATGCCATGAACTCTGACATTGATTAATTGCAGATGGTGTAATTTTCAGAGAAGATTAAGTAAGAAATAAAGATTAAGATATCAAAACAAAATATTTTGTCATTTATTCATTTAGTCAAAATGGGGTTGTATTTTATGAAATGTTTTGTATATTATGTGTATCATTATCTAATTATATTTAAAATTAAGTCTAATGGATTAAAATTGATAGTCATGTTATTAATTAAAAAAAAACTTTTGTGTTTTATTAAATTTAACATTGAACTTTTTTAATGCTCGTCATTTAATTCAAAATTATTATTAGATACAGAAAACAAGTTATTTTTTTTTTATTTTAAACCAATTAACATAATTTAGCAAATAATGCAAGTTAATTTTTTAGCATGATATGGGCCATCAATTGTTCATAACTTATGTTGGTATCTAAGATGTGGCCCAATGATGGCTCATTATAACAATCCAACTGTTGGCGACCAATAACTGGGCCACATGTGGCCCAGCACTAACACGCCATAGCCACCAGTTTGCCAAAAGTGCCACCAGTAAACCAGCAGTGGGCCATTAGTACCTTGCTATCTGGGAATAAAAAAATCTTTTATATATAAAAGTTACTAAAAATAATAATGTCATGATTACCACCAGTATCTGACAGGGATCACATTTAAAATGCTCAGGCATTAATGATGTCAGCATTGTTGACATACCGTTTGTTTTCGTCATTTTTTCTGGCATTTTTTAGTCCAATGCTTTTTTTTTGATGTGATAGATAAATGTTATTCAAACGTGACAATAAAATGTGTTCATAAAACGTTAGCATGATATATACATATAACGTATTTATAACATTTGTGAGAATTATTTTTATAAAATGTTTTTATAATATCAAACCCAGATGTTTTTATAACATTTTATAACAGATATCATTGGTGCTGTGTTTCCAATGCTTTTTACAAATGTCCAGATCATTATATTTAAAAGATGTTTATAGTTATGTTTATCTGATATAGCTATCAAACATTTTCAAAATGTTTGTATTCGATGTTTTTGTTATAGCGTGTGTTTGATGTTTTAAGAAAATGTTATTTAAATGTAAAGAAAAAGTATGTTTATATAACGTTTGTTTAATGTAAATGCAAAACATTTAAAATATGTTGATTGGAAACATTTTAATAGAATGTTTTAAAAACATAACCCACATATGTTTTTATAACATTTGATGCAACATATTTAGGGAAAATGTTTTTTTGATGTTTTTATATTAATGTTAAATTCAAACATTAAGATAATGTTTTCACGAAGATAAGTAAAATGTTTTTAAAATATTTGTAGCAAACATTTATTAAAAATATATCTCAAACATTATTAATTGATATTATTTAAATGTTATATAAGTGTTTTGTCAAAATGTTTTGAAAAACATTTAGAAAAACATACAGTATGATGTTATTCTAATATCAAAATAACATTTTTATTCAAACGTTTTGCTAAACCCTATATATGACATAATGCAAATGTTTGAATAATGTCATAAAATGTTATGGGCTACCTGGGTAGTGCTATTAATAATGCAAGTTATATTGCCATGTAGAATTCCGCTAAGGAAAGGATCAAAATTGTTCAATAGTGAATTTTCAGTTTTTTTGTTGATTTATAGATCTATAATGGACTATAATAAAGAGAGTTGGACAAAAAACTTACTGTACTGTACTGAACTTCTGGCTTTTAATATTGTTCTTATGCTTTTTATTTCCGAACCATTCATTAGTTAGGTGTTTAAAATAATAAATAAAATATTTTGGAAAATTAAAGATCTTTTTAAAACATTGTTCACATAGATTTCGGGTCGGCATAGTTTCGTTAAAATCTATGTTTCATAAATACCGGAGGTGGAGACGGCGAGCCTCTAGGGGCTACGCGTTTCCGCATGAGGGGACTGGGGACACTTCCTTTAAAATGCATGTTATAATATGTTTATTGAAAGTCTGTGCGGCGAATAAGCTCACAATAAAGCCTAGCTTAACTAAGGGTCTTGTGATTTTGACATCGGGTATAAGTGCCTATTCCACAGAGCGACCAAAGTGTTTACATTAGGTGGATTAATAGGTTGACCCTTGTCCGCGGGGTTTGTCAAGTCTATAATACATAATACATATCAGCTTACCATATTGGACCAGCGTGTGCGTAGTGCCACGTTTTAGGAAGTAGAATATCAATTAGTGGACCGCATAAGCTAAATTTTTAGTCCATACCCATCTTTTCCCTTTTTCTAGTGGTCTTCAAAATTAACTTTTCTTTTATATTTCCCAACCAATGCCCACAATTATCATCAACATTTCATGTTGATCACCATAAAGAGTTCATTGAACAAAGAGTAGAGCAGGGTGGCGTTTGGTTCATTGATTTCATTTTTATTTATTGAGAGTGTTATATAAAATAATTAACCTTGCTATATTACCACATGTATATGATCGTTAAAAAAAATGACACTCAGAATTTTTATAACAGTTAACACTAAAGTATGTATCGCCTGCTGGCACCATCGGAATACCTAGTTATTCAACTAGTCATTTATCAATTCTCGACATTTTCCATGATTCTAGATATCATAGTCATTTAGAAACAGACTTAACTTAAAAAGACTGAGTACAAAAAAAATTAACAGTCATTCAGTGTTAAAATGAGGGCAAGGTCAGATGACATGGTGACGGACGCAAAAACCTTAATTTAATCCATCAATATCCTAAATATCAGATTTTACTTTTCAAAAACTCATCTAATTCCACTAAAGTCTTACAAAGAGGTTTACAGACTAAAAAAAAAAGACTTAAGTTCACAACGTCACTGAAGCGTGAAAATGAGGTCATGGTGACAGTTGAGTAAACCATTACATCAACTGTTTGTCTTTATACCAAATATTCATTTTCCACAAAACTCTCGCAAAGACGTTTACGGCCTCAAAAAGACCTAAGTTCACAAAGTCACTTAAGCATGAAAATGTGGTCACACGGCATGGTAACAGTTGCGTAGACCATAACCTGAACTGTCTGTATACCAAAGATTAGATTTTCCACAAAAGTCTTACAAAAAAGTTGACGCCGCCGCCGCCGCCGCCGGAAAGTAATACCTATGTCTCGCCTTCTGCGATTATTCGTCGCAGGCATGACAATAAAATCATAGACCCAAACGCCTGTGATAGAGCTTAAATATCCAACTAACTCACTTACTTCAATAATTAAGTTCACAGAGCGCAGTATGATACGACCGCAACATATCGAACACTGTACGTTTCAGGCCCAATATGGATAGCCAATTGCTCTGGACACATTCAGCTCATGATGGGCTGCCAAAGTTTTTTACCTATGCGGCCTTGGTGGACTTAAATGATATAAAACATTAAAGTGAAATTCCACAGCTTTTGGTTAACCATAACAAAAGTTATTTTTGGAACAAACAAAGAAGTAGCATTTTTGACCCCTTTTTGGCCCTAACTGCTAAACGAAAAAATGGGATCCTCAAAATCAATCCTATCCATCCTTTCAAGGTAAGGAACATTATTGTCAAATTTTATTGCAATCAGATAACTAGAACTTAAGTTATTGTGGGAACTCTAAACTTAACAGAAAAAGCAGACCACGACGACGACGACAGCATCATACCATAATACATCCGCAAATTTTTAGCGGTCGTATAAAAATTACAAAAACATAGAATATTAGTAATTTATATTTTTTCTAAATGTATTATCAATAATTTTTAATATAGTATTTGTCCGTTACCAACATCACTACTAAGCAGTTACATGTATCGTCACTGTTTTCGTTTTTGCAGTTACGAGTATCAATTATGTTTTTAAATATTAGAAATTCACGAAGTAGAAGGCATTTTACTTAAACAGATAAAATGGAATATCTGTATTTTCTAATTTGTCATAGACTTGGACACCAAAATACTTTGTTTTCAACGTAAGATTCATCGTTTTGGAAGCGATAAAAATTAATCAGAAAATTTTCCGCCATCTTGTGATACTCGTAACTGCCGTTACGAGTAGCCGCCAACCGCCAGTGCAAATGAAGACTTTTGTAGAACTTTTGATGCTGAAGCAGTAGGGTGGCATCAGATTTCATCTATCTCTTATACATGTACTTTTTGATTTACAAGCCAAAAACAGTAGTCTGACCCCCCTGGTTTATTTTTAGTAACGGTGGCCATGTGTTTTGACGGATCAAAAATTGAAATACAAGTTTGGTGCAGGACACCCTAAGGATCATTCAAACCAAGTTTCATTAAATTCTGTTCAGTAGTTTCAGAGGATCAGGAGAAGATTTTTGAAAAATTGTTAACAGACGACGACGACAGACGACGACGACGGACGCCAAGTGATCGGTCCAGGTGAGCTAAAAAGAGGTGGCCATGCGATATTCAAATGTTAAAAGTCCGAAAAAAAAAGACAAAACAAGTACACAGGAACGTAAACAGCGCGAAGAAACACAAATTATACGATATTGAGATGTGGAATAAGTGTACGCGACACAACAAACATAAACAAACAGCAATTCAAAAAATCACAACGGAAAACAGCAAGCAGTCTTCAACATGACCGTAACATTTAAAAACGAACAAAAATCAACAACAAAACCGAATAGCTATCAGATGCACAACTAGTGCCCATTGTAATCCCGATTGTTTGCTGCAAAACACGTCCGTCAAACTGAACAAATAAAGTTGAGCATATCGATTTTTTTTTTTAAGAACGCGTTCAATCAGCATTTCATATCACGATTTGAATTGTTCATGTGGAATACACGTATAAAGTGTGATATAATTCTCTATAAGTTTTTTTCGATTTTTTTTATGTTTCTTGTTTGATAAGCATTATTTCTGGGGACAGATTTCATTGCCGTCAGAATTGAATTCACATGAGTCAACAGAACTGAAATAGGTTTCGTTGTACACTTGAATGACCCTGCAATGAAGCACTGTTTCTATTGATTTTTAAGAAATTTTAAGAAATGATTAAGAGGCTGTCCAAGCAAAGCTTAGCGCTGCTGCGGGCCTATTCGCCACCCGGAACCCGCACGGGTACCACGACTCATCAGAGGCGCTCTACCAAAAACCCAGGCAAAAGCTGGCACATGACAAATTTTGTTTTTCAAAAGTTTTCTTTGATTTTACATCAGGTTAACGTCCATCCCCCAAAACAAATGCAGATTTTTGGTTTATTGAAGTGACAACTTAGATATAATTTATATAGAATGCATTGAAAATACGCAGAAAAAGGGAGCTAACCCTTGCATATTTGCAAAATTTGGTTGCTTTGTTCATGAACTTTAAGGCTGAATCATAAGTCATCCATGTTGCTTTCAAACAAATTCTGGTAATTTTGTTTTACATACCAGTCCAACAATACATTAAAACAATAAATTTGCTGGAATAAAATTCTTCATGTGCCAGATTCTGTAGGCTTTTGCCTGATTTCTACATGGAATACAGGACGGAATGCCATCAGTTTAAGTACCAACAGAAAGGCCAAAGGATGAAATGACCGATTTATGACTGTCAATTATTGCCTCCTTGGACAGTGCTGTTGCCGTGTATGTGGTGATTTAGCTGATACAAATAACCTCTAATTTAGTTGTTAAGCGGTAAATGTAATATGTTTCCACAAAGATGTTGTCCGCTACTTTGTCTAAAGGATATATTGCCGTGGTGGTCTTCGAAAGATTGATTATTTTTAAAGTCAATGACATCACTGCTTTAACCGATTCTTACAAAACGTCAGTTACTTTTCCTGTTCAGTATTGGCATGCTTCTGGCATATACTTCAACCGAATCCATAAGTGTTTTGGAATTATGGTCAAAGATGATACGTCTTCATCTGGCCTCAGCAAAGGCGGGTCTAGGACCGGCGTACCGGGCGCCCCCCCCCCCCCCCCCCGTTTGACAAAAAAACATTGGTTAGGAACTGTATGAAACAAGATGTCCCAGAAGGTATTTAATAATAGCGCCCGCCTCCCCCCCCCCCCCCGTTTGAAAATTTCTGGATCCGCCACAGCTCAGTCACGATATTTTGGACCTTCAGCCCATATATATATGCACTATAGTGATGTGAGTACAATAGGGACTTTTCACATGCATGAACAGTCTTGTTGTTTGGCTTTGAGGTCAATGTATTCCCGCAACACATGTTTGTGGTTGAAGACCTCAGGAGCAATAGACAGTGGAAGTATAAGTATAAAAGATTATGTAAATACTTTGATCTTAGAAAGAAGGGGGAACATGTTTCGTGGCAGCTAGACTACGTCACATGTACGTAGAATGTTTCCTAAGTTAATAGCATCTAATTTCTTCTTCATAAAAGGGAAGTAAAAGAAAAGAACAATTGTCTATTGTATTTCCGTGTGAAACTCCAACAGGTTTGAATTAACGGTTGTAACCGATATCAAGAACAATAGCAGCAATTCGTTAAAGATAGGATTTCGGCTCAGTCAATAGATTTTCTTGACATTTTTAACAACACACTATGTATAAAATAAATCATAAAACTGCTGTTAATTTGTTTAAAAATTCTTGAAAAATCTGATATAATAAAAGATAACAAAAGCAATCACGACAGCCACTAACAGGACTACAACAGAAGTTGTCATATCCATGAATGGCTGGTTTTGGTTTTTAGAAAATAAAATTTTGTAAACTAAAACAGTACACGAAGTCGAGTTACACACAAGAAGTTGTTCGTTTCTACAGGAAATAGCTTTTGGGAAATGAAGTCCATCTTGTTCGCATAGGAGGATCTTACTTCTTTTTCCATCCGGTGAGATCACTAGTACTTTTAAAGACTTTTCGTAAACAACGTAAAGATAGCCTCTCTCATCCACTGCTATTTGGCTTGCTCCTTTCAGCCATTTTTCTGTATATGACCACGTGATCTTATTTGACGAATCAGAACAGTACACTGAGTTGTTAACATTGTCGACCACATATATATTATCGTCATAGCAACATGCACTTACAACTTCTTGACTGAGAGCAGGGCATTCACGTTGTACATCTCCATCTTGGTCTAGATATTGGATACCCTGTCCATCACCAAGACAAACCATCAAGAGATCCTTATAGTAACTAACTCCAAAACACGGAGAACCGATATCAATCCATTTCATAGTTAAATCGGTTTCAATGTCAAATATTATAATCTCGGACGCTTGTGTAATCGCTAATTTCTCATCATTGATGTGAGCGATATCATAAGGTTTACAAAGAAGGTCTATGCATCTATTCAATGACCCGTCGCTATTATGAATGATCAATGTATCGTATTTATTGTCCACAAAAACCATTTGGTTATTAGGTAAAACTTTACAACCAGTAATGTCCCCTGCTTTGACCTGAAACATAAGTTTTCCCGCCAGTTTTAGATCAGGTAAACCTCCATGATGGCGGGTATACTTTCGACACTCTGTGTGAACCTGTTTATAATATGTCTTGCAACATGGATTGCCATGATTTGAAGTAAAGTATTCTGGTTTTTCATTGTGTCTACTACACCGGTTTATCTTTTCCAAAAGAAAGGCTGGCATAAATTGCATGAAGACGTTCGGAACTGGTCTGTGCTTTAGGTGTAATGTATGATAGCATGCACATTCAGAGCACAATGCCTCTATACATTCGGGACAGTAACAAGCCATGTCTTTATCGAGGTGGTTGAAGCAAAACACGTTATGGAATTTCTCCATCTTTTAATAAGAAATTCCTACAAAGAAATTATAAAGATATATCATTTTGTTATTCTATATTATGCGGTCATGTAATAAAACAAGAATTTAATCAATACATTCCAACCCTTCGATAGATACTATTATTCCCTCTTTTCAGCAAACAGTTTGTCTTACATGTGTAGAAGTTAACTTTCTTGCGTATGTGGACTGAGCATTAGTTTTACCCTTTTCCGTTCGTACGTCCGTAATACTTTGGTTGAGTTATTTGTCAGGGTTCATAATGCGAATACTAGATGTTGGGGGGGGGGGGGGGGTCAATAATATTTCACCACCAGTTGTCTTTAGTAGCGCAATCACCCACTAGGAATAAAAACACTGTGACCTAAATGTTACGCATGAAATACTTGAGTTGTTTTTTGTTTTGTTTTTTTGTTGTTGAGGTTCATATCCTAAGTAATACATGTTGGGGTTCAAAGATATAAATTTCAAAAGCGGGAGGGACGTTTGTGAGACATTTGAGACATTTGTGATTCTAGACACATATTCTAGACGATTGAAAAGCTTTTTCTTCTAGATAAGTATCTGTAATAGGAATATGAGTTGTCTTAAGCTGTATATTCGCCTTTAAATGCAATTAAACCTATATTTCTTTATAAGAGAACTGTTCTTTTATTTAGTTTTTGGAAATGGTAGAAAGTAAACGTGCTTAAAAGAATGAAAAACTCTCACGAAGCCCTGGGAGAAAACTACTGCTGTTATGATATGAAATGCTTAATTTTTTTCATAAAGCAGTCATTAGAACTGAGGAAGGGAGAAAAATAAATTGATTTTATATCTTGTTACATTGTTCATATTCATATGCCATGTATGTACTCTCTGTAATGTTTTGTCATGTATTGTAATGTCCTAGTAGAGATAATCGGAGAAGCGACGTACGTATCTACGTATCATTAAGTTGCCCTAAGAAGTCTAAAAACGACATAATCATTACCTCCCTTATGCCAGGTGTCTTAATTGATCCGCACTAGATTTGAACATGTATTAGCATAACCCATATATATATACATCTATGATATTATGCATAGGAACTCTCGTTTATCGTTGTTTATTATTTATTTTATATATTATTATAAATTTTTATATAAATTATTTTTTTAAATTCTTTATTTTTATCATTAGTATCATTTTATTATTATTATTATTTGTATAAATATTAAAAAATAGAAAATACATTTTATAATTTAGAGATTACAGTAGCGGATCCAGGGGGGTGTCACCCGGTGCACGTGACACCCCCCTGAGGTTCACAAGTATGGTTTCACTGGCGCACTTTCTATATAAATCGGTCACACAAGGTTAGCTCCATGGCTAGCTACATGTAAATTGCTAAAGAAACATGCCAAATGTTAATTACAATGTACGCTTGTGACAACACTCGTTTTACCTTTTGTTAATTATGTTCTTTTGATCAGTGTTTTGATAGATAACATTAAAAATCTACGTTTTCAGGGCCTTCTAATAGTTATAGAAGGCCCTGGTTTTCAATAATGACATAAAGAATCTCTTCAAATTGTATAATTTGTAAAAATCCACATATAATTCTATTTTTTTCTGAAATCATATTTGACCCATGTTTCAGTAAACTGTTCAGAAATTTTAGGAATTATAAATTCATTACTCGCATATGCATAAAAATTTTGACGAAACCTTGCCCCTAAAACATTATATTCTTATTTGTACGTGTTCACGGTCATAAAACGCAATGAGAATCGATATTTTTGTTCAACCATCATCCGTCTATTAATGACCCTTTTGCGAATCTCACCAGGGACCGACTTTCTGGTTATCAAAAACCCGTTCAGTTTCCGCTGGAAAATATGCCCACAGCAGCGTTAAGTCTTCAAGTGTCAGTAAAAGTCCACTAAAAAGCGCTCAGAAACCTTACTGGGATGTGTGCACCAAGTTGTTGAATGAGACATGCAGCCCTGCATGTCATATTGAATACCGTCGACTCGTAAGGTTATAATACGGAAAACCTGACGGCTAACCATAGTGATGCACCGTGTTGGGGAACATTTCTAGCACATTTAAGAACCCTGTTGCAGGTTTCGCTAATAGTAGGATATGTAGGATCCTCATACAGGAAGCTGAATTGCACGTTTGTATCCATCAATCCTAAGTTTTCCAGAGGAAAACGAAACTTTCTTCCCTGATTGCCCTTGACTTTCTATTTCCTCCATCACCATTTCATGTTCATTGCGTCATTGTGGCATCCATTTCATGTTTATCTCACTGATATAGCCACCGAAATCGTACTTCTTGGGGGTTTTGAAAGAATTTCGCAACCTGCTTCAGTATAAACGAATGATAAATTTATCACCATAGAAATATCTACATATGACATTTGATGGCCCTTGAATACGTCTTTGCTTTTTCCTTGCTCTTTTTCCATATTGCCAAATTTAAAGCTTGGTTCATAACAATCTAACACACAGTTTGACATTTTTCCCGTTTGGGCTGAAAGGGGCCGCTTCGGAGGTTGCACGTGCAGCTGCACGAACTTAAATTATACTCTAACGAAAGAACTATTTTACCGACTTTACAAAGGTTAAATTTTATTTTGTTGAATGCTAAGCATGTTAGTTAACAGGGGAGATCGCCATCTTAATAGAATGATTTTGTTTCTTAATCTTGAACTTTTTGACTTTTAAGTCATTTGGTGACACTCCCCTGACGAAATCCTCGATCCGCCCCTGAGATTCCTCCGTTTAAACTTTTGTTTTGAAAATATTCAACCAGGCTTCCCATCTTTTATTCTGGAGATTTTTTTTATCAATTTTTATAAATTTTCCACGGTTTTAATGAATAAAATTTATTGCAGAGTAACTTACTTTGTTGTGGATTGTGCGTTCATCTGTTAGTTTTTGTCAAACATTTATATCTATTACCTTTTGTTGGAATTTGGTATCAAAAACCCCACGTATAGTAAACTGGATTGTAAGTACTGAACATTTGTATAGAAGATGGGATTTAAAAAAAAAAAAAAAAAAGTTAAACAGTAGCTACATGTACATTTGTAGATAATTGTCTCTTAGACTGTCCAAAAAATCACTTCCTATGCATCACAGTGGAATTTGAATAACATCTGGTATGAATCTAATAAAATCTTAAGCACATATTCGTACATTTAAGAGAGCGATCATTCGATTTTTATGTGGCTAATGATGTTATTGATATGTTTTTATACCCCCACTCGTAAGAGAGGGGGCTATATTGCAATCACCTTGTCCGTCCGTCCGTCCGTCTGTCCGTCCGGTTCTATTTCTCTGCTTCTACTGGATGGATTGGTTTTAAATTTGGTACACAGCTTCAGCTTGATGAGTTATACCATGCCTCCTCTTTCCAGGTCAGTCCATCATCTACTTCTTGTTTTCTGAGCCGACTTAGACTTTTTTAGGGTAAAAAAATTGAAATGTGAAATTTTTCGTAACAGTTTTCTCAGCTTCAACTGGATGGATTTGTTTCAAATTTTGTACACATCTTAAACATGATGAGTTATACCCTGCCTCCCCTTTCCAGATCAGTCCATCATCTACTTCCTGTTTTCCGAGCCGACTTAGACTTTTTAGGGTGTGAATTTTTTCGTAACAGTTTTCTCGGCTTCTACCGGATGGATTGGTTTCAAATTTGGTACACAGCTTCAGCATGAATAGTTATACCGTGCCTCCTCTTTCCAGGTCAGTCAATCATCTACTTCCTGTTTTCTGAATGGTCGAGTGGGGGTATGCTTAGCACGACTTAGTGCAACCCCTTGTTCATACAGCTATTCATTATCTGAACCATCAAAGCCTGGATGTTTTGCGAGCTATTTTTGAATTTTAAAATCAAATAAAAAATTTACAGCAAAAAAGACCATTCTGCCCTTTTTTTTTTTTATATCAAAGCGTTGTCCTGCATGTTTATTTTCTGATTGTTGTTGGCATACTGCTTTTTTATTTCAAATTTTACCATTACCCCCCCCCCCCCTTTCCAAAACAAAGTCAAATGGTCGCTACCTAAGTTACATTTGGTTTATTTCTACCTCAGGCAAATTTTTGACTCATCTTAAACAAATTTCAAATTTTGTATTCAATTTGGCATTTTTATGCCCCGCTTGAAAAAGAAGAGGGTGTATTTATTGTTTTAACTATTATTCCTAGATTGCGGATATTCAAGCTTTTTATGGCAAGGTGTATTGAGAAAACGTTTTTGGATTTATCGGACATTTAATTCCAGTTATCGAAGACTTTAATTTTTCCGTCACACAAAACTAATTCTACCCAGCTTTTAATTTACATATAACTTGGCTTGCATTTGGCAACTATTATCCATAGCTTGCTGATATTTGGAAACAAGCTATATGGATATGATGTATTGTGGGATACTTTTTTGATTCATCGGACGTCTTAATAAATTGCAGTTGGAGTCGACATATGTGTTGTAGTGTCATGTGTATTTACTCCATATCCTTTCATCAATAATTCTTCTTCCTGTTAACCGAAAATTAAAACAAAAAACTGTCGCACATTTCATTCACTTACATGAAAACTCAGCAACTCCTAGGTTGCTGATAATTTGTAACAAGCTTGGTATTGACATGATGTATTGATACATTTTTGGATCCATCGAACATTTACTTCCTGTTTGTTGTAAACTTGATATTAACCGCATCGCATACTAGTAGTAGTTGTGAAAACGAGAGTATAACCGGTGAGCATTGGGTCACAGATTTTTTGTTTCTTTTGTTTCATCGTTCTATGTTCTATATAGTGTTTGGCTTTTTTTTCTTTTTGGTTACAGTGGAAATGATGAGACAAACCTTGCGTCAGTCGTAGCAAATGTTTTAGTTTGTATGTTTGTTGCAACTTTCATTCATTGTATTGCCATCTACCTCAGATATATTAATGGATACACCACTGAACAAAACTGAGGCAAAAACGGAAGTTTTAAGAAATACAAGTTCACATGACCACAGCAAAAGTCTTTTAATCTGTTACAAAATCGTGCTGAAAAGGGTTTCACAACAACTGTGCGAATCGTTTAGGTCCCCCTTCTTCTTAATTTCATCTATAAAAATATAGAAATGTTGGGTATATTTTTTTTTAATCCCTGAGCCCAACAGAGTTGGGGAGGGGATATAGCGTTTGGTTTGTTCGTTCATACGTTCGTTCGTTCGTTCGTACGTATGAACGTAATGGTATTTGTTTTGCCAATAACTTGGGAACTAAACATCATAGAGGGATGATATTTGGTTAGTGGGTACATCTTTGATGGTAGTCAGAATCAGTACCATATTAAGTGGCCTTGTCCTATATTTCCGCATGAATAATTCCGGTTAAAGTTTTGGTTAAGGTCCATTTCCCAGCAACTGCAAGTGATAGAGCGATGATATTGGGTCATTGGGTACATTTTGGACAGTAACCAACATCTGTACCAAAATTGGGTCACCTTGACCTACAATTTCCACATGAATGAGTCTGGATTAAGTTTTGGTTTAGGTCTAAATCGTTGCAACTGCAAGTGGTAAAGAAATGATGTTGGATTGTGAACATCTTGAAAAGTAACCAACATCCGTACCCAAATTAGGTCACCTTAACCTACATTTTTCAGATGAATGATTCAGGTTAAAGTCTTGGGTTTTTTTAGAAAAAAAAAATTTTTGAAGGCATCGCGACAGAATTTTTTTTTTTCCATTATTTGCATTATTTTATGTAGCTGAAATATCCTTCTTCAGAATATTTTTTTCTTATTTCTTACCCTCTGCTGCCAAAATATTTTTCTATCAAAAATAATTTCCCAAATATTTTTGGGGGAAAAAACCAAGCCCCCCCCCTTTCAAGTTAAATGGTCGGTTGCTTTTTAATAGTCCAAGCGCGGCATACATTTGTATTGGGGGTGCATTGGTTTTAATGATTGGTCAATCTTTTGGATAAATCGCATCTAATGAATATTTGATAGATGAATAAAGGTAATAGCAAAATTACCGAGCTTGGAGGATCAATCTCATTGTCCAAGAGAAAAGACAAAACAAGGTAAAAATACCATAAAAACTTTTGCAATGGTCCTGGCTTGCTACATAATTTGCAAAGGGGGTCTGCCTATTGTCTACTAAAGGGGATTCCAGGCCATTTTTGCCTATAATCTGCACAAAAATATTATACAATATTCAAAGGATAGGGTGTTTATCGACACCCCCCCCCCCGATGGAACATCCTGTTTCTGGATCTGCCACAGCAGAAACTTTAAGAATATTTTAAATGTTCCCGATTAAAATTTTTGACATTAAATTACGATTTGAATTGAATTTTTATTTGAACGTGTAAAATAGGGATACAAAACATCGACTGAATTCGGATTGGATGCTTTACAAAAAGCCGATCGACGAAAAACTGCTTTAGTAAGGTAATAAAATGATGAATCTTCGAGGGCGGACAATATGATTTGTTTTTGTACTGCACATTATTGCCCCACACCCTATTTAACAGATGGGGTCGGAGATCTTAACGGCTGATCAAGTTTTGATAAAAAAGTAGAAAAAGTCCAATATTCTCGGAAAACTCCGAAATTACTAAAAGTATAAACCGAAAACAAAATATTTGCTTGGACCTCCCCCTTTTTCTTCCTTCTACACTACCAACAATTTACTTACATTTTATCGGTACAAAAACAGCCAGTATATATACAGTACTTTTCTGCCCAGTCATATTGCATTACATTTCATACCTGTCGTTTTGCAGTACTCTTATTATCTGTCATTTCACAGTAATGATAGTTGCAGTCATTTACCAGTACTGTCATATAATGTTAATTTACATTACTGTTATATGCAGTCATTTTACAGTACTACAATCTGTAGTCATTTTACAGTACTGCAATTTGTAGTCATTTTTCAGTACTGTTAATTGTTGCCATTTTTCAGTACTGCAATTTGCTGTCATTTTACAGTAATGCTTATTGTTGTCATTTAACAGTACTGCTATTTGCTGTCATTTTACAGTACTGCAATTTGCAGTCATTTTACAGTACTGCAATTTGCTGTCATTTTACAGTAATGCTTATTGTTGTCATTTTACAGTACTCAGCTATTTGCTGTCATTTTACAGTACTGCTATTTGTTGTCATTTTACAGTACTGCAATTTGCTGTCATTTTACAGTACTGCAATTTGCTGTCATTTTACAGTACTGCTATTTGTAGTCATTTTACAGTACTGTTAATTGTTGTCATTTTACAGTGATGTTAGCGGTTTTGGTTATACTTTACACGATGCTTTCTATGTATGTATAGCTTTGTTTGTTTGTTAGGTGCTTTACTTCGTAAGTAGTATCTTGGAAATAATAATAAGATGGAGGAAAAGGAGGGGGCACAAGAAGGGTAGATACTTCTTTTGACCGCCATTCAGAGATGCGAGTGTAGCGGCGGGCAGATAAGCTCCTGTAGGGGATCTTAATCTTATCAAGAAATTATACATAGCAGGGTACTTTAATGTGCTTAAATTCTGGCGTTTTCCCAACAGGTTTTACGCATTATATCCTGACGACCTCGGCATCTCTCGATAACAGGGCTCATTCAACCACATGGGGCACACATCACAGAGGCTTCGTGTCGTAGAGGTATAGCACTGGTGAATTGTGTGAAGTATAAAGGTCGCATCCGAGTGAAAATTGACAATGGTAAGGTAAAGACTGTGGTGAACGATGGGAATGTTAGTACGAGTGTAGTTGGTCATGTGTACAGGTTTCTGAGCAGTTTATAGTGGAATTATACCGACAAGCCTGTTGCTGATGTGGGACTATTAGCTCTCTGAACCCGAATGGTGTTAATTTTATAGGGATGAATATTCGATTATGAAGCAAAATATTCATTTCATTTGCTTTTCCCGGGAGGGGGGGGGGGCATATAAAAATTTTACAATCAATCGGAGAACTGATTTATATTTATTTTATTTAAAGAGGGTTGCTCCGAGATTTTCTATTTCCACAATTAACATTTGTAAGGGCGGCTCCTCCTTATACCTGGAATACAACAAGAACAACTCATTTTTCTGAATCATCTGAGTTCACACTTTTTATAACTTGTGTTATGCTTCAATTGTTTTGTGTTGTTTTTTTTCAACGTGGTGTTTTCCCGGGTAAACTAGAAAAATTCTTATGTTTACATAACGCATGTTTACCCTGAAACAAAAATCGGAATAAGGAAAAAAAATTGGTGATGGGGACCCGAAAAATTATAGAATTACGGTCTGAAAATCGCTTAGGACGTAGTGTTTGTCATACTGAACCATCCTACCAAGTTTCAAATCGTTCTCATGTACGGTTTCTGAGAAAAGCTTGACGGAAATTCGTACTGACGAACGTACATGAGTAAAACTTAATGCCCCTCGACATCTCGTCGCGGGGGCATAAAATATCCTTTATTGCTTTGATAGATTGATTATTGTTTGCTTAATGTCCTATTTGCGATATTTCAGCACATAAACAAATAGAAAAAAATCAAGACACACAAGGGCTCCCGGGAGCCTTTATCGCTTACCTGACTTCAATGCCTTTTTAAACATTAACAAGAGGCTCCCAGGAGCCTGAATCGCTCACCTGGTCTTGATGTCAACCCTATGAAGACTTTTGTATAGCTAAATGTTTAAGCAAGAAAAAGCTTTTTTTTTCTATCAGCAATAGTTTTCATTCTATAAGCAAAAAACACTATTTTTCACCATTAAAGAGCCATAACCTCTTTAAGGGACCATCTGCCAACTTCGACCCCATGAAGACTTTTGTAGATTTTAATGAACTGAATGTTTAAACAAGCAACAACTTTTCTCTTTCAGCAATAGTTTTCATTCTGTAGGCTACAAACATCCAAATGTTATTTTAAGGGCCGTAACCCCTATAAGAGGTCATATGCCAACTTTGACCCTGTGAAGACTTTTGTAGAGCTAAATAAGCTGAACATTTACGCAAGCAACAGCTTTTCTCTATCTACAATAGTTTTCATTCTATCGGCGAAAAACACAATTTTTCACCTTAAAAGGGCTGTAACCCCTATAAAAGGTCATCTGACAACATGGACCCTGCAGAGACTTAATATGTAGAGCTAAATGAGTTGAACATTTAAGCAAGCAAAAGCTTTTCCCTATCTGCAATAGTTTTCTTTCTATAGGCCAAAAACACTATTTTTGCCTTTAAGGGGCTGTAACCCCTATAAGGGGTCATCTTACAACTTCCACCCTATGGAGACTTTTGTAGGGCTTAATATGCTGAACATTTAAGCAAGGAACAGCTTTTCTCTATCTGCAATACTTTTTATTCTATAGGCCAAAAACACTATTTTTCGCCTTTAAGGGGCTGTAACCCCTATAAGGGATCATATGACAACTTTGACCCTTTGGAGACTTTTGTAGAGCTAAATGACCTGAACATTTAAGCAAGCAACAGCTTTTCTCTATCTGCAATAGTTTTCATACTATAGGGCAAAAAACTGAAAAAATGCTTTTTTTCACCTATGAGGGGCCGTTACCCCTATAAGGGGTCATCTGACAATTTCGACCAAATGGAGACTTTTGTCGAACTTTTAATCTTGAAGCAGCAGGGTGGCATCAGATTTCGTTTATCTCTTATAGTTTCTGAAATAAAAGCCAAAAACAGTAGTCTGACCCCTCTGGACTATTTTAAGCCACGGCGGCCATGCTTTTTGACGAATCAAAAATCAAAACACAAGTTTAACTAACTAACTAACTAACTAAATTCTTTATTTAACGAAGGTAACTCATTTAACAATACAATATGTTAATCTCACTAGAGGCCTTCACATCAAACAATATAATGTTACAATCAAATTACAAATACAATAAACAATACAAAAAAAGAAGCAATAATATATAAACATGTTTTGTAACGGCAAGAATGTTTACAGGAAAGATTGTGTTCCATTATTTTGAAGCTTAATAAGATATTCTGATATTTTTACTTTAAAAGTTTCCAAATTTTTAGTTCCCCTTATTTCCATTGGTAATTTATTCCAAACAATGATACCAGAGTATTCAAACGTTCTTTTGAAATATTCAGAATTAGGTTGTGGTATATGAAGTAGTCCATATGTTGCTGATCTGAGAGAATATTTATGTAGATCACTACATGTAGTAAATTTATCAGCAATATAATTTGGAGATAATCCATTCATACATTTAAACATTAAAAGAGATAGGAAATATTTAATTCTAGTAAATATAGTCATCCAATTGAGTTCTTGAAACATCATTATTGATGGATAATCAAAAGATTTATTTAATATTAGTCTTGCTGCACGCTTTTGTAACTTATAAATACGCTCAAGATGATATTTTGTGGTAAGACCCCACACTGTGCTACAATAATCAATTACCGGCAAGATGGGACAGGACACCCTAAAGATCAATCATACCAAGTTTTCAGTAGATTCGGAGGAGAAGATTTTTGAAAATTGTTAACAGACGACGACGACGGACGCCAAGTGATGGCAATAGCTCACATGACCCTTCGGTCCAGGTGAGCTAAAAAGGGCAACAACTCCTAGATGGGTGGGTAGATCTTATTCAAATTTTTAGGGCTGGTAGATCTTAAGGTGCTGACTATTTTAACCCTTGCAAAATTTTGATATCTGCCACTGTTTTGAGTTTTTTGCAAAAAACTGCAATTTACCCCTATGTTCTATTTTGAGCCATGGCAACCAAGTTTTTTTTTCGAATAAAAAATCCAAACAATTGTTTTGTACCACCCAAAGGCACCCATGAAAGTAATCAACTGTACCGAGTCTGGTTACAATCAGACTTGTGGTGTCAGAGGAGTTAACAGACAGACAGACAGATAAAAAATGGATGCCATGTGATGACAATAGATCACATGACCCTGCAAGTCAGGTGAGCTAAATAAAGAATTTATGTACCAATACAAAAATATTCCCCAACAACATCATGAACATAATGCCCCACCTTGCAACATATTCCCTTTATTGAAAGTTAACTTAAACCTTACTTAAACATGCTAAAGGTAAAATCAAATTTGTGACATGCACATTTAAATATGGCAAAGGTTTATTTACATGATTTATTTATTTAGTCTTTCATACAATATGAACTCCAAACAGTGAGGGATCCAGGGATTTGAACCCCTCTATTCCATGTAAAAGTTTATTTTTGTGTCAATTCCCAGCAAAATGTGTCTGGAACCACCCCTTTCGCAAATTTCTGTATCTACACCGGAAACAGTTGCTCTATTATGTTTCTTCAGGTAAAGTATTTTGCAAGATTGACATGATTGATTTTTGAGATGTCACTTCTTTGATACTCCACTTCTGTATGATATGTTTCAGCTGCAAGTTCATGAAGTTGTTTACTTGGAACCTTTGTTGCTTTTCATTTGTTCTGTTTGTTCAAATCAGTATATCATTCTGCAAATACATTTAAAGGAAATCAAATTTCATTTAAAGCAAATATTCAAAAGGTAGTTTAATTTAAAGAAGGTCAATCCTCTCATCCTTGATGTACATGGGGGGTCTAATGAAAGTTTGACTTCAATAAGATAAACCTCACATGTGACATGATGTATTACTGTATTCAATTTCATGAGTATTGCTGTAACAGATCCTTGCTAAATGCTGATTGATTGTTCTTTGTTAAATGTCCCATCGACCATAATCAGGACATAGTTGTAATATCCTTGCTTTACAAAAACAGATTTCCTGGGCCCCCTTTCCAGTGGCAAAAATTCTAAGACAGACAGCTTAACAGGAAGTAGATAAGGGACAGACCTGAAAACACATCCCACCATATGAGACTCCTACCTAAAGCTGCATACCAAATATCAAAGTCTATGAATAGTAATAGCTGAGAGAAGCAGAGGTACCAATGGGGCATTCGAATGTCAAAAGTACAAAAGGGCAGAGACAAAACCAGTAAACACCAACGAGAACGGGACAAAAACAGAGAACATGTAAAACACAGAAACACAAAAATCACTGAAATTTTTGGGGACATATATAAATACATTCATTTTTCATTTTATGTCGACAGTGTCATAAGGCCAAAACAAAATATATTTTTGTTTCCTGCTTCCTACTCTTAAAAATTAGGGTACATGTAAGTAGGTAGGAATTTTTTTTTACAAGATTATCTTACATTGAGTCAATGGGAGGCAATCCCAACTTTAACGATGCTTGTTCTAAAATGCCAATTAAAACTTTAGGGTAGGGCAAAAAAATAGGATAGGTAGGGAAGCAGGAAACAGAGATACATTTGTTTAGGCCTATTGAAAAGAGCAACTTTAACCTACAGTTTCAAATTGTCCCCATCATACCTATTTCCATTGCAAAGTCATCTAACAAATGATTGGCCTGGTCTGTTATTTTGTTTGTATTGTTGAAACATATCAATTACATGTAAGTATGTGACTATCGTGCAGTTATATATGATATCTTTGCAAGGAATGATGAGATGCATGTGGAATAGGCATGATAGGTGTAGCAACACAGCCCGCATAAACAAGTGGAAATTTTCAACGCACAATGAACTAGAAAATGTGTATGAGCCACAGGATGGCCCTCCCTTTCTTGAAATATAATTGAACCTCAATGTGTATTACCTGGGATATGGACATTTACCAAGAAATTATTCAAAAGTGTTCATGCATAAAATATAGGTCGCTGTGACCTTATTTCTGGTAGGTGATGCCATGTTACATTTGTACCAAAACTCATCTAGTAGTGAAATATCATTGACCCCTAACATGTAGTATTCGAGATATGGACCTTAACCAAGAACTTAACCAAGGTCATTCATGCATAAAATATAGGTCACAGTGACCTAATTTCTAGTGGGTGGTGTCGCGTTACCCATGACACATTTAGTGGTGAAATATCATTGACCCCCAACATCTAGTATCCAAGTTATGGACATTAACCAAGAACTTCACCAAAGTCATTCATGCATAAAATATAGGTCACAGTGACCCATTTCTATTGGTGAAATACCATTGACCCCAACATGTAGAATCTGAGATATGGACCTTAACCAAAGTCATTGTAGTATCCAAGTTATGGACCTTAACCAATGCAAGAACTTAACCGAAGTCGTTCATGCATAAAATATAGGTCACAGTGACCTAATATAATTTCTAGTGGGTGGTGTAGACCTACCCAAGACACATCTGGTGGTGAAATATCATTGACCCCCAACATCTAGTATTCGAGTAATGGACCTTAACCAAGAACTTAACCAAAGACAAAGTGTTTCAGACAAAGGTAAGTAGGGACTGACAAGGATAAAACTTTATGGCCGATCCACATATGTGGTCAGGTCATAATAAAAACCTTTGCAAAGTCCAGCATGATATGACCCAAACATATTGAACCCAAATATGGATAGTCAATTGCTCTGAACACATGCAGCCCATGGTGGAGTGACACATGCATTCTTTGGTGGACTTTCCACCCACATTTTCACAAGGAATCCAATATATTCAAAAGCAGACCAAATAATATCATGGTTACAAAAATTTCCCTTTTTGCCATTAATTAAGAGGTTTGTATCTGTTTTATTTCATTTTTTAAGCTTTCGGCCTCTACTTCATAACGGGAATGATTTTGTATCCACATTTGACAAGAATTAATTAACAAAAGAATTTTTTTTAAAATCAGATTATTTCAATTTTTGCCCTTTTTGGCCTAGAGGAGAAAGGGGGGGGTCACAAAAATAATTTTAAAAAGTTCATTTTTTGCCTCCTTATTCCTAAATAAAATAAAGAAGGAATGTGTTTATGGGACACGCATGCCCTTGCTAGGCCCCAAAAAGGAAGTAGAATTCAGACAGGTCTGAAATACACTTACATGTAGGACGTACAGTTTGTCATACTAAACCAATTCTACCAAGTTTTAAATTATTCTTATGTATACTGTTTCTGAGAAGAAAAGCTTGACGAAAATTTTCACTTAATTTTGATATCGACCAAGTCCCAAACTGGAAGTAGAAGTCCTGCAGGTCTGAAAGTCGCTAAGGAAGTACAGTACCATCCTACCAAATCATTCTCATGTATGGTTTCTGAGAAAATCTTGACTGAAATTCATACAGACATCATGGACATACAAACGTATGTCCATCCCCACAGGAAGTAAAAGACTGGTCTAAAAATCACTTAAACCAAGTTTCAAATCATTCTCATGTTCTGTTTCTGAGAAAAGCTTGACAGAAATTTTCATCTCAACCCAGTTCCAAACAGGAAGTTGAAGTCCGACAGGTCTGAAAGTTTCTTAGGAAGTACATGTACAGTTTGTCGTACTGAATCGTCCTACCAAGTTTCAAATCATTCTCATTAATGGTTTCTGAGAAAAGCTTGGCGGAATTTCGTATGGAAGAACGGACATGAGTAAAACTTAATGCCCCACATGTGGTCGCGGGGCATAAAAAGTGGCATTTTAGGCTCTCTAATTTCTTAACCAAAATAAGGGGGGATCCCCCCAAAACCATCCCATCTATATCATTGTTAAATTTCATAGCTATCGGATAACTAGAACTATAGTTTTTGTGGTAACACTTAAGTTAACATACAGCGATGACAGCATTATACCAATATACAACTGTAGGTCCACAATTTTTTTGTGGTTGTATAAAAATACCCAGCAGCCTTCAACAAGTCCAGTTGGCAGTGAGATGGGACATTCAACTCCATGTTGAACGCTTCCATGTGACTTACATGACTTACAAAAATGTAAGGATAAGAACAGTTATAAAAGCTATACAAGAACAGATTCCAGGTCCCCCGCCCGTTGAACGTTATATTGTTGAAGGGGCATACCTCCAATGTGTTATTAGATAGAAATCGTTGAATTTCTTAAAATTGTACCCTGATTACCGGTAGTTTCTAAGAAAAGTGTAACGAAAAATTTACCATTGAGCCTATGGAAGAAAAAAATGACTAAGTCGTTAAACAGGAAGTAGATGTCAGACTGACCTAAAAATCACTTACACCTTAGGGGACCCCTATAGGAGTCTGCATACAAAATTTCAGAACCCTAGGATTAGTAGTTACTGAGAAAAGTGTTACGAAAAAAAGTGTGACGGAGGCACGGACACCGGCATTTCCAAGTCCCCGCTCCGCGTTGCGGTGGGGGACAAAAAGTGGTGTTTCTTTGCTTTGTTTTATTAATGTTTATAATGTGATTTCGTGTTCTGCATATATACTCCATATCCCTTTATTTTTAGATTCAGAGAAAATATAGAAAGAAAAGTTAACACAAAGTGGACACAAAATGATGAATATTAAGCTTATTATTACATGACCTTTGAACATGTTGAAGGTTGCGCCAGCTTAAATCTGTATAGACAAAATTTTGTCACTTGATATAAATTAAACTATACCTGAAACATATATACATGATATACTAGTAGTTCAATCTAAAACAATAAACATCTAGTCTTCCTCCATGTGGACTGCTCAGTTCTCATTTCGTCCATGTTGTCTGTAGATACATGTCATGCATGTAGCTAAAATCATTCTATATGTACAACTGTATCATCTGTCAGGAAAAAAAAAATAAAAAGAAGAAATATACAAATTGAATGTGAAAATTTATGGCTGGCTACATCATGTACATATTATGTATGCAGTTGTAAAAATTAAAATGAATAAGGAAAGCCATAATAAAAACATGTAGAAGCTTTTAAAAAGTTTATGGATGCTGCTATATAAATAACATGCAGCTGAGAAAAGCATTGTCAACTGAGACACAGAAGATGTTGACAATGTCTTTTTGAATGGAAGCAATCTACTCTAACACCCTCTTTAAATGATTTAAAAAAAATAAATTCAGGTTTCCCTACAATATACCTACCCTAGTTTTACATGTGCAAAGACCTCTAGAATGGTCATACAATAGAAATCTAACCTGTCTTGTTTATTGTCATACATTTTTTGTCAGAAATTCATGACTTTTCCATGACTTAATTTGGCCTGAATTTACAAATTCCATGACTTTTCAACGGCCTGGGATTAAAATACTCAAATTCCATGACTTTTCCAGGATTCCAGGAAGAGTGGGAACCCTGCACCTTTACATGAAAAACCTGAAATCATCTCCCCATTAACTCAAGGTAAAAAAAAAATAACAAGAGGCTCCCAGGAGCATGAATCGCTCACCTGACTTATGTGCCTAAACTATAGGCAATTGGGGTATTATGCAAATACTATTTAACATTGATAGGCTATTAGGCAAATACTATTTAACATTGATCCTTTTCTAAGCCGAATAACTTATTAGCAAAAAACAGCAATTAACCCTATGTTCTATTTTTAGCCATGGCGGCCATGTTTTACAACCAATCAAAAATCCCCACATCAGTTCTAAACATTCTTAACATCAGTGCTAATAAACAAATATACCAAGTTTAATTCCAATTGAACTTAATGTGTCAGAGGAGTTAACGTTTTAAATGTAATGAGTAAAAGCTGTGAAAATAGTCAAATTTGGTGTTCTAAGGGGATTTACTTCTAAAAGAAATAGCCCTACAACATTGACCCTATTACATATTTTGCAGATCGTAATGTTCTTAACAATATGCAATTTTAATTTCTTAATTACATGTATCTCATATAGTTTTCAAGATATTAAGATTGATAAGGGCAAAATCTATAAAAAATAACAAGGAAAAAGGAAATAACTCCTACATGGGTTGTTAGATCTTCTCTAAAATTTCAGGCCAGGTAGATCTTGAGGTGCAGATCACTTTTGTTCTATATCAGAATTTAAAAATCTGTCAATATTTTAGAAAAAATCTGTCACCGTTTTAGAGTTATTTGCAAATAAAAAGCTATGCCGAGCGCAGCATGATACGACCGCGACAAGTTGAACCCTGTACATTGGAGGCCCAATATGGATAGTCTATTGCTTTGGTCACATATAGGGGTTACTTTGGCACTATCCGTCGTCTTGCGTCGTCGTCCTGCGTCCTGCGGCGTCACAAAAATTTCCGTCGCAGTTTTCCAGGGAACTACATGCCGCAGCCTCTTGATATTTGGTATGTAGCTTCATTGCATAGTACTATAAGGTGTAAAGCGATTTTATGCCCGAAAAATAACTACTTCCTGTTTGACAAATACATAACGTTTTATATATAATGGACATAGATGCCAAATTTTCGTCACAGTTTTCCAGGCAACTACATGCCACAGCCTCTTGATATTTGGTATGTAGCTTCATGGCATTGTACTATAAGGTGTAAAGTGATTTTATGCCCAAAATAACTACTTCCTGTTTGACGAATACTTAATGTTTTATATATAATGGACATAGATGCAAAAATTTTCGTCGCAGTTTTCCATGCAACTACATGCCACAGCCTCTTGATATTTGGTATGTAGCTTCATTGCATAGTACTTTAAGGTGTAAAGCGATTTTATGCCTGAAAAATAACTACTTCCTGTTTGACGAATACTTAATGTTTTATATATATAATGGACATAGATGCCAAATTTTCGTCGCAGTTTTCCATGCAACTACATGCCACAGCCTCTTGATATTTTGTATGTAGCTTCATGGCATAGTACTATAAGGTGTAAGGCGATGTAATGCCCGAAAATTAACTACTTCCTGTTTGGAGAACAAATAAAGATACGCAGGCGACATTTGCCTTCCGGGGAAGGCTCCATCTAGTTTTAAAAAAGGTTAGGACCACAAACCCCAAATGCAATAAAAAGCTTCCTTCAGTGTATATAATCATCCTATTTAAACTTCATAACAATTGGCTGGCCCACTACAGCTAAATTTCTTGTGTTAAACCATTTGCCATGACAAACTGTTAAAAATGGCGTTTTTTGCCCCTTCGACCCCTTATATCTCAAAAACAGTAAGAGATATTGCAAATCTGATTGAAAAATGCAGCCAGGGATTTTCACAAGGATTCCAATGAAAAACAAATTTTGAAAATCGGACCACAAATAAAAAAGTTGATGTTTTGGGTGTGGCCTGTCTTTGACCCCCTTTAGCAATGTAACGGTTCAATATACATCAAAACCATTGACACATTTTGTTGACAGAATTTAATGAGACATTCAATAAAAAAAGAATTTTTAAAATCAAATGAAAAATAAACATTCTACAACAGTTTTGTCAATACACCCGTTTTAGCCCCTTTTGGCCCTTTTTCCCAAAACAGTAAGGGCCACCAACCCCAAATACAATAGGAACCTTCCTCTAGTGGTTACAAACATCATCTCAAAATTTCACAACAATTGGTCAATATTTACTCAAGTTATCGCACGGAAACCAAATGTCCCCAGACGACGACGACATCGCCATAACATTATAAGATCGCAAAAATTTTGTGGTCATATAATAAAAAGGTAAGCTATGCACAGCATGACACGACTGCAACATGTTGAACCCTGTATGTTTGCGGCCCAATATGGATTGTCAAATGCTTTGGACACATGCAGCCCATGGTGGACTCACAAAGCTTTTTGACAATGCATTCTTTGGTGGACTTTTAATGCATATTTGATTGTTTTATACATATATACCAACCTTTTGAAAATCAGACAAAAAATAAACAAGAGGCTACCAGGAGCCTGAATCGCTCACCTGGTCTTGATGTCAACCCTATGAAGACTTTGTAGAGCTGAACAAGCTGAACATTTAGCAAGCAACAGCATTTCTCTATCTGCAATAGTTTTCACTCTATAGGCCAAAAACACTATTTTTCGCCTTTAAGGGGCTGTAACACCTATAAGGGGTAATCTGACAACTTCGACCCTTTGGAGACTTTTGTAGAGCTGAACAAGCTGAACATTTGAGCAAGCAACAGCTTTTCTATATCTGCAATAGTTTTCATTCTATAGGCCAGCCAATAACACTATTTTTCGCCTTTAAAGGGCTGTAACCCCTAAAGGGGTCATCTGACAACTTTAACTCTATGGAGACTTTTGTAGAGCTAAATGAGCTGAACATTTAAGCAAGGAACAGCTTTTCTCTATCTGCAATTGTTTTCATTCTATAGACCAAAAACACTATTTTTCGCCTTTAAGGGGCTGTAACCCCTATAAGGGATAATCTGACATGTTTGACAACTTCGACCTTATGGAGACTTTTGTAGAGCTAAATGAGCTGAACATTTAAGCAAGCAACAGCTTTTCTCTATCTGCAATAGTTTTCATTCTATAAGCCAAAAACATGAAAAAATGCTATTTTTCACCTTTAAACCCCTATAAGGGGTCATCTGACAACTTCGAAGTAATAGGGACTTTTGTAGAACTTGTGATCTCGAAGCAGTATACTTTTTGAATTACAAGCCAAAAACAGTAGTCTGACCCCCCCTGGCCTATTTTTAGTAACGGTGGCAATGTTTTTTGACGAATCAAAAATTGAAACACAACTTAAGTGCAGGACACCCTAAGAATCAATCATACCAAGTTTCATTGAATTCTGTTTAGTAGTTTCAGAGGAGAAGATTTTTTAAAAATTGTTAACAGGCCACAACGACAACAGACGACGACGACGACGGACGCCTTCGGTCCAGGTGAGCTAAAAATTGACACTTTACATAAACATGCACAAATTTGGACTAAAATTGTTTCTAAGATGTTCTTCTTTCAAATAAAATCTCATTTAATGAGTTGCATGCAAAGGTTTAGTTGTGTCAATACTTTAATGGAACTACATTGTCTCAAAATAGGAACTTAAAACTATATTCAGGTTCATCCTCTACAGGATTGTGAATAAGTGGTTTTATACCTTAAGCACAATTTTCAATTTTTGTGTGTGGAAAAATCTATTTTTGAAGACTTTTGGTCTTCAGGTCTAGTGAACTTCACAATAGAAAATAATGAGATGTGGAATAAGTGTACGTGACACAGATCACACAACATAATGTAACGTATGTACATTAATTGTACATGTAATGAATTGTTTGAAATGCATGAAATGTTGAGTCGGATTTAAAATTGATATTCTTGATTTTTTTTACATCAGTTGATAGTTTCTTCTTAGCTAGTGTCAGTAACACCAAGTGTTTTCAAGA
This sequence comes from Arcuatula senhousia, assembly GCA_963971305.1. Classification (NCBI taxonomy): domain Eukaryota; kingdom Metazoa; phylum Mollusca; class Bivalvia; order Mytilida; family Mytilidae; genus Arcuatula; species Arcuatula senhousia. The sequence goes on along the minus strand of OZ020317.1, from coordinate 5,433,771 downwards.
TAGTTCATTTATGACTTGTTTTTTCCTTGTTTTTTTGTCTTACAAAATGTACAAAAAAAAGTGCTAGATTTCTGGCAAGGGGGTTGCGAGGAAGGGTCTGCATATCCGATAGTTTTCAATATATTTTTCAGTGTTTTTTTTGCAAAAGGGGGGGGGGGGTTGCACTCAAAGCACCCCAGCCATTCTGACGGTCTTTGATATATTGTTTACATAAATATTAATAATGTCATTACATGTAATACTATCCGTAACAGAATGAAAAATCATATAGTACACCTTCAATGTACATGTATGTCATGTGTCATGAAATGTGTCCCAACTTGTATTTTATACATCAGTTCAAATTAATTTCTGATTCATCGCCATTATTGTGTTCTTCTTCTTCTTCTTTCTGTTTCCGCACTCCATCAACATTAATGATTACGTGCCGGGCGGTGTTACTTGCTGACGCATGCGTGGGTACTATTTACAATAAATAAGTAAAGAAGACAAAAAAGTCAATCAAGTATAAATTTAACAAGTGGGTTATTGTTTCTTTTTCTTTTCAATATTTTACTTTTTTTTGTTTTCTTTTATACTATACATATAGGGATAAAACTATTTACAAAAAGCTGTGTTTAGACAGTGTTTAGATGTGAAGGTGTTGCTGAAGAACAGGTATTGTAACCTATTCTTTAAAGCTGTCTAAGGTTGTACACTGCACTGAAAAGGCAGGCAGGAGGTTCCACTGTATAATTTTTCTTGGGAAGAAAGAGTATTTATAGGAATCTTTGTTGGTGTGTATATGTCTTAAGGATAAATTATGTGTAAACTGTCTGGTTTGTGGATCTGAGGGTATAAGTAAGTTTGTAGGGTAAATAGCAACAAGATGGTGTACGACTTTATAAAAGAAGATGATGCGTGTTCTTGTGTGCCTTTGTTGGAGTGTAGGCTAGTTGAGATCTGTTATCATGTCAGTTACTGAGCTGGTGTTATGGTAACGATTGGTGACGTACCGTGCTGCTCTGCGTTGGACCATTTCAAGTTTGTGCTCTGTGGATTTTGTATGAGGGTCCCAGACGCAGCAGCTGTATTCCAATTTCGGACGTACTAGTGCTTTGTATGCTTTTTCTTTGATGTTTGGTGATGTGTTTGTTATGCGTGTAAAAGAATGTCAATGTTCTGTTCTTAAATGAAACAAAACATATTGTCATACATGATACTTGATATTTCTTGTGTGGGGTCTGGGTGGCCGAGTGGTCTAAGGCGCTGGTTTAAAAACCACGCTATTGGTGGCTAGCCGATCACCTCTCAGCTGGTGTTCGAGTACTGTTTGTACATGTACAAAAAAGGGACTTCCCCAACTGCATGTACCTGCCAAAGGTCTGTGGTTTTCTCCGGTTTCCTCCACCAATAAAACTGACCGCCCTTCATGGCCCAAGTGCGGCGATAAAGGGCGTTAAACACCAAAACACACACTTTATGTTGTAACGGGGTTGCCCCCCTTCGTACATTAATTAGTAGATTTAAATAGCCAGCCTTTATCCCTGAACAAGTGAAGTACTTCTTTGGTTCAGAGGTAGAGTGCCTGACTGTAAACCTAGAGGTCCCGGGATCGAATCCCGCTCGGGACATGTCGATTTTGTGAAGTAATTCATGCTCACCGGTTACATTGGCACCCAACTAAAAAACCCACGATGGTTAGAACAGGAAAACTAGCCAGGGTTAGTTGTGTTAAGAGTCATACATGAAGGTATGATGACTCTTGAGGAGGGGGAAGTGTAACGGGGTTGCCCCCCTTCGTACTTAAATAGCCAGCCTTTATCCCTGAACAAGTGAAGTACTTCTTTGGTTCAGAGGTAGAGTGCCTGACTGTAAACCTAGAGGTCCCGGGATCGAATCCCGCTCGGGACATGTCGATTTTGTGAAGTAATTCATGCTCTCCGGTTACAATGTGACATATTTCTTGTGTGTGATCACTACACAACACAGTGAGTATCATGCACACGACCGTGTCCGCTCCAGAGTTGTTCCGGGGCATATAATTTATCACAACACGTGTTTGCGCTTTGTTAAAAATATATGTTTGTATTTTTTTGCAAAAAATCCGTGCAGAAAATAAAGATTTATACCTTGTCTGACTGGTGTCCCTCGTTGTTTTGTTCTTTCCGCCTCATTGCGTCACGAGCACCTTTGTAGTACTACGCGGTACAGAGTATGTTTGTACAGTAGTGTTCTCATTTTAAAAATGAGATTTTAAAAATGTTTATCATGAATAAATAGACCTAGTGGCCAAAAAACAATGCATAATAAACAAGAAAATCGGTGCTAATTTAGGACTATATCACGCGTAGTTAAGTGTACTTTCACTTTCGTAATCAAACAGCATCGTGGAAATCATGCAATTTAAAGTCGATGGCAGTAATCATGATACTACCAATTTTGCAGTTATGTCTGAACTTGGAAGATATCCTATGTATTTTTCCATTATATTGTCAATGTTAAAGTATTGTCATAGATTAGAGCATATGGAAGATGGGCTACTATTTAATGCATTTGTTTGTAGTAAAAATCTCTGTCAAAATAACACAGCCACATGGTATTCTAGTATAGATTATATTATGAAAAAACTTAATATATGTTATAACCAAATGAAAAAACTAAGCGTTAATCAATTTATTAAACAAGTGAAAGATAAGCTACTGAATAGTTTTCAACAATTTTGGAAAGATTATAGAAATACGATTGCAAACTCTGAGCAAGGGAAACTTTATACATATTTTTCGTTTAAAACTACATTTGGATTTGAAAAATACTTAAATTTAAAAGATTTTAGATTTCGACAAGCTTTATGCAAGATCAGAATAAGTGCACATCCCTTAAGGATAGAGACAGATAGATATTCAAAAAATTATATTGAAAGATCATTAAGAAAATGTCAATATTGTACTATGAATAAAACAGAGGACGAATTACATTTTATTATTGAATGTCCATTATATGCTGAATTTAGAGATATTTTTTCAAATAAGATTTTACATTATTGCAAAAACTATAATAATTTACAAAACAGTTTAAAATTTAATTGGATTTTTATACAAGAAGATTTAGATTTGCTCAGAGAGTTTGGAAATTATGTATATCAAAGTCTTCAATTAAGAAGAACATCAAATGTTGTAGCATAACTTTAGATTTATTTGTTCAATAATATTCTCATAATAAATACATGCATATTTCATACATGTAACTGTATCATATTATGTACTACTTGGCTCTGCCCCTGTAAAATCATTAAGTTGTTGTTATTAATCAATCTGTTATAATTTTATTTACTGTCACAAATTGTCATAATCACTTATATGTAATTGTATGCTCTATTATAGGGCCCTTAATTGGAATAAAGCTATTTCTATTTCTATTTCTATTTCATGTTACAATATATGACAGCGCCTAACTAGTAAGTTAATTTAAAAGCAAATAGGTTAACTATCTTTAATGGTTATTTTTATTTATTTGGAGATCAGAATATTTTACAAATTATATAGAACATAGAACATAGAACATATTTTATTGTCCAATCAAGGGCCCCTAAGGGCAGCATGAGCAACAAATAAACAGATATAAGAAAAAAGATTATGATTGAGTTACATGTAATACATATAGATATCTTACAGACATTACAGAATATAAAACAGAACAATGTAGCGCACATATTCACATATTATATTTAACCAATATATATAGCAAAGTTTAATATAAAAAGGGGGGGTACCGTAAGGATCTTCAAAGATCTAAGATCCAAAAAATAGAAATTCCTGAGAGGAATTCTTTTATAATATTACCACTCATGGGGCCTTGGAGCCAAATGTACAATGACATATTACAATGATCGGATTTACCAAAAAAGCTAGAACCTCTGACCATTTGTTTACAAGTAGATAAATTTATATAAAAAAAATCATTCATTGATTATTTCAAGGAATTATATATAGATCTAATTCCTTGATTATTTTTAATTCATTTTTAGCCGGGGTAATCGCTAGCGATTAGCCACGGCTATAGCTACGATAGCCTTTCGGTAGGCTAGCAGATGGTTTTTCCGGCAGTTCACCAATAAACCTTTCAATTGAAATATCAATACACGCTTGCAATATAGTTCCTTTTCCAGATCTTTTTTTTGTCGCTTTACTTGCAGTTATGTTATAAAACATATTTATTAAGTGTTCAAAATTTGTACAAGTTTGTAAGATCGACGCCTGTCTGATGTAATAGTATTAAATGATTAATAAAGAATACAAAAGCGGATTGATAGTGTTCGCCGATCTCATTAGTGATGTCATATTCACTAATTTGCATCTCATTAACTGTGCCAAACTGGATGGCAAAAAAGGATAATTTACCCAAAGTTCAAATCCTCATAACTTTTTTTATTTTATCAGATAAAATGCTTCTGTAAGCGATTATTTGAAGAATAATTTATTCATATCTACCATAATTGATTTTAAAAATAGAGCTTAATTTTTGTTTGTTTGTAAAATTGTTATTTGACCAAGTAATTTTTCATTGAAAATTTTTAATCAACTAAATTTTCGATCTTAAGAACCACTGAATAAATTTATTTTCAAGATGCACTACAAAAAACGATCTTTTTTTTTAAATGTAGAACCACATGGTTTGTATGTTCTTTCCTATAGAATGAGAGAAATCTGATGCTATATAAATTGTTTAGCGTTATACGTCAACAAAAGTTTACAATTCAACATAATTTTCACAACCTCTTCTCATGGGTTATTCCTCATTTAAGTACTCTTTTTCTAAGAATCAGGCAGATACCACTGATAGGGTGGCACATCGATAATAAATACAAAATTCTTTTTTTTAACCGAAATACATGTAGGTAAAGCAGCCCCAGTAAACTTTATTTTGACCACTAAATCTTTCAGTCGATCTCGGGTTAAGGTGATATAACCAGTCAAAATTTAGTTACATTGGAAATTATCAATGTGCCACCCCCTGTCTGATCCTTATATGGAATAGTACTTAATTTGAAAAATGTGTTTGGTTAGCCTACAGAATCAAATGTTGCTTGTTCATCTGAAAAAGTGTAATACCGAGCACAGCTCGTAGCGGGCACGAAGTCTTTTTTATTGGAATCCTTGTGAAAATCCCTTTTACACAAAAAGTAGCTTTTTATTTTTATTTTTTTGCTCACATAAACAATTCAAAATTTGTAGATTACCCCGGCTACCAGTACTTTCAGTACTTTGATTTAATTTGTAAACATTTTCAGCAGGAAAGATAAAGTTGTACATTTATTAAGAAAGAAAATAAAACAGTAAAAATTTTGAAAGTCTAAACTCTGAACAAAAACTTATTAGCCGGGGTAATCGCTAGCGATTAGCCACGGCTTTAGCTACGATAGCCTTTCGGTAAGACATCAGATGGTTTTTCCGGCGGTTCACCAGAAACCTATTAATAGAAATATCAATACTCGCTAGCAATATAGTCCTTTTCCAGATCTGTTTTTTCGTCGCTTAACTCGCAATTTATATGTTATAAAACTTATTTATTTAGTTTTCAAATTTTGTATAAGTATGTAAGACGCATATCTGATGCGATAGTATTAAATGATTTATAAAGAATACGAATGCGGAATGATATTTTGTTTGTAGGAGTGTTCGCCGATCTCATTAGTAAAGTCATATTCTATGGTGTACCATTAGGTTCAAAAGTATATCATAGCGCTTATGCGATAAATAATACCGCATAGGCGGTACAAAATATTGCATAGGCGATAAAAATTATTGCATAGGCGATAAAAATGTCGCATAATCGATATTATATATCGCATAATCGACATTTTTGTGCAAATTGCGATTGTTCACTTTTCAAGTTGAAGCGTACTGAGTGGTTCAAAAGTAAAATTGTCGCAAGATCGATAATTGGGTATTGGAGAAATACCTGTCAAAGAAGGACAGGAGGTAACGATGGGCGGACTTATGCATATATTGTTACGCCCTTTGGTTTATGTGCATGGTTGAAGAATTTGAATATTTGTAATTAATATTAATGACCAGCTTTCTACAACATTAACATGAAAGAAGGCCGAAATTACACATAATTCATCGTTAACATTCAGAACAATGCTGGTTTACTAAAGGTTGCATTTATAACCATGGTCTCTTAAGAGGGGATCATTTTTATTTTCTTTGATCTCAGTATGTGAAAACTATTTTGGTCCTAAGTTCTAATGACTACTTTAAAAAGAAGCCGATAATTTGCAATTTTGAAAATTGACCACGGCTTTTTTTTTCAATAAAAAACATGCTCGAAGTTAGTCTTTTGAATAGGTTCTACGGAATTGAATCAAGAAAAACTTTGGGCAGCTGTTCACAAATAATACCCCCACCCCCACCCATCCCCCCCAAAAAAAATAAAAAATAAATAAAATTAAATTGAATTAAAAAACACATTCCATATTCTTTCGTTTTAAATATTGATGAGATCAAATTTCTAAATAAGGGGTGCACATCTACCCAATGTCACAAAGATTGAGTGAAAATAAAAATAAAATTCCATTGAGGTGTTTAGGAGGAAATGCGGATTAGAGATGAGTACCCCCTTGAAGTTAATTGTCCGTACTTCTGTAGGATTATTCAGTCATTCTCAAAATTCATGTACAATTGCACCAAAACCACATCGCTTACGTTTGTAAAGAAAAATCGTCTTATATACTTGTGTCCCGATTTTTCAAAATCTTTTTATCATTGGAATCCTTGTAAACATCCCTAGTTGTGTTTTTTCAATCAGATTTGCAATATCTCCTATCATTTTGGGGGAACTTAAGGATCAAACAGGCCAAAAGCGCCTTATGGTTGGTATAAATGTATATAAAAAATATTCAAATATGCATTGAAAGTCCTCCAAAGAATGCATGTGTCAAAAAGCTTTGTGAGTCCGCCATGGGCTGCATGTGTTCAAAGCATTTGACAATCCATATTCACGGGGTATTACCGGCAACATTGAACACTGGCAAAATAAACGGCAGTCCCATCGCAAAAACAAGACAATGTTGAGTAAGTAGTTTGATTTTATCAAATCAATAAGTATAAATGAACTTACAAATGAATATTTTATACAACTGCTAATTGGTATGCCTCTAAGCTATACTCTGACTTTTCAACAAACTGTATCACAAAATAAAAGTGTTTTTTTTTTCGTTTAAAAGGTTAAGGTGATCAATTTTGCACATTTTCTCTATCAAATATGCTATTTTTTTCCTTTATCCCCCTTATTTTGACATATTATATATGTAAGTTTATTTTGATTTGACAAGTGACCCCACCACAATAACGTAATTAAAAAATAATTGAAACATTTGTACAACAGTTACGACGACAGTTGCGGCAACAGGTAAAGGCAGTAATCTTAAACTGAAAAAATACTTTGTATCAATGTATTTTCGTTTTGATAACTGTAATTTGAAGTGCAAAATTCTCTAACTGTTTACATAAATTTTACAAATAATGTTTATTGCTCTAATTTTGATCAATTTTGGTTACTTGTTATTTTCATTTATTTACTATTCGCTATCTATTTTTACTGTAGATGTACCGGTGGCACTAGACTTAGATGCCACATAACAATATTACTAAAAGTGGGGAGGAGGCAGTGACTAATGTCCTTCGATTTCTTATCTGTCAAAAACATGGCTTTCGGTGCTAAAATAGACCAGAAGGTCAAACTACTTTACTTGGCTTGTATTAAAATAATAAAAAAAAAATATGAGAAACTCTGACGCAACCGTTCTTCAGCATCAAAGCTTTACAAAAGTTTCAAATTGGATCGAAGTTGTCAGAAGACTCCTTGTAGTGGCAATGGTCGTTTAAAGGTATAAAAAGTTTTTTTTTTCATGTTTTTGAAATATAAAATGAAACTATTGAAGAAATAAAAAATATGTTGCTTGCTTAAATCTTCAGCTGATTAAGCTTTCCACATTTCTCTAGTGGATCGAATTTGCCAGATGGCTCGTTATCGGGCTAATGGCCATGTTAAGGTAAAACAAATTGTGGGTTTTTTTTCGATATTTTTTGTATATAGTATGAAAACTATATTGATAGTTACAGATAGAGAAAAGATGTTGCTTTGTTTAAACCTTCAGCAAATTGAGCTCTAAAGAAGGCTGCATTGGGTCGAATGTATCAAATGACCCTTTATAAGGGTTACGACTGCATTAAAAAAATATTTTGGCCTATTGAATATTAAAGATTGCAGAAAAAATTTGCTAAGATTGAGCTCTCTATAAAAGTACCCTTTAGGTTGAAGTTATCATATGATCTTTTATATGGGTCATTAAACAGTCTCCTTACAGCTTAAGGACCAGATGAGCAATAAAAGTTCCAAGGAGCCTCTTATTTACCAAAGGGGACATTCCCATTGCCCCCTTCTAGGTTTCACCTTAAACACTATCTACAACAAATGAAGTCGACATTAGGATATATGATTAATATTTTTCTTAACCTCTGCTGCCTAAATATTTGCTTTTCCATCAAAATAAAATTCAATATATTTAAAACAAGCCCGCCTCCCCCTTCAAAATAAATCCTTGGTCCTTAACTGTAATGATTGAAAATGACTTTGTACAACCAGATAATACAAGAGTTAACACTAAAGTATGTTTCGACTTGCAGCAACATCAGAAAAAATAATTCTTTCTTACTTCCACTGTTAATATTCATAAATTTATAAGGATTTTCAGTTTCCGAGATAAAAATGTGTTAAAATGCAAATATCAAAAACGGGTATAAAACGGTTAATTTGATTATGCTGTTTATCGATGTTTCAAGGAGTAAACTCTCATCATCAGCACTTGATTCAAAATATTGGAAGATAAAAAACCAAAAGTATTCAACGAAAAGTACTCAAAACCAAAAAGTTCGAACAGGAAAGCCAAATCCAGCACCAAGGATATAGCCCATGTGCATTACAAGGAAAGAAACATAGTCATGATGGTGTTTCAACTAACATTGCTAAGATATGCAATAAGAATTATAAATCTCACTCCAAAAAACAATGTCAAGGTCAAAAGTCTGGGATGCAACTGTGCTAAGCTATTACTGGGGCATAATATATGCATACAAAGTTTCTTCAACCTATCACCTATACTTCTTGAGATATGGAGGTCCTCATAAAACCTTAGCAATGCTATTATATGTATAGAAAATTGTCAATCACTCAACTGGAGAATCAAGGTCAAGGTCAAATTATGGGGATGCAACTGTGCTAAGCTACTACTGAGGTATATGCATATCAAGTTTTATCAACCTATAGTTCTTGACATATGGAGGTGCACGTACAACCTTAACACCGCTATTACATGTAGATGTATAGAACATTGCCAAAAATCACTTAACTGGAAAATTAAGGTCGTCAAAAGATGGGGATGAATTTGTGCAAACCTACTACCGGGGCATATGCATGTCAAGTTTCATCAACCTAGAACCTTTAGTTCTTGACATATGGCGGTGCTCATAAAACCTAAACACTGCTATGATGTGTATAGAAAATTGTCAGTCACTCAACTGGAAAATCAAGGTCAAGATGAAAAGATGGGGATGCAACTGTGCTAAGCTACTACTGGGACATATACATGTCAAGTTTCATCAACCAAGGACCTATAGCTCTTAAGATATTGAGGTGCTCAAAAGTTAAACCGCTGCCGTTAAAGAAAAATCTATGTCCCGCTCTGCTCGACAGAGACCTAAACCAAGAGCAATGCAGCTACTAAGCCAATGCTTGGGGTACACGCCACGTTTTATCAATATCTTATATCAGGGCATGTATGTGCTAAAGCATTAATAATGTATAAGAAGTTTCCCCACCCCAATGCCCCGCCTTTGAAAATGTTCATATATAACATGCCTAGACGTTCTTACAGTAACTTTTCCACTGTTCAACCTAATAATTTTTAAAAAGGTGTTGTTTTTTTTTAAATGTGCAGGGGAGGTTTCAGAAATTTAGAAGTGACTCAATTATTAACTACTGGGGATAAAAGGTGAGATCCATGTAAATTATGCACGAAATCTGCACAACAATAACAATTTGTTCCAATGAAATAGGGGTCCAATCCCCGCACCCCCTTTCCCCTGGACCCGCTACTGGGTGTGTCTTGGTTACTTCGTCAAATTTAACAAATACATTTTACATCATATAATTGTATAAATTTGTGTTTTATACGAACAAATTATGTTTAAAATTTTGTAATTTTCGTATAGATTTAAACACCCACTTTTAAAAAAATATGTGGATCCGTCACCGAGTTTAATTAAGGTCGAAAATAAATATAAGAATAAAAACTTCAAAAATTATATTTTTCTAAATAATGTCACATTTGGTGCGCTGCACGTGTCTTGTACATGTATATTCCAATACTTAACTTTAACTTGTTATTGGTATATTCACAACTGTCTCACTTAAAAAAAAATAAACCGGGAATAAAAAGCTTCGCCGAGCGCAGCATGATACGACCGCAGCATGTTGAACCCTGTACGTTTTAGGCCCAATATGGATAGTCAATTGTTGATGGACACATGTAGCCCATGGTTGACTTACTAAGGTTTTTGACACATGCAGCTTATGGTGGACTTTCCACTCACATTTTAAAAGCCTATTGTGGATTGATGAGTTTTGGTTACTGGAATTTTTTGGTGAGGTTTAAACGAGTAAAAAAGTTTCAATTTTCGGTGAGAAAAAAGGGGACACAAAAATAATTCTCAATTTTCAAATTGTATTCGCTATTGGCTTAAAACTTTATTAAATAAAGGGTATGAAATGACAAAACATGCCCAAAAAAATGTTAAAAATCGTACCACAATTTTGTTTTCCAATTTTGGCCCCTAATAAACGTAATAGGGGGAAAAAGGGTGGGGGTCGCAAAAATTTATTCTAAGTTTTGTATCGGCTATTTGACAAGAACAAACTAGCAAGAAAAATTTCAAATCGGACCACAAATAAAAAAGTTCGATTTTGGCCCCTTTTGACCCCAAATTACATAACAGGGAAAAGGACGGTGGTGGGAAAATTCTTCAGGTTCAATCTTTTATTGTAAGAAACATTCTTGAAAAATTTCACAGCAATAGGCCAACTAGGATTAAAGTTATAGATGAAAAAATTCAAAATTTGAATTTGTTTGCCCCTTTGGACCCCTAATTTTGAAACGAAAATAGGGGGACCCAAAAATCAATCCCATTCATCCTTCTATGTTAACGAACATTATTGCCAAATAACAAAGCAATGGGATAACTAGAACTAAAGTTATCGTGCCAACAAACATAAAAGTAGCATTTTTGGCCCCTAATTTCTAAACAAAAAAAGGGGGAACCCCCAAAAGCAATCCCATCCATCCTTTGATGGTAAAGAACATCATTCTCAAATTTCATAGCAATCAGATAACTTGAACTTAAGTTATTGTGGGAACACTTAAGTTCTGGACAACGACGCAGACGCAGACGACGACAGCATCATTCCATTATACGTCAGCATTTTTTTTGCGGTCGTATAAAAAGCTGGATAATAGATATCTTAAAAGTATCATACTTCACAGCTATGAAATATTTTTCATTTGAAGTAAAATTTTATGGCCGGAAAAATACCATAAGTGGTTGCATATATCGCAACCGGGAAAAATTTGGTCGTACTTAGGTCGACCATTTGATTTTTAGAGGGGGCTATGGTGAAATTTGAAATAAAAAGACCTATGGCAGAGCTTTGAATTGAAAAAAAGTCAGAATGATAATTTTGACCGAAAAATTTATAGAAGCTTTAAATATTAAAAATTGCCCGTGGTTACCCCGCAAAAAAAAAACATCCAGGCTCTGCGTTTTCCGAAAATAAAAAAAAAGCAGAACAAACCCCCCTAGCCCTTTTCCCATATGCCATTGATATTGGTATTACATCTTTAGAGAAATCAGGTTTAGATATTGGCAATTAATAATGAACTGAAAATTTTGTAAAAACTGTGTTCAACCTTTCCAAAAACTGCCGTCGTCTGTTGTCGTTTTGAATGATGAACTGCCGTCTACTTCTGCCTTCTATTGTCTTTTCCTTTGTTCAAAACCATACACCGTTTAAAAATATGGACTGCCGTTTATTTTGCAAGTGTTCAACGTTGCCAGTAATACCCCGTGATATTGGGCCGCAAGCGGACAGGGTTCAACATGGAGCGGTCGTATCATGCTGCCCTCGGCGTAGCTTTTTATTATGCAGGCGCAGTGTAGAGAAAAATTTTAAGAAAAATGTTGCACAAAGCGACCTTTTTAAGCATTCATGGAAAATTAAACACATGTATCGTAATAAAACGGATGCAGACAATAGTAGCTTAACCAGCGTTACTATAATGTGTAAATAAAAGTCAAACAGTATCAAGTTCTTGCATGGTTTTATTTTACAATATGATGAAATAATATAATTCCGTTTATTTTCTAGAAGCCTTTTATGTCCGTCCGTCCGTCCGTCCGTCCGTCGTCCGTCCGTCCGTCCGTCCGTTCCTTCGTCCGTCCGTCCGTCCGTCCGTCCCAAATCCACATATTTCCAAATTCCCACTTACTGACAAATGTCAAATCAATGATATTGGTATTAGCTGTCTATGGAGAATTAGGTCGGTATCCACTCATGATAGATGTTTTAGCTAGTATGATAAAATACTTTAAAAGAATAAAAACATCTGAAAACAATTTATTAAATAATGCTTTTAAAGTTTCAAATGATCTTGCTGAAAAGGGTTGTAACTCCTGGATTAGTAATATTTATGCTTTACTTAAACTTTTGAATATGACAGAGAGTCAAGTTATGACATTAAAGGGGAATTTAAATAAAATAATAAAGAAAAAATTAAGTATTAAATATTCTCATGAATGGAAAACTAAACTTTTTGAAAACAATAGGAAAAACAAAAAATATGGAAATAAATTAAGAACATACAGACTCTTCAAGGACAACTATAATTTTGAAAAATATTTAACAATTTTATCACAGCAACAAAGAAACACTCTCACCAGATTTAGAATAGGATGTCACAAACTTGAAATAGAGAGAGGTCGATATTTTAATATAGATGAGGATAAAAGAGTCTGCAAATTATGTAACAACGGGGTTGAGGATGAATTACACTTTCTTATTGATTGTAAAACTCTGTCAAATAAAAGAGACCCAATACTTAGTCTTATCTTATCTAAAATTCCAAATCTAAAAGATCTAAGCAACCAAGCATTATTTATATGGCTTTTGAGTAATGAAAATAAAAATTGTTTAGTTCAAACTTGTCAACTAATAAATACACTTAACACTGTTAGAAATAACTTAATAGGTTAAGTGTTGTATTCAATTATATATTATATAGGTTAAGTGTTGTATTCAATTATATATTATATAGGTTAAGTGTTGTATTCAATTATATATTATACAGGTTTTAAGTGTTGTATTCAATTATATATTTTTAATATACAATTAACTTTTAATTTAACTATACTAAAACCATCTGGGGCTCTCCAAGCTGGAAACAAATCATGTATTAAAATATATATGCATTTAAACCGGGAATAAATATTAATATTTAGTAATAAACATATATCTTCATTCTTGTATTATGCGAGTACTTTTGTTAGCAATTAATCATAAATGTCTCCTTTTAGTTTTTTTAGTTTTTTTTTTTAATCATAAAAATCACATCAATCATATATCTATTGTTTTTTTTTGTGTGTGTGTTATTTGCTTTTTTTTTCTGTAATTATTACTTGATTTAATCAGCTCTATGTAGGGCGCATTTAATTTGCAAATAAAACTTTGTTTGTTTGTTTGTTTGTTTGGTATAGTATGTGCACCTAGTGATGCTAAGCACAATGCATGCTTCGGATGCTGGATGTGACCTATATTTTCCGCATGGATGATCACGTACAGAGAAATTGTCAAAGTCTATTCCCACTTACTGACAATTGCCACATCAACCATATTGGTATGGTATGTGCACATAGTGATGCTTAGCACAATGCATGCTTCGGATGCTGGCTGTGACCTATATTTTTCGCATGAATGAACACTTATAGAAAAATGGTTAAAGTCCATTCCTTCTTACTGACAAGTGCCACATCAACCATATTGGTATGGTATGTGCGCTAGTGATGCATAGCACAATGCATGCTTCGGATTCTCGATATGACCTATATTTACCGCATGGATGGCCTCTTAAAGAAGAGTGGTTAAAGTCCATTCCCACTTACTGACATGTGCCACATCTACTATATTGTTATGGTAGCTGCACCTAGTGATGCTAAGCACAATGCATGCTTCAGATGCTGGCTGTGACCTATATTTTCCGTATGAATGAACACTTATAGAAGAATGGTTTAAGTCGATTCCTTTTTGCTTATTTAGAATGAAACTATTGCAGATAGAGAAAAGCTATTTCTTGCTTAAACATTCAGCTCATTTAGCTATACAAAAGTCTTCATAGGGTTGACATCAAGACCAGGTGAGCGATTCAGGCTCCTGGGAGCCTCTTGTTACTGACATGTGCCACATCAACTATATTGGTATGGTAGGTGCACCTAGTGATGCTTAGCACAATGCATGCTTTGGATACTGGCATTGACCTATATTTTCCACATGATTGACCACTTATAGAAGATTGGATAAGTTGAAGTCCATTCCTTCTGATTGACAAGTGCCTTAATAGCAACCATGTTGATGCTTTAGTGATTGTGGAAAAAAAATAAATGTTGCGAGATGGGGCATTATGTCTTTTGGACATATTCTTGTTTTAACATGCGTTACTTTTAACAAATTAGGCGTCACATGTTTAAGAATTCTTTTTTACTCTGTCTTACACAAATATTTTTCGAACAATTTTAAATAAATCATCGTTTAAAACAATAAAGATACATGACAGGTAATTTTATTTGCCTGATTGTACTTAGCCTCAGGAATTTTTTCAAAAAAGAAAAAGTTGTTGGAAATATAAACGCCTTTGATAACGTTTGATAGCAAAGCTTTTTAAAAATACTTGTTTAAAAATTATTTCATTTGTTTATGTCAGCAGTGTCAAACTTTCAAACATTGATATCTAAAAGATTGACATCGACAAGAAAATTTAAAAATAAATACACATCCTGGAAAAGAGTTTTTTTAAACATGCATTCACCAAACTTTGAAATTCTAATGGATTCAACATGAAACTAAACTCAAAGCTATTAATTTTTAATTTTTTTTTTATCTCTGAATGTGTTTGGTTTTTGTCTCGCCTGCGACGAATAGTCGCAGAAGGCGAGACATAGGTATTACTTTCCGGCGGCGGCGGCGGCGGCGTCGTAAACTTTTTTGTAAGACTTTTGTGGACAATGAATTGCTTGAAAAGTATAATAGCTAGGCATCTGATATTTAGTATACAGACAGATCAGGTTATGGTCTACGCAACTGTCACCATGCCGTGTGACCCTGACCCCATTTTCACGCTCCAGTGACTCTGTGAACTTAGGTCTTTTTTCAGGCCGTAAACTTTTTTGTAAGACTTTTGTGGACGATGAATTGCTGGAAAAGTATTATAGCTAGGCATCTGATATTAGGTATACAGACAGTTTAAGTTATGGTCTACGCAACTGTTACCATGCTGCGTGAACCTGACCCCATTTTCACGCTCTAGTGACTCTGTAAACTTAGGTCTTTTTCAGGCTGAAAAAACTTTTTTGTAAGACTTTTGTGGACGATAAATTGCTGGAAAGTTATAATAGCTAGGCATCTGATATTGGGTAAACAGACAGTTGCGGTTATGGACAATGCAACTGTCACCATGCCATGTGACCACGACCCCATTTTTACGCTCCAGTGACTCTGTGAACTTAGGTCTTTTTTTCAGACAGAAAGCTTTTTGTAATACTTGTGTGGACAATGGATTGATAACTAGGCATCTGATATTAGGTATACAGACACTATTTGTGTTTATATCAAGAAATGAAAGCTTAGGTAGTTGATTTTAGTGATGGTGCCGGCGAGACATACTTTTAGTGGCCACACTTGTTTTGATAAAACACGCCTCAATGTCTTTCTACTTCTATATTTGGATAAAAAGATCTAAAACGTTTTTATATATCTTTCTTGAAAACTATACAAGATATTTCAAAAATACAAATTGCATATAATAAAGCACGTCAAGATCTACATTTAATGTAATAAGTTTAAGCTGTAGGACCATTCCTTTTAGGGGTTATTGCCCTTAATTAAAACGTCAAAATTTACCATTTTTCATTACTCTTCCCCTGAATTTCAAAGATTAACTTGTCTGACACCATAAAACCAAATGCATTTAAACTTAGCTCACTTGTTAAATAGCATATATGCTACAATTCTATCGTTCGAATTTTTAATTTGTCAAAAAACATGGCCGCCATGGCTAAAAATAGAACATAGGGGTAATAACTGAAAAATTGTTACAGATATCAAAGTTGTGCAAGAATCAAAAGTGATCAGCATATTAAGATCTACCTGTCCTGAAATTTTGAAAAAGATCCGACGGATGATATGGGAGTTATTGCCCTTTTTAGCTCACATGGACCTTTGGGCTATTGCCATCACTTGGCGTCCGTCGTCGTCGTCGTTAACTTTTCTTTGAAAATCTTCTCCTCCGAAAGGACTGAAAGGATTGCTTTGAAACTTTGCACACTTCATCTATGGGATGTCCTCTACCAAGATTGCACAAATGGTGACCGCCGTTCCAACAACATGGCCGCCGTTACTAAAAATAGACCAGGGGGTCAGACTAGTGTTTTTGGCTTGTAAATCAAAAAGTATAAGAGTAAATTAAATCTGATGCCACGCAACTGCTTCAGCATCAAAAGCTCTACAAAAGTCTCTTTTGAGTCGAAGTTGTCAGATGACCCCTTATAGGAGTTACGGCCCCTAAAAGGTTAAAAATAGCATTATTTCATGTTTTTGGCTTATAGAATGAAAACTATGACAGATAGAGAAAGTTGTTGTTTGCTTAAATGTTCAGCTCATTTAGCCCTACAAAAAGTCTCCATAGGGTCCAAGTTGTCAGATGACCCTTTAAAGGGGTTACAGCCCCTAAAAAAACGTTTTTTTTCTTCATATTTTTGGCCTATGGAATGAAAACTATAGCAGCTAGAAAGAAGCTGTTGCTTGCTTAAATGTTCAGCTTATTTAGCTCTACAAAATTCTTCATAGAGTTGAAGCTGTCAGATGTCCCCTTATAGGGGTTTCGGCCCCTAAAATAATGTTTTTTCATGTTTTTGGCCTATGTAAGAAAACTATAGCAGATAGGGAGAAGCTGTTACTTGCTTAAATGTTCAGTTCATTTAGCTCTACAAAAGTCTCCATAAGATCAGAGTTGTCAGACGACCCCTTTTAGGGGTAACGGCCCCTAAAGTGACGTTTTTTCATGTTTTTGGCCTATAGAATGAAAACTATAGCAGATATAGAAAAGCTGTTGCTTGCTTAAATGTTGAGTTTATTTAGCTCTACAATGTCTTCATAGGGTGATAGTTGTCAGAGAGGGGCTACGGCCCTTAAAATAACGTTTTTTTTTTAGTTTTTGGCCTTTAAAATGAAAACTATAGCAGATAGAGAAAAGCTGTTGCTTGCTTAAATGCTCAGTTCATTTCGCGCTACAAAAGTTTTCATGGGTCGAAGTTGTCAGATGGCCCCTAAAATAACATTTTTTTCATGATTTGGGCCTTTGGCTACAGAATGAAACTATAGTAGATAGAGAAAAGCTGTTACTTGCTTAGCTTTAGAAAAGTTTTTATAGGGTCAACATCAAGACCAGGTGAGCGTTTCAGGCTCCTGGGAGACTCTTGTTTGTATTTTTTTTTTTCAAAATTTTGCAATTATTTAGCCCTATATCTTAAAAACTAAACAAGATATTTCAAAAATATAAATTGCATATGGTTAAGCACAATTATTTCAACAACATATGTGTATCTGTGTAGTTCAGGTGAGCGATTCAGGCTAATGGGAGCCTCTTGTTTGTTTTGCAACTTTTGACAATTATTTTACTTACATGGCATAGGTGGGTTAAAAATGTAATATTTTTTATCAAAAATTCGGTAGGAGCTCATAGTGGACAGTGGAAAAAGGGTGAACAGTGAAGTTGTTTTACTTAATTTGATTTAAAAACCGTACTTTGAAAACTTTTGCTGATTTGACCATTTTTATGCAAAGTTCTGCGTATTTGAGATGGGGTTAATACGCGCCTGCACACATATTCACAAAACTTTGTAAACGCATCTTTAAACGTATCTTTAAACGTAGCGTATCTGATTCATGCGAACGCAATCAAAATCATCTATTAGCTATATTCGTAGGTGTTTCTGTCGCGTTCTGGTATTTATATCATTCGACTGGTTTCGTCAGTGGCTATCCAAAGATTTTTTTTGTAAATTTTGATCATTCTTGATTGTACCATTGTATCACTTTAGTCATGTATATTTAATTTAGTTTTTCTGCATATTTAGGCTTAAAAGTTAAATTTTAAAGCTTAAGGTGAAAACAATCTTTAAATCTTTTAAATTTTTTAAAAAAAACTTCTTTTGGGTGGGAAAAGTGAAACTTCACCATAAGATTCAACACACTCCAGACTTCACTACACTACAGCTTTTAGTACATGCCCCTCCCAAGGAAAGAAAAAACTCCCAGATATATATCTTTTTCAAAATTTTGCATTGACAAAGATGACTTCGTGATGACTTTTCTTTCCCTATTGTAAATTTTCCTTTTCTTGAAGGCGATATACCTCTAGCTCACTCTTATCTTCATTTCACAGTTAGTCAGATATGCTCGAATTTGCAGTGGTGTTTCTGATTTTAATGATAAAAACCGTTTATTACAGAAATACTAAAACAAGGTTATTGATACCACAAACTAGTCAATCCTTTAACAAAATTCGTTCATAAATATAGGTATCTTATTGAAAAATTTAACTGTACGCGTCGATTTTTGATTGTCAAAGGTATATTACATCATGGTATGGAAATGTTTATAAGGCTTGGAAATTCAAAAACAATCCTTTAGACATGGTAATTTGGCTTAAAAATATATTAAAAAAGGACACGAGTTTGAAGTTTTAGTTAAATCTTTAAATTTTGTGTTGTTTGTAAAATATTGATAATTTGATTATAACTGTAAAACTTTAATTTATAACCTTTTGACTATGGTTTCATTTTTAAGCATTACAGCGATAAAATATGTCTGTTTTGTGTGATGATATACAATGTAGCACTAAATCATTTGTCGTTTGAAGTGTTCTGTCGGATTTAGAATCGATGTTTTTATTTTTTTTTAACATTAGTCGAAATATGCTTCTTAGCTAGCTGTCAGTAGCGACAATTGTTCTCAAGAGTGTTCCTTAACGTCTCGTTGTTCTCGTATAGTGCTCTTGTCTCAGGTTCTCTCCTGATGAATTGGACTTTTATCGATTTGATTTTTAGTGTTATTTTTGTGCTTTGTACAAGATTAATAAGGGGAAGATTGGGCCCAAAAAACTAGTTTAACCCCGCCACATTTTATATGTGCCTGTCCTAAGCCAGGAATCTTTTGTCAAAGCATTTGTTTGTTGCTGTCATCTATCTGTTTATTGTTCGATGTCCAGAAATGAATTTAGGGATTTGCCTTGAAACTTATGTATCTTGGGCCAATGCAAGACGGCGAGCAGCGACCTATGGGAATGTTGAAGACTGCTGTCTGTTTGTTTTCCAATTTCCGTTTCGTGTCGCGTACATTTAATCGTCTATTAGTATAGGTCAAATGGGTTTAACAAACTCTGTTCAGCATGAGCCATGATGATTACTTGCATCGTGGGGGTATTAATTTAGGTACTTTGATACTTCCATGCTTGCACTGACAGGAGTAACATGTGCACTAGTAATCAGACAATTAACAGGACACCGTTAGTCATCACCCCTAACGGCATGTAGAACCATAAAACTTGTCTTGAACTTTTATTTGACCGCAGACATACAATAAATCAATATTAAATAGCGATATCTACATCTCCACTTGTCTTTAAATATTTTAATGTCTATTTGTAAGAAATTAAAACTGAACTAGAAAATTGATTGGAAACAGCTTTGAATTGGAAATAAACAAATAAATGGTACCGTACGTCAAAATCATTTATCACGATCGCAAGGTTGCTAATTATCAAAATTAGTTAAGTTAAAACATACATGATATACATGTAAAACCTACAGACTGTCACATAAATATGTAATTATAATTGGTTCACTGTCAAATCGAGCCTCTCTGAGACTTACATGTATATGATTGTGCACTTCCTTTTACGCCTAATATTATTCTTTTGAGTATGCAGCTTCTTAAAAATATCGTTTACGTACTCATCATATATCATAAATGTTTCAACGCTTGGTGATGACAACAAGAAATACTCACAGCTCATTAATAAATACTTCCGCTGCATGGGTTTCAGATTTAGCAAATGAAAACCAAGACCTTCCATACTCATGATACTTTGAATTAAATTCAGAAAAACTAACAAGTTAATCAATAGCAAAGCGAAAAGGTTGATACTATTAAAGTTTTAGATCCCCAAAAAGCATCTGGACCAGATCGATAGTGTCCTTTATGGAATGCTTAAAATACATTTAAAAAAAATACCATTCCCCTTTAATTAATATTTATTAAATATTAATATAAAGGGGAACTTCAATTCTTTTAGGATTAAATTTGCCGTTCCCCTTTACGGCTATTTTTCTCCATCTCATATATCCCCAGGAGCTTGAGATAAAGGACGCGACGGATTCTAGGAAGTCTGCTCATATTTAGATCTACATCTCGAAATTGACTCTCAAGGAAGACTTTCAACAAGGCTCTTTGACAAACGTGATGACTTCAACTTTCCAATCGTCAACTTTCCCTTCTTGTGTAGCAACATTCCGTCCGCTCCAGCTTATGAAGTTTACGTATCTCAATTGATTCGTTACTCCAGAGCGTGCGGGACTTACATCGATTTCCTTTGCAGAGCGACACGTGTGACGCAAAAATTGCTCACACAGGGTTATGTTGCTCCTCGGTTGCTGTCTTCACTCGAGAAATTTTACGGAAGACATCATGCACTTATAGACAAATATGGGATTTCGATCTCTCAGATGAGTGCAGATGTTGGTTCGTCTTAGGTTTTATGTTTTGTCTCCCTTTACCGGATTTGACACGCTGAATGGACTATTGGCAACGCGACGGGTGTGCAGGAACTGCTTACTCTTCCGGAGCACCTGAGTTCACTCTTGTTTCGACTGGAGTTTGCGTTGTTGATTGATATTCAGTTATTTTGTGTTTCCATGTTTTACATGTTGTCTGTTTTTGTCACGTTCTTGTTGGTGTTTACTGGTTTTGGGAAAACCTTAGTGAATTGACAAATAAAACTGTTTTAGATTTTTGGCATGTGAATGGATGATGAAAATCACAGTATCGGCATGGTTATAAAGTACAGAATTAAAAACTTTTAATGCAATTTGTAGAAAAATCAGGTTTCAAGTCCCATGACAAAAGCTTTTCAGGAAAATTATGATACATGTAGAGATTTTAAGACAGATGACTGAAAAGGAAAAAGACTTCTCCAGCCCAACACATCGCCGGATTGTCATAATATCTCTCCAGCTTTAATATTTTGCTGAGTTTTTGTGACAAGGTGTTGGTTTTAGTCGATCTTTTGCATAACAGGAAGTCGATCTCACAGATTTCTTTGCATAATATTCGGTTATGCATGAGCACGATTGGTGGCCGTGATAAAGAAGGAATGTGTCCATGGGACACGGATGCCCCCCCCCCCCCCCCCCGGCTAGACAACAAACAGGAAGTAGATGTCCGACAGACCTGAAAGTCGCTAAGGACGTACAGTTTGTCATAGTGATCCATCCTACCAAGTTTCAAATCATACCCATGTACAGTTTCTGAGAAAAGGTTGGCGGAAATTTTCAAATTTATTTTTATATCAGCCTAGTCATAAGCAAGAAGTAGATGTCCGACAAGTCTCAAATCGCTTAGGACATATAGTTTGTCATACTGAACAATCCTACCAAGTTTCAAATCATTCCCATGAAAGGTTCCTGAGAAAAGCT
The DNA here is from genome assembly GCA_963971305.1 of Arcuatula senhousia. NCBI lineage: Eukaryota > Metazoa > Mollusca > Bivalvia > Mytilida > Mytilidae > Arcuatula > Arcuatula senhousia. Next base: position 5,411,656 of record OZ020317.1, on the reverse strand, counting down.
TAACGGAAATTTTCAGTCATGTTCACATATTTTCACATCGGCCTAAGTCCCAAACAGGAAGTAGATGTCTGACAGGTCTCAAAATCGCTTAAGACATATAGTTTGTCATACTAAACAATCCTACCAAGTTTCAAATCATTCTCATGTATGGTTCCTGAGAAAATCTTGACGGAAATTTTCAAAGTCATTTTCACATATTTTCACATCGGCCTAAGTCTCAAACAGGAAGTCGATTTCCGAAAGGTCTCAAAATCGTTTAAGACATATAGTTTGTCATACTGAATAATCCTACCAAGTTTCAAATCATTCTCATGTATCGTTCCCGAGAAAAGCTTGACAGAAATTTTCATAGTCATGTTAACACATTTTCACATTGGCCTAAGTCCCAAACAGGCAGTAGATATCCGACAGGTCTCAAAATGGCTTAGGACGTATAGTGGGTCATACTGAACCATCCTACCAGGTTTCAAATCATTCTCATGTACGGTTCCTGAGAAAAGGTTGACGGAAATTTGTACGGACGGACGTACGTACGGACGGACATGAGTAAAACTTAATGCCCCCCAACATGTCGTCGCGGGGGCATAAAAACCTTAACGGGTGTTAGAATTACAACAAAGTTCCAGACAAAAAAAATGCTACGCCTGACCCCGGCGCCTGACGCGAGTTTCGCTTATTCAAGACTCATCAGAGGCGCTTTAGCCGAAATATTGAAAAATGTATGTTGATGTTATAGCGAGCATAGCTCGTAGTGGGCACGAAGTGCCCGCGAGAGCGGAGAGCTCTACAGCAAGTTCCCGCCAAAATTTGCCTAATGCTGATATTAATTTTTTTTGTCCAGATATGCTAATCAAAGGAATCCGGAGTTCAATCGCCCCTAGCATCTCGTCCCAAATTGAACGTTCTAGAAAATGCACCAAAATAAAAATAACTACGATGATTTCAGATTTTATATCATTGCATCGATTCGAAATTAAATCTTTTTATTCGTTCATTAAAAATGTTTACAATGACACTTTAAACACGTTAACTTTACATGTCTTCGGTTAAAAATTGATCAATCATAATATATTCATTCTGAAATTTACCAAAACGCACCTCGCAGATGTTTTTACTTTTAGGTAAACAAATGACTAGTAAACAAATGTTTTAGAATCAAAGTGTCCTATGGAACGCCCTAGCTGTCATATATTAGTTAGAAGCAAAATGTAATGTAAAACAACAAAACGTACAGTTAATCTATCATGACGTTGAGTCAAAATAACGTGATGTTGAGTCTAGCTTATATGACGTTGTGTCAAGATTTCATTTTGTTAAGTCCAGATTTTATGCAGCTGTGTCAAGATATCATGATGATTTGTTCAGATATACCGAGGCAAAGTCCAGTTTTACAATCGATATGCTAATGTGATAAAATGCATTTTACAAACCGCACAATGTAATGCTTCAACAAAAAGTATCAAAGTTAAATAAACTGATCGTACGGTTGAAAATGTAGATTGTAATGTTAAAGAACAAATCATGATGTTAAGATATCGTGGTGTTGAGTAAAGATAGCAAGATGTTGAGTATAGCTTATATGTTGTTGCGCCCAAATCTTATGCGGCTGTGTCAATATATTCTGATGTGTTGTTTAAATATGTAAATGTAATGGCCGATTTTCAAAACGATATGCTCATTTGATAAAATGCATATTACAAACTACAAAATATAACGTTTAAACAAAAAGAAGTATAGTTAAATATACTAATGATACAGTGGAAAATATAGATGTAAATGTTAAACTACAAAACGTAATGTTAAAATATCGTGACGCTGGGTGAAGATAACGTAATGTAGAGTTCAGATAAAAAATGTTATACCGAATCTTCATTATGATATGCTATTTTATAAAACGCTTTTTAAAAATAACAAAATGTAAAGCCGAGACAAAAAGTAGTAAAGTTTTAATCAACGAATGGCATTGTTGAAAAAGTAGGTTGTAAAGTAAAACAATGGAACGGGAAGTTGTAAAAGCGTGATGTTGAGTGAGAGACAGCGTCAAGTTGGGTCCAAATGTTGTGATGATGAGTTTTGATATAAAGATGTAATGCCAAATATTCCAGACGATATGATTATTTGATTAAACTCATTTTATAAATTACAATTTGTAAAGCTTCAACAGAAAAAGGTAGTCATAATAATCTAATGACATGGCCGATAAAGTCATTTGTAACTGTTATACATCGGAACGTAAAGTTGAGATATCATGACGTTAAGTCCAAATGTCATGACGATGAGTTAAAAAAAAAGGTATTAAACTGAATATACTTGTTGGTATGCTTTATCTTGTTAAACCTTATTATAATCCATATAATGTAAGCTTTAAATGAAGTAAACGATTGCTAAAGAAAGCTGGCTGATAGTTTTAAGTTTGTTTTGTATGGTTTACTTTTAGTTGTGCTTATTTGAAATTTCAATATTATAGATTCAACGTTATGATGCATTTGTTGTAACTTCTTTATGCTGACCTTAAAAAACTCGTTAAAATTCAAATCATTCATTGTCAAATTAAGATGTTCAGATGTATTGTCAAAAGTTTTTATGGTAATGAAAATAGATACATCTTGTATTTCGTCATAATTAGATTGACGTTTCAAGTCAGTCCTTGCTCCACGTGATTTTTTTTTGGCGCGAATTTAATAATACAAGTAGTTCACGATTGATTGAATACGGTTGAAAGTTTTATGAGCAAAATGGCCACTGATAAAACCACGATTCAAATTGTTCTCAATGATATGGGTTTGGGAACATTTTTTCAAAACTTTGAGAAAGAACGTGTAGACCCAACAATGATAGACAGTATGACCGACACAGATTTGAGCAGACTAGGAATTCAAACCATGGGCGACCGTTTTTATTTTAGAAAGAAAGTTAAAGAGATAGTCGAGATAGGGACCGCTAGCCCAAATTCATCAACAGTAAACACTTTGGCCCAAGGTACCAGCATCCCAACTTTATCGTTACGTTCAAATATTTCTCAAATGAGAAATAGACTTTTCCAGCCGTATAATGTTACAAGAGGGAAGAAGCACCACTCTGGAGCGACAAGGACTCGGTCACGCACGTGGACCGCTAATTTTGTTTGTTTGGCCAGCACTGAAGCTGAAGCGGTACCATCAACACAAGAAAAAGAAATCTTGGCTCGAGCTGGTCTTGGTGTAAAAAAAATAACTCTTTATTATGAGGATGATGAAGAGGCGGTTGTGGAAAGGCTTATAAGTGACGATGGGTTTCCAAGATTGAAACTAGCTGGGGGATTCGAGCTGTTGAGGACAACGCAGAACTGTAGAACATTGACGATTCTAAGCTGCAATTATGCCGTCAAAGAATTAAGGTCTGTCATAAGTTCACAAACGAAGATATATATCAGACCTGTCCAAAATAACCTGAGCACTGCCCCTGAAAACGATGATGGAGATAAATGCTTTGTAATAAGAAAAGAGAAGTGTCAGTTTTGCGACAAGGACTTTGAGATACGCGCTCTACGTGCGCATGTTGAAATATGCACACCCAAAGTAGAAGATGATAGTTTGAACGCGCACGAAAACGTAGCACCGTCAGCTCTTCCTAGACTAAATTTGACACGCATAACAAATACAACATCATTGGAAACGGAAGCGCATTCGATTTCAAGTATTTCCTTTTCGAGTTCAGTGCTCCCCGATCTCGACTTCCTTGAGGACACAGTTATTACGGACCCGCCTGTAGTACACACCCCTTCATTTCCGTCGGTTGTTGGAGCTCCTTCTGAGCAAACTGTTCTTGATGTCGTTAACCAGTGTATTGGCTATTGTTTAGAGAGGAACATAACAGACCCTGTGGAAATTTTGAAAAAACTGCAGTTGGATATAGTCACTGGAAGGCCACTTGATGTGCGCTCAGTATCAGAGGTATTAGAAGGAGATACAAATTTTATAAGCGTCGATCGTGATGACATCATTTCCACGGCCTTTGAAGAGATTTCCGGCATAGGAATTTCTGATTTAAGAACGACTTTGGAAGTAGGATTTTACGGAGAGGTATGATTAATAATATAATAATACTAGTATACAACACAAATAACGCACCACTTCTTTCCTTCCAGGATTCTTTTAAAATTTTGAATATATTATTAAAAATTCTTTTATGCTAAGGGACCGACCATTTAACTTGAAAGGGGGGCCTTGGTTTTTTCCTAAAAAAAGATTTTGAAAATGATTTTTGATGAAAAAAATAGTTTGGCAGCAGAGGGTAAGAAAAAAAATTAAAAATTCTGTCATGACGCATTCACAAAATATTTTTTTTCCGCTCTATGCGCGGAAACAAATTTTCTGGCCAAAACAAAAAACCAAGGCCCCCCTTCAAGTTAAATGGTCCGTCCCTAAATGATAAATCAAACGAAATTCAATAAATAACCGAGCCATTATTTGAAATTAGAACCAGTGCGCTCACGGCTTTGACTTTTGATAAAGAAGTCGAAAAACAACGTCTAAGATTGATCGATTCAAAAATGCTTGTTTCTGAAAAGTTAGGACAATTTTTGTGAAATTTAAGCTTTGTCCCCCATTTTCTGGTTACTAAAAAATTGTGATTTCTTTATTTTGGGGTTGACAAACTCATTTTTTTTAGAAATTTTAATGCCAAAAATCAGAATTTCTAAAGTATTCGCAGAGAATGGTGTTTAGGACTCCACAGAAGCTGTGCCGTAATCGCAGATAATTCCAACAACTACTTTAAGAGCTATTTGCTATTAAACTTTAAGTCACAGGAAATGAATGAAAGTGGGTCGTTTCTTAAGTTGTTTAGTATAGTTATTAAAGATTAAGGATAGTAACTTTACCCATGACCGACAGAGACCGTAGCCCGTTGCAGAATTTTCCAATGTGGGTTGGGGGGGGGGGGGTGAGCTACAACAATGAAAAATTGTCATCAGTTTAATTACGCTTATAGACATATTCAAATTTTGAATAAACTGACTATTACATGTTAATATAATTATTAACTTGAATGGCTAATTCTCTTACAATTATGTCTAATTTTTGCGTATATTTATCTTTTATAGGTTGCTGTAGATGTTGGTGGTCCAAGAAAGGAATTTTTTCGCTTGGTATTACAAGACATTAAAGTGAAGTATTTTGATTTTGGATTGAGAGAGCTCCTCGCTGACGATTATATCACGGTTGGAAAGATATTTGGTAAGTCTATACTTTAGAAGCATACAATATCATGAATGTTAAAAGTAAAAAATAGAATATTCTTTTCACATTATTTCAAAAAAAAAAAAAATAGAGATAAAGCACTGGGTTAGCGGATCTGCGCTGATTGCCAGGTTACTCGTTTTAGATACCATAAGCTGGCAACTGGATACCAGCGGGGTACCAGCCTTTAGATATATGTACCACCTATACATGAAGCGCCGTCTGGTGGAAAAAAAAACAAAAAAATGTGAACTGACTTGGCACAGGGGCCTGTTACGAATAATATTTGTGTTTAATATCAATTGAATAATCGGTTCCGGTTACAATGTTTTCCTATGAATTGCTTAATTTTTACTTTTTATAATATAAAATTACTTAAATAATTCTAAGGTGTAAATGGACTAATTTTTAAGCAGGTTTAAATTTGAAAAATGAAAACAAATAATAGGATATTAAATACATTATTGCCAGATTTCATCTAATAGTATTCAGAACAGATTTTAGATCATTTTGAAATATTTTGACTGGCGGATGTTTGCCCGGGTCCGGGTTATTCGTTTAGTCACGTAGACTGGTCCCCGCTCGTAATATATAAAATACGGAGCAACGCTGAAAGCGAAATCACACGGGGCGCAACTCAAGCCATTACATGTCAGATTTAGTACTAAAGTATAGTATTTTAATGACTTTACCGACATTTAGCGGAATTTAAAAGATTTTCGTGAAAATATCAATTTTTGAAGTTTTTTGATCCAGATCTTTATAGCGAGCATAGCTCGCAAGCGAGCACGAAGTGCTCGCTCGAGCGGAGAGCTCTACGGTATTTTTGTTCACGCGAGAAATTTGCTAATGCTGATTTAGATTTTTTATGGTCCGGAAAGGGTTATTATTTTTACAGGACCGGAGTGAATGTTAAAATAATTTATAAGAAAAGAAATAATGCTTAAAAAATAATAAATTGCGCTTTTTACAAGAAAATAATATTCTTAAAATAATAAATACACATTAGTTGCTCGTTTCGTCTTGGTTAAATGCACGTACGAAACTAACGTGTCTCGAAGCTTATTCGCCCCATACCATCTCGCCCCAAAATAAGCAAATGGAAATATTGGAAAATAAACAAAACGTAGTCCCTTTTAGCTATGCTCGCATTTAGGCAATGCCTACTCCATATTAATCAATCAATCAATCAATCAATCTTTATTGTCATATAAACTAAATATACAGTTTGTGACAGTATAATGAAGTTCAGGATCAGAATATTAAAAATGTGGGTTTTCTTACAATATAATAGTTAACTGTGGCTTTTTACAAAATTTATTATTGACCACATATTATTCTGGGTGCTATTGGTAATTTCAAACCATCTTGATGCTTTATTAGGGTTGGAAAAAGAAATTAGATTTTCTCCATCACGAGTAATGGGACCGCATTGTAGCCCCGCCCAATCAACGATGTCAAAGGAGCTACATTATTGTAGCTAACCCCACGATAGTGAGAGGGGCTGATGTGATACCCCCGGCATTGGTGTCCGCACCCACATACAGAAGAATGGTAAAGATCCATGCACGCTGAGAATGCGCCACATCAATGATATTGGTATGGTAGGTGCACATAGTGATGCTAAGCACAATATGCACGGTTCAGATGCTGGCTGTGACCTAAATTGTCCACAAGGATGACCGCATACAGAAGAATGGTTAAAGTCCATTCCCGCTTCTGACAAGTACCACATCAATAATATTGGTATGGTTGGTGCACATAGTGATGCTTAGCACAATGCATGCTTCAGATGCTGGCTGTGACCTATATTTTCTACATGAATGACCACTTACAGAAGAATGGTTAAGATCCATACACGGTTACTGACAAATGCCACATCAATTATATCGGTGCATGGTATGTGCACCCAGTGATACTTAGTACAATGCATGCTAACTGTGACTTATACTCTCCGCATTAATGACCACTTACAGAAGAATGGTGAAATAGAAAATAATGAGATGTGGAATAAGTATACGCGACACAGCCCACAATCAAGCGGCAATTCAGAAAAACCATAATGGACAACCGCCAGCAGCCTTCAATGAGGCCAGTAGGCGCTGATCGCGGTTATGCAAATGGCCCATGGTCTAAATTTAAATCCAGTCCTGAAAAAGTCATAGATGGACCCCTTTCTTAAACATGGAACAGAAAACATCAAAAAAAGACAAGTACAAACGAAAGCTTTGTCAAGGATTCCTGGCTTAGGACAGGCACATGTACAGTCCCTAAATGGTAAAAGCTTCCCAATCTATAGTAAATGGGGGGATGGTAAATGGGGATGGGGATGGGGATGGTGAATGGTAAATGGTATATGGGGAATAGTATAGTGTATGGGGATGGTGTATGGGGAATAGTATCGTGTATGGGGATGGGGATCGTAAATGGGGATGGTAAATGGGGAATGGGGATGGTAAATGGTAAATCGAATTTGATTGGTCTACGGGGATGGTAAATGACATAATAATAGAATAATTGTAAATTTATTTTGTCATTTTTACTGTAGATGATACGGTAGATGTCTGTTGCATTAAATATATAAAACGAATATATTTATATTACTACGTGTACACGAGGACGATTAACGTATATAGTTGTTTTGTTTGTGGAGTGTATGAAAATAACTTTATATATTAAAGCAAGGGATTCCTTGATTAAAGACATTTTTCATATTACATTTTTAATAACGGCATTTTTACGATAAATTTATACATGTATCTTTTATTTGAATACAGCTATTTATAAAAATAAGATATATAACTGAAATAAATGAAAGAATTTTATAAACGAAATGTTCAAGATCAAATAAATTGTGACGTACATTTCGCCGCATATATATTTGTAAACTGAAAACAATGAAAAATTGTTTACATTAAGATTTTAATTCTGAGTATTTTAGTTAATTTTGAATAATAATATATAGCATTTAAGAAAAAAAAATAACGATATTACACCTGATACGTTTTTCTATTAGATTTAAAAACTTTTATGTCCATCAAAATTGAAAATATACATAGCCATATGCATAAATGTATCACTGACTTCAAAAATAAGGTCCATAGTTAAGAAACTATAATGAAAATTGGTTTGCATAGGAGTATTAAGATCATACTTGCAAGTTTTATATTTAAAATATTACTTACTCAAGTAAAAACTGATATTTGAGTTCCAAACTATATGCCGGTTTAATAAAATTGACAAGAAATTGATTGCGAAACAAGTTTTTTCATTAGATTTGAAACATATATGCTAAAATAAGTTGAAAATATACATAGCCATGTGCATACATGTATCAATTATTTCAAAAAAAAGGTTCATAGTTAAGAAACTATAATGAAAATTGGTTTGCATAGGAGTATTAAGATCACACTTGCAAGTTTTATATTTAAAATATTACTTACTCAAGTAAAAAATGATATTTGAGCTCCAAATTATATGCCGGTTTAATAAAATTGACAAGAAATTGATTGCGAAACAAGTTTTTTCATTAGATGTGAAACATAAATGCTAAGATAAGTTGAAAATATAGATAGCCATGTGCATACATGTATCAATTATTTCAAAAATAAGGTTTATAGTTAAGAAACTATAATGAAAATTGGTTTGCATAGGAGTATTTATCATACTTGCAAGTTTTATATTTAAAATATTACTTACTCAAGTAAAAAATGATATTTGAGCTCCAAACTATATGCCGGTTTAATAAAATTGACAAGAAATTGATTGCGAAACAAGTTTTTTCATTAGATTTGAAACATAATGCTAAAATAAGTTGAAAATATACATAGCCATGTGCATACATGTATCAATTATTTCAAAAATAAGGTTCATAGTTAAGAAACTATAATGAAATTGGTTTGCATAGGAGTATTAAGATCATACTTGCAAGTTTTATATTTAAAATATTACTTACTCAAGTAAAAAATGATATTTGAGCTCCAAATTATATGCCGGTTTAATAAAATTGACAAAAAATTGATTGCGAAACAAGTTTTTTCATTAGATGTGAAACATAAATGCTAAGATAAGTTGAAAATATACATAGCCATGTGCATACCTGTATCAATTATTTCAAAAATAAGGTTCATAGTTAAGAAACTATAATGAAAATTGGTTTGCATAGGAGAATTAAGATCATACTTGCAAGTTTTATATTTAAAATATTACTTACTCAAGTAAAAAATGATATTAGAGCTCCAAACTATATGCCGGTTTAATAAAATTGACAAGAAATTGATTGCGAAACAAGTTTTTTCATTAGATTTGAAACATATATGCTAAAATAAGTTGAAAATATACATAGCCATGTGCATACATGTATCAATTATTTCAAAAATAAGGTTCATAGTTAAGAAACTATAATGAAAATTGGTTTGCATAGGAGTATTAAGATCACACTTGCAAGTTTTATATTTAAAATATTACTTACTCAAGTAAAAAATGATATTTGAGCTCCAAATTATATGCCGGTTTAATAAAATTGACAAGAAATTGATTGCGAAACAAGTTTTTTCATTAGATATAAAACATAAATGCTAAGATAAGTTGAAAATATACATAGCCATGTGCATACATGTATCAATTATTTCAAAAATAAGGTTTATAGTTAAGAAACTATAATGAAAATTGGTTTGCATAGGAGTATTTATCATACTTGCAAGTTTTATATTTAAAATATTACTTACTCAAGTAAAAAATGATATTTGAGCTCCAAACTATATGCCGGTTTAATAAAATTGACAAGAAATTGATTGCGAAACAAGTTTTTTCATTAGATTTGAAACATAATGCTAAAATAAGTTGAAAATATACATAGCCATGTGCATACATGTATCAATTATTTCAAAAATAAGGTTCATAGTTAAGAAACTATAATGAAATTGGTTTGCATAGGAGTATTAAGATCATACTTGCAAGTTTTATATTTAAAATATTACTTACTCAAGTAAAAAATGATATTTGAGCTCCAAATTATATGCCGGTTTAATAAAATTGACAAAAAATTGATTGCGAAACAAGTTTTTTCATTAGATGTGAAACATAAATGCTAAGATAAGTTGAAAATATACATAGCCATGTGCATACATGTATCAATTATTTCAAAAATAAGGTTCATAGTTAAGAAACTATAATGAAAATTGGTTTGCATAGGAGTATTAAGATCATACTTGCAAGTTTTATATTTAAAATATTACTTACTCAAGTAAAAACTGATATTACAGCTCCAAACTATATGCCGGTTTAATAAAATTCACAAGAAATTGATTGCGAAACAAGTTTTTTCATTAGATGTGAAACATAAATGCTAAGATAAGTTGAAAATATACATAGCCATGTGCATACATGTATCAATTATTTCAAAAATAAGGTTCATAGTTAAGAAACTATAATGAAAATTGGTTTGCATAGGAGTATTAAGATCATACTTGCAAGTTTTATATTTAAAATATTACTTACTCAAGTAAAACATGATATTTGAGCTCCAAATTATATGCCGGCTTAATAAAATTGACAAGAAATTGATTGTGAAACAACTTTTTTCATTAGATTTGAAACATATATGCTTAGATAAACTAAAAATATAGATATGTTGACTTTTATACAGGTTATGCCTAGACCTATATGTCATACATTGGATGTAATTAGAAAAGTTCAAGATCAATTTTTACTAAATAGTTGCGTAATATATTATAATTATTATTATGGACATTATAATTATGTTTCTTAGATTTTGAATAACATGGTTTCATTAAAAGATGATAATAACAGCTTTAGTTAAAATGAAACATTTTCAATTAAAATTTAAAATGCGATAGTAAATTTTGTGTTATGAAAATAAGTTATAGTTATTATTTCTATGTCACCCGTATGTTATTTATACATGTAAACTAAATAAAAAACATTAATAGATATTTAAACTATTAAATATCGTAATAATTTCCTTAAAACAAATTTATACATGTATTATCGATAAAAATAAACAATTGCATTATGGGTATGGGGAATATAGAATGGTAAATCGGGATGGGGATGGTAAATCGTGTATGGGGATGGGGACGCGAATGGTACATGGTGTATGGGGATGGGGATGGGGATGGTACATGGTGTATGGGGATGGAAATAGTATATGGTGTATGGGGATGGTAAATGGTGTAATGGTAAATGGGGAATGAGGGAAGCTTTTACCATACAGGTACTGTAATATGTGGCGGGGTTAAGCTAGTTTTTGGGCCCAACCTCCCCCTATCAATATTTCTAGACAAAGCACAAAAAGTAAACACAAAATAACAATCAAATCGATCAGTTTTCAATTTCACTAAAGAGAGCCTTAGACAAAAGACAACAAGAACAAACAAAAGGTAAAGGAACTCTCTATAGAACACTCGCTGTTACTGACAGCTAGCTGAGAATCATCAATCGACTGATGTTAAAAAAATCAAACATATCGAATTTAAATCCGACACAACACTTCAAACAATACTGATTTGGTAAAGTGTCATCACACAAAACCGACATGCTTGATCGCTATAATGCTTAAAAATGACAATAGTAACAAGACGGGATATGGTTAAAACCATATCCATTGGTACTCGAGTTCCAGTTAGGCTCCTGAAACATGCATAATGCATTTAGCATCATAGTAATACATACCATACTAGAATTGAAGGGATTCATTCATTGTTATAAGCATCAAATGATCATATTTGAACAAACCGTACCAATATGTTTTTATTGCACTTTCTAGTTAAAACAATATGGGAATTGAATGATTCTTTTGTAGGTGGTCATTCATACGGAAGAACCAGGGGTGGAGTTTCAACGCATATTTGAATTTTTAAGATTTAAGAAAATTAATATACACCTGGTATAATTCGTGTTTTTACCCTTTAAGCCCTAATTACTCAAAAACATTTAAAACGCAGGCAGAAAATTTCAGAAGGATTCCAATGAAAAAAATATTTTGAAAATCAGACTAAAAATTTGACCAAGTTGATTTTTTTCGAGTTGGTCCATCTTTGACCCTCCACAGCAAAGTAATGGTGCCATTTATATTCAAAACCATGAATCGATAACTAGAATTTCAACAAAAATTGTTTACGGATAACGATGACAACAGCATCACTCAATATTTTTTAAATACAACCACATTTTTTTTGCAGTCATATAAAAACTATTTTTATTTTATTGTATGCAAACAGTTGCTTTTTTGTGTGTGTTTTTTTTTTTTTTTTTTTTTTTGTAAACTGACAAAATGTTGATATGACAGGCCACCCAGCGAAGCTCAAAGGGGTCTTGAAAGCCTTTTATAGTTTTTGACGTTTGGCTTCCTACGACTCTGGGGATCTGAAAAAGTCCAAATGACAAAAACCCCAGAAAGACCTGATTTATTTATTAACTGGACAAAAAATAATTAGTTTCTCAAATTTTAATTTTGAGAAATTTTAACTGTCTGTAGCACGGGGGGGGGGCGTACCTCCATTATAATGGTAGGTACATATGTGCGGCCCAAAAGGGTCTACTTTTTGGGGTGCTCAATATTTGAAAAGGGTGGAAATTTCACATGTTGCATATATGATAACGTATACTTTTCACAAATGTCATACTAGTATATCAATAGAAAAAGAGTGATTGAGGATCCACATTTTGCCTCCTTGTAACCCGAAATGTGCTGCATTTGATAACTTTTACCATTCAAACTTTGATTTTAATGGAATATCTATAAAACATGTAAAGTTTAAGCATATTCTGTGTAATTTCAAATGCATTAAAAATATATGAATGGGTGTCTTTTTTTAAGCAGGCCAATATATGAATAGGGTGGATATAAAATTTCTGGGCCGCACATCTTTACCCTACAGGGTTCCCACTATTTTTTGGACACAAAATTCAAGGGTTTTTCAAGGACTTTTCAAGGGTATTGAGGTCGTTTTCAAGGATTAAAATAGTCTGCAAAAATTAAAAAAGTACAATATTTTTCGGCCTTTTTTTATCAAATGGTCAACAAATCTGCATATTAAAAAAATTCCAGGGTTTTTCAAGGATATTTGATTAAATTCAAGGATTTTTCCAGGTTTTTTAACATTTAAATGAAATTCAATGACTTTTCCAGGTTTCCTTGAATTCAAGGATGGCGTGGGAACCCTGATCCTAACTACTTGGGAGTTAACCCCCCCACGTGGTCTGTAGTGTAGGGTATTCCGGACAACAGAAATTTTTCTAGTAGTTAAGATAATCTCTTTGAAGCTCAAGTCAAAGTCAAAGTATTACTGATGTCTCTCAAACAGGTTGTGTTCATGTATATGAAACGAATCGATCCAGCCATCTTCTTTCCATAAAATAACATCACGAGTATAAGGCCTTATTGATAATTTTGAATCAATTACACGTTAAGATCGCAAAATGTTTGCATGGTTCATAATTACATAAGTAGAGAGTTGCCAAAATGATAAAACGATGAAAAAATTTACATATCTGGAAAAGTTCAGTCTGTTTGTGAATAGCTGTCTGCTGAGAAAAAAATAGTTCGCGCAGTAATATAAGAAATTTAACTGCAGTAACAGCTATTAATGCGGAATAATGCACCAGATGGTGACTTCGGTATTTGTTTTTTAAATTGATCATTGATAAAATTTTAGACAGAGTCTAATTTATTCACAAACTTGCATAAAAATCAATCCTCGTGACGAACTATTTTACATCCTATTATGCAACATATGAATCGTTATGCAATAGACAGGGTGAATCTAAGTATACATCTAGAATAGATATTCGAGAATAGGTCTCTCGTATGAAAACGCTTACGGAAGTTTTAAAGTAAGTATCCAAGTTATCAATATTTCTGCCAAAAAACATTAAATTCAAAGATTTAACCAAAATATTCAGTTCACATCCTTTCCGTAATAAATTTTGAAGCCAATTTTTCATTTCCAATGGATTGTTATTAAACTTTTGAGCTTTATAAAAAAAAACCATTACCATAAAATTCAGGATGTGATATTCCTTTCACTATCAGAAAACGACGTGTACAATTAAATTTTCAATAAGAGATCGATACTTGTGGAAGAATTTAGAAAAAGATTTTACTAATTTGTGGTATCGATAACCTTGTTTTAATAATTTTTCAGAAATAAAACGGTTTTTATTATTAAAATCAGAAACACCACTGCATATCCGAGCATATCTTACTAACTGAGAAATGTAAAGCCCGTATGATGGCGCTAGTGGAACATCTCCTTCACGAAAAGGGAAATTTTTAATAAGGAAGGTAAAGTCGTCACGTTTATCATACACTTTGGTTTGTAATTTTGTCAATAATACTTAAATCTTAATCTAAAAAGGGACATCTATCACCGGTGACGTTAGATTTGTTCAAGGTTAATTCAGAAGGATAGATATCTGTTATAAAATTAGAAAAATGAAGGATTGTTGAGTGCAAGAATGTCGTCTAAATATCTAAAAGTATTATTGAAGGTTTCGATTAGATTCTGTTTGTTGGGGTCTTTTTTGTAATTTAGCCATAAACTGTAATTCATAACAGTATAGGAAAAGGTCAGCAATAAGTGGCGCACAATTAGTACCTATAGGAATACCAATAATTTGGCGACAAATATGTTTACCAAAACGTATGTTAATATTATCTAACAAATAATTTAGAGCAGTAATAGTTTCTGCCTCAGTCCAATTAATGTAACCTCTTTGAGTCTCGTTACCAAAAAATGATTTACTAAATGAGTTTGAAACCACTTTTAGATTTATCGAAACACCATTTAACTAAATATTCAAATTTCTTTTTAATAAGATTATGCGGTAGGTTAGTATATAAAGTAGAAAAATCGTAACTATCAACGGTATGGAAAGTATTTTCAAATGCACGAAGCTTGTCCACAACATCAAGAGAATTTTTTACGCTCCAAAAGTGATTAATTCCACTGTTTTCGAATACCCTTTCACAGTATTAATTGAATGACAAATTCCTCCATAGTATTTAAAGTAAGAGATATAAATTTGGAAATATGGGTTAAAGAACACTTACTTGAAGCAGAGATCAAACGAGATTTATGTGGATTTTTATGCAATTTAGGTATCCAGTACAAAGTACGTAACTTATAGTATGTCAGGGCAACTCGAAGTGCTGGGGTCGCTATGATATGATTGTCAATTATACCTGATTCTGTTGAATGCACGGGAACGAAAGTGTTCGATTTTTTAATTTCGTGCATAAAAAAACCTCGAGGTTATCCTTACGTCATACCACGACATTGTTAGCCGCTTTATTGGCGGGAACAAACACGTATCACAAACCAAGTAAACGGATTTTTGACTTTATTCGATTAAGGTAAGTATTAGGCCTAAAATCTACAAATGAATTTTGAAATTGGCTGATTCGGAGTTGGAACAATTGTCATAAATTATGTCTCCCCCAACTTTTGTGGGGAGACATATTGTTTTTGTCGTGTCTGTCCGTCCGTCCGTCCGTCCGTCTGTCCGTCACAAAGTTTGTCAGCGCAACTCCTCTGAAACTACTGAACCGAATTCAACGAAACTTGGTATATAGGAAGGACACCATATGTAGTTGTGCATATTACCAGGAAATTTTGATCCTCAAATTTTTGTGGGAGTTATGGCCCTTTGAACTTAAAAATTTGCTGAAAATCCTCATTTATCATCTTGTCAGCGCAACTCCTCTGAAACTACTGAACCGAATTCAACGAAACTTGGTATATAGGAAGGACACCATATGTAGTTGTGCATATTACCAGGAAATTTTGATCCTCAAATTTTTGTGGGAGTTATGGCCCTTTGAACTTAGAAATTTGCTGAAAATCCTCATTTATCATCTTGTCAGCGCAACTCCTCTGAAACTACTGAACCGAATTCAAAGAAACTTGGTATATAGGAAGGACACCATATGTAGTTGTGCATATTACCAGGAAATTTTGATCCTCAAATTTTTGTGGGAGTTATGGCCCTTTGAACTTGGAAATTTGCTGAAAATCCTCATTTATCATCTTGTCAGCGCAACTCCTCTGAAACTACTGAACCGAATTAAATGAAACTTGGTATATAGAAAGAACACCATATGTAGTTGTGCATATTACCAGGAAATTTTGATCCTCAAATTTTTGTGGAAGTTATGGCCCTTTGAACTTAGAAATTTGCTGAAAATCCTCATTTATCATCTTGTCAGCGCAACTCCTCTGAAACTACTGAACCGAATTCAAAGAAACTTGGTATATAGGAAGGACACCATATGCAGTTGTGCATATTACCAGGAAATTTTGATCCTCAAATTTTTGTGGGAGTTATGGCCCTTTGAACTTAGAAATTTGCTGAAAATCCTCATTTATCATCTTGTCAGCGCAACTCCTCTGAAACTACTGAACCGAATTAAATGAAACTTGGTATATAGAAAGGACACCATATGTAGTTGTGCATATGACCAGGAAATTTTGATCCTCAAATTTTTGTTGGAGTAATGGCCCTTTGAACTTGGATGTTTTTGGGGAAACGGGGGGAGACATCGTTTTTGTAGGCAAAAACAAACTTTAATTTATTAATAAAATGGTCTAGAGATTTTGAGTCGGCCACTTCTCTCCTAATCCAAGATTTGCAATAAGTCTATTCCCACTTACTGACAAGTGTCACATCAACCAAATTGGTATGATAGGTGTTCCTAGGGGGTCATCAAAACAGAGAGAACTAGAGAGCTTTAGAGAGATGTGCAGAGGAGTAGATAAAAAACGTTTTTCTCACTTAAAATTAAAGGTTTTAATGTGTAAACTTGTCTTTTCATTCATTTTAACAGCAAAGAAACATTTTATTTGAGTTTTTATTGTCGATTTTTTAAGTATCTTGACGGAGTATCGATGGTCTGTAATGGCGCAGGACACCAAGACACGAACACTAAAGATAAATCTTCATGAACATGTTCATTAATAGTTTTTTTAATAATATGTGATATAATGATAAAATGAGATGTTTTTATTTATTTTTTTGAAAGACTTGGTTACAAATTTATCTTGACGATAAAAATAAAATTGAATATTAATGATCGGGTTCGTTGGCATTACAGAAAATCCATAATGCATTGCGTTTTGTTGTGTTCCGGCTATAGTTATTGAGGCGGCAATTTCAAAAATCTTAATTATGGGGTACTGACATAAAAAATATGATTTGTCAGAGTTCATATTAGACAACCATAAATAATGGAAGAGCCCTTAACGCGACGTCAAGGCTATGAACTATGTGAGGGTGTGCCCCATAAATTCAGGATTTGAAATAAAAAAAAATGTAACGTTCCTGATTTATCAAATTTTGAAAGCCCCCCCCCCCCCCCCCCCTTGGCAACGTGGTCTTATTTCTCGCGTCGAGACATTTTATTTGAGTAAAAATTGTGTCATGGAAATTTATTCCACAGGGGAAAACCAAACAAAAATCGATATACCAAGATGCGCGATAATTATTACTAAAGATTTTTTTCTTTGTATCTCCTGTCTTGCAGACGATACACGCCACTCGCTCCTTTATAAGTCGTGTCTGTGTATCTCCTGTCTTGCAGGCGATACACGACAGTTCGTCAGTGAAACATGTTTAAAACCGTTTTTTTTTTCGCGGGGAAATTCATAAGGCTATTGTGTCATGAACATTTATTCCACACAAGCTATGAAAAATGATGTGCAATCTTAGCTTAGTGGCCGTACGATCTTGCACCAGACCATTGTACGTACAAGGCTGGGTACAAATTACAACTTTCGGCTTGGACCTTAAAAATACCGTCGGTATTCGTTCGAGCATCTTCGCTAGCCAAGGGTTACGATCCGCTATCTCTCATCTTCACGTGAAGATGAGAGATAGCGGATCGTAACCCTTGGCTAGCGAAGATGTCGTTCGAGCCGAACAGCATCATCAAATAAATTTTGATTAGCTGTTGACAAGCGGTGCAAAGCTTTGTCAAAGTTGTAATATGGGGAGTT
Organism: Arcuatula senhousia; assembly: GCA_963971305.1. Taxonomy (NCBI): domain Eukaryota; kingdom Metazoa; phylum Mollusca; class Bivalvia; order Mytilida; family Mytilidae; genus Arcuatula; species Arcuatula senhousia. The sequence goes on along the minus strand of OZ020317.1, from coordinate 5,393,421 downwards.
GTCATAAAGACAACTATGGCAAATATAAGACAATGATGTCTTACTCAGGAACTGACTTTCCTGGTGAGAAATGTTCTCACATGAATAATGCAACCAAGTGTTACATGATTCACAGGCAATAGCTCTACTATGAGAGCAATCGGTGTGACAAACACCACATGGAAAAGTATCCATGTTTAAAATAAGTCCGTCACACGTTATAGTCTATTTTAGATATGTGAATAAGTCAAAAAAGTCAAAAAAGAAAAACAAAATATTTACACAAAAACGAGTAATAAAGAGACAAAATAAAGAGAAAAAATATTTACAGTTAAACTACAAAAAAGCACTAGGAAGAAAGAATTTTGAGAAAATTGAGTCCTGCTCAAATGGTTTGACATGTTTGTTTAACCGGCTAGACGATCGTGTGATCGCTAATCATTTAATGATAGATTTATTGTTGTCGCCACGCGCCAATATAATCAAATCATCAATGATTGCGACATTAAAAAGATTGCCGATAGTCATAAGTTGTGTGTTAATTATTGGTTGTTAATAATTAAAGGTACCCTCATTTCAATTTAGATAATTTGATATATAATTATTTGAATAATGATCAACAATTAAAATTTTTATAAAAGACAGAAAAGTATGTATTTTAATCAAAATAGTTTACTCATTGATAACTTCAACACCAGCAATGTCTCTTGCTATTATTGGCCATAGTTTTGTCAGGCGCATCGCAGACCATGAACTTCTTGCTTTCAAACATGAAGACTTACATGTTGTTGGGTTAGGCGGGGCCACCGTAAAGACTTTAGCCGAAAGTTATGAATTGATTCAATTGATGCTTTACCGACCAAAAAGAATATTTATACAGATAGGCGGCAATGATATCAAGAAAGACACAACATCAGACCAGATATTCAAAGACATTACAGAATTTGTCGATCATCTCAAAGAATGCGGAGTTGCACAGATAATCGTTGGCAGCTTGTTCCCAAGATTTCAACCAAGAGGGATGACTTACCACCAATACGATTCACAAAGAAAAGAGATCAACCTCAAGCTTAGTGAGAAATATGCAAAATCAACGGGGATCACATTTTGGAAACTGCGTGGACTAGTTAACCCACCAAGAAGTGCATTTACAGATGGTGTTCATTTAACTAAGAAATTTGAGCATATATACGCAAGACAGATTAAGTTGGCACTATTTTGTAACACTTTTAAATAATTTGACGTTAGAATTGAAAATTGTAATTGTTTCGTTTATATATCATGTATATAAAAAAAAAAGTTTTATTTTCATGTTTTAATGCATTAGTAATAATAAATGTGCATTTTTTTTATATATCATGAGTTATTCTTCAACACATAATTATCGTTCAACTACGAAAACCGTAATTCATACGTATCCGACCCTGCACTTACCTGTATTTTTAAGTCGACAGTCGCCATTTTGATTACGATATTTACGAAAAAAACAATTGCAAATAAAGTTTGAATTGGCCAAAAAACACACAAACAAAGATTCTTGTATGTACATTTACCTCCATAATAACAAAATAGTGTAATTTATTCCAAATTTAATACTTTGGAAAGAGTCTTTGATGTCATTTATCATACGCTGGTTTACTCCTCTCTACCGACATCGTAGTTATCTTCGATTCCTACCATATAGAACCATTTAAAACCAACCCAAGTGCTTTCAAATTACTCAAAATACCTTAGAAACAAACAATAGCCAGATAACAACATTTATTTCACACAATAAATCATTTTTTTATTAATTCTCTGTCCTTCTCTGTCCTGCTCTCTACTTCTCTGTATATTTACCTACCGGTTCCTAGTGATGTAAGGACATTGCATGCTTAAGCTCATAGGCGGATCCAGAGGGGCCCCCCTTTTTGGCAGAAAAATTTGGTTGAATATATAGGAAATCAATGAAACATGACCAAAGCGGGTCCCTTCTTAGACCAGTCAGTGGGCCCCCTCTTTTCAGAATCTCTGGATCCGCCTTTGAAGCTGCTACCATATCAACCAAAGTTGTTTGGTAGGTGCATCTAGGGGTGTTGAGCAAGATGCATGGTTCAGATCCTGGCTGTGACCTTCCTTTTCTGTATAAAAGTTTATGTCAATTCCTGCTTCGTGACAATTATGCGTAACAAAGTGAGTTTTGTAATCGATAGATTACCTATGCTTCTGTTATGTAAATAGGGACCAAAAAGAGCCAAATCAATTTTTTTTATTTATTGTCCGATTAAAAATAAAATTGCTTTTAAATTCTTGTCATATAGTGAATTTACAAAATTAAGGATTAATTTTGTGACACCCCGGGCTCCACCATGGGCTCCATGTGTTATGGTACATCCTTGATATTGAGTATGCACTTGCATTAATGCCAGTGCAGATCAATTTCAAAAGTTTTTCATGTGTATGCTCTTGCAGTCGCAGTCTACCGACTTTGAGATTTTATAGCTAATACTGATGACACAATATTGTGGCCATGTTAACAGAAGGGCACATAATTAAAAAAAAATCGTCAGCAACCTCTTCTGTCATACAGTTCCTTGCCAAAATTTCCTGTCGAACAGAAGGTTGTGCGTTAATTTGGTTAGCTGGTTCCTATTCTTTATTGTGTCCAGCTGCATCAGGCGAGACATCTCTCTGCGTTAACAATTCATATTTGTTTTTCGTTTTTTTTTTTTTTTTAATTTCTGTAAATGCCTCAATCCTAATGTTTAGTCTTTTTTGTTATTTTTCAGCTTTAAGCATTCTTCAAAAGGGAAAAATCCCGCAATTTCTAAAAACAGAGATAGTAGATGAGCTGATATCGTTGGACAATACTTCTATTTGTATATCCAATTTGAGACAGGGGATGGATAGTCTTGGTTTGATAGAAGTGAGTATTTTAAAGTTTGGGAAATAGGGGAACAGTTTTTAAGTCAAAACAACCGTCAATATTATGTTCTTATCACATGTTCCTATATTTCCTGATTATGACTGGTTAAAAAAATTTACACAAACTGCATTTTGTTTGAACTCTGTTTTAGAACCTTTTTTAAATACTTGTTTGTGTAAAGATTATAAATAAATAAATAGATAAATAGTTTATTTACAAAACAAAAAACCCTGACTGGTTCAGCAAATACAAATGAAAAACGACAAACATAAAACATATCAGAACAAAATGATTCAACATTTAAATGAATTATATATAATTGTAATAGATACAAGTGACCAGTGTGGACCTTATTTTCGCAGTTCAATTAATTGCTTTATATAGTCGACAACGCCAGGCAAGATATCTGATATATACGCACATGTAGGGTCAAGAACAATTTTAAGTCTCTCTATTGAACTAAGATGGTGAAAACTGTGAAAAAAACTTTCGATTTTACGCAACAAAATATTTTGTATCTCATTAATTGTTTTACAGGTAAAGAAAACGTGTTTTTCATCATCAAGTCTTTTTAAGAATTTTACTCTTTCTTCTCTGGGAACTTTTTTTTTATAGCGACCAACTTCTATTTCTAAATTGTGAACACTAATGCAAATTTAGTAAGCACTTTGAGGCTTTTGATATTTTTAAGATTTGTGAAATAATCCTCGTGTGTAGCTGAATATACTCTATTTAGGCCTTTATTGGGACAAAGTTGAAAGATAACTGTTTACAGAAGTTATCTCACTTTTTGTACATGTTTTGAGATCACCTGACCTGAAGGGTCATATGAGCTATTGCCATCACTTGGCACCCGTCATCCGTCTGTCCGTTAACTTTTTCAAACGAAAACTCCTCTGGCACTATCAGTCCAATTACACCATTTGGTTCAGTTGTTAACTGGTATATGTGTATGGCACGCCATTTTCGTCAAAAGTATGATTCAATTAATATAAGTTATTTTACACACTCGAAATTTTTAAATACACACTCATAATTAAAATTTACACTCCTTTTTACTCCAAAGAACGGTAAAATTTACCATTTTGAAGACTAGCAGACCTTTGTATATCCAGCTTATAAGTAGCATTGAATACAAGGTGAGGGATTCAGGCTTCTTGGAGCCTCTAAATTATTAAATGCTTTTGTAGAAAATAAACTGATCAAGTTTATGTTTCTGTTTGTTTTACTAATTTTTACCATTGTCTGCAACATGGTGCTGGTAGAGGACTATGTATTGTTTTGCAATACCCTCAGAATGCTAGTTCCTAATAGGTCTTCTCTGAAACCATAAAAACTTTGCACTTTTGATCTTTAGAATGTCCTCCACCAAGTTTGAAATATTTATGCCTGTCGACCAACCTACATAGTTTTTTATGTCGCCTGCAACATGTTGGAAAGCGACATATAGGAGTCACTTGGACACTTGTCACAGCCTCTTGATATTTGGCTAGTAGCGTCCTCCTATGGTACTTCATGGTGTAAGCGATTTGATGCTAGTAACTCATACCAGTAATTTAAGATGCAGGGGACCTATACGTCTTCCATGGAAGACCTCCATTCTAGTTTTGTTTTTATGCCCCCGCTACGAAATGTCAGGATAAGGGGCATAAAGTTTTACTCATATTTATACTCCATACGTTTGTCCATACAAATTTCCAGAACCCTTTTCTCAGAAACCGTACATGGGAATGATTTGAAACTTAGTAGGATGGTTCAGTATAACAAACTGTACGTCCTAATTGACTTTCAGACTTACTTCCTGTCTTGGAGTGGGTCGATATTCAAAGCTATGAAAACCGACTCGACAATATCTGTCAAGCTTTTCTCAGATACTGTAAATGGGAATTATGTGACACTTGGAAGGATTGCTCAGTATGACAAATTGTACGTCCTATAGACTTTCAAGTCTGTCGGACATCTACTTCCTGTTTTTGGCCTAGCGGGAGCATCTATGTCCCATGAACACATTCCTTCTTTATTGTAAGCCGCTGAGTTTGTGTAGTTAATCCTTATAATGTGTTTTGTCCCTATTATACCTCCATACTTAATAGAGGGGTCTATATTGCAATTACCTTGTATATCCGTCCATCGGTTACAAACTTTTATAAAAGATTTCTCAATTTCTACTGCAGGATTGATTTTAAATTCGGTACACAGTTTTGGATGATGATGAGTTGTACTGTGCCTCCCCATTCCAGGTCATTCCCACATCTACTTTTTTGTATTCTGAGCCGACCAATACGTTTAAGGGGTAAAAAATAGACAATATTTTGTAACAAATTTCTCTGCTACTACTGAAGGGATTAATTTCAAATTTGATACACAGCTTTTTTATGATGAGTTGTAATGTGGCTCCCTTTTCCAGGTCAGTAAGGCATCTACTTCCTACATATTGTAATTTTTTCCCCGACGCAATGGGACATAGGGACCTAGTAATGGTCTTCCTCCGTCCGTGCATCCGTACGTCACACTTTTGTGAGACCGATCAACGGATTTTGATGAAAGGACAAGGTACACTTATGGCCATATTTGGCCCCCTCCCTTACTTAAAAGAAAACAAATCCTTAGTAAAAGATTTAAAATATCATTAAGGTTTCAAGTTAGGTGATTAAAATTTTTGACAATGGTTAACATTTTCCATCATCTACTGTAATTTTAATTTTATAGAGGCCTTAAGTAGCGACAAAGTAACAAATCGTCGAAAAATGTCATTTTTCATGCTTATTTTGTTATTTTTGATGAATAGCGACAACGGTAGACCATAGATTTCTCGACTGATTTATAATTGATGCAAATTAAAGTTCATAAACAATAACTGTGGTCTAAATAGTCGCTGGCATCTAGAAATTGAAAATGTAACCAAATATTGTCCATTTTCCGCGAATTTAAAAGAAATCAAACACATTCCCCATGTTTTGACAAACAATTTCAAATAAATAAACATAAAAAAATCTTTTAAATTATTAAGTTGTTTTATCTTCTTCATTCATTTTACTTGATATTAACCAAAGGACTTATCTCAAGATCAGTTTTCTATTTTTCAGTCTATCAGGGGGCAAATACGGGCCTTACCGTACTTTGCCCTTTTGTAGGATTGTTTGTCATAATATGTTATTGATCATATCGCACCACCATTTTGATTCATCAAGTTTTATATGAGTTATTGGACTTGATCGACTGTGTTCATTTTAGGTCATAGGAACACTTTGTCAAAGTCAAAAGTAAAAAAAAAGTCAAAAAGGTTTATTTAAACTCGGTTAAGCATAACAGTACAAAACAAGCTCTAATGAGCTTTTATGCCGACATTACATATATATGGAGTATCTTTAGCATGATTTATAAGTGCAACCCACTGTTATTTTTTTCAAAGCTACTGACCAAGAACGTATAAACTAATATTGTGCACTAGGTAAGAAGCTTTAGAAATCAGATGACCGATTCTGACTTCCGGGAGCCTCATTTAAGGAATGACCATATATTTTTTTCTGTCTATGAAGAAATAACATTTTACAATGTGGCAGACACTGTGTAACACATTTCAAAATGTTATTTCAAATAGACAGAAAAAACATTGTTGTCATTTCTTGTCAATTAATTTCAATAACACGTTTTCTAAATTCAAAAATCAAATGATAGCGAAAAAAATTAGTAACAATTTATAAATTTAAATCCCCATTTTGAACAACACCTGTTCAAAATCCTCATCCATTGAAAAATAACACAAGTTTTCAAATTGTAAGCAGATCATCTGAATGTTTTATTTCATGTTCTTATCTATACCATGTTTTAAGCATGCAGATTGATCTTGATATAAGTTAATTTATTAGTAATTGAGATGAGATTAATTTTACTTTATATGACTTTTTTATTCAACTGCCCAGTAACTGAACAATAAATACCAATTTTATAATGTACGTTTGGTGTACTTAAACCAACATTTGAAAAAAAAATGAGAGATGAAATTATCTTTTGCATTATTGTCAGTTTAGCAATACAGGCACCAAGAAGCCTCTTGTTTAAATTCTTAGAATTATAAATAAAGATGAAACAAATCTTAAAATGATATAGCAAATACTATTATATTTATTCATGTCTATACATGTACTTGTAACTGCGCTTTGTTACTGACATGACTGAGAAAGGCTAAATTAAAACTCTTGTATTTCTATGAAAAGCATTTATACATTTTTTATTTCAGGTTCTTAGGAAATTGCCAACATTTCGTCACATTTTTTCCAATACCCCTGCAAAATTGACAGTGAAAAAGCTTGTGCATATCTTGAAGCCTGAATTTAGTGAGCAAGGATCAAACAAATTAAAGCACGAAAAAATCGTCTACTCTGCATTGACAAGATATCTAAGAGAAGTAGCAGGTATGCAACAGATTTTATTCAGTCAAAAAGCGTCATTTTTAATGCCCGGCATCAAAGATATTGATATTGAGTAGTTTTCACTTTGTCTGTGTTGCAACAAACACTAAAACTAAAAAAATGTTGACAGTACATTAATAATTACTTGATCTGGTCGACCTTATACGGACTGCAAAATCTGAAAAATGTATTTATTGCATCAAATGTGGTGGCTGTGAGGAGTTGTACAATGGTCAAACCGGAGAGTGATTTTGAGTTATTAATAGATTTTTATAGCATTGCCAATAAATAAACGATTTCAAAATACAGACAAATATTGTTGTGGAGACAATCTTTAAAAATGTTCACATTTTAAACAAATACAATAAGGATTTACAGAGGAAAAAAATATCTTCAAATTTAAACCCAGTTGAAGTAAAAGTTTTTAGTTATACCCTTTCAAGTTATTACTATTTGCAATAAATTGAATTCTTTTGGCCGTATTTTACGGAATGAAAAATGGTAAATGGCGGATGGCGGACAGGCCGGAAGTTTTCTCAGCAACTACTTATCACAACCTTTTGATATTTGGTATGCAGTTTCATCATGGGTTCCCATACTGTGGGATTCGATTTCAGGTCTGTTGCTCACCAACTTCCTGTTAAATTCAATATTTTTCTTTTTTTTTAAATTACTTTGACAGATATTTAATCTTTGTTCTGCCAATTCATTAGACATGTTGGACAACTGATAGACCCTTTTTTCTTTACAAATCAAAATTTATCATTTGAGCATTTTTTTTTTCTTTCTCAAAGTTTTAAAAACTTCAAAAGCTAACAAAGAAAAACTTCCATCTCTGAATTGTTTCGATTATCAAAATAAATGAAAAATGAGAAAAGGTGCAAAAATGTAAAACAACTGATTAATGAATTGTATGTTATTTTTTTTCTTTTATTCAGCTGGCAGAAGAGGAAATATTACTTTACATAATATTCTTGAGTTTGCGACAAGTACAGATGAAGAACCACTACTAGGTTTTGAAATTGAACCTTCCATTACATTCTGTGAATGTTCTGATTCGTTTTATCCCGTCTCAAACACATGCATTAATAAACTGACATTGCCAAGGCCGTCCAATTTAGTTGGCATTCCGGACGACTCTGCCCTTTTTAACATTTATGATTTGGCATTTTCAAATTCTTTTTATGGACTAAAGTAATCATTAGGATCATGCATCATGTCAACACCAAAAATTGTCATTCTATTTTGTACACATGTTAAGTACAGACTCATTATACTCATTATATAATGTTTTTTCATGAAAAGTGTGTGTGTTGTGGATATTTATAGGGGCACCCGTCTTGTGTGTCAGTCCTTACTCCTCAGGTACCTATCTTATATCACCAACTCCTCCTAACCCATTGACGAATTTTCATGAAACTTTCACTTAATTTTTTTACATAATGTAAATGCGCACCTCCTATTTTAAAATTTGAACAGAATGGTTTTCCCCCCGAAAACCATTCTGTTCAAATTTTAAAATAGGAGGTGCGCATTTACATTATGTAAAAAAATTAAGTGAAAGTTTCATGAAAATTATGTCCATATCAAAACATGACCATTTCATGTGCGCTTCATATTTTATTTCTTCAGATTGAAATTTTGGGCGGGAATAATTTTTTGTAAGCTTTTTGTAGTTTTCATTTATTTCTATATTTTTTAAAACAATAGTAACTTAAAATTTAAATATGAATAAAAATTTTCAAAACCTTTTATACAGCCATTAAATAATATGTGTGTTTCCTCTCACCTTAAGATCCATATAACTATGTTCTGAAAATTGTTTATTCTATCATTTTTTTGGACAAAATTGTTTGCCCACTAACAAAATCAAAACCCTTTGATATGTATGAAGCTTTCCTGATTTTATGGCATCTTCAAGTGGGGGTTATAAAGTGATAGGCATGTCCGTTCATCTGTCTGTGTGTTCTTCCCTCCTGATTTTTTTTTTATTTTTTTAAGAAAGATTTCAAATTTGATTTACTGCTTCATAGTGACATTGAATAAGATGCGTTCAAAATGCATCAAATAATTGATTTGTGATTACCTCAAATTCCTTTAAGATATTTGAAATAATCCTACTTATTTTGTTTTTGCCTTGATGTCTTGAGAAGTAATGAGCTAGAGGATGAAAGTTTGGCATTGTAGATTTATAAGAGGAGAGAAACTCCTTGCTATACATTTTAGGTTATAAGAATTAATTAACCTGTGTTTGATCTATCCCTTTTGAGTACTGATTGTCAGAAAATATACTTTTTGTTTTCTTGTTTAGCATTCAAGATGATGTTGTTGATAATTCTTCAAATAAAATGTACATTGCTGCAACCATTTGTTTGTTATTGATTTTTACAAAATGTTTGAATTTTTGTTGAATCCTGAAAAAAACATGGCCACTATAACTTTTATTTGCAAATAACGTAGGATTCGAAATTCTGGAATAAGTGTACGTGTAACATCATTATATGCCTTTAAAACTATATCCTGCAATATGTAGGCAATGGTGTACAGTGTGCTCATTGTCCCACCGAATTCTGGTAAACAATGCATGCTCCTCTGATTATCTTGTTTAACAATATAAGCAAAAAAAGTATATTAGGAAATTGATGATTAAGAAAAATAAATAAATGATTTGTGATTTTTCTTTTGCTTACTTATTGAATAGTCAAATTTCAAATGGTTCGTAGCATTATATTGCAAATATCTTATTTAGCTCACATTGCTGAACTCCTACCAAAAAGATTGCTTTTATTTGATGTATGACTTTACCCGAGTTTTACATGTGTCTTTTTCCATTTACATCACACAGAGGGAGTAAAAATCAGGATTATAAAATGTTAAATGTCAGGAGGTGAAGAAACTTTGGTAACAGTTTTCTCAGCAAAAACTACTATTCACAGCCACTTGTTTTTTTTTTGTATACAACATCCAAGGAGGGGGGCACAACTTTTGATCTCATTTCAGTCTGTGGCAAACCTACTTCCTGTTTAACAAAATCCAACCATTTTTGACTGACAATTTTTTGTACTTTTAAGCCTTTGAACTGAACTACTTGTATATTGTCATTATTTGGCATCTATCATCCTTGTCGTTAACTTAAAATCTTCTCCTCTGAAACTAATGAAGGGATTGCGTTGATACTTAGCACGGGATGTTTTCTATCAAGATTGTCCAAATAGTGAACATGGTCATCGATGATAAAAATAGAACAGGAATGCGTGTCATACCACATGCTTGGGCTTATCAAGCATAAATTATGAGAGATACAGGAATTCTGATGAAACCTTCCTCTACATCAAAAGTTTTTTCTAAAGTCTCCATTGGCATTGAGTCGCTATTGTCAGACAATCTCTTATAGGGACTAAGGTCCTTTAAAGGTGAATAATAGCTTTTTCATGGTTTTGCCCCTATAGATGAAAACTATTGCTGATAGAGCAAAACTGATGCTTGTTCAAACCTACGGACTATTTTTTAAAGATATCGGACAATAGTCTCCTTTGGGTCAAAGTTGTGAAAACTATTGCAGATAGAGAAAAAATGTTGCGTGTCTCAAACCTTCTGTCCAACATTAGCTCTACCAAAGAAATCAATAGGGTAAAGCTGTCAGAAGATCACGTTGCTTGTTTAAGTTATGGTCCAAAATTGTCAAGCTTTTAGTTTAAGCATTGAATATGTAACCTATAAAAGATTCAGGAAACCTTTGGCTTGCTTTTTGTTAAGCTATATGTGGTCTAGAAAATACCGCTATAGATGGAAGTTAAAAAATGCCCCTTTACAGTTTTTTTTTCACCGGAGATGTACTAAAATATGCAAACAATCATTTCAACTCGCCTGCGAAGCGGTTTTATGTGCACCTCCATATCTCCAGAACTGTAAGTCCCAGGTTGATGAAACTAGGTATGCATATGTCGTAGTAGTAGCTTAGTGCAGTCACATCCCAAACTGTTGACCTTCACCTTTATTTGCCGGTGGAGTGACTGACCATTTTCAATACAAATGATAGTTCACGTTAACTTTTTTTTATTAAGGGTTTCTGATCACTCTCATACCTCAAGAACGTTGGTTTTTAGGTTGGTGAAACTTGCTATGTATATTCCCCAGTGTAGCTTAGCATCCATCTTTTCAACTTGACCTTAAATTCCGTTTGAGTAACTTTGATAGTTTTTTTAGGAATAACCCGGTATTTTTATGGTGCCAACAGGCGAGACATACTTTAATGTTAATTCTTGTATTCTATCAATCAAAGAAGTCAAGTGAATAATTCATGCTAATAATAGCCTTTTGCTCATTAAAGCTCTAATGAAAATTTCCATAGGATTTATCGGCTTCACTAAGGATTGCTGTCTTGCCTGAGAAATAGTGACAAGTAGACGACAGTTTTAACCTTTTTATGTCGCCTGCAACGTGTTGCAGAAGCGACATATAGTGGTTACTTTGGCACCATACGTTGTCTTGCAAAGTCTTGCGGCGTCACAAAGTTTCCGTCGCAGTTTTCCGGGCAATGACATGTCACAACCTCTTGATATTTGGTATGTAGCTTCCTCATATAGTATTATATGGTGTAAAGCGATTTTATGCCCGTTACTCATCTACTTCCTGTTACTGAATATTTTCAGACGCAGGCGACAAACGTCTTCCATGGAAGACTGCCAATCTAGTTTATCAAATTTTTTTAGCACATCCACATCTCAACAAGAAGGCTCTTATTTGATAAAATAAATACCCCATTACCTACCAACACAGCTGCTTTCAGTATTATATGACCCTGAGTTTCTGGTTAATTTACAATACATATGATGGCAATGATGACCACCTTCATATTTCAGTGTATTTGAAAAAAAAAACAATTTTAGTCCTAGGTTGATAAAAATATGTATTATAAATGCCTCGGTATCTAAATATATTTGCTTTGTCGTCGTTTTACCTTGAATTTCAGATCGAATGACTGAAAATTTCAAGGATATAACAACAATGATAGTTTTTGTTGCGTTATAAAGTTATGCGAGCATCTCTGTAACTGTGTCTTGGTACGCATATGCTCCAGTAACAAATTTACATCCCCATCTTTTCACCTTGAATGTTGATTTTCCGGTTAAGCGACCTTAACCATTTTCAAAAACAAATAACTATAGCAATGTAAAAGCAGAGGTTCCAATAGGGCACCATATATATACATAAACTTCATATCTCAAGAACTCTTAGTCGTAAGTTAATGACACGGTGTATGCTTATGCATTAGTGCTGACTGACCAACCTCGTCGATTGATCTTGACCTTTGATATTCTGATAGGTGACTTTGAAAGTTCCGATTGGTACTTTTCGGAGTTTTCGAGTTCATGTTTGTTGTTTTAGGAATTTACAATTTTTTTTTTCTGGTGCCAGCAGGCATGACATACTTTTCTGTAAACTCGTGTTATATTTGTTATGCGATTTGTTGTTGTTTGACTTGTACAATGTCTTGCCATTTCAGGCCCTATATGCTCTAAAGAGAATTGAATCAGGATAGTATACACCTCAAGTTTTACATGTTTGTTGAAATTTCTTTGTTAAAAGCATCAAACACGGCCACAGGCACATGTCAAGACGGTGCCGGATAAGGAAATTGATATATAGACAATTCCTCATATCCTTTATTCTATTGACACACATTGCCAATTTAGAATTTGTATAAACAGTAAAACAACACCCCCTTCCCTAGTTTCCATATACATGTTTCTGGATCCGACACTGTCGATCAATAAAAATAAATTAGTACAGATTATTTTCTCAGAGCACTGTTTATTAAAACCTTTCACATGAAGCAAATGCTCTACATTGGGATAAACTCAACTGATTCAGAGGGGGCGGAGGGGCGCATGCCCCTCCATTACTTCAGAATTTATTTTCTGTAAAAAATTGACCAAGCTACTTCAAATTTTCATCAAAATCTTACATTTATTGCAATTACGCCCCCTCTTTCACGGACCTCTGGATCCGACCCTGATCCATTGCAAAATTATGGAGGTCTATAAAGGTTACTGCTCTCGATTTGTTAAACGCCATTCATACAGACAAAGCTGTATATCATAAAGAAATATATTTGTACAAAATAAAACACAAGTATTATGAAATCATCCAGGAAACAAAAATCATACTTTTGTTTTCACCAATATTTTCTATGCGGATTTGAAAGGATGGTTCCTTAACTAATTGCTTTATTATGTTTGTTTTTCACAATACTGTGGTTAACAGAGTTAACAGGAACGCTATTAATGGGTCATCTGACGACATAAAGACCACTTTTGTAGAGCTCAATAAGCCTAAAAATTGTAAATTTTTGTCAGACAATTTCAGCATGCACTATGACAGGATTTCCCCCATTCAAACAAATGGGGCAACCACGCCAGTCATTCTTAAACAAAATGGCTTATAAGGTATTGTATGCTCTTTGGTCGCTTTTTACGACAAGTCTATCACTGCTGCGGTTCTATTTTTTGCCACATAACCGCGTGGGCTGGAATGCAATTTGAGCTCAGAAGCAACTTATCCTTTGGACAAGTTAACATTGGCGATTCATTGAAGAAGTATCTGCATGGGTCCTTTTTAGAAATCCAATACTTTAAAACCGATTGTTTTTGCCATTACTCCTGTGATGTGTCATCTGACATCTTAAAACAAACGAATACTTTTGTAGATCTGTTAATTCTGCCGAGTGTTGTTTACAAGAACTTTCAAAGCATTATACCAAAGCTTTAAATTATCCGTTTAAATTTCAAAATTGTTTAAACCCTAAGGTTCTTCCTACCCCAGACATAGGTTGATTATCTTAGCAATTATTTGGTTCCCCATTTTTGTTGGGTTTTTTTTGGTTTTACTGTTCTATGCTCTTCATTATCATAAAGTGTTTGGCATTTTCAATATTTTTGGTAGAGCGCCTCTGATGAGTCTTGAATAGACGAAACGCGCTTCAGGCGTAGCAAAATTTATTGTCTGGAACTTTGTTGTCATATGTATTTCTTTAAATATTTACAGTAAACTACAAGTTACAGGTATGTTCTTTTCAAAGCAAAAGCTATATCAAGCAAGAACTGCTTACTCGTCTGGAACACCTGAGTAAACTCTTGTTACGACTTGAGTTAGCATTGTTGATTGCTATACAGTTGTTTGTTAGTTTTTGAATGTTCGTTTTGTTGGTTTTTTTATTTCGTTTTTTTTTTTGGGGGGGGGGCATCGTTTTACAGTGCGCGCATTGATGGCTCACAAGAAATTTAAGTTTAGTCTTTAGCTATAATGTTACAGATTACTTTTAATTTATGAAATTTATCTGACACATAAAAAAGATACTTTGAATTTTATTTGAATAAATCCTACTGCTCCAAAATATGTACACAGTGCATGTAATTTTCAATTGCGAAATTCAGATCTGCTCCAACTATTGTTCTTTCTAAAAGAGATCTAGAATGTTCCGTAAGGTCACTTTGGAGTGGTTCAAATACAGGCCTCTCATTTTCGACAAAATCTTCTCTAACGAAACCTTCAACTCCATATTCTTCAAGAACTTCTTCATTGATACCAACTGGAGCCTGCAGTTGACTTGATGTCCACAGTGCTAAAGGAGTGGCCTTGACAGTCCGAATTTTGTGCCCCGCCCATGCTTCTGACCAAAAAGATAATCGTCTATTTATTTCGCTGAGGTACACGTAATGAAGTGCAGTAAGATGAGTCATATTCAAAGGATCAAGTATGTTTTCTTCTTCCATAAAAGAAAACAAGTTGTAGAAAAAAGAAAGGACTCCTTCGTAAACATCCCGCCATAAACGTTCTATCCTTTGGTTATGGGTACTTTTGCCCGTTATCATTCCTGTGGGGCCTCGATGAAGGATCATGAAGTCTGCTACTTTAACGTTTTCCAAACCCTTGTCTGATCTTGTTCGATATGGCAATCCAAACCGATCTACTGCAGTAAGAAAACATTCCAAGATAGTGTCAGAAGTATTGTTGTCAGTACATTTTAAGAAAGTTATTAATCGACTAAATCCATCGATTCCGCCAACTATTACAAAATGCCATCTGATGAGCTTATGATTTGTGTCAATATGCCACAAGTGATTTGCCCCACACACGTTATACACTCGACGCTTTAGTCTGTGTTTTCGTCTTTCCGTAACACCTCTGTCGTCAATTCGATGAATACTGTCCCTGAGACGCCACCTAGGAATTTTTACCCCTCTTAGACTAAGCATCTGTTTTATCATACATTCACCACAATTTGGAAAAGACGACATTATATCGTTCATAATTTGGTCCAATGCACCATCGTCAATGTCCGAAAAATCTCTCTTTGTTAATCCATACAGGCGCATTCTGCGATACACTGTGCTTTCCGACGTTGACAGCAATTTTGCTATATCTGAAATGAGAAATCCACTTTCGATCAAAGTTTCCAATATGTTTTTCGGGATTCCGAACTTTGGAGCTCCTCCTTGGCTTGGTTCTTTAACTACTTGCTCAGACCCGTATTTTATACACTCAGTCCTAAGTCGGACCATATCGGTGGTGTTAGTGATTCCGAGTTGACGAAAATCATTTGACGCTAGCATACAAATCAAATCTGGAGTAACTTTCTCTTGTTCAAAAGCTTGTTTTAAATAAGACAAATGGAGTTTCTCCAAAATAGATTCCATAAGTATTTAAGATGTATATAAAATGATCACTATACACACACAATGGGAATTTTGTGACTAACAAATGACAATTAATACCTGTAAAATGAAACAAAATATCTGGAAGTTTTCAAAACGTATGAACAAATTGCATTTTACGTCAAATAGATTTAATAAAACTGTGCTGAATTTAACATTTTATGAAGTCTGTAAAACCAAATAACGTCAATTTTCAACTTTACAAAAAACAGCTGACATGTCATAAAGAAGTTACAACAAAAACAGCATAACGTTGAATCTATAATATTGAAATTTCAAATAAGCACAACTAAAAGTAAACCATACAAAACAAACTTAAAACAATCGGCCAGCTTTCTTTAGCAATCGTTTACTCCATTTATAGCTTACATTATATGGATTATAATAAGGTTTAACAAGATAAAGCATATCAACAAGTATATTCAGTTTAATACCCTTTTTTTTAACTCATCGTCATGACATTTGGACTTAACGTCATGATATCTCAACTTTACGTTCCGATGTATAACAGTTACAAATGACTTTATCGGCCATGTCATAAGATTATTAGGACTACCTTTTTCTGTTGAAGCTTTACAAATTGTAGTTTATAAAATGAGTTTAATCAAATAATCATATCGTCAGGAATATTTGGCATTACATCTTTATATCAAAACTCATCATCACAACATTTGGACCTAACTTGACGCTGTCTCTCACTTAACATCACGCCTTTACAACTTCTCGTTCCATTGTTTTACTTTACAACCTACTTTTTCAACCATGCCATTCGTTGATTTAAGCTTTACTACTTTTTGTCTCGGCTTTACATTTTATTATTTTTAAAAAGCGTTTTATAAAATAGCATATCATAATAAAGATTCGGTATAGCATTTTTTTATCTGAACTCTACATTACGTTATCTTCACCCAGCGTCACGATATTTTAACATTACGTTTTGTAGTTTAACATTTACATCTATATTTTCCACTGTATCATTAGTATATTTAACTATACTTCTTTTTGTTTAAACGTTATATTTTGTAGTTTGTAATATGCATTTTATCAAATGAGCATATCGTTTTGAAAATCGGCCATTACATTTACATATTTAAACAACACATCAGAATATATTGACACAGCCGCATAAGATTTGGGCGCAACAACATATAAGCTATACTCAACATCTTGCTATCTTTACTCAACACCACGATATCTTAACATCATGATTTGTTCTTTAACATTACAATCTACATTTTCAACCGTACGATCAGTTTATTAAACTTTGATACTTTTTGTTGAAGCATTACATTGTGCGGTTTGTAAAATGCATTTTATCACATTAGCATATCGATTGTAAAACTGGACTTTGCCTCGGTATATCTGAACAAATCATCATGATATCTTGACACAGCTGCATAAAATCTGGACTTAACAAAATGAAATCTTGACACAACGTCATATAAGCTAGACTCAACATCACGTTATTTTGACTCAACGTCATGATAGATTAACTGTACGTTTTGTTGTTTTACATTACATTTTGCTTCTAACTAATATATGACAGCTAGGGCGTTCCATAGTGTCCACGTCTTTGCGGGAATGGGGTTCTTTCGATGTGATACTTTGATTTCTAAAAGATTTATTACTCGTGGAACTCCGTCATATGATCATGAGAATCCATCTGTTCTGTTTCATGTTGTAATGTGGAGAGTTTTTTTTTCACATGTATTTACAAAAAACATTTGTCAACCAATCCATTATGCTATGCTCGCAGTTAGGCAATGCCTATTTCATATAATCAATTTAGCTAACTGATAAAAAGAAAAATCCAAGGGATCCTACCATTTATTCCATTCGCACGAATTAAGGCGTTACAGTTAATTGTCAATAAACATTATCTACCACCCATTGAGGAGTGGCTCACAAGAAAAACACGTTATTAACATATATTGTTTGTTTAATTTATAGAGTGCTTTATTCAATTATTGTCTAGTCGATATATTTAATTTTGAACCACTTCGGGCGCTCGTGTTAAATTCTATTCGAACCGAGTAAAATATTACAAGAAAGACAATTCGAAATAAAGTATCGCATAGGCGGTAAAATGTACCACCAAATCAATAAAAAATATCGCATAGGCGATAAAAAAATATCGCCTATGTGAGAAATGAAATCGCATTGTCGACTAAAATGTCGCCTAGGCGCTACATTTTATCACCTAGTCGCCATTTAAATTATTTTGAACCTTTTGGTACACCATAATATTCACTAATTTGCATCTCATTAAGTGTCAAACCGGATGGCAATTAACAGTGCAATAAACAAACATCGATGTAAAGGATAATTTACCCAAAGTTCAAATCCTCATAATTTTTTATTTGATCAGAAAAAAAACTGTTCTGTTAACGGTTATTTGACATAAAAAAATATTATTCTTACGAACAATAATTGATTTCGAAAATAAGGCTTAAAAATAAATCTGCAGTTTCTAGACCAAGAATATTTTCATTGAAAATTTTTAATCAACCAAATTTTCAATCTTTAGAACCAATGAATATAATTATTTTCAAAATGCACTACAAAAACTACCTTTTTCTGAAAATTGTAGAACCAAAAGCAATTTTACAAAAAAAATGTAAGTGTGACTTCTCTGGTCACGGTACTGTTTTACAGATTTCGATGAAATTTATTTTAAATTGATAAATTCTACAGGAGTTACAGGACAGATTTTGCTTAAAAGTGTATTCATTTCAGATGTTTGAACAATAATACTATTTTGAGTTTCGAGTTAAACAAAGTTAGTTTTATTGTCAAAGTAAAATATGTGTTGAAAAGGGGGGCATTGGCAACCTGTAGCAATCTTGTTAATTTGTATGGTTTTCCTATAGTATGCTTTTTTGTTTAACTTTATACATCAACAAAAGTTTACAATTCAACATAATTTTCACAACCTTTTCTCATGAGTTATTCCACGTTTAATTTAAAAAAAAGGGTGTTTGGTTAGCCTACAGAATTAAAAGTTGCTTGCTCATACGAATTTTTGTTTAATAAACTACACTGAGGAAGTTGCCCATTGGCCTGCAAAATATATAAATAAGCTGTAGCTTATATGCTATACAGAACTTATCAATTCAGTTCGACCGATGGGTCAACACAAAAAAGTTTTTTTCTTCATTTGGCCTAATGGGATAATTACATTGCAACAGGGGGGTCAAAAGGGGACTTCCGCCTAAAATCGACTTTTTTATGTGAGTTCCGATCCGATTTGCAAACTCTTTTTTCATTTGAATCCTTGTGAAAATCCCTGCCTACTTTTTAAAAACTAGTAGTATACTAAATGCAATATTTTTAACGTTTTGAGAATTTAAGGATTGAAGGCCCAACAACGCCATGTTTAAGAGTTTGTTGAGGCAAATAGTTTAACACAAGAAATTAAGTTGTAGTGGGCCAGCCAATTTTTATGAAGCTTTAATATGATCATTATATCCACTGAAGGAAGAACGGTGTTGTATTTGGGGATTGTGGCCAAAAGGGGCTAAAATGGGTGTATTGACAAAAGGACTGAAGAACTTTTATTACTCATTCTATTTACAAAATTCTTTTTTATTGAATTCTTACTATATTCTGTCAACTTAATATGTCAGTGGTTTTCAAATATTTTTCACCTTTACATTTATACAGGTGACCAAAGACAAGGCCAAGTCCATAAAATCAACTTTTTTTTTTAAAATTTGGTTCGTTTTTCAAAATCTTTTTTTCATTGGAATCCTTGTAACAATCCCTTTTACACAAAAAGGTAGCTTTTTATTTTTATTTTTTGCAACACATGAACAATTTAAAATTTGTAGATTATCCCGGCTACCAGTACTTTCAGTACTTTGATTTTTTTACTTACTTCTGAAGATCCAATGAATGGTGTTTTACTGCAGTGGGTGAATTTATTTTTAAATAAATATATGTACATGAATATTATGATATTTGTCTTGCTACACTGATGTACGTGTGATTGTAACTCTTTAATCATTGTTCTTTTCTCTTTAACATGTTTAAATGTTATATTGTACTCATGCTGCCCCTTGTTGGGTACTTGATTGGAAAATAAAATAATGTTCTATGTTCTATTGTAATAAACAAGGCGGTACTCTTTATGCCCGGACTCTCTGCCTGCTTTGTAGACTTTAAAAAGGGCTTGGACACGGTGATTCTGTAAGATTTTATTATGTCCTCCAGACAATTTGACTGAATGATATACTGTATATACTGCCCATGGACATAATTTTGTTATAAAATAATGTCCTGGACACTTTAAATCTATACAATTATGTCCATATTACCATATCTATGAAACATTGTCCGTCATATTAAATGCAGGAATAGACAAATAGTTTCTCTAATTCGATACCTGACCCTCATACCTGAATTATCAGAATACATTTTGTACTTACTGATCCTTACACAACAATATAATAATTCATTATTTTATGATAATATTATAGCATATCAAAAAAGGGAAAACTCGAATAATTCAAGCCCTGTCTTCCTTCGTATACTTCGGCGGAGGGGTTAATGTAGCGACTGCAAGGATGTATTATTCGGGTTAAATAGGGGATCGACCTTATTTCATCTCAAACTTGTATCTATGAAATAAAGTCCGTGTCTATGAAAAATTGTCCATGTCATAATCCATATCATAATGGAATAGTCATTTGACTGAGATTTTTTTCCAAATATTTAAGTGTACAATCACGGTATTTAAGTAGCATTTACAAATCAAGTAGAGACATAAAAATAACTGCACTAGAAAGGTAAACATTGAATAAAGGGTTATAATTCTAGTGTGCAAGTTAAATGAACATGATAACTGCAATGTAGGTCCTGGATCCGCCGACCCTTTGCTCTACATTTTAATATATTTACTAAAATCATATTTTTACTACGTTTGATCTGAGAAAATTAAAACTTATTATCTCAGGTTTGATCTTGGACCTACTGTAACAATAAAGTTCAGGATCAGATTAGTAAACTGAGTGAATGCTAACATGCTGCTATATCCATTATGAGTAATTCTGCCTCTTCTGTAGCTCTACCATATACATATGTCTACAAAGGAGCTACATTATTGCAGCTAGTCCGGTAGTAACGAAAACCACACCGGTAGTTGATCATCTTTTAAAAAAAATAATACAACAGACACACAAGATAATAATCTTGCGGGGACATATTAATGCCGGTGTTACATACTAGTTTTTCCCCCATACCAGAATTTCCCCCCGAAAAAATGACTATATACTGAGCTTTCCCCCCGGAATATCTAGTATATACTAGATTTTCCCCTGAGGGAAAATGAGTATATACTACGTTTTCCCCCAGGGGAAAATCTGGTATGTGTAAACACATACTCATTTTTCCGCCATACTGGTTTTTCCTCCAGTATTTAAGACCGTTGCACTATTACTAAGAGTATCCTTTTCTTATTCTTATATATAGGGCGGATGTGATATCATAGATGTTTGCAAAGATTTGAGAAGGGAAATCTTTAGTGTTTGTGCTTAGATTTAAGAATGTAAAGACCATGTGGATTTCAGTTTTCATAACAACATTTTCAGTCTATTAGAAATATCCCTTATACATGTTATGGTTAATATCGTAGTCAGCGTGACACAGAGAAATAACTATCTATCAACCTATTCATGATCATTTCAAAAAGAGAGCCTTAAATGCTATAATATTACTGTTGAACCACTTCTTCAAATTAAAGCAATTGCACAAATAGAATTGTTTCGAGTGTCCCAATAACGTGGACCGTGACCATAGAAATGCACTGGCGTCTGTTCTTTTGTGCGTCCGTCACAGTTTATGTATTCAGTAACTGTTATTTGCAGGCTTTTGATATTTGGTATTCAGCTTTGGTTGGATCCAATGGTGGGGTGCGTTTTCAGGACTGTCGCTTATCTGTTTCCTGTTTAACAAACCGACGTAGAATGTTTTGCTCTTAGGGGAGACAAAAAATTCTGTTAGTGTATTCGATTAATTCCTGAAAGCTTCGTTTACAATGCCTTTTGTGATATCTTTTTTAACTCAAATTGATGTTTATGCTTTTTATAATATGTCACATTATGAAACAAAAAGCCAAATAAGACTAGCTTAATAAAAAAGAATCTAGACAATTTTGTAGTTTAAACCAAATATTAAGGGGAAAAAAATGAATTTAAAAACAATACTTGCAAAAAGATCAAGTTTTTTTCTCAAAGTGTATTAAAAATTATAGCATTAAATCAAGCAAGATTAAACGGAGCCTTAAAAATTAATATGAAGGGGGAAAAATCAGTATGGATTTGCGAAAGGGGGGAAATCTAGTATATACTAATTTTTCCTACCCAAATTTTAGGGGGGGAGATTCAGTATATACTGATATTTCCGGGGGGAAATCTCAGTATATACTGATTTTTCCGGGGGGAAATATGAGTAGGGGGAAAAACTAGTATGTTACACTGGGCTGCTGGCCGTACTTGTGTACGTGTACACCATTGTACACGAGCGTCCATATCACTGTTTTCGTACACTGTAGCAGATATTTCAGTCTGTTGCTTTCTGTGAAACGAGTCGACTTCGAATTTTTTGCACTTTGCAATCAATTTATGACCTAAGAAATCTGTTCTTGTTCATGACATATATAGTAAAATAAGCAGAATAATATCAAATTTTGGGCCAGTACGTTTGTTACTGTGAGCACTAAAAGACTCAAACTAATAAAAACAAGTGCTGACTGTGTTGGGGATGCCCAACACAAAAATGTCTCCCAAACGAACCCATTTTGAACCTCTTATCAAATTTTTTTTTCGTATAATTAAAGAGCTCCTTTTGCTCTATCCATCTACAAAATTTCAGCCACCTACGCACCTAGGTTACCGAGATATTGCAATGTCCTATATTATGAACTTTCGTTAATTACAGGGAAACGGCGGCCATTTTGAAAATTTTGAAATGTCCGTGCACAACTTCAATAAGCCATCTACTATCCTACAATGTTTCGTGCAAATCCCCTAAGGCGTTTTAGAGAAAACGTGCGGACACGTTCATGCCGCGGAGAAAGAAGAAGAAAAATAATAATAAGAAACAGAGTAAAAACAATATGTCTCCAAACTTTCGTTTGGGAGACATAATTACCTGGCTCGATACGCGTGTTCCTTGGAGTAAGGGCTATATATATCAAAAGAGGGACACATTAACAACAATCATAATAGCGGTTTTGGCTGTAGTCGAAAGGATGACATATTTTAAAATTAGGGGAGCGGGCTATAAACTACTTTGAAAGATTTTTGTGAAATTCTATTAAAATAGAATACTAGTATATTTAGACATCTGATATTTGGTATACAGACATTTAGGCTAAATAATATTTGCCATGCCATGTGACTTTGACTTCAATTTTAGCTTCAACAACTTCGAAATTCGTAAACCTAATTCTTAGGTGTAAACTTTTTCGTATAGTTAAATTATGGAAAATGAATTACTTGCAAAGTATTAAACTAAGACATCTGACATGTGGTATACAGAAACTTTAGTTTATGATTTACACAACTCTACTTTCAGTCTCATTAAAATCAGAACTTCAATGTCGCCCCTCTTTTTTTGCTATGTCCGCTTGTTGAAGCTTCATCTTTCCCCCCTTTTTTTCTATGTCCGTTCGTTGGACATAGCAAAAAAGGGGGAGCGACATTGAAGGTCTGATTTTAATGAAACTGCCCTACGTTTCAACGACTGCTTACCGAGGTCTGTTTTAACCTTTAATCTTTATAAAACTATATCATGTTCTGGAAAAAGTATCACTTGGAAAATGATAGGTTACGGTCTACACAAATGTCACAATGCCATGTGATCTGGACCCCATTTCAGACTTAATGATGTATAAATGAGTTGATGTTTTTATAACACTTTATGGGAAATAAATTAATTACAAGTGCCTGATATTTATTATGTACAAAAGCCTTATGTGATGCTCTACAATCTCCATGATATGTAAACCTGACGTCGTGTTTTCTCTTACCGGCTATGGTTAACAATGGCAAACTGAAGACCTAATTATTTACCTGTGTTTGGCTTTTAACAACGAAATGAACAATAAGTGTAAATAATAGATAACAGTTTTATCCTATGCATGTAGTCTATTGGCCAGGTTTTTCTCTTATTGTCCTTCATGTCAAAAATCATACACCACTAAACTATAGCCGGTGATACCCCCGTGTAAATGCATAGACAGACATGTAAATGAGTTTCATGACGGTGCAACCGGCGAGACATACTTTTGTTGCCCGTGTGTTGTTCTTTAAATTTTATCAGTAATTGTTTTTTTTATATTTTAGTACCAAGTCAGAAGTATATTCAAAGACCTACTGCTATACCCAGAGGCAAAGGATTAAAATGTATAACCTTATTGCATATTAGTAAATTTGGAGATCGTTGCCACACAATATGAGCCACAATATTAAACAAAGTCTTGAGAAGAAGAGGAAAGGATAGACTTTTATGCAAATATTGAAAACCAGCATCAAATACAATATCATATTTTGTAAATGTTGACTAAGATATATAAGTGTTCTGGTGTCACTTATCGCTACTTTTGGATAATATTTGTATATACTTTCAAAAGCATTGAAGATGCTTGCGATTTAAAATTATGATTCAACGCCACAATATTTCTTTTTAAAAAGTGGTACGAAGTAGTTGTTTGTGTCTATATTATTGTGTTTATGAATTTTGTACATTTACAAACACATACATAGTTTTTTGTCTTTTTTATTGAATACAGGCAAATTATAACCATATTACACGGAGAACTACATATTGTGCTACTCCGGGACTCCTGCAATATTGCAATAGAATAGTCCAATAAAACCTGGTTCAAGTGAAGACCGTTGGGATCTTCAATTTATCCAGTGTGTCTTTGCCCTGCATTTACATCTTAGAAATAAGATTAATAATTCATGTTCTGTATTTTTGTTATAATAATATAACCTTTTTCTGAATAATAACTTCTATATAAAATTAAAGTGACCCCTTAAAATATAATTAAACAGAATCAGCGTCATTCAAATAGAGATGCCACCAAATATTGAATTTGAATACCAGCATCATAAATATCAGAGATGTCAAAACAAATAAAAGAATGAATTTATCATCCCAAAAATAATAAAATGCTATACTATTTATCATGCACAGACCTGGAATGTAACAGAGGCCATCAGTGATAAAGGAAGCACCAATGGGCATTTAATTAAATGTCAAATGTCCGAACGGGCAAGGACAAAATCAATCAACGCAAAGAAACGTGTATACAAAAAGACCCACCACTCAAATATACAGTGTAGCAAATGAACAGCAATCAACAGTGCAAACTTGTTGTAACAAGAGTGAAATCGGTGCTTCGGAGGGGTTAGCAGTTTTTGCTTGTTGCAACACACATGTCAGGTTGTTAACCAGGTAAACATGGAACTAATTTCCAGCGAAATAATGTTTTAAATCTACCTTTTTTTTTGTCCCCCACCGTGCAACAATCTAATTAAAAACCTATCTCGCATTGCTCCCGGTTTTTAATTAGATTGTCCGTCCGTCACACTTTTGTGAGCACAACTTCTCTGAGACTGCTCAACAGATTTTGATGAAATGTTGTAGAATTGTTTGTCATGATCTGTAGTTGATCATATTGCAATTTCATTTTGATTCAACGAATTTTGTAGGAGTTCATTTTAGGTCATATGAACACTTTGTGAGCGCAACTCCTCTGAGACTGCTCAACGGATTTTGATGAAGTTTTGTAGGATTGATTGTCATCATATATAGTTGATCATATTGCAACATCATTTTGATTTGGCGAATTGTATACGAGTTATGGGATTTTATCCACTTAGTGTATTGTAGGTCATAGGAAACCCCTGTGGGCTCCTCTGAGGCTGCTGAACAGATTTGGCTCGAGATTTTTTCATTTTAGTATGCAGTTGTATGTATATTAATACTATTTTGAGGATGACAAATTCTACATGAACAATGAGACTAGATTTTTCAACTTTAATGCGGCGACGTGTAAAATTCTTAATTGTAATCAAGGTTTTTAAACATACACACCTCTTCGTAATAAATTAACGGCATGCGGGTTTAGAGAGCTAATAGGCCCAAATTAGCAACAGGCTTGTTGGTATAATTCCTTTATAAAGTGCTCAGAAACCTGTACACATGACCAACTACATTCGTACTAACATTTCCATCATCCGGAGCACCTGAGTTCACTCTTGTTGCGACTTGAGTTCTTGTTGCCGGTTGTCTTTCAGTTGTGCTTTTTTGTAACTTTATGTTGTTTGTTTCTTTGTGTTGTCGTTGTACCGGTATTTCTCGTCTTTTGATTTTGTCTTCGAAATTTCGGACTTACGATATTCGGATGCCTCTTTGGTACCTCATTGTTTCTTACACCACCTCACCATTGTCAATTTTCACTCTAACTCGACTTTTATGCCTCACACAATTCACCAGTGCTATACCTCTACGACACGAAGCCTCTGTGAAGTGTGGTTGAATGAGCCCTGTTGTCGAGAGATGCCATAATGCGTAAAACCTGTTTGAAAAAAACGCCAGAATTTTAGCGCATAAAAGTACCCTGCTTCATTTCCTGATAAGATTAAGATCCCCTACAGGAAGCTACATGTATCTGCATCTTTTGAATGGCGGTCAAAAGAAGTATCCACCCGGATTGGTGTGCTCCTTTTCCTCCACTAAATCATTTACAGGATACTGCTAACGAAGTAAAGCACCTAACAAACAAAAGATATACATACATCGAAAGCATCGTGTAAAGTATAACCAAAACCGCTATTAACTCAGTTATAACATCGCTGTAAAATGACTACAAATAGCAGTACTGTAAAATGACTACAAATAGCAGTACTGTAAAATGACTACAAATAGCAGTACTGTAAAATGACTACAAATAGCAGTACTGTAAAATGACAGCAAATTGCAGTACGGTAAAATGACAGCAAATTGCAGTACTGTAAAATGACAACAAATAGCAGTACTGTAAAATGACAACAATAAGCATTACTGTAAAATGACAGCAAATTGCAGTACTGTAAAATGACTGCAAATTGCAGTACTGTAAAATGACAGCAAATAGCAGTACTTTAAAATGACAACAATAAGCATTAATACTTTAAAATGACAGCAAATTGCAGTACTGTAAAATGACTGCAAATTGCAGTACTGTAAAATGACTGAATATAGCAGTACTGTAAACTAACATTTTATGACAGTACTGGTAGATGACTGCAACTATCATTACTGTGAAAAGACAGATAATAAGAGTACTGCAAAATGACGGGTATGAAATGTACTGCAATATGACTGGACAGAAAAGTACTGTATATATACTGGCTGTTCTTGTACCGATAAAATGTAAGTAAATTGTTGGTAGTGTATGATACATTAATTCAAGTTTGAAAAAAAAATCTTTTCGTGAGCAGTGTTCACAGTTTAGCCATATAAGGTATTATAATTAAAAGGGAGATAACAAGAATTTATGCCCGACCAATTGACATTAGAACGTAACAGGTAAACGGCTTTATGTCAACATTACTCATGCACCTAGATATGGAAGTTTTAGAATATGAATACAATGTCAGTCGTGTGACCGAGCCTAAAATGACAGTCAAATATGATACCCGTAACCTACCTCAAGACTGGCTTAGTAATGATCGTGTTATTTCGGACATTAACTTAGCTATTTCTGCGGTAGAACGAGGCGAGTGTACCCAAAACACAGTTGATGAAATGTACGTTAATTTTGTAACAATTTTAAAGTCGGAAATGTCAAAAAAATTACCGCATAGAACAGTACTGCTTGATGGCACCAGCAATAAACCAAGGCGATGTAAAAAACCATGGTGGAATGACGATTTGACTTCGTTATGGAATGTTGTTTGTCGTGCGGAAAAGGAGTGGACAAAATGTAAATCTGGCAACCGTAAAAAGGAACTACGTCATACATATGTTCGAGCGAGAAAAGTGTTCGATAAAGCCGTTAATAGAGCAAAACGTCAACATTGGTACTCAGTGCAGGAAGATCTCGTAAGTTTAAGTGACAATCCGAAAGAGTTTTGGCGAAAAATTGGAAAAATTGGTGTAGGTAGTGAGCGTCGAAACAAAATCCCAATGGAAGTGAAATTAAACGATGGGTCGGTTTCTATGGATAAAAATATTTTACTGAATAAATGGAAAAATGATTTTTGTGAAATGTTGAATCAAAATCATAGTAATATTGATTTAAATTTGAATAATGAAATAGTATATGATAATTCATTGGATAGTGTAATTACTATAGAGGAAGTGTATAACGTACTAAAAGCATCTAAGAATGGGAAATCGCCAGGAGTTGATAATATACAAGTTGAACTTTATAAAAACCCTACTGCGGTGAATGCTCTGACCCGCATGTTTAATGTATGTTTTGACAGTGGTAAATGTCCAGAGTTGTGGAGTAAAGGTGTGATAACTCCGATTCCGAAATCATCGACTTCCGATCCCCGCGATCCATTAGCCTATCGAGGTATAACGCTTGCACCGACCTCGTATAAACTTTACTGTGGTGTACTTAATGCCAGATTAACTGATAAACTTGACGATATTGACTTCTTAAATGATGAACAGAATGGTTTTAGAAAAGGACGAAGTACTATTGACCACCTGTCTACGTTGACATCTATTATAGAGACCAGAAAACTTAAAAAACTGTCGACTTTTGTAGCTTTCATTGATTTTAAGAAAGCTTATGACTGGGTCAATAGAAATATATTATTTACTAAACTTGAAACTATAGGAATTAGTACTAAAATGTTAAATGCATTATATTCTATTTATAATAATGTTCAATCATGTGTTAAACTAAATGGTAATTTATCGGAATGGTTTGAAGTTACATCAGGTTTAAAACAGGGTTGTATTTTGTCTCCTCTGTTATTTAACATTTTTATTAACGATCTTGTAGATGATGTTAAACGCTTAAATATTGGTGTTCAATGTGATGAGCATATTATATCTGTACTTTTATATGCTGACGATCTAGTATTTTTAGCTGAGAATGAAAAAGATCTGCAAATGTTATTGAATACGTTAAATGGTTGGTGTACTTCTAATGATCTTGTTGTCAACTTAGAAAAATCTAAAATTGTTCATTTTAGACCACAGTCAATAAACAAGACAAGTTTTAATTTTATGTTCAATGGTAATATAATTGATATTGTAGAGAAATATTCATATCTTGGATTAGTGTTAAATGAATTTTTGAATTATAATGATACTGCAAACTCTGTGGCAAAGGCAGCAAGTAGATCACTTGGTCTATTAATAGCAAAGTGCAAAGCTAATGGAGGTTTTGAATATTCCGTTTTTACCAAATTATTTGATACACTTGTAATGTCAGTTATTGAATATGGTGCAGCCATATGGGGTGCAAGAGATTATTCATGTATAAATGCTATAAAAAATAGAGCAATGAGATTTTTTATGGGAGTTGGTAGATATACTCCAAATTTATCATTATATGGTGATATGGGCTGGAAGCCCTGTATTATTAATCAATGGTCTTGTATTTTTAGAACATGGTCTCGATATACAAAAATGTGTAATGATAGAATAAATAGAAAGGTATTTTTATGGGCAAATAGATATTGTAACAATAGAATTAAGAACTGGAATTTTAGAGTTCAAAGTAAATTCAGAGAACTTAATTTAGCACATCTATGTAACACTGATTTTATTTTTGGTAAAGGTGTAATAAGAAGTATTGAGAATACATCTTTTGATATATATAAAAATGAATGGCATAATTCACTGATTGTTAATAATCAAAGTGAACTTCGAACGTATAGATTGTTTAAAAATGAGTATGGTGTAGAGAGATATTTAAGTGTAAATATGCCTGGCAGATATAGAAGTGCCTTTGCCAAATTTAGATGTGGGGTTGCGCCCATTAAGATTGAAACTGGCAGATACCAAGGTCTAGATGTTGAAAATAGAGTTTGTTTTAATAACCAGTGTATTTTACATAATTGTATTGAGAATGAATTTCATGTTTTAATGAAATGTCCAATGTACTCTGAATTACGATCTGTTCTTTTTAATACAGCTTATGCAATTAATTCAGATTTTATGAATTTATCAGAAGAGGAGAAATTTATATTTTTATTTCAAAATGAAGATGTATGTTTTTATACTGCCAAAATCTGCCATGATATTTTAATGATAAGAACAAATGTTTTATATAAATAATGATTTTATCATTGTATTTGTATATAATAGACTTTTAAACTATTTTAAATAGTCTCCCATAACTCTTTTAAGAGTGGCTCTCTGTTACTACTTTTTATTTTGTTCAATATGTTTTATGTGTGTGTATATATGTAATGTAATTTATGAGAGGTGAGACTTAAATAAACTATTGTCTTGTCTTGTCTTGTCTTGTCTTGTCTTACTCACGATACGGCTCTTGTCCGATTATCTCTAATAGGGATTTTGTCTACAATAAAAAAATGGATTTTTGATTTGATTTGTTAATAAGCTCAAAGATTTTGCAATGCATCTGAGTCGTTTAGACTATTTTCTTCATTAAAAACTCTTCGAAGAATAACACAAGGTTAGAAGTTTCAGTTGATCGAATTCAAAAGGACATGGGTTTCTGTTAAGTTTGAAGTATTACCGATCTTTTGTTTTTTACCTGTAAAAAAGTCAAAGTTTTGTTTCTGTTGACGTGATTGATGATTAATTCAGCTTATTTAAAAAAAAAACAATTACGTACCTATTGAAAATTACATTGATAATTTAAGTTGATGATGTATTTGTTATCATTATGTTCATATTATTTAGTGTGAAAACTACCTCCTTACCTTTAAAATCTCGATATTCGTTTATATACCTGGTGAAATTGTGTACAAACGATATAATAAAGCTGCATACCTGAATGAACTTGAATACCTGAATATGAAATCAAGTATTTTATATGTCAGCTTCATTAACTGCAACATTGAAATTTGCATTGAAATATATCCAAGGTGTGTATTTGACGCTAAAGCTCAAAATTAAAGGTATCATTATCAGGGACCAACCACTTAACTTGATTGGGGGGAGCTTGATTTTGTTATGGTCAGATATTTTTCCTCAGAGAGACCGCAGAAAAACGTAAAAACTTATTTTTTATTTTTTTCAATATCAGCATTATTTTTGTGACAGACATCATCCTTCAGGATGTTTTTCTTAACCTTAAGCTGGCAACCAGCTCCCTGTTGTTCAGATATCGGTAACAATCCTAACCTCTGCTGCCAAAATATTTATGTCATCAAAAATGAAATTCAAAATAATTTTTTAAAGGAAAAATACAAGCTCCCTCCTTCAAGAAATGGTCATTGACATTCCATAATCAACTTTTATTGTTGTTTTTGAATAAACGTGCATAATTTATGTGATGGGTGCTTAATGAATATGTGAAATTGTGGTGACATCCATTTTATGCCACCCGTTTCGTGGGTACCGGTGTTCTTTTGTAGATTTCCCCCCATGCAAGTTTTTTCGAGGGGAATCTGGACCAACTGTAAAGTGGATCATGCAGTCTTTATAATCCAAAAGCTCAATTTCCCCCTTACAATGTAACGTCACTGACGCAACGATAAAATAAAAAAATCGATATGTCTATGGTTCAAGCGATTAAGGACGAGCTGCGCTTTCGAGATAAAACACACAGACTGGGTTGTTAATATATACTCCCAAACTTCCACATTTGAAAACAGTCAGCAGTTCTGAATGTGGCCAGTGTTTGCTGACCGCTGTTTTGCAGCTGGATCTATTTTTGTCCCGCAAACGACACCAAACAGAAATGCTTATTATAAGGTTAATGGTTCTAAACATCTCCTGGGCATACATTTTGCCATAATAAAGAATCTCGAAAATTTAAATCATTCCTTCTGCGAATCTGGCAGTATTTTTTTTATACGGACGGACGGCTTAAACCTTAATGGCGGCGTTAATGCCCTATTCCGACATGTCGACAATTGGACTTTCAAACTTATAATAAAAGCTAGTGTACATAGCACAACCTACTATATAAACGACAATGAAAAATCCGCAACGGAAAAAAAAACAACAAACAGCCTTCAACGTGACCAGTGGTCAATGCTCGCTGTTTTGCAGTTGGTCCTGTATTGTAAATATAATGCTTATGATTTATGACCAATCCTATGAAACCAAAGGTAGACCCCCATCTTAGCAAAGAACAAATAACTGCACAAATATCAGCTTTGATAAAGATCCCTGGCTACGAACAGGCACATATAAAATATGACGGGTTAAACTAATTTTTTTTGCCTAAACTTCCCCTTATTGATGACAAAGCACAAAATTAACACGTACATGTAGTAAAAATCAAATGAACAGAAGTTCAAATCAACAATACAGAATCTGAGACATAAAGACACCAGGAAAAAAAGGGACGTAGAGGAACTCTTTTGAGCACACTCGAAGTTACTGACAGCCAGCCTTTCGACTGATGTAATAAATCAAAGTACGACGATTTCAAATCAAACACAACACTTCAAACAGCTAATAATTTGGTGATGCATCATCACACAAAATCGACACACATGGTTGCTGTTATGATAAAAAACAAAAAACAAAAATACAAAACACAAGGCAAATAACATTTTTAAGTAAGTATCAATTCATCGATATTTCCCAAACAAGAGGCTCCCAGGAGCCTGAATCGCTCACCGGAACTACACAGATACATATATTTTGTAGATATTATTGTGCTTAACCATATGCGATTTAAATTTCTGAAATAACTTGGTTAGTTTTCAAGTTATTGGGCTTAATAAGTGCAAAATTTAGCAAAAATTAGAAAAAGGGCAATTACTCCCTTATCAGCAGTCAGATCTTTTCCGAAATTTCAGGACAGGTACTTTAAATATGCTGATCACTTTTGATTCTTGCACAATTTTGATATCTGAAACCATTTTGAGGTATAAGCCAAAAAATGAAATTTACCCCCTATGTTCTATTTTTAGCCATGGTAGCCATGTTTTTTTACGAATCAAAAATATGAACAATAGAGTTGTAGCATATAAACTATTAAACAAGTGTGCCAAGTTAAGATGCAGTTGGTCTTACGGTGTCAGACAAGCTAATCTTTGAAATTCAGGGGAAAAGTAATGAAAAATGGTAAATTTTGTTGTTTTAAGGACAATAACTCCTAATAGAAATGGTCCTACAGCTTTGACCTTAATACATGAAATGTAGATCTTGATGTGCTTGATTATATGCAATTTAAATTTTTGAAATATCTTGTATAGTTTTCAAGATATATGGCTACATAAGTGAAAAAAATTGAAAAAATCCAGAAAAAGGGCAATAACTCCTACATCAATTGTTGGATCTTCTTGAAACTTTCGGAGCAGGTAGATCTTGAGATGCTGATCACTATTGCTATTTAGAATTTTGATATCTGTAACCATTTTTGAGTTATTAGCAAAAAACTGCAATTTACCCCTATGTTCTATTTTTAACGATGGCGGCCATATTTTCTGACGAATCAAAAATCTGAACGATACACTTGTAGCATTTGCGAAGTTAAGTTTAAGTTGGATGCATGGTGTCAGACAAGTAAATCTTTGAAATTCAGGGAAAAAGTAATGAAAAATGGTAAATTTTGACGCTTTAAGGGCCATAACTCCTAAAAGAAATGGTTCCACAGCTTTGACCTTACTACATGAAATGTAGATCTAAATGTGTATAATCATATGCAATTTGAATTTTTAAAATATCTTGTATAGGGCTAAATAAGTGCAAAATTTTGAAAAAATCCAGAAAAAGGGCAATAACTCCTACATCCGTTGTTGGATCTTCTTGAAAATTTCAGGGCAGGTAGATCTTGAGGTGTTGATCCCTATGCCAGAATTTTGATATCTGTCACCGTTTTTGAGTTATTTGCAAAAAACTGTATTTGACCCCCCCCCCCCCGTTCTATTTTTAGTAACAGCGGCCATGTTTTTGACGTATCAAAAATCCCAATGCAAACTTTTTGCACAGTATCCTAAGGAACAACCATATCAAGTTTGGCTGCATTTGGTCAAGCAGTTTCAGAGAAGAAGATGTTTGAAAAAAGCTAACGGACGACGGACGACGGACGACAGACGACGGATGACGGACGCAAAGTGATGGCAATAGCTCACATGACCCTTTGGGTCAGTTGAGCTGAAAAAAGACTAAATTCAAAGATATTACTAAAATGTCATATCCTTTGCTTTTAAATTTTAAGCCTGTTTTTTTGTTTTTGTTTATGTTTTTTTTTTTTTTTTTCATTAGTTGCTTTCAATACTGAATCCCTCCCTTATATATTCATATGGAAAAGAGTTAAAGAGTTGGAATAAATGAAATTATTTATAAGATAATAGCTTTAAATATTTTTTTTCACTAGAATAAGCGTATAAATCATATTACAGCTACATTTTTCACAGACTAGTTAGCATATATGCAAAAAGCTTAACATCAAGGGGGAAAACTGGCACGGGGGAAATCTACAATAATTACACGTATTGTCATTTTCCTAGGGGGGACTGACATGGTGGAAAAATGGCAATATAACACCGGAAGTGACCTGGTCATCTTCACGGTATGTACTGTGTTTTCAATAGGCATTGTCCAGTATTTTCACATGTTCGTTGAAAAAGAAAAATCACCTAAATTTTTAAAAAATGAAAAAGTTAAAACATAAACAAAAAATCTCAATTGTCACAATTTATAATGAAAAGCCATCTTCCTGTAGCAATCTATATTTTTTTTTCAATTCATTTGACTGTTTTTTCCAAGAGGAACAACGAATTGTTCTGAAATTTTCAAAAGGAGTCTTACTGTATTTTACGAAATTTTGAAGGAAAAGAGGCACTGATTTTTTCAGAAATTAATATGTATCTTTTTAGCAACTATTATTAGTCTTATTTATACGTGATGCATACATTTAAACGTATTACCTGCAAAAGAATATTAATTTGTCTAGCAATGGCTAATATCGAAAGAAAAAGAAAGACCGAAAATTTTGATGACTCAAATATTTTACCGATATCTGAACAGCAGGGAGCTTGTTGCCAGCTTAAGGTTAAGAAAAAAATCCTGAAGAATTATTTCTGTCACAAAAATAATGCTGATGCTCGACACCTTCAAAAAATAAAAAAAAATATTTTTTGCGTTTTTCCGCGCTCTCTGTGAGGTAAAAATTTTTGACCACAACAAAAATCCAAGCCCCCCCCCCCCCATCAAGTTAAATGGTCGGTCCCATATAATGATACCGATGATTTTGAGCTTTAGGTACAAACACAAACTTTGGATTTATTTTAAATGCAAATGAAGGATGAATCTTTCTACCTTATATCTTTGAGATAAACCCTGGTCGTGGAGACAACAATGAAGGTCTAGGGTGAAGAAAATAATTTTGCATGTGCCCTTGAATATTGAATGCGTTAGTTTAATATATATACATATCATATTGCCGTTAAGGTTACTTTCCAAGTAATTGAAATTTTAAATTTTAAATTTTCGCAATTTTAAGACAGACATGACAGATATAAAGTGTATTTCTTAGAGTATCGCTAAACTCTACAACATTACGATACTTTCACAATTTTAAGGAAGATAATATGAAGTGATAAATACTCTCCATTGTTAGAGAATTAGGTCGAGGGTTGATACAGCATGTGATACAGATTTTGCCATGTAATGTTCATTATATCATATAGTTACATATAGAATATTATGTACTTTCCTTTTTGATACTATCTATATCTAGGTGAGTATCAGACGAGTCCGGTAGGACGAGTCTGATACGAGACTAGATGTAGATAGTATCAAAAAGGAAAGTATATAATATTCTTTTTATCGGTAATGACGTCACAGTTATCAAGTGCTCCCACCTGATATTTTCTTGTATCACGGACTGTCCATGATACTAACTAGATAATGTGTCTATGAGCCACAGGATGGCCCTCCCGTTCTTGAAATATCATGACCCTCAATGTGTATTAACTGGGATATGGACCTTTACCAAGAAATTGATCAAAAGTGTTCATGTGTAAAATATAGGTCGCGGTGACCTTATTTCTGATGGGTGGTGCCATGTACCAAGACTCATGGAGAAGTGAAATATTATTGACCCCTAACATGTAGTATTCAAGATATGGACCTTAACAAAGAACTTAACCAAAGTCATTCATGCGTAAAATATAGATCACAGTGACTTCATTTCTAGTGGACGGTGTCACTTTACCCAAGACACATCTAGTGGTGAAATATCATTGACCCCCAACATCTAGTATCCAAGTTATGGACCTTAACCAAGAACTTAACCGAAGTCGTTCATGCATAAAATATAGATCACAGTGACCTAATTTTTATTGGGTGGTTTCATGTTACCCAAGACACATCTAGCACTGGTGAAATACCATTGACCATCAACATGTAGTATCTGAGATATGGACCTTAACCAAGAACTTAACCAAGTTCATTCATGCGTAAAATATAGGTCACAGTGACCTAATTTCTAGTGGGTGGTGTCACCTTACCTAAGACACATCAATCTAGTAGTGAAATATCATTGACCCCCAACATCTAGTATCCAAGTTATGGACCTTAACCAAGAACTTAACCGAAGTCATTCATGCGTAAAATATAGGTCACAGTGACTTAATTTCTAGTGGGTGGTGTCACCTTACCTAAGACACATCTAGTAGTGAAATATCATTGACCCCCAACATCTAGTATCCAAGTTATGGACCTTAACCAAGAACTTAACCGAAGTCATTCATGCGTAAAATATAGGTCACAGTGACCTAATTTCTAGTGGGTGGTGTCACCTTACCTAAGACACATCTAGTAGTGAAATATCATTGACCCCCAACATCTAGTATCCAAGTTATGGACCTTAACCAAGAACTTAACCGAAGTCATTCATGCGTAAAATATAGGTCACAGTGACCAAATTTCTAGTGGGTGGTGTCACCTTACCTAAGACACATCTAGTAGTGAAATATCATTGACCCCGAACATCTAGTATCCAAGTTATGGACCTTAACCAAGAACTTAACCGAAGTCGTTCATGCATAAAATATAGGTCACAGTGACCTAATTTCTAGTGGGTGTTGTAGCCCTACCCAAGACCCATCTGGTGGTGAAATATCGTTGACCCCCAACATCTAGTATCAGAGTAATGGACCTTAACCAAGAACTTAACCAAAGTGTTACGGACGTACGGATGTACGGACGTACGGACGTACGGATGTACGGACGTACGGACGGACGGACAAGGGTAAAACTATATGTCCGATCCACATACGTGGTCGGGCCATAAAAAATATCAGGCAGATGAGATCAAAGGAAAAAGCCGCTTATTACCGATAAATCACAATATCTTCATTGTATACCTTGGTTTTTTTTTTTGTTTTTTTTTGTGATATTGGGTATGCAATATAGCTATATCGAAGGTCATGCGATATAGGGTATGTGATATGGGTAATGTGTTTTGTCTTAAAAAGGCTGTATAATTACTTCAATAGATGATATACACTGTTTATCGAAAACTAAAATTTTCAGTCACTTTTTAGCTCACCTGGCCAAAGGCCTTGTGAGCTATTGCCATCACTTGGCGTCCGTCGTCGTCGTCGTCGTTAACTTTTCTTCAAACTTCTCCTCTGAAACCGCTGCACAGATTCATACCAAATTTGGTCTGGTGGTACTTTAGGGTATCCCCCACAGAACTGATGTGGGGATTTTTGATTCGTCGAAAAACATGGCCGCCGTTGCTAAAAATAGACCAGAGGGGTCAGACTACTGTTTTTGGCTTGTAAATCAAAAAGTACAAGAGGCTCCCAGGAGCCTGAATCGCTCACCTGACCTATATGCGCCTGAAGTAAAGGTTATTAGGCAAAATCTATTTGACGTTGAAAGGGTCATAAGATTAATAAGGGGATCATCTGACAATATGGTGGATCTTAAGGTGCTGATCACTTTTGTTCTCAATCAAAATCTAAAAATCTGTCACCCTTTTTGAGTTATTTGCAATAAAAATCAGTTTAACCTAATGTTCTATTATTAGCCACAGCGGCCATGTTTTACAACCAATCAAAAATCCCCACATCAGTTCTATACACCTAATGCTAATGAACAAATATACCAAGTTTGGTTCAATTTGGACTTGAACTGTCAGAGGAGTTAACGTTTTCAATGTAACGAGGAAATGCTGTTAAAATGCTCAATTTGGACGTTTTAAGGGCAATAACTCCTAAAAGGAAAGGTCCTACAACATTGACCCTATTACATATTTTGTAGATCTTGATGTGCTTAACAATATGCAATTTAAATTTCTCAAATATCTGGTATAGTTTTCAAGATATTGAGCTAAACAGGTGCAAAATTTGCAAAAAATCCACAAAAAGGGCAATAACTCCTACATGGGTTGTTGGATTTTCTTCGCAATTTCAGAGCTGGTAGATCTTGAGGTGCTGATCACTTTTGTTCCCAATCAAAATTTTGAAATCTGTCACCATTTTAGAGTTATTTGCAAAAAACTGCCATTTACCCCTATGTTCTATTTTTAGCCACAGCAGCCATGTTTTACGACAATCAAAAATCCCCACATCAGTTCTATACACCTAATGCTAATGAACAACTATACCAAGTTTGGTTCCATTTGGACTTGAACTGTCAGAGGAGTTAACGTTTTCAATGTAATGAGGAAATGCTGTTAAAATGCTCAATATTGACGTTTTAAGGGCAATAACTCCTAAAAGGAAAGGTCCTACAACGTTGACCCTATTACATATTTTGTAGATCTTGATGTGCTTAACAATATGCAATTTAAATTTCTCAAATATCTGGTATAGTTTTCAAGATATTGAGCTAAACAGGTGCAAAATTTGCAAAAAATCCACAAAAAGGGCAATAACTCCTATATGGGTTGTTGGATTTTCTTCAAAATTTCAGGATAGGTAGATCTTGAGGTGCTGATCACTTTTACCCAGCCAGAATTTTGATATCTGTAGCCGTTTTTGAGTTATTTGCAAAAAACTGCATTTTACCCCTATGTTCTATTTTTAGCCATGGCGGCCATGTTTTACGTTGAATCAAAAATCCCAACATTAGTTCTAAGCACCGAATGCTAATGAACAACCATACCAAGTTTGGTTGCAATTGGACTTATGGTGTCAGAGGAGTTAACGGACGCCAAGTGATGACAATAACAGGTGAGCTAACAAGAGATAGATGAAATCTTATGCCACCCTACTGCTTCAGCATCAAAAGTTCTACAAAAGTCTCCATTTGGTCCAAGGTGTCAGATGACCCCTTATATAGGGGTTACAGCCCCTAAAAGGTGAAAAATAGCGTTTTTTTCATGTTTTTGCCCTATAGTATGAAAACCATTGCAGATAGAGAAAAGCTGTTGCTTGCTGAAATGTTCAGCTCATTTAGCTCTACAAAAGTCTCCATAGGGTCGAAGTTGTCAGATGACTCCTTATAGGGGTTACAGCCCCTTAAATGTGAAAAATAGCGGTTTTTTTCATGTTTTTGCCTTATAGTATGAAAACTATTGCAGATAGAGAAAAGCTGTTGCTTGCTGAAATGTTCAGCTCATTTAGCTCTACAAAAGTCTCAATAGGGTTGAAGTTGTCAGATGACCCCTTATAGGAGTTTCGGCCACTGAAATAATGTTTTTTTCATGTTTTTGGCCTATGGAATGAAAACTATTGCAGATAGAGAAAAGCTGTTGCTTGCTTAAATGTTCAGCTAATTTAGCTGTACAAAAGTCTCCATAGGGTCGAAGTTGTCAGATGACCTCTTATAGGAGTTTCGGCCACTGAAATAATGTTTTTTTCATGTTTTTGGCCTATGGAATGAAAACTATTGCAGATAGAGAAAAGCTGTTGCTTGCTTAAATGTTCAGCTAATTTAGCCGTAAAAAAAGTCTCAATAGGACCGAAGTTGTCGGATAACCCTTAAGAGGGGTTACGGCCCCTAAAATAATGTTTTTTCATGTTCTTGGCCTATAGAAAGAAAACTATAGCAGATAGAGAAAAGCTGTTGCTTGCTTAAATGTTCAGCTAATTTAGCTGTACAAAAGTCTCAATAGGATCGAAGTTGTCAGATAACCCTTAAGAGGGGTTTCGGCCCCTAAAATAACCTTTTTCATGTTTTTGGCCTTAAGAATGAAAACTATAGCAGATAGAGAAAAGCTGCTGCTTGCTTAAATGTTCAGCGCATAAAGCTCTACAAAAGTCTCCATAGGGTCGAAGTTGTCAGATGACTCCTTAAGGGGCTACGGCCCCTAAAATAATAGTTTTTCGTGTTTTTGGCCTATAGAATGAAAACTATAGTAGATAAAGAAAAACTGTTGCTTGCTTAAATGTTCAGCTCATTTAGCTCTACAAAATATTGGGTTGACATCAAGACCAGGTGAGCGATTTAGGCTCCTGGGAGCCTCTTGTTATTCACTTATTATAATAATTCAGCAACTTTTACCATGTTTACTCCTATGTTTTTGATATTTGGTTACAAAGATGTGTTGTGGGATATGTTTTTGGATCCATTGGATTTATATACTTTCTGTCTTTTTTTTTTGGTCACGCTTTAAAAATTTCTATTTACTAACTCACCAACTCCTTTCGAAAAGCATTTTCCCTGATTATGCAGGGATGTCCAAAACAAATTTACAGTTTTATTTAATCCCTGGATTACGTGGACTGATACTTAGCTACAATGTATATATCTTGCCTTAGATTATCAACACCACTTGTTTCCCGAAATCTCTATAATTAACACTAGACATAGGGTATCACAAATATACGCCTGATATATGTTTCGTCATGCATGACTGATGAGGAATAAAATTCTGAAATGGCCATAACTTACAGCTTATGCAAATTGATTGCAGTTAGAATTAACATATGTGTAATGGTTTCATGTTCATTTATTCCATATCCTTTCATAAAATATACATCATGTTTATGTGCTACTGTATTTTTATGATTCTTTTCAAAAAAGAAAATTTATTATTTTTTTCTCCGACAGACCCCTCAAAAGAAAAGAGATTTTATGGTTACTTTGCAAAAGCTAAGCTTTTTAATACAGTACAACTTAAACAAAAATAAATAACACACTTAACATGCCTAAGCAATCTTACTACATTTATACTTGTATAATGACTTTTGGACCAACCATCACTACAAAATCCAAAAAGTCTGAAATGGCAGTTTTTTTGGCTGAAAAGTCTGAATTCTGTCTTAACATTTTTAACATTCTGAAAACAGTCTGAATATTTTCTTAACATTCTTAACATTCTGAACAAATTCTTAACATTCTGAAAACAGTCTGAATAGATTCTTAACAATCTTAACATTCTTAACATATTCTTAACATTCTGAAATTGTCTGAACGGATTCTTAACATTCTTAACATTGTGAAACTGTCTGAACAGATTCTTAACATTCTGAATATTCTTAACACCTTCTTAACATCTTGAAATTGTCTGAATATATTCTTTACATTCTAAATAATAAACATCCTTTCGGAACATTGATCTTTTCCTGAGCAGATTATTTTGATATTTTACTTATATATATATTTTTAAAATTTATTCTGAACCTTGTTTTCATTAAAATTTTAGGCTAAGATAACTTCAAAGAAAATAGATTGAATTATTAATTTATTTGTTTATAAAACAGTTTTTAAAATTATTTTCAAAAATCGTTTTTAAATTAATGATTAATATTCTTCAACAAAACAGCTTTTAAACAAGAGGCTCCCAGGAGCCTGAATCGCTCACCTGACATATGTGCCTGAAGTAAAGGTTATAAGGCAAAATCTATGTAACGTTGAAAGGGTCATAAGATTAATAAGGGGGTCATCTGACAATATGGTGGATCTAAAGGTGCTAATCACTTTTGTTCTCAATCAAAATCTAAAAATCTGTCACCCTTTTTGAGTTATTTGCAAAAAAATGCAGTTTAACCTAATGTTCTATTTTTAGCCACAGCGGCCATGTTTTACAACCAATCAAAAATCCCCACTACAGTTCTATACATCTAATAATAATAAACAATAATACCAAGTTTGGTTCCATTTGGACTTAAAGTGTCAGAGGAGTTAACATTTTCAATATAAGGAAATGCAGTTAAAATGCTCAATTTTGACATTCCAAGGGCAATTACTCCTCAAAGGAAAGGTCCTACAACGTTGACCCTGTTACATATTTTGTAGATCTTGATGCGCTTAACAATATGCAATTTAAATTTCTCAAATATCTTGTATAGTTTTCAAGATATTGAGCTAAACAGGTGCAAAATTTGCAAAAAATCCACAAAAAGGGCAATAACTCCTACATGGGTTGTTGGATTTTCTTCAAAATTTCAGAGCTGGTAGATCTTGAGGTGCTGATCACTTTTGTTCCCAATCAAAATTTTGAAATCTGTTACCATTTTAGAGTTATTTGCAAAAAACTGCCATTTACCCCTATGTTCTATTTTTAGCCACAGCGGCCATGTTTTACAACCAATCAAAAATCCCCACATCAGTTCTATACACCTAATGCTAATAAACAACTATACCAAGTTTGGTTCCATTTGGACTTAAAGTGTCAGAGGAGTTAACCTTTTCAATGTAATGAGGAAATGCTGTTAAAATGCTAAATTTTGACGTTCTAAGGGCAATAACTCCTAAAAGGAAAGGTCCTACAACGTTGACCCTGTTACATATTTTGTAGATCTTGATGTGCTTAACAATATGCAATTTAAATTTCTCAAATATCTAGTATAGTTTTCA
Source organism: Arcuatula senhousia (assembly GCA_963971305.1). Taxonomy (NCBI): domain Eukaryota; kingdom Metazoa; phylum Mollusca; class Bivalvia; order Mytilida; family Mytilidae; genus Arcuatula; species Arcuatula senhousia. The sequence goes on along the minus strand of OZ020317.1, from coordinate 5,350,537 downwards.
AGATATTGAGCTAAACAGGTGCAAAATTAGCAAAAAATCCACAAAAAGGGCAATAACTCCTACATGGGTAGTTGGATTTTCTTCAAAATTTCAGGGTAGGTAGATCTTGAGGTGCTGATCACTTTTACCCTTTGCCAGAATTTTGATATCTGTAGCCGTTTTTGAGTTATTTGCAAAAAACTGCATTTTACCCCTATGTTCTATTTTTAGCCATGGCGGCCATGTTTTACGACGAATCAAAAATCCCCACATCAGTTCTAAGCACCGAATGCTAATGAACAACCATACCAAGTTTGGTTGCAATTGGACTTATGGTGTCAGAGGAGTTAACGTTTTAAAAAGTTTACGGACGACGGACGACGGACGGACGACGGACGACGGACGCCAAGTGATGACAATAGCTAACATGACCCTTCGGGTCAGGTGAGCTAAAAATGGCTATTTTTCAGGGGCCGTAACCCCTATAAGGGGTCATCTGACAACTTCGACCCTATGAAGAATTTTGTAGAGCTAAATGGGCTGAACATTTAAGCAAGCAACAGCTAATCTCTATCTGCAATAGTTTTCATTCTGTAGGCCAAAAACATGAAAAATCACTTTTTTCAGGGGCCGTAACCCCTATAAGGGGTCATCTGACAACTTCGACCCTGTGGAGAATTTTGTAGAGCTAAATGAGCTGAACATTTAAGCAAGCAACAGCTAATCTCTATCTGCAATAGTTTTCATTCTGTAGGCCAAAAACATGAAAAATGGCTATTTTTCAGGGGCCGTAACCCCTATAAGGGGTCATCTGACAACTTTGACCCTATGAAGAATTTTGTAGAGCTAAATGGGCTGAACATTTAAGCAAGCAACAGCTAATCTCTATCTGCAATAGTTTTCATTCTGTAGGACAAAAACATGAAAAATCGCTATTTTTCAGGGGCCGTAACCCCTATAAGGGGTCATCTGACAACTTCGACCCTATGGAGAATTTTGTAAAGCTAAATGAGCTGAACATTTAAGCAAGCAACAACTTATCTTTATCTGCAATAGTTTTCATTCTGTAGGCCAAAAACATGAAAAATCGCTATTTTTCAGGGGTCGTAACCCCTATAAGGAGTCATCTGACAACTTCGACCCTATGAAGAATTTCGTAGAGCTAAATGAGCTGAACATTTAAGCAAGCAACAGCTAATCTCTATCTGCAATAGTTTTCATTCTGTAGGCCAAAAACATGAAAAATGGCTATTTTTCACCTTTAAGGGGCCGTAACCCCTATAAGGGGTCATCTGACAACTTCGACCCTATGGAGACTTTTGTAGAGTTAAATGAGCTGAACATTTAAGCAAGCAACAGCTAATCTCTATCTGCAATAGTTTTCATTCTGTAGGCCAAAAACATGAAAAAAAGCTATTTTTCACCTTTAAAGGGCCGTAACCCCTATAAGGGGTCATCTGACAACTTTGACCAAATGGAGACTTTTGTAGAGCTTTTGATGCTGAATCAGTAGCGTGGCCTCAGATTTCCTCTATCTCTTATACTTTTAGATTTATAAGCCAAAAACAGTAGTCTGACCCCCCTAGTCTATTTTTAGTAACGGCGGCCATGTTTTTTATCGGATCAAAAATCAAAACACAAGTTTGGTGCAGGACACCCTAAGGATCATTCATACCAAGTTTCATTAAATTCTGTTTGGTAGTTTCAGAGGAGAAGATTTTTGAAAAATTGTTAACAGACGACGACGACGACGACAGACGACGACGACGACAGACGACGACGACGACGGACGCCAAGTGATGGTAATAGCTCACATGGACCTTCGGTCCAGGTGAGCTAAAAATCAAGTTGAATAATCAAGTTTTCTTACATTTTATTTATCAATTAAAATATTTATTTATATTAAATTTTCTAATTATTTATTCTAATGAATCTACATTAAGATTTACTATGATTTGAATTCCCATTTATTTTAGAAATATCTATTATGAATATTCATTACAGGTTTTACATGCTATAGTTAATTACACAAGAAGAACGTGTAAAAACTACAAGCAATCAACTGGTACAATAATTTAAGTTGATATCAACAAATATGCATAAATTTTCACTTATTATCAAAAGTTCGGAATAATGTTTATAAAGCTACATGTACACCATGGAAGTATCAAATAATCAGCAATTAAAAAAGATTAACACAATTAATTCCCCACTGGGTTTCTATTGATAATAAAAGCACCGACTCAGTTTGGCACGCTTGAAGATGGCATGTGTATCTCCACCAGATTTTTAAGATAAAATGTTAACTATCGGTTTCCTTATCAGTTACCTTATCAATAAGGATACGGGCCCACCTGAGACTTTACATACATTTACATGTAGGCCAAAGCTTCTACTATTTACTATCTACTAAAGATTGAAGAAATTGATAAAAAAAGTATTTTCAAAAATGTGAATACTTTAACATTGGTCATTTCCATGTCATTAAAACAAACGTTCTTAAATAAAAACAACAAACAAATAAACATCTTCCCTGTTGCATGTTTCGAAACCTTGTAGGTTGTTGCAGGAAATCCCAAAGCCAAGGTATATCCAATGAAATCCCTTGCGTTTAACAGATAGTCTTATAGTTATTACCAAAACCATTTTACACATGTTATAGTGTCAAAAAGTAGGAGAAAAAACTCAAATGACTCGGATTTTACTTTACCGGCTATATATAGAGTTTACCCCCAACACACTGGAAAGGGTAAAAAAACAACAGTGTGTAATTTTTGACAAATAAGCTAGAGGACGATAGGAAAAAAAGGTATGGACAGACTGCTTTCCATCATTTCTTTGTTTAAAGTCCCGCAAGTGTAATTATATGGACTGTCTTTAGTTTGTCAGCGTTAACGATAACCGTTAAAACCCCATAATTTATTCAAGTTACTGACAGTCGATTTTCATTCATTCTTATTGATAGTGTGGATTCTGAGAACAGCCTCGTCTTTTGTTGTCCTTTAAAACTCATTAGAAACAAAAACATGGTACAACTGCATCACTGGAGCTATGTTATGAACCCTTTTACGAACCGACCCCTCAAAATTGCAGGGCGTAAACACAGAATATCTTATTTTTTTTAGCAATGCATTGGTGTCTACACTGGGTTTTTTTATACTGGACTAGAACTATTAAAGTACGTCGAATGACATTCGATTTTGATGAATATGTGCAAAAATAAGAGAGAATAAAGGTTACTTACATTCCAGTCGAAAGGAAAAAGTTCCGCTCACTCATATCCGGATGTCCCGCTAACGTAAATTCTTTCATAGCATTTGGATATGAGTTTGCGCGATTGGTGGCCGTGACTGATATCCAACAACCTTTAACTGCATAAAACCTTGTAGTTTTGCGAGAGGATGTTAAGATTCTTACGTGTACTTCTTATTTCTTTTAAGATATTGGTACCAGGAAACTTTTTGAGGCAAAAAAATACTGCACAAAAATATACAGAACTTCCACAAAATGTATGAACAAAATGAAAATGCATAAAATGAACCGGTGAAAGTTTGATAAAGCATTTACAAACAGCGAATTTCTTTATAATATTTTTGATTGCAAAATTAAGTCATGCCACTGCAAACAAATAAAGTATACTTTAAATCTAAATATTAAAATGTTCTATTACTCATAAAACTGTTTAAAGTAGAACAGTTATTAAGCTTGTTGGTCGGTGTATTGATGTATATTGAAAGAGAATTTGTAAATAATAACTAAAGAATTAGAACGCTACTGCTTTTATTTTCGTTTTTTTTTTTTATCTTAAATGAACAGGGTTTCGGCGGTTAAGTAAATAGTAACATAGATACACATGTAAAGTTTCGGTTGTAACCTCCTGCTAGTTTGATACCTCAATGGCCACAGTTCGCTTTGCTTTCGCTTGGAACTAAATGAGTTTGTGAGTTAGCGAGTTAGTGTTCAAGCCCTCGCAACAGTATTAAGGTTTTTTGATTTTATCATGTTTATTGAAGGCAATGAACATGAAATGATGATATGAAATATGGGGTGGGTGGAAAACAAAGGAAAGGGTACATTTCGAAGAACCACAGGAAAAAGGAGAGAGGTGAATAGGGGCTGAAAATTAAGCTTATGTGGTGTACTATTTGGTTGTCCACAAAGGGATCTTTTACGTGCATAAAGCGTGACACTCTCAACACACGTTGGCCCGCTATGGTCAGCCGTCAGGATTTCCGTATTATAAGCCTGCAATCCCCGCAGACGAGGGCCACCCTAATTGAATCGAATTAAATAATTCATTTTTACATACAGGTTTTTAAATATATACATATAGCTAAAACCTGTATGTTTAAAATACCCTTTTATATCCATTTTTTATGAGTTGTGTTAATCGTCAGCATTGTTTTTTTTATTTTGTGCTGATATGCGTCTTCCATTGTTCTTGAAATTTCTTCTGGTGTAAGCAAACTATTGTTTTAATAATAATTTGCTGAATAAACTGTATCATTTAAATATATAATGCTCTTTGACATAAATTAGCACTTATTGCCGTAATTTAAACTGAATTGTCCCCCACAGAGGAACATCTCGATGCTAATTAATATGTAGCCTACACCCTTTACCGTGCACGTTGGTTTAAAAACGATATGTATCTGTTATCATACTCATGATCAGGTACACAGTTTCTTTAAAACTTGCGGTTCCAAATGTTTCTTTTCGTTTTTTTTTTGCTCTGAATTTCTTCACTTTCGAGACAACTTTCTCCAAAATTAAATGCTTGTTTGTAAATTATAACGATATCAGATAATCGAATCAAAACGACATCGAATACTTTTGTACAATCCCTTCACTCAGATTTCCATCAGAATTCCGTCAATTTTCCATCACTAAATTCTATCAATTTCCATCAGGTTGGTGGAACTTGATGGAGTATTGGCACTGTTTTTCCATCAAAAATTTTGTTTGACGGAAACTGATGGAAAAAAGTAGAGGAAAATATTGATGGAAACTTGATGGAAAATTGATGGAATCTTGATGGAAAGTTGACTGAATCTTGATGGAAAGTTGATGGAATCTCAGTGGAAAGTTAGCGTTTTTCTCTGATAGAAAAGAATGGAAACTGATAGAAATATTTCCATCCGACCAATCATGGCTGAAAAAGTAGGCCAATAGCATTGACCTAGGATGTCACTTGTGTACTTAAAATTTGAAAATTTAAATTAAATTAATCATGTATTGTAATTTTTATGTGAAATAGAAGTGTAAATGAACATTGTTTTCATTTTTTTATGTTTGGAAACAGCTGCAGACAAATTTCTATTAAAGAAAGCAGAATACATGTAAGTTCTGCAAAATATCATACCTCAATCTACACAAAGAAGTTTTGCATTTATTACAGAGCTTATGTTGACTTAAGTGTATTGTTATAGGCATTGTCATTTATAACTTAATCTACCTTCTAGGTATTGCATGAGTGTGTTTATACTTTGGAAAGAAAATATAATTACCTGCCATGTATTAAGAAATGGGGAAAAAGGGGGGAACATGGAATAACTACATACTTTTAATAAATGATTTTCTATAAAACGATAATAATCTAAAACTGCTATTGAATAAACCTACTCCCTTTTAATGTGTTTGCTGTGCTAGACAATTTGATGTATTTCTGAATCTTAACAGGAAATAATTCATAAAAATTGCAAAATTTTAACTTCTGAAGTTAAAATTGTGTAAGTAATTCAACAACTGAAATACATGCACTATAGATGAATAAAATTTGTGTACTTCCAGTATCTTCATCTTGTAAAATTTATCTCATTGAACACAACAGACACCATGTTATCTTCTGCTAGCAAAATCATGACTAAAAAACTGATGATGTAATAGATGACATCATCAAGTGCACTTAGGTCAAACTTTCCATCAAGATTCCATCAATAGTTCAGCAGGTGCAAGTTTTTTCCGGCACACTATAACATTACTGATATTTTACATCAAGTTTTTCTATCAATATCCGTCATGATCTTTATTTCTAACAATTTTCCGCCAATTTTCTATTGAAAGATAATTTCCGTCAATTTTCTATCAATTTTCCGTCAACTTTCCATCAAAAGATGATTTTCCATCAATTTTCCGTCAGCTTTCATTGGAAGACAATTTTCCATCAGTTTTCTATCAACATTTCCGTCAGTGGGTTGTTTTTTTTAATGGAAATAGTTGAATTTTTTTCATCAAGCATGTGTTGACGGATTTTTTTCCATTGGTTTTATCTTTTCTATCAACTTCCATCAGTATTCTATCAAAAAGTCGAATTCTTGACGGAAATCCATCAATTTCCATCAAATTCTATCAGAAAATTGACGGAAATGATAGAAACTGATGGAATTCTGAGGGAAGGGTTAGTAACATCTTAACAAACGGATATACAAACAAAAACATAAAACACCTACAAATGATAATAAAATTTTTTAAAAATTAACACCGGCCCCTCACCTTTAAAAAAATGCTTACAAAATTAAGCACAAAATTAAATCCCTATGATTTGATTAAACTGCTTCACAAAAAGGAGCGAAACTATTAACAATTTTATTTTATCAAGTGTAAATTAATGTTAAGAATACTTAGAATCAATTCAGAATAATTCAGACAACATTTAGACAATTTTGACTAGTAAGAATGTTAAGAATCTGTTAAGACAAATCCAGACACCATTCAGACAATTCAGATAGCGTTTAGAATGTTAAGAATCTGTTAAGACAAATCCAGACACCATTCAGACAATTCAGATAGCGTTAAGAATGTTAAAAATCTGTTAAGACAAACTCAGACACCATTCAGACAATTCAGAAAGCGTTAAGAATGTTAAGAATCTAGTTAAGACAAATCCAGACACCATTCAGACAATTCAGACAGCGTTAAGAATTATTCAGACTTGATTGAGACTGTTTCATACAATGTTAAGAATTTTTCAGAAGATTTCATACATTTTAGAACGTTAAGACAGAATTCAGACTTTTCAGCCAAAAAAACTGCCATTTCAGACTTTTTGGATTTTGTAGTGCATATAACTTAAAGCAAGGGGGGGGGGGGGTCCTAACAAAAAAATTGAATTTTAAAACTCATTTTATATAATAAAAAAAAAATTCACCAAAGATTTAGAAAAAAAATATTCTGAAGAAGGATTTCTACTTTTTAAAATAGTGCTTTTATTGAAAAAAGTTGTCTTAACAACTTAAAAAAAATTATTTTTTTCTGTGCTGTAGGCATGGTGGGCAGAAACAATTTCTGAACAAATCAACAAAAAGCCTTTATTTTCAATAGAAAATAATGAGATGTGGAATAAGTGTACCAACACACTCCACAATTAAACGGCAATTAAGAAAAACCAAAATGGATAACCGCCAGCAGACTTCAACGAGGCCATTTGGCACTGCTCGCGGCCCATGGTCCAAATAAAATGCATATAATTCAAATCCAGCCCTGAAATAGTCACGGATAGACCCCCTTCTTAAACAAGGAACAGAAAACATCAGACAGACAAGTACAAACGAAAGCTTTGTAGTTTAATGGTTGGTCTTACTTATAATGACTGGGATTGTTTTAAATAAATTTTAAGTTAATTTTGACGACATTTGGTACATAAACATGTATTTCATAAAACAACAATGGGGAGGCACATAGATTGTAAACAAACTGATTTTATTCTTACTGTTCTATCTATAAAGACATGATAGATATATAAAAGACAACATTAAAAAGATCTTAATTATTATAAAATGAATAAATATATTATATATGTACATGTAAAATGATTGAAAATAAGTAAGGGCTGTTCAAATACATTAAATTACATGGGAAAGGGGGACACACTTAATTTGTTCAAGACCCCCTCCACACAAGTATAATAAAAATCATTACACACCAACAACAAAATGCAACAAAAACTAACAGAAAAATAAAAAAACTGCATCCCATGTAGATTTACATGGAACAGCCCTTATAATTGCAACTAATCCCGAAATACATAATGTTTGTTTAACATGTTTTAGTTACATGTAATGTGAATTATAAATTGCTTGCATGCATGAATTTACATGTACATGTATGATAAAGCTCTGATCAAAACAATCCGGCACTGAGTCTTATGAGAATTATTTAGCAATAATCTCTCACCTGAACTACACAGATACACATATTTTGTAGATATTATTGTGCTTTAACCATATGCGATTTAAATTTCCTATAAAGTTTTCAAGATATAGGGCTTAATCATTTTGTTAATAAGTGCAAAATTTGGCAAAAGTTACAAAAAAAGGGCAATAACTCCCACTACAGCAGTAGGATCTTTTTTCAAAATTTCAGGACAGGTAGATCTTAATATGCTGATCACTTTTGATTCTTGCACAATTTTGGTATCTGAAACCATTTTTGAGTAATTAGCAAAAAACTGCAATTTACCCCAATGTTCTATTTTTAGCCATGGTGGCCATGTTTTTTGACAAGTCACAAATCTGAACAATTCAGTTGTAGCAGATATGCTAATAAACAAGTGTACATGTACCAAGTTAAGTTTCAATGGGAAACATGGTGTCAGAGGAGTTAATGCTTGAAAAAAAGCTAACCGACAGACGACGGACTCCAAGTGACAGCAATAGCTCACATGACCCTTCAGGTTAGGTGAGCTAAAAAGCTGCTGTGGCTAAATCGCATGTAAAAAATTATACATCTAAAGGCAAATGCTCATCTTCATCATCATGATCATATCCATTATCTAATTCTTCAGGTTCATCTTCTTCCATCTCTGCATTTATAAAGTTTACATTGCCCATTTCTATATCGGCAGATTCATCACTTTTAACCTTGTGCTGTTTTTTCATGTGAGATTTCAGACTCTTTTCAAATTTAAATCCCTTATCACATTCTTCACAATGAAAAGCATAGTCCATGTATTTTTCACAAATGTTTTTGGTATGATCGTCATACGAATCTTTCTCTCGGAAAACTTTGTCGCAAACTTCACATCTATAGTGTGGTAGATTTTTAAACGTCTTCGTCATGTGTTTTGTTGCGATTCTTTGTTCATAAAATTTCTTCCCGCAGACAGGGCAGACGAAAAGTTTTTCTGACTTGTGTTGTCGAATGTGAAGTTTAAGGGTTCTGTTGTCAATGAAATGTTTATCGCATAACGAGCATGCGTAAGGAAGTTCTCCTGTGTGAACTCTGACGTGTCGCTGAAGATCATGATTATCACGAAATCTTTTTTCACAAATTCCACAGAAGAACGGCTTTAGATAAGGGGGATTTTCAGGCAGATCGGCACTTGGCACTTCATGTACCTTTTTATGTCGCAGCAAATTATAAGAGTCTCTATAAGACCTTTCACATTTGTCACACTTAAAGACAGGAATATCAGTGGTGTGTATCCTCATGTGTCGCTGTAGATGACCGTTGCGTTTAAATTTAAACCCACATAAGTTGCACTCATATCGTCTTATGTTACTGTCATCAAGAGTTTGACTAGAATTCTCCCCAGAACACGAGGGGTTCTGTGTGGCCTGTCTAGGTACAGGGTTTACTGGTAAAAGACTTATACCTTTAGCTGCTACTGATTCCATTACAGCTTTTTCAAGAGCATTTTTATCAAAAGATTGACTTGAGTTCAAAAGGTCATGAGTACTTTTATTGAAAGACTGACTGGAGTTCAAAAGGTCATGAGTACTTTTATTGAAAGACTGACTAGAGTTCAAAAGGTCAAGAGATCTTGATTCTGATTCTAATTTCCTTAAATCACATTTATTACACATGTATGTTTGACCTTCTAAGTAAGGTCTGATATTTCTGATAGAGACCTCCGACCAGGGTAATATCTTGTTGCACTTGTAACAGGCAAATATCTGTCCTGCATTCAATAAAGTTTTACTCCAGTTTTCTGTTAGTTTGAAGTTACGATGAAATGTTTCATCATAACTGTACATATTTCTATCTTTTGTAAAATCAATGAGTTCATCATCCCTAGCCTGTTCCTGTACATCTGATAGCTGTTTTGACAAATTCATGCCCTCATAATTACTTCTATTAGCTAGATGCCCTACATGTACATCGGAGGATTGACTGTTATCCTTAGACATCTGTCCAGCATCTAATAGACTTTTATCATTAAGTTCTGTAAATTTAAAATTGTTCTGAAATTCTTCATGTTGAATATGACTTTCAATATTTCTATGCTTTGTTAAATACATGTCCTCATAAGTACTAGCATCAACCTCTGCACTGGAAAACTTACTGTCTTCTTTAAAGCTTGAATATGCATCAACTGAATCTTGAAAGATATACATTTCTGGAATATTGTTTGCCATTTCTTCTTCGGTTGTGTCAAGATTGCATTTTCCTGTTTTATCCATTATGAAAGGACATCAAAAGATCTTGAAAATGAAAGATAATTCTAAAGATGCTTTAATATGAGTACGGTATTCTTTCCATTCTTTTCAACCATTCAGCATGTTCAGCTGAACCATCTAAATTTACCAAGTCTTCATCATTATCATTCCAGAGAAACCTGTGAAATAGCAAAAAAAACAACATTAAAATGATGTCTTGAACTACATGTAAAATAAAACAAACTTTCCATGACTGAACACCAACATACATGTAGATATCCCCATTCTTTTCGAGGTAAGAATAAACTTTTCACAGTAGTTGGTAAAATAAGGGGGATCATAAAACCCCAGGTAACCAAGCTTCTCATTGATGAATATTTATCTGTACAGGAATGCATACCCGTAGCCAGGGGGGGTTCGAGGGGTTGGGACGAACCCTAGTGGACAAAAAAATTGATCAAAATAGGGAAAAATCAGGTGAAAATGGGTTTTAAGCACTATTAAAGTCAGAAAAAAATTGGGAAATCGAACCCCCCTCTTCACATTAACGAACCCCCTGTTGAAAAATTCTGGCTACGGGTATGGAATGTAAGCAGACATTTTCACTTTTTCAAAATAGCGATATACACAATGATATATTGAAACAGCGACAAAAAACATGCATCAAAACAGCAACAATTTAAATCTTCAAAATAGCTACAATTACCTGTATATTTTTGAATATAGATAGAAAAGGTAAATAATGAAAGAGATGACAAGGAATGTATGTCCACTTCTTTACTTTATGGATAGGGAGTAGCCGCTGAGATTTTGAAACCCTTCCTTTATTTTTACTGAAAAAAGCCCCCTTATCCCATAATTGATGCTGAGAACTGAAGATAAAAATGGACATCATTTATTCATTCATAGCTATTCAAAGATGTTAAGTGAATTACCATGCACTTTTACACATATATGAATACATCTGTAATAGAAATGCCTGCTCTGGCTTTGAGATTTTGAAACCCCACCTTTATTTTTACTGAAAAAGGCCCCCTTATCCCATAATTGATGCTGAGAACTGAAGATAAAAATGGATATCATTTATTTATTTATAGCTATTCAAAGATGTTGAATGAATTGCCATTCACTTTTACACATATATGAATACATCTGTAATAGAAATGCCTACTAAGGCTTGTCATGTAATCATGGTAATTAGCAAGTACATGAAAATATTATTCAAATATTATCATGATTATTGACCTTACCATATATTTTATGTTTGTTTTCCAGACCTAATCACATATTCTCAACTAAAAAAATGGTACCTATTAAGCAAACTGACAAACAGGTATGTTGTATGGGAAACTCTATTTCAAAATTAATGATAGCATTTGCATGCACAAAATATACAATGAACATACATGACATAGTTTCAAACTTTCTTTATTTAAAATTTATATTCGTGTTAGAGGCAAAGTAAAGTTAACCACCCTCTTTTTTCTATTAAACATAATGTCTTTGCACATTCTCTTTTAATTAATGTCTACCTGTAAATCTTATGTTGCTGTTTTGATTTAAGGAAAACCCAATAAAACATCTCGCTGTTTCCACTACAGAAAAAGTCATTGTTTTGATTGTCACTATTTTTCTTGTTGTGCCCTATGCCCGTTTTCTGATTGTACCTCATGACTGATGCCTTTTCTCTAATTGAATGTTGCCCAGTGCCTTTTTTCTTACAGTCTGCTAACAATTCATTGATTGTCTGATTTCATTTTGTATTAATATTGCTGTTTATATTTGTGTTTTATATGCCCTTTTTTCAAATAATTAAAAAGACTGTGCCTTTTCTAAAGCTGATGTATGAGATAAGGTGCCTTTTTTTTCAATTTGGCACCCTGCCCTTTTCAAATTATCCTAAATCCTTGCTGGACCACTGCTAATGCAACAGTTTTGAACATGATTCATGAAGGTCTCTGACTCTGTATACTGAAATAATCTTAAAGATGACAATTACTTGAATAATTTAACAAACAAATCTGCAACACATTGGAGCTAGTTCAATCACTTAATCAAAGAAAAAATCTTTTCATAATTAAACAAATAAACGACTTATAATAAATATATAGAAACGTGACAACAACCACTATAAGCACCACCGTCTTATTGGTTCTTTAAATCATGTGACATGCGGGATGTACCTAATACATGAAAAGTATCCCGATAAAGATGAAAAAGGAATAGTAAAAAACACGTTGAAAATGATTCAAATTCATATGTAATAAATTCAAAATAATATAATTTTATCAAAAAGAATATTCTTAATAAAACCCTCGATCGTGCATAACATGGCTTTACTTAGAATTCTTGCACCATGATAACGAACCTTGCACCATGATAACAAACCTATGCCCACGGGGTCTATGGGCCCATTGATAGTTTAATTCTATAAAAATTAGGTATGTGGGTCTAAATGAGTTAGGTTTGGAATTTTAAATAGGTTCGGGTTTCCACTAAATCACTTTCAAAGAAAATTTCAAACCTCTATGTAAAACATGGCTGTATACATAGAATTATTGCACCATGAAAACGAACCTTGCACCACGGAACCTTTGACCCCAAATGTATAGTTCAATTCTATAGAAATTGTGTCTGTGGGTCCATATGAGTAAGGTTTAAAATTCTAAATAGGTCCGGGGTCCATTGTATTACTTTCAAAGAAAATTTTAAATCCTCGTGCATAACATGGCTGTACTACGTGGAATTCTTGCACCATGGGTACGGACCTTGCACCACGGGGCACATGGGTCCCAGGGATGATTCAAGTCTATCAAAATTGTGTATGTAGGTCCATATGAGTTAGGCCTAGCATTTTAAATGGGTCCGGGATACAATGGATCACTGTCAAAACAAATTTCGAACCCTCATGCATTTCATGTATAACATGACTATATATAGAAATCTTGCACCACCATGGAAAGGGACTTTGCACCACGGGACCTATGGGTCCCAGGGATAGTCCGAGTCTATCGAAATTGTGCATGTAGGTCCATATGAGTTAGGCCTAGCATTCGAAATAGGTCCGGGGTCAAATGGATTACTGTCAGGGAAAATTTTGACCCCTCATATATAACATGACCATATATAGACATCTTGCACCATGAAAAGGGAGACTTTGCACCACGGGGCCTATGGGTCCCAGGGATGGTTCAAGTCTATCGAAATTGTGTATGTAGGTCTATATGAGTTAGGCCTAGCGTTCTAAATTGGTTCGGGTTCCAATGAATCACTGTCAAAAAAATTTCGAACCCTCATGCATTTCATGTATAACATGACTATATATAGAAATCTTGCACCACCATGAAAAGGGACTTTGCACCACGGGACCTATGGGTCCCAGGGATAGTCCGAGTCTATCGAAATTGTGCATATAGGTCCATATGAGTTAGGCCTAGCATTCGAAATAGGTCCGGGGTCAAATGGATTACTGTCAGGGAAAATTTTGACCCCTCATATATAACATGACCATATATAGACATCTTGCACCATGAAAAGGGAGACTTTGCACCACGGGGCCTATAGGTCCCAGGGATGGTTCAAGTCTATCGAAATTGTGTATGTAGGTCTATATGAGTTAGGCCTAGCGTTCTAAATTGGTTCGGGCTCCAGTGAATCACTGTCAAAAAAATTTCGAACCCTCATGCATTTCATGTATAACATGACTTTATATAGAAATCTTGCACCTCCATGGAAAGGGACTTTGCACCACGGGACCTATGGTTCCCAGGGATAGTTTGAGTCTATCGAAATTGTGCATGTAGGTCCATATGAGCTAGGCCTAGCATTCGAAATAGATCCGGGTCAAATGGATTACTGTCAGAGAAAATTTTGACCCTTCATATATAACATGACCATATATAGACATCTTGCACCATGAAAAGGGAGACTTTGCACCACGGGGCCTATGGGTCCCAGGGATGGTTCAAGTCTAACGAAATTGTGTGTGTGGGTTTATATGAGTTAGGCCTAAAATTCTAAATAGGTCCACAGTCTATTGGATCAAGGTCAAAACATTGTCGAACACCCACATATAACATGGCTTTACATTGAAATCTTGCACCATGGAAACGGACCTAGCACCACGGGCCATTTATAACCTAGGGTGGGTCCAAGATTGTCTAAACTATACTTATTAGTCCATATAAGTAAAGCCTACAATTTTAAATAGACCCGGTATCCCTTGGGTCACTGTCAGAGAAAATTTTGATACCCACGTTTATATATACGGTTTATACAGTCATCTTGCACCACAAAAACGGACTTGCCACCATGGGTCTTATAGGGGCCATAGGGAATTATCAAGTCTATCGAAATCGTTTCAGTTTGAGTTAGGACTGGATTACTAAATACTAGTAGGTCAAGGTTCACTGAATTACTCCCAAGAACATTTTTGAACCCCTATTTATTTGTTTTTTTTTAATAGCAATCTTGCACTATGAAAAACAGAAATAGCACCATGGTGCACTCAGGGATGGTTAAAATCTATCAAAAATGTATAATATGTGAAATGGACCTACAGCTATAAATTGGTTCAGATTTCATGCAAAACCACAATTTGGAATCCTCCAAATATGGAGTGTATTTTATACAAGTCATAATAGCCATTAGGAATTTTTTTTACACAAAACGATATTTTCAGGCTAAAGATAGGTCTATAAAAGAATTGGGTGATGATAAAGGTAGATGAATAAAAAAAGTATTAAAGTTTCAAGGTCGGCGTGAAATTTTCAAAATAAAACGAAAAAAGTTTAGTAAATTTTGTTTTCAGGAAACTGGATGCACACTAAAGCATTTTTTGAATAGATGCTAAACTAATAAATGTTGGAAACAGTACTATATTGTATCTACAAATTTTAAACATTTTTGTGAACTTAAGTAAAAAGAGGGGGAAATGTACCTTTTGCTTATGATAAGTTCTAGGCAAACGACCTGAACAAAATCACTTCTATGTTTTAGAACTCTGACGCACGAGGGTTCGATTCCCTCCCTAGGCTTTATTAGTTCCAGGCTGGTGCAAAGTTGGGCAGAACGCCTAGTGGCCCCACGTTAGAGATTCCTTACTTGTCAGTCTGTTCGTACGTCATACACCAAGTGCGTTTTAATGAACTGATTTTCCTTATATTCATGAAATGTTGTACATTTACATGTATCTATAACCTTAAAGTTTTGGAATTCTAACATTCATGTGTCATTGAAGACTCAATTGCGTGTTGTTGTTCTTTTAATATTTCCACCCATAAAATGCCTTTCCTTTTGTACCTCTACTCCAATGATAAAACTCATAAACAAAAATTAGAGAATGTGGTACTTTAAAATATTTCTAACTATTTATACTAAGTTAATACACGCACTCAGTAACTATCAAGTTAAGGCTTTTTTGCTTTTCTTAATAATTGTTTTCGTTAATAAAATTTTATGATAAAAATCTCACGTCAAAAACTTTTCTTTTCTCAAAGCCTGTTTTTTTTCAGAAAAAAAAATGTAACTTGTCAACAATTTAAAGGATGGGTAGCGATAAGGCCCTAATTTGGACCATCTAAAGGCGGAGGATAAAAATTGTCAATTTTTATTTTCCGCCTATAGATGCGCCAAAATATTTGTTGCACAACCTACTACTTAACACTTTTTTGAAGCTAAATAGTTCGTTCTTTCATAAATAAATAATGTTTTGTAGTTGTGCAAAAGAACAAGATGCAAAAGTGTAATATTAGAATAGATTCATTTTTCATGTAAATTTTATTTTGATTAAGAAAAAATACTAAAGATGACAGGCGCTTGGGTCCAGGATTTTTTTTAAATATAATAACGTGTATATAAAAATTTTCATCTCCTCTATATACTATGTGGAAATAGTATATAGAGGAGATGGGAAAATTTTTATATACACGTTATTATATTAAAAAAAATCCTGGACCCAAACGCCTGTGCTAAAGATAAAACCGTTATAAAGATGAAATTGTGTGATAAATTACTAGAATACAGAGCTTGGCATTATATTTAATATTTATACTGCAATCGGTCTATTTGAGCAGTCAAAATACAGTGACCGTATATCGATATGTGATATACGGTCAGTGACAGTATATCACTTTTAGTACACGCCCCCTTTCCGAGGCATGCTGTAAAACAAGGTCGAATATAGTATGGTACAAATATTTAGAAAAGAAGAATTTTATTGGTAATTGGCTAATGACCGATAGTGTGGTATTCAAGCATGAAGATTCCGCCACACGCCCCCTTATAAGGGATACCTTATTATATTATTTTTTTATGGAACTTGATAATTTGTAAATCACAAAATTAGCAGTACAACCTCTATACATACACAGTGGGGTTTTTTTTTTTGGGGGGGGGGGGGGGGGGGTTGCATTCTAGGACACATCAGCTACATTAATGAATTAAATCAAAACTCTAATAAATATGTATAAATAAAAGAAACCTTTCGTATGAGTTGGTATTAGTGAGCACAGATCGAAAGCGGGTTATTCGCTCTAGCAGAGGTCTCTACGAATTTGTTCCTAATGCTGTTAAAGAATTTTCATGGTCCGGAATGACGATTAAAACCACATAAATCACCAATTATTTAATATATAATTTTAAAAAGGATAGTATGTGAAAATTTTCATGCAACTCGGATTGAGAAGTCAGGACAGAAGCAAGTAATTAGAATACAGATATCCGTGGTCCTTGATTTGGCTTTCCTGTTCGAACTTTTTGGTTTTTCGGATTACTTGTACAAATGCATTTTCATAGTTTTGGTTATTGATCTTCCAATGTTTTGACGTGAATGCTGTTGATGAGAGGTAATCCTTGAAATTTTGAAATCGGCAAAATTAAATTAATCGTTTATTTTCGTATAAATAAATTTAAGAAAAGTATTTGTTAGGTGTGCGTTGAAAGAAAATTAAAAACTATAAACTTAAAAAATGGGTGGGAAATAATTGGATGTTCTATCATGTAATTAGATATGCCCAATTTATGTAGGCAACTACTATCAAATCCATGTAAACCGGTAAACAACATATATAGAGAGAGCTAGTTGAGTTTGCAGTTGCACGGACTCCACGTGCTTTTTGATTGACAGGTGTAAATATTAATGCGCTGAATTGAATACCCGAATTTAAAATACTTTTGATAAAAATATGTAATCTTAATATCTTTAACGCCGAATGTATTTAATAAATTTATAAGATTTTATTCCAAGAAAAACAATTATTTTTATTTTTTTTTATTTCTAGCATAATGATATTAAGCTGCATTCTTACATATAAGGCGCATATTAGTTAAAAAACGGTAGCATTCAATTTTTAATTTTAAATTTATGCTTCAGTATAAATATATTATTTTTATTTTATTTTTTTTTCAAATTTCATTACATTAATTTACTTTAGACCATGAACATTTGTATCATGCATGTTATACAGTGTGCCCCTTACCTGGCGACACAGGTGTAATGACCATATTAGGAGAGGGGCCCGCGGTAGGATCATTTATCGATTTTTTTTATTTGTGTTTTTTAAAATAAAGAATACTCCAAAGAAAATACAAAATATTGCAGTATAAACACAATAATAGTACACTGACTCGACATAAAATTGTATTTATACGAATTCGGCTCGAAACAAGAAAACGCTCGGGAGACCCTCGCGTTTTCCTGTTTCTAAGCCTCATCCGTATAAAAATTTTATGTCGAGTCAGTGTACTATTATTGTATATATCTATTTTTTTTTACATAAAGTCCAAAAGTATAACACAACAGTCGGGCGATAAGGTGTTTTAACACTAGAAAAATCTTTTTTTGTTTTACATGATAATTTTGAATTTGAATTTATTTATTATGCGTTAAAAAACGAAAGGAATTTTAGATATTATTAGCTATTGACTAAGAGGTTAAAAGTCAAGTCTTAAAGACTTTTTAATTTTTCAGTATGTCTTGCAGCTTTCACAAAAACGTGTTTTCATGTTTTAGTAATGCACGCTTTTGAAAAAATATGGAGTTTGTTCCGCCTGTGCAAGACCATACTTCTGGAAAGATATACAACACTCTTTTACTTCACTTACCGTTCGGCTCAATGTTAACACATTTTGTTTGGTTTTTAAGCATCATTTTCTATAAAGTAGAATAAAGTATATACTACAGTCGACTCGTCAATTGTATAAAAATACAAGCATTCAAATTTAATACGAGACATTTGGTGACAATATTCACCTACTTTTTTTTATGCCCCCGCGACGACATGTCGGGGGGGGGGGATTACGTTTTACTCATGTCCGTCCGTACGAATTTCCGTCAAGCTTTTCTCAGAGACCGTAAATGAGAATGATTTGAAACACGGTAGGATGGTTCAGTATGACAAACTGTACGTCCTAAGCGATTATCAGACCTGTCGGACATATGAAAATATGTGAACATAAATATGAAAATTTCCGTCAAGCTTTTCTCAGAAACCGTACATATCGTAACTTATCGTTTTTGTGAATTGTAAAATTACTATGTTAAAAGATGATGTTTCATCGGCATTTATTCTACATCTCAATACTTTAATCATTTATGTTGCAGTTTTCTTTAGGACCAACAGCAAAAGACCTCACACAAAAATGCAGCATCCCTATAATATTCTCCTTGGCAAAGCGACCGTCTGTCTGTCGGTCTACCCAAAATGCTAAAAACGCCAAAACTTTCGTTTGTAATTGGTCAAAAATAAGGTTACATTTCTCTAGCATGCATCTATATAATATGTTTAGTACATCTACAATATTTTGAGGAGCTAATATTCATTTTCTGCATGCACTTTTTTAACGCATGCTTAGATATGGATACATATTGTTCAGTCTGTCGGAAGTTGCTTCTCGTTTACTTCCTATTGTTCAAATACGTATCATCTGAAAAGTACTCAAAATGTTAAACAAAAATCCACAAGAAGACTTGCGGATAAGGTTTCCGCTTGGAAAGCATCGTCACCCCTAGAACACCCGCGGACAATTTTTCCGCGAGGAAAGCATATTAGCCCCGAGAAGACCCGCGGTCGGAACTTTCGCAGAGAAAACATGTTTCCCCGCTATCCCAAGTATTAACTTTTTCAGTGAACATGAAGTAGATACTTGCAATACGTCATATACCAAATATCATGTTCCTGTGATGAATAGTTTCCGATAAAACTGTTACCATGTGTTACGAACATTTTAAACAATTGACCAATTCACAAAGTCTTAACAGAAAGTATATATGTAAGACAGACCTAATTTTTGTTCTTGCGATAAAGGACCTCATGCTGAAGCCAAATATTAAAATTTCAAGCAATTGTGATTTGTAGTTGTTGAGACAACTGTTAAGAAAGTTATGTTGCAGACGGACGATGGGAACGAAAGGACAGAGATAAACCAGTAAACCCCCTTCATCTTCAAAGCGGGTATAAAAATCCACTTTGAAAAAAAATATTACCATCACGATTGTAACGTTACAGAGCTTTGATGTAATAATCTGCATTAGTTTTTAAACTATAATGCAAAGACAAACAAAAACTGTGTTTGACATTTTTAGGGCCATTACCCCAAAAAGATATCATCTGGCAGCTATGACCCAAATGGACACTTTTATAGAGCTTTAGTTGAACATAAATAATTCAAAACCTTTTCTTTATCAGCAATCCTTTTTTATGCTGTTAGTCAAAAACACGATAATTTTCCGTATTAAGGACCGCAACCCTTAATAAGAGGCTCCCAGGAGCCTGAATCGCTTACCTGGTCCTTAAGGTCAATCTGAAGAATGACTATTTAACCCAATACTGACTTTTGTAGAGCTTAATAAGCTGAATGTTTAAGCAAGTAACATCTTATCTCTAAGGAGCCATCTGACATCTTCGGCTAAATGGAGACTTTTGTAAAGTGCAGTGAGCTAAAGGTTTAAGAAAGCAACAGCTTTTCTCCCTAGTCCACAATAGCGTTCATTCTATAGGACAAAATTATGAAAAATAAAGAAGGAATGTGTCCATAGGACACAAATGCCCCCACTAGGCCCCAAACAGAAAGTGGAAGTCTCACAGGTCTGAAAGTTGCTTAGGACATACAGATTGTCATACTGAACAATCCTACAAAGTTTCATATCATTCTCATGTATGGCTTCTGCGAAAAGCTTGACGGAAATTTTCAAGTCGGTTTTCATAGATTTCATATCGGCCCTACCCCAAACAGGAAGTAAAAGTCCGATAGGTCTGAAAGTGGCCTACGACGTACAGTTTGTCATACTGAACCATCCTACCAAGTTTCAAACTATTCCCATGTACGGTTTCTGAGAAAAGCTTGACGGTAATTTGTTCGGACGGACGGACATGCGGATTGAGTAAAACTTAATGCCCCCGACATGTCCTCGCGGGGGCATAAAACGTTATTTTTGACATTTGAAGAGGGAAAACCACTATAAGGGGTCAGCTGACATCTTCGACCCAATGGATACTTTTGTAGAGCTTCGGTCCAGGTCATCCGAAAACTTCCATCAGATGGAGATTTTTTTTAAAAGAATTTCTCAAACTGGACATCTATTCAAGCAAAACTTTTATCTGTCTGTAATGGAATTCATTCTATGAGCCAAAATCCTTCCTTGGCCATAGCCCCTTACAGAGGTCATCTGACAACTTCGAACCAATGGACAATTTTGTAGAGCTAATTGTGCTGAACATTTAAGCAAGCAACAGCTTCCCTCTATCTGCAAAAGTTTCCATTATAATTATATAAAGCAAAAACATGAAAATCGTGATTTTAAACTAAAAGGGTCATTACGTCTTAAAGGAATTACCTGACAACTTAGACTCAAAAGAACCATAGAGGCATCAGATTTGTTCTATATCTGTCATATATTAATTAAGTTATAAAACTTTAAAGGTGATTCTACCCCAATTTGATATTTTAGCGATGGCGACCATGTTTTTTTGTTGAATCAAACATCAAAAACAATAGTTTTGTAAACGCCACCACAAATAACAAGCATACCAAGTTGGTTGCACTTCGTCAATCGGTTTTAAAGAAACAAAGTTTTGAAAGTTGAAAAGACGACAGACGACGGACGACGGATGCCAAGTGATAGCAATATATCACATGACCTTTGTCCAAGTGAGCTAAAATAAGGATATGTCCAAATTAAATGAAGACATGATGCCCTCCCATGCAACCAGCCTTTGAACCGTTAAGTCGATTACATGCAGTGGGCATAATATGTAATAAAGACTTTTTATGCTAATATACAACATATCCTAATTAATGCATAAGTGAATAACTGTTAATTGTAATTGCTTGCAAAGGTTCTTGATTGGTTTATTAATAAAGAAAATACAACAAATATCATTCATAAAGTTGATGGTACAGCTGCAGTATTTCTAAAAAGATTTTGCGATAATATCATATTTCCTTTATGGAAAAATAGCTTCAACCTGTTGGTATAACCTGATATGGAACGGACGGACCAACGGACAGACCAGAACACCATGCAGACAAAAAAAGCTTTTGATGATAAAGGTCCTTCAGAAGGAATTCAATTTATAATGTGGGAAACCAGTATAGAAAAAGATAGCAAAAAGGGCATGAAGAGACAAAACTATATCAAATTGTCTGGCAAACATTTTAAACTGCATCTGATGCGCGTTTTGTTTTAAAAGAAACAATCTAACTCTGGATGAAAATTTCAAGATTTTTAAGAGCAAAATGATAAACCAAAAATTTTAGCATTTTATCCGTTTGATTACAAGAGGGTACCAATAACTTATCCACAACTCCTACTAAATTACTCAATAGATTTTTATCACTCAATGGATTTTCACGAAATTTCATAGAATGTTTGTGACTTAATGTAGATGTACAACTTCCATAAAAAATCTGGTCAATTCATGGGGTGCGGTGGGTATATATTTGTAAGCTGCAGTTCACAGTTTTCTTGTTTTACACTAAAAGACAGGGAGAGTTTTATATTAAATAGCAGGGATTTAAAAGAAAGCAAAAAAAAGTACTTTGTAAATAAAAGAACTGCTTTTCCGTGTACATGAACATGCAACGAATAAGACTAAGATCTTACAGGTCAATCCTGACTAATAACGATATACATCTATAGCTTAGCATGTATTATTTAAAAAGAATTTAATCAACTCTTGAGCCAAGGGCATAATAATGTTTGGTTCGTTTTTGTGACAATTCCTGAGGACAATAGGCCCCACGGGACCCGTGGTGTTAGGTCCGGTTTTTTTTTTTGTGTACACAGGGTTTTCGCATAAATCATGAATAAACGGAGTTTTAATTTAGTAACAGTGATCCAAAGGACACAGGACCCAGAAAGGCTCCGTGGTGGTAGGTCATTTTCACGACGCAAGATTTCTATATTAACTCATGACATATTCGAGGATTCGATTTTTTTTGAACAGTGATCCATTGGATCCCGGACCTATTCAGAATGTTAGGCCTAACTCATATGGACCCACATACACAATTTCGATAGACTTGAACCATCCCTGGGACCCATAGGCCCCGTGGTGCAAAGTCCGTTTCCATGGTGCAACATTTCTATAGAAAGTCATGTTATACATGAAAAGCATGAGGGTTCGAATTTTTTTTCGGACAGTGATCCATTGGATCCCGGACCTATTTAGAATGTTAGGCCTAACTCATATGGACCCACATACACAATTTCGATAGACTTGAACCATCCCTGGGACCCATAGGCCCCGTGGTGCAAAGTCCGTTTCCATGGTGCAACATTTCTATAGAAAGTCATGTTATACATGAAAAGCATGAGGGTTCGAATTTTTTTTCGGACAGTGATCCATTGGATCCCGGACCTATTTAGAATGTTAGGCCTAACTCATATGGACCCACATACACAATTTCGATAGACTTGAACCATCCCTGGGACCCATAGGCCCCGTGGTGCAAAGTCCGTTTCCATGGTGCAACATTTCTATATAAAGTCATGTTATACATGAAAAGCATGAGGGTTCGAATTTTTTTCGGACAGTGATCCATTGGATCCCGGACCTATTCAGAATGTTAGGCCTAACTCATATGGACCCTCATACACAATTTCGATAGACTTGAACCATTCCTGGGACCCATAGGCCCCGTGGTGCAAAGTCCGTTTCCATGGTGCAACATTTCTATAGAAAGTCATGTTATACATGAAAAGCATGAGGGTTCGAATTTTTTTTCGGACAGTGATCCATTGGATCCCGGACCTATTTAGAATGTTAGGCCTAACTCATATGGACCCACATACACAATTTCGATAGACTTGAACCATCCCTGGGACCCATAGGCCCCGTGGTGCAAAGTCCGTTTCCATGGTGCAACATTTCTATAGAAAGTCATGTTATACATGAAAAGCATGAGGGTTCGAATTTTTTTCGGACAGTGATCCATTGGATCCCGGACCTATTCAGAATGTTAGGCCTAACTCATATGGACCCTCATACACAATTTCGATAGACTTGAACCATTCCTGGGACCCATAGGCCCCGTGGTGCAAAGTCCGTTTCCATGGTGCAACATTTCTATAGAAAGTCATGTTATACATGAAAAGCATGAGGGTTCGAATTTTTTTTCGGACAGTGATCCATTGGATCCCGGACCTATTTAGAATGTTAGGCCTAACTCATATGGACCCACATACACAATTTCGATAGACTTGAACCATCCCTGGGACCCATAGGCCCCGTGGTGCAAAGTCCGTTTCCATGGTGCAACATTTCTATAGAAAGTCATGTTATACATGAAAAGCATGAGGGTTCGAATTTTTTTTCGGACAGTGATCCATTGGATCCCGGACCTATTTAGAATGTTAGGCCTAACTCATATGGACCCACATACACAATTTCGATAGACTTGAACCATCCCTGGGACCCATAGGCCCCGTGGTGCAAAGTCCGTTTCCATGGTGCAACATTTCTATAGAAAGTCATGTTATACATGAAAAGCATGAGGGTTCGAATTTTTTTTCGGACAGTGATCCATTGGATCCCGGACCTATTTAGAATGTTAGGCCTAACTCATATGGACCCACATACACAATTTCGATAGACTTGAACCATCCCTGGGACCCATAGGCCCCGTGGTGCAAAGTCCGTTTCCATGGTGCAACATTTCTATATAAAGTCATGTTATACATGAAAAGCATGAGGGTTCGAATTTTTTTCGGACAGTGATCCATTGGATCCCGGACCTATTCAGAATGTTAGGCCTAACTCATATGGACCCTCATACACAATTTCGATAGACTTGAACCATTCCTGGGACCCATAGGCCCCGTGGTGCAAAGTCCGTTTCCATGGTGCAACATTTCTATAGAAAGTCATGTTATACATGAAAAGCATGAGGGTTCGAATTTTTTTTCGGACAGTGATCCATTGGATCCCGGACCTATCTAGAATGTTAGGCCTAACTCATATGGACCCACATACACAATTTCGATAGACTTGAACCATCCCTGGGACCCATAGGCCCCGTGGTGCAAAGTCCGTTTCCATGGTGCAACATTTCTATATAAAGTCATGTTATACATGAAAAGCATGAGGGTTCGAATTTTTTTCGGACAGTGATCCATTGGATCCCGGACCTATTCAGAATGTTAGGCCTAACTCATATGGACCCTCATACACAATTTCGATAGACTTGAACCATTCCTGGGACCCATAGGCCCCGTGGTGCAAAGTCCGTTTCCATGGTGCAACATTTCTATAGAAAGTCATGTTATACATGAAAAGCATGAGGGTTCGAATTTTTTTTCGGACAGTGATCCATTGGATCCCGGACCTATTTAGAATGTTAGGCCTAACTCATATGGACCCACATACACAATTTCGATAGACTTGAACCATCCCTGGGACCCATAGGCCCCGTGGTGCAAAGTCCGTTTCCATGGTGCAACATTTCTATATAAAGTCATGTTATACATGAAAAGCATGAGGGTTCGAATTTTTTTCGGACAGTGATCCATTGGATCCCCGACCTATTCAGAATGTTAGGCCTAACTCATATGGACCCTCATACACAATTTCGATAGACTTGAACCATTCCTGGGACCCATAGGCCCCGTGGTGCAAAGTCCGTTTCCATGGTGCAACATTTCTATAGAAAGTCATGTTATACATGAAAAGCATGAGGGTTCGAATTTTTTTTCGGACAGTGATCCATTGGATCCCGGACCTATTTAGAATGTTAGGCCTAACTCATATGGACCCACATACACAATTTCGATAGACTTGAACCATCCCTGGGACCCATAGGCCCCGTGGTGCAAAGTCCGTTTCCATGGTGCAACATTTCTATAGAAAGTCATGTTATACATGAAAAGCATGAGGGTTCGAATTTTTTTTCGGACAGTGATCCATTGGATCCCGGACCTATTTAGAATGTTAGGCCTAACTCATATGGACCCACATACACAATTTCGATAGACTTGAACCATCCCTGGGACCCATAGGCCCCGTGGTGCAAAGTCCGTTTCCATGGTGCAACATTTCTATATAAAGTCATGTTATACATGAAAAGCATGAGGGTTCGAATTTTTTTCGGACAGTGATCCATTGGATCCCGGACCTATTCAGAATGTTAGGCCTAACTCATATGGACCCTCATACACAATTTCGATAGACTTGAACCATTCCTGGGACCCATAGGCCCCGTGGTGCAAAGTCCGTTTCCATGGTGCAACATTTCTATAGAAAGTCATGTTATACATGAAAAGCATGAGGGTTCGAATTTTTTTTCGGACAGTGATCCATTGGATCCCGGACCTATTTAGAATGTTAGGCCTAACTCATATGGACCCACATACACAATTTCGATAGACTTGAACCATCCCTGGGACCCATAGGCCCCGTGGTGCAAAGTCCGTTTCCATGGTGCAACATTTCTATAGAAAGTCATGTTATACATGAAAAGCATGAGGGTTCGAATTTTTTTTCGGACAGTGATCCATTGGATCCCGGACCTATTTAGAATGTTAGGCCTAACTCATATGGACCCACATACACAATTTCGATAGACTTGAACCATCCCTGGGACCCATAGGCCCCGTGGTGCAAAGTCCGTTTCCATGGTGCAACATTTCTATATAAAGTCATGTTATACATGAAAAGCATGAGGGTTCGAATTTTTTTCGGACAGTGATCCATTGGATCCCGGACCTATTCAGAATGTTAGGCCTAACTCATATGGACCCTCATACACAATTTCGATAGACTTGAACCATTCCTGGGACCCATAGGCCCCGTGGTGCAAAGTCCGTTTCCATGGTGCAACATTTCTATAGAAAGTCATGTTATACATGAAAAGCATGAGGGTTCGAATTTTTTTTCGGACAGTGATCCATTGGATCCCGGACCTATTTAGAATGTTAGGCCTAACTCATATGGACCCACATACACAATTTCGATAGACTTGAACCATCCCTGGGACCCATAGGCCCCGTGGTGCAAAGTCCGTTTCCATGGTGCAACATTTCTATATAAAGTCATGTTATACATGAAAAGCATGAGGGTTCGAATTTTTTTCGGACAGTGATCCATTGGATCCCGGACCTATTCAGAATGTTAGGCCTAACTCATATGGACCCTCATACACAATTTCGATAGACTTGAACCATTCCTGGGACCCATAGGCCCCGTGGTGCAAAGTCCGTTTCCATGGTGCAACATTTCTATAGAAAGTCATGTTATACATGAAAAGCATGAGGGTTCGAATATTTTTTCGGACAGTGATCCATTGGATCCCGGACCTATTTAGAATGTTAGGCCTAACTCATATGGACCCTCATACACAATTTCGATAGACTTGAACCATTCCTGGGACCCATAGGCCCCGTGGTGCAAAGTCCGTTTCCATGGTGCAACATTTCTATAGAAAGTCATGTTATACATGAAAAGCATGAGGGTTCGAATTTTTTTTCGGACAGTGATCCATTGGATCCCGGACCTATTTAGAATGTTAGGCCTAACTCATATGGACCCACATACACAATTTCGATAGACTTGAACCATCCCTGGGACCCATATGCCCCGTGGTGCTAGACCCTTTTTTCGTTGGCTATATAAACCGTTTTACTGATGGTGCTCGATGGTGCTTATAGTGGTTGTTGTACATAAACTGGTTCCTTTTTATAACTCAAATAAACAACAGAAGATCCTGAAGAGGCAATTTTAGTCGGGGAATGAAATGAATATTCTACTTTTTGTCCCATTGAAAGATCGCCACAAAAAGATGTATCGTTTGAACTCTTAGTTGATGTTCTATGATTTAAAAAGGTTGAAATACCATTTGCAAAGTTTTAAATTGCATCTGAATTATAAAAAAGTCAACCAGTCAAATATGGTTAATTGTCAGCATAATTTTTTTTATTGCAGAAGAAATGCTTTAATAAAATTTGGGGGCGAGTGAAAAGCTACTTTCACTTTCATTTTCAAGGTTGTCTCCCTTCAGAGAAAATGGAAGCAGGCGGAGCAGAAAATTCTAATCCCGAATCTTCTTCATTTAGCTTTGATATCGAGGTGAAGTGACACACAACAAAGGAAATATTAATTGAAATTGAATATTGTCCCTGTTGATTGTCTATAATGAATTAATTTTGTCAAGTCACTGTAAAACTAAAAACATGCAATATTCATGTTATTTAAAACTGTAAAACAAATTATAGTATACAGGGGTCGACATTAACCAGTGATTTTTCTAGCGCTCGTCACTTTCGTCATTGGCGAAAAGATATTTTATTTGACGAAAATTTTTCAAACCAATTTCGCCACTTTAATTTTCAAAAATGTAGAAAATTTTCGTCCTTTTTTACGAAAATCAGTTAAATCTTTCGTCATTTTCGTGTAATTCAAATTGACAACAGATTTTACTATGAAGCCCTATGGATTTATGACCCAAGCTGTCTGCATAAACACCTGGAGGCCGGATATGTTTTTACAGTTATTTAACTGTTAATTGGTTTAAATGAATCAACAGGTGCTTGACCATCGCTGATTGATTTCGAAATCAATCATGAATGAAATATACTTGACCAATCAGGAGAAAGTTTATTTTTATATCAGCTGAAAAATATTGATTTGTTTGTCAACCCACGTGCTCTGACCATGTTGACAAAATGATAATTCTTGTGTAAATATCACAAAAACTTAGAAGTAAATATAGATGAAAGGATTTACCTTCATGAAACTATTTTATTAAGAACATCCTGTAATCCAAAAACATCCTTTTTAATGCCTTAAAAGGAGATCAGATGAAAAGAACTTTGTTTACATTTTTACGATCTCCTTCCTTTTATTACCCTCCTTAGATAGGAGCACCTCCATTTCAGCGGAGGTTCCAATGATTTTGAGTTAAGAAATTGTTTTGTTTTGTTTTTAAAATAACCTCGAGTCACCTTAACACTTAACTAAATTTGTAGAGCTCCTTTATAGGACATGAGGGATGTTCTGTTTTGTTGTCTGTATATTCCTCCTTTTAGGGACCACCAGTCACTTATCATTACCATTATGAAAATCAGGGATGTCCAAAACAATCAGTTTTATTTAAAACAAAAAACAAAACTGCTTCTTCAAATGAGAAAAAAAGAGAGACTCTATGTGTGCTTATAGCTTTCTATGAGCATGTTAAACTTGATGAGCAATACATATTTTCCTTTAATTTGTAAAAAAGGGTGGTGGGGGTGTTATCATTTTGTAATGCCTAAAATATTAAAGGCAAAGAATCTGAGGTACATCAAGTATGATTGAAAGGGGGAAAATCAATTCAACAAATGTTAAAAAAAAGAGCTTTTCCTACAATGATTGTCAACAAAAAAGGTTTTTTACTTGGTTACACAAATGAACCAATGCTTGTCAACTTTCTAATAGTTGTAGCAAAGCAATATATATATAAATGTAAATTTGATGTTAAAATACCCAATATTATTGGTTTTAAACAAAAGATTTTACATTATAAATGTTTAGACTTTAGTAATGCAAAAAATAGTGATGAGTTTGAGAAGACAGAACTATTTTGGGCCCCAGTCCAAGAGATTTTCTCACAATAGTTTTTTTTTTTTTTCAGTCCTTTATTTTGAAAAAAAAAGTTATTATCATTTCCTTCTATTTTTTAGCAAACAAATACTCTAACTGTCTAAACTCAAAGTCTTTATTAATTCTTTTATTTTTTTCATTTCCCCTCCCTCTAAGCGAGCAAATCTGTGCATGATAGGATAATTATGTACTATTTGTGTAATTTGAGTAGATTTTGAATTGCATGTGTACTTATTTGAATGATGTATGTAAGTTTTTTTTTTCTTTACCTTGTGTTGTTATTTTAACTATGTATTGATTTTGGCTTATCTTTAAACAATAAAATATAGCCGTAATATGTATTGCTAGATACTCCTTTACACCCTAGCCAGGTGGTGATGTAAGGAGATTGTAAAAGCCTGGCTATATCAAAAACAAATAAAAAAAAAAAAAAAAATGTTAAAAAATAGATATATTTTATTGAACATGATAATAACTGTTGTAATCTGTGTCCTGTCAATGGTACTGAAATTATAATATACATAGCTATAACCTGCAGATATAGAAATTCAAGTATTGGTATTTTTGCTTCAACCAGACTGCTAGAAGCAAACATGGTTATGGATTATTAGGTTGCACATTTTGGTCGACCGCTAAAGTGACTAAAGCCCTCAAAATCCTGGAAAAAACCCTGCATTAACTTTTAAATCCCCTTGTCCCGTCGGACAAGTTACAGCTAAGTTTTACTTGTCCAAAAGTACAAAGTACTTGTCCGAGTTTTTATCTAGAATGACGTAGAGGCATATATATTTAAAGGATTTTTTTTTTTAATATCAATAGAATGGACTGCACCTTCACCATATTAACAAACTTTATTTTAATTGTGTTTTCAATTTTCTATGAAGATTTAACTGTCCTCTTTTGACTACGACTCCAATACACCATAATCTTTCAGTTTATACGCTCCCGAAGGGAGCGATAATGGTAGAAATGTCAATATTCTAGTTAAACTATGGGCTCAATTTTCCTTCAATGTCCGGTAAATCACGCGCGGTTTCCCGGACTTTCTGTGTCTTTTTAACGCTATTTTCTTTGAAAATTCCTGACGTCATTAAGCGCACAAAGGACCCACAAGAAAAGCTACTTTGTTTTTATTTTCGAATAAAGAATTTGTTTCAATTAATTGCCCAATAAACATTTGAAAACTTATTTTAGCTTGTAAAATATTTAAGGTGGTTGTTTTTATCGAGTGAACACTTTTTACTATATTCACTTGTTGGTTGTCCTCAGACCGTGGCGGTCGTGATTTTTTTCTTTGCTCTGCCCCCGACGAAGGCTGAAAGCCGAAAATTTGGGCTTTTTAGATTTTAGATGTATTCTTTATTAATTTATATAAGTTTTATATTTGATATTTTTACCTTTTATGTGTGGTTTAACCAACCTACTTATTTTAAAATATTTAAGGATTTATACAAAATGGCGACCGATTAATGAAAAACGACAACGAAAGAAGTTTCAAATCACAGTTTTTAAAGAAATTAACTTCAAAAATGACGAAACTAGGAAATCAGTATAGTTATTATAAAAATTTTTTCACTTGCCCGATCGGACAAGCTGGATTTAAGTTTAAGTTGTCCGACTTCGCATTTCACTTGTCCCGGGCAATCAGACAACCGTTAATGTCGAACCCTGGTATATACACTGTAAATGTATAATCTTGATAAGGGACACCATTTAACATGAAGTGGGGCCTTGGTTTTCCTAAAAAAAAAACATTCTGAAAATTATTTTTGATGAAACAAATATTTTGGCATGGTATCAGGACGTTTCGTTCTATAACCTGTTCTTACCTTGGGTTGTTTTGTAACGATACCTGTTTGTACTGGGTCGTTTCGTACCAATAGTGAGAAAAATTGGGTTGTTTCGTTTCGATCTTTTAATGTAAATTGATTCAGCCAAACCTGTTTACCAGAATATACTCTGATATACTGGTCTTTAATTCAGTTCAGAGGCGGATCCAAAGATTCGGAAAAGAGGGGGCTCACTGACTGGTCTAAGAGAGGGCCCACTTTGGTCACACTTCAATGATTTCCTATATATTCAACCAAATTTTTCTGCCAAAAGGGGGGGCCCTGATTTATGTAAACAACAATCAACAAAAATTTAAATATGTGTTCATGGTGTTAGGAACGTTAGTTTATTTTGTATGCGGATGTGTTTTTTTTTTGAAGTTCAATCATAATATGACGTTGTAACATGTGCATGATGTGTAACCTCTATTTTAATGTCCTCAAATTTTTTTGTCTGAATCCACCACTTTTTACCACCACGAGTAATTCTCTCTTTTTGTAAATAGTGAGTTATCTCCCATTTGCAGATTTATCTTATCTTTTTAGAAGGTATTTTATACTAGTAACTGTGGAGAAATATAAGTTTATCTGCCATTATTTTTTAGTTGGTCAAAAAAAATCTAAAAGTTAATTATAGTAACTACAGTCAGTGACTTTTTTGACATGCCCACTTGCCCACCGTGGATGTGGGCATAGGGTGGACAGTGGTGGGCATCAAATTAAAAGAAACATTCAAAGTTAACAAGAAAGACCAGGCCATTGTTCTTAACATTTAAATAAAATTAAGATATTATTAAATAAGATACAAAAAGTTTTAAGTGGGTAGCTTCATTCAGTTTTCCACAATTTGAAACTTAAAATTTGTAAGAACTGGGTGGACAGTGTCTGCTTGCCCACTGTGGATGAGTGGGAAGGTAAAAAAAGTCACTGACTGTGTATTTTCAAAAATGTATTTAACATGTTTTTCTAACCTAACACGTTAACTAAGTCCATTAAATAATTTATAAAAAAATAAAAACCTAATTTTTCCCATTCATTGCAATGTAATTATACCTACCGTAATGGAAGATAACTCTTGAAAATGGGAGATAACTTTCTAACTACAAGGAAATAACTATGATATCTTGGTCAATTTAGTTTTTGTTTATTTTTCAGTTTGATGATTCTGAATTTCAAGCTGATTTACCACAAGTAGAAAACCCAACTCTTGAGAGCATATTAAACCAGGTAATTCTTCTTTAGGGTTTCCAGTGCCCATCTTCAAAATGAATCAATACTGGTATGCATGTGATTTTCCTACCGGGGTACAAAATCTCCAGATGTTTAATGTATCTCCCATTCTCCTGACTTTATGTGTAATCTCCCCCTTTTTTAAAGACCTGACCATTTTGTAAATTATTGTTTATATTGTAGGTTGTGTTGCATACACTTATTCCGCATCTCATTATCTTCTATCATCATGATCATGTTGACAAAACTTTTATATACAGTCACTTTAAATTTTCAGTCATAAAACATTTCTGCCAAGTGTATTTGGCACATGATAGTGCTGACAAGAAAATTCTGAAATGCAAAATCTGTAAAAAGTCAGTAGACTGTGACTGCAGGAGCATTCAGGGGAGATAATTGGACTTTTAATTTTTTCCAATATAGAGTCCAATCTGAAGGGGGTCATGATTACGAATCAGGAAGAATAAAAAATTCAAAAAACAAAACACGGAAATATTGCTTAATTTTTGTTCACCGATGAAAGTTTGACTGTGTATTACTGTAAAGCATACCTAAAACAAATCACAGACAAAATACTTTGCTGCGAACGGTTCACGTGCAATATCCAATCACGATGCACGGAAAAATATTTCAACAAATCACAATTCACGGAAAATAGAAATTGCCAATAACGGAAAATGAAATAAGCCCATTGGCCCCTTTCTGAAGTGATATCCTTTTGCTCACAGTTTTCCTTGTTTATTTTAGTTTTAACAGATTTATTTATACTGGATTGGGAAACAAGCTTAGTGTTTCTATAAATCCCTCTCCAGTTTGCAGTTTGCAAGTGTGGCCTTTTTAGTGGCCAAAATTCAGCCTACTCTTATCGAACTCTACAAAAGGGTCTTTATATGCACAGGGTATTGCTCTCCAAATACACAGGACAACCTATTTTCTTCACTTCCAAAGGAATATTCATATCATGAGACAATCCTTGCAAATGGTGTCATGAGAGAGTAGGAAAATTGGTTAATGAAATTTTCACAGTAGAAGCACGAACCATGGTGTTAGTACCACGATGCATTAACCATGACACCTCCAGATCTCTTGTTTATTTTTATATTTCTGTTATCTAGCAAGAAGATGAGGAATCTGTGTTAGAAGAAGATGATGTATCAGTGCCATCATCCATTCAGCTGTTTAAAGATGCAGGAGATACTTCATCATTGTCCAGCCAAGATAGTTTACTGTCAGACAGGCCTAGGAAAAGGAACAGGTAATTCCGTAAAAGGGGATAATTTTGGGTGGTTTAAATTTCACGTTTTAAGTACCAAAATGCATTCGTGAGAATTTAATTTCGCTTTTAACATGTTTAACATGTTTAATTAGATCACAGAATATTGGCCCCTTCTAAATGTAATTTACGTCAGGGGATATTTTCACAAATTTGTTATGATCGCGAAATTAGCAAAAAAATAAACCCCTCACGAAAATTTCCCCTTTTACAGTAATGTGGAATGATTTATTTTTGTGGGTACTTATTTTCGTGGTTTGATGAAAAAAGATTAATTCATGAATTCTTAAATTCTTGGTTCTGAAGTTTGCTGCATACAGATCAATATTAAAAATCCTGTTTATGGTGTATCCAATTTCTTTGGCCACCCATGAAAACCACAAAAAATAATGAAATTACAGTAATAAGCGAAAAAAACAACCCCTGGGAGCTTCTTGTTTCTTTTGTCTCCTCCTGATTGTTTAGTCAATTGTGTCCAAGCTTACCTATTATCTTTTCAAAAGCAAAGTTGAAATCTGAGTGAGGTTTGTTGTACCCCAATCTAATTAAAACTAGATCTTGAATTTTTGTCCACTACTCCCGCAACATAGTAAGACAAAAAATCAAGATCTAGTTTTAAGTAGATTTGGTGTTGCCAAAATACAGATTTGTAAAAACTTAATTTTTAGTGCCAAATTAAACACCTCTCTGCTATTTATGATTTATGATACTGTATGAGTTGTTTTTTCGTGGGAGCTAGATTTTGCAGATTTCTTAAAAAATGAAAGATCTTTTTTTCGCGGAATTCAATTTTAGTGATTATTTATATGCGAGTATATACTTTGCATATACTATTAACCCAATTTAATTTTATATTTTCGCGAGTTGCCAAGTACTGCCAAAAAAGTGAAAACTAGATACCCGCGAAAAAACCCAACTTATACGATATTTATGTCAATTTATACAGTATAAAGCCTCTTGTTAAAACATATTTTTATTTTAGGTTGAGAAAAAGCATACATTATAAAATACATGGATCTGTTCTACGTCCAAGCAAGCTTAAAAGCATCTCTGCACAGCTTCTTTCCGCTGCAGTAAGTACAAAATAATTATACAATGTAGTTTTGAAATACAAATACCAAGATGGGTATCAAACATTCAGCATAACAAATTTAGAATGGATAATTGCACAAATAAATCTATATTGGCCACAATTGCACCCAGAGTAAAAAATACTGTGGTTTCATTAGTATAAGTCATGTTAGTTGTAGGGTACCAATTTTTGTGGTTTTCAAAATAGCAAATCAAACATGCAAATAAGAATTCAATGAAGTGTTTTAAATTTTATTGATTTCTTTTGGCAACATGCATAGGTGCAAACCATGAAGTAAAAAGTTCCAAGGAAATGGAAAGTAGCAAAATTTTTAAAAATTACATGTATTATGTGCAAGTGTCTTGAAAAAAAAACAACCATCCATAGGTAATTATAAAAAGTGCCTTCTCTGGGTACCTCATATGTTTTAATGGAACAGCCCTAATGCATATTATATAAAAGATCACAGAAATACATGCATGACATGTACTTAACACCTGTTTTCAAAAAGCCGTGAGGAAATTTGATTTCAACAAAAGAATATGAGTCCACAATACTGCAGATCTACAAATTTTCTGGAGGTTGTTAATGTTCTTTATCTGTTGACCTTCTAATTTTTGGGGATATACATGTACTTTAGGGCTGTTCCAAAATTATATCTGTGGGGGGTTGTGAGGAACTTCTAACACATATATGGTGGGTGTTGGGTGTTTTAGAAATATTTTGTGAAGAAACAATGATAAAAGTTAATTATTTTTTGATGGTTGGTGGGTAAAGAAAAAAGTGGCTCCGGACTCCCAAACATATTTAATTCTGGAACAGCCCTTACATGAATGATAATTGCATGAAGAATTTTGTTGCCGGTTGATATCATTCATAGAGGATATTTGGAGTGATTTGTTTTCTGTTTAGTTTAAACATATTTATTTATCCTGGATTGGGAAACAAGCTTAGTGCTTATGTGAATCCCTCTCCAGTTTGCAGATTGCAAGTGTTGCCTTTGTAGCGGCCCCCATTGAGCCTACTCTTATCGAACTCTACAAAGGAGTTTTAACATGCATGGGGTATGTTCCTTGATAACATCCTCGCAAATGGTGTCAAGAGAGAGTTGGAAAATTGGTTCATGAAATTTTCACCCCTGACAAGGATCGAACCACAAACCTCGGTGTTAGTAGACCGATGTGTTAATCACTACACCACTGGCTCTCTTAATTTTCTTAATTTTCTCTTTGTTTTCTGTTAAGAGTTCAATATCAAGCAAGTGTTGATAAACAGTATTCCTGGTATTGTGGTTTCATTATTATTTGTGGGGTATCAATTTTCATGGTTTTCGTGGGTGGCCTTAACCCACGAAATTTAATCCCCACGAATAGGAAATCTAACATTAATATGTATGCTGCAGACTTCACAATCACGAATTTAAGAATCCACAAACTTCTCCTTATTCATCAAACCACAGAAATTGGTACCCACGAAAATAAATGAATCCACAGTATTCGCTTGTTTTATATTAAGCATTGTAATATTATTTTCGTCTTTTTCTTTTTCAGGACAGAGTTGATGCTGGAATGCCAACTGCTATTGTAAGATTTTATTTAGCATCATGGTAACATTATATAATTCCATTATTGCATGTCACTTTCAAGTGTTATTGGTCAACAGCATTTTTGATCATGGAAATAGTTTTGCATAAATTTGATTAACTTTAGAAGCATAAATTCATTCCAATCTTTTACAAAACCATGTAAACCAAAGTTGGTGTTTTATGGTGATTAAATTTTTGCTATATTCATGGCAAACATCAGGCTCTGAAATTTAGAACATGCAAAACATTAGTAAATCATATAAAAAAAAAAACAAATGTTTGTATATACATATATAAAACTGCAAATCTTTTTACATTAAACAAAAATTAAAGCATCACTTTTGTCAACAAATACAAGAATGTTTTTTTACATGTGAAAAAAACTTCTTATATGGCATAAGCATAGTCAATGATATAATAAATAAACAATAAATGTAAGCATTAATAGTCATTTTTATGAAATCTCTGGATGTGTAAAATATTCAGTGGGTGTTGGGGGAAAAAAAATGTGCAA
Source organism: Arcuatula senhousia (assembly GCA_963971305.1). Taxonomy (NCBI): domain Eukaryota; kingdom Metazoa; phylum Mollusca; class Bivalvia; order Mytilida; family Mytilidae; genus Arcuatula; species Arcuatula senhousia. The sequence goes on along the minus strand of OZ020317.1, from coordinate 5,313,606 downwards.
GATCACATGAAGATGGGACATCATATTCTTTTTAGCTCACCTGGCCAAAGCACATATTAGCTATTGCCATCACTTGGCGTCCGTCGTCGTCGTCGTCCGTCATCGGCCGTCGTCGTTAACTTTTCTTCAAACTTCTTCTCCTCTGAAACGGCTGAACAGATTCAAACGAAATTTGGTCTGATGGTACGTTAGGGTATCCCCCACAGAACTGAAGTGGGAATTTTTGATTTGTCCAAAAACATGGCCGCCGTTGCTAAAAATAGACCAGGGGGGTCAGACTACTGTTTTTGGCTTGTAAATCAAAAAGTATAAGAGATTAATGAAATCTGATGCCCCCCTACTGCTTCAGCATTAAAAGCTCTACAAAAGTCTCCATTTGGTCGAAGTTGTCAGATGATCCCTTACAGGGGTTACAGCCCCTTAAAGGTGAAAAATAGCGTTTTTTTCATGTTTTTGTCCTATAGTATGAAAACTATTGCATATAGAGAAAAGCTGTTGCTTGCTTAAATGTTCAGCTCATTTAGCTCTACAAAAGTCTCCATAGGGTTGAAATTGTCAGATGATCCCTTAAAGGGGTTACGGCCCCTGAAATAATGTTTTTTCATGTTTTTGGCCAATGGAATGAAAACTATTGCAGATAGAGAAAAGCTGTTGCTTGGTTAAACGTTCAGTTTATTTAGTTCTACAAAAGTCTCATTAGGATTGAAGTTGTCAGATGACCCTTAATAGGGGTTACAGCCCCTAAAATAACCTTTTTCATGTTTTTGGCCTTTAGAATGAAACTATAGCAGATAGAGAAAAGCTGTTGCTTGCTTAGATGTTCAGCGCATAAAGCTCTACAAAAGTCTCCATAGGGTTGAAGTTGTCAGATGACCCCTTATAGGGGTTACGGCCCCTAAAATAACGGTTTTTCGTGTTTTTGGCCTATAGAATGAAAACTATAGTAGATGAAGAAAAAACTGTTCAGCTCATTTAGCTCTACAAAATATAGGGTTGACATCAAGACCAGGTGAGCGATTTAGGCTCCTGGGAGCCTCTTGTTTTTTCTCATGAAATTTGTTTTTTGAAAGTCAAATTATTTTGATAGCTTAATGTTGAAAAATCTTAAACTTTCTTTTTTTCAGGTAGTTTCATCATTGATAGCCATTGGAACATCACATGGTCTTGTTTTAGTTTTTGGTAAGATTTTATACCTGTAAAGAACATCACGTGGTCTTGTTCTAATCTTTCGTTAGATTTTATACCTGTGAAGAATATCTCATGGTCTTGTTCTAGTCTTTGGTTAGATTTTATACCTGAATTTAAGAACATCTCATGGTCTTGTTCTAGTCTTTGGTAAGATTTTATACCTGTAAAGAACATCACGTGGTCTTGTTCTAGTCTTTGGTAAGATTTTATACCTGTAAACAGGGTTCACCACAGGCTATTCAAGGGCGGTGCTCCCCCACCCTTGAATTTTGAGCTCCACACTAAAGTTTGACTTTATGCCTATAAACAATAGTTGTTTTTAATAGAAAGTGTATGTATTTTGTGATTTATAGCCAAAACACAACTGGGAAAACAAAAAAACAAGACTTATAACACTATTTTGAATTAAAAAAATGTAATTCAAAAATTTTTGAGCTAGTGAAAAGGGTCATTGCAGATTTGCACCACTCTTGGATTTTGAACTGTGGTGATCCCTAAAGAACATCACGTGGTCTTGTTCTAGTCTTTGGTTAGATTTAATACCTCTAAAGAACATCTCATGGTCTTGTTCTAGTCTTTGGTTAGATTTAATACCATTAAAGAACATCACGTGGTCTTGTTCTAGTCTTTGGTAAGATTTTATACCTGTAAAGAACATCTCATGGTTTTGTTCTAGTTTTTGGTAAGATTCAATATCTCTAATTGTAATGGTCTTATTCTAGTTTTTGGAAGAATTAATACATTTTGTACATGCATGTGAAAGTGAAGACAAGATTAATTTTTGGTGTCAACTTTTGAAATCATGAAATCAGGTTTTGAAGAATTTTACTGATCTTTCCTATTAAATTCATTATAAACCTGCGAAAATCAGGAAAGTTTGCAGGTCTGGTTTTTCAGTTCTGTAGTAACCTAAAACTCATTTTGTTATGTACATATTTATTCCACAAGAGTGAATTTTTGATTTTTGTAAATCATTTTGTTTTTCATTATTTTCATAGATCCTAAACAAGCTCTGAAGTGGTATATTGAAAGTCTGCCATGGACACTGTATCATTCAGTCTGTTCATATTCAAGTTAATATTTCACAACAAAAAAAAAAAATTCTTTATCATTTTTTACAGGATTTCACAGAGCGAAAAATCTGGGTTAGATATAATGTTAAATGTCCGGAGGTTTTTTTCAACAACTTCTTATTGCAGCCACTTGAAATTTGGTATACAGCATCAAGTTAGGGTCCCTTAAAGTTGGTTTCGATTTTGGTTCTGACGCTCTCTTACATCCTGTTAAACGAAATCCAACCATTTTTACCATGTTGACTTTAACAGATTTTTTAAAATCTTTGTTTAATTTTTAGATCCCAAACAAGTTTTGAAATGGTGTCTTGGCAGTACTGCTGTTGGAACACATTACAACTCTGTGTCATGTACATTTATTCCACATCTTGTAGGGCTGTCAAGTTTTGATGAGCTACTAGCATGAGATTAGCTAAAAAATTAAAAGATCATAAAGAAATTAAAAACATCAAAGGAATTTGCCACACAATTGCCGACTAGAAGCATGAGTCTCGTGCCAGTTGCATGACACTTGACAGGTCTACATCTTGTATTTAGGTTACACTTCTGTCTTTGTTCTTTACAGATCCTTAACAAGTTCTGAAGTGATGCCTGGGAAGAACTGCCTTGGGAACACAATACAACTCTGTGCGTCATGTACATTTATTTCACATCTTTGTAGTCTTGTATTTAGTTAACCATTTTCTCTTTGTTCTTTACAGATCCCAAACAAGTTCTGAAATGGTGTCTTGGCAGTACTGCTGTGGGAACTCAATACAACTCTGTGCGTCATGTACATTTATTTCACATCTTTGTAGTCTTGTATTTAGTTAACCATTCTCTCTTTGTTCTTTACAGATCCTAAACAAGTTTTGAAGTGGTGCCTGGGAAGAACTGCCTTGGGAACACAATACAACTCTATGTGTCATGTACATTTATTTCACATCTTTGTAGTCTTGTATTTAGTTAACCATTTTCTCTTTGTTCTTTACAGATCCCAAACAAGTTCTGAAATGGTGTCTTGGCAGTACTGCTGTGGGAACACAATATGGCTCTGTGTCATGTACATTTATTTCACATCTTTCTAGTCCTGTATTTAGTTAACCATTCTCTCTTTGCTCTTTACAGATCCTAAACAAGTTCTGAAATGGTGCATGGGAAGTACTGCTGTGGGAACTCAATACGGCTCTATGTGTCATCTACATTTATTTCACATCTTTGGAGTCTTGTATTTAGTTAACCATTCTCTCTTTACAGATCCTAAACAAGTTTTGAAATGGTGCCTGGGAAGTACGGCTGTGGGAACTCAATATGGCTCTGTGTCATCACTTAGTTTAAACAAAGACTGTACCAGACTTCTATGTGGATTTGCTAAAGGGCAGGTTTGTGTTTGTTCTGTAAATATAATTGTCCCCCGTTGCAACCTGGACTTTCAGGGGTTCGAATTTAGCACTGGTCTGAGGTCCGGTATCTACAATTTATAATTCAGTACCTCTAAATTTTATTTAAAAAAGTCCGCGACACTTGCCTTTATTTAAAGTAATTCCATTTTAGAACTTTTGGATTTAACTTGGTGGACCTTCAACCTATATATCCCCAAAGTCTTGGCCCTTGGATCAAAAATGCTAATTTGAACACCTGACATTACAGGTATTCATGTGAACAACCATCTGTCTGTCTGTCTGTCCATTTAAATAATTCCATCAAGCTTTTCTGGAAACCATACCTGAGAATGATTTGTGTCTAAAGGGATTTTTAATCTGTTGAACTCCTACTTCCTATATATTCTTGTTTCACAATATACTGTAAACCAACTAATTTTCACGAATTTCAAGTAAATTTACGAGAAACATTAATTTGCGATAATAAATCATCACATTTTTCATAGTAATTATATGTAATTTTTGTACCAAAAAATCAAGAAATTAATTCTGAATAGCTTCAAAATTGCATTTGACAATAAAGCATCCATGAAAATAAGTTGTTTTACAGTAGATAATAGATTTGTATTTCTGTTTTACTTTAGATAACCATGTGGGATCTAACGAGTGGTAAGCTACTGAGAACCATCACAGATGCTCATCCTCCAGGTACAGCTGTACTTCATATAAAGGTTAGTACTGTGGCTTATATCAAGGGATGCCAGGCATTCTTCATGTCCTTGTAACTGGAAAAATCCTTGAAATTATTTTGAAATTTAATTTCCTGGATTATGAAAAACAATTAATGAAAATCAAGATTATTAAAGATAAAATATTGATATCGTTGTAATAAAAAATAATAAGATGTGGAATAAGTGTACACAACACAGCTCACATAACAAGCAGTAATTTAGAATATCCATAATGAAAAATTGCCAGTGGCTGATTTATTGGGAGTTGGATACTTTTCAAACTTTTTGATGCAATTAATGCTTCTCTTTTGATAATTTTTTTCAACTATAATTTGGATTTAATTGCTGCTGATAGAAGGTTAATTCTTGAAATCTGCATATACAATAGCATAACTAAATTAACCTTCTTAAGGACCCATTCTTGGTTCCTTGAACTTTTTAAGATTTTAACTTCATTTTAGATTATCAATTTTCATTACATGTTTTACTGTTTATTTTATTAAAATTAATTAAATTTCACATGCCATTGTCTGAAATTAGTATACATGTACTACCATAAATTGGGATATTTTGGATGAAGTTTTATTTTGGTTTATTTGGCACCTCACCTAAATGTGCTATTAAAATTAAACTCACCAAAAATAAGTTAATATTATGCATAGAATTAATGTTCTTAATACAATTGATAGATATGAAATGTTGACAAAAGTAGTAGATATTGAGTTAAAAAGAAACAGGGCATTGAGCAGCAATGTAAATAATAAAATATCCTTTATTAATGTCAATACTTTTTATTTTGTAATGAACATTTATGTTTACTTAATTTAGTAATAAGTTTTGATATAATATAATGACTTGTTTGTCAAATCATTGTTTTTAAAAGCCTAAATATATACTTATAAGCTTGGGTTTAAAAACAAACGTATGCCTATTAATTATAAAGAGGACAATTGTGAATATAAATTTAATTAACTTATGAAATCTTAAACATTTATCCAAAAGTGCAAAAATATTACACACCAAAATTAAACATGGCCACTTTGATCAAAAACCGCCAAAATATCCCAATGTACAGTAATAGGCGAGCGGCGGAAAGGGTCTTGAAAAAAATTTAAATTACCCAAAAACCTCATGGGATATTTTTAACTATATTGATAGTTTAATATTTCAACTTTAATAATATCGATGTTTGCCATTTGAAATCTGGTCAGAACATGAAAAAATTAAAGGTCAAAGGTCACTACCCAAAATCTAAAAGTTTGAGACTGCAAACATTAAGGCAACTAAAATGTTACAAAATGTGGTTAAAAGTTAGAAAATAAAGACTTAATATTACTTACATATCTAAGTGAATATAAATCATTAACTTTTGGTCTCTTTGAAGAAATTTATTACGTCATTTTTTCTATTTTTAGAAAAGGGTCAAATTATTATGATTTTTGTGTATAAAAGTTTGAATTGCGAAAAAAATAATTCACATTTTCACTTACTTTTTTCCTCTATTTGTAAAACATTATCTTATCTTTTGTTCTTAACAAAAATAAATGGTTCAAATGTGTCCATTGACTCAAAAACACCACATTTGTGGAGTATACCAGAATATTAGGTTTTTAATAAAACGTGTACTGAGTTACAATTAACATGTTTAAAACGGAATAGGAATCAAAAACCAACAAAAATATCTTGAATCCAGCAAATTAAGTTGAGAACAATAACTTTGCACAGAAAAAAGAAAGAAAATCATCGAAAAATTAACTAAAAAAACACATAAGAGTTAAGTAGCGATTAGAGGTTTTAAAAACTTTTAAGTTTTATAACTTAATAACAAACCTTGGGAGATATTTTGGACTTAATAGAGAGATGAAAGTTTTGGCTTTCAGAACATATTAGTTTGACGCCTCTACAATGGTCAGAACATTGTGCAATTTGAGCTTAAAGATTAGAACTTTTTAAGCGTCAGTCATAAGTTCAAAAGACAATCAAATCATTGTACAATGACGGCTCCAGCAGGTGAGCTGTTCCGGGAGCCCCTTAATGTCGGTTAGTGACAAAATGTAAAAAAATCTATAGATTTCAGGCAAAACTGTAATGAACATCTTCAACAAAAAGGCTTTACATAGAGCCCTCCCCCTTTTTTCGAAAATTTCTTGATTTGCTCCTGGGTGCTTTCTTGCACAGTTTATACTTTTAGTTTCAAATAGATAGTTTAGTAACATAATTTCAAATATTTTCGCCAAAAAAAAACGTCATTAATTTATTATTTTTCTGAAATCGAATTTTTATTCAGTTCAACATAACAAACGCACCTCAAAAGTCAAGTACACCTTTCACAAATTTTTAAAACTGTGCTTTTATCAAACATCGCAGGTTAAAAATAAAAGCAAAGACCAAATAATAGATTTCTTGTGTTCACACAAACCCAAAAGTAGCACATATTCTTCATAATTACACCAAAAAATGAAAATTCTTACAATTACTAATCAATCATATATTATAGTTAAAATGTAAATACGGGACACTCCGACAGTTTTCCGAGTCATCTGCAGTCAATTTTCTCAGAATCTTACATATTCAATTAAGTATAACTTTATTATCATTCGTCAGAAGTTTGCAGTTTTAACTGAAAATTAGCCTTACAACATTTTCTTGATCTAAGTATACAATTTGTTTGATTTTAATGACAATTAATTAAGCACAAGTTAAAATTAACGTATAATTTTGCTACTTTTATTCGTGATTTTAAATTCGATAAAAATTGTAGAAAACTATTATTGTTTTTGAAAATTTCAATTGCAAACAAAGAATTGGGCAAAATATTTCATTATGTGATTTACAATTTTTTTTCGTGTGTTTTTTTTAAAGTAAAAAAATAATTTTAAAAATCAAGCCGTTAGAGATTTTCATAGGGTACATATGTAGAAAACATTTTTTTTTATATCTTCTGACCATATTCGACTTGTCAAACATATATATCCATAAAATAGAATAATCAACCTTTTATTTGAGTTCAAAAAATCTCATGAGGTTTTTGGGTAATTTAAACTTTTTAATTAGACGACTTTTTCGATATCCGCCGCTCGCCTATAATGGTTACATATATATTTCAGTTTACTGACAGTTTAGTTCTGGCTGTATGCAGTGACAGTGGTGGTTCTGTGTTTGAATTAGAATTCAAGTAAGTAACATGTACATGATACTGTAAATATTTTTACTTTATTTAGTTTCCCATGAAAAATACATAACATAGATAACTACGCAATACACAATTCATCAATCGATGATATCAATTGTATTCATTATTTTTGTGATCAATTTAGGGCTGTTCCAGCAAAACATACATGGGATAGGGGGAAGACTGAATTAAATTGCCAATATGGGTGGGCCATAAAAGCTTGTGTTATCTCAATGAAAATAATGTTAGTTTCAAAATTAAATTTTATGGTTGACTCCCCTTTCAAAAAAGTGCCTTCCCCCAGTCCCATGTTTGTTTTGCTGAAACAGCCCTTACCATGTTTATCTGGTTATATTATCTGTATAATAAATAGTATGAGGAATTTTAGTTTTAATGTGTCATTTGTGTCAAATAACACTATGGGATCCAACTAGCATTTTGGACAATGGCATTGTGACATTAAAATTGATATTTAGTTATATTATAAATACAAAAATACAAAAAGGAAAAAATCATGCAATTTATATAAAAGACAAATTAATGGATTTATTTTGTTATGTCAAATAAAGGTTACAACAAAACTACCGAACTTGAATGATTAATCTCATAGTGCAGAGAAAATGACAAAAACAAATCGGGGATACCGGAGAATTGATGGATCGCAATTGTCCTGACTTGGTACAGGCATTTCAAACGAAATGGTGGGTTGTTTAACTGTTTTACTGAGGTTGTAAGACATAGACATTTTTGTATTATCAAAGTTCCCTGTTGATGCCAAAAAATGCAGTTATTTAGGAACTATTATTTGGCAGTTATACATTTTTATTTCACTTTAATTTAGATAAAACAAAAACATATTTATTAAAAGTATTAATATTTTTGTTTTTCAGGAGGCTTATTGGAGTGAGAACTTGTGAATCTAAATGCTTGTTTTCTGGGAGGTAAATTAAACATAAAACTTTATTTTATACTTTATATATTTATTTGCTTTCAGAGGATTATTCTGCATTATTTCCATAAGAAAAACATTACATATGATTTTTGACTGGATTTGACAAAGTGAAAGTGAGGTGATTGGCAGGGAAAATAATTTAGTAACAGTTTTCTCACCCCCTTGATATTTGGTATACAGCATCATCATGGAAAAATTTTACAGTAGACACCTTGCACTCGTAAACAAATATGGGATTTCTATCTCTCAAATGAGTGCAGATGTTGTTTTGTCGTAGAAATTTGTTTTGTTTTCCTGCTGTAGCAGGCAGGAACTGCTTACTCTTCTGGAGCACCTGAGTTCACTCATGTTGCTACTTGAGTTTGCATTCTTGATTTCTGTTCCGTTGTTTTTGTGTTTTGTGTTTCTTCATGCTGTTCTTGTTTGTGTTTATCGGTTTCATCGTTGCCCTTTCAACTTTTTGACACTGGAATGCCTATTGGTGCCTCTTTGCTCTTCCATAAAGTGATGAAATTTGATTTCAGGTCTGTCACTCACCTACTTATTTGTAAACCAAATCAAGCCATTTTTGGGCAAAGAGTGTTTTGGTAAGTTCATATGTCAGCATGGGGAATATATTCTTGTTTCCCTTTGGCTGACATATTTTTAGGTAAAAATTTACAGTGACCTAATTTTGCAAATCTTGATCTGTTCATAATACATGTAAAAGTATGATATATGTATATTTTCAGTCGTGGAGAAGTTTGTGTTGTTGAACCACTTCACATGAACGTAACCATTAAAGACCACCCCATGCAAGATGTCCAGCTGATAGCAATGGCTTCCTTGTCCAAGGTGTTATTGGTGATCATCAGACCACAACTCAAAGTTATATTCACTCATCCCTTAAAGGTATGTTGTTATTTACACTTATATATACCTGGTTCTTTTTATACCCCATCTACAAAAGTATTGTTTCGTTCAGTTCATCCAAAATCCAGTTTACCTTTTTAAGTTACTTAACATGAAGGAAGTATGGTATCGTCATGGAACTTAAGATGGGGCATCATATCTTTTGAAAAAAATATTGTTCTATGATTCCTATAAATTTTGCAATCTTGTTTCTTTAATTAAAACTTAAGATTAAATAATTTGAAACATGAAGAACCAAAAATTTGAAAGCCTTGGAGAGTTGCAGTGTCCTTTTACTTTGCAATTCTGTATTTCTAAGTTAATATTTTTTCACAACTATTATTTAGCCAAATAGCAGTCTACCCAATGAACCTTAAAGTTTGTAAAGAGAAATTAATATTTAGTAAAACTTTTATTACTTTTACATATTTTTAAGTCTCATTTTCTACATTTATTCATGTGTAAATAAACTTTTAACATTTTCAGTGGCAGATCCAATAATTTTGCTTAGTGTTTGCTAAGTTACTGAACAAAGAGTGGGATCTGACCTCATCACACTTCAGCAGTTTCCTATACAACCAAAATTTGATTCCTGAAGGGGACTCGGCCCCCTCTGGTCCCCCCTTTGTATCTTCTGATGATTTATAAACAGCTGTCAATGTATATTGTAGGGAAGCCCTGGTACTCTGCCTTTGTTGGCATGGCAATTTGTGGTGATCCAGGTCTCAGAGAGGGACAGAGTTATAGACCCTGTCCTTGCCTTCGCAAGGGAATCCACAGTCTATTTTTATCAGGTAAATATTAAAGGGGAGATAAATCTTAAAGCAGATAGAGTTATAGCCCCTGTTTAAGTCAATGCCAGGGAATGCAGTCTTTTTTTCATTAGGTGAATATTAAAGGGGAGATAAATCTTAAAGCAGATAGAGTTATAGCCCCTGTTTAAGTCAATGTCAGGGAATCAACAGTCAATGTTAAGCAGGTAAATATTAATGGGGAGATGACTTATAAAGAAAAGTAGTTTTAAAATTCATAATTTGCTATAGATTTTCATCATGTTAATTATACCCTGTAAGCGAGGGGGCTATATTTCAAATCTCCTTGTTTGTCTGTCAGTCCGTCTGGTTCAATTTCTCAGCTTCTACTGAAGGGATTGGTTTCAAATTTGGTATTCAGGCTAAGCATGATGACATGTACCATTCCTTCCCTTTCGAGGTCAGACAGCAATCTACTTCCTGTATTCTAAGCTTGGACATATTTGGCAGAATTTCACGAAGTGAAAAATCCAGGTTATAAAATGGTGAATGTTGGGTGGCAGGGGGCTGGCAGGGAAGAAATTTTCTCAGCAACTACAAATCACAGCCACTTGATATTTTGTATACACCATCAGGGTGGGGTCCTATAACATTGGATTCTATTTCAGGTCTGTCTCTCACCAACTTCCTGTTAAGTGAAATCAGTCCATTTTTAACTTTGACAGATTTTTTAGGGTCAAATATGGGAAATTTTTCATAACAGATTTCTCAGCATGTTCTATAGGGATTGATTTCAAATTTGGTACACAGATTAAGCATAATGAGTTGAATTGTGCCTCCTCTTTCTAGGTAATTAGGTCATCTTTTCCTGTTTACTGAAGGGTCAAGCCAGGGTATGCTTAGCGGGACATTGCAACCCCTTGTTAACAAAGGGATATATCTTTCAAAGAAGATATCAGTTAAATATTAAAAGGGAACATTTTATATAAAGAATCTTCAAACAAGGGAAAATTCTGATTGAATATTACAACTGTCATTACATTTTTAAAAGATGCACACCACAATTTTTTTGTGCTAGATAGCATCAACTTAAACTGCTCTATTGTTCTTTTAATTAGAGTCTGAAGATTATAATGCTGCGTTAACAACCAAAAATATAATTTATTTTTGTTTTCAATTTGTTTGGCTTACTTGTTTTAGATCATATGTCAGAATGCTCAGGAGATCAAATGTAGTGGATTACAGAAGATACAACTTGAGTATAATCTACTCAATATAACAGTAAGTATCCTCCAACATCTAACACCCCCTCCCTCTGTAAGTGGCTATTTCTATGCAGCTAGCATAATAAAACATATAACCAGAGTTTCATGTACTTATCTAACAGTAAGCACAAGCACCTCTTGTAACACACCTGGCTGAGGCTATTTCTCCTATAACACAACCATTGCCATACAACTAGAATATATAACAGTGTGTGTAAATAAGTTTATATTCCTCTGTCTGTCCAAATAAATGGATAGATTTTGATGAAACTTTACAAGGAGGAATTACATTATATGAGATGTGCATGACAAAATTTTTGTGCTCTCTGACAAATTGGATTTTAGTTCTTCCAAATAAAAAGTCTTGAAAGGGCAACCCCTCATAAGCTTGTTTGTGAATTTTTAAGCAAACAACAACAAGGCAGGATATTGTCTTAAAAAGATTGTTGATTCATATATTTGTACATTTCTTGAATGATTTTTTGGACAGATTTCACAGAGTGAAAAATCCGGGTTATAAAATGGTGAATGTTCACCAGGGCGGACAGGGAAGAATTTGTTAATAACAGTTTTCTCAGCAACTACTTAATCACAGCCACTTGATATTTGGTATACAGCATCAGGGTGGGTCCCACAATTTCAGGTATGTTGCTCACTTACTTCCTGTTAAACAAAATCAGGCCCTTTTTGACTTTGACAGATTTTTAATATGATAGTTTTGTTTTGTAGTGGATGAATCCTCGTACTTTGGTTGCCATGGATACTAAGGAGAAGATTCATGTGATAGATGTTAGATCAGAGGAAGAACTAGAGGTTTGTTAACGTAGGGCACATTCTTGTAAATGATGTCTGCATTTCTGATTATTCCATTTAAAAAAATGTTTTAGGGCTCTAATTAAATGATGACTGACTTTTCCAATTAAGTATTGTCTTAAATTTCCTTCTAATGATGTTGACTTAAAGTTTTATCTTTTAAAACAAGCCATTTTTGTCTCACCTGCAACGAATAGTCGCAGAATGCGAGTCATAGGTATTGCTTTCCAGCGACAGTGGTGGCTACGGCAGTAAACTTTTTAGTAAGACTTTTGTGGATAATGAATTGCTTGAAAAGTATAATAGCTAGGCATCTGATATATGGTATACAGACAGTTCAGGTTATGGTCTACGTAACTGGCACCCTGTGACCCATACCCCATTTTCATGCTCCAGTGACTCTGTAAACTTAGATCTTTTTTTTCAGGCCAAAAACTTTTTTGTAAGACTTTTGTGGACAATAAATTGCATAAAAAGTATTACAGCTAAGCATCTGATATTGGTTATACAGACAGTTGAGGTTATTGTCTATGCAACTGTCACCATGTGATTTGACCCTGACCCAATATTCAGGCTCTAGTGATTCTGTGAACTTAGGTCTTTTTTCAAGCCGAAAAGTTTTTTGTAAGACTTTTGTGGACAATAAATTGCTTAAAAAGTATAATAGCTAGGCATCTTATATCTGGAATACAGACAGTTTAGCCATCATCAGCTACATTGACCCAATTTTCATGCTTTTAGTGGCTTTGTGAGTTTTTGAGTTTTTTTCATGCCATTAATTCATTTGTAAGTGTTTTGTGGAAAACAAATGACTTAAAAAAGTATTATAGCTAGGCATCTGATATTGAATATACAGACAGTTGGGGTAAATGTCTACGCAACTAGCACAATTACATGTGACCTTGACCCAATAATCAAGCTTCAATGATTTTTTGAACTTAGGTCTTTTTTCATGCTGTAAACTTTGATTGTATGAAATGTGGAAAATTAATTTCTTGAAAAGTGAAATAGCTAGGCATCTGATATTTTTTATACTGATGGATTAGATGAAGGTGTTCAGGTTTATCACCACGTCATCTGACCTTGACCTCATTTTTACACTAAACGACTTTAAAAAAAAAAAAATTGTGTGTGTGTTCTGTCTTTCTCAATGACTATGATAGCTAGAATCACTTTTTGGTCAGAAAAATAAAATAGGTAGATTTTTAATGCATTTTTGTCCCCCGCCGCAACGCGTCGGAGGGACTTAGTAATGGTCTCCGTCGGTCCGTCCGTCACGTTTTTAGCTCACCTGGACCGAAGGTCCATGTGAGCTATTACCATCACTTGGCGTCCGTCGTCGTCGTCTGTCGTCGTCGTCGTCTGTTAACAATTTTTCAAAAATCTTCTCCTCTGAAACTACTGAACAGAATTTAATGAAACTTGGTATGAATGATCCTTAGGGTGTCCTGCACCAAACTTGTGTTTCAATTTTTGATCCGTCAAAACACATGGCCACCGTTACTAAAGATAGACCAGGGGGGTCAGACTACTGTTTTTGGCTTGTAAATCAAAAAGTATAAGAGATAGATGAAATCTGATGCCAGCCTACTGCTTCAGCATCAAAAGTTCTACAAAAGTCTCCTTTTGGTCGAAGTTGTCAGATGATCCCTTATAGGGGTTACAGCCCTTTAAAGGTGAAAAATAGTGATTTTGCATGTTTTTGGCCTATAGAATGAAAACTATTGTAAATAGAGAAAAACTGTTGCTTGCTTAAATGTTCAGCTAATTTAGCTCTACAAAAGTCTCCTTAGGGTCAAAGTTGTCAGATGACCCCTTATAGGGGTTACAGCCCCTTAAAGGCGAAAAATAGTGTTTTTGGCCTATAGAATGAAAACTATTGCAAATAGAGAAAAGCTGTTGCTTGCCTAAATGTTCAGCTCATTTAGCTCTACAAAAGTCTCCATTTGGTCCAAGTTGTCAGATGATCCCTAATAGGGGTTACAGCCCCTTAAAGGTGAAAAATAGCGTTTTTGCATGTTTTTGGCCTATAGAATGAAAACTATTGTAGATAGAGAAAGGCTGTTGCATGCTTAAATGTTCAGCTCATTTAGCTCTACAAAAGTCTCCATAGGGTCAAAGTTGTCAGATGACCCCTTATAGGGGTTTCAGCCCCTTAAAGGCGAAAAATAGTGTTTTTGGCCTATAGAATGAAAACTATTGCAGATAGAGAAAAGCTGTTGCTTGCTAAAATGTTCAGCTCATTTTGCTCTACAAAAGTCTCCATGGGGTGGAAGTTGTCTTATGACCCTTTATAGGGATTAAAGCCCCTTAAAGGCAAAAAATAGTGTTTTTGGCTTATAGAATGAAAACTATTGCAGATAGAGAAAAGCTGTTGCTTGCTAAAATGTTCAACTCATTTAGCTCTATAAAAGTCTCATAGGGTCAAAGTTGTCAGATGACCCCTTAGCCCCTTAAAGGCAAAAATAGTGTTTTTGGCTTAAAGAATGAAAACTATTGCAGATAGAGAGAAGCTGTTGCTTGCTTAAATGTTCAGCTCATTTAGCTCTACAAAAGTTTCCATGGGGTTAAGTTGTCTGATAACCCCTTAAAGGGGTTACAGTCCCTTAAAAATTGAATAATAGTGTTTTTTGATTATTTAGAATGAAAACTATTGCAGATAGAGAAAAGCTTTTTCATGCTTAAACATTCAGCTCATTTAGCTATACAAAAGTCTTCATAGGGTTGACATCAAGACCAGGTGAGCGATTCAGGCTCCTGAGAGCCTCTTGTTTGTGGGTGCAACTCCTCGGACACTACTGAACCGATGTTGCTGAAACTTGACACACTGATAGGGTACTATTACTAGGTGATCATCCCATATTTGAAATTTTCAAAATGGTAGCCGTTTCCATGGAAACGGGAAAGAAAGGTTAGTAAGGTCAAAATATAGGACATTCAATATCTCAGTTACCTAGATGCACAGGGTTCTTAAATTTTGTAGGCTGTTAGAGCAAAAGGTACTCTATAATAATACGAAAAAAAATTTTGAAGCGATATTTACAGTTTTCGAGTTATTTACGAATTTGTGATTTTTCAGTCTGAAAAATGGGACTTTGTCAAACGTTTTTGTGGGTGCAACTCCTCAGATACTACTGAATGGATGTTGCTGAAACTTTACACACTGATAGGGTACTATTAGGAGTGCACAGGGTTCTGAAATTTTGTAGGCTGATAGAGCAAAAGGTACTCTATAATAATACGAAAAAAAAATTGAAGCAATATTTACAGTTTTTGCGTTATTTACAAATTTGTGATTTTCCGGTCCAAAAAATGGGACTTTGTCCAAAAAAATTTATGTTCACTGGTTTCCTTCCTCGTTTTGACTGAATGATTTCGTCTCCTAAACAACCAATTTCTATCGTTTCTCAGAGAATATATTGATCGAATTTATATACCACACAACTTTCATGCGGCGGTGGGGGACACATGGCTACGCGTAGCAATGTTGTAATTTGTAATTATTCTAACAGGAAAGAATTAATACATAAATAGTTGAATAACTGGGTATTCTGATAGTGCCTGCAGGCAAGACAAACTTTAGTGTGGAAATCTACAACTTGAAGTAATGCCATGTTGTAAGTAATTTCAAATTATGCACCACAGGTTGGAATGTCAGCCAGACATAAGTGTTTGCAGAAGAGACTGCTTATTATTGATTTAAACAAGTTCCTCTTTCATTTCAGGTCATAGATGTATCAGAGGTCATGCTAGTCTACAACACCAGCCATTTCAAATCTCTTGCAACGGGTGGGAATGTAAGTCAGGCTTTAGCATTTGCAGGCGAGAAGGCGTGTTATCAGACGATAGTCAGTCATAACGGGCAGCTGTTTATATTGGGCACTAAGACCGTACATCTGTACACTCTAAGGTCATGGAGAGAGGTCAGTGGAAATTTACTAGAACTTAATAAAAAAAATTTAAACTTAAATTGAAAATATACAAGAATTTAGTGGAAACTTTCTAGAACTTCTTGGGAATTTTAGAACTAAATGGAAATCAACTAGAACTTCTTGAAAATTTTATAACTTAATGGAAATTTACTAGAATTAAGTGCAAAAATTACAAGAACTAAGTCGAAATTAACTAGAGGCCCTAAATCAGACCCAAATTAAAAAAGTGATCAATATTTGAAAATTAGTTTCCGAGTTTAAGTACACAGAATGTATTGTATTCTCTACTTTGTTTTCTGTTACTATGAAAGACTTTAAAACATCAAGAAAATTATCAAAATTTTTTATATTTAGAATGATTTAACTTTAATGAAAACTTATATTGAACCATGTATTTCAGAGAATAGATGTTTTGGTTAAAATGAACAAATACCAGGATGCCCTCGCATTGGCTTTGTCTTTCTATGAAGGGAATGCAAAAGCAGTGGTAGGACTAAATGGATCATCTGGAAAAAGGAAACAAATTGTGGCAGATCTGGTAAGTATATCATCAATCAATCAATCAAACAATTTATCTATCAATGAATCAGTACCTTTCTATGAAGAGAATGCCATCACTGTGGTAGGACTAAATGGATCATCTGGAAAAAGGAAACAAATTGTGGTAGATCTGGTAAGTAAATGATTTATCAAAATCAATTAATCCATACCTTCTATGAAGGGAATTTCAAAGCTGTGGTAGTCTAGAAAAAGGAACGAATTGTGGCAGATTTAGTAAGTAAATGATTCAATAAATCCTTTTTGACGGGAGCGCCATAGCTTTAACATAAGAATATGGGACAGCAAACCAGCCAGTTAGCGAAACAAACTTGTAAAACTGTGATATTGTCACTGTATAATTGCAGCATTTTCAAGAAAATACTGTGGTTTCATAATTATTGGTGGGGAACCAATTTTCATGGTTTTTGTGGGTTGCTTTGACCCACGAAATTCATTACCTGTAGAAACGAAAATTTAACATTGATCCATATGCTTCAGACTTCAGAACCATGAATTTAAGAACTAATGTCAGAACTGACACTTTCTCCTAAGTCCATGAAAATTGGTAGCCACGAAAATAAATGAATCCTCAGTATTGTATTTGTACATTGTAGATGTTAGACCTGCTGTTTGACTATGTGGACCTCTCAATGACCAAACTATGTCCAGAGAAGGGCAAGATGGAAGAACTGGAGGAATATTATATGGTAAAGATTTTATGGAGTTGCCTGTACAATAAGTAAATTTTTAAAAGTGATGACCTTGGCTAATGTTATAAGGGCCCCTGCATTATTAAAGATGCTTCAGTCTTATAATTTTCACTTTGTCTGTCTCTCTTTCCATCCATTTTTCATATAATTTTGTGAATTCTGAAACTGCAAAACTACAGGTCCACTGCAGATGGGAAATTTTTTATTACAGTTTTCTCAGCAACTCCTTATCACAGCCTCTTGATATCTCGTATACCTTTGGACATGATTTCAGGTATGTCCCTCACTTACTTCCCGTAAAATGAAATCCGGCCATTTTTTAACAGATTAATTTTTTCTTTCAGACAATAGTACCAGTTTGTGTGGACCATTGTTTATATCTCAACAGAACGTAAGTTTAATAAAAAAAAAAATTAAAAAATTTATAGTTTACATTATTTTTTGGGGGAATTATTTGTAGTTTTCTATACATTAAAAGTTTAAAAAAAGTTTCACACATACACATATGTTAACCACCTTAGTACCAAATATTAGATAAATTGTTGTGTTCAAATACTTGATTACATGTTACTGACAGTTTGGCAATTACTGTAAAAGTAGTAATTTTTGCGGTGGACTTATTTTCAATATATTCGCTGTCAATGAAAATTCAGGAAAAATAGTACTTGTGAATATGCAATGATTATATGTAATTCAAAGTATGATTATTAAAAATGTGAAAATTAATACCAGCAAAATAGTCATTTTGATTGGATTCATGAAAATTAGCAAACGTGAAAAGGTGAAGAAAGAGGTTTGATTTATAGTCAGTGAAGTTGGTGAGCCATGAAGCACCTGTTAGTACTGAGTCATGAAGTATTGAGTCATTGAGTCAGGTAGAAATTTAAATTGATCGAACTGTAGAAAATAGTGAATTATGATGCGGTAGTGGGGGGGTTAAACCCCCTCTGCCCAACCTTCATATGTTAGATTGAAACTGACATTGCTTTTGCTAAAAAAAAAATCATTATCCAAAGGCAGTTTTAGCACCGGCATGTTGAGCACCCCCTCCTGTTTGACAGCGAAATTTGGTAAGGAACTGTATGAAACAAGAGGTCCCAGAAGATTTTTTTAAATTGCGACCCTCCCATTTGAAAATATCTGGGTCTGCTACAGTTTTCTTATACATGAATTTCAGGGACATATTATTTGGTAGGACCTATGAACAATTAATTATACCCCACCTAATGAAGTTGCGAAGGGAATAATGTTTTTGACTGGTCTGTCTGTCAGTCAGTCCATCTGTCAGTTATCAAAATTTTCGTAACTGATATTTCAGCTATTATTATAAATTGTAGGCTTTTGATATTTGGTATGTAGCTTCAGGTGGGGTCCCATATGGTGGGATACGTTTTCAGGTCTGTCAATAATCTACTTCCTGTTTAATGAGCTGACTTAGACTTTTTTACTAAAGTTTCAGGGTTAAAAATTTTCGTTACAGATATCTCAGCAACTATTAATTGTAGGTATTTTATATTTGTTATATAGCTTTGGGTAGGAGTCCCTTATAGTGGGATTTGTTTTCAAGTCTGTCGACGATCATCTACTTCCTGTTTAACGAGCTGACTTAGACTATTTTTACTAAATTTTCAGGGTTTTAAATTTTCACCACAGACTTCTCAGCAATTATTAATTGTTATTAATTGTAGGCTTTTGATATTAGGTATGTAGCTTCAGGTAGGAGTCCCATATGGTGGGATACATTTTCAAGTCTGTCACTCTTTTACTTCCTGTTGAACGAGCCGATTAGGAAAGACAACAACTGACTTGTATATTCCTTACTCGAAATAGATAATCTCTGTCCATAATGTGGATGCATGGTGTATGTGAGCATGCTCACTATAGTTCTTTCATTAATTTTGATATTATATTTCAGGGACATATTATTTGGAAGGATCTATGAGCGATTCAGTGCTGATGTCATTGCGATGGGTACCTTCCTCGAGTGTTTAGAACCTTATATCCTAGGAGACAAACTTACGTCAATCCCTCCGTCCGTGATGAAAGATTTTGTCGACCACTATCAGAGTAGAGGCATGCTCGAAAGTGTTGAAGCTTGTATTGTACATCTAGAGGTCACTAGTCTTGATATTCATCAGGTATGTTGATTGTTAGGCAGAAATCTTCAGTTATAGTAGGTAGAAATTGATTGTTAAATCTTTATCTGTGATGAAAGATATCATTGATAAATGATAAAATTGTTGTCAGTGATTGAATACCAGTATCTTAGACCAAAATTACTGGTAGAGTCGAGGCATGTTCAAGAGTGTTGAAGTCTTGAAGTTGCCAGCCTTGATAT
The DNA here is from genome assembly GCA_963971305.1 of Arcuatula senhousia. Lineage (NCBI taxonomy): Eukaryota > Metazoa > Mollusca > Bivalvia > Mytilida > Mytilidae > Arcuatula > Arcuatula senhousia. The sequence goes on along the minus strand of OZ020317.1, from coordinate 5,293,888 downwards.
TCATCAGGTTTGTTTATCATTAAAGAGAAGTCTTTGAATCAGTTTAACTAGGTAGACTTTACTTTAAAAATTTTGTCTGTGGTGAAAAAATTCCATGTAACACAATCAGAGATGTAGCATGCTTTAGAGCGTTGAAGCTCCTAGAGATCACTAGCCTTGATATACATCAGGTATGATTTTCTTTAGTAAGAAATTTCAGTTGCATTTGGTTTAAATCAGCAGTAATTTAAGATATTTGTTTGTGGTGAAAGATCAAAAGGCATACTTGAAAATTTAAAAGCTTGTGTTGTAAACCTTGAAGTCATCAGTTTAGATGTTCATCAGGTATGTTTATCACTCGGTAGAAACAAGGGTAAATTTTTGTCTGTGATGAAAGTATTATTCCTTAGGACGATTAAGCCATTCACTTAGGTGTTTGTAGTAAGACACATTGACCACTATCCCACTAGCTAAATTAAAAAAGTTAACATGTTTGTCTTTTCAGGTTGTCTCCCTTTGTTGGGGTCATGGACTCTTTGATGCCATCATCTATGTATATAATCATGGCACAAGAGACTATACCCAGCCGTTTGAATGTTTATAACTCACTTTATCTTTTCAGGTTGTCTCCCTTTGTTGGGGTCATGGACTCTACGATGCTATCATCTATGTATATAATCAGGGCATGAGAGACTATACCCAGCCCTTGGAAGACCTTCTCTCTGTACTTAGGTCAGCAGTGGATACTGGAAAACAACTGACAGGTTCAATATTTCTTAAGCTATTATAATGAAAACTAAGATTTAAAATGAAGTTATGTCCCCCCCACAATTTGTCTCCCCTCATACAAATCTTTCTTGGAAAAACCACTAAAATTGATCTCCAAGAAAATAAATGAGTTCTCAATGCATGAACATGTACAAAAATCCAGAAAAATGCCAGTAAAATATTCTTGCAACAAAACTATTGGCTGGATTTCACGGAGTGAAAAATCTGGGTTATAAAATGGTGAATGGCTGGCTGGGGCAATGGGCGTTGGGCAGGCGGGGAAGAAATCTTCGTAACAGTTTTCTCAGCAAAAACAAATCACAGCAACTTGATATTTGTTAAGCAGCATCAGGATGGGGTCCCATAATGTGGGGTTTGTTTTCAGGTCTGTCGCTCACCTGCTTCCTGTTTAGCCAAATCGGGCCATTTTTGACTTTGAAAGATTTTTCATTTAATTTTGTCGTAACCTGTTTGAATATAATGGAAGATGAGACATAGATATGGTATTTTTGACGGCACAGTCCACAACTGTTATTTATTTTTCTTATGTCTGTTTAATGTGAACAAGATATGGTACACCATTTATTATGTCGCCTGCAAGTGTTGTAAAGCAACATATAGGAGTCACTTTGACACTATCCGTTGTCTTGCATCGTCCAGCGTCCTGCCGTGTCACAAAAATTTATGTCGCGATTTTCTGACCAACTACAGGACACAGCCTCTTGATATTTAGCATGTAGCTTCCTCCTTTGGTACTATATGGTGTAAAGCTATTTTACTTCTACTTCTACTTCTACTTCCTGTTTACCAAATATTTGCAGACACAGACAACATACGTCTTCCATGGAGGACTGCCATTCTAGTATTTGAAATGCATTTTCATCAACCTAGATACAGATCAATTTCAAGAGCCGTACATATATGAGTAATTACCAGTACTGTAGCCACTTTAACATTGGCATCTTTTACTTCAATTTGGTCAGATTTCACTGAGTAAAAAATCTGAGTTATAAAATGGTGAATGTCGGGCGGGCGGGCTCTTCTACCTCCTGTTTAACAAAATCCGGCCATTTCTGTCTTTGACCCATTTTATACAGCTGCACCAGGCAACATACATCTCTGTGTAGACAGATTATTTACTGTTTTTAATCTTCCTTTGTTGTAGATGACCAGATAAAGTTAGGCAACAAGCTCTTGGTCTATATAAGGTAGGTCCTTAAAATTATTGAGGATTTTTGCTATTTTTCCACCAATCTGTAAAATATTTTTTCTACAACTATAAACTCCAACCCACTCAAACCCCAAAGTTTTGGGTGTACGAAGGGATCCCCCTCCATATGAAGACTGTACACATATCTTGTAACTGCAACTCCTCCTAAACTGCTTGATGGATTTTTATGAAACTTAGAAAGTACATTATATGGGGATGTGTATGAAGAAATTCAATTGTTCATGGATATCATTCAGGGGACATAATTGGATTTAATATTATACCCCCACTCATAAGAGAGGGGGCTATATTGCAATCACCTTGTCCGTCCGTCTGTCCGTCCGGTTCAATTTCTCTGCTTCTACTGGATGGATTGGTTTCAAATTTGGTACACAGCTTCAGCATGATGAGTTATACTATGCCTACCCTTTCCAGGTCATTCCATCATCTACTTCCTGTTTTCCAAGCCGACTTATACTTTTTAAGGGAAAAAAAATTTTGAAATGTGAAATTTTTCGTAACAGATTTCTCGGCTTCTACTGGATGGATTGGTTTCAAATTTGGTACACAGCTTCAGCATGATGAGTTAAAATGTGCCTCCCCTTTCCAGGTCAGTCCATCATCTACTTCCTGTTTTTCACGCCGACTTAGACTTTTTTAAGGGTAAAAAATTTGAAAAGTGAAATTTTTCGTAACAGTTTTCTCGGCTTCGACTGGATGGATTGGTTTCAAATTTGGTACACAGCTTCAGCATGATGAGTTATACCGTGCCTCCCCTTTTCAGGTCAGTCCATTATCTACTTCCTGTTTTCTGAGCTGACTTAGACTTTTTATGGGTCAAAAAAAGACAATTTTTGGCCGGATTTCACGGAGTGAAAAATCCGGGTTATAAAATGGTGAATGTTGGGCGGCGGGCGGCTCGGGGCGGGGAAAATTTTTCGTAACACTTTTCTCAGCAACTACTAATCACAGCCACTTGATATTTGGTATGTAGCATTGGGGTGGGGTCCCATAACGTGTGATACAATTTCAGGTTTGTCGCTCACCTACTTCCTGTTTAACGAAATCCGGCCATTTTTGACTTTGACAGATTTTTCGTAACAGATTTCTCAGCTTCTAGAGAAGGGATTGATTTCAAATTTGGTATACAGCTTTAGCATGATGAGTTGTACCGTGCCTCCCCTTTCCAGGTCAGTCGGTCATCTACTTCCTGTTTTCTGAATGGCCGAGTGGGGGTATGCTTAGCACGACTTAGTGCAACCCCTTGTTTGTTCTTTTTTTATTTGCTGTTAAGCAGGAATAGGGGTGAAATGATACTCTAAGTACCGAAAATCCACGGTATTTTGGTGTACAGTACAAATTTTCAACTTTCGTTTTGGTACAATTTCAGGATAATTCATCACTATTTTTGCCTTTTCCATTGGAAATCTTCAGTGCGGAGATTATAATATACAGTAAAACCTGTACTAGTGACCACCTCCATATAAAGACTTCCTGTTCATAAAGACTATTTTCAGTCCCCCCAACAATTTTTCCTATATATTTAACCTCTATATAGTGACCACCTGCCCAACGTGACTAGTGACCATCAGAAACCGTCCCTTGAAGTGCCAAAACCTGTATACAAGGACCTTAAATTAGTGCAAATGATTGTTAATTGGCTTGGGTTAGCTGTCAGATCAAAGCTAATTAGGAAGTGTCACCTTTCTTTAATCTTTAGTAATTAGTATTTAGGTAAATTTGAGGAAGTAATAAGAAGTAATTATCACTAATTACTTGTGTCAGGGTCAGTTTAACTTTTATGTCTTAAAAAGTTTGGAAGAAATAATGTTGTTAATTCTAGATTTATGAAATGTAATACCATAGTAAGCAAATGCAGATAATTTTTTATGATTTTAAAATGAGAATTTTTTAAGCAACATTCCCTTTAATTTACTTATGAATAAGATATAAAAAAATAAAATGATTTTTAGAAAAATACTTCAAAACTACATAAGTATATAAAAAAATACTGTAAACCTAGATTCAAACATGTATTTAACAAAGTTTTAGATAAATTTTCAAGACATAGAATGTTCAAAAATATTCACGAAATATTGCAAGTTAAATAGTCTATTGTTTGGTTTCAAAAGGTCATGAACAAATCAGTATACATGTACTTTCTATTGATCTATGGAACTGTGCATCAGCTTATACCAATACACATACCTAAGATAATACTTTTTATCTCGACAACCTCTATATAAAGACCCCCTGTCTGTAGTGACCTTTTTGTCAAGGTCCCTTGAAGGGTCACTATAGACAGGTTTGACTGTAAGTCATAGCCATGGCTGAAGCGATCGCTGATGCTAAAAACAATAAAAAAAGAATGTTTATCTTTGTTTTCTTTATAAACTAATGCAAAATAAAAGGAAAGAATGAAAGTTTGATGCAACAATCAATAAATAGATGCAACAAAATCATGTACCAAGCAGAAAGTCTTACCCTAAGAGGGTATTCCGTATTCTAAGTTTGTTCTATTTTTAGTTACTGTTTAGCAGGAAGAGCCTATCCATTAGGTGATATCCCTGATTCTAATTCTTGTTCTATTTTTAGTTGCTGTTTAGCAGGAAGAGCCTATCCATTAGGTGATATCCCTGATTCTATTCTTTTCTATTTTTAGTTGCTGTTTAGCAGGAAGAGCCTATCCATTAGGTGATATCCCTGATTCTATTCTTGTTCTATTTTTAGTTGCTGTTAACAGGGAGAGCCTATCTATTAGGTGATATCCCTGATTCTATTCTTGTTCTATTTTTAGCTGCTGTTTAGCAGGAAGAGCCTAACCATTAGGTGATATCCCTGATTCTATTCTTGTTCTATTTTTAGCTGCTGTTTAGCAGGAAGAGCCTATCCATTAAGTGATATCCCTGATTCTATTCTTGTTCTATTTTTAGTTGCTGTTTAGGAGGAAGAGCCTATCCATTAGGTGATATCCCTGATTCTATTCTTGTTCTATTTTTAGTTGCTGTTTAGCAGGGAGAGCCTATCCATTAGGCGATATCCCTGATTCTATTCTTGTTCTATTTTTAGTTGCTGTTTAACAGGAAGAGCCTACTCATTAGTTGATATCATTGTTTCTATTTTTGTTCTATTTTTAGTTGCTGTTTAGGAGGGAGAGCTTATCAATTAGGTGATATCCCTGTTTCTATTCCTGTTCTATTTTTAGTTGCTGTTTAGCAGGGAGAGTTTATCCATTAGGTCATATCCCTAATTCTATTCCTTTTCTATTTTTAGTTGCTGTTTAGCAGGAAGAGCCTATCCATTAGGTGATATCCTTGTTTCTATTTTTGTTCTATTTTTAGTTGCTGTTTAGGAGGGAGAGTTTATCAATTAGGTGATATCCCTGTTTCTATTCCTGTTCTATTTTTAGTTGCTGTTTAGCAGGAAGAGCCTATCCATTAGTTGATATCCCTGATTCTATTCATGTTCTATTTTTAGTTGCTGTTTAGCAGGAAGAGCCTATCCATTAGGTGGTATCCCTGATTCTATTCCTATTCTATTTTTAGTTGCTGTTTAGCAGGAAGAGCCTATCCATCAGGCGATATCCCTGATTCTATTCTTGTTCTATTTTTAGTTGCTGTTTAGCATGGAGAGCCTATCCATTAGGTGATATCCCTGATTCTATTCCTGTTCTATTTTTAGTTGCTGTTTAGCAGGAAGAGCCTATCCATTAGATGATATCCCTGATTCTATTCTTGTTCTATTTTTAGTTGCTGTTTAGCAGGAAGAGCCTATCCATTAGGTGATATCCCTGATTCTATTCTTGTTCTATTTTTAGTTGCTGTTTAGCAGGAAGAGCCTATCCATTAGGTGATATCCCTGATTCTATTCTTGTTCTATTTTTAGTTGCTGTTTAGCAGGAAGAGCCTATCCATTAGGTGATATCCCTGATTCTATTCTTGTTCTATTTTTAGTTGCTGTTTAGCTGGGAGAGTTTATCCATTAGGTCATATCCCTGATTCTATTCCTGTTCTATTTTTAGTTGCTGTTTAGCAGGAAGAGCCTATCCATTAGGTGATATCCTTGTTTCTATTTTTGTTCTATTTTTAGTTGCTGTTTAGGAGGGAGAGCTTATCAATTAGGTGATATCCCTGTTTCTATTCCTGTTCTATTTTTAGTTGCTGTTTAGCAGGAAGAGCCTATCCATTAGGTGATATCCCTGATTCTATTCTTGTTCTATTTTTAGTTGCTGTTTAGCAGGAAGAGCCTATCCATTAGGTGATATCCCTGATTCTATTCATGTTCTATTTTAGGTTGCTGTTTAGCATGGAGAGCCTATCCATTAGGTGATATCCCTGATTCTATTCTTGTTCTATTTTAGTTGCTGTTTAGCAGGAAGAGCCTATCCATTAGGTGGTATCCCTGATTCTATTCCTATTCTATTTTTAGTTGCTGTTTAGCAGGAAGAGCCTATCCATCAGGCGATATCCCTGATTCTATTCTTGTTCTATTTTTAGTTGCTGTTTAGCATGGAGAGCCTATCCATTAGGTGATATCCCTGATTCTATTCCTGTTCTATTTTTAGTTGCTGTTTAGCAGGAAGAGCCTATCCATTAGATGATATCCCTGATTCTATTCTTGTTCTATTTTTAGTTGCTGTTTAGCAGGAAGAGCCTATCCATTAGGTGATATCCCTGATTCTATTCTTGTTCTATTTTTAGTTGCTGTTTAGCAGGAAGAGCCTATCCATTAGGTGATATCCCTGATTCTATTCTTGTTCTATTTTTAGTTGCTGTTTAGCAGGAAGAGCCTATCCATTAGGTGATATCCCTGATTCTATTCTTGTTCTATTTTTAGTTGCTGTTTAGCAGGAAGAGCCTATCCATTAGGTGATATCCCTGATTCTATTCTTGTTCTATTTTTATACCCCCGCTTCGAAGAAGAGGGGGGTATACTGTTTTACCCTTGTCCGTTCGTCCGTCCGTCCGTCCGTCCGTCCGTCCGTCCGTCCGTCCGTTCGTCCGTCCGTAACAAAACTTCTGTCACAGTTTTCTAAGCAACTACATGTGATAGAGTTTTGATATTTTGTATATAGCTTTATCCTATAGTACCATATGGTGTATACCGATTTTATGCTCCTAGGTAGTTTACTTCCTGTTTACCGAATACTTAGGTTTTTACACATAATGGACATAAATGCAAAATTTCCGTCACATTTTCCCGAGCAACTACATGAGATAGAGGTCTGATATTTTGTATATAGCTTTCTCCTATAGTATCATATGGTGTATACCGATTTTATGGTTGTAGGTAGACTACTTCCTGTTTACCGAATACTTAGGTTTTTACACATAATGGACATAAATGCAAAATTTCCGTCACATTTTCCCAAGCAACTACATGAGATAGAGATCTGATATTTTGTATATAGCTTTAACCTATAGTTCCATATGGAGTATAGTGATTTAATGTTCCTAGGTCAACTACTTCCTGTCTGCAGAGTATTCAAGCTTGTATGCATGGCTTAGTTTGGGGAGCGGGGGTATCACTAGTGAGCATTAGCTCACAGATTTACTTGTTAGTTGCTGTTTAGCAGGGAGAGCCTATCCATTAGGTGATATCCCTGATTCTATTCTTGTTCTATTTTTAGTTGCTGTTTAGCAGGAAGAGCCTATCCATTAGGTGATATCCCAGAAGACCAAGTTCCAGAAGTAAAAAACAGTGTAAGATTTCATGTCATTAATTTATTGTTTAACATAAACAGAAATTTGATAGTACTGTAAAAGTATTATACTGCGGTTTCATTATTAGTCCCCTACCGGCGAAAGCCGAAGGGGACTATAGGTTTGCGCTCTGTCCGTCCGTCTGTCTGTCTGTCTGTCCGTCTGTCTGTTCGTCTGTCCGTCTGTCTGTCACGCCTCAGTTTTCGGCACTTTTTTTCTGAACGCCTATAGATAATGAACTGATTTTTGGTACGTGAGTTTACCTTGATGAGTTACAGATCAAGTTTGAGTTTAATGCCGGTCCACAAATTTTTATGGGAGTTATGGCCCTTTGAACTTTGAAAATTCACTAAAATTTCAGTTTTCCGCTATTTTTTCTAAAGGCTTATAGATAATGAACTGATTTTTGGTATGTGAGTTTACCTTGAAGAGTTACAGATCGAGTTTGAGTTTAATGCCGGTCCACAAATTTTTATGGGAGTTATGGCCCTTTGAACTTTGAAAATTCACTAAAATTTCAGTTTTCCGCACTTTTTAGCTCACCTGGCCAAAGGCCATGTGAGCTATTGCCATCACTTGGCGTCCGTCGTCGTCGTCCGTCGTCGTCGTCGTCGTTAACTTTTCTTCAAACTTCTTCTCCTCTGAAACGGCTGAACAGATTCGAACCAAATTTAGTCTGATGGTACCTTAGGGTATCCTTCACAGAACTGATGTGGGGATTTTTGATTCGTCGAAAAACATGGCTGCCGTTGCTAAAAATAGACCAGGGGGGTCAGACTACTGTTTTTGGCTTGTAAATCAAAAAGTAAAAGAGATAGATGAAATCTGATGCCACCCTACTGCTTCAGCATTAAAAGCTCTACAAAAGTCTCCATTTGGTCCAAGTTGTCAAATGACCCCTTATAGGGGTTACAGCCCCTTAAAGGTGAAAAATAGCGTTTTTTCATGTTTTTGCCCTATAGTATGAAAACTATTGCAGATAGAAAAAAGCTGTTGCTTGCTTAAATGTTCAGCTCATTTAGCTCTACAAAAGAGTCTCCATAGGGTCGAAGTTGTCAGATGACCCCTTACAGGGGTTACGGCCCCTGAAATATGTTTTTTCATGTTTTTGGCCTATTGAATGAAAACTATTGCAGATAGAGAGAAGCTGTTGCTTGCTTAAATGTTCAGCTTATTTAGCTGTACAAAAGTCTCTATAGGGTCGAAGTTGTCAGATGACCCCTTATAGGGGTTACGGCCCCTAAAATGATGTTTTTTCATGTTTTTGGCCTATAGAAAGAAAACTATAGCAGATAGAGAACAGCTGTTGCTTGCTTAAATGTTCAGCTCATTTAGCTCTACAAAAGTCTCAATAGGATTGAAGTTGTCAGATGACCCTTAATAGGGGTTACAGCCCCTAAAATAACCTTTTTCATGTTTTTGGCCTATAGAAAGAAAACTATTGCAGATAGAGAAAAGCTGTTGCTTGCTTAAATGTTCAGCGCATAAAGCTCTACAAAAGTCTCCATAGGGTTGAAGTTGTCAGGTGACCCCTTATAGGGGTTACGGCCCCTAAAATAACAGTTTTTTGTGTTTTTGGCATATAGAATGAAAACTATAGTAGATAAAGAAAAAAACTGTTGCTTGCTTAAATGTTCAGCTCATTTAGCTCTACAAAATATAGGGTCGGCATCAAGACCAGGTGAGCGATTTAGGCTCCTGGGAGCCTCTTGTTTTCTAAAGGCTTATAGATAATGAAATGATTTTTGGTATGTGAGTTTACCTTGATGAGTTACAGATCAAGTTTGAGTTTAATGCCGGTCCACAAATTTTTATGGGAGTTATGGCCTTTTCAACTTTGAAAAATCAATAAAATTTCAGTTTTCCGCACTTTTTTTCTAAATGCTTATAGATAATGAACTGATTTTTGGTATGTGAGTTTACCTTGATGAGTTACAGATCAAGTTTGAGTTTAATGCCGGTCCACAATTTTTTATGGGAGTTATGGCCCTTTGAACTTTGAAAATTCACTAAAATTTCAGTTTTCCGCACTTTTTAGCTCACCTGGCCAAAGGCCATGTGAGCTATTGCCATCACTTGGCGTCCGTCATCGTCGTCCGTCGTCGTCGTCGTCGTTAACTTTTCTTCAAACTTCTTCTCCTCTGAAACGGCTGAACAGATTCGAACCAAATTTGGTCTGATGGTACCTTAGGGTATCCTTCACAGAACTGATGTGGGGATTTTTGATTCGTCGAAAAACATGGCTGCCGTTGCTAAAAATAGACCAGGGGGGTCAGACTACTGTTTTTGGCTTGTAAATCAAAAAGTATAAGAGATAGATGAAATCTGATGCCACCCTACTGCTTCAGCATTAAAAGCTCTACAAAAGTCTCCATTTGGTCCAAGTTGTCAAATGACCCCTTATAGGGGTTACAGCCCCTTAAAGGTGAAAAATAGCGTTTTTTCATGTTTTTGCCCTATAGTATGAAAACTATTGCAGATAGAGAAAAGCTGTTGCTTGCTTAAATGTTCAGCTCATTTAGCTCTACAAAAGAGTCTCCATAGGGTCGAAGTTGTCAGATGACCCCTTACAGGGGTTACGGCCCCTGAAATATGTTTTTTCATGTTTTTGGCCTATTGAATGAAAACTATTGCAGATAGAGAGAAGCTGTTGCTTGCTTAAATGTTCAGCTAATTTAGCTGTACAAAAGTCTCTATAGGGTCGAAGTTGTCAGATGACCCCTTATAGGGGTTACGGCCCCTAAAATGATGTTTTTTCATGTTTTTGGCCTATAGAAAGAAAACTATAGCAGATAGAGAACAGCTGTTGCTTGCTTAAATGTTCAGCTCATTTAGCTCTACAAAAGTCTCAATAGGATTGAAGTTGTCAGATGACCCTTAATAGGGGTTACAGCCCCTAAAATAACCTTTTTCATGTTTTTGGCCTATAGAAAGAAAACTATTGCAGATAGAGAAAAGCTGTTGCTTGCTTAAATGTTCAGCGCATAAAGCTCTACAAAAGTCTCCATAGGGTTGAAGTTGTCAGGTGACCCCTTATAGGGGTTACGGCCCCTAAAATAACAGTTTTTTGTGTTTTTGGCATATAGAATGAAAACTATAGTAGATAAAGAAAAAAACTGTTGCTTGCTTAAATGTTCAGCTCATTTAGCTCTACAAAATATAGGGTCGGCATCAAGACCAGGTGAGCGATTTAGGCTCCTGGGAGCCTCTTGTTTTCTAAAGGCTTATAGATAATGAAATGATTTTTGGTATGTGAGTTTACCTTGATGAGTTACAGATCAAGTTTGAGTTTAATGCCGGTCCACAAATTTTTATGGGAGTTATGGCCTTTTCAACTTTGAAAAATCAATAAAATTTCAGTTTTCCGCACTTTTTTTCTAAATGCTTATAGATAATGAACTGATTTTTGGTATGTGAGTTTACCTTGATGAGTTACAGATCAAGTTTGAGTTTAATGCTGGTCCACAATTTTTTATGGGAGTTATGGCCCTTTGAACTTTGAAAATTCAATAAAATATTAGTTTTCGGCACTTTTTTTCTAAACGCTTATAGATAATGAACTGATTTTTGGTATGTGAGTATACCATGATGAGTTACAGAATAAGTTTGAGTTTACTGCAGGTCCACAAATTTTTTTGGGAGTTATGGCACTTTGAAGTTAGAAAATCCATTGCAATTTTATTTTCTACACTTTTTTATTGTTCCTTGTAGATAATAATCTGATCAAGTTTAGGTATTCATTTGTTTGACAAATTGTTACCAGTGACTGAAATATGAGGCCGGTAGGGGACTATGTATTGTTTTGCAATACTCTCAGAATGCTTGTTTTTTGTGGTGCTGACCCATGAAATTTGGTGGGAATAGGAAATTTGATATTGCTTTGTATACTGTAGAACCATGAGTTTAAGAACCAACCATCTGACACTTTTTTCCTCAATCCATGAAAACTGGTACCCATGAAATTACATGAATCCACAGTAATTGCTGAATCAGAGACATTTTGTTCTGTCCGTCCCAAAGTTATTCCACTCTCCTCTCTGACAGTACCTAACAGATTAAAATAGAACTTGGTATTGTATAGCATTTATAGTTGTGCAAATAAGCTGGTAATTTTGCAAAATTGTGTGGGAGTTATGGCTCTTTTAGATAGGATTTATATGTGGCTCCCGCAGGGTTAAAAACGACCTGCGACCTGAGGGCTTTTTAAGGGCGACTTCCGCTTACACTTCATAAAATCGACCTATGCCAAAAAACAACCTGCGACCTCCACCAAAATATGCCTTTTAAAAGCGACCTTGTGACCTGAGGGCGGTACCCTGCGGGAGCCCCTTATGTAGAAAACCCCATAAATACGTGTTTCTGCTTAACTCCTCTGAAACCATTTATCACAATTTAAGAAACTTGTTAAGTAGCAAGTACATGTAGTTGTGTCTGTTTTCTGAAAAATTCACTTCTCAAAGGGGGAAGACATCATTTTTGCATTAAAAAAATATATATTTTTATATTTATAATTTTTTTAAGTATTATAAACACATGATATTTTATTGTTGTATTGTAGATGTTTGTATGCCTAACCAGTAGAAATTCAAAGAAACCTGTAGCAGGTCAGTAATAATAAGGGCATTAACTGAAAAGATAGGCTGTTCTATGAAAAATTGTAAATGTGAACATTTTTTGTCCACCGCCGCAACACTGAGCGAGAACATAAAAATGCCTGTTTCCGTCTGTACATTCCTTCGATAGTCCGTCATAGTTTTCTCAGCAACTACAGTGAAAACTGTTCAAACCGAACCCTGACAAAACCGAATTTCACATCAAACCGAACAAAATCTAAAGTCCCTTAGAATTTTTAATTAAAAGCAAAGTAATTTAACCTGTTAAAGACGAATACTGTCCAAACCGAATACCGAACTGTTTTTTATTCCATTTGTTTCATTAATCTTGTTATAAAAACTTGTCTTTACCGAAGTCATCTGAGCAAAAGGATTAATCTTTTGTACAAACAAATTTAACATGCCAGTGTTGTATGGCTTTGATAATCTGTTTAGTGACACTTATCTGTTGTTTAAATGTTTATTAATGGAAATGACCCAAGCTGTTAAAACAATTAAGATATTGTTATTAAAGCAGTTATATGAATAATGTTTTTATAACAATTAGTTTCACCAATCTTTAAATGTTTGTATGGCTTGATTGTGACCAATGATTAGCTTAATAATTTTGATAAATTGATATGACAAAATTTTATTTTGTTTAACCCCCTGAAATATTATACAAAGTGACAAATAATTCATTTTGTATGTTCAAAAAGATTTTTTTTTACACTGTGCACTTTGTAAAGAAAATGTTAATGCTTAACTTGATTTCAGAATATGTCTTTATAGTGTTAAATCCTTTCCTTATTTGTTCACATGATTTCAGTTTCTTTATCTATTGTCCATTTCCATTTGTGATTGAACCCTTAGAAAACTGAACACCTGTAAAAACCGAACATATTCCAAAGTCCCATTGCTGTTGGTTTAGACAGGTTTCACTGTATAAATCATAGGCTTTCCATATTTGATATTTTGGTATGTAACTTCAGGTAGGGTCCCATATGCCGGGATATGTTTTCAAATCTGTCGCTCATCTTCTTCCTGCTTAACAAGACGACTTAAATTTTTTCCCACTCAACGGAGGAGGGGGGGCAGGACTAGAATCTGTTCTTGTTTAGGTGTGATATTTTTTCTAGTTTTTGTAAAGTTAACTTTTTATGTAGGTGATAAATTCATCTTTCTTCTTCTTCTTAATTATACTTAAAAAAGAATGATTCACTGGCATGGGGGTATTTACAAAGAATTCCTTAATGTTCTTAATGTTGACCTTGTTTCTATTTTTAACTTCTTTTTCAGATGAGCCTGACTACCCACATCTTAGGACATTACTACAGTTTGATACAAGGGAATTCCTAAATGTTCTTGCTCTGGTAGGAAAAATTGATAAAATAAATTCAAATGAAGATATAATTAATTTTACTATAGTTTGTTAAATATAGCTTCTACAACATGATCGAGGTGATTATGGAATTTCTAACATCAAGAGAAATAAATTTGATTATTTTAATGGCGAGGCTTCCCGAGCGATTAAAATTTCAAATTTATTTCTCGAGATGTTAGAAATTCCATATTGTGCCATATGTTAAAACATAGGCATATAACACTTAACCCATACACCATGTTAACATTTAATAATTGCAAAAAGGTTGATCATCAATTGCACATGCAAATACGCTGAGAACAAAATTTTCTCTAGAGGTGAGAAATATTTTTCCACAACTGGTTGAGAGGTTGATAATTCGGACGAAAATTAGAGAAGAAGACTTACAATTTTACCAGTATAACCAACAACAAAAATTATATATTTGATATAATTTAACAAGATCTAAAAAAAGATAACAAAATAGGGTATAAGTTGTTAACACTGGGAGAATCTTTCCAGAGGGGAATTTCAAGCACCAGGGAGGGTGTAATCCTTGGACCACATTAGGAATATTATTATGTAATTTAATTTGGTATGTAACGCTCAATTTGATTGGTTGGACCAACCGATGTTTTTTTGTATAATATGGTTTGGTCTTGTCACGTCACTAACATCTTCATCCGCCATGGCATTTTCGGAATAGTCCCTATGATTTTTTGTTGTTGAATATTCGATAGTTAATATAAATCTTACGAAATTAAATTATAAGGAATGACTTTAATAGTTGGCCATTTTATAGGGATATAAAATGGGTGAATCTTTTTACGCTCTACATAAAGCGTTAAAACGACCCTACCCATTTTATACCCGTATAAAATGGCCAACTATTAAAGTCATTCCTTAAGTAATTTAGCTATTACAGTTAATAATTTAAGCTAGAACTGAAAAAGGGGGATTGTGATGTGATATTGTGTTTTACATAGAGCTTTGGAATATTAGGGGTTTTAATACCCCCACTTGTAAAAGACTGGGATATATTGCAATCACCTTGTCAATCATATTTCTCAGATTCTACTGAAGAGATTTGATTTCAAATTTGGTACACAGCTATAGCATGACGAGTTGTACCATGCCCTCTTTCCAGGTCAGTCCACATCTACTTCCAAACTTATACAAAAATATACAATTTTTCGTAACTGATCTCAGCATATACAGAAGGGATTGATTTCAAATCTAGTACACAGGTGTAACGGGGTTGCTCCCCTTCGTACATTAATTAGTAGGTTTAATAGCAAGCATTTACTGTTGAGCTAGGGAAGTACTTCTTTAGCTCAGTGGTAGAGCGTCTGACTACGAACCTTTAGGTCCTGGGTTCGAGTCCCAGTCAGGACATGTCGATTTGTGTAGTAAATCATGCTCTCAGGTTATACTGCTATATAATCAATGAAATTTTGTAACGGTCCTCCCCTTTTCAGATTGGTCGAGCGTCTACTTCCTGTTTTCAGAATGGTCGAATGGAGGTATACTTAGCATGACATAAAGGTGCGACTTGAGCAACCCCTTGATTCAAAACACAGGCATATAGCACTTAACACACACAACCTGTTAACATTTACTTTAAGGAATATAGGTTTATGTTCACTTCTTGTTTTTTCAGGCTTTTGAAGAAGAAGAATTTAACACAGATGAAGGGTATTTACTTTTTTCCTAATATAAATTTGAGAGCCTTCAAGGTCCATACAAAACAACTACTAATTTTTGGCGGGATTTCACGGGGTGAAAAATTGTGGTCATAAAATGGTAAATGTTGAGCAGCAGGGGATAAAGAAATTTTCGTAACAGTTTTCTCAGCAAATACTAATCACAGCTGCTTGATATTTGGTATACAGCATCACGGTAGAGACCTGTAATTTGGGATAAGATTTCAGGTCTGTCGCTCACCTACTTCTTGTTCAATAAAATCTGGCCATTTTTGACTTTTTTTTAATAGAAGTTTAAGTCTTGACTCAACCAAGATGGTAAGGTCAGAAAATTTTATCATATGTTTACATTTATTTATTATCATGCCTATTAAATAAGACTGAACATTATACTGTGGATTCATTTATTTTCATGGGTACCAATTTTCATGGTTTGATGAAAAAGGGTCATTTCGTGGATTTTTAAATTCGTGGTTCTGAAGTTTGCAGCATAAAAATCAATGTTAAATTTTCTTTTTGTGGGGTATCAAATTTAGTGGGTCAAAGCCACCCTCAAAAACCCAACAAATAATAATGAAACCACAGTATATTATTTATGAGGTTAGCAGTTTTGTACTGAGAAGGCAGAATATGGTGCTTTTTTTTCAGGGGAGGGGGTGGAGAATGTTTAAAAGTTAGGATAATGTTTAAAAGGATTACTTTAATGCTTAGGATATATAGCTTAAGATTAAGCCTAAATTATTTTATTTTCATAGTGATCAATTTTTGTGCTTTCCTTGAAAAAAAATATTTGAGGTTTAATTTATGGTTTGCAAATGTAGCTTAGGAACACTAGGGTTGCAATACAATTAACACTTGGTCTTATTTTGTGGTTGACTGCCATTCATGAACACCATAAAAATTGGTCACAAAAAAACTGAAATCACAGTTTTATATAATCTACATGTATTGTAGGATAAAGAAAAGACAGAGAGTTGTGGACATCTTATTACAAGTCATGGTGGAAACTGTAGGGTTTACAGTAAGTCTGTCCGTCTGTCTGTCTGTCTGTTTTTGCTGTCTTATAAACAAATGTTGGTCACTAGTGAAACATTTTGCTTCAAGTCATTAAATAATATCCATAACAACTTTCTTCTGTTAGGTTTATTAAAAACAGATTAAGTTTTTTTACACTCCAATAAATTTTTCCCTTGGGCTTTTACACTCCAATAGATTTAAGTTATTACCCTTGGGCTTTGAAAATTTCATCAAAATACTATTAAAGTAACTGTTACAGCTTTCAAGACCTTAAAATTTTTCTTAAACAATTATAGCATTATCATGCTTAATATAAATGACAATATTAAAATCACTTTAGCCCCATCTGCTCCTCTTTTTAAAAAGCTGGAATTTTTGACAGTTGAAAATAGAATTCTGTATCATAAATGTATTTTAATTCACAAATGCATTAATTTGAACAGTATCTTACAAGAAAGATAAATTACATCTCTAATGAAAATCCTTATCAATGAAGAAATGCAACAAATGGAGATTTGTGTATTCCAAAACCCAAAACAGAACTTTTTAACCTATGATCATGTAATTTTGTATGATGAACTTTATGAGGGCCTCAGGGAAGATTAGTTATTAACTATCTCCTTTAAATAAAGCATTTACTTACTGAATTAGCATTTAATTCATAGCATTTGCACTTTCTATGTCCGATTTGGGGTCATGTGGTCAGTCTATGTTATAATTTAAAGAGTGAAATTTCTGAGTATCATTTCATTCAGAAAAATCAGTATTTTTTGTACGTCTATATAGTCATTTTCTGAAATGGCAGAAAATCTAAAGATAATATTAATTTATTTTTTTCATTTACAGCCCACACAAGTTGGGATATTATTTACATTTCTAGCAAGACAAATGGCCAGACATGAGAATACCATACGAGTGAACAAAGTCCTGTTTGAACAGGTAAGAAGTTATATAAAAGTTGTGGCTGGGGTTCAAAGAATAAAAAACAGTTCAAGTAGAATGGTCTCAAAAAATAAAGAATAGAGAATATTAATGACCCTTAAGATATGAAAGATTATAAAGAAAATGACAAAACATTAAAAACTGAAAAGAGATTGGGAAAAACTAAAAGAATACAGATTTGGTTGCTTTGCCTGTACAAAATGAAATAATGAAGTCATATAAAAAATCTTTTCTCAGAGATCTTTTGAAAACTTTGATGAGGCCACAGTGCTTGAGAATATTAATTGGAATATTTTACAAAGGCCATGTGAGCTATTGCCATCACTTGGCGTCCGTCGTCGTCGTCCGTCGTCGTCGTCGTCGTCCGTCGTCATTAACTTTTCTTCAAACTTCTTCTCCTCTGAAATGGCTGCACAGATTCAAACCAAATTTGGTCTGGTGGTCCTTTAGGGTATCCCCCACAGAACTAATGTGGGGATTTTTGATTCATCGAAAAACATGGCCGCCGTTGCTAAAAATAGACCAGGGGGGTCAGACTACTGTTTTTGGCTTGTAAATCAAAAAGTATAAGAGATAGATGAAATCTGATGCACGGTACTGCTTCAGCATCAAAAGCTCTACAAAAGTCTTCATTGAGTCCAAGTTTTCAGATGACCCCTTATGGGAGTTACGGCCCCTTAAAGGTGAAAAATAGCATTTTTTCATGTTTTTGGCCTATGGAATGAAAACTATTGCAGATAGAGAGAAGCTATTGCTTGCTTAAATGTTCAGCTCATTTAGCTCTACAAAAGTCTCCATAAGGTCAAAGTTGTCAGATGACCCCTTATAGGGGTTATGGCCCCTTAAAGGCAATAAATAGAGTTTTTGGCCTATAGAATGAAAACTATTGCAGATAGAGAAAAGCTGTTGCTTGCTTAAATGTTCACCTTGTTTAGCTCTACACAAGCCTCCATAGGGTTGAAGTTGTCAGATGACCCCTTGTAGGGGTTACAGCCCCTTAAAGGCAAAAAATAGTGTTTTTGGCCTATAGAATGAAAACTATTGCAGATAGAGAAAAGCTGTTGCTTGCTTAAATGTTCAGCTCATTTAGCTCTACAAAAGTCTCCATAGGGTCAAAGTTGTCAAATGACCCCTTATAGGGGTTATGGCCCCTTAAAGGCAAAAAAATAGAGTTTTTGGCCTGTAGAATGAAAACTATTGCAGATAGAGAAAAGCTGTTGCTTGCTTAAATGTTCAGATCATTTAGCTCTACACAAGTCTCCATATGGTAGAAGCTGTCAGATGACCCGCTATAGGGGTTACAGCCCCTTAAAGGCAAAAAATAGTGGTTTTGGCCTATGGAATGAAAACTATTGCAGATAGAGAAAAGCTTTTCATTGCTTAAACATTCAGCTCATTTAGCTCTACACAAGTCTCCATATGGTAGAAGCTGTCAGATGACCCGCTATAGGGGTTACAGCCCCTTAAAGGCAAAAAATAGTGGTTTTTGCCTATGGAATGAAAACTATTGCAGATAGAGAAAAGCTTTTTATTGCTTAAACATTCAGCTCATTTAGCTGTACAAATGTCTTTAAAGGGTTGACATTAAGACCAGGTGAGCGACTCAGGCTCCTGGGAGCCTCTTGTTTTAAAATGTGATAGGCATTATCTCATGATCTCTTTTTAGCTCACCTGACCCGAAGGGTCATGTGAGCTATTGTCATCACTTGGCGTCCGTCGTCCGTCCGTCGTCCGTCCGTCGTCCGTAAACTTTTTAAAACATTAACTCCTCTGACACCATAAGTCCAATTGCAACCAAACTTGGTATGGTTGTTCATTAGCATTCGGTGCTTAGAACTGATGTGGGGATTTTTGATTCGTCGTAAAACATGGCCGCCATGGCTAAAAATAGAACATAGGGGTAAAATGCAGTTTTTTGCAAATAACTCAAAAACGGCTACAGATATCAAAATTCTGGCATAGGGTAAAAGTGATCAGCACCTCAAGATCTACCTACCCTGAAATTTTGAAGAAAATCCAACAACCCATGTAGGAGTTATTGCCCTTTTTGTGGATTTTTTGCAAATTTTGCACCTGTTTAGCTCAATATCTTGAAAACTATACTAGGTATTCAAGAAATTTAAATTGCATATTGTTAAGCACATCAAGATCTACAAAATATGTAACAGGGTCAACGTTGTAGGACCTTTCCTTTTAGGAGTTATTGCCCTTAGAACGTCAAAATTTAGCATTTTAACAGCATTTCCTCATTACATTGAAAACCTTAACTCCTCTGACACTTTAAGTCCAAATGGAACCAAACTTGGTATAGTTTTTATTAGCATTAGGTGTATAGAACTGATGTGGGGATTTTTGATTGGTTGTAAAACATGGCCGCTGTGGCTAAAAATAGAACATATGGGTAAATGGCAGTTTTTTGCAAATAACTCTCAAACGGTGACAGATTTCAAAATTTTGACTGGGAACAAAAGTGATCGGCACCTGAAGATCTACCAGCTCTGAAATTTTGAAGAAAATCCAACAACCCATGTAGGAGTTATTGCCCTTTTTGTGGATTTTTGGCAAATTTTGCACCTGTTTAGCTCAATATCTTGAAAACTATACAAGATATTTGAGAAATTTAAATTGCATATTGTTAAGCACATCAAGATCTACAAAATATGTAATATGGTCAACGTTGTAGGACCTTTCCTTTTAGGAGTTATTGCCCTTAGAACGTCAAAATTTAGCATTTTAACAGCATTTCCTCATTACATTGAAAACGTTAACTCCTCTGACACTTTAAGTCCAAATGGAACCAAACTTGGTATAGTTGTTTATTAGCATTAGGTGTATAGAATTGATGTGGTGATTTTTGATTGGTCGTAAAACATGGCCGCTGTGGCTAAAAATAGAACATAGGGAAAAATGGCAGTTTTTTGCAAATAACTCGAAAACGGTGACAGATTTTAAAATTTTGATTGGGAACAAAAGTGATCAGCACCTGAAGATCTACCAGCTCTGAAATTTTGAAGAAAATCCAACAACCCATGTAGGAGTTATTGCCCTTTTTGTGGATTTTCTTGCAAATTTTGCACCTGTTTAGCTCAATATCTTGAAAACTATACAAGATATTTGAGAAATTTAAATTGCATTTTGTTTAGCTCATCAAGATCTACAAAATTTGTAAAGGGTCAACGTTGTAGGACCTTTCCTTTGAGGAGTTATTGCCCTTGGAATGTCAAAATTGAGCATTTTAACTGCATTTCCATATATTGAAAATGTTAACTCCTCTGACACTTTAAGTCCAAATGGAACCAAACTTGGTATTATTGCTTATTATGATTAGGTGTATAGAACTGTAGTGGTGATTTTTGATTGGTTGTAAAACAAGGCCACTGTGGCTAAAAATAGAACATTAGGTTAAACTGCATTTTTTTGCAAATAACTCAAAAAGGGTGACAGATTTTTAGATTTTGATTGAGAACAAAAATGATCAGCACCTTTAGATCCACCATATTGTCAGATGACCCCCTTATTAATCTTATGACCCTTTCAACTTTAAATAGATTTTGCCTTATAACCTTTACTTCAGGCACATTTGTCAGGTGAGCGATTCAGGCTCCTGGGAGCCTCTTGTTTTATCATCAGATTGTGTGTTTTCCTTTTAATGTTTATTTAAAATATCCTAATAAAAGTATGTTGATTGATATAAATTACAGAAAACAATCTTTTATACAGGTACTGGAGTTTCTCTCTAACCCTGATGATGAGTCGAGACATGAGGAGAGACAGCAAGCTTTGATGGAGCTCCTTAGAGCTGGGGGTCTTGTACAAATTGATGAAGAAAGACTTTTATATCTTGTAGAAAATGCCAAATTGTAAGTAGAGGTAGAAAAAAGTTAAAGGATGGGATACGATCAAGCATTCAGATTTGGCACTATTAGGTTTTAATGATTTGAGGGGGTCATCAGGAATAAGCTTTGACTGAGCTACTTTGAGCTTGTATGTGTTTGTATTCTTAAAGAGAGATTGTTACAATTTGTAGAAAATGCAAATAGTTAGTAGATATAGAAAAAGTTTAAAGTATGGGGTGACATACAAGATTTTAAGTTTGGAACCTCTAGCTGTTTTAAAGAGCAGGTTCACAGGAATAAGGTTTGATATAGAGTCTCAATAGTCTTATCAACTGCTTGAGTTGTCTCCCCTTTAACTGCTTCTCTTTCTTTATTTACTGATTAATATTAGACATTTTTTATGCCCATCCACCAAAGAAGGGAGCATACAGTGTTGGGGTCTGTTTGTCTGTTCTTTGGACTGTCCCAAATAAATGTTGTGAGATGGGGAATTATGTCTAAAACGATTGAAAGTATTACTTTGAAACTTTGTATGTATGTTATTTGTGTTATTAGGATGTTTCTGTAAAGGTGGAAATTTTCGCGTGGGGGTTATTTTGGCTTAATTTGCGATCACAAAATATCCGTGAAAATATCCCCTACGTGAATTATTTGTTCTTTATGTATACCGGTAGAATATGAATTGTTAAAAAAACAGGAACTGTTAACTTAACAAAAACTCAAAAAAATTCACCATGCAAAAATATCCACATTTGATATCACACTGCATCCTGTGTTAGAAGTTCAAGAAATCATGTTAGCCATTGAGGCTTCAGGAAGCCTCTAGTTGACATTTATACTTATGTTTCAGCTATCGAGTTTGTGAAATGTTGTATGAGAAGAGAAGACAGTATGATAAGATTTTATCCTGTTATCTGAGAGATTATGCCAGAAAGGTATAGTTACTGATTACATGACCTGCAACATGTTGTTACATTACATGTAAGGGGTCACTTGGGCACTTTCCGTCATCTTGCAGCTTCCTGCTGCCTTACAAAAATTCCCATCACAGTTTTCTGGGCAACTCCATCTCACTGCCTCTTGAGTTTGGTATGTAGCTTCCTCCTGTATATATAATACTACATGTATATGGTGTGAGGCGATTTTATCCCTGTAACTCATATACTTTCTGTATACCAAATATTTTAACAATCATGCAGACGACATACATCATCAATGGAAGACCCCAATTTTTCGGATAATAAACTTTAAATAAATGCATGTTCCTTCACTCAACTTTCAATTGAACAAAGCTATACATGTATATAGGTGCTTTAGTGAAGGAGCTTTCTTTATACCCCCTGCTTAAAAAAGTTAATGTTCACCAATTCAAAAATCTGAATGGGGAGAGACAAACCAGTAAAAACCAAAAAGAACAGGAAAAAAAACAGACAACATAAAATACAAAAACAAAAATAACAAAAAAGCAACCAACAATGCGAGCTAGAGTGAACTCAGGTGCTCTGGATGAGTAAACAGTTCCTGCTTGCTATAGCACACCCGTCTCATTGCCGATTGTAAATTCAGTGTGTCAAATCCAGTAGAGGAAAATAAAACAAAACCAACATCTGCACTCATCTGGGAGATTGAAATCCTAATATTGTCTGTGAGCTCTTGATGTCATCTGTAAAATCACATCATAATATCTGTAAAATTACATCAAATTTCCATAAAATCACAGCATCTTTACCACCAAATGGATTTTGATGAAACTTCAAATGAAGAAGATAAGAATATGCATGATTGGTGAAAATTATACCCCAGGAAACTTAATAATGTAACAATGGTTTCATTTTTTTTTGGTGGTATTCATGGATGACCTTGACCCATGAAATTTGATACTTTACAAGAATGAAATTTCACATTGATCTCAGACCTGTTAACCTGTACAATTTATCTGTAATTTGTACCATTTTGGGGATGAAATTACAGATTACGGATTTTCAATGGTCTTGTACAAACTATTGTAGAAAATAAGAAAGTTCAGGACTTTACATACAAAATTCTTAAAATACAGCTAAAAACGATCAGACTACGCTTTTGCATTTAAGCAGTAAATAGGTCTGTGATCTGTATGTGGCTCCCGCAGGGTTAAAAACGACCCGCGACCAGAGGGCTTTTTAAGGGCGACTTCCGACCTACACTTCATAAAATCGACCTATGTCAAAAAACGACCTGCGACCTCTGAAAAAATATGCCTTTTAAAAGCGACCTTGCGACCTGAGAGGGGTACCCTGCGGGAGCCCCCTGTATGCTGCAGACCTGATTCTTAAAATTCCATCAAACTCGAAACATTGTTGTCCATGAAAGTAAATGTATCATCAGTAGATAAAATTACTGTACAGGAATCACCAATCTTAAACATGTTAAATGCCTAAGAAAAAAGACAAGGCAATTACATACTTGATAAATTAAAGATAAGAATTTTTCTGACCTGGTTGACAGGCACTATAAAAGAAATGATGCATCCAACCTGATTCAATTGCATCAAACTTTCCTCTACTAATTCCGTGATTGGGTCCAGTAATTAAACACAACTTGAAAGTGATACCCAATACTGACAATACAACATCAAGATTTCTGTAACTTTTTATGCCCCATCTACAAAATTCACTGTAGGGGGACATACTGTAAAAGCAGAAATATTCGTGGGGGACTAAATTTCGTTTATTTCGTGGGTAGGAGAAATCCACGAAATTAAATCCCCACGAATTTAAATTATTTAGTTGAATAGTGTATTTCAAAATCAAAATTCCATGAAAATTAGTCCCCACCAAATCAGTTTTGTGCTCTAAACCACGAAATTTAATCCCCACGAAAATATATGATTATACAACATAGTGCTCAGGTTCTTTTGTCCTTCTGTCCCAAATGTTGGGAGATGGTGAATTATGTCTTTTAGACATACATGTACTCTTATATATTATGAATTTTTTATTGTACAGATATTTTGTTGTGTTTCTTTTTCAGTACCATTCCTTTAGCTATATTATCAGCATACTTGTTCTTTTTCAGTACCACTCCTTTAGCTATATTATCAGCATACTTGTTCTTTTTCAGGACCATTCCTTTAGCTATATTATCAGCATACTTGTTCTTTTTCAGTACCACTCCTTTAGCTATATTATCAGCATACTTGTTCTTTTTCAGGACCACTCCTTTAGCTATATTATCAGCATACTTGTTCTCTTTCAGTACCATTCCTTTAGCTATATTATCAGCATACTTGTTCTTTTTCAGTACCACTCCTTTAGCTATATTATCAACATACTTATTCTTTTTCAGTACCATTCCTTTAGCTATATTATCAACATACTTGTTCTTTTTCAGTACCATTCCTTTAGCTATATTATCAGCATACTTGTTCTTTTTCAGTACCACTCCTTTAGCTATATTATCAACATACTTGTTCTTTTTCAGTACCACTCCTTTAGCTATATTATCAGCATACTTGTTCTTTTTCAGTACCATTCCTTTAGCTATATTATCAGCATACTTGTTCTTTTTCAGTACCATTCCTTTAGCTATATTATCAACATACTTGTTCTTTTTCAGTACCACTCCTTTAGCTATATTATCAGCATACTTGTTCTCTTTCAGTACCATTCCTTTAGCTATATTATCAGCATACTCAACAGTGACAAGTATACCATGGAAGAAAAACAGAATCTGAAGAAAGAAGCTTTACTAAATCTACAGGTAATTATATAATGAAAAAAATAATGTTATTGTGTGTGCAGAACTATGTAAGTCAGACAAACCATGAAAAAAGACCCCAAATATTATTTATAAGGAGGCTGGGGGCTCTTTTTCAGTCATCTTGCAAATACTAGCCTATATTTCAATTTAAAAGACTTGTTACAGCATAAATGATGTAAAATTTATTTTTAGACCCCCCAACCTCCTTAAAAAGGAAAACATTATTGAGAAGAGGTTCTTAAGGGGTAATACGGAAAGATACTTGCATTTGAGGGGTACAGATTTCTGTGAGTCAGGTGAACATTGAAAATATTGAAAATAGGACCCCAATTATACTAAAGGGAAAAAACTCAAGAGAAAGAGGTTTTACTAATTGAACTACAGGTATTATTTGGGAAGATCATTGTTTTGAAGGGTACAAATTTCTGTGAGTCAGACAAATCTTGAAAATAGGAACCCAATATGTCTTTTTCATGATAGTGCGGAATGGCTGGTGAACCCGGAAAAAGTTCTTTTATTATAATTTTTTGGGGGCATGACGACTTCTGGTGCAAGTAAGAGCTATAGATCCAAATAAATACTGCTTTGTTGTTTATTAACGATGGAATCTTCATTTCTGGAAATGTTTCTACACATGTAAGAATAGATTTTCATTCAATTGAAATATTTACCGTTAATAAAGATAAACACTGTTTTCATATTCCCACAAACACTTTTACATAGTCTACATGGCAGCAAACCAGTTTGACTCAAAAACTGGTAAAGTCACGTGATAATTTCTGTCTAATTGATGGATTTTTCCGAAAAAACAATGAACTCGAAAATGACTAGAGAGGAAAACAGGCTCTTTAAAGAAAGAGACGCTACTTAATTTCCAAGAAGTGATAAATGTTTTTTTTAAGAACTGACTTTTGTGAGTCTGACAAACGGATAGTAATGTGTTATAAATAAATTTTAGAAAATTATTAGTTGCCTTTGCATTGAAAGAAAATTTGGTTTATTTTCGTATAAACTTTTTAAAAGTCAAAAGAATTTGATTGGATTAATGATCATTTAAACTACACCTAATACCCTAAAATAGTATTATTGAATCCAGTTTAAACGGGAATATAACAATGAAGTTTATGTACGCTTTGCAGTTGCACGGACGCCACATGCATTTTGATTGACAGGTGTAAATATTAATGCGCCAAATTTTAAATATTTTCATGGAAAAAATATTATTTTTACAAATTTTTTAGCCGAGTATATCAATAAATTAATTTATAAGTATCAACTGTAATAATTTTTGGTTTATAGAAGCAATAAACTAAATTTTTTAATGGTGCACATTTTACATTATCTGCTTCACAGATTATTCAATGTGCAACATGAAAAATTTAGTTTATGGTTCAATGAATTAAAAAATTATTTCAGTTAATTGTTAACCCTCTTGCTGCCAAAAGGACATATGTGTCCACTACCGGCTCGCTGCCAAAGGGACATATGTGTCCACTACCGGTTCGCTGCCACATATGTGTCCATCGGACCGAAATATTACATGCAACTAAATCATTCCTGATAATTAAACACACTTGTTCAAAATATATAAGAGCGGCATTTTATGACAGAAAAATATCTAACAAACAATATGCAATCGAATATAAAAGTTGTTTTCAATGTATTGTATCCGTAGCAACGTCAAAAATAAAAAAGACGTCATATTTCATCAAAGATTCTGGCGGTATCGCTATTGTAACGTCACAACATTGCGGCGTTGGAGATGTCATTCAAAATTTTAATATGGCAGCAAGAGGGTTAAATAAACTGATTGGTAATTTAACATGTAAATAATTCAACATGCAAATTATAATTAAAATCTGGAACATTAAATAAAATGTTTTTCTTTTTTTTGTCAGGAATTGGTCTCCATAGATTGTAAACAGGCAGCTCAGATGGTGATTGGTTGTTTTGCCAGTAACCTTGGTGATATCTGTAAACAATTAGAAGACAATCCTACTGTCTTATTTGAGTTTTTACAAGGAGTCATGTCTTGCAAGTAAGTTTAATAAAAAGTTTGTTTCAATAAACATTTTGAGTAAGAATACCCCCTTTACACTTCTCAGTGGGTTTCATTTCTCTGTGGTATTTACGTTCATTTCAACCTTTTATTCAACTGTGACATCACTGATTCTACGTTACTACATACCACGATAATATAAGATACCAGTTTATATTAAGGATGCTCACAAGTCATGTTTTGAGATTTCTGTCATTTTTTAGAATCCTCTGGATTTTACCATCAAAATAAGGTTAAATTTTTGGCCCATGAACCCCCAATTTTCTTTTAATAAATGTCTTAATATGTCATAAAGAAGTAGTAAACAAAGTTTTATCCAATCCTATTTATGCTGTCATGGGTTTTTACAGCTAAAAGTGCCAATGCTAAACCTATGAAAATGTCAGAGAAAACCTTTTTCCACCTAAACATTAATGTTCTTTATCTTGAAAATGAGGTAATGAACATAGTATCAAAATTGTTTGCTTCTTTTAAACCTTTAACTACTATCTTTTCATTTAAATCATCAATTTTTTTCAATAATAGTAGCAAACATCATTGACCTGGATTGGGAAACAAAGCATTACACTAAGTCTTATGAATCGATATATCCCTCTCCAGTCAGTAGTTTGTAAGTGTTGCCTTAGTAGCCCAATGGGCATACTCTTATCCAGCTCTACCAAAGATTCTTTAATGTGCATCTTGTATTGCTCTTCTCATACATGAGACATACTTTTTTGTTCCTTTGTAAGAACTAGCATTGTTCTTTAGACACTAGCCTAGAGGGCCTGGGTGGCCAAGTGGTCTTAGGCGCTGGTTTAATCACTAGCTGATCACCTCTCAGCAGGTGTTCGAGTCCTGTTTGTATTTAACAAAAAAGGGACTTCCCCAACTGTATGCGATTAGGTTTGTCAGTTACCTGCCAAGGTCCGTGGTTTCCTCTGGGTACTCTGGTTTTCTCCACCAATAAAACTGACCCCTCTACATTGCAAAAGTGCATTGATAAAGGGCGTTAAACACTAACATACACACATCGACACTCCTAAATAGCGGCAAGAAGATAGAGTCTGACAATTGGTTAATAACATTCAAACACCTGATGAGGTTTGGACCACGAACCATAAGGTTATTCTGTCATCTGTTCTCAACAATTTATGTCAATACCAAAATTTCTATGAAGCTTTTCTCAGACACCATATATAACAATGATTTGAGATTTGGCAGGGTACAAACAATTTTCCAATCTGTTAGCTACTGATGAAAAGGCCTTCATTTATGATTATTATTTATGAGGTTTTAGTATGATTAAATTATAGTCTGAAACACTAACCTCTTACACCACCAACTTTTATGGGTTGGGGAGCAATGCTTTTTGTGTCCCCTGCGCAAGTAGTGTGGGGCAACATCTAGCTTAGGGATCACTTAAATTGTCTTGAATGATAGTAGTTGTCGTCATTTCATTTATCTGCTACTTCTAAATTACATGAAAGATTTTCATGAAACTGGCGCATGACTCTTTTGACATATTGTTCATCAATGAATTTAAAGTTTTTGTTGCTCCAGAGGTTTTACAGGGATAGGGGCTCCAGTGCTATATACATACAGATAGGGGTGTTTCTATTGAGCATCAGATATTTGAAATGTACTTGGTGTGCCAGTTTAAGCATGTCATAAACTATATTGTTATGAATAGTGGATGGGTCCATATATAATCTATTCTATTTTTATACCCCACGCAACGAAGTTGCGAAGGGTATAATGTTTTTGACTGGTCTGTCCGTCCGTCCGTCCGTCTGTGATCAAAGTTTGTAATCGCAACTCCTCTTAAACTACTGAACAGAATTTAACGAAACTTGGTATGCAAGAAGGACACCATATGTAGTTGTGCATATTACCAGGAATTTTTTATCCGCAAATTTTTGTGGGAGTTATGGCCCTTTTGGGACTTTGAAATTTGCATTAAATCATGATTACAGTTTGTAATCGCAATTCCTCTTAAACTACTGAACAGAATTTAACGAAACTTGGTATGCAAGAAGGACACCATATGTAGTTGTGCATATTACCAGGAATTTTTGATCCACAAATTTTTGTGGGAGTTATGGCCCTTTTGGACTTAGAAATTTGCATTAAATCATGATTACAGTTTGTAATCTCAACTCCTCTTAAACTACTGAAGAGAATTTAATGAAACTTGGTATGCAAGAAAGACACCATATGTAGTTGTGCATGTTACCAGGAATTATTGATCCGCAAATTTTTGTGGGAGTTATGGCCCTTTTGGACTTAGAAATTTGCATTAAATCATGATTACAGTTTGTAATTGCAACTCCTCTTAAACTACTGAACAGAATTTAACGAAACTTGGTATGCAAGAAGGACACCATATGTACACCACCATCAGCGTGAATTTTAATTTCACCACGCCACACCCGGCCGGCACCTCGGTGGCGCCACACCTATTTTCACCGTGGCGCCACGATCTGTGACTCCACGATAGTTCTCGGTGGAGGCGGCAACATCGTGGCGATAGCGTGGTGAATGTAATGCGAGAATGACGTACCGTGGAGCCGACTGTCTATCAATCAATAATCGGGAATCATTTAATTTCTTGTCATTGTTTCATAAATAGTTTAACAGTGGTGACAAGATGTCTGAAACTGTAATTGAAATGTGTCAATCAAAAACGTCAAATTTTATTTACGATCTGAAAAGAATTGAATTCGCATTTGAGATCGTAAATGGTATGTACTTTGGATGGGTATATAGCCGAAATGTTAAAATCTTTATCTCTCAAATTTCTAATGTGCTAGTGGTTTGTCAACCTGTAAAAACGGTTAAGCATTCCATTTCACATGAATTTAGGATTAAAGCGGCAATTGTACCATGCAAGAGGATAGAGCGGCAGAACTTTTTCGGGAATGTTATGACCATTCAATCATTGCGTGAAATTGTTATTACAATTGTTGTTGTCAAAAATTAAATATTATTTGTACAGTTGTTATATTTGAAACCGATTTCTTCTCTTTACTTTACACCACCACCGGAAATGTATTATCGGACTAGTAAAGAATGAATGCATATACTTCAAACGATGTTGATGCAAGTTATTGCTATATATTATGATATGTATTACTTAAACCCCAAAAAGCTCTAATTCAAATGAAACAAATAAGGCGTTTGAATGTTGCACAAGTCGGAAAAGTCGGATATACAATTAGAAGACAAATTCTGCATTGAAATCGCTATCATTAATGCGAATGAAAAACTCATGGCGAATTTTAGTATATCGTTATTCTTCCTTCGTCTATCTAAAATATTTTCCTTTCTTTCCTCTGAGCTCTTACTTCACTTAAATCAATGGAGCTGCTTAATATTGGCATGCCAATGTTTTATTTTTAATACCACACTCTAAAAAGCGGCAAATTGGATAAACCAAACTGCATGACGCCCTTTTTAGCCTATGATGTGACTGCGTGGCATATCTATTACTTGAATTTTCTTGTGTAAACTTGCTGAGTTATCATATAATCCCACAACTTAAATGCTAAATTAAAAAAAAAACATATTTGCCAAGTTCCTGCTAATTGCTACAGCACACCCGTCCCGCTGCCGATTTCAATTCCCATTTTAGTTACAGCTACACAGTGGCGGACCCGGGGTTTGAACCCCCTTATTCTCAGAAAATTAGTTATTTTCGTGTGGATTTTCGGCCAAATTTGTCTTTAAACACCTCTGCATGCATACGTTATATCCAGCAATCTTCTAAAATACAAACATAGATATAGTTTTGTGAAGACCTAAAGATGTATTCGTTTTTCAAAAGAAAAAAAAAACACTTTAAAAATCAAATTAAAAAAATGAAGAAAATCGTATAGGGGTACAATCTAATCATCAACTGCTTTTAATTATAATTAATTATAAGACACATATGTAAGAAACAAAGGCCTGAACACAGGGTATTACCGGCAAAGCTTATACCGCTTGGAAACTGAAGACAGTCCAAAAAATTAACAGTGCTCGATTTTTTTACATAGAAGATGACAATAGGAGAAAACGGTAGACAGCCAACTAGGATTAGACCACTGTCCTTTTCTTTGTTATAAATTAAACAGTCATTTTTTTTGGGGGGGGGTCAAGTTTGCTTGCGTTAATGATAGCTGGTGATATCCCTTACGGGCTTAAGTTGGTTTCTTTTTATTTGATTTAATTTTTAAAAATCGAAGTTAAGATACATGCATGCAATACACATTTCGAACGTTTGAGGGTCCATGTGAGAATAACAAATATACAGGAAATGGGCTGACCTGTAGCACTGCGGGAGGTAACAGATAAACAGGTAGTCTTCTTGTAAGTACTTTCATCTTCATTTCATTACGCCATAAGAATGTTACAATTAACAATTAGTTTCGTTTAGCCATAAAAATCTCCATTCCTTATTTCATGTATTTCTACTTTTCAAAATTTTAAGCAAGTTCTTTTAATTAAAACATAATTATAGTATGGATTTGCTTCTACTTTTATGCATTTGATCTGTTATGCATGGGTAAAGAAAAGCAATAAACATCACGAACATTAAGAATGCCGCTATAATTCAAATAAGAAATTAGAATTTATCATACACATTCATGCATCTAAAGGTACTGCTATGCTTGAACTATTAGTACGAAAGACGGTGATCCGCAGCACACAAATACCACCCCCCCCCCCCCAAATCCCTCCATCAAATGTAAAATAGGAGTTGCACATTTACATCATGTCATAAACATTCTGTGAAATGAAAACTCTGCTAGAGGTGTAATGGTAGGACAGAAACTTTTTCTTACTACTTACCTCCACTTTTTAGTCTTTTTCGGTTTGCTTGTGCTAAAGCTTTTAGTTATTAGAATTTAAGTATATGATCGGCATATTCTGTTTTTTTGTTGTTGTTTTCCTTGGAGGGGTGGGTTTACATAATTTTAAAAAGTTATACTTCAATGTTTAACACGTCATGTTATATGCAAAGGGCATTATTTTGTTACCTTTTAAGCGGTGTCCCTTAGAAATTTTATTTAAAAACGTAAACTTAGTTCAACTTAACTTATTTTATTGCCTATCGGATCATTTGAAATATAAATACGTTGTACCACCGACCACTGACAATGATGATGTAAATCTTAAAATAAGTCCGAATTTCTTTATCAATTTTCTTATTTAGAAATATTAATTCTATTTTTTGTCGTTGAAGTTTTCTTAATATTTTGATCTGATTTTGATGGGCGCACTCATTTGAAAGACTTGGTAATTGGTAATTCAAAACAGCGAAGTTATATTAAATGTATGTGTGACTAATTAACTAACGGCTACCGGTCCATTCTCGGTCCAAGACAGGTAATATACATGATACATGTTATTCACAATAAACATCCTGTCTACTGGGGGCAACTCTCAGCAGGATAATTTTAATCAGACTGTCAGCAGGGCAACTAGGATTAAATGACGATATTTCAGAGGCAGATCCAGACAATTCCGATAAGGGGGTGCATTTTGTGGAAATCTACACAAAAAGTAAATTTCGGAGTGAGTCCATCGCTACATTTTCAGATTAGCAGTATGTCAAGTTATGTATAAAAGTTTGTTTCCTAATGGAAATTATTTCTATAAACAATGGATTTCACGGGGTGTTGGTGTTGGTGGGTACTATCTATGATTTAAGGTATAACTGTGCCGTTGGCCAGCTCTGAATCGAACCCTTTTAGCATCAATTTCGACAACATACCCTGACATACCAGTGGACATCGTATACCATACCCTGTTATGACCGTGTCAAACATGCTTTTATGTAGTTTTCTGTAAATTCATAGCCATTCTGAGGAGATTCACACAGGAAGAACATTTTGAGCTTAACTAGATCAGGAACTACCATTCTATCAGTCTTCTCGTGTTATAATTTCATGTTTATTTTATTAAACTGACAAAACTCGTCTCGTTTACAATACTATTTAACATCTGCTTTAACATTTTGTTAACCCTGTTGGAAACAGCTTGGCTGAATTTATAACCCTGTTGTACACCCTAAAGACTGATTAAACGGGCCTTATATTGCAGCACCAGTGACCAGTACCATTGGTAACGTTTAATGGGAAGGTTACCCCCCCCCCCTTTTAGTGATTTTGCTTCTATCCTTTTAAAATGCACCATTATATCCTACAAACTCTTAATTTTCTTTTAATGTATTCTGGATTGTCTTCTCGTGCTATATACTAAATGTACTTTGCCTGATGACCACGAAGAAAAAACAAAACAAACGGGTACATAAGGGAGCGACCATTTGATTTTTATGGGGGGGGGCTATGGTGAAATTTGAAATAAAAAGGCAGGATGGCAAAAATCCAGAAATAAAAAGGCAGAACAGTGCTTTGAGTAAAAAAAAAGACAGGATGTTATTTTTGGCTAAAATATTTATAGTTACTTTAAAAAAAAATTGGGTGCACAGGCGCGCAACTAGATTAATGACAAAGTCAGAAAGGGCCCAGCGGCAAAAAATCAAAGTGTTTTCAAAATTATATTAAATATGATTATAACCACTAAGGCATAATCCATGAAATGTGTAAGAACATTCTGATCGAGCTGTATTGTGAATACTTTGAGTTTTATTGTTCAAAAATTCCAATTCTCAAAATCTGTGATTTTTTCCCAAAAATGTTAAACAAATTTGCACGAAATTTTAATATGCAAATCATGACATGCTACTTACCAGCTGTGCAAAGTTTCAGAACTGTACTGTTAACAGTTGTTGAGTATTAGTGTTCACGAAGTCCAATTCTCAAAATCTGTGAGTTTTCGATAAAAAATGAAGTTTTTTTACAAAAATATTTCACATTTTTCATGAAATTTTAATATGCACATTATGACATGCTACTTAGTAGCTGTACAAAATTTCAGAACTGTGGTGTTAATAGTTTTTGAGTTTTAGTGTTCACAAGAATTGTTGACGGACGGACGGACAAAGTGAAAACTATAGGACGAAAGCAATATCCATAGCCCCCATAAAAATCAAATGGTTGCTCCTTTAAGAAGCATTATATTCGTGCAAAATTGTCCGAGGGGCTTATCAATCAGGTCAATCAAGTTTTTTCGATGCAAGTTCGTCGAGTTGTCAGAACTTGTACTAGCCGTTTACAAAGGCCACACTCGCAAACTCGCTCGCAAATTGCAAACTGGAGAGGGATTAAGCATTAAGCTTGTTTCACAATTCAGAATAAATAAATATGTTTAATCTAAATTAACCGACAAAGACCACGATAACATACAAGTACAAATAAATACTGTAATGGCACACAAACACATCGATGATTTGAAATCATATATGGTAGGCGAACACGTTTCCGAATTAAAACCAGACCTTACCGTAATAAAAACAAAACAAACACAAGTCCTTTGATGTGAAAATAATTAAACTTTATTTAATACATCAATTCAGTACAAAATTTGTTCAACAAGGACGCATCGAGTCCATATCCATGCTGCCATATTTGTGTATTCCAGCGATATACGTGTGTATTGATCATGTGACACGTGATTTGTAACACCTTTACGGGGCTCAAGTGGGAAAATGTCATTAAAATTTGCCGGAGGCTTGTCGCAACAAATAATCTTCTGGTTGTGTATTTATAAAAATATTAATATTAATAGCCAGCAATATTTGTTGCGAAATTGTAATGCAATAAATATTTTTCTCTTCATAAATATAAACTAACTGAAATAGTCTTACGTTGAGGCAATATTTAAATATGATTTTCTCAGGCCAAACCGAAATGTTTGGTTGAAATTGTGGCATTTACATATTAAGAAGTTAAATGCTTTTTTTTTTATTGATATATATGTGATATTTTAAGATATACCTAATAAATGTCGCCAAGAATCTAGAGACATTGAGTTGTTCGTCTTCCCTCCGTCCGTAACATAATTTCCGTCTCATTTTTCTAAGCAACTATACATTACTGACTGATGGGTGTTTATATAATAAATATACTTTTAAGTCATGATTGAATGTGTTTCTTATTTGATTAGAAAAGGCCCTGTATGACATTGGGTACGGGTAAATTTTCAATGGAAGTATATAAATATATTATAAATAAATTGTGACAAAAACGTCTTCTCCAGAATCTCAGATCAGATTAAATTGTACCATGCCAAGACCGGATGCCATGAAAAGCAACTGTAACCCCGCTGCGATAATGATACAAGCTAAATGAACCAAATATTTTTTATAGCGCTTTCATGCAAAAGAAAAGTTGTTTTTTTTCCGGACATGTATGATGATTTCTCTCGTTCCCATAAGATCTTAAATATTGAAAGAACGACAAATAATTTTCTCAAGGCTGCATTCTGCCACCGTATATGTATATATTAGGCGTTGAACATCGTGGGATAGAGATTTATTAGTGTATTTGATCACAGAAAAAATGAAATGGTCCGTCCATTAAAGATGCTGTTATATTCCAATAAATCCGTCCATCCATCTGTCTACCCACACAGGCCAGTACAAACTTTTGTTACACATGTTAAAGTTTTCTTGGCATCTACTACAGTAATCGATTTTGGATTTCTAAATATGGTACATTGCATTAGCATGAAGACTTGTACCAGCCCCCTTTTTTTACAGGCAAATCTCATCTTCTTCCTGTTTCCGAGCCAAAATAACTTATGGTGTTTGACTATAGATTGAAATTAACATTTCTTTGCTTCTTCTATAAATTTAGTAGAATTGCTGCATGCTGATTTGGTCAGTCGTGTATCTACCATTTTTCTGACTGGTCTTGTGGGGGTGAGCTTGGCACAACTCATACTTGCTTTCGTTGTGCAAGAAATAAATTCATGAAAATTACGTCCATTGATATTGAGAATAAAAGAAGCACTGCCTTGAATCGTCTTACTCCTTTGTGACACAGTGTAGCCATCCATTCATTTGGATTCTATGTAAATTTGCACAAGTCACGCCCGTATAAATTACAACCAATCGTAAAAACTTACCTGTTCCTGTCTCAGCATGAATAATTTGATAAATTTGTACATGTATATTGGTATAAAAATTAATTCCAGTCTCTTGAAAGTAATACACAATCATAAGTATATGCAAATAGACAGTTGTTGTGCCACACAGACTTCACATCCACCATATATTTACGGTGCCGCTACAATTGCAGTGAAGCTGTCTAAATGGTCATATAGGCTAATACAGAAAAAAATAGTAACAGTAATTTTAATTGCTCCTGCATGTGCATATGTTCGTGAAGAATATATAAACACTCTTTCGCAGAAAACTGAATTTACCCTTTTCTGAAACAAGACAATACCTTACTCCAACGACATACTACCAAATTATGAATTTATGACTACCCGCGAAGCTCTTCTATGTTGAAATAAACTAGCATCGGAATATTTAAAAAAAAAGTAATAGCAGCTCACAACTGTGAACAGTTAAATGTATATACATATATGGTGCTTGTATACATATGTACATGATATATATTTTTTTATATGAAAAAATATATTTTAACTAAAAGCAAGAGGTCCTAGTATAAGGATTAAATTTCCTGACTGTCTCTCGGCGTTCCTGCATGTTGTCGGATTTTTGCTCTTTAAGTTGGAGATTCTTAGCGAACATTAAGGTTTTATCTTGACAATGCCGGGATACAAGACCGGGAATATTTTTTGTAAGCATATTAAAACATCGCGGCCGAGCGTATTAGAAACGCGAAAGAATTTATTTTATAGTGTTCTATTCAAATATTTTTTAAAGCGAAAATGTACGTAATGCATGTTTGTCCATTACAGAATCTTTAAGTTTCTTTTAAGTCAAATAAAGCTTCAACACGCAATGTCTTACTAGTTTAAATTTTATATTGTTTCAACGATATGGACGGCAAAAGGTTGAAAAAATAGTCTCAATGAGGTATTCATATGTAAATACGCTTCGTTAGTTACTACGATGTCTTTTTTTCAACACTATCATGACTATTTCAGCAAAAAAATAATTTGAATAAAAAAAAAAAAAAAAATTTTGTTGTACGAATGTCCGCTGGTTAATCTTTTGAGACACGATTCGTTTGGTAACATAAGCGAATATATTATATATAAACACATTTATAGAAATTTTCGCCTCTATTTTGTTTAGTTTAACTTAAATGTTCCGGGAAATCAATTTAATTTAAGTCCAGCTTCTCCGAATTCAATCTTTCTCACACACACACACCGAAGCAAGGAAATTAATCATACTTTTCGCGTATATCTGAGTGCTTCAACAAATTAGAGACTGACTAGAAGACTGTTTCATAAGACGGAAAACTCCGCCTATATGAATTAAGATTTTTCGCGAATTCGGATGCCCATGGAACTACTTAGTTATGCGTTAAGGTAACAGCTACTATTTCATTTCCGAGTCAATAAGCCGTCTTTTCCATTGATATCAATCAATCAATCAACTTTTGTTGCCATATAAATCACAACATAAGGATACATTTTACCGAATTACGACTCCGTAATCTCTGTCAGTCAAAAGTTATTTCTAATTTTTGTTAGACAAGTAAAGTATCAATTGACAAACAATTCGAAATATTTTGTATTTGGTATTATTGAAACAGCCGTCAACAGGTTTATTTAGCGATTAATTAAGTTTATTTACTCTACTCTTAGTAAAAAGTTTACCAAAATAATTACGGAAAAACACGTATCTGAAAATTATAAAGTGATACCATCAACGTGGGCCAGCCGCCAGTTAGATCTATAAAATGTTTTTTTTTAACAAGACACTTTCCGTTTTCGGCAAAAGTTATTGAATTTTCATTCAAAAGAAATAATTTTAAAGCATATCGAAATATTATTCAATTACAATAATACTTGAAGATTACGATCATCACGATCGATCAACATCGTGGCGCCACACTAACGCCACTCTCCTCCACATTTACACCACGATTGAACTCCACCGAGATTCACCGTGTTGTTTTAAT
Source organism: Arcuatula senhousia (assembly GCA_963971305.1). Taxonomy (NCBI): domain Eukaryota; kingdom Metazoa; phylum Mollusca; class Bivalvia; order Mytilida; family Mytilidae; genus Arcuatula; species Arcuatula senhousia. Next base: position 5,256,006 of record OZ020317.1, on the reverse strand, counting down.
TCTCCACGGTGCTGGGTGGAGACTGCGTGAAAATCAGTGGATGTCGATATAACTACTCAACTCCACATCCACCGTGTGGCGTTGAGAAATTAAAATTCACGCTGATGGTGGTGTAGTTGTGCATGTTACCAGGAATTTTTGTTCCGCAAATTTTTGTGGGAGTTATTCCCCTTTTGGACTTAGAAATTAGCAGAAAATCATTATTACAGTTTTGATCGCAACTCCTCTTAAACTACTGAACAGAATTTAACGAAATGTAGTTGTGCATGTTACCGTGAATTTTTGATCCGCAAATTTTTGTGGTAGTTATGGCCCTTTTGGACTTAGAAATTTGCATTAAATCATGATTACAGTTTGTAATCGCAACTCCTCTTAAACTACTGAAGAGAATTTAATGAAACTTGGTATGCAAGAAGGACACCATATGTAGTTGTGCATATTACCAGGAATTTTTGATCCGCAAATTTTTGTGAGAGTTATTACCCTTGGGACTTAGAAATTAGCTGAAAATCTTTATTACAGTTTGTGATTGCAACTCCTCTGAAACTACTGAAAAGAATTTAACAAAACATAGTTTGCAAGAAACATAACATATGTTACTACTGTGTATGTCATAACATATTTTTAATTCGCAAAAAGTTTACGAGCTCCAGGTTAATTTATATAGTCAAATAGCAGAACGAGTGGGGTATGTGAGCGTGCTCATTAAGGTTCTTTCATCTTTTCCTGTCTATAGGGATACAGGCTCCAGTGCCATACACACGGATAGGGGTGTCTCTGTTGAGCCTCAAATATTTGAGATGTACATAGACTTGATGTGCCAGTTTAAGCCTAATGAAGTCCTTAACTACATTAGAATGAATGAAGGGTACAGATTGGAACAAACTCTTGGGGTATGTACAAAATATTAAAGTTTTTTGTCATTATGACTTGTCAAGGGTATTTTGTTTTTCCTATGTTAGTCCATTCACTGTGATAAATTCAGGATTCAAAAGCCCTACAGTTTTGTCCGTCTGAGTGTCTGTCATTTTAATGCCCCATCTACGAAAGTAGGGGGCATATACTGTTCAGGTCTGTTTGTCCGTCCATCTGTTCCTCTGTTCAAACTATCATCATGAAACTTCTTGAAACTTTGTACGCATATACATCGTGTATGAACAAACAAAAATCATCTTTTAAATAGTACCTGTCTCATCAACTTCATGGTTGATTGATCACAGAAAAAAGGGTGTTGTATACTAAGATTTACCTACAGATTGAAGTGTGATATCATCATGAAACTTTATGCACCTAGACATCAGGGTATACATAAATTTTAGAAGTTTATTAGTTCCAATTGCTTACAATAATAGTTGGGATCATTTTATTGTAAAGAATTTGATTGGATTAATGATCAGTTAATAACGTATGCCTAATATCATAAGGGAACTACTTTTTAATTAGTTTACTGTAAACATGGAAATTTTAGCATGGGGGTTATTTTTGCTAAATTTGATATCTCAAAATATCCGCGAAAAAATCCCCCACCACATGGCTTATTAATTATAAAAATAAACAGAAGATAAGCCAAATTATCCCTTTGCGAAAAATGTGAAAATATCACCGAGTGAAAATTTCCACATTTACAGTAAACCACAATACAATAATGAAGCTAATATACACTTTGCACGTACTCCGTGTGCATTTTGATTGACAGGTGTAAATATTTATACGCAGAATTAATTAACCAATTTTTTTATATCTTTTTTGAAAAAATATAATTTTACCAAAAATTTGTGCGGACTATATCAATAAATTTAAATAATAGTATCAACTCTTATAATTTTTGTGTTTATAGAAGCCATTAACTTGATTTTAAATAAAGTTTTTGAATTCAAGAAAAAATGTCATGTAAATTTACAATCAATATTTTTCATCTTGAGGTTTACAATAAAGCCAACTGATAAAATACTCCATCGTGATAAACCACATGATTATCAGAATTTTTTTAGCTCACCTTGCCAAAGGCCAGGTGAGCTTATGCCATCACTATGCGTCCATCATTGTCCGTTGTCTGTCGTCCGTCGTCCGTTAACAATTTCAAAAATCTTCTTCTCTGAAACCACTGAACCAATTTAACTGAAACTTTGCATGAATGATATATGACATGTTGGCAACAAATGATCCTCATTTTGAAATGATTTTATAAAAACATGGCCGCTGTTACTAAAAATAGAACATAGGGTAAAATCACTTAAAATGGCTTATAACTCAGCAACCATAATAAAACAGATAGAAAAAATCCAAAGGATCTTAGGCTCTTCAGAATCAAAAGCTCTATCAAGGTCTCCATAGGGTGGAAGTTGTCAGATGACCTTTGATAGGGGTTATGGCCCTTTTAAGGTAAAAAATAGCGTTTTTTTTTTAAATTTTTTGCCTATATAATGAAAACTAATGCAGATAGAGAAAAGCTGTTGCTTGCTTAAATGTTCAGCTCATTTAGCTCTACAAAAGTCTCCATGTGGTCAAAGTTGTCAGATGACCCCTTATAGGGGTTACAGCCCCTTAAAGGCAAAAAATGGTGTTTTTGGCCAATAGAAAGAAAACTATTGCAGATAGAGAAAAGCTGTTGCTTGCTTAAATGTTCAGCTCATTGAGCTCTACAATAGTCTTCATAGGGTCGAAGTTGTCGGATGACCCTTCATAGGGGTTACAGCCCCTTAAAGGTAAAAAATAGTGTTTTTGGCCAATAGAATGAAAAGTATTGCAGATAGAGAAAAGCTGTGGATTGCTTAAATGTTCAGTCCATGTTAGCTCTACCAAAGTTTCCATAGGGTAGAAGTTGTCAGATGACCCCTTATAGGGGTTACAGCCCCTTAAAGGCAAAAAAATAGTGTTTATGGCCTTTAGAATGAAAACTATTGCAGATAGAGAAAACCTTTTGCTTGCTCAAATGTTCAGCTCATTTAGTTCTAGAAAAGTCTTCATAGGGTTGAAGTTGTCAGATGACCCCTTATAGAGGTTACAGCCCCTTAAAAGGTGAATAATAGTGTTTTTTGCTTACTTAGAATGAAAACTATTGCAGATAGAAAAAAGCTGTTTTCTTGCTTAAACATTCAGCTCATTTAGCTATACAAAAGTCTTTATAGGGTTGACATCAAGACCAGGTGAGCGATTCAGCCCCTTGTTTTATGTCTAATATTGTAAACTAAATTTATAAAGTCTGTTTATTTTTATTGTTAGATTTGCAGAAAATACAAACTGTCAGAAGCTACTGCCTTCCTGTTGGAAAAGGCTGGAGATATACAGGGGGCTTTTGGTATTATTTTAGAGGTATGTAATAAAGTGTCCAGTGACTTTGTTGCCGCTTTCTTTTAGTGGGAAAAATGTTATTTTATGTTAATTTATTTTTAAAAGTTATCTTTGGTATTCATTGTTTCCAAGTTAAAAATGCTCCAACAAATTGTTTTTAAAAAGTTCACATACAGCTGTTGTGAACAATGTACATGTATGTCAATACCAAACATTCTATGAAGCTTTTCTCTGAAATCATATATGACAATTTGAGATTTGGCAGGGTACAAACAGTTTTCAAACCTGTTAGCTACAGTAATAAGACTTTTATGTATGATTATTATTTATGAGGTTTCAATATAATTTAGCCAAAGCTCAGCGGTTTTCTCCAGGTACTCTTGATTCCTCCGCCAGTAAAACTGACTGTCTTACAGATAAAGAGCGTTAAACACCAACGCACACACGCACTCATTATAATTTATTTATAGATGTAACATGCTTTGCGATTGGCTAAAACACTTTTATCTTTGAGCTCATAAAGTAAATGTTGTAATGTGACTGATATGTCACCAATTCTGTTTTCAAAATATCTTACAGAATACAATTTTAATAAAATAAATTTTAAGTCAAGACTGTCATAAATTTTTTTCCGGTCTATTGGAAATAAGTTCATTGTCTGTGGTGCACATTCTATAATGCACCGTATGTGATTGAGGTTATTTCTTCATAGACCGAAAAAATACTACAGTCATTACTTTTAATTTAGTCTATGTTAGATAATCATGAAAAATTAACTTTATGTATTTTTAGAAGCTACAGTCGAAGTTGAAAATCTTTGTAGAGTTAATGCAAGCCAGTAAACGGGAAAAAGGTATTTATATATAAATCTTGAATATTTATTTGTATTGCTTTAAGTTATATGTACTGTAGAAGCAGAAATATTCGTGAGGGATTAATTTTCGTTTATTTGTGGGTAAGGCAAATCCACGAAATTTGATCTCCACGAATTTAAAATATTGAGTTAAAGAGTGTATATCAAAATTATAAATCCATGAAAATTTATCCCCACCAATTCAGTTTTTAGCTCACCTGGACCGAAGGTCCATGTGAGCTATTACCATCACTTGGCGTCCGTCGTCGTCGTCGTCGTCGTCTGTCGTCGTCGTCTGTCGTCGTCGTCGTCTGTTAACAATTTTTCAAAAATCTTCTCCTCTGAAACTACTGAACAGAATTTAATGAAACTTGGTATGAATGATCCTTAGGGAGTCCTGCACCAAACTTGTGTTTCGATTTTTGATCCGTCAAAAAACATGGCCACCGTTACTAAAAATAGACCAGGGGGGTCAGACTATTGTTTTTGGCTCGTAAATCAAAAAGTATAAGAGATAGAGGAAATCTGAGGCCACGCTACTGATTCAGCATCAAAAGCTCTACAAAAGTCTCCATTTGGTCAAAGTTGTCAGATGACCCCTTATAGGGGTTACGGCCCCTTAAAGGTGAAAAATAGCATTTTTTCATGTTTTTGGCCTACAGAATGAAAACTATTGCAGATAGAGATTAGCTGTTGCTTGCTTAAATGTTCAGCTCATTTAGCTCTACGAAAGTCTCCATAGGGTCGAAGTTGTCAGATGACCCCTTATAGGGGTTACGGCCCCTAAAAGGTGAAAAATGGCCATTTTTCATGTTTTTGGCCTACAGAATGAAAACTATTGCAGATAGAGATTAGCTGTTCCTTGCTTAAATGTTTAGCTCATTTAGCTCTACAAAAGTCTCCATAGGGTCGAAGTTGTCAGATGACCCCTTATAGGGGTTACGGCCCTTGAAAAATAGCGTTTTTTCATGTTTTTTGTCCTACAGAATGGAAACTATTGCACATAGCGATTAGCTGTTGCTTGCTTAAATGTTCAGCTCATTTAGCTCTACAAAATTCTCCATAGGGTCCAAGTTGTCAGATGACCCCTTATAGGGGTTACGGCCCCTGAAAAATAGCAATTTTTCATGTTTTTGTCCTACAGAATGAAAAATATTGCAGATAGAGATTAGCTGTTGCTTGCTTAAATGTTCAGCTCATTTAGCTCTACAAAATTCTCCATAGGGTCGAAGTTGTCAGATGACCCCTTATAGGGGATACGGCCCCTGAAAAATAGCGATTTTTCATGTTTTTGGCCTACAGAATGAAAACTATTGCAGATAGAGATTAGCTGTTGCTTGCTTAAATGTTCAGCTCATTTAGCTCTACAAAATTCTCCATAGGGTCAAAGTTGTCAGATGACCCCTTATAGGGGTTACGGCCCCTGAAAAAAACGATTTTTCATGTTTTTGGCCTACAGAATGAAAACTATTGCAGATAGAGATAAGCTGTTGCTTGCTTAAATGTTCAGCTCATTTAGCTCTACAAAAGTCTCCATAGGGTCGAAGTTGTCAGATGACTCCTTATAGGGGTTATGGCCCCTTAAAGGTGAAAAATGGTGTTTTTGGCCTATAAAATGAAAACTATTGCAGGTAGAGAAAAGCTGTTGCTTGCTTAAATGTTCAGCTCATTTAGCTCTACAAAAGTATAGGGTCAACATCAAGACCAGGTGAGCGATTCAGGCTCCTGGGAGCCTCTTGTTTGCTCTAAACGTCAAAATTTTATCCCCACGAAAATAAATGATTATACATATATGAGTAGTCTAGATTTTATCAGAAAATAAACAAGATTGATTACTTATGTTTGTAAGAATTGTCAAATTTGCGTATTGATGAAGCAGAAGATAATGAGATTTGTTGTCTTTTACAGATGTCAGGATGTTGTTTTATGACATTGATGCCCTCGCTCTCGTCATTATACAGCTGTGTCAGAGGAATTCTGGGAAAATAGACGAGGCCAGCCGAGAGGTAGTTATCCTAGTTCTTAAAACCAATGAATTTAATATGCTGTGACAGTGAGTTGCTTTTGGTAAAAAAGGGATGAAGACAAAATATACATAACACAAAGTCACATCATACATGTAGATTTAGAACAAAGCAGAGGACAGTACTTTCAGTTGTCCTTTGTGGTTTTTAGCTCACCTGACCCTTCGGGTCAGGTGAGCTAATATTGTCATCGTTAAGCGTCCGTCGTCCGTCCGTCGTCCGTCGTCCGTCGTCCGTCCGTTAACTTTTCTTCAAAGATCTTCTTCTCTGAAACCACTGAAGGGATTGCATTGATACTTGGTATACATGATCTTTAGTATGTCCTCTACCAAGTTTGTGAATTATATACATGTCGACCAACCAACATGGCCGCCGTTGCTAAAAATAGAACAGGGGGGTCAGACCATTGTTTTTGGCTTATAACTCAAAAAGTATAAGAGATAGAAAAAATCCGAAGCAACCTTCCTCGTTCAGCATCAAAAGCTCTACGAATCTCTCCATTGAGTCGAAGTTGTGAAACGACTCTTTATAGGAGTTATTGCCCTTTAATCATCAAAATTGACCATTTTTGCAGTTTTTGGACAATATCTTGAAAACCGTTAGAGCTAGAGGAAAAGTTAGTATTGCAGAATTGTTTAGCTCATTGAGATCTACAAAAATGATTTCAGGGTCAAAATTGTCAGATCAGCCGTTTAAGAGTAATTCCCCTTTAACTGTTTTTTCCATTAATTTACACTGATTTTCAAAAATTTTCTTCTCTAAAACCACTGAAGGGATTGCATTGATACTTGGTATACATGATCTTTAGGATGTCCTCTACCAAGTTTGTGAATTATATACATGTCGACCAACCAACATGGCGGCTGTTGCTAAAAATAGAACAGGGGGGTCAGACCATTGTTTTTGGCTTATAACTCAAAAAGTATAAGAGATAGAAAAAATCCGAAGCAACCTTCCTTGTTCAGCATCAAAAGCTCTACGAATCTCTCCATTGAATCGAAGTTGTGAAACGACTCCTTATAGGAGTTATTGCCCTTTAATCATCAAAATTGACCATTTTTGCAGTTTTTGGACAATATCTTGAAAACTGTTAGAGCTAGAGGAAAAGTTAGCATTGCAGAATTGTTTAGCTCATTGAGAACTATAAAAATGATTTCAGGGTCTAAATTGTCAGATCAGCCATTTAAGAGTTATTCCCCTTTAACTGTTTTTTTCCATTAAAATACACTGATTTTCAAAAATCTTCTTCTCTAAAACCACTGAAGGGATTGCATTGATACTTGGTATACATGATCTTTAGGATGTCCTCTACCAAGTTTGTGAATTATATACATGTCGACCAACCAACATTGCCGCCGTTGCTAAAAATAGAACAGGGGGGTCAGACCATTGTTTTTGGCTTATAACTCAAAAAGTATAAGAGATAGAGAAAATCGGAAGCAAATTTTCTTGTTGAGCATCAAAAGGTCCTTACAGTAGTTAATTCCCTTTTTCCGTTTTTTCTATTAATTTAAACTGAATTCCAAAAATCTTCTCCGAAACCACTGAAAGGATTGTTTTGCAACTTTGTATACTTGAAAGTTTGTGAAATTTATTCAAACTTTGGCATAAGAGATCAGGTGAGCGATTCAGGCTCCTGGGAGCCTCTAGTTTAGCTCACCTGACCCAAAGGACAACTGAAGGGAATTTTTCAAAACTTGGTCAAAGTATTTATCTGGGCATGATTTTTAAAAATTGTGTTCGGCTTTTTGATATGTCAACAAACATGGCCGCTGTTACTAAAAATAGAACATGGGGTCAAATCACATTCAAAAGCTTAAAACTTGAAAACTAGAACAGATAGAAAAAATCAAAAGGATCTGAGGCTCTTCAGAATCAAAAGCTCTAAAATAGTCTCCATTGGGTCGATGTTGTCAGATGACCCCATAGAGGGGTTATGGCCCTTTGAATGTGAAAAATAGTGATGTTTCGTGTTTTTGGCCTATAGAATAAAATTTATTGCAGATAGAGAAAAGCTGTTGCTTGCTTAAATGTTCAGCTCATTTAGCTCTTCAAAAGTCTTCATAGGGTCAGAGTGGTCACATGACCCCTTATAGGGATTACAGTCCCTTAAAGGCAAAAAAATGTGTTTTTGGCCTATAGAATGAAAACTATTGCAGGTAGAGAAAAGCTGTTGCTTGCTTAAATGTTCAGCTCATTTACCTCTTCAAAAGTCTTCATAGGGTCGAAGTTGTCAGACGACCCCTTATAGGGGTAACAGCGCTTTAAAGGCAAAAAATTGTGTTTTTGGCCTATAGAATAAAATTTATTGCAGATAGAGAAAAGCTGTTGCTTGCTTAAATGTTCAGCTCATCTAGTTTTTCAAAAGTCTCCATAGGGTCAGAGTTGTCAGATGACCCCCTTTAGTTGTTACAGCCCCTTAAAGGGGAAAAAATGTGTTTTTGGCCTATAGAATGAAAACTATTGCAGATAGAGAAAAGCTGTGGCTTGCTTAAATGTTCAGCTCATTTACCTCTACAAAAGTCTTCATAGGTCGAAGTTGTCAGACGAGCCCTTATAGGGGTTACAGCCCCTTTAAGGCAAAAAATAGTGTTTTCAGCCTATAAATCAAAAACTTTTGCAGATAGAGAAAAGCTGTTGCCTGCTGAAATGTTCAGCTCATGTAGCTCTACAAAAGCAGGGGCGTAGCTAGGCAAAAATGAAGAGTACGCAAAGCTACGGCGAGGGGTCTGGGGGCCGCTTAAGGCCCCCATTGGGTCCAGGGCAAAGCCCTGGTAGGGGGTCCAGGGGGGCGAAGCCCCCCGGAAGCTCCTTGGTTTTAGCAAAAACGAAGGTTAAAATCGTTGTTTTCCGTGATAAGGAACCGACCATTTAACTTGAAAGGTGGGCATTGGTTTTTCCTAAAAATACAAATGACAACAAAGTTCCAGACAATAAATTTTGCTACGCCTGACGCGCGTTTCGTCTATTCAAGACTCATCAGAGGCGCTCTACCAAAAATATTGAAAATGCCAAACATTTTGTCAAATATTTTGAGTAAAAAAAAAATATTCTGACAGCTGAAGTTTATAGGAAAAAAATACTTTGCAAAAGGTTTCCTGATATATAAAATAATACTTATTATGCAAAAAAATTGTCATGCCAACATTGAAGGCTGCCCGGTTGCTTTAAAATTGCCGCTTATTATATATGTAGGTTGTGTCGTATACACTTATTCTAAATCTCATCTTCTATCTAAAAAAAATAATAGTTTTTCCTCGCGCGAAAAAAAAACTGATCAGAAAAAAAAACAATGCCTCCTTCCTACAAGTTGGTCGGTCCCTAAATACAGACATAAATAAAATCGATTAATTTTTGTGTAGTTGTTTAATTTTATAAGAAATTAGAACTCTGTGTAGTCATGGCTTTAAGTTTCCTATACTGTAGAGATTCTTGACCTATGAATGTTTGTGTTCAAAACGGTATTTTTTCTGTTTCATTTAAAATGACAAACGTAAATGCAGCACAATGATTTTATTCATAATTAAACAAGTCAACAAATTTATTTTTGAATTTAATTTTTCAAGTTGAGCAACGCATACCAAAAAAAAGGATGTGGGGGGAGTAGAGAGTCACTGAAATCACAATGTTTATGTTACTCGGTCTGACTCCTAGCTGTACTGTGTTCTGTCCTTACGGAATTTTGTGATTTTTTATGGACACTTTGATCATTTAATATTTATAGGAAACATCATGTGATGGTATACTGAAAATACCCCTGGCTATTGCTTAATCTTGGTGTTATGGATTTTGATTTTTTATGCCCCTTTATTACTTATTAAAAATGGAACACTGCACACAAATACATGTAAGATAAAGCAGACGAACTTTCAACATGGGAGGTGCACAGCTACATTAAGTTACAAAGATTGTGTAAACTGAGTTTCACGAAAATCCATGGGATAAGGAAACGGTACCCTGAGATATTGAGCGCACGGCTATCATAAGAAGTCATATATACACTTTAAAGCGGAGGTACATGTATAAACATATTGTTAATAACAAAACTGAAAAGCCTCCTTACAACATATATAGGGGTTAGCTCTACTAGTTTAAGTCTTTTTTTTTATTTTGGAAACAAAAAGTGTGCCATTTGTCTTTGACAGTTATTATTACTTACATGACATAGGCATGATAGGTGGGTAAAAAAAATGTAATATTTTTTATCAACAATTCTGTATGAGGTGATAGTGGCCAGTGGAGAAAGGGTTCAACACTTCAGTAAAGATTTTTTGCTAAATTTGAATTTAAACAGTATTTTTTATTTTTGCTGATTTGACCATGTGTACGCAACTGCGTTTTTGCGTACGGGTTGCTACGCGCCTGAAAAGTATCCATATGGTCCAAGTTGTCAGATGACCCTTTATATGGGTTATAGCCCCTTAAAGGCAAAAAAGGGTGTTTTTGGCCTATAGAATGAAAACTATTGCAGATAGAGAAAAGCTGTTGCTTGCTTAAATGTTCAGCTTATTCAGCTCTACAAAGTTCTTCATATGGTTGACATCAAGACCAGGTGAGCGATTCAGGCTCCTGGGAGCCTCTTGTCTGAATTGCTCACCTGGTCTTGATTGTGGGCTATGTTGCGTACACTTATTCCACATCTCATTATCTTCTATTTCATTTTACCGTGTTATAAATGCTGTAGGTGTAAAATGAACATAAGTTACTTCCTTTTGTCCATCTGTCTCATCTTCCTTCATTTTCATTACACTATTTTGTATCGCCTTGTCTGACATGTTGTGAAGTGTTGTATCATTCTTCAATACTTATTGGTCTGAGTTTCACAAGTTATAGAATGGTTTTTATGTCGCCTGCAACATGTTTCAGAAGCGACATTTAGGGGTTGCTTTGGCACCATCTGTCGTCCTGTGGCGTCACAAAAATTTCCGTCGCAGTTTTCTGGGCAACCACAAGTCACAACCTCTTGATATTTGGTATGTAGCTTCCTCCTATGGTACTTTGTGGTGTAAAGTGATTTTATGCCCGTAGCTCATCTACTTCTTGTTTACCGAATACTTTAAGAGTCAGGCAACATACGTCTTCCTGGGAAGACTACCATTCTAGTTGTAAATAATAATTGATATTTGGTATGCAGCATAATTGTGATTGGTATGCAGCATCAGCAAAGGGTTTCTGTGATACTGAGGGATTTGATTTTAGAGCTGTTGCTACTTTCTGTTTAATGAAATCTGGTCATTTTTTACTTTAACAGATACGTGTATTCTTTTTCATTTGTAGGCTCTTTGGTTTCCCCTGTTAGAAACAGTGATGTCTCCACAGAGAAAACTGAAAGACATAGAGAACAAAGATTTACTAGATGGTAAATATACTACATGAAATTTCATATAGGTATATGTACTCCCCCACAAGAGTGGACTAATGGTAGAGGAAGGTTTTGTATGCCATAAAACCTGGTTTAACCAACTAATTCTTTTGAAATGCCGGTACCTAGTCAGGGCCATTACGATTTTCAATTTTTCTGGTATGTCTGTTTTCTCTTTTCTCTTGGTCATTTGAGATTGATCTTCCGAGACAGTAATTTTGTTATTACCTTTATTTAATGAAATGGTTTAGGGTCTTAAAACAGGTTTATATTACTGTAAACCAATTAACTTTTGCGTGCGACAAACGTTCGCGGGATTCGCGAGCACTTTACATCCGCGAAAGTTTGTAGTCGTAAATAAGTCATTGAGAAGTTGTATTCATTAAACGAATCTCAAAAACCGTGAATGTTTGTCTTCGTGAAAACTTCCAATGTAATCAAACTGTGAAAGTTTGTAGCCACAAAAGGCTAACCCATCCCTATATTTTGTATGCTTGTACCCAGTCAGGACCTTGCGATCTTCAATTTCTCCAGTATTTCTTTGCTTTATTTTATCCTTTCTTCTTTTACAAATCAGATTTATCATATTCCAGTCCAGTAGTTTTGTTGTTACCTTTATTTACTTTCATGAGGGTGGGTAGGAGGGGTCTCATCCTGCATTTTTGTTAAAAAAAAGACCAAATCCTGCTTTCCCAGTGACATGAATGACCATTCCTGGATCCCGCTTCTTAAAAATCCCAAATTCCTGGTGAATTAATAAGCCTTTCTTGCTGTCTTGGAAAAGGTCCTACAGACCCTCTTTCATGTAATATACTTATAAAAAGTACTGAACTAATTACACACTCATAGAAATGCTTGTAATCAGTCAGTGTGCTTTTTTCTCACTTTTGTAACCACCTTCACAACCACCTGGAAATCTTTAAGATGAAAAAAGTGGGTGACTTCAATTTTTATTCATATTTATTCTATGACAAAGACTTATTTTCAGAATTTTACCAGTCCAAAACTAGATAAGAAAAGATTTTCATAACTCTTATTTGTTTACATTGCAGATTTCAACAAGTTGACCCACCATATTTTGAACAGCATGATGGGATACATTGCACTTCCTGCTATACTACAGAAAATCATGCAGGTATTAAAAATTTCAAATCTTTCTCTACTTGCTTGTCATTTTCAGTCTCATGATGGTACCTTCCCCATCTGGTCACAACAGTTTTCTCAGCAAGTACTTATCATAGCCACTTGATATTTGGTATACAGCATCAACTTCCTGTTAAACAAAATCCGGCCATTTTTTACTTTTACAGATTTTTACAAGATGTACTAACACTCATTATCTTCTATTTACTCCTCTAGGACCCAGCTTATAATACTGGTAAATTTGGTGAGGTTCGTGAACTCATTTTGGGGATGTTAGAGACGTATAACTACGAACAAACATTGATGAAGACGTGTAAGAACTTACTGAACCACGACATTCATGTTCATCTGAAGAGCCTGACAAACGCTGCTGTCAGGGGGTATATACCCAGGGGAGAGAACTGTAGCCTTTGTAACAAACAGTTTATCAATCAGAATGATACTGATACAGTTATTGTTTTCAGGTGAGATGAAAACAAAAATATGTCAGAAAGATATAATGCCTGACTTCACAGCATTTGGGACGGGCGGACGAACAGATCGAAACTTTTCATGTTTATATGTCTCCCTAATTTCATAGATGGTGCAAAAAAATAAAGATTCAATTGATTTATTGATTGTTGTCTGTTAAATGTCCCATCAGTGAGTTTGCAGCCATTATCAGGACATATAAATTCAAATAAAAATTATAATAAATCTGTCTGAAGCTTGCTTACTTTAAGTGCAAGAATTTAATGGGACCCCATGAAACATAATAGAGCAGCCACCTGAAAATTAATTGAAATTTATGCACCAAGGCGAGAAAACATACAAAAACTGTCTGTTTCCAATTCTGGTCTTTTTTTTCATAGTATTCTCATTTGATTCTGTTAACTAAATGTCTCATGGGTTTTGATGTATATTTTATTTATAGATGTGGCCACACCTATCACCTGCCCTGTCTCAGGTCAGTGGGGTCTGTCCATGTCATGGATGAGGAAGAAATGTGGGCGTGTTACCTCTGCAGTCACTCAAAAAGGGGGCGGATCCAAAGCACCAGATTCCACAGGTCATTGTCCAATCCAAGCCAAGCTTCTATACAGGCCAGCAAAGAGAAGACAAAAGAGGTAAAATGATTGGTTGTTTTATAATTGGGAATTAGAAGGAGGGGCTTATTTGCATCTAATTAATTGTTATTTAGTCAAAAATTACAAGTTACAAAACCAATCATTCAGATTTCATGGAGCGAAAAATCTGAGTTATAATATGCTGGGCAGCTATGGGCAGGGAAGAAATTAGTGTAACAGTTTTCTCAGCAACTACTAATTACAGCCACTTGATGCTTAGTATATCAGAATGGGGTCCCATAACATGGGTTTCAATTTCAGCTCTGTTGCTCATGTACTTCCTGTTTAAATAAATCCTATAATTTTTAACTTTGACAGACTTTTCCATATTGACAAAGTTTCACGTATTATTTAGTGAAATGTAAATGTTGATTTATAATGAGAAATATTTAAGTATTTTAGCACAGCTAGATAGTTAGATATTGATGCCTTTAGTTTCTGTCTCTAACATTTTTTTCAGATGACTTTGGACTCACAGCATATACAGGCCATTGATGCAGTAAGGAAAGCCATGAGAACTCCTTCAAGGGTGGGTAGAGATAATTTCATGTACATGCATGTATATCTTAGTTTCCTAATAAGCTCTTAAAAAAACATCCCAGCTAAATAATGTGTTGTGGATGTTCCAAATGAAAATATCAATCCCAAATTAAAACATCAAGTAAAACAAAACTACAACATCAATAGCATATTGCTCTACATAGTTGATTTGTTGACATATTTTTCCATTGTGAATTTTTAAAATTGCTGTTTCTTTATGTTGATTGTGTCACATACACTTAATCCACATTTCTTTATCGTCTATATGTACACAACCGTAACAGTTGTTTACTCACAAATAAAAATAGATTTTAATTTTACCATATGTTCTAATTTTGTGGAAACAAATAAAAGAAACTTAGTTTGATAAAAGTAATAACAAAACTACAATACTGGGATGATCAATCTCGAATGTCCAAGATCTAGAGTAACAACAAAACAACGAAGACATACCAAAGAAATTAAAATTCCACTGGTCCTGACTTGGTAAAGGCATTTTAAAAGAAATAATGAAATGGTTTGTTCAACCAGATTTTACCGTGCTTAATCTCAATCTTTCGTTGAAGGATCCCAAAAGCATTTTGAAAGAAATTGTTGAATGGTTTGTTAACCAGGTTTTTCATGCTTGATATCTCATTCTTTCATTGATCATTGTTGAAGGTTAAAACAAATAAACCAAATCAGGATAATCAATCTTAAATGCTCAACAAGACCAGACAAAATGAGGCGATAACCTGTACCAAGAAATCTGAAATTTCAATAGTCTTGACTTGGGGCATAATGTGCATAAAGAATGAAGGGGGGGGCCTTGGTGGCCAAGTGGTCTAAGGCGATGGTTTAAATACCACACTATCGATCACTAGCCGATCACCTCTCAGGGGGTGTTCGAGTCCTGTTTGTATTTAACAAAAAAGAGTCTTCCCCAACTGTATGTGATTAGGTTTATCAGTTACCTGCCCAAGGTCGATAGTTTCTTCCGGGTACTCCGGTTCCCTCCACCATTAAAACTGACCGCCCTACATGACCCAGGTTCGTCCATAAACCAACACACACACACGCATAAGAATGAAATAATGGTTTTAACAAGGTTTTATGGTTGGATCATGGTTTACAATGTTGTTTTCTTTATTTGTTGTAGATGGCAATTCTCACAGAGCTTTCTAGGTCAGACACACGTACTGTTCGAGGCTCATCAGGAATTTTTCATCAAGATAACTTTCAACTGAGACTTGCCCCACCTATTGCACCATCTTAAGCATACTGCAATTTTTATTATATTGAACTTTAGTACCAATTTTCATGGGTTTGTACACTGAATCCAACCTAAAAATTTTGAGTACAATTTTAAATTGATCCATTCCGGCAAATCATGAGCAAACCACGAAATAACATCTCTATTGTGGAAACCACATACATTGATCCTCACAAAATAAGTCAAACCACAGTATTTGAAATGTTGCTTTACTGTTAACAGGGAAAGGATGGGTTGCGATAAGACCCGTTTTCAGCCCACCGCGAAAGTCAAAAATAAAATTAAGTAAATTCTTTCATAAAATGTCTTGTTCGAAAGGTTAATATTTCTATTTTTTGAAAATAAACGTCTGTAGTTTAAAAGCTTTTTTTATTTTTTAGTAAATTTTGCTTGAAATGAACCACCACAAACGATTTTAACATTGAGCCTATGGGAAAGTGGCGCAAATAAGTGATATATATCCTTCCCGAAAGTATAGCCTTGCACGCGGAACCAGCTCCATACTTTATTCAAAAACTTGTTTTACTAAAACACATCTTTTGTGAAAGTTTTAAGCTGGTTCCGCGTGCAAGACATACTGAAAATTTAAAAAGACTATAATTTTTGAACTTGTTGTCAGTAGTTAAAAATTGTGCAAAATCTCTCCGTTTTCCTCGTTTTTCTTGAGATTAGCGTTCATTTCAAATTCAAAATTGTTCTTAAAAGTGATGTATATGTATGATGAACCTTTGATAGAATTGTTAACACTGGTTTCAACTATATAAGCACACAATTTCACTTTATTGAAGCCCTACCTTGAAATTTCTTTTAGATCAAGATGAAATTTTCATTCAAAATGGGTCAATTTTGAACACGATTTTCCAAGCCGTGTTAATGCAAAAGTATTTAAAAGTAGTCTTTCACAACAGTACAATCTTTTTGCTACAAAATAAGGCAAAAAGTAAGAGGCTATGAAATACTTTTTATTTTTCGCCTACAGATGGGCCAAAATAGGGCCTTATCGCAACCCATCCTTTTTATGGCAGTTTTATTTTTGAAATTTTTGTATTCACATTGTTAGTGCGAAAATTAACAGCGCGAACATATTTATCTCTAAATGTAATCTATGGACAATAACATTTCTGTGTGAATTTAAAACTACGAAAACTAACATTCAGTCACCCTAACACGAAAAAAAGGTGGCATGAAAATTTCCCCGGTTTACAGTATACTTATTGTGATATTCATATGTTATGAAATTTACAAAGCTTGCTATCTTTTTGTGTTAAATTGTTAGAAAACAAAGTATACATTGTACTTCTTACGCAACAAATAAGAATTTTTTTTTACATTCTTTTAATTGAATGTAGTTTCAAAACAAAATTTTTGATTTTTCTGATTATGTTTATTAATTTATGATTGACTTGTAAATGCAAAATGTTGATACTTGTCAGAATTGTGCAATATATTTGTTAACTTATGTTTCTTTGTTTGTTTGTTTTTCAAACACTCGAGATATACATGTATATGACCTTGATTTGTCTTTTAAAAGTTACCAACTTACTTTACTTAAGCTTTTTGTACCTGATGATACACCTCTATTCTGTCCTGTTTTTAGCCAGGCTGACTCGGTCTTGTTATTTTTGTCATTTGTATCCATGGGTATCCATCTCTTGGGTTGCATTTCTTCTCCATGTATTTTCTAAGTCTTCAAACTCCTCTTGACTCTGTAGATATCCTTACAAAGCCGTGTTGTGTAATTAGTGGGTTTTCATATTACAATAATGAAATTTGATACTAAAAATGGCTAAAAATAGAACATTGGGGTAAAATGCAGTTTTTTTGCAAATGACTTAAAAATGGCAACAAATATCAAAATTCTGGCATTTGGGTTATATTGATAAGCACTTCAAGTTCTACCTATTGTGGGTTCATTAATTTTTGTGGGTATCAATTTTCATGATTTGATGAAAAACAATCACTTGTGGATTCGTAAATTTGTGGTTTTGAAGACAACAGAATACAGATCAATTTAAAATTTCCTTTTCGTGGGATATCAATTTTTGTGGGTAAAGGCCACCCACGAAAACAATGAAAATTGATACCCCACGAATAATAATGAAACCACAGTACCATGAAATTTTGAAGAAAATCCAACACCCATGAAGGAGTAATTGCCCTTTTTGTGCATGTTTTGCACCTGTTTAGCTCAATATTTTGAACACTATACAAGACATTTGAGAAATTTGCATATTCTAAAGCACATCAAGATCTACAAAATATGTACATGTAATAGGATCAACGTTGTAGGACCCTTCCTTTCAGGGGTTAATCCCCTTAGAACGTCAAAATTGAGCATTTTCACAGCATTTCGTCATTGCATTGAAAACATTAAGCATTATGTGTATAGAACTGATGAGGGGATTTTTGATTGGTTGTAAAACATGGTCTCTGTGGCTAAAAATAAAACATTGGGGTTAACTGCATTTTTTTGCTAATAAAAGGGGGACAGAATGAGAAGAAGAGTGATCAACCAGCCTTGAAATTTTGAAGAAGATCCAACAACCCATGAAAGAGTAATTGCCCTTTTAGTTTAATTTTTTTATGAATTTTGCACTTACAAAAATGTTTTAAGCTCAATATCTCAAAATCTATTTGAGATAATTGCATATTGTTAAGCAGATCATGATCTACAAAATATGAAATAAGGTCAAGATTGTAATACTGTTCATTTTAGAGGTTATTCATCTTAAAATGTTGAAGGAAAGAAAATTACTAAAAGGTTTCAGTTGCTAAAATATTACTCTGTACAATCATTACTGCATTAAGTGAAACCATATTGTCATATGACCCCCTTATTAAACTTGTGACCCATTCAATGTCAAATTTTGCCTGATAACCTTTATTTCAGGCACATATGTCAGGTGAGCGATTCAGGCTCCTGGGAGCCTCTTAATTCATAACATATTTCTCAGCTTCTATTAATCCTAGGCTTTTGATATTTGGTATGCAGCTTCAGGTGGGGTCACATTTTGTGGGATGCGTTTTCATGTCCCCTACCAACTTCCTGTTTAACAAGCTAACTTCGATTTTTTTAGGATCAAAAGTGGAATTTTTTTGTAACAGATTTATCAGCTACTATTAATCTTAGGCTTTTGATATTTGGTATGCAGCTTCAGGTAGGAGTCACATATGGTGGGATGCATTTTCAGGTCTGTTGCTTACCTACTTCCTGTTTAGCGAGCTGACTTAGAATATTTGTAGGGTCAAAAATGGAAATATTTTCGTAACTGAATTCTTAGCTACTATTAATCCTAGGCTTTTGATATTTGGTATGCAGCTTCAGGTATGGGTCTTGTATGGTTGGATGCATTTTAGGTCTGTCGCTTACATACTTCCTGTTTAGCAAGAAGACTTTGAATTTTTGTAGGGTCAAAAATGGAAAAATTTTCGTAACAGATTTCTCAGCTACTATTAATCCTAGGGTTTTGATATTTGGTATATATGCCGCTTCAGGTAGGGGTCTCATATGGTGGGGTGTGTTTTCATGTCTTTCGCATACCTACTTCCTGTTTAATGAGCCGACTTAGAATTTTTTGGGGTCATAAATGGAAAAAATTTTGTAACAGAATTCTTAGCTACTATTTTTCCTAGGCTTTTGACTTTTCTGTCGTTTACCTACTTCATGTTAAGCGAGCGGACTTGGAATTTTTTAAGGGTCAAAAATGGAAAATTTTCATAACAGATTTCACAGCTACTATTAATCCTAGGCTTCTAATATTTGGTATGCAGCTTCAGGTAGTGGTCTCATATGGTGGGATGGGTTTTAAGGTCTGTCGCTTGCCTACTTCATCTTAGATTATTTAAGCTCGGATTAGGACTCAGGAATTCTGTTCTTGTTCAACTTATGACCCTTTCAATGTCAAATAGATTTTGCCTAATAGCCTATACTTCAGGCACATAAGTCAGGTGAGCGATTCAGGCTCCTGGGAGCCTCTTGTTTTTTTATGCTGTGATTTTCAAAATCTTTTTTATTTCATAAGAATCCTTGTAAAAATCCCTGTTTGTGTTTTTCAACCAGATTTGGAATATCTCTTCTCACTTTTGGGAAATTAGGGATCAAAGAGACCAAAAGCATCTTATGGGTTTTAATGAATGTATAAAAAAATTCAAATATGCATTGAAAGTTCACCTAAGAGTACATTTGTAGAAAAGCTTTGAAAGTCCACCATGGGCTGCATGTGTCCAAAGCACTTGACAATCCATGTTTGGCCGCAAGATTACAAGGTTCAACATGTTGTTTTAATGCTCTTGAACTGTTTTTATGGCCCCGCGACTACATGTCGGGGGGCATTAAGTTTTACTCATGTCAGTCTGTCCGTAGGAATTTCCATCAAGCTTTTCTCAGAAACCATACATGACAATGATTTGAAAGTTGGTTGGATGGTTCAGTATGTCCTTAGCAATTTTTATACTCTCGCAAAAAAGTTTGGGGGGTATATAGGAATCACACTGTCTGTCTGTCCCTCTGTCCACATACCTGGTATGGGCAACTCCTCCTAAACCACTCAACGGATTTTGTTGAAACTTTACTTAAAGGAAGTACATCATATATAGATGTGCATGAAGAATTTTTATCGCTCTTGGATACCATTCAGGGGAGATAATTGGACTTACACTTTTTAAATCCAGTATTCAATGGGAGACCTCGTAAGAGCAACTTCTCCTAAACCGCTTGACAGATTTTGATGAAACTGTACATGAAGGAAGTACATCATATGTAAATGTTCATGAAAATTTTTTATCGCTCTCAGATATCATTCAGGAGAGATAATTGGAGTTGGGGGGGGGGTGGCAGTACAGAGTCCAATATGAAGCGGAGGGTATCCTTTTGTGCTTTGTCTAGGAATATTGATAGGGGGAAGGTTGGGCCCAAAACACTAGTTTAACCCCGCCACATATTACATGTGCCTGTCCTAAGCCAGGAATCTTTGACAAAGCTTTCGTTTGTACTTGTCTTTTTGATGTTTTCTGTTTCTTGTTTAAGAAGGGGGTCTATCTGTGACTATTTCAGGGCTGGATTTGAATTATATGCATCTTATCTAGACCATGGGCCAATTGCAGAACCGCGAGCAGTGCCAATTGGCCTCGTTGAAGGCTGCTGGCGGTTGTCCATTGTGGCAAATTTTTGCGATCGTATAATGTTATGGCGATGTCGTCGTCGTCGTCGTTGTCGTCTGGGGACATTTGGTTTCCGTGCGATAACTTAAGTAAATATTGACCAATTGTTATGAAATTTTAATATGATGTTTGTAACCACTAGAGGAAGGTTCCTATTGTATTTGGGGTTGGTGGCCCTTACCGTTTTGGAAAAAAGGGCCAAAAGGGGCTAAAACGGGTGTATTGACAAAACTGTTGTAGAATGTTTATTATTCAATAGATTTTGAAAATTCTTTTTTTATTGAATTCCTCATTAAATTCTGTCAACAAAATGTGTCAATGGTTTTGATGTATATTGAACCGTTACATTGCTACAGGGGGTCGAAAAGGGGCCACACCCCAAAAAATGACTTTTTAGCTCACCTGGACCAAAGGTCCATGTGAGCTATTACCATCACTTGGCGTCCGTCGTCGTCGTCGTCTGTCGTCGTCTGTCGTCGTCGTCGTCTGTTAACAATTTTTCAAAAATCTTCTCCTCTGAAACTACCAAACAGAATTTAATGAAACTTGGTATGAATGATCCTTAGGGTGTCCTGCACCAAACTTGTGTTTTGATTTTTGATCCGTTAAAAAACATGGCCGCTGTTACTAAAAATAGACTAGGGGGGTCAGACTACTGTTTTTGGCTTATAAATCAAAAAGTATAAGAGATAAAGGAAATCTGAGGCCACGCTACTGATTCAGCATCAAAAGCTCTACAAAAGTCTCCATTTCGTCAAAGTTGTCAGATGACCCCTTATGGGAGTTACGGCCCCTTAAAGGTGAAAAATAGCATTTTTTCATGTTTTTGGCCTACAGAATGAAAACTATTGCAGATAGAGATTAGCTGTTGCTTGCTTAAATGTTCAGCTCATTTGACTCTACAAAAGTCTCCATAGGGTCGAATTTGTCAGATGACCCCTTATAGGGATTACAGCCCCTTAAAGGTGAAAAATAGCCATTTTTCATGTTTTTGGCCTACAGAATGAAAACTATTGCACATAGAGATTAGCTGTTGCTTGCTTAAATGTTCAGCTCATTTAGCTCTACAAAATTCTCCATAGGGTCGAAGTTGTCAGATGACCCCTTATAGGGGTTACGGCCCCTGAAAAATAGCGATTTTTCATGTTTTTGTCCTACAGAATGAAAACTATTGCAGATAGAGATTAGCTGTTGCTTGCTTAAATGTTCAGCTCATTTAGCTCTACAAAAGTCTCCATAGGGTCGAAGTTGTCAGATGACCTCCTTACAGGGGTTACGGCCCCTGAAAAATAGCGATTTTTTTATGTTTTTGTCCTACAGAATGAAAACTATTGCAGATAAAGATAAGCTGTTGCTTGCTTAAATGTTCAGCTCATTTAGCTCTACGAAAGTCTCCATAGGGTCGAAGTTGTCAGATAACCCCTTATAGGGGTTACGGCCCTGAAAAATAGCGTTTTTTCATGTTTTTGGCCTACAGAATGAAAACTATTGCACATAGAGATTAGCTGTTGCTTGCTTAAATGTTCAGCTCATTTAGCTCTACAAAATTCTCCATAGGGTCGAAGTTGTCAGATGACCCCTTATAGGGGTTACGGCCCCTGAAAAATAGCAATTTTTCATGTTTTTGGCATACAGAATGAAAACTATTGCAGATAGAGATTAGCTGTTGCTTGCTTAAATGTTCAGCTCATTTAGCTGAATCGCTCACCTGGTCTTGATGTCAACCCTATAAAGAACTTTGTATAGCTTAATAAGCTGAACATTTAAGCAAGCAACAGTTTTTCTCTTTCAGCAATAGTTGCCATTCTGTAGGCCAAAAACGTGCAAAATGTTATTTAAAGTGCCATATGACAACTTTGACTCTATAGAGACTCTTGTTAAGAGCTTAATGAACTGAACATTTAAGCAAGCAACAACTTTTCCTTATCTGCTATAGTTTTCATTATATAAGCCAAAAACATGAACATGTTAATTTAGGGACTGTAATCCCTATAAGGGGTCATCTTACAACTTCAACCCTATGGAGACTTTTGTAGAGCTAAATGGCTAAATATTTAAGCAAGCAACAGCTTTTCTCTATCTGCTAATAGGCCAAAAATACTATTTTTTGCCTTTAAGGGGCTGTAACCCCTATAAGGGGTCATCTGACAACTTCGACCCTATGACAACTTTTGTAGAGCTAATTGAGCTGAACATTTAAGCAAGCAACAGCTTTTCCCTATCTGCAATAGTGTTCATTCTATAGGCAAAATACACTATTTTTCGCCTTTAAGGGGCTGTTACCCCTATAAGGGGTCATCTGACAACTTCGACTCTATGACGACTTTTGTAGACCTAAATGAGCTGAACATTTAAGCAAGCAACAGCTTTTCCATATCTGCAATAGTTTTCATTCTATAGGCCAAAAACACTATTTTTCGCCTTTAAGGGGCTGTAACCCCTATAAGGGGTCATGTGACAACTTCAACCTTTGACGGCTATTGTAGAGCTAAATGAGCTGATCATTTAGGCAAGCAACAGCTTTTTTCTATCTGCAATAGTTTTCATTTTATAGGCCAAAAACACTATTTTTCGCCTTTAAGGGGCTGTAACCCCTATAAGGGGTCGTCTGACAACTTCGATCCTATGGAGACTTTTGTAGAGCTAAATGAGCTGAACATTTAAGCAAGCAACAGCTTTTCTCTATCTGCAATACTTTTCATTCTATTAGCCAAAAACATGAAAAAACGCTATTTTTCACCTTTAAGGGGCTGTAACCCCTATAAGGGATCATCTGACAACTTTGACCCAATGGAGACTTTTGTAGAACTTTTGATGCTGAAGCAGTAGAGTGGCATCAGATTTCATCTATCTCTTATACTTTTTGATTTACAAGCCAAAAACAGTAGTCTGACCCCCCTGGTCTATTTTTAGCCACAGCGGCCATGTTTTTTGACACCCGTTTTAGCCCCTTTTGGCCCTTTTTTCCAAAACGGTAAGGGCCACCAAGCCCAAATACAATAGGAACCTTCCTCTAGTGGTTACAAACATCATATCAAAACTTCATAACAATTGGCTGCCCAGTACAACTAAATTTTTGGTATAAAATTATTTGCCTTGACAAACTTTTAAAAATGGTGTTTTTGGCCCCTTTGACCCCTAATTTCTCAAAAACCGTAAGAGATATTGCAAATCTGATTGAAAAATGCAGGCAGGGATTTTCACAAGGATTCCAATGAAAAAAAGATTTTGAAAATCGGACCACAAATAAACAAGAGGCTCCCAGGAGCCTGAATCGCTCACCTGGTATTGATGTTGACCCTATACTTTTGTAGAGCTAAATGAGCTGAACATTTAAGCAAGCAACAGCTTTTCTCTACCTGCAATAGTTTTCATTCTATAGGCAAAAATCACCATTTTCCACCTATAAGGGGCCATAACCCCTATAGGGAGTCATCTGACAACTTTGACCCTATAGAGACTTTTGTAGAGCTAAATGAGCTCTTGCTTGCTTAAATGTTTAGCTCATTTAGCTCTACGAAAGTCTCCATAGGATCGAAGTTGTCAGAGAACCCCTTATAGGGGTTACGGCCCCTGAAAAATGGCATTTTTTCATGTTTTTGGCCTACAGAATGAAAACTATTGCAGATAGAGATTAGCTGTTGCTTGCTTAAATGTTCAGCTCATTGAGCTCTACAAAATTTTCCATAGAGTCGAAGTTGTCAGATGACTCCTTATAGGGGTTACGGCCCCTGAAAAATAGCAATTTTTCATGTTTTTGGCCTACAGAATGAAAACTATTGCAGATAGAGATTAGCTGTTGCTTGCTTAAATGTTCAGCTCATTTAACTCTACAAAAGTCTCCATAGGGTCGAAGTTGTCAGATGACCCCTTATAGGGGTTACAGCCCCTTAAAGGTGAAAAATAGCCATTTTTCACGTTTTTGGCCTACAGAATGAAAACTATTGCAGATAGAGATTAGCTGTTGCTTGCTTAAATGTTTAGCTCATTTAGCTCTACGAAAGTCTCCATAGGATCGAAGTTGTCAGAGAACCCCTTATAGGGGTTACGGCCCCTGAAAAATGGCATTTTTTCATGTTTTTGGCCTACAGAATGAAAACTATTGCAGATAGAGATTAGCTGTTGCTTGCTTAAATGTTCAGCTCATTGAGCTCTACAAAATTCTCCATAGGGTCGAAGTTGTCAGATGACTCCTTATAGGGGTTTCGGCAACTGAAAAATAGCGATTTTTCATGTTTTTGGCCTACAGAATGAAAACTATTGCAGATAGAGATTAGCTGTTGCTTGCTTAAATGTTCAGCTCATTTAACTCTACAAAAGTCTCCATAGGGTCGAAGTTGTCAGATGACCCCTTATAGGGGTAACAGCCCCTTAAAGGTGAAAAATAGCCATTTTTCACGTTTTTGGCCTACAGAATGAAAACTATTGCAGATAGAGTTTAGCTGTTGCTTGCTTAAATGTTCAGCTCATCTAGCTCTACAAAATTCTCCATAGAGTCGAAGTTGTCAGATGACTCCTTATAGGGGTTACGCCCCCTGAAAAATAGCGATTTTTCATGTTTTTGTCCTACAGAATGAAAACTATTGCAGATAGAGATTAGCTGTTGCTTGCTTAAATGTTCAGCTCATCTAGCTCTACAAAATTCTCCATAGAGTCGAAGTTGTCAGATGACTCCTTATAGGGGTTACGCCCCCTGAAAAATAGCGATTTTTCATGTTTTTGTCCTACAGAATGAAAACTATTGCACATAGAGATTAGCTGTTGCTTGCTTAAATGTTCAGCTCATTGAGCTCTACAAAATTCTCCATAGGGTCGAAGTTGTCAGATTACCCCTTATAGGGGTTACGGCCCCTGAAAAATAGCGATTTTTCATGTTTTTGTCCTACAGAATGAAAACTATTGCAGATAGAGATTAGCTGTTGCTTGCTTAAATGTTCAGCTCATCTAGCTCTACAAAATTCTCCATAGAGTCGAAGTTGTCAGATGACTCCTTATAGGGGTTACGCCCCCTGAAAAATAGCGATTTTTCATGTTTTTGTCCTACAGAATGAAAACTATTGCAGATAGAGATTAGCTGTTGCTTGCTTAAATGTTCAGCTCATTTAGCTTTACAAAATTCTCCATAGGGTTGAAGTTGTCAGATGGCCCCTTATAGGGGTTACGGCCCCTGAAAAATAGCCATTTTTCATGTTTTTGTCCTACAGAATGAAAACTATTGCAGATAGAGATTAGCTGTTGCTTGCTTAAATGTTCAGCTCATCTAGCTCTACAAAATTCTCCATAGAGTCGAAGTTGTCAGATGACTCCTTATAGGGGTTACGCCCCCTGAAAAATAGCGATTTTTCATGTTTTTGTCCTACAGAATGAAAACTATTGCAGATAGAGATTAGCTGTTGCTTGCTTAAATGTTCAGCTCATTTAGCTTTACAAAATTCTCCATAGGGTTGAAGTTGTCAGATGGCCCCTTATAGGGGTTACGGCCCCTGAAAAATAGCCATTTTTCATGTTTTTGGCCTACAGAATGAAAACTATTGCAGATAGAGATTAGCTGTTGCTTGCTTAAATGTTCAGCTCATTTAGCTCTACAAAAGTCTTCATAGGGTCGAAGTTGTCAGATGACTCCTTATAGGGGTTATAGGTGAAAAATGGTGTATTTGGCCTATAGAATGAAAACTATTGCAGGTAGAGAAAAGCTGTTGCTTGCTTAAATGTTCAGCTCATTGAGCTCTACAAAATTCTCCATAGGGTCGAAGTTGTCAGATGACTCCTTATAGGGGTTACGGCCCCTGAAAAATAGCAATTTTTCATGTTTTTGGCCTACAGAATGAAAACTATTGCAGATAGAGATTAGCTGTTGCTTGCTTAAATGTTCAGCTCATTGAGCTCTACAAAATTCTCCATAGGGTCGAAGTTGTCAGATTACCCCTTATAGGGGTTACGGCCCCTGAAAAATAGCGATTTTTCATGTTTTTGTCCTACAGAATGAAAACTATTGCAGATAGAGATTAGCTGTTGCTTGCTTAAATGTTCAGCTCATCTAGCTCTACAAAATTCTCCATAGAGTCGAAGTTGTCAGATGACTCCTTATAGGGGTTACGCCCCCTGAAAAATAGCGATTTTTCATGTTTTTGTCCTACAGAATGAAAACTATTGCAGATAGAGATTAGCTGTTGCTTGCTTAAATGTTCAGCTCATTTAGCTTTACAAAATTCTCCATAGGGTTGAAGTTGTCAGATGGCCCCTTATAGGGGTTACGGCCCCTGAAAAATAGCCATTTTTCATGTTTTTGGCCTACAGAATGAAAACTATTGCAGATAGAGATTAGCTGTTGCTTGCTTAAATGTTCAGCTCATTTAGCTCTACAAAAGTCTTCATAGGGTCGAAGTTGTCAGATGACTCCTTATAGGGGTTATAGGTGAAAAATGGTGTATTTGGCCTATAGAATGAAAACTATTGCAGGTAGAGAAAAGCTGTTGCTTGCTTAAATGTTCAGCTCATTGAGCTCTACAAAATTCTCCATAGGGTCGAAGTTGTCAGATGACTCCTTATAGGGGTTTCGGCCCCTGAAAAATAGCGATTTTTCATGTTTTTGTCCTACAGAATGAAAACTATTGCAGATAGAGATTAGCTGTTGCTTGCTTAAATGTTTAGCTCATTTAGCTGTACGAAAGTCTCCATAGGATCGAAGTTGTCAGATAACCCCTTATAGGGGTTACGGCCCCTGAAAAATGGCATTTTTTCATGTTTTTGGCCTACAGAATGAAAACTATTGCACATAGAGATTAGCTGTTGCTTGCTTAAATGTTCAGCTCATTGAGCTCTACAAAATTCTCCATAGGGTCGAAGTTGTCAGATGACCCCTTATAGGGGTTACGGCCCCTGAAAAATAGCGATTTTTCATGTTTTTGTCCTACAGAATGAAAACTATTGCAGATAGAGATTAGCTGTTGCTTGCTTAAATGTTCAGCTCATCTAGCTCTACAAAATTCTCCATAGAGTCGAAGTTGTCAGATGACTCCTTATAGGGGTTACGCCCCCTGAAAAATAGCGATTTTTCATGTTTTTGTCCTACAGAATGAAAACTATTGCAGATAGAGATTAGCTGTTGCTTGCTTAAATGTTCAGCTCATTTAGCTTTACAAAATTCTCCATAGGGTTGAAGTTGTCAGATGGCCCCTTATAGGGGTTACTTCCCCTGAAAAATAGCCATTTTTCATGTTTTTGGCCTACAGAATGAAAACTATTGCAGATAGAGATTAGCTGTTGCTTGCTTAAATGTTCAGCTCATTTAGCTCTACAAAAGTCTTCATAGGGTCGAAGTTGTCAGATGACTCCTTATAGGGGTTATAGGTGAAAAATGGTGTATTTGGCCTATAGAATGAAAACTATTGCAGGTAGAGAAAAGCTGTTGCTTGCTTAAATGTTCAGCTCATTGAGCTCTACAAAATTCTCCATAGGGTCGAAGTTGTCAGATGACTCCTTATAGGGGTTACGGCCCCTGAAAAATAGCAATTTTTCATGTTTTTGGTCTACAGAATGAAAACTATTGCAGATAGAGATTAGCTGTTGCTTGCTTAAATGTTCAGCTCATTTAACTCTACAAAAGTCTCCATAGGGTCGAAGTTGTCAGATGACCCCTTATAGGGGTTACAGCCCCTTAAAGGTGAAAAATAGCCATTTTTCACGTTTTTGGCCTACAGAATGAAAACTATTGCAGATAGAGATTAGCTGTTGCTTGCTTAAATGTTTAGCTCATTTAGCTGTACGAAAGTCTCCATAGGATCGAAGTTGTCAGATAACCCCTTATAGGGGTTACGGCCTCTGAAAAATGGCATTTTTTCATGTTTTTGGCCTACAGAATGAAAACTATTGCACATAGAGATTAGCTGTTGCTTGCTTAAATGTTCAGCTCATTGAGCTCTACAAAATTCTCCATAGGGTCGAAGTTGTCAGATGACTCCTTATAGGGGTTACGCCCCCTGAAAAATAGCGATTTTTCATGTTTTTGTCCTACAGAATGAAAACTATTGCAGATAGAGATTAGCTGTTGCTTGCTTAAATGTTCAGCTCATTTAGCTTTACAAAATTCTCCATAGGGTTGAAGTTGTCAGATGGCCCCTTATAGGGGTTACGGCCCCTGAAAAATAGCCATTTTTCATGTTTTTGGCCTACAGAATGAAAACTATTGCAGATAGAGATTAGCTGTTGCTTGCTTAAATGTTCAGCTCATTTAGCTCTACAAAAGTCTTCATAGGGTCGAAGTTGTCAGATGACTCCTTATAGGGGTTATAGGTGAAAAATGGTGTATTTGGCCTATAGAATGAAAACTATTGCAGGTAGAGAAAAGCTGTTGCTTGCTTAAATGTTCAGCTCATTTAGCTCTACAAAAGTATAGGGTCAACATCAAGACCAGGTGAGCGATTCAGGCTCCTGGGAGCCTCTTGTTCTAAATTACCGTTTAATTGTGGGCTGTGTCGCGTACACTTATTCCACATCTCTTTATTTTCTATTGTTAGACCTGTCAGGCATCTACTTTCTGTTTTGGATTTAGGCCAATGTGAAAATATATGAACTAGACAATGAAAATTTCCATCAAGCTTTTTTAGCTCACCTGACCCACCAAAGGGTCATGTGAGCTATTGCTGTCACTTGCCGTCCGTCGTCAGTCGTCCTTTTGTCTGTCCGTCGTTCGTCGTCCAACTTTTCAAAAATCTTCTTCTCTGAAACCGCTTGGCCAAATGTAACTAAACTTGATAGGGTTGTTCTATAGTATGTCCTTAACAAAATCATTGTTCAGATTTTTGATTGTATGAACAACATGGCTGCTGTGGCTAAAAATAGAACATAGGGGTAAAGTGCAGTTTTTTTGCAAATAACTCAAAAATGGTAACAGATATCAAAATGCTGGCAAGGATAAAAGTGATCAGCAAAAAGATACAACATTCGATGTAGGAGTTATTGCCCTTTTTCTGATTTTTTTTCAAAATTTTGCACTTATTTAGCCCTACATCTTAAAAACTATACAAAATATTTTAAAAATTCAAATTGCATATGATTAAGCACATCAAGATGTACATTTCATGTAATAAGGTCAAAGTTGTAGAACCATTTCTTTTAGGAGTTATGACCCTTAGAGAATCAAAATTTACCATTTTTCATTACTTTTCCCCTGAATTTCAAAGATTAACTTGTCTGACACCGTAAGACCAACTGCATCTTAACTTGGCACACTTGTTTGATAGCTTATATGCTATAAACCTATCCTTATATGCTACAACTCTATCATTCATATTTTTGATTCGTAAAAAATAATGGTTGCCATGGCTAAAAATAGAACATAGGGGGTAAATTTCATTTTTTGCTAATACATGTAACTCAAAAATGGTTTCAGGTATCAAAATTGTGCAAGAATCAAAAGTGATCAGCATATTAAGTACCTGTCCTGAAATTTCGGAAAAGATCCGACTGCTGATGTGGGAGTTATTGCCCTTTTTGTCATCACTTGGCGTCCGTTGTCCGTCCATCATCCGTCCCTTGTCCGTAAACTTTTTAAAAACGTTAACTCCTCTGACACCATAAGTCCAATTAAAACCAAACTTGGTATGGTTGTTAATAAGCATTCGGTGCTTAGATACGTCATAAAACATGGCCGCCATGGCTAAAAATAGAACATAGGGGTTAAATGCAGTTTTTTGCAAATAACTCTAAAACGGTGACAGATTTCAAAATTTTGATTGGGAACAAAAGTGATCAGCACCTCAAGATCTACCAGCTCTGAAATTTTGAAGAAAATCCAACAACCCATGTAGGAGTTATTGCCCTTTTTGTGGATTTTTTGCAAATTTTGCACCTGTTTAGCTCAATATCTTGAAAACTATACAAGATTTTTGAGAAATTTAAATTGCATATTGTTCAGCACATTAAGATTTACAAAATATGTAATAAAGTCAACATTGTAGGACCTTTTCTTTTAGGAGTTATTGCCCTTAGAATGTCAAAATTGAGCATTTTAACAGCATTTCCTCCTTTCATTGAAAACGTTAACTCCTCTGACACTTTAAGTCCAACTGGAACTAAACTTGGTATAGTTGTTTATTAGCATTAGGTGTATAGAACTGGTGTGGGGATTTTTGATTGGTTGTAAAACATGGCCGCTGTGGCTAAAAATAGAAAATAGGGATAAATGGCAGTTTTTTGCAAATTACTCAAAAACGATGACAGATTTTTAAAAAATTAATTGGGAACAAAAGTGATCAGCACTTAAGATCTACCAGCTCTAAAATTTTGAAGAAAATCCAACAACCCATGTAGGAGTTATTGCCCTTTTTGTGGATTTTTTGCAAATTTACACCTGTTTAGCTCAATATCTTGAAAATTATACAAGATATTTGAGAAATTTAAATTGCATATTGTTCAGCCTATCAAGATCTACAAAATATGTAATAGGGTCAATGTTGTAAGATCTTTCCTTTTAGGAGTTGTCGCCCTTAGAACGTCAAAATTGAGCAGTTGAACAGCATTTCCTCATTACATTGAAAACGTTAACTCCTCTGACACTTAAAGTCCAATTTGAACCAAACTTGGTATTGATGTTATTAGCATTATAGGTGTATAGAACTGATGTGGGGATTTTTGATTGGTTGTAAAACATGGCCGCTGTGGCTAAAAATAGAACATTGGGTTAAACTGCATTTTTTTTTTTTTTTTGCTAATATAACACAAAAAGGGTGACAGATTTTTGAATTTTGATTGAGAACAAAAGTGATCAGCACCATATTGTCAGATGACCCCCTTATTAAACTTATGACCCTTTCAATGTCAAATAGATTTTGCCTAATAACCTTTACTTCAGGCACATATGTCAGGTGAGCGATTCAGGCTGGAGCCTCTTGTTTCTAATTTTTGCTAAATTTTGCACTTATTAAGCCCAATAACTAACCAAGTTATTTCAGAAATTTAAATCGCATATGGTTAAGCACAATAATATCTTCTGTGTAGTTCAGGTGAGCGATTCAGGCTCCTGGGAGCCTCTTGTTTCTGAAACCGTACATGAGAATGATTCGAAACTTGGGTGGATGGTTTATGATGACAAACTGTACGCCATAAGTGATTTTCAGACCTGTCAGGCATCTAATTCCTGTTTGGGACTTAGGCCGATGTGAAAATTTTCGTCAGGCTTTTCTCTGAAACCGTACATAAGAATGATTTGAAACTTGGAAAGATGATTTATTATGACAAACTGTACGTACGTTTTAAGCCATTTTAAGACCTGTCTGACATCTACTTCCTGTTTTGGACTTCGGCCGATGTGAAAATAAGTGATCATGACTCAAAATTTCCGTATTTAGCTTTTCTCAGAAACTGTACATCGTTTGATATGAAACTTGGTTGGATGATTTAGTATGAAAAACTGCACGTATGGTAGTATGAGTTTGGGTTCGAGACTACCCAGCCACACGAAGAGGAAAGGTATTATGTTATACCCTCAGTTTCGTTCAGTGTCCGTCCGTCCGTCCCCCGAAATTTTCCGAATGATAACTTGAAAACGCCTCAAGGAATTTGAATGATATTTTCGCCACTGTTGATAACAATAATCAATATTCAGGATGTTCCGATAAATATTTTTTTTGATACACGAGGCCAACTTGGAACAATTGAAATCCATTGCATGTTGAAGTTTTCTGATCTAAGAAAGATTACTCAATATTAAATTTAATGTGGTCAAAAAAAGTTTACATTCTTCCTTATTACCATATATGCTAATACTCTTTATGAAAAGACAATTCATTTGGAAGGTACGGGGCGTTGGAGGTGGGACATTCCCCACTCCCTCTAATGATGAAATACTGAATATTCTGAAAACTATTAAGATCTCCACCCTATAACCATATATACACGCCTGTCGGAAACTCGGCGAAAGTCGGGACCCGGAATTTTGTGATTTACATTTTATGTAATAAACTTGAGAAATCAAAGAATGTCAATCAATATATATTTGTTGAATAATTGTAGATAAAGCAAAAACAGTTTTTTTTGCTCAATTTATAACGTTAAGTTACATTTTTCCTTAAATCCGGACTTGTCCTGGTTAATAGAATCGTCTTGACAATATAAAAACGATTTTTGGCTTAAAATACAGACTTAGTTATTATTGATTGTTGGTTTATTTAAGATCTGTGACGAATTTCACATGGAGTGACATTCTCTGATTCTTGTAAAAAGTGTTCTTTCACTTAGTAGTGAAATTTTAATATTAACTATTAAAATAAGCAATTATGCTGACGTAGAAATAATTTTGTTTTAAAAGGGGATGTTCTATAAATTGTTTTAAATGAACACTTTACTTTTCGATTTCCCGCCCTCGTGCATGTTCACGTCACAGTTTGATGTTAGATTTCGAGATTGACACATGTTTGATTTTTGACCGTTTGATTTTCTTTTCATAAGGACTTTAGTTAGAGTTTGATTTGTTAATAATGAGCCAGGAAATATCCAAGACTGTTATGGAGACAAGATCCGCATCGAAAGGCAAAAACTATAAAGACTTACACGAATATGGGTTCCCTGGAGAGTCAGTAAGAGAGAATGAAGCTGTTTGTGCCACTCCTAGTGTTACGTCAAGGACACCTTCAGTTCCCCGGGGCGTTCGCAAGGAACATTCTGGTACTCCAACGACGAGTTTGCAACACAAGGCGACAATCCATGTTCGAGAAGACGATGATTCCGATGATGACATTGAGTTGGCAGAGCTAAAAAAGCAACTAGACTCGTCGAAGAAAGAACTCGAGAGAAAACGGAAGGAAGCAGCGAAGGAGAAACTAAGAATGGAATTATCAAGAACACAACAGGAGCTTAAGCAATTTACTAAGAAAGGTGAGAACACTTCAATTTATAAAGATTCAGTATCTGAGGTAGAACTATGTGACTTGAGAAAAATGAAAGATTTGAACCAAACTGTTGACAAACAGCTCGGTAAATTAGGTCTATGCTCAGATTCAAAGTCCAATTCCGAAGACGAATTTCAATCTATCCCTAAGGCTAGTAGCAAATCTGAAAAGTACAAAAGCTCGGGTTGTGTAATGTCGGAATCAAGTGACTCCGATTGTGAAACAATCAAAGTTAAAGAATCTAATGCAAAGAGTCTCAAGTCTGGAATAAAAGCCAGAAGTTCTGATAAGGTTAAGCGTCAATTGCTCTGGCCACAATCTGCTTTACAGTTAGAATTTGTGAATGAAAATGTTAATTTTCACGATTTAGATATAAAACAATTCGTAGCCGGCGAATTAGAAATTATTTCGAGTGTCAACATTGACAGTATTGAAAGGCAAGGTAGGCTTCAACTACTTAAGAAAATCGTTTATTACAGCAATGTTTACAGCTGGAAGGGTTTACTAGCTTTCTATGCCGCATGGCTTAGAAAAATTGAGTTGGGTCAGAAAGATTGGTCTGATGATCCATCTTGTATTGAAGTACCAATACTTACCCCTTACGTTACCTCAAAGGATAGAGTAAGTGCACCCACTAATCAATTCTCATCACAAAAGGGAGAAGTTTGGTTTTGCACTCTTTTCAACCGAAATAGGTGTACACAAACATCACAATCCCACTCGGCCGTAATTCAGGGGAAAAATAAAGTTGTCCAGCATATTTGTGCGATTTGTTGGAAAAAAGACGGGAGCCAGCTTCCACACCCTGAATGTTCTGATTCTTGTCCAAACTTTCCTAGTAAGCAAAAGTGACTAGCTATTCATGTCTTAAACCCAGATTTAATGCATTTTTATCCTGAGTACATGAAAAACACAATATCCACATCAACATCAAAAACACTTGAAGCTGTAGATATGTCCAAAAGGGAGAAAGTTCTTACAGGCAACACTACATCAGAGGAGTATTCTAAACTTTCAACAGAAAGCGAGAAAAGTTCGTGTAATTTCAACACTGACAAAACTTCTTTATCTCTAATAGAATCTGGGTTTTCTTCCGGTATATCAAACCCCGATGACATTCTTACTGTTGATTTCAAAGAGGGCAACGCAACAAAATAAACAATTTTGTTTAAAACATCAAGTTTTGTAGTTTTGGCATAATCGTTTACTGTCCGATTAATTGGTCGTTTATTTCTTGTGGGTGTCCGATTAATTGCCTGCTTTGAATCCTCAGGGTTTGAATAAAAAAAGTTATAATTTCAAATTACATGACGTATTCCCCATTCCTTTTTTAGGCAAGCGCCAGCGAAGCCTTATGGAGTCTATATAGTAGTGATGATTTTCGCGTTTTTTTTCTGTCTAGACGGAGTGATTTTCCTGCATCCAGTCTGGAATAAAATGCTTTATTTTCTATCTTACTTTTCAATATTTGTTAACATGATATACACTTCTATAAATCTCAATTTTTATTGGCATTTTATATGACCGGCACAAGTTTTATTCATTCCTTTGCATCTTACATGACGAACTTTTTAGTTAAAGGCGATAGAATATACATTATGTATTCATCTATTATTTGATTGGTTCGTATAAATATTTCTCTCATTTGATTGGTCAATGCATGGATTCAGATTCTAGCTTCACCATTCATAAAATAAGTACAAAATACACATCATTGGGACGAGTGCATTTTAATCGAAGGGGTGTTTCAATCGATACCGTTTTTTACACGATACCTATCTTGTGTGTGCAATTGTCTTCATTAACTTTAAATTTGAGGGCATCTTCATGACGATCCTTTCTTCGCTCACCAAAATTAATAATTCGCAAACATTTTGAACAATATACTTTAACAGAGAATAAATCTATTATAGTTCTTATATATTTCGCTTGCCTTTTAACGCTTTAGCGCTTTGATTATATTCTACAGGGGCTTATTCAAAGGCTTATGAATATATTTTCATATTTTTATGATAATCTATTTCGTTGTGTGTTTGGTTTATTTATTTATTGTACAGAATAAATGTGGGAGCTCAAAATAGTCTCTACTGTTGGATTCGAAAAAAATAAATGAAGCAGTGTTCATAACAAAATGGAAATCCATTCAACAAGATGATAAAAGAAAGGGCGATTAACAGATATGAGTACATTTAAAACCCTGGGCCTACTTTTTGCATGTCACTTGCATTGTTTATGACTTATTAATGCAAATGTCAAAATGGTTCATAAGGAGCTTTCCATTGACTGGAATCTTATGAAACAAATTTTCTTATCACATTGGACAGCCAGTGTACTGAGATATTTGAGTCATTTAATGTTCATTTACTTGTATTCATTAACGAACAACGTGCTCAAAACAGTAAAATTCCCGTTAAGATGTGCAAACAATTTAGATCTAGATCATGGACGTAATGGAGCTGCCAACTGTTGGTAAATTCATTTTTCATATTAATAATCATAATAATAAAAAGCTAAACAATGATTTAAGTTGGTTTAAGAAATTTGGTAAGCCTTAGTGACTGTGATTGCAGATTATCACGAAAGGTTTATTAACAGCCTCGAATCTATAAACTCCCTTATAAACGGAACTATGCTGGCTATGGTTAATGCTGGAAATCAGATGACAGTATTTATTTCCTGTTTTCTTCAATTAAAAATCGTACACCGTAAATTTATTGGACTGCCTTAATATGCGTTAATCATTGCTGGTTAGTTGATTTTTGTACATCAGCCGATTGATGATTCTCAGCTAGCTGTCAGTAACAGTGAGTGTTCGATAGAGAGTTCCTTTACCGTTCTTTTGTTTGTTCTTGTTTTTTGTCTTATGTTCTCTCTAGTGGAATTGGACTTTGATCGATTTGATTTTCATTGTGTTAAGTTTTTGTGCTTTGTCTTGGAATATTGATAGGGGGAAGGTTGTGCCCAAAAAACTAGTTTAACCCGCCACATATTACATGTGCCTGTCCTAAGCCAGGAATCTTTGACAAAGCTCTCGTTTGTACTTGTATTTTTGATGTTTTCTGTTCCTTGTTTAAGAAGGGGGTCTATCTGTGACTATTTCAGGGCTGGATTTGAATTATATGCATTTTATTAAGACCATGGGCCAATTGCAGAACCGCGAGCAGTGCCAAATGGCCTCGTTGAAGGCTGCTGTCGGTTGTCCATTGTGGTTTTTGTAAATTGCCGTTAAATTGTGGGTTGTGTCGCGTACACTTATTCCACATCTCATTATTTTCTATTGTATTCACATAGTCCATTAAAAATAAAAATTACAACAAAGTTCCAGACCCTACATTTTTCTATGTCTTACGCGCGTTTCGTCTATTCAAGACTCAGCAGGGGAGCTCTGTGACGCGTTGTAACAGAGCTCTACCAAAAAATAAAAAATTCCAAACACAATACGAAGAGTGTTACCAAAAATATGATTTTTTAAAGATCAAACTATGTTTGGGATAGGGGGAAGCATGCGTTAGTCTACGCCATTCCAAAACCATTAAAACTGACCGCGTTGTGAAATTCGGTATGTGTCTTTAAAAAGAACACCTTCACCATTTGACTTTGTCCGTGGATTCATGTTAAGTTCATGCTAAGGCCGTATACACTAGGTTTTAGTTGGATGCCTTCATATCTCAATATTAAAAGACTTAGATAGATGAATATTGCTATGCCCATGTTAATCAATCAGTGCTGACTAAATCTAAATTCCTCTTAGATTTCAGCCAAATACTAGTATATATTTGCATGGAGCAGCACACTTGAAGTGGTGTGGCCACCTGAAGTTCATCTGATTTGAGCAATTTCACCTGCGTCGCCGAAGGCGAAAGCAAGTCTAGTAGTCGGGTCACTCCGTCCGTCCATCCGTCCGTCGCGCTATGGGGTGCCTGTCTTGTGTAATCTGAATCTCAAAAACGAAACGCTAGATATTTTTTGAAATTGCAACACAGTGATTACAGATATATTGAAAATGTGCACCTCACCTTTTGGGGTCATTCTATAATTTCGTTGAGAAATAAGGGGCCAAAAAAGGGCCAAAAAGTGATTTCTTAATTTGTTTCCACAATTATAATTGTTCTAATTGACCATATGCTATGAAACTTTACAGTAATGTTTCTTACTGTAAAAGGAAGGGTGGGGCTGATTTTGGGTGTCCCATCTTTTTCGTTTAGAAATTAGAGGCCATAAAGGGAGTAAAAAAGCTACTTTTTTATATGTTTCCACCAAAACTTTTGTTCTGGTTGACCAAATGCTATGAAACTTTACAGTAATGTTACTAACCATAAAAGAAAAGGCATGGTTGATTTTGGGTGTCCCCTCTTTTTTCGTTTAGAAATAAAGGCAAAAAGGGCAAAAAAGCGACTATTTTATTTTTTTCCAAATTAACTTTAGTACGGTACATCAAATGCTATGAAACTTTACAGTAATGTTTAATACTTACAATAAAATGAAGAGTGTGGCTGATTTTGGGTGTCCTTTTCTTGTTTGTTTAGGAACGAGGGGCCCAAAAGGGGCAAAAATGCAGCTTTTTATCTATGTTCCGATTTAGATTTTTTTTTACACGTTAATTTTTGTCATATATGGGATATAAAATGGAGGATACATTTTTTTCTTGACTCACCTTTTCTGTTAAGAAATAAAAGGGACAAAAGGGGAAAAATAGAAACTATTTTTTGTCTTATTATTTTGATAATGGGTGGCATGTGACAAAAATACTTTGTAAGTCCACCATAGGATGCAGTGTAAAAAAATATTGACTGTCCATATTCAGGGTTCAACATTTTCAGTGCGACGCAGGGCCAGACATCGATTGGTCTTGTTAAAGTTTCATAACTGTAGTAACAGATTGTCGATCATAACTATTTGTAACGAAAATGCGGCATTTACATGTATATAAAACCTTAGATAAATATTTTCATTTGCAAAGTTTGAAAAGTCAGCTAGATTTTAAGAGAAAGGCCAACATTCCAAATCTGAAATTTTACCTACATGTATAATCCTTTTTATGCCCCCGCGACGACATGTCGGGGGCATCAAGTTTTACTCATGTCCGTACGTCCGTCCGTACGAATTTCCGTCAAGCTTTTCTCAAGAACCGTACATGAGAATGATTTTAAACTTGGTAGGATGGTTCAGTATGACAAACTGTAAGTCCTAAGTGATTTTCATACCTGTCCGACATCTAATTCCTGTTTAAGACTTAGGCAAAAGTGAAAATTTTCGTCAAGCTTTTCTTAGGAATCGTACATGAGAATGATTTGAAACTTGGTAGGATGGTTTAATATGACAAACTGTACCTCCTCAGCGATTTTAAGATCTGTAAGACATATACTTCTTGTTTTGGACTTAGGCTGGTGTGAAAATATATGCACATGACTTTAAAAATTTCTGTCAAGCTTTTCGCAGAATGATTTGAAACTTAGTAGGATGTTTCAGTATCACAAACTTTATGTCCTAAGCAACTTTCAGGTCTGCCAGACATCAACTTCCTGTTTGGGGCCTAGCGGGGGCATCCGTGTCCTATGGACTTATTCCTTCTTTATTTTTCCAAAAATTCCAATTACTTTATACAAATTCAAAGCTTAGATGAATGATCACATGTTTATATTCGATAAGTTGCTTGAACTTCAGAGAAATTACAAAAAAGTTCTTTTGTAGTAAATCTCAATCCTCATGCAATTTTATTGCAATACTTTGTTTGGATAAGCTGCTACCTTTTATATTTGTTTCAGGTTTTTTTAAATCGTTTTGCTCTAGCTGTATACCGGGGCTGTAAGGATATTTGTCTTGTTATTGCTACATTCAACCCAACAATTAATCGGACAGATAGATATAACTTTCTAACAATTAATGATTGTGTACAGTGGCAATTAGTCGGACAGAGACGGAGTGAGCAGTGCTCTTACACATCCGATTATTATAAACAATCCAAACCATTTTCGTCAAATAATTTGACACCAAAGGACTTCCTATTTAAACAGCTTTAAATGGAGATGCAATGCACTATTTCAATGTAAGTGGTTCACTAATAATTTGTTGTTTCTTTCACTGCAATGAGTTTCCATTGTCAAAAATATCAATGATTAAACCACTTTTTTCGAAAATTAAAATGATCTACATTATATATTGATAATTTAAATAGTGATAAATAACAATGTAAACTAATTGTACGCTTCAATTTTTCTTAAAATTTAGTTTCGGCTGAATAAGGGCTTAAAGTCATGGCCAAATCATACATTTTTATTAAATCAACTAGGATTTTACCACCGGACAGTGATCAACTTCCGTGATCGCTTACTGTCCGGTTATACACTGTGGATATACACCTGTTACATACGTTCAATTTAATTCCTTTTTAAAAGACATTATAGAAAAAACCGGTAGAGACCCTTCCTTGTTCTCTATACTCATAGTTTCCGCAGAGGAGGAGCAACTTACAGCTTTCAATCTAAAGTCCCATCAGAGTTGATTAAAGTACACGGAGACTGGTCAAGTGATGCTTATTTGTTATATTTAGAATTTTCATTTAACGACAAACCTTCGGTGGCTAGACGAATGGTTGATTCCTTGCCCTTTTGATTTTACTGTCAGAAGATTCAGAGCCATTTTGATTTCGGACTCAATAGCGAAATATACGTTGATAATATTGACGCAACACTCTGTCTCATTTATAATTATCTTTAGATTTATATTTTTATTATTGTCATATACTGTATTATAAGTTGCATATTGTTTTCTCTCAAATGAGTAGAATATCGTTTGGAGAATTCTCTGTATCTTTTAAGAAAGAAGATTATTTCTTAAAGAAGTCTCCTGCAAGGGAGTAGTATATCCTTTGGGAGAGTTTTTAATGTAACCGACGCGCGTTTGTTTATTATTATTATTTCTATAGATCATCTTTGCAAGGAAGTAGAATATTCCTCGGAGATTGTGCGTTTACAAAGGAGTCATCTATCTTTTGAGAGATTCTGTCAGTTTTGCTTCAAATTATCTTTGCAAGGAAGTAGTGCATTCCTTGGAGATAAGACTCTTGCAATGGAGAAGTATATCCTTTGGGGGTCTTTTGTTAAAATCTTTGATTTTTGCTTGGCGGGCTTGTTTGGCGGATATTTCTCAATTTTATGATGCCCGCCAATAGTATTTTCTTCTTTTGTAATAATGTTCGATTTATTAATTAGTTATGTAAATTGTTGTGGTGTTTTATATGTCCAAGTATGTACATATGC
This sequence comes from Arcuatula senhousia, assembly GCA_963971305.1. Lineage (NCBI taxonomy): Eukaryota > Metazoa > Mollusca > Bivalvia > Mytilida > Mytilidae > Arcuatula > Arcuatula senhousia. Next base: position 5,215,129 of record OZ020317.1, on the reverse strand, counting down.
ATGTTTGTCATTGTTTTTACGTCAGCCAAAATTAATAAAGATACTAAAATACTTCTTTTTGGATTATTGCTCAGTCTAGTCGTAATTGTGAAATTTTAATATTAACTATTAAAATAAGCAATTATGCTGACGTAGAAATAATATTGTTTTATAAAAGGGGATGTTCTATAAATTGTTTTAAATGAACACTTTACTTTTCGATTTCCCGCCCTCGTGCATGTTCACGTCACAGTTTGATGTTAGATTTAGAGATTCCCACCCTCCCTGCCCCAAAATTTTTATATGTTTATAATATGATACCCTTTTTATATATATGACAATATATGCTTCAGATGTGTTTATTATATTGGCGGATATTTCTCAATTTTATGATGCCCGCCAATAGTATTTTCTTCTTTTGTAATAATGTTCGATTTATTAATTAGTTATGTAAATTGTTGTGGTGTTTTATATGTCCAAGTATGTACATATGGGCTTTTTTCAATAAAAGTGAAAATTCTTGTCCTGTAAAGATCCTGTGAAGATCTGACTAAATATGGGAGTCGTTTCTACCTTGTTGAGTATGTTGTGAACCAATATACAAAATACAACAGCACGAAAAACAATTTTGGAAGGTTTTCTATCAAAATTCTGTATTTGAAGGGTATGAATTGGCCTATTTTACATGTCCCCATAATAAAAACAGATAACGTACACTTAAAATGTGACTCATTTTGGATCCAAGTGTAAATGACACATCATTTCTGGTCATAACGAGATACTAGAAATTCATTATAGCAACATTTTTTATCTCTTTGTCTTCATTTTGTTATGTAAAAAATCACTTTTTTAAGTGTCCCCAAACTTTTTTCCACTACGAAACGATTGTACTTTTGTCACCAATATAAACCTGTAATTGCAACCCGTGTTTCTAAAAATGTGTCAATCTACTTATCATACATCCTAAAAACAAAATGTTACACTGGCGGGGATGTCAATGAAAAAATGTAAAAATATTTGCATTTTGTAAGTTAAAGGATATCCCGTATTTTTGAAATTGTCCACTAGGAAACGGAAATTTGTACAACCATACAAATGCTAAAAATTCTCCGGATTCGGTGATTTTGTAAACATGTTGTTGCCCTCATAAAATAAAAAAAGAAAATTGTGATTGTATTGTAAGTGACTAAAAATTTCATCTTTTTCGGCAAATATGTCCACTACGAAATGGTCAACTACAACACAATAACGTTTCGTAATGGACAAAATCGTTTCGTAATAGACAAAATCGTTTCATAGTGGACAATATGATTTCGTAGTTGACAATCTTTCATAAGAAACACCCTGTATATTTCATCACTCCGCCAACTTTATTGTGAGATATACTGGTATAGTTTTTGGTCAGCCCGTCTACCCTTTTATTAAGTAAAGTATTTTAGATAAATAAATACCATGTATATATATAGCCTGTTATGGAGGTGTTCTTTTCACCTCTGTTTACCATATATTGGAGGAATTTACCAAAAAAACTACCTTCATCCGTCACACTTTAAGTTTCCTTTAATTTCTCAGGAACTTTCAATCACATTTTCATGCAATTTTGTACACATGATCATTATATCATCATTTTAACTCTATCTTAAGTTATGCAGCATTGTCCACTACGAAACGATTTTGTCCACTACGAAACTTGTCCACTACGCAACGCAATATTGAAATATTTTTTTTTATTCTTAACACATTATTTTTTTTAAATCTATTAAGAAACATTTCAAACCTTTCAACATGTTCAAAGCATATATTACTGCTGTGTTAAAATTATATTTAAAAGGTCCACTTAAGAATATTTGTATTTGAAAGGGTATGATTTTCTTAATTTTTAGTATTTTTGATAATAAATGATGAATAAAATCTACAATAAACACAATAGAAAGGTTAAGTAAAGTTATTACATTTTATGTATCAATTTTGTCAAATTCAGTGCCAAATCAACAGGTAAAATAGGTTTCTATTCATTTTTTCCTGTTATCAATCTTAGATAAATTAGCCATTTCGTAGTGGACATTTTTTAATAGCGTTTCATATTTATTTTATTTTTTTAGTAAGTTATTGTTAGCATTAAGACTGCATATTTTAAAATTTGTTTGTAATAATATTGAAAAGTTTGGTTTCAAGAAAAAAGTTCACATACTTAAATTTTCTTTTCGAAATGTTTTGGGGCCTAAAATCTCACTTTTATTGAAAAACGCCCATATGCATGTTTGTCATTGTTTTTACGTCAGCCAAAATTAATAAAGATACTAAAATACTTCTTTTTGGATTATTGCTCAGTCTAGTCGTAATTTCAATAAACTTCCGGGTAACAATATTTGGTTGCGACTTGCGAGTTTCCCAGGCGTGATTTCGTACAATAATCCTGAGGGTCTGAAGGCTTAACATGGACGCCTTGTACGATTTTAAGTCCATTGGTGGGTACAAATATAAGAAAAAATATTATTATTTCTTTCATAAAAACAGGTCCGCATCCGTGACAAGATTTTCATTTTACTATGACGTCCGGCGTCAGGTAACAATAATTTTGTTCTTATTGTTACTTTTCCAGGAAAATCCAGGTAATCGTAGTCAGTTTGTTTGTTAAATCGTGGGAACGATTTGTTTTTCGTGGCCACGAATTGTTAAATCGTGGGAACGATTTGTTTCTCGTGGCCACGAATTGTTAAATCGTGGGAACGATTTGCATCTCGTCACCACGAATTGTTAAATCGTGGGAACGATTTGTTAATTCGTGGCCACGAATTGTTAAATCGAGGGAACGATCTGTTTACTTAACAATTCGTGGCAACGAATTGTCAAATCGTGGGAATGATTTGTGTTGATTTTTTATTTATGTGGCACCACATAATGTCACCCAAATGAGAGATAATCGGCTAGTGACCGATTTTTTTATTAAATCTTTCTGGTAGACTTGTCGGGGTCAGACTGCGCTATTCTAGAGATTCCCTGCACTTTAAACATTGTTGAACTTTTAAGTCACGGAATGACAGATAAGGTTTGCTCTCTGTGACTTGTTTTGGTCAGACTGCACCTCTGAATTGGTCTCGTTTTAGATATAAATATGTTTATCTTATTTTAAAATTATCATTTAACATTTTAGAATGAAAATGACGTTCCTACTTCATTCACTTATTCAAGTCTTGGCAGTGATTTCGTTCTTAAACCCTTGCACTGCTACAGGTGATGATACCGGCGACTTGGTGGCTGAGATTCGGAAATTGAAAGCAGATGTCAAGGACTTGCAAATTCAAGTTAAGGAATGTACCAAACCAACAAGTAACAAAAGTAAGATTTTTCCAAGATTGATTTTGTCATTACCTTTCAATTATTATCCCCGAGCCCAGTTAACGGAGTTGGGGAGGACATATTGCGTTTGAATCTTTCGTTACGTATAGACTTTCGCTGTGTAAATCAAACTTCTATAATAGCAACTTCACATCATCATGAACATTTGTCCGTGGTTACATCTTGCATTGGTAATTATCATCATCCGTCACCTTTACGTACCTTTTTAAGCATGAATGATTCGGATTAGTCCAATTGCAAGGTCCACACGTTGTATAGTGATGATGTTTGGTCAGTGTTAACATCTTACATGATGGTCATTATCACACCTGGTAAGCCTCATCTGGAGGAGTTCACGAGAGATGAGCAAAACTTACCAAGATTCACGTATATTCGGTTTTGGTAATGCATTTAAATGGGATATGTTTTGTCCAGCGAAGGAAAAAAAAAGTAAACAAGTTGAAATTCTGTTTTGTATCGGTTTTCTATTTTTGTGACTTAAACTATCGTATCAAAACACAAATATTTACCAAAACTATTTTTACGTGAACTCACCTTACTAAGGGTGATTATATTTGAATTATTTGTAGGTCACCTTGACCTACATTTTATCACAATTATTCGTCAACAAGGCCGTAACTAGGGTTCAATTAATAGTGAGGCAAACCTGATTGAAAAATTTCGGCAGGGGGTCTGGGGGCCGCTCAAGGCCCCCAGAAGCTCTGGGGTAAATGGTGCAAAATCCTGCATTCTGGGCGTTTCCTGACAGCTAGTTGTTCTTGAACCAAGATTTATGAGTTGCTGCTTTTTATAACAATTTAAAGGAAAAATGAAGAACATTGTGTCCATGGGACAGGTATGCCCCCGCTGGCCCCAAAGAGGAATTCTACAGGTCTGAAAGTCGCTTAGGACGAACAGTTGTCCTTCCAAGATCAAATCATTTTCACGTATGGTTTTTGAGAAAAGCTTGACAGAAATTCGTACGGACATAAGCAAAACATAATGCCCCGACATGTCTGGGGGATGAAAATATGCATTAATGGCGATAATCAACATTACCAACTTTTTATCCACTACATTTTTTTATCGAGTTTGGTGGACGGTTTTTTTTTATCCATCAGGCAATCGAAATTCTTATAAGCACTGCATGTATACAACTGTTTGCTGATTTGTTCGCTTATTCACATTTAGCAGACCTCTTAAATCACTTTAAGACTGAAACTCCAACTAAAATTGTACTTTTAGGCTCAGAAATAATCACATGTCGTACCCTTATTTAGCTAATATAAGTACATGTATATCTTAAAATTAAAGACCTGGTAGATTCTAAAAAAACGCAGAAGGGAGATTTTTAATTTCATGACTCCAGATTGTAGTTAAACTTTCAATCTTCAACCTTCCTTATTAAAACAGAAAAAAAATCCATTTACTCTTACTTTTAAAGTTGAAGATTTATAATTTACATTATTCCTGGACATGGACCTACCGTCGCGTTTGCGCTGCTATTGCCGCATAGTGACGCTGTCCTTTGGGATTTTTAGACTTTAGATATTAGAATGCCCCTTAATTTGGTATTATTTGAGTTCAACCTCAGCAAACATTATATGGAGTGCTAATAATGGAAAAGTAAAAGTTACAAAAAATTTCAAGCAGACTTGAAACATTGCAAGGCCTTCAAGTCTATTCATCACTTTTAAGCTTATGTTTTTCCTTGTAACTGGGGCATCTATAGCAAAATAAAAAGGATCGTTAACAACACCTACCTGTGACTGGTCAATTTATTTAACCCAAAAAGGATTTGCATGGTTACTTTCAAAAGCCATCTTAATTTAATTATTTATATTCATTATTTTTTTTTCAAATTGTCAAAATTTTAAGTGAGGCAATTGCCTCACTTGCCTCAATGGTAGTTACGGCCTTGCCGACGTGTCAAGGTTTATTTAAATCCCACCCATTAAACATTCTGAAAAAATAAGAAATAACTGTAACGATTTTTTGATTCAATGAACCATGAACTAAATTTTTCATGGTGTTCGTGGATTTTGTAAAATGTGCACCATGAAAAATTTAGCTTAATATGCTTCTATATGTTCTATCACAAAGTCTTTTAAAGTCGTTAGTCAATAGAAACAGAAAGAAATCCAGCCTCCAAATTTGTCTTCTCCAAACCGTAACTGTACATGTATTTGGTAAGTTTTAGCTTCAAACAAATATCAATAAAAGCTGCCAAATTTTTAGCATATTTCATATGATTTCATAAGATATTATGCTTCATGTCTATTGATATTTATATATGAATGTTTTTATGTCCCATCTACGAAAGTAGAGGGGCATATAGTGTTCGGGTCCGTTCGTCCGTCCGTTTGTCCGTCCCAAATCCCCATATTTCCTAATTCCCACATACTTGCAAATACCATATCAATCATATTGGTATTGTAGGTGCAACTAGTGATGCTAAGTACAATGCATGCTTCGGACGCTTGATGTGACCTATATTTTCCACATGAATGACCCCTTTCAGAAGAATGGTTAAAGTCTTTTTCCACTTACTGACAAATGCCACATTAATCATATTGGTATGGTAGGTGCACCTAGTGATGCTGAGCACAATGCATGCTTCGGACGCTTGATGTGACCTATATTTTCCACATGAATGACCCCTTTCAGAAGAATGGTTAAAGTCTATTCCCACTTACTGACAAATGCCACATCAATCATATTGGTATGGTAGGTGCACGTAGTGATGCAAAGCACAATGTATGCTTCAGATGCTGGATGTGACCTATATTTTCTGCACGAATGACCACTTACAGAAAAATGCTTAAAGTCTATTCCCGCCTACTGACAAGTGCTACATCAATCTTATTGGTATGGTAGGTGCATCTACTGATGCTTAGCACAATGCATGCTTCGGATGCTGGATTTGACCTATATTTTCCGCGTGAATGACCTCTTACAGAAGAATGGTTTAAGTCCATTCCTTCTTACTGACATGTGTCACATCAATTATATTGGTATGGTCGGTGCACCAAGTGATGCTGCATGAGCAAAATGTATGCTTCAGATGCTGGCTGTGACCTATATGTTCCACATGAATGACCACATATAGAAGAATGGTTAAAGTCTTCAGATGCTGGCTGTGACCTATATGTTCCACATGAATGACCACATATAGAAGAATGGTTAAAGTCTTCAGATGCTGGCTGTGACCTATATGTTCCACATGAATGACCACGTATAGAAGAATGGTTAAAGTCCATGAAATAATACTCTTGGTCTAAGTTGGAACAAGTTCATGATGTAGTGATTGCGGAAAAAAATAAATGTTGCGAGACGGGGCATTATGTCTGTTGGACATATTCTTTCTTAGCATGCACATAATTATATAAGAATTAAGTGGGTAAAAATATTCTGGGTCGACCTCTGCCTTTAATCTTGTGTAATCTTTTTAATCGTTTTGACTTTTTCTGGTGATCCTTATGCTCATTGAACAAAGAATTCATGTTTTGATCCCTGGAAGAAACTATGAAACATGAAAGGTCTCATGCAAAACACGAAATCATATAACTTTAAAATGACAATTTTTGAAGTTTCTGAGAGGGTCCGACATGTCCATGTCAGTTTCCGTGGTATCGAATGCCATACAAATCTTTTGCTATTTTTATGACTAATTGGTCAATATCAATCTATAAAATGAAATTCAGCAAAACCCGACACAAGGTGTGCCTCAATAGACATCTCTGTTTAATGTTTTTGGTCCTTACAAAGTGCATGTTTCTCTAAACTACATTACATTTCATAGGCGGATTTAAAACCGGCGTGACAGTCGCGCGCATTCACCATGGTTTGGAACTGTGAGAAACAAGAGGTCTTAGAAGATTTTCTTAAATTGCGTGCCATCCCGTTTGACAATTTGTGGATCTGCCACAGCATTTGCAGTTGTACTCTTGAAAAGATTGTGTTCACGTTATCTAATGATAAGGTACCAAGGGGTTTAAAGCTTGAACTAATAAAACTTACATCGGAAAAGAATTACAAGAAACAAAAAAAGAGTTAAAAAGACATAGAAAACATGGAAAAGACATGCAAAAAATATAATCACAAGCATTGTTTGTTGCAGGGATTTTGGTTGATGAATCTTTCATGAATATAGCATTCGATTCACATTTGAGCGGTAACCGCGACTACACAGGGAAAGCCGACGTCGTGGTAGCCTTTGATGTCATAGAGACCAATAGAGGGAATGCTTATCAAAACGACGGCATTTTTGTGGCCCCAGTTGGCGGCACATACCTCTTCTCCTGGACAATCTACGGGCAATCTGGGTCAAGTATACCAACTGGTTTATTCGTCAATGGCCGGAAAACCGAAGTCCTCCATACAGACGGATCAGCTCAGGCAATCCTACGTCCAGTTGCAACTAAAGTTGCCATTCTTGATTTGAACCCGAATGATCATGTCATGGTAAAGGTCATCGGAAATACAGAGAGAGGAAAACTTTTCAGCGATTTTTACGGTCACAGTAGTTTTGCAGGAACCATTCTTTTTAGAAATTAAATGCAGTTAATTCACATGAGTTTAAAGTCTAAATTATATGCGGGCGTAGCGAGCTCTCTATTGTAGAAAGTCTGCCAAATTGCATGAGACTCAAAATACCATCATGAAAGAAAAATCGTGTGTCGGAAACATTCGAATTTCTCGGAAGTTTTTGAAAATGTCTGCGCTTACAAAAAAACGACGGGAAATAGTAACACATCACCCCAAACTATTTCACCCCTTCATCCAAATAATCAATGGAATGCATGGGTTTGATTGATTTTTGTATCTATGCGAGCTTTTAAGGCAATGTCTTTCTCATATATATAAAAGAAAATAATAAGATGTGCAAAAAGTGTAGGTGACAGAGCTCACATAACAAGCAGCAACTTAGAAAAAACATTTAGCTGAAAGCCTGTATTAGTGCCTATTTTTTTCGAGTATGTCGGTTATCAAATTTCTCATACTGTGGCCGTGTTAATCTAGGGTTTGCATCGTAAGCTTTTGCCATCACTAGGCGTCCTTGGTGGTCGTCGTATGTGAACATTTTTTTTCAAAAAATTCTTCTCTGAAACTACTGAATAGAATTTCAAGAATTTCTAATGGTTGCTGCCTTATTGCGCCTTAAAGGTAAAAAAAAAATGCGGTTTTTTTCATGTTTTTGGCCTACAAAAACTATTGCAGATAGAGAAAAGCTGTTGATTGTTTAAACCTTCAGCTATTGAGCTATACACAGGTTTCCATTGGACCAAATCAGATGATTTCATTTAGGGGTTATGACCCTTAAAAGGTCAATGATAGCCCCTTTCCTTATAGATTGAGAACTATTGCAGGTAGAGAAAGCTGTTGCCTGCTTAAAACTTCAGTTCATTGAGGTCTTTAAAAGTATCCATTTGGTCAAAGATGTCAGATGACCCCCTATAGGAGTTATGACCCTTTGAAGGCCAAAAGTAGCGGATTTTCATGTTTTTGCCAGGTATATAATGAAAACTATTGCAGTTAAACCTTCAGCTCATTAAGCTTTACATAGGTACATACATTGCGTTAAAGATGTCGGATTATCCCTTATATGGGTTATGGCTTTTTAAAGGTGTATTTGGCGTTTTTTTCGTGTTTTTGGCCTTGGGATGAAAACTCTTGCAGATTGAGAAATCTGATGCTTGCTTAAACCTCCAGCTCATTAGGCTTTACAAAACTCTCCATCGGGCCGATGTTGTCATATAACCACTTATAGGGGTAACAGTTCATAGAAGAGACTTATAGCTTAAGGACCAGGTGAGTGATTCTGGCTCCTGGTAGCCTCTTGTTAAACAAATGTCTGTTTGAAAAGAACAAATTTTGTTTAAAGGGTCCTTACTTGCATTTTGGGTTTTGTGGACGAAAAGGGACAAAAAGGATGTATTTACAAAACTTTTGCTGAATGCTACTTTTTTATCCAATCAAAAAATACAATTTGCCATAGATTCCTGCCTGCATGAATTTTCAATCAGATTTTTTTACCATTTTTCCAAAAGTTGCTGACGGCGAGACATTGTGGTGGAAAACTTAAGAAAGATGTAAGCATGTGAGATGACACCCCATTTGCACGATTCAAAGACTGTTTAAACTATATTTGTTATGGTCTCAGGTTCATTTACTCAATATTCTTTCATAAAATAGATCAGGACTTATTTTAAGATTTTAAAGGAACATAAATAAGTTTATCGGTATTTCTTCTTTCAACAAGCCATCCGGTAATGGAATACTCTACGAGCAAACCTAGTGATTTCAAGCAGAAAGCCTTGACAGCTTCATGATTCTGCTGTCCATTATGCAGACAACCAGTAGGTCACATCCGTTTTTTTTTTTCATAGCCGTTAAGCTTCTCACACACAGAGTGTGATTATGCTGACCATAGGTGGTTCTGCACTGATTGTAGGAGAATAACTATATAATAAGATACCTAAGGTAATTTATGGTCTATGCCTCTTTTGCATTGACCTCAGTTTTACAGTCAAATGACGCTGTAATTATACCCTCCGCAAACAAAGTTTGGGGGGGGGGGGTATATAGGAATCACCCTGTCTGTCTGTCTGTCTGTCCGTCTGTCTGTCTGTCTGTCCGTCTGTCCGTCTGTCCACATACCTCGTAAGCGCAACTCCTCCTAAATCCCTTGATGGATTTTGATGAAACTTTACACAAAGGATGTACACCATATGGAGATGTGCATGAAGAATTTTTGTTGCTATCAGATATCATTCAAGGGAGAAAATTGGACTTAGACTTTTTGAAACATGTTGTTCAATGGGAGACCTCGTAAGCGCAACTCCTCCTAAACCGCTTGATGGATTTTGATGAAACTTTACACAAAGGATGTACACTATATGGAGATGTGCATGAAGAATTTTGGTTGCTGTCGGATATCATTCAAGGGAGATAATTGGACTTAGACTTTTTAAACTTGGTGTTCAATGGGAGACCTCGTAAGCGCAACTCCTCCTAAACCGCTTGATGGATTTTAATGGCATTTTACATGAAGGATGTACAATATATGGAGATGTGCATGAAGAATTTTGGTTGCTGTCAGATATCATTCAAGGGAGATAATTGGACTTTAGAATTGTTAAAGCGGGGGGTATCCTCCGTGAGCTCGCTCACAGTATTTCTTGTTAATTGTTGGTTTTTTTAATTTTTTCTCTCAATATATTTTTTGTTAGCTATGTTTCTCAATAAATGTGATATCTAGAATCATCATGGTTGGTCCTTTTTTTCTTTGTGGTTAAATGTCAATCTGTCAGCTGCCGCGAGACCTTATAAACAGTTCATATCAATTTCACGTGAAATTATTTTAACAAGAAACATGGGTGATCTTCACATTAACATTTTTACATGAAATTTGCTTTGGTGCATGTAAAAATGAAGGTTATGGAGTATGCATGACCAAATATCACATTAACAATAGTGAACTAATTTAAAACAAAGGAACAAGGTTTTTATTGCTGTTTTCATCTTTTTTTTTTCAAAGGAAAGTTTGCCAATTGATCACACAATAAGTCTATGGGTTTTTCATTCTTTTTTTTTTAACTTTGACTTAGACAGATGTGCAACTTACGATTTAAGCTGTGCATGTGGAATAGAAATATATAGTGCGGATAAATCTATTTTGCATCTTTATTGATTTTTTTAAAGAGGTTTGGGTGACACAGTGATAAAAGCAGTTTTTGTGCTTTGTCTTGGAATATTGATAGGAGGAAGGTTGGGCCAAAAAAAATAGTTTAACCCTGGCACATTGTGCCTGTCCTAAGCCAGGAATCTTTGACAAAGCTTTCGTTTGTACTTGTCTTTTTGATGTTTTCTGTTCCTTGTTTAAGAAGGGGGTCTATCTGTGACTATTTCAGGGCTGGATTTGAATTATATGCATTTTATTTAGACCATGGGCCAATTGCAGAACCGCGAGCAGTGTCAAATGGCCTCGTTGAAGGCTGCTGGCGGTTGTCCAGTGTGGTTTTTCTAAATTGCCGTTTAATTGTGGGTTGTGTCGCGTACACTTATTCCACATCTCATTATTTTCTATTGTGAGGATATTGATATATAGTAATTTAGGAATCCAGTACATGGATCTAACGTTGTATTTTTTAGCATCAGGAGAAAGGTCGAAGGAGGAAATTACTGATTTATGATCTTATGATCAGGGATGCCCAGACATTCAACTTTATTAATTAGTTTCCCCTCTCTTTTTCCTTCTTTAAAATATCAGACGACCCTGCTGCTGTCGAATATCATTAATATACGGTAACTTTTAAGGGGTTGATGTAAAATGTTCAGTTTGAGCCAAGTCAAAGTTTTTGCTATGAACTCTTCTTGCATGCTAAAACATAAATTTCTGCAAGCCTTGGAATTTTTTTTATCTCCCATGCATTATTCTTTTAAAATATTAAAGTAAAGAAACGGGTGTCATATTAGATTTCTAGTAAAATCATTGGTTTTAGACTTTTATACAACTTAAAATGTTGGCTTTGTAGATTGTACTATAATTGTCTGATAGACCTATCACGTCATATTAGGGAATATAAGTTATAATAATGATTTGAAGTTGATATTGCCATAAATAGGCTTATCTTATCCAAGTTTATATAACCTTAATTACCAATTGAAAATGGGGTTCATTATGCATTCAGTATTCCAAATCAGTAAGGTGCTTATAGCCATAACATAGCGCCTCTCTGTCGGTAAAGGCGCCAACAATGAGTTATATCATCTTCATCATGTTCAACTACAGAGCTGTCCGTTAAAGTCTGCTGTCAAAGAAGGACAACAAGCATACTATGTCACTATTTATAATCGTAGTGGAATCAATCACCTGTGAGTAGTATAGGACGGCTCTATAGAATACTTTGTACTTTTAATCTCCCGTAGACTAAAGGTGAAACATCTCGGCGACAACTGTCGCCTATGATCTATTGCAGCAAGGTCGTGTGCAGTCATGCGGAACGACGAATTTTCCCTTTCTTTCGCCCCCATTTTTTCAGTTCGTCCTGTGTTATTATATACTTTCTCCTCCTCTTCCTCCTCCTCCTCCTCCTCCTCCTCCTCCTCCTCCCCTCCATGAACAGTTGTAGAAAGGTTAAACAGGCTTTCCTCGGGATGCCTACGTCTGTGATGCAGTACTTCAGGAGTTCTTCTTGGAAGTCAAAAGGCTCGTTTCTGTGGTCTACGTACCATTTCATGAATGTTATCCGGTCTTCCGCTTTCATTCCATCGGGGTTGCAGTAACGAATCTCTGGTAAAATCTCTAATCGAACGTTCTGGTTTTTCTTTCTATTAAAAAGATGTGGGAAGTATCCTTTTTGGAGTTCTTTGAATCCAAACATTTTCGGGAGCTTGGCTAAAGCAGTGGGTAGAAAGTTCAGAGAATCAACCATCCATATCTTGCAGTTTGGAATCTTGATTGCCATGTTCTTGGCGCCATTGGGAACGATCTTTGGTTGAATTCCTTAGTCAAATAGGTATTGCAGGACAGGGAATGAATCGTATCCTTTAAATTTAAAGATAACAGTGGAGCTCGTGTTGTTTCCGGAAAATAGCCAATTGCAAAAGTCGTTGTTGGTATTGGTTCCACTAAAGACCAATCGGTTTTGTCCACAGTGCTTACAGCTACTCTCTGCGGTTACCCCCTCCTCCATGCACATGGTGCACACTTTATGAACTACGCATAAGTTAGGTCGGTGTTCATGGCTCCAAGGGTACTGGCTTTGCAATGTATACAGGTTCCATTGGAATCAGGTTGGTATCCTTTTTCGCACTCGTTAAGGTCGTCTTGGGTACACTCGAAATCGAATAAGATGTAGGTTTGCTTTTCGGGGGGATCTTCAATAGTTATGGGCATCATGTAACACATGTGGTTTGGATCACAGTACTGTTTATAGGTGGGACAATACACTTTACCACACTGATGGTCTGTTTTCCTCTTCTCCATGTTGACGGTGTGTCCACAGTCTTTACACTTGTAGTACGTGTTACGAGTAGATTTTCCTTTCTTTGTTTGCTCCAAATGAAGTTTAAAACATTCCTCGCCTCTAAAGTTCAGACCACAATGGTTACAGTTGATCCAGTTGTCTTCACAGGGTACGTGTATCTTCTTGCAAAGGAGGCAGGGGTTATTACAAGCATGTCTTTCGGAGTGATCGTATCCCTTTTTACACTTCAGACAGTAGTAGCTTTTGGTCTTGAAACCGGCTACGGTAGTGATGACATCGTAATGGGCACCATGGTGGTATAAGTAAATCTTCTTTTCGGCTTGTGGTGACTCTCGTAAATGATACCGTTAAAGTAGTCTTTGGAGTTCTTCGATACCGTATGGTCCTTTTGGTACATTGGTATTCTGCCAAGTATTCTTGAATGTATCTTCCTTGGTGGATAATTTCCCACTTTGAGTGTTTATAGATCCTTGCTTTAGCAGTAACAATGGCTCTTGCACAGCACAGCTCGTCTCGGTTCTGTATCCTGATGCTGCTTCTCTTGTCTTCAAGGACTCCGTTAAATTTACATAGTTGCATCTTTTGCGCCCTGATCCTTCGGTAATAGATACGTGAAGGATATCTAATGCTAAACTTCCATCCAGGACAAACTCTTCGTAGGAATGTAATACCCTATCTATTTCCTTAAGTAATCTAACGAATTGGTTTGTATCGTTAGTTTCACATGGTCGTGTTCTTTCATCTCTTCTCCAAGGTTTTGCAAGATGGAGTCGAATAGCTGATGTAGTGTTCTCATGATGGAAGGCAGGTCCGTGCCTTCGAATTCCCTAAAGGTGACGGCATAATGGTTTCTTGTAGTTCCAAACTTAGGTATTCATGGTATTGTTTTCTTCTCTCTGTGTTTGATGGTATAGTATGTTTTCGGATAATCCATGTGGAAGTGTTGGCCTGCTCCTCTCTGTCCATGTCTTTGTTGGTGTAGCTCCAAATGATGTTGGGTTGCCAAAGCCTTGTTGCATTGGGTATATTCGTAGCCCAATTGGTGACCAGTCATATGGGCTTGTAGATTCTCACGTCTCGTAAAGGTTGTTGTACATCTCGTACACGAGTAAACGTCTCGGTGGTTGGTCAATCGTCTATGACGATGGAGCTGACTCATCATCTCAAAATCAATTTCACATCGGTTGCAAGTAAATTTCTCAGGAATCTGAAAAAAGAACACAGGTAAGTATATGATGTCTATTGTGTCCTTCTCTTTTCATTGTATGTCTTTTAAAGAATACGTTGTCTATTGTTTCATTCTCTTTTAATTGTGTGCCTTTCAAAGTATATGTTGTCCATTGTTTCCTTCTCTTTTAATGGTATGGCATTCAAAGTATATGCTGTCTATCGTTTCCTCCTCTTTTCATAGCATGCCTTTCAAATACAAATGACAACAAAGTTCCAGACAATAAATTTTGCTACGCCTGACACGCGTTTCGTCTAATTCATGACTCATAAGAGGCGCTCTACCAAAAATATTGAAAATGCCAAACACTATATGAATATGAAGAGCATAGAACAGTAAAACCAAATATACCAAACTGGGGAACCAAATTATTACTAAGTTAATCAACCTATGTCTGGGGTAGGAAGAACCTTAGGGTTTAGACAATTTAAACGGATAATTTAAAGCTTTGATTTTTTCTCCAACACAAAAGTGTTGGTGCCGGAGCGGGCTAACCTTGGGGAATTAAAACTCCATCAGCAGTGCTGACCTTCATGTGTGTTCGAAATACAAATGACAACAAAGTTCCAGACAATAAATTTTGCTACGCCTGAGTTGAATATGAGTCCGACGCTTACCTTTGTCGTGAAAACACGTCTGAACTCTCTGGCGTCTGATCGTTTAATGATTGAAATATAATGGTTTACCTGTATCATAGACTGTACCACGTGATCATGTCACGTGACTTTTGAATCAAACCGGTTAGAACTGGTTTGAACTAGATTTTGATCCTTTGCTTTTCGTTAAACTTTAATGGATTTTGTCATATTTTCTTTCATTGTAATATTTTATGTAATATTTTATCATGTTTCTTTTTTAAAGTTGATGTTTTTCGTCAACAGATTTTCTTTTGTGGTAAGATTTTATGGGTTTTTTTCAAAGTTTGATATTTATCGTCAACATATTTTCTTTTGTGGTATGATTTTATGAGTTTCTTTTCAAAGTTTGATGTTTTTTATCAACAGATTTTCTTAAGTGGCAAGATTGTGTGAGTTTCTTTTCATAGTTGGATGTTTTTCGTCAACAGATTTTGTTCAGGTGCAAGATTTTGTGAGTTTCTTTTCAAAGTTTGATGTTTCTCGTCAACAGATTTTCTTAAGTGGCAAGATTTTGTGAGTTTCTTTTCATAGTTTGATGTTTTTCGTCACGTTTTTGATGTTTTTCTAGCTTTTTTGATGTAAAGTTTCATGGAAAAAGCTTTATTTAGCTCTTTAACGGCTTAAAATGTTTTTTTGGGTTGAAATGGGGGTATCATCGCTCAAATGTGGGGGGGGTGATTGGGGAGGAGGCAAACGGGGGGAGTGGATATTGGGGCTGCTGCCCAATAAGCAGCAGCCATTACGCTGCTGAAAAGGGGGGAAATAGCTGCTCTTGCTGCAGGAAAAGGGGTAAAATGGCTGCTCTAGTTGCTGAGAAAAAGGGAAAACGGCTGCTCTTCCTGCAGAAAGGGAGTATGAGGGTCTTGCTGTTTCATGGGAGAAATGAAAACGTTGATACAAGTTCGGATACTTATTGAGTAAATTCAATCTTCTTTACACAGTCCTTTTCTCTTTCATGGGGTGGCTGGCCTCTTTTCTGTGTTCAGTGTTTGCCTTTGCAAGTCTTCCTTAGGGGTTCTTTTGTACATCTTGGCTGTCTTCCTCTGAGAGGTTCTTTGCTTCCTTTTCAAGTCTTCTATTGCAAGTCTTTACATGTTTGACTGATATTCTCTTCATTCCGTCTTTTGGGTTGTCCTTGGAGAACCTACAAGCTCACATGACCCGTCACCTAATGGGTTACGAATGTAACCAATGCAACCAGGCCTTTGCCACCAAACGCCATTTAGAGTTTCATCAGCAAAGAAATGGACAGAGATGAGCAGGTCAACCGTTCCACATGGATGATCTGAAATCCTATTACACCATCAAACAGAGAGAGAAGAAAACAATTCGCAAGTTTGGAACTATAAGAAACCACTATGCCATCACCTTTAAGGAATTCAAAGTCACTGACCTGCCCTTCATCATGAGAACACTACATCAGCTATTCGACTCCATTCGCAAACCATTGGAGAAGAGATGAAAGAACACGACCTTGTGAAACTTACGATACAAACCAACTCGTTAGATTTCCCGATCGCCCTGCCCCTACTACAATTCAAGGATCTGACGACTGAACTACTTCTAAAGGAAATAGAGAGGATATTACAATCCCACGAAGAATTTGTCCTGGATGGAAGTTTAGCATTAGATATTCTTCACGTGTCCATCCCCAAAGGAAGCGGGCGCAAAAGATGCAACTATGTAAATTTTAACAGAGTCCTTGAAGACAAGCGAAGCATCATCAGGATACAGAACCGAGACGAGCTGTGCTGTGCCAGAGCCATTGTCACCGCTAAAGCAAGGATCGATAACCATCCTCAGTGGAATTTCATCCAACAAGGCAGATACATGCAAGAATACCTGGCCATACAACTGCACGAAAAAGCCAATGTACCCAAAGGCCAATGCGGTATCGAAGAACTTAAACAATTCCAAGCTGTACTCCCGGAATATAAAATCACCGTTTTCTCCAAAGACTACTTTAATGGTATCATCTACGAAGGCCCGGAAACCGAAAAGAAAATCTACTTATACCATCACGATGCCCATTACGATGGAAGATCGTTCCATAACTTTGCTGATGCCCATCCAAATTGACGCCCTCCATACGTTTTAGTCCATATATTTGGAAGTACGAGTCTTGTCGTGGTTTCTGACCGTAAAGATCTCGTTGGCTTGTGCACATTGAGAAGTTCATCAAGATAGGAAGGCGCTGTTCCATGCAAGGAGCGATACACAAGTGTCAAGATCTTAAACTGTGGACGGTTACATTCAGATAACCAGTGAAGATCTGCCAGAATAGGAGTAATGTGTACCCGTTTTGGCGTTCTAGTCACCAGACGAGCTGCCGTGTTCTGGACTTTTTGTAAACGATTGAGAGTTGTCTTTTTTATACCATGCAACGGACTGTTTCCATAGTCAAGTCTTATAACCGTTATAGTTGAATTAACCATAGTTTTGCATGCCTCGATTGTTAAGCAGCGTCTGATTCTTCCAATTTTACAAATCTAAAAATTGCACGACTTCACAATTGCTGAAACTTGTTGGTCCATGTTGAGGTGCTGGTAGAAAAATACACCTAGGTTTCGTACAGATGGAACGCTTTCTATTGTATGTTCCCCAATGTCAACCCTATGAAGAACTTTGTAGAGCTGAATAAGCTGAACATTTAAGCAAGCAACAGCTTTTCTCTTTCAGCATTAGTTTTAATTCTGTAAGCCAAAAAATGTGCAAATGTTATTGCCTGTCTGAACACTTTGACTTTTTAAAGAGCTTAATGAACTGAACATTTAAACAAGCAACCAATTTTCTTTATCTGCTATAGTTTTAAATATATAAGCCCAAAACATGAAAACATGTTTATTTAGGGGCTGTAATCCCTGTAAAGGGTCATCTGACAACTTCGACCCTATGGAGACTTTTGTAGAGCTAAATGAGCTGAACATTTAAGCAAGCAATAGTTTTCCCTATCTGCAATAGTTTTCATTCCATAGGCAAAAAACATTATATTTTTGCCTTTAAGGGGCTGTAATCCCCATAAGGGGTCATTTGACAACTTCGACCCTATGAAGACTTTTGTAGAGGTAAATGAGCTGAACATTTAAGCAAGCAACATCTATTCTCTATCTGCAATAGTTTTCATTCTATAGGCTAAAAACACTCTTTTTCGCCTTTAAGGGGCTGTAACCCCTATGAGGGGTCATCTGACAACTTTGACTCTATGAAGACTTTAGTAGAACTGATTGAGCTGAACATTTAAGCAAGCAACAGCTTTTCTCTATCTGCAATAGTTTTCATTCTATAGGCTAAAAACACTATTTTTCGCCTTTAAGGGGCTGTAACCCCTATAAGGGGTCATCTGACAACTTCGACCCTATGACATCTTTGGTAGAGCTAATTGATTTGAACATTAAAGCAATCAACAGCTTTTCTCTATTTGTAATAGTTTTCATTCTATAGGCCAAAGAGGCTTTTTTTCTTCTTTAAGGGGCTGTAACCCCTATTTTTTGCCTTTAAGGGGCTGTAACCCCTATAAGGGGTCATTTGATGACTTCATCCTTCTGAAGAACATTTAAGCAAGCAACAGCTTTTCTCTATCTGCAATAGTTTTCATTCTATAGGACAAAAACATGAAAAAAGGCTATTTTTGACCTTTAAAGGGCCATAACCCCTTTAAGGGGTCATCTGACAACTTCTACCCAATGGAAACTTTTGTAGAGGTTTTGATAGGCTCTATGATCCTTCAGATTATTTTATCTGTTATGGCTGCTGAGTTATAAGACATTTTTAGTGGTTTTACCCTATGTTCTATTTTTAGTAACAGCTGCCATGTTTTTTATCGAATCATTTTAAAAATGAGGATTGTTTGTTGCCAAGATATCATATACCATTTCTGCAAATTTTCACTTAAATTGGTTGAGTGGTTTCAGAGAAGAAGATTTTTGAAATTATTAACGGACGACGACAGACGACGGATGACGGACGACGACGGACGCATAGTGATAGCATAAGCTCACATGGCCTTTGGCCAGGTGAGCTAAAAGGGTATAACAACAAAGAAGAGTATGCATGCAACAACCCATGCATCCTTTGCAAGAAGATACACGAACCCTGTGAAGACGACTGGATCAACTGTACCATTGTGGCCGAAACTTTAAAGGTTAGGAGTGTTTTCAACTTCATTTGGAACAAACAAAGAAAGGAAAATCTACTTGTAAAGCGTACTACAAGTGTAATGACTGTGGACACACAGCCAACATGGAGAAGAGGAAAACAGACCATCAGTGTGGTGAAGTGTATTGTCCCACCTGTAAACAGTACTGCGATCAAAACCACCTGTTTTACATGATGCCCATAACCATTGAAGATCCCCCCGAACGGCAAACCTACATAAATGGGGCGAAAGAAAGTGACGAAATTATGGGAAGAGTCGCCTTTCCGCATGACTGCACATGACTTTACATGCTAGAGATCTGAGGCGACAGTTGTCGCCAAGAGATTTGATCTTTCGTCCATGGAAAATTAAAAGTGCAAAGTGGTCTATAGAGACCCGGTATACTACTCCTGTGGATTTTAAAGAACTCAAAAGATTTATAATATGATTTTAAATCAAGGTCATTTCAATGGCCACAAATCGTGCTCCTTTCCTCGCCGATTTGATTTTTTTACTCTTACGAAAATTCGTAAAGAACATGATGAGGCAAGTTCCTTAAATCCCGCTTTCAGATATATCAACGTTTCCTCTCTGTCCTCTCTGTCAACAACGCTTCGTTTGGTAGACGGATTCCTTTGATATCTCCTGCAGAGTTTAGAGATTAAGAAAACTTCACATCATTCTTGGATTTGCATCTCGAATATGTCCAGGATGGTCATCTCAGTATTAAAAAAAATACGATAAAAGAGACGACTTTGATTTTCAAATTATTAATTTCTCTATCCTTGAAAGCAACATATCTACTTCACCTTACTGCGCATGCCCGTAAAATCAGCGGCACCTTTTGAACCAAGCTCCTGACAAAAACTAATTTTATTTCTTAAATAACGATTTTACGACGTTCAAAAATGGATTAAACAACTTTATATTACAGTTTTAAAAGGATTTAGACCCGAAAACACACAGGAAAAGTGCAAAATCGAACTTACTCAATCAGCTGTTGTTGTGAACAACTAGAACAACTAGACTTCCGGTATAATGGCGGGATCAGCTGGTTTTTTCTTCACGACAATTTTTATTCTATTGATTGCCAACTATGAGAAGTTTACAAACTCTTATGATTATTACAAACATTCGAACACAAAACTTATACATGGTAACAACTCGTGGACGACGGCAGATCTAATTTCCTATGCAAACAACACGAGATTGACGAGTAACCAATGTAATCAAAGAAAAGGGGAGATAACCATCTGTCAATTCCCTATCGTTTTTCGACCATCTTACGAACTTTTAATAACATTATTTCTTCTAAGAAGTGGAGATATACATCATAACCCTGGCCCGTCAAAGAGAACACCCAAATACCCATGTACCAAATGCTTTAAAGGTGTGATCAGCACAAGCAAGGCAATAACGTGTGATCAATGTGAAAAGTGGACTCACATAAAATGCAAAACCAATATAACCCAAGTCATGTATGACGATATGAATGAGAATGGAACATCAATAAATTATACATGTGATCCATGTTTATTAAATCAACTACCATTTCATGATGATGATATAGATATATTGACAAAAAATCACTACGATAATCAATCACATGACACAAAAACTGTCAACCTGGAAGATTTCAAACAATATGAATTTCCATCACAAAAAGGGCTACATTTTTATCATCTAAATGCTCGATCGCTTCTGCCGAAAATATCTGAACTTCGTATAATGGCCACTGCAAGTAAGGCAGCTGCTATAGGTGTGACCGAGACATGGCTTGACTCTACAATTTCTGACGAGGAAATTAAACTGGAAGGATACTCTGTGTTGCGAAAAGATCGAAGGCGAACCGGAGGGGGAGTATGCCTTTACATGAAAAATGACTTTGCTTTAAATACAAGAATGGACCTGACATCTGTTGATATGGAAGCTATCTGGGCAGAGTTGCTGTTACCCAAATCAAAGCCGATCCTAATTGGTATAGTTTACAGACCACCCGACCAACATGACTTTGTGGAAAAGTGCCAGGAAACTTTCAACAAACTGGAGCCAGACCAAGAATCTGTGATAATGGGAGACTTTAACTATTGTATGCTTAATAAAAATTCTGAAAACAAAACTGTTAACAAATTTAAGAATGTAATGCAAATGCTGAATTTATCACAAATCATTAATGTACCAACCAGGGTCACTAAAACTAGCTCATCATTAATAGATCTTATACTTGTAAACAGACAAGAAAATATAACCAAATCTGGTGTTTTAGATATTGGCCTGAGTGACCATTATATCACATATTGTATTAGAAAAATACCCAAACTTATTATTGGGGAACATAAGACAATTAAAATCAGGTCTTTGAAAAATTATGATCAATATACTTTTTTAGAGAAATTAAATGAAATAAATTGGCACACTTGTACAGCTTCAAATTGTGTTAATGATAATTGGAATATTTTTAGAAATTTATTTACTGGCGTTTTAGATCAGGTTGCTCCTAAAAAGGAGATTAGAGTGAAACAAAGAACTGAACCTTGGATGACGGCAGAGATTTTGGATTTAATTAAAGAAAGGGATTATTTTTTATCTTTGCACAAAAAGTATAAAGACCCAGAAAATTATGAACAATTTTGTTATCTCAGAAATAAAGTTCAAAGGGAAGTAAAATCTGCAAAATCTGATTATTTTTCAAACAAGATTGAAGAAAACAGAAATGAGCCTAAAAAATTATGGGAACAGTTAAAAAACCTTGGTTATAAAAATAAGGCTCAAGAGGCTAAAATTGTTTTGAATGTAAATGACAAAATTTGTCATGATTTGAAAACCATTGTAAACCATTTCAATAGTTTTTTTACAAATGTTGCCTCAGAATTGGTTAAAAAATTACCAACAGCTAAAGGTTTATATAACACAACATCCAGTCTTTTTGTAAATTTTTATAGAAATAGGAATCCAAGTAACAAAAAGTTTATATTGAATGAAGTCAGCGAAGATTTTGTATTTAGAGAGTTGTCTGCTTTGAATGTAACAAAGAGTACCGGGTTAGACGAAATACCTGCAAGGTTTATAAGAGATAGTGCACATGTAATTAAAACACCTATTACTGCAATTATAAATCAATCTATTACAACAGGTGTTGTACCTCAAAGCATGAAATATGCAAGAGTAAAACCATTGTACAAGAAAAATAGTCCACTAGAAGTGGGTAATTATAGACCAGTCAGTATTTTGAGCATTGTCTCTAAGATCTTAGAAAAAAGTGTATACAAACAACTTATAGATTTTTTACAAGAAAACAATATGTTATATGATTTACAATCTGGTTTTCGGAGTAAATACTCCACTGATACTTGTCTTATACATTTACTTGATTATATCAGGAGTAATAACACCAAAGGTTTATATACTGGAATGATCATGTTAGACCTTCAAAAGGCCTTTGACACTGTAGACCATAATATATTATGTAACAAACTTAAAGTAATGGGTTTTGAATCCATAAATTGGTTTAGATCCTACCTTTCTGATAGAGTTCAATTTGTATCTTGTAATGAGGTTATGTCAGAAGCCATGAATGTAACTTGTGGAGTCCCTCAGGGTAGCATATTGGGACCGCTTTTATTTTTAACATATGTAAATGATATGTCTATAAGTATAGATAATGACTGCAAGCTTATTTTATATGCTGATGATAGTGCCATCTTATATAGTCATAGAGACCCAAATTTTATATCAAATAAATTAGGCAATGTATTAGAAAACTGTTCAGATTGGCTCATAGATAACAAGCTTTCTCTACACCTTGGAAAGACAGAGTGTATGTTATTTGGTCCACCAAGAAAGATCAAACAATATTCTAATTTTAGTGTAAAATGTTATGATCATGTTATAAAATCAACTGATTTTGTAAAATATTTAGGTGTTTATATAGATAAATATTTAAACTGTGAACATATTGTCTCAAGTATAGTTCAAAAGGTCAATGGGAGACTTAGATTTTTATATAGAAATGCAAAGTGTCTTGACAGCAGATCAAGAATGACCCTCACAACTGCTTTAATACAGTGTTATTTTGACTATTCTTGCTCGTCGTGGTATAGTAGTATCGGGAAGGGGATGTCGAAGAAGTTACAAGTATTACAAAATAAAGTTGTGCGGTTCATCCTTGGTCTGGGGTCAAGACATAGCATTAATTGTAATGTATTAGAACAAGTCAACATGTTATCTGTTGAAAACAGAGTGAAACAACTTAGAATTAACCATGTGTACAACATTTATCATGGGAAAGCTCCTAATTATATGTCAGCAGGTTTTCGTCTTAACCAAACAGGTACTAGAGGTGCAACAAACTTAAATTATTTTGTTCCAAATACAAGAATATGTGGTAATAACAGCTTTTTATATAATTCTATTTTAGATTGGAACAATTTACCAGCATCAATTAAAAATATTTCTGAAAAATCATCTTTTAAATCAGCTGTTAAGCAACATTTAAAATTTGCTGCCAGAGGTTTTGAAGAAAATGATTTTTTATATTATTAAGCTAATGTAAGTTTTTATTATAATTTTAAATTTAACAAACTATTAAATATTTAATTATTTAAATATATATTTTGATACTTTTAAATGCAAGGACCCCATTGGAAATAAGCTTTTTTTCATAGCTTTATGGGTTATCCTAGGCTAATCAAGTGCCAAATATGTATTTTTATTACATGTGAATGATTTTTTAGTTTGTGTATATTTTGAAATATATGATTGTTTGATTGTATGTCTGTATATGTATACTTGATTATTGCCTAAATAAACATTATTATTATTTTAACAAAACTCGCCACTACATTTGCGTGTGTATTGAAATGAACATAAACATCCGGTCAACATGATCTTGAAACCGGTGCTGATTTTAAACATTCTTAGCCTGCTAACACTCCAATATCACGATGATTGCAGAGCATCTTATCAAAGTTCAATAGAGAACTGCAGTGAAAGCAAGACAGTCAATCGTAACAAACCATATTTACCTGATTCTGATAGAAACTTTGAAACATATTTTGCGCATTCACATAGAGAAACTATACACTTTCAGTACCACCTATCTGGTTACAATTTAACTCTTGCCAGAGATTTTAAAGTCACAGCGTGTACATCATATACCATATAAGACATGTACGAGTGCTGTTTAACATCACACCACTCTCTCTCCATAAAAGACGCAGTTTTATGACCATCCTTCTGATGATCTCTGGTGATGTGCCCACAAACCCAGGTCCAACTAAAAACCCTTGTGGAGGATGTTATAGAGCAGTCGCAAAAAATCACAGAGGCATATTTTGTGAGGCTTGCTACTACTGGTGGCATATCAAATGTGCTAACATTACACCTACCGATTATGTAACTCTTAGCAACTCAAATGATCCGTGGATCTGTAATCCCTGCGACAAATTTCATTTTACTGATTCGTTTTTCGAAAATGTGTCATTAGATTCTACAAACCTTTCAAATTCATCTTTTAAAGACTCTGTGTTTCAGAACCTGAAAGATTCAAGGCTGAAGTACCCTAGAAATTTTACTCTAGCACACCTAAATGTAAACAGTATCAGATACAAGTTTAACGAGCTGAATGAGCTTCTTCATGAAAACATTATTGACATTTTGATTATTTCAGAAACTAAAATTGACCAAACTTTCAATGATAGTTTATTTCAGGTTAATGGGTATAAATTAATAAGAAGAGATCGAGACGACAAAGGAGGCGGAATTTTGATGTTTGTAAACTCTGACTGCATCTAGCAGACGGCAAGAATATGAATGTAAGAACTTCGAAAACATAAGCTTAGAAATCCATGTAAACAACAATAAATGGCTTATAATGGGAATTTATAAACCTCCCTCTGCCACTGACAAACTTTTCTCCGAGGAATTTTCTTCAGTAATTGATAAATGTTATGTAAATTATGAAAATATACTTGTGTTAGGGGATGTAAATTTTGACATGTTAGTAGAGTCAAAGAGTCAGTCCATGAATGATATTTGTGATATTTTTGACCTGTCACAATTGGTAAAAAATCCAACTTGCCACATGAAAGGCTGTAATCCATCTCTAGTAGATGTTATTTTAACAAATGTAAAAAACCTATGTTTTAATGTACAAAATACACCCACTGGTATCAGTGACTGTCATAACATGATATCTGTATCACTTAAAGGAAAAGTACAACATCAGAAGCAACAATTACTATCATACAGAAGCTACAAAAATTTTGATATAGACAATTTCAATAAAGAACTACATCAAATCAAAACACCTGAAATTACAACAAGTTCAACGAGTTCAAATGTAAATTTAGTATACCAACAGTATGAAAACAATTTCAATGAGTTGCTGAACAAACATGCTCCAATGAAAACCAGAAAACCAAGAAAACAACCCTTGCCATGCATGAATAGGGAGCTAAGAAAAGCCATCTACAAAAAACAAATGTATTATACTCAGTATACAAAAAACAAAAATCCCAAAACCTGGGAAAAATACAGGAGAGAACGAAATTTAGTAACAAAGTTAAAAAAGAGTTCAACTAAAAAATACTTTCTTGAACGTTGTACAGGAGGTGCAAAAAATGGTGATTTCTGGACAACTGTCAAACCATTTTTTTCAAAAAAGTGTCAGTCTGGAGACCAAAAATTGTACTCCAGGAAAATAATAGTATTATAAATGATACATCAGAAGTGGCCAATATTTTTAATAACTTTTTTGCCACTGTAGCTACAAAGATTGGTGAAGGTGTAGATTATGATCATTCAACACACCAAAGTATATCAAAAATTAAGACAAATATGACTGAAAACTATTGTACATCATTTTTTGATTTTAAAAAGATAAATGAATGTAATGTGGAGAAAAAATTTTGTAAAATGAATACAAAGAAAGCCACAGGAGTAGATGGCATCCCAGCAAAGGTTGTTAAAAACTGTAAACAAGAACTTGTACCACATATTACTTCTTTAATAAATAGAGAGGTTTAGCAACGAATACGTGTACGAGTACGGGTACGTGTAGAGGGAAATTCCCCAGAAAAGTGTGTATGACGTCATCACTAGGTGCGTTGTGCTAGACGTACACGTAGGTGAAGAACTTGTAGCGTTATACTTACACGTAAGGTAAGAACTTGTAACGTTTTATTTATATATTATGAATGTTTTGTAAAATATGGGTACTTTATTGAAGCATTCGCAATGTAGGGTATCTGTTTAAATGGATGAGAACACAGAAAATCATGTTTTTACCGTCAATTTTGCTTCTGATGCAGAGATGCAAGCAAGCCATGAAGTCAAAGTTTTGGAAAGTTTTGCAAACAGGAAAACGCAAAGGAAATTATAAAATACATACTACACTGCATGTGTGTTACTCGTTTATCTTCCCTTATGATAAATATAAAGACATACTTTGATATTTAATAAAGGGACCAGGGACAGGTCCGTGAAAGTCAAAGAGGGGGCGTAATTGCTAAAAATGTCAGATTTTTATCCTTCATTCCATATCCCAACTGCAATTTATTCACATACTTGACATATCTATGCTGAGTATCTAACTCATATATGTACATACCTGCATTTGGAGTAATAAATGCAGAAAAAAAAATGATCGTCAGCATGTCAGTGACCTTCTCACTCCCATTCTTTAAGCTTTATATGTTAAAGGCTGATAATTTTTTTTTTGTAGAGTTGGAAATGTCAGAAAGAAAGAAGCAGGCAAGATTCAAAACAAATGATGACGTGAGACTTCTTAGGGAAGTTGTGTCTATAAACCCGTACCAGAATAAAGGCAAATGGCCTGATGTTGGAGAAAACTTAAGTAGTGATACCTTTAAAATTGATGGCAGAAGGGCAAGGGAACGGACTCAGCTTCTTCTTACTACATTTAGAAAAGACAGGAGCAGTAATCTTAAAAAGTAAGTTAATTTCAATATGTTTGGCAACCATTACATATTATTTTATGGACCATGTATCAAGTGCATACTTACAAAAATCTTAACTATGTGTAAAATGGGTAAAAATATTGGCACACGACTTTTATTCTATATATAGCTCATAACTTTCAAACTTTTATTACGTATATATACTTAGTCTCTGTTATATTTTTATTTGTAATATAATGTACATGTTAGCTGTGATGTCTAATTTTAGTTAAAAACATTTTGAAATAGTTGGCTTTTTTAGGCACTTGCCCCTTTAAATCAAAATATTGATTTAAAGGGGCAAGTGCCTAAAAAAGCCAACTATTTCAAAATGTTGGCAAGTGCCTAAAAAAGCCAACTATTTCAAAATGTATTTAACTAAAATTAGACATCACAGCTAACATGTACATTAAACTCTCTCTTAAAAGTCCGGCATCATGTCTTCTACCTTCAATTGGACCAAACATGTTGGCAACTAGACCATTAGGAGTTACAATACTTTGGAATTTCAAGGCATGTGTTCTCTTGTGTCCATTGTAAACCAGTCTTTGATTTCTGGTAGGTCTACAGATTGGCCTAACTGTTCCATCAATGAATCCCCAGCAGTTTTGCAAAGGTGCATTCCTAAGTCTCACTGCATCAGCAAACTCGTCCAAATGCCGATGAGATAGCCAGCTCCTGTTCAAATTCGTAAGTAAATGAACATGTCTCTCGTATATAAAGTCTAAAATAGTATTGATAATTATAGACATAGCAGTCGCTGAGCGTCCAAATAAAGATTTGAGGTCAGAGAGTCGATTTGGATATGCTAATCTTCTCAAAAGAAGGCACAGAGCCTCAACCCCAGAGCACACTGTACGGTTAGGACAAACAAACCTTTCCGGAATTTGTAAAAGTTCGCATAGCTGTGGTATGTGTTCTTTTCTGAATCTAAAAAGTTTCTTACAACGTTCATCAGAAACATCCTCAAAAGTAAAAATATTTGACTCGTTTTCTTCGTCTTTTTCATTCATTAACAAGAGAATTTCATCTTCAATTTCTTCATCAACTGCTGCAAGCAGACGTAAGTCGTCCATTTTAGAGATGTTTCACGTTTTATGATAAGTTTATTAAATATTTTCCGACCAATAGATAAGCGTGTAACAATTCTTTATACACGTACCCGTACGCGTACTCGTACACGTTACTTGTCAGTCAGATCTGAACGCGTACGTGTACGTGTAAAGTACACGTACCCGTACACGTTAATTTGCTAAACATATGAGTTTGCGATTACGTGTACGTGTACGTGTATTCTACACGTACAAGTACAAGTACACGTACAAGTTTCGGTTGCTAAACCTGTCTAATATCTCTATTGAAACTGGTATTTTTCCAGATAGACTTAAACAGGCACAGGTTACACCAATTTATAAGAAAAATAATCCTTTGGAAAAAACTAACTATAGGCCTGTTAGTGTTTTGTCAATATTTTCAAAAGTGTATGAAAAAATTTTGGAGTTACAGCTGAGTGAATATTTTAATGATATTTTTCACCCATATTTATGTGCTTTTCGTAGAGGCCATGGATGTCAGACCACACTGCTAAGACTTCTTGAAGATTGGCGCACAGCTCTAGATAAAGATATGTATATAGCTGCAGTTTTGATGGATCTATCTAAGGCGTTTGATTGCCTCCCCCATGAAATTATGCTTGATAAATTATCAGCTTACGGGCTTTCCCAACATTCTGTATCCCTCCTCCAGTCGTATTTAACCAACCGAAAACAACAAATAAAAATAAATGGTGTTCTTAGCAGCTGGGCTGACATTCATAAAGGTGTACCTCAAGGATCTATTCTTGGGCCTCTTCTTTTCAATGTATTTATAAACGACATATTTCTGTTTATCAAACATGGTACTTTGTATAATTATGCAGACGACAACACTTTGTCTTTTTGTTCTCCTGATTATAACCTGTTAATTTCAACTCTTGAAACTGAATCTTTAAATCTTATAGAATGGATTAAAATTAATAAAATGCAGGCTAACCCTGACAAGTTTCAGGTTTTAGCCGTAGGAAAAAAGACTTTTGAGAAACAACCATCCATTAATATACACTCAGCAAACTTATCTTGTGAAAATACTGTTAAACTTCTGGGTATTGATATTGATTATAGACTAAATTTTGATGTACACATAAGTAATATATGCAGGAAGGCTTCTCAGCAACTAAACATACTAAAACGTTTGGGACCTTTTTTGAACAGACTTACAAAACTTACAATTTTTCATACTTTTATATTAAGTAATTTTAACTTCTGCCCTTTGGCTTGGCATTTCTGCACAGGAAAAAATTCTAAAAAACTTGAAAAAGTGCAGGAAAGGGCACTACGTTTCGTCTACAATGACACATCCAGATCCTATGAAGAACTTTTGGAACTAGCTAAGATTCCCTCCCTGCATATAAGACGACAAAGAACTATGGCTTTAGAGACTTTTAAAATTATTAATAGTTTATCTCCTGTTTGTTTGAATAATCTTGTAACTGTAAAGTCTCATAAATATACTTTCAGATATAACAATGTATTAGACATACCACAGGTAAAATCCAGCACATATGGTAAAAAAAGCTTCCGCTCTGCTGCTGCTTCTCTTTGGAATGACCTTCCGGACCATTTCAGGACTGAAAACAGTTTTTCCCAGTTTAAAAGCCTTATCCAGTCCTGGAATGGCTCGGAGTGTCATTGCTCTGCATGCAAATAGCTTATTCTGCTTTTGTTTTATGCTTTTATGATATATTTAAAATTGTTTCTGCTGCTTACTTGCAATTCTATGCTTTTTCTGTAGTGCTAACATCAAGGTTATATATATATATGCATGAAAACAAAACCTGCTATGCTTATATTGACTATTTATGCTCAAATTGATCATATATTGCATGTATGTGTATGTTTTACTTTGTTTGTATTTTAAACATTTGTGTTTTATATGTGATGTCTATTGTATACCCTTGCATGCTTGTGTCTTTGTGTTTTATTTATGTGTTATCTATTCGGTTAAAAGCTCAATAGAGCTTATGTTCATTGTTATAAATGTACCGAATTCAAATAAAGTTTTCGTATTCGTATTCGTATTCGTACACCTGCTTACGGAGTTTATATATTTTCACAACTTATTCGATATGCCAGGGCTTGTAAAAATTCTTATTTCTTATACGATACTGCGTAACCAACTGTGAAACCAAGCTAGGTCGCGAGAAAACCCTTAAAGTCATATTATGTAACCGTGTTGTGTTTGTGTTACTATCGGACCTTAAGATTGCAATGGATGAGGGATGGTTGGCGCGCCATAAAACCTGGTTTAACACAAAATTTCATTTGAAATGCCTGTACTTAGTCAGGAGCATTGCGATCTATAATTTTTACGATATGTCTTCCATGTTTTGGTTTCTCTCTTGACATTGAGATTGATCCTCAAAGTTCGTTGATATTGTTATTACTTTTATTTGCTATTTACTTGTCATGTATTGAATTAACAAAATTTAAATTTTGGAACTCACCCCCCCCCCCTTTTTAGCCGTTCAAAAGGTGCAATAATGAAAGGAAGCAAATACTCTAATTAAGGAGACAAAAGGGGTGGTATTATTGTAGCTGTAATTTATTTTGGTCTGCTTTTGTAAAATAAATCCTTGTGAACTAGAAAATGTGTCTATGAGCCACAGGATGGCCCTCCCGTTCTTGAAATATCATTGACCCTCAATGTGTATTACTTGGGATACCTGAAATATTATTGACCCCTAAAATGTAGTATTCAAGATATGGACCTTAACCAAGAACTTAACCAAAGTCATTCATGCATAAATTATAGGTCACAGTGACCTAATTTTTATTGGGTGGTGTCATGTTTCCCAAGACACATTTAGTGGTGAATTACCATTGACCATCAACATGTAGTATCGGAGTAATGGACCTTAACCAAGAACTAAACCAAAGTCATTCATGCATAAAATATAGGTCACAGTGACCTCATTTCTAGTGGATGGTGTCACCTTACCCAAGACACATCTAGTGGTGAAATATCATTGACCCCCAACATCTAGTATCCAAGTTATGGACCTTAACCAAGAACTTAACCGAAGTTGTTCATGCATAAAATATAGATCACAGTGACCTAATTTTTATTGGGTGGTGTCATGTTACCCAAGACACATCTAGTGGTGAAATACCATTGACCATCAACATGTAGTATCCGAGTAATGGACCTTAACCAAGAACTAAACCAAAGTCATTCATGCATAAAATATAGGTCACAGTGACCTACTTTCTAGTGGGTGGTGTCACCTTACCTAAGACACATCTAGTAGTGAAATATCATAGACCCCCAACATCTAGTATCCAAGTTATGGACCTTAACCAAGAACTTAACCGAAGTCGTTCATGCATAAAATATAGGTCACAGTGACCTAATTTCTAGTGGGTGGTGTAGCCCTACCCAAGACCCATCTGGTGGTAAAATATCATTGACCCCCCACATCTAGTATCCGAGTAATGGACCTTAACCAAGAACTAAACCAAAGTCATTCATGCGTAAAATATAGGTCACAGTGACCTAATTTCTATTGGGTGGTGTCACCTTACCTAAGACACATCTAGTAGTGAAATATCATTGACCCCCAACATCTAGTATCCAAGTTATGGACCTTAACCAAGAACTTAACCGAAGTCGTTCATGCATAAAATATAGGTCACAGTGACCTAATTTCTATTGGGTGGTGTAGCCCTACCCAAGACCCATCTGGTGGTGAAATATCATTGACCCCCAACATCTAGTATCCGAGTAATGGACCTTAACCAAGATCTTAACCAAAGTGTTACGGACGGACGTACGGACGTACGGACGGACGGACAAGGGTAAAACTATATGTCCGATCCACATACGTGGTCGGGCCATAAAAAATGGATGGAAAGTCCACCAAAGGCTGCATGCGTCAAAAAACTTTGTGTCCAGAGCAATTGACTATACATATTGGGCCTAAGATGTACAAGGTTTGACATGTTGCCACCATACCTTGCTGTGCTCATCGAAGCTTTTTTTATTATCTATCTAAGAGTTTGGCCTGGAGCTCGCCATTGGAAAATTTTTACCACTTTTCATTTTTACGTACAAAATTTTTGAATGCACAACAGCTTCTGCCTTCCAATGATATATGATATTATCGTATCAGTTCTTCCGAGACATTTACTCGATCATATTTGTTGTTTAAGGTTACAGGCAAATAATACAAATTAAACAATACAATATTATAATATAAACTATTTATTTTAAGAATTTACTTTCCAATGTAATAGCCAGACATGTAAGAATAGTCATGCCCATGTACCATCTGCTGACCGTAAACTATATTACGTACATCAATTGTATCGCCCTTGGTCAGCTCTAGCACAGGATTGGCTGTTTCAGTGGCTCCATGGAGGAGCGGTCCATACAGGTTCATGATCTTTTTATAGTTCTTATATAGGCCTAAATTTAAGGGCCTTCCTGCACTTGACATGATTGTGATAGAAAGCTGGTAAAGGCCATCCACAGGTGCTGTAAACTTGCCCGTGTTTACATTGTAGACGTTTCCCCGGTTCAGAATGACATTGTTGAACTTCAGAATATGACCTAATCCACCAAGGGACGCTGGATCTCCTGATAGTGTCACAGTAAATGCTGGTCTGGTGTTTCCAGTAAAGTCATCTGAAACAAGTAAATCTGTGATCTTATGCTCATCAAGTAGTGCACCCTCTCCCAAAATCATCCGTTGCATATAAAAGCATATGTAATCGCTTAATAGGAAGTAGATGATCTAGGAGCATAAAAACGCTGTACACTATATGGTATTATATGATAAAGCAATATACAAAATAGCAAGCCCTTGCATAGAAGCTTAATTTTTTTTATGTATTTACACTTTGTG
Source organism: Arcuatula senhousia (assembly GCA_963971305.1). Lineage (NCBI taxonomy): Eukaryota > Metazoa > Mollusca > Bivalvia > Mytilida > Mytilidae > Arcuatula > Arcuatula senhousia. The sequence continues at coordinate 5,181,919 of OZ020317.1, read as the reverse complement.
AAGTAGGTTACTTAGGAGCATTAAATCGCTTTTCACCATAGAATAAATCTATATGCATAATATCGTATTTATGCGTTATATACAAGCAGTTGCTTAGAAAACTGTTACGGAAACTATGCATGGAAAAAAATGTTATCCAGACATGCCAGAACTATAGATTTATTGCTTCTTATTTTTTACCCAAGGTCGTCATTTTTTAGGTTAAAGAAAACGTATCATAGTTTTTCCCGTTTTTTCTAAGATTTACCTTCAGCAATCGCAGGGAGGACGGCGCCACTATGTACTTCGACCCATTTTTAAGTGTGTGTTAATTAGACCAGGTTTGTACAAATGGTACAGAAAAAAAAAAATAATAAACACTAATATCCTTCAAAAAATAACATATTTACAGATGATTTTCATTAAAATTATTTTAATTATGTAGATTCATAATCTACTTTTTCGTCGATTCAGATTCTGATAAGTGATTCATTAAGTCGTCCACTTACATGTAATCATTATGAAATTTGTTTTGTAGACATGGACAGAGAGTCCATTTAATAGTTTTCATTGGAAAAAAGTCAAATAAAGAAAAGACAATTAAACAATTCTATGACAATGCCAAAAGATGGAGCATTGACGTTGGCAAGTGCCCTGGCAAATAAACACAACGAAAGTAAAGTGTTTGCTCCTTCTTATTCATTAAGATTTCACTTAAAACACTCTAACTTATACTTAGCACACCTACATTTGTTATATTTTTCGAACAGTGATACAAGAAAATTCTGGTTAATCAGTATATTATATTAATTGAATATCTTCATTTTGATTGGGTCATTACAATGTACATGCATGTTACATGTAACCTCAAAGTAGTTTCGGCGACGATTGGTGTTTTTTTTTACAAAACAAAAATTAGACTCAGCTAAGTATATAGAATAATTCTAACTGTACAAGAATAACTGATGGTATCCTATTGCACAAAAAAATCTACATTTGTTCATTTAATTCTGTAGTTATGTAATGCTGCAGCGCTAGATAAGAATTAGTTCCGACATTCTATTCTGTAAATGCCAACATGTATAACAAAATCTGTAAGATGGAATTCGACCAAAGCACAACATTCAGAGCATTGCTGTGAAGAAGATGAAGTAACTTGCGTTAAAGCTTTGATCTAGATAGTACTTTCATCTTTGAGCAGATAGGTATTCTCTTGTAAATTATTCTTCTGATGACCTCAATACACCCTTTCGTCGTTTGTACTAAAGGCACTCAGTGTCGATAACATGCGAGTTTGTTGTCCATTAATTAAAAGGTTATAAAAATCAGCCTGTGAAATTACTCGGTGTAAAAAAATGTGCATTTCTAGTCATTGTTTGTTTGTTTGTGTTTTCTCTTTTAACTTTAATTTGAAATAAAAAGGGAATATACATAATCACCTACCTTTAATGTCATGGTCTTGTGAGAACTGGAAAAATAAAAATAAGACAAATTAAATTTAAACATCACACTAACAAATGATTATTTACTGTGAAAATATACGTCACACTCTTATTTTCAGAAATTAAAACCTTAACACTAACATAATTTGTTTGTTTAGACTTTTTATTGCAAAATGATACATTTAAGGATCAACTTAAATTACAAAAAAATGTTTTTTTTCCATTTATTATTGATTTATCTACGAAATAGATTTTAGTTAAGTATCAGGCTTTCATTTCTAAACTCTTTCTTTGACATTAAAATGTTGAAATATTGGTCCTCTAAGTTCAGTGATTTTGTAATTAACTTTATCCACATAACAATCAGGCAAAATGCTTAGATATGGTGGCTTATGAAGGCAAAACGCAGACTTTTGACCATGGAATTTGATAAAACTATCCAATATAACAACATTTTGATTTATCAAACTTCTGGTTACAATTTGTTTTTTTTTATATCAAAATTTATGCATTTTAAAGCTAAATTCTGATGCGCTGTCAACTACCTGACCTCTAGCTAGAATACTTCTTAAAAAAATTATAATTTCAAAAGTCAACAAGTCTTAGAAAGACTTATCTCAACTCTAAATTCGAAATGTTGAATACTGGTTGAGCACTATAAATCCTGGTTTAACCTTTTGAAATGTTTGAACAAAGTCAGGACCATTGCAATACTAACTTTTTACTGTTATATCATTGCCTTGTTTTGTCTTTTTGTTCGTGGACATCTAAGTTTGATAAACCCTCTTCGGTAATTTTGGATCAATGATAATGTGTTAATTCGTGATTTGGTATCAAGACATTCTATGCTCTTCATATTCATATAGTGTTTGGCATTTTCAATTATTTTGGTAGAGCGCCTCTGATGAGTCTTGATTAAATTTATTGTCCGGAACTTTGTTGTCATTTGTATTTGACTTGCTAGGGTCAGTTTTAGCTGTTCAAAATTACTTAAATTTTCTTTCATTTTTGCATTCTAACAATAAGTCTCCCTTGAGGGACCCAGGTGGCGAATTGACCCTCAACATAGCCTAGCTGGTCGTAAGAGGCGACTAAGGGACTTTGGATTCTGACATCGGGTCAGTGCTTAGCTCACAGAGCGACCAAGTTTGTACCCTAGATGGCTAGGATGACCCTCGTCCGCAGAGGGTGTCAGGTCTTTAATACGGAAACCCTGACCACTGACCACAGTGGCCAACGTGAGTGGAGAGTGCCCGACACGCTTCATGCACGTAAAACAACCTTGTTGACCGCCAAGTAGTGCAACACATAGGCCAATTTTACCGCTCCTTCCTTCCTACCCTTTTCTTGTGGTAGTCAAAGTTTACTGTCCCTGTTTCCCACCATCCCCATATTTCTCGTCATCATTTCATGCTCATTCTATTATCATTTTCATTTTCATCGCATTTAATGAACTTATATTGAGTTGAAATCACAATGAGTCTCTTTAATCAGGACAACTTCACCGAACTGGGAGGATCAAACTCAAATGTCTCAGAAGAAAAGATAAAACAAAGAGAAGACATACTGTAAAAATAAAAGATCGCAATGGTACTGACATGGTACGGACATTTCGAAAGAAAGGATAAGTTTATCACAAGCATATCAATGTTGTTAACACATATAGTGAAACATGACTCTATTTTTAATACATTTTTTTAAATATAAACAGCACATTTTTCTTCAAATATCTAACATTGCATTTGAAAAAAGATATAAAACTAAACCTACCGTTACACATATGTACATCATCAACAGCGTAAACTTTGTGATGGAATCCATAATATTGTAAAGTTTTAAAATATTTTGATTGAGAAAACCTTAAGTCTTTCCCTTTTGATTCTATCTTCTTGACTACAAATAAAACATTTCTATTCCTATAGAATTTTCCTTTTTATAGCATAACTTTCAACAAAGTACTTCGACTTCAGCTTCACTAGCGAATTATATCACAATTGTATCAACTGTTTTCTAATTTATGTGATGTAGAATACATATCATAGTCATGGTACAAAGTGGGTGGCGCTAACACTCCTGATAACATAAGCATGAATATCTTTTTGATAGCGTAACTTGAACAAAGTACTTCGACTTCAGCTTATATCACAATTGTATCAACTGCTTTCTAATTTATGTGATGTAGAATAGTACATATCATAGTCATGGTACAAAGTGGGTGGAGCTAAGACTCCTGATAACACAAGCATGAATGTGTTTATTTATCATAAAGACACGAGAAGTATAATGCCCATATATCAAGTCAGGACAAATTTCTCCGGTGTGTCTTCGCCTTGTTGTGCCTTTTTAGGATCTGATTTTCACATTTTTTTTCCGTCTAGACAGGGTAAATCGGTCAGTCAATATTGCTACCAGAGGATCTATTACAGAGCATTATTCGTGTATTGTATTTTAATGTTATACGTATTGTCTAAAATAGGAGGTACATATTTATACCCCCAACATAAATGCGATATAAATGTGCACTACATATCGTGTATCAATACTCGTTGACGTTTACTTAAGCATTTTTGACCTTTGACCTTTGATCAAGTGGGCGGAGCTTAATTACAGATTAAGTGAACTCAGGTGCTCTTCCGGAGCACCTGAGTTCACTCTTGTTTCGACTGGAGTTCGCGTTGTTGATTGATATTCAGTTATTTTGTGTTTCCATGTTTTACATGTTGTCTGTTTTTGTCCCGTTCCTGTTGGTGTTTACTGGTTTTGTCTCTGCCCTTTCGGACTTTTGATATTCGAATACCCCATTGGTACCTCTGCTTCTTTCTTAACAAATGTGTAAGTGTGCGGAGGAAACAAACAAAACTGATGTGCTATGTTTCAAGTTTATGAAACACAGATCGTTCTTTATTTTTAGTGCTTAGATTTAGCTCTGCCTTTAAAGGCTTTAGTGCTTTGATTTCTTGGACATTGCTGTTCAGTAGTTTTCATATTACGCAGTCCTACCCCTACTCCCCTCCAACCTTAACCATTACTTAAGCCATAACCTTCCAGTCTGTATTGACTGGTAATCTCTTAATTCTTTACTCTTACTCTGGTCTTAACTCTAAACCTACCCCCTATCCTAACCATCCCATAACTATTCTTATGTCTTCATTATCTCCTCTTTACTTTCTGATCGAAGAACGTTGTATTCTTTTTGTTCAATAGACTTTCATGTGTTCGATGTCAATTTCTAAAATTTCCTGATCAATAGTTGTCTTTTCGATACCAAAACATAGTTATGTATGTGCTTTTATTATTTTTCCATCATTTTTCATTAAACATAAGAAAGGGAAATGGGACGGTACACAGGCAATTTGTCTTAACGTTGAATTAACGATAAGCTCGATTACTCACAAACGTTGAATTAACGATAAGCTCGATTACTCACAAACTGTATCATGAACGGCCTTCGGCCATTCATTCAGTTTGTGAGCTCCAAGATCCGTTCATACATGCATGAACGACCGAAAATAGGTGTTCAATCCTAAAATAATTCGCTAGTGAAGCTGAAGTCGAAGTACTTTGTTGAAAGTTATGCGATAAGCTCGATTAACATTAATTTAACGTTAATGTAACACTAATTTAACATTAAGTTAATGTTAGCTTAACGTTAAAATTTTTAATGTTAATTTAGTGTAAAACTTTTTAACGTTAATTTTCCTGTTGAATTATGCGACGTCAAATGTTAAACTTTAACATGAAATTAACAATTGAAGCTCGATTAACACTAATTTGACGTTAATTTTTTAACGTTAAATCAACATTAACCAAAATTGCCTGTGTAGGATGGAAGAGGGAGGTTTGGCACGCAAAAAAAAACCGGTTTAACCCACCATTTTATTTAAAATGCCTGTACCAAGTCAGGACCAATGTGATCTATAACTATTCCGATGTGTCTTCCATGTTTTTCTCCTTTTCTTGGACATTGAGATTTCCTTTATTTATAGCATTTGTAAGTACAGCCTTATTGCATTTACATATTTCTCCTTATGCTAGTGCTACTTTTTCATGTCTGCCGAAAATTGTAATATATTGTTCTCTTGACTTAGGACAATTTACGTACGAGAGACCTGTTTTACGTCCAGTAAAATTCCTATGGTTCGAACTTACAACGTCAATATGGAAAACAGATGCCATGTTTTTGTCATGTCTACTTTACCGAAAATGTGTTGCGGCAATCAGGATCTGCTTCCCTTCCAGAGTTTTGTTAAGACGTAGGCACGCTGTGCCCATTTGTTAACCTGGTATCCTGGTCAATATCCTAAGCGGCCTTGGCTTCCATCGGACGTTAATTATGACATTAACAGGATCCCGGGTTACCCATTTGTTACTTCTTTTCGTTTGTATGAAGTGATACTTCTGGTGGTCAAATAAAGTTGTAAGTGATATTAATTAAGATAATTTTATTAAGAAACGTATGTTTTCTTTAAATGACAAAAAAGACAACAAACAGCCATTTTATTTAATTTTGAAATAAAAGTGTTCCAGCAAAGCTACTGCGTGCTTTAGAATCACCAACAATCTCACCGCGTTGGTATCTCCCAATAGTCTTTATCATCACGTGGTCTCCAACTTGCAAGTTTACAATGGCGATTTTGGAGTTTGAAGGAGAAAGTATCCGCTGTGCTGATCCATCGGTTTGGACTGACATCTTCTTGTCGGCATTTATGAACAATGATGTAAATGTATTCGAAGCAGCGGCTCCCCTTATTGTCCATGCAAATAGGTATGTCCCAGAGACAGGCGCCGTAAACACTCCAATATCTTTATGGTATGCATTTCCTTTATTTGTTAACACGTCATCAAAGACTATGGTGACGTCAGCGCGCCCTGTGTGGTCACGATTGCTACTTAATCTGGCATCGAATGCTATGTGAAGCCTTGGTTCTGGAGTAGACCCTAAAATAATCGATAAAAATTATAATACTCATATAAGTATTTAAAAAATATGAATATTTCCCTATTCGTTCTATATAAACTATCTCCTATTGATTCAGAAAATTCTAAAAAAAAAAATCGATAAAAATTACATTTTTGGTGTCCGAATATGATCAAATATATTATAATATGTATTATTGTTTGCCAAGTCCATTTAGTTTATTATTTTTTTTTCAAAAAATTGATATTCAATTTGAAAGATCGAAAACCAAAAGTATTGAAGGAAAAGAACTGACCAAAAAAGTTCATACAGGGTTACCAAAATCCATCAGCGGGGATATCAGCCAGTACAAGGATGTTCTGAACGATTTTGAATTTTAGTGAAAAGGAAACTTCAATAATTAAAAAAACATGTTCGTAATTTTTTATCAAATAAGTCCAACTACCATGTCTGTGATTATCTTAGGGGACCTTTGGTCTAATAAACTGGACCACCTGTTGTTGATCGCTTATCAGCGCTACATACATTGTATTTTACAATGCAACAGAAGTTCAGTTTACCTCTGGTCCACCAGCAGCGGTTATCGAACCAGTGGTTTCATAATACAAAAGGTATCTTCATAAGGTATAAACACAACTGTTTTTTAATTTGCATTGTTAGGTGTCTAAAATCCTAAAAGTTTTGATGCTGCTTCTCATTTTAACATGCAATTTTCATGTCATGCATATGACCCCTTATAAAGCTTTTAGCCCTTTAAGAACAAAATGTACGGTTTTTATGCCCCTTGACGAAATGTCGGAGGTGTCATTTAGTTTTATTCACGGCCGTCTGTATGTTCGTACGAATTTCTATCAAGCCTTCTCAGAAACGGTAACTGAGAATGATTTGAAATTTAGTAAAGTTGTTGAGTATATGACAAACTGTGTATGTTCTAAGCGACTTTTAGACATCTTTTTATGGACATCTACTGTCTGGTTGGGTACCAACGTGTGGGCTGTCCCAATTCTCTCCCTGTTTTTATTTTAGCAGGACTAGAGCTGGGAGAAGCAAAGGTGTACCAAAGGGGCAATCAGTATCATAAAACCACAAAGACAAAGACAAAACCGGCAGACAAAAATCATCACAACAAAACAAACCACACAACAACACAAAACTCCAACACACATAACAACAAAACCGCATTCAGCAACGTGAACTCAAGTCGAAACGAGAGTGAACTCATGTGCTCCGGAAGAGTAAGCAGTTCCTGCTTGCTATAGCACACCCGTCACGTTGCCAAAGATCGATTAAGTGTTGTTCATATCCGGAAAGGATGACATTACAAAACTCTATGTCAAACCAACATCTGTGCTCATCTAAGAGATAGAAATCCCGTATTTGTATACAAGCACATGATGTCGTCCGTAAAATTTCTTGAGTGATGACAACAACCTGGGAGCAACGTACCCCTGTGTTAACAATTTGCTTGTCAGCCGTGTGGATCTATTATCCTGGCAATTTTAATCACATCTATTATCCTAGGGTTTTATTCAAATACAAAGCCACATTCCTTCTTTATTTTTTCGTGTTTTTGCCTATAGAATGAAAACAAGAGTTAACACTAAAGTATGTCTCGCCTGCTGGCACCATCAGAAACAATTCTTCTTTCTTACTTCCACTATATTTTGAATTTACATGGATTTTCAGTTTCTGAGATCAAAAGATGTTTACAGAACTTAAACATTGCAAATATATGCAATAAAAATAATCAAAGTCAATCAACCGGAAAATCAAGGTCAAGGTCAAAAGATGGGGATGCATCTGTGCTAAGCTACTACTGGGGCATATGTATACCAAGTTTCATCAACCTAGGACCTATAGTTCTTGAGATATGGAGGTGCTCGCAAAACTTTTCCATTGCTATTATATAAATTGAAAATTGTCAAAGTCACTAAACCGAAAAATCAAGGTCAAGGTAAAAAGATAGGGGTGCAACTGTGCTAAGCTACTACTGGGGCATATGCATACCAAGTTTCATCAACCTAGGACCTATAGTTCTTGAGATATGGAGGTGCTCGCAAAACTTTTCAATTGCTATTATATATATTGAAAATTGTCAAAGTCACTCAACCGGAAAATCAAGGTCAAGGTCAAAAGATGAGGATGCAACTGGGCTAAGCTACTACTGGGACATATGCATACCAAGTTTCATCAACCTAGGACCTATAGTTCTTGAGATATGGAGGTGCTCGCAAAACTTTTCCATTGCTATTATATGTATTGAAAATTGTCAAAGTCACTCAACCGGAAAATCAAGGTCAAGGTCAAAAGATGGGGATGCAACTGTGCTAAGCTACTACTGGGGCATATGCATACAAAGTTTCATCAACCCAGGACCTATAGTTCTTGAGATATGGAGGTGCTCATAAAACTTTTCCAAAAAGTTAATGCCGCCGCCGCCGCCGCCGGTAAAGTAACACCTATGTCCCGCTCTGCTTCGCAGGCGAGACAACTATGTGAGAAAAACTGTTTCTTGTTCAAATTAATTGAATTAATTTTTTCAAAAGTCTTCAATGGGGCGATGTCGTCTGATTTCTTCTGATAGAGGTTTGGGAACTTAAAATGTCAAAATAGCGTGTTTTTTCATGTCTTTGGTCTATACAATGAAACTATAACTGATAGAGAACAGCTAAGGATTACTGAAACCCTCAGCTTGTTGAGCTCAACAAAAGTCTCCATTGGCCTGAAACTGAAAGATGACCCCTGTAGGAGTAATTATAACCTCTTTTGACAACATTGTCGTTAAAAGTAATGAAGAGCTTAATCTTGATGAAACGTACTTAACAAAAGCCTTTATAGGTTGAAGTTATATAATGATATGATACTAAATCATTAGTTGTTTGAAGTGTGATGTTGGAATTAGAATCGCTATGTTTGATTTTTTACATCAGTCGATAAATACTTCTTATAGATAGCTGTCAGTAACTGAGAGCGTTCTCAAGAGAGTTTCGTTGTTTTCGTATAGTAGGTCTTTCGTTGATAATCCAGGGTTTGTTTGAATCTTTTGTATTAATGTTGGTTGTGTCGTGTACACCTATTCCACATTTCTTAATCGTCTATGATGATTTTGTACAGGATTTTTTCCACTTAAATAGCCTCCAAAGTGGGAGATAACCCTATTCATTTTATTAGTGAGTTAATTCAGTGAACCTCTCAGTGTCGAAAATCTTGCATATTCACAAACAAAGATATAGTCTGAAAACAATTTAAAATAAGACATGCCTGGTACATTTTTATCTGGGCCAATTACAAGACGACGCGCGAGGACTTTTTGTACCCTTGAAGGCTGCTGGAAATTTCCTGCATTTTTTGTAAATTTTTGAATTGTCGCCGATATATAAAGATATTTTAATAATTTTATTGGATTTTAATCAATCAAATTAATCAAAGGTCTCTTACTCGACGCACAACTTAAGCCATCAGTTCTCTCAGCTAGTAATATTTTAGAATTAAGCTCACGATTCGAGTACAATTTTGTCTACCAAGAAGCTTCAAATCTTCGCTTTTATACTGAAAGCACAGACGAATAAAAAATGAGCGATGATAATCATCATGTACATGTACAATAACGTATTATAACAAACTTAATGCTCTTACAGCTCTTGAAAATTGCACAAAAATGAAGAAATTCGTTCCGACATTAAAAACTTCATGTGTTTTTATATTACATAATGCATCATTCAACGTTAAACGGTGCTGAAATGTGCTGTCATACATTGTATTTTCTTTATGATGGATATTGACATTTACACAACACTCAAACCATTGTTGTTACGAAGATGAAATAATTTTCGTATCTACCGTGATTGAAATATCACATCCATCTTTGAGCAGTCACGTATGCACAATGTTTACGTTTAGCTCCTCCTAATGGAATTTCTAACATATAGAAATTAAAAATGGCGATTGAAACACCTCGACAAGCCTCGCTATTAAAATATTATAATATTTTAATATTATTTAATATTAAACTTAAGCCCCCAGCTTCAAGTTATATGGTCTATCCCTTAAGACATTTTAGACAGTATTTTAGTCTATACTTTACCTTTAATGTCATGGTCTTGGGAAAACTGAAAAAAAGAAATCACTACATGAATATAAATTAAACCCACTGAGGTTTCACGGATTTAATAGAAAAACAATTAAAAATTGGACATGGTTTACTGTTGAATTTGTGGAATAAAAATCGTTGCAACCCCATTTCTCACCGAATTTGAAACCATGTAAATAAGCGTGCATTAATACGTTCAACAATATCGTTTTTTAACTTTTTGTTGAAGGATAGAAAGATCGATGATTTAAGTAGTACCATAGAAAACAATGAAAAACTGTGAATTTGGTTTAATATGTTGTATGTGCATATTTCAAGGAGTAACCTCTCATCAGCAACATCAGAATCAAAACATTGGAAGGTCAAAAACCAAAAGTATTCAGCGAAAAGTAACCAAAACCAAAATGTTCGAACAAGGAAGCCAAATCCAGCACCGAGGATATCGACCAAGTGCAGTACAAGAAAAGAAACCTGGTGTTTTAAACCATCTTAATTTGTTTACAATCGGAGAAGGCAAAGAGAAGCATAGTTTTGTCTATCTTTTAGCATTTCAATGTTGTTTAGACATACTAATGTATATGAAAATATAATTTTTCTAATAAGAATATTGCAAATTACAAACATATTTTCATCATCAATATTTATAGATATTGCAATTGAAAAAATATAAAACTAAACTTACCGTTACATAAATGTGCATCATAAAGAAAATTACAACTGTAAACTTAATGATAAAACCCATTGTAAAATTTTAAAACATTTGAATATGAATCCTCTTTCACTCTATCTTAGTATAGAGTACGAATGAAAATATATTCCTTTTTATTGAACAACTAAAAAACTAAGTATTTTGATGACTTCACTCGTATTATATCACAATTGCATCAACTGATTACTATGTAATGTGGAAGAAGCAGAGGTACCAATGGGGTATCTGAATGTCAAAAGTCCGAAAGGGCAGAGACAAAACCAGTAAACACCAACAGGAACGGGACAAAAACAGTCAACATGTTAAACATGGAAACACAAAATAACTGAATATCAATCAACAACGCGAACTCCAGTCGAAACAAGAGTGAACTAAGGTGCTCCAGAAGAGTAAGCAGTTCCTGATTGCTATAGCACACCCGTGGAGTGATGGAGTATAGAAGCACGAACGGGTGTATTAAATTAAAAACTAATATCTTTATGTCGCAAATAGCATTATAATTCAAATCAAAAGCAGTCTTTTAATCATATCTGCACTTCCGATCTGCCATCTTGGTGATCGATGGCACCTTAAATATCGTCTTGTTTTGATTCTACTCGGGATTATCGCTATATAGCGATTAGCCACGACTATAGGTACGATAGCCTTTCAGCAAATGACCAATCAAAAGCTACACAAATATAGCTGATGGTCGTCTTGCCTCGTCAAATTAATGCACCCTCGCAACATAGTTCTTTTTCCAAAATCAAATTACTACTCTACTTTATATTAATTAAACAATCTTTAAAATTTGTAGAGATACCAGCTGTACTTTCAGTACTTTGATTCAATCACGTTACATCTTGGATTGTTATTTTTATGACGTTACATCCGGTTTCGTCTTTGTTTTACTAACTAATTCTATTTGACCTTTCATATTTGTTAAAAGAAGCAGAAAGGTACCGACGGGACATTTGAATGTCAAAGGTCCAAAGGACAAAGAAAAAGCAGTAAACATGAACGAGAACAACACGAAGAAACAGACATCATAAAATCACAAAACAACTGAATAGCAATCAACAACGTGAACTCAAATCATAACGAGGGTGAACTCGTGTGCTCCTGAAGAGTTAACTGTTCCCGCTTGTTATTAGCCTACACGTCACATTGATAATGGTCAATTCAGTGGTAATGGAGTAAAAACATAACCCCTTGGCAAACCAACGTCTGCAGTCATCTGAGATTTAGAACTTTATATTTTTCGATGGGCACATGATGTCTCTCATAAAAATTCTCAGGTGCCCCACAAACGAGGAACAATATATCTTATGTTACCATTTTTGTGTCAGACGTGACGCTGTACTAAGGACATTGATTGGAATCCCACATGATCTTTAATAACGAATCGGTATTGTCGTCCTTTACCGAATTTTAGCTAAACTGAACTAAGCGTACTATGTTGGCTTATTATATTGTTGTAATTGAGAATTTCTTGCCTTCTTGAGCTCCTGATTTCAATCATGTTTTGATGTGAGCACGTACGTGTTGTTTGTCGCACCATCCTTAATTGTTTTTCTTTGTGTGTTTGTTTTATTTCAATTTAGACTTCCGAATTCAGATGCCCATTTAATGCTTTTCATGTGTGGCTGTTCACGTCTTGATTCAGTTACTTTTGACAAGTTGCTTGTTATATGAAAATAACACGTTACTTAACAAACTTAATCATATTCTTTTAACAAGTAGCACATAAACAACATGAATCCATTATATATCTCTAAATGCTTGTACCAAGTCAGGTCCTTTGCGATCTTCAATTTCTACGGTATGTCGGCCTTATTTTGTAATTTATTTCGGACATAATCCTCCATGTTCTGTAGTTTTGTATTACCTAGTATATGAACAGACAAAGTGACTCGTAATATTCTTTGATTTTCATTAAGCTATGCTTTTCGAACACACATTTCGAACACACGTGAAGGTTAGAACTACTGGTGGAGTTTTAATTCCCCGAGGTTAGCCCGCTCCGGAACCAACACTTTTGTGTTGGAGAACACATCAAAGCTTAAAATTATCCGTTTAAATTTCAAAATTGTCTAACCCTAAGGTTCTTCCTACCCCAGACATAGGATGATCATCTTAGTAATAATTTGGTTCCCCATTTTGGTAATTTTGGTTTTATTGTTTTATGCTCTTCATAATCATATAGTGTTTGGCATTTTCAATATATTTGGTAGAGCGCCTCTGATGAGTCTTGAATAGACGAAACGCGCGTCAGGCGTAGCAAAATTTATTGTCTGGAACTTTGTTGTCATTTTTATTTTGATTGTCATGAATTTGGAATTTCAATGAGGAATTCCATAAGGGACCGACCATTTAACTTGAAGGGGGGGGCGTTGTTTTTTTTCCTAAAAAAATATTCTGAAAATAATTTTTGATGAAAAAAATATTTTGGCAGCTGAGGGTTAAAAAAATATTCTGAAGAAGGATTTCTACTATAAAAATAATGCTGATAATGAAAAAAATATTCTGTTGCGACGCCTTCGAAAAATAAATATTTTGTCAGCGCTCAGCGCGGAAAAAAAAATTCTGAACAAAACAAAAAACCAAGCCCCCCCCTTTAAGTTATATGGTCCGTTCCTAAAGCATTTCAATTTGATTTGGATGAGTTTTGAATAATCGTAAACATTTGAATCCTTAAAATTTAAAAAGATGACAGACAGCAATAATTATTTTATTTAATTTTGAAATAAAAGAGTTCCGGCAAAGCTGCTGTGTGCATTAGAATTGCTAATTATCGCACCGCGCTGATATTTCCCGATGGTTTTGATCATCACGTGATCTCCAACTTGCAAGTTTAAAATGGCGACTTTGGAGCTTGAAGGAGAAAGAATTGGTTGAGCGGATCCGTCAGTTTGGGTTGATACCTTCTTGTCGGCATTAACGAACAATGATGAAAACGTATTCGAAGCAGGGGCTCCCCAAATCGTCCAGGCAAATAAGTATGTCCCAGTCACAGGGGCCGTGAACACTCCAATATCATTTTGGTAGGCATTTCCTTTATTCGTTAACACGTCATCAAATACTATGACTACGTCAGCGTGACCCGTATGATCACGAGTGCCGCTTAATTTGGCGTCGAACGCTATGTGGAGATTGGGTTCAGAAGCAGGAATCAAAAGTCCTAAAATAACCAGAGCTAAATCTTAAATATTTATAATTCAATCATTATTACTCAGACTTTGATGCAAAGAAAATTATATTGATAGTATTACTCTATTTTATTCACAAGGTTGGGCGGGGCTTAAATTTCTCAGTGTTTTAGGCAAGATTTAAACAAAGAATCCCGAAATAATTGACCCGTGACCAACTCGGTCAATAAAATAGAGTAATAAGAAGAATAATTATCACTAACGATCCTTTGTAAAGGAGTAGAGCCACGAAAGCTCCAAATCGGCCCAAAAATCCAACTTTAAGTTAACTGCTTGAAACTGCTGCTTTAATGTTAATTACACTTCATATCTTATATATTGCAATATCTTTTGCTTCAATTGTTTGTCAACAAGGAGAGCAGCTAGCTTAAAATCAGTCTATGTTGTAAAAAATCTCGATATTTGACATTTTCTCTTGATTTTCATCTATAAATCGGTGAAAATGGCCACACTCGTCGAAAACCATTGCTTGCCGATTTGTTTCTTAATGTGAACTTCTTACAATCAAATCGGCAAGCAATGGTGCACAGTTCGTGCCCATTGGGAAGCTAATCATCTGCTGAAAAGGTCCACTTAACTGTACAGAAATGTTGTCGAAAAAAGTTGAACATCTCATTATTTGAATTTCTGTAAATTTGATCTAACTAGACTCATGGATGACAAAATAAGTCTTTTTACAAGCGATTACCAGATATTTGAACCTGTGTTTCCGTTCTTTTTGATAAAACTACGTTAAATCAACTGTGTCAAACGGGATTTTAAATTGTGGAAGTGGAATATTGAAATCTTTAATGTTGAGAAATCAGACGTTTTAATGTTATTACGAAGATGACAATATCTTAGAGTGGAGATTTCTATATGTTTCTTTGAATTATTGTTACACCCCAGTTCTATTGTTTAAAGTCGAACTTTCATTTTCAGAAACTTTCTTTGTGTGAATAACTCTTTTGTTCTAAGAACAATAGGCTTAATTCACAATGGCAAAAACAGGGGTTTCCAGATACCCCTGCTTTTGCGCTTGTGAACACACCTCATGCTCATAGAACAAAAAGAGCTTCTCACACAAAGAAACTTCTGTAAAAGCCAGCCCAGGGCATCTGAGAAAGAAATGAAAACAGTTCACAAGTTTAAAATCAATTCTAATTTAAAAAGTAGCAAAATAAAAAAATAACAGACAAATAAAACAAATCATTAAAAAAATGAAAATAAACAAACAAAACAAAGCAAGAATATGTCCAATAGACATATTGCCGTTATTTCGCAACATAAAAGACGGACGAACACACAGACGGACAGACGGACGGACAAACAAACGTATCCGACGACTGTATATCCCAATAACTTTCGTAGATGGGGCATCAAAATGGGTCAAAGATAAAAATGACCGGATTTCGTTAAACAGGAAGTAGGTAGACAATAGACCTGAAATTAATTTAACGGTATGGGACCCATGCTGATTACCAAATATCAAAAGGATGTAATACGAGGTTGCTGAGAAAACTGTTCAGAAAATTATCCATAATTGACCACTTATGCAAAGAATTAGGTAAGTCGGCAAACAGGAAGTAGATGAGAGAAGGACTCTCAATCGAACCCCACGCTAAGGGACATCGTATTGCATATGTGTCAAAATACAAAATATAATATTAAAATGAAATATATTTTCTTCAAATACGCAATGTCCTCAACTAAAATTACCTGCTCTCTTAAATTAATGATATTCAAAGGAACAGCAGACAAAGCACATCCATCTTCCCTGATGGTCATATCAAAACTAAATGAATCTTAAAGATATTCAGTTTAGAAGTGTTCATTGTTTTAATTAGCATGATACAAAATCATCAGTTATTTGCAAAGTAATTCATCTGTTTAACAAGTTGATTAATCTGTTTTAATCCTAAAATCATCTCAGTTGCTTAATATCTTGAATTAAAGAAGCCCTGTGTGGGGGAGAAAAATTTCAGAAATATGTTTACTAACTCAGTTTTATAATTAAAGCCACGTTTTATAGCTTTCTATCAAAAATGTGTAATCTAGTTTTGTTCTAAGTTTACTGGGGTGTAAGTTAGTTATACTATTCGGTATACGTTGTTTCTTGATAAGAAACCCACTCGGACCTCCGGTCCTCGGAGTTTCTTATCCAGAAACACCTTTACCTCATGGTATAACTATTACTAACAACAATCGAAATACTTCGAAGGCGTGGCATTATTATTGCCGTCATTATTGATTTTAACAATACAGAAAGAGGTTACGTTGTACATTTGGACGACCCGGCATTAATGGATTTTTCTGTAATTTTTTAAAATCCTATACATGGATCGAATGTCATTGTTCTTTTCGTCAAGAGAAAGGCCAACGGAAGAATTGAAAGAATTATGCTAGTTACCTATCGCACCATTTTACAGTGTTGTTGCTTAAGAGCCTGTTCATGAGAAAACCATGCAAAATTGTAAATTTTGTCCAGTAGCAAGGTTTTTGATTATGTAAAAGGTATAGGGCAACTGAAAGACCATCCTATAAGACTTATTCAGGCAAATTTATTTTTTCGAAAAATTCAAGATGGCCGCCCTACAGGCCTCAATAGCTATATATAGCTTTCGTCTGATTTATCGGTTATTTCAATCAAATTTTATTTAAAAAATATACATTTTCATTGTGATTTTTTTTTCAGTTTACATAGATGGAATTAAAATTGTATCAATATTTTTTGAAAAAGTGATGTTTTGTCTTTCAAATACAGTGCAATTTTCGTAATTCATAATTTTAGTTCCTCTGGTACCCTCAGGAAGGAGTTGGGCAATATTCCAGGCTGCTCTAAAATGCTGAAATTTGTTATTTTTACAGGTACTTATTGTCCAAGGTAACGCATTTTTATCCCTATCTTTTAGAAATTCAAAAACAATGACTTATCAGAACAAACATATCAAAAAGCCGAGCTGGGATTTAAAATTTTGACTTAGCCACAGTTCCAGGAAACAATGACATGTTTGAGTAATTTTACATAAAATCCAATTTTTAGGGAATCGGTTTGAAAATCTGAATGTGTTTGCTATGAAACAAAATACATTTAGAACATGTGATACAACAGATGATCACAAAACAAGTACAATTTAAGGGTCGAGAAAGACATATACTTGGGGATTAAGGGTGAAAGATGGGAATATCTGTGTATTTTGATGAAATGTACAGAAATGACCAACTTTAGGGGTCTATTTTTTTTATTAATGAAGGGTTGGACTATTAATATAGAATATGTTTCCAAAAGACTGCTATATGGTCTCTACAAAAACATATTTGTACTTTGCATTTGGTCACCCCTTACATGTTACAGCATTACAAAAATGGAGATTTGGCCATTTTAGCATATGGCTAAAATGGGCTTCAGGGGGATAATAGTGGCATCGTTTTGAAAAAACTAAAAGATGTACAGAACAGCAGACTTTATAGGCCAAATGTATATAACTTGTTCTATATAAACAAATAATATTGTAGAAATCATACAAAAGACCACTATTTACTTGGTGGTCTAATATGGACCCCAGAGCCTTTTTGACAGCAAAGTCTCTAGCCACTTAAAAATGACTAAATTGAACCTAAATGTGAAAAAAAAAATTGTACCAGGAAAATTGTTTTATTTGTAAAATTCGACCATTTTCTGCACAATAAAAGATTTTGTATGGTACATCCCGACCAAAAATAATGTTAGTTTTCTTGAGGACAAGGGACTATTTCGCCAAATGGCCCTGGGAGCCATATTGGACCACCAGGTAGAAAGTATTCTTCTGTTTGATTTCTACAATATTATTTGTTTATATAGAACAAGTTATATTCATTTGGCCCATAAAGTGTGCTGTTCTGTACATCTTTCAGTTATTTCAAAAAGATGCCACTATTTGGCCCCCGAAGCCCATTTTAGCCATGTGCTAAAATGGCCAAATCTCCATTTTTGTAATGCTGTAACATGTAAGGGATGACTGAAAGCAAAGTTACAAATATGTTTTTGTACAGACCATATGACAGTCTTTTGGAAACATATTCTATATTAATAGTCCAACCCTTCATTAATAAAAAAATAAACCCCTAAAGTTGGTCATTTCTGTACATTTCATCAAAATACACAGATATCCCCATCTTTCACCCTTAATCCCCAAGTATATGTCTTTCCCGACCCTAAAATTGTACTTGTATTGTGATCATCTGTTGTATCACATGTACTAAATGTATTTTGTTTCATAGCAAACACATTCAGATTTTTAAACTGATTCCCTAAAAATTGGATTTTATGTAAAATTACTCAAACATGTCATTGTTTCCTGGAACTGTGGCTAAGTCAAAATTTTAAATCCCAGCTCGGTTTTTTGATATGTTTGTCCTGATATGTTATTGTTTTTGAATTTCTAAAAGATAGGGATAAAAAAGCGTTACCTTGGACAATAAGTACCCTTAAAAATAACAAATTTCAGCATTTTTGAACAGTCTGGAATACTGCCCAAGTCCTACCTAAAGGTACCAGAGGAACCAAAATGATGAAGAACGAAAATTGCACTGAATTTGAAAGACAAAACATCACTATTTCAAAAAATATTGTTACAATTGTCATTAAATATACGTAAACTAAAAAAATCACAATGAAAATGTCTTATTTTCATAAAAAAAAATTATTGAAATCACTGAAAATCAGACGAATGCTATATATAGCTATTAAGGCCTGTAGGGCGGCCATCTTTGATTTTTCGAAGGAAAAAAATTGCATGAACAAGTCTTATAGGATGGTCTTTCAGTTGCCCTATACCATTTACAAAAATCAAAACATTGCTATTGGACGATTTTGCATGGTTTTCTCATGAACAGGCTCTTAAAATATGTGGTGCTTTGCTGGTACAACCAACCCCTAATTCAGCTGTTAAACAGTCAATAAAATGTTTTTTGCAAACGAAAATGATGTTGTTAGGTGCTTTTTTGTGCAGGTATGACATGTTTGTCATGTAAATTCGAACTATAGTCAAACTTTAGTGTAACGCCCCTTTTATGATGAATCAACCATGAAGTTGATGAAAAGGTCTTTTTTAAAAAATATTTTCCTGACGTGCGGACCCAAGAAATCTTTTAATTATACAATACAGGTTCACGACTTACGGGTCGGCCTCGTCATTGTACATCTGTTGAAATTAACTAAATTCGTCAACTCGTTAAAATATTTTAAATCTATCTGCCAAAGTCCTTAACTACTAAAACACACGTTAACATCTAAGGCTTCACTTTGGACCAGTTTATTTGAATCGGGAAGAAGAAATTACATCAAAAACGGATAGGGATAAATTGATGTTTTCCTAACTCAACGTTGATCACACCATGTGGCCGACCCAAAAAGGGAGACTACACTTGCAAAAATGAAAATAAAAGAATCGGAATCGGAATTCCGGATGACTTAGGGTTAGGGCTATAGGTAGAGCTTTATGGTGTTTTGTTTGTTGATACTCTGATGTTTATGTGTGGATCAAGTTTCAAGATGAAGATATACTCTCTTGAATCAGATGTTCTTCGTGAAAAAGTAGCGTAAACCTGGAGGTAAACCTGATTTTGAGACGAAAGAACGGACGAACGTACAGGCCTTAACACTATATGCACCTTTACCTCCATAGACGAAACATCAAATCGTTTGGCCATCGACGAAATAAAATATGAAGTTTTAAGCAAACAATTATTGGGAAAATAATTCGATAGAAGCAAAAAGCTAGAAGCTAATGAAATGCTGAAAAAGTGCACTCGACACAACCTACAATATTTACGACAATTTAACAAATATACAACACAAAACAATCGAACTACAATCAGCAATGATGTTTAATTTATATTAAAGTTCACACGACTTTCATTGACATAATGATAACTAAAGGTAACTTACGTTTATTGTCGAGATGTGACAATTTTTCCAATTGCATTTTCATGCCTTCCATATCAGTGACGAGTTTGTCATACTTCAATTTCAGATCTGCCAACTCATTAGAACAGCTCTCACCCCTAGATGTTCCAATTTGTGGCTGAAGCAGTAACGTGAAAACCAAAACAAACAATGTACACAAATCCATGTCAAATCAAGGTCAGGTCTTATCTCTCTTTTTCATTTATGATTGAAAATTCATGGACTTATCTTCATAGCTATATGCATGTACACTAAGAAGTGGCAATAAGCAAAATAAGCTCTGCAATGGCGAATGTCCCATCTCATGTGAAATTTATTCTCTCGGCCTTTTTTTTAACAAATTGAGGTGGCCGAAAAATTGACAATATTTTTTTTTGTATTTGCTTTGAATTTTACATCAAAATGACGTAAAAACTGCATATAAAATGAAATGATTTCAATTTTTTATTCTATTTTAATACAAATGATTTTCACATACCATTGACATGTTGAAATTGTCGGGTCATTTCGTCCAAAAATTCACATGAATATGACAAATATAAGCTGTAAATGAAATAGTAATTTACGTTTTTGACTATAAAAATGGTGGAGCACCTGTGGGGTCCACCAATGCCCTTTTATGAATAAAAAGTCACAAATTTTCTCTTCTGGAACCAGTTAATACATTTTCCAATTTTCCAAATGTCATTGGTCTACTTTACCGCTTTGTCGAAGGCCTCCCTCTTGCAATGTCTCACTCTTTTCATTCTTTGTCGCCAGTCTGATCATTTACATCTTGAATCAAATCACTATTTTCCTCTTCCTTTCTCAAATCTGTAAACGTCATTTTATCTTTGGCGTCACACGTGTTGTCCAGAGAGAATGTCGCCTCTTTACAGCAGACAAATACAATGGCAAGAACAAATAACACGATTCCTCCTATAGAACCCAAAACTAGGAATATCACTATTACCCACAAGTTGTCATTACAAGTACCCTCTTGCAAGTGCCTTCTGAAAGTATTTTAATATTTTTTAAACTTAATGCAGTGATAATAAGCAACTTTAATACATGTTTTGGTAAAAAAGTTATTTATCATATAATTATAATATTATGATTTTTAGCTCACCTGACCCGAGCTCTTGTCATCGTTAAGCGTCCGTCGTCCGTCCGTCCGTCCGTCATCCGTCCGTTAACTTTTCTTCAAACATCTCCTTCTCTGAAACCACTGATGGGATTGCTTTGAAACTTTGTACACTTGAATTTTAGGATGTCCTCTACCAAGTTTATGAAATTTGTGAACGTCAACCAACCAACATGGCAGCTGTTACTACAAATAGAACAGGGGGTCAGACCATAGTTTTTAGCTTATAGCTAAAAAAAGTATAAGAGATAGAGTAAATCCGAAGCAACTTATGAGTTATTTCCCCGTAATCGTCAAAATTTACCATTTTCAGTTTTTGGACTTTATCTTGAAAACTGTAAGTGCTAGAGGAAAAGTTAGCATTGAAAAATTGTTCAGCATATTGGGATCTACAAAAATGGTTTCAGGGTCAAAATTGTCAGATCAACCGTTAAAGAGTTATCCCCCTTTAACTGATTTTTCTATCAATTTTAACTGATTTTTAAAAATCTTCTTCTCTGAAACCACTGATGGGATTGCTTTGAAACTTTGTACGCTTGATCTTTAGGATGTCCTCTACCAAGTTTGTGAAATTTGTGAACGTCAATCAACCAACATGGCCGCTGTTACTAAAAATAGAACAGGGGGTCAGACCATAGTTTTTAGAGTATAAGAGATAGAGAAAATCCGAAACAACTTACCGTCTTCAGCATCAAAAGCTCTACAAAACTCTCCATTGTGTCAAAGTTGTGGGACGACTCTTTATAGGAGTTACTAGTATGTGCCCTTAATCGTGAAAACTGACCATTTTCACAGTTTTTTTAGTTTATTTTGAAAATTGTTAGTGCTACAGGAAAAGTTAGCATTGCAAAATTGTTCAGCTCATTAAGATCTAGTACAAAAATGATTTCAGGGTCAAAATTGTCAGATCATCCTTTGAAGAGTTATCCCCCTTTAAGTGTTTTCAATCAGTTTTAACTTGTTTTTTTTTCAAATGGAAAGCTTTGTAACTTTGTATTCTTGATCTTAAAAGTGTTTTCTATCCTAACTAGTTTCTTTAATTTTACTTACCAAGTACATGTAGACAATGTTGCACACTAGGTAAGAGGCTTTAGCATAAGAGATCAGGTGAGCGATTCAGGCTTCTGGGAGCCTCTACTAGTTCATTCTGCGATCATGCCCTGATTTGTATATCGGTTTTTATTTATTTATTATTGTTTTTCCTCCAAGGAATGGTGAGAGAAATAGTCACCGCTTTTGTAAAGCCAACGTAGAAATAATAGACCAATTGCGAGTTCATCCATTCCGCAAAATTTCGGATGTTAGTATGTCAAAGTTCAACTGAGGTAAGATCTGACGTCAGAAAATTGGGAGGGAGCAACAGAAGCAAGATGTTTACCGATTTATTTTAAGAAAAGTAGATTGAATACAACTCCCTGTTTGTCAATTTATTATGGTTAAAGAAATATAAAAACAAACATTTCCAAGGGATTGCAAAATAAGGAACAGATTTCCCTATTTCATCCATCAAAGAGAGTAAGTAAAATGGTGGCAATTATGGAACTTGAGATACGGGTTATACGTTTTTCTTTCCAAATTTGTTTTTTTCTTAAATAATGATGAGTATAATTGGTTTTGTTACCTGTATTCTTTAACTATAAACAATAGTCCTTCTCCAATTTTGTCGAGCGCAAAGTATCGATCACGTGTTAAAGCCTGGATCTGATAGGTGCAACTTAGGGTCAAGATGTCAATAGTTCCTTTTCCAACGGAAGTATATATCTACAATATTGTATAACACAATGACAATGTAGTTAAAAAAATACTTCGGTGACTTTAAAATGTATATCATATTAGAACACAAATTTTCAAAAAAACAAAACAAAATGAAATAAAAAAAACTTTTACATTGCGCCTGAGGAAGCAACCATTTGGTTTTTAGAGGGGGCTATGGACATAAGTCATTTTTTATTCTTAAAGCTGCTTTAGATTTTTCCGCCAAAAAAATGTCATCAAATGCCATCCTGTTTTTTTCTCCAAAGCATTGCCCTGCCTTTTTATTTCTGGAATTCTACCATTCTGCTTTTTTATCTAAAAAAATCAAATGATCGCACCCTAACATGAACACTCAAACCCAAAATATGAAGATGAAGAAACACACTTGTTGTCCCAACACATGTCATAACAAAGGGAAAATAATTAATTTTGAATAGAAGATAATGAGATGTGGAATTAGTATTGTATTATTATTTTTAACTCCTTATTAACAATCAGGCATGGGGTAAATGCAAATGCGTAATGGTAATGCATTGCAATGCATTACATTTTTTCAAGGAATTCAATGTAATGTGTAATGCACCATTTTTTGCATTACATGTAATAGTAATTCAATGCATTTCTTTCTCAAATATGCATGTAATTCATGAATTACAAATGAATTACATTGCATTACTATTATTAAATGTGAAAATGAAGAAGGGTCAGTAAAATTTTCAACACTTTATAGCAGGTTTATGAAATTATGAAATCATAAAGCATATTGTTTTAAAAAAATGAAGTGAAGCCATACAAACACAAAATGATTAAATATTTTCTTTTGACACTGTTGTAAAAACAACTTAATCTGAGTGTCAAAACAATTCTTCTGTCAAAATTAAATGGCTTAATTCAAGTTAAAAATATTAATTAAATTATTTATTTTTATTATCATGTTTATAGAATATATTTTTAACAGAAAAAAGTTGACCATGAACCAATAGAGTTGAATTGGCAAATAAATTTCAAAATACCCAACAGAATATGCTAAAATGACACATTCCATATTCAGTAATTCATTAATGTTATTTTTTTGACAAAAATGATAAAATATTAAAAATTATTTCAAACATGCTTTAAATTCAACTTTACAACTGCTTTGATTATCAATCGCAATTTTGTATAAGCTTGCTTTTCAACAAACTATGCCTATTCATGATTTAATCTTCTTCAATAACTGAGTTATGAACATATCTTTTATGAATAATATTTTCGATACTGTGAACAATATTCTTTACTATATGAGTTGTTTATATATTTTTTAACTTCTGTTTTTCTATACATTTGTTTTTGGTAATGGCACAATGTATAAAAAATATGCATTCAAAAAATGACGTTTTAGTTTGGTTTTAGTTTGAAACAAACAAAGTTTTTTTTTATGTCAAGACATACAATGTATCAGCGTACAAAATTAAAGTTTTTATATGAAATCTTTTAAAACAAAGTTAACCTACATGTAGGTATGATATATGTTGCAAACAAGTTAACGGAACCTAAAAATGTAATGGTAATTCAATGCATTACTTAGCCAAAGTAATGGTAATTCAATGCATTTCTTTTCAAAGTCCTTGTAATGGTAATGGTAATTCAATGCAAGTTTTCTCAAAGTAATGGTAATTCAATGCATTACATTGCAATGTAATTCGCCCCATGCCTGTTAACAATGATTCAAGTCACATATCTTTTAGTTATAAAGTTATTCTTTCCTATTATTATATTATAAATGGCTTCAATATATAGTTACCCCTCGATCTGCTTCAGAGAAAACAATAACAATATCATTTTCACAATCATCGGAGCCAAACTTCCATTTTTCTCTCACTCGCTTTGCAAATAATTCTGCATTAATGACCCCATCTGTTCTACAAGAAAAGTTTGAAGTAATGAAGTATCATCTAGTATGCCTAATAAAAAGGTTTCATTTAGTATGCCTAGTGATTAGGAATCTTATAGT
The DNA here is from genome assembly GCA_963971305.1 of Arcuatula senhousia. Lineage (NCBI taxonomy): Eukaryota > Metazoa > Mollusca > Bivalvia > Mytilida > Mytilidae > Arcuatula > Arcuatula senhousia. Next base: position 5,156,796 of record OZ020317.1, on the reverse strand, counting down.
ATGACTAATAATAAGGTATTATCTAGTATGCCTAGAAACGAGGTATCATATAGTATGTCTAGTAACGAGGTATCATATAGTATGTCTAGTAACGAGTTATCATATAGTATGCCTAGTAACGAGTTATCATATAGTATGCCTAGTAGCGAGGTAGCATACAGTATGCCTAGTAACGGGGTATCATCTAGTATGCTTAGTAATAAGGTTTCATCTAGTATGCCTAGGAACGAGGTAGCATATAGTATGCCTAGTAACGAGGTATCATATAGTATGCCTAGTAACGAGGTATCATATAGTATGTCTAGTAACGAGTTATCATATAGTATGCCTAGTAGCGAGGTATCATATAGTATGCCTAGTAACGAGTTATCATATAGTATGCCTAGTAACGAGTTATCATATAGTATGCCTAGTAACGAGGTATCATATAGTATGTCTAGTAATGAGGTATCATATAGTATGCCTAGTAATGAGGTATCATATAGTATGCCTAGTGATAAGGTAGCAATCATTTGAGGTTGCGACAATGAGATCCACATTGGTCAAAGTCATACATATTTGTAAATACTATATAATGTCTTTGTATGTAGAGTTACATGTTCATTGTTTTTTTGTATGTTTCTACACGTATACAGTCAGAAAGGTGGTCAGAACGAGACAAAAGAATATGCAGTAAATAAGGTAGAATTTGATTCGGCACGTTAACTATGGGCATTAAAAGGTTTATTAGAGCAACTTTTAAAATAAATTGTGATTTAAAATATGTAAAATGAAAGTAAACAACACCGAATTTGCTTTGGTTTATTAAATTTGCAGCGTGAAAAGAGCACATTTCTCATGTTGAGTGATATTATGGGGTCTGATTTCCTTTGTGACAAATAAAACATCATGCTCCTAAAAATCTGAAAAAAAATATATCCAACAGATAAGACTCCATTCTTTCAGATAAAAAATTCCTGAACCCGTCGCTATAGCGGTATTGATAAAAATGATTGTCAAAGTTGTGCTAATTTCATAAGTTATTTGTGAATCCCCCTTTCTATATATAGAAATTTCATTCATAAAATAAATAAACATTGAGAGTCTCTCATACCCAGCTAAAAATAGCAATGGTCTACTCGACTTCCTAAAATATTTTTTCTTTTATTCTGCAATATATAAGGCCTTAACTGGTGAAACTGTTGAAATTTTACTTTTTATTAATATAATGCATGTCTTTATAATAAAATGATAATAAGCAAATGTAAAATGACGTTTTAGAAGGGGGAGGTCTATTAAGTGAGGTTTGTTCGATTTGTAAGAAGCAAAGGTGTACCAAAGGGGTAATCAGTATCATAAAACCGTAAAGACAAAGACAAAACCGGCAGACAAAAATCATCACAACAAAACAAACCACATAACAACATAAAACACAAACACACATAACAACAAAACCGCATTCAGCAACGCGAACTCAAGTCGAAACGAGAGTGAACTCAGGTGCTCCGGAAGAGTAAGCAGTTCCTGCTTGCTATAGCACACCCGTCACGTTGCCAAAGATCGATTAAGTGTTGGTCAAATCCGGTAAGGATGACATTACAAAACTCTATGTCAAACCAACATCTGTGCTCATCTGAGAGATAGGTAGGTAAAGGTAAAGGTAAAGGTAAGATTTATTTAACGTCGGTGAATACACATCAGTGATGTGATGTGTACACAAGTCAAACAATTAACATAAGCTCTGAAGAGCTTTTGACCGACGGCAAGATTAACGACCGTTTGGCTAATAGGAGGCCCTTGCATGGTCGCCAGGCTTGTGTGGGAGGAAAGCCCGATATTCCAAGCTGGAAAATCGGCGAAACCCACGAGCAACGGTAGGTGCCTGGAAACCTTGACACGTGTGGGGCTCGAACCCACAGAGGTGTCGACCTGTGATTTAAAGTCCAGCGCCTTAACCACTCGGCCACCGCGCGCCCTAAAAGAGATAGAAATCCCGTATTTGTATACAAGCACATGATGTCGTCCGTAAAATTTTCTTGAGTGATGACAACAACCTGGGAGCAACGTACCCCTGTGTTAACAATTTGCTTGTCAGCCGTGTGTAAAACTGTAATTGTCTCCCTTCATTTGCCTTGCAACGTTTTAGACTTGCTTGTGACAAAAAAAACCTTTTTCTCCGATTTCCTTAAAATTTTGTCAACAAAAAAGCAAAAGATTGGTCGTCATCTGTCAAAGTATGTAACCCGTCGCACTTACCATTATTTTTTAAATTCAACATGTTTATCACCTTTATAGAGTTCCGGTTATTCCTTAGAGATAATTAATTCCTTTTTTGTCACAAATTATTATTCTATGCGTAAAACATCCTAACTAAGAAAAAAAGAACAATATTTTGTCCATTCACTTGTTCCCGAACTTGAAAATAACCATGACCTACTTTTTATTGATCAAAAGATTAAGTTGGTGATTTCAGCTCACCGCGTCATTCAAAATGATGTGTTTTCGGATCAGTTACACAATGTAAACATACAAATTATTTACAAGGGAGATAATATTTTGTCACCACCTGTCTGACGGTTTTATTATGCAATAAAGTATATCATCTGGAATGCTTAGTAATGTAGTATAATATAGTATGCCTAGTAATGAGGTATCATATAGTATGCTTAATAATGAGGCATCATATAGTATGCCTAGTAATGAGGTTTCATTGAGTATGCCTAGTAATGATGTATCATATAATAAGTCTAGAAATGAGGGATCATATAGTATGCCTAGTAATAAGGTTTCAGTTAGTATGCCTATTAATGTTGTACCATCTATTATGCCTAGTCATAAGGAATCATTTAGTATCCCTAGTAATGTGGTATCATCTATTATGCCTAGTTATAAGGTTTCATATAGTATGCCTAGTAATGAGGTATCATAAAGTATGCTTAGTAATAAGGTTTCATAAAGTATGCCTAGTAATGAGGTATCAAATAGTATGCCTAGTAATTATATATCATCTAGTATGCCTAGTAATGAGGTATCATTAAGTATGCCTAGTAATAAGGTTTCATATAGTATGCCTAGTAATGAGGTATCATAAAGCATGCTTAGTAATTAGGTATCATATAGTTTGCCTAGTAATGAGGTATCGTATAGTATGCCTAGTAATTAGATATCATCTAGTATGCCTAGTAATGAGGTATCATCTAGTATGACTAGTTATTAGGTATCATATAGTAAAGTAGTCATAAGGAATCATCTAGTATGCCTAGTAATGAGATATTATCTGGTGTGCCTAGTGATGTGGTATCATATAGTATGCCTAGTAACGAGGTATCATATAGTATGCCTAGTAACGAGGTATCATCTAGTATGCCTAGAAACGAGGTATCATATAGTATGCCTAGTAATGAGGTATCATATTGTATGCTTAGTCATAAGGTTTCATATAGTATGCCTAGGAATAAGGATTCATCTAGTATGCCTATTTCTGGAAATAGAATTCAATTAATTTTGGATTAGAAGTAAAATAACTTTCTAAGATCTTTTTTGTAAGTAAAGTATAATGTCAAGAAATCTTGAGTCAAATTGATAATTGATAATATATTACAATCGTGTCCATTACACGGTGCTATCGCGCATTCAAACATTGTAAGATTAAGCATTTTTAGGCAATAAAATTCAACGGACTAAACGCGCATTTTTTCTAGACATTGCAACATGAATAGAACATAATAAGGTTAAGAATGAAGCATATGTCACAAGCTACATACATAATCGGAAATTTAAAACACAATATCATTTCGGTCTTTGTCCTGTAAACTAGTACTCTTCTTGAACATTAACTTTGCGATTTACATCTTACATCTTATCTTTCTCTGATAGGTTTAAGTATCTCCCCCAGAAAAATCTTACCCGCGGACGATGTCTCCGCGGGGAAGGCATCTCCGCGACGAACTCTAACCCGCGGACGATGCCAGCAGAGAACTCTACTCATCATAAATTATCTTAGCTCACATACCTGTTATCGTCTCTTATTTTATTGACTACGGCAAGTGACATGACGTACTGTTTTGCGTTTCCGTTGCAAATCATTCCATTAGCTGGGATAAAGCCTAGCAAATCATCTAAGGTTTTAGCTGAAAGATGAAAATTAAGGCATCGCCGTGTCATTGGGAAAATTATTTATTAAAAACTTCTTGTCAAAGAATGTGTTGGAAATTGTACAGTTTTTTAGCATGTTAATAGGACAAAGATATATAATTTTAGCCAATTTGTTGGCTATATATACTTTGTCACATTAGAAGGGTTGATAGGCGGCAACTTCATCGTAAGTTTCAATAGAGTCGTTAGAGTTCTAGAAAGAGCGAAAAGGGTACACTCGTTTACACGGGATTTGTTAGGTTGAAAAAAAATTGCTTGAACATCTCAAAAAGGTAACAAATTTGACATAGAGATTTATATACAATTGTTATCCTTACCAGATAGCAAGCAGAAACTGCTAACTCTTGCACACGAGTTCACTTTCGTTATCATATGACTTGGGTTCGTGTTTCTGATAGCGATTTTATTTGTATATGGTTGTTTTATGGGAACGGTTTGATAAGTTGTGATGATTTTGTCTTTTGGGATAAATGACATTTGATTGCCCATTCGGTACACCTTTGCTTCTCTTGAAATCCGGGCAATAGGAAAAATTATCAATATCTCAAGATCTACGTGTATGTTCACAGAAAGGGAATTTCTAAGTTAATAAATCTATTAAAATGTTACATAATGCATGCCATTAAGTTACCATACTTTAAACTGTAGAAGCCCGAGAATAACTTATTCATCCTTTTGGAACAACAGTCCATAGTGGACGTAAATTTGAAGTTAACTTTCATATAAAATTGAATATGTGAACCTTACCTGTAACATTACTCAGAATGTGACAAGGGTCGCAAACATACGACGGAACACAATGACGACCACACATGGAAACGTCCGTCCGTGGATTTGGCATGGCAGTATAGGTCCATTCATCTTGACAAACGGACACAGGACAACTCCGAAAACTGTAAGGCATTGCTGACAACACTGCAAGCGTTAGCTTAATTCCATTTTCCATTATATTAGTTTGTCTTCAAATCATAGGAATCGAGCCGTTTTTGTTGTAAGGTGACAAAAGTTTTAAACGTGGCACAGTTCCCGTTTGAAATGTAGCCTAATGCATTTAAGATGTATCCTATAGTACTAATGGGTAAACGTATGTAGTGTATATTGTAAAGTTTTACATTTAAAACAACAGAACAATTGAATAGAACTAAATTAAGTATTGTTAATAAACCGATAAAAAGATTTGACTATGTAGTATATACGTACTTTAAACCGGTAATATATAGATATTAATATCCAATAACTGCAATTGCATCAATACCCGGATCGCGAGTTTCAAAATAGCCGCCATTTTACCTCGATTTTACTGGAATACTTGTACCTACTCTGTGATAAATCAAACAGGGAAACCTTGTCCTTTCTCTCCAATCCCTTGGAAATGTTTGTTTTTATATTTCTTTAACCATTACAAATTGATGAACAAAACTTTTTATTCAATTTTCTTTCAAATTTTCCTAAAATAAATCGGTAAACCTGTTGCTTCCATTGCTCCCATTGTTCTGACGTCAGATCTTACCTCAGTTGACCCTTGACATTTGGACATTCTAATATCCGGAATGTTCCGGAATGGATTAAGTCGCGATTGGTCTATTTTCTTTTGATTTAATTGTTGTTGTACTAGGATGATCTCTTTGCTATCCCTTTTGTGTCTGACAACCGATTTGTGCTGTTGGTTACTAACGGACTCTAAGATCACAAGTGGGAAAAGGCAGGTTTTGTGCCATAAAACATGGAAGTGGTTTAAATCATCCTTCTTTTTGCAATGCTTGAACCAAGTAAGGTCCATTGTGATCTTTAACTTTTAAGGTATATATCATCTTTTTTTTTCTTCTTTTATTTTTGGACATTGAAACTGCTGTTTCCATTCCTATTTTTTTGCTCAGAGAATACATATCATTGTGTCGCGGACACTTATTCCACATCACATTATCGTGTATTAATTTTTCGTATTTTTCGTTCATGTGACATCGTTTTGTCATGTTTGTAAAGTTCTCTTTTACATTAAGATATAGCAAATGTTCATTATAAAAAAGGATCATGCAATATAAAACGTTTCTTCGAGGTCTATTCAGAGACCACAAATTTTGAAATAGAAATTGGGAGATACAAAAATATACCTCGTGAGCAAAGAATCAACACAATATGCAAGGTCTTAGAAATTATAATATATGAAATGAATTCTATAACATGATACGTACTAAATATCCACATTTTAACCAGCTTGGCTCCATAATTTCAAATACAGACAAACTTTCACAAAATTTAGAATATGTGACCACAAACTTCAAATTGAAGTTGGAAGGTATAATAAGATACCAAGAGATAAAAGATTATGAACTTTCTGTAATAAAGTAGAAGATGAGAATCATTTCTTTTTTTTTGTCAAAAAAAAACAGGAGCTTCGAAATATAATGTTTGAAAAATTGAAATTAATAGATTATAATTTTGAATCTTTAAATGAAATAAATATATTGAAATGGCTCTTAAATCCATCAACACCGGATCAAATCTCCATAGTTTATTCTTTTATTATACAGTCATTAGAACTGGGGAGAGAGAATACTCTTTAGATAATTTACTGTATTTTCTGTTGTTGTTCATGTTGTACATTGTATGTTTCAACTCTGTATTTATGTTTGTATTGTAAATGTATGCTGTTATCCCTAATTGGGACATGTTTGCATTAATAAACTAATGAACTTTAATTTATTTTGAATTATGATGTGGATATATTGCCCAATAACATTATCATTATTTATTTTTGGAAAGCAATCTTAAGTTGCGAAAATGAGATCTTTACTGGTCAAGAAATTTTCATATCACCAATGACTTCATCTAAAAAGTATCAGTTTTATTTAATCCCTGGTTAAACCATTAAATTGTGTAAGTTGTAGTACATTGTTTTAGTGTAAGTTTTTGCATATCCATCGTGTTGTCAATTGCTTTAAATTAGGTCAATCCGGTAAAAGCATAGAAGAAAAAGGCTTTATTTACGTTAAATAATGGTCTTAATTATCTTACGCGCGATGACAAAATAAAGATTACAAATTCAATCGTCAACGAATCATGAATTCCACTTTAAAATTACACTTCGGATTTTATACTATTAGCAAAGTTGACTCGATCTTTCTCTATGGGTTTGAATGTATACAACATCGTGACATCGTTCGTGTATTGTCAATAGAACTTAATCTTTTTTCAAATAGAAAATTTCAAACACAAAATACAATTCTTACAATCATATTTTGATTTAAGTAGATTTAATAGTTCGGTTGCTGTGTATGAAAGTTTGATGTGAATAGGTGTAATATTTTGACATTTATCGATGCACGGTTTCAAATCGTTTGCCTGGTTATTTAACTTGAAAAGGGGGAGGGGGACTTGATTTTTCTTTTTAAGAATATTTTGATAAAAAATGTGGACAGTAGAGATTATACGTGAAAGATTTCTGTTACATAAATAATAATGAATAATATTTTGTCATTTCGCCTTTAAAAATATTCTGACCAGAATATTTGCCATGACCTCTCCTATCAAGTTAAATGGGTGGTTTTTTTTTCATTCCGATTCATATACAATGTACACGCTTTGATGTCAACTCTAAAATATGTTGAACATTACCTTATTTTTAACAATAAAACCAAAACATTTATTGAAAACCGAAATCATGAAGCCGTTTTTCTTTTTACAAAAAAAAGCAATGAAAGAACTTATCAGTTGGGAATTTAAATATCAGAAGTCTGAAAGATAAAGACAAAACTGGCACAAATACAACAGGAAAAAAACACAAAAACCAAAACAATCGCACAGAATGACTAAAATGCCATAAGTATATATGGAATATTCACATCGGAACGAGTGAGTGAGAAATCCTGCATGATGCATACTCTATGGTGGAATTCACAGGCAATTTTGCTTACGTTAAAGTTTAACATTTGATTTCACATGATTCAATGGGAAATTTAAGGCAATTTTAAATGTTTAGAATTAAAACTAAATTGACGTTCAAAATTCTAAGAATTAAATGTTAAATTAACAGTTATGCTTTCGGTGCGAAGAGGATAACAAAAAGTTACTATAAAGCATCTAAGAGTTTTGAATTGGTTGATTTTAATCATAAGCTTTGTTAAATTTTGACATACTTTGGCGGTGGGGGCCTGGGTGGCCGAGTGGTCTAAGGCGCTGGTTTAAATACCACACTATTGATCACTTGCCGATCACCTCTCAGCTGGTGTTCGAGTCCCGTTTGTGTTTAACAAAAAAAGGGACTTCCCAAACTGTATGTGATTAGGTTTGTCAGTTACCTGCCCAAGGTCAGTGGTTTCTTCCGGGTACTCGATTTACTCCACCATTATAACTGACCGCCCTACATGGCCCAGGTTCATCGATAAAGGGCGTTAAACACACACACACACACACACACACACACTTTTGCGGAGTTCTTTGTTTCCGTGTTCAAATATTGTCTGTCATTTTAAATCTGTGGGAATAGCTCCTCTGATGTGTCTTATATAGACAAGCGAGGAGACGTAGCAAAATTCATTACCTGAAGTGTAATTCTGATTAAAATACAGAATATTAACACACACACACACACACACACACACACACACACTTTTGCGGAGTTCTTTGTTTCCGTGTTCAAATATTGTCTGTCATTTTAAATCTGTGGGAATAGCTCCTCTGATGTGTCTTATATAGACAAGCGAGTAGACGTAGCAAAATTCATTACCTGAAGTGTAATTCTGATTAAAATACAGAATATAAACACACACACACACACTTTTGCGGAGTTCTTTGTTTCCGTGTTCAAATAATGTCTGTCATTTTAAATCTGTGGGAATAGCTCCTCTGATGTGTCTTGTATAGACAAGCGAGTAGACGTAGCAAAATTCATTACCTAAAGTGTAATTCTGATTAAAATACAGAATATTACCAGATTGGATTGTCACATGGTTGGGTAGAAATTCAAAATTATACGTGTAAGGTAGTAATTCGATAAGACTTATTCTTGTTTGTTTAAACTTGGGTTTAATAAGTAAAATTATCTCACAAAGGGTTTCTGCTTTTATCCTGCTTCATCGCTTGTTGTAACACCACAAACTTACAGCAAAGTGCCGGTATATGCATTATTACCCATTTTACTAAATAAAAAGTGCGCAAAAAGATGCGAAAAAATCAATTTTCAGCTGGTCAAATCGCACATTACATGAAATGCGCTAGATTCTAAATTTAAAATCACAGGTTAAAGCGTTTTACTCTGATACAATGTATGTATAGTTGTTTTGAAAGAGTTAGAGTTTTAAGACACGCCTTTACACGCCTCAATTCATACTTGTATATACATTCTCATATTTTTTCTCATTCTTGTTTCTTGTCTCCTTTTCGCATAAACGAAAATCATTACGCTTAATTAATCCGTTTAATTTATAATTTACTTCGATATTCGTGCGTTAAGCTTCCATATAGTTGAATCTGTCTTCAAGCGCATAATTGTCACGTGGTTCGCCATTTTCTTCCGGTTCTGGTGCAGAACTTCCTTTTTCATCCTCTTCTCCCTCAAAGGTTTCATAAAGATCAAAGCATATAATTCCGATCACTATAATGTTCTTTAGAGAGAATATAGAAATTCCACGACTAAGGCCGTGCCACAGTATCATTCTGGTTATCAACAGAGGTAAATTTACAGCGAAGGCTAGAAAACACTTATGGATTCTAATAAGTTTATGAGAAAGCTTCGCCTGTCCATACTTGGTTTTCGTTAATGTCACAAGCGGTATTGTCGGTACTACGAGATTTATAACAGCTATGGCGATGATGGCATCATCAAGTCCTGGCGGGAAAGTGTCACGCTCTTCTTTTATGAATAGAATTTCCATACTATCTACACAATCCAGTATATCAAATATGACTGTCCCTGTGAGTTCCTCGATGTACTTTCTTCTTGGAGAACCGGGCTTGGCGTCATGATTTGTTGATAGTAAAAGGGTAAAAACGACACCTCCTAGCGCAATCGTCGTTTTCAACGTATTGGGACCGAAGAAGGAATCTTCATCCAAGAGGAAAACAAAATCTTTAAAGCTGATTCCAACCTTAATCGCCAATAATGTGGCATATGTAAACCAGGTAAAAGGCACTAAGAACAGTGATGATTTTTCGACATCGTCGGTTTTTGTCTTTTTACTTTCTCTCAAGTGTTTATAAGATTGATAGAAACAGGCGATAAATATACCAGAAACGAGAACGTCTGCTGCGATGCAAGACAACCAGTAGTCTCCCTTGTATGTCACGAGGTAATAATCCAATATGGCCGCTTGTAGTATGTGGACACACAGACAGAATAGTCTGCTAGGAAAATGTCGACAAGCTTTACAACACTTTGTGAAACAGTTAGCCATCTTGAGATGTCATGCATCCAACAGCACAAATACCTACAAAAGAAATTAAGTGTTGCGGATTAAGTGAAACCGTACAATGAAGCAGACCGAATTTAAAAGGATTCCACTTTAACCAATTTCTGTAGTAGAATTACATTGATAAAATTGAGCAATGATTCCATTAGATGACAGAAACAAACATATATGTTAACCTTTTAAGGCTAGTTGAATAAGCGAGTGTAGCAAGCTCTTTAATGTAGAGAGTCTGCCAAATGTTGCACTTAGACTCATAATATGATCGAAGAAAAATCGTTTGCCCGGAAACATTTTTCCAGCAGTTATTAAAAATGTCTGCGCGTGCAGAAAAACGGCGGGAAGTAGTAACAGATCATCCCAAATTATCTTGTCACATTGATCCATGCAAATTATCAACGGAATATATATTATTTTCATTAACGCGACGAGGTTTTAAGGCAATGTCTTTCTCACATTAGTAAATCTGGATAACGCCCACCCTCGGTAAAACTAAGGCATTTGAAATTGGGGGGGGGGGGGGGGGGTAATTGGATTTTTTTTGAAAAAAAAATTTCTTTTCAATTTTTTTGAAAAAAAAATAATTGTCCTTGACCCAGAATAAAAATATAAACTGTTTTGGTGTGCCTGGGCTACACAGCGTAAAAATAATTGCGAATAACAAAATTGTTTTCAGTGTCGTTCAAAAAAAAAATTTGAAAAAATAAATCGTCGAGGGGCTAAAATCCATACTGCCCCCCCCCCCCCCCGAATTTCAAATGGTTGCTGCCTAAATAGAATTTTAGACTATGGATGAACGAATTTTATCCAGAATTCACGTACAGCTGGTTTTAGTTAGCTTTTTAAATGGATTCTGTGTGGAATTTGCTTTGTCCGGTTAACAAACCCTTCACAAGTTAGGATATTTTAACACACAGTCTTCTAATTTTGTGATTTAAACAAATTTACCAACACCATATCTACGTAAACTATCCTTACGAAGGATAATGCACTCAGTTTTAGCTACTATACAGAAACGTTTGACTGACCTGTTTGTCTGTATGTTTTGTTTAAATCCTTAGAGTCCGAGTCTAAGCCATGTTTATATAACTAGATATGTATGTGCGTTTCTGTGCGTTTCTCTGTACTACAAACATGTCAATGTAGTGCAGTTAATACAACTGGCCACAATCGACACCAATGATTGATCTTTTGATTGCATTGGAATTGCTATTAATGTGCGTTATATTTCATAACGTTTGTAATTTTTTGCTAATATCAATTGAAAAAGATATGAATTGATAATGACTCAATTAATACAGGAAAAGAATTAATGATCAGATAATCATTCCCAGGAGATACGATATGAAATATTGTCCTCTCTTGCCTTTGTAAACCAACTCAGATAATAAAATAACCAAGGATAAGTATTAATAAATTATTTGTGATGCTGTATGTGCCTTTTATTTCAAATAATAACTTCTCAGGGGGCGGACAACTTTTTAAGAAGGGAGATGGGAGAAGAGGGGTTGGGAGGTGAGAAAGAAGAGGGGTGGGATATAGGAGAAACGGACTGGGAGGTGGGAGAGAAGAGGGTGGGAGGTTGGAGAAAGGGGAATGAGGTAAAACAAAGGGGTCAAAAGTGGGAGAATGGAGGGTGGCATTCGAGAGAAGAGGGGACGTGACTCTCCACGTCAGCCGCGTATGAATCAAAATAATTAAACGCCAAAAACATGATTGGTTACTGGTATTTGATAATACAAGCAATTAGGAATAGACGTCGCATCAATCGTGTTTGTTTACAAATTAAATCACTTAATATAACCATTTGTCTCCTATAGCACCTGATACACATTTGAAATGGAACTATATAATAGTATGGAACGCCTTAACTGCCTATTGGTAATATTTTTTCGTTATATGATACCAAACGTCTTCATTATGTTATGACAGTTCGTCATTATGTGATGATGATTCTTCTTAATGTGATTATATATTGCCATTATGGTATCATATTTTTTACTAGTAAGAGTGCTGAAAACATTATTATCTTTTATATACGTCACGACATGTTTAAAGGCTGCTATGGCTTTACATATAATAGGGGTATTTGTCAAATGTATATAAAAGACAATTGTTTTATAATACATCGTACTGTTGCTGTCTTTGGTTTCATGGCCCAGTGGTTCATTTTAGCTCTTGGCTTAGGAATTCACTTTGGTTCATGGATCAGTGGATCTACTTAGGTTCATAGCCCAGGGTTCTACTTTCATCCATGGCCAAGCGGTTCTACTTAGGTTCATGGGACAGCGGTTCTACTTTGGTTCATGGGACAGCGGTTCTACTTTGGTTCATGGGACAGCGGTTCTACTTTGGTTCATGGGACAGCGGTTCTACTTTGGTTCATGGGACAGCGGTTCTACTTTGGTTCATGGGACAGCGGTTCTACTTTTGTTCATGGGACAGCGGTTCTACTTTGGTTCATGGCACAGCGGTTCTACTTTGGTTCATAGCCCAGCCTTTCTACTTTGGTTCATGGCACAGTGGTTCTACTTTGGTTTATGGTCCAGCGGTTCTACTTTGGTTCATGGGACAGCGGTTCTACTTTGGTTTATGGTCCAGCGGTTCTACTTTGGTTCATGGGACAGCGGTTCTACTTTGGTTCATGGGACAGCGGTTCTATTTTGGTTCATGGGACAGCGGTTCTTCTTTGGTTCATGGCACAGTGGTTCTACTTCGGTTCATGGCCCAGCGGTTCTACTTTGGTTTATGGCCCAGCAGTTCTTCCTAGGTTCATTGCCAAGCAGTTCTACTTTGGTTCATGCCCTAACGGTTATACTTAGGTTAATGGCTCAGCGAGTCACTGCTGAATGCGGTTTTGTTGTTATGTTTGTGTGTGTGTGTTTTATGTTGCTATGTGGTTTGTTTTGTTGTGATGATTTTTTGTCTGCCTTTACGGTTTTATGATACTGATTACCCCCTTGGTACACCTTTGCATCTACTTTGGTTCATGGCCCAGCGGTTCTACTTGGGTTCATGGCCCAGCGGTTCTACTTGGGTTCATGGCCAAGCGGTTCTACTTGGGTTCATGGCCAAGCGGTTCTACTTGGGTTCATGGTCAAGCGGTTCTACTTTGGTTAATGGTTCAGCGTCTACTTTGGTTCATGGCCCAGCGGTTCTACTTGGGTTCATCACCAAGCGGTTCTACTTTGGTCTATGGCCAAGCGGTTCTACTCACTACTTTGGTTCATGGCCCAGAGGTTCTACTTGGGTTCATCACCAAGCGGTTCTACTGTGGTCTTTGGCCAAGCGGTTCTACTCACTACTTTGGTTCATGGCCCAGCGGTTCTACTTGGGTTCATCACCAAGCGGTTCTACTTTGGTCTATGGCCAAGCGGTTCTACTCACTACTTTGGTTCATGGCCCAGCGGTTCTACTTGGGTTCATCACCAAGCGGTTCTACTTTGGTCTATGGCCAAGCGGTTCTACTTACTACTTAGGTTCATGGCCCAGCGGTTCTATTTGGGATCATCACCAAGCGGTTCTACTTACTACTTAGGTTCATGGCCCAGCGGTTCTACGTTTGTTCATTGCCCAGCGGTACTACTTTAATTCATTGGCCAGGCGGTTCTACATTGCATTGAATTGAATTACATCGGGCATTATTTGATCACTACATAAGTATAAGTTGATCTAGAGCCTGCATTATTGGAAAAGAGAATTACCGTGCACCATTTCTTTATTTCAAATTATACGAGAAATGTTTTCATTTTGTCAGGAAAAGCTGACAATGCATAAAGTCGGTTTGTAATAATAATATCAACTAAAATACGAGACTTCAAAAAATACAATCCTTAGTTAAAGACCCAAAAGTAGATCGACCAATGCTTGAAGGAGATACATTCAAGATATTCGAAATTTAAAATTTTAAAATGAAAATTTATATTCTTTTATTGTATTCATTGAAAGTGAAACAATTAAGCGTCGTTCTGATTGAAGAGCGTTAAAATTGCAAAGTTTTAAGAAGGCACAGTGTAAGACAAGTAGAAAATAATGAAATGTGGAATAAGTGTACGCGACACAGCCCACAATCAAGCGGTAATTCAGAAAAAAACACAATGGACAACCACCAGCAGCGGCCTTTAACGAGGCCAGTAGGCGCTGCTCGCGGTTATGCAATTGTCCCATGGTCTAAATAAAATGCATATAATTCAAATCCAGTCCCGAAATAGTCATTGATAGACCTCCTTCTTAAACAAGGAACAGAAAACATAAAAAAAAACAAGTACAAACGAAAGCTTTGTCAAGGATTCCTGGCTTAGGACAGGCACATATAATATGCGGCGCGGGGTTAAACTATTTTTTGGGCCCAACCTTCCCCCTATCAATATTCCTAGACAAAGCACAAAAACACTATTGAATGTAATATAATTTCTACACTTTCGCGTATCATTGGAATTGAAGTTCACTAAAACACAGGGTATTACCAGCCATGGATAACACTGGCAACAGTGAACAGTCCAAAACAATATCTGTGCATGACTTCGGGTAGAAAAGGGAAAAGAAAAGGGCAATAAAAGGAAAGGGAAAACAGCAGCCTACTCCTAGTCTGTTGTCAACCATATTCTTCAACCGTCCTCTTAGAACTGTATCAAAATTCATAGACCGTTAAAACGCTCGGGCTGTCTTCAGTTTGCCAGTGAAAACCATAGCCGGTAATACCCCGTGTGGAAGAGAATTGTCAATAACAAAAAAATGTGAAGTACTGATATTTGGAAATCGTTCAAATATAATTCATTTAAGCACATGTACTATTTGACAATTGGTGAGAACGTACGCATTTTCATAAAAAAAAAAAAATTCACACACACACAAAAATCCATACCATAACTGCCGGCAATGCACGTACCCCTTGCACTTTAAAGACCATTAGTAGAGGTCGAGTTCGATTAGAGTAGGCTTTATTTGGGGCCGCTACAAAGGTCACACTCGCAAACTACAAACTAAAGAAGGGTTCACATCTAAGCAGCTAGTGGAGCTGGCTAAAAATACGTTTAAACTAACTACCAGAATACAAGTTGATTCTGTCATGTTTTAATTTACATTTGAAATAAAATTGAAATCATTTATGATTCATCAATATCGGAAATATTCAACTACAAAGTAAATATAATTTTCAGTAAAACAATTAAAGTAATGAACGTTTTCAATATTTTATTTCGCCAGGTCTAAAAAATGTGCTTAAGGGAATTAAATATTAGAAATTGAAATCGTTTTATTTGATAAAGCATATATCAATTGATTACTTTTGAATAATTTGCATTAGGGTCAAACTTTAAATGTGCATTCGAATCTCGTATAGTCCTATGCATGTTCCGGCTATTAAATATATACTGAACATCAACAAAGAAACGAACGCTTAATTTGGTTTTTAATTTTTATATTGTTAAAGATGATTTCATTTACTTAAAAGTATGAGAACAGTTACATGTATCTATATGTTAAAATGATGACTTTACAATATTTCTAATTTTCATTTGACTATCCGATGCGCTTCGGTAACCGCGATCGCAAAAAGTGCAAAAAAACAAAGCAACCGGAAGTTGAAACAACATTAGTGGTACTTCCGGTAATAAAGCAATGTCGTAAATGTCAGTTCCATTAATTTTGGGATATCATTTTGCTGCCACGAAATGGCCACTACCTAATTACGACAACCGGAAAAGGTCGGCTACAAAAGGAAATGCGCATGCGCTTAAGCATGTACTTCTCGGAAGTTGTAGAGCAGCCTCAAAGTAAATGAACATTTATCCCGAACTGATATCGAGCGTCAGGTGATGATAACATGTCTTATCCTCGATACAGAGAATATGCTGAATTTGTTGCTGTTATGACTAAAAAAAAATCTTACACATGCTTATTGTTTTATTTGTTAAATGATACCATTCATTTGGTTGTTATAATTATAAAATAAATGGCTCATCATGTTCGATGAAATGTTAGACAAATGAACAATATGCGTATCCTTCTTTTGTCCACTATAAATTTATGAAGATTATTTGTCGGAATCCCAGATTATAGCAAAGACCCATTCGCCAATGGTTTATGGGTTCGAGTCGTTAAATCTACTATTATACGTTTTGATACTGATTGGCTGTAAAATGCGTTTTTGTATGTTGTGTGCTTTGCTTTTCTGGTGAATTTATGTCGATTTTTAAAAATCTTTTTTTAAAAGACTGAGAAATGTTAAGCTTTCCCCAACCTTGTGAAAAATTTATAGTAATACACAATCGTATGTATAGGAATCGTGATGCATTTTTGGGGGTTGGGCTACTGGCTTACTACCCCTGCATGATCCGAATGAAAATGTTTCTGCCTTAAAGTTTTTGGGCATTTCATACATGTAATAAATTGGTTCTAATTGCCAACATTCGAAAAATTGCATTTTAATAATATTTATTTCTATCTTTCAAAAGAATATTTAACCGGTTTTTAAGGTTTCAAATTTTAGTGTTGAATAATATAATATTAGATTCTTTTAATATCAACAATGTGGCATTTTATTAACAAAGGGTAAAAAGAACACAAACAAGTTTATGTATGTAATATTGGCGTCTAGTACTAGTACGTAATTTGGCAAACAAAAACAAATAAGAAGACATCAAGCAAGATAAATATATATCATTCTATATCATAACCCCGGCCTTTGAATTTAAGACATTACTATTTTTTTTTATCCATGTTTATGCAACGACGAGATGATTCGTGTAAAACGTGTAAAAATAAAAATTTTGTGAACAAAAACAAAAACTTTTAAAACTATTTCATCTTACCTTTAACCGTTTTAAACGTTCTTTAATGGCCTGAAGCCACAATCATATAAAGATCATTTAGAATGTTTACAACCTATTGATCGCTTTTTAACGCTCTATTTCTCCCTGTTTCTCCCACGGGCCTTTTAAACCCCAAAGTTAAAATAGTTACTCAACAATTTTCTACGTTAACTGAACAGTGAACATGTTCAGAGTGTAAATAATTCATTGAAGTAACCTAGAAGGCAATGACATACTTGTAGTTTAATATTTGTAAGAAATATAGCATTGCCCATGTCGACCGTTTAATTGTTGGGGAGTATGGAATTTTTTTCCATCATGCCTTAATATTTGCGGAAAAATCGGAGAATGGTTTTTTTGTTTGTTTGTTTGTTCTTGTTTTGTTTTAAATTATCATAAACTTAATAAAAAAAACGGCATCCTGTCTTTTTTTTATTTCAGAGTAATGTCCTTCCTTTTTCGTTTCCTGATTTTTTGGCATCCTGTCTTCTTAATTATTTTAAAATTTCAAATTCCATCCAAGAACCCCCCCCTAAAAAATCAAGTGGTCATTTTTTATTTCGTTTCATTCTTTTTTTTTCAGTGATAATCTACGGAGCCCTGCAAGGGACACCGATTTTTTTTTTATATCGTTATTTCGATAAAAATATATTATATCGTTATTTCAATATATTATATTGTTATTTCAATAAAAGTATATCGTTATTTCAATATATTATATCGTTATTTCGATATAATATATCGTTATATCGATATAATATATCGTTATATCGATATATTATATCGTTATCTCGATATAATATTTCGTTATCTCGATATAAAAATTATATCGTTATTTCAATATAATTATATCGTTATTTCGATATATTATATCGTTATTTCAATATAATTATATCGGTATAACCATATAGTATAGCGTTGTTAGTAGTATAGGGCAGCTCTATATACCACTTTGCACTCAATGACCCCGAGTTCATTCACATAGGTTCCATGTTTAATCGTTGCTATTCTGGTTCTGAGACACCCACCCCATATCTCTCGCAATAAAGTCGTGTGCAGTCATGCGGAATGGCGACTCGTCCTTTTCTTTACCCCCTTTTTAGCTCACCTGAACCGAAGAGTCATGTGAGCCATTGTCAACACTTGGCGTTCGTCGTCCGTTAACTCCTCTGACACCATAGGTCCAATCGCAGCCAAACTTGGTATGGTTGTTTATGAGCTTTCGGTGCTTAGAACTAAGATGGGGATTGTTGATTCGTCGTAAAACATGGCCGCCATGGCTAAAAATAGAACATAAGGGTAAATTGAAGTCTTTTAAAAATAACTCAAAAATGGCTACGAATATCAAATTCTGGCATATAATAAAAGTAATCAGCACTTCAAGATCTACCTCCTGCCCTGAAATTTTAAAGAAGATCCAACGACCCATGTAAAAGTTATTGCCCTTTTTTATTAATTTTTGACGAATTTTGCACTTATTATGCCCAATATCTTATAAAAAGTATAAGATATTTGAGAAATTAAAATTGCATACTGTTAAGCACATCATGATCTTCAACGTTTAAGGACATTCCTTTTAGGAGGTATTCCCCTTAGAACATCAAAATTGACCATTTTCACAGAATTTCCTTATTACATTGAAAACGTTAACGCCTCCGACATCTTAAGTCCAATTGCAACCAAACTTGGTGTAGATCTTTATTAGCATTAGATGTATAGAACTGATTTGGGGAATTTTGAATAGTTGTAAAACATGGCCGACTATGCTAAAATAGAATACAAGGGTAAATTGCAGGTTTTTTGTAATAACTCAAAAACGGTGACAGACTTTTAAATTATGATGGAAAACAAAAATCATCAGCACTTTAAGATATACCTGCCCAGAAATTTTGAAGAAGATCCAGTAGAGTTATATTTTTATAGCAATTAAAAGCTTTTTATTATATTTTTCTTTTGATATTCTAAGGAGAACAAATCCTAGAGGAATGATCCTACAATGTTGACCTTATACATATTTTGAAGAACATGATGTTCTTAATAATATGCAATCTAGATTTCTTAAATATCTCATATAGTTTTTATGATATTGAGATTTTAAATAAGTGCAAAATTCATAAACTAAAAAGAAAAGGGGCAATAACTCCTACTTGGGTTGTTGGATCTTCAAAATTTCTGGGCAGGTATACCTTGAGGTGCTGATCACTTTTATTAAAAATCTGTCACCGTTTTTGATTTAATACCAAAAAACCTGCAATTTACCCTTATATTCTATTTTAGCCAAGGCGGCCATGTTTTACAACTAATCCAAAATCCCCAAATCAGTTCTATACATCTAAATCTAGTAAAGAACTACACTAAGTTTGGTTGCAATTGGACTTAAGATGTCAGAGGCGTTAACGTTTTCAATGTAATTAGGAAATGCTGTAAAAATGGTCATTTTTGACGTTCTAAGGGGAATAACTCCTAAAAAGAAGGTCCTAAAACGTTGAAGATCATGATATGCTTAACAATATGCAATTTTAATTTCTTAAATATCTTATACAGTTTTTAAGGTATTGAGCATAATAAGTGCAAAATTCATCAAAAATTTAGATAAAGGGCAATAACTTCTACATGGGTTTATGGATTTCCTTCAAAATTTCAGGACAAGTAGCTCTTGAAGTGCTGATTATTTTTATTATATGCCAGAATCTGATATCCGTAGCCATTTTTAAGTTATTTGCAAAAAAACTGCAATTAACCCTTATGTCCTATTTTTTAGCCATGGCGGTCATGTTTTACGACGAATCAACAATCTCCATATTAGTTCCAAGCACCGAATGCTCATAAACAACCATACCAAGTTTTTCTGCAATTGGACCTATGGTGTCAGAGGAGTTAACGTTTGAAAAAGTTAACGGACGCCAAGTGATGACAATAGCTCACATGACCATTCAGGTCAGGTGAGCTAAAAGGGTGGTGAAAGAAAATGACAAGTCGCCGTTCCGCATGACTAAACACGACTTTATTGCGTGATATATTGGGTGGGAGTCTCAGTACCAAAATAGCAAAGATTTAACACGGAACCTATGTGAACGAACTCGGGGTCATTGAGTGCAAAGTGGTCTATAGAGCTGCCCTATACTACTAACAACGATATAAAATATGGTTTTAACGATATAATTATATTGAAATACCGATTTAATTTTCATATCGTTATAACAATATATTATATCGAGATAACGATATATTATATCGAAATAACGATATAAAATATTGAAATAACGATATAATTATTTTGAAATAACGATATATTTTTTATATCGTTATAACAATATATGATATCGAGATAACGATATAATATATCAAAATAGTGATATATTATATCGAAATAACGATATGATATATCGAAATAACGATATAATATATTGAAATAACGATATAATTATATTGAAATAACGATATATATTTTATATCGTTATAACAATATATGATATCGAGATAACGATATAATATATCGAAATAATGATATATTATATCGAAATAACGATATAATATATCGAAATAACGATATAATATATTGAAATAACGATATAATTATATCGAAATAACGATATAATATATTGAAATAACGATATAATATATTTTATCGAAATAACGATATAAAATTATTTTTTTTCGGTGTCCCTTGCAGGGCACCGTAATAATCACATTCTTCAATTTTACTTTAAGATAAAAAAAAACTACACCAAATCGTAGCATAAAATTTTTTACACTGTTATATAGTAAATATATCCTTTTTTGCTTTTTGACCATTTTTTTTTCTTGGGACACAATTAATACAAACAACGTATTGATAGATAAGATTTACGATTAAGTTAAAAAGACATAACATTTTTATGTTTAATCTATGAAATATTAAGGGACCGACCATTTAACTTGCAGTGAAGGGGGCTTGGTATTTTTCCATAAAAAAAAAGAAAATGATTTTTGATGAAGAAAATATTTTGGGAGCAGTGGAAAAAGAAAACAAATAAATTCTGAGAAGGGTTTTCTGCCATTTAAAAAAATGCAAATAATGAAAAAAATATTCTGTAAATTTCTGCTATATAAAATAATGCTAATATATTTCGACAAAAAAAAAACAAGATAACCTTTCAAGTTGAATGGTCCGTCCCTTATTCATAGTTATTTCAGTCCATCCAGTTAAATCATCGATATCAACTTCGACCCACATTCCATTTAGGAGACACAGGGACGGACCCATAATTCAATGAAAGAGGGGGCGTAATTGTTAAAAATGTCACATTTTTCATGAGAAATTGAAGTAGATTGGTCAATTTTATACAAAATATTCAACATTTCTCAATTTAGGGGGATCTGCAATTGAAACAAACAAACCATGTAACTTTATATGGAATTTCCTACGTACCCTCTTAGTTATAGTCATGATAGTTAAGGTTCGAGTTCTTTTTAAATATTTTGTGGTAGGGAGTTGTTTGATTGTTGGTTGTTTTGTAATGCTGTTCATATTCCTATGGTGTTTGGTGTTTCAACCTTAAATAAAGGTAATAACAAAACTACCGAACTAGAATGATCAATCTCATAGTCCAGAGAAAATGTCAAAAACTAATCGGTCATACCGGAGAATTGGTGGATCGCAATGGTAGACCTCCGTTGATGAGTCTTGAATACTAGACAAAATGTGGTCATGCGTATCATTTAATGCCTGGAACATTGTTGTAATTTTGATTAATCTACTGGTATACTACATGTATATGTGACCTACCTGTGAGTCGTTCTGTTATCCTTAAACGTTGCAATATTCACTTTAACTACTGGCTGACCTTTTAACAGAAGCAAAAGCAATTAGTCTGAAGCAATTTACCTGCTAAAATCATCATCTACACATCATCATCATCCTGATTGCTTGGTAAAGAGACTCTTGAGAAAACCTCGGTGCCTGAGCTCACATATTTGATATGCGACTTCAATGCATGTTTCGTCTAAAGTGTTAAATTGAATCTTAAAGAAAATCCAAGTGGTTCAAAGACAGTTAGGATTATGCCATTAAATGCCATTAAATGCCATATCCTCCGAGGATGTTTACAACTCAATATATATTACAAATTGATTATGAATGATATTTTGTTACTTGATATTTTTCTTTCTTTATTCGTGAACAAAAGAAAGAAGAACAAATTCCTGGGGCCCCATCGAGCGCAAACTTTTCTAAAAGGAGCAAAGGTGTACCAAAGGGGTAATCAGTATCATAAAACCGTAAAGACAAAGACAAAACCGGCAGAAAAAAATCATCACAACAAAACAAACCACATAACAACATAAAACACAAACACACATAACAACAAAACCGCATTCAGCAACGCGAACTCAAGTCGAAACGAGAGTGAACTCAGGTGCTCCGGAAGAGTAAGCAGTTCCTGCTTGCTATAGCACACCCGTCACGTTGCCAAAGATCGATTAAGTGTTGGTCAAATCCGGAAAGGATGACATTACAAAACTCTATGTCAAACCAACATCTGTGCTCATCTGAGAGATAGAAATCCCGTATTTGTTTACAAGCACATGATGTCGTCCGTAAAATTTCTTGAGTGATGACAACAACCTGGAAGCAACGTACCCCTGTGTTAACAATTTGCTTGTCAGCCGTGTGGCTCTATCAAGGAAGTCGTTGTACTCCCCACATGCTCTGGAATAGCGAATCAATTGTGATACGTAAACTCCATATGCTGGAGCGGACGGAATGTTGCTACACAGAAAGTTAACTATTGGAAAGTTGAAGTCATCACGTTTGTCATAGAGCTTTGTACAAAGCTTTGTACAAATAAGTTGGCTCGTCAGTAGATAAGTGACATACCTGCATACGAAACTCCTACCTAAAGCTGCATATGAAATATCAAAAGCCAATGAATGATAGTAGCTGAGAATTCTGTTATAAAAATAAAGTATGGCGGACGAACATACGGGCACTTTGACGCCCGTCATTCGATTACCCATAGAAACAAAGAAATACAAATGGAGCATTCCAATGCCAAAGGTCAAAAGGGCAAAGACAAAAACGAGAACAACACGAAGATCGATACAGACAACACATAAATCAACTGAATTCGAACTCAAGACGTGACGAAAGTGAAATCAGGTACCCCGGAAGGGTAAGCGGTTCCTGTCTGTTGCAACAAAGCCGTCCCTTTGCAATTCGTACTTTGCGTCTTTACTTCTTTTAATGCATTAGATATGCTTATGATTTATCAAAGGATATAGGAGTAAATGAACATGAGACTAGAATACATATGCTAACCCAAAATTCAATTGATTTTTATTAGCTGTGTGGCCATTTCGGAAAATTATTCCTCACCAGCAGCACTAGAACCTAAACATAGGATAATCGGATATCCACCATTTCAAAAGATGTTTAAAAAGCATAAAACGAAACGAAATCCAAATAAATATAGCTAAGGACAAAACAACGATGGAGGGAGATAGACATTAGGTTTTAGAATTTACATAAATTTAGATAATGTTTATAAAAAGAGTACACATGAGAAGTAATCTCGTGTACAAGTACATCATATCTGAAAAATAAAGACCAAACATCTAAAACACGGGGAACTACTCTAGTAGGTCCACACGGCATAATGGTCATTTGTTATTGGTTTTTATTTGGTTATGGACGATGTATGAAAATATAAAACGGAAAAAAATACAAGCAGTTCAAATGTTCTATATTAGTTGATCATTCTTTGAAATTTACGAGGGCTGTCCGTAAAGTTTGTGTGTAGTTGATATAAAATAAATAATGTTTAATTTGATTTACTTCAAATCTTATTAATTTGTGTATTAAATTTTAAAACAAACCTTAACGTCTAATTTAACCATTTCTTTTTTCATACGGCCATATTAAGGGGTACCTAACCTGGCATCCTGGTCAATATCCTTAGCGGCCTTGGCTACCGGTCGACGTTAGATATGAAAATATGAAGATTTTTACCCAGGGTCC
The DNA here is from genome assembly GCA_963971305.1 of Arcuatula senhousia. Taxonomy (NCBI): domain Eukaryota; kingdom Metazoa; phylum Mollusca; class Bivalvia; order Mytilida; family Mytilidae; genus Arcuatula; species Arcuatula senhousia. Next base: position 5,132,449 of record OZ020317.1, on the reverse strand, counting down.
CAGATTAAGGGGTACCCAACATTTTGACTCCATGATGTTGTGTCTTTTAATTTTCCTGAAAATGAATTTTCACTGAACCTTTTTACATTGCGATGAAAACCCGAATAGCTACATTGCTTTCTACTTTGATCCTAATTTCGGTTCCTTCAGTCGACTTGGTGCTGCAAACAACTTCATGCAAGAATGGATTACCAATTCACTTCCGCTTCCGTTTCCTGAATACATACCAGAGCACTTCTTTATGAGTTTTGAGTTCAGTATGGGCGGTCCTAATTGTGGTGGTTTCATGTCGTCTGATGTCGCAAGCGTATTAGCTGCACTTGGTCTTGCCCACGGTAAGATATCTTAAACGTAAACCAGGAAAAAAATCATATGTTGTTGCTTTTGTTATTGTCGAAATAGCCAAATTGTATATGTTCAAAATAATTGACGTTCAAAATGTTTTTTCCTTATACTGCATGTTTGGTGCTAATGTTTTTGCCCCATTATTTTGTGTAGAGTACTTTACTTTGGATATATTTTGATATTTGACATTTCATTGTTTTTATGAAAATGATGTTGACGAGAGATTACCGCTAAAGATCAGCAAATCATACAATTATGGCAGCCCATTATAAAGCATACAATAACTGACATGTCCACCAAAATGTGAGCATATTAACAATATACTTACCAAAATTAGTTTTTTTTAAGTATATGATATAATGAAGAAGGCCGGTTGGACGAAACGTCGAAAACTGTGTTAGAGTTTTTTTTAATATATGATATACAACCAGAGATGTTAAATATGCTTACCAAAACTTTTAAGTTTTTAAAATACAAGGGTTGTGCATTTTCGGGATCGGTCACTATTTTAGCCAAACGAGAAGGAACTGGTAAAAAAAACTGGTTCCAACACACTAATGGACGAAGAAAGATATATCTATATTTCCGATCAAGATTTTTTTATGGGTTGGAAATGTTGTCTGTGGGTTTATTTGTCAGCTGCAAAATATTTTTATCCATATGTTGAACTATTACAGAAGAATTGTTGATAGAAAATGACTTTCCCTTTGTCCCATGTTGAATGACGTCGTTTTTCCTCCCCGTGACCCCTGATGACGTCGTCTAATCCGGAACGGAAACATTAATATTGTGCAACCCATGTATTGTACAGTCCAGCTCATCGCATGCAATATATCACTTTACATGGCACTGCTAAGCGTGCAATATCATAAAACATGCAACAACAACAAAAAAATATTAGGTAAATGGAGAAAAATATAAGAAATGTAATATGAAGCATATCGACTTTGTTGCTTGTATGATTTTGCGATCCATCGATTCTAGAATTGACATGCTTTGAAAGGTTTGAAATATGATAATAAAACGAAAAAGGGATTAGTTTTAGATCATCTGAATCGAAAATCTACCGGAAAATAACAAAGTTATTGAAGGTAAAGGGGGTCATATTTCATGAAACCCTCAATCCTACAGCTTATTCAATGCAACGAAGCCTGATGCTAAAATTTGTGTTATACTACTCTTTTGTATTTCTAGCAGTACCAGAAGGGGAGTGTTTGGAGCCAACCTGCAGAAGTGGCTGGTAGTTCTATATATAGAATAATATATCAAAGAACGAACATCCAATAAAACATATGTGAACTGCTTGTGTTTTTCCCCATTCACATTTACATACGTTGTCCATAACAAACAAATTGGCCATAAATATAATTATTTAGGGCCTTGAAAGAACTAAAAAAGCAAAGTACGAATTGCAACGCGTCGGATGTGTTTTAACAATTGATCAGGAACTGTTTAACCTTCCGGAGCTCCTAGGTTCCCTTCGTTAGGACTTTTTTTTCGCGTTGTTGATTGTTTCTCAGTAAGTTGTTTAATGTGCCTTTGTGAATGTAACAAAATTGAAATAAAAGACTCCGTTGTGATATATGGTATATACGTAAAGGGATGACTAGTACTATGTCCTCGCCATATCTGAGGGGATATATTGTTAAACTTTAATATTTTTTTAGGGAGGCAAGATCTTGTAAATAAGTAGGGATATTCTTACTTAAGTACCTAAATATTATCAAACATTTGCAGTTTACTAAGATGTCTTTTTTCTTTCAGCTTTCCCAATCGACTTTTTGAAAATTTTGTCAGTTTTAGCAAAAAATAGTTTAGTCGAGGCGGCAAAAATTCAAGTACTGCTATTTTAGTAGAAATAATGTGTTTGTCACACCAAGATATGATGAGACAAAGTATGATATGTAATATCAGAAAAAAATCACACACCATCTAAACATAGGTCCGTTCTCCATTGGGGCATCACCATGGAGACTTCCATATATCCCCTGGTACATATGAAAAAAGATTGAGAATCAATGACACTAATAATTTTGAAAGCGATTTCATTAAACTGGTTAATAAAGCAGTGTTACTTTTAGAGTTCTCTTAGTTGTAGTGACTTCACAAACGATGAGCATGATCAACATCCGCCACCACCGCCACCACCACCACCGCCTCCGCCACCACCACCACCACCACCTCCTCCTCCTCCTCCTCCTCCGCCACCGCCAAAATAAGATCTTCCTGAACTTCCAGAACTGCTAGAATCATCTGAACATCGATCCGAACAACACCATAAATGCACACAGAATCCAATAACAAGAGCTCCAATTGAGCCAAAAATTGCTAGGTAGACCCACCAATTGCTCTTACATTTTCCATCTTTTAAGATTCTTCTGTCAAGAAAAAATACAGCAAGTGATACTGTGAGGGAACTTTAAAATGCTATATTCTGATTCAGTCTAATGTTTATATTGTGGAAAAAAATCCGCTTGTTCTTTATGAACATGCATCTAAATATATGTTCTATCATCTAAGACTTTTATACGCAAAATTCCTTCAAGTTACACTGAAAATACTTATATTCGCGACTACTTTATTTCGGGTTTTGAAGTCAGAAAGCGATTTCGTGATTTTTTATTTTCACGATTCTTCGTTTCTCCAGTTATATAACAATGTTAAATGATTTGGATCATTGGGATTTATTTTAGCGAAATTCTATTCCTAACAAAATCTACAAAAGTAATTTTGTCTACAATAGCTTATGCTTACGAGATATGTTGACAGACAGACCGACCGATTGCGTTCACGTGAAAGAGATATCTATTAGCAAGTACCAAACATGAAAAAAGGAGCAATAAAGAAGCAAACGGGCATCAAAGGGGCATTCTAGTGTCAAAACACCGAAATAAAAGGGCAACGACAAATACGAACAAGAATAGCACGAGGAAATACAAAACATAAAAATCACAAAATAATTCAAGTAGAAAATAACATCGCGTATTCAAGTCGCAACAAGAATGAACTCCGGTGCTCCGGAAGAGTAAGCGGTTCATTCCTGCTATTGCACACCCGTCGTACTGCCGATTCTCAATTCAGTGTGTCAAATCCGGTAAGGGAAGACAAAACAAAAACTTTACAGAAGTGCGTACGTACGGGTGGATGTCTGCTTAATGCCCCAGACATACCATCACAAAAAACTTTAAGTTTCAAGTTGATTTTCCATATGTAAACTATCCTTTCCGTTGCACGTGAGTTCTCTCTTGATTTTTTGTGTGTTTGATAATGTCTAGATCTGTTTCTTGGTGGTGTTGTCGTTTGTGAATTCATCATGCTGATTTTTTTCTCTGTTCCATTGGAATCTTTCTGCTTTTTGAAATATTTTCGACGGGTTTTGAGTTTTTAACATTTATTGTTTTCACTAGTTTGAATGAAATATCTAGTTTAACGTGTATTTGTTTAAAAAAAAATATTTGTTTGACTAGAGATGGCTAACCAAAACAGTCTATATTGAATAAATTTACATTGACTTCATTATAAGCCAAAAAGGGAGCGACCATTTGATTTTAGGAGGGGGGTCAAAAGGTGAAATAAGAAATAAAAAGGCAGGATGTTGAAAATCAGGAAATTAGAATAAAAGGACAGTGTGTTGAAATTGAAAAGGGCCGGCTCCGATTTTATATAATCGAAAATAAAACGGCAGGTTGAAAAATATCAATAGCCCCCCCCCCCCCCCCTCTTTCTACTATAAAAATCAAACGGTCGCTCCCTAACTAAACAAAACAAATCAACAAAAGCACATTGGGAATAAATAGTATAGTACATTATATTATTTCAACGCTTGTAAAGCGTAATATTTTAAATGATCGGAAGTTTTCGCCCAATTATGATAAAGGTACTCCAAGTAGTTAAATCTGCATATTAATAAGCATTTGATTTGTGTTTTCCAGTTATTTCAAATTTGAAAAGTTTTTTTTTCTAAATTTTCTATGAAACTTAAAGATTTTTTAACTATATTCATATCAGATCATAGTATTCTTAAGTTAACCAGTTGTGAAATATGCACAGGGGTTTGCTCCCGATTGTCGAAGTGTCATCTGCTAGAATATTAGAATGAAGGGTTATGGGGCGTATGATTGCCATGATTGATTTGAACTCACATTATAAACATTGAAGTGAACAAAGCAAAAGAACAGCGCTTTTATTTCTGTTCTTCGTCTGAAAGTCACAAGGATGCCTTGCAGTGAGGTGTGCGATTTAGTCTCACGTTGAAATACAAATGACAACAAAGTTCCAGACAATAAATTTTGCTACGCCTGACGCGCGTTTGAAGTTAAGGTATCCCTTTTCCTTTGCTTTGTTCACTTCAATATTTACAATGCATACACTCCATGTCCCTCATTTCTATATTCAAGCTGATGACAATTCGACAATCGGAAGCACGCCCCTGTGTATATTTCACAAAAGGCTAACTTATGAATAATCTGATCTTTACAAAATACCTTAAAGATCCATTATCAGAATTCAGCTGAAACCACTGAAATCTAATCAACTTACTTGTATTGTTTAATCATATACAGAATGCCTTCTCCAAACTTGTCATTCTTTAAATACTTGTCTTTTGCATCCTCGTAGACCTCTTGTATACAATCTGAAGACAGAAATACCTCTTTACCAGCAAAAGTGTAGATCTGCAATGCAAAGGGAAAAATCTAGTCTGACAAGAGAAAAACTAGTTTGACAAACGAAAAAACAGTCAATCTGACAAGAGAAAAACTAGTCTGTCAAATAAAAAAACAGTCAGTCTGACAAGAGAAAAACTAGTCTGACAAGAGAAAAACTAATCTGACAATACAAAAACTAGTCTGACAATACAAGTCTGACAATACAAAAACTAGTCTAAAACTAGTCTGACAAGAGAAAAACTAGTCTGACAATACAAAAACTAGTCTGACAATACAAAAACTAGTCTGACAATACAAAAACTAGTCTGACAAGAGAAAAACTAGTCTGACAATACAAAAACTAGTCTAAAACTAGTCTGACAATACAAAAACTTGTCTGACAATACAAAAACTAGTCTAAAACTAGTCTGACAACAGAAAAACGAGTCTAACAAGTGATATACTAGTCTCAAAGAAGTCTGACAAGAGAAAAACTGGTCTGACAAGTTAAAACTAGCCTGACAAGAGAAAAACTAGTCTAGTCTGACAATGAGAAAACTTGCCTATCAAGAGAAATCCTAGTCTGAAACTAGTCTGACAAGAGAAAAACTAGTCTAGTCTGACAATGAGAAAACTTGCCTATCAAGAGAAATACTAGTCTGAAACTATTCTGACAAGAGAAAAACTAGTCAAGTCTGACAATGAGAAAACTTGCCTATCAAGAGAAATACTAGTCTGAAACTAGTCTGACAAGAGAAAAACTAGTCTAGTCTGACCATGAGAAAACTTGCCTATCAAGAGAAATACTAGTCTGAAACTAGTCTGACAAGAGAAAAACTAGTCAAGTCTGACAATGAGAAAACTTGCCTATCAAGAGAAATACTAGTCTGAAACTAGTCTGACAAGAGAAAAACTAGTCTAGTCTGACCATGAGAAAACTTGCCTATCAAGAGAAATACTAGTCTGAAACTAGTCTGACAAGAGAAAAACTAGTCTAGTCTGACAATGAGAAAACTTGCCTATCAAGAGAAAAACTAGTCTGAAACTAGTCTGACAAGGGAAAAGCTTGTCTGACAAGTTAAAACTAGTCTGACAAGGGAAAAGCTAGTTTGACAGGATAAAAACTATAATTCTAACAACACGCGGGAGAAACTGATAGAATTATTTTGTAGGCAAATGACTTGTTAAGCTTTGAATTTTTGGAAAATGTATTAATTCGGCTCTAAAAAATTCATTTTACACATTTAAATGGTAACATATGAAAATAAAACTATATGCAAGCTTTGGGTAATAAGTTCTAAAAAGTAACTGATCAAACAGGGAAAATCTGGGCCTGTTGGTTACACCGTGAAACGAGGACAAAGGTTGCCCAGACACACACCTAAAGGTAAGTTTATAGATATTTATTATTTTTGAAGTGGCCTAAGGTATATTCTATATATGCATTGTAAATTGTGACGGTTTCTGATTGCTTTCAAGCAAATTATATATATTTTCTATTTTCTATTGAACAATTAAACAACATAAGCATTTTAAGTTTGAGAAACGCCATATTAAGCCCATAGGATATGGAAAACGGATAGTCAGATGCTAGTCCACCACCATTAAATTTATAGGTTTAAGGGATGTCAAAATCAATGAATAATATAAAGGTCCACCACCGCACCACGACGGAGGGACTTAGTAAGTCATTTTTCTAGACACATCTCCTTTGAAACTGCTCAACGGATTTTGCTGAAAATTTGTAGGATTGTTTGTAATTCATATGTGGTTGATAACTCTGCTTCTTCTGCCTTTGTATTGCCTTTTCGTCGTTTCGAAGATTATGTAATGTTGGCTGCTGCGCATACATCATTATTCTAAATATTGAAAGTTATAGGGGGTTTCTAATACATGTGGATGATTTGTTCTTATAAAAAGAATAAATTTGAGAAAGCTATCAAAATTTTAAAAATTGTTTAAAACTATTTACAGGTGAGTTAGGCGGTTCAAATGGACACTATCTTGGCTTCGAAGCCTTCAATAGTGTCTAGTTCTACAATGTCTGATGGAAGTGCATTCCTATCACGAACTGTTCCGGGGAAGACATTCATTTTCCTGTTATCTATTCAGCTGTTTTCTATTTGGAATGCTCTGTTGTTCCATGTTCTTAATGTTCTAAGGTGTGGTGTTAGCCTTTTTTGAGTTTTTGTATGACTACAAGCCCTCGATCAATTTTATACATTATGTGGAGAATGAGTCCTTTCTACGGTCTTGTATGGTTTACCACTTTGAGTTATACGGTATATGCATACTGCGTACACTGGATCTAGCTCTGTAACTGTTGGTGTATAGACTCAATAACAGTCAAAACAGTATTCAACTAGGTGTCTGACAAGTGAAATCTATGCCTTTTGATATCAATTTATGATATCAGATTTTTGCATAGGAAGCTGATGGTTCTGTTACCTTAGTTACAGGTGTTGTTTATGTGCTCATTATACTATTGTAGTTTATAATTTAATAAATTTTCCTTTTATTGATGATAATAAGGTCTGTGTATTTATCTGGGTGATACTGCATGCACCAGTTTTCATTCCACTGGACTAGTTGGTTTCCGCATATTGAACATTTGATATTGGCAGGTATCAGCGAAAAGCGTTTAGTGGAGCTAAGGCGAGACTGTAGGTCGTTGATATAGTAGATGAAGAGTATAAGTCCTAGTGCTGAACCTTGGGGGACCCCAGAGTCTACATTGACTGGATCGAATGATAATCCATTTACTATTGTAACTACGAATTGTTTACTTTCTGATAGTCAGCTTTTGGTCCATTTTTTGGTTTTGTTTACATTGTCATAATGGTTGAGTTAATGTATGAGAATGCAATTGTTAACTTTATCAAATGCCTTTGCTAAGTCCATAATGAGTATGTTCGATTGTGTCTCACTGTAGATTTTATCATATGTGACTTTGTCGTCAACCAGTTCTATCAGTTGGGTCTCTACCAGGCGCTTATTTGTCTAAAAGAGGGAAGAAGAGGTTGTTGGATCCTCCATGATTCATGATGTTGCTGGCTATGATGTGTGCTAGAATCTTATTGAATATCGATGTTAGGGATATGGGTGTATAATTTTTGCTCTTATTTTAGCTCCTTTCGTGTGGTGACACGTTGGCTGTGTGCCATTCAGCTGGTACTTTGTTGGCATCCATTAACAGATGTACATACATATATGGAGGATTGGTGCAATTTCTTCTGCCAACTCTTTGAGAATTGTCAATATGGAATCTCGTCCCTGGGCTTTATATGGTCAAAGCTGTTTCAGTAATTTAGTTATTCTATTATGTGTCATGTGATGGGTGGTTCTTATCTGACAACATTCTGATGGAGTAGGGGCGGTTGTTATTAAAATTGACATGAAATAATGCTAAATGCAACTGCATACTACATGTAGTACCAAATATTAATAGTGTCCCATAACAGACAAGAAAAAAAGTTAGATTTTTTTTATTTGGCATAATTCAAGTTTCAGAAGTCCACATAAGAAAATCCCCAAAAATGGGGGTCACGGACCTTTATGATCTTGCAAAATGGAAAATTTGTGAACCGCTTTGAGACGACTTAACTGTTGTGAAAATACGAACCTCAAATTATTGATTATCATTAAAATTGGTGACCTACAGTACTGTTTTTCAATAGATTATAAAGGGGAAAGAGTTATCTAACGTCATTGTAAGCTTGAAACCCATCAGATTTGAGTTATATTTCACAAATGGCAAGCAATTCATACTTTCTTCTGAAAAGCATGAAAAAAAAACTTCGGGTTCTAGACATTTAAGAAAACTATTTTTTCCTAAACATTTCTATATAAAAATTTGTCACACATTCTCCTGCAAATTATTTCCCCTGAAAATAGCACTTTCAGAAAAAGCTTTTTCAATATTTATGTTTTATTTATTTCATTTATAAAATAAAATTAAGAATAGAAACAAATTTTGCAACTTTTGTGTTATTTTAAGCCACTTAAATTGACATGCTGACTAATAATTTACAAGATGCCCCGAAAAATTGCTCAGTTTTATACTCCCGAACCACCTTAACATCGGCCAAATCACCAAAAATCTCTAGGGTCAGTAGACTGCGACTGCTGGAGCATACAAATATATTGCTCTTTATCTGTACTTATGCTAATGCAACTTAATTAAGCACAAAATTCAACAATTGTGGACGCCGAAGCCACCGGAATCACATTACATTAGTTTCATTTTTCGCGATGTCCGTCGAGGCGGGAAAAAAACTAATTTATTTTGATACATAACTTCCCCCAATTCTTAACGGCTTATTCCGAACTTTTTCCAACAGATTTCTGCTTATACCGTCATAATTTATGAACTTTCAACAATGTAAATAAACAAACAGCCTGATTGTAAATATTTGTAAATTTTTATGATATTAATACATAAATTTGACACTTGGGGACTTTGGATCTATTTCTTTTTCGAATACTTTGACACATAGTTCAGAATTTTCTCGAAAAACTCCACTTTTGTCCGCTTTTCAAGAAATCTACACTAAACAATGTGAAGAAGTGACTACACTGGACAAATCTTATAACCGTTCTCCTGAGAATAGGCATACTTTGTATTGAAATAAATGAGCCGCTAGTAGTTAAAAATAAAGAAATTTCCTACCTTGTCATGACTGAAGCGGTTGTTTTGTCCGGTTTCCAACAATAAGAGGGCTTAGTTCCGGGGTGACCGGAAAAATTATTCTATCAGTTTCTGACCCGTGTAACAAGAGAAAGAATAATCTAACAATATAAAAACTAGTCTTACAATATAAAACACAGTCTAACAAGAGAAAAACTAATTTGACAATTAAATAATTAGTCTAAAAAGAAAAAAAAAGAGAGAAAACTAGTCCGACAAGATAAAACTACTCTGACAAGGGAAAAACTAGTCTGACGACAGAAATATCCCCGGGGAAATACCTAGCTCTTTAACAGCAAATGTGTAGATCTGTATAATTAGTCTGACAAGGAGACCCTTGGATGCCAAATACAATACTTAAGCTAAATATAATAATTTTAGAATTGAGAATGATAATTAAATAGAAATTCAAACTGAATATTTAAACTTTGTTGAATCTCAAATACTAAAAAGCTGACGTCGAAGCGGGCTTACCGCAGATAATTTAAACTCCAACAACGGACCAAAGGGCAAGCAAAAAAATTATCAGATTAACTTTTTTAAATGTATTACTTTATTTTAGACAGTTTTCAAATCAAGTAAGCATGGCCTAATCTAGAATTACAAATACCAAAACGCGGGTATAAACTATTATATTGGCTATGCAATATATCGATATCTCAAGGATTAACCCCTGATCAGTAGCACTGGAAGGTAAATCCAAAACTGTTGAATACGAAAAGTACTCAAAGCCAAAACGCTCGAACAAGAAAGCCAAAATCCAGCACCGAGGATAAAATTTTAGAAATATACCCTGCTAGAATTTACTCGAGTAAGTGAACCGAAAACAGACGTAAGACTGAGAAAATTACGCTCTCTCAAGTCGTTTGAATAAAAAACATGATATACCTGTCGATCTTGTTTTGAGAAAAATATAAGCACGTTGTTCGCACAGTCTGAATATCTAAAGTAACGTTCTGTTAATGCCAGAGTGAATTTCTTAGCATAATATTCCTTAGACCTGAAAATAGAATGGTTTCATTTAAATTCGTGGATATAATTTTTCGTGATTTTCATGGACGGCCTTGATCCGCGAATTTTTTTATACCCCCACGAAAAGGAAATTATACTTTAATATGTATATTGCAGACTTCAGAACCAAGAATTTATGAATCCATGTACTAAATTTTTTCATCAAACCATGAAAATTGGTACCCGCGAAAATAAAAGAATACACATTATTAAAAATAGGAACATATTATAGAATATGTCATGCATGTATATTTCGAGGTGTTCTTTTTTTTATTTAATTTTATTTCTATCTCTCAGATGGTTATAGATGATGGCCTTGTAATGGTTTTTTTATATTTGTTCTTCTTTACCGGATTTGACACGCTAAATTGATCGTTAGCAACGCGACGGCATGTGACATTGTTGCAACTAGCAAACACTGCATACCCTTCCGGAACATCTAAGTTATCTCTTTCACAGACATGAGTTTGTATTGTTGATTGTTATTCAGATGTTTTGTGTTGGTTTTTTTTTGGTGTATGTTGTCTGCTTCTTTATGCTGTTCTCGTTTGTGTTAGCTAATTTTGTCTTTGACTTTTTGGACGTTTGATATTCGGATGCCCCATTGGTATAGTTTGTAATAATTTAACAGAAGACTCCAAACTCTATATATATGGCCAACTTAAGACAGATTTAAAAATGGAAAATTATTTGAAAGAAACAATTTCTTAAACGTTAACTTATAACGCAATTTAGAACTAGCAATCACTGCCTATTTATCGAAACCAGGCGATGAAGCGATCGATAGTGAGTGTAATATAACGACTGGGTTATCCGGGTATATTAACTTCGGAAAACCTCGCCCTCGACAGATTCCGGAAACCTAAATCAAGAAATTGACCGAGTTGTGACAAACGACATTACCATACAAATTCCTTCGCAGTAGGATTATCCTTCCAAAGATATTTAGTTCCGGATTATTTAAGTGCTGTACACTTTCATGAATTTCATCAAAATTCTTGATGAAAATTCAAATTTCCATAAATTATCAAAATTTGTAATAATTGGTGATGAAAATATAAAATTTTCTATCATCATATTTTTTTGTCAAAGAAATGTTTCATCTTGTGTTATTGTAATTCTTTTGTATGTTTGTTGAGTTAATGTTTTGCTTAACCCTAATTTGATTACATTTTTCATACAAATTAATTACATATTTTGCAATAAAGTGGATAGGCACTATTTTTAGGCGAAGGATAGTGAAAGAACTTAGGCCATAAAATTAAAACATAGGTGCTCAATACAATGTGAGTACTTTTAGTAAACCTACCCTTGACCAATATCCATCTTATTCATCACTGCGACTATCACATCGTAATTATGTACTGATTTTTTACACAGTGCTTTGTGTGAAGGGACGTTACTCGTTAACCTGTCAATTTCCGTAGCTGGAAAATGAAAGCAACAAAAAAAAAATAGATCACAAAACCATATTTAAATAAATAAATAAATTAACAAATCAATAAATAGATAAATAAATAATCTGTATTTCCTAATCATAGGGCCCATCATGGAAGGCATATCAATTACAAATCATATATGATTGATTACAAAGATCATGAACATAAAACATATAAAAGATACAAGAACCATGAGAGCCAGCTTCAACTAATTAATATGCAAAGATGAAAATAAATAATTCACATTAATGACTATTTACTGCTACATTTAATATGAGTTTTGTCTGTGTACTGCAGGTTCTAATTAAGAGCAAAGAGTCTGTAATAGTCAACAAAAGTGGTTTCTTCATTTGACATGATCCATATAAAAAGTTTGTTCATTGTTTAAAGTCCTGAGATTTGGATACATGTCATTATAGTGTCGTTTAAGTCTTTACTTGTGAAATTATAAGTAAGTTATTAAAGTAAATTTTATTGAATTAAGACCAGTCATTGATCTATCATCAATACACAAATTAAACAGAAACAAGAAATACAAATTTAAATTCACATTACAAAATTACAGAGAAAAACAAAAACAAAAAAACGCACATACATTTAGATCATGAAACCATTTTTTTCAATGAAAATTGAAAACGTAACAATTTTTATATTATGTTTGCTTTGCCTGTACTGACGTTTTCCGTACACGAAAATTACCAAAAAAATCGGAGGCAATGAGTTTTTTAAATTCCGTAACAACCCCCATTTTTCTAATGGGTCCATCACAAACTTTTCAATCCTAAAAATAACTACCTGTTTCATTGGACAAGATGTGACATGGATCACATATCCGGGACTCCTTACAGTACCGACCGCAGGCTCCATTGAATGAGTCCGGAATAGGAAAATTATTAGCCGTCCAGTTACTCTTACAGACCGGGCTAGAGCACCATCCGTCCGTCACCCACTCAAATGACAATGATACAGATCCTAAAATAAAAATACATGTTTTTACAAAGACCATACTTTTTCCGTTTCTTTTATTAGTTTACCTCTGAAAGCTAGATAACATATTTTGGTTGTTGTGGATTGTGGTATATTTACTTTCTACGCGTTTTAAATTTGTGACATTGGATTTATGATTCTTTGTATAGACGATAAAGAGACGTAGAATAAGTGTACGCTACACAAATGAACATAAATAAACGGCATAAAAAACAACAATGGAAATTAGCCAACTGTCTTCAACATGACCAGAGGTCGCTGCTCACCGTCTTGCTTTGATCCAAGACTAAAATACAATGCATAAGATTCAAACAATGCCCTAAATTATCAACGAAATACCCATTTCTGGACATATAACAAACAAGTGTCGCAACTGAAAGTGTGTCTCGCCTGCCGGCACCATAACCAAAATCAACTACCTAAGCTTTCATTTCTTGATATAAAGACAAAATGTGTCTGTATACCTAATAACAGATGCCTAGCTATTATACTTTCAAAGCAATTTATTGTCCACAAAAGTCTTACAAAAAAATTTCAGCTTAAAAAAAGACCTAAGTTCAGAGTCACTGGAGCATGAAAATGGGTTAAGGGTCACACGGCATGGCGTCAGTTGCGTAGACCATAACCTAAACTGTCTGTATATCCAATATCAGATGCCTAGCTATTATATACGTTTCAAGCAATTCATCGTCTCCCAAGTTTACGGCTTGAAAAAAAGACCTACATTCACAGAGGCCCTGGAGCGTGAAAATGGAGTAAAGATCACATGGCATGGTGACAGTTGCGTAGACCATAAACTCAATTGTCTGTTTATCCAATATCAGATGCCTAGCTATTATACTTTTTAAGCAATTCACTGTCCACAAAAGTCTTACAAAAAGTTTACGCCGCCGCCGGAAAGTAATGTCTATGCTCGCCATCCGCGACTATTCGTCGCAGGCGAGACAAAACGGATAGTTGACAGGGACAAACAAAAGCTTCGAAAAGAATTCCTGGCTTAATATATGTTACAGTTAATATGTGAAATCAGGATCTTCTTGAAAATATAACAAACTCGCATTTTTACCAAAAGTCGTTAATGTTGCAATATTTTACGGGGAAAAAGTTCATTATGGCGAATAAATGAGTACGCTTTCTTATCCCGGGGGAGGGGGTTAAGGTTTAAAAATCATATTTCCACTATGAGGGAATATATTGTATGCTCGATCTTCCGGCATGTCCGGGGAAACTGAGTATGCACCCATTTCTCCCGGGGAAAAAATTCTGGTATGGGGGAAAACTAATCTGTTACATAGTTTATCTACTTAGAAATTGGTATCTAAATAATACGAAAAGCCTGATTGCTGACAATAGTAGGCCAACGTGTTAGGAGATTGCCACGGCTTCATGAACGTAAAAGATCCATTGTAGTCCCCCCAGTAGTGCACTACATATGTTAAATTTTCCGGCCCTACCCACCTCAATCTTTTTCTATGGTCTTCCAAATACACTATTTTAAAAAAGAATGGAAAACGCAGGTACAAATATCTGGTAAGATATACTAAATTTCTTTGTCAGCAATGAGTCTACGGCCTGAAAAAAGCCCTAAGTTCACAGAGGCCATGAAAATGGGGTCGGGATCACATGGCATGGTGACAGTTGCGTAGACCATAACCTCAACTGTCTGCATATCCAAAAGCCTAGCTTTTAAACTTTTCAAGCAATTCACTGTCCACAAAAGTCTCACAAAAAAATTTACGTCGCCGCCGCCACCGGAAAGTAATACATATATGTCTCGCCTTCCGTAGGACAAAATCAGATAGTGGACCGGGACAAACGAAGCTTTGACAATAATTCCTGGCTTAAGATATATGTTACAGTTAATATGTGAAATCAGGATCTTATGCACTGTTTCAAAAAAGAATGGAAAACGCAGGTACAAATATCTGGTAAGATATACTAAATTTCTTTGTCATCAATGAACACATTTTACAGAAGACCAAATAACATGCTATAACTTTCTTATAGACAACATATTTGTTCAGTTTGGTGGACGTGTTTTTCAGCAAACAATAAGGATTCCGATTGGCACTAAATGTGCACTTTGCTTGCTGATTTGTATCTTCATTCATAAGAAGCAGACTTTTTACAATCCCTTCTAGACATTTAATTATATTATTTAAACGTGGTCCCCTAAATTCACCACCGTGAAAAATTATGATTCATCGGACTCGCGTCCCTCAATCAGGTTGTGCCTGTATCATATAATTTTTCACGGTGGCGAATTTAAGGGACCACGTTTAAATAATGGAAATCCTTAAATATCATGTTCAATGCATTTCACCCCACCCCACTCCTTTTGGTTAACTTTCTATTATATGTATTTACGGTGTCTTGGTCATGAACTATTAGTTCTAGCCAACCACATTTTATATGTACAGGTTCTGTCTAAGGAGTTCAGCGGCTGGCGATGTTCACTTGCGACAAGGTGTCAAAGCGAAGGGAAAAGTTGTGTCTCGTCGGATGTCCCACTGGCAGTACTTTAATTTGTCTTCAACCCTAGTCTAGTTTCATTGTGATTCTACTACACTATTCACACTACAAAACACGATTTGCATAGAAAGGATCATAAACTGTGGACACGTCAATTGGCAGTTTTAGCTCATCTGACCCGAAAGGTCATGTGAGCTATTGTCATCGTTAAGCGTCCGTCTTCCGTCCGTTAACTTTTCCTCAAAAATCTTCTTCTGTAAAACCACAGAAGGGATTGCTTTGAAACTTTGTACACTTGATCTTAAGGATGTCCTTTACCAAATTTGTGAAATTTTGTGCACGCCAACCAATCAACATGGCTGCCGTTGCTAAAAATAGAACAGGGGGTCAGATCATAGTTTTTAGCTTATAACTCAAAAAGTGTAAGAGATAGAGAAAATTCCTATTTCAGCATCAAAAATTAAAGCTTTACAAAAGTCTCCATTGATTCAAAATTGAAGGGTGACGTCTACGGTAATGTTGTTTTTAAAGCAAATAAATTCAAAACAATCCTTTAGGAATGAAAAATTGGCTAAAAACTTTATTGAATAAAGGTTATGAAATAAAAAAAATTAGTAAAATCTTTGAATTTAGTCTTCTTGGTAAAAATATTGATAATTTGATACTTACTTTAAAATGTTAATTGCCTTTTTATACTTTTTTATACTTATGTCATTTTTTAGCATTACAGCGGTCAAGTATGCTGGTTTTGTGTGATGATGCATCATCAAATCAAGTGTTTGACGTGTTGTGTCGGATTTAAAATCGACATACTTGATTTTTTAAAATCAGTCGATGGATGCTTCGTAGCTAGCTGTCAGTAACTTCGAGTGTTCTCAAGAGAGTATCTCTACGTCCTGTTAATTAATGTTGTCCTTTTGTCTCAGATATTCTCTTGTTGAATTGAACTTCTATTGAATTGGTTTTTAACTGTTTGTTAGTTTGTGCTTTGTTATTGATTATCAATAGGGGGAAAGTTGGTGCCAAAAACTAGTTTAACCCCGCCACATTTGCAATGTGCCTGTCCTAAGCCAGGAATCTTTATCAAAGCTTATGTTTGTATTTAGTCGAATTTATATTAATTGTTTTTTGTCAAGAAGAGGGTCTTTCATTGCACTTTAGGATTGGGCTTGAATCAGATGTAGTTTATTTTCAATTCAGAGGCCAATTGAAAAACAGCGAGCAGCGACCGCTCTTGAAAACTGTAAGTGTTAAAAAAAAAGTTAACATTGGAGTGTTGTGAAGGTCAATTGATTCAGGATCAAAATTGTCAGATCACTTGTTTAAGAGTTATTTCCCTTTAACTGTTTTTTTTTCTATCAATTTAAATGATTCTTTAAAAAAATCTTCTTCTCTGAAAGTACTGAAGGGATTGGTTTGACACTATGTACACTAATTGATCTTTAGGTTGTCCTCTACCAAGTTTGTGAAATTTTTGCATGCCGACCAACCAACATGGCCGCCGTTTCTAAAAATAGAACAGGAACTCAGGGGGTCAGACCATAGTTTTTAGCTTATATCTACAAAAGTAAAGGAGATAGAGAAAATCCGGAGCAACCTCGCTTCTTCAGCATCAAAAGCTCTACAATACTAATCATTGAGTCAAAGTTGTGGGGCGACTCCTTAAAGGAGTTATTTCCCCTTAATCGTTTAAATTGACAATATTCACAGTTTTGGAACTTTACCTTGAATACTGTAAGTGCTACAGGAAAAGAAAGAATTGGAGAATTTTTATGCTCATTGAGATCTACAAAAATGATTTCAGGGTCATAACTGTTAGATGACCCCTTATACATGTGGGTGTAGGTAATCATCGAGTTCGAGTTCGAGTTCGAGTCAGAGTTAAAGTTCGAGTTAGAGTTCGAGTTACAATTCGAGTTCGAGTTAGAGTTCGAGTTAAATTTCGAGTTATTTTTCGAGTTCGAGTTAAATTTTGAGCTAACTCGAAACAGTAACTTAGAGCCAAATGAGCTGAACAACAGCAAGCCACAGCTTATCTCTATCTGCAATAGTTTTCATTCTATAAGCCAAAAACATGAAAACACGCTATTTTTCACCTTTAAGGGGCTGTAACCCCTATAAGGGATCATCTGACAACTTCGACGAAATGGAGACTTTTGTAGAACTTTTGATGCTGAAGCAGAAGGGACGCATCAGATTTCATTTATCTCTTATACATTTTGATTTAAAAGCCAAAAACAGTAGTCTGACCGACGGTCTATTTTTAGTAACTACGGCCATGTTTTTTGACGGATCAAAAATGGTGAATCATTCATACCAAGTTTCATTAAATTTTGCTTAGTAGTTTCAGAGGAGAAGGTTTTTTAAAAATTGTTAACAGACGACGACAGACGACAGACGACCACGGACGCCAAGTGATGGTAATAGCTCACCTGGACCTTCACCTTCGGTCCAGGTGAGCTAATAAAAAACGGCTACCATGCATTGTCAATACAAAACTTTCAAAAATACACAGCGTAGATGAAATAAGTATTTTGCTAAAATTATATTGAAATGAATGTTTTACTATCTTATCTAAAGAAAGCTAGAAATAATTGCATATAAAAACTGTCTTTAACGGTAAAATATTAAATATTTGTAAGGGTGTGCTCGAATAGTAGTATAGTAATCACACGCACTTTACATGTTTATGTAAATAAATTAATAAAAAGACTCATTGTGGGATTTTAAATACTAGCTTGCTCTTGGTATTGGTAAGTTAATTCAAATTAGACAGGTTTTGAACAAAATACATCATAAATAAAGTCAACCGGAGCACATCCCACAATTCTGACGTCTATTACTTAGAACAAAGGGGTTTTCAGAAATTTTATTAATTCTTCTAACCAACAAAAAAATAACAATTAGTTTACAACAACTTTAATTAAAGACATCATTTGCATATAGGAACTTCTCCATTCGATTGATGTTGTGTAAGGTTCTTTTAAATGAAAAAAAAACTTTTCACAACATGTAAATGAAATGTTAAATTTTTACGACCACCACTATATTCTAAGAACTATATTTCCTAGGTTGATGAAAATTCGTATGCATATGCACCAAAAGTAGCTTAGTAAAGCTGCATCCCTCATATTTGACATTGACTTTGATTTTTTTCCAGTTGAGTGACTTTCAAATTATCGATATATATACTAAGAACACCAAGGTTTATAGGCAACTCAGGAACTGCATGTCCTAGCTATAGCTAGGTTGATGAATCTTTGTCTGCATAAGTTCCACTACCAGTAGTAGTTTAACACAGCTGCATTCCCATCTTTTGACATTGGCTTTGAATTTCTAGTTTTTTGACAATTTTCAATACACAAAAGCAATGTTATTTTACTATAATTCATAGGTCTATCAAACTTTATTTGATTATTTATCAGTGCAAGACCTTCTCAGGTTCATTTTAAATTTTCATTCTTTGTAATTTAGTATTCCGATGGTACCGACAAGCTCCGTTTTTTTCCAAGTTTAAATTAAAAGGTACGAAAATACCCAAAGCCATTTATTTAATTCAAGTAGTTGCTTATAAAAAATAATACTGGTTTCCTACTTCATGGTTCAATTTTATTCTGACAGTATGTTGTATTTTCTATACAAATTAAGATCTTGTTATATCTAAAGTTCAATCTGTCCTGATGACCATTTTAAGGTTCATCTGTACCTTTCGTTAAAAATAGTGAAATTTTCTACCTATTTCTTAGACAAAAACTACAAAAAAACTAGATACCAGGGAGATGATAGCCATCTCCAAGGGCCCCGCTACCGGCCTCATATTTCAGTCACTGGTAACAATTTGTCAAACAAATGAATACCTAAACTTGATCAGTTTATTATCTACAAGGAACAATAAAAAAGTGTAAAAAATAAAATTGCAATGGATTTTCTAACTTCAAAGTACAATAGCTCCCATAAAAATTTTATTGAATTTTCAAATTTCAAAGGGCCATAACTCCCATAAAAAATTGTGGACCAGCACGAAACTCAAACTTGATCTGTAACTCATCAAGGTAAACTCACATACCAAAAATCAGTTCATTATCTATAAGCGTTTAGAAAAAAAGTGCGGAAAACTGAAATTTTAGTGAATTTTCTAAGTTCAAAGGGCCATAACTCCCATAAAAATTTGTGGACCGGCACGAAACTCAAACTTATAACTCATCAAGGTAAACTCACATACCAAAAATCAATTCATTATCTATAAGTGTTTAGAAAAAAAGTGCAGAAAACTGAAATTTTAGTGAATTTTCTAAGTTCAAAGGGCCATAACTCCCATAAAAATTTGTGGACCGGCACGAAACTCAAACTTGAGCTGTAACTCATCAAGGTAAACTCGCATACCAAAAATCAGTTCATTATCTATAAGCATTTAGAAAAAAAAGTCCGGAAAACTGAATTTGTTACGGACGGACGGACGCACGGACGGACAGACTGATTACTATAGGGCGTCCGCAACAAAGTTGCGGGGCCCTAATTATAAAATAAAGCATAGCTGGACTTAGATATGGTAATTTCCGATTCAATTTCTATTAATTTTTCATTTTAAGTTCCTTAAAAATAAAGATCTCTTTTTTTCCTGTTCAGATATTAAATTGAAAAAGGACAAACTATCCCTATGAAACCAGGTGAACACTTTTAGTTATATCCCATATTGAGAGTTGCATGAAATTTGAGGCACCAAGAAAGGGTGAAAGTTATATTAGCCTTAAATCGGGTGTTTTTATAGCCAATAAAATGATTAATTACCCCAAGCTGAACAGGTACTCATCAAGGTACTTTGGGGTTCTCGTACTTAGTTCTCCATTGAATGTGTTACAATGGAAGTTAATCTCTCTGATCAGTTTAAACTCACATCTATAGAGAGGAGATTATCTTGTTGTATGAAGGAAAAATTTTCCTAGTATAGAAGACTTGCCTGTTGAAAATTTCATATTGAAAAAATAGCTCAAAAAGGATATTTATATAAAAGAAAATGAGAAAGATAAATGTCAAAGAGTTGGTTAAAGCATTAAATTTATAAAAAAAACATTATTTTGTTGCAACAATCGTAGATTTAAGCAATTTTTTCTCAGAGATAGGAGTTTTTTTCCTTTAGGTAAAAATCATCTTCCTATGAGTAGTTTTCATTTTCAATGAATGTGTGAGTTTAACTGATCAAAAAGATTAACTTCTATTATTACAACATTCTATAGATAGATTAAGCACCAGTACTCCAAAGTACCTTGATGAACTCCTGTTCAGCTTCGGGGAATGGAACATTTGATTGGCTATAAAAGCGGAGAAAAAAAGACATCTCTTAGATAAAGGATTTTTTCGGTATGAATTCATAGAAAAAGGGTAAGAATTTCAAATATCTAGGTCCAGCTACACTTTATATTTCAATTTTATGTGCAGTTTTGGCTGTGCATATACTGAAAATAGATTAAAAACAACGCCATGTTTTAAAGAAAGGTACAGATGAACCATAAAACAAAATGTCTAACATATAAAAAAAAAGTTTCAAAAGAGATATGGGAGTTAACATCGCCCCGTGGGGAGGGGGTGGGACATGCACAATGTGTGTATGCGTGCGTGATAAGATTCATATATACGTACAGGTCTAATAAATTCCAATGTACATGTTTTATGCGTTTAATGTATTTGAAAGAGTTTTTTTATCTACATTCAGATGGCGACTCGATTTATCAGCTGTATAGTTCCACTTTTGTTATGTGCTTTACTGGAAACATCCGTGTGTACGTCAGATGTCCTGCAGATGTTTCCCGAGTTTAAGGAGCTGCAAAGATCGGTCAATGCAATGAAAGGTAGGTTAAGTACCGACCATTTAACTTGCAGATGGGCCTTGGTTTTTACCTTAAAAAAATCAGCGCTCAAACCCTTGTAAAAGAAAATGTACTCACACAAGCCAGGAAAAGAATGCACCTAACTCTAAAGACAGGCTAATGTACCCAGAAAGTGTCAAAACCCTCCGTCGCAAATTTTTCGTACAATCTTGAAATCTGACAACGAAGAACCTTTACATGAAATGAGGTCATACTTGCTGAAACACTCACCTGTGTGTGATATAGCCAAATCTTTTTCCCAGTAAACCATAAGCAACCCTTCATAGCGGGGTTTAATGGAGTTTTTTACCGACAAGCTTAGCGCAGCTGTAGGCCGATTCCGACTCCCGGGACTTTTATTATACTACGGTACACTTACCTGAAGACAATATGGATTACTTCCCTTGAATAGGTTGACCTAACTCGCCCTAAAACGCTTAGCTGACCCAGACATCACCATGTGATTCAGTCAAGCGCAATAGGGATACATCAGTCTTTATTTCCGGCGAAATCAGGGTTGACGTGTTTTTGACTCGTGAGCTTCTCAGCTCAATTTTTCGTCATAGTGAAATAAAATTATCGTAGTAGTGTTTTAAAACACAATGTCGGATTCTGAATCGTCAATTATGAGAACGAATAGGATTGTTAGCGAGGACGAACATAATAATTCCTCCAACATGTCGAGCGTGTCGAAGGACAAGGTCACTTTGGAAAACACGCCGGGGAATTCAAAATCATCTAGAAAGGGTAAGCGAAGCTCTAAAAAAGATGAATTACAACAATTAAATGATAAATTTGAAAACAAATTTGATAGCATGGATGCCAAAATGGACATGTTAATGGCTATTGTTACGAATTTATCGAACAATAAGGATGCTGACACTTTAGGTGTGCAGGGACCTTCATGTTCAGCTCGGTCGGCGGCTGGCGGGGAGAACAGCTCTTCGGGAGCGTGTAGACCCCAACAGTCGGCAGTTGTGGCAGAGAATGAAGAAAATTTTCCTGTCGGGCAGGAAACTGATTCTCTGTCTATATGCCCAAGAGAAAACGAGTTTCAAGAGTTGGGCTTGAGTTCCGATGATGACGACTCTTTAAGAGTGGGTCGAGCGGACAATAGTAATGTTAACAATTCAGCTAAAGCAGATAGGTTTAAAAGATATCTGAATGCTAATCATGTTATTGAGGGTGAGAACAGTTTAGTAGAGAAAACTCAACCAAATAAACTTGTTCCTCTGTTTGGAGAGGATGCCAAAACCAAACCTGATATAAATTCAGTTGGAATAGTACTAGATCAGAGTCAGATTGATATCTTGTCAAATTCTTGGCACACGCAGATGCCAAATAGACTTACTTCATATAAAGATGAATATAAATCTTGTTTTCCTGTTCATGACAACTCATTTGAACATTTACAAGTACCTTCATTAGATGATATGATTTCTTCTTTATTACATAGGAAACATGGTAACAAGGCTTTGTCTTTCAGTGGCAAGAAAGTAACGTTACAGACTCCTTTCCTGAAGAATCTTGAAAAACTAGCTTTTCAAGGACAGGTAGCTGCTAGGATGGGTATCATTATATCTGCTTACATCCAACAAGCTTTAGGTACGTTATTAGAGAATTTAACGTCCGATGATTTAAATATAGACAAATGTGTTCAATTAGTGAGAGACATTTTTGCAATGAGCACTAAGAACTTTGATCAAGTAGCAAGATGTGGTGCCTTTTCTCATTTAATACGCAGAAAGGCTGCTATTGAGGATACAGGTTTAGCATCGTTGAAAGATTTGAGTCCACAATTACTTACCTTACCCTTATCTAGTTCAGGTGTTTTTGGTCCAGAACTTGAAAAAACTCTAAAAGATAGAAATGAGAAATCTAAGCAAATGAATGATCTTTTGCCAGAACTGTGTGAAACCACAAATAAAACTTATAAGAGAAGTGGTGGTTCATATGCTAATAATGAAACTGTTGCTAAGAAGCCAAAGGTTGAGACAGTTACTAAAGAATCCGCTCCATCGAAGGGAACAGGATATAAGATTCCTAAGCGTGGTGGCTACAGAGGTGGTAAGACTGGACAAAACAGAACTGATAGGTCAGAGAATAAGTCTTCCAGTTCTTTTCGTTCCTACCAGGGTAAACAGAAATGACTCCCAGGTAATTTTAGATCAAACAAAAATGATGTTTCCGGAGATACCTGTAGGGGGTCGTCTTTGTCATTTTATAAATCATTGGTTAGAAATTACAGACGATCAATGGGTTTTAGATATAGTAAAAAACGGTTATCAACTGGAATTTGTAACGTTGCCTCCGAAAACAGGAATTCGCAAGACTCGTGCTCCTGTAAAAAGTTTAGATATTCTAAATACAGAAGTAAAAAGTTTAATGGAAAAAAATGCTGTAGAATTTGTACCGAAAAACGATTTGACAAACGGTTTTTACAGCACATTTTTCCTGGTACCCAAAAAAACGGGGGACTTGCGTCCAGTGATAAATCTCAAACCATTGAACAGGTATCTCCGCAAACAACATTTCAAGATGGACACTCTGAAAACAGTGATAAATCTTGTAAAACAAGGAGATTGGGCAATTTCTCTCGATCTGAAAGATGCCTATATGCATATCCCGATACACAAAAATCACAGGAAATTTCTAAGGTTTTGGGTGGAAGGGAGTCCTTGTCTACAATTCAAGGCCCTTCCTTTTGGTCCAACTTCAGCACCAAGAATATTTACCAAGGTGGTGTCGGTTGTAGCAGCTCATCTAAGAGCAATGAGCATAAGATTAATTGTCTATTTGGACGATTGGTTCATAGTAAATCAAAAGAAAGAGATACTTCTAATAGATCGAGAGAATGTGCTAAATCTTCTTGTAAGACTAGGCTTTATAATAAACCTAAAGAAATCTGCATTGCAACCAACACAGGAAATAGTTTACATAGGGGCAATGTTTTTGTTGAATCAAGGTTTAGTTGTACCAACTCAAGAAAGAGTTCAAAAGTTAACTTTGGCAGTGAAAAAAATTCAGAACAGTCAGAAATTTGTCACAGCAGGGGATTTCCTTCACTTAATGGGAATAATTGCTTCTTGTCTAGAGATAATTCCAAATGCTCGACTTTTCATGAGACCGGTTCAACTACATCTTCTAAAATTTTGGGAACCAGTGTCTCAGGACCTTACAAAGAGAATTCCTATTACTCACAAGCTAAAAACACATTTGAATTGGTGGTTAAATTTAGCAAACATTACCAAGGGCAGATCTGTTCAACCTTGGGAAAGCAATGTAAGCATAACGACAGATGCTTCTTCCACACATGGTTGGGGGGGTCATCTGGAATCTCAGATTGCACAGGGCAAATGGACAGAACAAGAGAAAAAACTGCACATCAACTGCTTGGAAATGATAGTAGTGATCAGAACAATGAACCATTTTCTTTCCCAAATCAAAGGCAAGAATGTACTAATCAGGTCGGACAACTCCACGGTAGTACAATACATAAACAAGCAGGGGGGGACTCGTTCAATAGAACTTTGCTCCCTGACTTGGGATCTTTGGCAAATTGCAATTCAAAATCAAATTCAATTGAAATCAGCCCATATAGCAGGGAAATCCAATGTTCTAGCAGATATTCTATCGAGAGTAAAGATCCGCCACACAGAATGGTCTCTGAATCAACAAGTAGCAAATCAGATATTCAGGCTTCTGGGACAACCTCAGATAGATCTGTTTGCATCGGTAGAAAATCGGAAGGTTCAAGTGTTTTGCACTTGGTTCCCACATGCACAAGCGTATGCAGTAGATGCATTATCAGTTCCGTGGACAAACATGGTGGGGTATGCATTTCCTCCAATTTGTCTAATTCCCAAAGTATTACAACACATGTCACAATATCAGTGTCAGATAATTCTAATAGCTCCACATTGGCCCAGGAGACACTGGTATCCAGATCTTCTAAACATGTTAGTAGACATTCCAATAAAACTGCCACTAAAAGAAAACCTTCTGACTCAAACAAAAGCAAAAATAAACCATCCAACTCCAGAATTGTTTCAACTGATTGCATGGCCACTATCGACCGAATATTCAAAAAAGGAGGCTTTTCTAAAGACACTAGAAAACTCCTTGCAGCATCGTGGCGGTCAGGCACTCAGAAGGACTATTCAGGGAAGTTCAGAAAGTTTAGTAGCTGGTGTCGTGAAAGGGAAATTAATCCCTATTCGGCATCTTTGACAGAAGCAGCAGAGTTTTTAACTAGTTTGTTTAATGATGGTCTACAGTACAGTACAATAGCTGGATATAGATCCATGCTTTCTTCAGTACTACCTCCAGTAGAAAAAATTCCAATAGGGCAACACCCATACATTATCAGACTTTTGAAAGGGGTTTTTAATTCTAGACCCCCTAAAGTTCGTTTAATTCCGGAATGGGATTTACCAAAGGTCTTAGACTTGTTACAGAAAAGTCCATTTGAACCTATTAAAAAAGCATCTTTAAAGCATTTGACTTTTAAGACAGTTTTCTTAATTGCTATATCTTCTTTCAGGAGGTGCAGCGACATACAGTCTTTGAGGTTGGGAGATGGAAACTTAAATGTGCAGAAGAAAGGTTTATTTTTTATCAGAGAAGGACTGTCTAAGCAGGATCGTCCAGGGCATATTGGAACAAAGATTTTTATTCCTGCATTTGAGGACAACAAACTATTGGACCCAAAAAGAGCTTTGTTGTATTACTTAAAGTGTACAGAAGAGTTTCGTAAGTCAGACAATTCGAAACTATTTTTATCTATTAATGCTCCACATAATCCAGTCACTGTACATACTATTTCTAACTGGATTGTGAGTACGATTAGATTAGCTTATGACAATAAAATTAAAGTGAAAGCTCATTCAACAAGAGCAATTGGACCGTCATGGGCGTTGTTCAAAGGAGCATCTATACGTTCAATTCTTGATTCAGCTGACTGGAGCCGTGAATCAACTTTTATCAGATTTTATCTTAGAAACATAGACGCCAGTGCGCTATAAAAAAAAAAAAAAAAAAAAAATTGTAAAAAAATAATAATAATAAAAAAAAGGATATATGTGTATTACTTGGATGTTGTACAGTGTACATTGTATAGAATTTATTTTCCGACGAGTTGCGTACATATGTGACTTCTAACTTTGTGTTAAATGAATATAACATTATAACATGTGGATGTTTTTATCTTTTAACTTTTTCATGAAGAATGGAGGGAATTGATATTCTGTGGTTTTATATAACTTTATTATAATGAATGAACATGGGATGAGATGATATGAAGCCCACCCTATACATGCTACAGTTATGAAGAACTGCTTTTCAATCTGGAGTATTCCATATTGTCTTCAGGTAAGTGTACCGTAGTATAATAAAATTATACAATTTGGTTCACAAATTGGAATTTTGTGAACGAGAGTACACTTACCTGAATGACTTCCCTCCCTTTTGTTCATTCAGTTTTCTGGTGAAGTCAACCTGATTTCGCCGGAGACTGATGTATCCCTATTGCGCTTGACTGAATCACATGGTGATGTCTGGGTCAGCTAAGCGTTTTAGGGCGAGTTAGGTCAACCTATTCAAGGGAAGTAATCCATATTGTCTTCAGGTAAGTGTACTCTCGTTCACAAAATTCCAATTTGTGAACCAAATTGTATAATTTTCAAATGTAGAATTTCATGGGAAAAAATCGGATAGACGTGGATTAAATGTTTTTTCCGTCCTTAATATTAGTAGTTCCTTTTTATTTCATTTTAACAAGCTCGCCAAGGCTCGCATGTTGAACAAGAAAATTTGCCTATGAGCCACAGGATAGCCCTCCCGTTCTTGAAATATCAGTGACCCCAAATGTGTATAAACTGTTTTATGGCCCTTAATCGAAGTCGTTCATGCATAAAATATAGGTGACTGTGACTTAATATCTAATGGGTGGTGTAGCCCTACCCAAGACTCATATAGTGGTGAAATATCATTGAACCCTAACATCTAGTATCGAAGTTATAGATCTTAACCAAGAACTTAAGCAAACTCACTCATGCATAAAATGTAGGCCACAGTGACCTAATTTCTAGTGGGTGGTCTCACCCTACCCAAGACCCATCTGGTGGTGAAATATCATTGACCCCAACAACAAGTATGCAAGTAATGGACCTTTACCAAGAATCGAAGTCGTTCATGTATAAAATATAGATGACTGTGACTTAAAATATTTAGTGGGTGGTGTAGCCCTACCCAAGACTCATCTAGTGGTAAAATATCATTGAACCCTAACATCTAGTATCCAAGTTATGGATCTTAACCAAGAACTTAAGCAAACTCACTCATGCATAAAATGTAGGCCACAGTGACAAAATTTCTAGTGGATGGTGTAGCCCTGCTCAAGACCCATCTAGTGGTGAAATATCATTGACTCTGAATATTTAGTCGTTAACCAAGAACCTAACCAAGGTGTTACGGACGGACAAGGGTTAACTATATGGCCGATCCACATACTAGGTCGGGCCATAAATTTGAAGTAACTATAATCTTGGCGTGCTGTTCCTCCTTCCGCCCAAAATCAGATTGAAGTTAGTTTACCATGAAGAATGTGGTATCATCATGAAACTTTATAAACATATACATAAAGATATGAACTAACAAAAATCATCATGAAAGTGTACCCGTGTCATCAACTCCGTGGTTGATTTATCACAGAAAAATGGTGTGTTATACTTGGGTTAACCTTACGGTATTATAAAACCTTATAAATCATTTAATCATCATATTATACTTTTGGAATCAACTTCATGGTTTGGTGGAAAATAAATGGTGCGAGATGGGTCATTATGTCTTTTGGACTAACGCTCGTTTTTTTATGGGGTGCGATATAGGTCATGAGATATATTGTACCTATACAATATAGAGTAGATATATGTCATGCGATATATTGTACCTATGAGATATAGAGTAGATATATGTCATGCGATATATTGTACCTATGCGATATAGAGTAGATATATGTAATGCGATATATTGTACCTATGCGTTATAGAGTAGATATATGTCATGCGATATATTGTACCTATGCGATATAGAGTAGATATATGTCATGCGATATAGTAGATATATGTCATGCGATATATTGTACTTATGCGATATAGAGTAGATATATGTCATGCGATATATTGTACCTATGCGATATAGAATAGATATATGTCATGCGATATATTGTACCTATGCGATATAGAGTAGATATATGTCATGCGATATATTGTACCTATGCGATATAGAGTAGATATGTCATGCGATATATTGTACCTATGCGGTATAGAGTAGATATATGTCATGCGATAGAGTAGATATATGTCATGCGATATATTGTACCTATGCGATATCGAGTAGATATATGTCATGCGATATATTGTACCTATGCGATATAGAGTAGATATATGTCATGCGATATATTGTACCTATGCGATATAGAGTAGATATATGTCATGCGATATAGATTTGGTAATACTGGTTATAATACTACTAGTACATATTCAATCGACTATAATAACTTGAATGTATGATATATTTTTTAGATGATAACGCAGGGAATAATAGACCAGCTTTTACTGTAGTATTATCAGGCAGTTCAGCGAACCTTGGTGGATATGGACATACTTTAAAGTTTAACCATGCAATTCTGAACCGAGGAAACGTGTACGATCTAAACACGGGCAAGTTTAAAGCCCCGGCTAGTGGCCTTTACCAACTTTCTATCACAATCATGGCACGTACTGATAAGGCTATAAACTTAGGCCTATATCACAACAATCATCATATAATGAGCTTGTATGGACCATCCATCCATGGAACCTCAGAAACTGCCAATCCTGTACTCGAACTGACAAAGGGTGATACTATTGATATTCGTAATCCAATTTCCGTGAAACAGATGGTAAATGGGGATGGCTATTCTTACATGTCTGGCTTTTACATTGGGAAGTAACATCTTAATAAATAAACACATTACAATGTTAATAGTATATTTTTTGACTTTTTAAACTTTGATTTTGGGCCCTGTATCGAAGATGCGACGCCCTTTAGTGTTCATCTGTGTCCGTCTGTCAATAATTTCTTGTGGACCATAAAGCTCTCATAGGTCACTCAGGGCGGTCAGTTCTAAACCGGAGTACCCGAAAGAAGCAGATGCTTAGCCGGTTTTTTTTTTGTCTCGTCTGTGAAGCATAGTGGGACATAGGTGTCACCATTAACCATCTTTTGAACCTTATCTTGATTTTCGGGTTGAGTGACTTTGACAATTTTCAATACTTAAGGTTACATGAGCTTCTCCATATCTCAAGAATTATTGGTCCTAGGTTGATAAAACTCGATATGCATATGCCCTAGTTAGCACAGTTGCATCCCCATCTTATGACCTTGACCTTGATTTTCTGGTTGAGTGACTTTGATAATTTTTATTGCATAGAATAGCAATGTTAGTTTTATAAACACCTTTTGATCTCAGAAACTGAAAATCCTTATAAATTTATGAAAATATATTGGAAGTAAGAAAGAATGGTTTCTGATGGTACCGGCAGGCGAGACATACTTTTAATACAAAGCGGTATTCGAATATCTATGGCAAGCCATTGTTATAATTATTCAATTTCAAGATATCCTATTTGATATATAAGATATCTTTATTAGTTTATAAGATATCTTTATTAGTTTATAAGATATCTTATTCATTATATAAGATATCTTATTTAAGATACAGGATATCTTATTTAGTTCATAAGACATCTCTCATAGTTTCTAAGATATCTTTAAAAGAAATTATTTAAAAGATACCTGAATCATAATTAAGATATCTCGATTAGTTTATAAGATTTCTCATTTAAGTTATTATATATCTAAAAAGATATTTTGAAATTGGAATAAATATAAAAACATCTGCACATGTAAGTGATAAGTTATTGATCGTTTCGTATTTAAAACAGAGCATCTTTTTCAGTATCAAAATAATATTGTATTGCCTTTTACAACAAAGTAACGTTTGCATATGTATGTAAGAAGTAAAGGTGTACCATCAAAAAACCGAAAAGACAAAGACAAAATCGGTAGACAAAAAATCATCATAACGAAACAAACCATACAACAACAAACACACACACATAACAACAAAACCGCATTCAGCAACGTAAACTCAAGTCGAAGCGAGAGTGAACTCAGGTGCTCCGGAAGAGTAAGCAGATCCTGCTTGCTATAGCACACCCGTCACCTTGCCAAATATCGATTTAGTGTTTGTCGAATCCGGGAAGGATGACATTACCAAACTCTATGTCAAACCAACATCTGTGCTCATCTGAGAGATAGAAATCCCGTATGTGTATACAAGCTTCAGTATATAATGTCTTCCGTAAAATTTCTAAAGTGATGACAACAACTTCGGAGCAATGTACCACTGTCTTAACATTTTGCTTGTCAGCCATGTAGCTCTATCGAGGAAGTCGTTTTAATCCCCACATGCTCTGGAATAACGAATCAATTGTGATACGTAAACTCCACATGCTGGAGCGGACGGAATGTTGCTACACAGAAAGGGGAAGCTCACCATTGGGTTGAAGTCATCACGTTTGTCATAGAGCTTAGTACAAAGTCTTCCTAGTGTGTCAATTTCGAAAATAGATCCAAATATGAAGCGGACATCTTAGAATCTGTAGTAAATCTTAATTATAGGTGTGATTCGAAAAGAAA
Source organism: Arcuatula senhousia (assembly GCA_963971305.1). NCBI lineage: Eukaryota > Metazoa > Mollusca > Bivalvia > Mytilida > Mytilidae > Arcuatula > Arcuatula senhousia. The sequence continues at coordinate 5,101,254 of OZ020317.1, read as the reverse complement.
ATTAGGAAAAAAGCCGAGGTACCAATGGGGTATCCGAATGTCAAAAGTCCGAAAGGGCAGAGACAAAACCAGTAAACACCAACAACAATGAGACAAAAACAGACAACATGTAAAACATGGAAACACAAAACAACTGAATATGAATCAACAACGCGAACTCCAGTCGAAACAAGAGTGAACTCAGGTGCTCCGGAAGAGTAAGCAATTCTTGCTTGCGATAGCACACCCGTCGCGTTGCCAATAGTCCATTCAGCGTGTCAAATCCGGTAAAGGAAGACAAAACAACTTCCTATGACAAACAAACATCTGCACTCATTTGAGAGATCGAAATCCCATATTTGTCTATAAGTGCATGATGTCTTCCGTATAATTTCTTGAGTGAAGACAGCAACCGAGGAGCAACATAACCCTGTGTGAGCAATTTTTGCGTCAGACGTGTCGCTCTGCTAAGGAAATCGATGTAAGTCCCGCACGCTCTGGAGTAACGAATCAATTGAGATACGTAAACTCCATAAGCTGGAGCGGACGGAATGTTGCTACACAAGAAGAAGTTGACGATTGGAAAGTTGAAGTCATCACGTTTGTCATAGAGCCTTGTTGATATAGATTAAGAAAGTTAAAAAAACTTTAATGAATCCGATCCTCAACCTAACCATTAAAAAACCTGGTGGTTAGAAGCCCCTTCCTCCGAAAATCAAATATTTTAATGCTTAATCTACAACTTCCCTAGTTGGTGAACGCATTAATCACGTGACCTCGATTGCGGTAATATTATGCAGATGTTGCGGCAGCAAACCTTTATTTACGGATTAGATGGTATCAGAGGAACACGATACAGGACCGCTTACACTTCGAGTATGTACATTTTTTTTAAATTGTATTTATTAAATATATTGCTGATCCCAATCTGTCCAATAGTTTGTTTTCATTCTTTGAACAAATTTTGAAATGTTTTGACATTCTTCCTCGATCACGTGTCTCATTGGAAAGTTAATCGGAACATCCGTGATTTGAACAATGAATCCAAACAAACAACAGTCAATCTGTAAAATAAAAACACAATTTAAGTTTTTTTCTATAAATATCTTGCGGTCAAAGACAATATGGTATTTCTATCTAAGTTTTTGAGATGAGTGCTAATGTTGGTTTGTCTTAGGGTTTTGTTCTAATTTTGGTTCCTCTTGAGGCTTTGTTCTGTCTGCCGTTATCAGATTTGAGACACGCTAAATTGACCATCGGCAAAGCGACGGGTATGTCATAGCAGACAGGAACTGCTTACTCTTCTGGAGCACCTGAGTTCACTTTCGTTACGACTTGAGTTCGGGTTTTTGATTGTTGTTCAGTTGTATGTTTTGTATTTCTACCAGTCGCACATGTTTAACATGAAGCACTAGTGCGCTTCATTCAAACTGTGCTACGGTCAACGGTTTTACACCCCAATGAAACATCAAAATACAAACACTCAATTCTTTTTAACCTTTAACTTGGTTGAAAACTGCTGCCATCCTTATATTTTTTTTTTATATAAAGCTTGCAAATTTAAATCTTTGCTCTGATACCTGCTTAAGTACAGTCAAACCTGCCTGAAAGGGCACCTGTTTATAGCAAATCAGTGCCTATAAAGGGCACCTAAAAATATCCCTTGTTTGAACAAATTGAACATTGATCTGTATGGTCCTGTATACTGCAGACTTCAGAACCACAAATTTAAGTATCCAAAAACTGATACTTTTTCATCAAACCATTAAAATTGGTACCCATAAAAATAAATGAATCCAAAGTATTAAATAACTGAAGAGAATAAAACTTATTCACACAACAAGACCCGATTAAAATTGAAATCTTACAATTGTTGGGTGGTCTCCCATCATGTATGGTTTGTCACCTAGGTATTTAGATATAGCACGAATGTCGTCACTTCCGATTTTATAGATTTCCTCACTAGAATGGCGACCAATTCCGTGTTTTTCAGCTCTGTTTCTTACCTGAAACAAATAAGAATTAAGTTGAAGAAGGCTCCAAAGATATTATTTTTGATTTAACCTATTACTTTAAAAGGATTCTCCTCTAACCAAACAATGTGTCTCGTCACCTTATTTTTTGGTATTCTCAATTGATTACGTGTCTGACACTCTCAGTGTCTCATCAATTTTACTGACATTCTTCATTGATCGCGTGTCTCATCAAGTTAACTGACATTCTTCATTGATCACCTGCCTCATTAATTGACTATAGTTACATTCTCAATTGATCTGACCACGTGTCTATGCAGTTTTACTGATATTCTCCATTGCATGACCACGTGTCTTCTGAGTTTCACTGACATTCTCCAATGATCATGTGTCTCATCGGTTTTACTGACATTCTCCATTGATGTGATCACGTGTCTCATCAGTCTAACATACATTTTTATTGCATGAACACGTGTCTCATCAGTTTCACGGATACTCTCCATTGACCACGTGTCCCATCAGTTTACAGACATTCTTCATTGATCACGTATTCAATCACTAATATTTTGATGTGTCTAATCAAATTGACTGATATAATAATGTATCTAAATCTAAAAATCTCAAAGCAGATATGCTAGTAAAGATTTTAATACGAAAGCATACATATTTTGGAGATTTGCCGATAAAATGACCGCAAACTTTTGAGTTACAGATTAAAGAACGGAGATTCCTAAAATATGCAAAACCTAATGACATGTATAAATCATAACAAGCGAACATCTCAAACCATACAAACTCACATACTACGATTTTCAAAACATACCGATGCTGAAAGACCCATCATGAATTGTTTCTTTCGCTCTTCGTCTCCAGGTGGTATTACATAGTCCTTGTATTCATCTAGAAAGTGTTCAACGTAGCGATACCAAAATATGGACCTGAAAAATAATTATACATGTAATACAGGTACATGTATATGTCAGCGGCAAATAAGCAAAATCCGCCATATACTGGTCTATTCTATGACACAACACTTGAGTTAGTTTTTAAACAAATCTTCGGTGAAAAAAAAACAATTTGAGATTTGATTTAAGAAACATGAGAAATACAAACTATACAAGGGATTTAAGCAATAAGTCGACTCATGGTTAGCGTAAGAATGCGGGTTGACGGACGGACAAGGCCACGGTGGTTGCAATCTAGCACCCTCGCTAGTAAAATTCAACGCTCCATAGGAAATTCATACTGCAATGTGCATTCATCGATCTATGATTCACATAAATCTTGTTATTACCGAGAGAAAATGGAATATTAACGTTATTTTAGGGTAAGAACTTTCCGTTTGATGCGCCATCAGCATCTGATACCAAAGACTACGAAGTATGAAAATCGTTGGTCCTGACTCTTAAAGTCTTGTCAACCGCTTGAAAAACAAACACAACTCACTAAAGCAGGTACCCAAGAATTATGCTAAAATAACTATGTCGTTTAATTTTCCTGAAAATTTGCTAAAATATGTACATTTTGTGTACTTAGTAACATGATCTTAAGAAAATTGAACCATAGATTTCTTTGGAATGTTTTCATTGAACATCTTGGAGTTTCAATATTTCATTTTTTGATCACTGCTCAAGAAGCTTGACATCTTTGAATAAATTAGCCTGACTAAAACGTTCAAGTGATATTGAAGAGTTGTCTCCCATAGGCGTTTTGAAACTCTTAAAATTTAAGCAAATAAAACATGAATCATTTTGTAACATTTTTTTTTCTGTCATGAGATATTGATTCTAAAAACTTTTTGTTTTTGCTTTGTGTTTTTGCAAGATCATAACATCGCAATGAGGGGAGGTTTAGTGCCATTTAACATGGGCTTTCGATCTACCATTTTTAAAATGCCTATTTCAAGTCAGGACCATTACGATCTTCAATTTCGTCGGTACTTCGGTGCGTCTTCGTCTTAATTTGTGCTTTCGTTTCGGACTTTATAGATGCGAATTGTTATCCCAGATCGGTAAATTGGTTTGAAATGTTTGACTACTCTGTAATGATCTGTAATGGGTGTAATTTTTGCAATGAGATAATCTGTATACTTACCAACTGGTATTTTCCTCAATCATCTTCAGGAAAGCCCTAGATACAGCCTTGTCTACGTCAGAGAGGCAGTTCTCCATAGTAACCAAAAACTGATTGGTTAGAAACTCAATGATAAAATTTGAATCGGGATATTCCTCGCCATTTAAGAGTATAAATGGGCTTTGGCCTTTCTGTGACATTCCCATGTGATCGATTAGCTGAAAAATAAAATTGGTATGGATCGAGGAACATGGAACACAGATGCACCACACCCTGAACAGGAAGCCGTTGTTTGACAAGCCTGAAACCGCCAAACGAAAGTAAAGTCTGGCATTATAAGCCAACGTATCAAATTTCAAATAATTCTCATGTATGTTTCTAAGAAAATCTTTAGAGAAAGTTTCGCATCTTTTTCATGTCACCGGCCTTCTAAATTAAAATTATCAAGATATCAATTAAGCACTCTGTGTATGTACACCAGGAATTACTGCCTATCGTCAACAATGGCAAACAGTCAATAAATGGGGGATTCCGGTGCTTTTATACCATATCGGTACTTCTTACTACAACTTTAACTAGGTTACTTAAAAAATGCATTCACACAGTGTTTTTTTGCCAGAAAATCTTACCTCGTATGGTATTTTGTTGATTCTCAGCCAGGTTTCAAGTTTTATTGCAAACGGTGAGAGATTTGGAACTCCTCGCGCCATTTTTCTTGGAAACACGTGCAGGTATACGACGTCATTTTTCCATTCGGGATTCCATTTATTCTCTGGGACAGCCATTTACACATATATATCTTCGTAGTTTTAAGGTACTTAGTTTGTTTCATTAAATTATACACATGATAAGTGTATCATATTGATAAACCTTTGTAAATATTTGGACGTGCGATAACATTACTTAGTTTATAGCCTTTATATAACCTGATCACCCCTAGTAAGCTGAGTTCATTAAAAATGGTTTGGGTTGAGTTTTTCATGGGGCATTTTTTTTGTTCTGGTACGTTTATTTAAACCCAAAAATATGACAACTCCAAGCAGGTAATTATCTTTACTTTATTATTGTTTGGGGTTTTTTTTGCCAGACAAAACCACGGATATTTTTGGTCAGGACAATATATTTCAGTTACTTTTGTAGTTTACTTTCTACCTTTCCATTTAGCTCCCAGAGAACCATATACAAGGTAAACACAGGAAATGGTACCGCCTTTGTCTCAGCCTCTCCCCACGTCAGCCATGTCAGCTGCAGATCTGATCTCTCAGTTCACCTTCCACCGCCAGTCGCCATGTTTCTGGCTATTTGCGAGGGCATCGCCCTTGAGGTGTCCATCTTTATGATTCTTCACTTCAGTTATGCATGCTTTAGTATATATGTGCATAATTTTCCCTCCATTTTAAGAACATGTACAATCCATCTAAACTTTCTTTTAGTGATGTCAATGATTCATTTTGATTCATTTTGAACCTGTCCTCATTTCAATGAGTTTGAATATGATCTTGTGTTCGGCCAGAGCATTTTACTGATTTGACGCAAACAAATATGATGGAAACTAGATATTGATCTCATGTCTGCTTTGTAGCACTCCAGTATTCACTCCTATGTAGCAATACTAGCTGATTTGATATTGTTGTTATAGTGTTTTACTCGGTAATTCTGCTGTATTAGTTTGATCAGCATACATCAGCAACACAAGAACCCTAACTACGAAAGTAAAGTATTTGGCATTTTCAATATTTTGGGTATAGCACCTCTGATGATAAGTCTTGAATAAACGAAACGCAGTCCAGGAGAAGAGAGATTCATTGCTCGAAACCTTGGATTAAAATAAACTAACTTATCCTATTTTTCAGCTGCAACTAAGTTTATTGTAATTTTGATCCCTAGATACTTGTGTAGTTTTCAATCGACAATGTGATAACCTATATGAGAGGATCGGACGGCTTCAATGGGATATGAAGAAGCGGGAGGTGTAGATGAGGTGGCTGGATGGGGCAGAAGATGGGAGAGATGGGGGTGGAAGGTGGGAGAGACAAGAGAGAGAGGAGAGCGGGAGATAAAAAAAATGGCTGATATTAAGGGCTTAAATTTACTTTTGTATTAGGGATTTTGATTACATGTTTTCTGCAGATCTTTTCTATTTTTGTTGCGGTGACTATTACTTTTGGTTCAAAATTATTTGTTTGTTTTTTATGTTGATTCAGTTAATATTGATATCATAAATAGTCTTGTTGAAGATTGTAATAATTCTTTATGGATGCTGCTTCAGATAGAAATATGTTAAAAGAAGTTAATGTTGCTTAGAAAAAATGTAATTTTAGTAGAAAAGTTAAGAAACCATGGTTTGATAAAGAGTGTGCAATAAAAAGAAAAGATTATAATAAAGCCAAATGTTACAATTGGCGTGTAAAGACTGCTGATAGTATATAAGAACAATATGATTAGATGTAGTAAAGCATACAAAAAGGTATTGAATCGTTGTTATAATGATTATAGGAAAACTTTGTAAAGAAACTTCGCAATCTGAGTCGAAATGACCCAAAGTCTTATTGGTTAATTATTGAATAGATCTAGTGATTGTAATAGCAAAAATAATGTATATGAAAAAGTGTATAATGAATGTTTTTATGAACACTTTAAGAAACGAAGTAATGTACAAGATGAAAATGAGGGTGATTTTTTTATGCAATTTGATAGAAATATTGTTTCAAACCTAAATGACAATGTAAATGATGTTATTACTGAACGAGAGATTGTAAATGCAATTTTAAAGTATTAAGAATAACAAGTCATGTGGGACAGATCTAATTTTAAATGTAAATGATTTTTTAAAGCATTCAAGTGATAAGATGCTTACCATTTTTACTAAACTTTTCAACGTTATTTTTGAATCAGGTATTTAATACATGACTTTTGAATCAATTGGTGTTATATATGTCCCATTTATAAAAATAAGGGTGATGCTACAAACCCTGATATTCATAGGGGTATAACAATTCTTAGCTAATTACATTTGAATCAATTGGTGTTATATGTCCCATTTATAAAAATAAGGGTGATGCTATAAACCCTGATATTCATAGGGGTATAACAATTCTTAGCTAATTACATTTGAATCAATTGGTGTTATATGTCCCATTTATAAAAATAAGGGTGATGCTATAAACCCTGATATTCATAGGGGTATAACAATTCTTAGCTAATTACATTTGCATCAATTGGTGTTATATGTCCCATTTATAAAAATAAGGGTGATGCTACAAACCCTGATATTCTTAGGGGTATAACAATTCATAGCTAATTACATTTGAATCAATTGGTGTTATATGTCCCATTTATAAAAATAAGGGTGATGCTACAAACCCTGATATTCATAGTGGTATAACAATTCTTAGCTAATTACATTTGAATCAATTGGTGTTATATGTCCCATTTATAAAAATAAAGGTGATGCTACAAACCCTGATATTCATATGGGTATAACAATTCTAAGCTGTTTTGTTAAACTTTTCACCACTGTATTGAATAATAGACTTAACTTTAATTTAGAAAATATGAATGTTCTCTGTGAAGAACAGACTGGTTTTCGAAAAATAAAAATAAACCAATGTACTGGCCTTAAAGCGTTTGACTCTGTTGATAGAACTGCAGTGTCACATAAGCTACTGCAAAACTGTATTGATGGTAAAATGTTAAATATCATTTATGCTATGTATGAAAATGCTTACAAGGTAACCAAATGTCAGATTTTTTCAAAGTGATGTTGGCGTCGGACAGGGGGAAAATCTGTCCCCGGTGCTTTTTTGACTCTTTTTGGACGATTTAGTTCAATGTGTATCTAATGCTTATGATGGTTTGTCAGATATTGCAACTGCTGTTCATGTACTTGATAGTGATGATGATTTCTATTTATTTGAGATTACATGTATATCTATTGTTATATGCTGATGACACTATTATACTTGCTGACTTTCTTTATTTCCTTTTTGAAATTTAGTCTCATAAAAGTATAAAAACATGTCTCGAACGTTGAATTACAAGCTGCTCTTAATTCTATGCACTTGTATTGTAAAGCATGGAAACTTTAAATTAATGCTTCAAAAACAAAAATTGTTGTATTTCGTAAACGCAAATTACATAATAATCCTGTATTCACATTGAATGGTGAAATTTTGAACGTTGTTGATGATTTTTCATATTTGGGTGTTGTTTTTTTTATGAATAATGGTTCTTTAAAAAAGAATCAGAGGAAACTGTTAGAACAAGATAGAAAATCTATGTATAGTATGCTGAAAAAATGTAGAAGTTTATGATTACCTATTGATTTACAATTATAGCGAGCACAGCTCGAGCGGAGAGCTCTACGGTATTTGTTCCCGCGAAAAATTTGCCTAATGCTGATATTGATTTTTCATGGTCCGGAAAGGCTCTTAAATTTTTACAGGAACGGAGTGAATTTGAAAATAATTACCCATTTTGGAAGTCGCATTCCAAAAATTATCTATTTAATAATGTAAAAAGAGAAAAATATTCTGATGACGACGAGTTGCTACATTTTTTGTGGTAACCAAATTTAAATAGATTTTTTCTTACTTTTCTATTTAACGTTCAATCGTCCCTAGGATCTCGTCCCAAATTGAACGTTCTAGAAAATTAACCAAAACAAAAATAACTACGATGGTTTCAGATCTTATTTGACTGCATCGATTCGAAATCAATTTTTTTTATTGAACAGAATTATGCTGTGCTCGCATTTAGGCACTGCCTATTTCATATTAAATGTTTGATACAATGGTTGCACCAATTTTGTTATATGGCTGTGAGGTTTGGGCTATGGTAACAATAATACTGTTGAGTCACCGCTCTTGCGGTTTTATCAAATTATTTGAAATGTAAAAGAATCAACTCCAAATTGTATTTTGTATGGAGAATTGGGTAAACATCCTATTGAAATATTTATCAAAAGTAGAATGGTTGGATTATGGAAAAGGTTTATGTGTAATAAGCATGACAAAATATCCTTTATTTTATACAAGTTGTTGTATACATTACATAATAGAAATGTTTATCATTCTGATTGGATATGTTGTATTGAAAATACATTAAATGAATGTGCTTGTTCTGAATACTGAAAATCCCAAAATGTAAGCAAATCTGTAGACTGCTAAAATTGTAATTAAAACAACGTTTATGTGATCAATTTAAACAAAAATGATCTAAGTGTTTGAATAATAGAATTTTCAAAAGAAATCATTGCTTTGAAAAATATTTAACAGATCTTCCAGTAGATTTGAGAAAAGCTCCGTGTAATTTTAGATGTCTCAATAATAAACTGCTGATTGAGAAAGGCAGGTTTTTTGGAATAGCACGTGATGATAGAATTTGTGATCTTTGTGACTGTAATTCTATTGGAGATGAATTTCATTATTTATTTCAATGTACATTTTTTAACAATGAAAGAAAAATATTGTTGCCTAATAAGATCTAAAAAATATACTGACAATCCAAATGTAAATCAATTTGATGCTTTGTTCAATTCTAATGATACTAATACTGTATTTAAAGTAACAAATTTTTGCATGATAGTGCTGTCTGTTGTCAAATAATCTTAGTTTATTTCTGCTATGTAGTTCTATCAAATTTTGATTGTCTTCCGCTTAATATTTCATATGTAAATACGTTCATTGTATTAACCTATTTTGTTTTCTTGTATAGTAATTTATGTTGTTATTTGTTCACATTCCCTAGTAAGGGACTTCGAGAAATAAAAACTTGAAAACTTGAAACTTGAAACTTATTTTGCTTTATTTTGTTTTCTATTTACTTGTTGTCGATATCTGTCCGGGGGGTCTGTCGCTCGGTGCATTTATATTTGTGTGTAAGACAAAAGACATAATCATAGACCTGTATATTAATCATAATACAAAGTAAACTAGTATTTTTACTACTTTCCACTATGTATGATCATGTATTCTATACGTCTTGTAATTTTGTGAACTAAATTTGTATGCACCATAATTTTGTACTACAGGTCTTAACCAATTATTGTAATTGGGTTTGAACCAATAAAATATTATTATTATATTATAAAATATTATTATTATTATTATTAATATACAGGTCAAGGCATATTTTTTTTCATGATTCTCAAAGGGCAGGATCATTACAATGATTAATTATAAATAAATAACATGAATATCAAGTAAAGCAAAGAATAAAGTATACAATTATTAAGGTGTGATTGTTACATTATTAATTTATAGAATGTATAGTATTTTTGGGGCGTAATATTTTGGGACGAAAAATGCAAAAAGCTTCCCGCCAAAACTGGGTTACATTTGTAGGAGTCTCTGAAGAACCAGTTGCTGTCGTCTGCTGCTAGTGCGCGTCATAAAAGTGACAAGATTTCCACGAATTGAAATATTTCTTTTTTGATTTACAGCAGAAATAAGGCAATGGTAATTTGTAAATATGCATACTAAATTTATTACTAAGTAAGTAAACTGTCACCCTGAGAAAATCATAGCGAAGAGAATCGAATCATATAATTTTATTATTAAACATATGAAATGGCTGAAAATAACAGTGTCGTTCTTGTGAAGTTCTCGGATCCTCTCGATTAAACTCTTATTATCTTGTCATATAAATTACCTGTTGCAATAATGCAGCTCATATCCTGTACAGGTAAATATTTAATCAAGAAAAGCTAGGCCTCCTGGGTTATTACATCCCCCTTATAGGGACCGACCATTTAACTTGAAAGGGGGGGGGCTAATTCTGAAAATTATTTTTGATGAAAAAAATATTTTGACAGCTGAGGGTAAGAAAAAAAATATTCTGAAGAAGTATTTCTGCTATAAAAAATAATGCTGATAATGAAAAAAAATATTCTGTTGCGACGCCTTCGAAAAATAAATATTTTGTCAGCGCTTTGCGCTGACAAAAATTTCTGATTAAAACAAAAAACCAAGCCCCCCCTCATTCAAGTTAAATGGTCCGTCCCTTATCTGGCCAACTAGTTGAACTACTGTGAAAAGTTAATCCTTACCACCAAAAGAGTGGGAATGTTCAGTCATGGAAAGTTTCTTGGTGTACTGCTGTACATAGTAGCAGAGTTGGAAATAACAGCTGCCTGCCAGCCCAAGACTGGTAATTAACTTTTTGACAGGGCTGGCTAAAATTCATGAAAATTTGATTAGCTATATAGTAAAAACTAAAAACAGGTAGAATTTCAATAAAGGGCTGGTAACTTTTTCAGTGAATTTCCTACCCTGATAGTATTTAATTAATGTACATGTAAGTCAATTTCTTGACCATAGGTCAGTATTATATTTATTGTATCTCTAATTGTAGATGGACCAAACATTTGATATAAGCAATTTCCAAGATGATGAGGAGGCTGGTGAAATTGAACAGTTTTTCACCAAGGCTCAGTTTGAAAGTCTGTCAGATTATGAGAAGTTGAGATACAGAAATATGAAAAGGAATTATCACATGATGATAAAGATGGGTATGATATATGATCCTTTATACAGTGATTTAGAAGTCTAAAGAACATTTAACAAAGATTTGTAGAAATTGTTTAGAATGAAAAAAATTCAAGAAATACTATTTCTTCTCATCTAAGGACTGTTCCAGAATTATATGTGTGGGGGGGGGGGGGGTCAGGAGGCACTTTTCGTTACCCCGCCACCCATAAAAAAATAATTAATTATAATCATTGTTTCTTCACAAAATATTTCCAAAACACCCACCACCCACCATATATGCGGTCTTCATATTAAGCCACAAGTCTGACGGCCCTGGCCAGTAAAATAGCTTTCAGACCAGTAGAATTTCTTTAAAATATGGAATTACAAGCCAATTAAAGAAAAAATTTTAAAATAATAATTTTTGGGCTTGTGCTTCAAAAAGTTAACCGTGAAGACTGTATTTGAAATCGAAATTCCTTCCGACCCCCCCCCCCCCCACCATTAATTCTGGAACAGCCCTTAGCAATCTGGACAAAAATGCATCATATGACATACAGATTATTTTGCAGTTTTTTCTGATCTTTAATTATTAAACACTCAAAGACCAACTTATTGTTTATGATTTAAATCATACACGACATACAACTTGTATAAGAGTTTATTATAATACCCCCCCTAAAAAAGGAATCACCCTGTCTGTCTGTCCACATACATTGCTTATAGTTATTTATTGCTCAGTTATAGTTATACAATTAAGTGATAGGATTTTCATTTTATGTTATGTTTAAAGGACTTCCAGCTCAAATACCAGATTTCATGCAAAAACCAAAGAGAGGTCCTAAAGTTGTCTATCAGGACTCTGAGACAGATGAAGAATGGAAACCAAGCTCTAGTTCTGGAAGAAAAGGTTTTAAAAAATTGCCTCTAAAAAATTTTGTATAATTTTCAGAATTGAAACTGCAGTTTTACTGTTTGCTTAATGTCACAAATGTCATATTTATGCAAGTTATATGCTTCCTAAATTATAACTTATTTTAAATCTCTTTTATGAATTTACATATATAGTACAGTCATGGAATTAAGGATTTGGGTTTTACAGGATCAAGTTCATCAATTTGAAATGTTTTATGAAGATTTTGTTGGAAAAGTTCATTCCTAAAATTTACACGACCGAACACATTTTTACAGGCCATGGGCTTTCAGTCCTGTGACTGTAAGTTAGAAAAAATACTTTTGTACAACAATAAATAGAGGCTCATTTTTGCCTCTCTTAAGCCCCTTATTGCTAAATTGAAAAAAGAGGACCCAAAATCAATCTCATCCTTTTATAGTAAAAAACATCTCTATAAAATTTCCTAACAAAAGTTAACAGACAAAGATGCAGGCGCCAACAGCACCATGCCAATTACCAGGGGTTCAAGTTAGCACTGTTGCAAGGTCCCGACTTTTGATTTAAGCTTTGAAATTCTATTTATAAATGCATTTAAAACAATGCCCAGGAGGACTTTTTGATTACAACTGGTGGACTTTCCACCTAAAACTTTTGAATAACTCTTGGACCTTCGGCTCTCAAATGTAAATTTGAACCCTAATGTAAACATCTGCTTTTATTTTGGTTGTTTTGAAAAGGGAAAATCTTGTTTTTGTATAAAAAAAATATGAAAATAGATTGAACAAATACAATCAGGAAAATGTAACATTTATGTGACAGGGAGAAAAAAGAATGGTCAATCATTTGTAAGGACATATCCATCAGATACAGATTCTGACGAAGACTGGAAACCTAAAGGGAAGACCAAGAAAAGAAAAGGTAAGTCTAACACAGAAAGAAAAGTAATTAAGATTAGATTGAATGGAAAACTAAAGGGAAAATGTTGAACTTGCCTGGTTACATCTGGAATAGTTCTGTCCACAAAACTTTTGATGTTAATATATACATGTATCTGATCTGTGATGACAAAGCTGGAGATTTTGATTATTTTGGCTAGAGATTGGACAAAAAAGTGGGAGATTTTCAACGCTTATTAACGTTGCATTTCAATGTCAATTTAGGGCACTAGCGTGTGCCAAATTATATAATACATGGCTTCGTTCACTGATTAATCTCAAACTGTTTATACAATCATCAGGTCAATAAGGGCAATAGACCTTTAATAAACACCTTTATCTGTTAAATTAACATCTACCTAATTGACAAACCCCTAAAATACTGGAAATGCTTTATGTATAATTGAACAATTAAAATGTCTATAAAATAAAAGTTTGTCATGTCTTTAAAAAGCCAGAGATAACACAAAAAGTCAGGGAAACAGGAGATGGATAGAAAAGTCAGGAGATTTTGTCTCCCGGCAGGAGAATCACATGTATGTTAATAGAATCTCACTGACAATTTCTCAGTGAAGTACATGTAGTTTAAATCGCTTATTGTTAAGTAATATATTGTTTATAGTGAAAAAAATAATAGTAAATAAAACATTTCTTTGATAATTTGTTTCACATGTAAATCTGTCAAAATTATTGTTTTATAGCTTTAAGAGATAAATATAAGCTAAAATTTAATGTATTCTTTTCAGTGCTAACTGTAAAAAATCAAGAGACCAAAAAAGCTAAAAAGGCAAGAAAATCACAAGTAAGTTACTCAAATGTAAGAAGTATTATGTCATACATTTTATTGTTGGAAGGTCCTTCTTTCTCTCATGGTTTCTGGACAATAACTTAACTTTAGCTCAGAGAATTTTGATTAACCTTTAATAAGTACATTTTCATGTTCTGTGGTAAACGAGTCAAACAATCTGAAATCAAAATTATGCAATATCAACAACCTCCTAATGATGGAATGGTCATCCATGCCCCATGGACATGTAGCACCTTCCTCCTTTAAACATTTTGTTCCATACTTTAGTTTCAGCAAATTTGTTAAAAAGTCTTGAGAGAGAGGATTATGTATTCTCATGAGGAAGCAAAAGTGAAATATCATTATAAAATGTGATAAGTGTATGCAGTTTTATGATTCTTGCACAACCCTTAAACATGTTAAAGGTGTTCCTAATACTCCAGAATTTAAATTCAGGGGAAATTTTGCAGAAATGGAAATCACATAGAATGCTATTGTTTATCTATCATTTCAGACAAATCAATCAGAAGATACAAACAGTACTCAGACACGTAGATATCCACTGAGAGAGTTACCAAATACTAACTACATGTACATAGAGGTACCAGACGATGATGAATTCCTTTGTAAGTGTTAAAAATGTGTCACCGATGTGTCCATGCACCACCCTAGGGCAGTAAATATGAAATTCACAGGACCGAATGCAATGTCTGGTAAAAATCCTTTCGGTCTGGTAAAAATTTTGATCTATTTTAGATACACATTTAGGAGAAAAGTTCTTAATTTAGGATTCGGTCCAGTAAACCTTGAAACTATTTCGTATTCACCGCTAGGGGGAGCCGGGTTTAGCAGTGCATCAGACAAAACAACAAGTTTTAACAATTTATATAAGGGCTGTTCCATAATTTTACATGTGGGGGGGGGGGGGGGGGGTCGGGAGGAATTTCTATTACATATATTGTGGGTGGTGGATCTTTGAGAAAGATTTTGTTAAGAAACAATGATAAGAATTTATTTGTTAATAGATGGGTGGTGGGGTAAAGAAAAAGTGCCTCCCCCCCCCCCCCCCCCCCACACACACACACATTTAATTCTGGAACAGCCCTAAACAAAATTCAATATTAAAAAAAAATAACAAAAATAATTCAATTTAAAGATTTCAGATAAAGTCTCTTAATTAATTTGGATTAAAAGTCCAGATGAAATATTTTAAAGTCCATAATTAGAGTTAGCACAGTTTTGAAAGTCCAATGAATTGAAAACTTCTGCGATGGCGGGTTGGTCCAGTCTTGTTGATGTCCTGAAGTGGTGACTTGCTACACACTCTGTTTTCTCAACAGCCAGAAGTCTGACCGTGACCACAGCCCTGTATAGCACGTGTTGAGTCCTCACTTTATTAACTGCTTAATGCTGAATCTAATGTTACTTGAGCCAATGGTGCTGAGTCCTAGATACCTTGGCTTGGCCTGAAGTCACGTCTTTCAAAATCACTAAATGTTTAATACAAGTGAAGCAGTAGTAAGATGGTAAAATAGAAACATATTTTTTACTTAGGCCAAGAAAAAATATATTTCTGTTTAGAGTTTAATTGGTTTAAAAATTGGGGTATGTAGGTATAGGTAAATTCATATTATTTTTATAAAGCATTTCATATAGACCTCTATGGGTCATACCAACATAACGGGGACTTGAAGCAATGTTTTCCAAGAAATTCTCAATAAAATGGTTTAGGGTAGCAGGGGTTAAAATTAGCACTGGTCGGAGGTCCAGGACCTTGAATATTTTAATCAGGCCCATTTTTGGTCCAAAATTTACCATGAAATTAAAACTGAGCAAACAGATGTTTAAGTTGCTTTAACATTGATATAATATTAGGCATAAAGAAAATGATAATACCATAGCATACCAGTTTAGTTGTTACGCAAATTTGTTAATTTATAAGCTATAGATTGAAGAAATTGTCCTAATTTCATTTTATTTTAATTTTTTGGACCCCCCCTCCACACACTTTTAATTCTGGAACAGTCCTTATTGAATACCACCATAACTGGGACTAGAAGCTATGTTTTCCAAGGAAATCTCAATAAAATGGTTTAGGGTAGTAGGGGTTAAAATAAGCACTGGTCCGAGGTCCAGGACCTTCAATTTTTGAATCAGGACCTTTGAATTTTTATTTACATAAGTCTTGGACCTGCATGTATTTACAGTAATTCCCATTAAGGAGTTTTAAATAACATCTAGGGGACTTTCCACATAGAACTTAAAAAAGTCCTGTACCTTTGAGTTTTGTTTTCAAATGTTAATTTGAACTGAAAAAATAGGGTTGGTAGGGAAACCCTACACAGACATTCTTTTAAATTTGGCCTTAAATTCATAATTAAGAAACTTTGAGAATTATATTCATACTTTGTGAAAATTAAATCCTCAAGTAGAAGTAAAATTTCTTCTGGGGATTCTCCCACTTAGGGCTGTTCCAGCAAAACATACATGGGACCAGGGGAAGGCACTTTTTCTACAGGGGTACCACCCATAAAAGCAAATTATTAAACTTTCCTTATTTTCTTTGAACTTAATACAAGTTTCTAACACCCAACCATACCAGCAAATTAAATTGCCTTCCCCCCGTCCCATGTATGTTTTGCTGGAACAGCCCTTGGT
The DNA here is from genome assembly GCA_963971305.1 of Arcuatula senhousia. Lineage (NCBI taxonomy): Eukaryota > Metazoa > Mollusca > Bivalvia > Mytilida > Mytilidae > Arcuatula > Arcuatula senhousia. The sequence goes on along the minus strand of OZ020317.1, from coordinate 5,084,485 downwards.
ATTTCTCTAAAATTACCTTGCCATGTAAAACCCAAACATATCAATACACAATGTATCTTGTTATTTTGTAGATTGTGAAGACTGTGAAAGAGAATATGAAGGTGATTGTCCAGTTCATCCAACCTTTAAAGTGGATGATTCAAAGGTATAGAAGAGCATGAAATTTCAAGCAAATGGCTCATTGGTATAATGAATTTCCATAGGCCACAATACTTACATTTGGTCTTGTAACTTTGTTTCTATAAATATTTATCACATGTGTAGTATCTGATTTTAAAGCTGATAAACTCTTCTTATATCAGTTTCAATATCAGAGGCCGGTCCCATATTTATTTTTCTGGAATTTGCCAAACCCAGAAAAACATGTATATTGTGATGACGTCAGCAGCATATAGTCCAAAAATATGCATCTCTAATGGAACTCTTTTTAAAAAGTTGGAGTCTTTACTTGTGAAGATGGCTTTAATAATTCTACTATCCATATTAGATTAGCTCATTTCTATTCAAGTGATAATACAGACTATTTTTGTCTGCCTCCAAGTTATTGTGTAAATAGTTATGTTGGTCCAAAAAAACTTGTTTGTATTTTCAAAATGATGAATCTGTAATTATAAAGGCCATGATAAAATAATTTCTAGATGTTCATTCAAAGGATGAGTGGCAATAAGACCCATTTTTGGCCCAAAATTTACCATGAAATTAAAACTGAGCAAACAGATGTTTAAAGTTGCTTAAACATTACTATAGTATTAGGCTTTAAGAAAATGATAATACCATGCCATACTAGTTTAGTTGAGAATCTAAGATAATTTTTAAACTGGCCTATAAAACTCATAGGTGTTAACCTTTCAAAAGAAAAAAGTGAGAGATCTCACACCTTTTAACTTTAAATTTGTAAAAAAAATAATTTTAAAAGTGTTTATGATATAGATATGAATCCTGGCGTTATTCGAGACTCGTGACATTAAAATTGATATTCACCACCACTCATTAGTTATACTATAAATGTCGCCTTTAAAAGGAGTGATAATTCAAAGGTTTGATAAACATAGGGCTGTTCAATATTATTCTGGGGAGTTAATTGGACTGTAAAGAATGTAGAGTTAGATATGAATAGGGAGTATTCTTTTGTGAGCTTGCTCTCAGTTTTTCTTGTTTTTGAATAGTTTACAAAATATAACAAATTTTGTATGATGTGTTTTGGTTTTTTATTTATACCCTGCCACATGAAGTGGTGACATATTATGTGTTATACCCTCAGTTAGTTTTGGTGTCTGTCCGTCAGTTTGCCCCCAAAGGTTTCTGAATGATAGCTTGAAAGCATGTCAAAGGATTTGAATGATATTTTGCAAAGCTGTTGAGTACAATAAAATTCAGGTCTAGTTCAATTTTCAGGATGATCCAAATAACATTACTGAAGATTTGCTAATTTGTAAATTTTCCAAATTTGAAAATGATGAAATTTTCTGGTCTAAGAAAGATAACTCATTTCTTTTCTGTATCTATGCTAGATGTTATTGCAGTCAGAAAGGTGGTGACAAAATATTATCTGATCTCCCTTGTAAATAATTTGTACATGTAACTGATTCGAAAAACACATCATTTTGGATGACGCAATGAGCTGAAATCACCAACTTATTCTTTTGATTAATAAAAAGTAGGTCATGGTTATTTTCAAGTTTGGGTACAAGTGAATGGACAAAATAATGTTCCTTTTTCTTAGTTAGGATGTTTTACGCATGGAATAATAATTTGTGACAAAAAAGGGAATTTATTATCTCTAAGGAATAACCGTAACTATAAAGGTGATAAACATGTTGAATTTAAAAAATAATGGTAAGTGCGACGGGTTACATACTTTGACAGACGACGACCAATCTTATGCTTTTTTTGTTGACAAAATTTTAAGGAAATCGGAGAAAAATGTTGTTTTTTTTTGTCACAAGCAAGTCTGAAACGTTGCTAGGCAAATGAAGGGAGACGATTAGAGTTTTACAAATCGAACAAACCTCACTTAATGGACCTCCCCCTTCTAAAACGTCATTTAACATTTGCTTATTATCATTTTATTATAAAGACATGCATTATATTAATAAAAAGTAAAATTTAAACAGTTTCATCAGTTAAGGTCTTATATATTGCAGAATTTAAGAAAAAATATTTTAGGAAGTCGAGTAGACCATTGCTTTTTTTAGCTGGGTATGAGATACTCTCAATGTTTATTTATTTTATGAATGAAATTTCTATATTTAGAAAGGGGGATTCACAAATAACTTATGAAATTAGCACAACTTTGACGATCATTTTTACCTGCATCGCCAAAGATGAAAGCAGGTCTAGTAGCCGGGTCACTCCGTCCGTCCCGCTATGGGGTGCCTGTCTTGTGTAATCTGAATCTCAAAAACCAAACACTAGATCTTTCTGAAATTTTACACAGTAATTACAGATATATTGAAGATGTGCACCTCCCCTTTTGGGGTCATTTTATAATTTGGTTTAGAAATAAGGGGCCCAAAAGGGGCCAAAAAAGCGACTTTTTAATTTTTTTCCACAATAACTTTTGTTATAGTTGACCAAATGGTATGAAACTTTACAGTAATGTTACTTACCATAAAAAGAAGGGTTGGGCTAATTTTGGGTGTCCCCTCTTTTTAGCTCACCTGACCCGAAGGGTCATGTGAGCTATTGCTATCACTTTGCGTCCGTCGTCCGTCGTCCGTTAGCTTTTTTCAAACATCTTCTTCTCTGAAACTGCTTGGCCAATTGCAGCCAAACTTGATATTGTTGTTCCTTAGGGTATTGTGCAAAAAGTTCGGTTGGGATTTTTGATACGTCAAAAAACATGGCCGCTGTTACTAAAAATAGAACAGGGGGGTCAAATACAGTTTTTTGCAAATAACTCAAAAACGGTCACAGATATCAAAATTTTGGCTGGGTAAAAGTGATCAGCACCTCAAGATCTACCTGCCCAGAAATTTTCAAAAAGATCCAACAACCGATGTAGGAGTTATTGCCCTTTTTCTGGATTTTTTCAAAATTTTGCACTTATTTAGCCCTATATCTTGAAAACTATACAAGATATTTTAAAAATTCAAATTGCATATGATTGAGCACGTCAAGATCTATGTTTCATATAATTAGGTCAAAGCTGTAGAACCATTTCTTTTAGGAGTTATGGCCCTTAAAGCGTCAAAATTTACCATTTTTCATTACTTTTCCCCTGAATTTCTAAGATGAACTTTTCTGACACCATACATCAAACTTCAACCAAACTTGGCACAGTTGCTTAATAGCATAATTGCTACAGTTCTATGGTTCAGATTTTTGATTCGTCAAAAAATATGGCCGCCATGGCTAAAAATAGAACATAGGGGTAAATTGCAGTTTTTTGCTAATGACTCAAAAATAGTTACAGATATCAAAATTTTGATGGGAGACAAAAGTGATTAGCATCTTAAAATCTACCTGCTCTGAATTTTTTTAGAAGATCCAACAATCGACATAGGAGTTATTGCCCTTTTTCTGGATTTTTTGAAAATTTTGCACTTATTTAGCCCTATATCTTGAAAACTATACAAGATATTTTAAAAATTCAAATTGCATATGATTAAGCACATCAAGATCTACATTTTATGTAATTAGGTCAAAGCTGTAGAACCATTTCTTTTAGGAGTTATGGCCCTTAAAGCGTCAAAATTTACCATTTTCCATTGTTTAATAGCTTATAAGCTACAACTCTATTGTCAGATTTTTTATTTGTAAAAAAACATGGCCACCATGGCTAAAATAGAACAGCATGTTAAGATTTACCTGTCCTGAAATTTCAAAAAAGATCTGACTGCTGATGTAGGAGTTATTGTTCTTTTTCCTAATTTTTGCCAAATTTGCACTTATTAAGCCCAATATCTAAAAAACTAACCAAGATATTTCAGAAATTTGAATCGCATATGGTTAAGCACAATAATATCTACAAATATATGTATCTGTGTAGTTCAGATGAGCGATTCAGGCTCTTGGGAGCTTCTTGTTTCGTTTAGAAATAAGGGGCCCTAAAGGGACCAAAAAAGTGACTTTTTATTTGTTTCCACAATAACTTTTGTTCTGGTTGACCAAATGCTAAGAAACTTTACAGTAAGTTACTTACCATAAAAGGAAGGGGTGGGCTGATTTTGGGTGTCCCCTCTTTTTATGCCCCCGCGACGACATGTCGGGGGGCATTAAGTTTTACTCATGTCCGTCCGTACGTACGTACGTCCGTCCGTACGAATTTCCGTCAAGCTTTTCTCAGCAACCGTACATGAGAATGACTTGAAACTTGGTAGGATAGTTCAGTATGACAAACAGTACGTCCTAAGCGATTTTGAGACCTGTCGGACATCTACTTCCTGTTTGGGACTTAGGCCATGTGAAAATATGTGAACATGACTATGAAAATTTCCGTCAAGCTTTTCTCAGCAACCGTACATGAGAATGACTTGAAACTTGGTAGGATGGTTCAGTATGACAAACAGTACGTCCTAAGCGATTTTGAGACCTGTCGGACATCTACTTCCTGTTTGGGACTTAGGCCGATTGGAAAATATGTGAACATGACTTGAAAATTTCCGTCAAGCTTTTCTCAGGAACCATACATGAGAATGATTTGAAACTTGGTAGGATGGTTCAGTATGACAAACTGTATGTCCTAAGCGACTGTCATGTCTGTCAGACATCTACTTCCTGTTTGGGGCCTAGCGGGGGCATCCGTGTCCCATGGACACATTCCTTCTTTATTTCGTTTAGAAATTAGAGGCCCAAAGGGGGCCAAAAAAGCGACTTTTTAAATTTTTTCCACAATAACTTTTGTTCTGGTTGACCAAATGCTATGAAACTTTACAGTAATGATACTTACCATGAAAGGAATAGTTGGGCTGATTATGGGTGTCCCCTCTTTTTTCGTTTAGAAACTAAGGGTCCTAAAGGGGCCAAAAAAGCAACTTTTTTTATTTGTTTCCACAATAAATTGTTTTGGTTGACCAAATGCTATGAAGCTTTACAGTAGTGTTACTCACCATTAATTAAAGGGTGGGGATGATTTTGGGTGTCCCCTCTCACTTTGTTTAGGAACGAGGGGCCCAAAAGGGGCAAAAATGTGACAAAATTATTTTATTTACGGTCCGATTTAGAAATTTTTTTTTACAAGTTAATTTTGGTCATATATTGGATACAAAATGGAGGATACAATTTTTTCTTGACCCACCTTGTCTGTTTAGCAATAATGGGACCAATAGGGAAAAAAATAGAAACTATTTTTTGTCTATTTTTACAATATTGGGTGGCATGTGACAAATATGCTTTGTAAGTCCACCATAGGATGCAAGTGTCAAAATATTTTGACTGTCCATATTGGGCCTAGAATGTACAGAGTTCAATGTTTTGCCGTGCGATGCAGGGCCAGACATCGATTGGTCTTGTTATCAATACCGCTATAGCGATGGGTTCAGGATTTTTTTATCAGAAAGAATGGAGTCTTATCTGTGGGATATATTTTTTTCAGATTTTAAGGAGCATGATTTTTTATTTGTCACAAAGGAAATCAGACCCTATAATATCACTTAACACGAGAAGTAAACCCCCGAATCAAATTCTACCTTATTTACTGAAGAGCGCATATTTTTTTGTCTCGTTCTGACCACCTTTCTGACTGATTGTATACAAATATATTTAACTTTTGATGAATATCGTGACAGGGTATTAATTTATGTCCCATTCCATGCCCTAATTTTTAAGATAGATTAGAGTCAAATAGTTGTTGTCATGGTTGTAATATGACAACATTAACAATAGTATGAAGAACACAGTATAAAACCCAATTGTATTGAAGATAATAATAGGTTCTTATATCAAATCTTGGAAAAGACCGACTGATCTTTCACAAGTGCTGGAAATTTTTAGTCTTTTTGCAAGCGGATCACAGCAGAATAAGCCAAAAGGCAAAAAATATATACCATGAGTGAATGATCATTGCCGGTTTTCCTAGAAAACATTGAAGTACCTATGTCAGGTGAGCTATTGCCGTCACTTGGCGTCCGTCGTCCGTCCGTAAACTTTTAGAAACTTTAACTCCTCTGACACCATAAGTTGGATTGTAACCTAACTTGTTGTGGTTATTCTTTGGGGTATGGTGTACAAATTACTGCTTGGATTGATGATTTGTCAAAAAACATGGCCGCCATGGCTAAAAATAGAACATAGGGGTAAATCACAGTTTTTCGCAAATAACTCAAAAACCGTGACAGATATCAAAATTCTGGCGGAGGCAAAAGTGATCAGCACATCAAGATCTACCTGCCCTGACATTTTCAAGAAGATCCAACAACCGATGTTGGAGTTATGGCCCTTTTTCTTGATTTTTTCAAAATTTTGCAACTTGAGTAAATATTGACCAATTGTTATGAAATTTTTATATGATGTTTGTAACCACTAGAGGAAGGTTCCTATTGTATTTGGGGTTGGTGGCCCCTACCGTTTTAGAAAAAAGGACCAAAAGGGGCTATTACAGGTGTATTGACAAAACTGTTGTAGAATGTTTATTATTCATTTGATTTTGAAAATAATTCTTTTTTTGTTGAATTCCTTATTAAATTCTGTCAACAAATTGTCTAAATGGTTTTGGTGTATATTGAACTTTTACATTGCTACAGGGGGCCAAAGACGGGCCACTCCCAAAAAATCTACTTTTTTATTTGTGGTCCGATTTTCAAAATCTTTTTTCATTGGAATCCTTGTGAAAATCCCTGCTTGCATTTTTCAATCAGATTTGAAATATCTCTTACTGTTTTTGAGATATAAGGGGTTGAAGGGGCAAAAAACGCCATTTTTAAAAGTTGGTCAAGGCAAATGGTTTTACACAAGAAATTTAGCTGTAGTGGGCCAGCCAATTGTTATGAAGTTTAAATATGATGATTATATACAATGAAGGAAGCTTTTTATTGCATTTTGTGGTCCTAACCTTTTTTTTTAAAAGGGCCAAAAGGGGCTTAATTGTGTCAAAAATGTCAATGAACATGATAAATATAGAAATAATTTTTTTTCTATTAAATGTTATTGTAAATATATATGTGTCAAATATGCATTAAAGTCCACCATAAGTTGCATGTATAAAAAAGGTTTGTAAGTCCCCCTTGGGCTGCATGTGACCAAAGCAATAGACTATCCATATTGGGCCTCCAATGTACAGGGTTCAACTTGTTGCGGTCGTATCATGCTGCGCTCTGCGTAGCTTTTTATTGCCCTATAGAATGAAAACTATTGCAGATAAAGAAAAGCTGTTGCTTGCTAAAATGTTCAGCTCATTTAGCTCTACACAAGTCTTCATAGGGTCGACGTTGTCAGATGACCCCTTATAGGGGTTACAGCCCCTTAAAGGCGAAAAACAGTGTTTTTGGTCTATAGAATGAAAACTATTGCTGATAGAGAAAAGATGTTGCTTGCTTAAATGATCAGCTCATTTAGCTTTATAAAAGTCATCATAGAGTCGAAGTTGTCAGATGACCCCTTATAGGGGTTACAGCCCCTTTAAGGGGAAAAATAGTTTTTTTGGCCCTTATAGGGGTAACAGTCCCTTAAGGGGATAGGTTACTTTGGTCAACCATCTTACTTTTCAAAACAAATTTGCATAATGAATGGTAATACTATGACACATTGAAATATTTATTTGAAGTAGGCGGTCATGGGGCGATTTTTCAAGTTATTTCACTTTGAAGTTATCATTTTTGGCGGGAAATTAGTATAGGAGTATTGGAAAAAATCAAATATTTTCAAAATTTTATTATTCTCCATTGATTAAAACAATTTTTTTTTCATTACATTCAACCAAGAACTAACACAAGAAAGTCCAAATCTTTCTCTAAACAACGATATATATTTTGTCATAGGTCATGGACCATCTTTTTTCAATAATTTACATCAAAGATAAACAATAGCGCTAAAGTTCAACGCTGATCAAGTAAAATTGACGTTGCCTTTCAAATTGAAGATGGACGTTTTTCTGTTTCACAGGTAAATTTTATCGATAATTACGTTTTTAACGTAACATATCCCCTTAAAGGCAAAAAATAGTGTTTTTGGCCTATAGAATGAAAACTATTGCAGATGGAAAGAAGCTGTTGCTTGATTAAATGATCAGTTCATTTAGCTCTACAAAAGTCATCATAGGGTTGAAGATGTCAGATGACCCCTTAAAGGGGTTACAGCCCCTTAAAGGCAAAAAATAGTGTTTTTGGTCTATAGAATGAAAACTGTTGCTGATAGAGAAAAGCTGTTGCTTGCTTAAATGATCAGTTCATTTGTCTACAAAAGTCATCATAGGGTTGAAGTTGTCAGATGACCCCTTTTAGGGGTTGCAGCCCCTTAAAGGCAAAAAATAGTGTTTTTTGCCTATAAAATGAAATGAAAACTATTGCAGATAAAGAAAAGCTGTTGCTTGCTTAAATGTTCAGCTCATTTAGCTCTACAAAAGTCTTCATAGGGTCGAATATGTCAGATGACCCCTTATAGGGGTTACGGCCCCTAAATAAACATGTTTTCATGTTTTTGGCTTATATAATGAAAACTATAGCAGATAAAGAAAAGTGGTTGCTTGCTTAAATGTTTAGTACATTAAGCTCTTATTAAAAGTCTCTATAGAGTCAAAGTGTTCAGACAGCCCTTAAAATAACATTTTGCATGTTTTTGGCTTACAGAATGAAAACTATTGCTGAAAAAGAAAAGCTGTTGCTCGCTTAAATGTTCATGAAAGTAATATTTTTTTTGTGATGCCAATTTTATGGTTCATCTTATTCAGCTCTACAAAGTTTTTCATAGGGTTGGCATCAAGACCAGGTGAGCGATTCAGGCTCCTGGGAGCCTCTTGTTATAAGTACATCAAAGTATGATAATTGAAAAAAGTAGACATTTGAATTGAATGTGCGAAAAAAAGCTACTAGGAAATTATTTCTTTTACAGTATCGCTAAAGTTTTTTTTCACTTTTTAGTTAAATGTGCTCATTTCATTTCATATTGTCAACAACAAAAAATCAATATGAAATAGTTCTTTTGTTTGGAATCAAATTAGGGGTTCTGCATGTAAGATCCATGAAAACCATAAAATTGGCATCAAATGAAAAATATAACTTTCATGGCATTTATAGGTCAATTATCTGTGTTGTAGACAAGTAGTAAAGGAGACAGTAGAGCCCTGGAAACATTACCAGAAGGTCTGACTGTGAAGGATTCAGGAATACCTAATGCTGGACTGGGAGTATGGACTACAACAGTAATCCAGAACAGAAGTGTGTATGGACCGTATGAGGGAGAAATAACAAAAGACTCTGACAAAGCACATGCTTCAGGATATGCTTGGCAGGTATTTAATTAGCTTTAATGATAATTGAAGTTACCCATAATGAATTTGATTTTAAGGCTTTTAATTTAAGGAACCAAGATATTGATATATGCTCTCTTTAATTTACATGAAGGAAATTAGTTAGAAATTTGACATGTGACTTCTTTCTTTGCAATCATTTTGGGAGAAGTGGCTCACAGATTACTAAATCTTGCATTGGTGTCTATTTGAATGAGCTTAAAGAGGCATTTTTCCAGGTGTACCCTGAACAAACTGTCAAAGTTTGGGTGGGGTATATAGGAATCCCACTGTCTGACCATCCGTCTATCCACATATTTTGTATAAAGCATAAGCCAACTCATCTTAAACTGCTTGGGGAATTTGGTGAAATTTTACATGAAGGAAGAACATCTTATGTAAATGTGCATGAAGAACTTGTTTCTGTCAAATATCATTCAGGGGGAGATAATCAGACTTTGATTTTGTAGGGAAAATAAAAGTCAATTATGAAGCTGGGTGGGGGTATCATTATATGAGCTTCCTTACAGTATTCCTTGTAATGTATTAGTTTTGTTTCTTAAGCTTCCTTGAAATAGATAACATAAAAGATAAATCATTGACATTTTTTAGATATAACAAAATTTGCAAAGAAAAGAAGAAAAAAATATATATAATTGCAGGATTCATACTTGATTTATTTTTTTAATTATGAATTTTAGTATCTCATGATTTATAGGTTCATATAGAAGGATCTTCCAGTTACTTTGTTGATGCCATGGACAAATCCAAGTCTAACTGGATGAGGTATGTGAACTGTGCCAGGAATGAAGAGGAACAGAATCTGATAGCTTACCAGTACAAAGGTCAGATTTACTACAGAAGTTTTAAGGAGATCCAGCCTGGGACAGAGTTGTTAGTGTGGTATGGTTCAGACTATGGGAAAGATCTAGGAATAGACAGAGTGGATGTTACAGCTTTGTTAAAACCTAAATATATCAATGGAGAAGGTGAGTTTGTCAGAGTAAAAGTCAAAGAGCTATGGAGTTTATATACAATATATTAATGGAGAAGGTTAGTTTGTCAGAGTAAAAATCAAAGAGTAATGGAGTTTATATACAATATATTAATGGAGAAGGTTAGTTTGTCAGAGTAAAAATCAAAGAGTTATGGAGTTTATATACAATATATTAATGGAGAAGGTTAGTTTGTCAGAGTAAAAATCAAAGAGTTATGGATCGATAGTTTATATACAATATATTAATGGAGAAGGTTAGTTTGTCAGAGTAAAACTCAAAGAGTTATGGAGTTTATAAACAATAACGTTAAATCACATTATATTGAAATGCCAAAGTGGGGATCAATTGAAAAATTACTCACCAATCCGGCAAGAAATCTTAAGAAATACTAATATACCCAACCCTTAATTTATATTTTTCATCAATTCTTCAAAAGTTTTAATTTTGCAGTTTGATAATTAACCTTAATGTTTTATTTATTTTCAGCTATCTTTTCATGTCCATTGTGTAAAACCAGTTTTAGCAGTGAGAGATTTTTGTCCAAACATTTACATTTTAAACATGGAACTAAACTTGAATGGTTACTAAAACCACAACAACAATGTCACATTATCAACAGATATGTCTGTGATCATTGTGGTTCCTCATACTCTACCATGAGTCTAGCCAGAGGTCATTGTATGAATCAACACCCAGGACTGAAAGACTTTAAGATTAGTACATATTCATCATTGTCATCAACTCCACAAGGAGAATATCGAATGGTTTCAAAAGAAAGCAAGAAACAAGAAGTAGTATGTGTTATGTGTAGAAAGCTTTGTAAAGATCATACAGAGCTGAATTCACATATGAGATGCCACATTAGGAATGATACAGATAAAATGTTTCAGACACAGTTTAGTCTTGACAGAGATGTTAGAGGAGGGAAAAATGGAAGTAAATACAATACTCAGACAGATGATCTAAATAATAATTTGATTAAACCATGTTTTGTTGATAAAAATGCATACAATAAATCTTGTCAAGCATTAAACACAAATCAAAACAATAAGGGACACCAGAATCCTATAATGAATGAGTATAGAAAGGTTAAAAGTACTTGTCAGAAACAACAAACATGCAAAAGAGCCAACATAGGTGATGAACCCTTCAAATGTGATGAATGTGGTAAAGGGTTTAGTCAGAGTCAGCATCTACAGGCACATATGAGGATACATACAGGTGACAAACCTTTTAAATGTGATGAATGTGGTAAATGGTTTAGTCAGAGTCAGCATCTGCAGGCACATATGAGGATACATACAGGTGATAAACCTTACAAATGTGATGAATGTGGTAAATGGTTTAGTCACAGTCAGAGCCTACAGACACACATGAGGATACATACAGGTGACAAACCTTATAAATGTGATGAATGTGGTAAAGGATTTAGTCAAAGTGGAGATCTACAGAAACACATGAGAATACATACAGGTGATAAACCTTATAAATGTGATGAATGTGGTAAATGGTTTAGTCAGAGTGGACCTCTACAGAGACACATAAGGATACATACAGGTGACAAGCCTTATAAATGTGATGAATGTGGTAAAGGGTTTAATCAGAGTCAGAGCCTACAGACACACATGAGAATACATACAGGTGATAAACCTTTTAAATGTGATGAATGTGGTAAAGGGTTTAATCGGAGTGGAAACCTACAGAGACACATGAGAATACATACAGGTGATAAACCTTATAAATGTGATGAATGTGGTAAAGGGTTTACTACGAATCAGAACCTACAGGCACACATGAGGACACATAAAGGTGATAAACCTTATAAATGTGATGAATGTGGTAAAGGGTTTAGTGAAAGTGGAAAACTACAGAGACACATAAGGATACATACAGGTGATAAACCTTATAAATGTGATGAATGTGGTAAAGGGTTTAGTGAAAGTGGACATCTACAGAGACACATAAGGATACATACAGGTGATAAACCTTACAAATGTGATGAATGTGGTAAAGGGTTTTGTCACAGTGGAGATCTACAGAAACACATAAGGATACATCCAGGTGATAAACCTTACAAATGTGATGAATGTGGTAAAGGGTTTTGTCACAGTGGAGATCTACAGAAACACATAAGGATACATACAGGTGACAAACCTTGTAAATGTGATGAATGTGGTAAAGGGTTTAATCATAGTCAGCACCTACAGACACATATGAGGATACATACACGTGATAAACCTTATTCCCTCTTTTCAGTTTACATAGATTATCTCCCATAAGCAGGAGTTATCTAACTTTGCAGGAGGTGTAATTTCTTAGCCCCTCTGTTCTTTTCATGGAAAATCAAAGAAAAATCTAGAGAGATCTGAAAGAAATTAGGGATTTCCCTAAATTTCACAAGAACTTTACTATATAAAATCTTTTAAAGTTTACATTTTTATTGCAGATTATTTGATAAGTATTTTTGTAAAAGGAAATGTTTTAAAAAGTTACATAACTATCTCAAAATGTTGGGAAATCCCTTTTCTTTCTGAACCCCTCAAATTTATCATAGGATTTCAACAATAAATCCAGAGAAAATAAATTTCATACCTGCTGTAAAGTTAGATAACTCATGCATATGGGAGATAACCTATGTTAACTGAAAAGAGGGAATAAATTTATGTAATGAATGTGGTAAAGGGATTATTTAGAATGGAGGCCTCATGCATACTTGAGAATACATACCAATGATAAACCCTTTAAATGTGATGAATGTGGTAAAAGGTTTAGTAATAATGGAAGCCTACGGAAACAAATGAAGATAATTACAGGTTAAAACCTTATAAATTTGATGAATGTGGTAAAGGGTTACGTGATAATGGTATTCTACAGAAATTTACACATGAGAATACATACAGGTGCAAAACCTTATAAATGTGATGAATGTGGTACAGGCCTATAGGGTTTAGCAATGGTAGAAACATACAGAGACACAAGATAAAGCATACAGGTGATAAACCTTACAAATGTGGTAAAGACTATAATCATGCAGAGGTATTTATAACCTACAGGTTATAAACATATAAAAGATAGTTGTATTAACAGGTTCATTGGTATTACTTCCTATTAAACACAGGTTAGATAATTCTAGTAGTGATAAAACTTACAGTTGTGTATAAAAGAGAATATGTAAACCCTTTATTTCTAAACTAACAAACAAATTATAAATAGCTAGATTATGAATGCATGGAATATGTGATACAAATGTAACGATTTTAATCCTAATCTTTAAATGAAGCAATTGTGATATTAATGTGTGCATTGGTTAGATTTGATGTGTAAAATATTTATGAATCTGATTGTAAAATATATGTCAGAGCTAATAATTGTCTTGATATTCTAATTTTTAGTAAAATGATTAAGTACTTTGTTTTTTGTTAAATAAACTTGTACTTGACATGCTATGACATGTTATCATTCATGTATGGACTATTGTATGCTGAGCATGAAGGTTTTTGATACATATTTTTATTTGCATGTCTGAATTCAAATACATTCTACAGTTTAAACATATTCATGATATTTTTATACCTTAAATTACCAGAAAGACTAAGTGGCGATGGAAAATGTCATTTACAATGATTTTGTTTTTGTCAGAGATTCCTTGGTCTTATATTATATTTTCATATTGATATCCCCCCCTTTCAAAGAAGAGAGGGGTATACTGGTTTACCTCTGTCTGTCCTTCAACCTGTCTGACACAGCAACAGTTTTCACAGCAACTTGAAGTTGTAATATAAGGACTGGCCAGTGGGTTATCGAAAGTACTGAAATCAGGTCTGTCTGGTATTCACTTCCTGTTTACTGCTTTAATCAAATTTAAACATTTCAGTGGATCAAAATTAGATCTCAATACTCTCATGTCGGATATCAAATTGATTAGGGTCAAATGTAAACATTTCTGGTCCATTGTTTCTTAATTTGTGGCGAGTACCAAAATTAGGTCTGTAGGTTATCTACTTCCTGTTTACCAACTTTGTCTGAATTTGGGGAAGACCAGGGGTCTAGTGAGCTTGCATTGGTTCATAGACTCCTTGTTGGTATACAACTTCAGTAATGAGTATGAGGTCTTCTTTCATGACTTCTTAAGCTACTGGTCTATCGGATATCTACATGTACTTCCTGTTTAGTGATTTTAAGTCAACTTGGGGGATAGTGGGGCATATTGAGCGAGCTTTGGCTTACAGATTTCTTGTTTTTATAATGGTTAATGATGTATTCTTCTGAGGTTTCAGGTTAATTTTTAAACTTTGCCTTGTAATTTATAACTTTTGATGGATATTTATCAAATGATGATCCATCTAAATTATGTAAAAAAAAATATGACGATACGACCAGTAATTTTTGAGATATGAAACATTTTAAATTTTGACTATAATTGATCACAATCAGAATATTGGCCAATTTCAGGGTAGGGGTACTAGTCAAATTCATTTTCAAGCAAATTTATACTTGTAATTTCTTTTTTTAATTCAAAAAGATATATTTTCCAATTATTTTAAACAAAAATGGGGGGTTTTGAGGTTTTGGTGATAAAGAAAATTGGAAAAATCTTGATTTTACCAGATTTATGATGTCTTGAAAAAGATGTAATTGGCACTTTTTGGGACCATACTTTCTAATATCTTCACAGTCATATACTTTTTAGCTCACCTGACCCGAAGGGTCATGTGAGCTATTGCTGTCACTTGGCGTCCGTCGTCAGTCTGTAACCTTTTAGAAACTTTAACTCCTCTGACACCATAAGTCGGATTGTAACCTAACTTGGTGTGGTTATTCTTTGGGGTATGGTGTACAAAACTACTGCTTGGATTGATGATTTGTCAAAAAACATGGCCGCCATGGCTAAAAATAGAACATAGGGGTAAATGGCAGTTTTTTGCAAATAACTCAAAAACGGTAACAGATATCAAAATTCTGGCAGGAAGTAAAAGTGATCAGCACCTCAAGATCTACCTGCCCAGAAATTTTCAAGAAGATCCAACAACCAATGTAGGAGTTATTGCCCTTTTTCTGGATTTTTTAAAAATTTTGCACTTATTTAGCCCTATATCTAAAAAACTATACAAGATATTTTAAAAATTCAAATTGCATATGATTGAGCACCTTAAGATCTACCTGCCCAGGAATTTTCAAGAAGATCCAACAACCGATGTAGGAGTTATTGCCCTTTTTCTGGATTTTTTCAAAATTTTGCACTTATTTAGCCCTATATCTAAAAAACTATACAAGATATTTTAAAAATTCAAATTGCATATGATTGAGCACATCAAGATCTACATTTCATGTAATTAGGTCAAAGCTGTAGAACCATTTCTTTTAGGAGTTATGGCCCTTAAAGCGTCAAAATTTACCATTTTTCATTACTTTTCCCCTGAATTTCAAAGATTAACTTGTCTGACACCATATATCCAACTTTAACCAAACTTGGCACAGTTGTAAAATAGCATATATGCTACAATTCAATTTTTCCAATTTTTGATTCGTCAAAAAATATGGCCGCCATTGCTCAATATAGAACATAGGTGTAAATTGCAGTTTTAAATTTTTGCTAATAACTCAAAAATAGTTACAGATATCAAATTCTGATAGGAGACAAAAGTGATCAGCATCTCAAGTTCTACCTGCTTTGAAAGTTTCAAGAAGATCCAACAACTGATGTAGGAGTAATTGCCCTTTTTCTTGATTTTTTCAAAATTTTTCACTTGTTTAGCCATATATCTTGATATTTCAAGAATTTAAATTGCATATGATGAAGCACATCAAGATCTACAATTTTTGTATTTAGATCAAAGCTGTAGGATCATTTCTTTTAGGAGTTATTGTCCTTAAATGAAGAAACAGACAATGTGCTGTAAAAACTCTCAGAAACAACTTAATAGCAATCAATAACTGACACTCAAGTTATACAAGGACAATGAACAAAACAACAAAATTTAACATTTTCCATTGCTTTTTCCCTGAATTTCAAAGATTAACTTGTCTGACACCGTAAGACCAACTGCATTTTAACTTAATTGGCACACTTGTTTAATAGCTTTTACATGTATGCTACAACTCTATTGTTCAGATTTTTGATTCGTCAAAAAACATGGCCCCCATATATAGCTAAAAAAAGAACATAGGTGTAAATTGCATTTTTTTGCTAATAACTCAAAAATGGTTTCAGATATCAAAATTGTGCAAGAATTAAAAAAGATCTGACTGCTGATGTGGGAGTTATTGCACTTTTTCCTAATTTTTGCCAAATTTTGCACTTATTAAGCCCAATATCTTGAAAACTAACCAAGATATTTCAGAAATTTAAATTGCATATGGTTATGCACAATAATATCTACAAAATGTATGTGTCTGTGTAGTTCAGGTGAGCAATTCAGGCTCCTGGGAGCCTCTTGTTATAAGTTAAAGAGTAGGGGTGATAATTAGGCCTGTTTTGGCCTAAAATTTTACCCATGCAATTCTATACCTTTGAATACTGTTGTCAGATGCTGACAAAATATTTATTTAATATCAAGAAATGAAAAACTAAATATATTTTTTGGATTTTTGAATTACTGTTTTAACAAAAAAATATTAATCAAACTGACCTTACTCAGAAAATTGCTAATTTACATCAATTTTCAGCATTTTTAAGATACATTTTGGTGTAGAAAAATATGTCCACACACAAGAAACCAACTTAATATTTTTACAGATTGTTAATACAGCCTACATAAACCTTCTCTAAAATTATTTTGAGTCCAAAATGTACATTTAAAACGACAAAAATTTCTCATATTTTGTATTAGATACGAAAGAATATGGAATATGTGCCAGAAAGACACGATCCACATATTGAAATGATATTGATAAATGTACAATGCAAAATTTCGCTGCGTGTGAAGCGCTTTTCTGGATTAACCTTCATCAGACACGCTAGGAGTAAAAACTTTGGAAAACCGGTAGTATATAAGATTTGTGTCATTTTTGCTAAAATCACTAAATTTATGACGTCATTTTGACGCTTCAATATTGAATTTTAAGACAAGTTTTCCTTTTAGGCAAAGTTAATTATACTATGTTGTGACCAAAAATTGACACTTTTGCATAACCTTCATATTTTTTCACTGAAAAAGGGTCTTATTACCCCTAGGCTACTCCTTTGTTCAGAATTACCACACCCATCAATATGTAAACTTTGAGAGAAAACTTGATTTTGAAACTTGATATTATAAAGAAAATTACCTCAAATTAATAGTTTCACAATTTCCACATTGCTTTTTATACCCCGCCACACAAAGTGATGAGATATTATGTTAAACCCTCAGTTTCTTTCTATGTCTGTCTGTCCGTTCCCCAAAGGTTTCCAAATGATAATTTGAAAACGCCTCAAAGGAATTTAATGATATTTTGCACAGCTGTTGAGTACAATAGAATACAGGTCAAGTTCAATTTCAGGATGATCGGAAAAATAATATTGAAGATTTGCCAATTTGTAAATTTACCCAATTTGAAAATTATGAAATTTTCTGGTCAAAGAAAGATAACTCATTTCTTTTCTGTCACTATATAGATGTATAGTATATACAGTATAATATACAAATAGATTTAGCTATTGATTAATATTGTGGTGGGTTATCATTTAATGTCCCATTAGATGCCCTATTTTTATTTTAGCCGCATTTTTAATATCAGTAGTTTTAAAGCTGCTTTTCCAAATGAACTTAATTATCAAAGAAATATATTGTGTATTTATATTATACCTGTATACATGTAGTTTGTTGTTTAGTTCTATTATGTATCTTCCCATTTTTGGCTGTCTTCTATGTCTGTTTTGTTAATGCTGTTCTTGTTGAAGTGTTTTTATTTTTCAATAAAGACTTTGCTTTGATAATGATTTATGTAAAATACATGAAATATAATCCAGATTTTCCTTGCATTAGTTGTATAAATTACAATTTTTAAACAAAAATGCTCAATCTTTTTCAGTTTACTGCCAGCTAATATTTTGATATTGAAAAAATTGATATAAAAATCATATCCAGCAAGCAAGCTTTCAAATTCATGAAATTATACTGTTTTCCCCATTTCTTTTAGAATTTCAATAGTATAGCAATAGCAGATGGTGTCACTCATTCTGGCCCGGGAAAAAATGAAGAAATAAAAAAAAACCTTCAGTGACTTATTTTGAGACAAATTACAAAATAAAAGGCAAATTAAGAAAAATTATGTGTAAAGAATGAAGACCTGGGTACACCTTTGTCTACTCGGTGTACCCTTCATCCCTTAAAACATTGGGTGATCTATTATACATATTTAATATAACAGATTATCAATTTTATGTTGTGTTAAAGTTTTGTGAGCACCTTCTTATCTCAAGTCTTAGGTGTATGAAACATATGACTCGGAAGTAGGTAAGCACAGTTTTGCACCCATCTTTTGACCTTGACCTTTATTTTCTGGTTAACGGGCTGACAATTTTTTGTAGTGAAAAATCCGAGTTAATATCTGTTAAATGTCTGGTGGGTGGGAAATATTTTCGTAACAGTTTTCTCAGCAATTGACTAATCACTGACATTTGATATTTGGTATACAGCATCAGCATGGGCTCCCATAAAGTGTGATTCAATTTCAGGTCTCTCGCTCCACTTCCCGAAATCTGGCCATTTCTGTCTTTGTCCCATTTTCAGTACATATAATAGCAATGATAAAGTTTTATGAGCACCTCAATATCTTAAGAACTACAAGTCCTGGCTTTGTGCAACCCTGTGTGCACATGTCTATGGAGTTGCTTAACCCAGTTTTCATTTCCAACATTTTGACTATTCTCAGTACATAAATCAGCAATGTTCGGTTATTGAACTATCCCAAGAACTATCAGTCCTAGGTTGATGAAACTTAATTAGTATCACATACCCCAGAAGCAGTTAAAAAGTAGTTGCATCTCCATAATTTGACCTTGTTTTCTGGTCGTGGAAGAATTTTGAATACATTACAATAGTAATGTTAGTAATCATATCTATTATTCCTTTTGAACAAAAATGCTGGGTCGTAATGAACATACATGCATTCATATCTCAGGAACTTCATGTCCTAGGTTAATGAAAGTTTTAAACTTGATATGTTTTGCACCATAGCTAGATCTTCATCATTTGACTTTGACATTGGATTTCAGTTAAGCAACTCTTTGTTCTAGAAACGTTAGACTCAATTTGATGTTTTCATAATAGTTTATTGATTGATATTTGTGACAATATAGAGGATGACAACACAGGAATTTATATTTTTTTTTGCGGATCCGGAAGGACAGGTATATATATATATACTTTAGTGTCATGTTTAGTATATATGCTTGATTTACGTTCTTACTAGACAAAAAGCACCATATACCTTGGGTATTCGTCTTGACTGGAACGCTCGTGTGAGTTATGACCATCACTAGGCGCCTGTCGTGAAATTTTCTTCAAAAACCTTCTCTGAAACCATTGATTGGATCTGAGATAATTAAACTTTAGTATTTAGTTTTAATTTTCTCAGATGGGATTGTTTTGAAACTTTGTACAATTCATCGTCTATGGGATGTTCTCTTCCCAGATTGCACAAAGGTGACTGCCGACCAAACCGCGTCCATTGCGATAAACATAGAGGAAAGACTATACAGTTTTGGGATTATAAATGAAAAATTATAAGACAGAGAAAATCTGATGCAACTTTCCTTCTTCAGCATCAAAAGCTCTTCAAAACTCTGCATTTAGTTGAAATTGTGAGACGACTTCATACATGAGATATTTCCCCCTTTATCATCAAAATTGACCATTTCGCAATTATATTGAACTTTATCTTAATTTTTGAAAACCGTAAGTGCCATAGAAAAGGTTACACTGCAGAATTAAGCTTATTGAGAGCATCCCTAATATGTCTTCACAAACCTGGTGTGTTTTGTGTAACTACCGGACCTAAAGCTCGCAATGGGAGGGGGAAGTCTGGCGCGCCTTAAAACCTGGTTTAACCCACTATTTCTTTTGAAATGCCTGTACCAAGTCAGGACCATTGCGAATTTCAATTTTTCCGGTATGTCTTCCTTGTTCTGTCTTGTCTTATGGACATTTGAGATTGATTCTCCAAGTTCGGTTATTTTGTTATTACCTTTATTTTCAGTTATTGAAGTCAGATGAGTGATTCAGGCTCATGGGAACCCTTTTTTAATAGAAAATAATGAGATGTGGAATAAGTGAACGCGACACAACCCACAATCAAGTGGCAATTCCGAAAACCCACAATGGAAAACCGCCAGCAGCCTTCAAAAAGGCCAGTAGGTGCTGCTTGCGGTTCTGCAAATGGCCCATGGTCTATAAAAATGCATATAATTCAAATCCAGTCCTGAAATAGTCACAGATAGACCCCCTTCTTAAACAAGGGCAGAAACATTAAAAAGACAAGTACAAACAAAAGCTTTGTCAAAGATTCCTGGCTTAGGACAGGCGCATATATGTGGCGGGGTTAAACTAGTGTTTTGGGCCCAACCTTCCCCCTATCAATATTCCTAGACCAAGCACAAAAACTAACCACACAATAAAAATCAAATCGATCAAAGTTCATTCCCACTAGAGAGAACCTTAGACAAAAGATAGCAAGAACAAACGAAAGGAATAGAAAATAATGAGATGTGGAATAAGTGTACGCGACACAGCCCACAATTAAACGGAACTCTCTATAGAACACTCTGTTACTGACAGCTAGCTGAGAATCATCAATCGACTGAAGTTAGAATTTTAATATGCGCATTTCTAAAGAATTGAAAAAGGGTAAGAATTTAAAGCAATTAATTCGAAAACTAACCAATATAAACAACTCCAATCGATGTCTGGCCCTGCGTGGCACTCATGGTTTGTCTATAGTTAGAGATCAAAGAAATCACCTAATCTACTTGCTTAACTTTGCATCTGAGTACAAAAACGTATGATAAAAGGGACGATTTTAATTTTCAAATTATTAATTTTCATGATCTATAATTTAACATGCTTACCCCATCGGCAAAAATTATGGTGTCACGGTATATTTCACAATTTTTAGAATTGGTAAGCCCGGGTTTGTACCAATTTTCTGACACCATTGTCTCCGTGACCGGCTTTTAGTTTTGGTTTAGTTTAAACATTTTCATTTATCATGGATTGGGAAACAAGCTTAAGCTTCTATAATCCCTCTCCAGTTTGCAGTTTGCGAGTGTGGCCTTTTATAAACTTACCAATCTCTACAAAGGGGTCTTTAACGTGAATGGGGTATTGCTCTCCCCATACCCGGAACAACCTCTTTTCGTCCTATCTGAAGGTCTAAAATTGTTTCTTGAGACCATCCTCGCAAATGGTGTCAAGAGAGAGTCGGAAAATCTGTTCATGAAATTTTCATCCCTGACGACGTTCGAACCGACGCGTTAATTAACCACTACACCGCCGGCTTTTAGACCAATGTTTTATATAAGAAAATACGTCTCTTACTCTCTCTATAGAATTTCTACTTTCGATATCAGCCACTACAGTAGCAAAATTAAAAAATATACTATGTCAGTTAGCTAGTTTTGGATGTTGGTTGTACTGAGATGATGACCTCATTTTTCATTAAATGTTTAACAACCTTGTCGCGTTTGTGTCACTTCAGAAAGCAAAGATAGAAATTGAAGAGATGGTTATGCGTTTTCATAAAACCTGGTTTAACCCGGTTTAACCCACCATTTCTTTTGAAATTTGTGCCAAGTCAGGGCCATTGCAATATTGAGTTTCTCCGGTAGAATGTTTTTGTCTTTTTCTTGACATGAAATTGATTTTCCCACTTTGGTAGATTTGTTATTACCTTTATTCATGGTAACACATATCATTTCATATCAATCGGTCAACCAGAAACAAAGTACATGTAAGTGTGGGTACAAATAAAATGTCATTTTTGCCCAATTTGGGTTCTAATTTCCACCCTTAGTAAAGTGAGTTCACGTAAAAATTGTTTTGGTAAATATTTGTGTTTCGATACGATAATTTAAATCACAAAATTAGAAAACCAATACTAAACAGAATCCCAACTTGTTTACTTTTTTCTCCACTGGACAAAACACATCCCATTTAAATGCCTTACCAAAACCAAATCTACGTGAATCTTGGTAAGTTTTGCTCATTTCTCGTGAACTCCTCCAGGTGAGGCTTACCAGGTGTGATTTCGAAACAAACACAATAGACTTAGAAAATTGCCCTAAATTACTTTATGGTAAATAACCTTACTGTATTTCATAACATTTGGTCAACCAGAACAAAAGATTTTGTAGTGGAGTGGCAAATAAAAAATAGACCTTTTCACACCTGGTAAACCTTACCTGGAGAGTTCACGGGAGATGAACAAAACTTGTCAATATTCAAGTAAAGTTGGTTTTGGTATGGCATTTTATTGGAGTAAGTTTTGTCCGGTAAAGAAAAAGCTAGTTATGATTATGTTTTATATTGTTTTTTTTTTTTGTGATTTAAATTATCGTATTAAAACACGAACATCTACCAAAGTCATTTTTACGTGAACTCACCTTATTAAGGGTGATTTTTTTCCTTTAAGTAGGCCCCTAATTTTTAAAAGAAATGATCCTCTTGATACATTTTTAGTTTAATCACTGTAGTGTTTATATCATACAAGAAAGGTACCTCATTAGAGCGACGGACAGACGGAGTGACGCGACTCCTAGACCTGCTTTCGCCTTCGGCAGGGTAATATATCAAACTCCTTCGCATCCAGTAGCTGGGCTATCCTTTGTAGGACTGTCTATCCCACTGCCATCCTCTTTCAATAGGTTTTCTTATTTCAATAAATTGTCGAAATTTTGTAACGATTGTTTATTAAAATTTTAATACTATGGTCCATAATATATACACCTGGAAAAAGGTTAAGCACCCCCATGATTATTTTAAATCATACATTTTCAAAACACTTTTTAACCATTAATTAACTGATAGTCTTTGTAAATTTATATTGCAAAATAAAATATGCACTGTTAAGCTCAATTTAACATGTTTGTAACAAACAAAAAGACATTTTTTATGTACATAACACGACATGCAAAAAAGATGGCTTTTATATGTAAACATGGTATCCGAAAAGTATGGTCTCCTGAAGCTCGAAACTTTTAATTTACTGTCAAATCTCACTCGAAAGGTAAATCATAATCAAAAGATTGATACTGTATCGTCAAAGAGTCAATTTCGAGTTTGTCCACCTTTTAGCTTAGCACGAGTGACTGCTGGAATCATTGTTTTTTACTACCAGTTTGGCGTCTTATTTCCTAAAGAGTTATCTTCCGTTTTTCAAGGCGAAAATGTACTTTTAACCGTAAGTTAACATCCTTCCAGTCACATATGAAGAATTAAAACTGACCATACTCATGAAATTTAGAAATTATTTCAAATCATCGAAAAGCACAAAAAGTCTAGGGGTGCTTAACTTTTTTCCAGGTGTATATTTCCAAGCATTTTTTTTTATTCGTTGTAAACTCGGTTCAAGCAATTTATATGCACTTTTTTTAAATTCTGTAAAGGGACCGTTCTACGCTAAATGGGACACAAAATTCTCAAAATAATTTTAAGCGCTTCCAATGGCATTTTCTAACTCTTTAATATGCAAAGAATATTAAACTTAATAGGCTAAAGCAAAGCGGTTGTGCAATGCATTGTGGTGTACATATTGAGTACAAAATAAAAGAAGACCTAAAAGCCTGGTGCAGTGATTAGTGTACGGACCGTGAAACAGGAACTGTAACCTGTAATGAAGAGTTTGGTAATACACAATGAAACATTCACCCTTTCACCATAATCATGGACATGAAGACTGAGAAAACTTGAGATGCTATTACTAAAGTATAGTTAGATTTTTACTGTGTGTTAGTTTGTGCTTTGTTATTGATTATCAAGGTTGGCGCCAAAAAAATAGTTTAGCCCCGCCACATTTTCAATGTGCCTGTCCTAAGCCAGGAATTAATCCTTATCAAAGCTTATGCTTGCATTTAGTCGAATTTATGTTAATTGTTTTTTTTTTTTTTTTGTCAAGAAGAAGGTCTTTCATTGCATTTAATCATATGTAGTTTATTTTAAATCCAGGGCCAATTGAAAAACAGCGAGCAGCGACCGCTGGTCACATTGAAGACTGCTAGCTGTTTTTCATTGAGAATGTTTTAAATTTACGTTTATATTGTAGGTTGTGTCGCGTACACTTATTCCACATCTCATTTTCTTCTAAGGCTACGTGAGGATATGATTGGGACAATTAATAGAAATTAATGAGATAACAAGTGTACACGACACAGCTCATATACTCAAGAGGATAAGTGACACAAAATATATGACAATTCCAGTCCATGATGAAATAATCTCACACTAGGTAAACGCTGTCCGCGAGAGCAAAGATATTTCGCGTTTTCACTGTACGGATATTTCGGGTTGTTGTTGACATTGGACACCAGGATTAAAATCGGTGTTTATTTTTACTATTTGAAGCATGGAATTGTATATGCTGACCCAATGTCTTTTTAAAATATACAGTTCCAATCTCCTTTCAGTTTTAATGAAATTATTTGGTACTTTATCAACAATATTTGTATTTTTTTACCAGATGTATGGTTTGAAAAAAATACGATAATTTACCTATTTTTTCTAATATTGTAAATGAACAGTGATTCAAAACACTTCAAAACAAGATTACTATTTACCCAAAATGCATTCACATCCCTTCTTCCTTATTATAAATCGCAGAAAATGCTCGTAACAGAGAACCTTCTGTACTGTTATTTCCTGTTCCGATTTGGCTGTCAAAATCTTATTGTACTGTTATTTCTGTTAAACTGTACTGATATTCTGTGTTCTTGAAAATTTCATTCGTATATAAAAAAAAAACAGACTTCAAATTGCAAGATTGACTTACTGTCATATACACATGCAGGGCATTGGAACTTGTAATATATACTACTACCTCCTGTTTTCCGAATGGTCGAGTTGGAGTATCCATAGCACGACTTGGTGCAGCACCTTGTTACACAATACAATCATATAACAGCCAGATAAGCAAGTAACTATTCTTTAAATAGATACTTTTTTTAATTAAACAACATTGCAATCTTATTTATAACCCCCCCCCCCCAAAAAAAAAAAATCAACGTGGAAAATCAACAAAATATTTTGTTATTCTATGTATATACTTCTCAACCCCATTCCATGCATAATACTACGTTCACGTACATAAACAAACAAAATGAAATGTATGTCAAACCCCATTCATTCATAAGTTACAAATGGTTGTCCCCCTAAGAATGAATATTTCTTGATCTACCTACATGTACTTCACCATTGTTCTATGGGGAATTTAATGTTGCACGTATGAAATCTGCATATGCAAATGCGAGAGTTCAACTCAAGATGTAGCACATAGGTCCCTAGCACATATGCCTTTAGTGAAAATACATATTTAAAAGATAATACATAATACCGCCTGGTCTCCAAAACACATTACTATTAAGCTTTTAACCAAAAGTGAATATTTACAGGATACTTTTTCAATTTGTGCTCACAAATCTGAACTTTCCATTTTTATCAATTTTTAGACAAACTGTATACTTCTTATACTACCTTAAAAATAGTGGTCGTATAATGTTGTGGCGATGTTTTGTCTGTAGACATTTTGTTTCCGTACAGGGTTAAACACGGTTGTATCATTCTGTGCGTCGTTACTTTTTATTTATCTAACTGTTGTGCAATATTATCTGGTTCTCGCGAGATGACACTATTTTGCGTATCACACTCTGCACGATGCGATATTCAATTTCAAATCATTTGACTGGCTGTCCGCGCAAGACACCACAGTTAGATACGCATCTAGTGAAAAGCGTGCTTACTTTTATTTGAACACCTGTTGATCTCGCTTGATAGAAAAGGACAAACAAAATATATCCAAAATGCACTAAAACGTTTGTTTTATTATAAATAGACGATAATGAAATGTCAACTTTTAATTAAAATTGATTATAAAAAGGTGGTCCTTTTTTATTTGACTACTTTTTTCACATGTTTGCTAAACGATATACATATAGGTTTATTTTTCTATTAATTTTTATTAAATAAGTAATTTTGGGCCTTTACTTTCATGTTAGACAGTTAGAGAAAAAAAGGTTTCACAACTATAAGTGATGAGATACGAATTTTTTTATCACACTCGTTAGATATTTGTCAAAGGAAACTCGCAAATGCTCGTTTCCTAACTTGACAAATATCTTACTCGATGTAATAGAAATCTGTATCTCATCACTTGTAGTAGTGAAACCTTTATTTAAAGTATAACCGTGGAGATATGATATATATGCTATATCATATCTACATGGTGTAACTATCTAATGATTCCTAAAATGAGGTAATATTGAACGAGTGACCAAACATTCCAATAACTCACGAGTGTGCTTAGCGCATGAGTGAATTGTAAAGGTTGTTCGGTCACAAGTTGAATATGTCTTAAGTTAGTTATACTATTTATTACATAGTTAAACAATAATTATGGCTTTATTTGTGGCTGACTTCCTAACATTTTCAGGTGAACGATTTTAATGCAAAGGTATTAGTTTTCGATACTTTTAGATTAATTACCTATTACTTTGAATTTGGATTTAACATAACTCTTGATTTTCTAAGAAGGATCTGTATTCTACTTCTAAAAATATTTTAATACCCGAAATAACAGTACAGTGTTGATAGATTAATATACGAAGTAACACACACTAGGTAAACGCTGTCCGCGAGAGAAATGATATTTCGCGTTTTTTCTGTACTGATATTTCATGTTGTCTTGTCTACTGGCATGGATGGCTCATTAAACAAGTTATTTCCGTGAGTTTTTACCTTTTTAATACTGCTTGTTGTAAGAATTTAAATCATTGAATATGTACCTTGGACAAATTTGGTTAATCTTTAAAAACATCCGCATAAAACAAAAGAAAAATAACCAATAAAGCATAATTACTAGAAAAAAAACAGTGGAAACACAGCTAAAACATATGAAAAATATACGGTTTGAAAGAAAAGCTAGTGCAAATGATTTTTGATAAAATCTTTAGTCAGTATAATTCATAAAATTAGTCATTTAATAGATTATTAACTGAAATTCAGCAATCTTAAAAATATTGACTGTACTGTTATTCTGTGTTCATGAAATCATTCTGTACTGTTACTTCGTATATTAATCTATCAACACTGTACTGTTATTTCGGGTATTAAAATATTTTTAGAAGTAGAATACAGATCCTTCTTAGAAAATCAAGAGTTATGTTAAATCCAAATTCAAAGTAATAGGTAATTAATCTAAAAGTATCGAAAACTAATACCTTTGCATTAAAATCGTTCACCTGAAAATGTTAGGAAGTCAGCCACAAATAAAGCCATAATTATTGTTTAACTATGTAATAAATAGTATAACTAACTTAAGACATATTCAACTTGTGACCGAACAACCTTTACAATTCACTCATGCGCTAAGCACACTCGTGAGTTATTGGAATGTTTGGTCACTCGTTCAATATTACCTCATTTTAGGAATCATTAGATAGTTACACCATGTAGATATGATATAGCATATATATCATATCTCCACGGTTATACTTTAAATAAAGGTTTCACTACTACAAGTGATGAGATACAGATTTCTATTACATCGAGTAAGATATTTGTCAAGTTAGGAAACGAGCATTTGCGAGTTTCCTTTGACAAATATCTAACGAGTGTGATAAAAAAATTCGTATCTCATCACTTATAGTTGTGAAACCTTTTTTTCTCTAACTGTCTAACATGAAAGTAAAGGCCCAAAATTACTTATTTAATAAAAATTAATAGAAAAATAAACCTATATGTATATCGTTTAGCAAACATGTGAAAAAAGTAGTCAAATAAAAAAGGACCACCTTTTTATAATCAATTTTAATTAAAAGTTGACATTTCATTATCGTCTATTTATAATAAAACAAACGTTTTAGTGCATTTTGGATATATTTTGTTTGTCCTTTTCTATCAAGCGAGATCAACAGGTGTTCAAATAAAAGTAAGCACGCTTTTCACTAGATGCGTATCTAACTGTGGTGTCTTGCGCGGACAGCCAGTCAAATGATTTGAAATTGAATATCGCATCGTGCAGAGTGTGATACGCAAAATAGTGTCATCTCGCGAGAACCAGATAATATTGCACAACAGTTAGATAAATAAAAAGTAACGACGCACAGAATGATACAACCGTGTTTAACCCTGTACGGAAACAAAATGTCTACAGACAAAACATCGCCACAACATTATACGACCACTATTTTTAAGGTAGTATAAGAAGTATACAGTTTGTCTAAAAATTGATAAAAATGGAAAGTTCAGATTTGTGAGCACAAATTGAAAAAGTATCCTGTAAATATTCACTTTTGGTTAAAAGCTTAATAGTAATGTGTTTTGGAGACCAGGCGGTATTATGTATTATCTTTTAAATATGTATTTTCACTAAAGGCATATGTGCTAGGGACCTATGTGCTACATCTTGAGTTGAACTCTCGCATTTGCATATGCAGATTTCATACGTGCAACATTAAATTCCCCATAGAACAATGGTGAAGTACATGTAGGTAGATCAAGAAATATTCATTCTTAGGGGGACAACCATTTGTAACTTATGAATGAATGGGGTTTGACATACATTTCATTTTGTTTGTTTATGTACGTGAACGTAGTATTATGCATGGAATGGGGTTGAGAAGTATATACATAGAATAACAAAATATTTTGTTGATTTTCCACGTTGATTTTTTTTTTTTGGGGGGGGGGTTATAAATAAGATTGCAATGTTGTTTAATTAAAAAAAGTATCTATTTAAAGAATAGTTACTTGCTTATCTGGCTGTTATATGATTGTATTGTGTAACAAGGTGCTGCACCAAGTCGTGCTATGGATACTCCAACTCGACCATTCGGAAAACAGGAGGTAGTAGTATATATTACAAGTTCCAATGCCCTGCATGTGTATATGACAGTAAGTCAATCTTGCAATTTGAAGTCTGTTTTTTTTTATATACGAATGAAATTTTCAAGAACACAGAATATCAGTACAGTTTAACAGAAATAACAGTACAATAAGATTTTGACAGCCAAATCGGAACAGGAAATAACAGTACAGAAGGTTCTCTGTTACGAGCATTTTCTGCGATTTATAATAAGGAAGAAGGGATGTGAATGCATTTTGGGTAAATAGTAATCTTGTTTTGAAGTGTTTTGAATCACTGTTCATTTACAATATTAGAAAAAATAGGTAAATTATCGTATTTTTTTCAAACCATACATCTGGTAAAAAAATACAAATATTGTTGATAAAGTACCAAATAATTTCATTAAAACTGAAAGGAGATTGGAACTGTATATTTTAAAAAGACATTGGGTCAGCATATACAATTCCATGCTTCAAATAGTAAAAATAAACACCGATTTTAATCCTGGTGTCCAATGTCAACAACAACCCGAAATATCCGTACAGTGAAAACGCGAAATATCTTTGCTCTCGCGGACAGCGTTTACCTAGTGTGTAACAGTACAGAATGATTTCATGAACACAGAATAACAGTACAGTCAATATTTTTAAGATTGCTGAATTTCAGTTAATAATCTATTAAATGACTAATTTTATGAATTATACTGACTAAAGATTTTATCAAAAATCATTTGCACTAGCTTTTCTTTCAAACCGTATATTTTTCATATGTTTTAGCTGTGTTTCCACTGTTTTTTTTCTAGTAATTATGCTTTATTGGTTATTTTTCTTTTGTTTTATGCGGATGTTTTTAAAGATTAACCAAATTTGTCCAAGGTACATATTCAATGATTTAAATTCTTACAACAAGCAGTATTAAAAAGGTAAAAACTCACGGAAATAACTTGTTTAATGAGCTATCCATGCCAGTAGACAAGACAACATGAAATATCAGTACAGAAAAAACGCGAAATATCATTTCTCTCGCGGACAGCGTTTACCTAGTGTGAATCTGGTCTAAAGATTTCTGAACTGTACAGAGGTGTTTGCATAGAACAAAGCACATTTAAGAGGCCGACTATAGCGATAAAGTAGCTGGAGTTTGGTGCCACCAAATGCACTAGAAAGTTTTCCTGTATATATTTGTTATCATGTAGAACCAAGTGTCAACTTACCTTGAGGCGGACCGAAATCTCGGTAAAAACTGGAAACGGTATCCTTGCGTGTGACGTAGGGTCCTGGCCGTGAAGCTTAAGCTTCTATAATTCCTCTCCAGTTTGCAGTTTGTGAGCGTGGCCTTATATTAACTTACCGATCTCTACAAAGGGGTCTTTAACGTGAATGGGATATTGCTCTCCCCATACCCGGAACAACCTTTTTTCGTCCTATCTGAAGGACTAAAATTGTTTCTTGAGACCATCCTCGCAAATGGTGTCAAGAGAGAGTCGGAAAATCTGTTCATGAAATTTTCACCCCTGACGACGTTCGAACCGACGCGTTAATTAACCACTAGACCACCGGCTTTTAGACCAATGTTTTATATAAGAAAATACGTCTCTTACTGTCTCTATAGAATTTCTACTTTCGATATCAGCCACAGTAGCAAAATTTAAAAATATATATGTCAGTTAGCTAGTTTTGGATGTTGGTTAATTGTACTGAGATGATGACCTCATTTTTCATTATATGTTTAACAACCTTGTCGCGTTTGTGTTACTTCAGAATGCAAAGATAGAAATTGAAGAGATGGTTATGCGTTTTCATAAAACCTGGTTTAACCCGGTTTAACCCACCATTTCTTTTGAAATTTGTGCCAAGTCAGGGCCATTGCAATATTGAGTTTCTCCGGTAGAACGTTATCCCGGTGTCCCGAAAAAGGTCCTACCACGCCTCAGGTGTGAAAAGGTCTATTTTTTATTTGCCACTACAATATCTTTTATTCTGGTTGACCAAATGTTATGAAATACAGTAATTGCCATAAAGTAATGCGTTTTTGTCTTTTTTTCTTGACATATGAGATTGATTTTCCCACTTTGGTAGATTTGTTATTACCTTTATTCATGGTAACACACATCGGTCAACCAGAAACAAAGTACATGCATAGACATGTCTATGGTACATGTAAGTGTGGGTACAAATAAAATGTCATTTTTGCCCAATTTGGGTTCTAATTTCGAAACAAACAAAATAGACTTAGAAAATCGCCCTTAATTACTTTATGGCAATTACTGTATTTCATAACATTTGGTCAACCAGAATAAAAGATATTGTAGTGGCAAATAAAAAATAGACCTTTTCACACCTGAGGCGTGGTAGGACCTTTTTCGGGACACCGGGATTTGCCATATTTAAGCTCGGGATTCCGGGATTTGGACAATTTTAGTACGGGATTTCGGGATAAAATTATATAAACTTTACCGGGATTCGGAATTTTCTCATTTTTAAGTCCACAGGGGAGAATCGGTATATCGGTAAAAATGAGCGTGAACAATTTTCCTATGGCGGTCAAGTATTGTGCGTGATCGCGAACAATTTTGTACCGGATCGTGAACAACGCATATTGGATTTTTTTCGTAGATGGTCAGTCTTTTTTCTTTTATAGCACGTTAAAAAAAGCAAAATTAAAAAAACAAATTATGTCTGGCAAAATGGTTTAACTTAATAAATGGAAACATGAAAGCCGTTTTACTTAAAATTGAATAGCTTTCTCAAATTTTGAAAAGGCAGATAGTATGTTGATATAAAAACGTCAGAATTTAACACATATTGTAAACAAAACATGTGTGTTCTGCTTCATATTAATATTAAAATGCATGAAATATGGTGTTTTAGATTCAAATATCATTATTTCATTTACCAAGATCTAAAAAATATATCTTCTTTCAAATGCAAGAGAGAAACTGGACATTTTATGTAGTTTTTGTGATTTTTGGGATCGCGAACAATTTGGCACCGCTGGTTTTGGATCGTGAACTATGATCGCGAACAATTTATTAGTCTATATCGAATGTTTTAGATAATGAAGAGTTTAAGCGTTTGAACATATTGACATGTATATATAAAACTTATTTTTCAGTAATGAAAAGAAAGAACAAAAATCTCAGCAACAGGAAAGGCCAGTGGAAGACAAACAACGCAAAGTTTTTGTGTTTTGTGTTTCCTTGTGCTGTTCTTGTTTATGTTTATCGGTTCTGTCGTTGCCCTTTCGGACTTTTGACACTCGAATGCCCCATTGGTGCCTCTGCTTTTAAAATAAATTATTATCATAATATGTCATTTATGTCAAAATGTAAAATCACAGATTGGTTTGTCATAGGGTTTTGTTTTATCTTCCCTCACCGGATTTGACACACTGGATTGGAAATTGACAGCGCGACGGGTGTGCTATAGCAGGCAGGAACCGCTTTCTCTTCCGGAGCACCCGAGTTTACTCTGTTGATTTCTGTTCGGTTGATTTTGTTTTGTGTTTTCTCGTGCTGTTCTTGTTCATGTTCACTGGGTTTGCCGTTACTCTTTCGGACTTTCGGACACTCGAATGTACCATTGGTGCCTGTTTGTCCAGATATGTTATTGGGTTTTTTTTATTGATGAACGATAAGAATATATAGACGTTACTTTGGACAATGAGGACCCTTAAAAAAATTGCAAATTGTAGCCTTTTTTGAGTAGTCTGGGACGATGCGAAACTCCTACCTTAGAGTACAAGGTGAGCAAAATTATGAAAATTACTAAAATTGCACTGTATTGGAAAGAAAGAAAAACATCACTTTTTCAACAAATATTGCTGCAATTCTCATTCTATATACGTACACTGAAAAAAAATCACCATTAAAATGTCCAATTTAAAAAAAAGGATAGAAACCACTGATCAATCAGATGAAAGCTATATACAGCTATTGAGGCTTTAGGGTAGCCATTTTGGATTTTTCGAGAAAAAAAATGTGACCTGTCTGAACAAGTTATATAGGAGGTTCTTTAAGTTGCACTTTTATCTTTTACATAATTTAAAACCTTGCTACTGGACAAAATTTGCAGTTTTCAATGATTTTATCATGAACATACTCATAATGATACAAAAAATTGTTATTCATTATAATCATGAATTAAATATTAAAATTATCATTAAATCGAAGGTTTAATTAACAATATATATTATATTTAATGTGGTCACGCTGTCCTGTTCACGATCGAATTTTGCAGGTACCTAATTGTTCGCGATCATAAAAGGCCAATTCTGAATCGTTTTTACACTTTTTCCCCCTTAATATTCCATTTAAGTTAAATAAATGGAATATTTTATATTTAGAGACATTTTCAATGTTAAATATCAAAACATTTTTCAGTTCTTTTTAACATATTTAAAAATTTATTTGAAATAAATTGTTCTTTTAATTCAACTATCATGTAAAAAAACGTTGGGTAGGATAGCGCCTTTACGTTTTTAGGAAAAATGGAATTTCCAAAGCAAAATGTTAAAATGTATTTCAGTAAAGGAAACATAGTTATTTTGCCAGACGCTTTTAGTTTTTTGAATGACGTTTGTAATTTCTTAATTTTTAGAAAATTCTATGAAATCGCGCCAATATGCGTTGTTCACGATCCGGTACAAAATTGTTCGCGATCACGCACAATACTTGACCGCCATAGGAAAATTGTTCACGCTCATTTTTACCGATATACCGATTCTCCCCTGTGAAGTCGGGAGTTGAACGAACAAAACTTGTCAATATTCATCACGTAAAGTTGGTTTTGGTATGGAGTAAGTTTTGTCCGGTAAAGAAAAAAGCTAACAAGTTATGATTATGTTTTATATATTTTTTTTTTTTTTGTGATTTAAATTATCGTATCAAAACACGAACATCTACCAAAGTCATTTTTACTTGAACTCACCTTACTAAGGGTGATTTTTTTCCCTTTAAGTAGGCCCCTAATTTAAAAGAAATGATCCTCTTGATACATTTTTAGTTTAATCACTGTAGTGTTCATATCATACAAGGAAGGTACCTCATTAGAATGACGGACAGACGGAGTGACGCGACTCCTAGACCTGCTTTCGCCTTCGGCAGGTAATATATCAAACTCCTTCGCATCCAGTAGCTGGGCTATCCCACTGCCATCCTCTTTCAATTGGTTTCTTATTTCAATAAATTGTCGAAATTTTGTAACGATTGTTTATTAAAATTTTAATACTATGGTCCATAATATATTTCTAAGCATTTTTTTAAAAGATTTTATGTAAACCCGGTTCAAGCAATTATGCACTTTTTTTTTTAAAATTCAATGATAAAAGATGTGTAAAGGGACCGTTCTACGCTAAATGGGACACAAAATTCTCAAAATAATTTTTAAAAATGAAAAAAAAATTTAAGCGCTTCCAATGGCATTTTATTACTCTTTTTAAATAAAAAAAATATGCAAAGAATATTAAACTTAATGGGCCAAAGCAAAGCGGTTGTGCAATGCATTGTGGTGTACATAGTGAGTACAAAATTAAAGAAGACCTAAAAGCCTGGTGCAGTGATTAGTGTACGGACCGTGAAACAGGAACTGTAACCTGTAATGAAGAGTTTGGTAATACACAATGAAACATTCACCCTTTCACCATAATCATGGACATGAAGACTGAGAAAACTTGAGATGCTATTACTAAAGTATAGTTAGATTTTTACTGTGTGTTAGTTTGTGCTTTGTTATTGATTATCAAGGTTGGCGCCAAAAAAATAGTTTAGCCCCGCCACATTTTCAACTTCTTAGTGTGCCTGTCCTAAGCCTGGAATCCTTATCAAGGCTTATGCTTGCATTTAGTCGAATTTATGTTAATTGTTTTTTTTTTTTTGTCAAGAAGAAGGTCTTTCATTGCATTTAATCATATGTAGTTTATTTTAAATCCAGGGCCAATTGAAAAACAGCGAGCAGCGACCGCTGGTCACATTGAAGACTGCTAGCTGTTTTTCATTGAGAATGTTTTAAATTTACGTTTATATTGTAGGTTGTGTCGCGTACACTTATTCCACATCTCATTTTCTTCTAAGGCTACGTGAGGATATGATTGGGACAATTAATAGAAATTAATGAGATAACAAGTGTACACGACACAGCTCATATACTCAAGAGGATAAGTGACACAAAATATATGACAATTCCAGTCCATGATGAAATAATCTCACACTAGGTAAACGCTGTCCGCGAGAGCAAAGATATTTCGCGTTTTCACTGTACGGATATTTCGGGTTGTTGTTGACATTGGACACCAGGATTAAAATCGGTGTTTATTTTTACTATTTGAAGCATGGAATTGTATATGCTGACCCAATGTCTTTTTAAAATATACAGTTCCAATCTCCTTTCAGTTTTAATGAAATTATTTGGTACTTTATCAACAATATTTGTATTTTTTTACCAGATGTATGGTTTGAAAAAAATACGATAATTTACCTATTTTTTCTAATATTGTAAATGAACAGTGATTCAAAACACTTCAAAACAAGATTACTATTTACCCAAAATGCATTCACATCCCTTCTTCCTTATTATAAATCGCAGAAAATGCTCGTAACAGAGAACCTTCTGTACTGTTATTTCCTGTTCCGATTTGGCTGTCAAAATCTTATTGTACTGTTATTTCTGTTAAACTGTACTGATATTCTGTGTTCTTGAAAATTTCATTCGTATATAAAAAAAAACAGACTTCAAATTGCAAGATTGACTTACTGTCATATACACATGCAGGGCATTGGAACTTGTAATATATACTACTACCTCCTGTTTTCCGAATGGTCGAGTTGGAGTATCCATAGCACGACTTGGTGCAGCACCTTGTTACACAATACAATCATATAACAGCCAGATAAGCAAGTAACTATTCTTTAAATAGATACTTTTTTTAATTAAACAACATTGCAATCTTATTTATAACCCCCCCCCCCCAAAAAAAAAAATCAACGTGGAAAATCAACAAAATATTTTGTTATTCTATGTATATACTTCTCAACCCCATTCCATGCATAATACTACGTTCACGTACATAAACAAACAAAATGAAATGTATGTCAAACCCCATTCATTCATAAGTTACAAATGGTTGTCCCCCTAAGAATGAATATTTCTTGATCTACCTACATGTACTTCACCATTGTTCTATGGGGAATTTAATGTTGCACGTATGAAATCTGCATATGCAAATGCGAGAGTTCAACTCAAGATGTAGCACATAGGTCCCTAGCACATATGCCTTTAGTGAAAATACATATTTAAAAGATAATACATAATACCGCCTGGTCTCCAAAACACATTACTATTAAGCTTTTAACCAAAAGTGAATATTTACAGGATACTTTTTCAATTTGTGCTCACAAATCTGAACTTTCCATTTTTATCAATTTTTAGACAAACTGTATACTTCTTATACTACCTTAAAAATAGTGGTCGTATAATGTTGTGGCGATGTTTTGTCTGTAGACATTTTGTTTCCGTACAGGGTTAAACACGGTTGTATCATTCTGTGCGTCGTTACTTTTTATTTATCTAACTGTTGTGCAATATTATCTGGTTCTCGCGAGATGACACTATTTTGCGTATCACACTCTGCACGATGCGATATTCAATTTCAAATCATTTGACTGGCTGTCCGCGCAAGACACCACAGTTAGATACGCATCTAGTGAAAAGCGTGCTTACTTTTATTTGAACACCTGTTGATCTCGCTTGATAGAAAAGGACAAACAAAATATATCCAAAATGCACTAAAACGTTTGTTTTATTATAAATAGACGATAATGAAATGTCAACTTTTAATTAAAATTGATTATAAAAAGGTGGTCCTTTTTTATTTGACTACTTTTTTCACATGTTTGCTAAACGATATACATATAGGTTTATTTTTCTATTAATTTTTATTAAATAAGTAATTTTGGGCCTTTACTTTCATGTTAGACAGTTAGAGAAAAAAAGGTTTCACAACTATAAGTGATGAGATACGAATTTTTTTATCACACTCGTTAGATATTTGTCAAAGGAAACTCGCAAATGCTCGTTTCCTAACTTGACAAATATCTTACTCGATGTAATAGAAATCTGTATCTCATCACTTGTAGTAGTGAAACCTTTATTTAAAGTATAACCGTGGAGATATGATATATATGCTATATCATATCTACATGGTGTAACTATCTAATGATTCCTAAAATGAGGTAATATTGAACGAGTGACCAAACATTCCAATAACTCACGAGTGTGCTTAGCGCATGAGTGAATTGTAAAGGTTGTTCGGTCACAAGTTGAATATGTCTTAAGTTAGTTATACTATTTATTACATAGTTAAACAATAATTATGGCTTTATTTGTGGCTGACTTCCTAACATTTTCAGGTGAACGATTTTAATGCAAAGGTATTAGTTTTCGATACTTTTAGATTAATTACCTATTACTTTGAATTTGGATTTAACATAACTCTTGATTTTCTAAGAAGGATCTGTATTCTACTTCTAAAAATATTTTAATACCCGAAATAACAGTACAGTGTTGATAGATTAATATACGAAGTAACAGTACAGAATGATTTCATGAACACAGAATAACAGTACAGTCAATATTTTTAAGATTGCTGAATTTCAGTTAATAATCTATTAAATGACTAATTTTATGAATTATACTGACTAAAGATTTTATCAAAAATCATTTGCACTAGCTTTTCTTTCAAACCGTATATTTTTCATATGTTTTAGCTGTGTTTCCACTGTTTTTTTCTAGTAATTATGCTTTATTGGTTATTTTTCTTTTGTTTTATGCGGATGTTTTTAAAGATTAACCAAATTTGTCCAAGGTACATATTCAATGATTTAAATTCTTACAACAAGCAGTATTAAAAAGGTAAAAACTCACGGAAATAACTTGTTTAATGAGCCATCCATGCCAGTAGACAAGACAACATGAAATATCAGTACAGAAAAAACGCGAAATATCATTTCTCTCGCGGACAGCGTTTACCTAGTGTGAATCTGGTCTAAAGAAAATGAACCATATAATTTTTATTTGCCAACGCAAGGCGCTACTCTTGTAAATCAAATTATTTAGATACTTTGCTAACCACCTGTTGAATCATTATAATGTTATGACAATGAAGCAATAGTAGACGCAAAAGCTCGGCATGGGTATTCACACTATAAGACTTAACAAACATCCCAGATGAGATTATGGACCTAGCCCATTTAAACTATGAAGAACATACACATCACTGATCAGGGAGTACTCAAACTTCTTTGGAACCAAAAACCTCATATTTAAGGCAACTGGACCAGACAATATTCAAGCATTCATATATAAGGCGGCTGCTGACCAACTTGCACCAATACTTACCTTTATATACAGATTCTTCCTTGAATCTGGAAAAGTCCCACAACATTGGAGAGATGCACTGGTGGTCCCTTTATTTAAAAAGGGCATAGACACATAGCAGCCAACTACCACCCAGTCTCCTTAACCTCATTTTCCTACAAAATCCTAGAACATATCATCTACAGTAGCATAATGAAACACTTTAACAAAACAGAATTTTTAACAGATGCTTAACATGGGTTTAGAAACAAGCGATCATGTGGACCTCAACTCATCGTCCCTGTACAGGAGATAGCTAGACGCTTGGCCAAAGGGTCCCAGGTAGACATAATACAAGTACTTCTGGATTTCGCACAAACTTTCGACAAGGTTCCACACCCAAGATAATTTACTACACAAACTCAAATACTATGGAGTGAGCAGTAAAACCATCAATAGGAAATAATCTTTCTTAAAACGTAGTACTAGAAAGTACTAAGTCGACATCTGCTCTAGTAATGTCCGGCGTACCCTAAGGCTCAGTTCTAATTCCCTTATTATTTTTAGCATACATCAACGACATGCCAGAAACTTTTAAACCCTCACAGACCAGACTTCTCGCAGACGACACCATCCTTTTCAGAGAAATCGACAACGGCCATGACAAAGCCTTACTCCAGGAAGATCTAACAGCTCTGGACTTTTCGGAGAGAAACTGGCAGATGGCCTCCAACCCATAAAAATTTAGCATTCTGAGGATAACTTCTGGCAAAGCAAAGCCTATACAGCCGACCCAATATCAGCTCCACGGTCACACCCTCGAGATAGAGAATGCAAGAAAATACTTAGGAGTAACCCTATAGCTAACCAGCAACCTAACTTGGGATAAACATTTGGATAATGTTGTCAGCAAGGAAAATACATTAATATGCTTTATTAGACGGAACCTCAAAGAGTAAAGGAGACTAGTTATACAGCAATAGTCCGACCCACATTGGAATATGCATCCACAGTGTGGGACCCTACGAACCAAAGCAAAATCAGAGCACTGGCAAATGTCCAGAGAAGAGCTGTACTTTTTGTACAAAATGACAACAGCACCAGAACACCAGCCAGTTGCGTCTCCAATATGGTTGAATCTCTAGGCTCATGAGGCTGGTAAAACATGGAAGACCGTAGACAAAAAAAAAATAAATGAAATGAACCTTAATTTTGTGGACATCTTCATAGAAACAGTACATCCAAAGCGGTGGCGGTAGAGTACAAGAGGTCAGCATAAACTATACCAAGAAACTACCAACAGCATCATCTTCAGAAATTATTTTGGAATGGTTTTTGTAAAAAGTCCTTGGGATGACTACTGTTTGTGTCTGTATTCGTGTTTGTGGGTAGTATGAAGGTCCGTAGAACTTAATTAAAACAGTTGATGTCGACTCCTGTTCTACACCGAAAAAAAAGAAGAAGTTACTGGAAATCTACAAGAATTTATAAGAGACACAAACAAAAAAAACGGAGGAGCACGCTCACATACCCCACGCGTCCACATTATAGACAGAGATTATCTATTTCGAGTTAGGAATAAAAAATTCTTATTTGTTGTCTTTCCAAGACGGATCATTAAACAGGAAATGAATGAGTGACAGAGCTGAAATTGTATCCCACCATATGGGATCCCTCTCTGAAGCCACGTACGAAATATCAAAAGTCTATGATTAAAAGTTGCTGAGAAATCTGTCACAAAAAGTTTTAACCCTGAAAATTTAGTGAAAAAAGTCTAAGAAGGCTTGTGAAAAACAGGAAGTAGAAAATTGACAGACCTAAAAAAGAATCCCACCATATTGGACACCTACCTGAAGCTAAATACTAAATATCAAATACCTACGATTAATAGATGCTGAGAAAATCTGTTACAAAAATTTTCAACCCTGAAAATTTAGTGAAAAAAGTCGAAGTCGGCTATTTAAACAGGAAGTAGATGATCGACAGACCTGAAAACGAATCCCACCATTTGGGACATCCACCTGAAGCTAAATACTAAATATAAAATTATACCTACAATTAATAGTTGCTGAGAAATTTGTTACGAAAATTTTCAAACCTGAAAATTTAGTGAAAAAAGTCTAAGTCTACTCGTTAAACAGGAAGTAGATGATCGACAGACCTGAAAACGTATCCCACCATATGGGACCCCCCACCTGAAGCATCATGCCAAATATCAAAAGCCTACGATTAATAATAGCTGAGATATCTGTTACGAAAATTTTGATCACGGACAGACGGACGGCCCAGTCAAAAACATTATACCCTTCGCAACTTTGTTGCGTTGGGTACAAAAACATGAATAACATTTGAAATAGCCCTTGCGACATGTTTAGAGAGAATCAAGAAGTAAAATATGACCATATACAAAAGAATTGGACATCCTAATAAGTAATTAACAGAATTCCAATAAAGATGAGACTGTCAGTGCCGGCCTACGTCGATCATTTCTACAGATACACCAAGGTGCTCCAAATCGAGGAGTAAATACGGGAACGATAAAAATAACAGAGCGGGAACCAGTTGATAACAGCTTGTAGTCTCGTCAAATCGATAATAATAAAACATTTTAATTTCCCAGATATTTAACAATATTTTTAGTTCATAATTTTGCAATTATAATATCAGTATTACTGATATCAAAGATTTCAAAGTAGATTGTCCTGTAATTAAATAAATTTAAATCCGTATTACTTAGCAACGGGAAGCATAACCGCCATCTTGTCACGCACTGACCAGTCGGTCAAAATCAAAACATTCTTCCAAACTTGGGCAAACAAAAGAAAATCTATTCATGGTTTAAGATATAAGACAAATGGCAGATGTTCAACAGGTAAGAATCACCACAGAAATGTTCATGGATAATTCAGTAAATTTGAAGTTCTTCAAAAATTTCGTTTTTGTATGTATATTTATTTGTTGGCTGTTGTCAAAACATTTTGACATTGTTCCAACTAAAACTACGTAGGCCCTTGAAAACGTCTATTTGTTTGTTAAGTTAAGTATTTAGTTTTACCTCAAGATTAGTTTTGCATCTTGTCCACCTATGAAATACATCAGATGATGTACATAATTATATTATACAATGCCCAACTTGCATAATCTGATAATCTGTAGTTAAAATGATGCAGGTTAAACCTGTGACGCTCCCGAAGTTTGAACGTATCCTTAAATATTTTACAAGCTAAAATAAGTTTTCAAATGTTTATCGGGCAATTAATTGAAACAAATTCTTATTCGAAAATAAAAACAAAGTAGCTTTTCTTGTCTTGTGGGTCTTTTGTGCGCTTAATGACGTCAGGAATTTTCAAAAAAAAGAGCGTTAAAAAGACGCAGAAAGTCCTGGAAACCGCGCGTGATTTACCGGACGTTGAAGGAAAATTGAGTCCATAGTACAACTAGAATATTGACATTTCTACCATTATCGCTCCCTTTGGGAGCGTAAAAACTGATGACAATGTATAAAACATGTACACATTTCAGAAGGCATAACTGCTTTATAAAATCATCTACTTCTTGTGTGATGAGACTTTGTTGCCTATCCAATTTTATGATTTACAATTGCATTCCTAGAAAAATCCATTTCAACAATTTTTATTGCTATTTGCACATGATCTGCGGTTGCATATGTATTCTTTAACTCAATGATTTTGATTGTTTTTCTTTTTTTTATGAAGACTTAATGACTATTTATTACTTTGGGCTTGTGTGACTATTCTTTTTTTAATTTACAGGCAACTCCAGGCCGTAATGGTCGAGGGAGTAAAGGAAAAGGCACTGATGACCCTATCAGATTTCTACCAGTTCTTCCTTCCAAGAGATCCAAACCTGCTTGGCAACAAAACCCTCCAACATTTGAATTGTCAGGAAAAATAGTCGAAGAGGAGGCAAATGGTATTGATCTTGTTGGTGAGCTGACAGCAAGTAAGTAACATTATCATGATTATGTAGATCTATATATAGTCTGCAGTAGTGTCAACAGTCAGTCTGTACATTCCGTATTCTTGTAGTAATTTTTCCTTTTAATAAGATACATGTATCTATGTATAATGAATTCTTAGACTTAATTATATAAATGTTAACCATCCATGTAATATATTTACCAGCTGGAAAAATTAATTATAATCGTTATTGGCATAATTAGGTCCATAAGGACCAAAGCACCATACAAATGATATAAAATATACAAGCTGAAATAAAAGTCACATGTATGGATCAATTTGAATAAAAAAAATATCCATATAAGCATGTATGTATAAAAAATTATACAAATTAGGAACTTGTCCAACCAGGGTCTTAAGTAGGGGTGTAACGATACCACTTCCCCACGATCCGATACAGATCACGATACCTGGCTCACGATCCGACCCGTATCACGATACCTTTTACTTTCATAACTTACAAAAGACCTGCTGTATTTTAATTCATAAATGCATTAATAATGAAGCCCCACAGTATCTTACAAGAAAGATAAACTACATCTCTAATGAAAATCCTTATCAATTACGAAATGCAACAAATGGAGATTTGTGTATTCCAAAACCAAAAACAGAACTTTTTAAACAATCCTTTTCCTATTCTGGACCTTTTCTCTGGAATAGACTTCCAATCAATGTACGTTCCTCAAAAACTCTAGCTACTTTTAAGATAAAATTAAAATCATTTTTAATGAATACACAAAGTCAAGAAATAATTTAGACAACTTATTATGTTAATTTTAGTCAACATGTACAATATGGACCTTAACATTTACATATTAAATGATACTTGTTCATCAATTT
The DNA here is from genome assembly GCA_963971305.1 of Arcuatula senhousia. Lineage (NCBI taxonomy): Eukaryota > Metazoa > Mollusca > Bivalvia > Mytilida > Mytilidae > Arcuatula > Arcuatula senhousia. The sequence goes on along the minus strand of OZ020317.1, from coordinate 5,040,903 downwards.
GGATGCAGTGTGTTTGTTTGTATATTTTAAATGTATTATGGGCTTTTATTTTATTGTTTTCTCTTTCTTTTTTGTAATTTGTGTATTACATGTACATGATGTATTGTATCCTATGACCTATATTCATGTAATTTTGTATGATGAACTTTATGAGGGCCTCAGGGAAGATTAGTTATTAACTAACTGAGTTACCCTCTTTAAATAAAGCATTTACTTACTTACTTACTTACTTACTTACTTGCCATATCATTGTAAATCGATGGTAATGTTTAAGAAGTATAATTTTCATGTGTTAAATAGACTGTAAACCGAAGTCTTTTCAAGCAAAAGATTTTATTTCAGTAAGACAGACAATATTTTATGCCATTGTTGACACCGGAAGCACGCTTTTTTTATCTTCCTACAAAAAATGGATACGACATTTTTTGGATCGGATCGGAATCGCGAAGTCAAACACGGTATTGATTTCCGGATCGTGGGATAAAATATCGTGATGCACCGGTGCACCGATGAATTGTTACACCCCTAGTCTTAAGCCCTCAATAAATACAACCAATTTCAGAATTATCCTTTTTTTTTGTCATAGAACATTATTAAAATTTGTTTAAACAAAAGCTTTGCCAAAAAAAGTTCCCTAGATTTGAGCAAGCACATATGAAACATGTCACACATGAACAAGCTTGGCTCTTAAACATAGCACAAAAACAACACACAGAAAAGTATATTGCTAAAATGGTTAAAATTCCAAGTATACCCAAGAGAAATAATTTTATATGTAATGACAAAAGAGACTTTGAATTCATCATAATTTATGTTGTAGGAGATTCCAAGAGAAGGAAGCCAAACAAATTGAAACCAATAGATAAGCAGAATGGAGCATCAAATGGGGACACCTCACAGTTTCAGCAACCAAAGAAAGACAGAGAAAACTTCCGTAAAGCTTTGGTGGACATTATTATGTGAGTTTTTTTACTGCCAAAAGAAACTGTAGTATGAAAATTAATGCATTTGAGAGTTTCCAAGTATTCCATCATTGACTTCACTCATTAGGGGTGTAACGATACACTAACCCCACAATACGATACGTACTGTAGATTTTCTAAACGATACTATTACTTTCGATTCAATAGGGTACATGGTTTTGTTACATATATTGATTGTTGTTACTTGTTTATAATAAACTTTCGTTCTTTCATTTATTTTGCATTAGTTTCCAAAGAAAACAAAGACAAACATTCTTTTTTAATTGTTTTTATCATCGGTGATCATGCAGCCATGGCTATGACTATTATTGTAATCTCTGCACTGAAGATTTCCAATGGAAAAGGCTAAAAAGTGATGAATTATCCCAAACTCGTAAGGAATAGAAAGTTCAAAATTTGTACCATGCACCGAAATTCACCAAAATACCCTGGATTTTCAGTATTTCGGAGTATTGTTTCACCCCTATCACTCATACACTATCAATTTCTGAAAAAATCTTAATTGACTTCAATAACTAAGTTATCAATAATAACCATTCTTCCTTGAGTCATTTCTGCAGTAAGTCATCCAATATATGGAAACACAAGTTTTTGCTATAGAAACTCTGATTTTTGTTTTGTCAAATGATTAAGTGGACAATTATCTATCATTTTCATTACAAATCATAAAATCTTTGTTATAAGAAAATTCAGGAGTGACCATCCTTACAGCCAATTTGCTAATGGAATTTTTCTATTCACTCATGATAGTACACTTATATACATGTAGGGAATCAGACACTTTGGCAACAGAACTTGCACTTAAAGGTATTCATACAAATAATGAGTTTTCAATCTAAAGAAGTTTGTAGATTTTTGTAGCATATAAATTATACTCTTTTACATGTATATATATGGGATAGATGTTAACTTATGAGCTCAGATGGTAAACAACAGAAATGACAAGGATTTAAAGACAAGCATCAAAAGTATTGGACTTAAATATCATTCTTATGGATGGCTAAGTACTGAAAAAGAAATGACAATCAATTTATAGGTTTGAATAAAAAAACTAAATTAAGCAGACATGGTTGACACATTGCTCATTGCTGCTCAAAGTATTGCCTGACAAGCGGGAGATTTTGACAGATTAAAAAATAAGGCTTACTTTGAAATTTTCTCGGTTAATTATAAATTTATTTTATATAAGGCAAGAAGAAGGAGGAGTACCCCACAGTAGCACTGTATCAATAAATGGAGGGGAATTACCTCCCTTGTCCAGAACTGGTTCCCCAACATCTGCTGAGAAAGATATACTGGTAAGATTACATGCTCCTTCTTAAAATTTTGCTGTATGATGAATGGAGTCACTTTAAAGACACATTATTCTGTTCCTTTAGAGGCATATAGTGTTCAGGTGCATTCGTCCTTCCATCCCAAATGTTGCAATATGGGGCATTTTGTCTTTTGGACATATTGTTGTTTGCTTTTACTTTGTTTATGTTTTTGGGGGACTGTACTTTAAAGTGTACTCATTTCAGGTTTGACATCTCTCTTTAAACAGAGAAAAAATGCAATGAAATATGCTTGATTTGCATGTGTAAATTAAACTGTTAACGTATTGGATTGACAAAAAGTTTAAATCAATGTTAGTATGCATATGCTTTTTATGCCCCACATACGACAGTAGACAGGCATAAAGTGTTTGGATCTGTTCATCCTTAATCAGGTTTACCTGTAGGTGGAGGTTACTTTTCCATATTGCAGAGTGTGACATCATGTTTCATTGGACATATATTCTTGTTTATAAATGAAAAAGTAATATGTAATGTACTTTATTTTCAGAGATATTACTACTACATACATAATGGTATAGATACTGAACACGTTGCCCCTATGGAGGATGCCTGGCTAGAAAATGTTCTGGATTTAGTATCCTATGATTTAAAGGTTAGTTCAGGCATTATTCATTACTGAAAAGAAAACTATTTACAAGTGTCTGGGTAATAAAGAAGTCTGAAAATGTTCTGAGATGGCAAGAACATTACCTACAACAGCTACTATAACATAACTTTTCTGAACTTTTCTTACTTTTGGGTCCTCATAGAATAAGTCCTAGATTCTCATTCTAATTTCTTGAAAATATTGGGCAGTTTGTCAATTTTTTTCCCATTTTGATATAATTTTCTGTCATTTCAAAGAAATTGGTGAAAAAATAACAAATTTGAAAAGAAAAATAATAACGTTTGAGGTGGCATTGCTTGAGGGGATGAGAATCTAGGATATTTTATATATTGGCCTTCTGCCTGCCAACATATCCTAAAATCTGAAGGTTAGCTTAACAATGTTCTCAGGACACAGTTTCCATAAATCATTGATATTTTTAAAAAAAAAACGAACTTGTATTGAGCATGAAGTAAGTGTTAAAGCATATCTAATATGCACTTGTCTTTTTCCAGTTAAAAAATAATTTAGGAATATAAAACATGTCATTTGTTTTGAATTTTTCCACTTTGAAATTGATCAAGAATACGAAATAAAACATAACACATTTGATTTTAACTTTATTTTTGCAGAAAGACCATTTTGAAACTATCGAGAACTTATCTGATGAAATGAGAGAAGATTATCTCCTCAGTGTTAAGAAAGCTATTGGTAAGTTCTATTCAGAATTCTCATAATATCAAGCTTTGAGCTGATAAAAAACAGAAACAACCTGAGGGCTGGCTGTTCCAGAAAAAAAGCATTTTTAGCTAACTCCAAGTACCCACAGAATTATTTCCTATAGCTATAATGATAAAATAATATGACAAAACACCTACTACCTGTAGAAACAAATATACATTGCCTTCAAAGCCCTCATAGAATTTTTTCTTGAACCGCCCTGAAACATGGTCATTATAGTCACCAAACTCTGATCTGGTCAGCCCAACAGAACGTTAAAAAGACAATGGACTGACGATCTGGACAATTATCAAACACTGTTGAAACAGTTTTTAGTTTGGTTGAAATCATTTTCTAATACAAGTTTGGTTTTATGTAAGTTTTACGTTAATGTTTACGTTTTTCTTTGCAGTTGATTTTGTATTGAAAGATCCCAGAGAAAAAGATGATGATAAGAAAGAGAAACTTCCACCTCACCGTGAAGAAATGGAAGTTGTACCTAAACCCTGGCATAAGTCTTATGTAGCTGGTCTTGACGCCATGTCACAAAAATTACACATTACCACACCATGTATGCTACAAGTATTAGATTTCTGGCATGTGTCCTTTGGGTAAGTACTTCAAAGCGTGTTTACAGTACACAAAAATTACATATCAAAGTGTGTTTACAAAACACAAAAATTACACATCGAAGTGTGTTTACAGTACACTTAAATTACACATCACTTCACCTCATTCACCTCTATTCGGTAATAACCAGTGTATTTCAATGCAAACTATGCTGCATCAACAAAAGTAGGGGACCATATTGTATAACGTCTGTTTGTCTGTCCGTCCATCCCTCCTGGATTCTGCAAGATGGGGGTGGCGCATCATGGGGCATTATGTCTTTTAGACATACACGTACTTGTTTTCTATGGTTTTTGTTGTGAGATGGGGCATATATTGTCTTTCTTACATATTCTTGTTTTACATAAAAATTATTCATATCAATACCTTGTTACTTTAAGCTCTCTGTAATCTATAAAATTGTTACATAGCACAAATACACTCACCTCTTATTGGTAGTAACCCGTGTATTTTCATGCATACATGTAAAAATACTCATCATACACATATACATATTAAAAACAAATGAACAAATCATACATTGCTTTTGTTTTAAAGGCAGTATTTTTCTTTTGTAGAGCTTTTAAAATGTATGAGCTAAATCTATTTAATTTTGTTTTTCAGTAAATTGAGATTTATAAACATAGAAGAATTCCATGATAAAGTAGAGTCGATGGATCTGACCACATTCCAAAAGATGTGTATGGCTCATATTGATGCTGCCAAGGAAAAATTACTGAAAAAGTAAGTATTTTGTGAAGCATTTATCAGATTGAAAATCATATTATGTATGCCTAACATCGTTTTTTTTTCTGTGCATCATCATTTGAAGACAGTTTCATGTAGTCATATAAATTAAGGTGGGACAATACCAAATGGCATATATCCAGATTTTAATGAAAATTGGTAGACACATAGTTCTTAGTGATATACATCCATATATGAAATAAAAAATGGGGGTTACGGACCTCGTTTTTTGTCTCGCCTGCAACGAATAGTCGCGGAAGGCGAGACATAGGTATTACTTTCCGGCGGCGGCGGTCTTTTTTCAGGTTGTAAATTTTTATGGCCCGACCACGTATGTGGATCGGACATATAGTTTTACCCTTGTCCGTCCGTACGTCCGTACGTCCGTACATCCGTACGTACATCCGTCCGTACATCCGTCCGTAACACTTTGGTTAAGTTCTTGGTTAAGGTCCATTACTCGGATACTAGATGTTGGGGGTCAATGATATTTCACCACCAGATGGGTCTTGGGTAACATGACACCACCCGATAAAAATTAGGTCACTGTGACCTATATTTTATGCATGAACAACTTCGGTTAAGTTCTTGGTTAAGGTCCATAACTTGGATACTAGATGTTGGGGGTCAATGATATTTCACTACTAGATGTGTCTTAGGTAAGGTGACACCACCCTCTAGAAATTAGGTCACTGTGACCTATATTTTACGCAGGAATGACTTTGGTTAAGTTCTTGGTTAAGGTCCATATCTCAGATACTACATGTTGATGGTCAATGGTATTTCACCACTAGATGTGTCTTGGGTAACATGACACCACCCAATAAAAATAAGGTCACTGTGATCTATATTTTATGCATGAACGACTTCGGTTAAGTTCTTGGTTAAGGTCCATAACTTGGATACTAGATGTTGGGGGTCAATGATATTTCACCATTAGATGTGTCTTGGGTATGGTGACACCATTCACTAGAAATGAGGTCACTGTGACCTATATTTTACGCATGAATGACTGGTTAAGTTCTTGGTTCAGGTCCATATCTTGAATACATGTACTACATGTTAGGAGTCAATAATATTTCACTACTTGACGAGTCTTGGTAACATGGCACCACCCACCAGAAATAAGGTCACAGCGACCTTTATTTTACACATGAACACTTTTAATTAATTTCTTGGTAAAGGTCCATATCCCAGTAAATACACATTGAGGATCAATGATATTTCAAGAACGGGAGGGCCATCCTGTGGCTCATAGACACATTATCTAGTTTGTAAGACTTTTGTGGACGATGAATTGCTTGAAAAGTATAATAGCTAGGCATCTGATATTTAGTATACAGACAGTTCGGGTTATGGTCTATGCAACTGTCACCATGCCGTGTGACCCTGACCTCATTTTCACGCTCCAGTGAATCTGTGAACTTAGGTCTTTTTCAGGCCGAAAAACTTTTTTGTAAGACTTTTGTGGACGATGAATTGCTTGAAAAGAATAATAGCTAGGCATCTGATATTTAGTATACAGACAGTTCGGTTTATGGTCTATGCAACTGTCACCATGCCCTGTGACCCTGACCTCATTTTCACGCTCCAGTGACTCTGTGAACTGAGGTCTTTTTTTCAGACAGAAAACTTTTTGTAATACTTGTGTGGACAATGGATTGCTTGAATAGTATAATAACTAGGCATCTGTTATTAGGTATACTGACACTTTTTGTGTTTATATCAAGAAATGAAAGCTTAGGTAGTTGATTTTAGTGATGGTGCCGGCAGGTTAGACATACTTTTAGTGGCCACACTTGTTATTGTTGTAATGTGTTTATAAACTTGCTCATAATTGGATCTTTAATAAGGTCTTATTTGAATTTTCATTTTCAATTTATAATGACAAATGCGCAACTACAAAAGCAGATGGTTGTGCAATAGGCTTAAATTGTATTTATATAACTGTTTTACTTCAACATGGAATGTAATTATCTAACCTATATGCTTACATTTAAAATTCAAATCTTTAATATGAAATTTGTTTGATAAGGTCACCAGGTTCAAATTCTAGAACATTGAATGACAGACGTTTTAAACACATTTGGCACAGATGTATATTAAATCAATTTAATTCCTTAACTTTACTTGGCAACGTTTCAAGTCTACTTCGATTGAATTTGTTTGGCATGAAACAGCTGATTTAGAATTAAACCAGTATTAAATCTGGTTACATATGTAGTGTCGTCCTACTTAAAATAAAAATTAAACATGATGAAATGGTGTAAAAAAATAAGGGAGTTTACCTAAGAAGTACTACTTTCTCTAAAATTAAAAAAAAAGAAATTTTAGAATTGTTGAAACAATGCCCTAGATGTTATACATGTATTTTATTCTATGAGACAAATAAATACTCATAATTCATATTCTTTAATATGTCCAACCAACTGGCATATAGATTTTTGGTCCATGAACATATGGTTTTGTACCATTTTCTCAGCATATTCTTTATATTGGGTAGTCTTCAAAATAAGGTCGGACCTACTGGAAATATCCAGTTAAAATTATTTCGGTCCAGTTAAATTTTGCATTAATTTATATTAAACATAAAGGAAAAAAATTAGCAAATTTGATGAAAAAAGGCATTCAGTCCACCGGACTCCACTTCCTAATTTCTTTGACTGTTGGGTAATACTAAAGTGTAAGGTCAAGTAATCAATAAGGAGAATAATTTTCACTTGGAAAAAAAGTGCATATCAATTCACAATCTGTTGAGACAAAGCAAAAATGAAATAAAAATATGGGCAGAATTCAAAATCCATATTTCATGTATCAATAATGATTTACTTCATTAAAGATGGTGCCCAGAAGTCCAGAGAATGTTTTATGAAGGTAACAAAAGGAAGCAGGTCCCTAGTAATGCCGACCCTGAGAAACTAGAATCATTCTTTAACTGTGCTGCCACCTTGATGACGGAGAACTTACAGCAATTAACACTGAACTCACTCAGTGATTTCACAGACCTTATCAAACAACCTGAGGTAGGAAAATAAACACCTTAGATGCCTATTTAGTACAATGTCCATGGTTTATCTTAAAACGTATTGTTTAATGAGATTCTTTCAGACTTTCTAAAAAAAAACTTTGTCCGCAAAGAAAAGAATCATTTGAGGTAATATAAGTAATTCGAACAATTGAATCATGCCTGATCTATGGGGAAAAATTAAATAAAAACTCAAAAAGCTAACACTTCGATGAGGAGTCTGTTGGTTCTAAGCCCTGTTAACTTATTTGGGGGACACAGATTTTCTTAGAATCAGTTAGTTATTTGCCCATGTTTGATGTTTAACATGTATGAAACACCTCACTTTTCTCTCACTAGTGATCACATGATCTAAATATAATGGTGTTTGATAAAACAAAAAAAGCAAATGAAAATCATAACATTTTTAAGCATTGATTAAAATAGCCATTAAAATTTCATTTGCATTGTAATTTGAAAATTTTCTTTTGATTTTTTGTGAGTTAATCAATGTTTATCAAACAATGAACATTTGCATTTGCTATCATTATTTACAGCTTTCCACCAGAGCTTATGAACACTCTGGTTTCCAGTTGAACCTTATCCTTGAGGACACCAACATTGTGTTTGAGCCTACATTTAAAGACTTTGAAGTTGTAATACTGAATGTATATGATGTGATGATCAAGGCTTCACAGCAGGTCCCTAGAGTGGAGACCAAACTCTATCTAGACTGGGTAGGTGTAGTGTGTTTTGAAAAATATTGATTTGGAGTGTCTTGACATTACACTACTCATTGTTTTGACATTACACTTCTCATTGTTTTGACATTACACTTCTCATTGTCCTTGACTTTACACTTCTCATTGTCCTTGACATTACACTACTCATTGTCTTGACATTACACTTCTCATTGTCCTTGACTTTACACTACTCATTGTCTTGACATTACACTACTCATTGTTTTGACATTACACTTCTCATTGTCCTTGACTTTACACTACTCATTGTCTTGACATTACACTACTCATTGTTTTGACATTACACTTCTCATTGTTTTGACATTACACTTCTCATTGTCCTTGACTTTACACTTCTCATTGTCCTTGACATTACACTACTCATTGTCTTGACATTACACTACTCATTGTTTTGACATTACATTTCTCATTGTCCTTGACTTTACACTACTCATTGTCTTGACATTACACTACTCATTGTCTTGACATTAAACTACTCATTGTTTTGACATTACACTACTCATTGTTTTGACATTACACTTCTCATTGTCCTTGACTTTACACTTCTCATTGTCCTTGACATTACACTTCTCATTGTCTTGACATTACACTACTCATTGTTTTGACATTACACTACTCATTGTTTTGACATTACACTACTCATTGTTTTGACATTACACTACTCATTGTTTTGACATTACACTACTCATTGTCTTGACATTACACTTCTCATTGTCCTTGACTTTACACTTCTCATTGTCTTGACATTAAACTACTCATTGTTTTGACATTACACTACTCATTGTTTTGACATTACACTTCTCATTGTCCTTGACTTTACACTTCTCATTGTCCTTGACATTACACTTCTCATTGTCTTGACATTACACTACTCATTGTTTTGACATTACACTACTCATTGTTTTGACATTACACTACTCATTGTTTTGACATTACACTACTCATTGTTTTGACATTACACTTCTCATTGTCCTTGACATTACACTTCTCATTGTCCTTGACTTTACACTTCTCATTGTCCTTGACATTACACTTCTCATTGTCCTTGACATTACACTTCTCATTGTCCTTGACATTACACTTCTCATTGTCCTTGACATTACACTTCTCATTGTCCTTGACTTTACACTTCTTATTGTCCTTGACATTACACTTCTCATTGTCCTTGACTTTACACTTCTCATTGTCCTTGACATTACACTTCTCATTGTCCTTGACATTACACTTCTCATTGTCCTTGACATTACACTACTCATTGTTTTGACATTACACTACTCATTGTCCTTGACATTACACTTCTCATTGTCCTTGACTTTACACTTCTCATTGTCCTTGATATTACACTTCTCATTGTCCTTGACATTACACTTCTCATTGTCCTTGACATTACACTTCTCATTGTCCTTGACATTACACTACTCATTGTCTTGACATTACACTACTCATTGTCCTTGACATTACACTACTCATTGTCTTGACATTACACTACTCATTGTCCTTGACATTACACTACTCATTGTCCTTGACATTACACTACTCATTGTCTTGACATTACACTACTCATTGTCCTTGACATTACACTACTCATTGTCTTGACATTACACTACTCATTGTTTTGACATTACACTTCTCATTGTCCTTGACTTTACACTTCTCATTGTCCTTGACATTACACTTCTCATTGTCCTTGACTTTACACTACTCATTGTCTTGACATTACACTACTCATTGTCTTGACATTACACTACTCATTGTTTTGACATTACACTACTCATTGTCCTTGACTTTACACTTCTCATTGTCCTTGACTTTACACTTCTCATTGTCTTGACATTACACTACTCATTGTTTTGACATTACACTACTCATTGTTTTGACATTACACTTCTCATTGTCCTTGACTTTACACTTCTCATTGTCCTTGACATTACACTACTCATTGTCCTTGACTTTACACTTCTCATTGTCCTTGACATTACACTACTCATTGTTTTGACATTACACTTCTCATTGTTTTGACATTACACTTCTCATTGTCCTTGACTTTACACTTCTCATTGTCTTGACATTACACTACTCATTGTTTTGACTTTACACTTCTCATTGTCCTTGACATTACACTTCTCATTGTCCTTGACTTTACACTTCTCATTGTCCTTGACTTTACACTTCTCATTGTCCTTGACTTTACACTTCCCATTGTCCTTGACATTACACTTCTCATTGTCCTTGACATTACACTACTCATTGTCTTGACTTTACACTTCTCATTGTCCTTGACATTACACTACTCATTGTCCTTGACATTACACTACTCATTGTTTTGACATTACACTACTCATTGTTTTGACATTACACTACTCATTGTTTTGACATTACACTACTCATTGTTTTGACTTTACACTTCTCATTGTCCTTGACATTACACTTCTCATTGTCCTTGACATTACACTACTCATTGTTTTGACATTACACTGCTCATTGTTTTGACATTACACTACTCATTGTTTTGACATTACACTACTCATTGTTTTGACATTACACTTCTCATTGTCCTTGACATTACACTACTCATTGTCCTTGACATTACACTACTCATTGTCTTGACTTTACACTTCTCATTGTCCTTGACTTTACACTTCTCATTGTCCTTGACATTACACTTCTCATTGTCCTTGACATTACACTTCTCATTGTCCTTGACATTACACTTCTCATTGTCTTGACATTACACTTCTCATTGTCTTGACATTACACTACTCATTGTCTTGACATTACACTACTCATTGTCCTTGACATTACACTACTCATTGTTTTGACATTACACTACTCATTGTCTTGACTTTACACTTCTCATTGTCCTTGACATTACACTTCTCATTGTCCTTGACATTACACTTCTCATTGTCCTTGACATTACACTACTCATTGTCTTGACATTACACTACTCATTGTCTTGACATTACACTACCCATTGTCCAACTACTACTTTACTTTTATACTAGGCATAAATATCTTTAAAATTTATAGATCCCTGCATCCAGATTTTTCAATACTATGATTTTAACACTTATAAAAAAGCAAAGAAGCAACTATTGGAAACTTGAATGCCAGAAGTCCTAAAAGGCAACAATAAATTCCATCCAAAGAAAGACAACACCAAAAAAACATATAGCACAAAAATTATAATTAGTGTTTCATTTGTAATATAATTTAAAACTGTCTTAATCTATGAGTTAGTATTTCAACTTCAATAAAGTTCAGGACACCAAAAAATAATACATGTGATGAAGCTAACACTCAGAATATTTATGTTTGAAATGATTTCATAATCATTAACAAAAGATAGATCTATAAACTAAATGTTTCTGCTTGAATATATTTCAGAGCTCTAAAACTAAAACAAACTTGCAACCAGTAGTCCTACCAGAAATACTTGAGGATCACAAACAAAAAGTCAGAGATGTCATCAAAAAAGAAAGTGTTGGTCCAATAGAACACTGTAAAATTTACGAAAAGTATAATTTCCTGATCTCAAAGCAAGCCGATCTAGATGTGGAGCAGTTCATGAAGGAAGAACACTCTTTTGATGATTATTCTAAAGAAGTGATGAAGTACACCAATCTAGCTCAAGAAATAGCTTACAACTCACACAAGGTATAGGTCAAAATATATAGAGAGAGGTTAAATGCAAAGGGAGATAATTGTGAATTTAATGATTTTAAAGTGATATTACTAATATTTGTTATGTGTTGATTTCTTTGAAATAGATAATTAATAAAACACTTTACAAAAACAAAAAAAGCGATAAAAATAAAGTTGTTTTTGTACCATAGGAAATTTTAACAATATCATGAATATGAAAACTTTAGAACGACACAATTTCAGACTAACCAAATATTAAAAGTAATTACATTATTACAGTTTAATGACTTGTATAAAAGAGGAAGAATTTTATACAAAAAGATTGATTTTGTGTTTGATTACATAGTTTTTACTTTTACAATTCAAGATTTCCATTTCAATTTTAACAAGGGAGATAATTTAAGTTTTTCATTTTTATGTCAGATAGAGGATTTGGTATAGATCACGGTCTTGTCAGTGTTTGTTTACACTGTAAAAGTTATATTTATCACTAAGATCATTGTTGGCTGTGAGTGTAAAAAAAATAAAGGATGAAGATATTCAATATTTACATATAGCATGTCCAAAAACTTGCATGAATTTTAATGTTGTAAATGTATCCTATATATCCTCTTGTGTGATGAAAATATGCAATAAACAGAAATGATCTAAGCAATAATAGAAACTTCAAAAATAAATAATTACTACACTGCAAAAATGATGTCATAACAAATGAAAAATAAATTAAACAAGGGAGATAATTCGGTGATTATTTAGAATCTATAAATTGATTATTGTTTATTTCACCAAACAGACTGGGATGAGGAAGGTATAACTCTATGTCTACATTTTCTTGACAGTAGTTATTTCTAGGATCTTTCAATTCTTTCTTTTACCCATCCAAACTTGACATCTGCTTTCTACAGGATGATGGGAAAGATTTTCTTCAAAACTGATGTGGAGAATAATTTTCAAAAGAGATTTATTTTACTGCTTTATAAGTAAAGATCCAAAACTGCTTTTATTAGAAGATATGGTTCCTTTATAGCCTAAAATTTCTATGGTTTTGAAACTGAAGCAGTCTTTGGTTTACTTATGATTTAGACTTCTTTTAAGATAAATACGATGCAATAAACTCTTTATAGTTTTGTTGATAGTTACATGATGAAATATGTTATAAAGTAGTAGATCATCATACTTCTAGGGATAAATCATATATAGTTTAGGGAAAATAGATTTTATGGTTTAAGCCACTATACACATCTACATCTGTAAAACTGTTGATTTGGATATTTGAATGTTTTCTTCCAATTGTTGTCTTCACCCTTTACAGCTTTATTTTGATCAACTTCTTTTTCCCCTACCCTACATCTTGATGTTGTAATAGTTGTCGTAGTAACCAAGGTGACGGATATGTTTCATGTTTCCTCTCCATTCTTTAAAGCACCCTTTTTTCTGTTATTTTTTTTCATTGTCCATAGCTTTATTTAATGGTCATGTTCTTTGAACTATGTTTTTTTTCTCCTTCCAGGATCATATTTTAAGTTAATATATTCATAATCTTATGAAATTATTTTTAAAATGTTTGTTTTTAGAATGTAGGTGTTTTTTGTTTTTGTTTTGTTTTTATCTTTATTTTCATAAATTTAATATAATAGTAAAAATTTACTAAAAAGATATAAATATATATATAAGAAGAAAAAATGGAAACAATGTTGTGTGTTTTAACCCTGTGTAAATTTTTCATTTAATGTTTGTATTGTGCATTAATGAACCTTCCAAATTCCTAATGTTATAGACCTCCTATAACTTTTTGTTGTTTTGTTGCCCCAAACTTTTCCTCATGTACCTAAAAATAGCATCATTATCAAATGTCCATTGTGTGTACTTATGTTTTAATTTCCCACATCTTTTACCAGATCATCCGTCTCGGAATGTTTGAGGTGAACTGTGAAGAACTGATAAGAACTTTAACCAAACGAGCTGAAGCTCTGTGTCAGAAACTCCTCGCCAAAATGCTGAACGACCACAAAGAAGCCAATGAAAAGTAAGTTTCCTGTTAGCACGAATGAACATCTTGTTATTGGATGGCCCTTATCTTGAAAGATGTCGTCAATGCATATGAATTACATGTTAAAGGATATTTTATAGATATGAAAATATACATGTATATCAGAATTGTACAAAATTAAGACATTTTTTTTGTATTTAAAAAATCAGTATTATGCATATGACATTTATTGAAAATAATCTTTACTTTACCATCACAGATTTCCAGGCAACTATATGTCACAGCCTCTTGATATTTTACAGTACTATATGGTGTAAAGTGATTTTATAACGATAACTCATCTGCTTCCTGTTAACTGAATATTTTAAGAGGCAAACATGGATGACCACCATTCAAGTGGGTTTTAAGCAAGGGTTTTAAGGTTTTCTAAGACCCTACTGAATTGTTTTCAATATACAGTGAGGTGATAAATCATATGTTTTGGTATTCAGTTTGGTATTTTTGGTTTTATGGTTCTATGCTCTTCATATTCATATAGTGTTTGGCATTTTCAATATTTTTGGTAGAGCGCCTCTGATGAGTCTTGAATAGACAAAACGTGCGTCAGGCGTAGCAAAATTTATTGTCTGGAACTTTGTTGTCATTTGTATTTCTTGTTTTTGTTTAGGCTCAAGAAGGAGTATGAAGAAATAGCCCAGAAAGCTTTGACAACTCCTGCTAACACTGAGCAGCTGATGGAACTGAAAGAATACATCGAGAAGGTTGAAAGTGACGTTATTTTCCAACTGGAGAAAAAATTAGTAGAATCTAAAGATAGGTTGACATTTTTGTTTGACCACACGACTTTCCAGTCGGCAGATTTGAAGCTTAATGCCGGCGTATTTATCTGGCATCAGAGAATGCCGGCCGTATTCCAGGAGCACAAGGTTATTGTTGCCGAGAAGAGGAACCAGTATGAGGAGTCACTGAAGGTAAAGTTATACCCCCACCCATAATAGAGGGGTCTATATTGCTATCACCTTGTCTGTCCGTCTGTTTGTTCGTCAGTAACAAACTTTCATAACGGATTTCTCAGGTTCTACTGTCAGAAGGAATTGATTTCTAATTTGGTTCATGGCTTTACCATGATGAGTTGTACAGTGCCTCCCCTTTCAAGGTCAGTCATGCATTTACACAACTAAGAGTAACCCCTTGTTTGATATGAAATGTTTAACAATGTATTAATTTTAGGTATTCTGTGTTATAAATGCTTTTGGTACATGTACAAGTTACAATTTGGAATACAACAACCAACAATTAATCATGCCTATAGCTCTAGTTTGAACAGAATTCTTTGCTCTATTTTGAATACTACTTATATTCAGCTTCTGTAAGAGATGTAGAAAATGTTGCTAAAAGAACGGTAAGAAGATTGGGTCAATATGCCTGAGTACTGTTTTAATTAGATATGATTTCATGTGCTTTGATTAAAAATGATATGGATTAAATAAACAAGACAAGATAATAGATATTTTTAAAAAATCAAGCAAAATAAGGGCAATTGTTGTTCAGCCTGCTTAACAAATTTCAAAAGGGTGTAAATATATTATAAGGAAAGCAAACTTTTTTTTTTTCAGTGGCAAAAATCTTATTAAAAATCATTATTGGTGTCTAATTTCAGTTGAGAAGAGAAAGATTCCAGGAAGAATTAGAGAGCTACCAGAAACAGGTGGAGGAGTTCCAGACCTACGGAGATCTTGGCGATATCAACAAGTATCTGAAGAAATCACAAAATCTGGACAGCAAACTGCAAGCTGCTGCTGAAAAGGTTAATATTTAGGACTCATTTGTCCCATCAAGCTCTGTGGAGCAATGAGGCTGTAGATATTTGTTGTAATTCACAAGTTTACAGTTAGTTAAATGTAAACGATAATTCTAATGTAACAAATGATATAAGTTACATATTTTATTGTTTTTTATTAAGGTTTTCTTTATCGCATAAAATAAGTTTTATAAAACCTATGACTAGATTTTATTATTACAGAAGTGTTACACATTTTGTAAGAAGGATTTTTATCAATGACACTTTTATAAAACAAAAAGTAAATACTTCTAACGGACTTATGTAATATAAAAATACCATATAATTTCTAATTTATTATGAATTATTGTAGATTGAAGCTTTCAACAATGAGGAAGAGGCCTTTGGGTGGAATACAACACAGTATCCCCAGAGACAGACGGTTCTTAACACACTCAAACCATTCCTTAATTTGTATGAACTGACCGTCGAGTTCCAAAACAAACACAAGTAAGTCAGAAACTTAACACACTCAAACTATTCCTTAATTTGAATGAACTGACGATAGAGTTCAAAAAGAACAAACACCAGTAATTCAGAAATTACACATACTATTATGAACTACTTATAGAATGTCTTACTTGTATTTTATTTGCTATGTAATCAAGTGCCTCGATAAAGGGTGTTAAACACCGACACACACACACACACAATGAACTCAAGATTATTATGCTACCAGACGGTCATATTGTTTGCATTTTACTTAATTATCTCTACAATTGTTACTATAAATTACACAATACCCCCCAAAAAGCACATGTTTAGGATAACATGTATTTGAACTCAAGTTCTTGAATTGGCCTGTGGATTTGAAAAGATGGGTTTGAAAATAATGTTATCACTAAAACTGAACACTTATAAAAAGTTCATGATGAATAGATGATAATGCGTAATGTGGAATTAGTGTAGATGACCGACCTACAGAAACAATTGGCAATTTAAAAATCCACAATGAAAGTTTTCCAGTTATCTTATCTTAACAAAAATTTTGAGTAATATTTTCTTGAACAGATTATAAGAAAAATCTTTTTTTTTACAGTGATTGGATGAATGGCCCAATGTCTGGTGTAGATCCCGATGACGTAGAGAATGAAGTTGGAAACTATTGGAGATCACTGTACAAACTGGAAAAACAGTTTGATTCCGTTCCAGCTGCAAAGAAAATTGCTGCTAAGGTATGGAGTATATTTAGGACAAGTTAGGGGGTCCTGATGGTAAGTCTTGGTCGTGGTACACAGAAAATAAATTTCTGCTATCACAGTTCATGCATGGGAAATGGAAAAGTCTAAAATCAGTGAAAATAATCTCATGACAGTTCATTGGAAAAAAAAAATTGAATTACAATTCACAGAAAATTAATAATGAACTTATTACACATCACAAAAAGACCCCATAGTGCCCCTCAAGTAACCAAGAAATTATTTGCGTTTTTCTTGAAAAAAATGTGTGATTTATTTTTGCTGTTTCCTATTCATATTGTGTCTCTTGATATGTTTGAAAATGTTATTGTGTCTCTATGTTGCTTGTTGATATAGTGAAAGTAGAGCTTATATGAAAAACTTGCGTGTACACTGTATATGTGATGTTGGAAGTTGAGTTCAACAGGAAATGTATTGTTGATGGCTTTTCATATAAATTTGTTAAAACTATGAACTCTAGAATCTAGGAAGTAGGAACATATTTATTCAAAATCCACAAGAAAATTATGCCCTTGACACAAGTCCTAAAATACTGTGCTGTCATTATTGTTCATTGGGTATCCATTTTCATGGTTTTCGTGGGTTGGCTTGACCCACAAAAATTGCTACCCCATGAAAAAGAAAATTAACGTTGCTTTGTATGCTGCAGACTTCAGAACCACGAATCTAAGAATCAAGGAAATGGGCTTTTTTCATCAAACCACGAAATTTGGTTCCCTGAAAGTAAATGAATCCACAGTATGCAAAAAAACACAATGCATTTTCTAAAAATTGATTATTCCAGGTCAAATCCAATGTAGAAGAATTCAGAGAAAACACACCTCTCATCCAGACATTATTCAACCCTGGTTTACGAGATCGTCATTGGGACCAGATTTCAGAAATCTGTAACATTGACCCACCACTCCGTCCCGATGAGACATTCAACCTTAAGAAGTTTGTCGACATGGGCCTGGAGCAGTTCGTACCTAAGTTTGAGTCCATCAGTGAGGCTGCCAGCAAAGAATTCTCTCTTGAGAAGGCCATGAAGAAGATGAAAGAAGAATGGGCCCCTGTAAGTAGTTATAATCTGCCAAATTTTGGAGGCCTGTCAAAGTATGAGTCATTTTAGCAACATAATGAATTACCACTTTCTACCTGTTCATCATGTTTGGGTTAAGGGCTGTTCCAGCCAAAAATACATGGGACAGGGGGAAGGCAAAATTAAATTGCCACTATGGGTGGGCTTTAAAAGCTAACTCAATGAAAATAATGTTAGTTTGAAAATTAAATTCTATGGATGACTCCCCTTTCAAGGAAGTGCCTTCCCCCCGTACCATGGATGTTTTGCTGGAACAGCCCTAAATTTATAGGCAACAATATATCTCAGTCCTAAAATATTGTCAGTTACAGATATTTCATTCTTTGTATCATACCCACGATTCCAGTTTCTAGCTCCGTCTGTTGTTGTATGTCTGCCTAGTCTTTCACAACATACTACTTCACCTTAGCATTTGACATTTTAGAAACTGTTTGTCATATATTTATGAAACTTTTTGCTCTGTTACATGTACATACATGTATTGCTACATTTAAAAAGCAAAAAAAGCAAGATTTTTATTGCTGTTTTTTATTATTCACAATTTTTTATCTCATTGCAAGTTCAGGAAAGCCATTTTACACTAATTTAAGAAAAAATGATTTGATAATAAGGTTCAACTGAAAGTTCTAAAATAAGGTAATTGAGGAGGATTTTATGAACAAAATTATGATAAAAACTCTATTTGATTTCAGATGGAGTTAGTGACCATTCCATATCGTGACACAGGTACCAACATCCTGTCGTCTGTTGATGATATCCAGCTTCTATTGGACGATCACATCGTTAAGACACAGACCATGAGAGGTTCTCCATTTATCAAACCATTTGAGGAAGAAATTAAGTATGTTTATATATAGTGTCTAGATCATTGTCTTTAAACAAAAAAAAAGTTGCATAGATTTGTTTTCTATATATTTCATTCAAAGTTGAGCTAAGAATGCATGTAATTCTCTCATTTAAGCTTTTGATTTGACATGATTTTGTTTTGGAAACTTTTAATGTGATCATTTACTGACTGAAAATTTTATACATATTTTTGTATGTTTGAAATGTTATTGCATTCCATCTGACCATTTACTGGTCAATGTTCACATTAAATCGTATAAAGGTGTGCTTATTTGGGCGTACTGACAATCCAGGCACAAAATAATCTGTTTTGAAGAAAATTGTTTCAGGAAACTGATTGTAATATTCTTTGGTATTATTTTCCAGAGAATGGGAAGGAAAGCTAATCCTGCTGCAGGACATTCTAGATGAATGGCTGAAGGTCCAGGCTACCTGGCTATATCTGGAGCCCATCTTCAGCTCTCCAGACATCATGGCCCAGATGCCAGAGGAAGGCAGGAGGTTCACCACTGTCGACAAGAACTGGAGAGAGATCATGAAGAAGGTCAACCTTGACAAACATGTCTTGGCTGTCATTGAGATTGAGAAATTATTGGAAGGATTGAAGAAGTCTAATGAGCTGTTGGAACTTATTCAGAAGGTACATATCAGCTCTGTAGGATTGTTTCATTTATAATACCCTAGTTGATGGAACTTATTCAGAAGGTACATATCAGCTCTTTAGGATTGTTTTATTTATAATACCCTAGCTGTTGGAACTTATTCAGAAGGTACATATCAGCTCTTTAGGATTGTTTCATTTATAATACCCTAGCTGTTGGAACTTATTCAGAAGGTACATATCGGCTCTTTATGATTGTTTTATTTATAATACCCTAGCTGTTGGAACTTATTCAGAAGGTACATATCGGCTCTTTATGATTGTTTCATTTATAATACCCTAGCTGTTGGAACTTATTCAGAAGGTACATATCGGCTCTTTATGATTGTTTCATTTATAATACCCTAGCTGTTGGAACTTATTCAGAAGGTACATATCGGCTCTTTATGATTGTTTCATTTATAATACCCTAGCTGTTGGAACTTATTCAAAAGGTACATATCAGCTCTTTAGGATTGTTTCATTTATAATACCCTAGCTGTTGGAACTTATTCAGAAGGTACATATCAGCTCTTTAGGATTGTTTCATTTATAATACCCTAGCTGTTGGAACTTATTCAGAAGGTACATATCAGCTCTGTAGGATTGTTTCATTTATAATACCCTAGCTGTTGGAACTTATTCAGAAGGTACATATCAGCTCTTTAGGATTATTTCATTTAAATTTTATAATACCCTGTTTTGAATAAGAGGGGTATACTGTTTTACCCTTGTCCAATTGCTTTATCCTATGGCACCATTTGATGTAAAGCAATTTTATGCTTCTAAGTCATCCACTTCCTGTTTAAGGAAAATTAAGGTTTTTGAGTAAGGAATAACTTTAAGAGCAGTGGTATCACTAGTGAGCATAAGCTCTCAGATTCACTTGTTACAACAATTCTTGTAATAATATAAAGAAAATAATCCTCAACTGTAACCATTCTTCATGTTGATACAGCTATGCTTGAAAAAGTTTTAATGAACTGGTATTATTTATTGATAAGATATTATTTTATACTTTTTTACTCATGATTTCAGGGTTTGAACGACTACCTGGAAAAGAAACGTTTATATTTCCCAAGATTCTTCTTCTTATCCAACGATGAATTGTTGGAAATTCTCTCAGAAACCAAAGATCCAAAGAGGTAAATGATTAAGCTTATCCCACATTCTTCCCCCCACTTAAGTGACTGAGTTTGTTATTTATGATGTTAATTATTATAATTTGTTCCATGGACAAGTTTAATCACCTATTCCTCACCTTAAGTTAATATTTATAAAATGGGTAATAAAGATAAACATGACAAATCGTCAAATTATAAAATACTTGTGTGCAAATATATTGATTGATGATTTGTGAAATATGTAATGATTCCTATTTTTTGCGAGAAACTTCACAGGGGTTAAGTTAATCCTATAATACACTTTGTGAATATGTAGAAATTTATTCAACTCAGAAATCGCAATATTTCATCTTTATCGTTATGATAGTTGTGTTTTGTTTGATACTTATCACAAATTTTTTCATTAATTAACATGAATATTTCCTATTTTACAGAGTACAGCCCCATTTGAAGAAATGCTTTGAAGGAATTGCCTCCCTTGAGTTTACAGATACCTTGGATATCACTCACATGAAGAGTAGTGAAGGTGAAGTCGTCCCATTGGTCGATGTCATCTCGACCTCTAAGGCCAGAGGTCAAGTAGAAAAATGGCTGCTGGAATTGGAATCTGACATGATCAAATCTTTACAACAGGTGAGGCAGCAACCACAAATTTGATTTGGATGATATTGTAAATTTTCATGCTTTTGTAGAGTGAACTCGTGTAGGGGATATATATGCAAGTTTCTTTTAAATATTTACTTTGATCATCCAAAACACTTATTCATAACAGTTTTCTCAGCAACTAATTATCTTAGGCTTTTGATGTATACATGGTATGCAGCTTCAGGGAGGGTTCCCATATGGATCGGTTGCATTTTCAGATCTGACGCTCATCTATTTCCTTTTTAACAAGCCTACTTAGATATTTTCTCACTCAATGGGCAAAGGACCTATAATCTGTCCTTGTCATTCTTGTGACATTACAAAGAATTAATTTTTTTCAAAGGCATTATACAAATTTTACTATTATTCCTTAGAAAAAAAGCTGCAACAAGATTGGGAAATAACTGAAAACCAACAAAAGGGATTGTTTTTTCTACACCTTTTATGAAACAGAATTTGTCAGATTCATTACAATTACCTCTTTAGAAAAAAATAAGACAAGACATCATTGTCATGTTTTTGATCCCTGCTGCAACGCAGAGTGCATTTTGTGCTTTTTTTGAGCAGTCTAAGAAATACATTTATGTTTTATTGCTCTCAGGTCACAAAGGAGTCTGTTGATGCTTACATTAAAGAAGAGAGGAACCACTGGGTTAAAGCTTGGCCAGGACAAGCCGTACTCTGTGTCACGGCTAAATACTGGACAGATTACATCCATGCTGCCTTCCAAAAGGGCGGCACTGCCTTGTACGATTACCTACAGATCAGTAACGAACAGATTAACTCCATCGTAGAAATGGTCAGAGGACAGCTGTCCAAACAGAATCGTACCACCCTCCAGGCTCTGATTGTATTGGACGTCCACGCCCGTGATGTGCTGGCTGTCCTCGTAGACAAGAAGATAAGTAGTGATTTAGACTTTGCCTGGCTGAGTCAGCTAAGATATTACTGGGAGGAGGAGAAAATGGTCACTAGAATGATAAACTCTATGCTGAAATATGGTTATGAGTACCTGGGTAATACTGGACGTCTGGTCATCACACCACTGACTGATAGATGTTACAGGTTAGTATTGTTATGAGTGGTAATATTGGAGATGTTACAGGTTAGTATGGTTATGAGTGGTAATACTGGACGTCTTGTCATCACACCACTGACTGATAGATGTTACAGGTTAGTATTGTTATGAGTGGTAATATTGGAGATGTTACAGGTTAGTATGGTTATGAGTGGTAATACTGGACGTCTTGTCATCACACCACTGACTGATAGATGTTACAGGTTAGTATTGTTATGAGTGGTAATACTGGAGATGTTATATGTTAGTATGGTTATGAGTGGTAATACTGGATGTCTGCTTATCACACCACTGACTGATAGATGTTACAGGTTAGTATTGTTATGAGTGGTAAGACTAGTATGGTTATGAGTGGTAAGACTAGAGATGTAATATGTTAGTATGGTTATGAATGGTAAGACTGGACGTCTGGTCATCTCACCACTGACTGAAAGATGTTACAATTTGGAATTTTTAGTAAGAAATATCCTCACTCATTGTTATGACAGAGCTATTCTACAAAAAATATTATATGTATAAGTTTGTATATTAAGAAATGGGAGTTTTGTTGATAATTTCGGGATTGGTTTTGAATCTTGTGTATTGTATTTTTAGTCTTAGGCCAATTCAAGACGGTGAGCAGCAACCTCTGGTCATGTTGAAGACTGCTGGCTGTTCTCCATTGTGATTTTTTAAATTGCTGTTTCTTTATGTTAGTTATGTCATGTTCATCTTATTCCACATTTTTTTTGTCTAATTTATTTGGGGAGTTGTTGAAAATTTAAATATTCATTATTTTACAAAAATGGAAAGTTGTATGTTTGGTAGGGTCAGAAAAGTCCTTTCCATCATTGCTGGAAATACATTTAGTTCTGATCTTTTTTCAACAGTTTATTCAATTTTTTTTTAAATCAACACGGGTGAGCCAATAAAAAAAAAGATGTTTCCTTAATAAAAAACATAGTTACAAAAATAGTTGAATAAAAATAAAATGTATAACCTGATGGTTTAAAAGATTTTTTCTCTAATTTTCATCTGATTTAACTACTTCCCAGCCAGTTGTGGAAAAATATTTCTTCTCTCTAGAGAATTTTAAGTTCTCATTAATAGATTGGTCAATTTTACAGTAGGCGTGGCCATTGCGACTGAAAATGCAGAAAAAACATTTGCCGATAAATATAGTTCCTGTAGACAGTCACAATATATTTTAGTTTACTTTTGATATTTTCTGACACAATTGTTGTTATTATGTTATACTAAATTATGTTTATGAATATCATAAAAACCTAAATGTTTAGATTACTTTTATTAATTTGAAACTCTTGGTAAAGCATAATAATATACAGACCAAATCAAAGGTTAGGAGAATTTAAACTTTAACCAAAATGGATCTCCTTTCAATTTGGGTTTCGGGAAAATGAGAGAAACAGTGTTTTACATCATTTCTCGTGGATAATCAGATTTCTCAATCTCGATAGTTAAATGACAGAATTTTAAGCTCTTGACAGAGTCTCCAGCTTTAAATTCCATCATTTAACTATCTTGATTGAGAAATCTGATAATCCACTTAAAACAATGTATGAAGCTATATGTTTACGTGCAAGCTTAGATAATTAACTTTTTTAATACTTTCTAGAACCCTGTTTGGAGCCTTACATTTACATTTGGGAGGTGCCCCAGAGGGTCCTGCAGGAACTGGTAAAACTGAGACCACCAAGGATTTGGCTAAAGCTGTAGCCAAGCAGTGTGTTGTGTTTAACTGTTCAGATGGTCTCGATTACATTGCCTTGGGTAAATTCTTTAAGGTAGGTTAAATACAAAATATAATGTTGCATCTGTTTTTGTGCAAATTGCTTAAGAATCTAACTTCTAATATTTATATACCCCCCTTGTGACTTTTTTAATTGACACATTTGCATAATTGGCCTTTTATATGGTTAAAAGCACAACAATTTATAATTTAAAGATAAAGCTTTTTATTTATTTTATGCACCACATAAAAAAGTGTTTACGTGTATTTCTATCTGTTTCTGTCGTGAATCAGATTTACCTTCCGTTTTATGTTGAAAAAAGGCATGTTGTGATGAAGGGGGATGGGGGTGCGTGTCATTTCTTTTGTACATATTCCCGTTTTTTTGTCAGATGGTAAGCACTTAGTAATGAAAAAGCAGAAATATATCTAATTTTTACAATCAAGAAATATGATTATTTTTAGGCATAGGACAAATACAAGCTGTAGTAAATGAACATGTGAATTGATCTTTTTCACTAATTAAATAAATATGGTTATTAATTAAACAACTTTCTGATTTCTATTTTACAGGGTCTAGCTTCTTGTGGTGCCTGGTCCTGTTTTGACGAGTTCAACAGAATTGATTTAGAAGTGTTGTCTGTCGTCGCCCAACAGATTCTTACCATCCAGAGAGGTATTCTTGCTGCACAAACCACTCTCCTGTTTGAAGGTACTGAAATCAAACTGGATCCCACCTGTTCTGTCTTTATCACCATGAATCCAGGTTACGCTGGCAGATCTGAATTACCAGACAATCTGAAAGCCTTGTTTAGAACTGTGGCTATGATGGTGCCGGATTATGCTCTGATTGCTGAGATTTCTCTCTACTCTTGTGGTTTTAAGGAAGCTCGGCCACTGTCTGTTAAGATTGTGGCTGTATACAGGTTGTGTTCTGAACAGTTGTCATCTCAGCACCATTACGATTACGGAATGAGAGCCGTCAAATCTGTGTTGACTGCTGCTGCTAATCTTAAGGTATGGATATCGTATTTTCAGGGAAGGGGGAAAAGAAATGTTTATATCATGTCAATAAGTTTGTTTTCAGAGACATGCATGATCAGAGTGTAAATTTGTATTTAATCAAAGTACGATATCTATAGATGAAATTATATTGAATCACAATGTAATGAAAATATATCTTTGAAATGAACATTTAAAATCATTTGATAAATTTATTGTTTATTTTTTTGTTTACCTGAAAAAGGCTTTTTTATTGAAATTTTATTTGCTAGAAGAAAAATAGCTTTCATTTAGAATTCATGTAAACATTAATCCAATAACACTTTTTCTTTTTCAAACATTTTATTTATCTATTACAACATGTTTATGTCCTGATTATGTCTGAAATATTGCTGACAGGACACTGAGCAAACAACAATCAATCATCAATCTTTTTCAAACAGTTGAAGTACCCAGATGAGAACGAGAACATCTTACTGCTGAGGTCCATCATTGACGTCAACTTACCCAAATTCTTGAACCACGATTTACCACTGTTCCACGGTATCACATCTGACTTGTTCCCTGGCGTCAAACTCCCAGAACCAGATTACAAGATCTTGAACGAACACATCAGAAACAATTGTGATAAGAAGAACCTTCAGTGTGTACCATTCTTCTTGGAGAAGATTCAACAGGTGAGGGATTGTTTCAAAGGATTAAAAACCCAATGTAGGGACCATATCAAAACTTGCTTTTCTCCTTGTAACTGGCCTATCATATTGATTAAATGCTACTACGTATACCTTTGAAAAGAAATGAAACATATGAAATACTGGTGAATGGAATATTGCTCAGAAAACAAGAAATTAAGGTCATTTGAACTTGGTTGGAATTTTTAAGTTTTTAAATATGTACAAGTAAATATAACTAGTATGTTTACAGTTTTCATATTTTTAAGGGTTAATCCATTCAGGCAAGCTTTGAATAAGTTTTTGTAATTCTTTTTTGTATAGTCTCTACATTAAAAGCAATACTTATTGATATGAATTCTACATACATGTATGCATGGACATTTAAAACAGTGTTATGGGTAAAACAAATTTGCCATATTTCTTGATTAGAAGTATTTTTTATTACTATGATATTACTTGGTTAAATATTACATACATGTATGTCTAACTATATCATCTACTTGTAGATCTATGAAATGATGATTGTACGTCACGGTTTTATGATTGTTGGAGAACCGTTTGGTGGCAAGAGTGCTGCATATCGAACTCTGGCTTTGGCCTTGGCTGATATCCATGAAGCAGTAAGTTGATAATTACTTAAAATGTAAAGAAACAAAAGAGTAAGGTAATTGTTGTCAGTGTCTACGGGCAGATAAAGAAATTAAACTTTATATCCATAATAAAGGTAATAACAAAATTACTGAACTTGGGGAATCAATCTCAAATGTCCATAAGACGAGACAAAACAAGGAGGTTAACAAAATTACCGAACTTCACAATTGTAAATATCAGAAAAAAAATAGTTTTACATATAACATAAATATTGAAAATTTGCATTCAGGGCAACTTAGATTTTATTACAGATTTCATGACATATCCTGACGTGACACTTTACTAGTATTATATTACAAATTGTAAACATATTGTTAAACTTAAATTCATTGCTTTTCTTTTTAAACAAACTTTTAGATGTATTTATATTAATTGATAAAGCTTTCAATTAAAGTTATCTGAAAATTTTAAAACAGTAAGGTTTTGATGTGATAGATAATAAGTAGTAAAACTATAAATTATAAATTTTGGAATTAAAAAAAAAATAATAAAAACTTGAAATTAAAGCTGAAGTGATATTTTTTTCAGGGACTAATGGAAGAGAACAAAGTACAGATCACAGTCATTAACCCTAAAGCCATCACGATGGGTCAACTTTATGGTCAGTTTGATCCAGTGTCCCACGAGTGGTCTGATGGTGTCCTGGCCGTGTCATACAGAGCATTTGCTTCATCTACTGTAAGTGTACACTACAATATCCAATCTTCTTATATCCTCCAGATAATACCCCTTGCAAAGAAAGTTTAGGGATGTGGATATATAAGAATAACCCTGGTGTTTGTACCAAGTCTGTCCATATACTAAGTATCTCAGAAGGGCAACTTCTTCTAAATCCCTTGACGAATTTTGATGAAACTTTACATGAACATAGTACATCATGTGAAAATGTGCATGCAGAATGTTTTTCCCTATGTAGAGTTCAATATGAAGAGGGTTATATATCCTTTTTTATGACAGTATTCTTTGTTGAAATGTGCCGTCAATGAGGAATATTGAAAAAAGTTGTCATTCATTAGTGTCAATTGTTAAGTAAGACAAAATGTGATTTGAGATTAATTTATTTCATGCATCATGGAAAACAACGTTGCTTATCTGTATTGTTTTAATGTCTTATTAAATTTTACTTCACACTTAATATTGAAAACCATTGAATTTGTATTTTATCAAAGAAGAAAAAAATCTTAAAATAAAAGTATATATATTTTTTTAGATACTTAAATTTTACATGTTTGTATGCATGAATAATTTACTTGTTGTAACCAATAACTACTTTTTTTACTACAGACACCAGACCGTAAGTGGTTAATCTTTGACGGTCCAGTCGACGCCATCTGGATTGAAAACATGAACACTGTGCTTGACGATAACAAGAAACTTTGTCTTATGAGTGGTGAAATCATCCAGCTTGCTAACACCACAAATTTGATCTTTGAGCCCATGGACTTAGAAGTGGCATCACCTGCCACCGTTTCTAGATGTGGTATGATTTACATGGAGCCGCAGACTCTCGGATGGCGGCCGCTGGTTAAGTCGTGGTTGAACGAAATGCCAAAATCTCTGTCAGAGATGCATAGATCAACCATCAATGATATGTTTGAAAGATTTGTAGATGCTGGTCTACAGATGGTTAGAAAAGGTGGTGTAAGGGTGAGTACATTGAAAATTCAAATAGATTCAAAAATTGTTGTAAGATTGTAAACTTGTATGAAAGAACTATAAAGAAAAGAACAGAAATTAGGGTCATTTACATATGATATGTAACTGTAATATTTTAAAGGTTAAAACAAATCACAAAAAAGGAGAGGATTTATTCAAACCGCAAAGAAAAAATACAAGACAAAAAGAGGTACATTTGTAGTTCTATACAACAGAAATAAAAGCTGCAATGGTCCTGATGTAAATCTTCCCATTAAATGAAATGAAATGTGAAAGATGATTTAGGCCAGTTTATTATAGCTTTGATATAACCTTAAGCAATTAAATACTGTAGATTCATTTATTTTCGTGTGTACCAATTTTTCGTGGTTTGATGACAAGTTCAATTTGGTGGATTCTTAAATTCGTTGTTGTAATGTCTGGAGCATACAGAATAATGTGAAATTTCCTTTTTGTTGGGTATCAAATTTCATGGGTAAAGGCTACCCACGAAAACCACGAAAATTGATACCCCACGAATAATAATGAAACCACAGTATCTCATATAAGCTACTCTGTTTTAGTAACTTACTCTTGATATAACTGTACATTTTCAGGAGTTGTCCCCAACTACAGACTCCTCACTTGTCAAAGCTTTGATGAACCTGATGGATACCATGATGGACGAATTCCAGGATGAGACAAAGATTGCACAGATGGAAGAGAGAGAAATTATGTCCTGGTTAGAGGTAAGGTCATAGGGTTCAAGGCTTCAAGGGTCATAGGTGATCAGATGGAAGAGAGAGAAATCATGTCCTGGTTAGAGGTAAGGTCATAGGGCTAAGGGGTCAGTTATGTCCTGGTTAGAGGTAAGGTCATAGGGTTCGGGGGTTCAAGGGTCAAAGGTGATCAGATGGAAGAGAGAGAAATTATGTCCTGGTTAGAGGTAAGGTCATAGGGTTCAAGGGTCAAAGGAGATCAGATGGAAGAGAAATCATGTCCTGGTTAGAGGTAAGGTCATAGGGTTCAGTGGTTCAAGGGTCAAAGGTGATCAGATGGAAGAGAGAGAAATTATGTCCTAATTAGAGGTAAGGTCATATGTTAGGGTTCAGGGGTCATAGGTGCTCAGATGTTAGAGACATTATGTCCTGGCTTGAGGTAGGGTCATAAGTTAGGGTTCCATAGGCGGATCCAGGGTGGGGCTCCCCCAATTTGGCGTAAAAAATTGTTGAGTTTATAGGAAATCATTTAAGCATGACCAAAGCTGGCCCCTCTTAGGCCAGTCAGTGGGCCCCCTCTTTTCATAATTTCTGGATCTTCCTCAGGGTTCTAGGTCAAATGTTCCTGAGATTGGGAAAAGATTATTGATTTTCATTGATATATTTGTACATTATTTAAATGCAAATATTAAGTGATACCCTTGCTGTTAAAATAATAATGTGTGAAAAAAAGATTACAATACAATGTCTGATTTTATCATTTAGCTTTTTCCTATATTTATTATGTTCCCCAAACGAAGTGTGGGAACATATTGTTTTTACTCCGTTTCTTATTATTCTTATTATTCTTCTTCTTCTTCTTCCGCCCTCTAAAAAACGCTTGTCCGGGTATAGCCGAAGAGATGTGAAGACTGAGCTTTATGAAACTTTCCACAGCAATAGGGCACATATCAGAGGTGTGCACAACGTTTTCGGAATTTTCAAAATGGCCACCGTTTCCGAGTAAACAGCGAAAGTTCATTATATAGGACATTGCTATATCTCGGTAACCTAGGTGGTCAGGACCTTGAAACTCGGTAGGATTATAGAGCTTGATGAGTACTACAAAAATATCAAAAAAAATTTTGAAGCGATATTTACGGTTTTTCCGCAAAATGCGAAAATGTGAAATTTCAAAATCCAAGATGGCCGCCAAAATTTAAAAGTGCTTGGATTTTGATAAAAATTAATATTCTGGTAGATTTTGATGTTGTGATTAATGCTCCACATCAGAGGTGTCCATCAGGACTTCGAAATTTTTTAAATGGCCGCTTTTTTTTAATAAATAGCAAAAGTTCATTATATAGGACATTGCTATATCTCGGTAACCTAGGTGGTCAGGACCTTGAAACTTGGTAGGATTATAGAGTTTGATGAGTACTACAAAAATATATTAAAAAAATTTGAAGCGATATTTACGGTTTTTCCACAAAATGCGAAAATGTGAAATTTCAAAATCCAAGATGGCCGCCAAAATTTAAAAGTGCTTGGATTTTGATAAAAATTAATATTCTGGTAGATTTTGGTGTTGCGAGTAATGCTCCACATCAGAGGTGTCCATTAGGACTTCGATTTTTTTTAAATGGCCGCTTGTTTTAATAAAAAGCAAAAGTTCATTATAAAGGACATTGTCATATCTCAGTAACACAAGTGATGAGCACCTTGAAACTTCATGGTATTATAGAGCTGGATAAGTACTACAAAAATATTTTTCTAAAGTTCTAAAGAGATATTTATAGTTTTTCCGTCAAATGCAAAAACGTGAAATTTCTAAATCCAAGATGGGCACACAAATTTATCCAAGATGGTATGTTTAAACACATCATTGACAATGCCATGAACATTATATATATATATATTCTATATTTTTACATCATTTGCACATTCTATAAAACTGAAAAAAAGGCAGTATTTTTGCTGCTTTAAGGTACATCTTGTTCGTTTGGGGAACATCTGTGACGGCTGCCGTCACAATCAATACTCGTTCTTAATACATTAATGTTTTATTTTTAGAGTATTTTCTTCTTTGCCTTTACCTGGTCTATTGGTGCCAGCTGTTCTGATGAAGGCAGAGTCAAGTTTGATAAACTCCTCAGAGAACTCATTTCTGTAAGTCTTATTGTGATGGTCTCTTAGAAAATCACTTCATAGCAACCTTATTAGACAATTTGTAAAGGAGGCATACAATAAATTTCAACTGATTGCCAATTTATTTTTCATTACTTTTGATCAGAGTTGATATCTTTAATGCATTGTAAATTCCTGCAATATTTATTTTTTCTTTATCATTGTTTTTGGTTACAAATACAGCAGTCTTAACTTTTAAAACATAAATGCAAAAAATTCTTTGGTCATCTTTCTACTTACTATTAAAAATACAATATCAAAGCAATGTTTGAATATTTCAATACAAATGGAGGTTCAATTGGGAATCAAACACAAATTGAGATTAGGATTATTTATGTACATGCTAATGGAAATGAAAAATAGACAAAATGATATATTTGGTCTCATTCTTGTTATAGGGAGGTATGTCTGAGGATACCAGATTAAAACTCAGTTTACCAGAACTTGTAGAACCTCCAATGAAGCCATACCTAAATCCATTCCCACCCAAGGGCAAGATATATGACTACAGATTTGTCAAAGAGGTAAAAAAATTATTTAAGAATAATATTTTTTTTTTAAAGATCTGATAAAGTTGAAATTTCAAATTTCTGATAATTATGAAAAGCGTTATTCAAATGTGTTTAAGGATGAAATACTCATATCCATCAGAAGGCAATCAATATGAGTTTTCATGTCATGTTTGAGTTTCCAGAAACACTTGAAGAAATTAAATTTCTAAGTTGTTAATTACATGATTTACTGTAAAAAATGTAAGCAATTGTGTATTTATAATACATATTTGACAATGGTATCAGAATATTTTCAAATCATATTATAAGAAATTAAAAAAGAGCAAATTTTTTACATAAATTTTATTTTTGATAAGAATATAATTACCATAGTTTTGTCAGAAAGACATACTTGGTCCTTTAAATTGTTCTATATTCATGGCATTAAACTTATTAATCTATTTTATTTCTAGGGTGCTGGTAGATGGGTAACATGGGCCGATGAAATCAAGGACAGCCCGCCCATACCTAAGGATATCTCCTTCAACGAAATCATCGTCCCCACGGTCGACACCGTCAGATACACAGTCCTAATGAACATGTTAGTACAACACCAGAAGCCATGTCTGATTGTAGGACCTACTGGTACTGGCAAGAGTGTGTATATCTCTGTAAGTATCTCTGGGACCAGCTGAATGATGTAATATTGTCCTTATATGTGACAAGGGCATAAAACATAACTGACTAACTCACTCATGAAAGTTGGTAAAAGATAAAACGTTTGCCAAATTATTATTTGCATCAGCATTACATTTAGTTATTTCAAAATATATGTGCAACTTATGAATGCATCACGAGTGTGTGAAACTATTTTTTTTAGTATTATAGCCATAAATGCAACTTTTAAAAATTTCCCTATAGACCCCATTATAAAATTTTTGAATTCTTCATAGCCTGATTGAATTTAACATAGCGAAGGGCTATAGGTCTACCACCAATTTCACATACTGCATCACTATATCAGCACTGAAGGATAATCAGTTGTATTTGATGATTTTGAAAGAATTTTATCCCACTTGTCTTTTTAACCTTAGCTTTGTTTGCATATTGTCAAATCATGCATTTCAAAACAAAAACAATTAATGATAAAAATTAATGTACATTGTACATTTGTATTAAAGCAGAACTAAACATATAATACAAAAAACATTGTTTATTGATAGGATAAAAATCATAGTTAATGGTAACTTTCTTAGCTAAAAAAATATAGTGAGAGTTAGTTGAATTAATTTTATGAATTGTCTTTTTCAGGATTTCTTGCTGAACAAACTTGACAAGGAGAGATACAAGCCAAACATCTTGAATTTCTCGGCTCAGACCTCGGCCAACATGACACAGAACATCATCATGTCTAAACTGGATAAAAGGAGAAAGGGTGTGTTTGGACCACCCATGGGAAAGAAATCAGTAAGTCCCACAAGTTTGAGCTATCAATTACCCTATAAGTTGATTTTTCGAGGGAGCTAAATTTTGCAGATTTCTAAAAAAATTGAACTTCCTTTTTTTGCAGAACTTAATTTTAGCGATTACTTACATGTATATGTGACTATTCACTGTACATATACTATTTACAAAATTTTATTTTCGTGCGTTGCAAACTATCACAAAAAAAAAGCGAAAATTAGATACCCGCCAAAAAAAAAAAACTTATACAGTATTATTAAAGATGTCCAACAAATTTTTAAAGTGGTTCATATCATTACAATATCTCTTATTGAAGGTCCACAACTAAGTTAAATACAGTAGTTCATATCACTTTGAAAAGGCTCATTTATAAAAGTATTCAGGTTTTATCAAAATCTTTCCCAGTTAGTAATGAAATATTTTTCAATTGCAAGTACATTTGTAATATGTTTAAAATTCTTTTTCAATTTTGAGAACAATTACTACTTTATCCTTTGCAATTGGTCAGAGACAAAACTTTACAATACCTGTCTTCCACCTAAGATTGTCTTTTCCTTGATGATATGAGAAAAGTTCAGAGCCCAGACTCCAACTGAAACTGATAAATCTTTACATTCTCTATTTTTCAGCATGAATTGTATTTATTTAAAGCATGAACATTCCTGTTAAAAACAGTTCTCTATCTTCCACTATAGATTGTCTTTGTTGATGACATGAACATGCCACTGAGAGAGCAGTTCGGAGCCCAGCCTCCTATTGAGTTGCTTAGACAGTGGATGGACCATTGGACTTGGTATGATCTGAAGGAAGTCACGCCCATCAAACTGATTGACATCCAACTGATGGCTGCCATGGGACCTCCAGGTAAGATTGACAATGAGGACACACCCACTTCTGAAGTGTCAGTTAAAAAATGTTGTGATGACAACATATAGTTTAGTTTAATAATCCTGGGTTTCTTTTTTTCTTTCTTTTATCTTTAGATCTAAATAATTCATATAAGAATAGTACAAAATGGAGTATGATTTATAAACAAGTGTTAAGGAGCCCTATAGTTTTCTTTTTATTTTCTGCATCATGTCCATCCTTATGTTGATACTAAAACTCTGAAGCAATAACAAGTACAGGGCTGTTCTAAAATGATGTGGTACCATTTTACGATGTGCATATTTATATTTTATGCAAATCTATTAAAATAGGTTTGAAGAAACAGATATATAGAATATTATGTACTTTCCTTTTTGATACTATCTATATCTAGGTGAGTATCAGACGAGTCCGGTAGGACGAGTCTGATACGAGACTAGATGTAGATAGTTTCAAAAAGGAAAGAAAGTATATAATATTTTTTTTATCGGTAATAAAAAAAAAAATACACACATTTAACAAGTTTTCAGTACAAAAACGTCACATGACGTCACAAATTATGTCACATTTCATCCCATGACGTCACAAATATCAAGTGCTCCCACCTGATATTTTCTTGTATCAGGGACAGTCCGTGATACAAGAAAATATCAGGCAGATGAGAGAGGAAAAGCCGCTAATTACCGATAAATGCTGATTATTCCCTTCCTTACAATAGTCAATGTTCTAGTATTATGTGTTTAAATTTATATTGTATCTGTCTGTACATATGTTTCATTTGTACATTTTTTCAGGTGGTGGTAGAAATCCTGTGACTCCACGTTTTCTCAGCCACTTCAATCTGATCACGATCAACGAGTTTGACGATGACAGTATGGTTACTATATTTAGAAGGATCATGGATTGGCATATCTCTGCTAGGTATGAGTCAAAAACTGGAATGAAAAGGCATCTTTTTACATGAAAAAAGGCTTATCAGTGGTGATAGAGAAATCTGGAATAGAGATTGCTTTCTTTTTGGTTTAATGCTCAACCTTTTAAAGAGTGGTCTTAAACATACAGCTTAAGTTTGATAGCACTCAATAATAAGTTATTTCCTAATAAAATTGTGTGTGCTTTCTTTTCACCCAAATATTTTGATTAATTTTTAACTTGAATTTTCATGTATTTTGCTTCAACTTTACTTGTATCTAACAGAAAAGGGTAAGAATAACGAGAGAAGAGTGCTAGATCTTGTATATACATAGATGGTGTGTAAAATACCTGTTCACTTGTGAAAATTTGTGTGTTCGAGCAATATTTGTGTGTTCAATAGTATTGTTTGAATATAGAAAATGTTGATTTGTTGCAATAATATAGACTGTTTGCTAGAGGAATTAAGATAATGGTAGTACTGTTTTTTTTTTATAGTAATGTCCTTTTAACATGAAAGAACTTGTCATTCCTTTTCTTGTCAAAAATTGTTCTGGTTAAGGAATAATTGTTAAGATATGTTCAGGTGTCATAGTCAGTTTCAGTGAACACTGCAGTCTGTCTTACATTGAAGTCTTATATCCTTTTGTTTCATTCACTGTCTGTCCATTTTTGTGTCCTCTTATAGTTTCCTTATATTACCTTGACAACTCTTCAAAAATATGAAACAAAATTAATCTCAGATAATAAGCATACATGCAAAAAGGATCAAGCTTGATTTTCATGAAAATGTAAAAATATTTTTTGTGTCCGTGGCTGGATATCATATAATGTTTCGATTAGATGCTGGGATATTTTGTTCTGTCTAGTCTGCTTAATTGTTCTATGAAGCAATTTTCTTCAGTCAACCTTTTGGATTTTGGTACTTAAATGAAATTGAATTAAAAACTTACTTGCAGGTTTCAAGGAGGGGCTGAGCAGTAAGCATCATTATGTTGCCATGGTTACAATATTTTTGTTTTGTTTTATATTTTTCTATATATTTTTTTTTGTTAAACAGTACAATATTTTGCATGTTTAATTTTCATTTCTTGAATATCTGATGGTTGAAAGGTTGAATCCGAATGCTGCATTGCCATTGTGCATAAAATTTACAAGAAATGTCAAAAATATGAAGGCTGATTTATAAATGCTTTAAAAAAAAATTACCTCTGTGGGCATGATATACTAGCATGAATTTAATGTGTAAAAGATTTTTTTCTTAAAGACACAACCAGCATTAAATTCACTTTTTTGTATGCATGAGTGACTATTAAGAGAAGGTTTTTTTTTATGACAGATATTTTATGACTCTGTCATTGCTTTACCGATGTTGCCAGAAAATTGGGGTCTTTTATTCATGAGATTTTTAGTTTTTTCTACCATTAGTACATTGTTTTAATAATTACTAAATAGGACATAAAACATCAATCAAGAAAATTCTAGCATTTTTTTCCTATTTTAACTAACAGGGGATTTAGCAACGAGTTCAAACCATGCATCGATCAGCTTGTACAGGGTACACTGACCATTTACAAGGAAGCCATGAAGAATCTCCTACCCACGCCAGCAAAATCTCACTACCTGTTCAATTTAAGAGATTTTAGCAGAGTCATACAGGGTGTTCTGTTGTCTACCCCGGAGACAATGGAAGAACCAGCGTCCATGAAGCGTCTCTGGGTTCATGAGGTAAGGGCTATTTGTAGGTTTCTGTTTTTTAACTGTAATTTTTTATGGCAGGATAAATCAGTTTGTCAGTTAACTTTTCCCCCTGATGTTCCAATATAATTGTGCTAAGGGAGATGTGTGTATCTTTAAGATATTGTAAATTGTCTAAAGTCCATCTAAAATGTTTGACTTAAAAGACTAATTTACTGAAAACAAAGTTCTAAGATGATCAAATGATGTGCATGTGTGCATTTTTTTTTTACTAGATACACGTAATAAAATTCACAGTGTTAAAAAATACTAGTAGCCACTAGGTCAACTTTGCAATCTTTAGATACTCAGTAAGCAATTTTACACTGAATAATTAACACTTTCAAAATATCAAGCTGTTAAGAAATCCCTACTTTATATCATGTTTTGAAAAATATGTGATTATTTTCAATCTTTTATTTTACTCATTTTAGGTATTCAGGGTGTACTATGATCGTCTCGTTGATGATTCCGATCGTAACTGGCTGTTCAACTATGCCAGAGACGTGTGTAAGAACCAGCTACGTGAGGACTTCGATCAGCTGTTCATTCACTTAGATTTTGACAATGATGGAAAGGTCACAGAGGATGACCTCCGTAGTTTGGTGTATTGTGACTTTGCCGATCCTAAAAGTGACTCTAAACATTACGTTGAAGTGAGAGATCTGGACCAGTTACGTCACACCGTTGAAGGATATCTGGATGAATTTAACAACATGAGTAAAAAACCCATGAATCTTGTACTTTTTAGGTAAATCATGATCGTTTAAAAGCAGAAAATTGGGGAGGGCTGAAGTTATTTATATTGTGGGAGAAAATCAGAATTGAATACTCACTGTTTCAAAATATTTGGTTTAGGAGAGTGTTCTTCAAAATTATGAATCAAAGAAAATTTGTCCCCCTTAATTTATTTTTATGCTTTTTTAAAAACAAACCTGTTTTCTAACAAATCAAATGATTCTAATGTACTTCACACAGAGATTTTGTTAATTTTGTTTACTAAACAGTAGCAAAGTGCTCTTAAAACATGATTGGAGTTAACTTAGGCTAAAATGTCAAGATTTGTTCACTTACAACCATTGCTACAAACAGCAAGAATCTTAAATGATAATTATTTAATCTTTTTTTTTCAGATTTGCCATTGAGCATGTATCTAGGATTTCTCGTATTATCAAACAGCCCAGAAGTCACGCCCTCTTAGTGGGTGTTGGTGGTTCTGGTCGTCAGTCATTGACACGCTTGGCTGCACACATGTCAGATTTTGACCTTTTCCAGGTAATTGTTTCACCTTAATTCTTGCATAAAAAGAAATATTTGCTTGGTGCTAAATTTTAGAAATTTGGGATACATTATAGTATCAATAGAAATTTTGAGAGAGAAAAAAAATAGATATTATATGGATCTGAAGAAAGTTTGTGCTATTTTACCCAATAAGATATATTTTTTATATTGTGCAATAATACCCCCCCCCAAAAAAAAAGTTTAGAACAATAGTTATCAAGTTTGATATTTCTAGTCTCAAATAACAATTTGTTCATCTTCCATTAAATTTTGCACATTGTTGTTTGAAAATTTACTACTTTCATATACTGATTTTTATTTCTAATGTTTTATTCTTTTCTTTCAAGGTTGAGATCTCTAAGAGTTACACGTCCACTGAATGGCGTGAGGATATCAAGAGAATTTTACGTAAAGCTACAGAAACAGACAACCATGCTGTCTTCTTGTTCTCAGATACACAGGTTAGTAAAGAATTCGTTCTCGGTATAATATGGACCCACCTACAAACCATGATAACAAGACATAGGTGCCCATTGTTTTAGCAACCCTCAGGGCAAAATATTAATGAAAGCAGTAACAACCCATGTTAAAATCTCCAACAAACCACAGGCTGCCATTAAATGTTTCTTAAGGGGATACAGAACACCTAAGGGAAGTAACTCTTAAATATCAGTTGAACGTTTTAATTAGTCACATATACTGAAAGAAATCAAGCTTCCTAGTGAACAAAATGAAAAAAATTGAAACTCCATTATGTTAAATGAAAATTTTCCCAAGATACCTATGGTTCAATTTTTAAAATATTTTGCAATTGAGTTTATATGATCAAAGTACATATTGTAGCAAATTTTGAAGAAAATGAAATGACACAATTTTATTTTAGCCCAAGTGTTAACATACACTTCTTCCCACAGACTGTTTTGAGGATATATATACATCACCTTCTTGTCTGAATAGTTCCTAATTACAACTTTTCGAAAATGGGACAGTGGATGTTGTTGAAACTTTATATAAAGAAAATATGTTTGTTTCCTATGATATCATCCAGGGGACATAAATGGATTTTATATTTTTATGCCCCATCTACCTAAGTAGGGGACATATTGTGTTCGGATCCGTTCTATTTCCCAAATAAATGTTGCAAGATAGGGTGTTATGTTTTGGGGAATATTCTTGTTACAATATAATTGTAGAGTCAAAAAAGGGGCATTGATAGCCTATTCAGGTTAACCGACTTTTGAGAATATTAAACAAACTAACATATAAAAGCTGCAGAAACTTTAAAAATTTCTTACACTATATCTTGAACTTTGAACTTTTAATGGAAGATTGTCAAGAGAACAGATGTTTGTTATACATGTTTTTATAATATCCAATCTATTTTTAGATCAAACAAGAATCTTTCCTTGAGGATATTAATAACTTGTTGAATGCTGGTGAAGTACCAAATCTGTTCCCATTGGATGAGAAGCAAGAGATCTGTGAGAAGATGAGACAAATTGACAGGTAACCAGTACTGATTTTACGTTGTACATTTAACCAATGGCATTCAGAACACAAAGTCGCATAATGAGCCAGGAAATTGTTTTGACACGTGTCTGAGATTATAATGTCACACACCTTTCAGACGTGTAGGAAGTATAGAAATTCAGCTTTCCATCCAACCGTTCTTCAGTCTGTCTGAAATTATTTCCAGGATGTACTTTTGAATGTCTTGATATAGTTTTATGAAACTTTAATACATTGCTGCTTATGGGGGAATGAAGTGGCCTTTTGATTTTGTCATGATTAGGTAAAAGGTCATGGTCCCACACTTTAACAAGTATATATAACAAGTGTATTTTCAGATATGCCTTTACATGTAAAGTAACTACATATATATATTTAAGCTTTTTAATAGGCAGACATAATCAATGAACTGTTTTTTCCATGTGTCTTATTTATTTTTCAGACAAAGAGACAAGTCTAAGCAGACAGATGGAACACCTGTGTCTCTCTTTAATTTCTTCGTCTCCCGTTGTCGTGACCAGCTACATATCGTATTGGCTATGAGCCCCATTGGAGACACGTTCCGTGATCGTCTGAGAAAGTTCCCATCTCTTGTCAATTGTTGTACCATTGATTGGTTCCAGGTTAGTTAAATGTTTGTAGTTATAGAACTTTTCTGCACCCACCTGTACTTTTTTAGGTTTACAAAAATTATCATCTCATTGTCTGTCCACATTACCTTCTAATTTGCTGATCACATTTGATGAAACTTTACATGAAGAGAGGACACCAAGTTTTTAAAAGTCAAAATTGGACAATGATATATTACTTTCAAACTCATTTCCTTGTTTTAAAATAACCATATCAAAGCTTTTATTAGGTAAATAATAAAACAATTGGTACTGTTTTAGTTATTATTCAGCTTATATTTAGTAAAATGTATTTTCATTTTATAAAAAAATAATTTATGTTTTATGATTTCTTTCATAGTCCTGGCCAGAAGATGCTTTGGAAGCCGTGGCAACCAGATTCTTAGAGGAAGTAGAATTAGATGAGGAGGAGAGGAAAGGATGTATCAACATCTGTAAGCTGTTCCACACGTCCACGAGAGAGCTTTCACAGAGATTCTTACTGGAGCTGGAGAGACATAACTATGTCACACCCACTTCATACCTGGAGTTAATTAACACGTTTAAGACTCTGCTGTCAAAAAAACGAGAGTAAGTAGATAACAAAAGAAAATGTGATAAAA